>CM066238.1:10740556-13445013 GCA_033675125.1 Athetis lepigone | reverse complement strand
TTTAGGATTGGTTCTATCTCCCATTTGGTGGTATGGTGTAGATAGCCACATTAGTACTTAGTTGAAATCGAACCAATAAAGTACTAATAATCATATTAGTTTCAGATAATTTTAAGATCCGATAAATGACGAAATTTTAAATAAGTCTGGTAGCTCTAACTAGTCTAACTGGTTCTTTATATTATACCCTTGAATGAAACATTAACATTATTTACCATCCGATCCTGCTGGGCATAGGCTATGTTTTCTCTAGTGCCAATTATATCTTCGTTCAATCAGGATGGAAACCAAATCTATACTAATATAATGAGTGCGAAAGTAACTCCTTCTGTTTGTTAAGCTTTCAAAGCAAGAGACTAGGTACAGACACAGAGCTAACTAACCTTACTCTGTAGCTGTACTTTAGCTAGAGAGCTAGAGATGGATAGTTTACCTCTAAAGACAAGGTATAGACACAAAGTATACTTGAAACTTTTTTTTTTTTTGGGTTGTGGGAAATCGTCAAATGACTTCTCCCGTCCCTCGTGTTAGATTTTTACTGACTAAAACCCACTCATGTTCCTTCCTCAACCCCGGCTAAAACTCTGTAGCTGTACTCTAGGTAGAGAGCTAGAGATGGATAGTCCATCTCTAAAAACAAGGTACAGACTCTCAACCTGACTCTGTAGCTGTTCTCTAGGTAGAGATTGATTACTGCTGCAATGTTTGGCTCACTGCAAATGGCGGGGGGGGGGGGGGGGGGTGTCTGGAATCCATTTTGGGGATGACACTCGATGAAATTTTCGAAGGGGGACTTCTAGCAGAAAATCTAGTAAAAAATTTCCACAATGTTTTTCATATAAATAATTTATCCCTTTAGGAATGGACCACCCAGATAACTTTTACGCATTCGCATTCCATCTTGAAGTTTTGAGAAAGTTACCTCTGCTGAGACTGATCGAAAGTAAGGCGATATATCACACAATCTTAAAAAATCTTACTAGTTCAGATAAGAAGATTTATAAAAGTTCCGTTATTCCGTTGAGAATCAACTTACTCTATCAATTTGTGTATACACCCAGCTACCGCCATCTGTTAATAAAGGCCATGAGTAATTAACAAGGGTTCCAATTTTCATTCGGAAACACGTTACGGAACTCTTAAAAAAGCAAAAATCTCAGTTAAACATACTTTTATCCTAAAATAAATATGTTATAATAAACAAACTCAACGCCAAAGGCAGTTTCATACATATTTCGGTACATATAACTAACTATATCGCTTCCTTCTCAATGAGCACCAACAAAACTATGTAATCATTCCGTCGACGGAATACCAATGAGGATTGAATATCAACTGATATCTTTCCTGTAAATATTTTACCTTGGGTTTTCCGATAAAAGTTTATATAGGGGATCTGGGGATAGATCGAATTTTATGTCCGTAAGGATTGAGGAGCCACATCAGATTTTTAAAATCTGATCTCACCATTATTTAGCAGCAATGAAGCTTATTTTGCAGCACGAATTCTAGATTTAGCAGCAAAATATTTCACTAGTTATTTTAATGCAAAAGTGGCTCCTCAATCTAAACGTCTGAATTGAGGAGCCACCTGGAACTCGTAAAGTAATAGATGAATATTTATGAAAACTTTGTATCATTTAGTAGCAATTTTGCATGTTACCATCTAAAAATTTAGCTTCTGTAGCGCTAAAATGAAAGAAAATACAATACTTTTAATATGGCTCCTCAATCTAAACTCAAGAGGTGAATTTCTATTGGATGTGAGCGATCAATTAATATATTCGACATATTGATCATTTAGCAGGTGTTGTGTTTGTTTTTGCAGTATAGGAATAAAATAGTAAAACAGAGTAAATTTTGTATTTGAACGCATTTTCTTTGGCTCCTCAATCCTGACGTTCTAATTATATATGTTTGACTGTAGCCACCTGAGATCTCAACGGAATCTAAAGCCAGAGATACTAACATTTAGCAGAAATGTCTGCTAAATGTATCTGCACAGTTCAACAATGTATATATTTTGGATTCTGAAAAAACAATACTTAACTATTTTCTTGTAAATTCAGTGTGTAGGGTGACCACATTTTGGGGGTACCTACAAATTAATATTTCACTTACGTACCCACAATAATATTATTTTAGTACCAAAACATTCATCAGCGGTGAAGTATTCTCGTTTGTACATGAATCTGTTCCTGTACGAAATAAATAATTAACTTGGATTTCTTATATTATAAATTTAATCATCATGTTAGTGTCATCATAATTTGTCATTAAATTGTGGGGATATTAATATGTGCAATATCGTGCAGTGACTGATAATTAAGTGCAGTTTGATATCCTGTTTTCAATGTAAGTACATTTGTGCCGACTATTGTTATTTTTTTTTATATTTATTTATTTAATATGCAGTATGTTCGGGTAATTGTTGTCTTTTGTGGGGCGTTAACTTGAATTTCCTTGTTGGATTGTGTTTGGCAGTTCGGTCTATATTCGTTATTTTACAGTAGATTGTGTGGATTTTATCAGTACTTTCATAACTTTCTATTTTAGCATATGCAGTACATTGCGAACAATTGCCTTTCACAAAGATTTTGTTTTTTACCACTTTTTCGCGCTTTAAAGTCCAAGTACAAGGTAGTTTAGTATATTTATAAATGTTTACTTTTAATATTTATTTCGTACATGAACATATTCATGTACAAACGTGAATACTTCACCGCTGATGAATGTTTTGGTACTAAATAAATATTATTGTGGGTACGTAAGTGAAATATTAATTTGTAGGTACCCCCAAAATGTGGTCACCCTACACACTGAATTTACAAGAAAATAGTTAAGTATTGTTTTTTCAGAATCCAAAATATATACATTGTTGAACTGTGCAGATACATTTAGCAGACATTTCTGCTAAATGTTAGTATCTCTGGCTTTAGATTCCGTTGAGATCTCAGGTGGCTACAGTCAAACATATATAATTAGAACGTCAGGATTGAGGAGCCAAAGAAAATGCGTTCATATACAAAATTTACTATGTTTTACTATTTTATTCCTATACTGCAAAAACAAACACAACACCTGCTAAATGATCAATATGTCGAATATATTAATTGATCGCTCACATCCAATAGAAATTCACCTCTTGAGTTTAGATTGAGGAGCCATATTAAAAGTATTGTATTTTCTTTCATTTTAGCGCTACAGAAGCTAAATTTTTAGATGGTAATATGCAAAATTGCTACTAAATGATACAAAGTTTTCATAAATATTCATCTATTACTTTACGAGTTCCAGGTGGCTCCTTAATTCAGACGTTTAGATTGAGGAGCCACTTTTGCATTAAAATAACTAGTGAAATACTTTGCTGCTAAATCTAGAATTCGTGCTGCAAAATAAGCTGCATTGCTGCTAAATAATGGTGAGTTCAGATTTTAAAAATCTGATGTGGCTCCTCAATCCTTACGGACATCGAATTTTCTATGATCCTTAGATCAAACTAAATCAATTCTTGAAGTTTACTACTTTTCTATCTGTCAGTCTGCAAACACCGTTTCAATCCGTTTCATCGTTGCCTAGAGCAAGCACGGTGTTTAGAGCTCGTGCCTTCTCTGTATCCGAAGGGGTATTTGCTTCGCAGAGAGAATATATAACACTGGTATTTTATGATTGTTTTATTAATACTAGAGCAGATAGATAGAGGGTTTTACTACGGGCCGATTTTACCAAATATACAATTACTCGAAAATGGCTGTCCCAGTCCAAATTTATTCTTAAATTACGACGTTTTTGTTTTACCATGCTATTCTAACGTAATATAAAAAAAATATCATTAATAAAGTGAAAGAACTATAGTATATAACTGACAAAATAGTAGTCGTATCTTATTTACATTCACTAATAAAGTTGAATCGGGTAATAAAATATAGGTAGTATTTTAAAATGAAAATATCCGAAATGTCAGATGTGATCAGACTCGCTGTTAATAATTCAGTCGACCAACCACAGCTTACACGCGAATTTTGTTTCAGAAATCGAGCGTTAGTTACCAATGGCAGTATTAAAATTTATTGTTTAAGCCATTCGCAGATTTATTAACTACAATTACGGCTTAACCTTGTAAGTTTGATACAGTAACGTACACGAACCCGGAAAATGTCGGCCGTTATTGAAATTTATTGTCTTCAACCAATACGGATTAGAGGCTTTATCTTACTTCGTTGCTAAAACTATACAGGTTGACTTTTCATTTGTGTTGTTAGGGTGTAAAATATAACTGTAAAAAAATAGGAAATTAACAGACTGTTTCACTGGCTAACAGATCAACGCAAAGGTTTCAACTGAAAAGCAAGCAAATTTTCACAGATGTTTTTTAGATGATCAGGTGAGCACTAAGAAAGGATTTTAAAAATCTATAGGTACTTTGCCTACCTAGCTTTTTCCAACTCTCATCTTATTATACTCATATACTCTTTACTAACCAAAGACCTAACAAAACATACAGTGTGAGCAAATGTTTTAGAATTAACTCAACTCGAGCGAAATTGTGATGGTACAAATATGCAAAAAATACCCATCAAATGTGGGTCGTACACAAAGGGATCCCAACCATCTGATACCATCGTACATTGTAACAGTCCATTAATACATCACTGCTAATGTAAGTATTTGTGTCTCAGAAAGGGATATTTGTACTTAATTTCGACTTACATTCTACTATACATTGTGGAATACGGAACGACACACTAGTTTTTCTATAAGGGTTTATTCGCACGTGGATGCCCCAGAAAAATATTTGCTTATTATCACTATTCAAGGTTACAGCTAAATTGTGTATTACTAACACATAAATGAATGTAATACTATTATCGTATCCTATAAGTGTCAATCAAATTCCTACATCAATTTATTACCTTGTTACCTTGGCCTTATATTTTCGACATAGAAGTAAATAAGAAATTATAGGCGAACACTAAGGTATCGATTTTATTGTAATAACAAGGTCGGACTTGTCATAAGTTGTTCATGTTAATAGACAAGTAGACACGTCGGTCATTTAGGTTTGCGATACGACCTCCTGAATATGTTCGAGTAGTTAGGGCCTTGTGACTCGTTACAAGCTCGAGAATAAATAAAGAAATTCTTAAGCTCTCATAAAATCTATGTTGTGATTACTCTGTTTACTAGCCAAAATGGAGACAAATCTAAGGGTTTCGGGGACCACTTTATAATATATATTTTTCATCCCACCTATTCGAAAAAGACGACTTTGTTCCCCTTTAAGTACGCCCAAAGGAGAATGGGCAAAAATGTATGGGAAGTGGTACCCACTCCAATAGTCATCATTAATATATCATTGAAAAGACATTTTGATGCACAAAAACGTCTACTATGGCGATTGTCACATGTGTTGAAGCAGTAATCTCACTAAGTTTTATAAATGAGAATTTACTAAAAACTATTTATAGCAGTAAAATAAAGCTAGGATAAGATTGACTTAGACGATGATATAGCACACTAAGGATTCTATTATTTTCAAGAAGTAAGAAAACAAGCGTTCTTCAAATAAAAATCATATATTTTAGCAAAAAGTGAGTAGATTAAAACATTACATATCGGCATCAACTATAACAGCATTAAGGAAAGATGCCGAAGTAGTAAATCCCGTATGCCTCGCATAATATGTTTTTACACGGACATGTCGCGGCTGAATTCGTCCACGCAAAAGCCAGGCATCTCCTTGTATACCATAGTATGGTAGATCTTCAAGCGCAGGGAGCTCTGTACGTTTCAATTATATATAGACCATTTGATAAATGCTCGGCACAGTAAGATCTTGCCAGCTTGAGTTGGTAACTAGCGCTAGTAAACTTAAACGGAAAAATGCAGAAAATATTACCCTGGTACCTACTCATTTTTTTTAAGTAGAGTAAGTGGTACCTAACATACTCGTATATACTTATATGTTTATCGCCGGGGCCACGGGACTGTCTAAACAGGTTGCCGTGACCCGGGAACGCAAATGACAACCGAAGGAATAGGGTTTTTATTAGCAGTGTTGCCAACTCAGTGGATTTTCCACTAGATCTGGTGGTTTAGATTAGCATTTTAGCGGACAAATTTTGGTTTTAGTGGCTAGTGGATTTTTCTAGTGGCTTAGATTGTTTCATTTAGTGGTACTGCTAGACATTTAACCACCAGCACAATTTACATATCGACAGGAAAGAACTTGAACGTTTACATTACATGATGGGTATATTTTTTTATATGTAGGCAACATTCCTAGGCTAGGTGGTGTTTGTCGGTTGTCGGTTATTCCCAGAAAAGAGTATGTCCATTTCTTAAATTATTTTGATTTTAGTCTTTATTTGTATGACTACTAGGTCAAATCTGATTTGAAATAAGGTTTGTATATGTTTGTTTCGTATGCATGCACAAAAGTATAACTTTGTTAGTACAGTTTTGGTTTTGCATCGGCACAACAATGAATGTTTCATTTTATTAATTTTGTAAAACTAATATGCCTAAGCCACAGTATACTCAAAAGTTCAGTGATAGTTGGTTACGTGACTCACAATTAAAGGACTGGTTACAAGTGGTGGAAAGTACTGGTCCTCTAGTTGCTAAGTGCAAATTATGTGATTCAATTTTAAGGAATCATTATGGAGATTTAAAGAATCATGGATTATCTAAATATAAAAATTGGAACTAAAGAAGTGTATTTTTCAAAATCAGAAGTTGTAGAAGAAGCTGATACTTCCGAAGATGATTTTTAATCTATATTTTGTTTGTCTTCTTGTAACTTTGTACCTAACAGAAATAAACTGATTTTGTGATACAATTTAGGATAATGTTTTTTTTGCCAAAAAGTATTTTGATAATGTTAGTGGTTTTCTGGTGGTTTGAAGGATAGCAAAACTTAGTGGTTTTCTGGTGGGTTAACACGCTAGAATTTGTGGGTTTGTGAAAAATTTGTTGGCAACACTATTTATATAATATACTTTATTGCACATAACTGTTTAACAGAGAACTTAACTGTAATTTGTTTACAAAGGTGGACTTATCTCTAGAAGAGATCTCTTCCAGTCAACCTAGGGCATTGCGATAGACTGTACTTGAAACGGGCCAACATAGTGCAAGAGAGTGTTTAAATAATAACAACGACTAAAAATATATATTTATGAATGCAAATACATAAATTTATAAATACTGAAAACATAAACTAATAAACTAAAATATAAAATAAATACATAAATATAATATATACCTAACCTTATAGTGATGTAGTGAATCTATGATGATGATGCGTCAGATACTTGGGATAGTAGATAACTTCTCAATCTGTTTTTAAAAGAGTTAATCGATGGGCTTTCTTGAATTGCTTTCGGGAGCCGATTCCATAATTGAGAGGCACGCACGGTAAAGGAGTGGAAATAGAAATTATTTACTATTAATTATTTACTACTATTTATTAGTTAGTAAGAGTTTATCTCCAAACGCAATCATATTTGAGACTGGCGGTTATAGTAAATGTTGTTCCTCTTGGCAAGACCTTTTAAACGACACAACAAACATATCTATTGGAGCCGGGTACCATTTTGCCCATTCTCCTTTGGTGTTTTCTATAAGAAACTTTCAGCGGGCAATAATGACGCTCCAAATTCAAAAAGTGCGCCTTAAAGTAACTTTTAATCGCACTTTTTGAATTTGGAGCGTCTTTGCATGTTTCACGCCCTGTTTTATGTGCGCCTAAAAACTCGCCAAAGAATCGAACGCAAATAATGAATGGCTGGTACGACGTCCATCCAATACCATAGTCACGCCGCGGCTGAATAAAAAAAAACTTAAATAGAAATAGAACGCGAAAACTAGCCGCAGCCCGAGTTCTCGTAAAAATTTTCACGGATTGTTTTGCAGCAAATTATGAATGTACTTGCTATTATTATCAAGATATCATAATAATAGAATTATTATCAAGATATGATAATAATAGCAGCTACAATAATAATTTTACAATAAAGTATGAAGCGCCTTTTATTTTCTCATAGGGGGTGATGAAAAGTAGAGTGGATAAAATATATTTTTGGCTCGGGCGACGTACTTTGAATCCCTCGCTACGTTCGGGATTCTATTTAAGAATCCCTCGCAAAGCTCGGGATTCTACTCTAGAATCCCTTACTTCGCTCTGGCTTCAAAAAACGCCCTCGCCGTAAAAATATTACTTTGCGCCCTTGTAATACAATCTACTATTTTTACTTAACCTATGTTTGTTTATCGTTTTGAGACCACAGAGAAATACACAATGTAAAATTTTGAAATGCAGCCCGTTGACATACGGACAGCGGAAGTTTTGGTTTGACACATCCTGGCCGCACCACTTCGCTGGCGAGAACTGTCTACGGACTGTCTTTAAATGTCTACTAGTGCACTGCCAAACTATAAACTCATAAAGTCGCTGCTGTCTCGTCTATCTTGGCATCTGCAATTTTGTAATACACGTAAAATCATGTATTTTTCTGAGAGAAAATTTCTCTACCTGACAAAAAAATGGCCTATTTTTTTTAACAAAATGATACAATAAGTAAGGCTAAGCTTCTGAAAATATTGCTGGAAAATATACCTGATACTATTTTATCTAATATTCGTATATTATTTTCGTGTAGATACTTATTCACAAAGGTGAAACAGAAAAACTATTCCTTACTCCCAACAAAATAATATTACATCTTTTTTATCATTTATGCCTATATCCATGGAACGCTCAAAAGGTTATGTTTAAATATTTCAGTCTGCAAAGGCTTAATATGAATAATTCTTTGACCTCATTAGGCCGTGCAATACAAAATTCAGATAGGACGGTCCAGGTTAATGTAGTCCAGGACCAGTTGAAATCCTTTTAATGAACGCAGAGATACAGGCAAGTTGGAGTCGCTGATGGGAATTAATTAAAGGTGCCGCAGTTGATACTTGATAAATTGGTGTTCGGAAACTGTTAAAGCATAGTTTCTTAAGATGGGGTTCGTGAACCCTTGGGGGTTTTGCGATAGAAGGAGGTTCGCGACAAAATGCATTACGGTGGCTGAATAGTAGTGTAGCGTCCCAAGCGAAGCGCTACAAAAAACTGCATGTTTAATGTGGCACTGAGGAACGAGCCAACGCGAAAGGCTTGGCAGGCTTTTCCTAAATGATTAATTAAGGGCGCAAAAAGGGCGTTCATCTTGAGCCGTCTATTCTGCTTCTGCCCAGTCACGATGATTTAGTTGTTATCTCTTTCGAAGCTTGAGCACAACCGACAAAATTATTTATTTCCTCACACAGATTTTGCACATACAAAAGAAGAACATTAATTTTAATTTGAGAGAATTTTATTAGACTATTATGCAAGCAGGCGAACCGTAAATTCAAATTACCTAAATCTTCCTACATAAATCCCTTTATGCGAATGTTCGTGTCCGGGCAAAAATGTCACTGCCCTCCTTTTTTTAGTTTCTATTTCGTATCATAGAAGTATAAACCTCTAAAATATTGCAAATTTAAAGTCAGCTTGTATAACCAGTTTATTTCATTAAAAGTATTCGCAACCACACAAGTACAATGCACGTTGAATAGTCAAAGTTTCCGAATAGCTTTGTAAAGTTCCAAAAACTATCTACGTCGTTACTGCCACAACTCATTAATAGTTACTGTGTTTTACATTTTCTAATTATTCCAGGTCCCTGGGCTCAAACAAAGCTGTAATGAAGCTCGCAATTTCATAAATTCGTGTGGGTTTTTACGTTTAACGTTGCTATACTATGTAGATCATTATCGTCATTTTTCTAAAGTGAGCTCGAGTTACAATATATTTTCGTTCTGTACAGATGAAAATTTTTGCGGGATCAACGGGAACCAAATCTGTATATTAATTTTTTGTTGGTCCCTTAACTTGGTCACAGCTTTGGTCCTTTAACGACAACGCTAAGTCCGAGTTGCCTGAATGAAATAAATAAAATAAAAAAATGATTGCTTATAGTACACAGAGTCCAATAATGCATCCTATGTTGTGTGGCAGCGCTTTTTGTGTCTTATTAAAATATCTTCAATTTTCTTCTGTCAAAAATCTTCTTGGGCAAACATGTTGATTATATAGATTGCTTTAAAAAAAGGACCCAACATTTATTTATTTATGTATTTACTAGCTTTTGCCCGCGGCTTCGCTCGCGTTGGATAGAGACAAAAAGTAGCCTATGTTACTCTCCAGCCCTTCAACTATCTCCACTTAAAAAATCACGTCAATTCGTCCCTCCGTTTTGCCGTGAAAGAAAGACAAACATACAGACAGACAGACAGACACACTTTCCCATTTATAATATTAGTATGGATAAAATCTTACCTACAACCAATACGTTCCTTTAACATAGTCAGACATACCATATTACCATGAGTATAAATTTATCAAGGGATTCCCTTACATTCTTCACATTTAACCCTCTGAGCGCATGGATCCTCGTCAGCGTCAATAGCCTCAAAGAAAATTGTTTGCTGCGTCGAGTGCCTAAGCCTAAATTGAATATAGTAATAATTGTTAAACCTGTTGTACTGTCTCTTTCTCACGTTATTCACGAATAACATTAATTTAACTTGAGTTGTTAAATTCTCGCCTCTAACAGGATTTACGTCCTAATATTTTAGCTGTCCAAAATTTAAACGTTTTAACTCTAATGTAACTCGAGGCTATCATTCTGTATTTTGTTACCTTGTACAAAATTATGTAGAAACTTTAGGGACTTGCAAAGTTTCGAACTAGACAAAAGGCTGAAACTTCTAGAATATGCGGCTTGTCTTGTTAAAAGCTAAAGCTTGTTACTCACAATTCAAGGTTATTGCAGCCCACTGTGGCAATTGAAATAAAATTAATAAAATTGAAAAATCAAATTACATAAAAAAATTATGGCTAATGGGTTCATTATATTATTAGTTACCGGTTTCAATATAAACATTTTCGTAGACTGTTGCCTCAGTTCCCTTATTCCCTCGCTTTACCTAACCACTGTGGTTAATGTGATTATTGTCCACCGGCAGGAAATATTAATTGTGTACCTCTTGCCTGGTTTGCCTCTTCGCTTTTACATTATAAATAATGCCTAGTATAATTTACAAGGCTTAAGTTGGTAATACAATAACAGTTAAAGTTTATTTTATACTTTTAATTTAAAATTTCATTATTGTTCCTTTAGAATTTTTTACAAATTAATTTTTGTAGCCAAAATTACCCTTTTCTGAAATTAAGAAACGTATCTGCCTAATTTAATCTAAAAAGTGTATCTTGTTTATCCACAAAGAAATACCAGACCAGCCTTTTTCATAACATTAGTAGGGATAAAAGTAAAACATGTTGACATTATTATTAATAAAATATTTACCAACATATCTTTTTACTGATCCTTATTTTTCTCTTCAATATTAAAAACAATGTCCCGAGGCGAATAGCAATGTTATTTTTAGCTAAGTGGATAATAATGATATTTCTTGAGACTTCTAGGCTAGAAAAATAAACATGAGATTGTAAACGCTTGTTGTTTTCTGTTCTGATGAAGGTAACTCGAGAAACACAAATGCTTCTCAAGTTATGCTGTCCTGGTACCTCATTATTCCCTAATAGTCAATGTGGGTGGGTATCAGAACACATTCTTTGTTCTTCGTGGTAACAGATGTCTTGTGTCCTTTTTCAGAAAGGTTTTTTAGTACAGCAATAAACGCTTACCTGATTACTCTAGCCTTTGAAAAGAATAATCAAAATATTTTTTCTACCAAAATATAATATGTTTATTTCACAAATCTTGCGTAACAAAATCCTATTCAATTAAACCGCAATCAATGGCTTTTAACACGTTCACTGCCACCATATTTTTTTTGAAGTTCATAGCGATGCCGCCCTATAAAGCCACGCGGACACGCCAGGCGTGTCGGCGGCACTGGATTTTGTTAAACATGGACACGCTAGGCGTGTCCAGTGGCACCTCGATAGACTTAAATTCTAAATCTGTCTTTTTTTCGGTTTAGCGATGAGTATTAGTTAGTTTGCCATTCGCTGAGCAAGAATAAAGGTGATTCAAATACGGTAGTGAGATTTAACCTGGAATTATGGCTGAAAATAGATTTTTAGGTAAGTAATTATCGTAATTTTGTAAGAGATGATAAACACTTTGTGGTTATTTTGAAATATTTTATAATATTAACTTAGATAAGTCAATTATTGCAAGTTTACGGAACGATACCTTCTTTACTTGAAAATAGCGTATTATATTTATATATATATTGTACGTATTAGTTTAGTTTAGTTATTATTAACGAGCAAATAAAAGTAAAATACCTACTGTTTTAACAGTACGGTTGTCAATTCAACTAGTTGTTTGTTTACCGATCGCAGGTACCTACCGTAAATTATTTTGTACATTATTGGTCTGACCGAGGCAACGCGAGTTCACACAGTAGTTATCTTTTAGTCCTACTCGCCTTCTTATTTCTTGGGCTTCTACCTACTTGACATTCAATAAATTATCTTCATATTTTATTGATTTTTGTTTATATGTACATTATTTTAGCTGTATTTGACGTCTTAGTACAAAGGTTGACAATCTATGATTAACTTGTTTAGGTGGACACGCCTGGCGGGTTCTCGGCATTACATAATCACTTTAAAAATAAAATTACAAATTAATAGATTTTTCCGGGGGCCACCTCAAAAATCCTTAGGTTATTGCTAGAGGATTATGTACTGAGAATTCCAAAAGGCAACTTTGCCTTATTTTCGAAATATCGCTGGAACATTTAGGACACGACTGGCGTGTTCTAGGCGTAGTTATAGAAATTCGCAAGAACACGCTACGCGTGTCGGCGGCATTGAACGTGTTAAAGCTGTAAAAATACAAAATAAAAATCGTGGCATAATGGTCTGCGTTAATTATGACGAGATTTTTATTATAACTAACTGGTGCACGTTACTTCGTTTCTATAAAATGTAACAAATTTATTTGCCTATAGGTAAGCCATTTGCAATGCCCAGAAATATAGTAACACGTTGTATCACGGTTGTAAATCAGTCAGTCAATCAGTTTAGACTTATTTTGTAACTGAAATTCTGAACGCTAATCGTTCGCTAGCGCTAGCACAAGTAACGCTATTCTATAAAATTCTCGCTTGGTAAATTTAGGTTAAGTGTGCTTGGGGACTTGTCTAACCCTGCAATTTTACACGGAATGACAGCACAAAATTTACCGAGCGAGATTTTTGCAGAACGTGCTATGCTGTCTAATTTCATGTGATTTGTTGACTCAAAACCTCAAAACACAATATATCCAAGTTTCTAAAAATAAGATTTGACATATCTACAAGGCTTCTAGAAACCGAAGCGGTGTATGCTGTATTTTATAAAATGAATACTTAATTGTACAAGGTGTGCAAATATTTTAGTGCTAAAAGGTATTGCAATTTCAAAAATGAACCGTGTATAAGTAACGCTGGTAAACCAAATTTAATTATAGTTGACTTGTTTTTCCTCGACAAGTATTCGGTCCCCTTTAGTTATTTTCTACAAAAAGGCATATATGAAATAAACAGAGCGTAACGTTTGCATTTAATTACGGTACGGAAAAAGTTAGATGAAAACTGCCCCGACCAAGTAGCCGGCGAGGGACGGTCGAGTTAATATTCTAGAATGCTGTCGGGTGCTTTTTGACCGTCAACCGCACACTTATGACATAGAATAAGTAATACTACAACTCATGTTTGCAGTGCCTTTAACTTCGCCTTTATAACCTAAACAATAAAAACGATTTTCGTAGTCGAATTATTACAATTTTTTGACGTGCGGCTGACCAGAGAATAGAAATGTGTGTTCGGCTGTGTGATTGATGCCTGTTGGCTGCTATTACTGCGAATAAGATTCCTGAAATGGTTAGATATACAATCAATCAACGTAGTCGGCTTTCGGACTAATATTCGCTAGCCTTTTGTGTTACTAGTCCTGTCAGTTACAAAAGAAATATCGAATTGATTTCAGCAGCGTTTTGATTGATACATTGTGCTATCGGCTGTAAATGCAATAACGTATTGGACTGAATTTCTTGTTGGTTTTAAGTGTCATCTATTGATCTTCACGCATTAGATTGCTATTGTGTCTGCTTGCAGCATATATGTACTAGACCCGCTCAACTTTTTCAAGTTTAAAGTGGTGGCACAAAAGGTCTAAGTATTTTTCAAAATGGCAACAGAGTCGCAAAAGGACTATTTCTGAGAGAGAAATTAATGTGTTACAGGATGTCCTAACAAAACTGAGACGCGAACACTACTTGAAATTCGCTCGATTATGTTACGTTAATACGTGTAAACGCGATATTTTTTCGGGTTCGCCAAACGATCGTCGCGTCCATCACTTTCTATTAGGACCTCGTCTAAAGCATAAAAAGGTCCACTTAGGTCTGGTGGTTTACCCCAGAGTATTGTGTTGTAACAAAGAATTTATAGACATTTTATTTTCTTCAAAAACTTGATAAGGGTCTTGTTTGGCAAGTTTAAGTATAAATAAATAAAAGGGTTGCTCGTCTTACTCAGTTTGCCCTTACGACTTAGCGAGACAAGTATCTAATAAAATTTATAGGTTTTTTATGCCCACGGCGTGTAAACATAGACGTTTAATTTCCAAGACGGTGCTCTATAAAATAAAGAGAGGATTGTTCGTTTTATCAACCGTGATTGGTTGAAATTCTGCTATTCATGTGCCGGTTGCACATAGCAAGCAAAATATCAGTCTAGGTACGTTTTACGATTATGAACGATGAACTTTATGATAATGATATATATATTTCACATTGTTGCAGTTGGAAAATGTGCAGCTCCTGGACAAGTATAACCTACGGAACCCTTCCAAGGGGACCCTGTATTTCGCCACTACACATCTCATATTCGTGGACCATGAGATGAGGAAGGAGACATGGGTATGTAAGATTCAAATGGTTGGGTATCTATCTTAGAAGTGCATAATAACATGCTCTATTTTTATGACTTTAAACGTTAGGGACATTTATAAGGACCAAATCTTTTTAACAGACATGGTTAATTACGTTACATCTTGATAATGTGTGTGGCAATCAATAATTAAGTCTGCACTCAACATAGGTTTATATTATTATAATACTAGCTCTTCCTCGCAGTTTTTTTTTTTTTTTTTTTAATTATTATGGGCTTGCTCTTGGTCCCAGACTAGCCCGAGGGCATAGACGGGGCCTACGATGGAGCGAGCTTACCCAATAGATGCCTATGCACTCGTTTTTTAAATACTTCCGGGTTATATGAATTTGGAAACACAGACGCCGGCAGGGAATTCCATTCCTTCGCGATGCGCATTATAAACGATTTTGAGAAGCGCTGCGTGCGGATATGAGGAATATCAACCAAAAAAGGGTGGTATCCTGCCGTACGTCTGGATGTCCGGTGGTAAAAAGGAGATGAGGGAATAAGCTCGTGTAGCTCATGAGCACACTCACCGAAGTGCAATCTGTAAAATACCGCCAGGCAGGCAACTTTTCGCCGATGTGCTAGTGGTTGTAGTAGGGCCACCAGCTTCTTGTCGCCAATCAACCTTCTGGCTCTGCGATCCACCGAATCCAATGCGGCCAGTTGGTATTTGGCTGAGCCATCCCATAGGTGACTGCAATACTCCATACACGATCGGACTTGAGCTTTATAAAGTGTTAGAAGCTGTCCCGGCGTGAAGTATCGCTTAACCTTGTTAAGGATGCCCAGCTTTTTTGCCGCAGTCTGTGCTTTGGACTCGATGAAAGTGCCGAAGTTGAGGTCAGAACTCAACTCCATGCCAAGGAGTTCAAGGCAGCCGGTTACATTTACAGATGCACCTCGGAAAGTAGGAGCCAGGTCAAATGGGCTCCGTTAGGCGGAGAACAGACATGCTTGGGTTTTGGCGGCATTGAACTGCACTAGATTGTCATCGCCCCATTGGGACACACGACTCAAGGCAAAGTTCACTCGCTCGACCATGGTCTCTCTCTGTGAACGAATATCGTCCCTACTGTCTTTTGCGCTGGCCAGATATCTCTCTACAACAGTACTGTCATCTGCGTAACCGACTATGCTAGGATTTAGCATATAGTTTATATGAAGCAGGAAGATAACGTAACCTAACGACCTAACGTAACGTAGGTTATTGGTTACTGGGCATGCCGTAATAGCGGCGGTAAGGCCCCTCTTTGAGGAGTGGCTGGAGAGGCGCCACGGCGATCTCACGTTTCGCTTGACACAGGTCCTCACGGGACATGGTCAATAGAAGGAACATGAGTGGGTTTTAGTCAGTAAAAGTCTGACACGCCCTCCCGCCGCACCCAGGACTGGAGCTTCATTTGAAAATATCGGTCCAGTAGTTTTAGAACCTATTCATTACGTTTTCCTCTTTATAATGTGAGTGTAGGTATAAATGTGTAAGATTTGTTGGTTGTCCTAAATAAATAAATAAATAATTTCGTTTCAATTGAAAGTTGACTGTTAAATTCGCCCTTCGAATTCAAAAGATAAAATTTCATGATTTTCTTCTAATTTAATTGACCATATCTGTTAGAAAGATTTGATCCTTATGAATGTCCCTATCGTTTAATGTCATAAAAGTACAGGATGTTGTTTTTCTCCATTTCAAGCCTGTTGGACTACCGGGTGTAAGTGACTCATTTTCGAAAATCTTTGAATGCAGTTTTATTTCTTTTAAAAATAAAGAAATTCTTAAAGAATTTAAGTAAAATAATCTCTCTCTACGATTTAAACCTTCGAACACACGTGATTCTACACAATAGAAAGACGACAGCAGCCCGACAGCCGGCTGTCCCTTGGTCGTTGAAACTTTAAAGTAATTTTTTTCCAGGGTCCATTAAAACTTTTGCCCCTGTATGCTCTGTTCTTCTCATTTACTGTTACTCCTATATCTCTTCCAAAGCTCTTCGTCATGTTTGCCCGTACTGTCACTGCTCTGAATTCTAATTGAGTTAATTAGTAATTCAATGGCCTCTCCAAAGTCTCGGTTTTCTTTGAATTGATGAATCCTTCAAAACGTTATCGAAATGTCAAGGTTTACACTTAATTGGAGATACAGTCGAACGCACAACTACAAAAATCGCCCTTTCCTCTACGACATAACGGTGCTGTCAGATACTTGTCAGTTACTGTATTAGCGAAGTTTATTTAAGGGTGCTTGAAGTGTCCATCTTAATAGCCATTAGATTTAATCTTTGTGCTCTAAAATAACGATTTTCGTGACTGCTTATAAAGGGGCAAGCTTAAGTGTTGTAAGGACAGTACTGAAAGATGCTTGGTCATCGATGTCTGACAAATCTGATAATGATTAAGACAGTTAGATACGTAATTTGGAAGCGAAATCGTAACTTGAAACTATATTGATACGATATCTATTATCCGCTACCATCCTTTTTAGCGCTGTCTGAGACTGTTAGTTTAAAAAAGCAATTTTATTATGTCATTTATTTTTGTTTAATAAAAAATCAATATATACTATCCGTGCGAGCTAACATGGCACCTGGTTCGAACGAATGACATTTAAAGTAATAAGTGCAAAAAAGGAGTTGTTCGATTTTGTGCTAACACTATGACAGATGACAGATTACGCTAACACCAATTAAAAAATAATAAAAAATAGGAGACTCGTAAAAATACTAACAAATTAATTAAAAGTAAAGAACTGCGGCTTCAAAATATTTTTTTTGGATAATTTGTACAAAATACTACGTTTACGTTACCATAGTATAAAGAGGGGGAAGTAGGCTATCTCCGGCCCAATCCGCGTTATAATTGCCTACTGTCTTAGGGTTGTCACCTTTACACACGACACAATTACGATTTTATAACTGTAATTAGGTAGGCACTTACTTACTATACCTACAATACTGAGAAATCGGCATAACTAAACGTAAACAAAGCAATAGCAGCAAATCAATTGACAGATCATAAGTACCTAATACATTCTAGTAGGAAATATCCAATTCTGGAATCCATAAATTATTAAGACACCCAAACACACAGCAATACGTTCTCCTGCGATTATCAGACATTTTGATTTCGTTTACCGGTGTTGAAAAGCAGTGACGCTCGAACCTCATGCAGTGTTAGCCCCGGCTTGTTCCCACTTGGCGCCAGGAGAAACGCGTCGAGATTTTGTTAAAGTGTGCGTGCGTCGACGCATAGATACTGTGGCGCACACATACAAGCCGCGTGGGGTGCGTTTGTATGAAGATAACCTACTTCCCTTCTCTTTATACTATGACGTTACGTTACGTTTTCATTTTTGTTTTTAACAAAATACTTAGAAACAATGTTGTAAAAAAAAAAATTACGTGCACGCCTGAAAATCTGTTTCTGCACATTTGCCATTTTAGTTAAACTTGTGCCGTATGTATACAGTGATGCTAACGCTACAGGTAAGACGAGAGCGGGGCGCCGCGCGGGGTCGCGGGGAAACGTTTGTTTTCGAGCCAGGTGCCATGTTATCTCGCACGAGTAGTACTTACGCACTTTTTCTATATGTATATAATCTAAGTTTTCTATATTATAATAATATTGAGTTCTAGCCTTTTTAAATCCTCTTTTAAAATTTGGTCGAGAAGTCACCATGAGCTTCAAACATTTTCCATGTAACTTACAAGTGCTTTTTTTCACCAGATCCTTCTGATGCACATATCGACGGTGGAGAGGCTGCCGATCACCACCACTGGCTCGCCGCTCCTCGTGCGGACAAAGACATTCCAGTCGGTCTTCTTCGTCATACCGCGGGAGAGAGACTGCCACGAAATGCACCAGACACTTCTCAGGCTTAGTCAACCAGGTGCGTAGAAATACTTTCATTTCTTTTGCAGACGACAGCGAAACTGACATTCTGGAAATGCAATTTATTCCCTGACGAACTCGCGGTACTCCTTGATCTTGTCATGTCAAACGAATCAAAAAAGCATGAAAACACTTTAAAAACGTTTTTTAACCGACTTCTAAAAAAAGGAGGAGGTTCTCAATTCGGATGTTTGTATGTTTTTTTTTTTATGTTGGTTCGCGCATATCTTCGTCATTTGCCAACCGATTTGAACAATTCTTTTTTGTTTGAAAGGGTAGACTTTCCAAATGGTCCCATTGTCATCAGGTCCAGGATCTGATGATGGTATCATGCCGAAATCGAGGGAACTCCTTAATTTTTATAGAAAAACGTACATTTTTTTAAAGTAACTCTAAAACGTAGTTGGGACTCTAACGGTTAAAGTTTCGATTATGAGCCGTCGAATCCGGGGGTGGGGGTGGGTGGGCGGGGTGGGGGGGGTTGGGGGAAGCCCCCCCATACCACTCCCAACCTTAGGAGCCCTATGGTTACGGAGATCTCGATGATCAAAGTTTGAGGTTATGTTACGTCAATTTTGAGGATAAGTTAGGATTTTTTCGTGTAAAATTAATTATTTTTCACTCTAATGTCTAAAAAAGATAACTCGACGGAGCCCCGCTTCGCGGGGCTCCTACTTCTGGGTGGTTTAAAAAAAAATAACCACGAAGGAGGTGGCGGGGTCTGTTCGCTCGCTTCGCTCGCTCACTACGACCCCGCCACCTCCTTCTAACCTAACCTGTCCGAGTCGGGGTGCCCTAAAATTTTGATCGATCACTCTCGGATTGACGATCCTTATTACTTTTCAAAATATAATTGTTTAAAGACATGATAAAATTGAACGAAACACCCCTCCGCCGTGAAACGAAACGTAAAACATCAAATTGACATTTACTTTGACAATTTATCTAACCTAAAAATGGCGTATTATTTTTCATTTTGTATGGAAATATGTAAACTTCAAAAAATAAATTCTCGTAAGCCGTGAGTCTCCTAAACTTAAAACTACGTGAAAAAGCCTTCAGTTAGTGAGTACTATCTACAAATAAAATATGAACTTCCAACTCGACGGGCTCGACGGCTCATAATGGAAACTTTAGCCGAGAAGCCACCGACTTCCGAAATAGTTATTTTTGAGCTTTTCGTTTTTGAAGTCGGTTACCTATTTTTTGGAAAAAGTTTTTTTATGTTTATTAGTTCTCGAAAGTTTTAAGAAATTATTAAACAGTTAATAATTCATGAATGATTATTTAAATATCCCCAGCTAATGTGAGATTTCAATACATTGCTGGGTCAGTCGTTAAGCCATCTACTTTCTTCAATCAACCTTCAACCTAAAGCTAAAATCTAAAAAAAGCTAAAATTAAAAGTTAAAATCTAAGGGCAAAAGATTTTTTTTTTTTGGTGAGTGGGAAATCATCCAATGACTGCTCCCGTCCTGGGTGCGGCGGGAGGGCGTGTCAGACTCTTACTGACTAAAACCCACTCATGTTCCTTCGATTGCCCTTTATGTTCCAGGGTCACGGTAACTATTATAAACATTCCGCAACCCCGGAAGGGCAAAAGATGACAGTAGCTTGATGTCAGTACATCAAGATTTTGATAGAGACTTCCACGTATGTTGTATACAACTAACTCGAAGTGCTATGAAACTCTTTTTTGTTTTGTGCAATTATGCGATAATTTCTTTTTGGCTGGTTAATAAAGTTTTTACATCACAATTAAAGTTCATTTTCAATAAAAAAAAAATCTCTTTGTTATTTTGTTTGTTAGTCAGCATAAGTAGTAAACAAATAACAGCTAAAGCAAAAATTTGCTGTTCTGAGTTTTTAGTTCAGTATAGCAAACTACTTAGATATTTGTTTTTTCCATTCCTTATATTAAACGTAAACCTGGATAAAAACAAGTTGTGCTTTATCAAGTTTAAATCTAGGCCTTAAAACTTGGAAGTTTCGCGTGACGTCACGCCTAGGTAATTTTTTAACTGAATAGTGACGACACATGGGATTTTGAGGCTCTATATCTCTGTACTTTTTTTTACTTTTTATTAATCTGATGAAGCGAAAAATATGTGTACAGTATTTTTGAAAGGACTAACGGACGGACTACACTGATTGCCATTTTTTCAATGTAGTCGTCATCACTGTTATCCGTATTGCACATTCCATATTGAGTAGACGATGATTTGTCATTTCAAATGTTCCAGTTCACATAGACGAGTTGTATTGCTTCTACTACAAGTCGACGCCAGATGACCTGCCGAAGTCGGCAGGGTGGAACTTCTTCGACATTCAGACGGAGTACCAGCGGATGAACGTGCCCAACGACCAGTGGGTTCTCTGCACTGCCAACAAGGACTATGAGGTGAGGAGCTGATGTTACTGTCACCATAATAGTAGTCAGATATAATATACGTTTTAGGTCTAAGTGAAATAAATGCTTTGAATTTTGTTTTTTTTCTTGCACACCGACGGCTGCATTTCAAACGTTGCTGTTTTAAACGTCAGTTTAATAAAATAATAACCAAACATAATTTATATTTCGGTAGTCGGTGGCTTTCGTTCTTTTTGTTGTTTTTCATTGCCACCGACTTACGCTTCTGTTTTTATGTTTCTTAGTTTTTTACTTTTTAGTGCGATTTATTCTTAAGAACTTGCTTTTTTGGAATTGGTTAAAATACCTAAACCATTTTTTCTGCTGCATTAAAATCGGTTCAGCCTAACGCGAGATAATTGCGATTATACTTACATGAAGTTGGTCAAAAATAGCAAATGGTTAAGATCTCAACAAAATTGTTTTTTTTTATAGTGCACCACGTTTTTTTGGCATAATTTTGCGTCTTCGGTGTACAGGCTAAGCTCGCTTGTCACATACGTACGTGACCCGACGCGTTCAAGACCTTAATAGGGTATTACACTCTTTTTTTTAAAGTTGTTCAAATAACTCCTACAGTACTAAGAAACCACTAAAAAAAAATCCTAAATTTTTATTTAAACGCTAAGTACCCTAAAAACGCTTTTAAAAATTGTATTTTCAAGTTTCGCGCGGAAATTTCCAAAAACGGAAAACGCCGTGGGCGTGGTTTTGCTTTGGCGATATGACGTCCTCACGTCGTGTAAATAAACAAATGCGCTGTGATATTTTACATCATTATTATTGTTTTTATCTAAAAAATTAGTTACTGTTCGACTTACCGTTGGTGTGCGTTCGAGAATGCAAGAACACAGAAGAAAAACTTAGTTAAAAGTTGTGGGAAGAGTATTCCAACTATTACACCATAAAAACCCGTTTGTACTTTAGTAAATATCACTTTGATGTACCTAAGTACCTATGTGCTTTAGCCATCTAAAATATCTTTCACAATAACTTCCATGAAAAAGTATATTTTTATAATAAAGATCGTATTAGAAATAAAACAAATAGTGACGTCTAGTTGACACTGTTGACAGTCGACAACTGTCACTGTCTGTGGTCAGTATTTCGGTGTGTTCAAGAACAGATAAAAAAAACTGAAAACTTTGAATTGAATTAAAAAAAATATTTTCTAGTTTTATGAACTAAAACTAACACTGTTCGGCTGCTTTTTGCGTAAGCTATCTCAATAATATATTTTTAGATTATTTCTCTTATACAGTGTAATACCCTATTAAGGCCCTAATTATTTTCTACTTTAAATTAAATTTGAAAGTGCACAGTTTATGTAATATCCATGACTACAGTGGCCCTTGAAAAAAGCTGGCTGCTAAATAAGCATGTAGTTTTTATACCACAGTTTATGTCAGCTTAGTTTTGAATGTGTCTTGACAATTGATTTTTGCTGATGTAGTATATTTTACAATATATTGATAATTCGGAAGTTTGTTACTAATATAATAAAGAGGAAAGATTTTTGTTTTTGTATGTAACGAATAAACTCAAAAACTACTGGACCGATTTCAAGAATTCTTTTATTATTATTAAGCTACATTATCCCTGAGTAACATAATATCACGCTATGTCCCACGGGAGCGAAGCAGTAACCAAAAACCTAACGTAACGCAGGTGAAACCTCGAGGAGCAGCTAGTATAGAATACTGTACATCCGTACTAATATTATAAATGCGAAAGTAACTCTGTCTGTCTGTCTTTCTGTCTGTCTGTCTGTCTCTTCTTCACGCCTAAACTACTGAACCGATTTGAATGAAATTTGGTACAGATATAGTCTGGGACCTGAGAAAGGACATAGGACAGTTTTCATCCGGGAAATCCCGCGGGAACGTAAACTATTCCACGCGGACGAAGTCGCGGGCAGAAGCTAGTCATCTATATTACAAAATAAATGATTTTTACTTTTTCTTATTCTTCTTCACAATCATATGTCTTCTCATTCTTATTATTCTTCAACTTACCCAGCTGTGCGACACATACCCAAGCGAGGTGTACGTGCCGGCGCGTGCGTCGACGGCAGTGCTCCTGGGCAGTGCCAGCTTCAGGTCTCGTGGCCGGCTCCCGGTGCTCGCGTACCTGCACCACAATAAAGCGGCTATAGCGCGCTGCAGCCAGCCACTCAGCGGCTTCTCTGCTAGGTACGTCAACTTAATACTATTGTGGGTTTGAAAGTGACATAAGGATCAAAATTGGACAACTACTAAATCCGTAGAATAGTTGATTAACAGCCAACCTTTATAATTTAATCGGATTTTTTCACTTACGTTTACGCTAACAATAGTAAATATTCGATAACAACTCATGGTACTGAACTGGTACTGGAATTATTTTGACAGGCCTGTTGGTGTAGTAGTTAGTAGCCCTGACTGCTAAGCCGGAGGTCGTGGGTTCGATTCCCACCCAGAACATACTTTGTGTGATGAGCATGATTGTTTGTTCTGTGTCTGGGTGTAATTTATCTATAACTAGCTGACCCGACAGACGTTGTCCTGTCAACTATGAATATTGAATTCGAATTGACATACTACCTACCTACTACCTACCTACTACCTACCTACTACCTACCTACTACCTACCTACTACCTACCTACTACCTACCTACTACCTACCTACTACCTACCTACTACCTACCTACTACCTACCTACTACCTACCTACTACCTACCTACTACCTACCTACTACCTACCTACTACCTACCTACTACCTACCTACTACCTACCTACTACCTACCTACTACCTACCTACTACCTACCTACTACCTACCTACTACCTACCTACTACCTACCTACTACCTACCTACTACCTACCTACTACCTACCTACTACCTACCTACTACCTACCCTACTACCTACTACCTACCTACTACCTACCTACTACCTACCTACTACCTACCTACTACCTACCTACTACCTACCTACTACCTACCTACTACCTACCTACTACCTACCTACTACCTACCTACTACCTACCTACTACCTACCTACTACCTACCTACTACCTACCTACTACCTACCTACTACCTACCTACTACCTACCTACTACCTACCTACTACCTACCTACTACCTACCTACTACCTACCTACTACCTACCTACTACCTACCTACTACCTACCTACTACCTACCTATCTATATATATAAAACAAAGTCGGGTTTGTTACAACACTTATAACTCGAGATCGGCTAGACCAATTTTCATGGTTTTTGGTTCGTTGGATTTGTGCTAGTTTCAAATAAGATTAATTTTAATAAAATGCTTCTAGGCTCTAGGTATTAAGTCAGTCTTCAAAATAATTAATCGATTCGTCGATCGATCGTTTTCTATTTACCACTTCACGTTACTGCGCGCCTAGTACTTTGGATTGATTAAGGTGATCTTGTGAGAAAATTAAGAATACAGTGAATTTTAAATTTTCGTACATGACTACTTTACGTTACTGCGCGCCTAGTACTTTGGATTGATTAAAGTGATCTTGTGACAAAATTAAGAATACAGTGAATTTTAAATTTTCGTACATGACTACTTCACGTTACTGCGCGCCTAGTACTTTGGATTGATTAAGGTGATCTTGTGAGAAAATTAAGAATACAGTGAATTTTAAATTTTCGTACATGACTACTTTACGTTACTGCGCGCCTAGTACTTTGGATTGATTAAGGTGATCTTGTGAGAAAATTAAGAATACAGTGAATTTTAAATTTTCGTACATGACTACTTCACGTTACTGCGCGCCTAGTACTTTGGATTGATTAAGGTGATCTTGTGAGAAAATTAAGAATACAGTGAATTTTAAATTTTCGTACATGACTACTTCACGTTACTGCGCGCCTAGTACTTTTGTTATCTTAAGTTTTCATTCATTAATACCCGTTTTTTTTAAAAATGATTCATCTTTTATAATTATGTTCTCGTCGATTTTTCATTATTTTTAAGATGTATTCTGCTATTCGGGGCGGGGACAAATCCAACGAACCAAAAACCATGAAAATTGGTCTAGCCGATCTCGAGTTATAAGTGTTGATACAAACCCGACTTTGTTTTATATATATAGATTTGTATGTATTTATAAATTATATGTATAAGTATGTATATCACTTGTCTGGTTACCATAACACAAGCTCTAAGCAGAGTTTAACTTGGGATCAGATGACCGTGTGTGAGTTGTCCCAGTATATTTATTTTATTTATTTATTCTGATGGCGAGATAAATAGACGTTACTAAGCACTGACTTTGGCTTAGCCATGTTCCGTCTCTATAGTGCACTTGACGTTTGGCAGTTGTGTGATAGGGACAGGTGAAAGTTTGTTAAGTTCTTTACTCATCGAGTAAATCTTCATCTCACCATTAAATTTGGAGTAACTCTTTGTAGAATAAGAGGCTACGTCCCTAGGCTATTTGGACAGTCGGCACGGTACTATAAACTAAAAAGTCACAGCAATATTTAATTTAATTCAAATTTATTTTGTTACCCGTATTTATAGAGAGTATTATATTATATTTTAGATGCATGGAAGACGAGCAAATGCTAGACCTGATCAGGCGGGCGAACCCGAACTGCGGCTATATGTATGTGGTGGACACCAGACCTAGGGTAAGAGTCCATCGTTCTTCTTAAACATAGGGCGTAGCTACCGTACTAGGGCTAGCTGTCTTAATCGCCGTAACACGTAACATCAGGAGCCCATACACGTGTAAATTATTTGTGACTGTGTGATGCAGCACACAGGCCGATCTACTGATGAAAATGATAAAATACACATTATAGTGTGTTTACTAGCTAATTATGATATTGATGTATGTATACTTTATGTTTGGCGGCACAGTAGTGCCACAGCCAAGAAAAGTCACAACCTACCTTTTCTCAAAGCATGTTGTCGTATTTATTTTAATGCTTAGGATTACTATGTCTGTTCCTTGTATTTAAACTTCTTCTCCACCATGTGAAGTCAAGTGTATAAAAAAATATGTGCTTCGAAATTACTTAACAGTATTCTATTAATGCGAAAGAATATTCGAATTGATATAGTGCAAAGCATTTTTGGTTACATACCGAGCGTACACTCTCTTGTCACATATACATGACATTCAAAAGATAATATTATTATTACATGAATTTAAAGTAACTAAAATATTTCTATCAATCAGATCAACGCTATGGTGAACCGCGCGGCCGGCAAGGGTTATGAAAATGAGGCTTTTTACGAGAACATCAAGTTTCAGTTCATGGGCATAGGCAACATTCACGTCATGAGGAAGAGCCTTCAGAAACTAGTTGAGAGTAAGTATTTATTTCGTAAGATTTAGCCGCGGCTTCGCACATGGTAATTTAAAAAAGTATATTTTTTTGGATTAGTGATCATATTTAGAGGTAATAAAAGACACACTCACTTTTGTTTACCTAGCGGAATGACGAAATAACATGGTGGCTACTATTTCATGATGATAATAAACAGATAAAAAAAAGTAGAAACAAGGAATAGAACTTTAAAAAAATATTTTGTTGTTTTATGGACTAAAACTGACACTTACCATCTGCTTTTTGCCTTAGCTATTTCAATAATATAGTTTTAGATTGTTTCTCATTTAAAGTAAAATACCCTATTGCTCAAGGCGGATTGACGATTTCAGACTTATAATGTTATGAATATTCAATATACGTCCAGATTAGATAGAGATAGAGTTTAGAAAGCATGTTTAATAATTATATCTTTTTAATTTTTTCACAGCGTGTGAACAAAACACTCCAACCATGTCTTCATTCCTCAGTGGGCTGGAATCTTCTGGTTGGCTCAAACACATCAAGTAAGTAGCAGGCATTGATTTAGGTTAAGGTGAAAAGCAGTGATGGACAAGTTATATTTTTTTTAAAAAATATCAATATCCGTTCAGTAGTTTTTGCGGTAAAGAGTAACAAACAGGCACATGCAAGTGTTCACATTTTTAATATTAGCAGAATAATTTTTTACAACCTGAAGCCCGATTCTCTTTTATTTTGCACCGGCAGTATCATATAGGGAAGGGTAAGAATCCAACGTCTGCGTTTTACTTCTCAAACAATCGTGTATATATGACATAAGAACCACAAACGAACCTCTTTCTGCCTTAATAAATTAATTGAGGTTTATTTCGCAGGTCGATTTTGGACACGTCTTGGTGGATAGCCTCAGCCATAGAGAGCGGCGTGAGTGTGTGCGTGCACTGCAGCGACGGCTGGGACCGCACCGCGCAGGTGTGCTCGCTGGCCGCGCTGTGCCTCGAGCCGCACTACCGCACCATCAACGGGTATCAGGTGCGTGATCATATACACTACACCTCTGCTATAGAGAGCGGCGTGAGTGTGTGCGTGCACTGCAGCGACGGCTGGGACCGCACCGCGCAGGTGTGCTCGCTGGCCGCGCTGTGCCTCGAGCCGCACTACCGCACCATCAACGGGTATCAGGTGCGTGATCATATACACTACACCTCTGCTATAGAGAGCGGCGTGAGTGTGTGCGTGCACTGCAGCGACGGCTGGGACCGCACCGCGCAGGTGTGCTCGCTGGCCGCGCTGTGCCTCGAGCCGCACTACCGCACCATCAACGGGTATCAGGTGCGTGATCATATACACTACACCTCTGCTATAGAGAGCGGCGTGAGTGTGTGCGTGCACTGCAGCGACGGCTGGGACCGCACCGCGCAGGTGTGCTCGCTGGCCGCGCTGTGCCTCGAGCCGCACTACCGCACCATCAACGGGTATCAGGTGCGTGATCATATACACTACACCTCTGCTATAGAGAGCGGCGTGAGTGTGTGCGTGCACTGCAGCGACGGCTGGGACCGCACCGCGCAGGTGTGCTCGCTGGCCGCGCTGTGCCTCGAGCCGCACTACCGCACCATCAACGGGTATCAGGTGCGTGATCATATACACTACACCTCTGCTATAGAGAGCGGCGTGAGTGTGTGCGTGCACTGCAGCGACGGCTGGGACCGCACCGCGCAGGTGTGCTCGCTGGCCGCGCTGTGCCTCGAGCCGCACTACCGCACCATCAACGGGTATCAGGTGCGTGATCATATACACTACACCTCTGCTATAGAGAGCGGCGTGAGTGTGTGCGTGCACTGCAGCGACGGCTGGGACCGCACCGCGCAGGTGTGCTCGCTGGCCGCGCTGTGCCTCGAGCCGCACTACCGCACCATCAACGGGTATCAGGTGCGTGATCATATACACTACACCTCTGCTATAGAGAGCGGCGTGAGTGTGTGCGTGCACTGCAGCGACGGCTGGGACCGCACCGCGCAGGTGTGCTCGCTGGCCGCGCTGTGCCTCGAGCCGCACTACCGCACCATCAACGGGTATCAGGTGCGTGATCATATACACTACACCTCTGCTATAGAGAGCGGCGTGAGTGTGTGCGTGTCACATACATCGGTGAAGGTAAAAATCGTGAGAATTCATAAGTATGAATGTACAGTTGCTGGCCAAATTATTAAGGACAGTTCCTAGATTTCTGTATTATCAAGTTGGACTGTTTTTTTTTTTTCAGGAAAATTATTGGGTGTAGACCCAAGCGGTATTTTTTATATAAAAACATTGTTAATTAAGATAATAAAAACAATAAATATGATGGCAAAATTAAGACTTTTAATTTATAAAAAAAAATATCGCATTAATAAGTTGTAGGGAATAATTTTGTGTAAATTTTAATATTTTGTGATGCCTTCTTTCCTGTCATATCAGTTCTTATGAGGCATGCTTTACGTTCTATACATTATATAACAGCTGTTGAAGGCTTGTGTTATGATTTCACTCAATTATAAGAGCTGCAACGAGCTGGTGTTTGGTGGCAATGACATGCTTAGCGATAGCCCTCTTGGTGAGTTCCTGCATGTTCTCAGTAGAGTTCGTATCGGGCGGTTTATCGGGTCAGGGCAAAATATTTATATTTTTTTCAGCCAGGAATGCTGTAAGTAATACTATTGACCTTGAGATACGATGAAGAATCGGCCATAAAAATGTTCTCTTCGACTACTAGGGAACCATTTTTCGACTTGCGGCAACAATTGAGTTTCCAGTGCTCGCTTGTAAAGATCTTGCCTTATGGTCATGTCCACGATATAAAGGCACCTCCATGTTTTTGCAGAGATCACAAATCACACCGTGATACTACCTGGTTGTTTAATTTCTCCCAAAAGACAATCTGTATGGAGCTGTTCTCGGACAGCTCTAGGATTTGTGCGACTACAAATGTGCTAATGTGGGTCGACATTTGAAATAATTTTTCATCGGAGAAGCATACCACAAAATAATGGAATGAACACTGAATAGTTATTTTCGTACGTATAGCAATATTAACAGTAATATTATTAACCAACTGCAGTCTGCCACAATCATATTACGCCGATGCCTAGCCCACTGCAGTCGTTTCTACATCTTGGTCTCGGTGTGACGTGCTTATTTGATTGGTCGACGATTTATTCCATTCTCTTCGGTCAGCCACCGTCAAACTGTCCTATCGAATACTTCTGTTTTCTCAACTAATCCCTCGTTTATAATCATAGTCAGGCAGATGACTTGCTTTTTACCATATTTCAGGCAGATATCCCCGATTGTATGGTCTTAACAAAGAGTGGTGATCCGTTTTCTGCCACATTTTTTCACAATGTCTGTTTCCAAAAGTTTGATCTGATCAGTTTTCACATTAATTTTGATTACTACAGACTTTAAGACACGTGTAATAGCTACGAAATCTCTCTGGAAGTGTATAAAATGCAGTAATAACATTTGTATTTTTATGATTTTCGGAAGAGACGGGCCTAAAGATTTGCCCCTTCCAAAAAGTAAAATTTTCGAACATATCGCGACAAACTGTTACCAAAAAATAATATTTTGTATTCAATTTAGAAAAAAAAGAACCCCATCAGAAACATTACTCGCGGTTCGATTAGTTTTAATAGAAGTATCTTGCAAAATTAAAACCAAATATCTTTTTTGCCATCAATTAAACAAACGTAATTTTTAACTGAATTTTTCAAAATTGCTATACATTATAAGCTGTTCCATTTTTTTCGAAAATGGCTGGATCTCATGGTGCTCTCACATGTCGAAATTAATAATAATGATACCAGGAGTAATACCAAACCATAAAAACCTATATGAAATAATTAATTTTCTTGAGAAAGGTGTCTTGAACAAAAAAAAATTGCTCAATAAATACTGTCCCTAATAATTTGGCCACCGATGGTAAGTCCGAAAACGCCAATTCACTTTGAGCAAGCGTAGCGATTAATGCTGGTACCTTATCTCTATTAGAATAGACAATAATAGACTGGTTTTAGTATTAACATCATTTGGCAAAACGAGCAGACCTTTCGCGATGAGTCCTGGTCAATCGTTCCGAAAATTTATTGTACCCAGAACTGCTTTTTCCCCTCTTTCCACCCTCTTTTTCCTATCTCGCTCCATCTTATTCCTCTCTTCTTATTAAAATAATAACAAAATGAATATAATCGTTCCAGGCCCTAATAGAGAAGGACTGGCTATCGTTCGGGCACAAGTTCACGGCGCGCTGCGGTCACATCGCATGCGACGGCCGCGAGAGGTCGCCTGTGTTCACGCAACTGTTGGACTGCACGTGGCAACTACTGCGACAGAGGCCTGAGGTTTGTTACCTGTCTTATCATCTTCATTTATTTATTTTAGGAGCTCCAACAAAAAAAAACTGAACTTTACGTAAAGGTAATAGAAGACTAAGTACTAAATACTTGGTCGTTCCTTGACTGAAATTGCATAAGTAACCCAATAAATTACACACGTAATAATACATATAAAAATAAGGTAAACAAATGGCGGAATACTGAAACGTCGCTAAATGTTAAGACGCTCTCAAATCTGGCCTGTCTAGACAAGTGGCATTGGTGCCGATTCTCTTGTTCACAAACTTAACTAAATTTGAGTTAAATGTATCTTTCTCTTTCCATTTTTTAAAGAAAAGGACAGAAGATACATTTTAGTTTAATCCTGTCAAATTAGACAGCGCTTGAAGAAAATTGACGTATATTTAGACGCCATGTTTCAAAATCGTTTCTAAATTATCTATGGAGCATCTAAATTTTACAGGACTTAACTAACAATTTATCTTCTGTCCTTTCCTTAATGAAATGAAACGAGAAAGATGCACTTAACTTAAATTTACGTTAGTTTGTGAACTGGAGAATCGGCACCATTGTAGAATAGATAGCGAAACGAAAACGATTGTCAAATGTATTGTGATGACAAATTGTTTAGCGAAAGCTTATGTCAATTCCATACATTTGACAATCTATTCATTTTCGTTTTCTGCAATGCCAATTGGCTAGGCCCTCAGTTCAGTCTTTCATAAAGGACTGTAAGCCGTCCCGCCAGCGTTTCATAGGCCTCATTTAATTTCAGACCATATTAATTGTGAATATATAACGTCACTAACCATACTTCTAAAACCATACGTTTCCTGCAGGCATTCCAGTTCAACGAGCGGTTTCTGCTGACGCTACACGACCATGCCCATGCGTGCCAGTACGGCACGTTTATTGGCAACTGCGAGAAAGATAGACGGGACTTGCGGTAAGTGTCATTTTATTACTAGTAGTTTTTTTTTGAGAGTGGGAAATCATCAAATTACTTCTCCCGTCCTTTTTTTTTTTTTTTTTGGTGAGTGGGAAATCATCCAATGACTGCTCCCGTCCTGGGTGCGGCGGGAGGGTGTGTCAGACTCTTACTGACTAAAACCCACTCATGTTCCTTCGATTGCCTTTTATGTTCCAGGGTCACGGTAACAGTTATAAACATAACATTCCGCAACCCCGGCAGGCGTTGGCCCTGTTGGGCCCCTTCCTGTGCTGACTCCTTCTCTTTGAGGCGCGCGTGGAACAAAACGCGCCGTCTACGCGGTCCTGGTCCTAGCCGGGCGGCGAGCTACCCATCGCTCGCCATCCGCAGAACCGCGCCTACGGTGGCCGGTAGTCGTCTTGCGACTCTCGACGTCTTCGCCTGGGTCTTTGTCCGGGGCGAGAGGCTCGTCGTTGCCTCTCGCGCGCCGCCGCTTTCTTCACTAGCATAACTGCTTCGCAGAAGGAGGCGACGGCATCCCATTCCGTCTCGCCCCGCAGCATGGCCTGAACCAGCGCTGGGCGCGAGAGGTCACCGCCGCCGATCGCCTCTACGAGGACACGTCTATGGTCCGCCCATGCGCGGCACACCTCCACCGTGTGCTCGACCGTGTCCTCCAGGCGACCGTTGCTGCAGTGGTGACACCCAGGCGTCGCTTCCGCCTGAATCCGACACAGGAACCTCCCGAACTGACCATGTCCGGTGAGGACCTGTGTCAGGCGAAACGTGAGAGCGCCGTGGCGCCTCTCCAGCCACTCCTCAAAGAGGGGTCTTACCGCCGCTATCACGGCGTGCCCAGCACTAGGTTGCGACAGTCGCTGTCTCCACTCCGCCCTGAGATCTCGCCGGAGCTCCGTGAGCCGTGCCGCGATAACCCGCGGCGGCAGGACTTCGCCCCGGCGTTGCACTTCCACGCGCCACTCGTACGTGTGTGCAAGGACTGTTGCCTCCAGATCCCACGGCGGAGTGCCGGCAAGGAGGCATGCCGCCTCGCAGGAGATCGTGCGGTATCCCCGCACCATGCGAATCGCCATGACCCTCTGGGACGCCCTCAGAAGCCGGGCCGGAGCCTTGGCTAGGTTGGGCGCCCACACCGGAGCCCCGTAGAGGGCCATGGACCGCACGATCCCCGCGTAGAGCCTCCGGCAGGAGGCGTTTGGGCCACCGAGATTGGGCAGGAGCCGTTTGAGGGCAGCTCCAGCCCTCGCCAGTTTGGGGCCCAAACGTCGGAAATGCTCCGTGAAGTTCCATCGGTTGTCGAGGACAAGTCCCAGGTACTTTATCGTCGACTCGACACCGATGTGAACCCCTCCTACCGTTATCTGAGACCCCGGAGGTGGCCGGTGCCGAGGGCCATGAAAACACATGGCCTCGGACTTGTGCAGGGCCACCTCAAGTCCCAGTTGCCGGATCCTGTCCACGACTGTCGCAACACCACTCGACATTAAGTCGGCCGCCGCCTGGAACGACCTTCCCTGCGCTAGGACTAGCGTGTCGTCAGCGTAGCACACTACGCTGACGCCTTCGGGAAGGTCGGCGCGCAGCACCCAGTCGTACCCGATGTCCCACAGGAGCGGCCCCAAGACCGATCCCTGTGGAACACCGCACGACATCCCTCGTCGACTCCACACTCCCTCGTGACCGGGGTAGGTGACGGCTCTGTCCGTCAGGTAGGCCTCGACCACACGACAGAGGTAGGCCGGCATTCGGTGATACCGTAATGCGGCCGCTATGCACTTCTCCCGTCCTCAGCGGGGCGGGAGGGCGTGTCAGACTTTTACTGACTAAAACCCACTCATGTTCCTTCGATTGCCCTTTATGTTACGGGGTCACGGTAAGTTATTACTAATAGCCTATTTTATGAAAAAGTCATTCTATCTAGTTATATGCACTTTGAGGGCTGTTTTGATGATTTAAATGATTATAATTTTAACTAAGGGCCTATTACAGTCGCAAATCATTCTATACTAACACACGCCCCGACACTCTATTTGATCCCATTAGTAGTTAATTACATTTAAGGCTTCTAAATTGTTTAGTACCAAATCTCTTTGAATAAATAAATTATTATATTATATTATTATTATATAATCCCATTTGTAGTTGATCCCATTAGCAGATGATCCCATACGCATTCGATCTCATTCATTGTTGATCCCATTTTTGCATTCGATCTCATTCGTAGTTGATCCTATTTGCAGATGATCACATTCGCAGTTGATGCTGTACGGTACGGGTCGAACGTTAGGAATCAAACACAACGAATGCTGAGAATACACTGGTTTATTAATGTAAAGACATTGGATTAAATAGGATAGCGATTACATACAAGTACATAGTATAGTGGGGACCTCACAATGCCATTCGCAGCTAATCCCATTCGCATTTGATCCCATTCATAGTTAGTCCCATTTGCAGGTGATAATATTAGTGAAGAAATGCGTCAGACCCGTTTTCTTTCGACAACGAAAACAGAGGGCCTAGACAAGAGGCATTGTGGAATAGATAGCGAAAACGAATAGATTGTCAAGTGAATGGAATTGACATAAGCTTTCGCTAAACGATTTGACATCTCCTTACATTTGACAATCTATTCGTTTTCGCTATCTAGTCTACAATGCCACTTGTCTAGGGGGGCTGGGTATTCTTCACACTATTTGATATTTTTATGTTTCTAGGTTATCAGAGCGCACGTTTTCTCTTTGGGGCTACATGGCGAGTCATTTGAACGAGTATAAAAACCCCCTGTATAATCCCAAATCACATCCTGATGTGCTGAAACCGGACCTTGGTGCACAGAGTATCAGGTGAGTCTTGTACTGCTCCCTTTAACCTTTCGAGTGTCTAGGACGTGGATCCACGCGAGACACAATGCTTTTCTAATAATTGTGTCTGTAATAGAACGCCTTAAAAACTATTATTACTTGCGATAGTTAAGTCAGACGTACATAAAATGAAAGCTCACCCTACTACTATTCCAGTTCTGGCAACCGGTCAAACCGGAGAAAAGAGATGTCTCGTGCAGCTAATCAGCTTGCGTTGTTTTCACATCACAACGCGTAGCTTTCGCGCAAAACAGTGTTCTATTCACATACACGTGTTTGTTCATAACATAACGAAGTTTTGGAAGCCTCATGCCCTTACTAATAATCACTGTGTAAAGTTATATCATGAATAAAGCCTGTGTAACCATACATTTTTGACGTATAAACCTGTCATAACTTTATGCAGCGATTATTAGTAAGACGCTTTATTTTAATAAAAATCATATTTATTTTGTAAATAGGTTATATCATAACACTTTTACACGTCAAATTTTGTTTTTTTTTTATTTATTTTAAGCGAACGATGGGGCCGGTGTTTCGTAGCTGGACTGCTCTGAGAAGAAACATCCGAAACAAACTCAGAGGTCAAAGTCTCTTTTAAAGTCCATACAATCGTATTGGTCAAAAATGTGCGAGAACCATGGAGGTTAATGTCTGAGGCACTCTCTTGATGAGAGAAGGACACAGATTTGAGTGGACCTGTCCAGACAGTGCAAGCATTTGTCAGTAAACGTTTAGCTCAACTAAAAACTAAGGAGCCCAACATAATATTTTTTATTATTCGTTTTTACGGTGAATTTGTGCCTGGCTTACAGTTTAAAAGGTTAATAATCTTGTAACGTCGTAATGACGAGGAAGACGGCCTTACAATTCGATACCAGAGAGGTATCGAGTTGTAAGACCGTCTTCCCCCGCTGCCGTTATAGTCACGCTAACGAGAACGCGGACGAAGTGGCGGCACATATACTTACTACGTATTTACTACCGCGTGTCCACCGCACGTAACGTTACCCCATACAGATTTCGGCTCACCGTCATGTCGATCTCGTTGACGTGACTGTGAGGGCAGCGATGGTATCGGGTTGTAAGTAGTGAGTTGTGTCAGGTTCTGGCGCGGCATGTACTGCCGGCACGAGAGCGGCGTGCACCCGCGCGAGCCGCTCGCCGACCTGCTGCCGGCCGCCGTGGAGCACTGCTCCGCGCTCGACCATCACATCAACTACCTCGCCAAGGTACACTACTCACACGGACGTATATTCCATTCGCGTTAAGATTTGATATGTAAAAAACTTAGATAGATAGATAAAACTGTTATTTATCGCAACACGAGACAATACAGGCAATGAACAAAAACATAATAAAAAAGGAGAAAGAAAAAAAAAACATATAAAACTATACAAGCTTCAAGCAGAACCACACTATTCAAATTCGACGCCACCGGACGCGACAACACGAAACATTGGTTCGCGTGTCGGTGATGTGGTTCTGGCTTAGGGCCGAGTCACACCGGAATGGCAGTGGCCGGCAGCGACGCGGCGAGCACTTTCAGTGTGAAATAATTTTAAACTTTAATAATAAATAAATAAAATAATAATGTAATGGCAGAGGCCGCTGGCGGCCTCTGCCATTTCGGTGTGATTCGGCCCTTACTGTCCATTCAACCGATTTTAAGTTTTATTATCCGCCTCGGCATAATAATAAAAAATAAATATATTATTTATTTGAAAATGATTTATTTATGTTTTATCATTATGCCGCACAATAAATTTCTTTTGTATTAAATTACAGTACAATTGCATATTTACCTGAACTAGGTTAGAAACTTGTGACTCAGGTCAGGAATTGCTTAGCAGTAAAAGGCTTTGCAGTTTCAAAAATGCACCTTGTATTTACTTATCTATTAGACCCATCAGACATCGTAAATATTGTGTGCTTTCAAACCATCCTGTTCACTGTACAAAATAATTTATCGATATTTCCAGAGAATAACCACCTTCAAGAACCTTCTGTCGGGCAAGAAGTCAGACAAGACCAAAGATACCACTGTGGTCAACTACCAAAACGGAAACGTTAATTCCGTGGAAATAGAGACTAAGACTGAAGCACTCCAGATTGATAACAAGTAAGGATATCCCAAAATTCGACGACAACTAGTTTTTTGCCGCGCATTCGCTTGCCATATTCACAGAAAGCGTATTTTTTTTTCGGACAGTCCCGCCATGCTTTTTCTGTCAACTACAACTCCTGGGAGCCAGAAAATAGTATTTTATGACGTCACTAAGTTAACAACTCAGTTGACAAACTATTTTATGATTTCAAAGCAACTTAAATAAACTTTTACAGTAAATTGAAAATGAACCGATTTTATTACGCTAAAATTAAGAGAGGTAATTTAAGAAATTGTGTCTAACGTTTATTGGTTAATGGTGTAAAATACCCAATAAACAGTGGAGTTGACAAGAAAGAAGTCCATGCCATATTATCAACATCATCAGCCTGAGTCAGTTTCCTGCTGGACATAAAACTCTCTCAAGGTCTCCACTCTCACTTACCCAGAGGCAAAGGGCAGCAGCATCCAGTTACTGCTGTCCTTTGCAGATCGTCGCTCCATCTGATTGAGGCTATTTAGTTAACAAACTGATCAAATGAGATGTCAAGGAGCCGGCATACAACGTTATGTTTATTTTTGCGCGCGTTTTGTTTCTGTCATGATCCAGAGATGGCGTTGTATAAAAAGAACTTTTGTCATCATTTTTTATTTCTTTATTTTCCTATATTTTAACATTTATTCTTCATTTGTCTTGGAGCATTCCGATCGCAATTTTGCCCTTCTCGCGTAACCTTTCGACGGCCAAGCGACAAGCGATTGTCGGGCTACTATAGTCTTTCTATTGTGTGTTGTTGTTAAAATATGGGTTAAATAATCCGACTATTGTTTTTTAAATTACTATGAATATTCACAGATTACTGTACGAGTCTGGCGCCACTCTGACTGAGTTGGAGTGCGCGAACCACGACCACCCGTTGAAGGAGACCGGCGCTCCTAACAAACCTAACAAGATTCCACTCATCACTGAGGTATGGACTAACTTGAGAGGGGTCACTCTGGGCTGCGAAATGGTTATAATAGTTACCGTGACCCCGGAATATAAAGGCAACCGAACGAACATGAGTAGGTTCTAGTCAGTAAAAGTATGACACCACGGGCAAAGTCATTTGATGATAAAAAGAGGGGTCACTCTAACACCTAATTTAAGCAAATAAATTAAAAAGCCAGAAGGGTACTAGCAGCCTCTTACGACAACCTCGACTTTATTTTTTCGTCATTAAAGTTCATATTTATTTACTTGCATTGTTTTGTATTGTATTGCAGAAAGCGATAGACTCGATACCAGCGAGCTACGCTTTGTTAGAGAAAGAGGTGAACACCGTCGCCTTAGATTGGAAGAGCATAAAGAACGTCACTGAATGCAGTTGTTCTACACCACTCGACCATTTTAGTAGAAAGGTATGTGCGGATCTTTTCTCTGAATGTTTTATAGGCTTGTTGAGTATGTAGATTATAAATAAGACATTTATTTATTAGAATATAATATATTTATTTGAAACATGGTAAATGTTGATATTGTATAAAGAAATACACCACTTTAGTCAAATCACATATTTAATAACGCGATAACATATCATTATCACTTTTTTCCGAATTAAAATGACGAAACGACCGAATGAGATACTGAAATCTTCGAAAAATAAACATGAACGTTGATTGCTAAAATACTTTTCTACCAGCATAAATTACGTTCTACTGAAAACTATGTTTTGTAATTTTTATCTTTACTTGCTAACTATTAATTCAAACTAAAAAGGGGTGTGTATTGTTTGGTATAATAACAAATGCACTAATTTTACTTGAAATAACCTTTATATAATATAATTTTCATATGCTATAATATCGAGTACCCTAAATTTATATGGGTTAGTAGCGTTATGACTACATCTCGATAAGACTAAATAGCAGATATGACTAGTTCGCTATAGGACTTAATCTCGATATGACTAGATCTTGTTAGGACTATATCGTGTTTGGACTAGATCGCAATAAGGCCAGATAGCGTAACGACTATATTTTCGTTTGTTTTTTGGAGTACAGTTATCAAAAAATCTTAATGCTTTACATTAAGATTTTTCCTTGGTACAGATACTAAAATACTTAAAATGAAAGCATTTCATTGTAACATACTTATTTAATAAATTACACTTACGCTTTGAATCACTACCTAACGTTTTTCTCCTTCGTCTCAAGTTTATTAAAATGTCTTTGAAACTTCCGACTAAATAATATAGTGTTTCTTCTTTTGTTCTTTTTCTTTTACACTTTAGTAAAGCTAAGTAGATACTCCATAAAGTTCCTATACTTATGCCACTTTTAGATACGATTGTACGTCATATCGATAATGAGCAGTGATCGGAGTAGGTAGAGTGATTTTACGTACTTGCATCATGAATAGTCATAGAAATCATAACATGGATAATCCTTTATTCCGGGATTTCATTTTCGTATTTACGGGATTGAATCAAATATTGTGAATGAAGATTCATAATTGAGTCGTTGCAATGTCCACCTCTTCTATTCTTTACTGTTTCTCTTCATTCATATATGTATTTTTATTATAGAAGGACGATCACATATTCTATAAAGAAGACAGCAAATGGGTAACACATTTCTTATTTTTATTGATATGTTCTTCATCCTACACATTACAATGTTTGAAATTCCTAAAAAAATATTTTTTACGAAATCCCGGGATCCCGGAGGCATATCCATATTAATATATACGTGCCGGAGCATTGACCGCAAATCACTCTACCTACTCCGATCACTGATAATGAGTCATTTTGATATCTGCCCTTATTGCGATCTAGTCCAAACACGATATAGTCCTAACAAGATCTATTCATATCGAGATTAAGTCCTATAGCGAACTAGTCATATCTGCTATTTAGTCTTATTGAGATGTAGTCATAACGCTACTAACCCATTTATATTAGGTCGTATGAATTTGTTTGTCATATAATTTTCCTTTAATAGAGTAACATATTGGATTTTCTTTTTCGTTATGTTTAGGATTTTTTGTCGGTAATTCATTATAACGCTGGTTAATTAGAATAATAGTCGGCCACAGATCGCTGGAGATTAATTTGTTTGTCTGAACCATTATTATTTCCCATAAAAGTTGATCGTTATTATGAGTAAAATCATCTCCCAGCGGGTTTTGACAAAAATACACTTAGTATATTGTAGTGATGTTGTCGGCAGCACCACTGCTGGGGTTGCGGGCGCTGCGTGTGCACGCGCTGCGTGACGTCGCGCGGCGCGCTGCCCGCGCTGCTCGCGCCGCGCGCCGCGCCGCTGTGCGCCGCCTGCAGCCCCAACTCGCCCTGTAAGGGTGTATGTGTAATCTCTAGTATGTACTAATGTATACATGTCTATGTTGTACTATTGTCTATATTATGTGATTATTCTATTAAACAGTCAGTTCTAATTCAGCACTCGAGGGTTTCATTTCTCTCCTAATGGGTCCAACCTCACATGGCGACCCTGCCAGACGCGAGTTTACGGGTATCGTGTAACGTTCCCTATATGGACAAGTTATTTTAAACAAAAGTCGCGATGTGTTCTCAGAGTGATTTTATGATAGACTGCTTTATAACTCGAATAATTCGTGTCGCATATTATTGTTCCTGCGCCGTTTATTTTCCAAAACTATGGGAGGTCAACAGTCAAAACAGGAGGAGGTCATAATTGCCCAGACGGCAGCGGGAAACGGAGAAAATCACGCTGTGGTTGACGAAATTAGAGGTCATTTGGGTGTGACCAACATTTTGCTGATCGTACTCGTCATTGCTGCCCTGGTGATTCTGATGGTGTTTGCATACAGAGGGTACAAACGATGTCACGTGCAATGGATACAACAGGAGGTCAATCGGAATGGTCTACGTAGGTCCTTTTTCCGAAACAAAGCTGCGCTTAAAACTGAAGAAGGGGTCGTGTAAGACTTATCAGTGTGTGATCGGCAAAAAGTGAGTTAGCAGTGTTAATGGTCTTTATAAAGTGATATCAGTGGCGTACGCATAATGGTATGAGAACATTATTTTACTTTAATTTTAAGAGTATGGTATCTTTTGTTATAAGCAAGTGTACTCAATTAGATAAAAATCAATATGTGCCTAGGTAATGGCAGATATATTAACTGAATTGTATATGTAATGATTTAAAAGCTATTAGAACATATCTAATAAAAATTGGCCCTAAGAGAAGGCAAATAAATATATGTAAAATTAAATTACAAGAGGCAAGTAGGATACATGAACAATATCTTCCTGTTGTAGAATATTTAAATTCAGAGATAAAATGTGGAAATATTAAAGGTAATGACGTTTTACAAATTAATAAATTATGTTCTGATATTTGTACTTTGTATAAGGAAATAAGTGAGTTGTGTGAAATTACTCCAAGTTCAATTAATGAAGAAGAGACACAATTATCTTTAAAAATGAATACTTTTGATTTAAAGGTTGCCTTGAATCTGATACCTACTATGACTAATGATGAGTCCAACATTAAACAAATTATAGATAATGTAGAATACTATGGTGCATTACTGACAAATAAACAATGTCAAGATAATCTAATTCAATTTATACTAAAAAGTAGATTGTCTCAGTCGGCTAAACTGCAATTAAAGTCGTCGTATGCGAGCGTCAGTGATTTAGTGTGTGAGATGAGGATGCATCTTTTACCCAAAAAATCGGCTTCAGCTATTCAAAGTCAGCTACAAAATAGCAAACAAAACGAAAAGTCTTTAAAAGAGTTTGGTGATGATATTTCTAAATTAATGGTGGATCTTACAATTTCGCAGGCAAACGGGAATACTTCAAGTTTTGATGTCTTGAAACCACTAAACGAAAAATTTGCGATAAAAAGGTTTGCCGATGGTCTGCGAAATCGTAGGCTCAGCACGATTATAGCGGCGAGAAATTTTGATAATTTAAAAGATGCAATTCAAGCAGCTCAGGATGAGGAAATGTCCTCGGCATCCACATCAGGCGAAATTATGAATTTTCAAAGGTATTCTAACAATTCCAGATCAAGGACAAATCGTTATAGAGGTCCCCGAGGCAGGGGTAGCGGTAGAGTGTTTACGCAGCAACGTAATTTTCGAGGCTACGGTCGAGGCTATCATCAGGCGCCACCAGGCAGAGGTCGTGGTGCCGGGCGTGGTGAAAATCGAGGTAAGTACAATAATCATCAATTTCCACGAAACCAAAGGGTACGCAACGAACAGTTACATGTTTTATCGGAATCTAAAAATGTAACCGAAAATGAATCAAAATTTTTTCGTGACGAACAATGACATCATTTTTGCCAGTGACAGTAGTTGTATCGTAAGTTTATCTTTACATGACCAAATATGTTCGTGGCTTGTAGATACCGGAGCATCGATTTCTGCCATTAGATATAAACATGTATTAGATCATAACATTCCAATGTTCCAAGAGAGTGTTACTATAAAAGGAATTGTGGTAAAATTACAAGATATTGGATATGTTTATTTAAAATTGTATGCGTGTAATTTGTACTTCGAACATAAGTTTTATGTATTCGAAAATTTACCTTGCGAGTCATTAGGAATATTAGGAAAAGACTTTTTGATAACTTATAAGGCAATGTTAGATTTTGAAAACAGAAAGGTTTCTTTAACTGATTTGAATAACAGAACTTTGAAATTACCATTATTTACTAGGAGTAATTGTTTAAAAATAAAATCACGTTGCGAATCAATTCATTACATACGAACGGACATGGTAGAAGAATGTGTAGTTTGTTCGGCAGAAATTCAAGAAGGTGTGTTCTTAGCAAGCTCTATAGCAACACCGGTTAACGGGTTAATACCAATTAAAATTTTAAACACCACGGATAAAGAATTGACTTTGACGAATTTTAAATGTGATTTACACAAATTAAATGAATATAATTTATGTTTATTTCAAAACACGGATAAGTATGCAGACAGGGTGAAGAAATTGTTTAGTGAATTAAAATTAAATTATTTGTCTGGGGAAGAGCGAGATTCTATTGAGCAGTTATGCGCGAAATACAGCGATATATTTTATCTACCGGGTGACGAATTAACCACTACAAATGTATACACTCATTCAATTTCTTTGAAGCCTAATACTAATCCTATTTTTACAAAACCGTATCGTTTACCGCATTCACAAAAAACTGAAATAAAAATCAAATTAATAAAATGCTGAGCGATGGTATAATAGAACCATGCAATAGCGAGTGGTCGAGCCCTATATTATTAGTGCCAAAGAAAGTCGACTCCAGTAATAATAAAAAATGGCGCTTGGTAGTTGACTACCGAAAGCTGAATAATAGCATCGAAAATGACAATTTTCCTTTGCCGGATATATCAGAAATTTTGGATTCTTTATCGGGATCGATTTATTTTACACATCTTGATTTATACCAAGGCTACTACAATGTAAAATTAGATGAAAATAGTAGAAAGTATACTGCGTTTTGCTCTGGTCAGTATCAGATGACGCGAATGCCAATGGGGCTGAAAACAAGTCCCGCATCTTTCTCTCGTATGATGACCATGGCTATGTCGGGGTTAACATACGAGAAGTGCTTTATTTATTTAGACGATTTAATCATTTTTGGCCGAAATTTAGAAAACCATAATAAAAATTTACAAGAAGTATTTAATAGATTGAGACAAGTCAATTTAAAACTCAACCCTTTAAAGTGTGAATTTTTAAGGAAACAAATATTGTATTTAGGACATGTTGTATCAGGAGACGGTATAATGCCAGATCCAGAAAAAACTAACGTCATTAAAAATTACCCCCGTCCAACTAATGCAAATGAATTAAAACGTTTTATTGCATTTTTAAATTATTATCGTAAATTCGTTCCCAATTTTGCTAAATTGGCTTACAGTCTAAATTACTTAACAAAGAAAAATGTTCCATTTATTTGGACTGATGAGTGTCAACAAAGTTTTGAGTCGTTAAAGGAAAGCTTAATTAAACCCCCAGTATTACAATATCCCGATTTCTCAGAGCAAAATCAATTCATATTACAGACGGATGCATCAAATTTTGCATTAGGAGCAGTTCTTTCAAATAAAGACGGTCGACCTGTGGCTTATACAAGCCGCAGCTTAAATAAAGCTGAGAAAAATTACCCGACAATTGAAAAAGAATTACTCGCTATTGTATGGGCCATTAAACATTTTAGGTCATACTTGTATGGTCGTCCATTTAAAATAAAAACAGATCACAGGCCATTGGTCTATTTATTTAATATGAAAGATCCGTCTAGTCGTCTTACTAAATTTAGACTTCAGTTAGAGGAATACAATTTTACAGTTGAGTACGTAAAGGGTTCCGACAATACGGCTGCAGACGTCTTGTCGCGAATTTCTAGCAAAGATTTAAAAGAAATGCAAGAAAACATTAACGTGATGACTCGAGCACAAAAGAAAACGTTTGAATGAAAAATCCGTCCAATCGTCGGATAATATGGTACCTACGAACGATCGGCCTGATCAACCGAAAGTTGTAGAGACACATATTAAGCCGAGAGAATTGGTCGAATTAACATTTATTAATAAGGAAAAATGGTTGGAGTATAAAAATAAAAGAATGATTAGTTATGAAGTAGAAATATTCTGCTATGTACCAAGTATGAATACGATATTTATAAAATTTTCTGAGTCTTCATCACGGGTATCGCGAAGCGAATTTGTGAAAGAGTTAGATATATTTTGTAAAATAATAAAAGTAAATGAAATATGCATAATTAAAAATAAAAATAATCAAGATTTTATAACAAAAATGTTACAAGAAATAAAGACTAACAAATACTGGTCCGGACCACGTATATGCATAGTTAAAAATGTTAAAAGGATCATTGATAAAGATGATGTACGTGTAATATTAAACGATTTCCATCTCTTGCCCACTAGTGGCCACGCGGGCATGAGAAGGATGTATAACAACATCAAGAAATATTACTACTGGACAGGCATGGAAAAGGATATAAAATCTTTTGTCCAACGTTGCCATAAATGTCAAACTCAAAAACATTCTGTGCCGGTTAAAGAACCGATGGCGATAACAACAACAGCCACTTGGGCATTTGAAAAAATATTTCTTGATTTGGTAGGACCCTTAGATAGGGATCAAAATAATTACTCTTATATATTAACACTCCAATGTGAGTTGAGCAAATATATCGAAGCGTATCCTTTAGTTTCTAAGAAATCAGATGAGGTAGCAAAGGCCCTCGTTAATAATTTTATTTTAAGGTACGGAGTTCCAAAGGAGATCGCTACAGATAAAGGTTCGGAGTTTCTATCATCAGTGTTCAGGGAAGTATGCACACTTTTAAATATCAAACAATTAAATTCAACGGCGTACCATCACCAGAGCATCGGGGCGTTGGAAAACAACCACAAACATCTTGGTAATTATCTAAGAATCCAAACTGATAACCATCCTGAAACATGGAGTTCTTGGTTACCTTACTGGTGTTTCTGTTACAATACGTCAGTACATTCGGAAAGTAAATTTACGCCGTTTGAATTAGTTTTTGGTAGAAATTGCACACTACCAAGTAATTTGTCAGGAGATACTGTTGAACCACTCTATAATCACGACGATTACGCACTAGAATTGAAATATCGAATTCAGACCTCTCAAAAAGAGGCACGAGACAATCTACTAAGTAGTAAATTGAAAAGAAAATGTAATTATGATAAAGGTATTAAAACTGTTTCCTATAAGCCAAATGATTTGATTGTTATAAAAAATGAAAACGCTAATAAATTTAACTCTGTTTATTCTGGACCTTATATTGTAGTACGTGATTTGTCTCCAAATGTTGAGGTTATTAAAAATAATAAACCTTATATAGTACATAAAAATAGAACTAAGATGTATTACCCATAAGTAATTATAAAAGTATGTAATCTTTTTTTTTTTCAATAGTTTTGCTATTGTATAAAAAAAAATGTATAGTACATGTAACTATAATTTTTTTTTCTTCTTTGAGGGGAGATGTAAGGGTGTATGTGTAATCTCTAGTATGTACTAATGTATACATGTCTATGTTGTACTATTGTCTATATTATGTGATTATTCTATTAAACAGTCAGTTCTAATTCAGCACTCGAGGGTTTCATTTCTCTCCTAATGGGTCCAACCTCACAGCCCGACGCGCAAGGTGAGCGCCCACAGGCCCCAGGCGTACACCAACACACTCACAGGACATAAACGCGGGACTGCGGAAGGCGAGCGATGGGTATCGACAAGCGTTTTGATCCACGCGTGCCTCAAAGAGCAGTCAGCACGCGAAATGGCCAATGCCTTGCGGAATAGTTGTTATAGTTACATAACGTAAAGGGACATAAAGAACATAAAGGGCAACCGAACATGAGTGGGTATTAGTCAGTAAAAGTCCGTCACGCCCTCCCGCCCCGCTCGGGCGGAAGTTTTTTGGTCCATTCAACAAAATTTCCCACTCAACAAAAAAAATGCACTATCAGCCTGCAATCTCTGTTCATATCGGCCGACATGCTGTCCCAGGTCAATAGCGCCCACACAATAAACAGAATTTTGCCTGCCTGTAATGCCCTGATACTAGTTGTGCGACATCGCTAACAGTCGATAGTTTACGATCGTCCAAAAATTAAACAACTTGAAAAATAGAAGGCTCTTGACTCACGTCAGACGTCAGAATGCTTTATTTGTCAGTCGACTGGTCACAGGCCACCTCCGCATAAGTGATCATACACCCTCAAGACTACAGACAGTCCCGTCTGATGTCTGTTGGCGCTGACCGGAATCGACCAGCGTCCTTCACTTTTATTAATATTAGTTGTCAGTCCTAATCCTTACACGAAACTGTTAATGTGTGACCTATTGAAGGCCCACATTATATTAACAGTTTCGACTTACAAATTGTCCGATATAATAACGTAACGTCCGATAGTGACTATGAATACTGTCAAACGGGGTGAATTGAGATGCCTCTCCACTTTAGTGAAGTCCAGACCTTAGTGATTACTTTTGCAAGCAAGCCTTACGTCTTGTTATTATTAAATATAAAGGAAAACTTTTCTTTTACAGATATAGTGACACCAGCCAATTGAAGAACTATAGAAAATATACAATAGGGATGACGACAACATAAAAAAATGGCATTTTGTTTAGTCCGTCTTGTAGATCGGCCAAAAATACGGGACACGTATTTTTTGCTTCATCAAAATAATAAAAAAATACAAAGATAAAGAGCAACAAAGTTCGGGAGTGGGGACATAGTGGGGGCTTTTGACGCGACCGTAATGCAAAAATTGTATCTGATCGTGACGTCACGCACAACTTCAACGCACTGGATCGCCGTAATTTTTCGTTTACGAGAAAAAAGAAAAATACGTGCCTAAATTTTTTTAATAATCTCAATGACGGACTAATTACTTTTTTTTCGCCGTCTCGCCTATTATACATTGAATGTGATTCTCAAAAATATTGTCTACGTTTATGTAATAATCAGTGGTCGGGAAAAAATAAGTTAATTTACCTAAACTTTAAAGAACAGAGATAAAAGCGCAGAATTCTTATGATTTTCGGAAAATCCCTATACCGATTCTGTGTTTTTAAAAGAGCACAAATTGTAATTATTTAACTTCAGTATTATCAAAACCTAATGAAGTAGTATAAGTAGTGAAGTATAAATATGCAACGCGAAAGTTTAAAGTATAATAAACAAATTGTTGTAACAAAGTGTCAGCTTTTTGTCTTTGTTCTTTGAAGTTTGGATAAATTAAATCACCCTTTTTCTTATCACTAATATAGACACAAAAACAAAAAAAAAAAGAAACATATTTTTTAAAAGTTAGTTACCATATAGCGCCTACTATAAAATAATCATAATGTAATAGATTTCGTTAATTTATCTTTGTAATAAGCTGCTACTATGAACTTTTCCTATGTAAATATACAGGTATAATTTAATTTATATGCTAACTAGGGACTGAAAGTACTTATAAATATGAAATATTCTTACTACCTATACCAAAATTTCAAATATCTCTAATTATATTACATAAACCAGAGGATTTAAAATATCAGTTTATTATCTAAATTCATGCGTCTTTTCACTCCTCTGAAAATAATGAAATTTGAATCATACAGGAATCGTTGTCTAATTACAGGTTTACATGGCATTTTAATTGGCTAGTTTTTAAGTGTTTCTCTGTGTTAATATTTGGCACAATAGCGGTCGCAGTCGAAAAGCCACCTTCTCTTATATCTCATTCTCATAATCCCAAGGCATCAAAAAGTCTAATTCCCAAAATGTGGTGTCTCGGATGTTAGTGACGGCGGTGTTCATATCAATGACCTGCTTGCTCGTTTGCTCTCACTCATTTAAAACAAAAACCTCTTGAAGCATTAATTTTTTGCTCTGGTTGACAGATTTAGGCCTGAATGAATTTTAATTCCTGGTGGCAAACTAGGCTTCTCCCAGTAGTAGGCCTTGAGCCTATTAGCCTAGTTCTTTTATGTCCCTTTCTTGGGTTATATGTTACTTACTCCTCCACTGTTCTTTCTGATTAATTTCGTTGCGGGATCCAAGATAGTTGAATCGTTACTCCGGGACTTGTCGAGCTTCATTGCTCGGCGCTTTTCTGGCGGACTCCACTGTTGATTCTGGCTTGCAGGAGTTGCAGTGAAGTGGTGGTGATTAGCATTGGTCGGCCTTTGCTACCGATAGCGTTATGCTGGTCGTCTGATCGTGGAGTTACATTAATTCTCATTTAGAATGTTTCTTATTTAATCGCTCTCTAAAATTATTTTATTTTTATGTTCATAAACGCTACTGTAGGCTCTGCTAACAATAAAGTGTCTTCAACGTGTGGTGAAAATAAAAGAAAAGTGCGGATTTTTTTAGACATTATTTAGTTATTTTTTGCTTTTGGCATTGTAAGTAACTGTTTAGTTATCTTATAAGTTAGTAAAACTTGCTACGATCTCGCTGTAAAAGATAGCTGTTGCCTGTTAGACTTCAGCTAATATAGTAGTAATTAACATATTGCATACATATTTAAATAGTCGAATTACTTTTCTGAATAATAAGTATAACAAATGGCAGTTGTATTTTATAATTTTGTTGTTACGGTTTGTAACAGAGGAGGAGGAGGCCAATTCTACTTACTAAAGACGTTCAAATTCTATTTATCATCTCAAAGACACTCAATATTTTTTTGTCCCTAATAATAAATCCGCTTTAACATCTCTATCAGGCTTAAAGACATAAAATTAAAAGTAAGTGGAATTGCTGCTCTGATTATAACTATCTTGCTACCTTCCACTGGTTAAGTTTTATGTAGAAAGAGTTCAAAATATGTAGAAATCTAAGAGTAATGTATATTATGTATATTTGTTTAGATAATTTCTGTATTTGTAAATAATAGGTGTAAACATTGTTTAGTATTGTAATCAAGAATCAAATCAGTGTACATTGATGAATCGAACATATATGTACTAGTTTACCTATATGTTTATCGTAAAAATAATATATATGTATCTATATCAGTGGGCAAGGAATTTTATTTTCAACTCCCATACTCGTTGAGTGTACTTGTTGTTGCAATGCTTCAAAGCGCGTAAAGCAAGCTATTACGATGTGCGGTTTTACTTACTATTAGCGCACTAGGGCAAGAAAAGGACAGAAGATAAAATATTAGTAATGTCCTGTCAAATTTAGACACTCCATAGATAATTTAGATGTAATTTAAAAACATGCCGTCTATATATACGTCATTTTTTATCAAGTCAGGTCTAATTTGACAGGATTAAACTACAATGTATCTTCTTTCCTTTTCTTTAAGAAATGGAAAGAGAAAGATGCATTTAACTTAGATTTAGTTAAGTTTGTGAACAAGAAAATCAGCACCATTGTCTTTCTATTGTGTTTCAAATCACGTGTGTGTCGAAATTAAAAAAAACATGTCAAGAATGGACTTACGTAGCGAATGCTGCGGGGTACTAATTATTATCTTGCTATCAAGCTTCATCTTAAGAATTTACTTAATTATTTTTTCACGGCACATTCTCTTTTATCAAACAAAGCAACTCCATTTAAAATATTTTTTTTACTTGTTAGTTAACGACTATTTGCAATTCAATTAAACCACAAATTCAGTAACAATCAATTAAAATGTTTTTCTATTTTTTATTTGAAGGTGTTTCTCGATACATTTCCTGCCTAGACTTTACTCCGTTACGGTACGTAGAGTCAATATGTTTCGCCCAATACTATTGCTATGTTCAATAATTTATTTAACTACTAGTGAAATTACTAAAAAAATCGATGAAAATATACCTGACCAGAATCGAATGATGGGTGTAGACGCTGTTCATGATAATTCTATTAAAATTGATAAAAATACGATTATAACACGTAATTTGAAATTGGAGAAGAGAAATCGTGGACAGAAGGGTAAGTCCCTTTGGTTCTGTTACTGTTCCAATTCTGTGGCACATAAATTTCTTCCTTCTTTGAAAGTAGTGCTGTCAGTTTTTCTTATACTGTGGGTTCGCTTACGAGCACATAAACTTACATACACAAACAACCAGGCTTGGAATAAATATCTGTAGGCCGTATGGCCTTGATTCGCAAACCGAACAAATGCTTGTATAAGTATTCGTTCGGTTCGCGAATCGAGGCGGCACAGCTGTAGACCGCCTAAAAGAGCAAGGTGCTCAAATAATAATTCTTGAGCAAATTAGATGCAAAATGAAGCAAGTCGATCTCTTCGAGTCATACCCATTTTTGTCTAACTATATCACTAACCAAAGGCTTCGCCCTTAAAACTCTGATTGTATTTGTTTTCTTTTTTTTTTTCATGTTTGTGAGACTAGTCAAGTTTAGTTTATTGAATATTTTCTTTAAGCAATTTCTAACAAAATCGACGAAGACCAAGACCCATATTGGTCTTACGAGTCTTTCTCTACGGAAGTTGCTGCCCATGTCGAACAGTTCAAAAAGAATATGTCGGAGTGTCTTAAGGAGGTCCAATCTAACGACAAGAGACCGGTGAAACGTTTGTCTCCAAAAATGAAGTCACCGGTACATGAGGATTGTCTTATTGCGTGCGTTTTAAAACGCAATGAAATTATTGCAAACGGAAAGGTAAATAAAGGTAATGGCTTTGAAATTAGTACTAATTATGATTGCAAATACTTGTACCACAAGGTCAAAGAGTAGTTTAATTTTAAGAAAACCCGAACCTGTGTTTTCAATTGTTGTGTCTTTGAAGTTAAACGGCTCTGAGAGTAATATGCACTGCAGAAACGAACTTTTATTTAGATTAGAATTTCTAGAACTACCTTGCTGATTTTATTTCTAGATAACTTGTTATCACTGGTAAGTAAGTTCTACGCCAAAGACACTAAGCTTATGAAGAAATTGGAAAAGAACTTGGATCGGTGCATTGAAATAAGCGTTTACAATCAAGACGAGTGCAAGTTGGCGTCAAAACTTAACGATTGCACTAACGATCTCATGGCCAGTAATAAGCATAAAGTAAAGGTTAATTATTAATAAATGTGCTCCTTCATAACTATATCTTCTTATTTCAAACTCTGATAATGTGTTTGCGTCTCAGACCCAGAAATAATATTTTGTAATTTTTTATTACTTATTATTTCGCGAGCGACGAAACATTACAAAGCAAAATACTCAAACGCGTAGGTACTACACCCTCCCGGTTTAGGTAATTAGATAGTAAACAAACAATCTTGTCATGTCTCTTTAAGGCGCGGTAAGTAGCTATTCGCGGTGGTGCATCGAATTAATAGAAATAAGGTCGAAAATATTTTAGCAAATCCGCAAAAATGTAAGCAATTTTGCAGTTTTATTTGAATATTTAAATAAATACAGTTCTGTGTTTTAAAATTTTTAGGTATGTCTTTATATTATTTATTTATTTATTTTTCGTCTTTTTATTCTTTGTTATAGATATAAAAAATATGATGGATGTCGCTGAAAAAATTGAGAATTTCGAGACGATAACTTTTTTTCGAGGTCTTTTCGAACATTTTTTTTTTCGTAGTACTAGACCACATTTGTGAATTGTTTTTGTGTAAGTCTTTTCTTTATATATTAGACTATACACTGTATTTTTGGCTTGTGGTATGTATAGATACGGCTAACTTTGCGACGAAAATCTAGACTTTTACAAGGTGTTTGCTATGGACAGCGCTTTAAATATATAAATATTACAGTAGGTACACAACTTCACACAATTTTAGTATAAAAAGAGCTGTCAAGATTGTTTAGTTAGTTATAGTTTTTAAGCGATTCATTTTGGTATTGTGTTGGGTAACTAGGATATATAAGTGACTGGATTGTGATGGTCTGATAAAGTCACTTCAAGTAAAACACGTAACCAGCTGTATCCGGTTAGACTGTAAGCCGACCCTAACAAAATTTGGAAAGGCCTAGGGAGATGATGAGGTACATAAAACACATCTAAGCACTGATAAGAATGAATCCGAAGACATCCGTTCCATCTTTTCATCCCTTAGTAAAGTGAAGAAAGAATATATTAAAAATGTTTTAGTTTTAAATAGTAAGCGATAAAGTACAGACTCCGTCCTTGAGGAATAATAGTTCCTGTTCCCGGAGAATTTCTGGGATGAAAACTATCCTATGTCCTTTCTCGGGTCTTGAGTCGTTTCCAGACTATATCTGTACCAAAGGAGACAATTTTTTTTGTTCGGGGATTAGGCCCACCACAAATTGTGGCATTTATTAATGAAATGCACGTTAGTTTATTCCTTATAATCTCTAAATTACAGTGGCAATATTAGCAAAACTCTAAGTAACCGGAATACTGGGAAATACGACAGTCAAAACATGACTCTCATAATGACCTAAAATCTCACAAGAGCGATTATTTAATGAGTGAATAGGTTTCCTAGGTATTTTATGTTAGAATAGTGCACTTTCAATAATAATATAGGTGTAAATGACATAAAAACCTGGCTTTGGTGTGATTTTTTTTCGATTATTCTTTTACTGTGGACGCCAATGCTTTTATAAGTAAAGTTGTTGCACATTTCGTTGAAATCGAGCTGTACAATTGTTACAACAGCTTTATATATTATGCACTGTATTTCCAGAAGCCATTTTTCTAACATCTATTGAATAAAAATACAAAAAGAACAGAAGAAGCACTTATCTGACTATCTAGAAAACTGTTGGAAACTATTAGGCTAAGTTTACATGACCGCGAGAAGCCGCGCGTCGCCGCGTGGTTGAGGCCCTGTCCAGGAAGGCGAATTCGCCGCGATTCGACTCGCGCGAATTCACTCGCGGGTAGGCAAGATACTAGGCACCAATACATCGCGTCCACAAGCATCGCGCGACTAATAAACTCGCGCGTAATGCGCGCGAGTCGAGATACTAGGGCCGCCTTGTTGCGTCCAGATTTCGCGCGAATTTCAGAGCGAGTGCACGTATAAAAGAGAAAGAGAAGGAAATACGACTCGCGTGTACGTACGCTCTATACGCGTAGACTCTGGACGCAACACTCGCGCGTGTCACGCGCGAGAGAATCGCGGCGAATTCGACCTCCTGGACAGGGTCTGAGGCGTTCGCATGATGATGTGCATACCAGTCCGGATGTCAATGTTGCTTGAGGAGGGGGCAATTTGCTTATGGATTTTATACCGAAGGCTGAGTCGTCGCAGAAAATGACAAAGACAATAAAAAAGCTTTCTTGCATCCTATTTTAAATGAAAGTCTTTCACTTAAAATAGGATGCAAGAATGCTTTTCAACGAACGAAGAACGCGCGGTAATGTCTACGATAATTGCTGCTTACTTTGGTCTTGTACCGCGCGGTTAGTGGTACAGTACAGAGCGGTTTCGCGCGGTCGTATGAACTTAGCTTAATAATGTAGTCTGTCAGTGTCAAACTGATTGAAACTGTACCACAGAGCATCTACAACGGAATGTTAATTAGGTACGTTTCGTTTCACATAATATATTTAAATTCACGTTGAAATAAATGTAAAAACGCTCCTCAACATGCATTTTTCCGTAATAGTTTTTTACTATTATTTCATTATTCCCGTTAGATATCTATATAATTTTTAGTGGGTTAGTTATAATAAGGTGATGACTTGTTTCATGCGTAAAATTATTAATAAACGTAACCGTGTAATAGTGGGACCAAAAAAAATTGTCTCCTTTCATTCAAATCGGCTCAGTAGTTTAAGCGTGAAGAAGAGACAGACAGACAGAGTTACTTTCGCATTTATAACATTATACAGGGCCGTCTTAGGGATGATTCTCATTAGAGCGGGCCGTGCCCGGGGCGGGGCCCGGACGGGGCACGGTTTTAGGTAATCTGTTGCATATATTTTGTATGAATCAATTTATATTACACAGTGTCCCGTCCGTGTTCCGTCCGGGCCGGATAATGCTCCGCCCCGGGCACCGGCCGGTCACCGCCCGCTCTAATGAGAATCATCCCTTAAGTCTATCCTGCGCCGCAGTGCGGGACTCAGCCTGCGCCCTCGTTTTTTTTAAACGAATTTACCGACTTTTTTTAATACCTATGGGCTTGCCTTGGTCCCAGACTAGCCCGAGGGCATAGACGGGGCTTACGGTGGAGCGAGCTTACCCAAAAGATGCCTAATTGCCTATGCACTCTAGAACACACCCGGGTTATATGCATTTGGAAACAGACGCCGGCAGGGAATTCCACTCTTTTGCGGTGCACATAATAAACGAGTTTGAGAAACGCTGCGTGCTGATACGAGGAATATCGGTGTACGTTACTCCAGCAAGAAAGTATCTCCTAGAGTTATATGAGTAGAACGTATAGTTGGTGCCTTATGTGCTGTAAATGTGCCCCCTCATAAAAAATGTGTGCGCGGCTGATGCGGGTGGGGCCGGATCTGGCGGACGGCCGGTTCGGCTTCCGCAGAGGACGCTCCATGGTGGACGCCATCATGCGCGCACGAGCCCTCACGACATGCGGTGGCACAGGGCAGGGTCGTCTTGGCGGTGTCCCTTGACTTCGCCAACGCCTTCAATACCCTGTCTTGGGAATGCATAGGGGCCGCATTACGGTATCACCGGATACCGGCCTACCTCTGTCTGTGTGGTCGAGGCCTACCTGACGGACAGAGTCGTCATCTACCCCGGTCACGAGGGAGTGTGGAGTCGACGAGGGATGTCGTGCGGGGTTCTGCAGGGATCGGTCCTGGGGCGCTCCTGCGGGACATCGGGTACGACTGGGTGCTGCGCGCCGACCTTCCCGAAGGTGTCAGCGTAGTGTGTAACGCTGACGACACGCTAATCCTAGCGCAGGGAGGGTCGTTCCAGGCGGCGGCTGACTTAATCAGACAAGGAGTTGCGACAGTCGTGGATAGGATCCGGCAACTGCAACTCGAGGTGGCCCTGCACAAGTCCGAGGCCATGTATTTTCATGGCCCTCGGCACCGGGCACCCCCGGGGTCTCAGGAAATGGTAGGAGGGGTTCACATCGGTGTCGAGTCGACGATAAAGTACCTGGGACTTGTCCTCGACAACCGATGGAACTTCACGGAGCATTTCCGACGTTTGGGCCCCAAACTGGCGAGGGCTGGAGCTGCCCTCAAACGGCTCCTGCCCAATGTCGGTGGTCCAAACGCCTCCTACCGGAGGCTTTACGCGGGGATCGTGCGGTCCATGGCCCTCTACGGGGCTCCGGTGTGGGCGCCCAACCTAGCCACGGCTCCGGCCCGGCTTCTGAGGGCATCCCAGAGGGTCATGGCAATTCGCATGGTGCGGGGATACCGCACGGTCTCCTGCGAGGCGGCGTGCCTCCTTGTCCTGCCGTGGGATCTGGAGGCAACAGTCCTTGCACACACGTACCAGTGGCACGTGGAAGTGCAACGCCGGGGCGAAGTCCCGCTGCCGCTGTTTATCGCGGCGCGGCTTACGGAGCTCCGGCGCAATCTCATGGCGGAGTGGAGACAGCGACTGTCGCAACCTAGTGCTGGGCACGCCGCAATAGCGGCGGTAAGACCCTTCTTTTAGGAGTGGCTAGAGAGGCGCCACGGCGCTCTCACGTTTCGCTTGACACAGGTCCTCACCGGACATGGTCAGTCCGGGAGGTTCCTGTGTCGGATTCGGGCGGAAGCGACGCCTGGGTGTCACCACTGCAGCAACGGTTGCCTGGAGGACACGGTCGAGCACACGGTGGAGGTGTGCCGCGCATGGGCGGACCATCGACGTGTCCTCGTAGAGGCGATCGGCGGCGGTGACCTCTCGCGCCCGGCGCTGGTTCAGGCCGTGCTTCGGGGCGAGACGGAATGGGATGCCGTCGCCTCCTTCTGCGAAGCAGTTATGTTAGTGAAGGAAGCGGCGGCGCGCGAGAGACAACGACAGCACAGGAAGGGGCCCAACAGGGCCAACGCCTGCCGGGGTTGCGGAATGTTTATAATAGTTACCGTGACTCTGGAACATAAAGGGCAATCGAAGGAACAGAAAAGGATTTTACTGGATTTTTAATGATTTTATTTTTAGTCACAACAGCGTACGATCTTAACATTACAATACAACAATTTTTACCCCAGGAATACCCGTTACAATTTTACAACACCACTTATTTAGTAATGATACCTGCAAATAAATAAAGCTATTTTAATTTACTTTTAGTTTTACTTATTCTTAACACTTAAAATTAAAATAGCTTTCCCTTAAATAGGACAATCTGACTTCCACTTAAAGTAAACAATCAAACTTCCCCTTAAACAAAAATATTGAGACTTCCCCTGTCTCATAGTTATGATAGTTAAATAAATTAAACATTTACTATGCATGTACTGACAACTCGATACAAGTAAGTATTGTATATCGATACCTTTGGGTAAAAAGGTCGTATAAACCATTTTGGCCAAATTGAGTTATATTATACCATTCTGCTCAGATTTTTTTTCTCTATCGATCTGTATATTTGAAATGCCGAAATTCGCACAAAAAGGGTTAAAGTCACTCGCTTGCTCACGCGTCAGCTCTCCCTCTAACCTCTTCATACTGGAAAATAGAGAAAAAACTAAATATATTGTATACAATGAATCCTGTAAGACCTCTTCCATCTATCTGTCAGCTAATAAACAGCCAGTGCTGGACATAGGCCTGCCCAAAGATATCTCCACGATAGTCAGTCCCTGTGCTAAATGGTGTCAGCAACGATAGAGGACCGTCTAAGCATCGCGTCGTTTACATCCTGTATAATTCTTATTATTATTGTGGCCTGTGATTTTGTTCTTTTTACCTTTTCTAAATCTGTTTGTGTACTGTAATATTATAAAGAGAGACAATTTGATGTTTTAAACGTTTGTAAGTGAAAAACCCAAATGCCAGCAGTCATTATTTCACGCGGACGAAGTCGCGGGCAAAAGCTAGTGGCAAATAAAGTCGTTGACGACTATTCTGCGAATGTCAAAGTGAATTTGATTTCAAGTATGTGTATTTTGGTAATACAGGGTGTTCCACGGAAATGCCACATGGAGGGAAAGTGCCTTGAATATTGTAGATGGAAAATATTTTTACTAAAAGAAGACATTATTTGAATTTAAAAAGCAATTTATACCTTTGAACACACGTGATTCGAGACACAATAGAAAGACAATTTTAAACACGTTGGGGTTGTGTGTACCAGACGGGTACGTGGGACGGCGGAGGCGGCCGCCGCTGCTGTGGGAGCCGCCCGCTCGCACCAACCTGATGCAGCACGCGCCGCTATCGCGAGCGCTGCGTACACTTAATATGGTGTCACAACGGATTGACTGTTTTAATAAATTGTACTTTGAGTGAATTCACACGGGCCGCATTTTGTATTGTAGCATCACGTTCGGAATAATACTATATACTTATATTCATAACTACAACTATTGTATTAGGTTAAGCCTGTGATGATAGCTGTGTGTATGTTTAAATAAATAAATAAATAAATAAACAATAGCAGCCCGGCTCACCGGCTGTAGCTTGGTCTTTGAAAGCTTAAACTGCATTCATAGATAGACATTTAAATATTTACGTGGTTGAACCGGAAATCGATCCCGTTACACAAGAAAAACATTATTAATTCGTTGAATATGTACTTAAAAAGCTGTGGACATCATGAAAATAAAATAACTAAGTACCTATATTCTATTCTGAGATTAGTTGACCAGCTTCGCTTATAGGTATGTTTTAAGGTGAACGCGGACTTGGCCGCACCGCACGCGCCGCAGTCTCCGCATTCGAATTCTTTATAATTTTATTATGAAGTTCTATGCCACCTCGCACACCTACCCGCGCCGCAGTTGCCGCAGACCCTGAAACGACCGAAATCCCCAATCCGCAGCTGATGACGTCACCCGCACGCAGCGTAGCGCGAGCCGAACCCGGATGCGTGCGTAGTGCGTAAAATATCGATATTTACACGAGGGATATCGATGTTAAAAAAATATCGGTCCCAAGACCGATACATCGATATTCCTGACGATATTTAAAAAGAAATATTAAGTTTGGCCAATTTAGTAAAAATAAGTCTACTAGAAACAGTCTACAGTCTAGTCCATTTAGCACTAAACTATTGTTTTAAAAATTAAAATAAAAACACATATTGTTATTTAAGAAAACGTTTACTTTTTTTAATTAAAAAATCGAGAGATAGAATTAAGAAAAAAGAAGCTTAGATAGTCTTGTACCTAGAAGTCTATTTCTTTCTTGGGTAATGCTCAATACGTAAGCGCGTGACGGCGACCAAACGTGTTGACAGCTGTGTGATCCTCAAACAACTAAAGAGCGATATCTTTATTTTTTACTATAGGTGTACCAGGAACTGATGACAAATTAAAAGTAAAACAAATAATGATTTTTATATGGTATACTTGTCATGTCATCTGTCAAGTGACATTACGTTTGTTTGTTTACATTTGTTATTTTCAAGAAATCTTTAGTAAAAAGTGAAAATATGACTAAGAAACCACTGCGGTAGTGCGGTCACAATCCAGAAGCACTGTTTATAAAGTGTACACCGATAGATCTGTAGAGAAGAAGGAGTAGCTTACACGCAATTTTCAATTTTAGACCGCGTGCTCTTGTTGACTGGTTAGTATGACTCGCCAATGTTGATACTTTGTTTCATATCCATTTATATGAGATTAACATATGTACATATATTACGTAACATATAAATTTGGCTTATTACAGGGGTGTGTACTAGTACTATACGACGAATTATTGCAGAAGGTAGATAAAGAAGGCAGAAGCCTTTCAAAGGAGAAGTCGTTCAAACTTGCAAGCCCTAACCAAATTGGGAAACTAATCACAAACCAATACATAATTTTCTTCATCTTTATCGTGTAAATAAATTATTTTATAGTGAATGGGTTGAATCATTTTATATAATTCAGATATCTCACTTTTTATGAAACCTTCAAACATACGTAATTTGAGACACAATAGAAAGACAATAGCAGCCCGACAGCCGGCTCTCGGCTGATCGTTCAAAGTTTAAAACATATTTTAATTTTGGTCACTCACATTCACCTAAAAAACCGGTCAAGTGCGTAGTTTTTGCATGAAAAAGTAACAAACAAAAATACATACAAATCTTTCCTCTTTATAGTACTGCTAGTATTGTTAATAAACAATAAGTGTAATAAATTTTTAGGGGAAAAATACAAGTATCAAAACCTTTTAATCCGTTTTCCCCGGTGTTGTAATCATCATATTTTATTTTCCATTTTTGTCATCAGTTCCTGGTACACCTATAATGTCGTCGATACATCGGCGATATATCGTTCATAAAAACATCGATGTTTATATCGATATTTATGAGCGATATATCGATATTTTAAAACAATCGATGTATCGTTTTCATCCCTATGCGTGCGGCGACGGGAACGACTGCCTGCAGTGACTGCGGTGCGGATAGATGTGCGAGGCCATTAACAAAATGCGATGACTGCGGGGACTGCGGCGCGTGCGGTGCGGCCAAGTCCGCGTTCACCTTTAGCCTGACTGTTACAAAATGAACCGGGGTTGCGGAATGTTTATAATAGTTACCGTGACCCCGGAACATAAAGGGCAACCGAAGGAACATTCAGAGTGAGTTTTACCATAGCCATAGTCGGGCTGTACATTAAAAAAAAGAATGCGCAGCTGTAATAGGGATTTAGTTACAGAATTATCATCAATATAACCTATTACAGTCGTGTACCTATATTAAACAGGCACAAAGCTGCAAATTGCAAAAATACGTAAGAATATTTGAATTTCGCGGGCTACCTTGAGCTTCCACCTATATTTACCCATATTTAATTATCGTAATATTGTTTTTGTACATTGAAAAAAAGAAAAACTGTTAGTATATTATTTCTTATAGCATCAAACTAAATATCAGCAGCACGAACTAAATATCTGCATGATTTGGATTTATGAAAATGATTCCTTTGCGTCTTTTGAAAACAACAAAACGTTACTTGTGTCAGGTTGACAGGTTGTAACCTTGAATTTGACCTTAGATTATTAACCTATAGATGTAGCCATGAGGTTGTAAAGAAGTGTGAAAGTGAGAAGCATATATACGAATTTCGTAAGAAAATTGAGACAAAGCATAACATGCTCTGTCTCGTTCGGCGTGGCCGGTTTTCGCTTGGCGAACATTGAAAAGTTAGCCAAACAAAGGGATGTCACTGTCATTGAAATGGTCGGCTCGTATTAGTTTTTACAATTTTATAACAATTTCGGTAATTAAACCAATAGTTTTAATGTATATTTGAGAAATTGACTCCAGTAGTTAAGTGTTTAGTGCTTTTTCTGTGCTATAAAATGGGAGGATGCACTATTTTAGGCTGCAAAAGCCGCACAGAAAGAAAGCAAGATAAGAATGTTACTTTTCACTCGTAAGGATGCAAATATTACAAGTTATTGTGCATTGATTGAATAAATACATTTGTGTGTATGTAATTACATGGCTTTCGATCAAAATTAAGGACATTTTCTAGCGATATCGTTTATATTTTTATCTACATAACCTATTACTTGTTTTTCAAAGTGTTACCATACCTCAGCTCTATTTTTCCCATAACTTGATAATAAAATTGCAACTAGTTAAATAAATAAAATTAATCAGATGATTAATTAGTTCTTTTATGCCCTGTGAGGTATCCTCTCCCTTTTAAAAGGAATTTTATATAATTTTTATAGTTGGACATCACAGACATCAGTGAAGGAAAACATCGTGAGAAAACCTGGACTCGTAACTTACAAATACTTACGATATAAATAATTTTGCACTCTTAATAAGGATTATGATACGCAACTCAGTACATGAATGTAATAAGTAGTTGTTGCAACGGAACACCTCACGGTTTTGGTCATATTTCGGGAAAATTTTACGTAATGACAACATTGAAATTTTATAGTGCTGTCTCATGTGCGGCCACGCGGTGGCTCAATCTATAGGTTAATAATCTAAGAATTTGACACTTAATTTGCTGGTTATTACAAAGACCTTTGAATGGTTACTATGACACATTGACTTATGAATTCCATGACAACGACATCCAACAGAACAATGTTGCCAAAATCAATAAACACTTTGGGTTGCAATATGCTCATAGGACGAAATCACAGATTGTCGAGCACACTGCACCGGCAGCAGTTATACGATGTTATTTTCTGAACTTACAACCCTACCCTAACCCTAACCTGACAGACAAATAGCTCTCCTGTTTGTCTGTCAACAGAACAACAAAGAGAAAAAGGTATTTTTTATCCTACCTATTCGAAAAAGACGACTTTGTTCCCCTCAAAGTTGGTGTTTTTTATAAGAAACTTTCAGCGGGCAATAATGACGCTCCAAATTAAAAAAGTGCGCCTAAAAGTAACTTTTAATCGCACTTTTTGAATTTGGAGCGTCTTTGTATGTTTTACGCCCTGTTATAAGTGCGCCTAAAAACTTTTTGAATTTAGAACGTCTTAATGCTCAGCGCCAAATAATCGACGACGGCCAATACCATAGTCATACCGCGGCTGAATAAAAAAAATGGTTGCCTGTAAAGTCGGTTTTACGGGCGAAGATTTTACGTGACAACGTCTTTTACCGATCATAGTTGAGTGGGAGAGAGACGCAAGGCATTCGGCGGGCCTCTCTCTCGTTCGGTGACTCATCGTAACGTTACCGAGCGTTACACTTTTTCATAAGTGACTCCCAGCCGCAACCTAATTTAAGACGTTGTCACGTCAAAAAAACTTTAATAGAAATAAAACGCGCAAACTACAGCCCGAGTTCCCGTAAAAAATTTCTCGGATTGTTATGCAGCAAATTATTAATGTAGCTGCTATTATTATCAAGTTATGGTAATAATAGCAGCTACAATAATAATTTTACAATAAAGTATGAAGCGTACCGTATGAAGCTGTCAAAACGAGATTCATAGATTTTGTACAGAAATGACACCTTATGGCAACCCAATTGCGCAACTATTTAATGATTACAAAGAATCTAAAAATCTATTTTTACAGTACCAGATTAGGGCTTAAACTATGACAGTATTTTTATAAATTAGATCTTACATTTATTGGTTTTTTGACGTAAAATACTCAATAATAATCCTAAACGTGAAAGTGGAATGTTTATTTAACTGAACTGTCAATGTCAAATAAACTGACAAACATTCTGTTCTAGGGATGTCGATTCTTACCGAAAAAGATCTATTTTTGAATTGATTCGAATCGTGACCTGATGAATCGATCCACAGAAAAATCGATCTTCTTTCAAATTAGTTTTTACAATGTAAGTAGAAATCAAATTTATGAAAAACAATACATTAAAAAATGTATTTATTTCGCCAGTAACAGTATGTTCATAGTATGTTTAATAAATAGTCACTCAATCAAAATTACAAGTTAAGGTGAACGCAGACTTGGCCGCACCGCACGCGCCGCCACGGTGGGCTGAAAATCGGCTTTCATAGACTTAGGGATTTCAATTTGCAAGTGCTTGTTTTTATGCCGGATATCGCTTCTATTAGTCATTACTATGTACAAAAATGACACCCGAGTTAATTCTACCCAAAAACGAAGGAAATATAATTTTTTTACGAAAAATTTGTATGAAGCTAGTATGAAAAATCGAATTATCTCCTAAACGGCATGTTTAACCGTAATATCCTTGGAGATGGTCATAGTGCTAATTATTTATGATTTTTTGGTTGGCGATAGGACGAAAAATTTAATGCCGTTTTTTTTAAAAAAATCGTCAAAATATTTTTATTTATTTTTACATGTAAAACGATCCCTTTTAGTGTCTAAGTTAAAAAGTTCGATATGTTATTAACCCAAATATTAAGAACACACGAAACAAGAAAAATAAAATAAAAAAATTGCTGTTTTTGACACATTTATATTAATTTAAATAAAAAAAGATTTATATTGAAGTAACATTATGAAGTTATATTTTATACAAAATAAGTTAATTTAAGGAATTAATACTAAGCATTCGTAAAATAAAGTAAAATAAATAAAAAAAATAAAACATATCATTAAATATTACAAAAAAACCCAAACACACTCAAATACAAATTTACAAATATGTACATATATATCTTTTTTACAAATTTTCCTTATCACTCTCGTTGTCAGACTCCAATTCTGAGTCAGCATCCAGATTGGATATATCCAAAAATTCGAACTCAGTTTCCTGAAATTGAATTAAGTCGAGAGTTTCAGCAAAAAAGCTCTGCTTTTTCTTGGCATCTAACTTAGGCCTTTGTGCACTTAGCAAAGGGTCCGAAGAAACAACAAGCATATTTAAAATGTCTTGATTGGAATCCTGCCTGCTTCTTTTCCGCGAATGATGTTCTCGAAACCTCCTAAAATCTTTGTTTCGAGACTCTGAGGCTTCTTCCGAGAGAGTCCCAATCGGCACAATATTATTTTTCTCGATTATGTCAGCCCCATGGATTAGTAACTTATGAACGGTTGACGACATGTAGAACCAGTCGTATAGTAATACGTACTTTTCTGCTGTTTTGCGAGCATAATCTCTAAATTTTATTATATCGATCTGCTCTCCAGATGTAATTGCTTGTAAAATTACAGCAAATCTTTTGATGAGGTCTTCATCCAAACCGGTTATAGCTGCGGTTTTATTAGAAAACTCAAAGAATTTTCTTGCAGTATTCCCGTCATTGGTGGTTCCCGAGCCTTGTTTTACTATATCAATCAACAGATTGAGCTCATCTTTGTATTTATTTTGAATTATTTTCTTTCTTGTCTGTAGCATTTCTTTGTGCTCATCACTTCTCGCTGCCCACCGTTTGAAGTCCAGTTTGTATGCAATGTGTAACAGACATTCCATACAATTTATACGGGCGTGTAGGGATGACAAGCCAAACTCATACAGGTCCGAACACACAATTTTTGATGTTACAGCATCTAAGCGGTTCATTTCTGTAGGCTTTGCTAAGCACAGGTAGCACGATGCATTTGATCTAGCTTCAGAAAGTACAGACTTTAGCGTCGATCATCGTCATCATTAGTTGATGAGTCACCCTATTATTATTATTGCACTCTGTGGGGATAAGGGCCTCAATTTCTTCATCCATTTGTTTTTTCAGCCCAAGGACAACTGCTTCACTCTCCTTTACAAAAGTAAACTGAACTGGACGACAATACAAAACTGAGCATGGTTTTGGGTTCGTCCATAAAATGTTGTCTCCATCTGTCAGTTTTAGTGGCACCAAGGAGGTCATGAAAATGCTTGAATCATCTTCCTCACCCTCAATTTTCTGCTTGTATCGGCTTTGGTTAGAAGCACCGTCAAATCCCCACTTGGATATCAGCTTCAACTGCTTGTTATGCTCTTCGTTAGAAAGGCTTTGAAGGATTCTTGTAACCGTGATATCAAGTAAAGCTTGAAGTGTAATCCTAGCCGATGAATCAGTAACTGTCACTGATTGCTTCGGAGGGTAGCAATCAAGCTTAGTTTGTTGCACTTTATAGTAAGATGGATAAATATCTTTAGCACCTTCTCGAATGGCAGCCTCACGCAACGTAATATATTGCCACTTTGAGAGTTTTAGCGAAAGAAGCAATCCAAGCGCCTTTTCTGGCGTAAATATGATTGTTTTCGCTGGTTTCTTAAGCGTTTCATTTAATTTAGCGGCTGCTTCAGGATTTTTCATCATGTATTCGATGACAGAGGCGATATCTCCATGCCCTTCTTCTTTTAAACGTGCTGCAGCTGCATATGCCAATTCACTGGAACCTTCGCCTGTGTGTTCATCAGATCTTCTCTTTTTTTGTTTACTTCCCAGGTCTTCGAATGGTTTACGGGATCTTTTCGTCATTGTTCCAATGGACGTTGATGTCGACGGTTCTGGAGAGACTGAGGGCGCTCTTGGTATCTCATCAACACTTGGTTCTTGATTAACTAAAGTTTGCACAAAACTCGGCCAATCAATATTTGCTCCCAACCAATTCTCGTACTTTCTCCTGAAATTATCAAGGAATCGGTTGGATTTCCCCCACCTTTGTAAAGCGGCTCGCGTAAATCTCCGACAAAATTCTTTGAGAACAACATAATCTTCGTCAGACAGGCAATCGCCTATGCGGGATACAACTGCACTAAACAATACTTCATGATCAAATGAAGTACTCTCACTTCGTAGAAGAACAAACAAGTCTAAATTGGTGATTAAACTTTCCATTTTAAGATTTTATAGTCGCAGATTTAGTGTTAGCAGTTACACAGTTGTGAACAAATTAAATTATAAAACAAAACTTTAGCCCTTTTATTGCAAAACGACAATAATTAGGTAACTACCCTCATTAGTTATCTCCTCATTAGCTAATGAAAATCTATAATTGTCACTAACTATTCTTAGAACTCATAGCACTGCTAATTAACAAATTAGCTTACTTATCAGGAAATGTTAAATATAATCCATTGTCGTGAGATATTGAAAATCATTAAATCACCTATTAAGACTCATTAGAAGACCTAATCAGTGTAGTTACTTAATCACTTCTTTTTGGACTCATTAGAAGACAATTGGTAATTTGGTTGTATGAAAAGTTTTAAAACTCATTTTGTGCTGATAAATATCTAGCTCAAACATAGTTGGCTACGTGTGGGTGTACTATAAACCTCTGCCAACTCCTTCGGAAATATAGGAGTGATGCTATTTTATGTTATGTGTAGTTAAAAGTCCGTGTTCTTCAACATAAACACCAAAAGGAATCGTTTCATACGTAAAAACAAATAAAAATATTTTGACGATTTTTAAAAAAAAACGGCATTAAATTTTTCGTCCAATTGCCAACCAAAAAATCATAAATAATTAGCACTATGACCATCTCCAAGGATATTACGGTTAAACATGCCGTTTAGGAGATAATTCGATTTTTCATACTAGCTTCATACAAATTTTTCGTAAAAAAATTATATTTCCTTCGTTTTTGGGTAGAATTAACTCGGGTGTCATTTTTGTACATAGTAATGACTAATAGAAGCGATATCCGGCATAAAAACAAGCACTTGCAAATTGAAATCCCTAAGTCTATGAAAGCCGATTTTCAGCCCACCGTGCGCCGCAGTCTTCGCATTCGAATTTTTTATATGAAGTTCTATGCCACCTCGCACACCTACCCGCGTCGCAGTTGCCGCACACCCTGAAAAGACAACAAAGAAAATGCGATGACTGCGGGCACTGCGGCGCGTGCGGTGCGGCCAAGTCTGCGTTCACCTTAAAGGAATGATGATGCGATGTCAATCACAGCACAGATACAAAAAGTCAATAATTATAAACTTTACTTTTTAATTGATGAAAAGTGAGGCAAAAGCCAACTGGCGAGTTTTTGAGTAATTAACGGGCTGCTCACTTGTAATATGGGCCTTCAACTAATTTTATGGCTTATACCAAAACAGGAAAAATCGTATCTCGATTTTAGGGTGTCTGAGATCGATTTACGAGATCGATTCAATGCGTAGGACCGATTAAAAAGATCGATTTTTGTGCTTCAAAAGATTGATTTCTCGATTGATCAATCTCAGATCGACATCCCTATTCTGTTCATTTTCAATGGCTGGCGCTGCGCTGCGTTCTTGCCTTGTGGTATATTATATACTCTGTGCACAGAGTATATTATTATTCTGTGCTTGTGGTGAATGTGGTGATCGCAGATCGCTTGCATCCGCCATGATTTACCGGATTTACGGCATAAATTAAATTGTTTCTCTTGAAAAGTGTACCAATGATAAGTGGTGTGGTCGAAAGTCAAGTTGTTCTGGGCATGGTTTAGATTTACACCAATTAAGAGGTCTTGTTAAGAGTCTAAATTATCGTAAATCAAAATTTGTTTGAAATAATGTCGAAAGATGATCTTGTTGTTCATTTGAAATTTTCATCAGTGTTGTGTTTATCAGTCATCTGTTCCTTCTACGCTATGTCTTGAATATTCCAAATTTTGTGAAACGTGCTTTAATCGTGCACTGTCGTAAGGGTAAAGAAAAGTGTAATCAGTGAAATTTTTGTGCTATTGCTAATACCGCTCACCTCATTATCGTTGAAAAATTGATCTCTTGGTTATTATGTTGGTCTTGCTATTTCCTTTCTATTTTAGAGCTATCGAACAGGGTTTAGGATTCCATGTTCAGTTTTTTTTAATCAATACTTTGGTTGTCGTTCTGGCCCATGTTTGGAAACTTAGGCCTTTTGCTATTCCTTACTTAAATGATTAATGAGGATATTTATAAACTATATGTTCATAATCATTATTTTATTTATGAATTACTGGTATTTGAATATCTGTTATCTAAATTGTAAGACTGAGAATGAAACTAAAGAATTTGCTCTGCAAGTATTTTTATTTTAGGATCAAATCAACTGATTGATTATTATATATTTATATCCAAGATAAGAGAATGAAACTTTTGGGTTTTTATTTTATTTGTAATGAATGTTTAGTTCTGATTGCTAGTGTCTTTCTATTTTCCAGTGGAATAAACATTGTCAGTCAGGTAGCCTATTATTTGTGTTAGTAAACATTTGGTCTTGAAATTACCTAGAAAAAATATTTTTAACAACTTGAAACTTGGTTTTGTTAAATAGACAGGCCTGTTGGTCTAGTGGTCAGTGACCCTGACTGCTAAGCCAGAGGTCGTGGGTTCGATTCCCACCCAGGACAAACTTTGTGTGATGAGCATAATTGTTTGTTCTGTGTCTGGGTGTTATTTGTCTATAATATGTATGTATTTAAAAAATATATAAGTATGTATATCAGTTGTCTGATTACCATAACACAAGCTCTGCTTAGCTTGGGATCAGATAGCCGTGTGTAAGATGTCCCAGGATATTTATTTATTTATTATTTATAGTTTAACAAAACCAAGTTTCAAGTTGTTAAATATACTTTCTTATTTCCCGTATTCGGTCAGTGGGTAGTCTTAGGCAGTATTCTTTATTTTATAGATATAAAAAAAAAGAAATATGATTATAATATAAATGTATTTTTTTTTTTATTTTTTCTATTTTTGAATCATCAATTGATAATTTGGTTTCTATTGGTATCCCCAATAGTCTTGTTTGTGCTTTGTGAATGAATGCTAGGTTCTGTTGTTAGGGATGTCTTCGAATTTAATAGATACCAAAAGTTTGTCCTTGTGGTTTATCACTAAAACGTTTTTTTGTTTATTTATGTCGTACAAAAAGTGCTATTGAAATGTATTTTGTAAATCATTCCCAATTTGATGTTAGTTTGCTTACATATTCAACATTAATTATTGCTTCAAAAAAAACTAAACATACAATTAACCTTTCAACTACCAAGCGACAGCTGGCTGTCGGGTTGCTATTGTCGGTCTATTGTTTCTCAAATCATGTGTTTTCGAAAGATTAATGTTCTCGATTATTGTGAGGGTGTTGAGGCCAGAGGATTGTTGATAGGTTATAAAACTGCAGTTGTCAGCAAAATTTGGTGCTTTGATGTTGTTTGGCTAAAAAAGAACTTCACTAAAATCATATTATTTTGTCCCATTAAAGGACTAAGTAAAAGGACTATATATTGTTGTTATGTTTGTAACGTTGGTTTAAAAGCACATTCGTTTTGATATGCTACCTTCCTTTATTTTTAGCGAGGATACTTTTATTTTTACTTTATAATAAAATACAGGTGGGGGGAATGCTTATAAAACTAGTTGCGTCTTGCTGATATAGAAAAAAATTAGCAATGCGCATGGATTATTGCACACCACATTAAACTTTCTAATGGTATTATATGCATGGTTATGATTTGTTGTGGTGTATGAGTCAACTGTAGGATTTAGCATTTATGTTTGGTTGGATTTGATTTAGCTTGATAGCGAAATGTTAATTTGACTTTGTGATATTTGTAAATTTGACATCTGAAAGTTGTGTGGAATTTCCATATTTTAACAATGACGTAATATCAGGGGTTGTCAATCTTTACTAATTAATTGAATGACTCAATAAAAAACACTCATCATCGGGGTGATGATGAGCGTTTTTTCTATCAAAGAAATATAATAAATCGGCATTTCTTCCTCTATCATCCTTCAATGAATAAGAGTTAAGACTGTCATTTCAAACACATTTTTTAGTATCTCTCCGGTAAAATCTGCCATTGCTCTATATAGTCACACCTGCAGCTTTTTAAAATCTATTATATACTTATTCATTTTTGATTACCACATTTTTATAAGTAGGCTGTTTGTATTTGTTATACTGTCAGTTTCTGTCATTTTGCATATATTTTTGTATAAATCCAAGGCATTATAATTAGACATTTTCAGCCCGAACTATAACATAGGTCTTTTGTGTTTTTCGTTTGACAACAAATATTCTGCTTTGATTTATAGAGAATTGTTTTGTTGTATACATCTGTACAAGCCTCATTCGAGATAAAAAAGGGCGATTTCGGTTCCTAATTTTAAAACGGTCCCATGGTCTTCGTTTTGATCAGTGCATCCCTCGTCCACCACCTTATGGTCGGTACCTTCTGGTATTTTTCAATGTTGTAGTTATTCTAAGAACACACATATACAGGACTGGCGATTTCGGTCCACGTGTAAATAAAACATTGTCGGTAGCTATTTTATTATAAAATGGCCTAACTAACAGTCTTAAAATTTTAAGTGTATAGGTAATTGTCGTAAATAATAAGCACTGGTTGGTTTATTTTTCTTCTTTTAACAGATTATAAAAATGGCTCTCAAATTATGTGCTCTACCCAAAATTGTGTGAAAACTGAGTATTTTTTTGTAATAGGTATTTCTTAAAAACTTTATGCACAAATGAAAAACATTGCACAACAGCGGACTTGAAGCTTTAGGCATTTTTTATCAGTCCACCTTAGGGTGATTCAGGGACAAAACATGTCATGGTAGTACAAATACATACAAAATAAAAAAAGTAGAGAGAGAAATAAAAATCAGTCTTCTGGTTCAGATTGTCGTACAGAAATTCCTTTTGATCAGAAATTAGTGTGGTCCTATCAGAACAAGTCCTGATGGTTGGCAGAAGTATCAGTATTAAGCTGGAGGCGATGAAGTAATTAACCCGAATGTTATGGGTTCATAGGTATAACCTGGACAGCCCGTATGAAGAGCTTACTTTTATTCGGTCTTCCGATGCCTGGGACTACACCCTAACCATTAGTCCCTCCGAGACCTGGTCTAAGCGATCTGCGAAGCCCATTCTACTTAGGATCCTTGGCATCCTTTACCTTTATCCCTTAACATCCTCATGGCGTGTACCCTGAGCTTCCTTGCAGATAGGTATATGATGAGCCTAGCTATGACTGCTACTATAATGGTGAACAGGGATACGCCAATTTATTAGAACAACTCTTTCATTTTGTTGGACACATCTGGGATTTATGATCTTGCTAAAGCATAAAAAACAATTGATTCTTATACAGGCATCAGTCGGAGGACATTTGGTTGCCTCCCTCAATATTATACCTCTCTTCCCATACATTGTGGTTATGGGCTGTAGTCCCCCTCCAATTATGCTATATGGAATTTTAATGGTGTAAAGGTTGTTATTATAAGAATCCTTGATGTCAAACTACGAATAGATACTCCAACTTTGAGTATAACGTTAATTGGGAAACAATCCCAGTTTATAAAAAGGGTTGACCCTGAACAAGAGACTGAGTAGTGGCACACCATTTAAATGTATAGCAACTCATGGCATGATATGACGGCGTTCACATCCTCTGGGTTCTGGTTTATGGTAATCTCATTGTTTATGTTAAACCAACATACAACAACAACATATGCTAACACTGTTGACCTTGCTCTTCTGCGTTTGAAATCCATGCTGTTCTTAACTACATGGCATCTGACTACATGGCATCTGCCTGCTGATCCATCGGAGCATTGCTTATTTACCTTGCTGCAATACGACTTATCACTGGAGCAGGACTTGATGATTAATCTCATCTAGGCACAAGGAAGACGTACAAGCGTAGTGATTTATACCAGATGAGTTGGAAGATAGCGAGAAATCATTTGTTGGCGTGGCGGAAATACTATTGTATTCGTATTTTGAGAATGAATGGTTTCAGCAACATGGATTCGTCCAGAAGTCGCCAAAGGAACAGATTTATATGTTACTTGGCCCCTCAGGCTGGGAAATCAAGTTGATCTGCATCACGCTACTAGTTAGATTCAACTTCCCGAAAAGCGAGCAGGTGTAGTGGTCCATTATCCTACCTGGACAGTCTGCTAGATGATGGAAATCATTTGTGGAAGGTGCCTCTGTATCCAATCTGAGACATTTGTTCCAGTGTAGCCAAATCACTACACCCTGAAACGATTAGACCCATCCTCCACCAATGCTATTCCGGTGTAGCTTGCCTGAGTGTTAAGATGTACGTCATCAACGTAAAAATAAAACGCACACTGAAAATTTTATTACCACCTAGTAAAAAGATCTATAAAAATAAAATACAAAAGTTTATGGCCTACCAAGGTACGCCAGAAGAAAAGGTACGCTAAAAGAAAAAGAATCCCGCAAAAACTGAAATCAAAAACGCTAAGATGAAAACTAATCCAGAACCTTGGAAAAGACCATTTGTTGGAAAAGAATGGATAACGGAAGGAAGGTTTTCGTAACTGGCGGTATCTATCAAAACTAAAACGGAGATCTTCGTGTCTTCCATTCCCCCCGCCTTATATCGTCGGACGTTTTAAGGAGCCGGGCCTGTACTGTACCCGGAGAGGAAAGTCTAATGAGGGAATTTTGGAAAATGTAGTGCGAGAATTGTTTATGAACGCAGACCTCAAGCATTATAGTCGTTTTATTTTAGTGCGAAAAGTGAAGTAGGTACGTCATTAAGTCTACCTAAATTAAAGGGATGATGCTAATAAGATAAAATAAATAATGCATAAATACATTGTTTAAAATCCTTTATTGAGTTATTTAAAACTTATGAAACACGACAAAAGTATTTTTATTCTTAATATTCCAAGTACATCAGACCACGGTGGTCGACACATGTTATATATGTCACCGGAAAATAACAAGATCCGTAAGTTTATCAATCTACAAGGAAGTTTATAAACTTCCGTAGAATTCTAAACGGGAGATAAATTGTAATATTTTACGTCCACATTTTCGTAAATTTATCAATTTCCGACGTCATACGGTAAATTTATAAACTAACGGATATCTATTCGTAAGATTTTATATGGTTCGACCAATCACAGAAACTCTTTTAACCCTTAAATGCATGATTTTTTATTAAAAATTAAAAAAATACGCAAGTGATGTCTCAAGGTATAGGAATTACTGAAAAAATAATAAAAAAAATATCTGAGAAGGTCTAGTCCATTAAATTCTTCATTTTGTCTCTGTAGGATGCAGCCTACATTATGCACTCCAAGTAAAAAGTTTATGTAAGTAGATTTAATTATGTAGTATGGTTTGGCTCAAAATTAAAAACAATCAGATTATTTGTTTAATTTATTTATTATGATATTCTCTAAAACAATTGTTTCTTTTATTGTAACAAAGTGACACATTACATTTTTCACATATGGTTTGGGTGAAACCAGTACACTTAGGCATTTTACACCTGTTACTTTTGTCACAAAAAACTGGCCAGTGGGCTACTTGATCTAGTCGAACATCTTTTACTGGTGCAACTTGGGAAACACCTTTCTTCCTTTTCGCCTGTATTTCCTGTTCTAAAGCAGAACTTGGTCTACCCCTTTTCACTTCATTTTTTTTCCCTAAAAGGCAAAGGGTTTCAGCTACTTCTAAACGAAAGGTACCCAAGTTACACAACTTCCCACTGAATCCAGGTTTTTGTGACATAAGTTTCTTGTAAGCTAGCCATGAATTTATCATGGCTAGGTCCAAAAAATGATGGAACAATCGCATATACCACTTTCTGTTTTTTATTGATATGTGGTATCTTCCTATGTAACTGTCCAGGAGATCTACGCCACCCATGTGGGAGTTGTAGTCCTTGACGATCTGTGGGCAGTCAATAAGAACTTTTTCTTTTTTAGATTTGTCATACCTATTTATTTTTTGAACTGGCTCAGCTCCCACATAGGTCGATAACAATGTAACAACTTTGTTGTCTTTCCACATTGTTACAGAAATATCAGTGCCATCATAAGTTGTCATTTGTTCTTCAAAAGATCCCCTTGGTACAGATTTCTTCATGAAAGACTTAGGATTTGGCAACTTATTATTAGGCAGCCTGTTGGTTCGCACTGTCCCCAAACAGAGAATTTTTTGTTTGTACAAATAGCAAGCTAATGGAATAGATGTATAATAATTATCGAAATATATAATATGATTGATGTTTCGGGGTACCGTATTTACAAGTCTCACCACAACATTTCCTGTTACGCCCAAGTCTGGTTCATTAGGTTCTTGAATATTATTTTCTCCAACATACACTTCAAATTTATGAGCGTAACCAGAAATGCTGCACAGCAAAAACAGCTTGAAGCCCCACTTGTGGGGCTTATTAGGAAGATATTGTTTCAAATAATGTGATATTTTTGTCGCGCACATCTGTTCGTCAATTGACAATCGTTGTTCGATAGGAAAAAGTGCAAAGCGATTATTTAAATGGTCTATTATTGGTCTAATCTTATGTAATTTATCATGACGAGGATGTTCAGATGGAAGCAGTGATTCATTGTTGTTAAAATGTAGTAGACTTTTCAATTTTTCAAAACGGTTCAGGGTCATGCAATTATATATAGGAGCAAATCCATACTTAGGAGACCAATACATCCTAACATTAGGGTATTTTATAACAGACATAAAATATAATATACCAATGTAATTACGAACCTCTGTGATACTGGTTGAAAAATTAGAATTAGGGTCTTTTTGAATGGCATACAAATTAGTTTCTTGAACAATTTTCTCTAAAATTACATCAGATAGAAAAAACGAAAAGAAACTATACATTGTATCTAAAGATCCCAACTCACCATAATCTAAATTGCCTAAAAAAGCTAAGTCACCTTCAGATGACCTAATACCTTGCTTTTTCCACAATAATCTTCTCATCAGTTGACGCTGAGTTTGCCCGTTACGAACAGCTGGCTCTTGTTCAATTTCTGGATCTTCTATTATTAGAGGACTCTCTTCACTGGGGTTTACATCAGCAACAAGAGATTCGTCTTCTAAAGTAGGGTCATCTTCAGCCTCTTCAGATTCCGATTCCAAAATTCGACGAAGTTCATCTCGGTCCCTATAAGCCTGCGCCTCTTCATCATTTTCCTCACTTTCATCTTCTTCAGCCCCATCTTCTGATTCATTGCCGTCTAAGGCAGCTAAGTAGTAACTTATTTGATCTTCAGAACCAGTCCATCTTTGACTAGCCATCTGAAATAGCAATTTTGTAGCTTTATTACAAATATCGCATACAATAATCTACTTTAGTACGGAATGCATAATGTAGGATAAGGCCTACAAAAAGAAATTTTGGAGATTCGTGGTCATTTCTAATATAATTAAAACTTCTACTAACTCTACTCAATATTTATCATTTATAAAAACGAAATACTAATAAAATAGCACAACTTACCTTGAAAAATCCAAAAAAATGTGTTTACGAAATCAATTCAATCACAACTTTTTCAAATCGCAGCCCGCCAAAAAGTTTTAGGCGTCAAATTTAAATTTAAAATGAAATTCCAGTACTGCCAACATGAGAATAAAAAAAATAAGTCTGTTCTCAATGGATACGTGATATACATTTTATTTTTTAAGGCAAATGGGCATGACATTCAGCCATCAAAATATTATGTAGTCTGCATCCTACATTATGAATTTAAGGGTTAAATATACGCATCTTTGAAATACGTAAAATAACACACTGCTCTCTGATTGGTCAACGTTCATAGTTTATATTCCGTGGCGAACAATGGCGGCCGCGAAGAAGGAGAAGTGACACGTGACAGTCAACCAATCAGATCGCGCGTAGCGTTTGGTTACTGCTTACTTATTATTTTACGAGTGAGTTCAGTAAGTTTATCAATTTACGAAAATGTGGACGTAAAATATTACAATTTATCTCCCGTTTAGAATCCTACGGAAGTTTATAAACTTCCTAGTAGATTGATAAACTTACGGATCTTTTTATTTTCCGGTGACATATACATATTTCTTAAAGTGGTCACATTGGAACTTCGGCATTTGACGCTTATGTTATCACAAAAGCTGCAAATCGTTTTTGGGTACCGCTAGGTCATACCTGGTAGGCGCTTTTGAGCAACCTGTTGTGGTTCGAAAAGATTGTGATGCGTGCGTTTGTGTCACAAAACTTTGCGTGCCAACCACACAGAGTACTATCAGGCGCGTACGTATTTATTTTAGAAATAATGAAAATCATTTTTTGGGCGCGAGCAATACAGTAAATAAAATAACACGTGTATAAATAATCACTAATAGGTTTAATTTAGATTAAGCAAGGGAATCATTTGCAGGCACGATAAATGACGACTCGTTAGAAGTACACACTGTATATTGTTGTCGCAGAGTGTTATTTGGGTTGCATTAGTGTTGAATCGTTGTTGCAGACGCTTAACGGTAGCCCGCCAAATCCAAAAATTTTAACAATTTTGCAATTAATTTGCCGCTCAATGTCTGGATGTGTTGATATAGATTATATAATGATTTGCAAGTGTAATAGGCCATTACTTACAGAATTATAATATCAGTCGAGTTATATCAACACACACCCAGACATTGAGCTGCAAATTCTAAAATACGTAAGTAAATTTGAATCTCGCGGGATACCTTGAACATCTACCTTAATGGAGATTTCATAAAATGACCGTTACGCAGGAATATATTATTTTTGTTTTAAACAAATTCCATTCAAATAATGATGATAGTACGTAGTAAGTATGTTACATAATTATTCTTATTCTATAGAGAGTGGTGACGATAATACGACAATAAATGAAAACACAGATAATGCTAATATAGGAATAATTCTGTACCAAGTTGGTACTACCAACAAAAACCTAAACAACAAAATAATAAAAAAAATATTTTCAAACAAACTAAATGATATAATTTTGAAAACGAATTTTTAAATTAATAATCTATGATTCTGTGTTAGTGTTATTGTTATACTGAGCGTTGACCATAGGTTACTAAACCATGGTTATAAAGATGTGTTAATTCGTTTTTATAATAATATCATTTAGTTTGTTTGAAAATATATATATTTTTTTTATTTATAAGGGGGCAGACGCAGATCGTGACACCGTATTCACCGGCCAACTCTTTCACAGAATAGCGTTCGTAATTAGATTTTTGTATTTAAACCATTTCTATTGATTGAGCCTTTATCATTGGAGGTTGATATTGAATTTGTTATTCATCTAACCACTGAATAATATCAGCCTTCAACTAGTTTGAAGTAGGGATACTCTCGACTTTTCTTGAATGGTACTGTGCGTTATTTAAAACCAGCACCGCATTTGGCTTTAAATTTTGCAAAATACTTTTAAGCCATTCTTCAAACACTCCGAGTTCATTTCTTCATTATAGTCCATAAGTACTATTTTTCTTCGATTCAAAAATAAGTAAACCGGCTTCTACAAAACTCATATCATGGCCTATATGTGAAATTATTAGGCATCGGCCTTTGCCGGTTAGGCACTTTAGGCCTGTAGTCAAACCTTTATAAAACACTTGTTTGGAAGATTCTATTGTTGTATGCACCCAAATTTCACCAGTTGTATGACCTGTTAATATATAAAAATAAAAAGCTTTTTTTAAAAAAAAGATAGCCGACTTCAAAAACTAAAAGCTCAAAAATAACTATTTCGGAAGTCGGTGGCAACACAAATCGACCGGCAGAAGAGAAGCCACCGACTTCCGAAATAGTTATTTTTGAGCTTTTAGTTTTTAAAGTCGGTTATCTTTTTTTTAAAAAAAGCTTTTTATTTTTTACTTTTTAGTTAGAGTCTCAGTGTCTGACTACGTTTTAGGGTAGCTCTCAAAATAAACTTATAATCTTATAAAAATCTACAATGCAAGAAAGCAAAACGCGATCTATGCGGGCAACGTCACGGGATATCTATTAGTGTTATATACTAAAACCTTCCCCAGAATGTAACAAACACTTTGCTGAAAACCGCATCAAAATCGGTTTAGCCAAACGCGAGATAATCGCGGACAAACATACATACATACATACATACAGGTCAGTATCTCAGTATTTTCAGTATTTTACCAACCCATGGGGACAAAACGGGGTGACAGATCGGAATAACCCCAATTTTCATGGTTTTTGGTTCGTTGGATTTGTGCTAGTTTCAAATAAGATTAAGTTTAATAAAATGCCTCTAGGCTCTAGGCATTAAGTCAGTCTTCAAAATAATTAATCGATTCGTCGATCGATCGTTTTCTATTTACCAATTCACGTTACTGCGCGCCTAGTACTTTGGATTGATTAAGGTGATCTTGTGAGAAAATTAAGAATACAGTGAATTTTAATTTTTCGTACATGACTACTTCACGTTACTGCGCGCCTAGTACTTTGGATTGATTAAGGTGATCTTGTGAGAAAATAAAGAATACAGTGAATTTTATATTTTCGTACATTACTACTTCACGTTACTGCGCGCCTAGTACTTTTGTTATCTTAAGTTTTCATTCATTAATACCCGTATTTTTAAAAAATGATTCATCTTTTATAATTATGTTCTCGTCGATTTTTCATTATTTTTAAGATGTATTCTGCTATTCGGGGCGGAGACAAATCCAACGAACCAAAAACCATGAAAATTGGTCTAGCCGATCTCGAGTTATAAGTGTTGATACAAACCCGACTTTGTTTTATATATATAGATTATAAAAATATGTATTAATTTTATAAATTTACATATCTTGGCAATAGAAAAAAGGCTGAAGAAGGCCTTTTGCTAAAAGAATTGGTGAATTTTACGACGTATTGCCGAATAGTCAAAATCATCAATTTTTTTGTTGAATGTCAGTTTCTTCCGATTTTATAACTGAACGTTCTCCTTTTGTCCTTTCAGTATCTGATACAAGTCGAAAATCTCAAAATTTCAGATACTGTCTTCACACACTCGTCTTTCTTTGGAACATCAAAAGCTGCATTTTCATTTCATATATAATTATAGGCATGTATTTAAATCGATATCTGTATATTCCCTTTTTTCGATCAAAATATTTCAAAGTTAAACCAAAAATACTGACTTGCACTCAAATTATGCACACTAAATAAATCAAATTCGATATACTGTTTAATGGTATTTGCAGAACTGTTTTACTGAACGAATAACTATTATCAAAATAGTATATCTAACAATTCTATAATTCAACAAACATATTAAACCTTTTTTACCCGACTGCGCGACGCAAAGGGTAATGTGTTTTTAAGGAAAACCATCACCTAATTTACTTTTAGGAACATCGTTTATTCTAAATAAAACCCAATTTAATCAGTCATCTTTATACACACATCAAAAGTGTCTAGGGATCAACATATATTTTTGCAATAACTTTTCTCCTGATTGATATTAATTAAAATTTTCTTTAAGGATTCATCAAATAAAGTGTTTTCGTTTGTCACAGTAACGATAAACCAAGTCACCTTTGCATTAATAAAGAAATTTGCCATTTTCCTAATAAAGGGATTTTTGACATTTGAACCACTAACACAAAAGTTCGAAAAAAGACTGAAATAACAGTTTTCTCTAAAATTTTATTGGGTAACTTAAACAATTAATAATCCGTGTTTCTACCGCGAACACTAACAACACAAGAACATCGGTTTGGCATACTCAAAATGAGTTCATCCAAATCACGCTGTGAAATGGCCGCCCATGTTCGTTGCAACAACAAAAAAAGGTCTTCTTGCGACTGGATACCCTCCATATTCGGCAGAGCTCTTCTCTGTAGCATATCCCATGCATGCTCAATCGGGTTCAAGTCTGGCGACTGAGCAGGCCAGGGCAGGACATTGATGTTAGCTGCGGCGAGAGTCTGTCTTACAACTCTTGCGGTGTGCGGTCGTGCATTATCATGCATTAACTGAAATAAGGGACCGATTTGCACTTGTAGAGGAACGATGACGTCTGATACAATCGTCTCAGCATAAATTTGAGCGTTGAGGTTGCCTCTGATCCAAATCAACTCAGTTCTTCCGCCGATCCAAATACCCGCCCATACCATGATGGTTCCACCACTATAAGGATGGACTTCCTGGCAGGATTTTAATCGCTGTTGGCGTCCAGGGGTTCTCCAGTGTCGTATACGTCTTGTATCCGGTCTCATACCAAAACGAGACTCATCAGAAAAGCACACGAAACGCCATTGTTCTTCTGCCCAATTTCTGTGTTCAAGAGCCCATTGATATCGAATCCTACGATTGTGCATTGCTATAGGTGGTACCCGTAGCGGTCTTCGGGAATGAAGGTTCACTTCATGCAAGCGGTTTCTGACTGTTTGGTCGCTAATTAAGTTCCCTGAAGAGTGATGAAGCCTCACGGCTAACATCTTGTTGGAGCTCTTCGAGTTAAGATTTGAATGTATCGGTCTTGTCTCCGTGTGGTGCAGCGATACCGTCCTCCATGGCGCTCAGCCACGGTACCAGTGCTTCGGTAACGTGTCCAAAGTCGACTGATAACACTCTGACTTGTATTCAGAGCTAAAGCCACAGTACGTTGCCGGGAACCAGCTTCTATCATTCCCACGGCTCTGAGCATTTCTTCCCTGCTTAAATGACGTCGCCGCTCCATAATAACGTTGGTTTTAATCAGTAGTAGGGAAACAGTAGCACTAATAATGTCTTCAATGCGTTGTATGTTTTTATAGGGAAAATATTGACAGCTGATTTTCATCTTTTACTCGAATTTGATTCACAGTTCCTGATTCAAATTATGAAATGCACCAAAAAGGATCCATATAAATTTATAAAATCATAAAATTATTACAAAGCCACATCTCAATCTCAAGAAATCCGCATAAAAATGCTTGATCCCTAGACACTTTTGATGTGTGTATAATTAGGTACACAAAAAAATAATCAAATGCTCACTTAACATGCACCAAACATTGGCACACTGAGTGGTAACTCAGTTTAGAAAAAACACTTTAGAAACAATACTGAGGTAGTAATAATTTTCATTCAATTATTAGGGCTGGTCTTGCTTTACCAGGACGGCCGCGTTTACGCTTGATGCCGATAAGAATGTTTTTAGCCTCTACAGGCGGTGTGGCATATTTTAACCTGATTGCAAGTCCGACTATATGCTTGCAAATATAGTGCTTAAAAACCACGGGCAGGTGCACTCTCCATTTTCCCAATCATCTTCATTTATGGGCAATACAACCTGCCAAAATGCAAAAGCAACTTGTTAGTATTCTGCAAAAGAACTCCACTCTTGTTCAAATTGAATGGTTCCGGCCCTAGAACTAGAAACCAAGTAGGTTTTTTTTTGTGGAATCCGTTCTCAATATCACCACTTTTCGGTCAGATTTCGCCCACTGGTAACCTTGAGTCCAATCTTTGAGCTCGATTGAAGGAGTGTTTGAAAATGATTCCAACTGATGGGTCTCGACCATTCTTTCACCATATCTGAGACGATTACCAGAAATCTGGATAACGGAAAACGGTCTCGCAATGTGTGGCTATCCTTGATGGTTTTGTTAAAAGCTTCAAGCGCATTATTCGTAACAGGAGATCCTTGTGAAGACCCAAGGTACCAGTTCGAGTTTTTACATATCCATTCTTTTTTAAAGTAATTTATGAATTCTCTTTGCTCGGAGTATTTTATCAGAAATGCTTCTAATGCAGAGTTGAACGTATCTGGAGATGTGGCAGAGTGTAACATATCAATATCCTGTAGTAAAGTTTTCTGTTTTTTTTTTGTTAACAAGTCTTTCCACATGAGTTTTAATATTTTTCTTTGCATAAGCCCAGCACATTACCACAGTAGTTTCAGTACCAAACACGTCTGTAAATGCGTTTTGGATGCTATTAGCCGCGTCGCATATCAATGCTTTTGGGTGTAAAGAGTGCCCGTAAAGGGAAAAGGCGCAGTTTTGAACACCTTCGAACACCATAGGAAAATCTTCTTTTTGTTCAGAAGTAGACACAGCCAGAGAAAGAGGATGAAATCTCTTAGTTTAATCAGTAGTCCCGACTACCAGTACAGGGAACCCCTGCCAAATAAGTTTGTATGTAGCATCTGCGTGAATATTAGTGGCTAATGTAGTTAACTTTAGCAGAGACTTTGTGGAGATAGCAAATCGACAACTCGGTGTGTCGTTTTCGTAGACATAGTGTCAGAGGGGAAAATTTGGGGTTGGCCCGGGCTTCCCACCCTGACAAAGAATGAGAAAAACGTTCGGCTAGTTGGGTGTAAAAAAAATAATAAAATTTAAAACTTGTTGAACTACACATTTATTTAAAACAAGTTGCAAATAACAAGAAGGTAATTTCTGGAAACTTCCTAATTAAATACTCATACAATATTGTACTAAAACAATGTTGGGTCAATCCTGGCGATTCCAAAGTGGACGTGTTGGAACGTCCAGGATTCACTTGCAACGGTAGCCTAGTAGATTGCCTACTTAAACTCTAGCTCAGTCTGTGGATCCTCAGGCTATGGATTCCATCTACTAAGACTACTAAATACACGAATCTAAAAGTGTAGGATAATGTCACCACTGGTAATTAAAAAGTAAATGAGTTTATCATTTGTTCAAAGAGGTTAAATGTTTATAAAAGGTACTTGCGAAGTTGCGACACATTCCTTATGGTAACTCGCCTTCCGACCCTTCGTCAGCGAGTCCACGTGGCACAACCTCTTCAATCCTACCGGGGTTGAAGGGCTCAATCCAGAAAACAGGGAAACGAAGACAAAATAAATTCTTCCTAAAAATAAATAAATCCCGCCCAGGCTGAAATAGAACATTGTTTGCATTAGTTTTAGATCAAACTACAAAACATCCTGAGCGTGGCTCCACGTGGCCATCACGACAATAGGCTAGAACCTTACCGGTGTTTCACAGGAAACGATTTACCATCTGGGACTCCCACCAGCGACATCCACAATAAAATTACGGCCCAGTGCTGCCTGAAAAAACGAGACGCATGAGAAATGCAAGTCCAATGGAAGTGCGCCAGCGCATGTCGATCTTCCCGTATAAGACGATTGATGGTCAAACAGCTTACCCGTGATTGTCCACCAAATCCGCACGCAGCACTAGAAGCCTTTAATTATTTCAAATCGTCCAGGCTGACTGCCTGACGCCTTGTCGGCCAGTTAAATCCACATCGAAATGCATCCTTGAATCGACCGACGCCGCTCGATCCAAGGTCCAAAGAATGCTTGGGTTCCCATCACCCGAACCCAATTTCCCCTTTCCAATGTGGGAGATTTTCTCGTCTATAAGATTCCAATTTGCAGAAATCCTATGAAAATATACTCGCTTTATGCAAATTATTCGATGGGAAATTACGACAATTTATTTTCAAGATGAAGGCAGCGACCTCCTCAAAACATTTAACGTTGTTGATAAACAGAAATAATATAAATGTACCCATATTTAAAACAATACTCCCCCAAACATGGGAATTTGACAAAAGCCTGTCGCACTGCTGTCATAGACAAATGTCAAAGACAATTAGGATCAATTACATAGACCCATTATGGCGCGTTTACATATGCTTAGTAAGAGCAACAAGTGTTGACCACTAAACAAAAAAAATCACAACGTTACAATACCCCCCTTCCTAGGGAAAGGTTCGACCAAGGAGAACCGCTCGCTGCCCTCAGCGAACTAAATAAAACGAAACTAATGTGTTAAAACAATGGGTAGTCCAACAAAAAAAACAAAAGGAAAAACACCAACAAGTCTCCAAACAACCAACGCAAACAAAAACCCTGGGCATGTTTGTTCAGGAAAGGAACCAGTAAAAAAAACACATAACTTGACACAAAGTTCCTTCCTTGGCCCATGTCCCTCGATCGCCTCTTACGATCTGCACGGGAAGAGATGCAGCTGACACATTCTAGGTTTTCTTTTTGCCCCCAGGTCAGCATGGGGAAAACAATTGCTCCTAGGAGCAATAATCCCACGGAGACAAAAAAATATAAAAAAACCTTTGGTACGAAACCAAACCAAAAAACGTCGCCTATAGATACTCCCTCGAACACGCATGCATGTGTTTGAGCAGCGCAACCACCAAAACTCAAGAACAATTCCTGAAAATCAAATTGTAAAAAAGAAAAACGTTGCCAGAACCAAAACCTGAAAAAAATAATCGGACGCGCGTCCTTCCGATCCACTGACACAGTGAGTAAAACAACAATTCAGTATTACTGAAGAAAAAATAATATATCTTAATCCTACGAAGAACTCCAAACAAAACAACAAACCCGGTACCGGTAACCGTAGGAAACAAGACTGGTTCCGCAACAACCGTAACTGGCGATAGTGTTTGACAGACAGCCATACGTTCCACACGAATATTTTCTTTTTAACAACATTCACACATCCTTTTTATCCTTCATCTCGTTAACACTAAGCGCTTAGTGAGTTTACCTTTCATTCCTTCATTCTTTCTTCATCATTCATACAGAGTAGTGTGTCGGAATATAACCGTTCACCACACCTATCAAAACGGCATTTAAATGTCAACCATTTAAACTCCACAACGTCTGCAGTCATCTCCATGAACTACTGGCGGTTCGTAAACCGTGGCGGCACGACGAGCTCGCGTGATAACGGCGGGTCGTGCGTCCACGGAATACAGACACACACACAGCCGTATCACTTCGACACTACAATGCGGCTGCTGTCAGATCGCCTAGCTACTTCGAAAAAAACTAGTGACTCTTCAAGTCCTTCATGTGCCAAGACCCAATGGGATGGCCATCTAATCTTTCCAATTCGTAAACTAAGGGGGACAAAACGGCCTTCACCCTGCACTTCTCGTACTTGGGTGCTAACTTAGCCATTTTAAACTTAGCTGCATCGCTTTGCGTATAGCAGCGCTTCCAAACAATATCCCCAACTGAAAACCTAGCCGGTCTACGGCGTAAATTATAATATTTAGAGTTAGCCTCATGTGCCTTTAATAAATGCAACCGAACCTGACCAAAAATGTCCCTCAAACAGCCTAACTCCCCAGCGTACTCGTCGCGAGGCATGGCTACTTCATACTCCGCATCAGTATCTCTGTAGAAGGACCAATTCACGACCGGTTCCCTACCATGTACTAAAAAGAAAGGAGAAAACCCAGTGGACTCGTTTACTGCACTGTTTATAGCAAACTGAATTCGGTACAGTTGCTCATCCCAGTTTCTATGGTTTTCTTCCACGTAGGAAGCTACGGCCGTCATAACTGTCTTGTTGTACCGTTCTACCAGATTAACCTGCGGCGTATAACGTGGGCAATAATGTACTTTGGGAATGTTGTAGCGTTTCAGTAGATTCCGGAATTCCGATCCCGTGATTGTCCACCAAATCCGCACGCAGCACTAGAAGCCTTTAATTATTTCAAATCGTCCAGGCTGACTGCCTGACGCCTTGTCGGCCAGTTAAATCCACATCGAAATGCATCCTTGAATCGACCGACGCCGCTCGATCCAAGGTCCAAAGAATGCTTGGGTTCCCATCACCCGAACCCAATTTCCCCTTTCCAATGTGGGAGATTTTCTCGTCTATAAGATTCCAATTTGCAGAAATCCTATGAAAATATACTCGCTTTACGCAAATTGTTCGATGGGAAATTACGACAATTTATTTTCAAGATGAAGGCAGCGACCTCCTCAAAACATTTAACGTTGTTGATAAACAGAAATAATATAAATGCACCCATATTTAAAACAATACTCCCCCAAACATGGGAATTTGACAAAAGCCTGTCGCACTGCTGTCATAGACAAATGTCAAAGACAATTAGGATCAATTACATAGACCCATTATGGCGCGTTTACATATGCTTAGTAAGAGCAACAAGTGTTGACCACTAAACAAAAAAAAATCACAACGTTACAATAGTAACAAATGACATAGGGTTCGTGCTCATCATCAGATACCTTCGAGTGTTCAATTAACCATGCCTGAAGCTCTCCGAGGCTGATTGTGGGTGATCCGTAAACAGCTCGACGATGGTCTGACAAATAATTGTTCAGTTGCTTCTTTGAGGGAACTGTGATACCTTGTATATTACGTAAACTGTTGAGTATAGCCTTAGGTTTCAAACGTAATGCAAAAAGTTTATTTATCTCTTCTTTTGTTTCTTGACTTATACCGTAATTAAATTTCCAACCAATACATTGATGGTCGTGGTCGGCTTCTGTCCGGTAAAGTAAAACTTCATTAGAGTCGCATTCAAAAAGCAAATAAATACTTGCTGCACACTGCAGTCCTCGAAATCCGACTTGATTGCAACGATAAAACTTTTTCATACCATCTTCCGTGTTATGCGAAACTTTGACCGACCGCGTATTTTCAGCTTGCAGAAAAGTCTCGGCTTCGTTAACATTTGCTTTCTTCACGAATACATATTCTCTGCCTCTAGTGGGGGCGTTATAAGCCAAAAGCAATATTTTTTGCATTAAAGCATGAGACTTGGTACACTTGTTAGTTAGGTGAGTTAGAGTGAAAATCGCCCGGGAGGCAATCGGAGGCACCCCTCGGGGGGGGAGGGGGAGGGGTTGAAGTTCTCTTCTGCCGCGCGCTCTGTTTGTCGTCATAACTTCTAATTTATCGTTACTATGGAAAGTGGGGTATCATTTTCGGATAAATCAAAGATGGCCAATCGTTTTCTGAAATAAAAAATATATGTCTACATACAAAAAAAGTGAATTATAAAATGTGAAAATTTCAACCGTAACAAAAATCATTAAATGGCCATAATTTTTCAAATCGTGGCTATATCGACTTTAAAAAAATATGATTAAAAAGCTGTATGCGTATAGATTCTGAAAATATAATATATGTCTATAGTGTATATAGAAAAATCGTTAGAAAAAAAATGAAAACAGCTTGGCGGAGCAGCCAAAATTCATTGTAAAATAAGGACAACAAAATCGATTTTTACAAATTGACCAATCTTTTTTATTAGTAAATATAGAGATTTGATCAAATTAAATAGATAATGAATTTAATTTTTTTTTTGTTAAAAATCTATCGTTTTACCCTTAGTACAAGTATAAAAAAAATGACATTAGTCATATTTGATCTTAAAGCTGAGCGGGCTCTGTTGACTAGTTTAAGTGACTTAAACGTCTGTAATTAAATTAACAACATATAACTATGCTAAAAGTACTTACTTATAAAATAATGTAAAATGTGACTGCACCAATGATAAACACTTTAAGAGTTAGCACCAATAGCAGGACGCAAAGAGTTGTTCGACATTTCAGACCGCCGCACTTCTTATTACATCTGCACTGGACCATTTCTATATAGGTTGAAAACCACTGGCAAGTCTGTCCATGTAGGCTGACAGTTGTCACTGACCTTGCTCCGTCCCCAATCAGAAAAATCAGGTGGATTTCCAGACATCTGATCCCATACAGGAACAGTTTTGGAATACTGCTTAAGAAATGTTGGTGCAGGGCAGCTTCCAGACATCTGATCCCATACTGGAACAGTTTTGGAATACTGCTCAAGAAATGTTGGTGCAGGGTAGCTTTTGTAAGACACCATTTTCTAGTTAACGAATATCTTTAATAAACAGATATTATAGGTTTCATTTACTTAGCAAAATGTGCAAGACCAGAAATAAACACTTCTAACTATCTTATAAACTTTTCAATAATATCCTGTGACAACTCATTCCATCTGATCTCAAACTTAGCAGAGCTATACTATGACCGATTAGAAGTAACTGGTCTTCATACTTATATAATTATAAATACGTACATATTATAGATAAATTACAATCAGACACAGGACAAACAATGCTCATCACGCAAAGTTTGTTCTGGTTGGCATCGTAGCCACGACCTCCGACTTAGCAGTCAGGGTCACTAGCCTCTAGACTAACTGGCCCGCGAATAATAGTGAACACCTCGCTAATCCGTCCCTCATATGCTGCCAGAAACCCTTTTCCCCTTCACAGTTAAAAAACAAGATACATTGTGTTGTGACACCCTGGAAAAGCGTAAAACAGAGGCAAGACTAGCTTTAAGGGGTCTTGTAAAAAGATTTTTTTATAACGGCGGATACCAAGTGGCGAACAACAGGATGATAGGACTAACGCAGTAGTCAGAGTTGTGCCTAAGTAATGATACGTACACGTACTGTCGATACTGACGTCTCGTTAGCAGTCGTTTTGGTATAGACGAGTGCCTGAGCTAGAGGAGCTGTGGGTAATGTAGGCACTGGAAAACCCCACCAGTACCTTCCTTAGTTCCTTGCCACAAGGTATCAAGTACTCTCCATTAAAAATACTTAGAATTATTTTCTTTCATCCGCTATATACTTCCCAGGACTAAAATAGGATGAGGATTATTTACAGAACTACCAGTGTGATGGTCCTGTAAAAAAGCTGTGACACTGTGACTTATTTGAACGGTGGAGAATAAAAGCGCAACGGAGACATGGAATGCTTTTCCAACTGTCGCAAAAGAGTTTCTGGCAGCATATGAGAAAAGGATTAGCGAGGCTTTCGCTATTATTGAAAAGCTGCCCTGCATCTCTTTTTGAGAACATTTTTTCACCGAATCCACCTGATCCATCTAAAAAGGGATAGAGTAAGGTCGGTTATATTACTGTTAACATACATGGAGAGACTTGCCAGTACAGTGGTTTTCGATGTCTGAGTGGAAATGATCCGGTGCAGGTGTAAAAAGAAGTGCGGCGGTCTGAGGTGTCTATTCTATCTCAGACACCTTTCTCTATTTAAGATTGTACTTTACCCAGGGTAAACAATGTACCCATGATGTTAAGATAAATAAATAAAGATAAAGATGCTCTCAGCGGAAACTTAAGTGATTGGAATTGTGCGACTGCGGACGGCAAAGTATTTAATAAACAATATAGGGGCAGCGGTTGTCATTCGTGGAACTTTGACAGTCGTTACGGGTAGCCAAACTAGAAAGTCTGACCAGCCTAAACAAGAGGCATCGTATCGCCCAGTTACTAAGTTGTGAAGGTCTGATAGGCAGTCGCTTAACATAAAACACTAGTATCCAGCTGAATCCGGTTAGGCTGAGAGCCGACCCCAATATAATCCAGAAAAGGCTAGGGAGATGATGAGATAGGGGCAGTGACTCGAATGCTAGCACGGCACCAAATTATCAGCACTCTGAACAAACAGATATAAGCTATTATTTTGGCCTATAATTCATAAAATTTACAATTAAGATATTTTGGAACTCTATTTCTGGCAAAACCATACTATCCGACGTAAAAAATGGCGACATTTAAGAAAACAATTATTTGCGTCCTGCTATTAGGGCTAACTCTTAAAGTGTTCATCAATGGTGCAGTCACCTTTACATTATTTAATAAATACTTTTAGCTAAGCTTTTAGCACAGTTATATGTTATGTCACTTTAATTACAGACGTTTGATTCACTTAAAATAGTCAGCAGAGCCCGCTCAGCTATAAGATCAAATATGACTAATGTCATTTTTTTATACTTGTACTAAGGGTAAAAACGATAGATTTTTAACAAAAGAAAACATTTAAACTCATTATCTATTTAATGTGATCAAATCTCTATATTTACTAGTAAAAAGATTGGTCAATTTGTAAAAATCGATTATGTTGTCCTTATTTTACAATGAATTTTGGCTGCTCCGCCAAGCTGTTTTCATTTTTTTTCTAACGATTTTTCTATATACACTATAGACATATATTATATTTTCAGAATCTATACGCATACAGCTTTTTAATCATATTTTTTTAAAGTCGATATAGCCACGATTTGAAAAATTATGGCCATTTAATGATTTTTGTTACGGTTGAAATTTTCACATTTTAGGGCATAATTCACTTTTTTTGTATGTAGACATGTATTTTTTATTTCAGAAAACGATTGGCCATCTTTGATTTATCCAAAAATGATACCCCACTTGCCATAGTAACGATAAATTAGAAGTTATGACGACAAACAGAGCGCGCGGCAGAAGAGAACTTCAACCCCTCCCCCTCCCCCCCAGAGGGGTGCCTCCGATTGCCTCCCGGGCGATTTTCACTCTAACCCACCTAACTAACAAGTGTACATGCTTTAATGCAAAAAATATTGCTCCCCATACATTAAATTAATGGCTTATAACGCCCCCACTACTCTTGACCTTTTCTTTTTGGCAGAAGGCTCCTCTTCCACTTCAGTTTCGTCTGAACAATAAATAGGAACATTGTCCTGGTTTTGCACACCACTACTGCTGATGTCTTCTAATAGTATTTGGTTTAATTCCATATTAATTGACCGTAGAAACAGCCAGTAGTAAAAGTTCAAGTTTCACTAATTAAATTGCCTAATTTGCAATTAAACAAGAGCGAGATCACTCCGAGCGCATCCGACGTCATAGATAAACAATAACAAATGCATGCGCTGCCGCCGGCCCCCACCCGCCACCGCACCGTCTGCTTACTTCGCATCGCTCGATTTCCCTCGCACTCGCGTTAGATGCTAAAGAGCGAGCGCGAAGGAGCGAGCGCGGCGCTAGATGTGCAGGCGCCAACATGTTTTTCAGTAAAACAGAGAAACAAAAAGCGAATAAAGTTAGGTATAATGTATTTTAGTTGCACGACTAGTCGATTTGTAGAGCTTTTTTGATAATGGAAACTTACTTTAATGTGGTGCACCTTTAGATATCAGTTTCAGAAATTCCGTAGTAAGAAAGTACAATTTAGAGTGCAAGTCAGTGGCGTACAATTTAGAGTGCAAGTCAGTGGCGTGCCTAGGTCTTAACATTAGGGCAAGCCCCGAGCCCGATAGGTATGTAAAAAAAACCTGTGGGTGACATTCGCCGCCAATAGATGGCGCAAAAATAATTAACGGTTTTATAATGTCGAAAAAAAAAATCAAATACACTTTACAATGTAAACGGCCATACATGATTATCTCCATTCTTCGCTTCTTTTCTACGACTACAGGTGACAAACAACAAAGCACACTGAAGGCATGTCATATGTGTGTGCATATCACTAGATAGATTTACAGATACATATCAGCAATCACATACCTCCGGTGGCTTTGATAAAGCCGTTTGTTGTATCGTTCCATAATTTGTTTAGAGCAAGTTGTCCTGGAGTCGCTTCAGTTAATATGACCTATATTATTTAAATTACTTTCTATATTCTAATTCAAAACGCCTATCTTTTTGCAAAAATGATTTAATTACATCAGCGAGTTGGTGAACGTTTTAATTCTACCAACAGCTGTTTTTCTTTGGCAATAATGGATAAATCGGAAAGCCGCTCTTGTCCTTGTGTGTTTCTTAAATATGTGTGAATGCGTTTTAAAGACGAGAAAGCACGTTCCGCGGAACAACTGGTAGCGGGAATGGTGATAAGTAAATATGCTAATTTTAAAAATTCAGTAAAAGCTGACTCAAGGCTATTTTCATGTATAAAATCAATAATGTTGAAAATATTGCCATCCTTAAATTCAGGTGATGAATACACCCCTATCAATTGACTTTTTAACGTATTTCTATCAAAATAATTACCATAGATGCTTAATAACGAATCTAATGCATCTGTTGGAAATGTTCTGTTATAATTATCAAAATGTTTGTGATTTAGCAATTGGAAAAACTTTTAAAATTTCTGAATATCTGTCATTTATTTCTGATGATATGTTATCAATAACTTGAACATAGATAGAGTCGTTTATACTCGGTACGAGCGCAAGTGACATTTCGTCTTAATCGAGGAGCTGAATTGTTGAACATTGCACCTTCATAAATTTGGTTGAATTGTTGAAGGAACTGTTCATGTAACCATAACTGAAAGTCTTTAATTTTATTGCTACAATAACCAACATCGGCTTGTGATTTTTGAAGTATATTATACAAGCCGTCGGTCTTTTCAAATACATTATGGAAAAGTAAAAGAAAAAAATTAAAATTAGAGGAAGTTAGCAAATTATAAAAATTTTCCGCGGCTAATACACTATCACCATCCCATTCCTGCGTGTTGTCAGTCATTTCACTAAAGGGATTTATAAGGTTAAGTTTTTGTTCAAAAACTGTGTTCACGATACGCTATGAATAGGCCCAGCGAGTTGCAGAAAGATGAGGTAATCGTTTGCTACAAAACCTGTCATAAAAAGCAGCACGTTTAGTACTATGACTGAAAAAACTAATCAATGCTTGTAGGGCAGAAAAAACGAACTGACTTCACCAATCCTACCACATGATTTGGAAAGCACCAAATTTAAAATATGAGCGTTACACCAAACGTAAATAGCTTGCGGACAAATATCTTTGATTTTGTGTTGTACTCCATTTCTCACGCCTGACATTACGCTTGCGCCGTCGTAGCTTTGTGCTACTAATTTACTTATACAATAATTGTATTGAGTAAGAAATTGGATAATGATTTTAGAAATGGTTTCGGCGTTACGGGTTTCGGATACATTTACGTATCCTAAAAAACGGTCATGAATATCGTTGCCATAGAAATACCTAAGAATCACGCAAAACTGCTCTCTGTTGCTGACATCAGGAGTCTCGTCAACAATGATAGAAACAAAACTTGATGTATTTATCTCGAGTTCAATGCGACATTTAATAACATTAGCGATAGAATTAATAATATCATTTTGAATTTTATTCGACAAGTAAGTGGGTGCTTTACTGTTTTGGTGTGGCTTTATATGATCTAACAAGGCATTGTCGTATTTAGAAAGCAACGACACAAGCTCTAAGAAATTGCCTCTATTTAAAGAAGTTTGTGATTCATTGTGACCTCGGAAAGGAAGTTCTTGTTGCGCTAAATGGCAAACAATATCGACTAATCTCTGAAATACGGCGCGATTATTGTCAACACGCTTATTGTGATTAGAAATTTCGTCACTTAACTGACGAGACAAACAAGTTTCTATGCGTGTTTTACCAAAACTATGGAATGAAACAAGAGCTTTAATGTGCTTATGACAATTCTGATGTCTTTTAATAGCACCGGATAAGTTATTTAAATCATCGTAACCTGATGAATTCCAAACGTTCTTATCATTGGAGAAAAATATGCAACACCAACAAAATAATTTGTTTAAATGGGAACAACCAACAATCCAAAGAGTTTGGTACACTGTCCTATGAAAATACCTATTATGTGATCTTGTCTTATTAGAAATATTCAAATCAGGAGTAGGTTTAGGTGAAGTAATTAAATGGAATTTATCTGTAAAATTCAAAGTATTTACCTTTTCAAGTAACGATTTCACACACCTTAATCCTTCACAAGGAACAATTGCATGCGTTTCCGAATGCATCTTCTAATAAAACTATTATAAGGTAAAACACAAAAACTCAATCACAAACGTTAAAACCAAATAAACTTATAAAAGTTACACAAAACTTTAAATCATTCGAAATTTTAAAATATGTTTATGTTTCGTATAAAAAAATGCTCCAGTACCGCTCAAAACAAAGTTAGAACTAATTGAAAAATATTATTCCTCTAGAGAGAGAAATGCGCACATGCATCGCGCTATCTTGCTTGCATTTCGCACGCCATCCAAATTACATCTCTATTCCTTTAAAATAATGTTCAAATTCGTCAAACTAACACATTCACAAGCCTGGCATAATTTCGTCAATTTTACTACAAATTTCATTCATCAAACATCGAAAAATTCTGTCGTTTTTTTAAAAGTTGAATGAATCTGAGTGAAAGGGACAAGCTGTGGTTAAGCCCCGTAAGAAGCCAGCGAGTGCGAGTGAATTAGCACTATAAAACCTTGGAAGCGCGTTGTGTTCATTTTGTATCTACGCTACGTCCAGGCTCGAGTCTTGTTGTAACGAATGCACGGCACTTGTGGCATGGAAATAGTAACTACACCGGCCCGTGTGCTGAATTTTTACCGCGCGAAGTTTAAATTTTTAAATTTTGTAGATTTTATACAAGACTGATATTGTACACTACAAGGTGATATCAAACACCTTTTTCCAGAACCACCCTAGGAGACTCTACACCTGGACATCACCTGACGGCAACCACCGGAATCAAATAGACTATATTTCTGGTGAGGTCAAGGTGGAAAACCTCAATAAGAAATAGTCACACTTTGCCCGGAGCTGACTGCGGATCAGACCATCAACTCCTCGTTTCTAAGGTACAAATTAAATTGAGAGCAGCCAAGAAGCTCGAGAAACAAAGAAGGATCGAAGTGGCAGATACCTCTCAATTTTTGAGTGCCCTTGAGAAAAACTGGTCTACGTAGACAGCTGCTGATCTTAATATAAAAAATGCGGATCAGCTATGGGATCGAGCTAAAGGAGTCATCAAGAACGCTGCCAAAGAGTCCGAGCCAACTGTACGAGTACACAAGCGACAGCACTGGATGAGTGAGGCGACCTTTAGACTTGTCAAGGAAAGGCGTCGAATTAAAGCTGGAGGAGCAAATGTGAGAGCCTTGAATGAACTGTCTGCTCAGATACAAGCAGCGTGTAGACGAGACCTTAATACGCAACTTCGAAATATATGTGCAGAAGTCGAAACCCACGCCGATAAATGCGAAACCAGGGATCTCCATCAAAAAATCCGCTCTATTACAAAAACGCTTACATCCAGGACATGGGCGGTTGAGAATTCTTGTGGCGAAACGGTCACTGAAATTGAGAAGATCTCTGAGACTTGGAAAGATTATTGTCAGTCACTGTTTCAAGACCCTCAGTCTCAAAGTTTCGTCTCCACTGAGCCCACGGAAGAAGAACTAGAGCCCGACATTCTAAAAGAGGAAGTAAGAGCAGCAATCAAGCACCTCAAAAACAAAAAGGCCACAGGAAAGGACTCCATACCTATTGAAACAATCAAAGCATTGGGAGAGTATGGCGTTCAAATCTTTCACACCCTTTGCAATAAAATCTGGCAAACTGGAACGTGGCCAAAGGAATGGGCTATGAACTATTTTTATTCCACTGTACAAAAAGGGCTCTACAAAGATATGTAGTAATTAACGCCTTATTGCACTGATATCACACGCCAGCAAAATACTACTGCACATACTGAACGAGCGTCTCAAGAGCTTCCTGTCTAAAGAGATAGCGCCGGAACAGGCTGACTTTGTAAAAGGTAAAGGCGAGCAAATTCTGATAGTACGCCAAATAATCGAAAAGGCCAGGGAATTCAACAAGCCGACTTATATTTGCTTTGTGGATTTCTCAAAAGCGTTCGATTCCGTAAGATGGCCGATGCTTTGGAAGACTCTTCTGGAAATGGGTACACCAAAACATCTTGTACACCTTCTTCGAAGATTATATGAAGATGGAACAGCATCGGTGAGAACGGACGACGTCCTGTCGAGTCATTTTCATCCCAGTGCAGGTCTGAGACAGGGATGTATCATATCTCCACTCCTATTTAACAGCTACACGGAGCTCATCATGAGGATTGCCCTTGAAGACTGGACCGACGGAGTTGCAATCGGAGGCCTAAGGATCTCTAATCTCCATTACGCAGATGATACCACCTTATTCGCGACTAGTGCTACTCATATGATGGATCTACTATGTAGAATGGAGAGGGTCAGCCTGGAATTTGGTCTTAAGATCAACCGCAGTAAGACCAAGATGATGATATCGATCGTGCCAACAACAATTCGCCCGAAGTCACACAAATAGCGAATTGTGATGTTGTGCAGTCGTATGTCTACCTAGGAGCTCTAATCTCCAACAGCGGAGGATGCGTAGACGAGATCAAACGTCGTATGGCGATCACTAGAAGCGCTATGGAAAAGTTACGGAAAATATGGCGGAATCGTAACATCACAAAAGCGACGAAAATCCGGCTCGTCAGAGCGCTTATATTCCCCATATTTCTCTATGCCGCTGAGACGTGGACCCTACGGGAAAGTGAGAAAAAGAGGGTAGATGCCCTGGAAATGTGGTGCTGGCGAAGAATGCTTGGAGCATCGTGGACTGAACACCGCACCAACGTCTCTATACTCCAGGAACTCGGCATCAAGCAGCGTCTATCCTCCATCGTCCAAGCTCGCATTCTTACCTTATTTGGGCACGTTTCTCGACGTGGAGATGTGTCCATAGAGCGACTGGTGGTGCAGGGCAGAGTGGAAGGTACCAGAGCGCGAGGAAGGTCACCCATGAGGTGGACGGACCAAGTAAAGGCGGCAATGGAAGGCCCGTTGCACGAGTGCGCTAGACGAGCAGCCGACAGGGAGTCGTGGAGGCGAGCCGTCAAACGTGTCACAAGAGGAGACCTACCACGATGACCACGACCGCTCTGGCAAGAGCGTCACGATTAAGAAGAAGAAGATATTACACTATTTCAAAGGTGTTTTTTTTTGTTATTTTCAAATTTTGAATAGCAAGCCGGGCTTTTCGGCTTGTATTAAAGGCACGCCACTGGTGCAAGTTAGTATTTTTGATAAGCAATTCGTATTTTTGTTTTATAAATCATATATCCGATGTACGAACCACATTTTTGGTGTGGCCAATTGACTGCTCCACCACGACTAATCCACCTAACTCCGTATTCACTATTTAAATAATCTCTGACGCGGCGGGAGAAGTGTGGTGCCGCCCCGTCATGTTAGAACCACATACGACGCAAGGTATTAAGGTTCACACCCCCCCCCCCCTCAAACCCCTCAAGCCCATCGCTGAGCTCAGTCTGTAAGAAACGAAGTTAATTGTTACCGCACATAATCTCGTTTAAAAAATACAGCCCAATAATTTTATCTCCTATAATAAATAATAATAAAAATATTTTATTGACATAAAAAGAGGTTTTACACTTCATTTTTTTTTTTTTTTTTATTACAATGGGCTTGCTCTTGGTCCCAGACTAGCCCGAGGGCATAGACGGAGCCTACGATGGAGCGAGCTTACCCAGTAGATGCCTATGCACTCTATTCTTAAATACTTCCGGGTTATATGAATTTGGAAACACAGACGTCGGCAGGGAATTCCATTCCTTTGCGGTGCGCATTATGAACGATTTTGAGAAGCGCTGCGTGCGGATGTGAGGAATATCAACCAAGAAAGGATTTGAAACCCTGAACCTTCCTATGATTCCAGCTCAAACATTAATCCTCCACCGATGTTGAAAGTGGCTTGGTTTAATGGCGTGTGGGTTTGTTATGGACCAACCGTGCTCATTATGGGAATTAAATACGCCTGTTCGTACAAACGAGCACTCATCAGAGAACAACACTGTTCTGAGAAATTGTCCGTCTTCAGCGACTTTGTCGAGTACCTACCGACAGTACCCTGACCTTGGCTCATAATCTGATGGAAGCAGGGACTGCACTCGACGGCAATGATACGGATGTTGGCCATAGTCTTTCAGCACCCTCCAGACGCGCATGTGGTTGATGCCGATTTCTCGTACCACTCCCCGAGTATTTCGCGTAGGGTCTGCTGCGATCATCTCGAGAATTTCCTCCTCAACGGCTCGAGTACTAGGTCTTCCAGCGTCAACACGTTGTTGGTCTTGACAGTGCACAGACCCAGTGCTGTACATTCGGATGTGCCGTCGCTGGAAAGCCATTGCCGACGGCAATGTAATGTTTCTAGGCGTTGCGAAACGTTCTTCGTATAATCTTCGTGCCTCTAAGTAATTACACTCGCATCTCCCGAGGCACATCAACATGTTAAAATATTCTTCGTTGGAGTAAGACTTAAATAAAATAAACACACACCCACAAACACACACACAGAGAATTCACTTAGAAAATATTAATTGTTCGGTACTTTTAACGGAAGTAAGTTGCGCAGACGACTAAGAGCCCTCTTAGACGTCCGTTTTTTTTTCACAGGATAACCAATCTGTACTCTGACTTATCAGTGTACGGTGCCCTATTATACTCCTTCACATTCCACCTATCAGCCCGACCGTAACTAAAGATATGGTTACGTGTATGATGCCAGAAACTCACTCGCCTAGTAAGGTAGCTCTTCAGCTTTGCTGCCCGAATTGGTGCACGTTGCTCTTCATCCTGGAAACAAATGAAATAATAAACAGTAGTCAATGTAACAAAACAATTTTTCAAAATAAATACCTATCTGAATGATAATCTGATGATTCATGACAATCATCAAGCCTCAATTAATCTAGCTATTTGGGACACAAACCGACGATTATTATTACGATTATAAGCCATCATAATAATATCCGGGACATTGGCATTCTCCATTAATAAAATTTATATATTTCAAAGTAGTTAATCCAATTACTCTTGGTCAGATTCATACTTAATAGTAGGTAACAATGTATACACTACCGCAGAAATAAAAGTTTGGTCTACATTAATTATTAAATGACGATAAATACCTCGGATTCGGAATATGACTCGTTTTCCTTTCTTAGACGCAGAGGCAGGGGTCGGAAGGTCAGCCTCTAATTCAGACTCACTTCCGGCAGCAGTCGGCAGCAGTTGTTATAGCGCCCGTTTTTTAGATTTTTCCTTCGGCTTGGACGGTTTAGGTTTTGAAGGCTTCCGCTTTTGTGATATAGGAATCACTTCAGTGTCGGAGATAACATTTAATAAATTACTGACATCTTTGCATTAATTGAAAATGATTAAGACTATGCTTTTTTTTTAAAGAAATTCCTTGAACTTGATGTTGGTCGCATTTAATAAATTGGAGTGAAACAAGTGTGGTGGTTACCAATTTTATATAGTCAACTATTTCTTTGGATTCTCAATTCGTTTTCGAAATTTTAATTGTAATTATTTCTATATTCATTACAAATTCATGCAAATATTTACTAGGATAGTAAAGAATTCTGAATATGTGTTATCTTAGGTATGACAGGTATGTTTCTTCACTATCCTCTTCTAATGCTTTTTGGCATTAAATGCATTGTTTTTAATTTTTTGTAAATTTAACCTTTGATGATATCAATAAGCTGCTGCTGCACACTTCTCAATTTCGCTTGGAATTTGACTGGATAATACTTCAACTTTATTTTTTAATCAATACTTAAATAATTAAAATCAATTTCTATAGTTTTAGGTTTTAGGTAGGCTTGGAGATATTTTGACTTAAAATATATTTTAAGCTGTGTAGGCAATGACTGTCGTCACTCTCGCATTTAGCCCCCACTGACTTAGGTGACACCATATTGTTCACCAATAGAGCTTTGTAAGATGCCTCAAAAGATACAATATTTTCCATTACATTTCGTTGCCCATGAGCTCTTATTTCACCAAAAATAATTCTCCAGCGGGTCTTGATTGAAATTGCGCAGCGGTACAGATCGCAAGCCTAAGCCATGTTGTTTTTTGGTTATTTGCTGAAATGCTTGAATTGTCTTTTCTTGTCAACTAGAAATAGATGGAATCGACCTTACTCTGTCACCAATAAATTTCATGGTTATCTCTTATGCCTTAATTTGTGATGCGGCGATTTTGGCGAGACTGCTGACCGATTTATTTTGCCGCTTATAATTTAGTAGTTTCCATTGACGGAATCAAAAAGCCATTAAAAAAATAGTAATATTTCTGCAGTGTCTCTGCTTTCCTTAGAAATCCGGCCAATTTTTGAAAAATGATAAGAAACAGCTTAGATTTCTCACATTTATTACAAACAAGTTGCTCACATGACATTGAAAAAGTCACATGTTACTAGTCAGGTTCGAATAAAACTCCCACTTTAGCCTCAATGTCAAGGAAAATACTTTTCTAGCATGAAATGTCCCTGGGCAAAGACCTCCTCCACTCTTTCCATTTCCTAAGATCTAATATGTTCTCCTGCCATATGCCAGTTCTCTAGGAAGCCATCCAATACCGCCATTTCCTCCTTGGTCTGCCGCGACTCCGCCCAGCTGAGTTAGTGCACCAATCTTGTAATATACAAGCTCTCTTGTAAGATTTGTACTCGTTTACCAATTATAAGTCTCCTGAACTAGATATTCTAAATGACTGTGTAAGTGTTCGGCAGAAGCATGAGAAACGGCGAGTTGAATAATGACAAGAGCACTTTATCATAATAAAATGAGGTACGTCCAATTTCAGTCTCTGGTATACTCCATTGTGTATTCCAGTCATAACATTTGCATTGTCAACTCCAATACCACAAAGTTTTTTGATCTCAAGTCCATATGACAGGAAAGTATGTGGCGTGAAAAGGGGTGGTGAGTAATGGAGATAATTCACACTCGACAACAAAAGTTTACAAAGGTTTATTGTAACAAGAAAAATACAGGAATTTAGAATTATAAAGACTCAGGGGTAGATAGTGGGTTACAAAGGAACTGATCTACGTGACTCCAGTTAAGATGAGTGGAGCCACTTAACTTCGATGTCGCCGGCGCAGGAAAAGAGGGCAGAGGCTGGTCCGCTGCGGCTTAAGTAGGCACCCGAGGTCCGGGGTGCGCGGAGAGGTGAGGCCGCTCGCGGTCGTGGTAGGGAGTTCGGGCGATGTCACAAGTATTTTTTACAGCTTCTGTAATAGCTTCAGAGTCCCCTTTGTTTAACTCTGCTAATGTAAGAAAGGAAGTGACAATTTCGAATGATGTTTTGCTAAATTATTACACTTCTATTCCTAGTAACTTGGTTACACTTATATCGGTGCTCTCGTCAAGCAATAAGCTATATGGTCCATCTCCAATATCATTTCTTAAGACAGAAATAAAATGTGGGGCAAGTACATTCTTTATTACTGAGGTGCACTTAGTTTGATGGAGTTTAATTTCGCTTTTGAATTTTTTTTTGCAAAGAACTCCAAGATGATCTACCAACAATATAGAAGTATGAGCAGCTATAAATAATGATAAACAAGCCTCAGCTGAACTTTTTGCATCGTCATATTTATGTTTGGGTTGGAAGACCAATTTCTGTTGTCGTGATGTGAATGGCTCTGAAGCTTCGATGTGTTTTTTGCGCGTAATGTGGTTCAATAAATATTTTTTTTTCGCATTTAATTCACATCGACAATAGAAGCAATACGCTTTGGTTTTGTCATTACCAACTTCTTTCAACCAACATTCAAAAGCAGTCTCGGAGAGCCATTCTTTTCGGAACTTTTGTGTGTATGGCCTACTCGATGTCATTTTGCTTGTTGCACTTTCCTATACTAATTTATTGTAATTCGCACAACAACTACACAAATATTCAACACAGTACTCGACCACGATCGTACACCAATTACCAAAATCAAAGAATTAATGATCGAACGAAACGTAGTACATAAAGAAAACGAACGAACGAAACAAAACAATACGGTAACTCCCCGCCCGTAGTTCAAGTCACAGACTAAATATGGCTCGATGTATTATTTTACTCGTTAGTCTGCATGCAATTCGGATACACACCTAAAATTTTGAAAAACGAAAGTTGTTTTTTCATGCATTGGAATGGAGCTGAAATTTTAAAATTTAAGAGCTAAAGAGCTAACATCGATTTTTGGAGCTGATTAATTGAAAATAGAGCTAAATTAAGCTCTAGAGGGTGCAGAGCGCGGGCAGGGCGAGTGCAGGGATGGCGCGAGGCGGGCGCGGGGCGTGCGCGTGTAGACCTCGTTGAATGCAATTTGAGATCTATTGATGTAATATAAGGCTCAAATTCTTATTTAACAAATTTCAATGCGAGTTGGACGCGGGTGGCGTGCACTGAGCGTGCGCGTGTCGTGTGAAATAGATTTTTGGTTTTGGCCTATTTGCAAATTTAAAAATAATTAAAATACGAGAGTTATCCACTTTTCTGTGACATATTTAGATTTATTTTACGTATTTCAAAGATGCGCATATTTAAAAGAGTTTCTGTGATTGGTCGAACCATATAATATCTTACGAACAGATATCCGTTAGCTTATAAATTTACCGCATGGCGTCGAAAATCGATAAATTTACGAAAATGTGGACGTAAAATATTACAATTTATCTCCCGTTTAGAATCCTATGAAAGTTTATAAACTTCCTAGTAGATTGATAAACTTACGGATCTTGTTATTTTTCGGTGACATAGATTTTTTTAGATTAGTATTGGGTAATAAGAAAAAAAAACTATATTTTTATCATATGTTCATTTTAATATGTTTTATTACGTCTTATAATGTAAGTCTTCATTCATATTGTTTTATGTTGCCATATTCAGTAAAGCGTTTGCTAATACCACGTTCCTATTTTGTGCTGTACATCCATCGCTGTGCAATATAATTTGAATAACCTTTTCAGTATCTTTGTGAATGCTCAGCAGAAGATTATTTGTAATAATAACCATAAAAAACCATAATAGTCATGCTATTATAATTGCATAGTTGTCAGACGATATACACCTTCAGTCTCCTTCCATAGATAGCAAAATCCGTCTTTGTTTCTAATTTTATAATATAAAGATGAAACATCAGAATGTGCTAATAACGGGTGCCCTCTATCTGGCAGAAACTTGTTTCTCCGAAACCTATTTGGCATAACTCACTTGGCAGAAACTTTTTCAAACGAACATTGTTTTTTATGGTATAAAAAAATTATACATAATTGTTTTTTGGTCTAATGTTTTTATGTTCGAATTTTAAATGGGATACTTTCAAGATGGCAGAATTGTATTGGGCATAATTACCTTTGTCAGAGTTACAATTTTGCATAATTTCGTTTAGCATAACGTTTATTTAGAGCGCCGATTATTTGGCATAATTTGACTTAGCATACTACGAAGATCACAGAATTTCAATAGAAATAACTTTATTAGTTATATTGAAAAAAATGTTTTAATAAATCACTATGGTGTGCTACAAAAGTTAGTAACAGAAATGAATTGCTGCAAAACCGACTTCACGTAGTCTTGTCTGCCCTACCCCTAGAGTGTAATCTAAACCAGCGAAGGCGCGGAGGGGCAAGGCGGCCCGCGAGCTGAGGAGCAGGTGGTAGGCGTATAACGATCTGCGACGATAAGCTCGCGTGGGACCGCCGGAGCCCCGCAGTGCCGGAGCCGTGACAGAAGCCATGCTTGCTGCATGCTTGCTGCATGTTGCATGCTTGTATGCTGCATGCTTGCTTGCTACATGCCGGCTGCATGTTGCATGCTTGCTGCATGTTTGCTGCATGCCTGCTGCATGTTGCATGCTGCATGCTTGCTGTATGCCTGCTGCATGTTGCATGCTTGCATGCTGCAGCTTCGGCTTGCTCAGCCGCGGCGGTTTGCGTTATAACCACCTGCAAATGCATGCCTACCTGCATAATTCTGGTTGTGAACTTTCTACGAAATGATGGTTATACTTATTGATTATTATGGATAAGAAAGGAGACTGAAACTATTACATACAATCTTGGGTCCAGGTGTAAGAAGATGAAAGTAGTGTCAATAATTTGCTTATCCATACTAATATTATAAATAGGAAAGTGTGTGTGTGTCTGTCTGTCTGTCTGTCTGTCTGTCTGTCTGTTTGTCTTTCTTTCACGGCAAAACGGAGCGACGGATTGACGTGATTTTTTTAGTGGAGATAGTTGAAGGGATGGAGAGAAACATAGGCTACTTTTTGTCTCTGTCTAACGCGAGCGAAGCCGCGGGCAGAAGCTAGTATGTTATAAACCTTCCACTGAAAAATCTGCTGAATTTGTCATTCTGAGAACAGAGATATAAGAGATTAAGAGAAAGTGAGGTTATGTTACAATCTTTAACTAACAGCTGATTCCTGAAGTGCAAAATGTGTTCTTTTGCACTAATAAATATTATATGTACCAGAAAATGTTTGAAAAATCATATAAATGAACGTCAACGACTTCAAGCGATACGTAGGTAACAGTTAAGGAGATAGGGAAAGGTTGTCTAAAATAAAATAAGAAATCATGAAATATAGTATTTTATTCGTCTTCTATTATAATTAAAATGTCGTCTAGAAATTGTGCAGATGCTACTATATGAACTTGGTACCTAGCCCAGCCATTCCAGCCAGCCAGCCAATCCATTCTTGTATAACATTATAAAGTCTTGATTCACGGGTTGTGTTGGTATGAAGTAGGTGGCGGGTTCGCGATGCAAGAGAGCGTCCGAAGCGGAGACAAAAATTACGGTGGCCTAGTCGTCTTCTTTGGTCATCGACATGTGGGCTTTGTTTGAGCCACGTCCCAGCACGCTTGACAAACACAGTCACTACTGCTCACCTAAAAATGAAACATTTTTAATTCATTTTCAGCTACATAAACAATACCTAATTAACTATAGTGTATTAGGGTATTATAACATTGTTTGATAAATACATAAGTGTAAACAATTTCCATAGGATTCTAATTATATGCATTTTAAACCTGCCAAGACGGTAGGTAGCTGATTAGATGAGGTTATATTTACTTACGGACTGAGTTGCAAACCATTGCCGAATCACTGACAGAATTGTTTTATCGTGTAATCGTCGGCCCAGTGTATTGCAGTGACCAGTGGATATCCCACAATTCACACAGCGATCCATAGTTTGAATAATATCCAAATCCAATCCACAAGCGGCGATAAAATCCAAAATAACAATTCCAAGTCAAACGTATGAGCGATCTTTGGTGTACAAGGTGAAAGCAAGGGTCGTACAAGGTAGGCACTTAGGCAGGGTCAGAATCCGTAAATATAAAGCGGTGGTCGTGAAAAATTACGAATAATCGGAAAACACTCAAAACGCATCGGAAAACGAGTGAGCAAACAAGATCAGTCGGCAACTGTCTAATGTCGATGTCAGTCAGTTGTCATGTCAGTGGCATAGACTAAAAATATAAGAGAGATTTGAATCGATATGAAATCAATAATCATTAATATGATATTTATCAAATAATTACTGAAAAACCAATATTAATGATAACTTATTAATGTTACTGTATATATAGTCTGTACTGTATGTATATTATAGTGCATTTAATTACTTTGAGCTAATTGTTTAGTTCAAAAGTTTTATTTTCGTAACTGCATAATCGATTACTGAATCGATAATCTTACGAAAACTATCTTTCTCATATTTCTCAGATTTTTTATATTCTTAGAAAAAAAAATATGACTATTTTTTTAGATCATATCTCAACTTATTACATTTGGACCCACCGTTTTCCATCTCCTTTATGCCTAAAGATGATTCTGACTTACAAAATTATGGGTTTCGGTGTGTGGTAAATGAGAGTATGCCAAACGATTTTCTGCGAAAAGAGGTTTATGCTATCCGTTGCTATGCAAAATAAAATTATGACGTAAAAAGTTCTGCTATAAAGGGTGGACCTGTAACGGGTGCCCTTTATCTGGCATTAAATCATTAAATCATATTTACTTTGTAAATAGGTTTTAAAATAACACTTTTACACGTCAATATTGTTTTTTTTTTATATTAAGCGAACGATGGAGCCGGTGTTTCGTAGCTGGACTGCTCTGAGAAGAAATATCCGAAACAAACTCAGAGGTCAGTCTCTTTTAAAGTCCATACAATCGTACTGGTCAAAAATGTGCGAGAACCATGAAGGTTTGTCTGAGGTACTCTCTAGATGAGAGAAGCACACAGATTTGAGTGGACCTGTCCAGACAGTGCGAGCATTTGTCAGTAATCGTTTAGCTCAACTAAAAACTTTAAGGAGCTCAACGGCAGAAACTTGTTTCTCCGAAACCTATTTGTCATAACTCACTTGGCAGAAACTTTTTTAAACGAACATTGTTATGGTATAAAAAATATTTAACATAATTGTTTTTTGGCCTAATGTTTTTATGTCCGAATTTTAAATGGGATCAGGGAGCCAGGCTTTGGGCTGACACTGTACCTTTCACAAAGTAATATGCTATTGGTTGCTTCATTTTTTTGTGTAGACCTTGAAGCATGAACACTAAAGCGTGATCAGCTATTTCTTAAGATCTGCGCTGGTTTTCACCTAAGTCTACAAATCCATTAACTTTGTCTGTCCTTGGAATGAAGATAAGGCGCCTTTTTAAAGCCATCTCATCGAAAAGCAAAGCACATAACCTGTCTTTTTCATTCAATTTTGCAACTTTTTTTTTAAGATGATCCATGATAGTTGGACTGATATTTGGTTCTAACTCGTTGCTTTGAAGAAGAGTTTGCAAGGTTCTTACGCTTGGTAATGCTATTAAATGTTGTAGATGTCTGTATGTGCGAGGTGACTTCTTATATACAGCAATAGCCAATGCTTTTTCTAAAGGAGTCCATCGTTTTCCTTCAGGTTTTCTGTCATGGTTGCGTATATATGCTTTTATCAGAGTTTTTAGTGCTAATGACTTGATACGTGGCATTATATTTCCTTCTCCTTAAACATTTATTTTGCACTTGTACGAATTTATCTTTTTTATTAGCTTTCTTTTTCGAGGAGTCACTTCTAAAGGGGAATGGGCAAAAATATATGGAGCTTGGTCCAAATTTCCACCACGAATAAAAACTATGGCATATGACGTATCACTGCGTACTGAATCATAATAAGAAGACCGCAATCAAAAATATTTACTCAGTAAAAAGTTATGACCCCATGAAAACTTGCAATTTAAAAACCTTTTTACGCTCCTTTATTTTTTTATACCTTGCTACGTCAAAAAAACGAAACTGATGAAATACTTATATTTACTTATTAAAACTAAATATTTATAATACTAGGAAGAATGTAAAATATTGTGAAAAAAATATTTCACAATAGTTTTATTTATCCCTGTCTTACAGTGTGGGGTCTGTCGGCGTATACCGTATTGCTTCCTAAGTGAGGAAGGGACAAAACTAATGCTATCTTCATCTACGAGTCGACGCTAGCAGACCCCGGGTTCCGAAATGCAAGAATATTAAAAAATACTTTTAACTGTTTTTAAAAGCAATCCACACTTTCAGATCCTGCCCTATCCGATCCTAATTATCGGACGAATTCGTACAACGTATTGTGCAACAGCAGCAGATCTTACATCGGAAAGTGTGTGAAGAATGGCTCCGATTTAGGATTTCCGACAAATCGGATATGATCAGAAGGTGTGGATCGTGTTATAGCACGATGCGAACCGTTCCGTATTACATTTTTATATGGGTAGGTGCACTAACGTTATTATTGTGTACTTTGCAGTCGATTTGAGCGCATTACAGAACAAGGGTAATGCGTCATCATTGCTACCATGTTATTACTGCTTAAAATGTGTCTATGTGCAAAAAAAAAAAATAAACGATTAAATATTTAAAAATTCGTATTTTTAAAACAGTCATAACTTTTTTCTGAGTGGATATATTTTTTTCGCCTAGTAGTAAAAATTGTATGGTATTTAGTCGACTTTAAGCCTACATAGCTCCCATTAGTGGTAGAAATTTGGACCACTTCTGCTCATTGTCTTTTGCAATTGAAAGAATAATTATTTAAAATAAATACATATCACCTCACGCACATTGTTCTATCGTTTTGTTCCCCTTAATTTCAAGTCAATCGCGCCGTACGAGCTTAAAATATTGCCGCCACATATCTTTTATGTACGAGAATGCATAGAAATAAGTGTAGATACCTGGGCTTGATCTTTTTTTTATTTTAGATGAAAGCACTGTCTCCTTTTTTCTGCAATAATCATGGCCAGACAACTGAAGTCTTGAAGTTGACGGTTCTGTAAATTTAAATAAAATTAATGAGTTAGCGCCACGCCACAGTATTAATATACAACGTGTAACGGAATAAACGCAAGACCTCAGACACCCCATTTAGAATATTCAATTATAGAACTAAAAGAACATCTGTAATGTAATTTACTTAAAGAACACCTGTTTTTTTTTAATGAAATAGATGTCCTGACTGAACGTAAAACGTTCGAGCATACTACTCTATCCCTACGCATACACTCATCATAGCGCACACTCGTGTGCGTGCCTACGAGTAGGTACGGATAGAAACAAGAAAGCTACGCAATAGGTATGTATCTGTTCGTTGAATGACCGTTGACCGAACATTACTTAAGTTTGATATTAATCATTTGCAATATTACAGTGCAACTGTTATTAGTACCGTATAACTAATTTAATAATGATTTCACCTTACCATTACAATAACTTTGATATGGCTTTGGAATGACAGTTTCAAAAGATTTGGATTAATTTTAATTACATACCTACCTACGAAGTATTTTTAAATTGTGCAACTTTTGACCCCACTGTAATCTATTATTACGGCTATACCTAAAGGCGCCAGCGTTTTTTTACCCGCCTGTACCGGCGCGCGCCGCCCGCCGCTTTCGCGATATCACCACTAAGTACCTACTAAGTCGCGTTTACATTTTTATTAGAATTTATTAGAAAAAAATTGAAAAATTAGAATCATAACACTTAGTACCTACTTAAAATCGTATTATGAAGATAATTACATACCTGAGGTATTTACACTAAATACTTCTTCGTCGTCCCCTTGTTAAAATATTTTTAAAATGTCCAACGCCTTGCTCGATACACATTAATGCACGTTTTCTTAAGTTATTTTTTAGTTGTTTAAGCACCTCAGTTTCACTTTTCACTCTAACAAACGCCAGTTCAGTTTTACGTTTGAGGTCATCGACACTAGTTGCTTAAGTAAAGTAAGTAAAGTAAAGTAAAATTTATTTGTTTAAACATGGTGTACATACATTGCATGCAAGATAGTAGTGGAGTACAAAAAAAGTTCTAACATGTTCAGCCGCATATAGTGGCGTACAAATTGATGGGAAGAGATGGTCCTAAGCCGTGATAATAATTATTCATCAAAATTACATTTCATCATATTTCATTAAAGATTAGGTATCATTACAATTCAATGTCAATTACATAAATAAAAAAATACAATAGATTACAATATCATGTCAAAAAGAAAAAACATTGTCATCTTAAATCAAAGAAAATTGTCCTCTTTCATAAACTCCGCTATACTGTAATATGCCCTTACAGTTAGTAAATTCTTCAGTTTACTTTTAAGAGAGGTTATATTTAAAGCTTTCCATGTTTTAGGCAATTTATTAAATATGGTCGGAGCCATGCAAAAGATGCTCTTACGCATAAGGGTTGTTTTAGCGCCGTGAACACAGAGTTTGAAATTATCACGTCTATTTCTAGGGACAGCATCAGACAAACGCGGAAATAAATAAGCATTGGATTTTATGAACATTACAGTTTCCAGGATATATAATGAGGGCAATGTCAATATCTTACGTTCTATAAAATAAGATTTACAGCTGTCCGTTGTTTTCAGTCTAAACATCGACCTAATGCACCTTTTCTGTGCTCGAAACGCTATTTCATTGTCCGTGCTATTCCCCCAAAAGATGACTCCATATCTAAGTACTGATTCGGCTAAACCATAGTAAGCAGTAATTAGCGCATCTGTGTTGAGAACCACAGCAAGCTGTTTTAAAGCGTAGGCTGCACTACTCATTTTTTTACTAAGCGCCTCTATTTGAGGTTTCCAATTCAATTTGGAATCGATTATTAGTCCCAGAAACTTATTTGTGTCAGCTGCATTGATATTTATATTATTAAATTGAATATTAAAATTATTGATTGTTTTTGTACGTTGTCTAAAGTGCATTATATTAGTCTTTTTTAAATTAATTATTAAATTATTTTCATTTAACCAATTTATAATAGATATTAGAGAATTATTAATGTCATGTTCATATGTGTTTACGTCATTACAAGCTATTGTCAAAGTGCAATCGTCAGCAAAAAGTGTCATCGGATGTTCAGTTACTTTAGGCAAGTCATTTATGTACAAGGTGAACAACAGAGGCCCTAATACACTGCCTTGAGGTACTCCGTATATAACTTCGCGTTCCTCTGATCTTGAAGTTTCTTCACGTTTACTTTTTTTATTTATACTGCTTATTTCTGTAACTTGTTTACGGTTATGAAGATATGATGTAATTAATTGTAAGACGTTGCCTCTGATACCATAAGCCTCAAGTTTCTTTACCAGGGTATTATAATGGACGCAGTCAAAGGCCTCTGTCATGTCGCAGAATATGGCACAGACTGGTGTTCTTTTATCAACATTTAGCATGACATTATGTAAGAAATCATAAATAGCCAAGTTTATACTTTTGTTTTTCCGAAATCCCTTTTGATCGTCACTTAATATATTATACTTTTCTAAATAGGTATTCATTTCACCATATATATATTTTTCAAACACTTTAGACATTACTGGTATAAGCGCGATTGGTCTGTAATTTACCATTAATTCGTGATTTTCTTTCTTATATAGCGGTTTCACTATAGACTTCTTTAATGCATCAGGAAATACACCTGCACTTATGCAAAGATTAATAATGTAACACAAAGGAGTACATATTTCATATGCAACTGCTTTCAATATTTTTGTGGCAATGCCATCGTAGCCAACACTATTAGTGTTTTTTAGCTTCATAATAATATTTAGTATGTGATAGGGTGTTGACGGAGCTATAAACATAGATTGAGCTCTGCGAAGAATTAATGACGATGAGTTTTTCCCCGCATAAATTGTTGGTTGTATTTTATCTATAAAGTAATTATTAAATGCATTAGCAATGTCCTCTGGGTGCGTAATATCATTACTATTAATTTTGATGCAAGAAATTGAGATTTTCGGGGCATTATTTTTACTCTTATTAATTATTTGCCACGTAGTTTTAGATTTGTTATTAGATGTTTTAATATTGTAACCGTTTTGTGCTTTCTGAGTTAGATTTATAATTCTTTTGAGTAATTTAGAATATATCTTGAATTTATCTCTATTAGCTTGACTTGTTTTTAACCTATATTGCCACAGAAGTTTCCGTTTGTTTTTACTGCACAATTTTATCCCACGTGATACCCAAGTAGGTTTTTTAGCCGTTTTAATGGTAATAATTTTGCTAGGGAAGCATAACTCGTAGAATAATTGAAACGTTTCAATAAAACAGTTGTAGGCTGCATTAGGATCGTCCATCTCGTACACATCTGAGAAGGATAGACTACTTAAACAAGACTTGAATTTTGTTAAATTTTCCTGACTATAGTCTCGTGTCCTTTTGCGATAATACTTAAGAACATCTTTTTTTTTAACGGGGCACTTCATTAGTTGTGCTGTGTGATCAGAGAGCGCGAACTCCAATACTTCTGATGTACAACGTCGCTCGTCAAAATCATGCGCAAAATTATCTATGCATGTTTGGCTCGCAGCCCGGGTAGGTTGTCTCAAGGCAAGTTGTAAATTAAAATTTAAAAGAATGCACTCGAATTCGGCTGACAGTTTGCTTCTCTTTAAAATGTCAATGTTGTAATCACCAGCTAAAACTATATTCTTACATCGTTGTTTCGTTAAATATTCTAAAACAGTTTCCAGTTTATCGAAAAACTCATTTATATTATTTGAGTTGGGTACTCTATAAATACATACAATTATAATGTTATAGTCAGTTAAATTAATTGCACAGCACTCGAATATACTTTGCAAGGACATGTTTGCTACATTGGTCAATTCTTTCCATTGAATGCCATGTTTGACAAGTATACAAGCACCGCCTCGCCTACTTGTCTGTCTACTATAACAGGCGGCTAAGCTGTAATTAGGTATGTGTAGCTGATTCTCACAGCGAGCCATCATAAAATGCTCTGAAATACATAGTACATCTACATCGACATTTCGTTCTGAAAGATCACATAAACAGACTGTGAGAGCATCAGATTTATTAATGAGACCGGCAATGTTCTGGTGTAAAATACATAAATAATTAGTCAAGAAAAAAAGTGTTCTTATTTGTCAAATTATTATCAATGGTTATGTCAAAGGTTTCACTTAAACTATTATTATATTGTATGTCAATTATTAGGCTATCTAAGTCTTTAAAGATTACATACATTCCATGATTACTTACTAAGCCAGTTCGTTTATCATAAAATTTGTAGTCAAAGGCTAAGTTTAAATTACTGTCTAACAGATATAAATGTTCATATGTTAGTACATCTAGATATAAGAGGTTGTTGAAAGTTTCTACTCTACTGTTAAAAAAATTAGCATAGTATCCATTTTTATATGTCGGTAAACAGATGATTACATTCGTATGTTGTATATTTTGAATAACTTCTCTTATATGGAATATAATTTCAAAATAATTACTAGTATTTTTGAAGTCTTCATCACCTAAAAGAATTACACAAAAGTCATTCATGGTAAATTTCACAAGTTTTTCTTTTAAACCTTTCAAGAGATGTTCAATTTTCCCGCTTCGTATTAAATAGTGACAACAGTTAAATTTATTTGCAAGGGTATTTTGCGCTATAGCTAGTATATTATTCTTATTATTTGTGCTCAGTATGCAAAGGTTATTCTTGTGGACAGGGTTGGCGGCTAGCAGCTGGCTTTCCTTGCACGCACTTGGGGTGGTATCATTTTGAAAATTTCCCTGGATACATGTAGAATTCTTTTTAGGGCATTTATCTTGATTTGGATGTTCTACATTTATGGGTTTTTCAGAGATAATAATATTATGCTGATCATTATTTTTCTTTGACGGGGTGTTAGTCTTATTCTGATCGTTCGTTTTATTCTTCGGCATTGAATTTGGTAGGGTGGACGAAGACTCCCCATATCCGACCTTTTTATATAATTCTATAGTTTTATTGCTCTTTTCCAATTCCCACTTTAATTTTGTATTTTCTGTCTTTAAATTGTCTATCTTATTATTTGCAATCAGTAATTGTTCCTGTACAGATAATAGTTTTTCTTGTAGTTCACGTACTTCTAAGATTTCGCATTGATCAGGTAGACTTTGCATCGTGGTATCAAAGAGAGACGAGTCTGAAGTGTTCATAATCGACACATTATTATGAGAGTGTGTCTTCCGTAGTTTTCTCATCGTTATATTACTAGTGGCTTCATTAACATAAACAAGCGATTTTATTCGACCCCACAAAAAGAAGTCCAGTGGTGTTAGATCAGCCGATCTGGGAGGCCACTGTACAGGTCCTCCACGGCCTATCCAACAGGGCCGTATTCCTCATCGAAATACCGTCGAACGTTCCACGTGTGATGCGCGGGAGCTCCGTCGTGTTGGTAAAATACGTCTCGTAACAACGAGAGAGGGACGTCCTCCAATAACTGGGGCAATACCTCTTGCAGGAACTGTAGGTAGGTACCTCCAGTCAACCTCGGTAAAAATACAGGGCCGAGTACGCGTGAACCTACAACGCCCGCCCACACGTTCACGGAAAACCTGTGCTGGAAAGAGTCCACACGGCATGCATGAGGGTTTTCGTGCCTTCACAAATGCATGTTGTGCTGGTTGTAAATACCAACTCGTGTGAAGGTGCTCTCGTCCGTCCTGATGATGTTTCGTTGCCAGTTTTCCAACAACCATCTACAAAACTGTAGTCGTGGCAAATAATCGTTCGGCATCAGCTCCTGACAACGTCGTAGGTGGAAGGGGTGTTCGTGTTCTTCGTACGACCCGAGTGTGATAAATATATTTAATTCTTTTCTTCTTTTTTTCTGTTACGTTCAAATGACACTGTTTTTTTGCAAACGCATTCGTAACTTTCAAACGTTTTTGAGCGTACTTCTATATTTTTTTCCTCTGTACGGCAAACTAGAATATTTGCGACGTTTTCTTTGAGCTAACGTATAGTCTAATTCTCTTTTTCGCCCCCTTTTTGGCCGACTTGATCTTTTTCAGTAGATTCTTCTTCACCATTGATATTATTTGCTTCAGAATTTTCTTCTTCACACGTGCTATGGCTTATTTTTTCTCCGAGATCTTCATGCAAATTATTACTACATACTTCCTCCATGTTCTGTTCTTGTGTAATACTTCTAGGTAGTAAAATTGATTCGCTGTCCGCATCTGAAATTTATGAACTCTCGGAAATTATATAGTTCGGATTTTTGACACTATCATCGTCACTGCCATTTAAAAGTGTATTTATCAGATCTAGTGTAGCTGGTGACATTGGTCTTGCTGGAGAATCTTCAATTCCTTAAAAAATATAATATTATGTAGCAAAATGGGGATTTGTTGAAATGGAACATGCTCAATACATTATTATGGTAAATGCTATTTTGAAATAGATGACAAACTTTGAAAACCATTTTCAGAATAATCTTGTACAATCTCTTCAGGTTCATTTAGTTTGTTCTAAACTGAAAGAAAACTTATTTGGTATTATAAAATACGTTTTGATCTGATTGTAAGTTGAAATTATATGGACGTAGTTCATGTCAGTTCATGTCCACATAATTTGATTCATTGTTGAAATCAAGGAATCAACTTTACATGCAAAATCAGGAAGAATCTAAATCATCCGATTTTTGCCATTAATAATAATTTTATTGATTTCAATGGTCTATAATCATTGTGTGGGACTTTTAACCCGATTGTCACCCAAATGTTAAACCTATTATTTAGTACGCGCAGTGGAAGACTTGTACTTTGGTTGTATAGGTAGACGCGTAATGTAGTCACTTGACTTACCTCCTTCCCGCGAGGTTATAAATAGACAGAATAGGTACCCTTAGCAGCCCCGAACCTGCGCAAGTTTCCCTAAACCCCCTGGCCCCTGACCTTTCCACCTCGATCTAGACGTTCCAACGATGAGGCGGTTGCGCCGCTTCCCGTACGACGCTCGTTGATTATAGATGCACGGAATTAGGTGTCCAGCACTAATTATCACTAGTCACCGATATTAACTTCTAATGCCTTGCCCGTATGTCAAACAAATAGGCCCCGGGCCTCAAAACACTGTAATTAACTCAACACGCGATTGTCCAAAAACTATGGCCACCGCGGCCGCGTGCTTGTTAAAACACGAACGAACAGTGCGCCGGGCCGGCGCGGCGTTCAATTTGACAGTACAGTGGTGCTTCCGGCTTCAAGCGCGGACGCAGACTGACGCCACGCCGGCCGGGCCAGCGCTGCTCGCGCGCTAAAGACCCGGGAATAAAACCAAATGCGAAGTGCGTTTATACTAAACAATCATCTTCCTCACAATTCGCATTAATTGAATGAACTGAATTTAGATTATTAATCAACAATGTCTTATAAGCATTTCTAAATTGCATGCAGGTTGGATTAATATTTCTTACTCCATTGCTTCTGATACAGCAAAATAAATTCTCAAGGATTAAAATTTCGCGTTATTGAATTACTTACTCAAAATTTCCCTTTTAAATATTGCCACAAATAAATGTGTTTATATTGAGGATCCAGTTCTGGACAGAAGGCACTTTTTGATAATCGATAGTCTGAGACTCTTGATTCTTTTTAACATTTTCGAATTCGATTGAACTTAACCCATTCAATGCGGCAACAAATTTTGCTCTCGCTGCCCAGATGCGGCATAGTTTTTAATGTAAACGCCGATCGGCGTGAACTGCACTTGCCGAATAAAAAATAGCACGCCAATCGGCGTTTACAGCACTTCGTTGTGAATTTCAATTTATTCATTTCGAATTTATGAGATTTCTCCAGTAGTGCGCTTAGTTGTTGCAATAACAACTGGTGTCGCGTTATGAAATAGGATTATCACGACATAAGGGGGGAAAATCTAGTAATAGACTTTCAACGATATGAAGACTTAGTATGAGATCGGATAGCAATATATGAAACGTCGACTTACCAAAATTCGATGTTCCCCGGTCTGGAGGCTGTTTTCACTCGTCCGCCACTTTATGAATGCAGGTTATATAATTTTGATAATATAATTTAGGCGGCCGCCCGAGGTGTTTATTCACGTTAAACGATAAAAATAACTTGGAGCATGCACTTCAATCTTCGAAGCAAACATTCGACTCAATAGTGATGTGTGTAACCACTAACTAATTGAGTGATGTGCAGCAGTGCACGCTGTAGATTGTTAGTCGACTTCCCACTGGTTAAATCCTTTTCTTCTGATGTGTTCCCTATGCTCCCTTGAGAAGCCGTTTGCGCTTTTCATTACGCTTGCTACCATTTCACACTAAGAAAGCACATATCGTTGAGAAGGAATAGGGAATTAGCTACTTACTAGTATAGAAATCGACTGCGATTACGATACAACTGGTTTTAGCGAGTAGCAGAATTAATTTAATAATCTATACGAGACAGGCAATCGCCATTTCGGCCGAGGCCTATATAGGCCTTTTTTTTTTAAAAAATGCAAGGAATTAAAAAAAAAAATGTTTACTGAACTGTACATTTCAGCATAAAATAAATCACCTTTATAGTATATGGCTGTTTTTTTAATTTAGAACTCCTTTGATTTTCAGTCTACGTAGATATGACACTTCGCGTGTTCTTTATTCAAAAGTAATGAAAACATTTCCGCGCATGTTTAAGAAAAAAACGTTTTACCTCACTGCTTAAACTACTTTCAGTATCACCTATACACATTTGGTCTGACAGAAATAACAGTTCATTGTAATAGTAGAGTAACGGTTTCGGTACATTATCGGGAAACGCGCTGGACCGTTTAGCTTGTTTAATTTTTTTTCCTTCTTTTTTGAAGTTGGTTCTTAATGCATTATTTTTTTTTCTTTAATAACTCTTCGATGTAGGTCGGTTTATATGTATACTCGAAGTGCTTTAACAATGTAAAGCAACGACGACTTTTTGTTTTTATCCGCATACTCCTTACTTGTAATACAGAGATATTAATTTTACCACAAAATCACGCTCGGTACTTAAGATCTCAACAAATAAGAGCGCAAAAAGTCTTTTTCAAGGGGAAGTTTTGCTACTGCTTTTTCCAAGCGCCTTATTATTTTGTCATTCAAGCCTGGTTAAATATTAACACTGCTTGATAAGTGCTGTAGTGTCCTTTTGAGGCGAGTACCATCAATTTTCTTAAAAAAAATATAATATTTGGGGCTATGTTTTAATACAGCTGCAATTTTTTCTTAAGATTTCTATTATGCTGGATTGCATCTTCATGAAAATTTGAATAGGATTTGGCAATCTGTCCATTATTTTGGTAAAACCTTTGGTTTTTAACGATTCGGATTTTTTTATGTTGTGTTTTACGTCTTTCTGTTAATTTTTCTTGTTTTAAGTTTTTCTATTAATCCTTCGAACCCACGTGATTTGAGACACAATAGAAAGATAATAGCAGCCCGACAGCCGGCTGTCGGTCGTAGAAAGGGTAATTAAGTAGCTTGATTACATGTTGAAGAGCCTGAAATCAGAAAAAAAAATGTTTACAAAATAATTTAGTTTGAAAAGTTCGAATTTCTAAATTTTATTTCTAAATTAAACACTGTGGTGATTAATGTTATTATAGCATAATAGAAAGCTTAAATTTCTATTACGCTGGATTGCATCTTCATGAAAATTTGAATAGGATCTGGCAATCTGTCCATTATTTTGGTAAAAAAAACCTTTGGTTTTTAACGATTCGGATTTTTTTATTTTGTGTTTTATGTCTTTCTGTTATTTTTTCTTGTTTTAAGTTTTTCTATTAACCCACGTGATTTGAGACAATAGAAAGACAATAGCAGCCCGACAGCCGGCTGTCGGTCGTGGGAAGTTTAATTTAGTGGCTTGATTAAATGTTGAAGGGCCTGAAATCAGAAAAAACATTGTTTACAAAATTATAATACTACTACACTTCTGGACACATCTATTGGCCCACCTTAGAGTTTAGGTTTCGATGGCCCCTACCGAAATATGATTGCTAGATTGAACAAAAACTGTTAATGCAGTTTTAAACCTGATACATTTTACCATCTTTTTCGATCGAATCGATCTAAATTTGAATTCAGAATACCATACGACATGGAGCTACGCCTAACAAGTCGGATATGCGCCTTGTTAAAGGCAATTGATAACATGTTTTATCTTAAAGTTTTGTTTTAAAGGTTTAATTTAATAACGCGTGTTGCCTCCATGGGCTCCATCTACCACAGCTCTCATACGATTAGGCATAGAGTTTATCAACCGCTCTATGAAATTTTGAGGGATCATCTCCCATTCCTCTTCTATGGCAGTTTTCAACTCCTGCATCGTCTGGGCAACTGGCTGACGAGCCCTAACACGTCTTTTTAGCTTGTCCCACATGTGCTCAATGGGGTTCATGTGTGGGCTTCTGGCTGGCCAGTCCATAACTGTGATGTTCACATCCCGAAGATATTCCCTGACGATGCCGGCCGCATGGGCTCTTGCATTATCATGAATAAAAAAGAAATTTGGGCCCACATAGTCCGCGTATAGTATCACGTGAGGTTCTAAGCACTCACAAATGTACCTTTCAGCATTTAATGTTGGCAGCCGTGGTCCTGTAACAACCTCAAGTTGAGTTTTGCCGCTCGCGGATATACCGCCCCAGACAGTCAATGAGCCACCGCCATAAGCTGTCCATAAGCGCTCTTCAAAGCAGCATTGTGCGAAACGCTCTCCCTTACGTCGGTAGACCTTCTTCCTTCCAGAAAGAGTACACGGCTCTAATCTTGCTGTGTCCAATTTAAATGACTGCGTGCGAAATGAAGGCGCGCTGTTCGGTGGGCTCGCGTTAGTTTGGGCCCATTAGCTGGCTTGTGTGGTACCATATCGCGTTCTTTTAACCTTCTCCGAACAGTTCGAGCGCTCACAGATACTCCGTGGAAGTCGCGAAGTTGGTTTTGTATCTCAATGGAGGTAAGGTGACGATTTCTCAAGCTGGTCGTCACGATGAATCGATCCTGCCTTTCAGTTGTGACCCGAGATCGTGGCCTTCCTTGGCGACGAACAAAGCGTCAGTCTCTAGGTACCTCCGATAAACATTTCGGACCGCAGATCGACTTAAATTAAGTTAAGCACTCACGTTTCTTTAGCTGTGTCCGGCCTGAATAAGTGCCACAGCTTGGGCGGCGACTTCAGGTGAAGTATCCATAGATTATTGATAGAACTTCACCTTAATGTTAAGAATAAGTAATGTTTGTTGCAAAACCAAAGATATCAATCACTTTTTCAAGAATTAAATCCAAGTAAACCAATAAAACCAAGTTTTCTTAGTATTCGATTGTTTGATATCAACAAACAGGCTCCAAATTGTCTTTTGTTTTTTTAAATTCTGTGTTCGAAATTCAAAAAAAGACTATTGAATGAAATTGTGAATGTGCCAGGTTCAAAACTTCATAAAAACTTTTTGCTCGATCTAATATAAAATTTTAGCTAGGACCCAACGAAACTGAAAATACAAGGTGGGCCAATAGATGTGTCCAGAAGTGTATAATTTGCTTTGAAAAGTTTGAATTTCAAATTTATTGAACTCTGTGGTGATTACTGTTATTATAAAAAAACGAATAATCACTATGTGTATAATTTTTTGGTAAATTTTATAAATCATTACAAAATTTAAATGAATTCACACAAAATTTTACAAAGACATTGTAGTGTGTAACTCCCCTGACGTCGGTGTAATCGCCCATACCCGATAAGTACGTGGCGGCTCCCGCTCCTAACACAACGTCGTAGCCTTCGACGAAGTGGATCAATCGATCCTGGTCGTGGCTCGCCTCTCCTCTTCGCTTCGCCATTAAGGCGACGCGGTACCACCACATAATGTGGTGATAATACGCGAATGCGCTTTGGGGGACGTCTTTTACGACGTGTTTATCACAATCCGCAACTGCATCATACTCACGTTCTACTAAGGCGACATAGCCTGCTGCGTCTGCATTAAATTTCTTAACTCCTTCAGCGTTAGTGAGGCCTCTCTCTCCCTCGTTGACGAAAGATTGCAACCATAACGGGTCATTGGTTAAAGTAGTAGTTGTTGTTGATAGATGTTTAGGTTTTGGCAATTCTCGTGTCGTCAATACTGGCTTCGGTCGCTTGAAGTGCTTCTTAGCGCGTGGCTTCTCGTCGGTTTTTATATCCGGTGGATCTGATGTAGATTGTGTCGCTGCCATAGCTTCACACCTTGTTATACAATATATATAAAAAGGGTACTTATATTAATATGTTATATTGCCTTATGTAATTATAATATTTTAATGAAAGTTATGTAAAATTTTGTAATTAATAAGTATATAATTATGGTTCCCAGAATATTCTCAGGTGTGCCGTGTCATATAATGCACGCGCTGCAATTTTGATCATGATGTCATGATGCAGCTCACGTGTGGCATCAATCATATTTTACATAGGGTATCATGTGTCTTTCTGTGTAACTAATGGATATGGTGCTGTCGAATAGATAATAATGTTCCTTAGCGTTAATATAAACATGTGTATCAAGTTTTAAGAAACCTTTGTTAACCGATGATTATCTTTTAAATTGTCTAGAAAAAGTTTTATGTTAACATTTAGTTTATTTGCATTAGGAAAGTATGCAAAATCTGTTGTCATTTTTAGAGTGCAAGGAGTAATTTTTTTTAAACAAAATATAAAAAAGGATTATGAAAAGGTTTTTGAAAAATGGTATGGGATTGTTTTGAGGACAAGTTTTATAAAATTGTTTGGTATGATTTATGGTATTGAGTAGTTGGGAATCGTTTAGTAGGCAAGACTCTGCGCTGACGTCATCGGACTGATCACCCGAGAGCGCTCGGCTTGTAAACCAAGTTATTCATTTTGTATGTATAATAGTTTATGTTGTGTTTAAAATGTTAATGTTTATGAAAATGTGGTACACAAATTAAGAGGTACTATGAGGACAGATCCTTCCATTTGATCATGGTGTCGGACGAGCTTCCCTCCGTGAAAATTGTTGGAAACTAAAAGGTTTTAAACACTGATCCTTATAAGAAAAATCAAATCGACTATAAAAATGAGTAATGTACTTCTATAAAATAAATAATGAAGAGACTAAAGGTCCGAATAAAAATATGTGTAGGTACCATATTATAAAGAATATAAAGTTATTGATGAAAATGATATGGAAAAGTACTGAAAGCAGGTAACATGAAGAGTATAAAGAAAAATAATGTTATAATAAGCGATGGATAAGACATGTATAAAATAAAATGCACAGACAAATGTAAGGTACTTACAAAGATTTTTTGTTATAAAATATGAAAAGTTTAAAATGAATAATCTAATTTCTGTAATTAGATTATTCATTTTAAACTTTTCATATTTTATTGAAACAATAATGTGCTTTTAAGTAATCTGAAGTTTGTGAAGTTTTCAATATTTTTTTTAACAATTCTTAAACTCGTAAATTATAAAAAAAGTTTCAAAATATTGTGAACAGTGTATTTCTTTAAAATTAAATAATGATTAACATACAATATTGATTAATATTACAAAAATTTGTTGAATGTTTGTTTCTTATTTTTTTCGATTTCGTTAAATGTATTTTCAAAAAAAAAAACATAATTGTATTTTTTTTTCTTTTATTATCGGGGGAGGTGTAGTGTGTAAGCCGACCTTACTCCCCACATTGCATGGCGACCCTGCCAGTGCTGCCTCGTGGCAGTGCTGCGCATTAGGGAACATGAAGAAGTTTTTGTGTTTGGTGAAAAAGACTACTTATAAACTGTTGATTATTTGAATATGGTGTGAACATTCTCCTAAAAAAAAATGTGAGGTGAACTACATCGCAAAGTCAACGCTGACGGGGGAGTTCGTTTCTACGCAGTACGCAGTGAAGTGAAGGGTGGATCACTCGGGGTGGATCTGCTCTAAGTCCATCCACATTCGACACAACCTAGCTGACGTTTGTGTTTTGAAGTCAACGCTGACGGTACCAGAAGATATATCGTGGAGAAAGTCCGAAAGACCTTTGTCACCAGGCAGAAGATGCGTCAAGTGATTTTCACAAGACCAGGCTTACTCACAAATGATGAAAATACCTTAAAGTCGGTGTGAGTGTGAGTGTTATAATAGTGTGTTAGTGACTATGTGATTGTTTTGAGGACACACTACAACATGTTAAAGGCTTCCTCATGAACTTATCTTCCACGAAACTGGATGGATCTCAAATTGATTATAGATTACGAATTACCTTCTTAGATCATTAACACAATTACAGAAACTCTTCTGAAAATATACACTTTTTATCTTACGACTTAATGCGTAGGAGGCATCATTGTTTTTAAAGAGCTGACTATTTAAAAGCTTTTTACTAATTACCTAGCTTGAAATCAAATATATTACATACTAGCTTCTGCCCGCGGCTTCAAAAGTAGCCTATGTTACTCTCAACCCCTTCAACTATCTCCACTTAAAAAATCATGTCAATCCGTCGCTCCGTTTTGCCGTGAATGAAAAGGCCCCTCTTCATGTCTGCCAATGCGTCTGAAAGACGATTGCCGCCGCATCCGCTGATGGATCTGTGCGAACCGTCCACACGTCTGTAGGTCGCTCAGTCTATGTTCATCCTCGACAGATGCAACACGTATTTAAACATTTTTATTTTTGTGGTATTTATTTTTTGGATACACACACAAATAGTTTTCGGCTTGATATAGCTCAGGAAACTTACAAGTTTCCACGGTGCTCATACTGTTAGTCATTTCTGTAAAGTTTGCGCGCAATGTGAGTATGAAATTGCAAGAAGCACGCGTGCTCTTTCAACCGCAACTTCAATCAGACTGATGCATCCGCATACGTGTGGACAGTCATCGTACGTCTGCGCCAAAAACCCTTTGATGATGTGTGCGAACCGTGCACACATATGTAGGTCGCTCAGTCTATGTTCATCCTCGACAGATGCAACACGTACGTAAAAATAAATCTAGAGACCGTAGCTGCTGCAGCTATTTATGTATTTAGTATGTTTAACTACTACGTGAGTGTGCATCGAAATAGAGTTATTAAAAAGAAATGGAAAAGAAGAAGGTGCTGGATGCGGGCTATACATAGTATCAGTGTTGGCAAAAAGTTAATAATAATGATTAATGATTAACGATTACGATTCAAAAGTTAATCGACATTTTGTGATTAAGATTAATTTAATCATAATCAAAATTTTGGTGATTACGATTATAATCGTAATCGTTGATCACAATTAAAAATGTACGATTAATTTACAGTAGGAGCATGAATTAAAAAATATACTAGTAAATCAGACTTTTTGAAACGAAGTTCCTTATCGCTTGTTGTGAAAGGGGACTAAGTCGATTTGAGAATTCATAATGGCGGTCGTGACCTTTCTCACAATATGCATCATGGGTGTCATTTTCATGGTTTTTTGGGGTGCTAAGGTCAAAAATGGGGTCGATTTGAGAATCCAAGATGGCGGCCGTGACCTTTCTCACAATATGCATCATGGGTGTCATTTTCATGGTTTTTTGGGGTGCTAAGGTCAAAAATGGGGTCGATTTGAGAATCCAAGATGGCGGCCGTGACCTTTCTCACAATATGCATCATGGGTGTCATTTTCATGGTTTTCTGGGGTGCTAAGGTCAAAAATGGGGTCGATTTGAGAATCCAAGATGGCGGCCGTGACCTTTCTCACAATATGCATCATGGGTGTCATTTTCATGGTTTTTTGGGGTGCCAAGGTCAAAAATGGGGTCGATTTGAGAATCCAAGATGGCGGCCGTGACCTTTCTCACAATATGCATCATGGGTGTCATTTTTATGGTTTTCTGGGGTGCTAAGGTCAAAAATGGGGTCGATTTTAGAATCCAAGATGGCAGCTGTGACCTTTCTCTCAATATGCATCATGGGTGTCTATCACGGTGTCTTTTTCATGGTTGTGTCAATTTAAAGGTGAGCGTCCCAAAAAACCATGACAACGACGATTAAAGATTAACGAATAACGATTAAGTAATCGATTAAAAAAATAATCGATTATTGCCAACACTGCATAGTATTCATTCACAATAGCCTCAACCAAATGATAAGATACCTAATCTTAATTTTTTTAATTTAAATGGAAATAAAAAATATTTACCCACCTAAACTTATAAGTATTAAAAGTACGATTACTTTATAGTCAGTTAGTATCCATTTCATTAGCCTCAACTCAATCAATTAATCGAAATATGTACCATAGTACACTTACAACGTTACAACAACGGGTCTGTTGGTCCAGTGGTAAGTGACCCTGACTGCTAAGGCGGAGGTCACGGGTTCGATTCCCACCCAGGACAAACTTTGTGCGTTGAGCATGATTGTTTGTTCTGTGTCTGGGTGTATGATATGTATGTTTTTATAAATTATATAAGTATGTAAGTATATCAGTTGTCTGGTTAAAATAGCACAAGCGGTGCTTAGTTTGGGATCAGATAGCCGTGTGCGTGTTGTCCCAGGATAAAAAGGATTAATTTTGTAATTTATTGTGTGTGAAATTGTGAATTCAGATACAAACTATTTGTTCATGAATAAATGACTATGACTAAAAAAAACATTTTTATTTTTGTGGTATTTATTTTTTGGATACACACACAGACAGTTTTCGTCTTGATATAGCTCCAGAAACTTACAAGTTTCCTCGGTGCTCATACTGTTATAAACTTTGCGCGCAATGTAGGTTTGAAATCGCAAGAAGCACGCGTGCACTCTCAACCGCAACTTCAATCAGACTGATGCATCCGCGATTCCGCGCCAAAAACCCTTTGATCTGTGCCACGAAAACCGCCAACTATCGGGTTGGAGGCAGATGCGTCAGCTGACGTCTGCCGTATATACCGTACCTACAACAGTCGCTCAAACCACCCCCTCTACACGTCGGCGTATGCGTCGGCCGGTGGCAGCAGCCGATGCATCGGCAGACGGATTGGAGGCCAATGCGTGGCAGATTCACTGTCGGACGTCTGTCGTATGCAAAATACCTACCATAGACGCTCAAACCACCCCGTCTACACGTCGGCGTATGCGTCGGCAGGTGGCAAATGCTGATGCATCGGCAGACATGAAGAGGGGCCTAAAGACAAACAGACAGACAGACAGACACACTTTCCCATTTATAATATTAGTATGGATAGTAATTGAAATACTGAAGCATCCAACTGACATTTCCTTGTAAAACTACTTAAAAAGAAAGTAATTTTTAAATCTATATATTTTCGAATTCACTTGAATACACCAAAAAAAAACACCAAAATAATATTGTCTTTTATATATTTAACCTATTGAATGCCAGTGCCTTTATTTATTTGACATCGGATGCCAAGGGTAGTAAAATTGACTGATTTAAAAACCATTAAAAGTATGTAAGGGAGTTTTAAACGAATGAAAAGTATGGATATAAAAATAGCAAAATGTTGACTTTGTCGCGGGGTCTTAACCGCGGGACCGTTTGGCTAAACTAGATTAGAAGGACTAAAATTAACTTTAACCTATATTAAAACAATAAACTAACCTATTGTTCTCGGTTTCCGCTTCGGTACATCATTTGAACGTAATGTGTTTGTCTGAGATGTGGATGGTTGCATGAATTGAAATACACACATCAAAAGTGTCTAGGGATATTTCAATTAAACCTAAATTACTAAAATTCTATTAACTTTTTGTTAAAACATGTACACATTAAAATAAACCTTGTTTAATAGACTATTTAATCTGATAATAAACTTTTAGATAAAGTTAAATTTAAAAAAAAAACTTAGAAGAAGAGGAAAAACTCAAACAAAATTTCAATCTTAACTTTATTTTTGAAACATCAAAACTTAAACAAAACAGCAATTTTGTTTATAAAAATTCTTGTAAACTTAAAATTAATATTCCGTGGATCCACCTAAGACTCTCCTGACACATCTGCAGCGGTTCTGCGTACTCAAAACAAGGGTGTCAATATCCTGTTGTGGAATACTGTCCTATAATTGCCGTTTCTGAAGCCATGAAGACCAGTCAGAGCGTTATATCCAGGCTTTGGTCATGTTATCGTGTCACGGAGGAAGTGGTGGAACGGCACCGAGGACCTCAACGCATTACAACACATGTATATTATTAAAGGGGGAGGAATTGAAACCCGAGGCTTCCACAGTATTCTTAGGAATAACTTTGGATGCCAAACTTCAGTGGGGCCCCCATATAGATAAACTGTCAAAAAAACTAAGTTCGGCAGCATACGCCGTTAGGAAAATTCGTTGTTTAACTGATTTAGAGACAGCCCGTTTAGTTTATTTTAGTTATTTTCACAGTGTGATGTCGTACGGCATTCTATTGTGGGGAAATGCCGCCGATATTCAGACAATATTTGTGTTACAAAAAAGGGCTATTCGTGCAATTTATAAATTGAGTCCCCGATACTCCCTCAGAGACAAATTCAAAGAGATTAATATTATGACTGTGCCCTGTCAATACATATATGAAAATCTGTTGTTTGCACATAAAAATATTAATCAGTTTAAAAAATACAGTGATATCCACAATATTAACACACGAAACAAGGACAAATATATTGTTCCTTCAACTAGGCTTAGGAAAATAGGTGGTTCCTTTAAATGTCAATGTATACACTTTTATAATAAACTTCCAATCCAGATTCAAGAACTTAGTATTACCAAATTTAAATTATTAGTAAAACGTAAATTATGCCGAAATGCTTTCTATTCTGTTAAAGAGTATATTGAGGACTCAAATGCTTGGAATTGAGCTGCTTCAATGATAATCATGGGCCTATATTGACATTTATGTTTACATAATTTCCTTCATTGACATTGATATTATCATTATTTGACATTGATGTGTACTTTTATAAGTATATTATTTTGTATACCATATTTTTTTTCCCTATTTGACATGTTAATTATTGAATCTGACATTTGTGTACTTTTATAAGTATATATATATTTTTTTTACATATTTATTGTGAGTGTGAGGACTATGTGGGCTGTTAGGTTACTAGTATGTTTTACAACTACTGACGGTTTGAGTATCTAATGCGGCCTACCCGAATGTCCCTACTTTGGTATTGTTCGTCAAGACGTTAGGCTCCTTACGTTTTAGTTGAGCTAAACGACTTTTGACAAATGCTTGCACTGTTTGGACAGGTCCACTCAAATCTGTGTGCTTCTCTCATCAAGAGATCACTTCAGTTATTACCTTCATGGTCCTCGCATAAGTTGACCAATACAATATTGTATGGACTTTAAAAGAGACTTTGACCTCTGAGTTTGTTTCGGTTGTTTCTTCTCAGAGTAGTCCAGGTAGGAAACACCGGCCCCATCGTTCGATTAAAATAAGAAAAAAAAAATGACGTGTAAAAGTGTAATTTTTTACCTATTTACAAAAATAAATCATTCTATCATTCTATCATTCATTCTGTACAGGACCGATTCATAGTAAATGCTGCACGAAGTCAACTAAATGCAGCGGCGATGCAATTGGTTCAAAGGCTACAGAGAGAGTATGGTTTGCTGGTAAGCGGTCAAACTTTGAGAAGGCGACTGCATGAAGTCAATCTACGTGCTCGTAGGCCATTTTGGGTATCAGCACTAAGGAGAGGTAATCGAGGAAGAAGATTACAATGGGCTATTGCACACGAAAACTGGAAACATTCTCAATGGTCACTTGTGCTTTTCACTGATGAATCTAGGTTTGGATTTCATCCTGATTCGCGAAGAGTACGCGTTTGGAGAAAACCTGGACGTTGGAATCGACTGCAGCACCCACAACAAGTTCATGCATATTAAGGTGGCACGATTATGGTTTGGGCAGGAATTCGTCTCGGCGGTAGAACGGACCTCGTTTGGATACAAGGCAATATGACTGCTCGAAAATACCGAGATGAGGTGCTAGAGCCTGTAATCTTGCCCCACAAACAGCAAATGGGACAAAATTTCCAGCTAATGCACGACAATGCCCGTCCACATACGGCGCGTATCGTTACAAGTTGGTTACAACAGCATGTTATCCAAGCTTTAGACCGGCCTGCACAATCCCCTGACTTAAATCCTATTGAGCATGCCTGAAATATGCTTCAGAGAAGAGCTCGTAGGAATTTCCCTGTTGATATTGTGCATCAAAACCAGCTTTTCTTGCATCTTAGCAGGATTTGGGACAGTACTCCACAACAGGAATTGACCCCCTTGTTTTGAGTATGCAGAACCGCTCCAGATGTGTCAGGAGAGTCTTAGGTGGATCCACGAATTATTAATTTTAAGTTTTCAACAATTTTTATAAAAAAAAATTGTTTTGTTGTTTAGGTTTTGAAATTTCAAAAATAAAGTTAAATTGAAATTTTGTTGAGTGTTTCCTCTTCTTCTAAGTTTTTTTTTTAATTTAACTTTATCTAAAAGTTTATTATCAGATTAGATAGGTAATTAAACAAGGTTTATTTTAAAGTGTAGGTGTCTTAACAAAAAGTTAATAGAATTTTAGTTATTTAGGTTTAATTAAAATATCCCTAGACATTTTTGATGTGTGTATCTGTAACAATATTGAAACCAAAGGAAAAACAAAACATTAACCTAAAGGATCATGGGCATTTTTGTATGAGAGCTGGGCGTAAAACCAACAGAAATAAAATGTGTTGTAATTTACTTTATTGTACTTCTAAATACCCCCTAAATACTTGTTAACCCCAATATCGACCGGGTATGACTGCAAAAAAATCCCAAAGATTGGTTAAATAAAACACACATATTTGTTAAAAACTACTGTATATTGATACCTTTTATTTAAATATCAATGGTTATCATCAACTATAACATCTAATAAATGTTCTGCGGGTGCAATGAAAGGCTCGTGCCGTCCTAACCCTAAAAACCACAAAACTGAAACTATGTGGGCACAAATTCCTACTGTTCTTCTGCCTGTTAAGCAAGTACAGTAATGCTCAACTAACTATCGCATTTCTACCGATTTGATCTTTATCTATCAAAATGTAAGTATTATAAATATGCGCGATCTGACATGCCGCGACTGTATTTTAATTCGAAGCAACCACACATTAATTAGTTTGCAGAATATTACATCTGTTTAAATCATCTAATGCCTCCTCTCTATAATTCAATTAAATAAACACCATCGCGGAAATATTCTGCGACATACGATTTTGCTAGTTTCATATGATAAGTTCCCAAAGCGTGAAGCACTATACATTCCTCTGTTAAACGTGGAAAATCATTTAGGAATGGTAGATTTGCTTCCATTCTTACAAAGTCTTAAACAATATTTTTTTCTTTGATATTTTCAACCAATATATTGGTTTCTTTGGCCCTCTTTAGGGTATATATGTTCTGTGCTTTGGCCTACCTCTGCACCACATCGTGTCGTGTTATCTCCGTTGTATTAGCGATTGTTTTGGATTCTATAACAAATACGTTTGAACATCACTGAATATCTCTGCTCACCGGTTGTTTGGGTGATTGCCGTCATAGTATAAAATGAAGTAATAGTCATTAGCTTTCACATAAAATATATTTTAAAGCTGTTGGTTTTACGCCCATTTTGACCGTGACTCTTTCATTGTGATTTACAACATACCTTCCACAAATGTTTGCTTCATGTTAGTGTTTATATTCTTCAATATTGTAACTGAAGCAGCTGGCTCAACAGATACTTCTGCAGCTTCAGATGAGCTGGTGGTATCTAGGAAGTAACAATAATCTTTATAGAAAATACTACGCACATTGTTTTGTTAAAGATTAGTGCTGAACCTATTGTAATCCAATCAAGAGAGAAATGTAAGGAAACTGTCAACATGTGAAAACCTGCAATCCATTGCATGTCGTGTGGGTAAGAGGTTGCCGCCAATACCGACGCTCCCCATTGTTGATCAGTCTCTTGAAATGATCTAGTTTATTAAGGCCAGGTATGCGAATAATACACGAGGAGTCTTGTGATTGCGGAGAAAGGCATCCTGGGCTTTTTGAAGTGCTTCTGTGCAAGGAGGAGAGTAGGTGCCATCTGTCGAGTGCTCAGTCATGAGAGCGAAAATGTTCTTTCTGTAATTTGTCTTTTATTATACTCCTCACAAATGTGAATTTTATTCTGTTGAAATCTTTTGAAGTGATTTTACAAATATAGCAACGCATGGAAGATTTCGAGTTAGTTAAGGCGTTTATCATCTTCCCATCTACCATGGTCATTAATCCACTTGTGTTTAATTACACATTCTTCCCCCATTTAAACAATTGTTGGTGATAAATTGTCAATCTCGGATTGAACACTTCGAGCTACTAATCTTGATAGTTCTGCAGTTTTAAGCGCCATCTCTAACTTCAACGGACGGCAATACCTTGGTGAAACGGGGCGAGGATTTTGCCAGATGAGCACAGTTTGGTCATGATCGCACCCGAGTTGGACTGGCACAATAGAATTAATAAGCATATTTGTATCAGACTGTTCGACTTTTTCAAATCTCTGTTTATACTGGAAATGACACCCCCATTTTGATATCAGGCGAAATTTTTGTAATTGATCCTTTGTTAGCGTTTGTATGACTTCATTAAGAGACAATTATAATCTTTGTGCTGTGTGATCCATTAAATTCTGTAGAGGAACAGTGGCACTCGTTTCTGTGCAAAAAATACCTTCAGGGTAACACCATTTTTTTTTGCTTCAGTTTATCTCCATTGCTAAAGTTCGCAGTTCATGTTCAACATGGCTGCCTCTGTTTCTAATACATTGTCGCATTCTTCTATGGAGACCAGTGTTCACTACTCCAGTGGTCAACGTTGTTTTAATTTTATTTGCTGCATCCACAATCCTTTCATTTTTTTCCAGACTTTTTCCACAGACGAAACAGGATTTGACTCGCTGTAGACAAGACTTTTCATGGATTTTCATGTGTCGGGACTTAAAAATCCATGGATGTTAGGTCCGGACTTCTTGCTGGCCATGGCAACGGCCCACCTTGTCCTATCCATTTGTTTGGATAATTTGTGTCCAGCCAGTCTCTGACACTTCTCTTGAAATGGGCAGGCAATCTGACATGATGCATTCATGTTGGAACCACATATCCTTGATCAAGTTGAGTGGCAGATTATCCAGCAAATCATTCAAGTCTCCTCTTAAAAAGTTTTCGTAACTTTTCCCATTTAGATTGTCCGGGAGAAAGTAAGGTCCAATCAAATGATTGGAGATAATACCCATCTACACATTTACGCTGAATCTTCGTTGGGAACCCTTCACTCTTTTCTTATTGGGATTCCTAAGTTCTTTTGGGGCCCAGTAATGGGCGTGGTGATAATTAGTTATGCCATCTTTATCAAATTTGGATTCATCTGTCCACAAGATATTTGTTAAGGGTATGAGAGTCGTCCGCCGCGGTAGTCTCTGTGGTTGCGAGATCCGGCTCGAAGGACTAATGTTCGACTTGCTCGATGGTAGCAAAAATAAATGGACTGTATAATACAGGGTGGGCCATGAATTAGTTAACATTTGAAAAAATCGTATAAAAAAAACCATTTAACATATTTTAAAAATCGTTTATTTACGAGAAAGCTAATTAGTTGTAAATATTTTTTAAAAAATATTTCGTCTATATGACCACCGTTTCGGTCTTTGCACTCATCTAAGCGAGTCCTAAATGTTTTCGAATACTCTTATGCAAAGAGGCCGCGAGATCGCCGACATCTCTTCGATGATTTTTTCTTTAAGTTGACGCAGTGTATTCGGTTTATCAATGTAGACACGACTCTTTAAATAACCCCATAAAAAGAAGTCTGCTGGTGATAGATCTGGACTTCTGGGTGGCCATGGGATGTCACCCCGTCTGGATATCAGCTTTTCCGGAAACATGTCTTTGACCACCGGCAAGGACTCGTTCGATGTGTGACACGTGGCTCTATCTTGTTGAAACCATGTGTTACGATTATAGCCAGCAAATTCCAGTAGCATCGGTGCTAAGAACTCCCGTAACATTTTCACATACTCGGCAGAATTAACAGTAACTGAACGGTCTCGAGAATCTTCAAAAAAGTAAGGTCCGATGATTCCTTTTGCTGAAATTGCAGCCTGAAAGTGAAGTGGCCTCTCATGTTTAGCTTTAGGATTTTCGCTGCTCCAATACCTGTAATTCTGTTTGTTTACATGTTCATTTAGGTGGAAATGGGCTTCGTCAGAGAATAAGATGTTGTGAAAATTACTGAATCGAGTTAACATTGTTTCGGCATATGACTTACGCAAATTTAAATTATTAGGGTTTAGTTCTTGCACTGGCTGGATCTTATATGGATGTAATTTCAAATCTAATTTCAAAATACGGCGTAATGATGTGCGGGATAATCTTAATTCAGCCGAACGTTTGCGTGTCGATAAATCTGGATCACGTCGAACAGAAGCGGAAACTTGCTGCACGTTCTCTTCGCTCCGAGAAGTCCGCGGGCCGCCGGTTTGTTTCACATTTAGTGTAGATCCCGTCTCTTCGAACTTCTTCACCCATTTCTTTATTAAAGGAGCACTTGGACACTGACTTAAGTCGTGTAAACCATATTCAACGCGGAATAAGCGTCTCACAGTAATGAGCGAAAAGTTGTTCAAATAAAACTGTTTCACGCAGTAAGTGCGTTGCGGCCCCGTGAAGCGATCCATTGCGAATAAATTTCCAAGAAGCGAGCTAGTGCCCCCGCCCGCGCCCGCGCCCCGCACGGCAATAGTTTGAGCGGTAAGTTACAATTAAATGTTAACGAATTCTCGGCCCACCCTGTATTAACTGGTTTTTAATGCCGATTTTATTTTACAATATTAAACTGTCCCGGACAAACAATAATTATGTTAAGGGTATGAGAATCGTCCGACGCGGTTGTCTCTGTGGTCGCGAGATCCGGCTCGAAGGACCAATGTTCGGCTTGCTCGATGGGAGCAGAAATGAATGGACTGTATAATATTAACTGGTTTTTAATGCCGATTTTATTTTACAATAGTAAACTGTCCCAGACAAACAATAATTACGTTAAGGGTATGAGAGTCGTCCGCCGCGGTGGTCTCTGTGGTCGCGAGTGGTCGCCGGCCGGGCGGTTCCCCGCACATCGGCTCCGCTTGCTGGCCAGCGGCCCGTCGGTCGATCACGACGACTGCTCGTGTGGATGACTCGCAGGATGGGATGGTGACGTCGGCTGCGCATATATATATAAAGTCTTATGAGTATCAGTGTATATGTTGTGTCTTATTATTATTATTTGTGTTATTAAAAGACGATGTCTAAAATGACCCTATGCAATAAAAAGTATCAGAATATACGATAATTAATCGCCTATTTTATTATATTAGTTGCAAATTGATCTGTATCACGGACTAGCTGTATTCCAAAATGTTCTTTTAATAGAATTTAACGCGACTAATAACATTAGATCGCCATCTTCGCCTAATGTCATGTCGTGTCGGAAGTGAAATAGGGATTTTTTACGACAATTAATACAAAAATAACATTTCTTTTTCGACGTAAAATAAACCATTATCATGCATACTTGTAATTTTTATATGACAAAGTTGATGTTACAGATGTGATAACCCGAAATGTGGTACAACGGATAATTGGGCTTCTCAAAGCGCGCTTTAAGTGCCTTCTTGTGCACAGGGTTCTTCATTATGAACCGCAACCAACCTATGGCTGGATATATTGTAAATGCTTGTGTTGTGCTGCACAACATTTGAGATAGAGCCAATGTGTGGAATCCTGAAGTTTTTCGAAGTACCCAAAACATGACTATCGTCACTTCCGAGGCGCGTTCTTCTAGAAGAGCCCAGAACTGCAGCAGGGCCTCCTTAATAGGAGACAGCTCGTTGGTTATTAGTGGGATGTAACCTAGAATATTAAAACATATTTTAAGTGCATATATTTGTGTGTTTAAACTTAATATGATAAAGAGGAATAATTTGTATGTTTGAATTTTTGTATGTAACGAGTAAACTCAATAACTAATGGACCAATTATAAAAATTATTTTTTCTTTAGAAAGCTACAGTATCCCTGAGTAACAAAATCTGGATCTAATTACCTGTTATTTAAACTCTCCAATGTTCCTACCACTCGAGAAAGTAGATTTTCTTTGTTTTTCAACGATATGGCTATTTCCACTATTGCCTCGGCTCGCAAGTGGCTTGTTTCGTCAAGAGATCTTCTAGCCCTCTCTTAAAGAGCACATACTGCCTGCCAGTATTGCCTCTTTAACAAAGTTGTAATATTAAGTATATACTTATATTTATTTACAAAACTCATACTTACATGAGTGCTTCCTGTGTGAAATGGATTTACTTGAACCCTAGGAATACCCACACCATAATCTTCGCCAAGAATAGACAGATATTTTATTCACCTGTGCTTAAATATGATGTTCGGATGGCGGCACATTTTCTTTTTAATTTGCCCTTGTAATCTATTCAATACTTTAAATGTTAAAAAGTATGTAGATATTACTAATTACAAAACTTACAGCAGCCTAAGTTTTCCAGCACCACCAACAACCGAATTTAAATTTTCCGCCACCTCCGTCGACATTCTTCTAGACATCTCCCGAGCTTGGGCACTTTTATTATAGTCCATGGCAAGATCACGGCGATTATTTAAAAAATCTAGCAAAATTTCTAGTTGATGGTAAGAAACTCGTCTGGAATAATTCATTGTCACAAAAAAGACACTCTTTGCAAGCAACCACGGCCACAAATATTAAAATTTAATAATAAATCCAGCTGAATTTTAAAATTACCTCGTAAATTGCTAGTTGTCAAATATGTATTCATTTGAAAATAAATATGAAGTGTCAAAATTATAACTTTAACGTTAGCTCTCTGCGTGCCAAAATCTTTTGTTGCCACGGAACTATGACAACTTCATCACCCTTTTTATTTTAAACTGTTTTTCATTTCTATAAAAACCGTAAAACCGCTGAAGTATTTGAGAACGTTTGTTTTCTAATAATCTTATATAATCTGTGCTACCAGTGTTCTGGTCAGAGACCATGTATCAGGACAAAGGTTTAATTGATGCTGGTCTGCCAGAAATGCTCATGGTACAAACATAAAACCTGTCAGGTTTAACAGGTCAAGTTAAACTGCCCTGTACTTAGCAAATATTTGATTAGTTCATGGCAGGCCCCCTGATGACACTACTGAAAGTTTCTATTACCTTCAGTAGCTTCAACAGTTGCAATTCGGTGGGGGCAAAGAGTTTCAGATCATCCATGTACAGGAGATGAGATAAAACCTGACCGCCTCTGTCAACCGATAGCCTAGCCCTGAACCCTCTAACAATGTGCTAAGAGGATTCAGGGCTATACAGAACCACAATGGACTCAGACTATCGCCCTGAAATATACCTCGCTCAATCCTTATTGCTTCGCTGTTGTCTCGAATGTGCCGACATCCTGGATAGTGAAGGACCGTCCTCCACTGCTCCATAAACGACATCAAGAAGGTGCGCAGAGTTGCATATACTTTGTACAACTCCAGCACCCTCATGAGCCATGTATGTGGCACCGAGTCATAGGCCTTCTTGTAATCTATCTAACATGTCGCCAAATTCTTCCGAGAACAGTGACCCTGCTGACTAATGACCATGTCAATGAGGAGCCTTAGTGCCATGGGACCCATCCTACATCCATTCTGAGAAGCGGACATTATAGAATAATTCTTAATATGACTATTCATTTTAGCTCTCAGAATGGATGTCAGAATCTTATCTCGTCAACAGTTGTGTCGCGCCATTTTCGTATGCGGCTATTGGGATGGAGGGTGCCTTCATCGAGCATACTGGATTTCAGCTGCTGAGCATATCTGTTGGTCTCCAAGGCAATGTACTCCATAAATTGCTGATCCCATATGCTAACGGAAACCTCATATGGGTCAACGCATGGAGCTGTCGGACCTACATCGCTGTGCGAAAACATTTCCCGTCTCGATTCAGGTGGAATCGAAACATTCGGAAACGGTTTCCAATCAAACTCATACAAACCCCAAGGCTGGTCCGTCGCGGTTGGGGGAACAAAGAGGATGTTGGCGTCATCCACGGCGTCTTGGGCAGGCTCGACTTCAGCTGCAGGCTGGTCAACGGCATCGTCAATGTCCAAGGGCGTCTCATAACAGGTCCTCTCCACCTTTGGAATGAGGTTAGAAGATAAGACCTCATCTTTGTCGCTCGCATTGGTCTTTGGTTCGCTTCCTGTGTAACAAAAGGTAGGTATAAAATATCTGGTGGAAACGGTAGGTTTGTCTCTAACCCTGTCCCGAGCTAAAAATCAACAGTATTTACCATAAAAGAGATGATCATAAATTTGGTCATCTCTCAGATTCTGGCGAGGACGAAGCATTGAAGATGCCGCTGGGGATTTTGCCGATCCCGCTCCAAATACCTGAAAAAATGGTGCATTTGAGACATGGTGTTAAAAAAATACAAATTAAAAAAAGATTACAATGCCGGGGAGGGTGCGGATGACACAGACTCCATCTCACGTGGGGTGATGTAATTGGGAGAGGGACCTCCTCTCCCCCAACCTCATCCGTCTGAGGCGATGGTGGACTGGGTGGAGGCACCCCCCTCTACCACAACCTGAGGCGCCACGTGAGGTGGTGGAGCAGCACTGAAAACAGGAATTATTTAAAATTATTCTTGCTAATGATAAATAACCGAGACACAATTTAGAACCACTTACAGTGGCCACCGGCGCATCCTGTATGGGTGCATGGCAACCTCTAGGGGCCGACCCACAGGTTGCGAATGTATATCCATTATGTTCAATCTAAAATATAAAATTCAATTTTAATTTAAAAAAAAAGAAATACAAATTTGATTTACTAAAAAGGCGTTAAAAAGCTGTTGCTCTTCAATCGTAGTCGGCCCAGGTCTGTCGGAGACTGCCACGGCCCCGCCACGTCCTCCTCGCCCCCCTCGACCTCGTCCTCCTCGCCCACGTCCGGTGCCGCTTCGTGGTACCAACACCACCTCCACGACACCGTCATCCTGCCTCAGAGCTGCGCTAGCGCCGCCTCGGCCCCGTCGAGAACTGCAGCCGCCTCGAACTCGCACTCGACCTTGTCGAGGGTTGCTGCCGCCTCGCGGGACCGCCTCCGCAACGTGCAGATCGGCATGAGGCAAAACAGCTATCGCAGCGCTGGAGCCACCTCTCGCCTGCACTGGACAACGACGTCGCGGACCTTGCATTATAAAACTATCTAAAGCAAAAGCAGTTTAAATGTAACGATGACATGCAAAACCAAACAACCAACAAGCAAACAAACAACCAACAATCATACAACAAATACATCAATAAAATTAAAACAATTTAAACCTCCTTTTTTTTCTAAGTCGGTCAAACCTTGTTCTACTGACTATTTTCCTGCACAGTGTACGAAACACAAAAAACATGGCGGCTTGGAGGTTATAAACATACACATTTTTTTACGAATTTCACCAATAAAATGCCTAATACATACGTAGTAACGTATCTAAATCATGTTTCTAACAACATTTTGTCGTCTCTTATTTATTTTTTACTCTTAACAAGTAGAAACGAACCGGCATTAAGCGCGAACTCCGAAACATTTTTTTGTGAAATAACATATTCTGACCAAAATCATTAACAAATACACAATGCAGCAATTAAAAACTCGCACGTGCAACGCACCGGCGCACAGTGGTGCAGGTAGTACGGGCATGCGGAAAATATTATTTTTAAATGAAAAGACGTTGCGTTTCTTCATAATACTTTATTAAAATGATATAATAGATGTACCAGTTTACAAAGAGAAAGATATAAATATTTTCACACGAATTTCATATAATTAAATCAGCATTTTTAAATAAATAAATATCAATAAACTAAATATTAAATAGAGAAGACATTGATTTAGAGATGGGTGCTATCCACTAATAAAGCTTTGGCATCATCGTGAAGAGTATAGTATTTTTTATTCGGTACTGCACGTAAACTGTTGATAAGGGGATCTGAGGTAGCTAAGAGCATATTCATATTATCTTCATTACATGATAGACGAGAACATTTTCTTGAATGACCTAACCTATAATTGCGGTTATCTTTATTTCGCGCTTCTTGAGCTTCCTCAGATAACATCCCAATAGGTAGGGCAGCAACACTTATTATTTCTTTGCCATGCAACAAGATTTTATGCACAGTATTTGGCATATTATACCAGCTGTACAGGCTTACGTATAGTTCAGCAGTCTCGTAACAATAACTACCAAACTTATCCGAATCAACTAATGCACTAGAATTAATTGTTTGCAATATTATACCAAACCGATGAATAAGTTCTTTATCGACTCATGTGAATGTCTGCATTATTGAAAAATCTTCTAGACGTATTTCCATCGTTAGATGTTCCCAATCCTTGTTTTACAAAATCCACTTTTAGACCTGAAACAGCTCACTTTGGATTCTTTTCTTCTCTTCATCTTTTTGTTGTTTGGTAGTTGCGTTCGTTCTCCAATTGTTAAATGACATATTGTACGCAATATGTAATATGCATTCCATAAATTTAATCCGTGCGTGAAGCGGGGATAAACCGACCTTGAGAGCCTCCGTATCCACAGTTTTATTTCGCACTTGGTCAAGGTTATTCATTTCTGATGGCTTTGACTTGCATATAAAACACACTGCACATGATGATGTGTCCGTAACTGTCTGCGCTATTTTGCCAACTATCATTGTGAACACAGGTTTATGGTAGACTTTGTAAGTCTTTTCCTTTAAACTAATAACAGTTTCATTTAAGTTTGCTATTTCAGACTCCATTCTAGCAATTTTATTTTTCGTAGATTCTGTAGTTTCTTTTTGAAATTGGAATTGTACCGGGCGACAAAACCTTGTAGAAGAAGGAGTTGCATTTGTCCAATACTTTATTTATTTATTTATTTATTTATTTATTTATTTATTTATTGCCAATTCATACTAACAGCTAACACCACACATATAAATTATAGGCACATAAAGATAAAAAATATTGAGACGAGCTAATAATAAAGTAAAAATAATAATCAAAAATAAACTTAAATTACAGTAGGAATAACAATGTCAAAAAAATAATAAAAATCAAGTAAAAAATTAAATGTCAGAAAAAAAATGTAAAAATAATAATAATATAATAATAATAATTAAATGTTACAAGAAATTACAATAAAAAGAATAATAATTTTGTACAATAATAATCAAATATAATTATGCAAAATTAAAACTTATACTAGTACCTACCTAATATGTCACAATCTGTCATTGACCTTAAGATATTGTGCTATGAGTAGTAATGGACTCAAGGTAACGAGTTGCAGCGTTGAGAAGTTCAGTTTCAGCACTTGCGAAGATGTCAATGGTTGCGTGGGACAGTAAGATATTGTTAATATGGGTAAGAGCTAGATACACTGGACTGGTTCTGCAGGCTGTGGTACAAGCCCGTGGTATGGAAAATAGAGGACGTTGACGGGGACGTAGTGTATGCCTGATGGGGGGAGGAATGACAAAGGAAATGTACTCAAGCAACGAAGAGTTAAAATGGGAACCACGAATTAGGCGGATGACATACTTAACCAGAAATAAGTTTCTTCTTACCTCTAAACTGTTGTAAGAGACCATACCAAGCACAAATGGTGTTGGGTACATATATGGGTAATAACCGTATAATTTTAGATAGAGGTAGCGGATAAAAGACTTCTGCACTCGTTCAATACCCAGCGTGTAGCATTTTTCATGTGGGTTCCAAATTGCACAATTAGTTTCAAGCAAACTACGAATGTAAGAATTGTACAATATGGTTATGGCTTGTCGATTGTGGAAAATTTTTGCCTGGCGCAACACAAAACCCAAATTCTTGCGAGATTTGTTACAGGTTTGTATGATGTGCTGGTTAAAGGAAAGGTGTGGATCAAAAGTAGTACCTAGATCGCGTACGGCTGAAACACGTTGCAAGGGCTCATTATTCAGAGTGTAGGTGTTGTGTATGGGATGTGCGGCCTTCGAATATGTCATAACTGCACATTTACTGCCATTAAGAGCAAGATTGTTTTTTAAGCTCCACTCGTGAATATGGTCAATGTCTAGCTGGAGTGTGTGTGTGTCGCTAGGGTCACCTATCGGAAGAGCCACTTTGACGTCGTCAGCGTACATCAACACTGTTGAGTGTTCTACATGTGCAGGTAGGTCATTCACTACAATTAAGAAGAGCAAAGGCCCGAGGTTTGTTCCCTGTCCGATGCCAGAAGTAACAAAGTATGGCTCTGAGTCGGCACCTTCAAATGTGACATATTGCTTTCGACCATGCAGGTAGTTGGCAAATAATCTTAGCAATGACACAGAGAAACCAGCCAAAGCCAGTTTCCCTAATAGTACGTCATTGTCTACACGGTCAAAAGCCTTCTGAAAATCGAAGTAGGCCACATCGATCTGTTTTTTGTCATTCATATTATTAGCGAGAAGTGTGGTAATGTTAAGGAGGTTAGATGTAGTTGAGCGACTTGGAAGAAATCCGTGTTGCTCTTCTGCAAACCACCGATGTAATTGCTTGAATATTTTCTTGTACAGTACCGATTCAAATACCTTGCCAAATATGGACAAAACAGCAATCGGCCTATAGTTTTTTATATCACTTTTTGAACCGGCTTTATGTACCGGCAGTACTTTAGAAGTTTTCCACTCCGTTGGATATGTGTCTGTTTTAATTGACAGATTAAAAATAAATTGAAGGGGCATTTTGAAAATATCGCAACCGTCCTTTACTAAATATTGTGGTATTCCATCCGGCCCTTGCGTCGATTTTGGGGAAAGTCGAGCCATAACCCCACGAACTTCCGATTCGTGGATGTAGTCTATGTCCACCAGCTGGGGCATGATTTTAGGGGAGGAATTTGCAACATCTATAGCACGCTTAGGGCTCAATGATGGCAGTCTAGCCAAGAAAACGCTACTAAAATATTTGGAAAACGAATCTGCCACTTGGGCTGAAGACATGTCACCAAAGGTCGCCTGCTCGTTATTCCCTCTGTTGCTTTTCACAAAGTTCCAGAAAGTTTTTGGGTCGCGTTTGATGTCAGATTCGATACGTGTAGTGTAGGTGGCAAAATCTACTTCAGTACTCCTTTTTAATATGCGTCTATAATAGGTAAAGAATGCATAGTATAATTGGTTACCATTATTCTGTTTGTAAAGCTTGTGATAATAATTTTTTAGATTATTTAATTTAATTGTATCAGGTGTAAACCATTTAGGATAAGTTTGCTGTAAAGTTTTAGCCTTTCTTAAAGGGACAGTACGACAAATGATGTCATTAATTAGGTCATAAAAAGTGCTAACAGCAGTGTTGACATCACTGCATGAGTACACTAGCTCCCAGTCTATCTCAGCCAGTTCTGAGTACAACCGTAAGAAGTCTGCTTTACGGAAATTACGCTTTAGGGTCGTATTTGAGTTCACAGAGTACCCGGCACTATTCTTGCACAAACTGGTATATGGTGTGGTAATAGCAATAGATATATCTAGCGGTTTGTGATGTATTTCGGACGAAACAAGTCCGGGACATGCTGAAACTGAAACCTCTGCCACGCATGAGTTAACCAGTATCAAATCCAACATTCTGCCCATGTCATTGAGAATTACATTTTTTTGTGATAAATTACATTCACAGAGAAATAATTCAAAATCGTCTCGTATGCGTACACTTGCAGAGAACAGGTTAAAATCTCCTAAAACAATTAGAGGCAGTTTGTTAATTTTAAACATAATCCTTCTTAAACAATCACATATTGAATGATATCTAGTTTCCAGTACATTAGGGGCTAGGTACACAACACAAAAGGCGAAGCGCAGTCGACCCTTGGTAACTATTGCGCACACTATTTCGTCACACTGTTCCGGCTCGCAGTCCAGGCGCGTGAGGGAGTAGGGCGGGCGCGCGGCCAGCAGCACGCCGCCGCCACCTCGCCCCACCCGGTCACAGCGCAACACGCTGTATTCTTGCGGGAACACTTCCGAGTCGAACACGCTGTCATCGACAAACAACACAACAACAAAAATACACAACAGATTTATTTTCCTTTTCATACAGACGCAGTGGAACTAATGATGTCAAAAACATATATGAATCTGACACATTTTCGTCGATAAATGACTGTTTGTATTCAGCATGACCTGATGATCCGTCACATCCCCACTTGTGTAAAAACGTTGAATTCACACTAATCTGTGTAAGGTCGTCTTCAGACATTACTTCGAAAATATCTACGTAAATAGCTATTTTCGTTTTCGAATTCCTTTTGCATTATAGTTGCGTCTGATGTTGTAGCTGGATAGGGGCCTAGAACATCTATTATGTAACTATCAGAACATACTAACATAAATAGTTTTATCAGATTTCGATACTTATGTAAGCTGTAAGTGTTTTTTTGATACAAGTAATTTGAATTTTTTTGTATATGGCAGTAGGTACCATCAGCTATGACTACAGGGTTTTCCTGACCATCACTTTGAAATCCAAACAATCCTCAGGGCATCAATAGATTTCTTTGTATTATGTGTTCTCTTGATAAATGTGCTACACCCAAGTGAGTTGGAACAAAATTATTATACAATAATTCTCGAACATTTGACATCAACACCTCCAAAGTTCTCCTTGGAATTTGAAATAATGTTGCCAACCTTTCATTGGGTTCTTCCGTTCTCAATTTCATAAAAAATGCAGCGAGAGCCGTTTTATCTCTTCGTATTCCACTTATGGCAGGTATTTCATTTATTAAGTGATTGAACTGGTCTTTTGTGTAGCCAATCCAGTGACGTACAAGATGGTCTTCTATATTATTTATATTCGAAAAATCTAATGCGGTAACATTTGTGCTCTTTAAATGCAACATATCTTGTATATGTCTTGCATTAAATGCATTTGTATAACCACTAATACCAGCTTGAGAGTCCCATGTTTCTGTATTTAAATGGTTACTGCACACACGACTATTTACTGGTACATAATAATTAAACTGTGAAAGCAGCATTTTTCTTGTTGAAACTGGTAGCCTGAATCTTTCACTCCCCTGACAACCTTCAATAATCTACCTTGACCCACAGTCTACAGCCCTGATATAATCAGGCAACACAATTGTTTCTTGTCTTCTTTGGTTTGGTTCGGGATGAGCTTCAACATTAAATGCAGGTTCATGAACTGCATCAGGTTCAAGCTGATTTTTAACATTAGGTTGAGGGCGAGTTTCGAGGTCACGTTGAGGCAGACTTTCAGAGCCATGTTGGGGCATCCTTTCATTATCAGGTGGACCTTCAGAAGCTTCAGAGTCAAAATGGGAGCGCCCACTTGAGGATGTGAATGCCCTGGATACAAAATGACGAGAAGCTTTGTCTGCTCTCACCCAGCAACGGTGACAAACATTGTTTGTAGTCCGCATCTGCAACAATAAAACATTTATGTAAAAACATACTTACACATGTGGATGTTATATAAATGTAAACATATTATTTAAGAAAACTTTTGAGTCCGACTATGTAACCCACATCTACTTACAAGAACTTATTTTTCAATTATTATGAAATAAAGCACAATATACCAACAACAAAAAATATATATTCAAGCTTAATAATCCCAGCGAAATAAAATGATCAATACCTAAATAATTATTTATTTATTTTATTTATTTATTTATTTATTGGAAAAACAAACAGTAGCATATTAAAAATATACATTGAGTTCTTAAAAAATAGACTTAATGAATACGCTACCCACTACATTTTTCACAGATTACATGCAAAATTTATCTGTAAGCAAACACTGATAGTCTACGGGATACAGCTTTATATTAAAAAGGGAATATAAGTTAAACACAGGCTCCAGCAGTAAGAGTTAACTGATTTCTAAAATTATACATGAATATATACCTACTTAAATATACTTATTAATACAGCGCCTACTGTTGATCCTTTAATATTTTAATGATACTATTTTTAAATCTTAATTTATTTAAATGTAATATGTCAAAATCACTAAATTTCTTATTGTAAGTGTCCACTAGTCGGTGTAACGGAGAGCGCTCACCTGAATTTGTTCTGCGTAGGCCAGTAGCGAACAAATGTCTTGTGCGCACTTCGCGACCATGCACTGTTCGAGGAACCAGGTAGCATAATCTATTTACCAAGTCGGGGCAGTCAAACTTATTGCGGCATATACTGAATAGAGTCATTGTATCAAGGAGAGCTCTTCTAGATTCAAGGGTTAACATGTCATATTTCTTAAGAAGTAATTGATATGATATTTTTTTTTTAAAGCATCTATATTGCATTGCACGAAGATATTTACGCTGCACTAGCTCAATAGCATCCTTATATTTTGTATAGTAAGGATTCCAGATAGGTACAGCATATTCCAACTGTGGTCTGATTACAGATTTATATAGATGGAGGAAAGTAGAAGGACGTCGGAAATCCTGAGAGGCTCTCATAACAAAGCCAAACATTTGATATGCTTTATTAATTATATTATCGACGTGTATGTCCAAATTAAGTTTAGAATCAAGGTGTACACCAAGGTCACGAAGTTGAGTGACTTTGTTAATAACGCTGTCATCTAGTTTATAATTAAATTTAATGGTATTAATTTTTTTAGTAAATGTAATGCTATGACATTTTGGCAGGCTTAGGTGTAGTTTATTAACGTTGCAGTAGTTACAGAGTCTATCGAGATCTTGTTGAAATTCTGTACAATCTGATGTATTTTTGATTACTTTAAACATTTTTAAATCGTCTGCATACAAAAGAAACTTAGAATGCCTGAAACATTTCTTGATGTCATTTATGAATAAAATAAACAATAAGGGTCCTAAAATCGAGCCCTGTGGGACTCCGGAAGTGACCCTTATAAAATCAGATTCAAAACCGTTAACCACTACTTTTTGCGTTCTATTCGTAACATAGGACACAAACCAACGAAGAAGGTCTCCCCTGATACCGTTGTAGGCAATTTTGTTTAGTAACAATGTATGGTCAACTTTGTCAAATGCCTTTTGAAAATCAGTATATACCGCATCAATTTGCCGCCTATTATCGATTCCTTCAAAAAGTTGGGCAGAGAACAAGAGTAGATTACTTATACATGACCTATCCCGGACAAAACCATGCTGTTCATTTATGATTATACGACGTATGACCGGATACATCTCTTTGTGTACAAGTTTTTCAAATAATTTAGAGAGTGCTGATAGCATGGAGATCGGGCGATAAGTCTCCACATTGTTTTTTGATCCGCTTTTATGTACCGGAACAATATTTGCACATTTCCATATGTCAGGAAAGACTCCATTTGATATGCATTTGTTGAAGATAATATATACAGGTGTACATATGCTATCACTGGTGTTTTTAAAAAATAATGCCGGTATTCCATCCGGACCCGGTCCCTTAGTGGGATCAAGAGACTTCAATTCTCTGTGTACACTATCTAAGGGAAAAAACAAATTGGATAAGTTAATGTCATAATCAACGCATTCAGAAGGAGGCGACCACGAATCGTACTCAAATGTAGAGGGTTCGTACACGGAATGGAAGAAATTAGAAAATAAATTACAAACCGAAATGGGGTCATTAGTGGAATTTTGTTTATAGTAGACCGTAGAAGGAATTTTGTTTGTGGCTTTCCGGTGTGCAATATATGACCAAAAAGCTTTGATGTTAATGGGAATACTATCTTCTACAAATTTCATGTAATTTTTGTAGCACTCATCTGCATATTTTTTAAATTTGGACCTAAAAATAGAAAATTTTTCATAATCACTAACATTACCAAATTTTTTCCACTTTATCCATGCAGATGTTTTGCGTTTGAAAATATTTATTAAAGTATCGGAAAACCAGGTAGGATAATTCGTATTTTTAATTTTACGCATAGGAGTATATAGTCTTATTATTTCGTATATTTTATCGTAAAATGAAGAAACCGCTTCCTCAGGGGATAACGAGTCAAGTAGTCCATTCCAATTAAAATTAACTATCTCCAGGTTAATCTTCTCGTAGTCAGCTTTATAATAATTTAAAGTGTTTTTTGTTTTAAAATACCTATTGTGTGTGTTAGCATTACTATTAAGTGGTACGTGAACATAAAAAGCAGGATGGTGCTTATTTGTAGGTAGAATTGGAGAATCAACAGTGTGCACTAGAGAAAGCTTATTGCAATAAAATAAATCCAATATGCGTCGATTAAAATTAGTTAAATTATTGTATTGTTTTAAATCCAGTTGGGAGCAGAAGTTTAATAATTGTCTAGATACGTTTTTATGCACTGTACTCGTGGCACATTCCATATAATACGGAGAACTTTGAACCCAGTTAAGATGTGGCATATTGAAATCACCAGTCAAGATAACATTGTCAACACAAGAATGATCAAACAAAGGTAAAAGTGAGTTAAGAAAATGTACACAAGTCTCTTGCGCCGTGTTTGGTGGTATATATGTGGCGCATATTAAATGGTATTTGTCATTATGCGAAGGGATTTTAACGATAACATGTTCCGGTAAAATTACTGGAGGTGACAAGGATATACTAGTTGCTTTTAATTCACGTGATACTGCTATCAAGACACCGCCACCATCCTTTTTATCCGTGGCGACACGATCTCGATCACACCTAAATATTAAATATCGTTGATCAATTAGTTCACTATCAGAAATAGTGGGTGTAAGCCATGTTTCCGTAAATATTATTATGTCATAATCATCTGCTAGTATATTAAGAAACAAGGTATTCAGCTTGGTCCTGGTTCCCTGACAGTTCTGATAATAAATGGATAAATAATTATTATTAGCCATTATTATAAATATTTGTAAATAGAGAATTACTTATAATAGGTAGCACTATGTTTGTGACATTAGGACACTTAAAAATAATGTAAACATAATATCTTAAATTTAGTTTTACAATAGCCGGCGCAGCATACAATAATCTAAAGCAATACAAAAAAAATATAATATGATAAAAATATAGGAAATTTATTTCTCACCACAATATTTTTATGTAAATGAATTGTTGAAATAATGCAATGACATAAAAATAAACCTTAGGCTTCTACTTGTGTGGTTCTGTAATACATTTTTGATACTCCTAACCCCTAATACATAAATTGTCATCATAAACGAACCAAAGTATATATGTAGTATACGTATATCAGTTATCTGGTTACATAGTACAAGCTCTACTTTGTTTGGGATCAGATATATCATACTAACTTGCACGGTAAAGAAACCATGGGACGTTGCAGGATACATGACAACTAGATATTTCTCTAACATACTAACTTACACGGTAATAGCTGGTTGAGTGCCTGCGATTTTTTTAATAATTATATGTATATAAGTTTGAATTGTATAAATAATGTTTCATAATTAACTTACTTGTCGGGGCAGTATTCCTGAACCACATTATATGCCTCGTTCTCTGTCCGAATCAGTTCGTAATTGGTGATTTCTTGAACGTGCTGTAGAACATCCACAATTGACGCACACCTGTCGGTGCCCAACGGTACGAGAAGGTTGATTTGGTTCAGTTAAGGTATTGACTTGATTCAAAGAATCGTTTACAAGTACCTAACAGGCATTACATATACGAACCTGACAGCTCACCTAAAAAAATTAAATCGAAATAAGATTAAACTGAAAACAATTGCAATGTTTATCTCAAATTATAAGGTACATAATAAATTAACTTACAGGTTCAGGAGCAATGTATTTGATGGCCGCTTGAACCCTAGACTTAGTTATCACAGAATTCAACAATAGAGACTCGTACGTGCTAAAAAATGATGCAGCAATAACAAACAAAATGCAGCGGGTGAAAGTGATAGAATTGTTAAAATAGTAATGTGATAGAAGAGCAGCCAGCGATAGCTGCGTTACGTTCGGGTATATTTTTCCATAACTATTTGACCATACATATACCAAAGAATGTCTTCAATTCCCTCAATGTGAGTCCAAGAGTCTTTTGATTCTTCAGCATTTCCGTTTGGTTGGTTGCTGTTACCATTTTCTCTTATATTGTATCGTCTATATAGCCTTCAAAATATTTCGCAATCATTAAAAGATCTTTGAACATAATTAGGTAAATTTAATTTGTGTTTAGTTAGGCTAAACACTCCTGTCCAAGTATTACTGGTTTCATTGTTAGCTTGTACAATCTCATCTCTTCCTCGTGTTCGCATGAAACGCCTATCCACTTCCTGAGCCTCTGCGTAAAGGTCGTTTTACTCTGGATCCATTCGAGGATCATCCATCCATTCGAGTACAATGAAGATGATGAAAGCGCTGGCGATGAAAGAGGTGGTATCGATGATTCTAGACTTTTTTTTTTGGTGAGTGGGAAATCATCACATGACTGCTCCCGTCCTGAGTGCGGCGGAAGGGCGGGTCAGACTTTTACTGACTAAAACCCACTCATGTTCCTTCGATTGCCCTTTATGTTCCAGGGTCACGGTAACTATTATAAACATTCCGCAACCCCGGCAGGCGTTGGCCCTGTTGGGCCCCTTCCTATGTCAAATGTATGGAATTGACATAAGCTTTCGCTAAACAATTTGACATCTCCATACATTTGACAATCGTTTTTGTTTCGCTATCTATTCTACAATGCCACTTGTCTAGGGGGCCTGCTATTAGATTGTTGACAAGCTTGATAAAATATTTTCATAGTTTTTATCCCATACAATTGATGATCATTATCAAGTGGAGGAGAATTGTAAGTGTAATCTGAACATAAATAAAGATCATGCATAAAGATAGAGGCAACAGACCTGTCTTGGAGTTATCCGTGCTGTGATTTCATCACTCTCAGGACCAAGTGGAATATTGATGTGATCTTCTCTGAGAGAGAGAATGTCTACACCACACACAAATATGTTGAGATTGCCCAGAATTTGATACCGATGATACATTTGCTAGCTCTTGAAGTTATCCGTGCTGTGATTTCATCTCTCTCAGGACCAAGTGGAATATTGGTGCCGATTCTCTTGTGCACAAACTAACGTAAATTTAAGTTAATTGCATCTTTCTCTTTTCATTTCTTAAAGAAAAGGACAGAAGATACATTTTAGTTTAATCCTGTCAAATTAGACAGCGCCTGATGAAAATTGACGTATATTTAGACGCCATGTTTTTAAATTGCGTCTAAATTATCTATCGAGTGTCTAAATTTGACAGGACTTAACTAATATTTGATCTTCTGTCCTTTTCTTAATTAAAAGGAAAGAGAAAGATGCACTTAAATTTACGTTAGTTTGTGCACAAGAGAATCGGCACCATTGTGTGATCTTCTCTGAGAGAGAGAATGTCTACACCACACACAAATATGTTGAGATTGTCCAGAATTTGATACCGATGATACATTTGCTAGCCTGCACGCACGCATCCAACATCGATGGCAAACAATAGCACCATCTGGTATCTGAAATTATTATCATGAAGTTAGTGATTCTATAAATTGTTGTTAAAGCCAAATAAAGCAAAGTAAACTATGTATTTGCAAAAAATAATAGATACCTGTCTTGGGGCAATCACATATATTACGTTGCGATGTGGAGAGGATGGGGGTTCAAGTAAACAATGAGATGTGTACTACTCCGAGAGTCAACTGCCTCTCCCCTTTAATTGGTGGCATATATATATATATAGATAGTGCGTGACACTATGTGAATACATGTCAATATATGAATACGGTGTGAAGGTTACAAACATAGCTTATCTACCTTAACTTAAACTATGTACTATACGTGACGTGCTGATGCACAATGTACGTGTCTTCACACCACAACGTCTCTCTGAGGCCCATTGCCTAAATAATGAGTCCTCCTTGAGGTTGAAGATAACAGGCACCACACACATATTGTTTTATAATAAAATACATACATTTGATTGATACTTTTCACTGATGGTTTCATTTTCATTATCTTGCATAAGCTAAATAGTGCTAGGAAGAAGACTGGTGAATGAGCTTAAACGTGCCTCACATAGTGCAGCATCAGTAGCAATCTGAAAAAATATATTTATATATTTAAATACACTTGATAGTTGAATGGATATTGTAGGTTGTAGTCGCACATGTTTAAAACTTTTTGTATAAAAATATATTCTTACCTCATGAGACATGTCTTGTTCAATAATAAACAAAAGCTCTGGACCCAAATCTGTTGCAATATAGAGGACTTCATCACTGCGTATCCCTTTATTGCACTTAACACAAGCCATTTTGCAACAAGCCAAAGAACCTGCAAAACACAGAGAGTTAAACTTCTGTTTCTAACTTATTCTAATTGTTCATGTATTTTTAATATTTCATTCATTTACCTTTAGCGTGAATAAAAACAGAAGACTTCCAATGGACAGACTAATCCAAATCGCAGATTCTGAACTCGAGAACCGTTAAACGAAGCCAAAGTCAATCCAAGTATAAGCAGATATCACAAAATCGTTGTACAAAGCCGAAGTCGTAAAATATAAAAAAGGAGAAAACGGAAAATAACACCGAAAATCACGAAAGCCAAAATAATCAAGTCGAACAAAACGAACGAGATTGACTTGCCTGACAATAGAGTTTGTCAACAAGCGGTTTTTTTTACATTTTTAATGGCTTTTTTAGCCTTTTTATGCCAATCAACAAGCAGTTATTTCGAACTCGTTCAGAAACACATTTCAAAAATGGAGACTAAGGATTTTTGTAACTATGAAATCGTGGCACTTAATTAAGTTTACTCAAAAATATGTATAATACAATAATAGTTTATTTTTAACACTTCAACAACACACACATTTTTTTTTTTCAACGTAACATTGATTTCATGAGACATAATTTCAGAACGAATGAATTATGCAAGCAAACCAAAGCAAACGAGACGCCATGTTGAATAAAACATGGCAATAATTGAAAAACTATTTATTTGTTTTGCACAACAAATCAGGCTCGAATTCACCATAGAATCTTTTTCCCGATTAGGTGGTATGGCCGAAAATGAAACATCTCCTTTTATGAATATTTGCGTATGACCAGGGAAACATTTGATCTATTTCTCAGGAAAATTAACTCATTCGGATACTTATCTTAGACAAAGCATACCAGCCGAAGAACGATTAGTTGTAACATTCAGGTAAGAAAAACAATAAATACATAATATTTTTATGTATTCAAAAAACTTATAATTTTTATAAGTTTTTTAAGATAAAAGGAAAAAACAATTCTTTATTTGTAACTAGCTGACCCGGCGAACTTTGTTCCGCCTTAATGTCAATAAATAAGCAGATTTTTTTTTTATTGGAAAAAATACAAAAAAAAATAAATTTCTACATCAATCATTCATAATTATTTCTGTATTTTAGTACATAGGTTGCTCTTCATTTAAGTACCTTGTGATACACGACATTTTTTGTTTTATTATCAGGCGCAAAAACAAACAACGCAGATGGTCTTCCGACCCGTGAACATGCCACGTATAATTGACCATGGGAAAAACATGAATGTTCTAGATTTAAACCACAAACTTTTAAGGATTGGCCTTGTGATTTGTTGATGGTCATGGCAAATGCAAGACGTATCGGAAATTGAAGTCTTTTAAATTCAAACGGCATATCGGTTGGGATCATCGGTATCCTCGGAATGAGAACTTGCTCACCTTTGAATTTTCCTATCATTATCGTAGCGTAAATTACATTGTTCATCAATTTTCTAACCACCAAACGCGTACCGTTGCACAGTTTTGGTTGGTTTATGTTTCGAAGCATGATTTCTACGGAGCCAACCTTTAGGCGTAAATTGTGCGGTGGTAAGCCAGGCACGTCCAAAGAGTTTAAAAATTCAATTGGATAGTTGGTGGCTTCATCTTCATTTGTGACGCAGTCAATAGATTTGAATGAATGCATTGTTCCAATGATCTTATTTTGAATTATGTTGTTTAGGTCATCTACATCTTTATTCTTAGCCGCTAAAATTGCTCGCTCACTCATCCATTCATAATTTTTGTAGTTAGAAATAATTTCTGGAAATACATTGTTGATAAGTTCGTCTTTTGATGAGACAAAATTACAGAAATTATTTGGAAATGATATTAATCCGCTCGATTCATCGACAGGTACTTGACCATTACCGATAGTCAGCAATTGCTCCGAGAAATCTTCAGCAGATGTATCATTAAGCAATGCAACTCTCATGTTTGTTGTCAGTTGCAGTTTCTTCACATGGCGCCATAGATTTGACGATTTGAGGCAAGCGTTTATTTCGTCGGCAGCCGTAGATCTTGGAATTACTGGCAGTATTTGGCGGAAATCACCAGAAAGTAAAATCATTGCTCCTCCAAAACATCTCGAGTCATTGCGTAAATCTTTTAATGTTCGGTTAAGTGCTTCTAATGCACGTTTATGCGCCATTGTGCATTCGTCCCAGATGATGATTTTCGATACCGCTAAAACTTTGGCCATTGCTGAGTGTTTTGCAATATTACACGTTGGTTCTTCAATAGTTTGAAGATTTAACGGTAATTTGAATGCTGAATGAGCCGTACGGCATCCTTCTAACAATGTGGCTGCTATTCCAGAAGAAGCAACTGCAACCGCTATGTTAGATCTCGCCCGAACAGTTGCTAAAACTAATGACATGAGGAATGTCTTGCCAGTTCCACCAGGGGCATCTAGGAAATATAAACCACCATTTTCATCATCGATTGCCTTCATTAAAGTATCATAAACTTTCTTTTGTTGGTAATTCAACAGGGGTACATTCGTTTGAACTACTAAATCTAATTCCTGGTGATCATATTCACGTTCCCGTTCCAATTCTCGATTAAATGCGTCATTCATTTCACGATATGGTGCTGGCATTCCTAACCTGATTAATAAATTACCGCACATGAGGTAACACATATCTTCGATCAAGAGTAAAGCACGATTATGTATCTCCTCATTCATCTCAATATCGTGATTTCTGGAACTGACACGAATTTGATGTAAAATATCTTCTGACATATTATCCTTGTATTTGTGCCACAGGTTACATGGGTTTGATGGAAAACATGTCGAAATTATGATAGCGAATAATGTGCGTATCTGACTTGGAGATGCACAGATAATGGCTTCAGCGATTGTCGTATCCCAATGACTATCGTTTTCTAATAACTTCAATTCTTCACATGCAGCACGATATGTTGGGAATATTACACCATTAACAGTTCGTAGTGACTCAAATGACGTTGGCCCACGCACATTTACCAGCAACAACCGCAAATAGAAACATTCATTATTCTTTGGATGAACTGTATACATACGACCAAGAGCATCAGTAGAACGCACATCTGGATACCCAGGAACCGCATCGCCTTGCTTCCGTCTTTGAAAATTCTTCGATGAAGCATTCCAAGTATAATAACGTGGCATCTCCGAGTAAAGCAAAGTTCGTGCAAACTGATCGCTTTGGCAGATTGCAAAAAAACTGGTCAATGTAGTTGCTGGAGGTGTTTCAGCACGTTGCGTAGCATTCGAAGCCGTGAAATATACTCGTTGACCATTCTCCAGATGCACCGCCAAATGCGTAACAGTAGGATGACGTTCGTGAATGGGAAATGCGAATATACGCCAAATCGCTTCATTACAGTTCACATAACGACCAACTTGATAGCGTGAAATTTCATCGTTGGTATTCGAGGATTGCAATCCAAAAACCGCCATATCACTGCCTTTCGTGACATATTTGCAAATATATTTTATGGACTTAACTGAATTGCAGTATTCAACGTTGCAATGTGTCTTGAACGATTTAGAAATAAGTGGCGAATATGGAACAATCCAACTGTTGTCGACAACGAAATCCATTCTTTTCACTTTCGTTGTGACAGTTCGACCGTTGTCATCTGGTGATCGACGCCGATACAGCGGATAACCATCATTGCCAGTGACAGTCTCCGCCGTTAATTTCCGTGGATATCGTTTAGAGCACTTTCCATCGACCATGCAAGGTGATTGGGGATTGATGGCACCACACGGTCCATGAATCATATTAGTAGTAACAACATCATGTAGGTCTGGATCGACTTCATAATCAGGAATCTCAGCACATATGATATCATCTATTTGGTCAGGCTGAATTCTTTCCACTAACCAAATAAGAATGTGTGCGTGCGGCAGGCCTCGCTTTTGCCATTCGATTGAATACATCCAGCATCGAGTATCTCCAAAGACGCGTTGTTTAACAATAAAGTTCATCAGGGACCGAATTTTTTGCCTGAATATACGTGCTGTGATGTCGTGTCTATCACTTGATGTTTGTCCGGGAAGCAGCAATTGAGTAATTTCTATCCATTTTGGATTACAGGTAAAAGTAATAAAGAGATCGGGCCGACCGTAATGACGAACATATGTCATTGCATCTTGTGCATATTCATGCATATGACGTGGACTACCAATGTATGTCGCCGGCAGAATAGTTAATCGACCAATATTAGCTGCATTTCCTTCAGTATTAACTGCATCACGTAAATGGATGTACTCCTCAGAACGCAGTTTGGCTTGGTTCAACCTAATGAATGTTAAACGTTCCGTTTCTATTTTTACATACCATCGGTGGCCAAATTATTAGGGACAGTAATCATTGAGCAACATTTTTTTGTTCAAACACCTTTATCAAGAAAATTAATAACTTTACATAGGTTTTTCTGTTTTGGTTTTACTCCTGGTGTCATTATTATTAATTTTAATATGTGACAGCACCACAAGATCGAGCCATTTTTAAAAAAAGTGGTATGGTTTATAATTTATAGTAATTTTGATAAGTTCTGTTGAAAATTATGTTTATTTCATTGATGGCAAAAATTTTTTTTGGTTTTAATTTTACTAGATGTATCTGTTCAAACTAATCGAACCACAAGTAATGTTTCTGATGGTGTCCTTTTTTTTTAAAATTGAATACAAAATATTAAGTTTTGGTAACGATGTTGCGTGACATTTTTAAAATTTCGCCTTTTTAAAATGGTCAAAGCTTTAAACCCGTGTCCACTAAAGTTTATAAAAATACAAACGTTATTTCTGTATTTTACACATTCTCAGAGAGATTTAACAGCTATTACAGATGTCTGAAAGTCTGTAGTAAACAGTATTGAAGTAAAATCTGATCAAAACAAACTTTTGAAAACAGAGACTGTCAAAAAATGTGGCAGAAAACGAATCACCACTCTTCGTTCTTACCATAAAAACAGGGATATCTGGCTAAAACATGGTAAAAAGTGTATTATCTGCCTGACTACGATTACAAACCAGGGATTAGACAAGAAAATAGAAGTATTCGATGGGACGGTTTGACGGAGGTTGGCCGAGAAGAATTGGATAAATTGTCGGCCGATCAAAAAATCGCGCCTCACCGAGACCATCAAGTAGAAACGCCTGCAGTGGGCCAGTCAACTGTGGCAGATGACTGTGGCAGACTGGAATCGGTTAATAATATTACTCTTAATATTGCAATACGTCTGAAAAACACTATTCAGTTATTATTGCATTATTTTTTGTGTATGCTTCTCCGACGAATATTTTTTTCAGGTGGAGGTCGATAAGAGCTCATTTGTAGTCGTATACATCGTGGAATTGTCCGAGAACAGCTCCATGCAGATTGCTTTGTGGAGAAAATTAAACAACCAGGTATCCTCATGGTGTGATTTGACATCTCAGCTAAAAGCATGGGGTGCCTATATATCGCGAAAGTGACTGCCAGGCAAGATCTGTACAATTGAGTACTAGAAACTGAATTATGGCCGCAAGCCGAAGAATGGGACCGCAGTAGCCGAAAAGTTAATTTTTATGCACGATTCTACAACGTGTCCCAAGGCCAAGAGTTTTACAGCATTCCCGTCTGAAAAATAAATAAATATTTTGCACTAACCAGATAATTCACCAGATACGAACTCTATTGAGAACATGCAGAAGCTCATCAAGAGGGTTATCGCTTAGCACTTCATTACCACCAAACACCAGCCCATTGCATTTCTAATAAATGAGTTTTATCATAACACAAGCCTAAACAGTCTGTTATATAATGTATGGAACGTATAAATCGTCTTATAGGAGCTGTTATTACAGCAATAGGCTGAGTTACAAAATATTAAGTTATACACAAAATATTTACTTACTACTTATTAACGCGTTATTTTTTTTTTACAATTTGTCAGGTTTAATTTCACCTCCATATTTTTTATTTTTATAATCTTAAATAATAAGGTTTTTGAATAAAAAATACCTCAAGAGTCTACATCAAATACTTTTTCTGAAAAAATCAATCCAACTTCATAATACAAAAATCATGACACTGTCCCTAATAATATGGCCAGCTACTGTACATGTCAACGCAATACTGCTGAAACAATCGACGAAACCGCAGCAAATAGTTGTCAGCATTTTGACGAATCATCAAACGATATGCGTAATAATTCATTGAGCTAACTTTCTTTGTAGTTTCTTCACCTGAAATTAAAAATTTGATAATTAACCATTTCAAAGGCAAATTTTAAAGGCAAACAATACAGACATTAACCATTTTTTTAATAAGCATTATTTTAAATCAGTGTCTTTCACAAATAAATGAAATAAATTATGATACTGATACTCACCATTCAATGGATTTTTCATTTTAATATTAAAATAATATCCATCTTCTCCTTGCCAAAACATCAGCGGGTATTGCAATGTGTCATATGATCGATGAGTTTCAGATATTTGTTGCAGTTGCCCAGTATCGCGACGTGTAAGCACAATATCGCGTTTTTCCAATTGTTCACCAACAATCAGGATGGCAACTTCGTCTACTGTTGGAGCATTAAATGTCCTTTCGTGTGTTCCAGATGGTCGTTTATCTGCTTTGATAACAACTTTATAGTCATCACTTGGCATGCGCTCTAAAGCACTCTTAAACAACCTGACCAACGCATGATGTTCATGAAGCAGACACTGCAAGTCTTGAAGAATTGCTCGCTTCATTCCTGCATTGATCTCTAGGCGTCGATCAAGTTGTTCTTCCATGTTGCCCATGAAATATATTTGTAAAAATTTATTCTGTGTATCTTCGAAAGGTAGTAATGATCCAATTCGATGATGAATCTGTCCTTGTATCTACAAAATAAAAACCAGACAGTATTAACTGGGTTATAAACACTTTTTTCGGTGGGAGAGTAGAGTTCAGAATTAGCAAATATACTACATAGGTACCAATAGATAAAGTAAGTTATTCTTTAACTACATTCTATATAAGTACAAAAATAAATACCTTAAATGTCGGATTAAATCCCCGTTCTTCGATAATATCTGCCCCAAATGACGTCATCTGGAAACAACCATTGTATTTTTGAGTATTTGCAAGAAAGTGGCGTGATTCTTGTGTTTCGCCACAAAGCAATGAATACAATGGCTCAGGTGGCGGAGTCAACAATGGCAATTTCACTTTACCATTAAGGCAGCATAATCCAGGCGTTTCTCCGGAAAACTTTAATGCACCACAATACTCGCAAACTACGTCCATTTGCCCAATGCAAACGCTAGGATGCAAGCTGTAATCATTGCTGCAATCGTATTGAAACGCTGCTCGATTCAAATCAGCACTTGATAAATATCTTGTTCTGCGTCGCAAATTATCTATTTGTTGACCTCTGTTGTTCGCTCGACGATTCTGCATTGCCAACCGAGCTGTTTCACGGGCTGCTTCACTTTGCTCTCGTGATTGAGAAGCACGAAGTCGAGCCATACTATCGCGGCGCTGTTCACGTGCAATTTCTTGTTCTTCTTCAGTCCTTTCATTTGCAGTATTTCGTATTCTTCTTGCATCACGGCTTTGTCGGGAAAGATTCGATCGTCTTGGTCGCGGCATTATTAATTAAACTTCACTTCACCTAAAAACTTAAATTTTTAACCATACCGAGTTTTATAGTTCACTTCACTGTTTATACGAATGGGCAATTGGGCAATAATGTTAATTATTTATTTAATAGAAATAGTTATATTATTGATTTCTTACAAATATCAAATAGTCATCCATACGTCATTACATAGCTGTCATTATACGTCAATTTTGTTATTCCAAGTCTGATTCTTTTTTGTTATACCACGTTTTATAGTGACTGACGTTACATGTCAAGTCACACGGGAATGATGTCGAACGGGATAAAAAGTATCCTATGTCCTTCTCCTGGCTCTAAACTACCTCCCTGCCAATTTTCAGCTAAATCGGTTCAGCCGTTCTTGAGTTATAAGTGAAGTAACTAACACGACTTTCTTTTATATATATAGATTGTTTATGTAACTAATCTCAATTTGCATGGGGTATATTATGAATTAAATTTTGACCGAATGAATCCTGAACATGCAATTCATATGCTGCTGATTGTTGATTATTTCTTTTCGGTACAGAAATATGCATCAATGGTACCGATTGTTAGATATAATTTTCTACAGCTTCCATTTCAGCCAAAATAAGATCCAGTTTACGCCTTAATGGAATATTTTCCATATAAGGCAAAAGACTCTCAAAAAACAATAAATCGTCGCTTTTTTCTTTAATACTCAAGAATCTGAAGTTTCTTTTCTATTGCTAAAAGTAAAAAAAATGCACTTAGAACGTTTTTAAAAAAAACTTATTTGTATGAAAGTAGCTTTTAACTTAATTTGCCAAAACGATCCAATATCTGAAAATTGGTATATTTTGGTAGTTAATAAGCGTAACAATCAAACAACATTATAACAAAAATATTTACTAAGAAATAGTTGTATCAAAGCACGGAAAATCATCACAATTTATTCATCATCCAGATCGAAATCCAGCTACTTACCAGATCCATCGACATCGTCAATGGCGTCAACAGACGCTTTCAATGTTTTATAAAAACTAAGGCAATCTGCTGGATTAAACTTTTAAATAGTAAATCAGCCAATTTAACTTGAGCAATGGGTTTCCCGTTAGGCTATAACAGTTTCGCATCAGATGTATGTATAGTCGAAATCTCTCCTTTTTTCCTACCCTATTACTAAACCTCCGCTATCTGTCTATCTCCTGGCTGTGTCTCATAAACCGTGATAGATAAAAAGCTGAAACTTTTACAAATGATGTATTTCCTTTTGACAACAAATCCTAAAAATTTACAAAATTAAAATATTAACCCTTATGTGAGTGACGAGGTACCCGGGTAACTTTTGCAATTTCAACCATGAATAAAATGATGAATAGGCATGCAAAGCGGCTGTGAGTTCCTGAGAGCTCCTAACTATCTTTAGAATTACCGTTTTTATAAGTTTCAATTTTTCACAATTTATAATGTTACTTATATTGACCTGATTATTATTTACACACGTAACCGAGTGACGAGTACCCGGGTACCTCTATGTAGGTATATGTGTAAGAATTAAATCAGTTATGATGATCATGCTTTTGATCTTCAAGAAAATAAATTAATATATTTTTTTTATAATATTTATTTTAAATTGAAGTAAACATAGTGTTAATTATGTCAACATAGGTTGCATGAACATTGAGATATTGAATGTTCATCAAAAACTGACCGTTATAAGTCTCACACAAGCTTTGCGAGATTTTCTTTGCTTTTTTTGGAGTTTTCTGCAAATGAAACAACTACTTACTACAACAATACAACCACTACAGTCGCGTTTCGGTAATTTTGTCGGCCTGAAATCGTTGGAGTGGTTTGCATCTGTAACTCACTTCTTAGTTATACAATAGAATTTCTAGCTCTGCCTCCTATGTTAGCTTGACATAATGAAAACTTAACTACTTCAGAAACTTTCTTCTTCTGTCATTTGAGATAATTGTAGGGTTTTATGCTCTATGTAGATGATATATTTATATGTCCAAGACAGGACAGGATAGTATTTGAAAAAAAGCGCTCAGGGCCATCGATTTGTCCTACGTTTGACGTTTCCAAACATCTTATCCATGTTACCAATGTTTGCTAAAGTCGTTATAATATAAAATAATTATGGGTTTAGCTGTAGAATTATTTTCAACAACAGGCAACATGTGCTTTGACGACAACATTATAACAGCTCTAATATATATTTTTTGCGGCACATAGGAACAGACAGTTGTTTCCCTTTAGAAAACAGAATTTCTAAAATAAATCGTTTTGCTTTTATGTGGTTGCATAATTATTTTGTGGAAGAAAATGTTTAGATGTCAATAACGTACCTAATAATATAAAAAAAATACATAATTAACAATCAAAAATACTTAAATAATATACACAAAAGTGTAAGCTGTTTGATAGCGTTTGCAACGAACTTACTATTTTTGTTTACATTAAATTGTCAACGCATAGAGCACAATATACTTACATCGGTCGGTCAAGTATGGTAAATGTAATCAAAACACTAGTTAAGAAAGCTGATATGATTTAATGAGGGTACGTCTACAAGGTATTTATGTATGTAGGTACCCGGGTACCTCGGCGCACCAAGTGCGGTGTTTTATTTGTCGCTCACATAAGGGTTAAGGTGGGTCCCGATAAACCGTGTCTTTTTCGTATTTTTTGCTCAATATTAAAAACGGTAACAGGTAGACGCTTCAATTTTTCACAGAATATTAACTTGTATATTACCTTCCAAAATAAATAATTAAATCCTCATACCACAAACGTAATTATTAGGCAATTTTCCCTCTTGGTGCACTTCAATAATGGAGTGGACTGTATAAAAAAACAGGTTTATTGGTCAGAATTATAATTACAAACAAGTGTTGGATATGGATACACCTTTGCTGGCGAGGTGATTCGGTTGCAGTTATTATATGAATAGTCTGCTAAAAGAAAGTCCTTATAATCTTCTGAAACTTGGAATTCTTTCACATTTTTGCATGTATGCCTTTTTATTCCAGCGATTGTATTTCTATGTCTGTATAAACTTGACTTGATGCTTTGAAATGACTGTATGTTTTGAATCAAACTTGGTATGACTTTGAATTCACTCACCATAGCGTTGAAGGTTTCTGGCACTGGTGGAAATTGAGGAGAAACCAATTTATCTTTACATTGCTGTATTTTTCTTTTTCAAAATTTCTTGCAAAATCAGGTTGGCATAGATGTGGCTTTTCTTCAATTATAGTGGTATCCTAAGTCAACATAAAATATTATTAATATTTTTTACAAATAAAGACATATCAAATCATCACCATAGACAAAAAGTTGTTTTTTATTCACATTCATCTCACATTACTGTCTTGAATGATTGGGATTGGTAAACAAAATGGGGGCCCTACAAGTAAACAAAATGGCGGCCTTAATAACGATGTCATTGAATTTAAAATTTCGAACATGCCTACTTATAAAATAAAACAATAAACAATTCCAAAATGAGTACTAAATAAGGTGTGATATTCCTACTCTTGTATTATTATTATGTACTTACCTTGATTTTGATAAGTCCTTTACATTTGTTCTTCTTCCTGTTAGTACACTCCCAGACTATTAAACCACTTTTATGTTTTCGTTTTATTATATATTCATATCCTCCGTGAAATAAAAAAGCCCCGCCTTTTCTATTTATATATATTAAATGCACTTTTCCTGATGAACTGGAACCACTAGTATTTAAATCAGACATGGCTGGTTATGGGAGCAACGACTGCACTAATGACGTAGTTATAATGACGCATGCTGCATCGCAAGTTCAAAGCCAAACGAAGCGATGGTTTTTGTTTGACGTTTGATGTCACATTGACACGAGTTTTACGTTGTTGCCTGTATAATAAAAAAAGTATAATGACTGTCAAATCGATTCGGTGATCAATTCGTTTTATGACGTTCTTAGAAATTATGATAGATAGTATGATTAACTCCTCATTTTAAAAGTTTTTAAAACCTAATCTATAGAAGAAAGATTGATTCATTTTCATTATTTTGTTTTCTATTATTATAATAATTCGATTTATTGATTATTATCGATTAGTGATCCTTATTTCATTTAGCAACATTGTTAAAAAGTAACGAAAGTCAGTATCATTTTGATTAAATAATATTTTATTTATCCCATATTAAAATGGCTTGGTAATAAATGATTGAAAATAAAAAAATATTGATAAACAATTCATTTGTGTAACGTTCAAGCCCAGTTTCGCCCGTTTCCTTTATCCAAATGATTTTAAACCTTAAAACGTTGAAAGTAACTCGATCAAAATCAAATAAGAAAATTTTACAGTTGGTAGTAACTTGATGTGCTGGCGTCTGTACTTTCCCTCATAGCAATACTTTTTGTAAATATCTTGATGAAGTGAATAGTATCAATAGATAATAATAATAAGCATTAGCAAGAAAATAAAATTTAATTTTAATGAATTACCTATAATTAATTAAATTAACTATATTATACAAGGAAAGAAATATTATGTCATTATTATTATGGCGCATCCACACATGTCGCCGGCTTATGCCGCCGGGTTTCAGACCGCCTTGCCGCTGAATGCAGGCCGCCGGCTTTACCGGCGGTTGCCGGCGGTCTGCAGATGCGGTTGCAATTTTCGCAGTAGTGTTCACAGAGAATATAATCACTACGTTATAAGAGGCGGCACTCAGTACATTGCTTTTGAGCTAACGCACACATAGATTTTTAGGGTTTGGGCAGCAAACTAATACCAACTATTAGAAAAAACGCATGGCTACCAACATAACTTAACTAATCGATGACTAGGTATTGTAATCGTCAACCATAGATAATCTTAATAGACCATATTTTGACAGTTCTAGTGATGGACCTTAATATGAAATAGCATGAAAAACTATCGATAATAGTGCTGTTTATCGATAATAGCGCTGTTTATCGATAAAAGTGCCTCCAAAATTCTTCATTTTGTTTTAATTTTAGGTAGCTTATTAAAAAATAAAACTTCTTTATTGTCAATTAATTCCTTTTATTATGTTTTTCATTTATTTAAGTATTTATACAATAGGAATATGAATATAGTTCATTATTGGACTCAAAAAATGAAACTAATTGAAAAATTGCAACTTAATATTATAAATCAGGATATTGATATTTCTATAAATGTTAGTGTAGCACTTTCCGGCTTGGAAACATGGTCATGGATCCAAAGCCTACAATATATATACGGACACATGGATCTAAAATCTAAGTTTCGCTCTTTGATTATATAATGTCGGTTCACAAATGTTTGACAAAAAACTAAATACAAATTAATGATCATTTTAAAAATAACAATAAAAACTAATGAGAGAAATGAGCAGAAATAATGGTTTGTAAAATAATAACTTTAACAAGTATAAATTTACCTGTTATTTTTAAATGAAAAATTTGTGGTTCGTTTTTTGTCAAATGACAGGACACTAAAATCTAATCACACTAACAGCCGCACTCAGAGACGTCACTTAAAATTAAACAATCCTTATCTTAAATTGACCAGTATTTAAATTGGAATTCAACAAATTCAAAACAATTGACGGTGGACATTTTCATTTTGTTGACATGTGCCATGATATTTTAATTATTATTTTTTTTTTTATTTTTTTTTATTTTTTTTTTTTAACACACGGTCATCTGATCCCAAGCTAAGCAGAGCTTGTGTTATGGTAACCAGACAACTGATATACATACTTATATACTTTATAAATACATACATATTATAGATAAATTACACCCAGACACAGAACAAACTATCATGCTCATCACACAAAGTTTGTTCTGGGTGGGAATCGAACCCACGACCTCCTGCCTAGACTAACAGGCCCGTCATGTTGGACAATTAATTTAAATGATTGATTAATTTTAAGTGACGTTTATGAGTGCGGCAGGCAAACTTTGTCGTTAATTTGTTTAATTTGTTAAAAAAAAATGCCATATCAGAATACGTTGTTGCGTGGCAATGCGTGGCCTAAAAGTTTTAGAGGTACATTGGTGGTCAAACCAGAAAGCATGCGGTCTGGCGTAGCCACATATCTATTTCTCGAAATCTTAGCAACGATCTATTCGTTTAGGCGCAGAATGTCCAATTCGCAAAATGTCCAGCGGTCTGAAATGGTCCAATTCGCAAAATGTCCAATTCGCAAAATGTCCAATTTGCAAAATGTCCAATTCGCAAAATGTCCAATTCGCAAAATGTCCAATTCGCAAAATGTCCAGTTCGCAGAATGTCCAATATTCTCATCATAACATTGTCTACCCATCAATCACTAATTCAAATCAAAAGTTGGGTTCTAATGATTAGTCAAGTCATTCGTTATAATCAGTTTTTTTTGTCACATTCCTTTTAATAAGTACAACAAAAGAAAAACAGGAAGCATGATTCCGACTGATATAGGCACAGCACAAGGTTTGATGCCCTGGCCGACCGAATACTTACTGTACGTGAATAACATGTGCAACATCTTCAAGGAATGTTCCGTGTACCAATTTGCTGACGATAAATGTTTGGTTGCTGCACACAAAAATATACGCGAGGCACAGAGAGTGATGCAGGGAAACTTCGACCTCTTATGTAAATGGGCTCACCACGTTGGTTTTATAATTAAATAAAAAATACGAAACTAATGCATATACATTCAGCTTACTTGACGACGTCTTGGGTGTGTCTTCACCAACCGATTATAGGTGTGTAATTGTCAACAGTTAGATGTAGTAACACAGCACATTATCTTGGTTTGATAATAGACAGTAAATTCGGCGGCCGCACATTGATCATGTATGTAGTCTATACAAGGTCTGTTTTAGCAAAATTATCGATACTAAAGTATAAAATACCTTATAGAACACTCAGAACACTGTACAGTGTACTTGGCACTAGCCGATTCCGTAATTGACTACGGCCTGTGTAGCAAGGGCGTATATACAAAACCTACATCGAGGACATTTATTTTACAAATTGTAGTTACGTATTTTAAAAACTATTGTACCCACTAAAATTAACGCATTGGAATATAAGGGTATGGCCGCCAAAAATTGTACAGTTAAGAAAAAAAAAATGTCCTTGTCATTTTAAACAACACCAGGTTTTTTTTATCAGTAAATATGGTAGTTTTTAAATAGTTTCAGGTTTACTGTGTTATATTTATTATTATAATAATAGTTTAAATTCATTTTGAGTGCTTTTAACAAGCTAAAAAAATTTTTTTTGTAAATGTTTATTTTAGTTTCCATACAAGAGTCATGTGTCCCACTTAGTCATCTCACACTTTGAAGTCACAAAATTATGCACAAATCTATTGAAATCTGTAAAATTTTGGTATTTCTAAATTATTTTGTAAACTTGTGGATATTTTTAACAAGTTCTAATAAAAATAACATTAAAAATAAATATAAAACTCACTTTAAACAATAGTCACACTTTTTTTCACGAATGATACTTCACGCAAGTTACCATAAAATAACACCCATAAAGACTAGATATCCAAGCCACAAATATATTTTTAAGTAATAACAGCACCAAAAAAAAAAAAAAAATTCCATGTTGGCCAATCTTTAGAAAAAAAACCGCCGTTTTTTTTCTGTCAAAGTTGATCGATATGGTAGTCGGCATTTTTGTCTCGGAACATTTTAATAATTTAGAGTGAGAATTATGCAAGGTAAGAATACAAATTTACTATATTATTAAAATTATGTGTGTAGCTTTAGTGTTCTAGTAACAAATCAAAGTTTGCGGCGTCTTAATACTACAACACTTTGACGAATAAAGGCTTTTTAGGTTATGTCCAACCATATTTTGATTCACGAATGATACCATGTGTTACTATTGTGTTACGTAACATTCGTGATCGGCTGTTAGGGGTAGTACTTACTAGAGAATCTAAAGATAAAAATTAACTTTTTTTTTTTTTTTTTATAACTTATGGGCTTGCTCTTGGTCCCAGACTAGTCCGAGGGCATAGACGGGGCCTACGATGGAGCGAGCTCACCCAAAAGATGCCTATGCACTCTTCTCTTGAATACATCCGGGTTATATACTTTTGGAAACACACGCTGGCAGAGAATTCCATTCCTTTGCGGTGCGCATAAAGGATTTCGAAAAACGCTGCGTGCGGATTCGAGGAATATCGACCAAGATAGGGTGGTATCCTGCCGTACGTATGGATGTCCGGTGGTAAAACGGAAACGGGGGAATAAGCTCGTGTAGCTCATGAGCACACTCACCGAAGTGCAATCTGTAAAACACCGCCAGGCAGGCAACTTTACGCCGATGTGCTAGAGGTTGCAGTTGGGCCACCAGCTTCTTGTCGCCAATCAACCTCCTGGTTCTGCGTTATATAAAGAGAACCCACTTCAAAAACTATCATGTTTCGGAAGTTGGTGCTTTGGTTGTGTTGATATTTTGTCTTGCCTTGCCACCGACTTCCGAAATTATTTAAAGTTATTTTTCACTTTGTGGTTTATGAAATAATAATTCTGTAAAAAAAATCTCCTGCATTATTAGTGTAATGTACACTAGGCTTAACAAAATCACGTATGTTACTATCATTCACGTATGTTACGGTGTGTTACGATTTCACGACCGTTATTGTACAATTTTTGGCGGCCATACCCATAACTGTCACCGTCTAAACAGAGCTACTAAGCGAGAATTGTGTTTCGAGTTTTTGTGCCAGTCGCTACTATGAGCGCAGTGAACAAGGGTGTAATTATTTCTGCTTTTCTAAGACAAGAATTAATAAAACGAAAACGGAAAAAAGACGTTGTAAAAATTGATAGCGAGAAGCAACTTTTTGACGGAGAATACAGAAGTCATTTTTTTTATCTTATTAATTTTACATTTAAAAAAGTAAAAGGGCTGATGACGTGCAGGGCTGATGACTGCCAGGTCATTATTGTTGGCCTTAGTGTACTATGACTCATCACTTCACAAGTTTCTAGCCTTACAAGAAGACCGCTAGGACTTTTACACATTACGCCGCAGCGGCAGCGGCACCGCCGCCGCGTTGCCCCTGTATTAAGGTCATAGCTCATTACAGCCACCCGGCAGCCACTCCCCACCGACTCGCCTTATAACCGAGGCGATCCGGTGACGCTACGTAGTTTAAATATAGTGAGCGCATGCCCATACAAGTCCATATAAATAATACTAGCCGCAGGAGGCGAGTCAGTGCGGAGTGGCTGCCGGGTGGTTCTAACCTTTAAGTCACACTTACACATACTGCTTGTTTTAAAGACTGTTTCCATGTGTTTATTACGCTTTTTTCCAGGTCTTTTTGGCAAGTATGTTTCGTAAAATCCCTTAAAATTATTTTCTTTGTTTCATCGATGGTAACCGATGCACTACATTCTTTCCTATTCACGCATCTCCATTGCGTGCTCCCATTTTTATTGGTTACATTTTTTGTGTAATGAAATCCATTATGGCTCAGCGTACTTTTATTTTTTTGGTTTTTTATAAACTCAAATGAATTCATTGTACAAAAATTATCATTACACCGCAATTATACACCTTTGAATTCAATGTTTCACTTTTTTTCATGTGACATTTGTCAATTTGCTCTTTACTTTTGCAGATTCTGATTCAAAACATGACGTTCGTAATATGGTGTTTGAAAAAAAGTTTTTTTATCGATATTTTTGCAGAGGGAAGTCAGTCTTGTGCCGGGATTGAAATAAGAAGGAGTAACTGGGAAGCTCTACTAATCTGCCACCTTTAGAGTTCAATATTTACACTAGGAAGAACCTCTGAGTGTGGTTACAAGTACCTACTGCCGGGATTCGGCCACTCAAGACCGTTCTTAGTTCTGAGTCAGCCCAAGGGTCACTAAGTTTGCAGGGGCGACCAAAGATGCTACCAATGATGACGGGACTGTAGGTCTAGTGGTTAGTGACCCTGACTACTAAGCCGGAGGTCGTGGGTTCGATTCCCACCCAGGACAAACTTCGTGTGATGAGCATGATTGTTTGTTCTGTGTCTGGGTAAAATTTATCTATATTGGTGCCGATTCTCTTGTTCACAAACTAACGTAAATTTAAGTTAGTGCATCTTTCTCTTTTCATTTAATTAAGAAAAGGACAGAAGATAAAATATTAGTGAAGTCCTGTCAAATTTAGACACTCCATAGATAATTTAGACGCGTTTTAAAAACATGGCGTCTAAATATACGTCAATTTTCTTCCGGCGCTGTCTAATTTGACAGGATTAAACTAAATTGTATCTTCTGTCCTTTTCTTTAAGAAATGGAAAGAGAAAGATGCATTTAACTTAAAATTAGTCTAGTTTGTGACCAAGGGAATCGGCACCATTATCTTACAAATAATCCAACCATTGGTCTGATACGTGAATTAATACTAAATAATGCATATTGGCGAACAAAAAAAATCCATTACTTTTATCCGCCTATACTGAGATCAAAAGTGTTGATGGGTCAATCAACTTTTAAATGTCGTCAGGTAGAAAATATTGAATTTTATTTTTGTATTTTGTTTTCCAATTTTTTTTATTTTCATATACAGAAAAAATATTATTTATTACAATTTTACCTAGAGCAGCGCACAGCTGATGTAAATAGAGCACTTTTAACTCAAAATTCTAACGAACCACGTGAAATCTGTCTCCTGGACAACTAACTTAAAATAGTTTTTAAACAATGCAAATATTATTTAAGAACAAAATAGTCAGTATTGTCATATAATTTATATGATGTATTATAAGTTTACATGTATAAAAAAATCAAATAACGCATAACATATGAAATATAATTGCTTAATTTGTCCCCAAGACAACTATTGTCTCATACGCAAATCAACTTCTTAATAAAACAGGAAATAATTATAAATAAGCAACACAATACTATGTGTCAATTTATTTTGAATTGTAGTCATTGATCTGTAAAAGCTTCATGAACCATTTATGTTTTAAAAAGTAAAACGATATGACTAAGCATTTTTCATTAAAGGGACAATTAGTTGTCCAATAGACACATTTGGTTGTCCAAAGGAAAAATGTATGTCTAATCGTTGAACTTTATAGGAATGGAGTATTAATAAAACAAGTTTCTGTATAAAAGTATTATATTTATTAAAGGTTATTTCTAAAGCATTAAGATTCTCAATAACACTAATCAATTTTTTTGTTCCTCGGGATTCAAATTTGATTCCAATGTTTTGTTTTTATGATAGCTTTCCCTTGTCTTTCTCTGCCGTTCAGCCAACTTTTCTGGGTTCGTTTTAAGTCTCTCCCTATACCGTCTTGACTTTTCTTTCTCCGACAATCCCATACTCTAAAAATAAAATCAGTTAGTTAGTTAAAGCAACCCATAAATGCCCCACTGCTGTGCCCGGGTCTCTCTCTGCTATCTAGAGAGCTGAGAGGGTCTAGGCCTGAATCTACACGCGCTGGTCCAATGCAGGTTGGTGGATCTGACACGCACGTCTACACATTGGTACTGCTCGAATGCGGAATCAAACCAGGTATCCTCGAATTGAGAGCCTTGGTTCGAAGCCCCTAGGCTTAGAATAATAACTCTAGGCCACCACCGCTTAAAAATATTAACAAAAACCATGAAAAACACTTAAATTTCCTTGTTTAAAATCTTTTAGATATCCTTTTAAATTATATTTGTCCTCTAGACAACCAAACTGTCCTAGGGACAACCAATTTCGTTGTCCAAGTGACTGGTTGTCCGAGTGACATTTACGCAATTTTGAGCTGCCTATTAAATACTAATGCGTTTTTGTGATTTGTCTCATCATTAGATTTAAATATAGATAAAATAGAATTTGCTGCATAATAATTTAATATAATATTTCAATTACTTACGTAAATCCGACGGTGGTCCGATGGACTGACAATAAACACACGCACTCCCTCACACAAAACTCAGCCGACTGACGCCGCCATGGTTGGTGAAATCGAGATGGCAGTCGGTCGTGTCGATCGGCGATGAGCAGATTATATTCGGCTTGTCACGTTAAACGCATCAACGACATCCATGTTTTGAATTTTCAAGTAATTCTCGGTTGTCCGGGTGACTTCAAGATTGTATGGGACAAAAATTAAATGTACAAAAATCGTATTTTAAGTAAATTAAATAAGTACTCCACCTATTTTTTTGTTAATTCAGATTGATATAAATGATTTTGAATAATTTATATTCATTGACTAATAGTGTTTTTTTTCAATAAACAAAGTTTTGTGCTGCACTGTTAGTCGGGGACACTCAGTAATACCGTTAAAATACCCTTTTTGTCCTGTGGACAACCAGTTAACTACGGATAAATTAGGATAAATTTAATAGCAATTTTAATAATAGGTTTGTTAATGTCAATATTAATGGAAAATACACATTTGCAACAAATATTTTATGTAGAAATTTTAAAATAGGCCAGGGACAGGGTAATGTTGCCGTCGTACAAATAAAAGTTGATCGACCCTGATATACATTTGTCTTACCCATTAGAAATGTGTGGTTTCAATACTTGGATATCTTGTCTAAACATAAACGACATTATTAATTGTAATTTGGAGTGCATTAAATAAATAAATAATAAATAAATATCCTTGGACAACTCACACACGGTCATCTGATTAAGAAATCAAAATGTGACTATGAAGTAAATCTATCAAAATTAGATGTGCTTGAAGAGTTAAATTGTAAATATAATGGATGGAACAAATTTTATACAGATGGGTCTAAAGATTCTAATGGTGGTAGAGCAGCGTATTTTGGTATGAATGGAAATTTCTCGGCTATGTACAGAGTATCTGCACATGTATCGATAATGACGTTGGAATTGATTGCAATATCGGAGGCTTTAACTTGTATTAGTGGATTAAACGGCCAAAATTACGTTATTTTTACTGATAGTAAAAGTGCCTTGCAGCGCTTGGCTCGATGCGCCTCTGGAGTTAGAGGTGTATCGATAGCCTATGCTATCATTAAAGAAATTCAATAGTGACGTAAAAAATGTGAGGTTGCAATGGGTTCCATCGCACATTAACATAAGAGGGAATGAGGAGGCCGATCGCTTGGCCAAACTAGCTATTACAGAAGGCGCACTAAATTACTCAGAAACTTTACAAAATTATAAAAAAAATATGTTATAATAGCTGGAAAGAATACTTCGATGAGACATCTAAAACAAAAGGGATTTGGTATAGGACCATGCAGTCAGAGCCTCCTCATATATTTACCATGGTTTGTTAAGTTTAATATAAAAAAAAAAGAAGTTATGTTACAATGGCTCCTAGATTACGTTCTGGGCACGTTCCATCAAGAAGGTTTGAATATCTTATGCGAAGAGCGGATTCGCCAAATTGCGATACTTGTGGTGTTTTAGATGATGTTCAACACTTGTTGATGGAATGGTTTGTTCCCGTTGTCCTACGAGGACTGTGTCAAGAACCAAAACGAAAGAATTAAGATTATGGAGGAGCTGGGAGTAAACCGCTGGGATGTCGGTATGATCCAAATTATTTTGGCTGTACCGACATCGGAGCGGGCTTTCAAGCTTTATGAGCTAGCCTTCTATAATAGGAATAATTAATATAGTTGTAATTTTGTGTGTGTGTGTCTTAGTTATGGTTAAGCCTTATGGACTGACATTTTTAAAAGTTCTTAATAAATAAAGAGAAAGAAAAAAAAAACTATATTATATACTTATATACATACTTATATATCTTATAAATACACATTTAAAGGGTATATATAAGTATGTATATAAGTTATCTGGTTACCATAACACAAGCTCTGCTTAGCTTGGGATCAGATGAACGTGTGTGACTTGTTCCAAGATATTTAGATATTTAAATGATGCGACATATCCTAGCCGGGATTTTCAGCTCAAGCAGCTTTTGCCTGAGAATAGGGAGTAGGACTAGGACCGAGTCATAACTTGACTAATCATTAGAACCCAACTTTTGATTTGAATTAGTGATTGATGGGTAGACAATGTTATGATGAGAATATTGGACATTCTGCGAACTGGACATTTTGCGAATTGGACATTTTGCGAATTGGACATTTTGCGAATTGGACATTTTGCGAATTGGACATTTTGCGAATTGGACATTTTGCGAATTGGACCATTTCAGACCGCTGGACATTTTGCGAATTGGACATTCTGCGCCTAAACGGATCTATTTTCCTCCATCGCCAAATGTGCCTCCTTAAACTTTTAAACTACACAAATGCAAATTATATCAATTTAACGACAAAATCTGAGTGTGATGGATTTCAGTTTCATGACCGTGGCTAAGCCAAAAAGTGGCACACTAAGTAAATATTAAGCTTTAAACAATCATTGACTCCGTAGGACCAGCTCAGAGCGAAGACAATCTTTTTTCGTACTGTCGAGGTTTATATTTCAGCTTCGCTTGAGGCTTAAGGTAAACAATTTTAATGTAAGCCCTATTTTTAAATATGCATAAAAATGTTAACTTATAAATAAATTAGATGTTAAGTTGTGCGAGTTATAAGTAATATTTATATCAAATACACTTTTCAACAAAAAAAAAAATTCCTAACATTTTGAGATAAAGACGTCAAAATTGTTTACCATAAGTCTCTCGCAGAGTTATATGAGGTATAAAAAAAAACATTTGAAAATTGAATGGGCGCTTGCAGAAGCTGCTCTCTGCGCCGCCGCCGATCTACGCGCGATAACACAATTATGCGCTTACACGAGATGCTGCAAATGTATTGCAAATTTAAATTTCGTTCGATCGATTTAAATGTCTGTTAAATGATTAGTCATTTGCTAAACATTGCTCTCAGCATAACTTAATTTTTTTTTAAATGGAACAGAATTTCTTAGAAATTATCAGTCTTTATACTTAATTAAAAATATAACTTTCTTCAAGGTTCAATATGATTAGTCTAATTTCAAATTGAACTGTTTTTATATAATATCTAAGACATTTAAATCAAAACAAGAATTTGGAGAAAGGAGCCGATGTGGCGATTAGGATACCTACAAATTAACACATCGGCTTTCACTAAAATTCGCAACTATAGTTTTGCTAAATGTGGCTTTTTAAAACTCCACAGCAGAACTTTGTTGTCCCCTTTTTTGTTTATCTGCCAACTCACCATCAGCCATTTTATATTTATTATTGACTATTTTGCAGCTCTTTCTTATAAAAAGATAGCTTAGCATTCTTGTTATTTTTTCAGTGACTTCTATGAAGTGTTGTTGGCAGGTAAACCACACAAAGCTACAGTTTACATTTAACTGCAAGAAACATTCCTGACCAATATTTAGTTTATGTATATCTTGAGAGAGTGTGGCTTGATAGAAATTTTTTGCGTTGCTAACTGTTTGGCACAAATTTATTGATGGATATGTTAATTATTTTTTATCTTGCCACCACTCTCTCAAAGATATATAATTATATAGTTCTGAATTTTCCTTAGGGTCTTCAATAGATAAATATTTTTTGCAGTCAATGCAAGTGTGTTCATTTAGTATTTTGGCAGCTATATAACCACTAACATATACAACTGGCTGGTCCTCAAAAGAGTGCAAATTATTTTCAATTAATTCTAAAGCGGGTTCTTCGGGCAATGACAGCAGAGGGTAACTACAATCATTTAAATGTAGAATTTCTATTTCTTCAGAAATTAAATCTTGTTTTTTATTATTTAGATTGATTTCTTTATATTTAATAAATAACTCATTGGAGTCTGCTTCACAATTCGAACCGCGACTATGTGGACCTGTAAGACCCGATATAATACATGATTTTAAAGCCGCGGTGAAATGTGAGCATGTGGGATTATTATTAGTTACGCTGTGCTGTCGAATGTTTCCAAACAAATTTTCGAGAGAGTCTTGGTTTAACTGTCGTAAATTTAAATATTTATTAAAACCTTTTTTTTGCACAAAATTCCAAATATCCTTTAATGAATTTAAGGATATTTGGAATCCTTTGATGCAACGTACATTTTTTGCATCTGTGTTTGTTTTTATGTTTATAACCTTTAAAGTTTCCATTATTTTTAAATAATGGTTCCAGGACTCCACATGATTTGTTTTTATGGAAACATTTTCCCGAATCCCCTTTTTGATATCTTTGAGAGAAGCTGGTCCATTAGTGCAGTCAAAATTTGACTGCACTAATGGACCAGCTTCTCTATTATAAATTATTTAATAATTTGTCCAATTGTTCAATTATAAAGGCAGTTTCCATAATTGCTTCGGAATCATCATTCTTCCACGCCATCATTTTCAAAATTGCTTGCATTGTGTTACTTAGCGCATACGCTGCGTATTTGACTTTCATTTTAATTTTATACGTTGGTTTAACTACAGCGGTCGACAATTTATTAAAATTTAAAAAACCTTTATTTCTCTCTTCTGCCTGGACGAGGTGACTCCATTGGCCTATTTTCCCATCATATTTAATTTTTCCAGCATTAAAGAAATTATTTCTGATCGACTTAAATAGATGAGGTATGTCATATATGGTATAAACTTTTTCACCATTTACATAAAAAAAATTAGAATCCTTGCTCAGGCCATTAAATCTTTTTAATAGATTTAGAGCACCTACGTTGGTCAGGCCTTGGTCACACACTGTGGCGACGACAATTAGGCCAGCATCTCTTATGTTTATAATTACATCTTTTAAAATGCTGGCCAATTTTTGCGAAGATATTGTGCCTTCCACAAAATAATGGGCAATCGGCTGTTTATATTTTACTCGTAGGCCTTGGATCATAACCACTAGGGCGTGGTCGACAACTTTATTTGTTCTCCCCATGCCCTCCCCAGGACCAAGATCCACGAAGCCTTCCACTTTATCAGCAGCTTCATTATAAATTAAGCGCTTTTTTAAGGCCATCTCATCAAATAGAATTGAACAAAATCTATCATTTTCTTTCAGTTGTAAACATTTTTTACTCATATATTGTAAAATATTTTTATGAATGCCAGGTTCTATTGGCACATTTTTCAACATTCTTTGTAATGTCTTTTCACTTGGCAGTGGCATAACTTTTCGCATGTAGCGGTAGGCCTTAGGAGACCGCTTAAATATAGCCAAGGCATTTATTTTATTTTTCATTACCCAGCGCTTGCCTTGAGGCTTTTTCTGCTGATTTCTCACTGCATTGGTTACAATTGCCTTCAGCGTGTCTGATTCAGTTTTATCTAAATTAATAGAAGTATTTGCCAACATTTTTATAGTAATTTTCGCATTCTGTAATTTTCTGAGAAGTAGTTTCTTTCTGCGTCATTTCTCGCGTTTTCCCTGAAACGAAAATCAGTTAGTAAACAAATAATAGTTTAAGGGTGCTATTACAAAATCGCACTTGGCGCTGAATTTTAGTTGGACACCGCGCGTCACAAGATTTATATTGATTTTTTGCATTGCATACATAGACATTTTTACACACACATTAAATAGACCAATTATTTTTATAAAGCTGTGTAGCAATGCTACATTTATTATTAAATATTTTTGATTTGAATTGGGATTATACTTTCATAGATAAAAAATATAGTTTCGTACGGAAAATTGACAGTAACTCTCGGTTTCACAGAATTATTTTTGTTGTATTACTGTATGAATTGTAATAAATTCCTTTGAGCATTCCAAAATAGAAGATATAGTGTATTATGGACATTATTATAAATGATTAAATTATTATAATTATCTTCAGTGTAACAAAGCATCAAAAGATTACCAAAAGCAATATTTTATGAAACATCCTTTGCAGAAACAAGGATTTTACTGATGTATGTGAACAAATTAAAATATTTATTTAGAACTCAAATTGTGATAACCCTCTTAAGAATGGAATATAAAAAAAAAATATTTTAAAATGTAGTAACAACCAGCATTGGATAGATATGAAAAGATTACATAAAGGTTTACACTTATTGTTTTCCTTACAAGAAATAGGGCCTAGTTATCTTTTCGATTAAACTTGTGCAAAGATTGTTTTCAACAAAATTAAGACTATGTAAGAAAAAATTATGTATAGTAGTATATACCTTGCACTGCTTGCACATGATCACTGATTTTTGACCTTTTGTAGCTCTGCACCATTACTGTCTTTTGTTGGTCTTCAGAAGCAGTCTGTTCTGAAATGTATGAAGAATATTGTTAAATTTATGTTCAAAACACAATGTTGTTAGGAAAGAAGATTATAAAGTGGCAGAAAAGTATGGAAGGAATCAAAACTTTTTAACCTGAAAACAAAACTGACTTCAAAACACTAAAAAGCATAATAAGTCGAGAGTCGGTGCCAAGGTGCTTCTAATAAACGACCTTAATGTAAAAGCCTTGGCACCGAATTCAAAACGAATTTTTGCGAGTTATTTTAAGCTTTTTATTGTTAAAAGTTCTTAAGTTATAATTTTTTTTGTGGTCAGTCATCGATGAAACTTATAAACATTCATTTGTTCATTAACAGATCACGACAATATTTCTAACTAGCTGCGCACTGCGGTGTTACCCGCAATCCTGCGGGAACATTGCATTTTTCCGGGATGAAAAATAGCCTATGTCTTATTCTGATGCATAAGCTATATTGTTGTAAAGTTTCATTAACATCCAATCAGTAGTTTTTGCGTTAAAGAGTGACAAACATCCATTTATACATACTCACAAACTTTCGCATTTATAATATTAGTAGTAAGTAGGATATTAGTAGGATTCCAATACAGGCGAATACTCTTTCAAATAAAAAAAAATCGAAATCGGTCCACAAAAATAAAATTGGCAAAGAAATCGGTGAACATGTAGCAGAACATAGAACCTCCTCCTTTTTGGAGTCGGTTAAAAAATACAGTGTTATATACAGACAAAATTCTTCTCTATCAAAAAATTTCTTATTTGTCAACTAATTTAACTATTATTATATACCTACATAAGTCTAATAAACGAAACTTACCATTATTCCTTTTAAACGTTAAATGATCTGGTGCCGTTGAGCTTGATGCAATAGGAATAAATCCTTGATAAGGCGCATTCTCTTCTACAGTTGAAGTAGCAGGGTGTCCTGAAGTGTAAAGTATACATATACACAATGTAGATTATCTAATGTGCTTTTTATAACATCTTATCTAATAAAAAAACTTTACACTGATGTTTTTACATACCTAGAATATTTTCTTTATCACATACACTTGGAGCAGACCATATATTTTCCATAAGCTTAATAGTATTGGTGCACTCCATAAGTGGATCTAAAACAAATAAAGAATGTTAATGTTAAACAAGATAACATACATTTTTATTTTCAACTAGCTGTCCCCCGCGGTTTCACACGCGTAGTCTATCTTTTTTTACATTAATTTGATAAATAACCTCGCGGACGAAGTCGCAACAAAAAGCCGCGGTTTGAGTAAAACCACGCTGACATACTATGTGTTTGTTATGTCAGCGTAGTTTTAGTCAGACCGTGGCTTCACGCGCATTTTTGGCTACTGCTCCGCTCCCGTAAGTCGTAGCGTGATGTTATATAGCCTATAGCCTTCCCCGATAAATAGGCTATCCAACACAAAAATAATTTTTCAATTCCAACCAGTAGTTTCTGAGATTAGCGCGTTCAAACAAACAAACTCTTCAGCTTTATAATATTAGTATAGATTATTGTCATGTTGACTTTAGCTCAAATAATTTTAGTAGTTACAGTAAGCTTTAATGTGGTAAAAAGAGTAGGGCAGCCAATTGCAACAAAGATTAGCCATCCAGTGGAGATAGAATACTGCACAAGTGTGTGTGTAAACACAGACTGATGTATTTTTTTTACCTCACACTCCTACAGCCCTATGGGATGGAAATTCTAAAAAACTAAAATGTTAAAAGCATATCCATATTACAAGGGTTTTTGAATACCATCATACCTTTTTTTGGTGTTTGCTGCTCCTTTTCATATTCCACATGTAAATTAAATTCTTTCATGACTTCATCAGGTAAAGGTGGGTTTGGTATTTCCAATGTTGGAACTGCAGAACGTTTCAACCGATTCTCTCTCTCATTAAAACATTCACGTGTAAAGTGTGCACCACAAACAAATTTCAATTGATTAAGTTTTTCTAATGGCAAATATGCTAAGTCCTCAATGCCAATAGATTTTACCCATAATCGACATCTGAAAAAATAGAAGATCACAAGTCAAAAACATGGGTCAAACTAAGCCAGTAAAACTAATAAATTCATAATAAATTGCTAAATAAAATAAAACTAACAACTAACATGGGTAGGATTTAAAGCCCGCCTACACTTTCATACAATAAAAAAGAAAATATTTTATTTTATTTTATATAGATTTGTTTCCAAGGGAGGCAATTGAAAGTAATATTTACCCCGAAACAGGCAAGAGTGACTATTCTAATGTCAAACCCTACAAATCAATCAGCCTCACCTCAATTATTCTGCTTAAAACCATAGAAACATTATGCAAGACGGAACTGAGAGATGGAGCATAAATACTGATACCACTGCATGCCACTCAACACAACAAACAAACTGCTGCATTTACAAAAACAGGTTTGTCTGGCAGTTGCAGGCTGCATAAAAATTACTCCAACTATAGTGTAGTGTAGGAACAATAAGTAATGTTACTTGCTTACTTACTTTAACCTTGAATCTATACTAGACAACCCTTTGTAGATATCCATAGAATAATGGAAGTATCCTGATAAAAAGGGTATTGACAGACAGACAGTTCCTATTTCCATAAGAGTTAGGCCGGGACTCCACCAAAGCGGAGATGTGTGCGGTGTGCTGTGTGCTGTGCGAGAAGAGATGTTTTTCAGCTCGCGGGACTCCACCAAAGCGGAGATGTGTGCGGTGTGCTGTGTGCTGTGCGAGAAGAGATGTTTTTCAGCTCGGGTGCGAGGCGTTGAGTGCTCAGTACGCATTCTGACACGAAAGGTAGACGATGTCGCTATTATTACAAAAAAAGTATCTTCTTTTACTTGAAGAAGAACTACAGTCTGAAGAAGCAGAATTGATAGCTTTATACTACCTAAACAAAAGAAAACATCGGTTTTGGAAAAGAAGTCACTTGTATTACCATACCAGTCATGGAGAATTTTTTACTCTGTTTAATGAGTTAGATGATGAAAGTTTTACCAAGTCCTACAGACTACCGAGGAATATATTCTATGAACTACATAACTTAATTAAACCGCATATATTTAAGCAAGATACTAACTACAGGAGATCTATCTGCACCCAAGAGCGGCTAGCAGTATGTTTGAAGTAAGTACCTACCTAATTATTTTTTTGTTAATGTGTGTTTGTGTTTATGTGTGTTATCTGCGTTTGAATGTGATCAGTCTTTTTGAGTGTTTGTTTTTTTTTGTGTAAAAGGGCTAAGTGAGAAGTACTCAAAACGAGAATCAAGAAGTACGAGAATACATGAAAAATATTATGTAAACTGAGGTATGTAAGGATTACGAGAAATCGAAATCCGTTTTCTCTTTCTACCCCTCCGGGAGACTGGAGTGATGCATATTATGTAAAAACCAAATATATTTTTATATTATCTTATTTATTCATAAAGAAAACAAAAAAATCAACTGCCGTTCTGGGAGTAGCAAAAAAAACGTAAGGTTATATTAGAAACATAACGTACAAAAAAATTATAACAGTAAATCACATGAGACATATTGCTTTCTTTTCCATATAGTTACAAATTATCATATGTGTCTTCTTCGTTTCTGAATGCTTCTTCTATCTGTTCATCGGTCATGTGCGTATCTTCCAAGCTTGGAACAGGTGCCTGTGTCGAACTTGGACCCGGTGTTTGTGTTGAGCTAGGAACCGGTGCCTGTGTTGAGTTAGGACCACCGGCCTGTGTTGATGTAAGAACCGGTGCCTGTGTTGAGCTAGGACCCGGTGTCGAACTTGGACCCGGTGCTGAAGTGTAACCGGGGGAATACCAATTATTTTCATTTGTGTTATACCATGTGTTTTGTAGCTCAAGTTCTTCCAATTCTAAAAGAACATTGAAAATTTTACGTTTAGCCTGAAGCTGCATATATTGAGAAAGTTTTTTTACACTTTTTGATATCGACAGAAAAAAAGTGTCCATTTCGTCAAGGGTATTATTTTTCTCTATCAATGATTGTATTTCTAGTTTTTCTTGGCGTATTCTTTCACGGTTTGCATGGTGCTGTATAAGTAAATTACTTATTTCATCCGATTTTCTTGTTGCATTTCTGCATGTCGAGGCTGAGACGCTTGATGTCGGTGACGGCGAATGTTGTACAGATGGACGATCTTCTGGAGTGCTTCTTGTATGATAGCTTGATGTTTCAAAAAACTCATCGGTTACATTATTTTCCAATGAATTTGTTTCCTGTTCATTTATATTTGTTTGTGAGGTATAATTTGTAGTCCTGTTTCTATTCGTCATATATGGTATCAAAAATTCCATTACCTTCTCATATTTCCATTCACGAATTTGTTTACCACTCTGTCCACTTCTAGTGGCATTCTTCCTTTTTAATGCGTCCCGGTGGCTGTCTCTCAACTTTTTCCACTTAGATTTAGCCGTTTTTACTGAAATAAAAATAATTGAAATCATTATAAATATTAAATGTTGACATTGCCATAGTCAAAATATACTTACCGCATTATCACTCATGCAGAATTTATAACCATTATAAATATTTAAAAAATACCAGAGTTTCAAGGGAAACCAATTTATAAATAAAAATATCTGAAATCAAACATACAAAACGGATTGTATCTCTCGTACGTGGTCGCGGCAGACGGCGGCGTCGAAATTTGAAACGTTAATAAATAACGAGTGATAAATCCATTTTATTTGTTTGATTTCAATGTGTTGTGCTCGAGTGAATCTTAGACTTTTAATTGTTTATTTTCTATTATTTAAAAATGGCTATAACTTTTGAACGAGTGAAAATTCTGTAAATACATAATTTCAGTAATGCCTAATCTTTTATACACACATCAAAAGTGTCTAGGGATATTTCAATTAAACCTAAATTACTAAAATTATATTAACTTTTTGTTAAAGCATGTACACATTAAAATAAACCTTGTTTAATAGACTATTTAATCTGATAATAAACTTTTAAATAAAGTTAAATTTAAAAAAAACTTAGAAGAAGAGGAAAAACTCAAACAAAATTTCAATCTTAACTTTATTTTTGAAACATCAAAACTTAAACAAAACAACAATTTTTTTTATAAAAATTCTTGAAAACTTAAAATTAATATTCCGTGGATCCACCTAAGACTCTCCTGACACATTTGCAGCGGTTCTGCATACTCAAAACAAGGGTGTCAATATCCTGTTGTGGAATACTGTCCCATAATTGCCGTTTCTGAAGCCATGAAGACCAGTCAGAGCGTTATATCCAGGCTTTGGTCATGTTATCGTGTCACGGAGGAAGTGGTGGAACGGCACCGAGGACCTCAACGCATTACAACACATGTACAGGACCGATTCATAGTAAATGCTGCACGAAGTCAACTAAATGCAACGGCGATGCAATTGGTTCAAAGGCTACAGAGAGAGTATGGTTTGCTGGTAAGCGGTCAAACTTTGAGGAGGCGACTGCATGAAGTCAATCTACGTGCTCGTAGGCCATTTTGGGTATCAGCACTAAGGAGAGGTAATCGAGGATGAAGATTACAATGGGGAAAAACTGGAACCATTCTCAATGGTCACTTGTGCTTTTCACTGATGAATCTAGGTTTGGATTTCATCCTGATTCGCGAAGAGTACGCGTTTGGAGAAAACCTGGACGTTGGAATCGACTGCAGCACCCACAACAAGTTCATGCATATTAAGGTGGCACGATTATGGTTTGGGCAGGAATTCGTCTCGGCGGTAGAACGGACCTCGTTTGGATACAAGGCAATATGACTGCTCGAAAATACCGAGATGAGGTGCTAGAGCCTGTAATCTTGCCCCACAAACAGCAAATGGGACAAAATTTCCAGCTAATGCACGACAATGCCCGTCCACATACGGCGCGTATCGTTACAAGTTGGTTACAACAGCATGTTATCCAAGCTTTAGACCGGCCTGCACAATCCCCTGACTGGAATCCTATTGAGCATGCCTGGAATATGCTTCAGAGAAGAGCTCGTAGGATTTTCCCTGTTGATATTGTGCATCAAAACCAGCTTTTCTTGCATCTTAGCAGCAGGATTTGGGACAGTACTCCACAACAGGATATTGACACCCTTGTTTTGAGTATGCAGAACCGCTCCAGATGTGTCAGGAGAGTCTTAGGTGGATCCACGAATTATTAATTTTAAGTTTTCAACAATTTTTATAAAAAAAAAATTGTTTTGTTGTTTAGGTTTTGAAATTTCAAAAATAAAGTTAAATTGAAATTTTGTTGAGTTTTTCCTCTTCTTCTAAGTTTTTTTTTTAATTTAACTTTATCTAAAAGTTTATTATCAGATTAGATAGGCAATTAAACAAGGTTTATTTTAAAGTGTAGGTGTCTCAACAAAAAGTTAATAGAATTTTAGTTATTTAGGTTTAATTAAAATATCCCTAGACACTTTTGATGTGTGTAGTTCCGGAAACAACACGACACTGATTAAGATATTATTTTGAAATGACCCTTCTATTCTAACTGAAACCACGACACAAATATAAATCTATATTATAATTATCACAGGTATTTGGCGACTGGTTCAAAATTTTCACAAATAGCTGAAAATTTTAGGATTGGAAAATCGACTGTTCCAAGAATTATAGAAGATGTCTGCGATGCCTTGTGGACAGTATTACAACCTTTGGTTATGCCAGAACTTAATGAAAATGATTGGAAAAAAATTTCAAAGCAATTTGAAGAAATCTGGCAATTCAAAAACTGCGTCGGGGCCATTGATGGCAAGCATGTGTACATGTTTGCACCCCCAAAATCTGGGTCCTCATATTACTGTTATAAACACAGGTTTTCAACTGTAATGATGTGCGTAGCCGACGCTACCCGAAGAATAATTATGGTAGATATAGGTTCAATGGGAAGGTTCAGCGATGGTGGTATTTTTGCTGATAGTATATTCGGAATTCGTTTGAGAGAAAACAGACTAAATCTACCACAGCCACAACCCTTGTACCAAAATGGAGAACCTGTACCGTTTGTTTTTATTGAGCTTAATGAGACCATATCCACGCGATAATTTAAATAACGAAAAACGAACATACAATTATAGACTTTCAAGAGCTCGTCGTATTGTGGAAGCTACATTTGGTGTATTATCACGGAAATGGTACGTATACCGTAAAGAATTTGAATGTAAAATAGAAACAGTGGAAAAAGTGATAAAAGCAACGTGTGTTCTACACAACTTTTTAATTGACAAGATGCCTGGCTATCTAGATAATAATGAAACGGGTTTGGCCACGACTATGTTTAACGACACAAACGTGGAAAATCTATTATCGAATGACAATATGGATGCCTATCAAGTTCGAGAAAAATTCTGTAGTTATTTCAACAACGAGGGCGCCGTTCCATGGCAAGACACTCGTATTACAATATTACTTGAACGAAATACTTAGTATAATAAATTGCACTTACCGTCAGATAATTGAGTTTCTTTCAAAACGTTCTCCCAAGCTGCATCTTTGACGTCAGTAAGTTTATAGGTATCTATTGATGTGTTCCATAGACATGGATATTTTTTTACTGATTCAATAAATTGTTCATCCATTACGTTTTATTTAAATTAACTAATTGTTTACGTTGAAAAATACAAACTGCACGAATTATAAGCGTGTGCTCGCGTGCACGGTACTAGCAAGATGGCCGGCCGGCGCGCGCGCGGGGTTCTGCGGGTTGCTAGCGGGCGAGAGGGGGGAGGGTGACATCGCTCACTGCACGCCGCTCACATCTCTCGTCTCCACTGCGCGTCGTCCGCGCACAGCTCACGGCTAAACTGTACTTCTTTGGGTTGGGAGGGGTAAAGGAGGCTCCCCAAACACCCCCAAACGCCTTTCCAAACAAAGCAAAAGCTTACTTTTAGAGATATAATGATAAATATGTACGATACCGGATTGGCAAATTAAAGGCTCGTGAGGGTCTCCGGCGCTGCGTGTTACGCTTCAGGCACTGCAGAAACTTCAAGATACAAAGTTTAGACACGCGTGTGTCTAAACTTTGTATCTTTTCACACACACGTATAATTTTCTAAAGAAAAAATAACTTTTCGTAATTTTTCACAACTTTCACATAATCGTCTGTTTGTATGACCACAGACAATAAATAAATAATATATCGCGCGTAAAATGCAAAATTAAAAAAAAAAGTTCTTTTTTAACACCAACCCCTAGTAGATTAAGTTTAATTATTGAATTAAAAATTAATGACATTAGACAATATTAAATAGGCAAAAGTTAGCCCATATCGAAATGGTTGGTTAGGTTAGGTTAGAACTGTGACCACACAACGCGCGAAGGCGAGCGAGCGGAGCGAGCGTGCCGCGGCAGCGGCCGCCGAGCGCCAGATTCCCTCTTTTGTAAAGTAAACATTTTGGTTTCTTTACTCTGTACAATAATAATACGTGGCGTCGGATGTCAAAAGAGTGCTTCAGTCTTAATAGGTACAAAAAATTTTCAAACTTCTTTATTAGTAATTATTATTTATGCATCCGACATTATAAAAGGTTTACTTTGTGTGGGAGTGTGGCATTTAAGGCGCCAAAACTTATGTGTTTATCTGTGGTCAGAGTCATAATAGTTGTGCCAGTGAGTGAAAGTCTGGTCAGTGTTTTGCAAAAAATTACGAAAAAATAAGTTTTTTCTGGAAACTGTGTGTTTGTGTGTCTAAACTATGGATCTTGGAGTTCTTGGAGTTTGTTATTGTATGGGCTCAACTTTCTGAAGCCCCACAGACCTTCACAAGCGTTAAAATTGGCAATCCGGTATCGTAAATATTTATCATGATAACTCTAAAAGTAAGCATTTGCTTTGTTTGGAAAAGGGTTTGGGGGGGTCCAGGGAACCCCCTTTACCCCTCCCAACCCAAAAAAAACCAAAAATCCCAACCCAAAGAAGTATAGTTTTACCATCTCCGCTTCCATCGCGACATACAAATATTACACATCTCCGCACAGCGATCTCCACTGAAGCTGAGCGGAGAGGAGACGTGTCAATAACTCAATTCTATTGGTTGTTTAAAAAACATCTCCTCTCCGCTCGTCTCGTCTCCGCTTTGGTGGAGTCCCGGCCTTATGGTACCCTAAAAACAATTAACAAATAACCTGAGCTAAATTTGTTGTCTATCATCTGATGAGGAGTTGTATTTTGAATCTCCAAATATCATTATCAAATCAAGCCATTTTTTGGTTATTGCTGCTTTATAGTATTATAACAGATATAACAGATGCGATTAAAAACCATGCGTAATATCATTGCAAATATCTGTTTACTTACACATAAGTTACAAAAAATTGATTGTCTCTTACCTGTTTGGATCAAGCGGAAACCGTGCCAAAAATACATTTGATTTTGGCAAACGCCGCTTACCACAAATCACACATTTTTTATAATTCTTGCTTTCCATGGTAGGAAATAAACAAAAATTGAGTCAATATCTCGTTAACTTAGAAATTTAGAATAGAGTCACTGTCTCGGAAAATCTCACTCAACACAAATCACTCGGGGGCGAAGTACTTTCAGCGAAACAAAGGAGCAGGCGCTCGACTTCGTATTCGGCGAAAAATGTACGTACGCACAGCACAGAGTAATTGTAAATTTGCAACTAGATTTGAGCACGACACGGCAAGATGCAACGAACAAATCTAATGACTTTTGCCAATCTGCACTCTTGATGATGTTGACCACAGAGAATTTATAACCATAGATGTTGACGTTTACTCAAACCATGAACTGTCAAAATTGACACATCGTTGTCATCCAATCTGTTGATCAGCCAACATAATAATGAAAATATTTTTACTATTATGTTGGTCAAAAATGCTGTCCAAATTTCAAACAATCCTTCAAATAAAAATAAACTTTATGTAATTACCATAAAGTACAAATTTATGCGATTCAAAGACCCTAACTAACCCAAAGTTCTATGTGTCCACCCACTGGTAGTGTTGTGACTTTCGTCGAAGTTAGTCGTGTACGTAGGATTGAAAGATGTTGGACTATGATATAGTTGCGTGTATCGCAAGTGTAGTGTTGTATGTTATTATTCGTAAAAAGAACCGCAAAATCAAACGAAGATATTGGGTCAGACCAAGTGTACGAAATAGGCCTAATGTGTCCCTGATACTTATAGATTTTAGAAAGGATGACATAAACCGAAGAAATATTCGTTCGAAATAACTTAAACTTAACGTCACTTTAAGGATCTCTAGTGGAGAATTTGAAATATTACTGAATTTAACTGGACCCATGATATCAAAAACTGACACCCGCTGGAGAAATGCTGTGTCAGCTGCCGATCGACTAGCAATTACTTTGAGATACCTGGCTACAGGAGACTCTTATTTTTCACGCGGTACGCTGTTTAAAGTGTCTCCACAAGTTATTTCTTTAATAATTCCAGATGTTTGTCAAGCGTTGGTATCTACATTATCCAATTATACAAATATCCGTAACACATTAGGTAGTTAGAAACTAAACCTTCCTAAGTAACATATCTATTCCTAGTCGAATTATAATATCTATGATTTCATACTGTACCTGGAACTTCACACACATTTTACATACATATAACTAGAACTACACACACAAATATCACAAACAATTTTATTTTACAGATGCCGAATACACAGGAAGAATGGCTATCAGTGGCTCGGAGTTTCATGCAGAAATGGAATGTATCTAATTGCGTAGGTGCCCTCGATGGGAAACATATACGTATTTCATGTCCAATTAATAGCGGTTCTGAGTTTTTTAATTATAAGTCATATTTCAGTATTGTTTTGCTAGCTTTAATCGATGCCAATTATAACTTTTTATACGTGGACATTGGATGTCAGGGCAGAATATCTGATGGTGGAGTTCTACGCAATTCAACTTTATTTCATATGATACGAGATGGAACTTTAAGTCTGCCACAAGCGATTCCATTACAAGGGAGAAATACACCTGTACCTTTTTATTTCATCGGTGATGATGCTTTCCCCATCTCACAGAATATAATAAAACCATTTTCTGGATATCATACAAAAGGATCACCTGAGAGGGTTTTTAATTATAGAAGTAGTCGCGGGCGCATGGTTGTAGAAGACGCGTTTGGCATTTTATCTAATAAATTCAGAATTTTACATTCACGCATTGGCTTACAAAATGAGAAAGCAAAACTTGTCGTGATGGCTTGTGTGCATCTGCATAATTTTATGAAGAGAAATGAAAGAACTACTGATGGAGTTTTGAACGAAGAGCAACAAAATATTCCGCAGATCAGTCAGCAGTCAAGTGTAATTAGAAATGAGCTAAAATGTTATTTTCTGTCGGAACAAGGTCAGCTTCCTTGGCAATATCAAACATAATGGTTTAAAGAAATAAAATATGATTATTCGAATAATCGTTTTATTTAGGAATCAGAAACATTTATCAATAATTTTAAGCTTTTATTAAAATAAAATAATTCAACTGAAAATATTTAAACATTGATTTTAATCTATAACACTATTTTCGGTTAAATTATTTTCCAAGACTTGTAACAGACACTGTCACTTGTGTTGACATCTGGGCTAATTTGCATTTCATAGTTTGATTGAACAGAGTAAGAGCGCGAAGTTGAGGAATACAAAGATAATAATTATCTTTGGTCATTATACAGGGTGTCCCACGGCAATGCCACATGGAGGGAAAGTACCTTAAATATTGTAGATAGAGCATTTTACTGAAAGAAGACATCATTTGAATTTTGAAAACATTTTAAACTGCATTCATAGATATTTAAATAATTACATAGTTGAACCGGGAATCGAACCTGTTACTCGAGAAAATTAATCAACCTGTAGTTTTATCCTACCGATCGAAAGGCTTCATCACAAGGATTATTTTTTGCTAAATAACATAGGGTCAAAAATAAAAGAAAGACCATGAATTTTAACATTTTTAATACAAAATTAGTCAATTTTTCAAATGCTCAAAACTAGTCCCTTCTTCTTGAATACAAAGTGATAACTTTTGATTATTTCGTTCCCTGACGATTTTTTGGTCTTGTTGTGGTGGATATTTATTTATTTAAATAATGCGTACTACTCAAGTGGGTAGATTTATTAGTAATAACACAGATTAATAAATAGTTACTACGTAACAGATACTTCACTCCCATACAAAAACGAAAATACCTACGCTATAATTACCTACAAAATCATAATAATAATACCAGCTGTTTGCTGCGAGGAGAAATGTACCATAAGCACGCACAAAGACAGTTGAGATTGCTTTGCCCGCCGCGCGACCCACGTGCGATTGCGTCATCTAGCGAATGTACTAGGGTTGTACGTATGACGATAATGGTAATAAAACGAATGTTTTATAATAACAATTATTTTTTTATTTGTTGATCAAATATTTTTTAGTTTAATAAAATGACTGATGCATATTTTTCGTTTAATGAATTCCCGATTATTATATTTTAGTGTCGAAAATATCCAAAACCGCGTGAATAATTTTAATAAATAATCAAAAGGGAAACAGGAGAATTGGGAAACAGGGGAATTGCACAATTATCACGCAATAATTACGTGGTTTCGGCATTTTGATAGTCAGCGCTGTACCCGTGACGCGCGAGCACTCAGCCGGGCGCGCGACAGCCCGGTGTTCGTTGTATCGTCGACGATACGCGAAGCGGTAGGCATAAAACGCGTGGCCTTGAGCGAGTGACGGACGCCTGGTAATAAGTAGTTATGATTGTCAATTGTATGTCCTTACGGCAATAAGCTTTTAACTTTTTAGAACAAAAATTTACATCAAATGTTAAAATTCACGGTCTTCCTTTTATTTGTGACACTATGTTATTTAGCAAAAAATAATCCTTATGATGAAACCTTTCGATCGGTATGATAAAACCACAGGGTGACTTTTTTTTCTCGAGGAACAAGTTTGATTCCCGGCCCAACCATTCAATTATTTAAAAATCTATGAATGCAATTTAAATTGTTTTAAAAATTCAAATAATGTCTTCTTTCCGTAAAATGTTCTATCTACAAGATTTAAGGTACTTTCCTTCCATGTGGCATAGCCGTGGGACACCCTGTATAATTTCAATGAGTGTAACTTGGAATTAAGTTTAAATATAATATTGTTTTCGGTCTGTGGCAAGCCGTTACCGTAAGGAAAGGCAAACAAGACTATTTATTTACATTTTGCATGGATAATAAATCAAAATATTCTTAAATCTTCATACTGTTTACCTTTACCTTTCTCCAAATCAAAAAACACGTAGTCGATGGATCATACTCGCTACTTATAACTTTCCAATATTTCACTATAACTAGCTTCAATTAATTACCTGGTCATTAAAATAATGCTGTGTAGGGGTTATGTGTGGGGAGATAAAGAAAACTTACGTTAACAGACTACAATATTTATTACTTTATAAAACAAAATGATAACTAATTACAAATAAAAGGTTTCTATGAGTCCTAACTAACAGCCTAAACTCTAACACAATAAACCCTACTCACGTCGCGCCGTGCACTATCCGACAATCGAGAGGTTCGCTAACGAAAGCCAACACGAATATTCAAACAGTACACGACGGGGCGCCAGTCTATGTCCGACAAGTAGCGAGGCAGAGGAGACCGACCTAAGTCGATACAGCTGTTGCACCCGTTTCCGTGCCGAACGCAGACTGCCTATGCTCGGCCGGAGCGCGGTTTTTAAAGGTGCGCCGGGTCTCGCGGGCGGCGTGTGCGGCGAGACGGGGGGTCCTCGCATGGTCGCTCGGCGGGCACTGGAACTGACGCGTCTCGATGACGTTGTTGCGTTACAGCTGTTATCTATATTTTTACCCATTCATCGCAGTACATACTTAATTATTAAATTTTTTGCAGTTTTATTGTTTATTAAATGTTCTGTGTTTGGCGTGGCGAGGGAAGAACTGTTTAGGCTGTTCAACAACCCCACAGAATGAGTCGCTGATAGTGTAGACTCACTATCGACAGCTGACTGTGAACAGCATGATGGACTATGTTTACAATCAGGTGTTAGATTGCTAGTTATTAGTTAATAGGCTCAGAACCACTGAATAGGCTCACAAAGGTGATTGAGTAAATCAAACAGAGGGCTGTTTTACATAGGCTATAATGTGTAATTATCACAGTACAAGATAGTACGTCAATTAACAAAGTACAGGGAAATGCCTTCGCGATAGTGAGCCGAGTAGCCGAATCTCTCATTTTCACTACACGAATAACTGGTTTTTATTTTATCTACTAATATACTGTGTCCAATAATTTGTTCTTTTAATGTTTGGAAACACTTTAATGATTTACAGTTTATATCACCACAGGTAAGGTCTATATTTTCACTGTTATTGCTCAAGATTGAGTTTGCAGAATGCAACGGAGTCGGACCATTAATAATCTTATCGCCTGACGGTTGTTTCACCCTTGATCACAGACTGATGCTACCACTATAAACCCTGCTTGTTGAACCCCTGTCATTACTTGCTTAATCTGTTTTACTAATTCTGACCATTTTGTCGCACTTGCAGAAAAAGTATAAAAAATGGGTTGTTTAAAATTTTTAATCAAACCACGAAGCATGAATACTCTGCAAATCTGTTTGCCTTTGTTGGCCGTTGTCAACTACTCCCATAATTTTACCCTTCCTTTCATTATAAGTAACTAGCTTTTCTCCTCTCGGGTCCCAGACTATATCTGTACCAAATTTCATTCAAATCGGTTAAGTGGTGAAGGCGTGAAGAAGAGACAGACAGACAGAGCTACTTTCGCACTTTCGCATTTTATAATATTAGTACGGATTTGTGCTTTAACAAAACTTCGTCAAATAGCAATATGCATAGCCTTTCTGTAATTTGTTTTTTGCCTTCAATTGCAAAAATATTTTTTTATTGAGCCCTGGTTGAAGATTGCATTTTTGTATGATTTTTGTGAGGGTTTGATTTGCCGGCAATATAAATATTTTTCTTAGAAATGTATACGTCTTTGGACTCTGTTTAAAAATCGATAGCGCTTCAATTTTTTCCTGTAGCGTGAATCGTCGTCCTTTGTTTTTTTTTATCTTCTCACTACTGTACCCGCATTAATAGTTTTGCTGTAGGGGAGGGGAGGGGGGGGGAGGGAGAGCTCATAACCGTGGCGCCAAGGGAAATAAACAATTTTTTTTTATTAAAAACTAGTCACAACTTTTTGTTTACTTATACATTTATTATTTGGCAGTGAATTGGGTGAAGTAAAAAAGCAATTTTACGAAGCCTTCTTGAAAACTCCATTGTGCCCCAGGGTAGGGGTAGCATGGGGTACACAGTTCGGGGCAGTACTATTTTAACAGGTGCAAAATGAGCAGGTGTGGATTTCTTATTTATTTATTTATTCATTATTATAAAAAAGATACAATATTTATTTAAAACATTCTCCCACAAAACCGGTTTCGCGGTTTGACTGTGGGTGTTCTTCTAAATCTGCGTCATCAACTCCTGCACAGGCTGTATGGACCCACTGTCCACATCGCTCGCAGGCCACCCAACGCTCCAAAGACTTTAAATAAGTGTGGTTTTCATCAAGACAGTAGATGCATAAGGCATCCTCCTTAGCAGTTTCTCTATCAGAGCGAGCTTTTTGGGACTTTTTTGGTTTTTTTCATATTTTTTTTCAACCAGGGACCATCGGGGTTTGAACATTTCTTTGTCCGTTTAAGTTGTTCTCTCTCTTCTAATTCATTTTTGTAGGGGGTTGAAGTGAGAACAACGGTCTTCCCTCTACGATAGTTTTTTCTCGCTTTGTTCGTTTGATCGACTGAGGGGATAGGGAGAATATCTTTGGGAGAAGCATTTTCAAAGGAAGTTGTCAAATTACGACAAACTCTTCGAATTGGAGATCGGGGAACGCTGTTTCTTCTGGCGTAGATAGTCCAGGCTGAGGTTCTGAAATAGTTGACTTATCGTATATATGACCGTTCATGTTGCAAGTCCTCTGTGTCAGTCTGATACCTCCTTGTACATTTTTCTAGATTTGATGAGTACAAGTCTAATTGCTTTAACAAATTTAATCTTTCCCTGTTAAGTTTTACATTCTTAATAAAAAAATTTTGTTTCTTTACCATTTTTTTTTGTTTTAACAATGTATTTGTTTAATTTTATATTTTTCTTTAATTTATTTTTGCTGCTAATTCTTACTGTATTACAAGGTTTTGAGTCATCATCACTTGTTAAATCTATAATACTACAGGGGTTTGTTTGAGAAACCATTGACGGGGCAATAGGCACCAACTCATTGAATAAACTTTGATTCAACGAGGCTGTGATGTTTAAGTTTGTAGTTTCCAGTTGTGAAATTTGACTCTGAGCCTCTTGTAGTTGCTGTTGTAACATATATTTTTGACTAAGAGCTTGTTCATACTCTGTACTACATTGGTTGAATCCGTCCACAACAAGTTGGAGTCTATCCCGGGCTTCTATGGCCTCAGTGAATTGAATAAATAACAGAGCCATTTCACTTTTTAACCTCCTGTTTGTCTCGTGGGCTTCGGCAAGAATCGTCTCATTGCCATCTATTTCCTTATTCAGTTGGGCACAGAGCTCCTTTGACGCCTTTAGTTCGCTCAAAGCCAGACTAAGTTTAGACTCCTCTTGGCAAGCATAGGCACTGCGTGTGATAGACATGATCAAGGAAATAGAGAGAAACGATATTAGAAATAGAGACAGAAGCTTAGAGGGTAATAGTATAGGGAAAAAAATGAAATTTAGATATAAAGTTAAGAAGTTCTGTAACCAAACCAACTAAGGTTATGTTTACGTTAAAAATATTACTCCGTGTCGGAATTTGTTAAAAAAAATGAATATTGTAATTAATGCTGAAATAATTTCACGCAAATTATATAATAACAGTTGAAATATAATGTATTTGTACCTGTTAACAAGATGACAATGCAAACTCACTCGAGCCGGTAACCTGTCACGGAAACATCAATTTTTACACTATATTTTAAGCTTGAATTAACGAATTTAACACTAATTTCAGATTAATATCATATAAACTTTGTAAGAAATTGGAAATAGGCTAACAAAACAAAGAAAATTAATATTTTAAATTAAAAATTATACGGGACTATTTAAATCAGCTGTTAGCTGTAGTGTTGCCACAGGAAAAAAAAAGTAGTACCAATATATCCATGAATGAAACAGTTTCTGCAATACAGAACAACCAATTTACGGGTACCACTCCGAATGATAATCGTAATTTCTTAGCCAATCATTTTATAACAAATGGATCCATTCCGTGGCAAGATGAGTACTAAATAAAACTATACATAATTTGTTATTATTAGAAAGTTTACTTTTACTGGTGGTACGTTAAGATATGCGTCTAGGTAAGTACTACCGCGGTATCATATGTTCTGCCGCCAACTAGTAGTTTGCTAACTACACACTATTAACTTCCGGTTTGAAGGGCACTTACTGTAGCTAGTGAAATTCCTGGTCAATTGAGACTTAAGAACTAATGTCTCAAAGTTGGCAGCGGCCTAGCACTCTGGCAGTGCCTCTGGCACTGTCGAGGTCCATAAGCGGCGGTAACCACTTACTAACGTCTCGTTTGCCGCGATTGGGAATAAAAAAAACTTTAGGTACCTACCATTGTATCAGATGTGTCTATAGGATTATTTTTATCGTGTAAAAAGTGAAATGCTTCGTAAGCAAACCATTTTGATGTCTAAGACTGGTTTCTACAGTGTGCCCATGTTCGGCAAGTAGTACTTTGTCCACGGAAAACTCTGTATGCCTCTCCTTGTGCTGACATATAATAGCGTAAATCTGGGTTTTTGTTAATTTTGGATCTACTGGAATTTCGTGTCTGTTTAACCAGTGGATCATTTCCTGTTTAATGGTGTTTGAGTTGGGGGGTCTTTCAACATATTTGTTGTGATAGGGTGCGTTATCGATAACTAGAACAGAATCACTGGGTATATTTGGTATTAATTGATTAACCAGCCATTTTTCGTAGTTATCGTTATTCATTTCATTGTGATAGTCACCTGTAGTGTCCGTGGATTTATACGTTAAAAAGGCACCGGGTACAAAGCCTTTTTCATTACCCGCATGAACTATTATCAAACGTTGACCTTTTGAAATTGGCTTTTTTACTCCTTTTTTCTTGTCATCACTCCAAGATTTCCCTTTAGTGTGGGATGTATGTATGTAAGACTCATCCATGTAGACGATATTTTTTCCTGATTCGCGAAATTTGCGTATTTTATCGAGGTATTCCATCCGTTTGAGACTTACATCGTGCTTTTCCATTAGAAGTTTTCGATTATCTTCCATTTTAGTGAACCGAAATCCCATCTCGTGAAGTATTTTTCTCAACGTCTTTTCAGACCCATTGTAATTAATAGCTTCAGATAATTTAGCTTTTAATGATTTTATTGTTGGCAGTTTATTAAATCGTAAGTGAAAATCATACACCATTCTTCGAACAACATCATAATCAAAATCGTCCATATGCAAACGAAATTGCTTTTTTGGTCTCCCTTTTTTTGGAGTGCTGAACTTTATTTCAGTAGAATGTGTTTCAGTACTGACTTCGTTTAATATATTGTTCAAAGTTCTTCTTGAAATTCCAGTGGCATTTGCAACTCGCTCTTGAACCTTCTTAAAATAACAACTTACATTTTCATCTTCATTTTTTTTTAATCTGTCACTATCGGTTACAAAATATTTATAAACATTGTAGATAATTTCGCGTGACTGACCTCGTAAAGGTTTCCCTCTTTTTCCTAAAGATGCCATTGTGCAATTTTAAATTATTTAAATTTGGGGGTGTTAACAACTCTTAATATATATTTTGAACTGGACGCGACCGCACTTTATCGCACTTGAACAACGACTGACAAACGTCACATAGGTAGTGTGCGACAGAGATAACGCTCTACGAAGCCGAAATTAGCCGATTGTCTCTTTCCAAAGGTCGATGTGCAATATTTATTGCCGGGTACTGTATGTTATTTTGACGTGTAAAGTATGACTATACTCCACCTATACTTTTTGAATATCATTGTTATGAGTATAGTAAGTAGGTCTAGATTTACAGCAATATTGGTATACATTATATTAATTATTAAAAGATTATAACTAACTTAATCCAGTTGTATTGCTTGTTTTTTCTCTATTCCTTTCTCGTCTATAGGAACTTAAAAGACTTTTCATTTTAGCCTTTAATTCCTTCTTGGGAAGATCAAAATTGTTGGCTATTTCATTCCACAAGTCTTCACGTTTATTTTTATTATGGTATTCATTTTGTCGAGGATCCCATAACTCTTTAAAATATCCATACATTTCAATTAAACGAATCGATGTTTCGTTGTCCATGTTTGTGCGCAGAAATTGTGATGAGTTATGGGCTTGCAGTATGTTTGTGATATTATAATTTAATAAAACTCGGTGGAGAAAATAATCACATGTACTCTCTTTAATTTTATATCCGCAACAAACGACAAAACAACCATAGACATTTTACACAGACAAGAGATATTGTGCCACAGATAATAAGCAATTTTTATATTTATTGGAGTCTACACTTCACAGAAATACGTCCAAACACAATTACTGCCGAATGTTTACTAAGAATGTTCGCGCGCGGCAGGTAGCCAGAAGCGTTCGCGCGCGGCAGTCGTCTTATCACATCGCGGCGGGCCGCCTCGCGCGGCAGCCGCGCTCGATTGCCGCTCGATATTTGGACACACCTTTAGGATATCGTTTACTTGGTTCCTTATGAAACTTAAATAATTTTGGCCGTTTGAAATGTGCGACAAGAAAACTGGGCCCCAAGTCTGCTATTACAATTGTGTCAGAATGGCTTCATCTTGATATCATAGTGGTCGATTTTGGCAAGTTTGGTAATCTACTAACACAATGGCGTCATTATGACTTTGATAAGGTCGATCACTGACACTTCATTGAAAAAAATGGCTAAATTGGTAATCTCGTACATAATGACACTAGAATGACTGACGAATTCGGTAATCTGCTAAAATTTTGACAGTTCCTTTGAACATTCACGTACCATTTGAATTTCATAGTGCAGTAATTGCTTTTAAGCCGGTAGCCGTGTGTCTCGAATCACGTTGTGTTCGAACAATAATACTAGTTTTTGATTAAGTGTCTTATTAATTACATTACTGCGATGTATTCGTTGCGATCTGCGATTCTGGACCTAGCCGACGCAGTGGATGATAGAGAAAGAAGAAGCAGGGAGTCCAGAAGGCGTCGTTTAGCCCGTCGGTTGATGAGAACTAATATTAACCCCTTTATTGATGTTCCCGAGGAGGAATTTGTCAAAACTTTTCGCCTCGGAAAGAACTCAGTAAGGGGGTTAATAGAAGAACTCATTCCCCTTATGGCTAAACGACGTCGAAATGATGGCATTACGACAGAAATGAAGGTGAGAATTTGACATTGCTTCATTATTCTATATATCTATAAACACATAGGTCGATCAGTGGGTCGTCTAAGGTCGATTAATATAATATTTGTTATTGCAGATTCTCATTGCACTTGCGTTCTATGCATCTGGTTCTTACCAAACTTTAATTGGACAGAGTGCCCTCCATAATGTCTCACAAATTACTGTGTCAAGAGCCATTAATCAAGTAACAGAGGCACTTAATAAATTGTATCATAAATATGTTAAATGGCCCACACAATGTGATGAAAGAAACATTTTAAAGGCTAAGTAAGTAGTTAAATATATCCTGATTATTTTGTTTGCATTGCTTGTTGTACCTAAGCAGAATTGTTTAGTTATTAAAAATGTTTCAGATTCTATCAAAAATTTCAATTTCCCGGTGTCCTGGGTTGTATTGATGGCACCCATGTGGCAATAATAAGGCCGGAGATACATGAGGAGCGCTATTATAATAGAAAGGGCTTCCACTCCCTTAATGTTATGATAGTAAGTATTGGGTAGATAGTAGAAATGTATACTATATAAACTATATAATGTCTGTAATGATGACTACACATATTAAAATATACTTAATTCATTTACAGATTTGCGATGCTGATTTGAATATTCTATGTGTGGATGCAAGCTACCCAGGTTCCACTCATGATTCCACAGTATGGCAGAGTCATCCACTAAGTAATCATTTAAAAACAATAACAGAAAATAGTAACGAACAGACATTTTTACTAGGTTTTACTTACAATATTTTTGTTCAAAAATATTCTCTTTTATCATACTCATGTGTTAGTGTTTGTTGGCAAAATGATTATAATTTTCAGGTGATAGTGGGTATCCACTAAGAAAAACTATGATGACTCCCATTCTCAATACTGTGGAAGGGACACCACAGCACCATTATTATGTGAAACATGTGACTGCACGCAATACAGTGGAGCGTTGCATTGGTGTACTAAAAGCACGTTTCAGGTAATGAACATTTTAAGGCAATTGTTTAACATACTCAAAAATAGGTATCACAAATTAGGTAAATTGGACCATACACAAATTGTTTGTCTTAATGATATATTAAAGTTTATAGATCAAGATGTTTGGTTAAATGGGGTTGTATAAAAGTAAACTGTTATTTTTTTCAGGTGTTTGCTTGCAGCGCGTGCTCTACATTATAGCCCTATAACTGCAGGCAAAATAGTAAATGCATGTTGCATATTGCATAATATTGCCAACTCAGCAAGGGACCCATTACCACCTGATGAGGTTTATGCAGAAGCACTTCGCTTGCAACAGGTATGTAATTTCTATTCCACTATTTTGGAATATGTTCAATGAAATATATAAATAATACTACTATGTTAAAAAATCAACATTTATTATTAACAATCAACATCAAATATTATTATTACTCTTTCTTACGTCTCATAATCAGTCTTTATACAAAACAACAATAAAGTTCTTCAATATTTAATTGGCATTAATCACTAATCAGTCTTTCAATTACAGGAGGAAAAAAAATTACTTTTATAATAAAATAACAATATTATCTAATCACTAATCAGCCTTTCAATTTAAGCAGGAAAATAATTATGCAGCACCTAATTATGAAGATCATCGAAGGGTGAACCGGGATCTACTTGAAGGTCGAGCACTGCAGCAGGCTCTTGTTGACAGACTGTGGAGAAAGGCATAAATTAAATTAGCAGGTATGTAAGGTAAACCCAGCTTAATATTCTGGTAAAGTAAAATATAAATCTTTGTTACAGGTCCATGGCATCGAAGAAAACAAGGTGAAAGAAAAGGAGATTTTAATATGTATATAATATGAAGAATAAATTTTATAATGCTCTTTTTATAAACAAGTTTCATTTAATCATTTATCTTTACAACCATTTATAAACAAATGCTGAACACAGAGTCCTGCTAAAATAGATTTCATTTATCTTGACTAATATTTTAAAGTCAAAATTACCTCTTGCACCCTTCATGAAACTAGTATGACTCAGAATCCGAAGGCATTATAATTCTGCGGACTTTCTGTGACTTTCATTTTATAATGCATACCTACATTATATGTAACAAGGTACTCACTGTGCGCCACTCAGCCGGCGTTTTAGGCAGTCCACCGAAATCGAATTTGGGCGCACTCCATCCAACATCTTAAACTTCGTCCTTCATTAATGCGCCTGCAGTGGCCAAGCGCCAGTTCTTGGTGGCACTCAACGTAATCAATGAGTGCCGAAATCTGCTCTATTAGCACCATTTTAAATAAAAACAAACTTTAAATAAAAAAAACAATGAAACACCGGCCGAATTACAACAAAATAATTCCTCTCGTCTGTCCGGAAATCTCCTGTAGATTTCGTGGATCGGGTCGGATTAAATGGCAAATATAGCATACATAGAGTATACCTTTCCTACTCTAACTTAAACAGACTGTAGGTGAAAGAATAAGACAGGCATACAACATCATATGCTAAACATTCAACAACATGAAAGATGTGAAACTGTGAAGTGACATTCTTACATTCTGTCAAATTGTCAATGTCAGAGTCAAAGACTGACATTGACGGTTTCACATTTATACTTGTTACACGAACATTTAATGTTTTTTGGTATTTACGAACTTCTTACTACTTCAGACTGCTTATGACACTGTTAATAATATGTAAAATGAAATGTTAATAAAATCTGCCATGAATAAATATTGTTAAATGTAGTAGTAGTTTTTCGAGAACCATTTCTACCAACAGGTTTCATAATAATGGCAATACCCGCAATTTCATTCTGGCACAATTCTCTATTGAGACCATTGACCGACCATTATGAATTAGCAGATTACGAACTTTTAGCAAAATGACAATGACGTCGTGTTGGTATGACCGATTTTATAAAATTAGCAGACTTGGGGCCCTGGTTCTACCACACGTTCAGCCACCGTTGGTGTTGAAACGATGACTCTGTCGAAGCATGCGGGTTCGTGTGAGACCAAACATATTCGTTGCGGATATTGCTGATTCCCGCTCTTGTGAAGGATGCCTCATCGGTCCACAGCACTCTTGATCCAAAATCTGGCATCGCTTCCACTTGGCACCGGTACCACTCGCAAAAGGTCACACGAGACAAACAATCTGCCGGTGTCAGCTGATGGGTGCGACGGAAGTGGTATGGGTGCTGACGTCATTATTTGACACTCGCCATACACCCAGCTCTAATGCAGCGACATGTGCTAGTGCGAGGATTTTGCTCGAAATGCTCCAGTATTGCTTCTTCAAATTCTGGATCGGTAGTACTCGGGCGGCCCTCTGAAGCAGGAGCGTGGAATGACCCAGTTTGCTGCAGACGATGTACCAACCGAATAAAACACGCCAACGAAGGCAATTGTCGTTACTGGTCTTCTGGCCCACCCTCGATAAAGCGGTGACGGTACAGTTCTCGGGCAGCCCGCAAATTCATTTATTTATTTATTTAAACTTTATGCACATATGTACAATGGCGGACTTAATGCCTTAAGCATTCTCTACCAGTCTACCCAGGGTGGTGCAGAGATTACATAGTTGGTGCACTAATAAAAAGAAAAATAAAAGAAATAGAATAGAACTTACTTAAAATAGAAAATAGAATAGACATAATTACCTACTTATATATATATTAAAGTATATACTACTTAAATAAATATAAATACATACATACATACATATAAAACAAAGAATGTAGTGACTGGTCAATAGACACTGCTCATATATTTTGAAAATGAATCCTCAATTTCCGCTTGAATCCATAACGGCTAGTGGCCGTCCTGATATCGAGAGGAAGCGCATTCCAGAGAAGAAAGGATTGTCAAATTGTCATCTTCTGCTAGGGTAGACGTAACTGTTAGGGCTCTTGTAGACGTCCGTTTTTTTCACCGGATAACGGACCGTCAATAAACGGCTATCCTTGTATACATATTTTTTTTATCGGATGGATGGACTGCCGTCTATATGCGTTAGTTTTGAACTGGTAGTCAGAGATTACACACGTGTGAAATGTCGAATAATAAGAAAAAAAAAAACTCGTATTGGCCTACTATTTGTACAAGAAGAAACAAAAAGAAATAGAAAAACGTAAAAGGTCATCGTGGGTGCATCCTATATTATTGGAAAGGGAAAAATATGGTGCATTTCAAACTCTTTTTACGAAGTTGGAAGAAGATGAAACTAAATTTTACAATTATTTTCGGATGAAGAAAGAAACCTTTCAACTATTATTAACAGCCATATATGATAAAATAAGACACGAGGATACTGACATGCGTCAATCTATTTCCCCGGCAGAGAGATTAGCTGTTACACTAAGGTATGTTAAAGACATTGATATATATGTACTACTAGATTACGCATGCAGTACACTCACTTTGTTCAACTCAGGTGTACTGCATGCCGTACACCTGACATTAGTGTGGTTTTGGGGATTACCTGTATTAATTCAAACAAAATTTAGTAGATAGTAATAGTTTTATTATACTCAAAAAAGAAATTAAGGAGTTTCAGAAAAATCGAAATCGTAATTAGGCGATGTGATTGAACTTAATTCAGTAATAATTGAAGATTGGGAATCATCTTGCTGCATGAGTTCTTGAGGCGTCCTGGATGTGGATGGAATGACTTGTGTTGGCTGATATTCATAAGGCATCCTGGATGTCGATGGAATGGGTTGTGTTGGTTGATATTCGTGTATCCTGTAGTCGGGTGTAGCCGTAGTGTAGCCTCGATTAATATTGTAATTGTAATTTTGCTGCTGCATGGACGCTTGATTTCTCCGAGTTAAATTTCTCATAACTTTAATGACTTCATATTGGAATTCAACATAATCGTCGTCACTATACTTGTCTACAATTGGAGCAATACCTTTGAAAAAACACATACTCTTACTCTTGTCTTCATCTTCAACTGATTTAATTAAAGTAAGCATTTGTCGATCAACTTCGCTACAGTCTGTCTTTCTCTTTTTGCTTGTTTTTGTTCTATCGGTAGTATTGGCTGGTGCGGTAGGGTCATTATTGGTTTGTGAGTCAGTTTCTTTGTTGTGAGGTTGTGTGATGTTTTTTTCTGATGTAATACTTGCTTCCGTTGTTCGGCGAGTCACAATTTTACACAAAAAGAGCATTTGATCGTAGAATTTATATTTTCGTAGACTTTTTGCACCAGAGCCGGATTTACATTCCTTAACTTTTTTGTGATATTTCATCCAGTTATCTCTTGCATTGTTCCATTTTTTTATGATATCTTTGCCTAAAAAAGAAAAAATTGTTACAGATATTTAGCTGCAGGGAACACGTTTAGTGATCTACATTACAGTTTCAGAATGGGTATAAAAACTATCAGCTGTATTGTACAAGAAGTATTTGAAGCATTGTGGGAAACCCTTTCTCCAATTTATATGAAGCTACCATCGGAAGACGAATGGTTAACAATAGTAAAAAATTTCGAGACGAATGCAAATTTTCCTCATTGCTTGGGAGCCATTGACGGCAAACATATTCGAATCATCAAGCCAGAAGAAAGTGGATCAATGTTTTTCAACTACAAGCACTATTTCTCAATAGTATTAATGGCTGTCGTAGACACAAACTATAATTTTGTTTTTATTGATGTTGGAGCCTACGGCAAAGAATGCGATTCAGCAGTATTTAAAGAAACAGAATTTTGGAAAAGAATAGTAGGCGATAAATTACATATTCCTCGACCTAAGCAGTTGCCAGGTGCAGGCAGTGAGTTACCTTATGTATTTGTTGCTGATGAAGCTTTCGCTTTACATCAACACGTACTTCGTCCTTACGGTGGGCATCAACTTGACTCAATAAAAAAAAAATTCAATTATCGTCTCACAAGAGCGCGACGCTACGTCGAATGCGCATTTGGTATTTTATCCAATAAATGGAGGATTTTGCATAGGCCATTAAATGTTTCAACAGATACTGCTGTTAACATTGTAAAAACATGCTGCTTATTACAAAACATAATTCATAAAGTAGAGGGTATTGCTAATAATGCTACTGACAATGCTAGTTCACACATGATGCCTACTCTATGCCATTTGCCTCGTTCCCATTCAACACGAGGTAATGTAACAGCAAATATAATTCGTAACAAATATGCAGAGTATTTCATGTCACCAGTAGGGCGTGTACCATGGCAAAATCAATATGCATAAAAATAATGAAAATAAAATGTTACTTACCAAAATCATTTTTTTCTTTCTCGGACATCGTTTCAAAACCTTCATTTAACGCAAGACAAATTTCTCTCCAAGCGGTAAAACTCGACTGTCTATTTTTGTAGCACTCTTGGGTTTTATCCCACAGTACAGGCCTATTTTCAACCAAACTTATTAACAATTCCATGTCAATATCACCCATTTTTAAAAGAACGCAGGTAGACGGCACTCAATTAACAGAAAACAGGCAATACGTCCGGCAGCGTCAACATGCACCAATACACTGGCGTGGATGACCGCCCTTTCTTACACCGGACCGGTGTCCGTCGCGCCGAGGGGAAGCGGTGGTGCACCCGGCGTAAATTGTTCGCCGGACCGATGTCCGGTGCATGTACACACATTCATTATAATTCATACACCACCGCGAATCCGGCAAAAAACACGGTCCGTTATCCGGTGAAAAAAACGGACGTCTACAAGCGCCCTTAGTGTCCATGACCACTAGGTACCATTAAAAAAGTTGATTACGAAATAAATATTGAACACAGTGTTGCCAACTGCTATTGTAAGAAATGCACTAAACAGAACCTAAAATTCACTAGGTTTGTGCTATCTACACTAATATTATAAAGAGGAAAACTTTGTATGTTTGTTTGTTTGGTTGTAATGGCTCAAAAACTACTGGACCGATTTTAAAAATTCTTTCACCATTCGAAAGCTACATTATCCACAAGTAACATGGGTTATATTTTATTTTGGAGAAAAATAGGGTTCTGTAAGATATTTGGGTTTTTCGGACACAAGGTGTAAAAAATCAACCAGAAAAGTTACTTATTTTGGGTACGCTGCCTAAACTATAAAAGATAGAACCATAAAACGTTCTAATCAATTGTAGATCTTATAAATACCTTCAAAAAAGTCCGCGACATACTATATAGCTATCTATGATGAGTGAGGCACAACAACCATTTTTTTATTAAAAAATAGTGTTATTTTTTTACTACATTTAAACGCGTTTATTTTAGTCATGCTAATGATCCTTATCGAAATTAATTATTTCATCACTAAGTACAGTTTATGTAGATAATATTTGGTCTTTGAACGTCTTCATGATCAAAATATAATTGCAACGGTAACCGACATCTACGCGGGCGGAGCCGCGGGCGACCTCTAGTATTTGATAAAAGGGCACCAAAAAAATAAAATCAATTAAAATATTAAAAAATAAGTTGTTATTGAAAATGTTAAGTTGATATTACAAAATTAGATAGTCTTCGTAAGAAATGCGCTAAACAAACTCTAAAATGCTTTTGTGTACTTTTCCGTTTTTAGGGTTCCGTAGTCTACTAGGAACCCTTATAGTTTCGCCATGTCTGTCTGTCTGTCCGTCCGTCCTCGCTTAGTCTCTGTGACCGTTAGCACCAGAAAGCTGAAATTTAGTACCAATATGTATATCAACCACGCCGACAAAGTGGTAAAATAAAAATTGAAAAAAAAATGTTTTATTAGGGTAGCCCCCCTGTATGTAAAGAGGGAAGTGATTTTTTTTTTATTTCAACCTTGACGTGTGATATACTGTTGGATAGGTATTTAAAAATAATGAAAAGGGGTTTACTAAAATCAGTTTTTGATAATGTCAATAATATCGGAAAAAATCTGGAAAGTGGAACTTTATAAGTACTTTCTAGGAAAATTATTTTGAACTTGATAGAAAGAACAGTTTTTGTACAAAAAAGACAAAAACTTTGTACAAAATAATTTCTGCGTACTTAGTATGTCAACGTAACAAATAGCCTTTTTTTTAACTTATAAGTGGGAACACTTATTGTGACGGACGGGAAACTACGGAACCCTACATTGAGCGTGGCCCGATACGCTTGGCCGGTTTTTTGCTGCTGAATAGGTTTGTTTTTTTCTGTCCGACTGCGCACTAAGTAGTCAGCTGTAATACTTATTCCGGGTGGTACATTGCATTTCCTTTTTGTATTGTTTGTACGGTAGCACTTGTAGGACTTCTCAGATCTTGCAAAATGCCTGTTACAACCGAGGATGTTGTGTTCTCTCTGTTCTTCCGAAATCGGTCTTTGTGGCAACCGTGACTTGGGTCGCCATGAATTCATGGAATATAAGCCACATTTGTTAAATCCGGCAATCAGGTTAATGGATTCCGAGCCATTCTCTACCAACTTATTTTTCAATTCCTTTAATAACTTTGGAAATGAACTTTTTATTAGAGCATTGTGTTTCAATCCTTCTGTCTTCTACCATTTTGTTAACACGTCCCGCCAATGCCTTTTTGTAGGAGCGTAAAAAGCTACATCTTATGGCTGGAGAACATGTTTAGTTTTTGTAAGAGCAAATAAACGTTATATTCAGTTGATTGCAAGTCTGTAAAACAAATCGAGAGTAATGAGAAGACAAGTTATCTTCTATTAAAACTTTTCGTCCCGGTTTTTTTTTACGTACGGAACAATTATTGTATGAAACCAGTCATTAAAACATACCGAAAACCAACCACTTTTAGACCTATTGTATCTGGTTCCTTCAGGTCCTCCCTCCAGCTCCTTTTTGCAATATTATTTAATATTATTATTTTGGTTACTTCGGTTCGGCCTTAACAGTTATTGCGAACTGGACATGACACCTAAACCAGATTGCAACCTTGCCAGATTTAAAACATTTAATGTTCTTTGTATCTGAAACTTTCTTGTAAAATCTAATGTTATGTTCACTTTTACGGGTTTCTTACTAAAATTAATATTAGGGAAAGCGTTTGTTTGCTGTGTAGAAGGTTTTTTAAATTGTCCACTTTTGAAACCGGTTTGGTAATAACATTTAGGGATTTTTGTTAATCTTTGTAACTAAATACTGAACTAAGGTTACCCTTCGTTGGCTCAACAAAAAAATCACGACTCTGACGAGCTCAGTTCAGTAATTGAAGTAATATCCTACAAAGCTAACTGCTGAGCTAACAAGGTTTTATATTGTGGAGAAGAATCTCCAGCTGTGGTGAGTCTGTTAAACATAACATGATAGAAAAATAAATGTGTTAGTTCATCAACACCCTGTGTCCGTGACCTAATTTCACCTATCGACCTGTAACAAATCCTACAACTCACTCCAAGTAGAAACTTGTATTCGGATACCTTTGAACCATAGCAAACCCTGATCACAAAAAAGTTGAGCCGAAGAGGTAAACAATTTTTCATCGGGAATACCAGCCAATCTTAGTTCATCAACCCTTTCCAAAAATGACCTTGGGTCCGTGCTACCATTAAGTCTCAAATTCCATTTAGCTACGTTCCTATCGCCAGAAGACTCAGCTACAGCTTTTTTGGTATCACTACTGTCTAAAGATTCACCGTAAATAGTCAGCCTGATTGAATTGCTGTGACAACTCGCTCTTTTATAAAAATATCCGCAGGGTCCTTGCTATCAATATAAAACAGATGACTACAAAAAGAGTGACTTCTCCTAAAGCAATACAAAGCAAATGAAGACTTTCCAAGTTTTTAAGAAACTGTGCTAAGCTCTGACTCATTTTCAAACTCTGTGTCCAACACAGTTACTGAATGAAGGACATTCTTGCAATAAATCCTTGAGTTGCTTCCTTAACTTTGTTATCGTAGTAGCAGGTGTGCCGTATCTGATACTAATTTCATAAACTGAAATTCCCCTATCCATGGTGAATATTTATTTATATTCAAAGTAAATTCAAAAGTTACAAGAAATGTTTGAATCCTTCTAAATTGTTTAACTGAAATAAATATTTGAATATTTGCTACAAGAAACAAACAAATATTCAAATAAACAATTTATCAAACTAATTGTTTTTTCAAACACACAGAATAAAACTGCAGAAATAATCTTATTTCCTAGAATACACTAGAATATTTACTGACAAAATGTTATTTCCTAAATTGGTGGTATTTAGACTCCTTTATAAACAAAACTAAATGTTATGATAATAACCATAAATACAAAATTTTAACTGTGATGTTGTAACATAAACCCGAAATGTTTATTCAAACTTACATTTGTTATTAACTTTTTTATAGCTAAGTATGTAGTTATTATTTATTACAAGTAAAACCAAAACAAAATATTCATGATGTATTCTGGGTTTTATCTCTACATTTTAAAAGATTTTTCAACCTTGGGAGAGGTTTAGGGGGTTTTAGGATATGGAAAATAAGGTCATATATATAAGGAAAATAAGGTCATGATGAGAATAGCCAGGTGCTGGACACTGACCATGGGATGACAAGTTAACATTGAACTCATCACCCCCAAATATCAAACTGTCGTCACCACCAAAACAAGCTAGCTTAGAGCGAGGCCCCATTAGTGCGTTGCGCTGCGTTTCGTCGCGTCATCGCAACGGAACAACGCATTGTATGCCACACTTGTGTTGCGTTGACGCTGCGCCAACGCAACGCAAGAGGGCATGCACGCCGACGCAGCTGCGTCTCAGTTCAGCCTTTGCAATGGATAGATACAAACGTGTTCTTTTGTTGCTTTTATTACGGCACCGCCGAAATAAACGTAGAAATCATAGAAGATTCTGGATATCTCCTTTGATAGCATTAAGAAATAGTGATGGTCAGTTTTTTATGCAGGAATATAGGGAGTTGTTATTAGATGAAAATACTTTTTTCAATTTTTTTCGAATGAGTGTAGCCAGCTTTAATAATTTGGTTGAAACCTTAAAACCACATATACAAAAGCAGTATACCAAATTCAGGAACCCTTTAGAACCAATTGAAATGATTGGTATTACATTGAGGTAAGTAATTCAAATATCATAATACTCGTAATGTTAATCAGTTATTAATTTATTATCTTTAAAAACAGTTTAATTTAAGTGTTACTATTAGGCAACAAAGCAAAGTTATAATCTTCTTCTTGACTATCATCAGTAAAATTATTAATCGTAGTGTTGGTTGAATAGGTAGCTTCGAATTCGTCTGTTCGATACGACGATGGCGATGGTGACTGGGCATGTTGTCCAGTTTGATATCCGCGTGACTGCAATGGTGTTGCTTGATACTGTTGTCCAGTTTGATATCCGCGTGACTGCAATGGTGTTGCTTGATACTGTTGTCCAGTTTGATATCAGCGTGATTGAAATGTTGTTGATTGAGTCTGTTCCCCGAACCGAATTTCGGTAATGATATTTATAACTTTGCTTTGGAACGTCAAAGTTTGTAATTCCGTAAAGCTGTCCAAAGAAGGCAAAATTCCTTTGAAAAATGATAAGTGGCGGTTTTCTTTCTCTTGCAACGCTTCTAAAGCTTGCGCCTCGAAATCATCTATTGCTTTGTTTGATCTCTTACGGCTTGCAGGCACGTAGCGAGAAGGACCTGGGGGTAACGAGGACATTTCTTTTGTAGGAAATGGAGAAGATGATAATGTGTTTTCATTTCGTTCCGTTTCTTCAGACACCATTTCAAGGCTACTGTCAGTTTTATTTTGGGCAACTTTCATCAAAAACAGCAACTGATGATAATAATGATATTTTTTCAATTGTTTTGCCCCTGATCCAGACGAACTGTTTTCTTTTATTTTTTTTACGTATCGAAAAAAGTTGTCCTTCACGCTTCTCCATTTTTTCACAACCTCGTTACCTGCAAAGAAAGAAAAAAATGTGTAAGTACCTAACTTGTCTACACTGACCAATCTAAATGGGCCACCCTGTTTATTTTTTGTGTTTCTATTTCAGGTACTTAGGCAGCGGAAATTCGATAAACGATTTGCATTTCAAATTTAAACGTGGAAGAGCAACAATTTCTAGAACTATTTCGTCAGTTTGTCAAGCTATATGAAAATATGTTCGACCACAGTACTTAGAAGAGATCACAGTAGAAAAACTACAAAATATTGCATTAGATTTTGATCTCAAAGCTAACTTTCCTCATTGCTTTGGGGCAATTGATGGGAAACATATACGTTTAATAAAACCAGACAAAAGTGGCTCTTTGTTTTATAATTATAAAAAATATTTTTCAATTGTTTTGCTGGCGGTTGTTGACTCAAATTATAAGTTTGTTTTTGTCGACGTGGGTGCATATGGTAAGGAAAGTGATTCTACTATTTTTAGAAATTCGACACTGTACAAGCTTTTAATGAGAAATGAATTACCATTGCCTGATCCACAACCACTTGGAAATGATCATAATAACGAGCCACCAATCCCTTATGTACTCGTCGGTGATGAAGCTTTTGGTTTAAGTAAGCATGTTATGCGCCCATACGGCGGATCCAATCTCAATGTGAAACAAAGAGTTTATAATTATCGCCTTAGCAGAGCTCGTAGATACGTGGAATGTGCATTTGGGATCATGGCAAATAAATGGCGCATTTTACATAGGCCAACTGATACGTCATATGATTTAACTATTAATATTGCGAAAGCATGTTGTGTTTTACACAATTTTGTTATACAACACGATGGGTTAAAACAACAAGACAATATGGCAATAAGTAGGTTCCCACAATTGAGACCCCATAGCAGTGAAGAATCATTAGCCGAAAATTTTATCAGAGATCAATTTGCTAATTACTTTATGAGTCCAGAAGGGGCTTTACCATGGCAGTTGAAAAAGATATAAATTAACTTATGTATTGAATTTACAAATAATATAATAAATACCAACTCACCAATCTTGTTCTCTTTTTGGTCCTCAAACTCGTCGTAATCATGAAATATTTTTTTACAAACAGCTACCCATTCATTCGCTTTACGAAATTTATCACTGTTATGTTCGTGTGATTTATCCCATATAATGGGTCTTTCTTGGACCAAGGATATGAGAAAATCTATATCGATATCCTGCTCACTCATGGTAAGATAAAAAATGTCGTTACGCTCGTCTTGCTTCCTCCTCTAGCAGTGCATCACTGTCCGTCGTCGCAGCGGAGCTCCGACAACGCAGCGCATCACCCCCCCTCCCGCTTCGTCTCTTGTCCGTCGATCCGTTGAAACGTCGCGCGCGACGACGCAACGGTCTAATGGGGCATGTTATAAAAAATGTATGGAAAACGACGCTGCGACGACGCAACGCAGCGCAACGCACTAATGGGGCCTCGCTCTTAGCGGATTCCAAAGGTAACAACGTTGCCAACATCGCCATCAAGTAAAAGGTGTTCATCGTAAAAGTACTTGCATCTCCTGATTTTCTCTGATAGCTAACTGAGCAACGAACTTTGTTATTTATGTCATTTAAGATTGTTCGCTCGTGTGATCTAACCCAAGACGTTATGAATTCCTCATCAAACCCAAACTGTCTCAAAAAAAAATCCTCAAAAGCTAACATTAACTTCCGCTGGTACTTATCATACTTAGACATATCTACTTCCAAAGAAGTCGCCATTGAAATATCCAGAGAATTACTTATACATATTTTTGAAAGTCTCTCATCTAAATCTTCTGGGGCTAAACCTGTATTAACTACAATATGTTCTAATAACATCGGCAAAATACTGCACTTCCGTTTGAACCTGTACCTTCTGACAAGAGAAGGAAGGACTTGGTTGCCATAAAGCCTCAAACCAGACATGCCTTCGCTGAGCGATTCTACGTGTTTCTAGGACCTTTCCTGTATAATAGGCTCAATAAGGTACTAAAATACTATAACGTTAGGTATAAAGAATGTAGCAGAATGCTGTCAGAATATTTAGTGACACTCAACTTCACAGACACAGAAAAACTTTTAGAAAGTTTGACTTGACGCTGTATCTTGTTAATGTTTATCTATGTTTAAACTCACACACATAATATTAGGTATTAATGTATTCTCACAGCTATTAATAGAACATATTATATTTTGTTATAATAAGTAGTTTTACTGTAACCTTAAATTTTACGTAATAATGCAAACTGGGGGGCGATCGCGCTAAAAAATTCCAACCAAATCAAAACTGAACCATAACCGAAACACGATTTTAAGTACTTTTCGTATCGCGCTAATGTTTTGACAGATGTTTGAACCGAAGTTGGACTAGAACAGAGACACAAACCAAACCATAACCACAAATTATGTTAAAGTTACTACGGAGCAACTTTTTCTGAACTGTTTTAGTGTTTTTGTGATAAAAAGTAGTGAAAATCGTTAAAATTATGTACCTAGACTTCATAGAAACGACGCACGAGTGTGATGTGGTAATATGAATCATTGCTATATGCCATTTCCTTCCATGCAATGAAATCAATTCGATGAATAAACTCAGAAATAATCCATACTAATCCATACTAATATTATAAATGGGAAAGTGTGTCTGTCTGTCTGTCTGTTTGTCTTTCTTTCACGGCAAAACGGAGCGACGGATTGACTTGATTTTTTAAGTGGAGATAGTTGAAGGGATGGAGAGTAACATAGGCTACTATTTGTCTCTTTCTAACGCGAGCGAAGCCGCGGGCAGAAGCTAGTATTATAAATGGGAAAGTGTGTCTGTCTGTCTGTCTGTTTGTCTTTCTTTCACGGCAAAACGGAGCGACGGATTGACGTGATTTTTTTAGTGGAGATAGTTGAAGGGATGGAGAGTAACATAGGCTACTTTTTGTCTCTTTCTAACGCGAGCGAAGCCGCGGGCAGAAGCTAGTATAAAATAAAAAGTAATTGTGCATTAATTAACTAATTATTTATCTAAACTTGTTCAGTGGGTCATTTAATTCATAAATCAATTATTTACAGAAAGGATACAAGTAACTTTCTAAACTAAATAGGTAACCACTTGAAATCATATTTATCTCGACATTTTTTCAGTCACCACTTCTAATTCTTCAGAATTCCCACCTAATCTCCAACCAAAGCAACATAACTCATAGACAAGTGCTGCGTCAACCGATTTAAAAATATAACAATAGTTTAAACAATGAAACTTTGCACCCGTGTGAAAACTTCGACGCTTAACGGGTCTGTTAAAACTAGTGGTACAACAATAAAACGCTGAGTCGACGGTCGATTATACTAACAATACTGGGTTACAATGTTTATACTAGGATACACCTCTAATGTTTTGATTATGAGAATGGTTCACTTTCAGTTTGACTTTGGTCATCACTTAAACTTTAGCGCGATACCGAAATTCGTTATAACTGAACTATAGTCAGAGTTGAACCAAAACCAATCTTTAGACATTTGTTCATTTTACAAAATAGCGCGATCGCCCCCCACTCGTTGACCGATTCAAAAATATAACAATAGTTTAAACAATTAAACTTTGCACCCGTGTGCAAACTTCGACGCTTGACGGGGGACTGTAAAGTGATAGCCTGAAACACAGGTTGGTTTTTAACCTAGGTCAGGCGGGTCGCTATCAAATATTGCAATTCCGAATTAGTTTTAATTGCACTGTTAATAATAATTATCTTAGTGTTAGTTTATTCTTAGAATCTCTTTATGTATACACTTTTTGTAACTGTTCCCTATGTACACTTTTGTAAACTGTTATTTGAATAAAAATTTATTATTTATTATTATTATTAAAACACGGTCCACCAATTCACGGAACATAGGACAATAATTGACATTAACAGATTTTTCACTGTAAGCAATAGTCTGCAAAGCAGCATAACTATAAGGTGTTGACGTATCGAGTTGAGGCTTTACTGCAGACATTATCATAAAGTTGTAGACGTGATGAGGCTTTGTTAAAATATCTTCGGGTTGATCAATCTGTGCAAGAGCCTCACCACTCTGCGTTAATAACCAGTTTCTGACAGAAACAGTATTAGGCAAGATTTTATTAACTTTTTATATATCCAATAGATATAATGAAGATGGTTTCAACAGAGCATTAAATCTACTTAACATTGTTTGAGCCAAGGCATCAATATCTGCGTATCCACCTAAATCTGGAACGGATTGGTTTCGTTTAATCATTGCGAGCAATGACTCCACCTGGGTATTCGGTTTATTCACAGGTACAGCAGTACGCAGATTAGGTCTCAACTTATCAAACTTCACAGTTTTATAGTTGTTAAATTTATACTCAGGATTGTATGATGTATCTTCCAAGTTGAAAATCATATCGGACGTTTGAACCATTTGTGGATCAAATGTGTAATCGAATGCGGAATTACCAGGTAGCACTTCATCGTAAAAAAATTGCAATAATGATATATCTGCCAATTCTAAAGGACATGGCCAGCCCCGATATGGGCGATTGCATAGTTATCAAATTCAATTTACACCAATGATTTTTGGTGTTTTATTTCGTTAATATCGTACGTTAAATTGCAATAAATAAAACACATAAAGAACTTGTCATTACAACAGACTAGATGTAAAAAGTTTCACTAAACCTTTAGTCATATTGCTGACATTAAGTGCATAGAATAGGATTTGCTATTCAAAACCATAAGGCGCTCTAATGAATTATCATATTCATAGGGTCATTATTTGATATTGTTATATAATGTGCAACATTATTATTTAGATTAGATGTCCCGCCTGGGTCCTCAGGCGGATTTATCATAAAAATGAAAAGTTAAAAAGACTTACCAGAGAAAAGAACTTAACTAACTACGAAAGAAAATAATATTTACACACAAAATTTAAATATATACACATGTATTTACTAAGTTTGTGTACCTACATGAAATGTCATTTTTGTCCATGTCATTTGGAATCAATACCGGAGACTTTGTTAAAGGAAACTTAGTATCATACTCATTAATAGGAACTAACGTCGGCACGTCAAAATCTCTATACTTCTTTACGACACTATAAATAACTTCAGTTACATTATTTAAATTCTTTAACGGTTGATCGATCAATCGATATTTGTGATAATTACCACCTCCCTCGAGTTTAATCATAGGTCTCCTACAGGCTTGGAAGCGGTCGGTTTTATTTCATCTCGCAATGACCTAATTCTAGTATTAACAACTTCCGAAATAAAAGATTTCGGAATTAATCCATTAATCTTTGGAGATTAAACTTGCGATTTCAAGACCATACTATTAGTTTATTATGTGACAAAAAAAAACAAAAAATATAGAATAAAAATATTATAGTTGCTGCTGATTTTTCTTGGTTTTCCAAACCTGTATATAGGGCCAGTGTGTTTTCTTTTAGTTCAGTATTTTAATAAAATAAACAAGGAACAACCCACAATACGTAATTTTCAAAGTACTTATAGAATCTCTTATACTTATCCATGAAAGTTGTGAAATAACTCAGAACATAACATAAAACTAGTTATAAAAAAATGCATGAAATTCAGTTAAAAAATCATTTTTTAAATACTAAGTCAAATGGAATTACTTATATTGTTTCATTCCATAATCGTTGGACCAAACTATTCCTAGAGTGAGTCATTCGTCTCGGTTCTTGCAACTCTAGACCCTTGGCCCTGTTGGTCACTGTCCACATTATCATTAAGAGGTTCTGGCATTGGAGTGTTTCCTGCAATAGCTATGTTGTGTAAGACAACACATGCATGCACTATTTTAGCCACTGTTACAGGATCATAATGAAGCACCCTGTGTGACAACACCATAGTGCCTTTAGAACTCCAATGCAACGCTCTACAGCGTTCCTGACTCTGCTATGAAGATCTGTGTAATGTTCTTCTGGTGAAACCGGAGCTGCTCCTAGGATAGGTGTCATCATCCAAGGCCGTCGTATCACCTAAAATGTTAAAAGAATATAATTATTTCCATCTAATTATCTTAACATTGCACATAATACCTCCAGCTAAAATAATCAGTCATACTTAATAACTAACAGGATTCTCCATTCCTTTCCAGCATTTCTAAAAAGGTCTTTAAATGGCACTTGCCGGAGTTGCGGAATATTTATAATAGTTACCGTGACCCCGGAACATAAAGGGCAACCAAAGGAACATGAGTGGGTTTTAGTCAGTAAAAGTCTGACACACCCTCCCGCCGCACCCAGGACAAAAGCAATCATTTGATAATTTCCCACGCCCCCCCCCCCCAAAAATGGTACTGATTTCATACATAAGAATCATGTGAAGCACAACCATATGATGCATCCACATGCAGTAAATTCAAATTTGCATCGCAAATCATTTTAGGTTTTCAAAAGTGATTTTGTAAAGATTTGTGTAAAATGCTATTTAGTAGTAGTGTCACAACTTATTACTTACTATTAAACCATTATGCGTCCTCATGTTCTCTTGGTCGGATTAAGGCTACGCGTGGCCCATCAATACACCCAACAATTCCTGGATATCTAAATTGTGCCATAAACCTGAAATACATACAACCTTTTTTTTAATTTATTCACATTGACATAATTACAAAATTTACAACATACTCAAAACTTACTCTTTCATAATGATTTCCCTCCCTTGCCGGGATTTAGGGAATGTTATCTTTGAGAAGTACTTCCCGGCGTTGAGTGCTTCGGTCACCTCAAGTAAACATCGAGTAAATGTAGGCTGGGACATGCTGTACATTGCGTTGATACGACCCATTGGCATAGAAATTTAAGGCAGCCAGAATCTGAAATAAACAAGTAAGTAGTACTTAATTTAAATAGTTTACTACATTACTGTCACATATTTTAGTTTTTATTTATAATATTATGAAAGTAAAGATTCTTAGTTCATTGCGAATAGCTGTGTTACGTCTAGTTTGTGATAGATACGGAAGTAGTTCTTCCAGTACCTGATAAAATCCATCTTCAAAATCCTTCCACAAAAGTTCGCAATAAACTCTGTGCCTGGCAACTGCAAAGCATCACAAGCGTCCCGAAGACGGCGTCTTTGCACTCGCAAATGCCTCTGTTTACGCTTTTCTTCAGCAGTTATTTACAATATCAAGCGTGCCATTCCTTATTTTAAACACAAAACACAAATTATCACTTGGTAAATAAACTAAATTAAGAAAAATTTTGCTTATCACGAAAATTTATAACACACTACCCAAGAGCAGTGCTTTTCAAGTGGTGAAGTGATCTTCAATTTGATGTCCACTCGGAGCTTTAAAAGCTTAGAGAATCAACTCCAGTCTGTGTGTTATGTACGGTGACTATCAGCCGTACCGGTTGCTGATGACTTCCTTCTCGTAAAGCTGCGTACAGACCGGCCAAACGAACGCCAAAGACGTCCAATTTGATAATTATTTGGATATTTCCCGCCATTTAGATCATGGAGAAAAACAAAGAATGGAGTAACGAAGATATGTTTTCATTAATAGATTTGTATAAAGAGAAGCCGTGTCTTTGTGTGAATGAAAGAGAAAAGAACCAGAATCAAGTGCCAACGAACGTTCGTTCGAGCACTAAGTATTTGGACGTATTAACGAACTCCAACGAGCGTGCGGAAGCCAACGCTAGCGAACGATAAATATCCATCGTTGGACGTTCGTTGGGCCGGTCTGTACGCACCATTAGACACTGCGGATAGCGAATACGAAACTAGCTGTTTGACAGTTAATCGTTGACACTTTACCAAGTGATCATTTTTGAGCTGCCAACAGAGTTAGTAAATAGCCACGCTTGTCAAGCAATAACGGCCCGGTAACTGTGCCGAACTCCGAACAATGTTGGCAAAACTAGCAGTAAAACAGCCTTGACTCATGAATCGATCTTCACCATTATTGCTCCATGACAACGCGAGACCTCATACAGCACGAGAAACCGTTTTCAGTGCAAATCGGCAATTTCATACTTTAACCCCTGTTATATAGTTTTTCTTTAGAGAGATGAGATTAAACAAAATTAGTGTATCATGGAGAGCAATTTGTTTACTAATAGCAAAATTGTTTAATTTGTAGTTTTAAAGTTATTGGAGAAAAAAAAAGATTTTGCTGGAGTAATGTTTGAAACGTTAAAACCTAGCAAAATCGTTTAAATATATATAATATTTATATATGCATAATTATGTTAATTTTTCTTTTAAGTGCAGATTTACACGCCTCTTCAGAATAAATTTATATCAAAACTAATACGGAAGCCACTGTTTGTTATATAACTTATATTTAATTCTTTGTGCTCCATGCAATTTTCGAGAGAGTCATAATTTATAGTGTCCTTTAGCAATTGTGTTATTTTCATTTTGGTATTCTCTTTATACGATTCTTTTTCTAAAAAAAATATTCATGAAGCTTGCACTTTTTTCTACACAATCTATTAAATTCTTTGAGGAATTATGTAAGAGACTTTTTTTTACAGAATCATAATTTTTAAACTCTATAAAATTATGCACTTCCTCTGGCGTTTCGGAGACTAAAATATTTTTACAGTTATTACAATTATTTTCATATTTTTTTACGATATACGAGCCACAGACATACGCACATGCTTGTAGTTCGCTACTTCCTTCCTCCAAATTTTTATCCAGGGAAGAAATAATATTTTCTTCTAATTTTTTTTCTATTACATGCTCAGATTGCTTCGTTTCAGTTTGCATGGGTGAGGCTGGTGTCAGTAATCTTTTAAAATTTGTAATAAAGGCATTGTTGCTATTCAGTTCACAATTGCCTGAGCAAGAATGTGCCATATTGCTTATCACAACAGTTTTTAATTTAGCAGCGAATTATTCAACTGTTGGGTTGCTATTAGATCCACATTTAGATGATTGTTTGATGCGCAGGAGTGATTTGTCTTTCTCAAAATATTGATATATATACACGATTTTCACATCTCCATAAAGTCGTCTCGTTTTTTAATGTTTTGCTAAATAATAGCCATCTGACAACACACAGTCGTTAACTTTTTGGGTTTTAATTATTGATACCTCTATTTTTTTTTAAAGCAATTTTAATATTTCGCTCATCCAATAAAACAATGACGTAATTACGTTTTAGCTATTTTTCAAGAGAACGTTTCAAAAGTTTGAAATTGAAAATATGATATATTTCCAATGATTATGATAAAATCTTTTATTATTTATTCATGTATGTTACTTTACTATCAATAATAATTTGTTATAACTTTATGAGAAAACTAAAGAAAATTGATAGAAAATTCCAAATAAAACAAACCTGACGTACACTTATGCCATTTTATGAATCAAATATAACAATTATGACATAAACTAGGTTTTGGAATGGGAATAAATCATGAATTTAGACAACAAATTATTCAATTTAGTTTAATTTTTTAAAATCAGTTTACATTTATAAACGTATAATAAGAAGTATCAATTCTTTTTCATTTTATTACTTAATTTTTATAAAAAATAATGTACTTAAATTAAACTTAGCACAAAATAGAGTTAGAAAAAGCCTCAGATCGTACAAAAGCTGATTTGTCGCATTTAATAAATACTAATATCATACCAAAATACTATGAGGCTTTTTATAATTCTATTAACACATCGCGTCACTAACGCCGCGACAGAGACGCTTTTGTGACTTTCGATACCCAGGACAGACGCACAGTCGCATCACACTTTCGCCGCGCATCGCTCTGACCGGATTTATCTATAGAGCAGTCTTATCTTAGCGTATCTTAAATAAAAATCTTGTCAGATATCTTAGCGACAAGAAATTGCTAGCTGACAACCAATTTGGCTTTCGAAAAAATATGAGTACGGAGGATGCGGTCTTGGCCTTCTCTCAAGACGCGGCTAGGTCTTTGGACAACAAAAGCAAGTGCTTAGGTGTCTTTCTTGATTTGTCGAAAGCTTTCGATACCGTTCCGGCGCATATCCTGCTGGGAAAGATGGAATGCATAGGAATACGAGGGCTTGTCTTGGATATTTTTAAAGACTACCTGAGAAATCGAACTCAGCTTGTAAAGATCGGTCAACATGTTAGTGATGAACGTAACATTTCTTATGGAGTCCCCCAGGGTAGTATCTTAGGGCCTACTCTTTTCTTAATTTACATTAATGATCTGTGTCAACTTCCTCTTGAAAAATGTAAAATATTCACATACGCTGACGACACAGCTCTGCTCATTAATGGAAAGGATTGGGCGGACTGCTATCGTAATGCCGAAGTGGCCTTGTCAGCTGTGATGAAATGGCTCAAAAGTAATTTGCTCACACTTAATATTAAGAAAACAGTATACGTTCCCTTTGCAATAAGATCTCATCACTGCCCTCCTTCATCTTACACTCTTAAAGCTCATGTGTGTTCATCCGTGACTGACTGCACTTGTTTGAATTTATCCAGGGCATCTGCTGTCAAATATCTGGGAATATACATAGATGAAAATCTTAATTGGCATAAACAAATCGAGGCACTCTCGAGCCGGACACGCAAAATTATATACATTTTTAAAAAACTACGTAAATCTGCAGATGCAGACATTTTAAAAATGGTGTACCTTGCACTATGTCAATCCGTATTAACATACTGCATACCAGTCTGGGGAGCTGCTACCGGAAATGTTTTTATGAAATTAGAGCGAGCGCAAAGAGCGGTGCTGAAAGTCATGTTTTTTCGACCCCGAAGGTATCCTACTAAAATTCTGTATGAGGAGTCGAAATGCTTGACTGTTAGACAACTGTATGTGCTTCATTCTGTGCTTCGTAGACACTCAAGCCGACCTCTTACTCAGTCCTCAACCAGACTTAAACACACTGTGTTTACTGTAGAACCTCGCAGAACCACGTTTGCTGACAGACAATATTATATTAACAGTGCAAAATTATATAATGCTATAAATAAACAAATTAACATATTTCCATTGACCAAGCACAAATGCAAAACCGCCTTAAAAATATTTCTACCTAATTTAGATCATTGTAACATTGAAAACCTCATACATGGACGCTTAGTTTGATAGAACATTAACTTCAATACCTACTTTTATATATTAGTAATTAAGCAGACAGTCACGCACACGCAAATGGACACTAACACCCACACGCACACATACACACACACACACACACACACACACACACACACTAAAAACACTAATTCTCTATTCTTTGATGTATACTGATATTATTATGTGCTAAAAGAGCAGCAATGTAATTTTACCTTTGTAATTTTGGATCAACCAACGAGGGCACTGACTTCTGAGATACAGGGCTCTCCTAGTTCAGAGGTCAGAGTTTTACATTAAACTGTGTTTCATTTTATGTATCTTAAAATGCTGTGTTATGTGCATATGTGAAGAAATAAAGAATTATTATTAAATTATTATTATTATCTATACTAATATTATAAAGAGGTAAAATTTGTAAGTTTGTATGTTTGTAAGTTTGTATGTTTGGGGAAATCTCTGGAACTAATGAACCAATTCCAAAAATTTTTTCACTGGCAGAAAGCTACATTATTCGTGAGTGCTATAGGCTATTATTTTTATAACATGTATATTAACCGAGCTATCGCAACTTTTGTCTAGCAAGTCGGAAAATTTTACCTCATAAAACAGAATTATTTGCGTGCGCTGCCTAAACAGTTGCTTAAAATTAAAAACAATGTATGGCAACTTGGTTTGTCTTAATTATTTCTACAAAAAAGTCCGCGATACCATATCTCTATCTTTTATATTTTATCTTTTATACTTCTTTTATTGCATTAAAATGATTTTTCGGCATACTTACGTTTGGTTGATTATTTGAGCAACAAAATATTTATTCTTATGACAATAAATTATTTCAGTATCACAAGGACATCATACACATAAGATTTGCCATTTACAGTATGTCAATTGGTTAAATAGTTCCGGAGATAATATAAAATTACTAGAATGCAAAATGCCCCTAGCGTAATTTTCATTGTGCGGAAGTCATTTATAATTTCAAAAAATACCTTTGAAGATATTCACAGTTTTAAAATTACTCCGCAGCAAGCAATATAAATGATAGTATGTAATAGAAACTGCTTTTTAGCGAAAAAAGGCCGCCTATTGTACTATTGCATATTTGTTTGTATTGTCCTTTACTGTTTATATCCTATTGGTGTACAATAAAGAATATTGGCCGATGGTTTTGCAAGATATTCGTAGCTTATACATCAGAATAAGACATCTGGGTCGTCATAAAGGCGCGTGTAAGAGGTTACGGGTTCGAACGCGGGCAAGTACCAATGTGACTTTTTCAATTCATATGTACTTTCTATAGTTTATCTTGGACATCACTGACATCCCGTGCCTCGGAAAGCATGTTAAGCCCCGGTTGTCATTCGTAGAACTTTGACGCTAGGGGTATTCAGTTACTGAGTTGTGGAGGTCTGATAGGCAGACGCTTCACGTAAAACACTGGTATCCAGCTGAATCCAGTTCGGCTGTAAGCCGACCCCAACGTAGTTGGGAAAAGGCTAGGGAGATGATGATCCTCCTCACCGCATACGGACATTTCGGGAGGTTCCTATGTCGGATTCGGGCGGAAGTGACGCCTGCATGACACGGTGGAGGTAGGCCCCGCTTGGGCGCACCACCACCGTGTCGTTGCAGAGGCGATCGGCGCTGGTTCAGGCCATGCTTCGGGGCAAGACTGAATAGGAAGCCGTCGCCTCCTGCGAAGCAGACCCGCTGGAGACGAAAGCGGTGGGGCGCGTGAGGCAGCGTCAAGCTTCACGCCCCGGCAGAGACCCAGGCTTAGTTGTCGAGAGTCACAAGATGATGGCCACTAGAGGCGTGGGCCTGCGGAAGGCGAGCGGTAGGTAGCAGCTCGCCGCCCGACTAGGACCAGACCCGTGTCGACGGCGTGTCGATGCTTCTAATAGTTACCGCGGCCCCGGAATATATAAGGGTAACCAAAGGGACATTATTGGATTTTAGTCAGTAAAAGTCTGACCCTCCTTCCCACTTCAGGGGCGGGAGAAGTCATTTGATGATTTCCTATCCATCAAAAAAAAAACGCTTTTTATGCTTTTACCATGGTCAATGTAGCTCTTTTACGCTTATACAACCCCAATAATCTTTTTGTGTACGCTCAATATAGTTCCACAGTTAATCCGTACTAATATTATAAATGCGAGAGTAACTCTGCCAGTCTGTCTGTCTGTTCTTCACGCCTAAACTACTAAACCAATTTTGAATGAAATTTGGTACAGACATAGTCTGGGACCCGAGAAAGGACATAGGATAGTTTTCATCCCGGAAATCCCCCGGAAACGAGAACTATTATTCCACGCGGACGAAGTCGCGGGCAAAAGCTAGTATATTATATGCTGAGTTGTATTTAGAGTGGTTTACATAGAAGATAACTAGTGGCTAAGATAGTATTATTTAGATGCTCGTTAGTTGTCAAGTATCCTGGCAAAACAACTATTGTTAAATAAAAATATAATGAAACTGATTAATAAAAGAACTTACCACTTTTATTTAATTTTACCCCAATTTCAGACCACGTTTTGTCTTTCTTTCTAGTATTCCTATAATCTTCCACACTTAAATCATAAAGCAATGGGTGCTGAGACACCAATGTAATTAATATTTCATCTTCTTCTGCGTTAAAGAACAAGTAAAAAGTAACCTCAAAATACAGCGACACTGCAAGCGCGGCCGAGTGACAGACGCGGGCATCTGTCAACGCGGTCACAGCGGCACTGTGACGTCACTGACGCCGCGACAGTGACGCTGCGCTCGAATGTCGTTCCCTAGAATTTCATACATTTGCATAGAACATCTATCTGTCGCACTGTCGCGGCGTCACAGCCGCGGCGCCAATGACGCCATAGACGCTCAGTTCGAAAGGCTACCTTTAGGATTGTCATTTTTACCACCCTGCAATCGAATACAGGAAAAAAAAAATCCAAGTGGTCTTGGGAGAATTTGTATGGAAAAAAATAATCTAACTTATGATCCATACTTTACAAAAGATCTTTATCTAAATTTGGGCAGCTATAAGTGTCAACAATCAAACCAAAAGCTGCCATCTTTCGGTGACTTAATAGAATGTTTTGATTATCAATAGTGAGTGTTTTTAAATATTCTCTTGTGTCAGAAAAAGCTTTTGCCCAAAACATTTCATTACTAAGTCGCAACGGGGACTTAAAACCAGTGCCAATGGGGAATTTTGAGTTTAGTAAATCAAAAATTGTATCAATCATTCTGATGTATTCAGTACTTGCTTCGCTGCTCTGAAAATTTTCATTGCCACTAGTTCTTAAAAAGTCGATAGCATCAGCGACTGAAGAACTTAATGTCTGCGCTGCAAGTTTAACATTCACTTTTTTCCTCATGAAATTAAGATGATTAGCATTTAATTTATTGGCGAGTCTTAAACCTTCTTCCTCTTGTATTTCTTTCACAAAAAAATCAATATCACCGTTAAGAGAACTTAACTCTTCAAAAATATTCCTACAAAGTTTTACCATATGAGCTGGATCAAAAATGCAGTGTATCCTGCGATCTTGTTTGGGGTGCTTAAAGTTAGTAATCATATTTGTATCACTGAAATTACAGCCTAAATTTTCATATGTTGTAACATTAACATTTGTTCCATCAGATGTTAGGCTTCGAACTGTTATACCTATATCATGCATATAGCTGTACTTATATAATAATTGTGACTGTATGGCAGCTGAGATTTTACAAATAAAGAAATATCCAATGGGGCATTTAAATTTTCGTTTATATAAGGCTATTTGCAAAACCAATACATCAGTAGCTAACCGGTCTGATTCATCAGTGATAATGCCTGCCAAATCGACATATCCCCATTTTTGTCTTTATACTTTTCATAGACCTCTTCATACTTTATTGACATTGCATCATATATTAGGGCTACATTTTGAAGATCATATTCTTTAACCGATAATTTTAAATACTAAAAAACTTCCGTTATGAAGCCAACGTTACACTCATGAGTGGCAAGCATTTTTCGCAAAGTTACCGGATGTGGTAAACTAATGAGATTTCTAAGAAATAAGTATGCTTTTGACGAATAAAAATTTTATCCGTATTCAAAAGTGTGTGGATGTTGAATAATTTATTTTCTATATTTTGTTCTACCTCTTCAAAATTTTTACACTTTTTCTTAACTAACAATAAAAGCGATTGTAAGTTTTTCAATCTTTCGTCACGCCTATTTAGCCTTTGTGTTAATACTTTTACTTTTCTCTTTAAAACATCGTCTACGGGGCTCATACATTTGATTGGTGCTGTTTGAACACCGACTCCTTTTACGTTTGGACAGCTTCTTCTATATTGCTTGAACTTGTCCCAGCAATTACAGGTGTTTCTAAAGGAATCGAAGGATGTAGAATTTCATCTTCAGATGTGACTGATTGTGGCTGTTGTAGCAATACATTACTGAGAACTTAATTTTTTTATTTATTGCCTATAAAATAAACGTGAAAGTATTAAGCATGCTCAGTCTTAACAAATAAAAATGAAAACGATTAACTTAGTGTATGTAGTGGGATACTCTATGGGGACGCCATATTGAAATATTATCGTACGTAGCTACTCTAGTACTTGTACATTGTATCACAATGGGTATAGTACCTACTTTATTAATGTTTATAATAGTAAAATAATCTTACCAACGGAGAAATCGCGTTGGCTTTTAATAATTGACGGGAATTAGCGGTAAAAAAGCAGGATGGTTCGAAGTGTCGACTGCATACGACTGAATTTTTCGTAATATTTTGCTTCACATGTATACTGCTGAGCCATTTTTGTCGCATTTCATCGTTTTTAAGAAAACTGTAATAATAGTACAACAATTAGGACCGTAATCCACCACACAATGGACAGATTATAAGAACTCATGGTCACCATAGTTGTTCGATTTACAGTAATGTTATTTTTGGCTTGCCTGTAGAACGATATTCTGCAACCACTGTATGATTCACTTTTACATGTATAAACGCAACACTTTTTCACCATTTTACGCGTTAGAATGGTTTTATAACAAACAAAGCTAACGAAACATAAAACGTGTTAACACACCGACGCCATTACCTATGATGCTTTACAGGGTTACCATAACGAAATAAAAAATAGGCAAAATAATAATTTTTGTTTTCTTTTTTACTTAAGACTTTGAACAACGATAAAAATGCAATTATTATTTGTTGATTTACAATTATTGTTATAATAAGTTTAAAATACAAGTGTTTCAATCGAATTTTTAACCAGCCAAAACTTTTACTTATAAACATTTTTTATGCTAGCAAGATGTAAGAACGAGACAAACGGCCTCTGTTATTACTATCCCTCTCGGCCTGATTGCCTCTGTGTAAGGTGTAAAAAATCATAAAATCATATTTATTTTGTAAATAGGTTATATTATATATAACACTTTTACACGTCAATATTTTGTTTTTTTTTTATTTATTTTAAGCGAACGATGGGGCCGGTGTTTCGTAGCTGGGCTGTTCTGAGAAGAAACATCCGAAACAAACTCAGAGGTCTAAGTCTCTTTTAAAGTCCATACAATCGTATTGATCAAAAATGTGCGAGAACCATGGAGGTTAATGTCTGAGGCACTCTCTTGATGAGAGAAAGACACAGATTAGAGTGGACCTGTCCAGACAGTGCAAGCATTTGTCAGTAATCGTTTAGCTCAACTAAAAACTAAGGAGCCCAACGTCTTGACAAACAGTACCAAAGTAAGGACATTTGGGTAGGCCGCATGAAATACTCAAACCGTCAGACCGCATATTTAAAAAAACAAAAAAAACATTCACAGCAAAAAAATGTCACAAAAACATATACACAATACTTTAAAAAGTACATATCAATGTCAAATAGAATTACATAAAAAAAAGATTATATACTTTAAAAAGTACACATCAATGTCAAATAGAAATACATAAAAAAGATTATATACTTTAAAAAGTACACATAAATGTCAAAATAATAAATTTAAATGTCATAGAGAAAAGAAATGTAAATAAAGTAAATAATACATTGGCCAATGTATTAACCGAAACAGCTCAATCCCAAGCATTTGAATCCTCAATGTAATCTTTGACAGAGTAAAAAGCTTTCTGACAAAGTTTACGTTTTATAGATAATTTAAATTTAGTAATGCTAAGTTCTTGAATTTACTTGGTAGTTTATTATAAAAGCGTATACATGGACATTTAAACGAGCCAACTATTTTCTTAAGCCTAGTGGAAGAAACTACGATTTTATCCTTATTTCTTCTTTCTTAAAAGAACTATAAACTTTATATTGCGTTGGAATAGTGTTGAGTTATCGGTCCTATTTGCATACTAAGTCTATGGGGAAATATGTCAAAAATTTGACGTTACACGTCAAAAATCGATCATCACGATTGTAAAGCAGACTAGGGCCCCCAGTGGAGAGACACAATGACTTGGCGAGACCACTACACCGCACGGACGCGTCGCGACAACTAGCAAAATGGCGGCCTAACGGCTCGCTTGTTATTTGTGGTTACCTTCACGTCGTTAGATGTCCTTGAGAGGAATTTGCAATACTTCCGTTTTATTTTTATGTTGATAGTAGTGGAACAAAATTTGCCAGGGTAAAGACACAAAAAAATCGGGACAAAATTTAAGTTCAGAAATTACACAAAAACATACTTTTTTGGATTTTTCCTTAAAATTATTATAGTATATTTCCGTATCACGCGTGAATACGTTGACAACTCGAGATGTCGTTTTTTTTTAGCTTAAACGCTTCTGTGACCATATACCCTACCGGTATTAAAAACTCAACTCGAAATACTCAAACAAATTCAAATTATTGCTTTCGTGCATAAGTGAGTATCTACAATTATGGCAATAAATATTTGATAAAACGACATGTCAAATTAATAATACTTAACTGACAGCGTTTATATTATTGCATTTTGATTTATCAACATAAGTCAGAACATGCATTAGTTAATATATCAACATATACGTTTGTGGATTTGCGAGTGTAATACCTGTGGTCTGGCGAAATGTCAATTTGACAACTGTCATTAATGTCAGGTATCATTACTGCCACGCGAAATTGACTCTTATGATCAATGTCATTTTATTGTTTCATCTGTGCTACGGTTGTGGTTCACTCAACTGGCCTGGTCGACAAACCATACTAATCGCCAGATGAAGGGATATGACAAAATCAGTGATCAAGTTATGAACGTCTTTGAGTACGAAACACGCACACATATGTCGAGTTATCTAGTTATGCATGCTATCTAAAGTTGTGATATTTAAGAACATTTCAAATTGTCTATTTGTATCATTATAAAATCACACGAGTCATTTATGAAACTCTTTAAAATGGACATTATATTGTTTATAATAACAAAACGTGAATTATTACGTTTAATTACTTTGAGAATACTTAAAATACGCATATAATTTAACTTTTATAAAAATAAAATCATTCCATCGTTTTAACCCTTAAATACACGATTTAATGCTTTTTAAATTAAAAATATTTGATGGGTAGGTGAACTCAAAAGGATTAAAAGAAAAATAAAGAAAGAAATCGTATTAGTTTTAAAATATGTATTTTTTATAAAAATATATATGATGTAGAAATACATCGTCATGCAATTTGTTATCATCTACTTTACTACATAAGCCTATAGTCTTAGAGTTTTGTTCTATTATAAAACCTTAGTGTGTGTGAAATTCTATAAAACAATTATTTCGGGCACTCAAACACAATGGCAGATTGCATTTGCAACACGACCACTGTGTTGTTCCTGTGCAACCTGGTACTTTACAGCTTAGACGGTTGGAAAAAACGGGCCAGTGATCAACTCCGTCCATACGCATATCTTTGGTGGGAAGTGGATGTGCGGACCCTTTTAGTTTCTTGGTCTGCAAGTCGCGCTCTAGAGAGCTGTTACTGGAACGCCCTCTTTTATTCCCATTCCTGGATCCCACATTGCAAAGGGAATCAGCCAAATCGTTCCGGTACTGGCCAAGATTTGGCAGTTGCTTTTTTGGGATTCCCTTTGCAATGCAGTTTTTTTTTTCATTAGAATCCAAGAATTGATCACAGCTAGATCTAGAAGGTGATAAAAGAGGCGAAGGTACCACTTACGGCTCTTTACGCGGATTTGATATCGCCCTAAGTAACTATCCATCAAATCCACTCTCCCCATATGCATATTATATTCTTGTACAACTTTTGGACAAGTAATTTCAATTTTTTGTTTGAGTTTCTTATCATAGCGACTAATTTTTCCCTCAGGCTGTGATCCCACATAACTTGATAGAAGGATGACAACTTTATTGTCCTTCCATGCCGTGGCGGAAAAGTCAACCCCCTCATGATGAGAAACTCGTTCCTCATCTTCACCTCGGGGAACTGACGCCTTCATCAAAGCTTTTTTATCGGGCAGCCGGCAGTTTGCTAATCTATTTTGCTGCACGGTTCCAACACAGTGAATCCCTTGTTTTGATAGATAATAAACTAGTGGCAACGACGTATACAAATTATCAAAAAATATAATGTGATTTACTATTCGCGGTATTATTCTTGCTAAAAGTACAACCACATTGTTCGTTACACCCAAATCCGGTTCATGGGCATACTCAGGGCAAGAAGATAATCGAGATCGTCTGTCTTCTTGCCCAGAGTATACTTCAAATCTATATTATGCATAACCCATCAAGCTACATAGAACAAAAAGTTTGTAGCCCCGCTTATGCGGTTTGTTAGGTAAATACTGTTTTAGGAAATGAGATATTTTCGTGGAGCACATTTGTTCATCTATCTAAAGACGTTGGTCGAGAGGTACAGATGCAAATGCTTGGATGGATGGATTGAGATGGTCTATGACGGGTCTGACCTTATGTAAACGATCGTGATTACCCCAATCACGATGTTCAACAGGAAGATGTTTTTCATTATCGTTGAAATGTAAAAACCTTCTAATGCTTTCAAGTCCATTGACCGGCATAACATTTTTTATGAGATCATAACCAAATTTTTCATTCCAGTATGATCTGACGCTAGGGAATTGTTCAACCGACATAAATAATAAAATACCAATAAACTTTTTGAGTTCATCAGCAGTAATAGAAAAACCGTTAGCTGGGTTTGTTTGCATGGCATAAAGTTTTTATGAATACTTTTAAATTGTTTACTGTTAAATATGATTTATGTATGTCATTATAAATATACTCGGAACTCGGACTGCAAAGCCAGTCTTACCAGCATACTCCCGATATTTAATAAATTCTATTTCATTTGTACAAAACAAATCTTCTTTGCACTTTTGGCAGTTTTTAAAGATTTTTTTTTCGCCTCCCTTAAAATGTAACCACTTACATACTGTAGTGGTGCAATAATTTGTGGCTTATTCTTATTTTCCAAAGCTACTATATTTATGATTGGGATTTCTTTTATGCTGGTCAGTACCCTGTTTTTGCAGTTATCAGCGATGACGAGGGCATGCAATGTTTTACAGAAATCTTTCTCACAATTTCTTCTAGGGGCATGGACACTAGTTAAATTATTTACTAACAGAGTGGCATATGCAGACTCAAATTTTTCAGGAGACGGATTTATATTGCGGCACCCCTGAGACCTTATCGCACCGAAAAAATTGTCTAATGGGTCTTGGTTTAAATGTCGCAGCCAGACCGAATTTATATCATAATTAATTTTTAAAGTTTTTAATAAGTTCTGTATTCCGTCTAGTGTCCATGCCCAGTTATTCAAAGACACTGATTTATCTGTTTCACCAAAAACCTCATGGTACTTGGGGTTTTTTTTGCTTCCCCCCAAAAACTGTGGTGAATGGACTTCGGCGTCACAGGTCCAAGAAGAGGTTTCCCATGTATTTTTGAACCTTTGCCAAAACTCCCGTTCAGGGAGTCAAACAATTTGTCAAAAAAGACTAGTGCATCGTCAGTGTCTTGACATTCCGGTGGCAGAATTCCCTTATCTGTGAATAAAATGAAAATATTCTTAATAATTGTAACAGGGTGTCTCACGGCTATGCCACATGGAGGGAAAGTACCTTAACTATTGTGGATAGAACATTTTACTTAAAGAAGACATTATGTGAATTAAAAAAAAATACAATTCAAACTGCATTAATAGATATTTGAATAATTGCATTGTTGAACCGGGAATCGAACCCGTTACATGAGAAAAATAAATCACCTGTAACCTTATCGTACCAATCGAAATGCCTTATGACAAGGATTATTTTTTGCCAAATAACATAGTGTCAAATATCATAGAAATCATGAATTGCAGTAAAGGTGCTCCTAAACGGGCAACATAATTGCTGCAATTTTATTGCAGCAATTTTTTGAGCATGGCCCGGCAACTCCAGCAATATTGCCGGCGCTGCTCGGCAATATTTTTGTCATACAAAAAGTGTTGCCCGGCAATACCGGCAATATTGCAGAGAGTTCGGAAACATTGCCGGGCAATGCCGGCAATGTATTGCAGCAACACAATTGCAGTAAAAAATTGCCCGTTTAGGAGCACCTTATGAACATTAAGTTTAGAAAATTGTTTTACCTGCCAGATATCCCATTGTCTTTGCAACAGTCTGGCTAAATACTTGCGCAGCATATTTTACTTTCATTTTTGCGATTTCGTTAGGCACAATATGGTTATCTGTCATTTTGGGTATCAGCCTCATTCCTTTATAACCTGGATTTTCGTTATGTAATTTCTATAAATGCTCCCATTTGGCAGTTTTGCTTTCACCTTTTAAATTAAACTTAAAATCTTTTGTTATAAGAATATTTCTTATGCATTTTAACATATGTGGTGGATCATACAACGGTACAATTTTTTATCATTAATGATAATTTCATTTTTCCTCATATCCTCACCTTTTCTCAATAAATATACTTTCGTCTCTTGTATTAATACACACATCAAAAGTGTCTAGGGATATTTCAATTAAACCTAAATTACTAAAATTCTATTAACTTTTTGTTAAAACATGTACACATTAAAATAAACCTTGTTTAATAGACTATTTATCCTGATAATAAACTTTTAGATAAAGTTAAATTTAAAAAAAAACTTAGAAGAAGAGGAAAAACTCAAACAAAATTTCAATCTTAACTTTATTTTTGAAACATCAAAACTTAAACAAAACAACAATTTTTTTATAAAAGTTCTTGAAAACTTAAAATTAATATTCCGTGGATCCACCTAAGACTCTCCTGACACATCTGCAGCGGTTCTGCATACTCAAAACAAGGGTGTCAATATCCTGTTGTGGAATACTGTCCCATAATTGCCGTTTCTGAAGCCATGAAGACCAGTCAGAGCGTTATATCCAGGCTTTGGTCATGTTATCGTGTCACGGAGGAAGTGGTGGAACGGCACCGAGGACCTCAACGCATTACAACACATGTACAGGACCGATTCATAGTAAATGCTGCACGAAGTCAACTAAATGCAGCGGCGATGCAATTGGTTCAAAGGCTACAGAGAGAGTATGGTTTGCTGGTAAGCGGTCAAACTTTGAGAAGGCGACTGCATGAAGTCAATCTACGTGCTCGTAGGCCATTTTGGGTATCAGCACTGAGGAGAGGTAATCGAGGAAGAAGATTACAATGGGCTATTGCACACGAAAACTGGAACCATTCTCAATGGTCACTTGTGCTTTTCACTGATGAATCTAGGTTTGGATTTCATCCTGATTCGCGAAGAGTACGCGTTTGGAGAAAACCTGGACGTTGGAATCGACTGCAGCACCCACAACAAGTTCATGCATATTAAGGTGGCACGATTATGGTTTGGGCAGGAATTCGTCTCGGCGGTAGAACGGACCTCGTTTGGATACAAGGCAATATGACTGCTCGAAAATACCGAGATGAGGTGCTAGAGCCTGTAATCTTGCCCCACAAACAGCAAATGGGACAAAATTTCCAGGTAATGCACGACAATGCCCGTCCACATACGGCGCGTATCGTTACAAGTTGGTTACAACAGCATGTTATCCAAGCTTTAGACCGGCCTGCACAATCCCCTGACTTAAATCCTATTGAGCATGCCTGGAATATGCTTCAGAGAAGAGCTCGTAGGAATTTCCCTGTTGATATTGTGCATCAAAACCAGCTTTTCTTGCATCTTAGCAGGATTTGGGACAGTACTCCACAACAGGATATTGACACCCTTGTTTTGAGTATGCAGAACCGCTCCAGATGTGTCAGGAGAGTCTTAGGTGGATCCACGAATTATTAATTTTAAGTTTTCAACAATTTTTATAAAAAAAAAATTGTTTTGTTGTTTAGGTTTTGAAATTTCAAAAATAAAGTTATATTGAAATTTTGTTAAGTTTTTCCTCTTCTTCTAAGTTTTTTTTAAATTTAACTTTATCTAAAAGTTTATTATCAGATTAGATAGGCAATTAAACAAGGTTTATTTTAAAGTGTAGGTGTCTTAACAAAAAGTTAATAGAATTTTAGTTATTTAGGTGTAATTAAAATATCCCTAGACACTTTTGATGTGTGTATATTTATCGCCGATCGGTTGTAAACTCCCTGGTCACAAATTGTAGCAACTACAATTAAACCAGTCTTTTGTAGTTCTCTTATATTACTTTTTATTCGCTTGGCTAACTCTGGTCCTTTTGTTGCAGCTAACGAAAATGTATATGAAATTGACTGTTAATAGTTTTTCATTAAACCTCGAATCATAAAAAACTTGTGCATGATCAGTATATTCTGACTGTGTTTTCAGACCATAATTTAAAGCCAATAATTTTGTATTTTCTTTCGTTATATTAAATATTGGCTTTTAGTGCCATTTCATCGAATATTAAAATGCAAAGTCGATTTTGAATTTTCATTTTTTCTGCTTTGTTTTTTTAACTGAGCAAATACTTTTTGTGATAGTCCTGGTTGGACATTTGCTTTTTAAATCAACTTAACTAATGTTTGGGGTGCTGGCAGAATTAATAATTTTCTTAAAAAACGATACGATTTAGCATTTTGTTTAAATATAGCCAACGATAATATTTTTCATCAAGGCTGAAACCTTTGTCTTTCCTTTTTATTTCTCTAAACTGCATCATGGTCAGCAATTTGCAGCACATGGCAAATCTTCCATTATCTTTCGGAACTTTTCACTAGATGTAATATTTCGAGCTGCTTTAAGTGTCACCGATTGTTTCTTCATTTAGTTTTTCAATTTATTCAGTTTAACTCGCAATCTTGCAAGTTTATGAAATAATTGTTGTTCAACCACAGTCATGCTTTGCTTCTTGTTTTTACGAACTGCAATGTGAAATACAAACATTTTCAGTATACCTGTAATAAATAGCTTAAAAGCAGAAATAATGAATGGGCTATTTTGTATGGAGTGTTGACAAAAATAATGGTTTTGCAGTTTATTTATATGGTTTAGTCTAAACTACAAACCAAACTACTAACAAAAAAAGGAGAGGCTCAAAGCTAAATATAGCTATGCAAGAGTCTGTTATACAGAGTGTCCACATTTTAAACTGTTCTCATAGATTGAACCAGGAATCGAACCTGTTACTTGAGAAAAATAATCAGCCTGTAGCTTTATCATACCGATCGAAAGGCTTCATCACAAGGATTATTTTTTGCTAAATAACATAGTGTCACTCACCATCAATGGGTAATTTTGTTCTACATCTTATGCCATGATTCGGTTTATATGCAGGGTTTTCTACCTGTAGTAAATTCCTTTCTTCGGCTACATCAAAAGTAGATTCTGGAACATTAATTTATCAACAATTAATAAACTGTATTTGCATTTAAACAATGTTTATATTAATATTTTATTTTATTATATTCTGAGAGAATTTTAGTTGGCTAGTTATTACAGTTCTAAAAAATACATACTAGACAAACAGACTGATATTATAGACACTAAATAATATGATTTTCAAGACAAAAGTTTTTTTTTCACGTAAAACTTTATAGTAAAGCCTAACGAGTTAGGTATCATAACACAAATTGACTTCATTTAATTTCTTGTATTTCTGACCTCCTATTTTCACTATCAATTCCAAAGTTTGGAAATAAGCACACTTTTATTACTAAATAAAAATTAATTTTGGTATGTGTGTATGTATAAAGTGTTGGGGCACAGGTAACCCATGCTAAGGACCATGGATTAGTACATAGGCTACTTTTATATAGCTGAGTTTATAATATAATACTTAGACGTTAGAGGTAGTTATTAACTGAGTACTCACCACTGTGCATTCATTTCTGTCCTGATTTTTTATTACAATCCATAGTATTTGTTGAAATGTTTTCTATGTTGTCAACTTGCATGGCTACATCAAGAGCAGTACCTGAAATTAATTTAAAAAAGATTTAATTAATCAGATTATAGCTAAACCATTGGTTAATACCATACAAAGTAAAATGAGCAACAGAATTAACTAATCAGGCAATTTCATTAAACCACCATCAAAATGGAAACAGTTTTTACAAGAGGAAGATAAAAATTGGGAAGAGGAAGAATTTTAATGGTTTGCAATACATACATTTTTTTCTACGATATAACTCAAACTCAAAACTATTTTATTCAAATAAACCATTTACAGGTACTTTCGAATCGTCAAGGTGTCAGTCTGTCAGAAAATTGAAGCTAGTTGCTCGTTCCAAACAGTAGGTCCCATGGAGAAGAGCGAGCAAGAAACTCCATGCAACATGTTGATGATCTTGGTACCGAGCCCAACCCAAATACCACACTATGGTCATATAGTATGAGCACAGCAACCCACTGTCCGTTTTCCTGAGATACAACTACAAAAATAGCTTATTATTTTATCATCCCAACTTGATCCTTCCCTTACCTATACTAAAAGAGGATCAAGTTAGGATGGGGTTGCTTCTGCTACTACTTCCAGTTCGTCTGACACTTCTACCTGAAATGTACCATGCTGTCTAATATGTTCCCCGAAATAGCTTCTAGCCTGTTTTATTTGATAGGTACCCAGTCCAAAAAGTATCAAATCAGACATAGTCATTTCAGGAAAAATACTTAATTCTGGAAGTTGACCATCGATTCTTGTGAATTGGGCTCTGTAACGGTTGATCCGGTTAGCAGTTATGAGCTCTGCTAACCGGTTGGGCATATTCATTTTCTATATAGCTGGAGTAAGAATAGCGTTAGCATCTGGTCTATTTTCTATCACTGGATGGAAAGCATTAATTATAGCTGCACAAATACGAACACCATCCATCAGATGGTAGGCAGCCGAATTAAAATATTCCTGTCTCAGGAGCTTGAAGTCTCTTTTTAATCGACCATTAACTACCTCAACCACCCATCTGCATAGTGTCAGACACCTTGTTTTATTGGCATTGATGGTTGACAATGGAGTCTCTCCCTGTTCTAAGGACCCTGGTTTATAATCTTTGGAGCTCAACCCTTCTAGCACTGGAATGGAATCACGAAAGCCTCGATCCGAAAAGAAAACGTCATTGCGTTGAAAAAAAGCCCTAAGGATTTCATTTCCATTTTGGAACAGGGCTTTCATGATGTCAGAATCTGGTTTGGTTGCTGGATTGGGTCCCAAAATATCAAAAATATATCCATCAGTAGCCACAATGAGAAAAGGTTAAACTAAGTTTCTATATTTGTGCAAGCTATAAGTTTTTTTTAAACTTGTAGTTATATGATTTTTGAAGATGTATATAGGTACCATCACATATAACAATTGGTACCATTGCCTCTCTGTTTCCAAATAAGCCCTCGGGATTAATAAATTCCTATTAATCAATTCATTTCTAGTGTGATTGATTCCCAAGTGGAGATCTACAAATAGGCTTAGTAATGCCTCTTTAGCTACTTGCAGCAATTACTTAGATGAAACAAAGAGGCAATCCTTCAATGGGAGTCTCCTGTACGAGCTTTCACCAAATAAATTCCCAAAGCAGTTTTTGGTTTTTTGCAAGTCAATGCTGGTCTTATAAATATTTAAAATATTCATGAAATTCTAGTTTGTAACACCTGTCCAGAACTTAAAATGGAAGTTATATTATTAAATTCTAATTGATTTACATCATCCGGCCGGATACTCAACCTCATCATTGACTTTATCTCGTTTTTGGTGAAAGTATTTGAGAAATGATGCTGGTCCAGAAACTCCCAGTTGTATAATGATTTATGTTCATTACATACTCTTGCATTTTCGGTGACAAATATTTTTCGAGACTTTAATATAATTTGTCTCAAGTATTTCGGTACTCTATTTCTTTCTGTATTATTACAAGCCGGCACAAAACAGTGAATACTCGTCTGTGTGTGTGTAAATTCATCAAGTGATATGGTTCCACTTGGTGTCTGAATGTCAAATGGTTGCACGACTTGTTGCTCCACTTCTATATTTGCCTGTGCACGTGTCCAGCAGTTTGAACAAAGATGTGCATGTTCTGGTATCTGAGATAATTCAAGACATTTTTATGGGTTATGTATGGGCATTATTTATGGGTTAGGGGAGTTCAATATATGAGTTTAGCTGTAAGATTTACAATTTACTAATTGTCACTGGTTGGAATCTACCACATACATCATTAGTGTATGGTTTGATAAATAAAGAAAATATAAGCTCATTATTATATATTCTTGCTGCAACTTCATCTCTCACAGGACCACTAGCCACGTGTAGCGACATTCTACACCATGCACACACAGAGCTTTGGTGAAGATTAGACGGGCCTGTATGCTGGACATCCTCAATCCTTGAAGCACGCTCCACATTTCTACGTGCTGATATCCAACAAACATAGCAAACCAGTCCTCCTGGGGGAATCTGAATAAAAACAAAAGAAGACTTTATGTATTGGCTTTTCACACAATTATTTCATTCTAAATGAAAGTAAATATGTAAGTTTATGTCCTGCACCTGACACAAACATTGCTATCATATCTTTGCCATAGTTCACGTTCATCTTCATCTTCCAGAGCACTACCAGATGACATTTCTTGTATTAGAATGTCGAAGCATTGTTAGCATAACATAATAGTGTTCATTCTCATTAATTATCAAGGCGCAGTTTACGCACGCCATTGTCAATAAACTGGAACAATTCTAGTTTGAAAATGTTACATTATTAAACAAGGAAAGAAAACATCGCAAAGAAATAACATTGTAACAAAACAAAAAGGAGACATACCTGAAATTGAACTTGTTGTTGTAGAAAAAATACCACATAAAACGAGATCCAAATCACTGGCGAATCAGAAACCATATAACAAAGCCGGGGTCAACAGAGAAGAAATCAGAAACCATATAACAAAGCCGAGGTCAACAGAGAAGAAATCAGAAACCATATAACAAAGCCGGGGTCAACAGAGAAGAAATCAGAAACCATATAACAAAGCCGAGGTCAACCGAGAAGAAATCAGTCAAGGTCCGTAATAGTAAACTGTGTCGCAAAATAAGAACAATAACTTAAAACTCCGAAACACAACCAACTCAACATTCACGAACATTCAGAGAAAAGGACATTTTGCGACCAGTGGACATTCTGCGTCGGAGCCCACAATAATTCAAAGAATGTCAAACGTCAAAGATAAACGGAAACGAAACTTAGAACTCTCTAAGTCGTCAATCAAACGTCATAACACCACTGTCATTGCAACCTTACAGAAGAGTTAACTCACTACAAACTTTGGAAGTAATTAATTACTTACAATATTTCTTTTATTCAAATTAATTTAATTAAAATCTATTATTTTTTTCCTTTTTATTAAATAGTTTATTCCCAAGACTTTTTTTCATCGTGAACAAAATTATTTGTCAGTAAGTTATTCCTGATACATTTAATCAAATGTGGGACATCGAATATGTCGTGATTTTTTTACCGTTAAATAAAAAGTAAGGCATCTCAGCTGTGACCTTTTTTACTTGTTTAGCATAGTTATCAAAGTTTGATCCCTGATCAAATACAATAGTTTTTACTTTTATACCTTTGTTTATAAGTTTCAAAATAACTTCATCCAACCATTGTTTCAATTTCTCTTAATGTTTTGGAGATCCTAAGAAAGAATAGTGCCTTTAAACGTTATTACACAGGTATGAGAAGCTATTTTCGTCGTCTCTTCTCGATTGATATTATGAAGAGCAATAAATAATTTCGTCTCTTCTGGTGTCGTAATGTAAATGTTTCTTGAGAACTTTTTATCTAAGGACAGAGTGCAGTACTTTGCTTGGCAAAGTTTTAATTCTCCCGCCCCGCCTAGGACGGGAAAAGTCAGTTGATGATTTCCCACTTCAAAAAAAAAAAAATCACCGACTTTTCAAAATGAAGACAACACACATAATGACTTCTTTCTTGGCTTGGTATCTAGCCCTGCTAAATCGGGCCTGCCAATCAATTCAGCCCCTAGTTTACGCCTGCAATTTTTTTTTATCTGGTTGTTACATTCTTTTGACGATGATAAAATTTCACTATCATAAATATAGTTAGTGTTTCTAGAATGTTTACTTGTTGATAAATCATATTTTTTTGATATTTTTGTTACCTTAGGTAAAAAAAAAAGGTTAAATCCATAAAGCCTCGGTTTTTAGGTAAGAGAGTAACGTCGGATAAGATTGTACCTTTGTTTTTATTACTGGCATTTTATTTATTATTGATTTTCGTCTTCTTTTTCAATTGGTTTCTTTTCTGAGTCGTTGTTTCCTTTTCGTTTATTATTCTTAAGCTCTTGTTTATTATTAAGCACTAGAGATTTGATATTTAAGCAATTGCAGAAACCTTTAAAAGCTTCTGTAGTTGTATTTTTTATTATTATTATTTATTATAATTATGGCACTCCAACGACACACTCACTGAGACATATACAAACAGTAATTGCAGGGGTTTAAGTTATAGTGAAAATGTCACTTATAGGAGTGCACAGCACTCACTGCGTGGTTTTACATTTAAACAATACAAATTCCACTATACAAATTAAGACAATACATAACAATGCAATAATTAACAAAAAAAAAATAGAAAACAAAAGTGTAATTAAATATATTAAATGAATAATATGGTGCAAAGAAAAACTAAAATAATAATAAAGAAAAACGGTTAAAAGGAAGAGAAAAGAGTAGATGCTACTTATCAACGGATGTCCTGTGTCACAAAAACGTTTTGAGACTCCGAGCCGATTAAAAGTCTTGCTCGGTATACGCGGAACGGGTTAGAGAAGATGTCGATGCTACTTGTTCGCGCGGCGATTTTATTATAATTACTCATTAAACGGTTTAAGGGCGCAGTGCTGCCAAGATTGGGACGACAAACATTGGTGGTAAACGTAATAGTATCGCGACCAGATCCAATGAATTTCTGTCGTGGTTCAGCCAATCTGATTTCAGCTAATAGGTCTGGGGCATTTATAAAACCGTTGATTAATTTATAAAAAAAAATTTGGTCCGTCATATTTCGACGATGTTCGAGTGAACACATATTAAAAAGGCTGAGTCGTTGGTTATAGGAGGTATCTCGTCGACAGCTAGAGCTTCTAAAGCAAAGGTATCTTGTGAAGTTTCTTTGGATACGTTCTATCCTGTTCACGTGGACGCGATAAATAGGGGTCCAAACTGGGGATGCGTAATCTAGTTGGCTTTTTACTAGGGTATTAAAAAGCACCTTTAGAGTTGAGATGGACTGGAAATCCCGACATGTTCATTTTACAAAACCAAGCATTCTTGAAGCCTTAGCAGTAATGTTGTCGATGTGGTTGACGAATGTGAGTTTAGAGTCTAAGTGTACTCCAAGGTCGCGAATTGTTTCCACTTTCTGTAGTGCTACCCCATTAACAAAAACAACTAAAGTTGTATCGAAACAAAAACAAATAAAGTTTCGGGATTTGATACTGTTTTGTAGTTCTGATGAATTTGTATTGTTGACAATTTGATGCAAAGACATCATTTGGGGTATCGGTATTAAGTTTTAATTTAAAGAGTAGGTTTTAATAGCGTCTTGTGATATGATATATAAAATATTAGTATTGTAGTATCCGATTTCAGCAAAACTTCGTAAGCCGTTTCGGCATTTGGTATTTCAACGCTATATAGAAAAAGCTGAATTATTATAACTTTTACAAAATGACAAAATTACTTATTAACTTTTAGCATAATTTTTTTTTTTTGGTGAGTGGAAAATCATCCAATGACTGCTCCCGTCCTGGGGGCGGCGGGAGTAGGGCGGGGGATGGCCTGGGGACTAAAACCCACTCATGTTCCTTCGATTGCCCTTTATGTTCCAGGGTCACGGTAACTATTATAAACATTCCGCAACACTTTTAGCATGACTTTACTTTTACTTAACCCTTCTACTGAGTTTTATAAAAGTTATTTTTTTTGTTTTTATTTATTTTTTATTATTAAAAAAAAAACAACGTAGGAAATATACATACTCTCACTGCAAGTGTAGGGCTAAATGAAATGAGCTCTATGTGGGAAATAATCTACATGTTGGAGAGTGCTGGTGTAGAATGATAATTCTCAAAGCATGGAGCAGCACATAAGAAAACCAAACATATGGAACAAGAATATTTTGTCCTCTGTTCTTTTGCCCGGGTGCAACAGAATCGACACCTTCTTTATTTACTAATGCGTGGCATACGAGTATCCGTTTTTTCGTTTTGAATACTGCAGCCTGCTCCTTTCTGCTACTAAAATTGTCAATAAATGCCCGTGCAAGACGTAAACTGAATTATTTATGCGTGTTTCGGTTATGGTACTCTTACTTTTGAATTTGATCATAGATTCAGATGGATCTAAGGTAAGAGTCCATAGATATGGACTGTGTTTGAGTTGTGCAAACTTCAGCAAGGTCTGATTTAGTTTTTGAATAAGTGGTTGTAATTTAAACAGTTTGTCATAGTTGGGGGATGTTTTATTCTTATGTCAGATATATGAAAATTTTGTGACACCACAAATAATTGGGTTTTTATAAACACATCTACCAATATAGCTGGCTATCAGAAATCAGTTTGATTGACATCAGAATCATCATAATTATACCTAAATATGTAGAGATCTCTTCCTTTGTGACATCTTGTTATCCATGTGATCTTTTTTCATTAGCATATATGTTTGTATTTTCTACAATTAACATTCATAAGTTAGGTTAGCTTTCGGGGCGAAATGATTTTGTAACATTTCAATGAGCTCCTCATATTTAACCTAATCCTCGTTTTTGTTAAATGTATTAAAAATGTCTATTCCTTTTTCTCCTTAGACGAGGAGAAACAGGGCAACGACTGCATCCATTTCTTCCATTGTTGGGCTAAGTTGCCACTCATAATCATAGGCTGCGGACTGGATATACCTGAAAGCTTCTTTGGTTTTCATTTTCTTGAGACGACACCGACGCCATTATGATTTTCTTGTCTGACTGTCTGCACTAATACAAAAAGACTTACGTGTTCTTATTGACGAATGCGAACCCAAATTCTGACACCCAGTAACGTTCAGGTGCATATAATAATATAATACGCTTGTTTTTCGAGACTGATTATTTATTATCACAAGGACATAATATAAGACACACAAGACGTCATGAGTTGGGGCATATACAACTAGAGCTACAGCTACGCTAGTGCTGTACATTATAGTAACATAAGTGACGTTCTCATAACAAAACTGCCTGTCACTTTTTTGCGGGGGGAAATCGCACATTTTCAAATTCTCACACAAAAACAGTTGTCTGTCACTACGAAACTCACACCATGACAATTAAAAAATACACTAACAATTAAACAACCCGTGTCATAACAGTACAATAATATGATGCAAATACACTGACAAGTCCTTACAGCCGTAGTTGTAACAACTGTCGATATGCATTATCGATAAATTTAAGAAATCTGTTAGGGAAATTAGGTTTAAAAAGTCATACAAAGGTAAACATTATACTTTAGATGAACTTTATTATTTATGTACACAAAAAAAACTGTATTTGTTATTTATGATGATTATTGTAAATAATCATCATAAATAATCAACACTAACATAACATTTTTGGAGGCCGTCTAACACTGCGCCTTCCGGTACGCGGTCGCCACTGCAAAAGCTTTCGACCCCAATGGACATCCGTTATGCGAGCAATGTGACCTGCCCATTGCTTCTTTTCTTTGTGCTATGTCGGCGACCTTATTTTTCTGTGGATATCTTCATTTCTGATACGATCACGCAAGGAAACTAAAAAATAGAGTTGTCTCGAGTAATAGGTACTCTAATGAGGGTGCGTGTGTTGGTGTGTGTATTTGAGGGTGCGTGTGTGTGTGTGTAAAAGTGTGTGTGTGTTGTTTATCTCAGTCTCTGTTTATAAGTTTTTCCGTATTTTCATAGGTAAGTGTTAGCAGCCATTTTGAAACCCTAGGTTTGCATTCAGCTTTGGTTAAGGGATATATTGTAAGCAGGTTATATACTAAATTATATAAGCGGGGAGATTGTTTTAGTCCTGTTGCAGGAGTGTGCAAGTGACAGCGTTAGACACGTTGTCTAGCGCCATCTCTTTCCCACTGAAAGTAATATCAAAGTAATACTGCTATAAGGGCTTGTGGTACGCCCCCAATATTATTAAGATTTCTTGTAACAGGAAGAACATACGAGTGTCTTAAATATTCTGCTATTATATCACCTCAGGCTTTGGGCCGAATAATACCAGAAACAAGCGATGCTAATATGCTAATTATAAAGCACTGAAAGATGACTATTTACAGGTGAGTAAATACCTAATTAAAACCAAATTCAAATCTTTAGACAAGTTTAATAGGTAGGTACATATTTTAATTAACCAATTACATTTATTATTTTAATCATTTGTGAATTAAAATTAAGAATAAAATGTTGCTGTTGTCAGTTGTGTGTCAAATTCTTTTTGTAGTGCTGGTGAGGGCTGACGTTGTGGTGCAGGAGAAGACGTCTGTTGTTGAGTGATATATTGTTGAATTGGAGATGCGCAGGGCTGACTGTGCAGTGCAGGAGAAATCGTGTACCTTTGTTGTTGGGTGTTGTACTGATGAATCGGAGATACGCAGGGTTGTATTTGAGGCGCAACAGAAGCGGCAAGAGTGAGATTGTGTATAGGGTGCCCTCTATCTGGCAGAAACTTGTTTATCCGAAACCTGTTCGTCTTCGCCTGGGTCTTAGTCCGGGGCGCGAGGCTCGTCGTTGCCTCTCGCGCGCCGCCGCTTCTTTCACCAGCATAACTGCTTCGCAGAAGGAGGCAACGGCATCCCATTCCGTCTCGCCCCGCAGCATGGCCTGAACCAGTGCCGGGCGCGAGATATTTAAACTTTTTCGTTACAGTACACCGATAAAGAAAAATAAAAGTGACAATTTATGTATTTTCTCCTTACTTTCTAATACTTACACTAACTAAATTAAGTTTATTACAAGCATCAAAGCAAAACAATAAATTTGAAAATTGTTTCACTATTATATTAGTCTATTACACGCCATAATCATTGTTTAGCTCACTTACAAAAAAAATGATTTATGTTCAAGTGTCACGGTAACTATTATATACATTCCGCAACATTCTGTTGCGTCCTATTCATTTGATACTACCATTTGTAATTTTTTTTTAACGTTATATTTTTGTATAATTTTTCTAAATGTGAAGTGTGTAATCTTTATTATCCGAGTGTCTTATAATATGTATTAAGTACGGACTATTGTCTGTTTGTTCATAAGCTGTGCGGCCAATAAAAGGATGTGACTGGGACTCTACTGATATAGACTTGTTTCGGTGCAGGAATATTAGATGCAGATGTAGATGCGGCAGCGAATGAAAAGTTGAACTGGTGGAAGTTTAGGGGTCACTACCAATGCAGTCGTATCCACGGAATAGTTAAATAAGGTTGGAAAGGCCCTCGCGGGAATTTTGTATTAGAACCAGTGTCGCCATTTGAATCCCACTATTTTAATTCCTACACATACGCACTATGTTTACAAATATTTCGCACACAACCAAATCACACACACATAAATCTCAGCGCAGATATTTGTTCGCACACTAGCAATAAGCTCCCGTAGGCATAAACACTCACACATGCAAAAAACAATACATTTTTTCATATACACTAGTGCTAGATAAAGCCGATATTCTTTATCGATAAATTAATTATCTGACGAATGTCTGGCGAAAAATAAAACATGAAATAAACATAAAAAATCATTTTATTTTACGTTAATAATTAAAAATAAATCACTGTCTTTGGAACAAAACGTATTTATTAAGTAATTGGCGCTTGCTATCAATTGCAAACGAATTTTTCAAAATAAAGTGTAACCTCACATTAATATATTTTTCAATAATTGCTTTGGTAAGGTCTGTGACGTGGATTGGTGTAGGGTATTGGCCAATTTGGTGATAAATTATGTTTTTGAATATTTCACTCCCTACAAGGTGACGCATTATTTTGGTTACCAACATTTTTTTATTTATATTATGAAGGCTTTCCGTATATATTTTGATAACAGATTCTGATATTTTACAGATTTTTACAGATTTGTATCAAATCTTTTGACGGGTATAACAAACCACCATTATCTTTAGCAATTATAAATTTGTGGTCTTCATTTATGCTATTGGACAATAGCGCTCCAATGCAAACATCACAATCTATTTTTTTAGTTAAAATATGCGCTATATATCCTGAAATATTGCTAATAATTTGATTGCTAAAATCTGAGATGGTATTGAATAATTCGTTAATATTCTCTTCGTTATTATTATCATCATCATCATCATCTTCAACTGCAATCCTTCGTATGGATCTATTAATCCGTTCTACAGGAGATGATGCACAATCAAGAATTGAAATGTGTTCAAGCGCAGTACAATTTCCACTATCGAGAGCCTTTAACTCAATGTGAACTAAAAATTTTTTGTATGCAGCTTTAAACTGACGGGCCGTAGGGCTATTGTTGCCACCCTCATGTGACCTTATGTTGCCAAAAAGCATTTCAAGGTGATCCTGGCTTACTTTGTAAAATGGCATAAAAATCAGGACTCCAGGACGTGTTAACGTTTCATATAAATGTTTAACAGCTGCAGCACATCCAATAAAACCAATGAAACCAGTCTTACGTAAACTTTTTGTCAAAAGAGTTCCCTCTTGTGTCCTCAATTCAGATAGATATGTCGTCGCCATGTCTAGATAATTAAGCAGCATTGCAGCGTTGGCTTCTGTTAGAGCTTTTTTAAAGTTATATTCATATGTGTTACGGGAATTAAAAATGTCAAACATGTTATTGATAATCCTCAAAAAAAATGTTGTGCTTTCACTATTCTTGAACGAAGGCAGATTTAATTGGACACGACAAAAGTCTATATCGTCGGCTACCTAGCTTAACTTTCATCTTATTATTTTGAAATTTAATATGGTGGTAACGAACCTTGTTCGCTAAATGAAAATTCTCCTTCATTTGAAGGTTATTTAATCGCTCCAAAAATCGCCATTCTATGGTGTTACCATCTTTATCTAAAAATGTGTTATAGCATTGAAAAGCATTACGGATTAGTTTAATCACGTGTGATGGGTCTAGTACTACTATTATTGGATTATTCGTAGACGGATGTGGAAAAGAAATTTGTTTGTCTTTGAATGAACAGTTTAAGCATTGCACCATTGACATATTCGCAACGCATCCATCAAAAGTTAGGGAATTTATTTTTATGCCTGTTTCTGCTGTAACTTCTAAACATTGTATAATTAAGTCTGCGCGCTGTCTTCCGTTAATGCCGTCAACTAAGAAATATCCAACGGGAACTTTAAAATTACAATTTATGCCTGTCACTAGAAATACCAGAGCCTCTTTCGCTATTCCTACATGACCTCCTTCGATGCCACTGCCAATATCGACATGTCCAAGTATTTTTTTTTTCATCCCATTCTATACGACGGCGTATAGCCATTTCATCTAAGGAAAGGGCTGCAATAATGGGATAATTGGTGCTTTCCACTTTATTTTTAACGCCTCTATGGATTCTAAAGTAAAACCAGGATCACCACCCATATTTTGGTACCATTTTCGGAGCGTACGGCGGTCTGGGAGGCAAGTATCAAAAGTTTTACGTACGTACTCATAAGCTTTTGGCGAATAATAATCAAGTGTTAGCGCAAAACTACGCAGAGCTGATCTATATTTTTGCTTAGATGGACCGCCACCAGTATTTTTTGCGATTATACGATTTGTCAGTTCTTGTACCTGTGAATAAAAAAAAATAAGGATAATCTTTATTATCTCTGTTTTTTTTATAAATCCACGTCTAATATAAATGGTACCTTAACATTTATATTTTTGAGAACATTTAAATCTTCGTCCTGCAAATTAATTTTTTTTTTTAAATCATTTAGAACATATTGCATTTTAGTAATTTTTTTTTTCAGTCTTCGGTTTTGTGCTTGTATTTTTTTTATCTTTAATCTCTGTTCTTTATTATAGATTCTTTGTTGATAATTATCTTTTGTAGCTTTATTTTCTTAGGAGTGGTTGCATTTGAAGGAGACATTAAGTTTTCCTACAAATAAATGAAATATAAGCTTATCTTAATCTCTGTACACATAAAGTGTTATTATGACGGATATGAGAGATTGATTAAAACCCATATTTATCATAACATAAGCTAAAAGCACGACATTAATCTTTAAAAAACAAATATTTAACGATTCTTACCGAACCTAAAAGGTATTTACTTACTTCGTTTATGTTTTTTCTTTTTAAAGATTTATCTTTTTTTTGGAGTCAACAAAACTGAAGTTGAAGCCTGTGCTTGTAAATCCTAAAATTTAAAATAGCATTAAATGTCTTGAAATGCAGACTTGACAAGAGCGATTATAATTCAAGACTACATATAAGTATTACCTGAGCGCCTTCGCAATTTTGCACACTGATGGCAATAGCCTCATCACTGGGATTTTTAAGTATAAAAGCATTGGAAGAATTAGTTGTCTGAAATATGATGCAAAAGTCTTTACATGCCACATACCTTGTTATACAGTAGAATTATTTATTACAAAATTTATTTATTTTAAGCGACCTCATTGTTTGCATGATAATGATTTACCGGAGTGAGATGTTAATCTTCTGTGATTATTATAATTACAGTAAATATAAAAGTTGATCCTTACATTTTGAATTAGATTAATTCATAATTTAGGAGTATAAAAAATAGGTGTTGATTATGCAATATGAAACTTAGTTACAACGAGTAAAATAATACATTTTATCAAAACTTACCAAAAAACTTGAACAAATCTGAACAATTTGTTCTCTTGGGATCGCCCCTGGGTACCTATGACCTGATTTTTTAATGATGAAATCATTTTCAGTAAAATGTTTAGAGCAAATAGTACTCGTCTTCGTCGGCATCCAGTTTTGTCTACCTGTCACGTCAATCCATTGTTTCCTGGCATTAGGTTCTTTAGAAAACCTAAAATTTAAGTTTTTAAAAAGTCAAATGCATTTTACTTCGATTTTAATACTAAATACAATGTAGCCAATGCTCGTAGATGACAGATTTATATGTCCTTTTATATCATTCGGTCACATTAATTCAATGATTAATATAATATTTAATTTACTCAAAATACGTGTAACTAAAAATATCACCCCCTATTACATGAGACTTTAACATAACTGACGAAATGTGGATTTATTAAAGGTACGCTTCTGCCCAATTCTATAAATATTCATGTTCTATTAATATATAATAATTAATTAAATGTTAAATAATTAACAATTATCTTTATCTAACGTAAATATTGTTGAGAATTCTATCGATGATTTTATTTAACCACATTTAAACACACCATCACCTCACTATCGATAAACTTGCACCGTGCATCACAGCCAATCAGGGCGAAGGACGAAACGTCAATGGTTGAAGTGTAGAGGACGCAATGCATGCAGTACATTGCAAGCCGACTTGATCATGGCGTTGATAAAGCTAAAACACATCGAGCAATGTATGTGTATTGTAACTTTTTGCATTAATGTTGTTATTGTTTGAATGTTCATAGCGATCAGTGTATTTTTATGTTTTTTACAAATAATATTGTAATTATATGTTATTTACGACTTACCGATAGAAAGATATACCTCCTCGCTCTATACTTGAGGTCTGACTTTTTGTCTTACACGTTATAATTGCACAACACGGCATTATAAAGCAGAGCTCTGTTCTCCAAAGTAGTCCGAAGCGCACTAAACGTGATGAATGTATGATTTGGTCGAGGTATGATTTTTCAATCATAGTTGTGGCGCGCTCGCCACGCCCTCATTACCATTCCAACCTTATTCAACTATTCCGTGGTCGTATCCAACTTTTTATTTTCCGGGATGATCTCACCATCGGAATTACAAAAGAAAATGTGTTTGTCAGCATTAATGTATTTTCGTCTTACAGTATTTTAGTTTACGCTTATGACAGTGTTTGCATTGTTTTTTGAGCTTTTACTCGTTTAAGTAACTTTGGTGAATTTTACGATGAATCCTTCTTTAGGTGCTGTGATCTTACCGATGAAGCATCTGAATCCATACCAGATTTATTCGTAGAATAAATCTGCCATATAACATAGTGTCATTCGTATGATAAAGCTACAGGCTGATTAATTTTCTCGTGCAACAGGTTTGATTCCCGGTTCAAATGTGTATAATTTAAATATCTATGAGTACAGATTAATATGTTTTTTTTTATTTAAATAACGTCTTCTTTTAGTAAAATGTTCTATCTTCAATATTTAAGGTACTTTCCCTCCATGTAGCCATGGGACGTATATTAAAAAAAGGCCAGGAGCTCTGAACCCACACTATGTTTTGTTTGTTTTTAATTTTTGTAAATCGCGCTTTCGTTAGTTTACGCTCTTGATGCTGATAAGGATAAAGCAAAACTTTTTCGTCTCAAAAATACGAGTATTAATACGGTTAATTGACGGATTTGTTGTGTGGCTGAAGCTCATGAGTCGTATTGGACGGTAAGCAATTTAGCACAATGTCATGAGCCTCTGCTGCATCAGAATTTCTGGCATCTAATGTCGGAAATGTTGATGCCCCATAAAAAATGAATAAACATTTTCCAGGACATTTATTCTGGCCCAGGTCGTGAATGAAAGTCACAAACAGCTCAGTTGTCATACTGCCCTTCAGGGCCATCTTTACTAAGCTACCAGGCGGCAAATTGTCTTAAAATTCAGGCCTCAACCTTTTTCTTTTGAATAGAATCATAGGAGGCACAGTATTTCCAGCACACACATAGCAATAGTGACATTCTCGGCATGTTCTTGACTGACAAAATGCACTCTTTTAGCCCCCTTAGCTGCAAACACTTTATGTTGGTGGATGTAGGTTAACAGTTCACGTGTTAACCTACATCCCTTTTCATCCATGTAAAAATCAGTAAAATCATATTTATTTTGTAAATAGGTTATATACATAATCGCGCATTTACATTAGTTGTTTAGACCGTATTCGGCTCCAGGCCGTATTTGGTCACCGACTAATAAAAACAGGTATTCGTTTGGCCTTCTTCGATTTAGCCGTATTATTCAATTTTGGTAAGCGTTTCAGTTAAACCGAATGCGGCCGCCGCCGCCGCCTTCAGTGACCGACCTAATGTTAATGCGCCATAACACTTTTACACGTCAATAAAAAATATATTTTTTCGTAATATTTTACAACACTTTCACTTGCACAACTATTATGAAATGGCGCCTAAAATGTCATACTCACACAGGGTATTTAGTCTGAACGGCCCAAATTGAGTGGCCCTCGGGCCATTTGACCGTAAACCAAAATCGCCTACGTTCTAAAGGACCGGTGATAAAAACTAGTAAACAAATTCAGTGTACATTCGGGTGCAAAAGTTAAAAAGTTGAAATAAAATTTAGTTTTTTTCTTAGAATTGCATTATCTTTCTTAGAAAAACAATCAGCAATGCCTCGCTCGATGACAGCCAAGGTTTTCCGAAAGTCCTCAGCCAATAAAACAACCACACCACCCATTATTGTTTGGTTGCCGTGTAACTCTTGTAAACAACTATCAAGAGCTTCGATGGCACGTTTGTGTGACATTGTGCACTCGTCCCACACGATTTATTTACACTGTTGCAAGAGGACCACTGTTTCTTCACTCGCCAGATTAAGAGGTAATTTAAAGACCAAATGTGCTGTCCGTCCACCGCTTAGCAATGTTGCAGCAATTCCAGAGAAAGCCACAGCTCATGCAAATGCAAAAACGTTATGGCCGCCACAAATTATTGCCAAAAGTAAATTAAGCGAGAAAGTCTTTCCTGTACCACCCTGGGCATCAAGGAAAAAAAGTCCGCCTTCACCATTCTCAACTCGTCCTACTATTTTGTGACAAATCTCTCTTTGATCAGGTAGCAAACATGGCTCAGTTTCATATACGTAGGCGACTTATAAATTATCATAGGTGGCACTGAATAACCCGAGGCGTTGACACATATGGCGATGGTAACATTTTCACCATGTTCCTGTGCGATAAAATGGACCCTCTTGCTTCCCTTTTGTGCAAGAACTTGTTGCTGGTGGTGTAAGGTCAGTCGACAGCCTTTCTTATCTATATTGCATAAACGTTCTGGATCTCGCAGAATGTCTAACTCATCATATTTTTATTTATCGCCGTAAAATGTTGTTGTTCAATATGCTTGTTGGATGTTTGAGCCCTTGCGAGTTCATAAACTGTGTTTTGCGAAAAGAAACAGGGCATCGTTTCAATAAATTTTGTAGCCATTTCCTACCTGCAATGCATTTGCTGTCATTAAAAGAATTTGGTATTTTATGCGCCTTACAAAATAGGCTTGATTTCTTACAAGCATGCGTATCAGCGGTACGCCTTCTTGAGCCAGTTGTATTATTTGTCTTGCTATATCTTTTTCTTGGGCATTGATTAGTGTAGTTGCTCGACCAGTTATCTTTTCTTCACTGCCAGATTTTAGGTGATTTCTTAAGTTCTTCTTGGGATACTGAAAGTAGCTGCTGCTTTTCGTTGTGACAAACAACAGTTTTTTTTGTAGTTTGCTCAGTCAAATTCACCACGTTTCTTTGTGATTGTTTCCATTTTGTAAAATCTGAAAATTTAAAAATACTTTAAGTTTAAGATACGAAAAGTTCCATACTAAATTACGGTATTTTTTATTTAGCACCACACAAAAAAAACGATAAAAAATTTGACTGAACACACTTAATAAATATGTTAAGACTTTTAATTTCAAACCTAAAGTAGAATAAAGTAGGCAGGTATCTACCCAAGTTACAAATACAGCGATCTAATACAAAATGTATAACTTTATTTAAAAAATAACCATAATCCCGCAATTTTTCAGTGTTTTACCAATAACCCAGTTAACTTAAAACAACTTTTTTTTTATCATCTGTTTTTCTCACATTAATAATGTCACAAAACTATAATTTAATACATATAAAAATCTTTACTAATACAACCCTTTACCAGTCATTGGTTTACTTAATATTGCTTAAAATTAAAATATTCACTTAGCCTAGAAAACAAAAATAAAAAAAAAAGATGTACGTGTGGGCGAAAATTGCATATCAAACAAAATAGTTAGGGATATTTGCAGTAAAAATTTAAAAACACATAATTTTTTTTTTCATATTTTTAAAGCACAAAAAAAAAATAGTTGTTTAAAAACACTTTAGTATTTAGTAGCAGTAGTATAGTGGGTTCTAAAGTAACAATTTTTTGTTTCTGTTTCGTTTGATGAACGAATTTTAGCCCAGCCTGTAGATGTGAAAGTTAGAAAAATGGCCATTGCCAATGAGATATAAATTGTAATATAAATCAAATTTATAAAATATAATTATTTATAAAGGTAGCTAATCAAAATACAAACTACGTCAAAATCATCAACCAAATAGTAATCTTTGGAATCTTGCAATACTCTTACTTTTAACAAGCGAATCGCTTGTACTAACATCGAAATCAACTTTCTTTGGTATGAAAAAAATTAGCGGCTTTTACAGTCTTCAGGATGGAGATCGTAAATAATATTTTACCATCTTCTTTATGAATTTTCTGAACAAACCCTATATTTTACCTAAAGGTTGCAAAATTTTTTCGAATTTTCGAATATTTTTTCAGTGCTATTCGAATATTTAAAAAAAAAATTAAAAAAAAACATTTAGAATATCAGCGGTTATTGCTTTAGGAACTATATTTTTATGCAGATAAATAAACCTAGCACAATAATTATTCACTTATCCAACAAAATTTTAAAACAATTATACATGAAAATGTTAATCAAAACAATTATATTTTTTTGAACAAATTTAAAAGTCTCTCTCTTGGTAATAATAAAAACAAAATAAATGTCTTTCTCTCTTGTTAATAATAGAACAAATAGTATCACATACTTACGTAAATGTGTCGCAAAAACGTTACAGTATTGTTTTCATAATATGCAATATTACACTGAAAAATCAGATTCGTCAATTATAATTCGGAAATAAATCAGATTTACCTATTATAACATTTTTAAACAAACACTCTCCTGTTAATAATAAGAAAAAAAGGGGGACTGTTTCCGCTGTAAATAAATTGGCCTGTTCTTGACAAATTGTTTCTACAGTTGTTTTTATGATAGTGAGACTCGTAGATAAATCCTGCAAAAGATCAAGCTCGTAGGTGCCGAACATAGTTTTTTCTTTCAAGGCTATCAGTGACTTTAATATTGAATCTTTCAATAGAAAAATCTGGCGACCATGTCCGCCATGCTGCTCCACCGCGTTTTGCAATCTAAAACCAGGCCCGCTTTTTTATTATCTTCAAGAACATGTTTATTTAAAACTTCTGATGTAATTAAGGTGAATAAATAAAATTACTTTTAAATTTTTAATAACGCTTTTGATAAACTCTATAAAATTTCAGTATCCCTACTAAACATAATAATTATATTAAACAGCCTTTATACGTCAACAGCTGGGTACAAGACAAGCCTTACCTACCTCAATAGGATATAACCCAACATGTAAGCTAGATCTAATCTAATGTGAAAGTAACTCTGTCTGTCTGTCTGTCTCTTCTTCACGCCTTAACCACTGAACCGATTTGAAATGGAATTTGGTACAAATATAGTCTAAGATCCGAAAAAGGATATAGGATAGTTTTCATCCCTAGGAAACGGCAACTATTCCACGCGGATGAAGTCGCGGGCAAAAGTGAATAAATAAATCTTTATTACGCCTAAGCGCCTGCGCTCCACCGGCGTGGATGTTGATTACCGCTACAAAAAGCCTAAGTTTCCATGTGTTCAACTACCCAAAAGTAAATTCAGTATTTTAGCTGACTATCTGGCAGATATACAAACAGACCTTCGTACGCCTGCCTTCTGACGCCTACTTCGCCTGTCGCCTGGGGCTGCGGAACGCAGAAATAGTATTTATATATTGGTTTAGCCATAACATTCAAACGAAAAGTCTAATTTTAATGAATTCAGTACTAAATAATTATTATCTACATAAACAGTACTTTGTGATAAAAAATATTTTGTTAAGAAAACCTTTGCAATAGGGACCAGACAATTGCTGAATTACTCAGTGTTCGGTTTTGTGTTGTCCCCACTGCGATAATAGTCAAGCTAAGCTTGAGCGTCGTTTACCAATGAGCTAAAAACTTGGTTCCCTTCGTGCTCAACCTCCAACGCTCCCATGTCTCGCTCGTGTTGTAGCCCAGTCCGGGTTTCCGTCAGCACCAGGCGTCGTTATTCCACGGCCAAAAAAGAGTTTTCAGATATATAAATTTTTAACTTGCGGTATTTCATGTTAACTAAGTAGCCTTTCGTTGCCATGTTGCCCAATATTAAAAGGAATATTTTACAAAACATTTGCCTATTAGAGAAAATTAGCTCATTGTTGAGCAGCAGCCTTGAAGATGTATAATACTTACATTAAATCCTAGCGCTTCTACAGAGACTTGTCCTGCCACTGCTAAAGCACCCATTATAGTCAGCACTCTTTCATCGCTAACTGTCTAGGTTTGTCCGCTTGCTGGCCCACCTCCAGTGCCTATTTGAGTGAATTTTGGTACATATGTAGTCTGGGACCCGAGAAAGGTCATGGGATAGTTTTCATCCAGAAATCCCCCGGGAACGGGAACTATTATTCAACGCGTTCGAAGTCGCGGGCAAAAGCTAGTTTGAAATAAATTGGGCTTTTTCTCAGGATGTGCCTGGACCTATAAACCTGTAAAATGTAAGTAAAAAACAATCGTTTATCTATAGCAAACTTCAATTAGATAAGAAACGTCCAATTTTAATGAATTCAGGACTAAACATTATCTACATAGGCAGTACTCTGTGATAAAATTTATTTTGTTAAGAAAACCTAGATAGAAGCAATAGGGATAAGACAATTGCTGAATTACTCAGTGTTTAGTGGTTTTGTGTCTATTCTCCAGTACTACGCTTTTTGCTATAAAATCAACACGATCACGTTGTTGGCGGAATACTTTTTTAGGGGTCACCATTGGCTATCTATTCTTTGTGTGTGTGTCCCGTCAGGTACTAGAAATCTATTTAAGGGATCACTATGATTTACTCTTTTGTAAATGTAGCCATGTTCAGGAAGGCATTGGTATGCTCTCCTAAAATCTGTATGTATTATAGAGCCCTCCTGAACATGTTTTCTAATTAGTGGCACCAATACTTCTAACCCAACCATTTCGATTTCACTTACAATATTTTCTACAAAGATTGCTTACTGTTATTAGTCATTGACCTTTTTATACACAAAGAAACAAAATTACCAAATGCAGTGGATGTGGTTTACCGCACAGCTAAAATTCTTCAGTGCCCAGTAGTGCCCAAGTGATAGACTCTTGTGAGCCGCTTGTGCCTACACCCTTCAATTAACTAAAACTGGTGAATTTACCCTATCCGGCAAGTAACAATCTTTATAATCGATAATAGGTACATTTACCCTATCATTACAGTAACAAGTTTTATAATTGATGACAGGTACATTTACCCTATCATTAGAGTAACAATTTTTATAATCGATGACAGGTACATTTACCCTATCAGTTGAGGAACAATGATTATTATTAATAACAGACACTGAGTAAGAAACATGATAATTATCATTAAACGACATTGAGTAACAATTATAATTTTTGAGAATAGGTGCATCTACCCGATTTGATAAGTTACAATAATTAAAATCATTACTGTTGTTAACAGAAGATGAATGACAATCGCTAAATTGACATGCAGTGTACTCAGACCCACAACTGTTGACAAATGGGTTTTTCACCATACTAGACAAGTTACTATCACTACTTGTATTCAAAAAAATGTCTACTTTAGCAGGTAATGAGATTGGTAGAATGCACTACCTATGATAACGATTGTTAAGATTAAAAGAACCAATGTCATGAGTTGATGAATGAGAGGATGTAGCGGTTATAAAATTATTATGATTGCTTACCAGATCATGTTTGACATAGACGGATGAGAATGACAGGTTTGAGGAGCATCTGTTCAAAAGGTCGTATTTATATGATAAACAAACTTTACAAAAACAGACAAAAACGTCTAGTTCCTATTATAAAAATGTTAAAATTTTATTAAATGTAAGTTCATTGTGAAGATTAAGACTACAATATTATACAAATTAAAAAAAAAACACTCCATTATTTTTTTTTATTGTTTCATTTGTTGTTGTTTTATTTTTTATTTTATTCGTCCACAATATGCAAACACTGCATGCATCAGTAGCTGGGGATTTGAACCCAATGTTGAATTCATTGCAAAATATATTGTGGAACATGGTGCGGGAAACCCATAAACTAGGCACTGACAGGTTATACATTTTCAGTAATCTAGCAGCGTTTAGTTCAGATGACAAATATATTCTTTTGCTTTTCTGTCTGTTATAGTGACTTTCTTGAGCAGGTAATTTTTTCAAGAATTCTCTTAACTTTTTTTTTTCGCTTGACTTGGCCGACTTCCTGTTCCCACCTCGCTTCTCTGTTTCCCCTTGACTCAGCCTAACATTTAAGTTTCTAAGCCCTTTTTCTCCAATTGAAAATGTTTTTAGAAACAGTTGTTTACACACTGTTGTCAGTTTTTTATTTATATATAGATGGTAGGTGCAACTAACCTTTTGATTTTTTGTTGTCACTCTTGAATTTGACTTTCCTTGATTTAGTGGCTCATACGGTGCTAAGAGTCTAGAAAGATAAATATCTTGATCTACCTTCCCACGCCGTTTAAAAAACAACTTTCTGTTTTCTATGATATCTCGTAAAGTCAACATTTGAAAGTTTTCAGCGACTTGTGATTACATGGACATCTATAATTTACGCACAAGGGATCTTTATCTGTTGTAAGTCCTGAAAAAATACATGGAAAAAGTAAATTAATTACTTATAACCACAATAAGAAAACAGGATATTGAACTAAGTACCGACATTAGAATACTACTTACGTTTTACGATATTCCGAACGACCTTTTCGCTTTTTTTTCCTTGAACCAGCATTCAAGGTCTCGACTAAACCTTGTTCATCCATTTTCAATATGATTTTTACATTATTATAACTTCCAAAATTCAAAATTTCACAAATTCCGTCGACTTGCATTAAAAATAATTGGAACACTGTTACCTCACTACACCCTGCTCACCACAACCATAGCAATACAATGATACTTTGTGATTATCACTTTTTCTTAACTTACTGCACTCATCGCGCACATGACCATTTTGTTTGCAGTACACACAATACTTCGATTTCGCGACACTTTGATTAGAACGCGCACTAGCACTGTTATCACTATCTGTAGAACGTCGCGTCGGCGCTCCTCCTGGATCCGACGTCGCTGTGCTGGCGCTGGCACCGCTCGGTGTCGCAGGCGCCGTCATGCGGCGCGGAGACGGCGTCGGCGCGCAGCTGCCGCGGGCATAGTATAAAGAGAGGGAAGTAGGCTATCTCCGGCCCAATCCGCGATATAACTGCCTACTGTTTTAGGGTTGTCACCTTTACACACGACACAATTACGATTTTCTAACTGTAATTAGGTAAGCACTTTTACCAATATGAAGAAATCGGCTTAACTAAACGTAAACAAAGCAATACCAGCTAATCAATTGACAGATCAAAAGTACCTAATACATTCTAGGAAATTAGGCCTACCTACCTACTTTCTCTGTGTGATAGAAAGCTAATACAACAAAAAATAATTAAGAGTAGGTATCTAAACATCAGGTAAAATTTATATGCTAGAATGAGTGACTAGCTTGCTTTTTCTGTTCTATAGGTAATCTGAACAGAAACAATTCTGGAATCCATGAATTGTTAAGACACCCAAACACACAGCAATACGTTTCCCTGCGATTGTCAGACATTTTGGTTTCATTTAGCGGTGTCGAAAAGCAGTGGCGCGCGAACCTCGTGCAGTGTTAGCCCCGACTGGCACGGGGAGAAACGCGTCGAGATTATGTTAAAGTGTGCGTGCGTCGACGCATAGATACTATGGCGCACACATACAAGCCGCGCGGGGTGCGTTTGTATGAAGATAACCTACTTCCCTTCTCTTTATACTATGCCGCGGGCGCCGGAACTCGCTGACTTTATAGGCCGGGTACTGTGCTGATTACACCGGTCTATAACATTTTTGCGCACGGGTTAAACGTAATTTATTTTTATAGCTTTTATAATTAGAAATAGGAATAAGGACAAAAAAAAGTTCTGAATTTGCTTTTATGAGTAAAAAATGGGAAAATCAAAATCAATGAAAATACATAAAGATGATTTATTGAAAGATACCGAACGTTCATTTATGTTTTTTTTACAGTAGAAGTTTTAAAATAGTGATAAAATGTTTAAAAATAAATAGTTTTACTTTTCCTTTCATGTTCAGTGGATGTTTCTCTAACCTCCAAATATAGTCTCCCATCAGGCTTTCAGTATACTGGCCTTGGTAACGTCTCTCAAATTCCATTATATCCTGATGGAAGCGTTTCCCTTGTTCTTCCGAATAAGCTCCCATATTAGGTATCTTTAAATTTATCTAAATGAGAATGTAACATATAATCTAATTAACGTTAGAATAAAATAGTTCATAAAATAAAAAGAGAAAATAAACTTACCGTCCAAATTGTATCTGCAAGAGTTACATGACACATGTGGAGTCCATTTTTTGTCTTGATTTTTAATAGGTAAATTGAAGTAAGCTTGATATGCCTCGCAAATCTTTAAATTAGAACTTAAGTTATACTTTTTTTCTCTGATTTTAATAAAAAATGCACCGCAAATATAACAAAACGAGTCAGCGTCTCGTTTGCAACGTCTCAATGCCATTTTGTATAGGATATAGCGAATAAAGATATCACGTTATTTCTCCGTAACATCCAAACACACACTGTAGTACACAACAAACGGCGTAAGACACTACTACATAACCTCTAACCTCTTTTTCTACACCAATAGACCGCAAAGACCGTTATTGATTTGGCGAGAAATTCAAAAATGCAATAATCGCTCTAAGTTCTTAAAAAGCTAATATTTTTGATTGGTAATCACATTATTTTTTATACATCTGCTTTCATAACAATAATTGCATAATAAAAACCCATGCGCAAAATTTTTTTTTTTTTTGTTGACCGGTGTTTTGTGTGTCGAGTTCTATCTCAAAAGAACGCGCGAGGCGCAGCATGCTAGAAAAATCTGAAAATTCTTCTCTTCGTAGGTGTCTACGGATCCTCGAGTCGAGAAGGCCATACACCATGTCGACTTGTGCTTTCTCAGTTATGTCGCCGGCAGGTATTTTAGATAACAATGCACGGCACTTAGCAACAAAGGTATCCGCGTTTTGTTGAGCTTGCTGCATCTCATACAGCTCTATAAATGCGGTGGGGCGGCCGCCGGTCTCCGTAGGTTCTGAGCAGTAAATCTATGGCTTGCTTCTACGAATGAATTTCTGTTTTGATACCACGATACCATATGGCGGCGACATGGGTCAGCACCATTGATAAGCCCCTGAGGGCGTTCTCCTCGGACACGTTAGCACATTCTTTGAAACTTTATATCGCGTCTATGAATGCGTCCACATACTCGTCGGCGTCACCACCGAACCTGGCGGTGCAGTGGGTGAAAGTACCGCTGGCGTCGAGCAGTGGCGGTTGCGCGGCAGGCGTGGCGGGAACTGGGTGGGGTGACGGCTGGCGGTTTATGACCCTGTCCAGCAGGCGCTCGAATGCCTCAGTTTGAGACTGCTGCATCGCGGCCATCATGGCGGCCACTTGTTCCGACGAGAAACGAGCAGCGTCGGCTCCTTTGTCATCATCAGCATCCACGGCGACTTCTTCGTCAGAGAGTGGTGTGGTTGAACAAGATCTAGTAAATAGTTTTTTTTAATACGTCATAAACCGTATATCGTAATTTACATTTCATTCAATCAACTCAAATATAACAAGAACTTTATATTATGTTACTTGCTGCTACGGAACCCTTCATGAGCGAGTCCGACTCGCACTTGGCCGGTTTTCTATAACCCTGCCGAAATTGGATGCAGTCAATAAAGACCTTCTCATCTCTAGCCATTCTCCATTAGCACTTTGTAAAATTGTTTTTCTTTCTATAGTGGCTCGCTCTACATCCGACTTTTTTAGTTTTTTCATAAAATCATTTTTCATCTTTTCCAATATTTCTACCGGTATATCAGGCTTTTCACATGACTGGCCATAGTCCTTATCTCCTTGCTTTTTACCGAAAACTAGTCGTCTCTTTTTTTTTGTATACCTTTTACTAAGCACTTTTTGTTTATATTTTCTTTCTTCCCACAGTTTTAGTTGACCTCTTGGGCTTTTATTGGTCATTTTCTTATATAGTTTCGACAGTGCATTTTCTTCATTAAATGACACTGCCGTAGCAATGCATCGCGTCTTATACGAATTTTTAAGGGAAAAATTAACTCTCCTCCCTCCTACGTATTTTGCAATAATGCTGTGATAGCGTTCTACAACGTTACTATCCACGTCATGAAGTAAACTTCGAGCATGGCCAGCAATACCTTGTATCTTTATACAAATTCTCTGCCACAGAGAACTTAGCACAAAATCTTTTAGAATATCACCTTGCTCCAAAACTCCCGTTTTATCACAGAAATGTGTTTTGCATTCAAGGTGATTTCCAAAAGCATGATGATGTGCTTGCAAAATATCGTCAAATAAATATTGCTCTTCTGGGCAGGGATCATTTTTGTTCTTTTTAAATGGTTTGTTTTAGCTCACCCCGTTTGTTTTATTTTTTATTGATTTAGTTATACAAGATCTCATAGTCAAGATTCGTAATGTAGTTAATACTTTTCTGTGATTTTTCAAAAATTTGGTATCAGTTTGGAGGGACTGCATCTTATTACAAAAATTCCTAAGTAAATGATTCCTGCATTCTATTTTCTCCACGGTAATATCTGTATATGGCCTTGCCTGCAAAATTTTAGAATAAGTGCTGGAGTCACCGTCAGATATCAGTCGTCCGTATATCAGACCGTGTGTTGCCAAAGATTGTTTGAAACCTTCCACTATAATCTCACTTTCCATACCTGTGGATGGACCGGAGTAGTTTTTGGAGCAGAAATGTTCAGGCACTGTTGTTTTTTTTCTTTTCAGCACGATCACAATGCTAGCTGTATTTGTTTCGGACTCCCAAATACAAAAGTTTTCCCGTTTTTCTACCTATGATTGCGGCAGCACCGGACAAAGCCGAATAGTTTTTTTTTGTACGACCTTTTAGCATACACACCATCTGCTATCACATCATGGTAACTCTGCCTTCTGCTATAGCCATATTCTTCTCTTCTTCAGCTGCTTGGTCCATAGACTGTTGTGCAAGTTGCTGCCAGTTCTCGGATAACAATTTATGGTTCTTTTGATACGTCTTTTGAGACATGATTGGCAAATTAATGGCAGATGAAAATTCTTGTAGCTGAGAATGACCACACCCAATCGAAATGGTACCAGCTACAGCACATGTATTGATTGGCAAACAAATAGCATCGTCGTTATTGATTACAAATTGTCGTTTACACATTTTGCACAAAAAAGTAAATTTCGAAGAAAAGCCGTGAAGTTTTTCGCCAACTAATTGGATACAAGATAGTCCGCAGTCTAATGGTCCGTGATTTGAGATCTCATATAACTTTTCCAAAAAATAGGAAACGTTAATAATTCTCCGTCCAATTTGGATGTTCTTTTCAGGAGTATAGTTTTCCATCTGTAAAAATAAATGAATATAGCATATAACATTGGAATTTTTAACCTAAAATAATTATAATAAGTAAGTGTGTATTCGCGGAATAACTTACTTCTATAATATAATTTATCCCATCGGTGTCTTGATTTTCAGGCTGGACATCATATTGACTAAGTGGAGCATCACTAACCACCTAAAATTCCAATATTCCATTATTACTTATAAAAGTAATTCTAAACAAATGGCAAGATGATGTTACCCTGCAACGTGTGGTTTATATTTTGAATATTACCTGTGTACTATTGGATGCTTCTTTTAGTACTTGCTTAGAGGAATTTGTACTTGAATCAATAACTTCACATTCATGATCAGTATGTGATACCACTGTTTCCAATCTATAAAAAATATATAGGATTTTAAATTACGTGGAAATGTCAGTTCTATTTTTTTTAGTTCTATGGTTCTCAACATACTAAAATTTCAATTATATTATTTGTTTATTTCTTTTTATAAAAATGGTGAGCTAGGTACAAGTAAAAGATTAGGTACTTAGCATTCATACACACCTAAATCCAAAAATAAAACGATAGAACTCTTACTTTTATGATATGTACGTAGGTTGTCGGTTGTAGGTAGGTCGCAATTTTCCGATGACTACTGCCCATATCAATAAGCCGAGGTCTTTACAAAATCTTACTTATTATATTATAGCTAGCCCGTACTGTCCCACTGCTGGGCAAAGGCCTCCCTCCATTCCTTCCATCTGTCGCGACTTTGCGCTACGTCTTGCCATTCCTCAAGGAAGCCGACCAAGTCGTCCCGCCATCTCTTTCTTGGTCTGCCGCGTCTCCGTCTCCCCATTTCGGGGCACCAGTCTTGGGCTCTGCGGGCCCATTTATTGTTAGGCATGCGGCAGACGTGTCCAGCCCAGTCCCATTTTAATTGGGCAGCCTTTTGAGCCACGTCAATGATTCGTGTTTTGGAGCGCAGGGTAGTGTTTCGGACGCGGTCGCTTAGTTTAACACCAAGTATGCTGCGCTCCATCGCACGTTGGCAAACCTTGAGTTTGGACTTTTGAATGTTAGTCAAAGACCATGTCTGTGCACCGTAGGTCAAGATGGGGAGAATACACATGACATTAATAATTATAGACCGATTAGTTTAATTTCTCATATTTACAAAGTTTTTATTAAAGTTATAGAAAACCGAATAGCTGACCAATTAGATCAAATGCAACCTCCGGAACAAGCAGGCTTCCGTAGAGGACTGTCCACTACCGACCACTTACACACCATCAATCAAATAATAGAAAAATACCAAGAGTACAACATCCCACTGTATCTCGCATTTGTAGATTATTCTAAAGCCTTTGACAGCATCACACATACCGCGATATTTAATGCCCTTACTAAACAACATATAGATCCAACATATATTCAAATATTACAGAATATTTATTCTTACAGTACAGCAGCCATCAAGTTAGACAGATTAGGTCCTAAGTTCGAAATTCTCAAGGGAGTCAAACAGGGCGACCCGCTGTCTCCAAAACTGTTCACCAGCACCCTCGAAGAGGTCTTTAAGACACTGGCAGCCAAATGGGAAGAAAGAGGTATTGTTATCGGCGAAACGAGACTAACCAATCTACGTTTCGCCGATGACATCGTTCTCTTTTCCTCCTCAGCCACAGAACTAGAGCAAATGCTACAAGATCTTGGCAGTGCGAGCCTTGAGGTTGGACTAAAAATGAATATGTCAAAGACTAAACTAATGACCAACAGCTTTGCACGAAACATACACGTGCACGGGGAGAATATACAATATGTCCAGGAGTACATATACTTGGGCCAAGTAGTCTCTTTTCAGACAAGGCAAGATAAAGAAATCACACGCCGAATAGAAAATGCCTGGAGGAGCTACTGGTCCATGAAAGAACAATTTAAGGGTACCTTACCATTAAATCTTACTTACTTTTGGTTTTTTTAGTGCATTACAGCCTAGATAAGGGGAGTAGGTAAGTACGAATTTAAAATACCTTCCGTGATGATATTTTCGATTTTCTTTCTCCTGTAAATAATATTTATATGAAAACCTTTTTAAAGGTATTTAAAAAACATATTAATTCAATATCTAAATTAACCCATAGCATTTTATTATAAAAATAAAGTACAAAAATAATAAAGTAGCAATAATAACTTCGATCCGGAGCGCTGTCTATTAGCAGTCCGTTTATCTACTATGCCCGCCCGCTGTTACACAGTGATCGAAAAACCTGAGTTCGAATTTACTGCAAATACTTTACACATTTACAATATTCGTCGTTCTAGAAAATAACAATTATATTTAGTAACACTAAAATGCTCTTACCTTTTAACATCGTTCATATGCTCGGCGTTTGATTTATAAGAACGTTTTTTATTTCTCTTGACGGGTTTAATTTTATTTCCCATATATAATATTTACAAAATTAAAAAATATTTATCAGTTTTCTATTAATTAAACTAAATTCCTAAAATAATCAAACTACAAAAACAATTATGGCGGAAATAAATCGGCGAAGCGAGCAACACGTCCGTATAGCAACAGGCGTCGGCCGGCACTGTCGGTGCACAGGCGTTTACGCACACATGCGTACGTATTTTGTTTGGGAATAAGAATATGCGATTTACTCGAAATCGAATCGAATGATTGGACTAAAAATATAAAATACTATTATTTTAGTATGTTGCTTGCAGAATGACTTGCCAAAAAATCAGAATGATTGCATGTAGTTTAGTAGGTATACAAAATCAGAATGATTGCATGTGTTTTTAAGCATTAAAAGAAATTTTTAGAGGTAATTCATAATACAACTTACTTTTCTATCGAGTAAAATAAGTTGTATTATGATTACAACACACTATATAAGTAGCATATATCCTGAAGAATATTATATATTTTTCTGATTTTGTTTACTGCAGTTAATCATATACTTTAAAGCATTACAAAACTCGCTTTATCCTCGCTTTCGCCTGTAGTCCCCTTAACTAAAATGCCTTGCAATAAATGCAGCTCTAATTATGCTACCCCGTGCAGTATCTGTAGAGTGGGAGACTGGAATAGGGTCAGTATCAGTGATGGGTTCAAGCAATTCTTGATTCGTTTGCAAACTAATGTTGTGTAGCACAGCACATGCCACTATTATATTGCATGTGTTTGAAAGATTGTTTTGCAGCTTCCTATTTAAACATGCAAACCTTCGTTTCCATACGCCATTCAATCTTTCTATTACATTTCTTGTTGATATGTGAGCTCTGTTGTATCTTATTTTAGGTTCTGATTGTGGATTTAGCACAGGCGTATAACCACTATCACCAATAAGTAAACCTGTCAGTTCCCCTTCTTCCCCCACCCGACACCCGCTATTTGAAAATATTCTAGAGTCGTGAACAGAGCCAGGCCACCGTGCTACTATGTCATATATTTCCATTTGTGGTCCACACACTATTTGGACATTAATTGAAAACCAACCTTTGCGATTACGAAATACTTCACCGTTTTGTCTGTTGGGATTTTTGATTGGTATATGAGTACAATCAATGCATCCTATAGCCCCAGTAAATCCAGCAATACGGTGAAATCTGATTTTCACATCAGCTCTCTCAGCGACGTCAGGAAATTCGACAAAGCGTCTTATTTTTAATGCTAATATTTTAAAAATTTTAGCTACAATTCTTGAGACTATTGATTGGCTGATTTTGTGTAAATCCCGCAAACAATCTGAAAATACATAATACCAATTGAGTATGTATGTTCTGTACTGTAGGTAATAAATCAATAACTTCAATTATTGATAAATTCTTGATTGTGGGAAAAATATGTCAACTTACTTGAAAGTTTCCTGTTGCATAAAATCGTAAAGCGGCTAACACTTGGATTATGGGTGGAATTGGCAATCCATGTCTGTTACCACCATGAAGCAGCAAACCAGTGGAGTGCGTATAGGCATGTTTTTGTTCTAAATCAAAGTCACCAGATAACGAAGGGGTGGAGCTAAGCTTCGCCCGCTGTGATTGGTCGATGAATTTGACAGCTGATTTTTTAGGGATTGCAAAAGGGTGATTAAAAAATATCGATATCGATAATTATTCAAATTATTAGTTGTATAAGACCCAATTTTGTAATAAAACAGGGTTTTATAAAAATAAGGTTATATTAAAAAAGGTTTCGCAATCAAGCAGTAGCTTAAATCAATTAATAAAAAAATAATACACTTGATTATAAAACGGAATAGTTAAATAAAAAACGGAAAGATCTATTACCTAAAAACCTATTTTAAGGTTTTTTATTGTTTTTTCTTTTTGTTTCGTGTTATGTTTTACCGACTTCAGAAAATGGATGCTATATGTATACGCTAACATTATTATAATAATAGAATTATAAGTATTTTATTCATTATTATACTTATGTATATAATTACTAGCTTATGCTCGCGGCCTCGATCGCTTAGAAGAATTGTTTAAGGTCTAATTTACAAAAAAGGGTATGCACGTAAAGGTATCTACGTATTATGTTAAAAAAAATACGCTTTTCATAGATATTCTATATCTTCACTAATATACACTAATATTATAAAGAGGAAAACTTTGTTTGTTTGTTTGATTGTAATGAATAGGCTCAAAAGCTACTGGACCGATTTTAAAAATTATTTCACCATTCGAAAGCTACATTGTCAACGAGTAACATAGGTGATATAATATCACGCTATGTCTCATGGGAGCGAAGCAGTAACAAAAAACTTAATGTAACGTGGGTGAAACCGCGAGGAACAGCTAGTACATAATAAAATCATCGGCCGACGGCCACATAAACTTTTTCAAGCTTTGCGAAAATAAATAAAGTTACCTATACTGGTTAGCGGAACGCCCTCTGTTAATTTACATACTGTTAAATCATACGAAACGATAGTATACAGGGTGGAAAGTTTTAATGGACCCTGAAAGAAAACTACCTTAAATCTTTGAGATAGATTATTTTACTTAAAGGAAACATTCATTTATTTTATAAAAGGACTAAATCTTTCTTAGAAACATGTTAAATTAAATTAGAGGAAAACCATGAAATTTCAACATTTCAAATCAAAGGACGACTTTAACTTTCGAAACTTTCGTTCAATTAAAATAAATTTCTTAAGATTTATGGTTTTCCTTTTATTTAAATAACCATGTTTGTTAGAGAGATTAAGTCCTTATGAAATGCCCTAACGTTTGACACCATTAAAATAGAAAGTGTAACTTTTTTGGATTTTAACCGGTACGATTCCCGGGAGTGGGAAGCGGATTTTCGAAAATCTTTGAATGCAGTTTTATTTGTTGTAAAAAATAAAGGAATGTTTCCTTTAAGTAAAATAATCCATCTTAATGATTTAAGGTAGTTTTCTTCCAGGGCCCATTGAAACTTTTCACCCTGTATATAAAACAAATCTTACCAAAACAGGCAAAAATAGGGTCGGCGTTGCCGAACTAAACAAACGGCGTCGGTCCTTTAAAACTTCAAAGCAATCAGCTGTAAAATGCCTTGAACAAATGACGCTATAATATTTTGGAAGCCAGTTTTCCCTGTTAGTGGCATTAACCCATTTTTCTTTAACTTCCGGAATATTTGGAAATCTAAAATGAAAACATTAAAACGAAACATTATTTTTATTTTACCATTAAAAATTATCGATAAAATAATTTCACTACTGTGTTTTGTGAAGTCACATCACTTCAGGACACAGTACGAAGTACTTACGAATAGAAAGGGATAGACTTATCTAATATTCTAGTGATAGTAAAGGACTTTTTCAAAAGACATCAACGCGGTATGACTTTTTTCGAAACCAACCAGTTTAGCTTGAGCTCTCAAATTGTAATAAATATAAACATATTTTACTTACCGATGAAAACTTATGCCATCTTTTTTATAACTAGATGTTTTAGAACATTTTCCGCACCATTTTATTGCACATGTACTCATTTTTGCTTCGGTTTTATACGATAAATGTATTTTTAGGTACCGAAATTAGGAAGTGTGCACGGATCCAACAACTGGTCAGTACTAAAAATTGTACTCATACCTGCGTCTCTTATAAGTGATATTCCATTTAAGTGTCGTGAGCCCGAATCACCCGTATGAGCGGTCAAGTGGTTGTATAGTCTTTGGTTACCACCAATACTTTGAAATAACAGCGGCAGCAAGAAGTTCATCACGACATCTTTATTGAAGCGAAATCTCATTTTAAATTCATTTTCATCATAAAACTCAACTGGGTTTTCTGCATCTCGTAAATAGCGTCTAGACATGTAATCGTAAGGATTATCGTACACATATTCAATAAATTCTTCAAACGACATCATGGAAATCGAATTAAATACGCGTGTGTTTAGTTATAAGTTCCATGTTATCTACCTCAAGGAAGCTGTAAGGTAGATGCCGACGTACCTTAAATTTGACAGATGGTTCCTCACCTCACATCCTACCTGCCCTCACTTCAACTGAGGGAACTGTTGGAGGTGAGGAGTAAAATTGCAACTATGAATATCAATCCACCTAAGTTATGTTGAGTGAAGTCGAGGAAATCATGAGGTTTTGACTTTGAATATGGGTGAAAGAATACAGTTTTTAATACGGAGCTACAACAGTTCATGCACACAGTTCAAAACGAGAGTGGAAGGGGCGCGGGGTGCCGCGTTTGTAAGCGTCGGCACCGAGCGCCGTTATTAGCCGCTTCGCGCGGAGCGCGAGAGCGGGCTATTTAAATATACTACCCGTGGCGGGAATTTCAAATATGAGTATGCGCGCTACAATATATAATGCTAGTGACATCATAATAATATTATACACATCGTGACATCATAATAATTTCATATTAATATTATGATGTCACTAAAACTCTATGTAAAGCTTAAAAGTCATGTCCAATTTTTTTATATTTTATATGACATAAACCTTTGTAGTCGCTAATCTACTTACTATATATATTTATATTCATACGTGCATGGCGACCCGTCTGAAGCTCTGATTCTAGGTGTGAGATACCACTTTGTGTATTTTGTAGTGAAGACCGTTCAGTCTGCATTTCTTCTTCAGTTAACAACGGTGCAGGCAATCCTGCACAATTACAAATATTGTGAAGCACACAGCATGCAACTATACTCTTTGCAGCAGTATCTGGATGGTAATGTAATACTCTGTGTACTAAAAGACACCTAAAACGTGCTTTCAATCGCCCGCTCAACAGTGTTACGAGCTGTAACATGCAGTTTATTATAGGATGCTTCTGGGGTATTGTCGTCTGCACTGCTGACAGGAGTCATTAAATATAAACGTTGTGGATAACTAGAATCTCCTGAAAAGGCAAACAATATAATCAAATATTATTATATCATACCTTGGACAACTATAAAAATTGACATGAAATACTATTTACCTAATAAGTACACAGTTTCACCAGAGTTAGTCAATTGTTCTAAATGATGTTTTATTAGATCTAGAATGATTAAATACAAAACTATCATGAGTTCCCCTCCATATGATGGATCCACATGTAACACATTTAAATCTGCATCAACAATCTGCAAAAACAAAGAAAATAAGTAAGAGTGGTTATCAACCTACTCTTACATTTAAACGATAACAAAACGGCAACTTACCAACATTACATTTCTAGCATGAAATCCTTTCGGCAATAATACCTTTCCTCATCCATCAATGCACCCTATCACTCCAGGAATTTGGAATTTTTCATAAAATCTGCAATTCATATTTAAAACAAGTTTTTTATAAATCTATTTATAACTTTAGATCTAAAAAGATAGTTAAGCATTGGAACTCACCGTTCTTTTAAAATCTGTATTTCTGCATGTTGTGGGAACCTTAGATACTTTTTTACAATACTGGGAAGATTCAATGGCTCAACAATTATTTTAATACCACGGGATACAGATGTTTGTGACAGATATGTATTAATGTTCTTGCCCACAATTTTTTGGTAGCTGCCATTTGCTAGAAATGATAGTGCACAAAGAATCTGAAAATGAATTTTAATAAATATGTACTTATGTATTTCTATGATGGTGTCTCACTTTGAATCATAATGAAGTTTAATAAATTGTAAACAAGTGCTTATCCTACCTTAGATCTAATCGTAAGCTCTCTGCCTTTACGCTTAGTTGTCGCTAATAAATGTGTCAGCTCATTTTCTAGATCTTGTATTAAATCTTCACGCCGATAAATATGAACAAATTCGTCGCTGCAATTACTGAGGCGTAGGTTTGTTTTCTTGTTTTTCCAGCTGAGCCAAGGCATTCTTTTCGTTAGCTTTTTCATGACGAATAGCTGCGACGTAGTCAAGTGAATATTTATACAGAAAACTTTTTACTAAACTAACAGAACTTATACTATTCCGCCGCTTGCAGACTTTGCTAAAATTTGAGGCTGCGAAGTTCCAGCCACAAGGCGCTTTCCCCCTGCAATATGGTGTCCCGTTCTATGTCGTGCCTTTGTTCCAATTGAGATTTTAAGTTTTGAATAAACAATAACCTAGCCGCTAAATATTGCTCTTCAGACATGTCGGGCCTTTAGCACGAATCGCCGTTTTCTAAATTATTATTATGAAAAACCAATTTATGTTTAGGTTTGTATTTATTTATGTTTCGATTTGTCTGGCACTTTAGCGCTTCAAATGTTTTTGTTGCTCTGGATGGACTACTATCAAAAACAGTTTTATAAAATTGGCTTATGAGTTTTTCAGTATTAAAGACTACAACAGCAGCGTAACACCTCAAGGCATATGATTTTTTTAATGAATAATTGATGCGCTTGCCACCCACGTATTAAGCTACTACAGAAGTAAATTGTTCCGCTCTATTATCATTTAAATTATGCAGTAAACTTCGCGCATTAAATGCGAAACTAGATGCAATTGCATTCAATTTTTGCATTAAAGTTTTTACTCCAGGTCCAAGGTTTATTTCCGACTTCTTCTCATTACCACAAGAGTAGTCCTTACACTCAGAGTGATCTCCAAATATATGTTTAGAACTGTTTATAATATCTTTTTGGAGGTATTTCATTTTTTCCGCAGTTGACAAATTTTGAGCCATTCTGAATCTTACTGCTGCTTTTGCAGCTATACGTAAAGGCCTAACACGGTCAGTATTTAGCAGCTTACGTTGATTCAATGGGACTGATGTATCTTTAATTAAATTCAAAAAAAATTCCGTTATAGTTTCGCATCAGGTGGTTTGTGCACTCTATTTTCTCTACTATCACATTAGGATATGGCCTACTTGCGAAAATATTTTTATAGGTGCTTGAATCTCCATCTGCTATAAGTTTTGCATAAACTAAATTACGTTTTTCCACGGATTTTCGGAATCCCTGGACAATGACTGCTTTTTCTATGCTTGTGGATGAACCCGAGTGGTTTGCATTGCACAAATGTTCCGGTGTAACACATTTGTTGGCTGCACGAGAACATACGATGCAATACTTATTTTTAATGCCAACGTGTAATATTTTACATGTATTGACTCCTATTACCGCTTCAAAACCTGTTGCGGAAGAAAAGTTTGTTTTGTAAGATCGTTTCCCTCAAGCAGCATCAGCTGTTACCGATATTGATGGTACACCTGACGGACTCACACTGCCTTTTTCCATAGCCATGGAAGCTTCTTCTTTACCGGCAGCAACTGGTAGTTTTCTACCAGTCATACAGGATGTCGTGACATTTCTGGTAGGTCGATTTGCTAACAAGAGGCAAATTAATAGAAGCTGCTGGCTCGTTCAAGTTGGCCCGACCACAACCAATACTAATAATACCTGAGACTGCACTATGGTTAACGTCCAATTCTTTATTTTTACTCTTACATGTGTTTATTTCGAATCGACTTCCACACATAGAACAAGATAAATATACAAGGTGCATTTCTTATACTGCTTAACCTCCCAGGACGTTGTTATAACATTCGTAAATAATCATATAAAAATACGATACCTGGTCAACAATTAATAGTACTTGAGATATTTTTTTTTTTTTAAATTTGTCTGTTTTTCAGAATGATGTAGAATCATAAACCTCGTAAAAAATGCAGAATCGCCTCTAGATCTACCGCGCAACATGTGACTGTGTGTGTCATGGAGCAGCAAACCAGTGGAGTGCGTATAGGCATGTTTTTGTTCTAAATCAAAGTCACCAGATAACGAAGGGGTGGAGCTAAGCTTCGCCCGCTGTGATTGGTCGATGAATTTGACAACTGATTTTTTAGGGATTGCAAAAGGGTGATTAAAAAAATATCGATATCGATAATTATTCAAATTATTAGTTGTATAAGACCCGATTTTGTAATAAAACAGGGTTTTATAAAAATAAGGTTATATTAAAAAAGGTTTTGCAATCAAGCAGTAGCTTAAATCAATTAATAAAAAAATAATACACTTGATTATGAAACGGAATAGTTAAATAAAAAACGAAAAGATCTATTACCAAAAAACCTATTTTAAGGTTTTTTATTGTTTCTTCTTTTCGTTTCGTGTTATGTTTTACCGACTTCGGAAAATGGATGAATGAATAGGCTCAAAAGCTACTGGACCGATTTTAAAAATTATTTCACCATTCGAAAGCTACATTGTCAACGAGTAACATAGGCGATATAATATCACGCTATGTCCCATGGGAGCGAAGCATTAACCAAAAACTTAATGTAACGTGGGTGAAACCGCGAGGAACAGCTAGTACATAATAAAATCATCGGCCACATAAACTTTTTCAAGCTTTGCGAAAATAAATAAAGTTACCTATACTGGTTAGCGGAACGCCCTCTGTTAATTTACATACTGTTATATCATACGAAACGATAGTATACAGGGTGGAAAGTTTTAATGGACCCTGAAAGAAAACTACCTTAAATCTTTGAGATAGATAATTTTTCTTAAAGGAAACATTCATTTATTTTATAAAAGGACTAAATCTTTCTAAGAAACATGGTAAATTAAATTAGAGGAAATCCATGAAATTTCAACATTTCAAATCAAAGGACGACTTTAACTTTCGAAATTTTCGTTCAATTAAAATAAATTTCTTAAGATTTATGGTTTTCCTTTTATTTAAATAACCATGTTTGTTAGAGAGATTAAGTCCTTATGAAATGCCCTAACGTTTGACACCATTAAAATAGAAAGTGTAACTTTTTTGGAGTTTAACCGGTTCGATTCCCGGGAGTGGGAATGGGATTTTCGAAAATCTTTGAATGCAGTTTTATTTGTTGTAAAAAATAAAGGAATGTTTCCTTTAAGTAAAAAAATCTATCTTAATGATTTAAGGTAGTTTTCTTCCAGGGCTCATTGAAACCTTTCACCCTGTATATAAAACAAATCTTACCAAAACAGGCAAAAATAGGGTCGGCGTTGCCGAACTAAATAAACGGCGTCGGTCCTTTAAAACTTCAAAGCAATCAGCTGTAAAATGCCTTGAACAAATAACGCTATAATATTTTGGAAGCCAGTTTTCCCTGTTAGTGGCATTAACCCATTTTTCTTTAACTTCCGGAATATTTGGAAATCTAAAATGAAAACATTAAAACGAAACATTATTTTTATTTTACCATTAAAAATTATCGATAAAATAATTTATCTACTGTGTTTTGTGAAGTCACATCACTTCAGGACACAGTACGAAGTACTTACGAATAGAAAGGGATAGACTTATCTAATATTCTAGTGAAAGTAAAGGACTTTTTCAAAAGACATCAACGCGGTATGACTTTTTTCGAAACCAACCAGTTTAGCTTGAGCTCTCTAATTACCAAAAATGTAGATAAATATAATCATATTAAACTTATGCCATCTTTTTTATAACTAGATGTTTTAGAACATATTCCGCACCATTTTATTGCACATGTACTCATTTTTGCTTCGGTTTTATACGATAAATGTATTTTTAGGTACCGAAATTAGGAAGTGTGCACGGATCCAACAACTGGTCAGTACTAAAAATTGCACTCATACCTGCGTCTCTTATAAGTGATATTCCATTTAAGTGTCGTGAGCCCGAATCACCCGTATGAGCGGTCAAGTGGTTGTATAGTCTTTGGTGTGTGTAATTGCTTGTACGAGGCTCCGCCCACTCAAGGGCATCAGGGATCCTTATTAAGTACATGTAAGCCTGTAGTTAGACATAATAAGAAAAAAACATGATGCGATGAACTTAATAATAATAATGAATATGTCAAAATGTTAAAAATTAAATAGTTACACGATACCTAGATAAACTTGGTTTTTTTTTTTATTACGAATTTAAATGATACGGAACCCTTTTACATTAAATTTAAAAATAAAGGGCGGGGTTTGCTCTTGCGCCAAGTATGAAAGGCGCCGACGGCCAATGACACGACGGGTTGCCTTTTGGCGAAATAAGAATTCACTACTTTCTTTGGCTTAGCCGCCTCAGTCCACGTGGACTCAAAGTTTCGTAAATTAAGGTGCGGCGGTAAAAAAAACTAAGGTGGCTCGGGGCAACATCGAATGAGATTTTGATGAGATGAGGTATATTTTTTTAAGCATCTATATGGATCCGAAACACATAATGCAGCAGCAAATTATAAAACTTTCAATAAAAACAAAAGATTGTGCTTTACTTTACACCAGGCTGAGTATCATTATTCTTATATATTAATATAAATATTAATAAAAATATACACACAAACGAAAATAATGAAAACGGGTAAAGATCGTAGTTGATGACGCGGCAGCCGTGCCGAGTCGCAGTCGGACATCTGTGGATGAGGTAGAACAGTTAGAGTACGACCAATTAAAAAATGAAAGGGAGTGAGAGCTGAGAGATCAGATGGATCGGATGAAAGAGGTGTGAGAGGCCTTGAATTAAGAATGCCTTCTATTTGGACTAGCAGTGTGTACATTTCCTCATATGTGAGGTGTGCCATCCCTAGTACTCTTTTGAGATGGTGTTTTACTGATTTAACAGTGCTTTCCCATAGGCCCCCGAAGTGGGGTGAATATGGAGGAATGAAGTGGAAATTGACACCTTGTTCTGCAGCGCAACTGTAAATTGATTCGCTGAGATTTTTGAGAAAGTTGGCGATCATACGCGCAGCACCTACCAGATTTTTCCCATTGTCTGAATAAACATTATTTGGTTTACCTCTGCGAGAAATGAACCTGTTAATTGCTGCTATGTAAGACTCTGTCGTCAGATCTGTAACCAACTCCAAATGCACAGCTTTAACTACAAATCATCCATCATCTTCAAAAGTATACGTGTTTATTTTTCAATTATTCCTAACATGTCAGACCTTACAAATCCTCTAAGAGACTTATTACACAAATTATTGTTGACCATATAATGATGTTACTGATATTTTTTTTATGTTGTAAATCTTTTGTAGTTTTGTGTAAAACGTAACCAAACCTCACTCGCTCGTTACTTTTGCGATAAAAGGGTTTTGATTATGGGTAATTAGCCATTAATAAATACGTATTTTTTTTAAAATAGTCAAGCCATCGGAGAGAATTTGAACTTGACTTTTATTATCTAAAAAAATGAGGTTCAAATTCTTCTCATCTTTGTCACAAACGATGTTTAAAAATGTTCAAAATGATTTGATTTCATGCACGGCCTCTTAAGCACTCTATACTTCTTTATTCCAAAAATATTAAGAAAGATTTTTTGGCAAATTGGCACTTTTGTTGTGTTAACAAATACAGAATAATATGTTGTAAACTTTTTCTTGCCTTAAAATTTCGGCCTTTCTTTTGTTTGTTTTATTGAAAATAATTTGAACAACATAATATCTTGATCACGTTTCGTAGGTCTCTTGTAAACTTTTGATGTATTAATTGTATGTCACGCATCGTGATACACACATCAAAAGTGTCTAGGGATATTTCAATAAAACCTAAACAACTAAAAGTCTATTAAGTTTTAGTTAAGACACCTACACATTATAATAAACCTTGTTTAATAGCCTATCTAATCTGATAATAAACTTTTAGATAAAGTTAAATTAAAAAAAAAAACTTAGAAGAAGTGGAAAAACTCAGACAAAATTTCAATCCAAACTTTATTTTTGAAACATCAAAACCTAAATAAAACAACTATTTTTTTATAAAAATTGTTGACAACTTAAAATTAATATTCCGTGGATTCACTTAAGACTCCCCTGACACATCTGCAGCGGTTCTGTATACTCAAAACAAGGGTGTCAATTTGCTGATGTGGAATACTGTCCCAAATTGCGGTTTCTACTGAGAGAAAAAGACACTCCATGATCTGCTAGTAAACAAGTGCTATTATTCTATATAAGATTTCTTCTCAGATAAATCTCTGCACCAATATACGAGCAATCCCACTCAGTCGTGATGCGTTCAGTGACCTATTGACATTGTACATTCCAATTGTATTGTGTATGTAATATTATTAGGTATTTACCTACTATTGTATGCCCTACGGGCGGGACATAGCTGTTCACAATTTATTATATTTCTGCCACCTGTATTATGTACCTACCTATGATCCACAATAAAGATTTATTTGATTTGAGAGAGAGTATGGTTTGCTGGTAAGCGATCCAACTTTGAGAAGACGACTGCATTCGCCAACATTACTTTAATCTGCTGTAGGGTTTCTTTACGGGGTGGCGACAGTCTGTACCGCGGGACTGAGATTGGCTTTTCATCTACTGTCTTGATAATATGTTCTATCAACTTTGTAGGTTCACTCTTCTCGTTGTTGTAAGAGCTTATTCAACTGCTCGTGCTGGGTATATGTGCCACCACATCAATGGAGTCAATACGCACGTCCCAGTTGTTAGCATCAAACAAGCTGGCACTCTGTGGGGACAATTCGACGTCTGCTCGGTGAATGCTTATCTGAGCGTCTCGCAACATGAAGTCGTTGAACCTGGAAAGTATCCATCAAACAGGCGTGGCTTTTTTTACATGGGGGCGTAGCAGCCGGGTCTATAGCCCAGGTGCCAGTTTATAATCCCTGTTTTGCCCACCTGGCGGCGTTGACATCCCTGGATGTATTACCGGTAACGGCTAACATCAACACCCCGGCCAACGATGGTAGGCCGGGGTGTTGATGGAGAGCTGAGTATCACCGCCGCAATACTAGTGGAATCTTCTCTCTTGGTTGATGATAAGGCACTGACTGGATTTAGTATTTCCGTCATTTTCCTTATGACAGTGGTCTCAAAGTTGGCAAACTCTTCCGAGTACAGTTCATAATGCATGTTAGGTTCATCAATATAGTTCCAGGTGACCTTGGGCATAATTATGACGATGCCCGCATTCTGCAAGAAACCAACACCAAGTAGAGTTTTGTTCTCCTTTGTTTCTGGTAATGTGATGCACTTTAACACTACGTGTGTCTTTTTCACGCCGTCAGCTAATATCAGATCTACTGATTGTTCCTTAAATTTGCATCCACGTTTTTGCAGGGCCAAGAATAGCAAATAGCTGGCAACACTCATTTTTGCGCATGTGTCAATGTTGGCGGTTCCTTTAATCTTTTCAATTTCAAGGAATACAACTGGTCGTTCGCGTTCCTCCGCCCGAATGTTGATTGACTGGGGCTACGTGCTTATGCAGGTAGTACAGCTACTACGGTATACTCCGGGTGCGCCGCATCCGTAGCACGAAAACTTTGGCTGAGAAGGCGCTTGCGTTTGAATTTCCGACACCTCCTTTACAGGGACGGAGAGAGTGCCCTCAGCACGTTTCTTCTTTCTGCGTCCGCTGTATGGCTGGGGGCAGAAAGCGTACTTGTGCTTGATTTTCTTGCCTTGAGTATTATTATTTACGCTGGATTCTGAACATTTCTCGTCTTTAAGCAGTAGTGGAAGGCCTTGTAACGCGTCGACGTCGCTAATCCTTTCTGCCGTTTTGTAAACAGGCGCTGCGGCTATGTACGCTTCAACTGTATCCGTATCCTTTCTCCCGCTATAGCGGGAATGTCTTGCATACAAGACATTCTAGGTGTCTCTAGAGCCTTGCAATGCGACTTATTGAACAAGTCAATATACTGAACAGCCTTAAGGGATGAATATTCCCACACAAGTTTTATCTGCGACAGGATGGCGCCCTCTGCCCCCAGCTTGGTGATGGCAAACATCTTGTTGACAATCTCAACACGAAATTCTGGATTGAGGTTCTAATGTGGAAATGGTCGTAAATTCTCGACTTTGGTGCCTGGATTCGGCCTCGCGTTGTGCGCCAGATTGTAACAGGTTTAAACACTGATTACAAATACTGAATGTCTTTTTTAATGAAATTATTTTACATATACTCTGAACAAAGTATCTACAGATGTTTCGTAAACACAGTGCGTGTAAGATAGTGGGCGAGCTGATTCCCAGAGCATTCCAACTAGAGAGGTTGAAGCTGTCTGCGAGCGCAGTGGACACTACTTGCGGGCCTATAATATACACGACCCCGGGGTCGTGTAATATACATATAGGCCCGACGGCCGGTAGCGGTCCGCGGTGGGGGCGCTCGGTGGGACACGGTCGAGTGACGCAGAGCCCTGGCGCGCTGCGCCCGCGCGTGATGATGTGTATTAATACAACGTAAAATTACGATTATTTGGTATATCCCGATTTAAACATCTACTCTTTTTCGTCTTGGTGGTGTGCTTTATTAATATTCCCATTGCTTTTTTGATCACCCATCTCCCCAGAACTTTTTGAAAATATCTAACCGCTGTTCGTTACTTATTCTATCGATGCACTTAAATTTACAGGAACACATTGGACCTATTTGCTTTGCACCAACTATTATACCTGATTTTTTATTTATTTTTTTTATTACATATATGGGCTTGCTCTTGGTCCCAGACTAGCCCGAGGGCATAGACGGGGCCTACGATGGAGCGAGCTCACCCAAAAGATGCCTATGCACTCGTCTCTTGAATACATCCGGGTTATATGCATTTCGGAACACAGACGCCGGCAGGGAATTCCATTCTTTTGCGGTGCGCATAATGAAGGAATTCGAGAAACGCTGCGTGCGGATACGAGGAATATCGACCAAGAAAGGGTGGTATCCCGCCGTACGTCTAGATGTCCGGTGGAAAAACGGAGACGGGGGAATGAGCTCGTGTAGCTCATGAGCACACTCACCGAAGTGCAATCTGTAAAACACCGCCAGACAGGCAACTTTACGCCGATGTGCTAGAGGTTGTAGTTGGGCCACCAGCTTCTTGTCGCCAATCAACCTCCTGGCTCTGCGTTCTACCGAGTCCAATGCGGCCAGTTGGTATTTGGCTGAGCCATCCCATAGGTGACAGCAATACTCCATACACGATCGGACTTGAGCTTTATAAAGCGTTAGAAGCTGTCCCGGCGTGAAATACCGCTTAACCTTGTTAAGGATGCCCAGCTTTTTCGCCGCAGTCAGTGCTTTGGACTCGATGAAAGTGCCGAAGTTGAGGTCAGAACTCAACTCCATGCCAAGGAGTTCTAGGGAGCCGGTTACATTTACAGGTGCACCTCGGAAAGTAGGAGCCAGGTCGAATTGTTGATTTAGTAGAATACTCCTGTTCCAAGGTTTTTCTAATGCTTCTTCTTTGTATCTGCCCTATTATCGCACATTTTGAACGTTTTCTTGACCGAGTTGTCTGTGCAATATTATGATTGGCATTGATTAGATGAAGCAGAAGATGCGATAACAGTACTCTCAAGATCGGTTTGAGTTGAGCAAGTATCGGTCGAAGTTAGGCAAATGCGACACTGAATAAGGAAGATGCAAACATAGTGTAGGGATGATATGGGTAAATCCTACCTTCATACTTGCAGGAGATTAAGCGCCCAGGATCAGAATTAAAGCAGCAGTTCCAGTTTCAGCAAGCAGTTTATTGCACAGAGTATATAGGCGAAAGCACAAGAGATAAGCAAGCACAGATTAGGATACAATAGTCCAGCTTTGTATGCACAGAAGTTAATAGCACTTATAGTCCAGAGTTCACATACGTAGAAGAAGATATTATGACAGTTCAGAGGTAAGCACAGTGTAGGAAAATAAGATAGAAAGTTCAGAACCGAAGAAATAGAAATTACAATAGTTTTAGGAAATCACAATTAATACAAGCCGAGTGGTGTGCGCTTCGCGTCGAGATGAGATCAAGACTCGCGGTTTGTAAGCGCGGCGCTGCGTTCGCGCATCGGTACGATGATGTAGGGGTCGACATGTTAGCGTTCCGGCACAGAATTGTGTCAGCGTGTCGAAATGTAAATAAATATTGTATTTATATGTTAATGTTAAATACTGTGTAATAGTGTATATATTAATGTATGAGTAGTATATAAGTATGTAAATATGTATACAATTATGTGAATAGTTTTGTACAGTGTTTTAATGGCGACATTAATAAAATGTTGAAAAAATGTAAAACGCTATTTTTTTTACATACTGTTTATTTTTATAAATTAATCATGAATTTAAGCTTAAAACATGAAATAAAACGTTATTTGAAACACTGTAACACGACATCCCGCGGGCACGTAAACGCGCTGCCCCCATCGAACGCGCGCCCGCGCGTCCACCGCTCTGCGGCCGCAAGTAACGCCTTATAACACGACTCTGAAATTCCAAGATGCAGTTTGGATCCAGTACCGCAAGGAGCATCCTAAATCTATTTTCATCAAAACCGACTATAACATTGAAGGTTTCATCGAATTCAAAGTAAAAGGAAAGAGAGGCAAAGTTAAGCCAAAACCTATTTTCAATAACAGATTGCCTATTTCTAAGACAAAAAGACGGATTTAAATCTTTTCGGTCGTTAAAAACATTTGAAGAACAACGTCTTTTTATTATACATCACGTAACACAGATTCCGAAAAATCGGCAGACTATATTTGGACCCTCGCGCAAAAACTACACCAAATATTATTTTTTGACAGTAGAACCAAATAATAAAGAAAAAGTATGCAGATAATTGTTTTTACAAACGCTTAAAATCACAGAAGGCATAGTTAGAGGAGCGCTGAATAAAGTTTCAGAAATAGGTTCACTTATACCTGAAGGGCGAGGCAGAAAAGCACCAGTTAATAAATTAAATTCTGATGACGAGGAATTTTTAAGGATACACATTTTGTCGTTCCCAGCTATGGAGTCCCATTATTGCCGAAAAAAATCACAATATAGATACCTCGACTCAAAGCTTAATATTACTGTCATGTAAAAAACTGTCGTCTCAAAAATAAATGCCAACAAGCATGGGATTTGAAAAGTACAGACAGATCTTCAGGTCTTACAAATTAAAGCTTCATTATTCCCAAAAAGACTTGTGTAAAAAGTGTGTAGTTTATTTGGAATTATCAAAACTCAATGAACAAAACGTCAAATGTTAAGAACTTCACAAAAAACATCTTGAACGTAGAGACGAAATTTATATGAAACGGAATGCTGATAAAGAAGCTGCAAAACGTGATAGCAAGGTTCTGTCCTTTAATTTTGACTTACAAGCTGTTTTGCAAACTCCGAAAGGAGCAACTGGGCCATATTTTTATGGAAGAAAACGGCAGTATAACGGCAGTCACGTGATCGTTCCGTTTTCGATCGCTAATTGCTCTGTTCAAGGCTCAAAAACACTATTTAAGGGCTATGTGCAATTTGATAGTAACAGATAGCTGCGCACCTTTATTCAAGTCCCTAAAATTACTAACATTCCCATCATTGTATATTTTTGAGGTGGCTGTTTTTGTCAATCAAACATGAATCTTTTTAATAAAATGTCCGAAAATAGAAACCGGCCAATTAGGAGTCAGTATAAAAATCTACTAATTGTAAGTGGTCCCGATACTGCCCTTTTAAAAAAAGTATTATATATGTATGGGTCCGATAATTTTTAACAGAATACCCGATGTAATAAAAAAAGAGACATTTCCACTATTTAAAAGAAAACTGTCAGATCTATTAATTTATAAATGTTATTACTCAATTGGCGAATTTCTGACTGATGATAATTTAAATTTAAAAAAACTTTTTCCAAAAAAAAGATAACCGACTTCAAAAACAAAAAGGTCAAAAATAACTATTTCGGAAGTCGGTGGCTTCACTTCTGCCGGTCGAATTGTGTTGCCTTGCCACCGACTTCCGAAATAGTTATTTTTGACCTTTTTGTTTTTGAAGTCGGTTATCTTTTTTTTGGAAAAAGTTTTTTATTTTTTACTTTTTAGTTAGAGTCCCAACTACGTTTTAGAGTAACTTTCAAAAAAAAATGTACGTTTTTCCATAAAAAAATTGAGGAGTTCCCTCGATTTCGGCATGAAACCATCATCAGATCCTGGACCTGATGACAATGGGACCATTTGGGAAGTCTACCCTTTCAAACAAAAAAAGAATTGTTCAAATCGGTTGGTAAACGACGGAGATATGCGCGAACAAACATAAAAAAAAAAAAAAAAAAACATACAAACATTCGAATTGAGAACCTCCTCCTTTTTTTAGAAGTCGGTTAAAAATGTGACATCTCTGTATTCTTGACATAATTTATTTAACTATTTTGACATATTATATATGAACTTCCATTACCTTTTTGATTATATAATTAACTATTATTTTGAATTTCATTGTGACATGAATTACTTATTTTGACTTAATTGAATGTGTTTTAACTTGATTGTGAGTCTCTATTATGTTTTAGCTTAGCCTGTTTGCATGCCTTAGCTAAGGTAGTTAGTATAAGGGTCGTCTAATTTTTAACACCTAACCTTGTACCTACTTTCCGTGCAAATAAAGTACTATTCTCTTCTATTCTGTGTAACGAAACTATAAATAAAACTAATGTCACGAACTATTTATTCATAAAAATGCGTAGACAAGTGGTACTTTTGCGCGGTTCTGCGGATGGCGAGCGATGGGTAGCTCGCCGCCCGGCTAGGACCAGGACCGCGTAGCCGGCGCGTTTTGTTCCACGCGCGCCTCAAAGAGAAAAAGTCAGCACAGGAAGGGGCCCAACAGGGCCAACGCCTGCCGGGGTTGCGGAATGTTTATAATAGTTACCGTGACCTCGGAACATAAAAGGCAATCGAAGGAACATGAGTGGGTTTTAGTCAGTAAGAGTCTGACACGCCCTCCCGTCGCACCCAGGACGGGAGCAGTCATTGGATGATTTCCCACTCACCAAAAAAAAAAAAAGTGGTACTTTTGACATTCGTCATCGTGAGATGTCGAACCGTTCTTCTAAGTTTTTTTTAAATTTAACTTTATCTAAAAGTTTATTATCAGATTAAATAGTCTATTAAACAAGGTTTAGAATTTTAGTTATTTAGGTTTAATTAAAATATCCCTAGACACTTTTGATGTGTGTATTTTTTCGCGATTTGGTACAATGATGCAGGTTGCAAAGGTTTAAAAATGACGAATCACGGTGCACATCTTCAAATACAAATCGTTTTTAATTTGTACGACCGTTTCAATATAAAACAATTTATCTGACAGATAAATTTCTGAACTTCACAGTTTTCTTTATATTCTACCTCTGTCAATAAATGGGTTGCATCCACACCTAAATAAATACGTTCCAATTCAAGATGTTCTTCTGTCTGATGAGGATTGATTTGGTTAGCAGGGGTTTGTTTGACATAGTTTCTATTCATGAAATTTAACGCCAAGTTATGATTAGTTTCTCAGTTTGAGCCTTCAATTCCGCGAATTGAGGACAATCAGCTTGGAACATGCAACTGAAATCGTTGTATAGTCTTAGGGTGTAATTAACAAAATACATTTGGCATTTGGTTAAGGGATGCTCCAAGGTTTGGAGAGTGTGGCGGTTTGGATGTGTTGGATCTTCAAAGTTTAATATTCTCCAGTAACTCTTCATTGGATCCCACTGTTCTAAGATTCTCCGCACGCATGCTTGAAGCGACAACCACCTGATTTGACAAGCTCTCAATATTTTATGAGGTTTGACTTCATGGAAGCTTTGAAAAGCAGCAGAATTTTTAGGGTTCCTCGCAAAATGATTGTATACATTGCGGCACAAATCTTCTAAAGAGCATTCAATTTAATTCAATTTGGTGCACGCGTGACTTGCCACCAGATGTATCATATGGCAAGAACATTTTGACACAAATACTTGAGGATAGTTCAGTTTGATTAGTTGAGACACAGAGTTGTGCTGTGCTGTTGACTGCAGTTGTATCTGCACAAAAGCCTATCCAGTTTTGCAGAGGCACATTATTTTCTTTCAGCGTGTTAATCATTTGTGTGTACAAACCCAAAGCGGTCCCGTCAGGGCAATCTGCTACGTCGATCACATCTACTTTTGTTACAAAATTATGGCAGTAGTTGACTAGTATCGCTAGTTGCTTTTTGACGCTAACGTGAGTTGTTTCGTCAATATAAACGGAAAATAAATGAGGGTTCAGTTCACTAACAAGTTTCTCATTAAAAAATGGGCGCAAACCATTCATAATGACATTAGTAGCTTTTTGTTTGGCTAAAGAGATTTGCGATGTGATTGCCTTCTCTGGTAAAGATTTAATCAATTCAATTAAACGTCCAATTGATGAAATAGGAAGATTGTTTTCGACGATATATGAACAAATAGCAGCTTCGGTGTTTTTCAGCTTTGTATTTTCTGCAACAAATGTTGTTATACTAGGTTGGTTTGTATTAGACTGTAGCCATGCCTCCATAACTTTCCCGCCTTCATAACCACATTGCACACCTTACTAATTGCATTATCCTCTCTATTCCCATTTATCAACCATGCTTTGAACTCAGGTAGCTTAAGCCAATCATGCTGAAACGTCTTCTTAAATATCTTTTTCATCCTTTTTTCGTAGACTTTTAATTTACCGACTGCTTTTTTTCATCTTCAGTATTGTATCCCACTTCTTTATCTTCAGTACTGTTACCAACCCACAAAATACATAAATACGCATGCAAACTTAACTGATTTCATTAAGTGAAATAACAATGACCAATTTTTCATCTTCGACTTCCATGTGTGACGAAGTTTGCGGATCTAATTGTTCTTTCTCATCCTCGACATAACTGCGGGACAGAAAACTCGTTCCGGGCTGAAGCTCTAAATAGGAACACGTACTAGCGCCGGGTCTTTCGGATGACCTCAGGAGAACCTTTTCTTCATTCTGAAAAATTATAGATTAATCACATTTCACTCAAATTTAAATTCTTGTTGCAATGTCAGTCAAAAATAAATTTAATTTTTTTCTAACCCAAATACAAAAAAACCAGTTGTTGATTTTGTTGACGTATTGTATTTAGTGTAAATTATATTATTATTGAAGAAAAAGATATAAACCTATTTTTTTCATTTTAGTGACTACACTAGAGCTAAAACTACAGCAAAATAATTTTTGAGGGTAAAAAAGTCCTGAAAAGGGGAAATCAGAATTGAGGCATGGGGAAAAGAAATCGTTGCACATGCATATAATACATACGATATACTTTATAATACTCACATATATAAATAAATTACACCCAGACACAGAACAAAATCATGCTTATCACACAAATTTGTCCTGGGCGGGAATCGAACCCACAACCTCCGGCTTAGCAGTCAGGGTTACTAGCCACTAGACCAACAGGCCCGTCAAATGATGAAATATTTTAATAAATAATAACTAAATAATAATAGGCTACTTGACTGATTTTGAAAAACTGTTTTAAATTAATCTTTGGTATATGATGAATACACTACATTTATATTTCAGCGAAATTTGCAGTATTTTTTGTAAAATGTCGTATTAAAATTTAAATTACAATTTTTGCGCTAAAAACGCCGTTTCTGTAATGGCGGATGCCATATGATCTTCGTGACGTCACACACAGGTAAACAGTGTGCTAAAACTTACGTTCAGTGTGTTTAAAATATAAATTCTTTTAATTTACTGGGAAAATGGTGTACAAGTGGTGTATAGTGCCATAATGTAAAAATACATCTATAAAAACTCCACAAAAACTGTTTGTTTCTGTTCCAACAAACCCTAAGGCCACGTCCGCACAGGCAGGCGGCTTGCTTAGCGCCTAGTGTCTAGCGCGTCACCTAGCTAGTAGCTTAGTAAAACAAACGTTCTGAAATGAACGCGACCGGCTGCACTGCGCGCTTAGCGCCTAGCTATTCGCTTGGCGTGCATCCATGTAAACAAACGTGTTGGTTTTTTGTTGCGAGGCGCCAGGTTAAAAAGTAGCCACTGGGTGAAAACTTAACTCGGATTTTTGTAATACTATAGGAGGTTAGAAGAAAACAATGGATGAAATATTGATTGTTTCAGTTTTCAAAAGAAAACCTTTGTGGAACCTTTTTCTAAGATCCAAATGAGTTAGTTTTCCTTTAACTTTACTGAGAAGTAGATCAAATGTTTCCCTGGTCATACGCAAATATTAATAAAATTTATCGTCAAAATTACGCAATTGTTTATATAGAACATTAAACTCCCCATAACTTGACCGTGATTTATTTATATCATGAACCCAACATGACGGATAAGGCCGTGAACTAATATATTTTAAAGATGAATTTTCTGTGAGTAGTAGTTTTAGAGCTATTTTTGAAAGCGACATCTCGTCAACGTGGCGACAAGCAAATGCCCAAGGCACCTAGCGACCTACCACGCAAACCACCTCATGTGCGGCCACCCGTGTATCCAAGCAAGTAGCCAGGATGCAAGCCGCTAGGCTCTAGGCGCTAAGCAAGCCACCTGCCTGTGCGGACGTGGCCTAAGAGACGTAAGAAGTAGTTGCAGTTAGCTGTTTGTTTTGTTGTTAGCTGTTTGTAATGTTTCATTCATAGCCTGTATAAGCTTTCGAACATCTATTTTAATTTCTTCACATTTATTTACCACAAAACTATGCATAGAGTACTGCATGACACCAGTATGTTTGAAGTCATGCTGATATTTCAGCTGCTCACAACTTTTAATTTTTCTTTTCTTTGCCTCAGAAATAAAATCATTATAAACCACCGATGAGCTAGGTTTATGAGGTACTTCTTTTTTACACAGCTGGGTAACTGTCATGTACTTGAGAGTAGTACCTACTCTAGACAGAGTAGGTTTCTTCCAGTAACACTCTATTGATGTGCATGGAGTTTCCTCACTGCGACGATGAGCCCACATCAAAAAGGCGACTGAATGCTGACAGCCGAAGCTGCCCAATCATGGCAATTACAACTTATAATTTCACCTTCAATTTCGTTCACGATTATTGTAACATTATATGGTTTGCTTTTTACTTTATGCTCAGGACACATTTTACATTTCACTGTGCAAATTAATCAGAAAAGAACAGTGCAGGAGTAAGAAAGCGGGCGGCGCTGCGGAGTGGCGCGGGGGGGCTGAGCCGCGTTACCGCTGCGCCATCTTGCTCCTTGCCACCGGGATAAGACTGTTCAATCTTTATTGAACGGGATAGGCGCAGCATGCCAGAGAAATCTTTAAAGTCTTCTCTTCTCAGATGTTTCCGAATACGAAGGTCTAGTAGGCCTTACACCATATCAACTTGCGCTTTTTCAGATATGTAGTTAGCGGGAATTTCGGACAACAATGCGCGGCATTTAGCGATGAACACATGAGTGTTATCACCACACTGCTGTTGATCAAACAGTATTAGATATATTCGGTGCGGCCGCCTCCTGTCGCCGTAGGTACTAATTAATAAATCAACGGCCTCGCCCATGTAGGGATTTCCTTTTTTACTCCTTGGTATCATATCGCCGCGTTCTTTGTGAGCACCACTGAGAGGCCACTGAGGGCATTTTGCTCCGACACATAAGCGCAGTCTTCGAGCTCTTAATGTCTCTGCTATGTTGTGTCTACGAAGGCGTCTACGGATTCGTCGGCGTCACCGCCGAATCTGGCGGTGCAGTGCGTGAAGGTGCCGCTGCTGATGACCGGAAGTGCTGACGTGGAGGGAACTGGAGATGACGGCTGGCGATCTGGCGACTTTCGCCAGCAGGCGCTCAAACGCTTCGGTTCGGGACTGCTGCATGGAGGCCATCATGGCGGCCACTTGTCCCGATGAAAATCTTGCGGCGTTGTCGGTGACCTTTTTCATCGTCGACATCCGAGACGATCTCGAGGGTGTCGCGTGATTCCTGTGCGTACGGGGCATAATGACGATAACTTATGAGCACTTATTATTAACACTCGCAGAACGTTGGGCAGCCACTTGTGGCCGCGTTGGTATAGTTCAGGTTTTGCGAGTTCAATAAGAATACACTGACTGCACAATATACTAAAACGTTTATTCGGTACGTAGGTACAAATTATTAGCGTGTTAACACTTTGAGACTTAGACTAAGGACTAAGACTATATTATAAACTACGCTCTCGGCAATCGGCGATGTGCGGCCGTGCGTGCGGTAGCGATGGACGTACTGACGCGCACGGTAGAGGGCGCGCAAGCGCTCCTGAATGATCGCGTCGGCGGCAGGCGCTGTGATTGGCGCGTTCGTAAGTTGCGCGAGGAAACATTGTTTTTTTCCACTATGGCAATTGAGCGGGTTTCAGGAAACATTGATATAAGCGTGTGGAGGGACTTTCGAACGGCGCGCGCTACATATTTTAATTAATTGTAATGGAATTTATCATTTTTATTGAGAAATCATAGCCATCTTCACCTTGCCAAAATTATAATGGGATATTGCAGTGCATCATATGAGCGTTTTCTTTATAAGTTGTAATTTGTCATTCCGTCGATGTCAAACAATATCACGTTGGTGCATTAAAACGACTCGCATGTTGACCCGCAGGTGTTTTATTACGCTCTGATTACAATTTTGTGATTATCTGATGGCATCAGATCCAGGGTAGTTTTAAACAATGTCAATTTGATTGTGTTTATTAATTAAAGTTTGTAATTGTTCTACAATAGACAAAGTCAAACCCCAAAGTCAAAGATTTGCTTACTAAATTGTTATATCGCGGCCTTAGTGCTTGAATGGCCAAACAACCATTGATCAAATTTTACAGGAGATATTTTTTTAAAGTTACGTATGGATAATATATAATGAAAAGTTTACCAAAATCTTTTATGAATTAGTAACCTGACTAGTATTTTTTATATTATTGAAACAATAATTAAAAATAATAATTATAATACTGATTATTTTTAATTTTATTGTTGGAGGTTGGCCAAAATGTCGCCAACAAAATTATGTGTATGGAGATTGAGCGTAATGACATGGAGATAAAGCTCTAAAATGATGCGCAAGTATAGTGCTTGTTTGTCCAAACTGCCATCATAGACGCTATACAGTATGTTCAATTTTTATACAAGATTTTCTGTAACATACGAATACAAGATTTGGCTACGAAAGTATAAAAAGTTAAGACTAAAAATAAACAAATAAAAATATATGTTAATAATCACATTTATCTATTTATTTAAGGTTTAACAACAAATTAATGTTACATCATTAGCTTACATTTACATTAGCTTTCGTTTTAATCTAACCTAAGATGAATACTTAATTATAGGTAACCACACATATACGATATAAGTATACAAATAATATAAATATTATAAAATACTTAGGTTAAAGACTATTTCTTCCATATTTTTTAAGCTTTTACTTCTTTCCTTTTTTGCTTTAACTGTAGTATTTTTTTTATTTTGTTTAGATTTGTTTTCTTGTTTCACAGTCATTGTTTGTTTTGGTTTACCGGTATTTATATTTTTACTTGTGGTTGGCATATCTTCGGCAGTTTTATGAACTTCAACTTTTTTTATTAAAGATTCCATGTACTTTTTGTCCTCTAGAGGCATATATTTGTAAACTGAACGTATATCTAGTATTTTTTTGTCAGCTAAACAGTTTTTTGGTTTTTTAAGCACGATTTCATTTAAGATGTTTATTTTACTTTTCTTTATGTCTATTGTTATGGCTGATGCCATGAAACTAGTTTTGTACTCAACTATATTCCAATCCGGTTTCTTATATTTTATAGACTTTATTTTTTTGTATGGTATTTGACCAAATCTAAGTTTGATAGCTTCTTCATGAAAGGAGTGAAAGTCCGTGTCCATCATTTGAAGAAAATTAAGCTTAATTTTCGATTGTATTTTTAATAATTCTCGCAGTAATAGAAGAGGGCTATAAATTTCTTTATGTCTTAAGTTTCGTTCTATTACGCTGTGCACACAATCTACTTCCTGCACGTTTCTATGCCCGGGTTCCGAAAATTTTTGCTCGATCTGTGTAATATTATTGGATTTATCTGACTGCAAAAAATTTAACAAAGCCATGCTCATGTGTGAGTTTTTATTTTGTGGTACGCAAGAGCCAGACCAAAGAATAAGTTTTGTTATATTTCTTGGCAAATTCTCGACTACGCGCACCAAAATTTTTATCAATGCGCTGGCTATGTCATCTCCAGCTCGTCCGGACTTTGTTTCATCCCACATTGCGTTAGTGGCAGAATTATCTATATTAATATTACAGTGACCTGTTAGGTTATAAACTGTAAGTTTACTAGTATAGTACAAACAAGAGATGTTTGCTTTGGGTAAACTGAAAATATTTTCCAAATCAAAGGTTATAACTGCTGTATGTTAGTTAGATACGTACTTATCTTAGTTATCTATTACTTGGTAACAAAATAATATTAAAGTGCCAATACCCGAATACATGTAACTCTTTAGTTGTCTGTGGTTCTATTAAAAATATATTTCAGTCTGTGCAAAAACCCTCTGCTGTTTTATTAAACGTATGCCATCAACCCAAGACTACAGAAATAATCGTTGCAAATCAAACTGCAGTTAAAGTCTTGTGCTCCTGAGACATGCAGCTCGTGACGTGTGTCGGCAATAAAGAGTTCACGATTGCTGTGAAAAATGTGTTATGTGTTCCTAACCTCACCACCAACCTATTATCGGTGAGTAGGATAATCGCAAGTGGCAACAGAGTGATATTTAACCAGCATGGATGTTTGATTAACAATGCACAAAACGATTGTATTAGTGAGGCTCACTTAGAAAATGGTGTATACAGATTAATTGTACAGAAGTCCGAACAACATTTAGCAGCAGCAGTAAATACATCAAATATTACTTGGCATAGACGGTTAGGCCATATTAATACAAATGACCTAAGAAAAATGAAAAATGGAGCAGTTGAAGGTGTAAACTATGAAAATAAATGTGATACGGGGAAGGCCAGTTGCATTGTCTGCTGTGAAGGTAAACAAACAAGGCTACCGTTTCCGACGAGCACCACCAGAAGTCAGGAAGTCCTAGAACTGATTCACACGGATTTGTGTGGGCCAATGGAGAATCTGTCCTTAGGTAAAGCTAGATACTACCTATTGTTTATAGACGACTTCAGCCGATGGTGCACAGTATATTTTCTTCGCTCTAAGGATGAAACATTCATGTACTTCAAACTATACAAAGAGTTTGTTGAAAATCAGCAGTCAAAGAAAATTAAGATATTGAGGTCGGACAATGGTACAGAATATTGTTCACAGAAGATGACTGATTATTTGGGTCAGTGCGGTATACTTCACCAGAAAACGAAAAGTTATACACCTGAGCAAAATGGACTGAGTGAGAGATTTAACAGATCCATAGTCGAGAAGGCACGATGTCTCCTCTATGATGCCCAGTTTGAGAAATATCTTTGGGCAGAAGCTGTAAACACAGCAGTTTACATTAAAAATCGAACACCAGCAGCAAGTTTGGACCAGAACACCACACCGTACGAAATATGGACGGGCAGCAAGCCAAATTTAGATCATCTGAGGATCTTTGGCAGCCCAGCAATGGTCCATATTCCGAAAGAAAAACGAAAAAAATGGGATAGAAAAGCGAAGAAAATGTACCTAGTTGGATATTCTGAGAATGTCAAGGGCTATCGCTTATATGACCCTGTTTCAAGAGATATTATTGTAGCCAGAGATGTTGTTATCATGGAGAAATCAGATAATGATTCAACAACATCTATTGTGATCAAAGAGAACAAGCAACCTGATGAGTCAGCCGATGTGGTTCCAGTGAATAGTTCAGATGATGAAAATGAGAGTGATAAGACATATGTACCTGATAATTCATCAAGCGACACAGAAGATAGTTTTGTTGACTCGTCATCTTTGTCGCCAGAAGCCAGGAATATCACTAGGCAGTGTGACGTCAATCTACCAGAAAAACGTGTTAGGCGCAAACCAGATTTCTATCACAATGCAAACATGTGTGTGGAAATGTCAGGTGGACAGATTTCTCTTAATGAAGCAATGAGTGGATCTGAAAAAGATCAGTGGCAGTGTGCAATGAAAGAAGAATTGAAATGTTTTTATGATAGTAATTCATGGGAAGTAGTGGACAGACCAAAAGACGGTACGGTTGTGAAAAATAAGTGGGTGTTCAAAAAGAAATACAACAGTGAAGGTGAAGTGCGATTTAGGGCCAGACTAGTGGCAAAAGGATTTACCCAGAAAAAAGGTATTGACTTTAATGAGACATTTTCACCAGTTTTAAGATTTTCTACTTTCAGACTAATGTTAGCTGTAAGTGTTGAATTGGGTTTAAAAATCAATCATCTTGATGTACCCACCGCATTTCTTAATGGTCTTCTTCATGAGACAGTGTATATGGAAATACCAGTGTGTTCAGACACACAAAATTGTGCTAACAAAGTTTTAAAATTAAACAAAGCAATTTATGGCCTCAAGCAATCAGCTAGAGCTTGGTATAGTCTTGTTGAAAATTGTTTGTTAAAGTTAAAGTTTAAAAAGTCATTTTATGAACCATGTCTCTTTATAAAAAATGATCATAATGTTAAAATGTATGTAGCATTATTTGTTGATGATTTTTTTATTTTTTTTATAATTGTCAGAATACCTATGAAAAGTTAATAAATAAATTGGTAGACAAATTCAGAATAAAAGACTTGGGTCAAATCAAACAATGTCTTGGTATGCATGTAAATGTTTGTAATGACAGTATCACAGTTGATCAAAAGCAATATATTGAGACTATTCTCAAGAAATTTAACATGTTAGACTGTTGTCATTCAGATACTCCAATGGAAGTTAAATTAAAATTAAAAAAAGATTTAAGCAATAAATGTGTTGAAAGTTACCCATATCAACAATTAATTGGAAGCCTAATGTACTTGTCTGTACTTACCAGACCAGACATTTCCTATAGTGTGAGTTTTCTGAGTCAGTATAATAATTGCTTTAATGAAACACATTGGAAACATTTGAAACGTTTGTTAAAATACCTTAAGAAAACTATAAGTTATGGTTTATTATATAGGAGGAATGGAAGTAACCTATATGGGTATGTTGTTAAAGATCACTACTTGGCTCTTTAACACTGTCATCACTCGGTTAAATTCAATTTTATTTACTACTTCTATCGTATCTATGTATTGTTTATGATTAGTATGTATAAATATATACATCTAATGCACATATAAGTAAATATTTATATATATTAATATTTATATTTATATCTATATATATTAATGTACGCCATAGACTACCCTTTACCCATTTTTATATAATTTGATTCCATCCAAAGGTTGCCTGGAAGAAATTGCTTTTCAGCGATAAGGCCGCCTATTGTACTCTTGCATATTTGTTTGTTTACTGTTTTTGTCCTATTGGTGTACAATAAAGAATATTCTATTCTATTCTATTCTATGTTGATGCCGATTGGGCCTCTTGTACTATTGATAGACGGTCATATACTGGGTTTTGTTTCATAATGTCTGGATCTGTGATTTCCTATGAAGCTAAAAAACAAAAAACAGTGGCACTGTCTAGTACAGAAGCCGAGTATATGGCCCTATCTGAATCTTGTAAAGAAGCAATGTATCTGAATAATATATTAGGTGAAATGATTGTGTTGAATGGGAGTATGCCATTGTGTTTGTATAGTGATAATCAAAGTTCTATCAAACTAGCAACTAATCAGCTGTTTCATAATAAGCGCACCAAACATATTGATACAAGGCATCATTTTGTAAGAGAATGTATTTCAGATAATAAAATAGAACTTAAATATGTATCAACGTTGGAGATGCCAGCAGACATATTTACAAAAAGTTTAAGTGCAACTAAACATTATAAATTTATGAAAATGCTTGGTATGACTGAAGTTTAATAAAATACAAAATTGTTATGTTTTTATTGTTGGATTTGCACTTGTATTCTTGTAAGATTATTTTGTTAGGTCAGGATGTTAGTTAGATACGTACTTATCTTAGTTATCTATTACTTGGTAACAAGATAATATTAAAGTGCCAATACCCGAATACATGTTGTAACGTTGTGATTTTTTTGTTTAGTGGTCAACACTTGTTGCTCTTACTAAGCATATGTAAACGCGCCATAATGGGTCTATGTAATTGATCCTAATTGTCTTTGACATTTGTCTATGACACTAGTGCGACAGGCTCTTGTCAGATTCCCATGTTTGGGGGAGTATTGTTTTAAATATGGGTGCATTTATATTATTTCTGTTTATCAACAACGTTAAATGTTGTGAGGAGGTCGCTGCCTTCATCTTGAAAATAAATTGTCGTATTTTCTAATTTAACAATTTGCATAAAGCGAGTATATTTTCATAGGATTTCAGCAAATTGGAATCTTATAGACGAGAAAATCTCCCACATTGGAAAGGGGTAATTTAGTTTCGGGTGATAGGAACCCAAGGATTCTTTAGATCTTGGATCGAGCGGCGTCGGTCGATTCAAGGATGCATTTCGATGTGGATTTAACTGGCCGGCAAGGCGTCAGGCAGTCAGCCTGGACGAATTTAAATAATTGAAAGGCTTGTAGTGCTGCGTGCGGATTTTGTGGACAATCACGGGTAAGCTGTTTGACCATCAATCGTCTTATACGGGAAGATCGACATGCGCTGGCGCATCTTCCCTTGGACTTGCATTTCTCATGCGTCTCGTTTTTTTTCAGCTGTGTGGACCAGCCTGCAAGCAGCACTGAGCCGTAATTTTATTGTGGATTGTGGCTGGGTGTCTCAGGTGTAAATCGTTTCCTGTGAAACACCGGTAAGGTTCTAGCCTATTGTCGTGATGGCCACGTGGAGCCACGCTCAGGATGTATTGTAGTTTGATCTAAAGCTAATGCAAGCAATGTTCTATTTCAGCCTGGGCGGGATTTTATTTTACGAAGAATTTATTCAAGGAAAGAATTTATTTTTAGGAAGAATTTATTTTGTCTTCGTTTTCCCTGTTTTCTGGATTGAGCCCTTCAACCCCGGTAGGATTGAAGAGGCTGTGCCACGTGGACTCGCTGACGAAGGGTCGGAAGGCGAGTTACCATAAGGAATGTGTCGCAAGTACCTTTTATAAACATTTAACCTCTTTGAACAAGATAAATTCATTTACTTTTAATTACCAGTGGTGACATTATCCTACACTTTTAGATTCGTGTATTTAGTAGTCTGAGTAGATGGAATCCATAGCCTGAGGATCCACAGACTGAGCTAGAGTTTAAGTAGGCAATCTACTAGGCTACAGTTGCTTGTGAATCTTGGACGTTCCAACACGTCCACTTTGGAATCGCCAAGATTGACCCAACATTGTTTTAGTACAATATGGTATGAGTATTTAATTAGGAAGTTTCCAGAAATTACCTTCTTGTTATTTGCAACTTGTTTTAAATAAATGTGTAGTTCAACAAGTTTGAAATTTTATTATTATTTTTTACACCCAATTAGCCGAACCTCTTTCTCATTCTTTGTCAGGGTGGGAAGCCGGGCCAACCCCAATTTTCCCCTCTGACAAATGGCGCCCACTTTATTTTAATTTTCTTGGAAAATTTGGCTGGTTGGGTAAAGGTCACCACTGGATTTTTTTTGTTTTATGAAAACTTGTAACTTTAAATTTTAACTTTCAATTTAATAAGTGTGAATTAGTTTTATATCAGTGTTAATCTGTGATAATAACATTCCTTTTCTTTCCGGAAATCATTATTGTAATTAATTTCATTATTCACAAAGTTTACTTAGTGAAAGTTGGCCAGTCACATGTCAGAGTTGAGGTTATGTGGTATCATGCCTTTGAATTTTTAGTGTTTATTTGTATTTATTTTGGCTTCCTAAAGCAGAATTGTATTATTTTGCATGTGACTGGGGTAATTTATTGTGGTTTTTCCAAATATTTTATGGAGTTTTACTGAATTTTAACTTAGACAAATTTTGACTCTGGAATTACATTGTGAAAACTTATTTTGAAATTTTTTTGGTGTATTGCTGTACTGAGTACCACTATTTAGTGATTGTAATTGATATTAATACTGTGCCTGAGTGTACCTAAGCATAATTTTGTTGGAATTTTGGACATTTTACATTATTTGAGCAGTAACTTTTATTGTGACAATTTCACAACTTTATTCAAGAAATAAGTAAATTTAAGCAAATATAACTAAATATCTGTGAGTCACCACTGATAATTCGCGTTTTAGAGCCTGTTTTATTTTACTTTTACACACTTTTTAGCGACACATAGTAACTTTTCATATCAACATGGACCGCAGTATACAGTTTCACTCTCTCTTGAAGGATGAGCTTATGTATGAAGTTTCTATTCGTTCAGAGACTCCTGCTAGTACTGCTGAAGCCCTGCGCAAACAATTACGTGGTTTATTGGTAGAATGTCCTGCAGAGGCAGTTTTGGAAACTAATTTTACTCCGGAATCAGAACTTAGGATTATTCAGGAGAAGCTGAAGGAATTAGGTTCTGCTGTTGATAAGTATATTAGGCTGAAGGACAGGTACTCGCAGAACCGAAGCCGAGCCTTGGGCAGCCACTTGTACCATAGGGTCATCAGAATTCAGTCTGATGATCCCGCTATTCTGACTATTAAGTCAGAACTCAGCGACAAGCTGGAAGTGCTCCTGGGTAAGGTGGAGGTAGCAAGTACTCCTGTTCCTCAAGAAGTCAACCCTTTCTTCGCTCCTAAGGAAGTTTCTGTCGAGTGCTCCGGAGACAAAAATGTTTCGAAGTGGAATTTGAGGTTCAACGGCATTACAGATCCTCGGTCATTCTTAGAACGTGTTGATGAGTTGCAACTGTCCTATGGTGTCTCGGATATTAAGTTACTTAATTCTGCTGCTCAATTATTTACGGAACAAGCACTGCTTTGGTACAGAGGTATCAGGGATCAAGTTTCCTGTTGGTCTCAGCTTAAGGAAATTTTATTGGAGGAGTTTGGCCCAGTGGACCATGATTATAGGTTACTAGGGGAAATTAGATCACGTACACAGGGAGCGGACGAACCAGTCCATATTTACTTCTCAATTATGACTTGTATGTTTGCTCGTCTCAAAAACCCACTGAGCGAGGACAGTAAATTAGAGATTTTGTTACATAACATTAGGCCTCAATTTTCACAACAGTTAGCGTTAGTACAGGTAACTTCAATCGCCCAACTTAAGGAACAGTGCCGAAAGTTAGAAGCCGCGCGTCAGCGGGCTGATTTGTTTGTGGAGCCGTCGAGGTCCAGCTCAAGTATGCTTGGCGCGGACTTCGCTTACAAGGGCAAGTCTAATAAGCCTGTTCAGGCGGTGGCTGCCTCGACGACTAACACAGCCAAGTCGGCCAGTTGTTCGTGTGCTGACACTAAGAGTAAGGGTAGGCAGTTTAAGAAGACCGCAAAGCCCATTTGTTTTAAATGTGGTAAAACTGACCACGATTTTTCGAAGTGCAACGCCGTGCCGAAAGGGGGCGCTGTAAAGTGTTTTGGCTGTGGGAAAGCAGGTGTTTTGCGGAAAAACTGTACTAATTGTAACAAAATTGAGAAACCTGACAAAGGAAATATTAACAATTCAAAAAACTTGTAAGGTTGAATCGTGGCAATTTAAATAATGATTCTAGGTCTAAATTTTATAGTTTTGGTTCCATTGCCACGGTTCTGTTTGCTCCCAGTACAAATGATATTAGACCTCATTTAAAATTTCAGGTAAATGATTTTGACATTTTTGGTTTATTGGACTCAGGTGCAGCCATTTCAATTTTAGGAAATAATTCACACTTAGATTTTGTCAAGTTTGGTTTTGATTTTCAAGAGAATTTTAATGGTACAAAATGTCATGTTGCAAATGGAGTCGAGGTACAGACGATAGGGTTTATTTTTGTTCCGGTTACTTTTAATAATATTACTCATGTTATTAAGTTTTTTGTTATACCCAACATAGTTTCACATGTTATTTTAGGGGTAGATTTTTGGCATGCCTTTCGTCTAGCACCAGAAATATTTGACAACATTGACTATAGAGTTTCACCAGTAGATTATTTTAAACACTCAGTAAATTCAGACCGCATTAGTACAATTCAATCGTATGAACATTTAACAGTGGCTCAAAAGGAGTTAGCTGATGCGATGGTTGAACAATTTAAGAATATTTCTTTTGAAGAAAAGGGTTTAGGTAGGACTACCTTGATTGAACATGTCATCGATACTGGTGATGCACCACCGATTAGGACAAAGCAATATCCTCTCTCGCCGGAAAAGAGAGCATTCTTAAGCCAGGAGCTAGATAGGATGTTAGCCTTAGACGTTGTCACTCCCAGTGAGAGTCCGTGGAACAATCCAGCCTTGCTTGTCAAGAAATCAAACGGAGATTGGCGGTTTTGTTTAGATTGTAGGAAGTTGAATTCGGTAACCAAAGGGGATTCTTATTCAATTCCATACATACCCCAGATTCTTGACAGCTTAAAAGAGGCCAAATATTTGTCTTCCATCGATTTATCATCATCTTTTTGGCAAATTCCACTGAGTAAAGACTCGCAGGAGAAGACTAGCTTCACAATTCCTGGCAGAGGTTTGTTTAAATTTAAGGTCATGCCATTTGGTCTTTGCGGCGCACCTGCTCGTCAGCAGCGCCTTATGGATCGATTATTCGACCATAACTTAACGAGCGATATTGTGAATGGCATGGTATTCTGTTTTATCGATGACATCGTAATTTGTAGTTCAGATTTTAACACCCACATGGTTTTGTTAAAACGAGTGTTGGACAAATTGAAGATGGCCAATCTGACAATAAATTTCACCAAGTCTAAATTCTTCAGGCAGTCGCTAAAGTACCTTGGTTACGTCGTAGACGAGTTCGGTTTGCGTACTGATCCTGAGAAGGTATCGGCCATTTTGAATTTTCCCACTCCAACAACTGCGCGGGATGTAAAAGTATTTTTAGGTACATGCTCGTGGTACCGTCGTTTCATAAGAAATTTTTCAACAATCGCAGCTCCTTTGAACAGGTTGACAGCAAAGGGTAAAAAGGCACCACCTTTTCAGTGGTCGGAGGAAGCTGAAACAGCTTTTATTACCTTAAAGAACGCCTTGGTTACTGCCCCGGTTTTAGCTGTCCCTGATTTTGACAAACCTTTCACTGTTCATTGTGACGCTTCAGCGTATGGTTTAGGTGGTATGTTGTCACAAACAATAGACAATTACGAACATCCGATTGCGTACGTTAGCCGTTCGCTGAACAAAGCGGAGCGGAATTATAGTGCTACCGAACGGGAGGCACTGGCGGTTATTTTTGCAGTAGAGAAATTTCAAGCTTATCTAGGTTCCCGACCCTTCAAAGTGGTCACGGATCACTCATCGCTGAAGTGGTTCATGAACTTGGAGAATCCAACCGGAAGACTTGCTCGTTGGGGTTGCCGACTGTCTCAATTTGACTTTGAAATTGAGCACAGGAAGGGCTCTGACAACGTCGTTCCGGATGCATTGTCCAGGCTTATGAAAGTGGAAGCGGTGAATGATTCCGATGACGCAGAGAAAGATGATTGGTATGACAGGACCTTTAATGGTTGTAAAGCCTTTCCTAAAAACTTTCCTAATTTCTGCGTCAAGGACGGGAAACTCTATCGTTTCTGCAAGAGTAAATACAATCTACTGAGTGAATTTGATTGGAAGGAAGTGGTAAAGAAAGGTGATCGGATGGAAGTTATTAGGGCAAACCATTGTGAAGCTACTGCAGCACACTTGGGAGTGTTTAAGACGCACAGACGGCTGTGTTTAACTTATTTTTGGCCAGGCATGCATAAGGATGTCGTGGAATTCATTAAAAATTGTGACGTCTGTGCCGCGTATAAACATTCCACAAAGGCTACACCAGGCTTAATGGGTCAACCAAAGGTTTGCCATAGACCTTTCCAAGTAGTGTCTATAGATTTGGTAGGTCCTTTACCACGTTCCCGAGCTGGATTTACGTTTTTGTTAGTCGTAACATGTTGTTTTTCCAAATATACCTTATTGTTTCCGTTGCGTCGTGCAACCAGTGCTCTTGTGGCCAAACATTTTGAACGGGATGTTATTTTAGCTCACGGTGTCCCTGAAACCGTAATTGCAGATAACGGAGTGCAATTCACGGGATCGGAATTCCGGAATCTACTGAAACGCTACAACATTCCCAAAGTACATTATTGCCCACGTTATACGCCGCAGGTTAATCTGGTAGAACGGTATAACAAGACAGTTATGACGGCCGTAGCTTCCTACGTGGAAGAAAACCATAGGAACTGGGATGAGCAACTGTACCGAATTCAGTTTGCTATAAACAGTGCAGTAAACGAGTCCACTGGGTTTTCTCCTTTCTTTTTAATACATGGTAGGGAACCGGTCGTGAATGGGTCCTTCTACAGAGATACTGATGCGGAGTATGAAGTAGCCATGCCTCGCGACGAGTACGCTGGGGAGTTAGGCTGTTTGAGGGACATTTTTGGTCAGGTTCGGTTGCATTTGTTAAAGGCACATGAGGCTAACTCTAAATATTATAATTTACGCCGTAGACCGGCTAAGTTTTCAGTTGGGGATATTGTTTGGAAGCGCTGCTATACGCAAAGCGATGCAGCTAAGTTTAAAATGGCTAAGTTAGCACCCAAGTACGAGAAGTGCAGGGTGAAGGCCGTTTTGTCCCCCTTAGTTTACGAATTGGAAAGATTAGATGGCCATCCCATTGGGTCTTGGCACATGAAGGACTTGAAGAGTCACTAGTTTTTTTCGAAGTAGCTAGGCGATCCGACAGCAGCCGCATTGTAGTGTCGAAGTGATACGGCTGTGTGTGTGTCTGTATTCCGTGGACGCACGACCCGCCGTTATCACGCGAGCTCGTCGTGCCGCCACGGTTTACGAACCGCCAGTAGTTCATGGAGATGACTGCAGACGTTGTGGAGTTTAAATGGTTGACATTTAAATGCCGTTTTGATAGGTGTGGTGAACGGTTATATTCCGACACACTACCCTGTATGATTGATGAAGAAAGAATGAAGGAATGAAAGGTAAACTCGCTAAGCGCTTAGTGTTAACTAGATGAGGGATAAAAAGGATGTGTGAATGTTGTTTAAAAGAAAAGATTCGTGTGGAACGTATGGCTGTCTGTCAAATACTATCGCCAGTTACGGTTGTTGCGGAACCAGTCTTGTTTCCTACGGTTACCGGTACCGGGTTTGTTGTTTTGTTTGGAGTTTTTCGTAGGATCAAGATATATTGTTTTTCTTCAGTATTACCGAATTGTTGTTTTATTCACTGTGTCAGTGGATCGGAAGGACGCGCGTCCGATAATTTTTTTCCGGTTTTGGTTCCGGCAACGTTTTTTTTCTCACATTTTGATTTTCAGGATTATTTTGTTCTTGAGTTTGGTGGTCGCGCTGCTCGAAACACATGCATGCGTGTTCGAGGGAGTCTAAGCGACGGTTTGTTTTATTTTGCCGATTTTTTGGTCTTGTACCAAAGGTTTTTAGTTTTGTCCCCGTGGGATTATTGCTCTTATGAGCAATTGTTTTCCCCATGCTGACCTGGGGGCAAAAAGAAAACCTAGAATGTGTCAGCTGCATCTCTTCCCGTGCAGATCGTAAGAGGCGATCGAGGGACATGGGCCAAGGAAGGAACTTGTGTCAAGATATGTGTTTTTTTTTACTGGTTCCTTTCCTGAACAAACATGCCCAGGGTTTTTGTTTGCGTTGGTTGTTTGGAGACTTGTTGGTGTTTTTTCGTTTTGTTTTTTTGTTGGACTACCCATTGTTTTAACACATTAGTTTCGTTTTATTTAGTTCGCTGAGGGCAGCGAGCGGTTCTCCTTGGTCGAACCTTTCCCTAGGAAGGGGGGTATTGTAACGTTGTGATTTTTTTGTTTAGTGGTCAACACTTGTTGCTCTTACTAAGCATATGTAAACGCGCCATAATGGGTCTATGTAATTGATCCTAATTGTCTTTGACATTTGTCTATGACACTAGTGCGACAGGCTCTTGTCAGATTCCCATGTTTGGGGGAGTATTGTTTTAAATATGGGTGCATTTATATTATTTCTGTTTATCAACAACGTTAAATGTTGTGAGGAGGTCGCTGCCTTCATCTTGAAAATAAATTGTCGTATTTTCTAATTTAACAATTTGCATAAAGCGAGTATATTTTCATAGGATTTCAGCAAATTGGAATCTTATAGACGAGAAAATCTCCCACATTGGAAAGGGGTAATTTAGTTTCGGGTGATAGGAACCCAAGGATTCTTTAGATCTTGGATCGAGCGGCGTCGGTCGATTCAAGGATGCATTTCGATGTGGATTTAACTGGCCGGCAAGGCGTCAGGCAGTCAGCCTGGACGAATTTAAATAATTGAAAGGCTTGTAGTGCTGCGTGCGGATTTTGTGGACAATCACGGGTAAGCTGTTTGACCATCAATCGTCTTATACGGGAAGATCGACATGCGCTGGCGCATCTTCCCTTGGACTTGCATTTCTCATGCGTCTCGTTTTTTTTCAGCTGTGTGGACCAGCCTGCAAGCAGCACTGAGCCGTAATTTTATTGTGGATTGTGGCTGGGTGTCTCAGGTGTAAATCGTTTCCTGTGAAACACCGGTAAGGTTCTAGCCTATTGTCGTGATGGCCACGTGGAGCCACGCTCAGGATGTATTGTAGTTTGATCTAAAGCTAATGCAAGCAATGTTCTATTTCAGCCTGGGCGGGATTTTATTTTACGAAGAATTTATTCAAGGAAAGAATTTATTTTTAGGAAGAATTTATTTTGTCTTCGTTTTCCCTGTTTTCTGGATTGAGCCCTTCAACCCCGGTAGGATTGAAGAGGCTGTGCCACGTGGACTCGCTGACGAAGGGTCGGAAGGCGAGTTACCATAAGGAATGTGTCGCAAGTACCTTTTATAAACATTTAACCTCTTTGAACAAGATAAATTCATTTACTTTTAATTACCAGTGGTGACATTATCCTACACTTTTAGATTCGTGTATTTAGTAGTCTGAGTAGATGGAATCCATAGCCTGAGGATCCACAGACTGAGCTAGAGTTTAAGTAGGCAATCTACTAGGCTACAGTTGCTTGTGAATCTTGGACGTTCCAACACGTCCACTTTGGAATCGCCAAGATTGACCCAACATTGTTTTAGTACAATATGGTATGAGTATTTAATTAGGAAGTTTCCAGAAATTACCTTCTTGTTATTTGCAACTTGTTTTAAATAAATGTGTAGTTCAACAAGTTTGAAATTTTATTATTATTTTTTACACCCAATTAGCCGAACCTCTTTCTCATTCTTTGTCAGGGTGGGAAGCCGGGCCAACCCCAATTTTCCCCTCTGACAATGTAACTCTTTAGTTGTCTGTGGTTCTATTAAAAATATATTTCAGTCTGTGCAAAAACCCTCTGCTGTTTTGTTACTGTATTTACGTTTTTAGGATTAATCTCTCTATCTCTTGCTCTTTCTTTATCACCTTCATCTTAAAGGATCTTATGCTCTTTATATGTCAGTTGTTGATTTTCATCAGGATTAATGATTGCTTTGTGTTCACAACATATATCGCAGGTATCCTTTTTCGGTCGATGAAAACTTATATTAATATCACTGAAAACCTTTCGATATATGTTTTCTTTAACCGGTTCCTTGTGAAGCGAAGCATAAAGCGAATACATCTTTGTGATGCTTAAACCTGGTTCCAGGTATTGACGCTTTGTAGTAGCTCTGCAATAATGCGACTCCTGTACTGGAAATGACTTTATATGTTGTTTAACTGCTTCAAACTTTCCGGGATCAGTTTGTTTTTTGACGTACTTCCCTTTTTGGGGAGTAGGCGTTACATTTGCATTCCCGTCCTTCTTTTTATAGAAATGGTATACCCTTTTAACAGAAATATCCAAGGTAGTACAATAGTAGATTGTATTACAAGGGCGCAAAGTAATATTTTTACGGCGAGGGCGTTTTTTGAATCCAGAGCGAAGTGAGGGATTCTAGAGTAGAATCCCGAGCTTTGCGAGGGATTCTTAAATAGAATCCCGAACGTAGCGAGGGATTCAAAGTACGTCGCCCGAGCCAAAAATATATTTTGCGCCCGAGTGATACACTCTACTTTTCATCACCCCCTATGAGAAAATAAAAGGCGCTTCAAGCCACGTTTTCACTAGGGGACATGTCGCCGAGACAAGTCGTCCGACATTCACGTACTTTGTTTCTGCAACTTTGTCCCTCAACATAATATGACTTGTTCACACTAGCACAGTAGTGAACAGTATGTCGCCCGAGGAGGTAGTGTTGTTCAGTGCAGCTTACATAATTATTCGCAAGACTATAGCAAAACGTAAAAAAAAAGGTGGTGTGTTCGAGAATATTTGCTTCGAAGACTAAAAGAGTCGAGTTTGTTAAGCAGTCTTCGAATGCGCGACGGATCTTTCGAAAATTTTACTAGGATGTCTAGAACTGACTTCGAAATACTGTTAAATATGGTTGGGCCGGCCATAGTCAAGCAAGATACAAAGTTTCGGAAAGCTATCGAGCCCCACGTCAGACTCGCTAAAACATTGAGGGTTCATTGTCGTATACTTTTAGAGTATCAAAACAAGTAATTTGTCAAACTATACCAGAGGTTTGCAAAGAATTGATAAAGGCATTAAATTCTTTTGAAAAAGTGAGTATATAATGTTATTATTTGTTATTTACTTATGGCAAACATTTTAGGTATTGTTAAGTTTTTATTGATTTTCAATAAATGTATGTTAATTTATTTATAATTCACATTAACTATAATTTTTAGATTCCAACCAATGTAAACGGATGGAAAGAGAAAGCTCGTAATTATGAAATATTATGGAATTTTCCTCATTGCATCGGAGCAATTGATGGAAAGCATGTCTTACTAGAAGCGCCACCCAATTCTGGCAGTGATTATTATAATTATAAAGAAAACTTTAGCTTAGTTCTCTTAGCAGTTGTGGATGCCGAGTATAACTTTTTATATGTAAACTGTGGTGCAAAAGGTAAATCATCTGACAGTGGAGTGTTCCAGGAGACTTCATTTTATAAAGCACTAAATGAACAGCAACTGAATTTACCAGATCCTGAGCCACTGGATCCAAGACGGTCCAAATGTTCCATACGTTCTGGTGGGAGACAGTGCATTTGCACTATCTGAAAATATGATGAGGCCTTATCCCGGTATTCATGAGAAGGGAAGTTTAAAGCGGATTTTTAACTACAGGCTCTCAAGAGCAAGAAGGATTGTTGAGAATGTTTTTGGCATTATGTCTGTAGTTTTTCGCGTTTTTCGTAAACCTATCCCATTACGTCTTGTAAACGCTGAATTAGTTGTAATGGCTTGTGTGTACCTACATAATTTCTTGAGACGTAATAATTCTTCAAGCGCTTGTTATACACTAAATACCACATTCGATTCTGAAGACGCTGCCCATAATGTTGTAGAAGGTTCATGGCGAAGGGAATTGACAAATAATAATATGAGAGACTTAAGTGTTCAAGGAAGACCTCCTCCTCATCCCGCTGCGGTAATAAGAAACCACTTTGCTGAATATTTCTCTAGTGCACAAGGCAGTGTCCCATGGCAAACAAACCAATCATAGTCTAAAAAAAATTAGACAGACAGTATTCATTATTAAAAACACTAATGGTATTATGATATAACTCAAAATAAAAGTTTTAATATATTAAGTTAAGTTTTATTTTTTATTCCTTTTCATACATATAAATATTCGTAAAGTAAGAGTAAAAAGATATTATTATAATTATTCTTTGTTCTGGGTTTCTGATTCCAAATGGGTAACTAGTTCCTGAATTTTCTTAAATTGTCGTAATTCTGTAAAAATTGGTTCAGATGCTCCATTGTCATTATTATCATTAGAAGTTTCGTTAACGGTATTAACAGAATTTGTCGAATAGGATGTCTGTTGAGAAGCAGAACGGTATCCATAACTTTGAGGTTGGCTCGAATTAGATCCCGTTTCGTATTCTGTATAGTTGTATTTTCCCATCCTAGCCTCTAATAAGATATTATTAATGAAGTACTTCGCCTGCAGCACAGCATGTTCACTCTTTATATTTCTTAGCTCAGTAGCTAGCTAGCTCAGTTTATGCTGAGTATAGCTCAGTAGCTATACTCAGCATAAACTTGAAATTCATCTTTTGGTTGTTCCATCTTTCTTTTCGCACTCTTCATTATTTCATATATCTCACTCAGGTCATCCTTTTTTTTATTTTGTGTACGCGGTATCGGTTGCGTTGGTAATGGCGGCGACATTGGTGCCTCTGGTATCTGCGTCAATACTTCCGATACCGGCGCTGGTATTTCTTCGTGTGCCGACTTTTCAAATGTCTGTGAAAATAAAAATTGTTTAATAAATCTTTAAGAAGAAACACATTAGATCAAAGAAAAGACTGCAAATAACAAAAAACTGTAAACCCTAAATACTGATTTGTAACAGCACTAGCCTAGAAGGTACAATACGTCATAAAAAAACACACAAAGTTCACACCTGTTTTGAGTAGGTATAGGTACCCCGCCGCCGGAATTTGCCCTCAATTTTTGTTAAACTAAATTCATCAAATTACTAAACCATAAATAATGGCAAAATAGTACAAAATCTCTCTATTAACAAATTGACCATTGGTACTATTTTGCAATTGTCCCTCTCTAAAAGATCTTCCCACAGATCTGGAGGTCTAGATCATCAGTAGGTATACCATCACCCCTTGTTTGCAACAAATTGTGTACAACAGCAGTGGCCACTATGATGGGGCAGGCTATTTTTCAGGCTATCCCGAATACCTAATGCTAGAACTGGAAAACCTCTTTTCCATATTCCGAAAAATCTTTCTATAGGATTTTTTGTTCTAATTTGAGACTATTTATACAAACTTTCTATTGCATTTGAGACTCTATCTAATGGCATCATTATGTTATTTCTGTCCATGTAGCCACAGTCAGCTACGAGCAGAGTCCCAATTTCAGCGGCATTTCTACGGGAGCTACTAAAAATACGTTCATCGTGGGCACTGCCAGGTCATCTTGCTACTATATCTGTTATCATCAGATCTGCATTACATAATAATAATAATTATACATTACATAATCATTTGTACGTTGATGGTCGTGGTAGTCTTTTCTATTCCTAAATGTCTCTGCATGTTCTCCTCCTGGAGAAATAATCTTAACGTGAGTGCAATCCATAGCTCCAATCACCTTCGGAATCTTTGCTATATTAAAACTTTATTTGAGTTTTTCGGATTTCTGTTTCATTTTGAGGGAATTAAATTAAAAATTCACGACACAGTGTCGAACAGTAGTACTTTCTCAAAAGTACGACTAGAGATCCGTTACTAGTCTGATAAATAAGACAAACGTTTGGGTCATAAACAATGTACTTAAAACTGCAGTATTAATAAGCATTTACACTTCAAAGAGTGTTGAGGTGGACTGTATATATATTTGAATCTTCCTAAGGAATGAAACGCTGGCTTGATTATTGAGTTGATATATTCGGAATCTTCATTAAAATCTTTATTCAGATAACAGCTTTTTATATATGGATTCGAATTGACGAGCAGTCGGATTGTCAGAATAGCCACCGTGGCTTCTAACAACCGAAAAAAAAATTTCAACATGGTCTTGGCTAGTTTTGTGTAATGGCAAATATGTCAGTTGTGAGTTTGAAGCCAAAACTAAGTTTTTACAAATAGGCGTTTTGCACTTTCGATACATACAAGAAATCCGAGAAAACCTGTGTAACGAAGCGATTTTAAAAGGTTGATTCTAGTGAAATACCTAATTCTGGCGACTTTTCATATTTTTCTCCAAATTCAGCAGAACTGCTTTTGCTTCATTTAATTTTGCAAAAGCAGTTTCATAGTTTTTTAAATTCAAAGCTTGTTTAAAACCTTTGCCCCAAGTTTTTGAATCGAGGATGTCGAATAAACCGTTAATTAGTTTAAGAAAATCCGCTGTCACACCAACATTTTCAAACATTGGCAAAGTTATTACCTTGTTACAAAAAAATTGTGCATCTGCAACACTTGTACTGAAGAACTGGGCTGCAAGGCGAACATTTATAATTTTTGTTTTAAAGAAATTATTATTTGCCTTTAATTTTTTTGCGATATAGAAAAGTTCCTTTTCCTGTTATTCATGTAATTTTTGAATATATGACAATTGAATTTTATTTCCTGAGTTTGATTGTGTAAAACATGGAAAGTGCTCGAAAGCATTACAAACTAATTTGAGCATATGGCAGGGATCTAAAAAGTAAAAGCATTGTTGCCCCGTCTGTGGATCTAGTATTGTGGTTTGTAATTTGTTCACATCTAAACAGCAGCCTAACTCTTCAGCCATGGCAAAATAAGTTTTAGTACCGTCATACGTCAATGCTTTTATTTCGGCACCAGTTTCATACACTAAATGAAAAGCTTGCGTCACTAGTCGAGCTTTTAGTTCAGCTTTTACACCTTTTACTAAAAAGTACGCAATGGGTATCTTTCCAAGTAGTGTTTATACCTACTAATAAAAATACTAAAACGTCAGTTGCTTTTTCCGAATTATCACGAGTAAAATCAAATCCATAATCCAGGTAACCGTAATATCTTTGTGTGCTTGCCTTACCTTCTGTTAATTGTTCTATTTTCATTTCATCCATTACCAAAGTGCAAAAAAAAATCTTGTCCGAGTTACTTCACAGCTCGTAATTTTAATGCAACTAAAGCTTCCTTTGTGAAACCTTACCTTCGATGGAACTATACCATTTTGTTATGGTCCTTGGAGCAGGTAAACACGATCCAAAAGTCTTTCCCACATATCGCCTTTTTCAGGAGAAGCGATTTAAGTTTTTAACAAAAAATATTGTGGTATATCTGTCACCGGTAAATAACAAGATCCGTAAGTTTATCAATCTACTAGGAAGTTTATAAACTTTCGTAGGATTCTAAACGGGAGATAAATTGTAATATTTTACGTCCACATTTTCTTAAATTTATCAATTTCCGACGTCATACGGTAAATTTATAAACTAACGAATAACTATTCGTAAGATTTTAAATGGTTCGACCAATCACAGAAACTCTTTTAAATATACGCATCTTTGAAATACGTAAAATAACACACTGCTCTCTGATTGGTCAATGTTCATAGTGGCAATGTTTGTGTCCAAAGACTTTGGTATAATCAGACTTGACAAACTATAAATTGGAAGCAACAATGCCTGGTTCCTCTCTGGCACGGATGTAGTGAGTTGAGTTTTCTTTGAGTTGCAACACAGTTCAACATTTAAAACTAATAAAAACGCACAAGCAAACTGGTTTATTTATGTTCCGTGGCGAACAATGGGAGCCGCGAGGAAGGAGAAGTGACACGTGACAGTCAACCAATCAGATCAAGCCTAGCGTTTGGTTACTGCTTACTTATTATTTTACGAGTGAGTTCAGTAAGTTTATCAATTTACGAAAATGTGGACGTAAAATATTAAAATTTATCTCCCGTTTAGAATCCTACGAAAGTTTATAAATTTCCTAGTAAATTGATAAACTTACGAATCTTGTTATTTTCCGGTGACATATCCATAAGACAAACAGATTATTTTTTATTATTAATATGTATTAGTATGTACTCTATGATTATCTTTAAAGACATTATTTTATTTACCATTATTTATTAAATTATTTACACTTTTTACCAGTTGTGACTGTGTTCTTTTGAATTTTACTTTTGTTCAAGATGTTTAGTTTAAGGCTCAATTCACACGTACCACAACCACACCACAACGACGCCACGTGGTCGGGCGTAAATTTTGTATTGAAAACGAATATATCCATAAGACAAACAGATTATTTTTTATTATTAATATGTATTAGTATGTACTCTATGATTATCTTTAAAGACATTATTTTATTTACCATTATTTATTAAATTATTTACACTTTTTACCAGTTGTGACTGTGTTCTTTTGAATTTTACTTTTGTTCAAGATGTTTAGTTTAAGGCTCAATTCACACGTACCACAACCACACCACAACGACGCCACGTGGTCGGGCGTAAATTTTGTATTGAAAACGAATATTATAATTCACACGTACCACATTTTTGCCGTTGTTATCGACCACCTGTGTAATACGACTACATTGCAACCACATCGCGACTGCAACGCCACCACCGGCGGAGGCAGCGCGGCCACATCGCCACGACATGACGTCATCAACAACGCGCTACGAAAGCCGGAGTATAACTGCACATGACCACGTGGTTACCACATCGCAACGACAGCGACAACGCCACCACTTCGACATTTTGTCGCTACCACAACGCAACTGCAAAAAGCCGCTGCGACACTATTCACACGTAACCACAGCTTGACCACATTTTGTCGCTGCGACGTGGTGTGGTTGTGGTACGTGTGAATTGACGCTAAAAAGAAAACAGTATATATATATATATTTAAAAATGCGATTAAACTGATGAAAAAAAAAACAATTCTCACTTAAGTATTTATTACAAAAAGACCTTAGCATCAATCTTGACTTATAAAAATCTAATAAATAACAATCTTAAGGTATTATTCTAGTCTATATCTAAATTCTAGTCTTTGTATCAAAACAAAAATCACAAGGTACTTATTGAACTAGTCAGTATCATTGTTTAACAAAGTAATAACAAAAATAAAAATCTTAAAAAATATGTTAAAAGTTAGTATTACTTACATTAAGAACTTTACACTTTGCAAGCAAAGTATAACCTGGTAAATAACAGAATATTGAACAAAATATTTGAAGAACATCAACTTTCTGAAAAAACATATTAATTATAAAATTATTAGTTGAGAAAAAAAACATAATTAAGTACTAATGAAACAAAAAAAAACCTCAAAGAAATCAGAAAAAAGTCCTCATAGTACATACTTAAGAATATGATTAAAAATAAATAAGTGATACCTTATTGAATAAGTGAAACCATGAGTATTATGACAAAACATAACAAAGAAGTAGCAAGACGCACCGAAAACGCCTGGAAGAGCTATTGGGCCATGAAAGACCTCATGAAAGGCAATCTTCCTATGTCCCTTAAAAGAAGACTCATCGACGTGTGCATTCTCCCCATCCTCACGTATGGTTCTCAGACATGGTCTTTGACATGTCAGCAGAGGTCCACACTCGCAGTATGCCAGAGAACAATGAAACGTAGTATTCTGGGTAGCAAGTTGGTAGACCGGGTTAGGAATACTACTATCCGTTCTATCACAAAAATCGCTGATGTCACTCGGAAAGCTGCCACATTGAAATGGAACTGGGCTGGACACATCTGCCGCATGTCGGACGAGCGATGGGCTAAACTCACGACTCAATGGGTGCCTTTACAAGGGAAGCGACATCGCGGTAGGCCGAGGCGGAGATGGCGGGACGAACTAGACTCCTTCGATAAAGACTGGCCCCAAATAGCTTTATGCAGAGAGAGGTGGAAAGAGAGTAGGGAGGCCTTTGCCCTGCAGTGGGAAAGTTTAGGCTTATAATAAAAAAAAATGAGTATTATGAGGATTTGTATTAAATATATTAAAGTTACTTATAAATTTTGTTAAAAATCTTCATAGTATTTAGGAATTATGTTTTTTTCAACTAATTTCAACAGCCCCTGTTTCTTTTTACTTGTAATTTTATTCCTCTCAGAATAAGCTGCAGGTAAATTCGGTGACATCAAGTCGTTTTGAGTGCTGCGAGTGGACCCTGCTACTTTTATTTGCTTATAGGAGGTGTCAGAGTAAGATGTTTTGTAAAAAAAAGATCCAGCGTCTGATTTAGGGGTATTCCTCGGAGCGCTCCTGTTTTGAAGCGCTCCTAACGAAGCGCTCCTAAAATATTCCGCCAAGCGCTCCTGTTGGGAGCGCTTAGAAAATCAAACTAAAAATATTATTATTTCATTCCTCGAAGCGCTCCTATGACGAAACATAGAGAAGAAAAAAAAAAAAAAAAAAACAAGTTTATTTGCATACACATCTAACAGCCTAACACAAACATTAAAATTCTTCTATCAACAGTTTCACTTTCTTCTTTTTTTATTAGGATGTTAGTTATACAGAACTGATTCACCCTGTTCCCCGTACTAGTGTAAACTGTATTACGGTGGAACAGTTTTCCTCGGTCGCAGTATAGTTTAAATATTACATTACATTAGACTAGTGACACTTAAGATATTCGATTTACTAAGTAACAGACCAAATAACATTGACAATAATATACATTATTATTTGGAACTACTATTATTTTAAGCTTGTAGGTAGTCTTAAAAATCTAACAAAAAGTGTTGATGTGTTGCGTAGTATATGCAAGGACTCTAGATGCTTTGTTTGTTTACAATACTAATTAGTAGTTTTTGAATAACTGATATTTTTATGTTTATATTTTATTAGATTAAAATTAAAGGTAAAAAATAAAAAAAAACTATAATAATGAGAAAAAAAAAAAAGTTAAAAGTATTAGAAATAGGTCTCAATTATACCGTTTTTCGTTTGAGGAAGTGCATGGGTGGGGTAATATGAGTGTATGAGTATATGTAAGGGTGTTTTGACTGTGTATGTATGTGTTTGTGTGTATGTATGAATGAATGAATGTATGTATGTCCTAGTAAATGATTGGTATCTGGTGAAATAGTTACGCAGTTGTTTTTAACAGTTGTTCCGTGTTATGATAATTTAATGAGTTTAAGAAGTTGGAAATTTCAATTTTACAAGCATGTTTATTAAGATGGCGAATTGGAATCTGCTTTGATATTTTATTATACAAATACGGTCCTAAGAATTGTATAAATCTCTTTGCAAAGGAGGTTTTACAACGAGGCACAGAGTAAACAATATCTTTCCTTCTTTTATTGGTAAAATCGGGTGCATTTTTGTGTTTTGTTTGTAATATGTTTCTGATAAATAGTTGCCTCACTGTAAGAACTGACAATTCAGAGTATAACAGAAAGGTGGGATATCTGTATCTTTTGTGAGTCATAACCTTAAGAACTGCACGCTGCGCTCTTTCTAAGTTAATAAGTACTGACTTTGAACTACCTCCCCAAGCAGTAATGGCATAGGTAATAATGGATTGGCATAAAGATAAATAAACTAGTAAGATTATTTTTGGTGGGCAAAAGGAACGAATATTTTTAAAGATATATGTAAGTTTTCTGACTTTAGAAGTAAGCTTTGAAATATGTTCATGCCAATTTAAGTGTTGATCAATGATTAGGCCGAGGTATTTAATTGAAGAAGTTTTATTTAAATCATGACAATTACATTTCCCGGTCAAATTACAAGTGTGAGCTATTGTGTGAATAATTCCCGGAGGTGGTTGATTGCTTTTTGTAATACTAAAAGGTATGTATTTGGTTTTGAGTGCATTTAGGGTGAGTAGATTTTGCCGTAGCCATTCTGTAACCTTTTGGAAGCCTAAGTTAGCGACGTCATTAGCCTCTTTCCATGACTTACCAGTAAATAAAAGGGCAGTGTCATCTGCATACGCTATTACTCGGCCCTGTCTCAACTTTAGTTCACACAAATCATTCACATAAATAAGGAAGAGCGTGGGCCCTACAACGCTTCCCTGTGGTACCCCAAAAGTGATCTCCTCCAGCTCACTCACAATGCCGTTTATTCTGACACACTGGCTTCTATTTGTCAGGTAGTCAGTAAATAGCTTTAAGGCTGTGGCACGGATTCCTAGGCGTTCCAGCTTTGAAGAGCATGAAGTGTTCGTAACAAATTATATCGATAAACATTTCGACGGCTACTAGTTGCTTATATTAAAACTAGAAATAGCTAGAATAACTGAATAGTAAAAATAAAAGCTTTGATGAAAAGTACCAGGGTGGCAGAAATTGCCAGGAGGCACCTAAATGATCTCATATAAATTTGTATACCAACGATTAAAGTCTAAAATTATTTTGTTATTATTCACTATAACAATCTTATTATTTAGTAATTGTTTATAACTAAAATGTAGTTATAGATATATAACAGAGCTATCAGGAAAACAGAAATGAACTAGAAGTAATTCCTTATGCTATACTACTCAACTTGTATATTATAATAATATAGTTTTAATAATTAACTTTCATGTTATTCCTTTCTTTCATATCCATCCCAGCAATAGGTTCCATAGATTGGTCACAAATTAAAACAAACTTTTCGCCAATTTTTGAATAAAACAAACTTTTCTTAGTACACAACTTCATGTGACGTAGGCGCACTGACGCACTCGCAACTAATGAGTTTAGAAGACAAAAAAAATGCGTATTATAACGATGTAAACTAGTTCCGGAAATGCTCGGCTGAATTCGGAAACACTCGGTAACGCGACCACGCGACTCTCTAGGATAAAACAGGGAAGCGGGGTTGACAACAGCGGCTAGTGTCTTGTGTCACTAAAGTACGTAGTTCCAGATCATTTATGCTACCCTAGTAGTTTTAAAAAAATTAACAATTATGATACTTGAACTTTAAAACGTCGATATCAATATCGTTTCTTACAAATCCTTCATGCTCTGCCCTATGGTATCGTCACGTCATAGGAGCGCTTCGAGGAATGAAATAATAATATTTTTAGTTTGATTTTCTAAGCGCTCCCAACAGGAGCGCTTGGCGGAATATTTTGGGAGCGCTTCGTTAGGAGCGCTTCAAAACAGGAGCGCTTCGAGGAATACCCCCTGATTTAGACACATAAATAATACTGAAATCATTCATTTTTACAGATTCATTCAGAATATTTTTGGAAAAGTTTTTTCCAATCTTTGGTGACACTTCTTTAAAATCGTAAAAGCTGTCGTAGGTTAATTCTTTAACTGCAAATGGTTTACCGTTAGATTTAGCAGTTCTAATTAAAGTAAAATACTGATCAGGTGTATATATCGTAGTGGAACGAAGGGACTTTTTAATTTTTCTTTCAATTAGAGAATGGCAATTATCATCCTCATTTTGGGTGTCCCTTAATTAGGAAGTTGTGAGTAATAGAACGAATATTTTGAAATCTATTTACTGCTAAGATCATTGAAATCATGAAACGGTTTTTCTGCTGCCCGCAGCAATTATCACTGTAGAATATTACATCAACTAATTGCTCAGCCTTTGTATCAATTTGGTTAAGATAATTCCACACGCAACTTACACTTTGACAGGTGCTTGTTTAAGCATAGGTTACACAACTCATTTGTCCTAACATGGTTCAAACGATCAGATAGTGAGGCAAGTTTAAACTTTTCACATTTGTATAGTTGGTGATGATTAGACTTACAAAATCTACATACTTGTGTCACTTTCTTATTCCCCGTTGTTGTGGCTACCAAACCTGTCCTGCGTCCACTGTTCACTGCACCATTATTTGAGGATGCTTGGCTGTCTGCGACAGTTTCAAGTGCTGCTGCTCGTTGTTCTAAAAATTTAAGAAGCAAGTTTAATACAGGATCAGCGTCTGATTTAATTTCTAAATGAAAGCATCTTAAAGTGTGCATGTCAAGCTTGCGTTGCAATGTTGAACAGGCATATCAGCTAAATGCTGCCTGGTTTGAGAAATTATTTCTCTTAAGGCTAAAGCAGTGCATTTAAATATAGGTTTTAGGTCTAATATTGAATTGACTTGATAGTTAATGACCTTATTTTTGCGATAAGTGCTTAATTAATTCGGCAGCTTTGCCCGTTACATAGGTTTTTAAGTAATAAAATTTATCACATTGTGACAGTTTAGTGTTTTTATCTATGACACTTTTAAATAGGCTTATGAAGTCGTGGAAATCACCTACCTTACCACCAAATTTGGGAATACTTATGGGTGGGAGGCGTTTCATAGCATCTCTGCCTTCCTCTTCATGCTCCGCTCCGGGTTCTGGAGATTTATTTGAGCTACATTTTTGCTCGATGGCATCTTCGAATGCGGCTAAGGCACCTAAATATATGGATTCATAGTGACCAAAATCCTCCTCGTTGTTTTCATCCAGAACAGATATATCGATGTTGAATGAGCTGTATTCTGAAAAGGCAGCAACCAGCCTGTCCTTCTTGACTATTAGCGCCTTTATAGAGGCCTTGTCGATGTCCTCGGACTCGGCGAACTTGCATAGCGTCGTTATGGTCCCTTTTGTCTGACCTCTCGCCAGTACTAGGCGTTTTAAATTGTTTGCCATGATGGCTGATGAAATTGCAGCACTCAATAATGGGAACTACACAATAAAACTTTGCAATAATAGCAAATTTAGGCATGTATATCTATACATGCGCTATATATCTATACATGCCTAAATTTGCTATTATTGCAAAGTTATATATTCCCAAATTTGGTGGTGAGGTAGGTGATTTCCACGACTTCATAAGCCTATTTAAAAGTGTCATAGATAAAAACACTAAACTGTCACAATGTGATAAATTTTATTACTTAAAAACCTATGTAACGGGCGAAGCTGCCGAATTAATTAAGCACTTATCGCAAAAATAAGGTCATTAACTATCAAGTCAATTCAATATTAGACCTAAAACCTATATTTAAATGCACTGCTTTAGCCTTAAGAGAAATAATTTCTCAAACCAGGCAGCATTTAGCTGATATGCCTGTTCAACATTGGGATGCAATCATTGTATGCATTTTGCAACGCAAGCTTGACATGCACACTTTAAGATGCTTTCATTTAGAAATTAAATCAGACGCTGATCCTGTATTAAACTTGCTTCTTAAAATTTTAGAACAACGAGCAGCAGCACTTGAAACTGTCGCAGACAGCCAAGCATCCTCAAATAATGGTGCAGTGAACAGTGGACGCAGGACAGGTTTGGTAGCCACAACAACGGGGAATAAGAAAGTGACACAAGTATGTAGATTTTGTAAGTCTAATCATCACCAACTATACAAATGTGAAAAGTTTAAACTTGCCTCACTATCTGATCGTTTGAACCATGTTAGGACAAATGAGTTGTGTAACCTATGCTTAAACAAGCACCTGTCAAAGTGTAAGTTGCGTGTGGAATTATCTTAACCAAATTGATACAAAGGCTGAGCAATTAGTTGATGTAATATTCTACAGTGATAATTGCTGCGGGCAGCAGAAAAACCGTTTCATGATTTCAATGATCTTAGCAGTAAATAGATTTCAAAATATTCGTTCTATTACTCACAACTTCCTAATTAAGGGACACCCAAAATGAGGATGATAATTGCCATTCTCTAATTGAAAGAAAAATTAAAAAGTCCCTTCGTTCCACTACGATATATACACCTGATCAGTATTTTACTTTAATTAGAACTGCTAAATCTAACGGTAAACCATTTGCAGTTAAAGAATTAACCTACGACAGCTTTTACGATTTTAAAGAAGTGTCACCAAAGATTGGAAAAAACTTTTCCAAAAATATTCTGAATGAATCTGTAAAAATGAATGATTTCAGTATTATTTATGTGTCTAAATCAGACGCTGGATCTTTTTTTTACAAAACATCTTACTCTGACACCTCCTATAAGCAAATAAAAGTAGCAGGGTCCACTCGCAGCACTCAAAACGACTTGATGTCACCGAATTTACCTGCAGCTTATTCTGAGAGGAATAAAATTACAAGTAAAAAGAAACAGGGGCTGTTGAAATTAGTTGAAAAAAACATAATTCCTAAATACTATGAAGATTTTTAACAAAATTTATAAGTAACTTTAATATATTTAATACAAATCCTCATAATACTCATTTTTTTTTTATTATAAGCCTAAACTTTCCCACTGCAGGGCAAAGGCCTCCCTACTTTTCTCTTTGACATTTCAATTATTATTTTGACATTTATGTGTACTTTTTAAAGTATATAATCTTTTTTATGTATTTCTATTTGACAATGATGTGTACTTTTTAAAGTATATAGTCTTTTTTTTATGTATTACTATTTGACATTGATATGTACTTTTTAAAGTATTGTGTATATGTTTTTGTGACATTTTTTTTTTGTGAATGTGAGGACTAAGGAAGTCGTTGGTGGTTTTTTTATTAAATATGCGGTCTGACGGTTTGAGTATTTAATGCGGCCTACCCAAATGTCCTTACTTTGGTACTGTTCGTCAAGACGTTGGGCTCCTTAGTTTTTAGTTGAGCTAAACGATTACTGACAAATGCTTGCACTGTCTGGACAGGTCCACTCAAATCTGTGTCCTCCTCTCATCAAGAGAGTGCCTCAGACATTAACCTCCATGGTTCTCGCACATTTTTGACCAATACAATTGTATGGACTTTAAAAGAGACTTTGACCTCTGAGTTTGTTTCGGATGTTTCTTCTCAGAGCAGTCCAGCTACGAAACACCGGCCCCATCGTTCGCTTAAAATAAATAAAAAAACAAAATATTGACGTGTAAAAGTGTTATATATATAACCTATTTACAAAATAAATATGATTTTATGATTTTATGAACATCGTAGTTTTTACCTTTGATACATTAACATCAACTAAAATTCAAATGAACACAGACACATCTTGTAATAATACTTGAATAAGATACAACTTATGGTGAATAAAGTAGCAAACAAAAAAATAAAAGTAATTGATACTATAGATAGAGCAGAGAAAGAATTAACGTCAATGCCTATGTTGTACTTGGATGTGATCGATCAGCTTAATGATATCGAACCTTTTTTTTTTTTTTGGTGAGTGGGAAATCATCCAATGACTGCTCCCGTCCTGGGTGCGGCGGGAGGGCGTGTCAGACTCTTACTGACTAAAACCCACTCATGTTCCTTCGGTTGCCCTTTATGTTCCAGGGTCACGGTAACTATTATAAACATTCCGCAACCCCGGCAGGCGTTGGCCCTGTTGGACCCCTTCCTGTGCTGACTCCTTCTCTTTGAGGCGCGCGTGGAACACTAACGCGCCGTCGACGCGGTCCTGGTCCTAGCCGGGCGGCGAGCTACCCATCGCTCGCCATCCGCAGAACCGCGCCTACGATGGCCGGTAGTCGTCTTGCGACTCTCGACGTCTTCGCCTGGGTCTTAGTCCGGGGCGAGAGGCTCGTCGTTGCCTCTCGCGAGCCGAGCCGCCGCCTCCTTCACTAGCATAACTGCTTCGCAGAAGGAGGCGACGGCATCCCATTCCGTCTCGCCCCGAAGCATGGCCTGAACCAGCGCCGGGCGCGAGAGGTCACCGCCGCCGATCGCCTCTACGAGGACACGTCGATGCTCCGCCCATGCGCGGCACACCTCCACTGTGTGCTCAACCTGACCTCGTCACAAATCTCCCAAAATATGAAAATATAAAAAAAACTTTATACAAGCACAGAAATCGTGCATTAGGTGTAAAAAAAATAAGATATTTGAAAGTCAAAGATGTTTCGATTCCAAGAATATTTCAAAATTTTATTTTAGCAGATTATTCGCATAGCAATTGTAGAATACTTTTGTTTGCAAGTACAGACGCTAGAAGTTTTTTAAAAGACGCTAAACATGTATTCTGTGACGGTACATTTAAATGTGCAACACCACCTTTTACACAATTATACACAATACACGTGGACGCAGGAAGTTCGGAAGAAACTAACAGTATTGTGCCTGTAGTGTACTGCCTGCTCCCGGATAAGAAAAGAAACACGTATGACATTATGTTTCGGCTCATAAGAAGCAGAGTTCCCGAGTTTTACCCAGAAACATTTACGACTGATTTTGAAGCTAGTGCTATGCAAGCTATAGAAGCAGTTTTTCCAAAAGCAAAGACACAAGAGTGTTTATTTCATTTTGCTTGAGCTTGTTACCGACTATGGCGAACATAGGCTTTTCTGACCAACCTCGGCTAGCTGGTGTGGTATTGAGCGGATGGATGGGTTCTTTAACCTGCGTGGATGTTACACTCAAGGGTTAGGTTGTTCTATACTAAGGGCGCCACTGCAGCCAAGCTACAGAAAAAATTCTACACTGTAAATATGTTCCTGTTTTATTTATTTTACAAACATTTAAGTATAAAACTTTAACGACTATTTCTTTTCTAATTTAATTTCTAAAGTTATTTCCAAGAGTAAGTTCCTTTACTAAGTTTATTCTTATATTCTAAATTTGTTTGTTTTATTATAAACTATGTTTATATTCTAATTTCTTATAAATTAGTGATGGTCGACCAAACACTTACAATATATGTGCCGATGCCGTTCACGCGTACACTGTACTGGGAAGATTAGTTTACATGAGGGGCACCTGCATATGGTGACGGAGTGGCTCCTACTCCGACACGTGTCCTTAGGTATGGACTGAGGTTACCTCCGCATTTCTCCAAGTGTGGCCGGACCAACGGCTTTTAAATTCACAGGAACATGATCACTATTCTAAATAAAAAATAGGGAAGCGGCGTCATTGCCGCTTCCCTTCTAATTCTTCATTCTAACATTCTATCATGCGGCAACGTCGGCATGTCGCCACGCGGTCTGGAGCGCCGCGGGCTTGGAAACTATTTCTTTCCGAGTTTTCTGATATTTCCAAAATATTGGAGACAACTTTATGTTATGTCGACGCCGGTTGAGGTCGAAAAAAAGTTCTATTGTCATTGACGTCCAAAAACAAAGTAACCATAGACGAAGATCAATAACATCGATTATTTTAGTCTTTTCTGAAACAATTTCTAAAAATTATAAGAAACTAACAACAATAATTTCTAAAAGCCAAATAACTATAAATTCTTTTTTTGTTTTAATAATTAGATTTTACCAATAATATTGATTAAATAGTAAAATCGCCAAACAGAACGATGAAAGATGACAGCTGTCAATGTCAAACGTCACACTCACGTCAAACGGAACGCAATGAAAACAAAAAAACAACAACGAAATGAGTTGGAACTTAAGTTAAATTCCTTTCTAGCGCCGAAATCCGACTGGAAAAATAAGTAATGTTATGTAAACATTACGAAGAAACCCTACGCAATGTGCAATAGGTTGATCCCGAGTGATAAAGTGAAATTCTTAGGACGCTTCTCGCAGTGTGTTGGTTCAGCGCTTCGCCCTCGCTGTCTTGGCGTCATGGTTGACTGTGTCAACCACATGGGGCCTGCGCTCCCATCCTACGACAGCCGGGCAAAGCGCTGCCTCACCACAGCTGCAAGCGTAAAGAACACGGTTGCATCAAAAAGTATGCAACAAGCTTTATGGAGAAATGCTCAAAAAACCGACACACCTGGCCCATCAAGCCTTAAAAAATCACCACATCTGAGGACGCACGTAAAACGGTGTATAGCACTTTCTCATCTACCTCAAGACTATGTGAACGATGGATGGCTCTATAACTTAGGGGAGAGTGAGAGGGACCCTAAGATTGATTCCTTTAATGTTTATTTTGAACGAACGTGATTGCGAAAAAAGCATATTTTTCAAAGAAAATGTGTTTCTATCAAATAAAACACAAAACTAATAATTCAGTTGAAGCCTGGAATGCAAGGCTCAACAAAATGGTAACAGCCAAACCAAACATTATTGTTCTTCTAAGGTCCCTGCAGAAAGATTCACGACATTATTTTGGGTTATTAAATAAAAACGGGTACATATCGAAAAAAAACAAAGAATGTAAACGATCCCAAAACAAAATTCGGCGCGTTCTGCGAGAATTACTGGATCGTGAAATAAGTTTAAATTGTGTGTTAAGGACTCGTTTTTAATAAGGATAAAGATTTGATAAGGGTAAAACTTATTTGTTATTTAATTTCTATTTTTTAAGAAATAATTGTACGTTGATTATTAAAATGTTGATTTGACTACTTAAACAGACTTGTTTTTAATAAATCTACATGTCGATAAATTTTAGTATTTACAACATGTCCCGGAATTAAAGCACCAGCTCATATAGCGTAACTCTAAAATCAGCTGTTCCCTACATTTTTAAAAAGATAGGGTGATTGATTAATAAATTTGGTTGTTTGATTGGTTTGACTGAAAGCAAAACATTATGTGGGCCCAGTTAACCATTATCAATTTTTAAAAGGGGCAACTGGTCCCCAGTCCCAGTTTCATAGTGGGCCGAATGACCCCTAACCCAGAAATATCCCTAGACGATCACCTGCGCATCTTAATGCTATCAGAGACGAATTAGCTGATTATTTTATGAATGAAGGAAAGGTTTCTTGACAAGACAGATGCTCGTAGTTTAAATCTTACCGTATTTTTTCTTTTCATTGGTGTGTTTCTATCGTCTAAGAACTTTAAAGCATTGTAGGCAAACCATTAACTTGTGTATGTGTCCGAAGTACTTACTTACCTGCAATAAAACACACATACATTAATACACTTCTATTTATTTACTAGCTTTACTTTAATTATTGACCTATAGTTAGTTACTGCACATAATTCTTTTAATAATAAACTATGTTATTTAATGCATAATAACAATACTATTCTAGCTCCTACAAAACGTCGTCAATATTGAACTTAAACAAATAAATTAAAAATAAATCCCTTGGCAGCCACGTTTAACTATCAACTATTTATTATTTAATCGACTTAAAACATTCTGTATAAATTGAATATACATATGTTTTTATTCGGTAGGTAACTAAGTATAAATAGTTTATGCAAAAAAAATATTTTTAGATTTATAAACTCCATTGTACTTTTTTTCTAATTTGATTTTATTATCTAAGTAGGTACCTTAATTTTTTGATGACTTTAATTGTAATAAATACCTATATAAAAACAAATAAAATACGTTATTCTTACCTTTTCCAGTCCCCTTGGATTTTTTTTCCTTTGCTTTTTCACGGCGGTAAGAAGAGAGAAGACTTGCCATTTTGTTAATGCACTTTTCTGCTGTTATTTTCAATACATTTCCGATTTCGTCCCACGCATCTTTCTTTAAATTTTGTTTATAAAAGTTTTCATTTTGAGGGTTCCATAAAACTTCCCTTGTTCTGTATTCCTCTATCAATAAAAGTGACTCGTCATCACTCCACTCACCCTCTTTCACCGCCATGATCGTTGCGCATGCGAACGAAACGAACGACCGTCCACGGCTGAGTCCTGCGCACACTGCGCGCCCCTTTGTGTTCGTACTAAAAACCATCAAATCTCGGATCAAGCCGCGCATGAGTTGTAACGCTCGGAGCGTGCGCGACCCAGGCGCAGTTCGTGCGCGCGAGGCGTCCACACTATGGGAATCCTGTTACATTACATGATACATTGCAGCAATATGGACCTCAAATTCTTGCATTGCATGTTTACATGTCGCATTGCACCAATCTGTACCCACCTTTAGAGTTTTTAAAAACGACAGTTTCCAATTTAGCCCTTATTCAACCCAAGCCTCCACATGGTCTGTCTTAATGGATACATTTTCCCGGCACCCTCTTTTGACATCATCTGGGCAAGATGGACCATTGGTTTTATCGAAAAGGCGGTCGAGGTCATGTATTATTGTGCCAGTCTGCATCATCTCTTCCAATATCATTGGGTCATTTTGCGACTGTGCCAGAAGTTTTACAACTGCTGCTACAGTAGTACTTAAAATTTGAGCAGCATATTTTACTTTCATTTTTGCCCTATATTTAGGTTGCACATGCATTTGTGTTATTTTGCTTAGGTATAAAAGATTCTTATTTTTTTCTTCTGCTTGTATCAAATGCTCCCATTTGGCTTTAATTCCACACATAGACATTTCCCCGCAATTATGGAAATTATTTCTTATTGATTTAAATAGGTGGGGTACATTCAAGATAACATATACTTTTTTGCCATTACCGTTAAAAAAATAATTTTCATTATTATTATAAGGTACAATGATTTTAGTAATTTCAGGGCTCCCATGTTTGTAGGGCCCTGATCACAAATTGTGGTAATTATGTTAAAGCCGGTATCTTCTACAATGGCTATAATTTATTTTATTAACGATGCTAGTTTTTGGGACGAAACTGTTCCCTTGACAAAATAAAAAGCTATTGGCTCTTATCCCTTGCAACATAAATACCAATGCATGGTCAGCCAATTGAGAGCTACGTCCTGCTTCTATGCCAAAGTCTTCGTATCCCTCAACTTTATCAGTCGTAATGTCTAGGAGAAGACGTCGTTTTAATGCAATCTCATCAAAAAGTAAGCCACAGTATCTTTGACGTCTTTTTTGGCGGCAATTTTTTTAAATGTTCAATCACCGCTTTATTTACACCAGTGGCCACTGGATTTTTTTTAAAAACATTGTGTAACGTTTTTGTGCTTAGCAATGGCATGAGATGCTGCAAGTATCTATAGGCTTTTGGTGACCTCTTAAATATAGCCAAGGCTGATATGTTATTCACCGTTGTCCAACGTCGACCCTTAGGCTTTCTTTTTTTATTTTTTAGTGCCGATGTCACAATTTCTTTTAGCACGCCTGACTCGCAATTTTTCCAAGAGACTGGCGCTGCGTCTTAGTGATTTCAGGCTGCATATCATTTCTGCTAATTTCTCCATTAACTGCTTTTCCCTCAGTGTTAAATCTGTAAAGATAATTAAATATAAGCAAAATATTTGATGAGCCTCGTCAACACTTCCTTGCTTATAAACAAAAGGAAATTTTCTATTTCAAATAAGCATTAGAGCTCAAATTAACTTAATAAATTTTATGAATCCAATAAATTGGAGAATGAGGGAATAACTGTGAATATATCATTATGATAAAGTACTTACTTGGTTTTGCCTCTGCTAGTTTTTCAAATGCAGTTTTTCTTTGAATAAGCTTACCAGATCTCTTTTGAGACTGGGTACACCTTCCCTCTGAAAAGTAAGTGCAAAGAGTAATTAGTAAAGAAATAGGAAATTTTCTCTTTGTCATGAATTACCAAAACCTGTGCATTAGTGACAAATAATAATATCTTAAGACAACCAACACACCGCTATCTGATCCCAAACTAGGTAGTTTGTACTAAAGCAACCAGACAACTGATAAACATATTACATACACAACAACATACTCAACACAAACACACATACTGTCAATCTTAATTCATCTCTCTGTTATTAACACATTTCTTTAGAATAATAAATAATAGATAGAATGATATTTCAAAGAAATTGGTTATTTTATTTAAGTTCATTAAAATTTCCAATTTCTGCTGCTTACCATTTTGAGACAGCTCCGTATTGATATGTCTTGATTGAAATGCCAATTATACAAATAATGATTTTAGTAAAAGTGTTTCAACCGTCATAACATTATTGAGATAACTTAGAATATTTATATATAATTCATACTGAGCCATTCGGGCTCAGTATGAATTGCGAGTCGTCAGTACTCAAGGTCACGCTCCGGCGGACAGAGCTCCCGTAAATAATTGAAATTGACGGTCTGTAGCGTGAAAAGATGTCGTAACACTTCAGAAAAGCAAAAATAATGTCATCAAATCACATTTTACAAATAAACAATTACATTTCATGCATTAGGTTTACGTATTTAGATCTTAAAACGAAAAATCTAAATACCTACCTTATTACGACACAGTGTTGCTACGTTTGCAAGGAAAAAATACCCACATTGCTTTCAACTTTGTTCTTGTTATTTTTTATCAAATTTAAGATAGTTTTTGATATACCTACTTCTTAAGTTATTGAAAATCATATAAGTTTTGGCAAGTTCCGAAAAAGTAACTTAGCATTCAGTTTTTTTTTGTAATTTTCCGCATTATACTTTTTTTTTTTTGGTGAGTGGGAAATCATCCAATGACTGCTCCCGTCCTGGGTGCGGCGGGAGGGCGTGTCAGACTTGTTGCGGAATGTTTATAATAGTTACCGTGACCCTGGAACATAAAGGGCAATCGAAGGAACATGAGTGGGTTTTAGTCAGTAAGAGTCTGACACGCCCTCCCGTCGCACCCAGGACGGGAGCAGTCATTGGATGATTTCCCACTCACCAAAAAAAATAAAAAGGGCGTGTCAGACTTTTACTGACTAAAACCCACTCATGTTCCTTCGATTGCCCTTTATGTTCTAGGGTCACGGTAACTATGATAAACATTCCGCAACTCCGCATTATACTTTACTTTTCAATATTTACAACACTTACTATTAATCCATAACAAACCAGATTTTCCTTAAATATCGCCAATTTATATTATTGTAAGTTTGTAAGATTTCACACATCATAGTAGTGCGCTTTTCCATAATTTTGTGGGTAACGGCCTAGTGTTGGTAACACTGAGAGCTTTTACTTGTGTAGCGTAAATACATTGGGCTCACGCACACATACATGATGAAGTTGCCTTACTTTATCGCTTTTATTTTGTTCGGGATGCGGCTTCTATGCGTTATTATTCTAAGTGAGATAAGTAGGTCAAAAAAGCCGAAGTTACATTATGCATAAATCAAAAGTAGTGACTAAGAATGTGGGTAGGTAAATAGGTATTTTGTTTATTTTATTGTTGGGTATGTTGTCAGAGGAGAAAATTTGGGGTTGGCCCGATGTTTTCCCACCCTGACAAAGAATGAGAAAAACGTTCGGCTAGTTGGGTGTAAAAAATAATAATAAAATTTTAACTTGTTGAACTACACATTTATTTAAACTTGCAAATAACAAGAAGGTAATTTCTGGAAACTTCCTAATTAAATACTTATACAATTTTGTACTAAAACAATGTTGGGTCAATCCTGGCAATTCCAAAGTGGACTGTTGGAACGTCCAGGATTAACACGCAACGGTAGCCCAGTAGATTGCCTACTTAAACTCTAGCTCAGTCTGTGGATCCTCAGGCTATGGATTCCATCTACACAGACTACTAAATACACGAATCTAAAAAGTGTAGGATAATGTCACCACTGGTAATTAAAAGGTAAATGAATCTATCATTTGTTCAACGAGGTTAAATGTTTATAAAAGGTACTTGCGACACATTCCTTAAGGTAACTCGCCTTTCGACCCTTCGTCAGCGAGACCACGTGGCACAGCCTCTTCAATCCCACGGGGTTGAAGGGCTCAATCCAGAAAACAGGAAAACGAAGACAAAATACAATTCTTCTTTAAAAATAAATTCTTTCCTTGAAATAAATTCTTCCTTAAAATAAATTCCCGCCCAGGCTGAAATAGAACATTGTTTGCATTAGTTTTAGATCAAACTACAATACATCCTGAGCGTGGCTCCACGTGGCCATCACGACAATAGGCTAGAACCTTACCGGTGTTTCACAGGAAACGATTCACCATCTGGGACTCCTACCAGCGACATCCACAATAAAAATCCGGCCTAGTGCTGCCTGCCGGCTGTCCACAGAGCTGGAAAAACGAGACGCATGAGAAATGCAAGTCCAATGGAAGATGCGCCAGCGCATGTCGATCTTCCCGTATAAGACGATTGATGGTCAAACAGCTTACCCGTGATTGTCCACAAAATCCGCACGCGGCACCAGAAGCCTTTAATTAACTCGTCCAGGCTGACTGCCTGACGCCTTGCCGGCCAGTTAAATCCACATCGAAATGCATCCTTGAATCGACCGACGCCGCTCCATCCAAGGTCCAAAGAATCCTTGGGTTCCTATCACCCGAAACAAAATTACCCCTTTTTAATGTGGGAGATTTCCCCGTTAATAAAATTCTAATTTGCAGAAATCCCATGAAAATATACTCGCTTTATGCAAATTGTTTGATGGGAAATTACGACAATTTATTTTCAAGATGAAGACAGCGACCTCCTCAAAACATTTAACGTTGTTGATAAACAGAAAAATATAAATGCATCCATATTTAAAACAATACTCCCCCAAACATGGGAATTTGACAAGAGCCTGTCGCACTGGTGTCATAGACAAATGTCAAAGACAATTAGGATCAATTACATAGACCCATTATGGCGCGTTTACATATGCTTAGTAAGAGCAACAAGTGTTGACCACTAAACAAAAAAAAATCACAACGTTACAATGTAAGCGTTCTCTGATTTGTTTACATTATTTCTTATTATTAATACAATACGAGTTCATCTGTTCTGTAAGTGAAACCTAATAATCTAAAAAATAATATTATTTATATGATCATAGACAGTTATAATTTGGAATCTGTAAACTAAAAATATTTATTTGCGTTTCATATATGTAATTTGGAAACGCTCATTAGGTACCCTCGTCAACATCCGCCATATAATTTAATTTTTAAAATAGATTTTTGTAATATATTAATTTATTAAATATCCAGTTGTTTTTTATTTGCAAACATTTTTTTCATAATAACGTTAACCTGACAATTACAAACACAACAAAGTAGATTTACCTTAAACTGTTTTTATTCAAATAGAACAGATAAGATCAAAATATTATGGGTATTTTTTCATTATCCTGGCAACTGGAACGCACACAGAGGCAACGTGTTCTTACAGTGTTGTAACGCACACATGTCTCAAGGCTTGCCGCACGGGTGATGTCCCGCGCTATCTATCTGCCTTCTGTTTTCTAATCTGAGTATTTAAAATACTGCGTGGTAAGATGCACATCCCAGAAGTGCTATGCACAGAGTACATTTTATATAGGGTATAGAGTCGTCACACGCGTCATTTTCCAGAATGTATAGCGTACGGCGCCATCTGGTGCTCTGTGCAAGGTACTTTCGCACCAGGCTTTAGGTATGACAGTTCATTTTATATTTTTTACTTTTGCTTTTAATATTGTAATTGGAAATTAAAATAAAACGAAGTAAATAATATAAAAATATGTTTTTATTTCTTCAGTCTTTTCGTACAATACATAAGTGCTAATTTCTGTATTTCATCGTTTTTATCATAGTCAGTTCTGGACCCTGCTAATAACTTATTAGTGATTTTGCACCAGATGTAAACAAATAAATATAGTGAAATTAGCTCAATTTTTAAAATTAAATCTTTTTGATGTTCACAACACTTCATATAACTGTAGTCCATCACAATTGATAATATAGCTTTTATGTATTGCATTAAATTATTAATATCTGTTTTTTCTTTCTTAATATTGCCATAACGACATCCTGAATGTTTGAAAAACATTTTATTAATTTTAGTGATGGATATGTGAGGCAAGTTTTATTTTTGAAATATTCCCTAACCATTATTGCACTTTCACTAGTCTTTATGATATAACGATTCTTTACACATATTACACTTTATTTTTAACTTACACATATCTCACATAATCCAGCTGTGCTCTTATTTTTGGATCAGTCCTTCTAATATCTACATTTTTTTAAATATCACACTCAATATCTTCAAAATCTACTTCTGTTGTAAAAGCTGACTTCTGACTTGACTTAAAAAATAAAATCTTTAAAGATTTGAAAATGCTGCAAGAATCCACTTCACAGCTGAACCCTGGAGAATGCACACTACTCATATTACACCGGTCTACAGCATTTTTGCGCACGGGTTAAACGTAATTTATTTTTATAGCTTTTATAATTAGAAATAAGAATAAGGACAAAAAAAAGTTCTGAATTTGCTTTTATGAGTAAAAAATGGGATAATTAAAATAAATGAAAATACATAAAAAATTGTCATAGAGATGATTTATTGAAAGATACCGAACGTTCATTTATGTTTTTACTTACAGTAGAAGTTTTGAAATAGTGTTAAAATGTTTAAAAATGAATAGTTTTACTTTTCCTTTCATGTTCAGTGGATGTTTCTCTTATTAACCTCCAAATATAGTCCCCCATCATGCTTTCAGTATACTGGCCTTAGTAACGTCTCTCAAATTCCATTATATCCTGATGGAAGCGTTCCCCTTGTTCTTCCGAATAAGCTCCCATATTATCTTTAAATTTATCTAAATGAGAATGTAACATATGCATCTTTAAAGACATTCTACATCCGATGATGCCAAAATTCGTAATCATGTCAGTGATGAGTTCTTCATAATTTTCAGCTCTATGGTTACCAAGAAAACCATGAACTACAGCCTTAAAGCTGTTCCAGGCTTTTTTCTCTTCATTGCTGAGTAACTCGAGAAAAATATTACACTTCATAATTTTTGTTATTTGTGGACCTACAAAGATTCCAGCTTTGATTTTCGCCTCTGAAAGCTTTGGAAAAAATGTCTTCAAATATTTGAAAGCTTCGGACTCATGATTTAAAGCTTTTACGAATTGTTTGATCAAACCCAATTTTATATGCAATGGCGGCATTAAAATAGTTTTAGGATCTACAATTGCTTCCCATTTAATATTGTGTTTTCCTACTTTGTACTCAGTACGTACGGGCCAATGTTTTTGTCGGTAATGAGCGGCATCATTTCTACTGTCCACAGGCAAAGATAACAGGAGTGTTTAGTATATCCTCCTTGCATTCCCGTCAAAAAACACACCATTTTGAAGTCTCCGATAACTTCCCACTTGTATTCCATGTATTTAATTGCAGTTAAAAGCATTTTAATACTGTCGTAATTTTCTTTAAGATGTACGGAATGTGCCAATGGAATAGATGGAAATTTGTTCCCATTGTTTAGTAGAACAGCTTTTAGACTTTTTGTCGAACTGTCAATAAAAAGGCGCCATTCAGATGTATTACATGGAATACCAATTTCTTTAAATAAACCTTGCACGTCATTATAAAAACAGAGCCCATCTTCCTTACTGAAAAAGCAAGAAAATTCTTCATGACGTTTTCTTTGATGGGATATTCGTACATCAGATTTAATTAAATGCCATTGTTTTAATCGCGATGCTAGTAACTCTGCTTTACTTTTTGGTAGATTTAAGTCTCTTATTAAGTCATTGAGATCTTCAGAGTTGATGAGGTGTGGTATGTTTGGTTCAGGTTCAAAAACGAATTCGGATTGTACGGATACAGATGAACTTTGAGATTGATGGCTGCCTTGAGAAAGTGGTTGATATCCTAACAAAGGAGGAGTAGGTACAGGTTTTTCTTCTGTATGTGGTATTGGAGCGGATGTCGATGGTAGATCAGGATAAGATGTTTTCTTTGAAATTTTACCTCTAAGTGGCTTAACAATGCAAAAATAACAGTCGGTGTGATGATCACTGGGTACCCTCCAAATTCTCGGTACTGCAAACTTCATTGTCCTGTTCTCACCACGGTACCAGCCTACAATAAAACGTAACGTATATATAACCTAATTAACGTTAGAATAAAATAGTTCATAAAATAAAAAGAGAAAATAAACTTACCGTCCAAATTGTACCTGCAAGAGTTACATGACACATGTGGAGTTCATTTTTTGTCTTGATTTTTAATAGGCAAATTGAAGTAAGCTTGATATGCCTCGCAAATCTTTAAATTAGTACTTAAGTTATACTTTTTTTCTCTAATTTTAATAAACGCACCGCAAATATAACAAAACGAGTCAGCGTCTCGTTTGCAACGTCTCAATGCCATTTTGTATAGCGAATAAAGATAAAGATATCACGTTATTTCTCCGTAACATCCAAACACACACTGTTGTACACAACAAACTAACAAACGGCGTAAGAAACACTACTACATAACCTCTAACCTCTTTTTCTACACCAATAGAGCGCAAAGATCGTTATTGATTTGGCGCGAAATTCAAAAATGGAAAAATCGCTCTAAGTTCTTAAAAAGCAAATATTTTCGAATGGTAATCACATTTTTTTTTATATATGTGCTTACATAACAATAATTGAATAATAAAAACCCATGCGCGAAAAAAATTTTTTTTTTTGTTGACCGGTGTTATTAATTAAAGGTAAGGCAAAAGCTACTTCAAAGGGAGCACAAGAAGGAGAATTATTTCTATAACCATGGCTTCTTATGCTTCCAAAAAAGTTTTCTAAAGGGTCCTGGTTGAAGTGGCGCATCCAAAGAGAAGTCAGCTTATATTTTGTTTGCAATACATTAACAAGATATTCCAGATTATCAATACTGTGTAACCAGTTTTTAATAGAGGGTACAGTAACTGATTTGCCATTCTTTTTCTTGAAACTCATTGAAGACAAAACCTTTTTAGCATTAGACCATATATTTTTATGGTTTGATCTTGGTGATACTGGGCCCAGCAGTAATTTTCCTCTTCTCTTTTTGAAGTTATCAAAACTACCATGTATGGAGTCAAATAATTCATTGAAGAACTTGAGAACTGCAGCTGTTTCCTCACATTCTTGCGGTAGTACTCCTTGACCTGAAATAACATAGCTGTTGTTAAAATGAGTTGTATTTTGCCTTTTTTTTTTTTTTTTTTTTTTTGGTGAGTGGGAAATCATCCAATGACTGCTCCCGTCCTGGGTGCGACGGGAGGGCGTGTCAGACTCTTACTGACTAAAACCCACTCATGTTCCTTCGATTGCCCTTTATGTTCCAGGGTCACGGTAACCACTATAAACATTCCGCAACCCCGGGTTGTATTTTGCCTACACTGTGCGAAATTATAGTATGTATATATCTTTAAAAAATATAGCTAAATAATATCCTACTAATATATTTATAAACATGGATGTATGTACATATATTTTTTTACCCTTTTATACTAAAACTTCTAAATAGATTTCGATATAACTTTGTACTCGGGTAGACCATAATGCTAGAATAGCACAAGGATAATTTTTATCCTGGGAGTATCCTGTTCCTTTGGAGTAATTTTCTATCACTTGCAGTTACCTGTTGTATGAATAAAAACAAAAGATATTATACTCACAAGCTAGTGATCCCAAATAACCAGCTACAGTCCGGCTGAATATTTAAGTAGCACATTTCACTTTCATTTTGGAATTTTTATGTGGGATCACATGTCTGTCTGTTAATTTAGGTATTAACCTAATGCCATCGTAGACACCATCTTTCTTATATAACTCGACAATGTGATCCCACTTTGCAGTGAGTGACATTCCTCCCATTTAAATGTGCTGTCAGATCTGCCTGTAATAAATTGTTACTAATTTCTTTTATAAGATGAGGAGGATCGTGTAAGGGCACTACTTCGTTGCCATCAATTTCAAAAATATTGTATTTAAATTCTTTATTTGTGCTCAAGTACCTCATATTTGTGTCATTTATTAGCCAGTTTATGGCGCTGACGTTTGTTGCTCCTTGATCACAAACTGTTGCTAGAACTTCCAGACCTATGGACTTAAGTTTTCTTATAATTGATTTTAATTGTGTCACTATTTCCATTGCTGATGTAGTTGAAGCACAAAACATGTAAGTCTTAAAATGAAATAATGGGAAGAAATCGTTACCTTATATTTGGAGCCAGGACAAAATAGTGACAAAGATAAAAAAGAACATGGGAAGTTTAAAAAATATACTTATTTTTAAGCATATTTACTTTGCTATGGTAGCGAGATTATTTTGTAAATGAGAACCTCATTTACAAAATAATCAGCTAAATTAATCCGGATCGCTGCTGCAATTATTATTGTGCTTCCTCTGCAATTATTGTCTATAGGTATATTAACTATTGTAGCCTAAGAGCTGGTGAACCCTCCTACTAACGGTCGTCCTGTAAGGCTAGAAATTTGTGGAGTGATGAGTCATAGTACACCAAGGCCAACAACAATGACCTGGCAGGCAACAACCCTGCACGTCATCAGTCTTTTTATTTTTTTAAATGTAAAATAAATAATAAAAAAAAACGTTCTTCTGTAAGCTTCAAAATTTAATATAATTTAGTTTATTGATTAATAATTATGGAAAAAAATTGACAGGCGATTTGGGTAAGCAGAAGTATCTGCCAGGCGAATCGAAAGGTGCATAGTTTAGGGGGAAAAATAAACTTTCTCCTGTAAAGTTGAAATTTAAGTATGTGTTTGAGCAAATCATTAAAAAGAAATGTGTACAATGACAGGCGGTTCTGATCAGCATAAGACCTTGACAGGCGAGGGGAAAGATGCTAAGAGCGGGCGAGTAAGAGGCGTAACGTGAATGCGTATAGTGTGAATGACATTACATAAAATTAAAAATTATAGATGCAATATTTTTTATTAATTGTAGTGTAATCTACATTATTTTTTACATTAATTATCATCATCATGTACGGATCAAAATGTCAAAGATTGGATAACGCACGCTATGAGAAGTTTCTTGCCACATATGACACGAAAATTATTAACTTATACATATTATACTATTTTGTATACAAATATAAGTATAATATAGATTTCAGTGTGTTTAAAATTGATTTACTTTTCAAAAAGTCAAATCTACATTTCATTCACGTACAAATATAAAAATATATTTCAAATCTATTTATTATCCAGGGTGGAACGTTTTAATGGGCCCTGGAAGAAAACTACCTTAAATCTTTGAGATAGGTTATTTTACTTAAAGAAAACATTCCTTTATTTTAAAAAGAAACAAAACTGCATTCAAAGTTTTTCGAAATTTTGCTTACCACTCCAGGGAATCGAACCGATTAAAATCCAAAAAAGTCATCATCTCCCTAGCCTTTTCCCAACCGTGTTGGGGTCGGCTGCCAGCCTAACCGGATTCAGCTGGATACCGGTGTTTTATGTGGAGCGACTGCCTATCTGACCCCAAAAAATCCAAAAAAGTAACACAGTCTATTTTTATGATGTCAAACGTTAGGGTCATTCATAAGGACAAAATCTCTTTAATAAACATGGCTATTTAAATTAAAGGAAAACCATACATTTTAAGAATTTTACTTTAGTTGAACGAAAATTTCGATAGCTAAAGTCGTCCTTTGATTTGACAAGTTAAAATTTCATGGTTTTCCCTTTAATTTTATTTACCATGTTTGTTAGAAAGATTTGATCCTTATAAATGACCTATCGATTAACGTCATAAAAGTACAGGATGTAGTTTTTTTCCATTTTAAGCCAGTTCAATTCCCGAGTGTGACAAGCGAATTTTCGAAATTTTTGAATGTAGTTTTATTTCTTTAAAAAAATAAGGGAATGTTTCCTTTAAGTAAAACAACCTATCTTAATGATTTAAGGTAGTTTTCTTTCAGGGCCCATCGAAATTTTCCATCCTGTATATATATAAAAGAAAGTCGTGTTAGTTACACATTTTATAACTCAACAACAGCAGAACCGATTTGGTTGAAATTTGGTGGGGAGGTAGCTTAGGACCAGGGGACGGACATAGAATACTTTTTATATTCTTTTTTTGTTTTTATCCTATTTCCTTAGGACAATCTGATGTAAAGCTTTTTAAACTATGTTTTGACGCCTGGGCCTGTTGGTCTAGTGGTGAGTGACCCTGACTGCTAAGCCGGAGGTCTTGGGTTCGATTCCTACCCAGGACAAACTTTGTGTGATGAACATGATTGTTTTTTCTGTGTCTGGGTGTAATTTATCTATAATATGTATATATTTATAAACTATATAAGTATGTATATCAGTTGTCTGGGTACCATAACACAAGCTCTGCTTAGCTTGGGATCAGATGACCGTGTGTGAATTGTCCTAAGATATTATACTATTATTATTTTTCCATTTATTCAGTATACATAATTACATACATATAAATTATATTTTTAAATAGTTATTAATATAAAAAATAACATTTAAAATATAAAAAAAATAGTAGCCCACCGGCATCGGAACAGGGTCCAAGCTACCGATGGTCAGGGCACCAGAGAGAGGAACCTCCGGACAATGCGCGCCGTGCCCAGGAGTACCGCCTTCTGCATCAGGCCCTTGATCCAGCTGCCTAGCGAGAGCCTCCTTAGGTGTTGGTCGAGGCTCTTAGCTATTATGCCATTGGCCGTCACCACTATCGGTACAATGACTGCTGAATCTACGTCCCACATGTCGACAACCCCGCGAGCCAAGTCAAGGTATTTAGACTGCTTATCCTTCTTGGCTTTCACGAGGTTCTCATCATGTGGAACGGCTATGTCAACAATCATTGCCCGACGCTCTAATCGATCTATTACCACAATGTCAGGCTTATTGGCAACAATAGTTTTGTCTGTGATAATAGATCGATCCCAGTATAATGTGATATGGCTATTCTCAAGAACTGGGTCGAGCACATACCTGTAATACGGTACTCCCGATTCCACAATATTGTATTTCAGAGCAAGTTGCTGATGAATAATCCTGGCTATTATTATTATTTAATTCATATAACAGCTTTTGTCGTCTTTTTATCCACTTTTTATTGTTTGTAATGTTTTAACTTATGTTAATAGGTACAAGTGATGTGCACTCCTATACATGACCACTATCATAAAAAAATATGTCATAAAACCTATTATTGTAACTAAGTGTATTAGTGAGTAAGTCGTTAGAGAGCCATAAAATAAATAAATAAAGCAGCGATAATCACTACGATTTCAATTGGTTTGAAGGAGATGCTGCCGAAGCAGCATCTCCTCGATTATGACGAAAGAAGTAGTAGTGAAGAAGTGTTGGATGATGATGATAATTAATGTAAAAAATAATGTAGATTACACTACAATTAATAAAAAAAGACGGGTTGCACTCCGGGAGTGCCGGCAGAAGTGAAAACTTGATTATAGCTGTCTACTATCCATCCGTCCTACGCTTTTTCGATCAGGTCACGTGTCCTGACGCGAGTTTAAGATTTTATACCCATTACAAAAAAGTGCTCAACGCCGCTAAAGAAGTTTTCACTTCAAAAACACATTCGCTCATTTATTTACGAGTGTGCCTTTGGCTCGCCTGTCCCAAGCCATTAGCAGGACCACTATATCTCTCTCTCTCTATCTACAGCAAGCTTATATTAAGCTGTTTCGCCAAGATTTTCCAACACTATTACTCCACGGGTTAAAATATAAACTTTGAACTCGGGAAAATTGTACCTTGTATCAGTGTGTGTGAGATTTTTATCGCGCGTTCAATTGTTATCCGTCCTACGCTTTTTCGATCAGGGTCACGTGTCCTGACGCGAGTTTAAGATTTTATACCCATTACAGAAAAAGTGCTCAACGCCGCTAAAGAAGTTTTCACTTCAAAAATATTGCATCTATAATTTTTAGTTTTATTTAATGTCATTCACACTATACGCATTCACGTTACGCCTCTTACTCGCCCGCTCTTAGCATCTTTCCCCTCGCCTGTCAAGGTCTTATGCTGCTCAGAACCGCCAGTCATTGTACACATTTCTTTTTAATGATTTGCTCAAACACATACTTAAATTTCAACTTTACAGGAGAAAGTTTATTTTTCCCCCTAAACTATGCACCTTTCGATTCGCCTGGCAGATACTTCTGCTTACCCAAATCGCCTGTCAATTTTTTTCCATAATTATTAATCAATAAACTAAATTATATTAAATTTTGAAGCTTACAGAAGAACGTTTTATTTATTATTTATTTTACATTTAAAAAAATAAAAAGACTGATGACGTGCAGGGTTGTTGCCTGCCAGGTCATTGTTGTTGGCCTTGGTGTACTATGACTCATCACTCCACAAATTTCTAGCCTTACAGGACGACCGTTAGTAGGAGGGTTCACCAGCTCTCCGGCTATTGCCTCTGTCTCATGGTTCGTATATAAAATAACTATAAAATCAACCCCATGTCTTTCCCTTACAAAATTATGAAGTATACAGCATGCTTTAATAATTTTTATACATAAATTTCTGTTTACGTTCAAAGGGCGTTGAAATATACGCCATTTATGTGTTAAAATACCGAATGCACAGTCAATATAGCTACGTGCCCTGTTTATAAAAAGCTAAGGCCATAACTTTTTCATTTTTTGTGAATCGCCTCCCCAATTTCTTATTTCCAATTTTTCTAAATTGAAGAAAGGTAAATATTGATTGCCGCAGGCGTAAAATCTTTTATAGCCTTTTGGAAAACTGTGTTTTCAGACAATTTTAGGGCCTTTTTCAATTTTTCTGCCAAAGTGGCTTTGGACTTTTGCAAATTTATAATTTTCTTGTTCAATGCGACCATCTCAGGATTATATAAAGTGGTTCTCCTCAAACCTGAAAAAATATGGTGAACACTAAGGCCCGTATTAATAGACGTCACTCAATTCTGAGACGCTCTCAAGTTTATTGCTGTCCTTATTTTTTCCCTTTAGAATGACAAGGACAGCAAGAGACTTGAGAGCGTCTCGGAGTTGAGTGACGTCTATTAATACGGGCCTAAGTGACATTCTTGAATAAGACTCATCACATCTGTCAAATTTATACAAGTAAATAAACTTGGCATTACTGTTGTATAGTTATGTTACTGGCAATCTTGTAACCACATAATTCAGGTATTGTATAATATATCTAGGCAATGAATAAAATACATGTGTAAAAGACAAGGAAGGAAAGATGGAGGTGATGTAATTTTAGGGTTTTTTTTTGTCAATAATCATATTTTATTAATTTCTTAGGTATTGTATAGACTACCGGATTATATTATATTGCTGGCAAAATATACAATGCCAAATTCCTTTTTTAAAGCGCGTATCAAAATAAATATATAATTATTCATTATCGTTCTGTGTAAAAGAATTTTAGGAGCTGCGCAAACATAGGTGACTTTTTGTTTCCAGTTCTCGCAACTGCACACTTTTTGTTAGTCTATTATTTTAAGTTTTAAAATATTTAAAATTCCTGGAACAAGGGACACACGGTCATCTGATCACAAACTAAGCAGAGCTTGTACTATGGTAACCAGACAATTACTGATAACCATCTACTATATAAAAATAAGTCGGATTTTCCTTCCTGACGCTATAACTCCAGAACGCACGAACTGATTTTCACGGTTTTGCATTCGTTGGACAGGTCTTGGGCTCCGTGAGGTTTATAGCAAAGAAAATTCAGGAATTATCAACGCGGACGAAGTCGCGGGCAGAAGCTAGTACTTATATAATTTATAAATACATTATAAATACATACATATTATAGATAAATTACACCTGGGACACAGATCAAACACTCATGCTCATCACACAATGTTTGTCCTGGGTGGGAATCGAACCCACAACCTCCGGCTTAGCAGTCAGGGTCACTAACCACTAGACCAACTGGCCTGTCAAAGTTAAGTTACTTGTTGCTAAATAGTGTTTGGCTGCAGAAACAAGATACACATATTTGCCTTGCCTTATTGAACAGTGAATTGCAATGTACTTACGTGTAGGCAAAGAAGTCACAAGTTTGGGTGATGGTAGAGCATGTTGATGAGACAATCCAGATGTAGATGGTAAATGGATGTTGTCAGTATTGTCAGTCAATGTTGCTGGTAGAGCAGTTGTTGCAATTGATGCTGAAGGTGGAGCAGTTGATGCCATTAATGTTGATCGTTGAGCAGTTGGTGCATGTGATGTTGATGGTCGAGCCATTGATAAAGGCAGTTGAGGCTGAGAGTATTCCTGGTTGGATATTTCTTGCAAAGGAGTTCTTGTTATATTACTTCGAAAACCTGTAAGGTATAAAAATCGCCTAAGTTCCTTAAGTACAACTACAACATGCTACTGTTATGTAGTATAATTCTGTTTTCAAAAACTCCCTTGCTTAACCTGAAACAAAATAAATACAATGAAAAAAAAAAATATAATGATTAAAATAGTAGTTATTCAGTAAATCTTGATAATTCAGAACCTTATCGATATCGACGTAAATCACCATTCCATTTGGAACGTTTCTCTTTTGCAATGTGCACCATCACAGTACTTCCAAATACTCTCAATCTTACGACTCAACTCTTCCAAATAATATCTGGCTATACTCCATTCCACTTCTCAAAAGGTGTTGTATTCAAATTTGCCACCACTATTCGATTTTGCAAATATACTGCAGTATTGGCCGCTTCAGCCCATAAGCTTTCATCCATTTCAGCATCGAAGAGCAGACATTTTGCTTTTTCCACCACAGTGCGATTGAACCGTTCTGTTCTGGTGTGTATTGCTTTTCTGATGGACTATTCCTGCTTTGCATAAATAATTATCAAACTCCTTATTTACAAATTCTTTCCCGTTGTCGCTACTAAGAATCTTTATTTTCCTGTTTAATTTATTCTCCACCTCAGCTTTGTATCTTTGAAAACATTCAAAAACCCACTCCTGGTAGTTCTCACGACCTTTTAATTTAGGTACGCTCACAACGTAATTCGAACTCATTTTCACCGGAACAGTTTATTTCCAATTCACACAAACTTATACAGCACTACTTGCAAGTTCTTAGCGAGAGAAAAAAAACGTTTTTCTGGGCACATAACCTCTAATACAATGCACCGGTTGAGATTCGAACAGAGAACTGGTTTATTAAGTTTATGCCACAGACAACATAAGTTTTTACAGACAACATAAAATATCATAGATTACATACATCTTAGTAATAGTGTCAACAGATGTTGCCAGCAATATTTATTGTAGATTATTTAGATATACTTTTTAACAATGCACTTCTCATAAAGGAGGAGCGCCTGAGATCTGCTTTTGATAAATTTGAAAGTTTGAACTTGTGCTATTGATCCTACGGCCGACGATTTTGATGCCGTCGAGTCCAAATATTTAGAAACTCTAACAGTCATAAAGTCTCTTCTTAACAGTATTCGTCATCACAGCATGCGGCTCCTTATCCAAAACAACTTACTAAATTGCCTCAAGTCAATGTACCGACATTTACGGGTACGAGTAAGTACTCCGAGTAAAAATGCTTCATAGGATTATTTGATGCATTAATTCATCGCAATCACAGTTTAGAAAATATTCAAAAAATGTTTTATCTTCGTAACTTTCTGCAAGATGAACCTCTCGACCTCGTCAAATATTTGCCGTTAGTAGCTGAAAGCTACAGCGAGGCCAGGGCCATATTACAGTATCGCTATGACAATAACTACAAAATAACTTGTGGTCATATTAACAGTCTGCTAGACATAACACTAATAGCTAAGTCAACAGCGCACAACATTGGGATGTTTGTATCTACTGTTAAACAACAGCTGGCAGCTCTAAAAAATTTAAATCACGATATTAGTTCATGGGATCCCATTGTTCTTTGTATACTGACACGAAAGCTAGATTTGTATTGCAGTAAAGATTACCAACTTATTAGGGATAAAAACCCAAAGGTTTGTGACTTCATAAGGTTTTTAGAGAAGCGAGCACTTGCACTTGAGGATGCAGAGATGACTCCGGCAAAGGTCACAGCTAAGGCGACTCATATGGCAACTGTTAAAAAAGATGATGCAGGAGTTGGATCCATAGATAACACGCCGCCACCAACAGTCTGCAAACTATATCTAGGTTGTCTCATAAGTTATTTCTTTGTCCCAAGTCTAAATTAATGTCTATTTCAGATCGTGTAAAGTTTGTCACAGATAATAATCTATGTAAAATCTGTCTAAACAATCACAGCAAAAAGTGCAGGTGTTTCTTCAAGTGTGAAGTATGCAAAGAAAGGCACAACACCTTACTTCACCTAGACAAAGCCCAGTCACCTGTGACTTTGTTTACAGAGTCAAATGATAAACATGTTTTGTTGCCCACAGCCCGAGTTAAGCTAATAGCGTCTAATGTGACTGAGGTACATGTTAGAGCCCTCCTTGACAGTGGCTCTCAAATATCTTTTATTACAAGTGAGCTTGTACAATTGTTAAAAATAGAACCCAAGGAAGCCAACACCCCGGTATTGGTAGTACTTTTAATATTGGAAAAAGGTCAACATTCAGTTGCATTCAATTGCAAATGAATTCAATATCCCTGTAACTTGTTATATTCTAAATAAAATTGCTGCCAAACTGCCTCAGGTAAAAATAAATTTGAAAAATATGGTTATTCCCCAAAATACCAATCTTGCCGACAAGACTTTTAATAAACCAGGTGTTATACATATGTTATTAGGAGCTGATGTATTTTTCCAGATGCTGCTACAGCCTGAGCCCGAAGTGGGTATCTAGGAGCACACTCATCCTGGGGGCAGCGCCACTACACCTACCGTTCCAGTACTACGCACTCAATTTGGGCATGTAATTGCTGGTTCTGTACCTGCAGCTCCACATGCAAAACAAGTAACATCTTTATTTTGTCAGTCCAGACATGTGATGATTCTATAAATGAAACTCTTTTAAAATTTTGGGAGACTGAAAGTATCCCTGAAGTTTATCCTGAAAAATTACCTGAATATGAGGCATGTGAGAAGATATTTTGTAGTAGTGTAATATTAGATACTAAAAGTTATAGATTTCAAGTTTCGCTACCCCTTAAGTTGCCTTTAGAATCCATCAAACAAGGCCCTGCCACAGTCATCAATATCAGCAATTATGACCTATGTATGTACTGACCAAGTATATTTCTTGCCACATCATCCTGTCCTTAGGCTTGATAAAAGGACTACCAAGTGCCGGGTAGTATTTGATGGGTCTATGAAAACCAGTACAAAAATTCCCTGAATGACGTGTTATTGAATGGTCCTGTAGTTCAAAAAGAATTGGTAGATATTTTTAACCGACTTCAAAAAAAAGTAGGTTCTCTGTTCGACCTGTATGTATGTATGTATGTATGTTTGTCCGCGATTATCTCGCGTTTGGCTGAACCGATTTGGATACGGTTTTCAGCAAAGTGTTTGTTACATTCTGGGGAAGGTTTTAGTATATAGCACTCATGGATATCCCGTGACGTTGCGCGCAGGGAGCCGATTTCGTTTTATAAGCTTATAAATAGGTCTATTTTGAAAGTTACTCTAAAACGTAGTCAGACATTGGGACTCTAACTAAAAAGTAAAAAAATAAGTAATAAAAACAAAAAAGCTTTTTCCAAAAAAAGGTAACCGACTTCAAAAACTAAAAGCACAAAAATAACTATTTCGGAAGTCGGTGGCTTCTCTTCTGCCGGTCGATTTGTGTTGCCACCGACTTCCGAAATAGTTATTTTTGTGCTTTTAGTTTTTAAGGTCGGTTACCTTTTTTTGGAAAAAGCTTTTTTGTTATTATTTAGAGTTGATAAATATATTTTCATAACTGATATAAAAAATATGTTCAGACGAATATCGTTAGATCTTAAGTTTAGGTCTTTACAAAATATCTTTTGAAGGGAAAGCCCCAAGGATAATATTCAATGCATACAGTTAAACACTGTCTCATATGGTTTAAAGAGTTCATCTTATTTGGCTACACGTTGCTTAAAAGAATTAGCACGAAGATACAAGCATGAGTATCCATTGGTTGCAGAAATACTCACAAATTACACGTACATTGATGATGCCCTTGTGTCTCAAGGTTCTCAAAGTCTTTTAATAGAGTCAAAGAAACAGCTATGTGAGCTTTTAAAAATTGGTCGATTCCAATTACATAAATGGTTTTCAAACTGTCCTGAATTGTTAACTGATATACCTGAATCACTACAGCAGGCCGCGCGCCTTTCGTGTCTAGCAACGCTGGCGGCCGCTGGCGGCCACGCGGCGCCGCGGGCGGCCGCTGCCATTTCGGTGTGACTCGGGCCTTATAGAAAAACAATGCCTCAATTAAAACATTAGGCATTCATTATAACATCAAGAGTGACACATTCATGCTCTCATGCCCAAATATGAACGCGTGCATGCCTACCACTAAACGTGAAATATTAAGCTATATCGGTAAATTATATGACCCGCTAGGTTTAGCTGGACCTGTGGTGGTAAGAGCCAAGGTAATTATGCAAAAAATATGGCAAGACCATATAGCTTGGGACGCACAATTAGTTGATAAGCTGCTTAGCTGCTACATGGAGTGACTTTTATGATAGCATTAATAACATGACGCCTATAGCTATACCACGTTATATTTCATGCGATGCGCATGCTATCCCAATCATAGGATTTTGCGATGCTTCGAGCTCTGCCGCATATGGTTGTTGTGTTTATTTCAGGGTCGTTGATGTCACTGGCGCAGTCAAGGTCTCTTTACTCGGTTCAAAATCCCGTGTCAATCCGTTAAAACAAAACTTAACTGTGCCCAAGCTTGAACTTAATGCTGCTTTATTGCTAGCCAAACAAGTTGCCAGAATACGTAACACACTGCAGCCTAAATTAAAAATTGATGATGTTTTTCTATATTCTGATTCACAAATAGTTTTAGCATGAATAAAAACCAATTTAAATACACTGAATACATTTGTAGTCCAGTAATTTTAGGTATTTTAAACCCTAATCTGCGGAAAAATTCCTAGTGAGCTGAATTTTTGTATACACCTTTATTACGGCATTGTAATGAAGATGAAAAGAGTTATAAAGGTCAAAAGGTCATGAAAATCAGTTTGACGCAAATATTTCGCGATCTGAATGTGACGTAGGTATTTAAAGTCAGTAATTTCTCTAAGACTGTATACAAATTCACACATAAGAGCTATTTATTCACTAATTAACGTGACAGTAATGAGGGAACTTTATTTGTTTCAACAACACATCATTGTTACTGTGAAATTATGTATTCTTAGAATCTTTGTCCGCAAGCATTGTTTTGAGGCATTTAATGAATGAATGGAAAGAATTGTAATTACGTATTTGCTTTTTAAAACCTCAAGGAGGAATAATAAAGCTCTTTAGTTGATTTTTATAGCAGAGCTTGTACTATACAAGTGATAAACATAAACCGCGTATTCGCGGCGACTTAACGGAAACGCCGTGAAACCGCGACGAGGCGCTAGGCAATTGTTTTGTTGAAAGAATCGAATCGACACGATGCGCTACCGCTTCTCGAGGTTAATATGGTCATTATAAAAAATGTTTGTCGTGAAATTGTCCACAAAAAGTGTCTCTTGCATTTTTCTGTAGAATTAACCGTTTTTGAAGTAGAGACTAGAATGCATTCACATACGGTATTGTATACTGTACGGCGTATACCAAGGCGTAAATCGATTGCTTTTTCTATTCATGTTTTTCAAGTGTGTTGTTACTAAAATCTACTACATAGCACTAGTAATACTAGTATAGACAGGAAAATTTGTGCCCGTGAATGCCTCAAACGATCTCCACTGGTTGGCAGATGTTCCGTATTTAATTGTAACTTTATACCTGCTACTGCCTGTCGGGCCGTATTTAGCTCAGTTGATAATTATTTCAGTCCACTCGACGTTTTGTCAGCAACTGTTGATGACACAGAAACTGAAGACACCGAGTTACCGATAATGAATGTTAAAAAAAATTATATACTAAAGTTAATTTTTCTATATTAAAATAAAAAAATATTCACTCGTAACTAAAAAAAAACCTCATATTACTTATAATGGAGCCTACGGGGGAAACCATGTTAAAAAACGCGCCCTGCATTCTACCTCGAAGTGCATCGTTATGATATAGTCGCTTTCTCGGCGCTCTACTCTTTGACAGAAAAATGCAAGAGACATTTTTTGTTGATAATTTCACGACAAACAATTTTATAATGACCTTTATTGACCTCTAAACAATAGATCGCGAGATATTTGCGAAAACTGATTTTCGTGACCTTTTGACCTTTATAACTTTTTTTGCCGGCACGATATCAATGTCGATTTTTCGCATCTTCATTACAATGCCGTCATAAAGGTGTATACAAAAATTCAGCTCACTAGAAATTTTTCCGCAGATAAAACCTAAAATGGCTGGACTAATGTGTCAAATAGGGTAAAAGTCATTGTACACCTCACACATAAATACCATTGGGCATATATAAGTTCTGAAGAAAACCCTGCTGATTGCCTAACCTATCTTGGCGCACGAATTGCTAAATCATCCTTTATGGTGGAGTGGTCCTAGCCTCTTGCATTCTGGTGAGTACAATCCCAAAATTATCTCACGCTTCCAGAACAACAAATGTGTTTGGATTTTCTTGAGAAATTCTCAGACATTAATAAAATGCAACGTATACTACACTTTGTTCAGTATACAAGGTATAAAAATGTAGCAAACAAAGACTGTCTAACAAGCAAAGAATTAAATGATTCGTTATTGATGATTGTAAAAGCTGAGTAGCAAAAATATTTAAAAGATGATATTACTGACTTCAAATTCTAAAAATAAAATCTTAAAAGGTAATTTAAAGCCACTATGTCTCTTTATTGATGACAGAGGGAGTAGGTGGACGCCTACAAAATGCTTCCATTCCATATTCTCAGAAGCATCCAGCGGTTCTGCCTCAAGATTCTCGCGTCACACAATTGATCATTCAAAGCGAACATGTAAAAAATCTTCATGCAGGACAAAGACTGGTTCTGTCAACAATAACTCGAAGGTTTTGGATGGTAAATGGTATTCAAGAAGTTAAAAAGGTCATTTCATAAATGTGTAATTTGTTCTATTGTTGTTTAGTTTACTATAGATAAGGTTCTCATTGTTTATTTCAAAATTTGAGTTTAATTTAAGTCTTAAGATCTCAGTTGTTTTCACTGAGTTTATAAATACTACCTATGTAACATTTGTTTCTCATCACTTTTGTCCCTGATGGGTAGTATGTGCCAACATACTACCCGTCAGGGTTAATAAAGGGTGTCCAGTGGAAAATTTTCAACTTTGAAATTTCACATAAAAAAAAAACTACACGGATTTTATTTATTTTTATTAAAACTAAATGTACTACATTAATACGGATTCCATTTTTTTAACACTATAACATCTAAATGATGACCGTTTTTTGTACGCACTCCTGTAGTCGAACCCTTACATTTGCAATTACGCGACGGCAAAGCTCTGGAGTAATGCTTTGAATTTCACGGCGAATATTGGCCTGCACGGCTTGAATTGTCCGGGGATTGTTCTCATAAACTTTCAATTTAAGGTAACCCCATAGAAAAAAGTCGCAGGGCGTGAGGTCGGGCGACCTGGGTGGCCATGAGATATTTCCGTACTTGCTGATCAGTTTATTTGGAAAAATTGTTCTTAACTTTTCCATCGACACTCTAGCTGTATGCGAAGTGGCACCGTCTTGCTGAAATTGTGTTCTATTGTTGTAACCTGAATACAGCTGCAATTGCGGTAGCAGAAATTCGTCTATCATACGGCAATACACCGGAGTAGTGACTGTTTCTCCTTGGTTAAAAAAATGTGTACGTTACCCCAGCAAGAAAGTATCTCCGAGAGTTATATGAGTAGTACGTATAGTTGGTGCCTTATGTGCTGTAATGTGTGTAATGGACTAAAGGCACATGATTTTGGTTTATACCTACACATCTGAGATTGAGCCAGTTCCTTGTATTTTGCCGTCAAAGTTATGACACCATCGTTTTGACTTTTAGCAAGATTATTCAAAAACGCATGCATGAACAGTTTTGAAACTTTGTATGGTTATTACTAGCGTCATGAAGGACCGAACACAGTTTTCAGCGAACTTGTGCCTGGTCTCATTTAGGCGCTGCGATGTTTTTTTGGGTTTTCATAAAACCGCGATAACTTGAAAACTATAAATATTTTCTTAAATCTAATTGGAGCACTAAGGGGCACACATTAAGAGCTACTCGTGTATGTTTATTCTACAGCGGCACATGCAATGGATTTAGAGATCTACGATTCATCAAAACGTTACTCCAGCAGGAAACGCAATATCTCGAAAATCTGAAGGGGCACAGATTTTATTTTTGGGGGCACATTTTGGCACACATATAAGCTCTCTGGTCATGCAAAATTTTTCTCTCTCCGATCACTCGTTTAAAATTTTCCTGCTAGAAAAACGTTACCCCAGCAAGAATCGTTTTTTCGATTTTTCTTCGAAACGGCAGGGGGCACACATTTTTTATGAGGGGGCACATTTACAGCACATAAGGCACCAACTATACGTCCTACTCATATAACTCTAGGAGATACTTTCCTGCTGGAGTAACGTACACTAAAAAAATAGGGCCCAATTACACCGCTAGCCGAAATGGCACACCAAACTGTGGTTTTCAAGCAATGTAAACGTTTCTGGTGGCGTTCTCTTGGGTTGTTTGGGCACCAGTATCTCATATTCTGTTTATTTACATATCCATCAATGTGGAAATGTGCTTCATCATCACTAAACAAAATGTTTCCTAACGTGGTAGGTGTTCGAAAGCGTTCCAGCATTGTTCTTGCGAAGGTTTCTCGCAAAGGATAGTCGCTTTCCTTGAGACCCTGAACAATTTGCATTTTATATGGATGGAGCCTTAATTTCTTCTGCAAAATAACATGCACTGTTGACTTTTTGATTCCTGTGGAGGCTGCAATTTTCCTAATCGACTTGCGTGGATTCCTAATGATTTCATTTCGAACTTCAGACACACGTTCGGGCGTTGCTGCTGATGTTGATGGCCCTGGAGGAGTTCTGTTGAGCGTTGTCCCTTCTTGCCTAAACCTTTGTACCCACGACCAAATAAGTTGCGTGCTTGGCCCATCACTTAAACGCCGAATACAAAACGTTCGACGCGCGCGAACCAACGATTCACCATTCTTTAGATATTGCTCAACCCCGAACGAGCGGTGCGCTCCTGTCCAGTGACTCATGGCTAGTAACAAATCCGCAAGTATCGCGCTTTCAATGACACCCCTCCCGCTCACCTCACCCCGCTAGTATTTCGATAATTGCAGTTTAAAGTTGAAAAATGTCTGCTGGACACCCTTTATTAAGGTCAGGTTTAATGTTGGGACAAAAATCCCAACATTAAATAAATAATAATAATTTAAATATATATACCCGCAGGGCAGCTTGTGGCGAGCTGTCGGGCAGTAGCTACCCCGCGAACCTGACCTCCTGGGAGACCCTTGTTCTTCATCTCTGGCTTGCCTTAACTGGCCGGCCAGAGTGAGCACTGACGAGGAACAAGGCTCCCACCTCACTCTTGCCTTCATTGGCTGGTTTGAGTGTAGAATCGCAAGAGGAAGGAAGTATTCCAATAAGATGCTGGTAGGGATCTTGACCGTACTTCCGGGATTGTCCTGATAGCCGTGGAATACCTCTCCACTCCTCAAGCACCTCGATATATGTTGCCCTCTTGTCGCTACGTCACTATGTGCTAGCGGCCGTTTTCGGGGGCCCATTTACTGAGTGTGCAAGTCACCCCCTGCCATTCTAACCGTGTATACAACCATTGGTTAGGCAGGGGCCATAGACATTCCATAGTTTCTGGTAACTTATTCATTAAAGAATCCAAACCCATAGCCCAAAATTTTTTTGTTAGTTGCCATATTTTACAATAGTCCAACACCAACCGGGGGTTATCCTTAGGTGCCCTTACATAGTGCATATAGGGATAATCGTCGGTTGGTGTCCCATTCCACAAAAAGTTTTCCTCAAGAGGCCTCTGCGAGTTGGCTTCGGCTCCTCGTACGCCTTCCAAAGGTGCGGGTCTCCAGGGTCCCGAGAAACGTGAAGGATTTAAATATTATTTTATCTGGCAACACTTGAGTGTAGTGTCAGCCTTTTATATGTAACTGTTATTGCCAGTCATGTTTCATGTGTCAATCATGTCATGTAATAGGGTTATGTCATGTCAATAAATATATAGGATTTTCGAATGTCTCCATGAACGGTCACGTTTTATTTTGCTCCATTAACCTCCCGCTCAATCCTACCAGCCAAAGCCTGGATTTATACAGTTCTATTACGTGCGTGCACAATAATGAAATAATTTTAACGAATTATTGAATTGTCATCGGTTCTTGAAGCGCATGCAAAGTTTCAAGTTAATCAAACGTCTAAAACTGGCGGAAAATTAAGCTCAAAGATTCCGTTACATACATACATACATATATATAACATACAGCCCGAACTTATATAAACACACAAAACATCCTTTACTCAGAGAAGTTTTTACCTCCATCAAGGCTTTTGCCATGCCTTTGAACAATTTGTCTGGCAAAACAATCTTTTTTTGCGTTTCGGTCGGTTCGACTGCATAAATTTTCATCTGCTTCGGCTTCTGATCTATCACTCATTGCGTCAATTTCATCGTTTGCCTCTTGAAACGTTCTCAAACTTTTTCTTTTCCCAAGACATGCTATAGTCTCTCAAGAAGCGTCGGGTTGGCAATTTTCTTGTCTTCTTAATTTTTCTGCTGATTTTTCGGCCAAAAAAGAACGTTATTGTGTAGGTGTACCCATAGATCTGGCACTGCTGCTAACTTTAACTGGCCCTTTTCCTTAGTTTGCACTACGTGGAAAGGCATGGCAAACCTCCGCAAAAGAATAAAAATAGATCACTAAAACCATACCTAAAACAGTAAACATAGGTAATTATCCATTCCTACTAATACTATAAAAGGAGAAAGCCGTGCGACTTTTATAATGTAATATATATTTACATCGCCATACTCGTTCTGATGTCTTCCCAGTATGCATCATTATAGCATCCGTCTTTTACACTTACGCAATCTTTATAATTTTTGCGTATACAATTATATTATTTATCGGTGTTCGTAGCTATAGTTTGTTAACTTCGAAATAGTAATTATTTATTTATATTCAATATCTATTTATTCTCACATTCTCATATTTATCTATTTGAACTCACCTACATATTGGTTGCGATATGTCTTCCTTGTATATTATTGTTCTGTCGATTTCAATACATTTAAACCTTCCATACCCTATGCGACGTTGCCACACTTATTGTTATTGGTAAATATAAGACGGATATCAACGAACTTCTAGGAAACTAGGTTGTTTGTTACATTGTTGCACACAGATTATTTTTTATTCATAGAGATAGTATAGAGGTTATTTAGAGGTTTAATAGAAATAATATAGAGGTAATTTACGACGTGTGGAAGAAACACATTTCCGATGGAAGTTTTACTTTTTACTTATGCTACAAAATGTAGAGAGGTCAATAAAGTCATCTTTATGAAACTCATGAGGACAGTTTTCACGTTTTCTAAATCTGCATTATTATGGCTCACAACTAAGTTTTACAGTATAAATTATTATTTTTTTTCAATTTAATGTTACATTTTTAATAGAAATAATAAAATGAATATATTTCTATAAAATAAGCAGAGTTTAATATAGAACAAGACAAGCAACAAAACATTAGTAGTCAATAATAACACATTTTTTTAACATTTAAGCGTAGGCCACACCGCCAGATGTCGGGCGGGCGATATGTGACAATATGAGAGACGGCCAGGATTACAGTAGGTATTAAACCTCCAACACGCATTCCTAATCTTGGACGACTTCAGCAGCAGACATATGATCACTAGGCATATACCTCAGCTCAATTTAAAAAATATTATCAATAGCCACCCTAATATTATTATTATTCTCATTTATTTATTTTAATACACATAATTTACATTTTTAAATCTATATATATAAAAATGAAACCCGTTTTTCGTTGTCACGACTTGGCATGAAAACGGCTTGACCGATTTGGCTGATTGTTTTTTTTAAATGTTCGTTGTAGTTCAAGGATGGTTTATACGGCGAAAAAAAAACGATTAATTGTCGGGAAAGCCCTAAAAACAGCCCTTATCTTTTTCCCATACAAACGTTTTCTAACTAAAACGTAGAGTCAATTTGAGCTTTAACACCATACCATAAAGTTCAAGTGTTAGTCGAGAGGTTTCGGGAAGCCAAAACAATTGAGTGACGTTAGTATCGTATCGTCGTCAAACACGAATTATCTGACGTAAAATGTCACTTGAAATGTAAAGGAACGTCTCTTTGATGTGGTAGGTAGGTAGTAGGTAAGGTAGTAGGTAGGTAGTAGGTAGGTAGGCAGTAGGTAGGTAGGTAGTAGGTAGGTAGGTAGTAGGTAGGTAGTGGGTAGGTAGTGGGTAGGTAGTGGGTAGGTAGTGGGTAGGTAGTGGGTAGGTAGTGGGTAGGTAGTGGGTAGGTAGTGGGTAGGTAGTGGGTAGGTAGTGGGTAGGTAGTAGGTAGGTAGTATGTCAATTCGAATTCAATATTCATAGTTGACAGGACAACGTCTGTCGGGTCAGCTAGTATTATTATAAAAAACAAAAACATTTAAAAATATAAAAAACAGTAACCCACCGGCATCGGGAACAGGGTCCAAGCTACCGGTGGTCAGGACTCCAGAGAGAGGAACCTCCTAACGATGCGAGCCGTGTCCAGAAGTACTGCCTTCTGAATCAAGCCCTTGATCCAGCCATTCAACGAGAGCCTCCTTAGGTGTTGGTCGAGGCTCTTGGCTATTAAACCATTGGCAGAAACAACTATCGGCACAATGACCGCTGAGTCCACATCCCACATGTCGACAACCTCGCGAGCCAAGTCGATATACTTTATTATTATTCCCTTTATTAACTTATAAAACATAAAAAATACATTTTTAAATATTAATTTATAAAAAAAAAAAAAAAAAACATTATTATTATTAAGAGCCGTCAATGTCCCACTGCAGGGCAAAGGCCTCCCCTTCCTCCTTCCACTTATCCCTATCTAAAGCGGTTTCGGGTTTTCCATAATATAGTGATACCTAATTTCCACAAGCTTAGACCGTTTGTGAAACACAGGATTAGTAGCAAGCTTTGCAGCAGACTGGTTATCACTATTCTTCTGAATTATTGTAGGTGTAGGTAGGTCAATGAGGGTCTCCTCAATGATATTTATTTATTGCCAATTCATACTTACAGCTAACACTACACATATAAATTATAGGCACATTAAATAGTTATGATAGTTATTCTCTTCCGGTTCACAAAGTTTTTAATTATTGAAATTAGATACATTCATTCAAGTACTGTAATTCCGTGATATAGGTCCGTATAATAAAAATATAAAAAAATAAGTTGGTGCGACGCGAACAATCGTAGTAATGGCGGACGAGACGCGCTGACCTCGTCGCCCGCCACCCGCCGCCGGCCAATGAGGAAATGAGCTGGTGTGAGTGGTAGGTAGTCGTTGGGATCAGTGGATAGAGGAGACATGGGTCGAGAATTCAGGACAGCTTCGACTTGCGTTAACACCGTGCTAAACTCCAATGTTAATTTAACATCGCCAACGACCCGCCTTAGATGGTGCTTGCACGACTTAACACCCGCCTCCCACAAACCACCAAAATGAGGAGCGTAAGGCGGTATGAAGTGAAAGTTAATGTTATTACTACAAGCAAAATCTAAGTCTTTAGTGTTCTGAAATACAGCTGAAAGCTCTCTTTCAGCGCCAACGAAATTCTTTCCATTGTCTGAAAATATTTAATAAGGTTTCCCGTGACGCGTTATAAACCGTTTGAGTGCCAAAATATAATCTTGTGAAGACAATGAACTGACCAGTTCCAAATGCACGGCGCGGGTAGTTAAGCATACAAATAGACAAATGTATGCCTTGATTAAACGTGAACCTGTGCCCTTTCTATTTAGAATATACTATATAGGTCCGGCGTAATCCACGCCGCATTTCATGAAAGGATAAGTAGGAGCTAACCGTTCTTCACTACATAACGGGATTTAGCGCGCACATACCTTTTATTTGTTTTTTGCTTGACGTTTCGGCAAGGTTACACCTGCCATGGTCACAAGCAGACTGTCAGACTGTGTTTATAGTGGACATTATTCATCAACATCGAGGGTAGATGAAGATCAATCTACTTCATCGACGGAGTAGTGTCGCCGGACAGTCTGCTTGTGACCATGGCAGGTGTAACCTTGCCGAAACGTCAAGCAAAAAACCAATAAAAGGTATGTGCGCGTTGAATCCCGTTATGTAGTGAAGTATAAATATGCAACGCGAAAGTTTAAAGTATAATATAGCTAACCGTTCTGACGGCAAGTTGCTCATAAGTGGAGATAATGTCTTCCCCTTAATACGCGTGCGCGTAACGCATTAAGACTTGCAATCATGCCAATAACCTTGAGCATTTGGGCGGACCTAACGACCCCTCTCCGCGCGCCACTCCGCTACCCGCATGCAACAGAAAAAAGAGGCGCCCGCGCCGCCAGCACGCGCCGTCGCTTCGCTTAGTCTCGGCACATGGTATCGAAATCACAGAAGGTCAAGTCATTGTGAATGATAAATTCATTTTTATGTGTACGCATCTAAAACAGTCCAATTTTGTTTTTATTTATTATCTATTGATATGGATGCACTTTTAGTATGTACTGTAGAAACTATACCTCTATTATAAATCAGCTTGCAGCAATGGCTTGAAACATGAGACTTTTTAACTAAATGGTATATAAATAAAAATTAATGGCTAAATGTGTTGCTAAGCTCAAAACTCAGGAATGGCTGGACTTTAGCTTTTTTTGTCGAATATTCGTTGTAGTCTGAGGAAGGTTTCTGTGAAGAGAGAAAATGGGAGGTAGGTAGGTAGGATAGGTAGGTAGGTAGGTAAGGTATGTAGGTAGGTAGGGTATGTAGGTAGGATAGGTAGGTAGGGTAGGTAGATAGGGTAGTAGGTATGTAGGTAGGAAGTTAGAGTAAGGTAGATAGGTAGTATAGTTATCACTAGTGTACGTCATATTATTTGTTATATTTTTGAAGAATATAACTAAAATTCATTGAAATTTAACTTTCTTTAACCAAGTATTTTTATTCTTTTGGTTGGATGAACTTCTTCATCCTCACTTATTTCTCCATGTTCACATACATTTATTTTTGGAAATTTCGGTTGCCATATAAAATCTTGTTCTATGTTTTCTTTTTGTCCTTCTTCTTTTTCGTTTTCTTCATTTTTCTTTTGAATCTCTTTTTCTTTCCTTAGTTCTATTTCTTTCTCTATGTCGTTTACTTCTTCCTCTTGTACATTATCTTTTTTATTTTGGTTTGAATCATTTTGTTTTCTTTTTTTGGCTAATTTATTTTTATTAGCGCTTTCTTTCACAGCTTTCTGTATAGAAATAGGGTCTCTAATTTTCATATTTCTTGGATATCTTGGATCAATAAGTTCCGGTAATACGCAATCCAAATAAAACCTCGTTAATTTATTTTCCATTATGTCTTTCCAGAACTTGTCATCTTTTTCTATTATATCTATTTTCATGGGAATATTTTCACCTAGCCATAGATGCCTTTTTGGTTACGTGAAGCTGACCCTGAATTTGGTAATACAAATTATGATTGGTATTAATAACAATCGTACCAGTTTTATCAGTCTTATAAAAGGGTTTTTTTTTTAGTAACTGCTTCGGTAAAACTTAGTTGGTGAGCTGCAACAGGGCATTTAATTTCTACTACCATGTTCTCCTCGACACATATACCGTCAGGAGTAGCGCCTAAATATGGCAATTCATCGTCAATAAATAAACCGCATGGTTGTATAGCTAATCCAGTGTCTTTTGAAATTTACTCAAGAGCAATTTTTTCATTTTCAGTCCCATGTTTGATTGATTTAACGTGACTAATGCTATCTTTATATAGTAAATCTTTCACTAGGTTACTACAACTGATATTTGAACGCCTCTTTATGATTCGGCCGAAGTTTGAGGCTGTTAACAGTTTCCTTCTCATTTCCAGCCATTCACTGGATAAACTGTGTAAAATAAAGGGTGTCCAGTGGAAAATTTTCAACTTTGAAATTTCACATAAAAAAACTACATGGATTTTATTTATTTTTATTAAAACTAAATGTACTACATTAATGCGGATTTCATTTTTTAAACACTATATCATCTAAATGATGACCGTTTTTTTGTACGCACTCCTGTAGTCGAACCCTTACATTTGCAATTACGCGACGGCAAAGCTCTGGAGTAATGCTTTGAATTTCACGGTCAATATTGGCCTGCAGGGCTTGAATTGTCCGGGGATTGTTTTCATAAACTTTCAATTTAAGGTAACCCCATAGAAAAAAGTCGCAGGGCGTGAGGTCGGGCGACCTGGGTGGCCATGAGATGTCTCCGTACTTGCTGATCAGTTTATTTGGAAAAATTGCTCTTAACTTTTCCATCGACACTCTAGGTGTATGCGGAGTGGCACCGTCTTGCTGAAATTGTGTCCTATTGTTGTAATCTGAATACAGCTGCAATTGCGGTAGCAGAAATTGTCTATCATACGGCAATACACCGGAGCAGTGACTGTTTCTCCTTGGTTAAAAAAATAGGGCCCAATTACACCGCTAGCCGAAATGGCACACCAAACTGTGGTTTTCAAGCAATGTAAACGTTTCTGGTAGCGTTCTCTTGGATTGTTTGGGCACCAGTATCTCATATTCTGTTTATTTACATATCCATCAATACGGAGATGTGCTTCGTCACTAAACAAAATGTTTCCCAACGTGGGAGGTGTTCGAAAGCGTTCCAGCATTGTTCTTGCGAAGGTTTCTCGCAAAGGATAGTCGCTTTCCTTTAGACCCTGAACAATTTGCATTTTGTATGGATGGAGCCTTAATTTCTTCTGCAAAATAACATGCACTGTTGACTTTTTGATTCCTGTGGAGGCTGCAATTTTCCTAATCGACTTGCGTGGATTCCTAATGACTTCATTTCGAACTTCAGCCACACGTTCGGGCGTTGCTGCTGATGTTGATGGCCCTGGAGGAGTTCTGTTGAGCGTTGTCCCTTCTTGCCTAAACCTTTGTACCCACGACCAAATAAGTTGCGTGCTTGGCCCATCACTTAAACGCCGAATATTAAAATGAGTACAAAACGTTCGACGCGCGCGAACCAACGATTCACCATTCTTTAGATATTGCTCAACCGCGAACAAGCGGTGCGCTCCTGTCCAGTGACTCATGGCTACTAACAAATCCGCAAGTACCGCGCTTTCAATGATACCCCTCCCGGTCACCTCACCCCGCTATTATTTCGATAATTGCAGTTTAAAGTTGAAAAATTTCCGCTGGACACCCTTTAGTTTCTTTTTCAATTTTTTCTCTTTCTTCTTTACTTTTCTTTAAATTATTGATAAAAGTATTTTTTTCTTTTTCCATTATTTCTGGAACTATATCCTCTCTAGCACAATTTTCACCTTAATTAACATCTTCCCCTTTGCTGAATAATAATCTATTCCTTTTTCTCACGACTTTTGTTTTATTGTATTTTTTTTTCAGTAACCTTATTTGCTCAAGCATCTTCACTTTTCCTTTAGGACTTTTTCCGGTGGCATATTTATAAGTTGTTGATAATAATGCACGAGTATTATAGGATATTGCGGCACCTTTGCATCTGTTTTCGTATCCACCTTTCAGGCTATAATTTATACGTTTTCCGCCTATAATTTATACGTTTTCCGCCAACTAGTTTAGCGATTATGCTATTGTAACTTTCAGCTTTATTACTTTCCACATTATGTATGAGACTGGGAGCATGAGAGGCAACGTTTGACATAATTTGGCAAATTTTGCTCCAAAAAGTGCTTGTCCTAAATTCATTATCGCTACTTTCAGCTTTATTACTTTCCACATTATGTATGAGACTGGGAGCATGAGAGGCAACGTTTGACATAATTTGGCAAATTTTGCTCCAAAAAGTGCTTGTCCTAAATTCATTATCGCTAGTGTCTTCCGTATTAGGTTTATTGCAGAAATATGTTTTGCAAGAACTATGGTCACCAAAGGCATGTATATGAGCCTGTAATATGTCGTTATAAAGCAGTTCCACGTGTGCTCGTTTCTCGGATTCTAAATCAGAGGTTTGCTTTTCAATTGCCTTTTTTATTGAAAATCTGATTGCCTTTATTTTTTGATCTGTAATATTTTTCCTATAACGCAAAGGGTACTTGGTTTCAGTTTTCAATTGTGATAGCTTATTACATAAATTTCGCATTATGTGATTTTTGCACTCGATTTTTTGTACTGTTGTATTGCAGTATGGTCGAGTTTCAATGATTTTGGAATAGGTTGCGGAATCTTCATCACCTATCATCCTTCCATAAATCAGCCCGAATGATTAGAACTTTAAACTTACCTTGATACCCTTTTGTTTGTAATATTTTTTTAGACGTCTCTTGATTCGTTTCTGCTTATTCCCCATGTTTTACAAACTAAATTTAAACACTAATGATATTATAACTTTGTAACACTAACACTACTTATAGATATATAGATAGAATACTCTTTATTATGCACACCATAAAAATTAAAGATCTATTATATGTTGAACAACACACACATTATTATGTTGACTTATAAATAAGAATCAGAAAAAAGCTACTCCACTATTTACAAAATTATTTTTTTGCAGTAATATTTTACGATTTTATTTCGTAGTGCTGAGCTCTCGCAACGCGACGTACGTCCTCCTAGCAACACGATGCGCCCCGCACTGAATTCGTGGACGAGTGCGGGGGTAATGTAAACGCAGACTTCAATCAGATGCATTTTTAATTTATTGTAATAAAAATAATACAGATTTGTAAAAAGTAACAATACCAAATCATTTTTCTTTTTATTGCAAAGCAGTAGATATATTTTTTATACTCTTTTGATAAGGAATTAAGGAGTAAAATGGTTTCATCTCAATGATTTGGAGGTGATTTGGTAATTTTTTTTCGTATTATGTGATACCGATAGAAAAATTGTGGCCAAACCAAAATACGTGTCATATCATGTAGATTACTTACAATTTTTCTCAGATGTAATTTCTCTGTAATTGCCGACGAAGAGTTGCTTCATCTGAATGTTTTTTTCAAGCTTTTTTCGAGAGAGTAGCCGTAATGTACTATTCGTTTAACTAAATTCCGAGCTCCAAGCACCCACCAGCTGTCACGCATAGTGGACACCAGGAGTTGTGGTCCAGCGTGGAGCAACCTATTGTTTTCGTATAAACACAAGAAGTATGTAAACCGATGTTTATGGCATAACACGATGGGGTGCCTTTTTTCATAATTAAATTGAGAATTATGTAATCTGCCCCCTACACGAATTATTTTATTTGTGTCTATAAATATATTTAAGCCTGCTATTTTATTAAAACGTTTACCACGCTTTTCCTTGACAGGTAAGTTTCTTGTAAGGTTACGATATTCATCATAAAAAGATTGTTGTTGAACTAAACGAACTAACATTTTTGTAATGAGTCGCTAATCTCACCGGCTGTTAACGATCCGGTTTTGCATGTTTGCTTGCTGCGCAAGGCGCGCGCGTTATGTATAAAACGTAACACACGATTCGCTGAAGACGATTAAGGCACGAAAATCTATCAAAGATTTTTTTATTAAATTCAAACACTACTTGGCTGTATATGTAAGGTTTAAGTCATAATAGTACTAAAAATAAGATTACATTTTTGTAGTTACGGTTTTTAATGAAAAAAAAAGAAATCAACATTAAGGAACAATTTTGTAATAAAACTATCAGAAAATTAACAATGGTGCCGATTCTCTTGTTCACAAACTAACGTAAATTTAAGTTAAGTGCATCTTTCTCTTTTCATTTAATTAAGAAAAGGACAGAAGATAAAATATTAGTTAAACCTGTCAAATTTAGACACTCCATAGATAATTTAGACGCGTTTTAAAAACATGGCGTCTAAATATACGTCAATTTTCTTCCGGCGCTGTCTAATTTGATAGGATTAAACTAAATTGTATCTTCTGTCCTTTTCTTTAAGAAATGAAAAGAGAAAGATGCATTTAACTTAAAATTAGTCTAGTTTGTGACCAAGGGAATCGGCACCACTGCAGTTCTACTAAAGCAACTAAAATTATAAAACAAAAACTGTTATTTTAATTTTAACACTTAAATTAATAGAAGATATTAGATGTTTTTATACCGAACCTATTAATGTTTTAGTAGTAGCAAATAACAAAATTAAAAGAGATCTTAACTTCTAATCAATAAATCAATCAGTCTCATGGTATTCTAATTAGGTTTACATCAGTTCACAAAAATAACTTCTCTATTCTAACTACCGCTTTTTAAATTACAAGTCTTAAATTTCGAAATTTTGATTACGAAAAATATAATTTAAAAAAATGGTATACATTTTCATATACCTACAAAATTAACAAAAAGCATTTTTTTTGTAATGTAATACATAGTCTTGTAAAAACTATCATAAACTATAATTATAACATCGTATCGAGATCTTAGCAAATCTAATCAGCGTTATGGTATTCTTAGTAGGTTCGTAGTTTAGGAGAATTCTAGTAGAAGAGTCTAGGAAAATCACCAGAACTAACAAGTGACGCACGATAATCTATAACTGCCTGGTATGTTTGAAATACTCAGAGGCATTCAAATGTCGTTGATTTTCAGGTTTATTATAAACATCACATAACATCTGCAAGTAAACTGAAAAGGTGAATAAACAATATTTTAACAACTTTTATAATCATTTATGTTAAGGGAAACACCAAAAATATGGTCTACAATTGATTTATCTACAATGCATCGCAGAGGCAGTTCAATATGGTCGTCACCATCTTCATTAGCTGATCCATCGCCTACCGTTAATACCCATTTAACAAACTAAATCATCGTGAGCTCTCATATTATAAGCCAATAGGAGTTGAGTAAAGTTTGGCCACATTAAAAAGTGCTTAATTAAAGCATATAATGTTAGTATAGTTGAATAAAACGCGTGACTGAGGTTACAGTTTTAATAATTCACTCAACATTACATACTAGCTTTTGCCCGCGGCTTCGCTCGCGTTAAAAAGAGACAAAAAGTAGCCTATCTTACTCTCCATCCCTTCAACTATCTCCACTTAAAAAATCACGTGAATTCGTCGCTCCGTTTTGCCGTGAAAGAAAGACAAACAGACAGACAGACAGACACACTTTCCCATTTATAATATTAGTATGGATGGATATTATTTAATTTCATAAACATATATTTTCTTAAAATTGCGCTCACATTTTCTATTAACCACTTCACACAACTGCGCGCCTAGTACTTTTGATTGATTTAAGTACTAAGTATCTCAGTATTTTAAATTTTCTTACATTATCACTTCACATTACTGCGCTCCTAGTACTATTGTTCTCTTAAGTTTTCAATCTTTAATTGAATTTAGAATTAACTATAGGGGAAAATGATTCATCTTTTATAATTATGTTCTCGTCGATTTTTCATTATTTTTAAGATGTATTCTGCTATTCGGGGCGGGGACAAATCCAACGAACCAAAAACCATGAAAATTGGTCTAGCCAATCTCGAGTTATAAGTGTTGTAACAAACCTGACTTTGTTTTATATATATAGATTACGTAAATCAAAACATTCAAGGACCTTATTCTGGGGGCGCGGGCGCACACAAAAAACGATTAAACGACACGGGTGCCGCGCGCGACGGGTATTTCGACACTAGCCCCTGCGCGAGAGCAAGCTAGCCACAGAGGGTGGCGGGGATCGCGGGACGGGGTGAGAGGGGTACCAAGGACGCACGTTATACTCTCCTCCTTTTGACCAAGAGGCCAACTCTCCTTGGTCAAACTCCTAACTATAAAGAGCGGACCTATAACGTTTGGACTTTTCACGGGCAACCTCTGCGGAGCTTCGGGACAATAGGCTCCGGACACTTACCACCCCTGTCATGGTATCTACGCAGATCCGACATGTGGTACTTACCCACAACTTCACCAGTCTTCTGGGAGGTAAGAACATATGTAGTAGGACTCACCTTCTTGGAGACTACATACGGACCATCCTGTTTCGGAATAAACTTAGAAGTAACACCTTTGGAAGCATTACTTAAGACATGTGTCTTCATAAGCACTAGATCGCCTTCTTCGAAAGGATCCGAAGCACGACGGCCAGAATCTGCTTGATCTTTTCGAAGATCCTGCTGATGCTGGATGTTCTCTTTAGCTTGAGAGAGGGAATCTGCAAGTTTTAAAAGATACGGTGTGATCTGAGGGACCAAATTCTCAGATTCGATGACTGCTCGTAAATCAGCCTGGACAGAGAGAGGAGAACGAAGCTCGCGACCGAAAGTCAGGTAAGCTGGAGTTGTACCGGTGGAGATAGTAAAGGAGCTATTAAGGGCAAAACGGACGAACGGTAAAACAGGCCATTGCTTGTGATTGCCCTCTACAAGAATAGCCAGGTGAGCCTTCAAGTCACGATTTTTCCTCTCCACTGGGTTGGCTTCGGGATGATATAGAGGTATTAGATTCTGTTTGACCCCTAAGACAAACAGCGCCTTCTGCATTACGTCAGCTACGAATTGAACTCCGTTGTCTGAGATCATACGCCTAGGGAGCCCATACCTCATAAAAATCTCGCCCACTAAGGTTTTCGCACAGATCTCGGCTGTGGCTTCGGTAAGGGCAAAAAGTTCAACCCAGTTACTAGCGGTGTCCTCTACTATTAAAACCCACTTTTCACCTTGAGGCCCTTTAGGTAACGGTCCGAAGAGATCCACAGCGATGATCTCGAATCTCTGAGCGGGTGCAGGAGTCTGGAGTAAGCCAAGCGGTTTCATGTTTGAGGATTTGTACCTCTGACACTCCGTACAGGTCTTTAGGTAGCCGATAATATACTTCCTCATGCCTGGGAAGTAGAACTGCTGAGATATGCGATGCAGAGTTTTCTGGATACCACCATGAGCGGCGGTCGGCGAATCGTGACACTCGTACATGACTTTGCTTCTCAGACTCTCCGGAACAACTAGCTGAGGCTCTTCAGCATCAGTATCCTCTATATACCTGTACAATACTCCCTGATTGACGAGGTACCCTCTATCCAACCATCGGTGAACTTGCAATTCATCAGTACTTTCTAAGTCCGTGAGGATCTTAGCTACTTCTGGATCGGACAATTGAGCTTCACGGGTATCTATAACTGGGCGGCTGAGCGTATCGGCTACTACATTTGCCCTCCCAGGAGTGTACTCGATTTGTAAATCAAAAGACTGTAACTTCAATGCCCAACGAACAAGCTTACCGGTAGGCGATTTAAGCGTGAATAGCCACTTCAGGGGTTGATGATCACTCCTAACACATACCTGATGACCATCGATATAGCCACGAAATCTCTCCACTGCCCAGACTACGGCCAACGCCTCCCTCTCTGTGGTGGAGTAGTTCCGTTCTGCTGGCGTAAGGAGACGACTCGCGTATTCGATGGGGTGCTCATCTTGTGGTGACTCCCCCTGGAGTAAGGCTGCACCTAAAGCGAAATCGCTGGCGTCCGTTCTAAGGATGAAAGGTCTTGAGTAATTCGGCTGGGTCAGAATGGGGGGTGAAGCTAAAAGGGACTTGAGCTGTATAAAAGCGTTAGCTTGATCCTTACCCCATTTCCAGGTCTGTGACTTTTTGGTTAGACGCGTAAGAGGTTCTGCCACTTTGGCGAACTCTGGAATAAATTTCCGGAACCACGAGCACGTTTGGAGGTAGGTGCGAAGTTGCTGGAGAGTTGTTGGTTCCTTCATCTCTAAAACAGCACTTACCTTCTCTTCGTCTGGAGATATACCCTCATGGGATATCACGTGGCCAAGGTATTTGAGCCGGTCTCTGGCAAACACACACTTCTCTCGGTTTGCTCGAAGCTTGAACGCTCGAATACCGCACGCAAATCTGCTATATGGGACTCCAGGCAAGGGCGGATCCAGCTTTGTCGCCAGGGGGGGGTCACATGGGGGTCACATAGTCATTGAAAATAATAGATACGATAAAAAGTAGGTAGTTTATTAATGTATGTAAATAATGTACCAAAAATACTAGTATATTCAGGCCTTTGAACACACGTGATTCAAGACACAATAGAAAGACAATAGCAGCCCGACAGCCGGCTGTCGCTAGGTCGTCAAAAGATCAAATATCAAAATAATTTTTTGTTTTCCCCAAATTGCGTTTTTACTTGCATCTACTTCAGTGGGTACGTATTGATGGAAGTGGAGAAGTGCCAGATTAACCATATGGTGGAAGGTGGCATTTGCCTCAGGTCCCGTGCCTCAAAAGGGCGTCGTGTGCCTCTGAGGAGACCCAGCGCCCGATAAAAAGAAGACAAAGAGACACTTACGTTAAAGTTTAAAGAAATACAATTTGCAGTATAAAACAAGTCTAGTCCACCGCCGATTGTCCTTCTGCTGGTTTGGCCGGTCTACTTCCACTTAAGCGTACTGATTCTGCGAGTGATATGGGTGATACTAGTTCTCTTGCAAATTACTTTATTTAGAATTATGTTCATCAGAGATATCCTATAGATAAAACTAAAGAGCGTCTGATTGTGCAAAGAAATTCAGAGAGAGAGTCTTATTCTTCTTCCTGCCCTTATCCCATTTTACTTGGGGTCGGCGCAACATGTCTTTTTCTTCCATACTAACCTGTCACCCGTCATGCTATCACTTACCCCTTTCTCCTTCATATCATTCTTCACACATTCCATCCATTTTTTCTTCGGTCTTCCTCTCCTCTTCCAACCTTCTACATTCATACTCACAACTGTCTTAACTATATGCGTCTCATCCCTCCTCTTAACATGCCCATTTATCCACCACTCTCTCTCAGAGAGAGAGTGGTGGATAAAATTATAGAGATGGGGACTTGATTGATGCAAGTGTGAATGAATGTTGGAATGCAATGACGGAATGTTTTCGGTGGACAGCGAAAGATTTTTTGGAAGAGACGAAAGGGAAAGATACAATAGATAGGGATTTATTGTGGTGGTCAGTGTGGCAAGTGCAGAATGTTCTGAAGGAAGAGAAAATTTAAAGAACGGCAGAGTGTGGATGTGCTAGTTGGAAAGCTAAAGAAGAGTGAGTGTGATAAGTGTGAAGAAAAAAGCCAAAAGAACCGTTGCCCAACTGCCCTAAAAAGATTGTACGACTAATTAGACAGTCCAGTAGGCCAAAAAGAACTCTATCGGCTGGCTAGTGGAAAAAAGGCAAAAGATGTGTGAAGGATGAGAGAGGAAAAGTTCTCTCAAATGATGAGGAAATTAGAGATAGGTAGTGTATAGTTATTTTGATGAATCAGGAAAATGACTGGGCCGGTGTGCTAGAAAATAAATTAACAAATGAAGGGCTAGTCTGAATGATAAGTGTAGATGAAGTGAGAATAGAATACCAGTTGAAGTGTGGAAGTTATTGCGGGTGGATGGATTCCTTTAAAAATTATAGAGGAATAAAGCTAATGTCACATAGTATGAAAGCTTTGGAGAAAGTAATTGAAAGGCGGTTGAGAGAAGAGAGTGTAATTTCGCAAAACCAATTCGATTTTATGCCTGGTCGGGTAAAACGGACCCAATTTTTGCTGTCCGTCAGCTGTGCGAAAAATACAGAAGTGCGCACAAAAACTTGCACATGGTGCTCGTTGACCTTGAGAAGACATACGACCGAGTGCCTCGTGAGGTTTCGTGGTGGGCCCTTAAGAAGAAAAGTATGCCTGGGAAGTGTGTGAAGTTGATCCGAGCAATGTAAGTACATGTAATACACAGAGTGGCCTGGAGGTCCAGAGCAAATTGGAGGTGTGGTGGCATAGGCTGAGGAGTGTTGGCCTAAAATTGAGCACAACCAAATCAGAATACCTGTTCTGCGATTTCAGCGGTCTCTATAGTTCTGTGCCTATTATCTCGCATTAAAGCCCATACCAATTTGCTCCGACTTTCAGAAGGATGGTGATATAGACCGAGACAGACTTTGATAATTCATATGTGCCTGTAAATGGTCTAAGTGAAATCTCTGGATGGATGAAATGGCGACAGGTCACTGGAATAACATATGACCCACAGATGCCCCTCAAGCTAAAGGGGAAAATATACAAGTCCGTGATTATAACTGTTAATGTAGTAATAATACCTAGGTATATATTATTTTTAATTATTAAAATAACGTCAATACACAAAAATCATATGGTGACAAAAAAATTACAATTTTAATTAGTGGTCAAGTACCGGTTCCACGGCCTAGCGGCCTAGGTCCTGAACCCGGCCCAGGGGGGGGTCATGACCCCCATGACCCCCCCCCTGGATCCGCCCTTGACTCCAGGTCCTCCGAAATAACCAGAATATCATCCAAATATCCTAAAATAGTCTTACCACCAAGTGTAGACCCTGATCTGAAACGGTCTATGAGCCTCTGAAACGTTGCTGGCGAATTCTTAAGGCTAAACGGCATACGTTTGAAGCGATAGGTACCAAAGGGCGTGACAAACGCAGTTTTATCGCGATAGGCGGTGCTATCTTGCCAGTATCCACTGCGAAGATCTAGCGAACTCATTACACAACCCTTCTTGGTTGACTGTAAAAGCTCGCCAATACGCGGCATGGGGTACGAATCAGTCTTAGTAACGGCGTTCAACTTCCGGTAGTCGACACAAAACCTATATGTACCGTTACGTTTCGGTACTAAGACACACGGTGCTGCCCAGGCAGATTCACACTCCTCGATCGCGTCCTCCGCTAATATCTTGTCTAATTCGGCGCGCATGATATCCTTCTTGGCCGGGGTAAGGCGATACGGGGGCAAAGAAATAGGCGGATGGTCGCCGGTATCTATATGGTGTTCCGCAAACGGTGTAGGCTCTCCGACTATATCAAAAATATCGGAGTACTCACATAAAAGATGCTCTAACGCCAGCCTCTCCGACCCCGACAACATAGCGCCCTCATCCGTCCTCAGCACATTCACCGAAGCACACTGAACAGGTGCGCGTTCAGATTCCCCTGACAAGGTGTAAAGTGTCCGAGGCTGATCCATTGTACGCCAAGTCCAATTAGAAAAATCTATAACCGTCTTAGCTTTAGTTATAAAATCTATGCCTAACAGAGTATCATTGTTAACGGCCTCCGGTAAAATAATAAATGCAATAGGTATCGATAATGAAGCAAGTTGAACATTAACGGTCGTCAGTAGCACATCACTATTCCTAACAATACCATCCGCGAGCTTCAACGACATCGTTTCGGCGCGAAAGTTTGAACCAATACGTTTTAGTAAGGAATAAAGTGAATAACTCGCAATACTACGACGCGCGGCGGTATCTAACAACGCGGTACCCTGGTATCCCTCCACACACACGCGCACGATAGGCCGGCCCTGCTTATTATTTTCGTTAACAAAATCCGAACATAACTTCTTACTATCTACATACACAGAAGAAAACACATTTTCTACCTTAACATTTGTGTTACTATCTCCGGCACTGTCTTGTTTACCTTTTGGACAATTAACTCTAACGTGACCTTTTTCAGTACAATTATAACAAACAGTGCCAGAGTTAGTAGAAAGAGAACGTTTACTTAGCTTATCACATGAGTCCCGTACGTGTCCTCGCACCTTACAACACACGCAGAACAACTTCTTATCACTGATAACACTTTAGCTCACATTTTGATCACTACGCGGCGATTTAGCCCGCGGGGCGCGGGAAACGCGGACCGGCGGCGGCGGCGTCGCGCTCGAACCCGAAGCGACGTGTTGTTGCGCGTTCTCGCCAAGCGTAGGAGACTTCGTAGGTAAACACGACGACGACGGCGAAGCGGAGTTCTCCGACAAGGATTCTTCTATGCTGCGAGATTTTTCTATCAGTGATTCAATATCACTCACGGCGTCTCTTGGTAACAGTTTCCTGATTCTCTTGTGAAGAAGACCATAAATCATATCCAGTCTCGCTTCTTCTGGTAACTGATATGGTAGTTTTGCTAACAGAGATCGTATTCTTACGATAAAAACATCGGCACGTTCCAACCCTTGTTCAGCGGCGAAAACATCTCTGTACAGTTTGTATGGTGGCCTTGGTATGCCATACATCGAACGCAGGCGCTTCACAGCCTCTGACCATGACGTAACTTCATGACGGATGCCACGCCACCAAACTGCTGCTTGCCCCTGTAGTAACATGGGGAGACCACGAAGTGCCATCACATCGCTGACCGAAGCGCAATCCATAAACATCTCGACGGCGTCTATGAATGCCTCGACCGCCTCCGGATACTCCGACGAGCCATCGAAGCGCGAGGTGCATTTGACGAGATTCCCAGAATACGATGACGTAGATGGTGTGGCGCCGGAGTTAACACTGGGCGGCGCCCCTGAGTGCGATGTCAGTAGTGACTCGACGAGCTTCCGGTTCGCCTCGGCCTGCGCCGAAGAGAAGGCGGCCAGGAGCGACGCTAACTGAGTTTCTGACATAAGCACAGGAGCCACAGGTGTCTCTGTCACAGTCACAGGTTCATCGTCCGAACTGGAGTCGTTATTACGAACTTTACGCGGCGGCATTTTGTTCACTAAAAGTCCCGTGCACTATTACGAACAGTCTAGAACCTCGGCCCATACGTTGGGAGCCAGTATAATGTTAGTATAGTTGAATAAAACGCGTGACTGAGGTTACAGTTTTAATAATTCACTCAACATTACATATTACGTAAATCAAAACATTCAAGGACCTTATTCTAGGGGCGCGGGCGCACACAAAAAAACGATTAAACGACACGGGTGCCGCGCGCGACGGGTATTTCGACACTAGCCCCTGCGCGGGGGCAAGCTAGCCACAGAGGGTGGCGGGGATCGCGGGACGGGGTAAGAGGGGTACCAAGGACGCACGTTATAAGCATTTATAATATCATTTCGTGACCCATTAACTACAACTGGTAAAATCTGACGAAAATCTGCGAATAATAAAGTTTTGCCTCCAAAAGGTAATTTATTTTTCATTATATCTTGAAGGAGTCGATCAACTACAACAATATCATGACATTTAGTCATGGAGCTTCATCCCAAATTATGAAATGAGTTTCCTTCAATATCTTAGCGGCTGGTAAGCCTAACGACATATGAGACGTAGAATCTACATCTGAATAAATTGAAATTTTAAATCGCGAGTGGGCTGTTGTACCACCATCTAACAGAGTTGCTGCAATACCAGCAACAAGCTAAAATATGTAAAATAGTTGTAAATACAAAAGTTTTACCAGTTCCTCGTGGGCCGTCAAGGTAAAACAGCTTTGTTCCTCCTGGGCCGTCAAGGTAAAACAGCTTTCTTTCTGTGGGATTATTCACAGTGTTTAGTATTGTATCAACCACATATTTTTGCTCGGAGTTCAATTTGTGGTATTCTTCTTAGCCATTTGCTTTCTCATGTTCAGTCATAAACGGAATCAGATAAGAAAGCATCATTTTCACTAATATCGGGCTCTGGAAGTCCGAAAGCTGTCAGACTCTTTTCGTGGAGTTTTAATGTTTCATCAATTTTTTGTAAAGCTAACTGTTTGGATAATATTTCAGGGCGTGATCTTGTAAAGTCTTCGATAAAATGTGATGCAAACTTTTCCCAAAGAGCATTAGGATCAGTTACTTCACAAAATACGCAAATAAACGCAAACAGCTGTCGTAATTGCCGAGGAAGTTAAAAACCGATTGCTTCATCCAAACATCTTTTCCATTATTGATCGTCAAAAAGGAGCCCCCTTGCTTGAGCAGCTTTTCGAAATGAGTTGTAAATAATATTTTTATAAGTATTATTTACAACTCATTTTGTAACGGGATTGGGGTTAAAGGTGAAGAGGGGGTTGTAAGAACCAAAAAAAAAATGTTTAAAAAATATTACATTTATTTAAAAAACGTTTTCTTTAAAATAACTTAAATTAAAAAAAAGATAGGGCCCTGTTGGCGTTTGGCTGATCACGTCACTGTTTAAATTAATAAATTTCATTTAAATTGCTGGGAAAAAAAAGCGAATCCTGGGGTTCCTCGCTACGGCAGAGAAGTAACCCTGGGCCTGACAACAGGCAGGCCGGTCAAGCAGCAGGTCAACTCTGAAAAAACAGGGGGTCCGAACAGGGGTCAGACCATAACCCAACATTGGGTCCGGGCAAGGGTCAATTTCATGTTTCATTTTTCGCCAGACATTCGTCAGATAATTAATTTATCGATAAAGAATATCGGCATCAAGCACTAGTTTATATGAAAAAATGTATTGTTTTTTGCATGTGTGAGTGTTTATGCCTACGGGAGCTTATTTCTAGTGTGCGAACAAATATCTGCGCTGAGATTTATATGTGTGTGATTTGGTTGTGTGCGAAATATTTGTAAACATAGTATTGCGTACGTGTGGGAATTAAAGTAGTGGGATTCATATGGCGACACTGGTTCTAATACAAAATTGCCGCGAGGGCCTTTCCAACCTTATTTAACTATTCCGTGCCTTATACGGTAACGGATTGGGGCGAGAACGCTGATTGGTCGACTGTCGACAGTGCGACCGCCTAAGACTTTGATTGCGCCGCGCAATCAAAAGTCTTAGGCGGTCGCACTGTTACGCACATTTATGGTCAGAAGGGCTTTCACGCAATGTTATTGGCTACTTACTGCCTATTGCAACGTGCTCGCCATTGCTATTTTTGGTAAGGGACTCGCCTGGTCGCTGGGTTTATAAACAGGTGCCCCGGCGAGATCCCGGCAGTTCTGTTCTGTTCTGTTTGTTTAGTGCGGTGCGGTTCAAGTCGTGAGACTCTGTCGAGTTTGCGTGAAAGCTCAGTCATACTGTCGCGTTGTGTATATAGTCCGTAGTGATATTAGTAATTTGATTTTTGTTAGTGTAAATAGTTATTTTATTATGTTTATTTTTGTTTTGTGTTGTGTGTGGTGATGTAAATAGTTAGGATAGTTAGTGCGGTTGTAAATAAATACTGTAAATAGTGTCGCAGTGTTTTTTACTTTATAACCTAGTGAAGATTTAGGTCCCGTAGGTTGGCTAGGGACGCTAGGTTAGGCCGTGACTTCTACCACCTTATCATCACCACCACCGCCGGCGCAGAAGGTCGACAATAGTTTCTGGTCCTTCGAGACGGATAAGAACCAGCGTCAAGTTTCTTGTCCGTCGAGCCGTATATATATTAATCAGCGGCAACAGTTTCTTGTCCGTCGTGCCGTATATATATTAATCAGCGGCAACACCTTGCTTCAAATGTTAGCTTGTTATCTATTACTACACCTAGGAATTTATGTTGATTTAATATACAATAATGGCGACAAAGTGGCGCCTTGCATAGTAGGTACCTTTTGATACCAATCTCGGTCCATGTAAAATATTATTATGTTTGACATATAATATTCTATTTGTTAGAAAATTATATAGCCATTTGCCTACTAAACCAGGTATACCAAGATCAGAAAGTACTTTCACTAAAATATTTGGTTGTACATTATCAAATGCACCCTGAACATCAAGAAAGGCACATACAACATTTTTTATTTTTACTGATTGCAGGTCAGAAACAAGAGAGACGGACCTGTCGGAACAACTTCACCCCCGCCTGAATCCAAACTGGATGTTGGGGATAATGCAGTTGGATTCTGCGAAATAATCAAGCCGAAGTTTGACCATGTTTTCAAAAATTTTACCGAGACATGAGGACAAAGAGATGGGAGGATGGATGGGGGGCTTAGGACAGAAATAACACATTGTGTCTTCCATGCTTGTGGAATAATTTGTTTAAGTCAAAGAGCATTGAGAATTTCGAGGAAAAAGTTTTTTAACAGAGTGATCCAAAGATTTTGTTAATATGTAAGGAAAAATTATCTAAACCAGGAGTTGTGTTTGTTCTAGTTGATAAGCTAATATTAAACTCTGCTATAGAAAAGGGTTCTAGAAAGAACTTTGTATCATTGTGATTATTATTAAGGTTAAAGTAACTATCCAAATCGTTCTTATGAAGTTGTGTTCTTTTTTTCGTTTATTTTTTTCATTTAAATAGGGCACATCCTCGATATAGCTAGATGAGGTCCGCTACAGTTTACACAGCAGAGCTCATTTGGTTTGTCGCAATCTTTGTAAAAGTGTTCGCCAGCACCAACAAAACAACTGCAGTGTTGCTTGCCGTTATAAACAATGGTTAAATTTAAAACATTTTAACCATTGTTTGTAACGGCAGTTTTGAACCGAGTCAGACGAGTCCGAGGCACACGTTCAGTTCAAACTTTTTTTGTGAATCGTCTTATAGCAATTATTTCTTTCAATGTTAAAAATCGCGCCTTTTCGTTTCAAATTCCCGCCAAAGAATCTTGGCTGCTATTTCATTGTGTTCAAGAACAGATAAAGAAAAACTGAATACTTTGAATTGAATTTTAAAAAATATTTTCTAGTTTTATGAACTAAAACTAACACTTTTCGCCTGCTTTTTGCATAAGCTATCTCAATAATATATTTTTAGATTTTTCTCTTAAACAGTAAAATACTCTATTGTCTTGAATATATATTATTCGGTTTACCCTAAAGGGATTTAACCGAGACCGTTTTGAGGTTATTACCTGCCCTGCAACAGAGAAAACTTTCGCTTGGCGTACTTGTCGCCGGTACAAACAATATTGCTCGAGCCAAAGTTGACAGCCATGGAAAGGAGATATTTCTGTCTTTCCAGAACATCAATACGTTACTGTCGTATGGCTGAAGATTTTTGACACTAGCTGTGCTAAAATACTTCCAGATTCTTTTTCTACCTCACTGTCTACATCACTGTATGTACTGCTGTGCTTCTGACCCAAATACATCAAGAAATTTGTTGGTGGTGTAGGCGTGGAACTCGGTCCAGGCGTTGCATCTTTTGCTGGATCAACAACATCTTCATCTTTCAAAATATTCTTCACTTTGCTCAAAAATTCTACTTTATTAGGATTTTGATTTTGCCTGTAAATGTCGATATCATTAATTGATTGAAATCTGCAATCCAATAAAGTAGCCGCCACAATAGTATCTATAACAGGAAAGCGATGGTCCAAACGTTGCAACATATTATTGTTTAGTCTACTGACAATGACCGGTTCATCGTCGTCACACTCTTCTAGCAACCTTCTAATTTCAGATTTAAAAATCAATGCCAAATTAATTGTGGCTTGTGATTCCGAGCTTAGGATTTCCATTATCGTCTTGAATTTATTAAAGAATGACGTCAAGCTGGTAATTGTACTCGTTTTCGTCCTTCAAGCAACATGTCTATATTCGGTCGGCGATTTGCATTGTGGCTGATGTTTGTTAGCATCATAAGCATACTGTGCTACCTTGTTACTGTACTTGTTTTTATTGTAGGAGGGGCGCTGGTTCCAGAACTTGTCCAAGGCTCGTCTACGTGAACATCAATCGCTGAATCTTCATCATCCGAGTGGTTTATACCAATACCTACAAAAGATGGGAGCAGATCACGCTGTTTTTTGCTGGTAGCGGCTTCTAGTTGAGGAGCTCTATACCACAAGTGCTTGACTATCTTCTTACATTTATTAATAAGGCAAAGAACCTCATCAGTGTTCCGAATACCATCTACGGTGACCAGATTATGCAAACCATGTCCAAGGCAAAGATGATTTTGCGTATTCAGTAAATCAGCGGCTCTTTTCATATTACTGCCAGAGTCGGTCACAAGGACAATATTTTTTTGTGGAATCTAAAATGTATGCAAAATACTTTGAATTTCATCTTTAATCTTTTCACCTGTATGTTTTCCAGTAACTTGTTGAGTAGCTAACGTGAATTTCAAAAGATTCGTCTCATGGGAAATGTAATGGAAAGTGTCGGTTATATAATTGCGTCGTCTAAATTGGTCTGTCCAGAAATCTGTTGTTAATGCACCAAATCTTATATTTTGTTCATTAATAGTACTCTGTACTTATGCCAACATACTGTTATATACATCTTCTAACCCCAGGGCTCAATTCTTGGTCCTTTCTTGTTCCTTATTTACATTAACGATTTGCCTTATCTCATTAAAGATAAACATGACGTAGTACTGTTTGCAGACGATACTTCACTTTTATTTAAACTTCAGCAGCTGAAAACGTCAGCAACTGATAACTGATGATATAAGTAGTGCTCTCGCGTCAATAGTTAATTGGTTTAATGTAAATAATTTACTTCTCAATGAAAAGAAAACAACTAATTAAGTTTACGTTACCAAATGTCGCAAAGGTAGATACTTGTGTTCTATTAAAGGAAGAAGAACTGAGGCCAGACGATTCCACCGTATTTTTAGTCATAACACTAGATGCCAAACTTCAGTGGGGCCCCCATATAGATAAATTGTCTAAAAAACTCAGCTCCGCAGCATACGCCGTTCGGAAAATTCGATGTTTAACGGATTTGGAAACAGCCCGTTTAGTTTACTTCAGCTATTTTCATAGTTTGATGTCGTACGGAATTCTATTGTGGGGAAATGCCGCCGATATTCAAACAATTTTGTTTTACAAAAAAGGGCTATTCGTTCTATTTATAAATTAAGTCCCCGACACTCCCTCAGAGACAAATTTAAAGAGATTAATATTATGACTGTGCCCTGTCAATATGTATATGAAAATCTGTTGTATGCACATAAAAATATTAATCACTTTAAAAAATACAGTGATATCCATAATATTAACACAAGAAACAAGGACAAATATATATTTTTCCTTCAACTAGGCTTAAAAAAATAGGTGGTTCGTTTAAATGTCAATGTATACGCTTTTATAATAAACTTCCTAGCCAGATTCAGGAACTTAGCATCACCAAATTTAAATAATTTATAAAACGTAAATTATGCCGGAATGCTTTCTATTCTGTTAAAGAGTATATTGAGGACTCAAATGCTTGGAATTGAGCTGCTTCAATCATTAACATAGGCCAATATTGACATTTGTTAAAATTATCATTTTTATATTTATTGACATTAAAATTTTAATATTTGACATTTATGAGTACTTTTTTTAAAGTATTATTATTTTGTACACCAATTTTTATTCTGTTTGACATTGTAATTATTGAACTTGACATTTATGTACTTTTCTGAGTACCTATATATTTTTTTTAAACCATATTTATTGTGAGTGTGAGGACTATGTGGATTGTTTGATTGCTATATAGTATGTTTTATAATGACTGACGGTTTGAGTACTTAATGCGGCCTACCCGAATGTCCTAACTTTGGTATTGTTCGTCAAGACGTTGAGCTCCTTACGTGTTTTTTTAGTTGAGCTTAACGACTTATGGCAAATGCTTGCACTGTTTGGACAGGTCCACTCAAATCTGTGTGCTTCTCTCATCAAGAGATCCCTTCAGTTTACCTTCATGGTCCTCGCATATTTTGACCAATACAATATTGTATGGACTTTAAAAGAGACTTTGACCTCTGAGTTTGTTTCGGATGTTTCTTCTCAGAGTAGTCCAGCTAGGAAACACCGGCCCCATAGTTCGATTAAAAAAAAAGGAAAAAAAAATGACGTGTAAAAGTGTAATTTATTACCTATTTACAAAAATAAATCATATTTTACATATTTTATATTTTATAACCCCTCTCTAGCAATTTTATGCCGTGAGGGTAGATCGTCATCAGCCACAATAATATTGTATTTTTTTAAAAAGACGAATCTTGGCTTCATCGTCATTTATGCTGTCGAATGGCAATAGTGATCTGGCAAACCATAGTGGTAGATCGCGCGCCAGCATCCACTTGTCTTTTTTCCCACCAGCTTCACCAATTTTTAGGGTTCCGTAGTCAACTAGGAACCCTTATAGTTTCGCCATGTCTGTCTGTCTGTCTGTCTGTCCGTCCTCGCTTAATCTCTGTGACCGTTAGTTACCGTCCGCTTGACAAATAGTGCCTATAGCTAAATCTGACTAATGACTAAGACCTAAATCTTGCTGCCTTGCTACCATGAGGGTATCTCTGGTCCTGGTTGACAAATTAATAAGTCCAATTACCTCCGTGTTAAGCTTTGGTGCATCAAGTAATTTTGCATTGGCTGGTATGAGTGTAGACTTGTGTAAGGTTTCTCTCTGCTCCTTTGTCAGTCCCTCCGTTAAAATATTTTCAATAATCTTTAATATGTTAGGGTGTATGTCATCACCATAATCCTTCTGAGTGCCAATCACCTCACCTAATGCAGAAACAATGTCGCTGGATAGCTCCATATCCTCTTCTTCATGTTCTATATTAATATCCTCGACTGGCACAACTTCTGGTGCCTCAGCATGAACTTGAGCACTCACTTCTAACTGTTCAATGAGGGAATCATTCTCTTCTTCACTCTGTTGTTCGGGTTCTTGAGCTAGAGCAAAAATTATGGAGATCATAACTGACCACAGCAACTCATAGTAGGCACCTCCCTGATACCCCAACCGTTCAGAGTAAGTAGGGTACAGAAATATGTACCTAAGTGCCTATGTAATCTACAGTTGTAGAAGTTATTTATTTATATACCTATGTAGGTAGGTACAGTATCAGTATCAGATATAGTACAGTAGTTGTAGAAGTTATTTATTTATATACCTATATCAGACTGACAACTGAAATTGGTGGGAATCTATCCCACAACTCAATAGTGAGTGCAACCCTCTCAACGAAAGGTAGGTAAAATGTAACACAAATTACCATTGTTCTTCGATCTACGACTGAGCTGTAGAATCGTTGTACTGTAGACGATCCAGAGCATAAACCTTCTCAACGAGAAGGAGGCAAAATGTGACACATAATGCCATTATTTTCTGTCCTGAGGACATGCTCTACCTTGAGGATGTAAGAACTCAAGTAAGTAAAGGATTGAAACCCCTAGAAACGGTGCGAGTATGAACTTCTCAACGAGAAGTAGGTAAAATGTAACACATAGTACCATCTACCTTGAGGATATAAAAATAATATAATAATAAGTAATTTATGGTATAAATCCCTAAAAACCATGTAAGAACTTCTCAACGAGAAGTAGGTAAAATGTAACACATAGAACCATAATTTAGTGTACTAATTATATTTTTAAATGAAAAATACTTACAATCAAGCTCCGCCATTTTGACTTTGTATTTTTCTATCTTTTTCGCCAATCTCCTTCTTTTCTTATTTTTTTTGTATTCCTTATCTTCCATGTTGCGTTTTGGCATCTTGGGTTAATATAATCACTTCCCACTACTATAAAAAATAAGCTTTTAATAATTTCTTTTGGAAATTATATTTTTTACGATGCGTCATGCGAGCGCGAAGAAAACGAATGACACTTGTCATTCGTTTTGTCATTCGTTTTGTCGCACAGCAGTGTTGCAAGGTGCCGCTTTTCATTTTTCCTCTAGATCTAAAAAATTGCGTCAAAGAGCAACAGGCTGATATTATATAGCAGGTATATAATATATACCTCGGACTAATTTCAAATATAATATACTAAATGATTAACAATAAGCTTAAACCTAAGTACATGTATAGGTGTATGTCGGGAGTAAGGTCGGCTTACACACTACGGAGAATCAGTTAAAAAATGTACTATTTGATATGGCACTGCAGTTTGTGCCATCTTTAAAATGGGACATAGGTGTGCCCATATGGCTCTAGCGCCATGTTTTAAGCAATCACTGATTGTGCAAAATGATTTGGTCCGTAATATACCTGCATCATTGTCTTTATAGTAAAGAACCCCAGTGTGTAAAGATACCTGTTCTCTACTTCCTCCAAAGTGGAAGGATTGTATTTCCTCGTTATATTTTAAACAATAATTCTCGCTAAAATCTACGTGTCGAAGTATCTCGTGGTCTTTTAAATTTTGTTTTAGTTCTTGATAACCTCATACTGTAATGTTATGTTTAATTGTGCCTAACAAATATATCTAACGTTGACTCTAATTTATGAATAAAGTTTCGCGGATAATCTTCAAACCTTTTTTTTGTTGATACTATTTTAATCTTTTGCTTTCCATCTTTCACCATATATGGCTTTTTCTCTACAACCCACTGTTGAAATATAATTTTTTTATCATTTTTAAATTCGTGATAGTTCAAAACTTTATTTGCGCAGAATTTACACGAACGTTCGAGATATTTTTGCCTTGCATCACAACAGAGACTATTAATAACATGAGTTCCAGAAGTTTCAGAGATAATCTGTGCATTTTTAAGAGCCCTAATTAAAAGATTTACATTAGAATGTAACTTGCATTGACAAGTATCTCGTTCTGGTTTAGGGAAAACTACACAATAGGGTCTATACTTACAGAAGGTCGAATAACTTACACTAAATTGCTTCTTTACAAAATTTTCATGCTAATTCTTTAAATTATCATTCAAGTAACGCTTTTGTTTCTTTAATCCTTTCATTTTGATGTATTTCTTTTTCCCCGCTGCAACTCTACTGTTAGTGACTTCTTAAAAAAAGAAGTGGATCTGTTTTAATAATATTTGTTGTTTTTCCATGACTGTTTTCTTTTGAAAAATGGCAATTTATGAAGTAACTTATGTTTTCTTAATATTGTATCATCGTTAATAATCGTGTCTGCAAAATTTCTTTTGTCTTTCTTTATTTAATATTGATTTATATGTGTTTTTCAGATTTCGGAAAATAGTTTCACTGAAAAGCAGTTGCTTTTTTACTGCTTCCTTCTTTTCGGGTCGTATTTCTGTCAATAATTCATCTACCTTTTTTTTCTATAGAATCACAGACTTTTTGACACTTCTTTTGCCTAATACATCCTTTTCTCTTTCTAGTTTATTTATCCTACCTTTCAATATCTTTACTGTCTTCGTATGATTGTAACGTAAACGTAAGCATCCCTCAAATTTAACTGGTATACAGAAACACCACTCAAGTAATTCGGAACCATGATTAGCCAAGCAGTTCTCAACTTTTTACCAGCACGTTCTCTGTTACAAATCTATTTAGTTTACGCCTCGTATTCGTTTCACGCGGACTTCTTTGTGCAAATACACACATCAAAAGTGTCTAGGGATATTTTAATTAAACCTAAATAACTAAAATTCTATTAACTTTTTGTTAAGACACCTACACTTTAAAATAAACCTTGTTTAATTGCCTATCTAATCTGATAATAAACTTTTAGATAAAGTTAAATTTAAAAAAAAACTTAGAAGAAGAGGAAAAACTCAACAAAATTTCAATTTAACTTTATTTTTGAAATTTCAAAACCTAAACAACAAAACAATTTTTTTTATAAAAATTGTTGAAAACTTAAAATTAATAATTCGTGGATCCACCTAAGACTCTCCTGACACATCTGGAGCGGTTCTGCATACTCAAAACAAGGGTGTCAATATCCTGTTGTGGAGTACTGTCCCAAATCCTGCTAAGATGCAAGAAAAGCTGGTTTTGATGCACAATATCAACAGGGAAATTCCTACGAGCTCTTCTCTGAAGCATATTCCAGGCATGCTCAATAGGATTTAAGTCAGGGATTGTGCAGGCCGGTCTAAAGCTTGATAACATGCTGTTGTAACCAACCTGTAACGATACGCGCCGTATGTGGACGGGCATTGTCGTGCATTAGCTGGAAATTTTGTCCCATTTGCTGTTTGTAGGGCAAGATTACAGGCTCTAGCACCTCATCTCGGTATTTCGAGCAGTCATATTGCCTTGTATCCAAACGAGGTCCGTTCTACCCGCCGAGACGAATTCCTGCCAAACCATAATCGTGCCACCTTAATATGCATGAACTTGTTGTGGGTGCTGCAGTCGATTCCAACGTCCAGTTTTCTCCAAACGCGAAACTCTTCGCGAATCAGGATGAAATCCAAACCTAGATTCATCAGTGAAAAGCACAAGTGACCATTGAGAATGGTTCCAGTTTTCGTGTGCAATAGCCCATTGTAATCTTCTTCCTCGATTACCTCTCCTTAGTGCTGATACCCAAAATGGCCTACGAGCACGTAGATTGACTTCATGCAGTCGCCTTCTCAAAGTTTGACCGCTTACCAGCAAACCATACTCTCTCTGTAGCCTTTGAACCAATTGCATCGCCGCTGCATTTAGTTGACTTCGTGCAGCATTTACTATGAATCGGTCCTGTACATGTGTTGTAATGCGTTGAGGTCCTCGGTGCCGTTCCACCACTTCCTCCGTGGCACGATAACATGACCAAAGCCTGGATATAACGCTTTTTTTTTTTTTTTTTTTGGTGAGTGGGAAATCATCCAATGACTGCTCCCGTCCTGGGTGCGACGGGAGGGCGTGTCAGACTCTTACTGACTAAAACCCACTCATGTTCCTTCGATTGCCCTTTATGTTCCAGGGTCACGGTAACCACTATAAACATTCCGCAACCCCGGACATTCCGCAACCCCGGGCATTCCGCAACCCCGGTGGATATAACGCTCTGACTGGTCTTCATGGCTTCAGAAACGGCAATTATGGGACAGTATTCCACAACAGGATATTGACACCCTTGTTTTGAGTATGCAGAACCGCTGCAGATGTGTCAGGAGAGTCTTAGGTGGATCCACGGAATATTAATTTTAAGTTTTCAAGAATTTAAAAAAAAAAAATGTTGTTTTGTTTAAGTTTTGATGTTTCAAAAATAAAGTTAAGATTGAAATTTTGTTTGAGTTTTTCCTCTTCTTCTAAGTTTTTTTTTAAATTTAACTTTATCTAAAAGTTTATTATCAGATTAAATAGTCTATTAAACAAGGTTTATTTTAATCTGTACATATTTTAACAAAAAGTTAATAGAATTTTAGTAATTTAGGTTTAATTGAAATATCCCTAGACACTTTTGATGTGTGTATTTTCTAGAAATATTAATTATTTAAAATGTATTGGCATTACGTAAGTCTGCTTTGAATTAAGATTGAAATTATGTATTTATTTACATAACAATTACATTAATTCCAAAAGAAAATTAAAAAAAATCGTCATTTGAAAATATTTTTTCTAAAGATAGAAATACCGTAGGTTGGAACGTTATGCGCACACTACGAAAATAAATCGTTGTGAAGAAAATTCATCAATGAAATGTACTACAATCAGCAAACTGCGAAAATAAATCGTTTACGATTAGGTATGTAGTGTAATTCAACAGTTCCCAGACTTACGATATTTTTTCGCAACTATATTTTATTGTAAAAGAAAATTCGTCAATCTGTGAACAACAGAAATGTGCTACAATCCGCGCTCTGCGAAAATAAATCGTTTGTGAATATGTTGTGTTTTTCCTATTGTTCACAGACGCGATATTTTTTCGCAACGATATTAAATCGTAGTGCACGCATGGCCCTAAGTCGTAGAGCAAAGTAAGGATTCAAGTTTACATCCTATTACCTAAATTTGTTATTAATTTAGTTACAATGGGGAAGAAGCAGCAACGTGGATGATCTTTGAAAGATATGCTCTTTGAACGGATAAAGAAAAAGTACTGAGTACCTACATAAACCATGAAACACTGTACTTTAAACTTATTTATCTTTTCAAAGGCGTCAACTTTCTTTTCTGCGCCTGATATGTGATCTTTCGTGGTTCGAAAGAAAATACAAGGGCGATAGAGACATTTTCAGCATTTTCTGTGTAGTTTCAATTGATTTCGCTACATTTAAGAGTCCTCGGGACCACTCTTAAATTTAGGGGTTGCTCAAATCAGATTGACAGTTGATTTGACAGCTAGATTACGTTGAGTAGCGTTTCTGTATACGAATTTTGTACTGCGTGGCGTTTTTACACAACTTAATTTAAGAAGCTCCAAATTTTAACAGATACTCAAAAGTAAGTTTTGTGAATATGAAATCAAAGTTTAAGAGCTGCTCAGTCGTTTAAGCAGCTCTTAAATATTTGAGTAGCGTTTCAGTATTCGGGCATTAGATAATTGTGTAGACTTATTATTGTGCCTGATTCTACTTGGACCTGGTTCAGCTACCAAAGGGTACGTGGGGTTCTGGATTAACGCAATAATTTGACTCACTCTGGGGTGGTGAGTTTTCCACCAATATTCTCTCTAATGTTTTTTGCTTCTTCTTTCTTTCTTAGATAGTTTTGAGAATTTTTCCGCCAACGCCTTCGTTGTTCTCGTTGTGCTCTAGGAGTCATGTTTGTAGTACTACAAATCTTATTCTTATCTTTTCTCACTAAGTACCTATTTCTTTCTTTTTCTTTCTGTATGGAATACAATTCGGGATTGTTTTTTATTTGTGCATATTTTTCTCGTTTACGTAGCCGATCTTTGGCCAGTTTTTCTTCTCTTGTTAACTTTTTACGCGATTTCCCCATATTTATTAAATGAAATATTAAAAGTAAATAATTAATAAACTATACGCAAAAACACATGTTTCATGTAGATACATTTTAAAGTAGAACACAGTTATTTTTAAATAAAAATAAAAATCGTTCATTTCCTTCCAATGGAATAATAATAATAATAATATATCTATTTATTATAAGTAGATTGTACATAGCATAAAGAGTTGTCTTATAAACTAAAAAGAATAATAAAAGCAGAACCAGTACAACAGTATAAGGGGTCTTAGGAGTCCCTTTTTCTAAATTAGGCAGAAAAATCTGTCTGTATCTTAGGAAAGAGTATCCATTTATATGGTCTTACTAGTGGTTACTAATTAATTGGTACGTGCAGTGGAATGGATGGTAATGCAAAGGAGATGAATAAAAAATTCCACCATATTTATTGATAATTTCGTTGTCGAATACATTGGCAATTTGATATTTAAACAAGACCAATATGGCTATTAGCGATATAATAATAATAATAATAACCCTTTTATTTCATTCCCTTAGTAAATAATACATTTCATTTAATAAATATCATTGTAGAATGAATTAATTATTTAATGTGCAACATGCACTGCACTACAAAATTATATTTTAAATTAAAAAAAAAATATTTGCATTCACAATTTTAGGTACACATTTTAAATTAAATAATAATGTTTTCTGTTAATTATATTATTTTGTTATTGAATAACACTCAATTAAAGGAAACCCCTGTACGGGTAAAGGCCTCCTCCAGACGAGACCATTTCTCTCTATCTTGAGCTTTCTCCATCCAGTTCTCGCCAGCGACAGCTCGGATGTTATCCACCCAGCGCTTGAGCGGGCGGCCCACACGTCGCTTACCAGTGCTAGGGCCTCTCCACTTGGTTACTCTCTTTGTCCATCTTCCATCAACATAACGAGACAGGTGACCCGCCCATTTCCATTTCAGCTTTCTTACATAGACTATTGTGTCTGTGACCTGTGTTCGTTTGCGGATTTCAGTGTTGTTTACTTTGTCCGAAAGCTTAAGGTTCAGTATACTTCTTTCCATCTATTAGTGATATACATATTACGAATTAAAAAACCGGCCAAGAGCGTGTCGGGCCACGCTCAATGTAGGGTTCCGTAGTTTCCCGTCCGTCACAATAAGTGTTCCCACTTATAACTTAAAAAAAGGCTTTTGTTACGTTGACATAATAAGTACGCAGAAATTATTTTGTACAACCTTTTTGTCCTTTTTGTACAAAAAATGTTCTTTCTATCAAGTTCAAAATGATTTTCCTAGAAAGTCCTTATAAAGTTCTACTTTTCAGATTTTTTCATATTTTTTAAACCTACGGGTCAAAAATTAGAGGGGGGGGGACGCTTTGATTTTTCCTTTTGGAGCGATTATTTCCGAAATTATTGACATTATCAAAAAATGATTTTAGTAAACCCCTATTCATTTTTCAATACCTATCTAACAATATATCACACGACAGCTAGGGGCTACCCTAATAAAACATTTGTTTCCAATTTTTATTTTACCACTTTGTCGGCGTGATTAATATACATATTGGTACCAAATTTCAGCTTTCTGGTGCTAACGGTCACAGAGATTAAGCGAGGACGGACGGACAGACAGACAGACATGGCGAAACTATAAGGGTTCCTAGTTGACTACGGAACCCTAAAAAGTAATTTGCTTAACATGTACCTTGTGAAATCGAAGGAATGTGATGAATTGATTTATAGACGAAACACTGTCAACAAATTCGAAGATAGTAATAATTTTAACAGCAATAAGCGCACGTGCACTCGTTTCTGTTACCAGGGCCGACTGACAGGTATAAACACGTTTTAGTGTGAAGTGTGTCGGAGACCGTCTCGTATTCTCTTAAATTAAGAAGTTTCTGTGTACGGATGGTAATGAAGTTTTTATTGTGACAATTTAGAAAAGGAGTTTTTTCGTATATCCCTTTATGGGGCTCTGTCCATATATTGGACACCACACATTTTGAATTTTCGCGGCTAAACTAAACGTTGGACAAATGTCACTTTTGGCTCTTTGGGTTGAGCCTCTAGATACTGTTAACAAAACGTAAAAAAAAAAAATACTTACATGGCCGACTTTTATCAGGTGATCGATCTTATATCAAAAATTAATGATTTTTGAGTGTTGTTTATAAATCTAAGAAAATCTTCAAAAGCAATGAACCAAAAGGTAAGTTTTGTTTTACGTATCGTTCCAAATGTTGTAAATATGAGGTAAAAGCTCTGATTTTTGAGAATTTGGTTCACATGTCTTGTTAGAAACGAAAAACTATGACGTCCATATTTTGGACACTGCCCGCGTAGATAATGGAAATTTTTCGTGGTTCAGATTTATGATTTTTGTTTTTTTTTTTGTAACTGAGTGTTTCTATTTCAGACGATTCCATTAGATAAACTGGAAGATGTTCTGGAAGACCTGTTCGCATTGTCGGATGGTGAACACTCCGAAGACGATAACGAAAGTGACGAGAACGACACCGAAACTATTTTCATACCGCCAAGTAATGCTGAACTTCAAGAAATTTTGGATCCAAACTTGCCTCTTAGATCTGTATCAGATTCAAACCTGGGGATAGAGTCGTCTTCTCCTGCAGGTACAGTTGTATCACATACTAGCTCCACACAGCCACATCCTTCTCCTGGAACTTCTAGATTGTCTCCTGTTCTAACAACTGTTTCTGCAACTCCAATACCAAGAACTATTACACTTCCTGCTGATGTAGTAGATACAGAATCGCCTGACGATAGCTCCGATAGTGATGACGGTGATGAACATTGGAAAAAAGCGCAGTTTCCTCACAATCCGCCAATTGATAAATTCGATGATAGAGTATTGAAACCGAAACAGTTTATTCCGAACAGAAGTAGTCCTGCTGTATATTTTAGAGCTTTTTTTACGGATGAAATCCTAGCTACCATTGTTGACCAAACTAATTTATATGCAACACAAAACCGCCAGAAAGATTGGGAACCTGTCACAATAGCTGAACTGAAAGCGTTTTTTGGAATTTTGATATTCATGGGACTTCATGTCCTTCCTAATGTGACACTATACTGGTATTCTGATCCGCTGTTTTGCGTAAAAGAGGTTGCAGACGTCATGCCAGTGAAGCGATTCAAAAAAATTCTGTCTAATTTACACATAAATGACAATAGTAAAATGCCTAAGAGAAATGAACAAGGGTTTGATAAACTTTACAAAGTCAGACCTTTGATCGACAGCATGAATGATGCTTCTCAAAATAGTGGATCATGCTCTTCCTCACAAAGCATTGACGAATGCATGATAAAATTTGAGGGTCGCAGCACGCTCAAACAATACATGCCAAAAAAGCCCATCAAGCGAGTATTCAAGGTTTGGGCGCGCTGTGACAGTCTGACGGGGTATCTTTACCAGTTTGAAGTATACACTGGTAAAAAAGACGACACCACGGAAGTTGGATTAGGTGCAAGTGTGGTGAAAGGACTGTGCAAAAAACTGATTGAACAAAATGCTGAAAACACCCATGTCGCGTTTGACAATTTTTTTGCCTCCTGTGAACTAATGCAATTTTTAGTCGAAACAAATATATACTCAACAGCCACAGTACGTCAAGACCGCACAAATTTGCCTGAATTGATAAAAAGCCACAGGAAAAAGAAAAATACACCTAAACCAGCTGCTCTAAAATTGGCCAAAGGCCAACACAAATGGCGAGTCAACAAAAATGTTGCACATTCTTCGTATGGATGGATACCAAATTGGTATATGTGCTAAGCACAGCATATCACCCTCGACAAAAGAAAACCTGTAAAAGAACGCAAAAAGATGGGACGAAGTCTGATATTGCTTGTCCTTTGGGCATTTTAGAGTACACAAAAAGGATGGGAGGTGTGGACAGATTCGACCAGAAAAGGGGCACTTACCCTATTTCAAGACGCAGTAAAAGGTGGTGGATGCGTATATTTTATTTTTTGTTGGACGCAGCTATCACAAATGCCCACATACTTCATACCCACAATGACAGAGTGCATAATCCAATAGGTGCATTGCAGTTCCGCACTGACCTGGCACGTAACCTGATCAACAATTACAGCTCCCGGAAACGAAGGGTATCTGTTTTGCCCAACTTTCCAACCAAAAGACCAAAGGGACCAACAAGCAGGCAGAAGTCTATTTATGGTATCCCTGATGAGATAAGGCTGAATGATGTGGGATCGCATATGCCGGGAGAGCTGCCCAGTTATAGAAGGTGCAGAGCTTGCAGCAGTAAAGCTCTTGGAAAAAAGAGCAAAATAGAGTGTGTCAAATGCAAAGTGCCATTATGCATTGCACCTTGTTTTGCACAATTTCATACGTGAGAAAGGGCAGTGTCCAAAATGTGGACACCATAATTTAAAAAAAAAAAAAAAAAAAAAAACGTGTTCAAAAATTTTCATTAAATATTAGTTTTAACATCCACGTGTTTAATTTCTAACATATAAGCCAGAATCTTCTGCCCCATAAAGGGATATAGATTGCATTTCATTGATAACTAAAATACATAACTTATAGGCCAGGCTTAATCTTTAACATTGCGTAATAGTTGAACTCATAATTTCGAAGGAACGCAAATAAATATTGAAACATCTGTCCAACTCCCTAGCTGGAAACGGAAAGGAATGATTTTATATATATACTTTTTTTATTATTTAAACAACTATTATGTAATATTAGCGATACTACTTTTAAAGTGATTATATCTTTACCTACAAAGCAAAAAATAGTTCACTTTTTCTAATATACTCCTGGGTAAATTTGTCTGGAATTGCTTTTTGCACGAAACCACGGAATAACCCTTAAACTGAAAGGACTGCAAGGAATTTCTTTGAACCACTAATCGATAATCGTTACATAATTGGACGATTAGAATAGACGATTAATCGTAATCATTTCATCACTAGTTAAAACTAGGCACTAATAAAAACATAAAATTAAAATATTAACTTCATATAAAAGCTATCAGCATGTTAGTAAGTATATATACTTACTAACATGCTGATAGCTTTTATATGAATGATTGTTTAAAAATAATAGAAGTTACAAAAACTTACTTGGAAAATAGTACATCGCAATCTTTTTATTTCTCTTGTTTTAGTCATGCGTCACAAAACACTTGGTCGCCCAACACTATTCGTTTTCTTCCATCAATATTGATAAATTTGTGATATTTTTTATTAGAAATATTAAAATGCAAATAATATTAATATTCAAATTTTATTATATAGAAGTAAGTATCACAGAGTACAGAACAATGCCATTGAGGTTATCACTTAGAGGTAGGACCTCATGCACTTACACAATTACTAATCATGGTAAGGCAAAATATTTAAATACAACACTCCTGCCTTTAAGCCTTCCATGTAACTAAGTATTAAAGTTAAGTACGGTAGTAACAGTTTCACGTGGACACTTACTTTACTTACAGTTTTACATTCAAAAACAACAACAAATTAAAGATGATTTAATGTATCTATTGACAGCATGCCAATTTTATCTCTCAAGTATTAAAACTTATCTTTTGGCAAAGCTTTTGTCAAAATGTCAGTACATTTCAGTAATGCTAGGTATTTCTGTCTCTCTAAAACTTTGGTATATAGCCAACCATATGGAAGGGCTGGGCAAATTGAATTAAGTGATCCTAATAGTTGTGAAAATTCTCTTATTTTGCAAGTATTAATGTGTCTAAATGATTTAATTCTTTCTAGAATTACTAATTGTTTTTCATGTGGAACTGACAATGTGAGGTCTGTTGAATTTAAAATAAAACCTAGATATTTGCATATTTGGCTAGGTGTTATAACACTTTTTTCATAATTTATTATAAAACCTAAATCTTGTAAAAGTTTGCATGCTATCTGAATATCTTTTTTGCACCTCTGTTGACATTTATTAAAATACAAACTGTCATCTAAATAACATGTTAATATAATGTTATTATTTCGTAAATATGTACTAACTGGTTTGAGAAGTTTTGTGAAAACAAAAGGGGCTGTGCAAAGGCCATAGGGTAGGGCATTAAATTCGTATAGTAATCCATCAAATTTAACTTTAAGAATTTTTTACATTGGGTTTAGATACTAAAAATATGGGAGATGTAAATTGTTCTGCACAGTATGAACACTCAGAGATTGCTCCTAGATGTAAAAGCTTTTGAATCTCAGAAGAGATCATGTTTTTCTCATTTTTTGGCCAGTGTTGTGGCTCAATGTCATGAGATGGTGGTATTCTAGAAAACGAAATATCATACCCTTGTATCCATCCCAAGACTACAGGGTCATTTGTTTTGTAGCCAATTGTTTTTAAAATATTTAAGCCGGCCTGCATGTATGTACCTTATCCTCTAGCGGTAGTGCTTGGGCTTGGATTTCATTGGAGGGCATTGGTCTGGTCTGGTCTGGCGAGGTCGATCGAAGCGAGCCTGCTTCTTGTTAAAGTTCTGCTGAAATGGCCCACCGCGAGATTGTTGGTATTGATGCTGATGTTTCTGCGGCGGGCCTCTCCAGTTTAACTGTCTCTTTGTCGATGTTGTAGATTTTGTCTTTCTGGTTTCTGCAATTTGTGAACTAGTTCGTTGTATTGACTGTGCAGCTTTTATTTTATCTGCACAGTCTATTCCAAATAAAAATGAATCTATTTTTGTATTTTTGACGGCTTCCTGGATGACTTTACTGGCACCGGATAGGGCAAAAAACTTTCTGGAGGAGGAGTCTTGATGGTGTACTTCCGATGCAATCTTTGCGGCATCGTTTATCTCCTCGATAAGCTTCTTACTGTTTATGTCACCCTTCAATATGTTTTTGAGGGATCGACCCCAGCATGTCATTAGGTTTCCGATAAAATTTTGTCTATTAACTATTCTTCTACCTCTCTTAACGGATGGTTCCGAGAGAGTAGCTAGTAGCTCAGCGTTCATTATTGGTGCAACTGCATTAGGAAAGTTGGATGGAGTGGGGTATTTTTCGATTAATTTGTCTCGGGCATCCTTACCCAGTCCTTCTGACATTATTTTCGTCCAGCGGAGGGCCAATTCAGGTCGGATAGGATCACCGAACTCTTCTTTCTCCTCTCCCTCTTTTCCTAATGCGAGTAAAAACTCCTCAGGGAGTTGATCATTTTCTGAAAAAGATTATACTTTATTTAGAAAAGGAGTGAAATGTCTATCCGCTCAGTGATAGCGCTTCAATAAATGATATATACTTATTACACAGTATTATGTCTAGGAGCATTGTCTAACCGCAAGGTGCTAGCGCCTGCTCGATTTTAGATTTGTTAGGTAGTGAGACACTGTCTATCCTCTAGTGATAGCGCCTGATGTCAAAATATAATGTTAATATAGGTATAGGTAGGTATACGGCCCAGGCGTTCAAAGTTTAAATTAGTTATGTACTTATTCCAAAATAAATGTACGACAGACCTGTATAGTAGTTGGCTTCTGTTTCATTGGCATTGATACTCGTAGATTCCTCTATAACCATGGTCTCCGTTGCCGACGGTGGCGGCGGCGGCGTATATTGTCGTGAAGATGGACGACATGGTGATTCCTCTTCTGAATCTTAAGACAAATTCTTTAATTTGTCTTCTAGTTTCCTAATTTTTTTCTTTAAGTAGTTTGCATCTTTACTTTTCCTTTTTCCCATTTTTACTTCCAAGTAACTTAAACACACTGTTCTTAAAACTTTCAAGAAAGTAGGAAAAAACCCGTTAGAAAAAACTAATAATTATGGTGGTCAGCAATAAGCGAAATGTCATTTAACCCTAGAACCCTACTCGGGGTGCTGGAGCACCCCATCGCGTTTTGTTTTTAAATTTATTCCTTTTGATTTTCAATTCACAGGTTTATGCGCCAGAGTATTTTACTGTATTGTGACCCGCTTCCGATTGGTTAGTCACGCGATGGCGGCCGTACTGTGTAGACGTGTGTACTTGTGACGCGGGGTGCCCAGTGAAGGAAAATTGCAAGTATTTTTTAATTTTTTACAATATTTCTTTCTTATGTTTGTAAGCCGCGGGCAGCAACTACTTTTATAATATTTATGATAATAAATCGTGAAATTCTCAAAATTTCGTTTTATTTTATCTGATACTGGTATTAGATTTACTAAATGATGATTAAAATTTATTTGTTTATAGATGGCTGCTTGCAGACAATTAATTAGAAGATGAGGAAATTTATGGCATATTGGATACGGAGTCTGATGATAATGAGGAAGAGGAACATGCTAACAAGTTAACAACTGAGGAATTGGATGATGAACCAGATGGCTTTATTGAAGATTTTCGCCTAGTCGATGCGGGTAATGATACTGTGGTTGATGCGAATGACGATGTTACTGTGGATACACATACTGATGCAGATATCAACAGTGATGATGACATTAATTTGCGAGAGTTATCAGATAATTATAGAAGACAGGGAAAACTAAAAGTTCTTGAAGTGCCTAGAGCTCTTTATGGAAAAGGGAAGAATAACAGACACAAATGGAGTGGAGAACAACCAACGAGGCGTCGAATTGCGCAACGCAATATATTACTTCATATAATGGGCAACAAAGGTCCCGCAAAAGATATAACTACGCCGATACAAAGTTGGTCTCTTTATTTTACCGACAAGGTACTGGACATAATTGTCAAACATACTAATGCAGAGATAGAAATACAGCATATTATGAAAATCTATTATTTTTTTTCCTTTTTATCTATGTAGTGTACATAGAGGTGGCCCAAAATCAAACATCTCCTTTATGGTCGTTTAATAGATAATCTGTATTATTAACCGGTATCCGGAAGCGGACATTGTTTTGTTTGAGATAACATTCGTATAAAATTTTAGGTTAAACGTCGTTTGTTTATTTTATCGTACTTAGGATATTTAATTCCTATGGGTATAGTATTAATTATTTCAAAACCAACCTGTAACGATGAATCCATCAAGGATTCAATATAATATTTGCACAACAAACCTTGACCTTGAGTGAGCTGCACATCATATTTGTTGTTTGTTTATCAGAAAACACTATATAGTTTATTCGTAATACGTAACACCACGTAACATTTCATAATAACACTGATATAATATTGTTTTAAGCTATTATTATCGTACAAAAACAATAAAAATAACATTTTTATCACGAGGACTAATGTGACAGCGCTGCACAAAAAACCGTAAATGACAAGTAGAGATGTGACACGAGGAAACTAACTTTTTTTTAGCTTTAAAATTGTGACTTGGCGCTAGTACAAACAGCTTACTACACGTTAAACGGTCTCGGACAAGGAGAAAGTATAATTAGGTATTCACTGTTATTTAAGATACTAAAACGATCGACTCTTGTTTTGTAATTTCGTCGATTAACACCATTTTTTTCATCTGATTCCGAGTTACTCCAGTCCGATAACATTTCTAAATTACTCAATTAACTATCTGAACGAGATACATATTTTACAATATTTTAAAGGAAATATCGAAAACTAATTAATGATTTTGTAGATAACCAACCGAAATCGGGCGGTAAATAAAATTTATACGACTCGTAACTTTTACAGCTCGTTGACGTTTTATTTTTATTATATCAATCAATCAATCAACCATCGGCTAACATCTGCGTACATTTGGCTTACGGTTTATTTGCGCGACTCCGAGCATATCCCGGACGAGCCTCCAATTTGTGGGAGTTATGCTCGAAGAAAAACACCTTCTAAAACAAACTGACTTTTTATTTTGGAAAAAACCTCCACCGTAGTACATCTTTCCTTTACAGCTATCGCCATATTCCTTTCGTATATATCTATCCTTTTCTTTTCTGTCATTCATCCCTTTCACTCAGATACGTTTCGTTTCCTTTCACTCATTACGTTCCGATTCCCACATAAATTTTATCTTTAAATTTTCCATTATAAAGTTGGTTTAATATATTTTCTAAGAAATATTTAAAAAAGTATTTTATAAATACTTTTAAAAAAGTATTTTATTTTAAATTGGAATGTACATATGGACAACGTCATCGGACGACTAACCTTGTAGAAAGTTGGCATTCCAAATTTAATTTATATTCTTAATTTAAAATGAAAAAAGAAATATAAGATTAGTTTTATACTAATATAATGTTGATTTGTTTAATCTTCAATAATGATTGTGATTTTAGTCATTTTTTGTTATTGTAGTTAGATAGTTTGTTAGATTTTTGTATAGTTGGTAAATATACAAAACATACGGTGATTTTAGCCAATTTTTATGTAGGTACTTCTAGTTATAATTTATTAGATTTAAGTTATTACGATTTTGCATGTACTTGGTTAATATACATAAAAAATATATTGATTTATCTAGTCTTCAATAATTACTGTGATTTTAGTATATTTTTTAGTACTGTTATAATTTTTTAGATTTAAGTTATTATGATTTTGCATGTATTTAGTTGGTAAATAAAAAAAAATAAGAAGTGATTATTCACTGTTGATAATGTAAGTAAATTAAAAAAAAAACTATCGAAATAATCTCATCGGCACAAATATTGGCGACACACACAAGCGTTATACTTTTGCCTAATACATCAATAATATTATACACAACAAGTAAAACTTAGGTATTTTTATTATTTTATTTTCTTTTAAATCACTCATTTACTGCGGCAACTGAACCGTCTAATTTTGTCCAGGCAAATAAAAAACGGGATATTTATTTCTGATCTGATTCTAATATATTCTATATTTAAGACCGGCCATTGGCATAGCAGGTAGGAGTTTCAGCCGCTGAGTTTCGTCGGGTCAGAGCCCATTCGTCCCCCAGCATAAAGTTGTGGATTCGGCCCCTATATAGGTGCCCATTTGATTGGTCTCCTGGTAGGGGACCAATTAATATTTTGATAAAAAATATTATTTTTAAGGTACCCATTCGTCCCCTCTAATATATATACAATATAAGTTTAAGATTCGGCACCTTTTCAGGTGCCGAATTGGTCCCCAGAGATAAAATTAGCTATATTTTACATAAGAAACGGTTAACATAGTACACTTGTGAACAGTTTATTAACGGAATTAATTTAATAAATCATAACAGAGATGATTGAAGAGCTATGATGAATGATAATCATGATAATAATATAAACCGTCGATAGGCTTACGATGTAATATTGTCTCTCTACGAACGGCTTGTTAAAGAAACTGGTTACAAAATAGGTAAAGTGTTTTGTTTGTATGTTATGGCTGCCTCGGTGACATATTGGTTCTTGAAAGTGACTGCGAATACGAGACTGATCAATGTGTCTTGCAGTTGGTAAATATAAAAAAAATCTTTGTGTAGTTGGTAAATATACAAAAAATACGGTGATTTTAGCCAATTTTTATGTAGGTACTTCTAGTTATAATTTATTAGATTTAAATTATTACGATTTTGCATGTACTTGGTTAATATACAATAAAAATAAATTGATTTATCTAGTCTTCAATAATTACTGTGATTTTAGTATTTTTTTTTAGTACTGTTATAATTTTTAGATTTAAGTTATTATGATTTTGCATGTATGTAGTTGGTAAATATACAAAAAAATAAGAAAGGATTATTTACTGTTGATATGTGTTCTATTCTTTTTTGCATATTTGATTTATGTGATGGTCAATCAAGGCTGATTTTTTTGTAAAAGAGTTGTATTTTATTCGTTTCTAGGACATTGTGATTTGGCATGTGTTTTGTTGTTAGTAAAAATGTTGGTTTTACATAGTTGATAAAGACTGATTTTACTTTTTATATTTCTTTATACAAAGTTATTGTGATAATGCATTATTTTGTAGATAGTTATGATATCACCCTACCTGCCATAAATTATAGATTTGTCACACATACTTAGTGTCAAATTGGTCTCGCTTCACTGATTTTACGACCGACCTCTTAGATAACATTTTCCATTGAAAACCATTCCTAGTTCGCCGATCATAGGTTTCTGTAGTCCTAAGCAAGTTTGTTGTAATATTAATTTTTATTTTATAATTAAATAACAAGTAGTCAAACTCAAGTCTTTAATTTGGTCGACCGTACTTCCCGCCACCGCTCGCTACAGCCACGACAGCAAAAACTTAACTGGCGCAGTCGGTAGGATACATTTGCTTGATTCACTGGTAACGTGATCAACCAAAGAAGTACACTACGAAGAAAGAAAACTTCAACGGGTCAACCAACAACTACACGTTAACGGGTCAGCGAAGAAGAAGTTCCTGGCAGAAAAGGACATCGCATCGTGACGACCACATCTTGAACAACAACAGCAACGGGTAACGCAGCTCATATACCTACGGCAACTCCGAATCGGTAGGAAATAATATTTTAATTTATTATTTCTTTCCTTAATTAAATGAACAACGAAAATCATCCAGGCAGAGATTGTATTAGACAGCGGTCAATACTAATCGCCCTGTTGACTATCGTTTGTAACTTAAAAAGTAAATTGCGCGAGTTAGAAGCTTTTTATAGACACTTACTCTACGTATGTAAAGTGCATCACGAGCAACCGCGAAATTTAACGTAACGATTTTGCTTAAATTGCGAATTGTATTAAAATATATTCAGATTTTGAAACTATACGTTTGAGTTGTTAAATATTGTATAAATATTGTACTGCGAAATTTTATATTTGCGAATTTATAAATATTGTGTATTAATACTTGAACTCTAGGTTACTGGTAGACTAAAATCACTTAATATTACTGTGATCAGAATATTTTAAAACAGTTCATTTACGGGTATTGCATAATACTTAATTATTGGGAACAAGAAATCAAAATATACTTATTCTAAACCCAAAAATAATAAAAAGAAAATGTCACTAAAGAACATTACTATTGTTCCCTTGGAGATGCAAAGCATTATTCCATTTTATTCGGGAGATTCCGAAAATAAATCTGCATTCCTCAGCCAATGCGAATAAATATTATCGTTATTTAAAGGAGGAAAAGAGCAGGATGAACACAATTTTCGTGTTATAATTAGTCGTCTTAAAGGAGACGCAAGTAAAATGTATAGCCATAGGCGAAATACCATTAAAACTTATAAAGATTTAAAAGATGCATTAAATCAACGCTTTGGTGATCCTCACAATGAAGGATATTTAATATTGGAACTTGAATCGATTAAAATAAAATCAAACGAAACTTATTAAAAATTTTGTGATAGAATTTCGGATATAAAATCTAAAATTTTCTCGAATCTCGAAGAGCTACAAGATGAAAATATGATAGAGACAAAAGAAAACTTTTATAACAATATGACATTACGCGTTTTTAAGAAAAATTTGCCAACGGAAATGGCCAGAAGCCTTAATTGGAGAAATCCCAAAAATATTGAGGACGCATTAAAAATTGTGTTAGAAGAAGAAAACTTCGATCACGAGAGATTATTACAAGACAAAATTAAAAATCTTTATATTTTAAACCGTAAATCAAATTTTAGAAATGACTTTCCTAATAAAAATGTTATTCGTCCAAAATTGCAACCCCATCTACCTCAAACAAGCCAAAGATTTAGTAATTTAAGTACGCAAGAGCAAGGTCAACAAAGATCATCTTTTTATGGTAAAAATTATCATAATTATAATTTACGACCAATGCAATACAGACCTAACTATTATTCAAATAAAAATCAAAATTATGTAAATAATTATGCAAATAAAAATCAAACACCGTGTTACGTAAAAAGAGAAACGCAACAACCTAATTTAAACTTTCACGAGCATAAAGAACAATCTAATGAGTCACCTTCGATTCAACAAAATTTAAGTGAAAACAATGGACAAAATTTTCACCCAAAAGCCTCAACTTCTTTTGCACGCAATTGATGTCTGATTTACCATATATTTACGTACTAGAAATAAATGCAAGAATAATGATAGAAGTAAAAGAATAGTTGATAAATATTTTAGTAAAAATATAATATCTGAAGATTTTGAAGTGGTTAGTACGCACGCTGCTTCACAACATAATGGTCAATATAAATTTATTTTATCTATTTAATACAGATAAAAACGTAAAATTTTATATATTCGATTTAGGATCAGAATATGAAGGATTATTTGGCAATGATTTATTATTCCAATTAAAGGCAATTATTAGTTTGGAAAAAGGACAATAATAACGGAACAAGCAGTTATTCCTATATATTTTCAAAGGAACTTAAATAATTTTCAACCAGAAATAATTGAATTGCCACCGCGAAGTGAACAAAGAGTGAAAGTTCCGACGGACCTTATCAACGGTCAAGGTATTTTAAACTTCCAAGAATTAGCTAAAGAAGTACGAATGCCCAGTGCCCTAGTTACATGCAACAAAGGTTATGCGCATACAGTGTTTCAGAACACTACTGATAAGAGCTGTACTCTCAGCATAACATCGAATTTCCGCGTAATAAAATTTGAAAAGAAAAATGAAAATTGTTGCTCTATAAATTATTTAAAATCAAAATCTCCACAAGAAATTGATTATATTTTGGAAAATAATTTACAAAAATTACGATTAGAACACATGAATGAAGAGGAAAAATTCAAAATTTATAACTTATGTCGTGAATTTAAAGACAAATTCTATTGTGAAGAAATTCCATTATCATTCACAAATGAAGTTAAGCATTGCATAAGGACACGTAATAACGATCCAATTTATGTCAAACCTCAGGCGAAAATATTCTATTAAATGAAGGAGATGAAATTTATGCAAAATTAGTTAATAAAAGAAAAGGGAAAGACAAGCCAAGATATGAGAAAGCCATTGTAATTGGAGATGTTGTAAGAAATATTAACCCCATAAATGTTAGGGAACGTATTTCAAAAGTTCCAATGCGAAATGTTAAAAGACCTAATTAATGTTAAAAATTGATTAAATGATGATCACCAAGGTATTGAAAAAGAAAAATGTAAGATAAAATGCATCATGAATTGATAAAATGTAATGAAAAGTAAAATTATAAAAATGACATTGAAAATATAATGTCAAAATGATAACAATTATGTAAATGGCATTGAAATTATTATGTCATAACTGTATGAAATAAATTGAAATAATGGCATTGAAACTATTATGTCATAAATTGAATTATATGAAATATTGTAAAAATTTGAAATGGCATTGAAATATTATGTCAGAAATGTTTAAAATAAATGTATGTAATATGAAAAACGTAGTAAGTACAAAATGTAAAAGTGAAAGTGAAGTGAAAAAGTGGAAGTGAATATTTTATAATGACTTTAAGTGTGTATACTTTAAGCACTACAAAATTGTTAAATAATTTTAAGAAAATACTGTTAAGAATAAGTTGCACAATGAGGTATATTATAAGTTTATATTGTAAATTATGTTAAGCATTTAAATACATTACGCTTTTAATAAAATGGTGAAGGATAATAATTAATAAAAATTATAATAATATGGTAAAGGATAATAATGTAAATCACATTATATTTAATTGTTAAATTGTTAAAATTAGTTCAGACGAATTACGAATGGTTATTAATTTTTATATAAAATGATAATTTTGCATTTGAAATATAACTTCAAAAATTTTCGATATATTTCAAATCTAAGAAGGGAGGAGTTATGATATCACCCTACCTGCCATAAATTATAGATTTGTCACACATACTTAGTGTCAAATTGGTCTTGCTTCACTGATTTTACGACCGACCTCTTAGATAACATTTTCCATTGAAAACCATTCCTAGTTCGCCGATCATAGGTTTCTGTAGTCCTAAGCAAGTTTGTTGTAATATTAATTTTTATTTTATAATTAAATAACGAGTAGTCAAACTCAAGTCTTTAATTTGGTCGACCGTACTTCCCGCCACCGCTCGCTACAGCCACGACAGCAAAAACTTAACTAGATGTCTTTGACTGTACAAAGTACTAACAATTAATTGTTATTTTTGTTATATGTATTGGTATTGATATTTGGTTATTTGTTTGGACACTGGATGTAAATTAATCTAAAATTCAGTTATTACTGGAATTTATTTAAAAAGTAACACAGTTTTATTTTACTGCATAAAGATATTATAGTTATCATATATGTGTACATGTCGTTATGGCCCAGTGGATAAGGCGCCCGCCTCTCGTGTAAGAGGTTGTGGGTTCGAATCCGGGCAAGTACCAATGTGACTTTTTCAATTCATTTGTACTTTCTAAAGTTTATCTTGAACATCACTGACATCCCGTGTTTCGGAAAGCACGTAAAGCCGTTGGTGCCGGTTGTTATTCGTAGAACTTTGACAGTCGTCACTGGTTAGCCAGAAACTCTGACCAGTCTAACAAAGAGGTATCGTGTCGCCCAGTTACTGGGTTGTGGTGGTCTGACAGGCAGTCGCTCCACGTAAAACACCGGTATCCAGCTGAATCCAGTTAGGCTGGAAGCCGACCCCAATACAGTTGGGAAAAGGTCCTTAGGGAGATGATAGTTATCATTTATTTTGCTAAATATTTACAAATGTACTAGAAACCAAAAGTTAATTAATTATTTTGAAGACTTTTTATTAAACTTAATCTTATTTGAAATAAGTAAACATGATATCTACCGAATAACTATATTTTTTATTTTACCCTTTTCTGCGCGACTGTACCAGGACTACCAAGTTGCAGTATACACATATACATGTACTTATATTAGAAGAATTAATAAAAATAAATATTCTTCAGGGGACGAATGGGCACAGGGTGCGAATCTTAGGGGACGAATGGGCTCTGACCTGTCCGCTCCGGTCGAAACAGGAATTCCAATAATATTAACATTTTTTAAGACTTGTTTCGGATGATATTTTTTAAACTTATTTTATGCGGTCAGAATAAAAAGTCAGCAAAAGAGCAATATTAATGAATCAGGTTTTATTTTACTTTATTTTGTACAGTGGTGTTGAAACAGCTTTTTAATCTGGCCGTAGAAATCATAATCTCTTGAACCTTTTCCCAATTATGTTGGGGTCAGCTTCCAATCTAACCAAATTCAACTGGATATCAGTGTTTTACGTAAAGCGCCTGCCTATCAGATCTCCACAACACAGTTACTAGGCGATTCGATATTCCTTGGTTAGACTGGTCAGACCTTCTGAAGACGGGGTAAATATTTTGGCTTCTGAGAGCTCGTAACGACGCGACTGTCAAAGTTCTAAGAATGACATCCAGGACCTAACTCTCAATCTGCAAAACAAGAGCAAGTTTGAAAAAAGTAACCTGCGAACTATCCGTCAAAAATATTAATAAGACATTATTGCCCAATTTGCAATCAGGTGGCCGTGTATAAGATATTTATTTTGCGACCCTGTTGATAGGGTTTAGTGACCTTGACTGCTAAGCCGGAGGAAGAATAAAACGCACGACGGATTCAATTCCCACCCAGGACAAACTTTGTTTGATAAGCATGATTGTTTGTTCTGTGTCCGGGTGTAATATGTATGTATTTAAGAATTATATAAGTATGTAGGTATATTAGTTGTGGAGTTACTAAAACACAAGTTTTGCTTAGCTTGGGTTTAGATGGCCGTGTGGCCGTGTGCGAGTTGTTCCAAAATATCTATTGACTAGCTGTGCCCGCGACTTCGTTCGCGTGGATGTCGGAACCTAACAATGTATTTTTTAGTTCTAAGAGCTGTTGGAGGATACCGATACAAAAAATATTATTTCATTCCAGTGCTTCTTTATAAACAATATTAACTGTGGAACTATCTGGAGCGTACACAAAAAGATTATTGGGTTTGTTTAAGCGTGAAAGAGCTACATTGACCATGGTAAAGGCATCCAAAACATATCCAATGGCGTTTTTTTTTATGGATGAATCATCAAATGACTTCTCCCGTCCCTGGAGAGGGAAGGAGTGTCAGACTTTTACTGACTAAAATCCAATAATGTCCCTTCGGTTACCCTTATATGTTCCGGGGCCGCGGTAACTATAAGATGCATCGACACGCCGTGGACCTGGTCCTAGTCGGGCGGCGAGCTACCTACCGCTCGCCGTCCGCAAGCCCGCGCCTCCGGTGGCCGTCATCATGCGACTCTCGACACGCCTGAGTCTCTGTCCGGGGCGTGAAGCTTGACGCTGCCTCACGCGCCCCGCTGCCTTCGTCTCCAGCGTGTCTGCTTCGCAGAAGGAGGCGACGGCTTCATATTATTTTAAGTTGTTCAAAAGTTAGAGGGTATACACACATAGTTTTTTACTTTTGGAGCGAATTTCCGAAATTATTGACATTATCAAAAAAATATTTTAGTAAACCCCTGTTCATTTTTAAATACCTATCTAACAATATATCACACGTTAGGGTTAAAATTAATAAAAAAAAAACACTTTCCACTTTACATATAAGGGTTAAAATTAATAAAAAAAAACACTTTCAACTTTACATATACCTACCCTAATAAAACATTTTTTCCAATTTTTATTTTACCACTTTGTCGGCGTGATTCTGAAAATTCAAATTTCTAGTGCTTAACGGTCACAGAGATTTAAGCAAGGACGCACAGACAGACAGACGGACGGACAGACCGACATGGCGAAACTATAAGAGTTCCTAGTTGACTACGGAACCCTAAAAATTAAGACGGAATTCGACTGTGCCCCATAAAACTATTCAAAGCGGGAAGATTTGAAAGCGGTTTCGGATTCATCGAAATTTTAATAATTTCGGAAACAAGAAACAAATCAGCAATAATACTACGGAAAAGAAGCGCTTGTTACTTTTCCGTTGTATTATTGCAGATTCGTTTCTAGTTTCCTAAAATTATCCTCAGAGTAAATGAAGACATAAAATAGAATAAACAAAGACTTCATAAAAGGCAAAAGTATGAAGAAATTCAAAAGGGTCCTAAAAAGTATGCAGCCTAAAAAGGAAAAGAAAGTTGACGATATTTAAAATGCAAAGAACAGAATAAAATAAAGTCGATTAATGACTTAACGCCACGACAACAAAGACAGAAAATAACAATGGTAAGAAAATCGTCAACGATATATAGAGAAGAAGAAAAAAGAAAAAGCAATACAGCAATGTTTCTTGATAATTCTCCACCTACCAGTGATGATGAAGAAACAGATCTTCAAGTGCTTCAAATTAATTAAGTTGATCCACTGGAGGGACCGTCAACTTCTAAACTTGAAGTCGACAAGAATAAAGAAGATGAAGTTAAAAGAAAAAGTGAAAACTGCGTTATCGTAATACGTCGTATCCGTTACATTTACACTAAAAGAATTGGAACATTGAAAAAAAAATTTTTTTCATAAGGAACAAAAAGTGATGATGAAGAAACAGATCTTCAAGTGCTTCAAATTAATTAAGTTGATCCACTGGAGGGACCGTCAACTTCTAAACTTGAAGTCGACAAGAATAAAGAAGATGAAGTTAAAAGAAAAAGTGAAAACTGCGTTATCGTAATACGTCGTATCCGATACATTTACACTAAAAGAATTGGAACATTGAAAAAAAAAATTTTTTCATAAGGAACAAAATGAGAAGAGGGTACTGAAAAAAATGTTAGATCGACTTAGGAAAGAGTTACCTTTTTTTATTGTCTCTATATCTTTTAGCCCTTTCTTTCCATTGATTCCTATTTATTCTCTGAGTACGTGAAGTAAACTGATTAATAGTTTTTACCTATCCATTTTCTTTTTTCCGTTGGTACCTTTCTCTGTCTTTCCTTCTTCTCTCTTTTAGTTGTTCTTCTGTTAACTTCTGTCGATGTCGTCTCATTTTGACTTGCTCCCTACGTTTTTGATGTTTTTTTACCTCTGACATGTTGTCCTTTTTGGGTGGTTGGCGTGTACGCGGTGCCAAGATACAGCTAAAGCGTGGATGTGCAACGCCGGGGCGAAGTCCCGCTGCCCCAAATTATCGCGGCGCGGCTCACGGAGCTCATGGTGGAGTGGAGACAGCGACTGTCGCAACCTAGTGCTGGGCACGCCGTAATAGCGGCGGTAAGACCCCTCTTTGAGGGGTGGCTGGAGAGGCGCCACGGCGCTCTTACGTTTTGCTTGACACAGGTCCTCACCGGACATGGTCAGTTTGGGAGGTTCCTGTGTCGGATTCGGACGGAAGCGACGCCTGGGTGTCACCACTGCAGCAACGGTCGCCTGGAGAAGACGGTCAAGCACGCGGTGGAGGTGTGCCGCGCATGGGCGGACCATCGACGTGTCCTCGTAGAGGCGATTGGCGGCGGTGACCCCTCGCGCCCGGTGCTGGTTCAGGCCATGCCTCGGGGCGAGACGGAATGGGATGCCGTCGCTTCCTTCTGCGAAGCAGTTATGCTAGTGAAGGAAGCGGCGGCGCGCGAGAGGCAACGACCAGCCTCTCGCCCCGGACTAAGACCCAGGCGAAGAAGTCGAGAGTCGCAAGACGACTACCGGCCACCGTAGGAGCGGTTCTGCGGATGGCGAGCGATGGGTAGCTCGCCGCCCGGCTGCGACCAGGACCACTTCGACGGCGCGTTAGTGTTCCATGCGCGCCTTAAAGAGAAGTCAGCACAGGAAGGGGCCCAACAGGGCCAACGCCTGCCGGGGTTGCGGAATGTTTATAATAGTTACCTTGACCCTGGAGCATAAAGGGAAATCGAAGGAACATGAGTGGGTTTTAGTCAGTAAAAGTCTGACACGCCCTCCCACCGCACCCAGGACGGGAGCAGCCATTTGATGATTTCCCACTCCCAAAAAAAAATGATACAGCTACAATAAAAATAAAATATTATAAACTTAAATGGTTCAAAGTGGCGTATTATTTAATCTACGTTCATAATATTACCTTATTTAAGTATCCTGGTCAATAGGTTATTTTACATCATCATCAATTGACGTACTTTTTATGAGCTGTCAAAACGATATTCTTCTATAGGTTTTGTATGGCAAAACACCTTATGACGTCACTAAGTAAACAGCTCAATTGTCTTACTATTTATTGATTACAAAGCATCTAAAAATCTTATTTTACGGTAAATTGAATTCTAACCAGATTTTTAGGGCTTAAATTAGAAGTTTTTTTTTTAAATTATGTTTTACATTTATTTTTTTTATTTTTATTTATAAGGCACACCAACAACTCGTTTACAAAATAATAATAAGAATTTTGTTGTATAATAATAGCGTCCCGTGCAAACAAGTCAATTACAGGCATGCACATCGTTCGTAGAGGGACAAGTAGACAGTTGAAACAAATATTAAATTATAATGGAAAAATTAAATTAAATTACATTATGATAAAATTTGCAAAATGAAATTAAACATTATAAATTATATAGTAAAAAATTACATTAAGGAATATATTGCATAAAAACATTAAATTTCAAATTTAATTAAATTAAATTTAAAAACCTAATTAACAGAAATTAAAAAAAAAACATCTAAGTTAATAAATTAATTAAAAAAAAATGTGAAATGGAGCCATAGATAAAAAAAAGAAAATATACTGGGACAGGACAAAACAAAACGATAACTAAGTAGGTGTTTGGCGTAGCAAGCACGCTGGACTACGGATCAATCGACAAACTTTTGACGATCTTTGACTTATATTGGGCTAAGGAATCTGAGAAAATATCTATGTCTTGGTCAATAGAACAAATCCTGTTAAATGTTTTCATCATCCTAGACAGGGGGGCCGAACGACCGAGATTTGTGCGACAACTCCTGCTTACAAATACACTGCGTACTTTCGCAGATCTAACCAGTCCGCGGCGAGGTACGTCAAGGTTGATTTGTTCAAGCAATTCAGGAGTGCATGTTATGCTATTGTCAATTTTATAAAGAAACACCATGTCCGCCAGAGTCCTACGTTCAAGAAGAGAGAGCAGTTTGAAGTGGTCCATACGTAGCGTGTAGTCGGCCCTGTAGGGACAACTGTGATCTTTAAATTTGAGGTGCCGCGTAAAGTTCCGTTGAATACGCTCGATACGGTCGGCATGGACTTTGTAGAATGGGTTCCAGACCGGGGATGCATATTCCAGCGTACTACGAACAAGACGTGTAGAGAGTATTTAGAGCGAATGTACTTCTGAATTCCCTACAGGTTCTTTTAATAAAGCCAGTCATTTTGGATGCTTTTGTGATGATGTGATCAATGTGCGAACTAAAAGAAAGGTTGCTGCTAAACCACACGCCTAAATCACGAACGGTCTCAACCTTCTGCAGTACAGTGCCTGCAAGGGAGTATCTCGTTGGTATTGTGCGTTTTTTACGCGTAAATGTGATGTGTTGACACTTGTTCACGTTTAGTACCATACCGTTCGACACACACCAGGATTGCAGCGAGTTCAAGTCGCATTGTAGAAGTGCGGCGTCTTCAAGGGAGCCAACAGTGCGATAAATTTTTAAGTCGTCTGCAAACAGTGAGCAATGACTATGGCGGAAGCAGTCTGGTAAGTCGTTTACAAAAATTATAAATAATATTGGCCCAGCATGCGATCCTTGAGGCACACCGGATGTTGCTATGTACTCTGAAGACTGGTAACCCTCTACAACTACTCTTTGCTTTCGCTCCTCCAGGTATGATCCAAACCACGCCAAGAGATTTCCGTGCACACCGTGGTATTCAAGTTTCGATAGTAACGTTCGGTGGTCGACTTTGTCGAAAGCGCTACTGAAATCGGTGTAGAGGGCGTCAATTTGTAGACCAGCATCCACAGAAGCAGACAAGTCATTCAAGTAGGATACCAAGTTGGTGACGGTAGACTTGTTGCTGCAGAACCCGTGCTGTTGAGGTGCGATTAGTACCTTGATGTGGGAAGTCAAAATAGGGCACACCAAGGCCTCAAATACTTTGGAGAAGATAGAGAGCATTGAGATGGGACGATAGTTCGTCGCTTCTGCTCTATCGCCTTTTTTAAACACTGGGATCACATTTGCGTTTTTCCATTTTGTAGGAAAAGTTGCTGACGATAAGGATCTATTAAATATAAGGGTCAGAGGAAAAGCAAGACAATGAGCGCATTTTTTAATGAAGATCGGGGGCAACCCATCAGGTCCAGCTCCTTTTGTGATGTCTAGCCGCTGAAGGGCTTTGAGTACTTCTTTCTACATATATTGATTAATGATATAAAATACCCTATTTTGGTAACGGCCCTAGGACGCTACCTTGCGGCACGCCATTTTTAATTTCTCTAGAACCAGATAAAGGTTTATTGGATTTGATGCATATATTAGATATTTCTATATAGATGGCGTCCGCTTAAATATGATTTTATTAGGCTAAGGGCGTTTCCTCTTATACCGTAAGCATCAAGTTTGATCAAGAGCGTTTCATGGTTTACAGAATCAAAAGCTTTTGTCATATCGATGAATATGGCACAAATCCTAGTTACACATCAATATTTTATTTATTAAATCATAAATTGCCATAATAATATTTTTATTTTTACGGAACCCTTTTTGTTCCTCACATAGAATATTCTATTTTGTCAGAAAGGAATAAAGGGATTCATAAATCACTTTTTCAAAGACTTTAGATAATACGGGGATTAAAGCTATTGGTCTATAATTTGTCGTCATCTTTATTATTTTTCTTGTGGTTTAACTATTGTGCTTTTTAGGCTATTAGGGAACATTCTAGCGGAATAGTAGAGACAAATTTTATAACGTTTGTTGAAATACCGTCATATCCGAAGCTTTTCATGTTTTTTTAAAGATTTTATTACTCTTATTAAAAAAGAAAGAAGAATGAGGGTTATAATTCATTTTTACGTCTTCAGTTGTGTTTAGGTATAGATGTGAGAGATAGAGATGAGACTTGATCGATAAATAAATCATTAAGAGTCCTGTTACATTTTTTTCGCAAATTCATGATTTTAGACGCTGTAATTTTCAGAAGTAGTAAGATATTTTAATTATTTGTTAAATAATAACGATAGTACCATTCTCTTTCTTGTAAGTTGGAGTTACACATTTTCATTTTTTTTTTCGTGTAATTTACTATAAATATTTTACGAACACAGCTTGCAAGAAAAACCGTTGTCAATGGAACTTTGACGATCAAATTCACATTGCTACATTCAATTCATAATAATGTTAAAATTACTAAAAGATACTTTGAATGTTTTACTTGTTTATTGGAGTTCTAGAATTCTTTTAAATTCCTTGAGTTTTTAAGGAAAAAATCGTAAAGAAAGCCTAATTTAAGCCATAAATGTCTTGATTCAGCGTCCATTATATTCTAAATTAACGCAACTTTACCAAATAAACTAATATGATATAAAACTTAAATCTACAATGCATACGTTTCATTAATTTTCGCATCTCAATTTAATAAAACAAAATTGCAATAAATAAAGTTAAAATGCTTAAAATGTTAAAATTCTGCGTCGATTCAGCGCGCCTCTCAGTCCCGCGCGAGCGCTTGACGAGGTAGGACCTGTCGCCGAATTTTTCACGCGCAATCGTCCGAAGGGACCCAATTCTCGTTTCCTTCGAAATGATCTCGAAGTAGAGATTACGACTCGAACCCTATCTTGACAAAAAAAATTCGAAACACGAAGTCTTTTTCTCGAATGCTGTATTCTCGGCAGGCATCGAAATAAAATTCGAATGAACATAGATTAAACAGATATTTACTGCGAATGAATGTTGATTTAAGGTGTACAATGTTGCCATTGTGAACAAAATACGCTGCGTGAGACGTTCCATTTCACACAAATTTCGTCATAAGTTACAATAAAACAATTCTCTTTGCACTCAACATTTTAGAGATATCATTGTAAATGCTAGTGATTATAATTAACTACGAAATAACATACGGTTCCTTACTTTTACCTTAGGTTCATCTGTTACACAGACTGATTGTAAACCAGAAATTAAAGTCTGTCATTGTCCCATTATGTTTTCTGAGAGTTTTGGAAAGGGATTAGGAACCTTATTAAATAACAACCTGAGTCATTCTGTTATGAATTATTGTATGTCTGGGAGTACCTACACAGAAATAATGGAATCAGTAACTAGGAAAGTATATAATCCAAATTCCATTATTGCTGTATTTGTAGGAAATAGCTTTAACGTTCAAAATGATAATATTACAGAGAGTGTTACAGAATTGCTGAAAATTAACTGCAAGAAAATTATATTGTGTGCTTTTCCTTATTTTGAGCACCTTTCAAATAGACAAAATAATAGGATACATTAGTGACAAGCTTGAATTTTTTGACACCAACAATATTGTTGAACATTTAAAATCGACTAAAGGTACAGTGTATCTGCCCATTAGTTTTAGACGTCAGATAGCTCGGCTATTAGCTTTTAATTTTAACTCAGACATAAGTAGTATGTCGAAGTATTGTATATTAAGACCCACCATAGTTAGTAATTATACTAATGTTAAGGTGGTAAGTTCTAGTAATAATTGTTTAAACTAGTCAATAAGACAACAGAAGGTACCAGTCACAATATAGTTAATTTAATCAACCACAAGGTATCTTCTAGCACTTATTTACCAACTTGTAAAAAAGGATTTAAGCAGCATTCCTTGAAATTATTTCATCAAAATATTCAAAGATTCTCTTCCAAACAATTAGAAATTGAACTATTTTTAGAAAAAACAATGTTTGATATACTGCCCTGATAACAAAGAATGCAGTAATCGACATTTTTGAGATTTTCACTTTTTTCCAGAAATGGCATCCCAAGAGGTTCATGTACTTACATGAAAAAAAAATATTTTCATAAGAAAATTTACTCGAAGTATGTTTTTTATGTAATGATTTTCGCCGTACTTGCATAAAAACTGCTTCAATGATACGAAAAAACGCAGTATTAGACATGGCCTAAGAAAGAATGCAGTTCTTGCAAAAATACCCTAAAACAGAATGCAGTAATATCCACTACTTTATTATTTTGTTTTAAATTCAGTAGACAAATTGCTAAATTAAAACGCAGTACTCCACATTACTGTATTTAAGTGTAGCAAAGGCTTGCGAAGACGTAGCAGTGCGATCCATTGCCGCGTTTTGTCTTAGTAAATCAGTTCGGCGACGTCATTCGGTGGAGTAATACGTGTGCCACGAGCGGGACTCCGGTGCGCCTCTTGTTGTTTTTTTGACGCAACGAAGTTTGGGTGAGTATACCTAATTATGATAGTGTACTCTAACTTTGATCGAGTAGTTTACAGCAATTTAATGACATTCATATTAGTTTGATATTAATACCAGGAAAGTTATAGGTAGATAGATACAGAAGTCAATCTAATACTCGAAGGTACTATCTAAATTCACGTCCCAAGATATTTGTTTATCTGAACTTTGTAATGCAAAAATTGAGCCTCAAAAACCAAATTCTAACTAGGTATTTAGTGGATGGTTGTGAATTATCGTTTTCAACCGACTTCTCTAAGACACTATTAGTTCTTTTGCGCCGCCAAATATTACATAAGTTGAAAACATGATTTTTTGTTTACGTATACATTGTGTTGGTGTTAGTGTTATTTGATTGGTTTAGATATAAAAACGATAGGGCAAAAGAAGTTATGTAAATAGATCAATCTGTTTTAAAGTTATTAAGGGTCTTGCATTTAAAGAACAAATTGTCAAATGTACCTACAATTTGATTTAAGTATGTTTTATTCTGTAAACTTTTTGTTTTGTAATAGTTTGTTAATATTGGAGAATAAAATTTTTGCAATGCGGGTGAGTTACACTAGCGCGAGCGCATTGCGCCGTGCGTAGGTTAGGGTATGAAAAGTGAAGTACCTACATAAACGAATTCGACTTCGGTACCTATCTATTTCTTTTTTTAATGCCTTCTTCATAATTCTTCCTTAAAATTATTCCTTAAACCTCCTAAATTATTCAACTCTTACTTAATCCATATGCAGTATTTAATAAATCAATCTGTATCTGTAAATCAGTGTTACTAAGTGCGGATGTTTTAATTTTGTTATTTTTCGATCAATAAACGAAACTTCCTAAGCAATACACTAACTTAGTACCGATTTCGACAGTGAGTAGTGTAGGTATCTTTAGTAGTTTTATGCTAGTTCTTGCTTAATTAGTATCTAATAGATGTCTTAAGGTGTGTCCAAACATTGAGCAGCAAGAGCGCGGCAGCAACACGCGGCATTTGTAGGACACATTTCTGCCGCGCTCTAGTTTGGACAAAGCCAACTAATGTTTGCGCGGCAGTACTGCGCGGCACAACCAAGATATGCCGCGCGCTTCAGTTGGTATCAGAACTAAAATGAAAGCGGCCGCATGTATCGTAGCTCTGCTTATTATTAAAAAATTGCGTAAAAGAGCTAAGAAGTAACATATTTTAACGAGGAAATGCTGGATGAAACCACTTCTTTTTCAACGGAGGTTGCATAATATTGAGTCAATCAATTATGAAATTAATTACCGGACACCACAGTTTTTAAGACTAACCTTGGAAGAGTTTGAACATTACCATAGCCTGGTTGAGTCACATATTAAAAAAGAAGATACATACTGGCGTAAAGCAATCACAACCAAAGAGAGATTGGCTATAACTTTACGGTATTTAGCAACAGGCGACTCCTATTCTAGCCTAGAATACGTATTTTGTGTATCAAAACAAACCATATCATCAGTAATACCCGAAGTGTGTGACGCCATAACAGCAGCCCTTAAGGATTTTGTAAAGATAAGAAAGAATAATAGTGTTTATCATAATTTATTTTTATTATGCTTGATTTAAAAAAAAGGTAGTAGTTTGCGCCAGATATAATTAAAAAAAGATTAACTCTACGTATCTAGATCGCGAATTAACTGTGTCAATCCAGATCCTGTATCAGTATTAGAAACTGTTGAGTCGGAGAGATCAGTCAATTGCGATGTGAAGTATCCAGGTCTTCTTTCTTCATGGTATCCTAATGTCTGTTGCTGTAGATATCCCATATCAGCCTCATATATGATATTATTAATGGAATGTTTAACTCTTGTCAATGTAATTGTATCATACTTTCTTAATTCGTCCAAATACGTCCAAACACAATTACTGCCGAATGTTTACTAAGAATGTTCGCGCGCGGCAGGTAGCCAGAAGCGTTCGCGCGCGGCAGTCGTCTAATCACATCGCGGCGGGCCGCGCGCGGCAGCCGCGCTCGATTGCCGCTCGATATTTGGACACACCTTTATATTTCAGATCATTGTTTTGACAATGAGTACCAAAAACTTCCGCGGTCGAAGCATGTTAGACATGGTGCTGGGAAAATCGAATAAAGTCGCTGAACCACCTTCTGCTTCAAATGTTAAAGTCACGGAACTGCCTTCTGCTTCAAATGTTCAAGTCGCGGAACTACGTTCTGCTTCAAATGTTGAAGTCACGGAACTACCTTCTGCTTCAAATGTTCAAGTCACGGAAATACCTTCTGCTTCAAATGTTCAAGTCACGGAATTACCGTCTGCTTCAAATGTTGAAGTTTTTCCGGTCAACGAAACAGAGTCATTTTCTTTGTTATGTGATAAAACGTTCCCAAGTTCTTTGATGGATTTAACATTCACAGATATAACATTAGGATTAGATGAATCCGTGAACAGCTTAGCATCAATGGAAAATACACAGCAAACGGAAGATAATTTAAACTACAACATGATTGCTATCGCATCAAATTCAAAGGATTTGTTAAATCAAGAGCCCCAATATAATAACTTGAACCACGATACAGTTGAAACTGAATCCAGTTTGCAGAATGTTGGATATATAGAGCCAGAAATTGATGTCGAACACGCTGATTCTACGAACGGAAAAACAAAATCTGGCAAACCAAGAATCAGGCGTAAATTTGAGAGATCTGTAGAAACACGGTTAGAAGAGAAGAAAAAAATAAAATTGGAGAAAATGGCGGTGAAACCTGGATGTAACGAAACGTGTACTAAAAAAATGCATGTTAAATTTTACGGAATTAGAACGCAAACGTTTAAATGAATTATTTTGGGAGTTTAGTTATGAAGCTCAAGGTTTGTTTGTCAAGTCTCTGGTTACAGAAAAAGAAGTTTATAGACGTGTTAAGAATAGCCAGCAGATGCGAAAGACCACTTATGTATATTCTTTTCAAATCGACAGTAAGAAGAAGGAAGTTTGTAAGACATTCTTTCTGACGACTCTGGGATACCATAAAAATAACGATAGGCGTGTGCTTGACATTTTGAAAAAACTTCCAAGTGCTCAAAAAGATCGACGTGGGAAGCATGATATTTCGAAAAAATTGGACAGAGAAAAGCTCAAAGAGCATATTGAAAGTTTTAGACCGGCCATTGCACATTACAGACGAGCACATGCTCCTAATAGAAGATATCTACCTAGTGATTTAAACGCAACCATGATGCATACTGATTTTATTGAAAAGAATCCAAACTTTATAGTTTCCTATGATCTCTACAGGATATTCTTAAAGAAAGATATGAACATATCTTTTGCACAGTTAGGTAATGAAGAGTGTGAGCAATGTGAGAGTTATAGACTGCATCAAATGTCATGCAAAGATACAGAGGACTGTACCGATTGTACATCATATCGTAACCATCGTGAAAAATACGAAAAAGCACGAATTCATTACCAACACGATGTAACGGAATCTTTAAAAGGACCAGAATCCTCAAAATGTTACTACTCATCTGATTTACAAAAAGTAATTATGCTACCAAGGTTAGACATGTTCAAAGTTGTTATGTTCTGCCCGAGAATAATTGCATTTAACGAGAGCTTTGTTCCTTTGGGCTCCAGTAAGGAAAAACCTTTTGCAGCGGTATGGCATGAAGCAGTATCTGGCAGAAAACAAGAGGACATAATTAGTACATACAGAGCTTTTTTTGAAAGTAAACGTGATTGCAATGAAATTGTTGTTTGGACCGACAATTGCACCAGTCAAAATAAAAATTGGGCATTTTTTACATTTCTGGTACAAATTATTAATAGCCATTTAATCAGCGCAACAAAAATTATTATTAAATATTTCGAACCGGGACACACGTTTATGTCTGCAGACAATTTTCATCATCAGGTTGAAAATCAGCTTTAAAAAGCAAAAAAAGTGTATGATTTTTCCGATTTTATTGATTGCGTACAGTTAGCAAATTCAGGTAAAGTTAATGTAAAGCCCATGGAAGTTTCCGATTTTTTTCAATACAAAGATCACTCATCTCAGTATAAATTAAAAAAGTGTGAAGAAAGAACCTATTTAAAAGATATTGTTTGTGTCGAAGTACAAAGAAATCGTATGACACTACTTGCTAAGACAAGTCATGATGGAAATACGTTGGAAATAGATTTTCTGAAAAGTCAATTAATAAAACAATCTGCTGTACCTGAGCCAGTAAGAAACCAAAAGCCGCGAGGAATAACATTGGAGAGAAAGACTGGTATACTAAAAAAACTAGCTAACATAATACCTGAAAACAGACTGCTGTTTTGGCAAAATCTGCCTATAAACGATGCCTCTGTAGATCTCATTGCAAATAGAGAGTCTGCAGAATGAATATATAATATATTTTTTTTTTTATAGGATTTTTTCTTTGGATGTTTTTTTAAGTTTATAATCTTAGATTTTGTTTGATAGCTAGTATTTAAATAATGTTTTCAACGTTTTAACAATGTTGTTTAAGGTTTTTATATTAAGAACATACCTGCATAATAATGATCTGCCTTATTGGAATGTGATAAGTAAATAGTTAACTAGTTTTTGTTACTAAGTCATGCCAATGAAAACAAAGACTGAATATTAGAATTACATTGAAAGAGTCTGATTTAATTTAGAAATTAAGAAAGCGCTAAATGGTTCCTAGATGATGCTTAATTAATGTTAATTAACAGTCTGGCTGAATTTTGTTATTTTTAGTTAATAATGTCGAAATAATTATTTTCTTATTAAAACTGAATTTGCAAAAACTTGTTTTTTTTATTTCACCCTAATGCTGCATATTTAAGAACATGAAGTAGGTTTTAAACATCCGTATAGTTTACTCAATACTTTATTTGCATTCCACGATGTAAAAACTTAGGTGGTAGCTAAGAGACTAAAAAAACCTTAACCTTAAAATGCACCTATATAAGTCCTTGAGAAGACACAGTACACTTCAATAATGGCAATAATTACTAAAAAATAATGCAGTAATCGACTTGTGCTACGACATAATGCAGTAATACGCGCAAGTGCTGCATTTAGTTTTAGTATCCTGTGACTCGGAAACGACCTGATACTAAACCAAAACGCAGTAATACTTATTATAATTGCATATATTAGTAAATTAAATAAAGGAAAATTATCTTGTAAAAGCTTGATTTTTTCCCGAATTTTTAGATATATATTATGACCAATAAAATACGAATATCTTGCTCAGATGATATGAAATATGTTTTTTGCGTTTATCTCGTAACCGCCATTTTGCGATTACTGCATTCTTAGTTATGACGGCAGTATAGTATGTTTTACAGAACATTGGCTGAAAGATTATGAAATGTTAATTAATTATGACAATTATTCTGTGGGAAGCTGTTTTAACCGGAAATCTTTGCTGCGTGGGGGGGCATTAATATTATTAAAAAAATGTATTAAATTTAAGGTTCGCAAAGATATAGTTGAAATGTCAGTTGAACATACTATTGAGTTGGCCTGTGTTGAGCTAGATAAGCATATTGTTGTGTGCGTTTACAGACCCCCAAATTATCAAAACTACACCTTATTTGAGTCGATAATGGATGACATTTTAAATAAACTTTCTACTGGCAATAAAGCGGTAATAATCTGTGGTGACTTTAATATCAATATTCTAGAAAGTAATTCAATTGGCAATAGATTGATAAGTCTTTTCAAATCTTTTAATTTGTCCAATGTATTTCGATTACGACTACTGCTACATGTATTGGTAATGTTTTTTGCTGCTGCGACTATTTAGATAAAGCCATAGTAAATTACCTTCCTTCTGATCACAGTGGACAATCTGTGACTTTTGAGTCCATTATACCACTTCAAAAATTGCAGATACAGACAAGGCAAATAACTTCTGGTAATTTAAATAAATTTAATTGCACTTTAGTTAGTAAGTTAAACGTCCAGGACTATAATATGGAAGATGGTAATTTTTTGTATGAAAATTTTTTCTCAATCGTGCAAACAGAATTTAATAATATTTTTAAGAAACAAAATAAAACTATTTGCCCAAAATTTCTATTCAGTGATTGGGCAACTCCTGGCATTAGGAAAAGCAGAGAAAGACTGTTCGAGCTGTATGGCCTTAAGCCTTATATTAACACGGATACTTTTAATAAGTATGTTACTAAGTACTCGAGAATTTTTAAAAATACTTGCAAAGCAGCCAAAGCCTTGTTTATTAGTAACAAGGTCAATCCTCAGAAAATAAAATAAAGACCGTTTGGAACATTATCAATCATGAAACGAATAGAAATAAAAAACATAATAAAGATTACACATTAGAAACTTCCCGTGGTCTCATAAGGACAAATAGTGAAGTGGCTCAGGAATTTTCAACATTTTTCACCAATATTCCAATTAAAACCACTGAAAGTTTAGATTCATCGCCTACACTTGCTGCTGATTTACTTAGAACTAATGTTTCGGCCTGCCCAATAGCATTTAATTTTAAACGTATTAATCCTGGGGTTGTTGTAAAGGCTTTTAAACAACTAAAAATCAAGTCAACTGAAGATCTATGGAGCATGTCAACTAATGTTTGCAAATCAATTATTGAGACAATTTCGCCCTATTTAGCTTTTATATTTAATTTATGTATAGACCAAGGGGTCTTTCCGGATTTAATGAAACATAGCAAGGTCATACCGCTTTTCAAATCCGGGGATAGTAAGGATACCAATAACTATAGACCTGTTTCTGTTTTGCCGGTTTTGAGCAAGGTGTTTGAAAAAGTGATGCTAAATCAAATGCTCAATCATTTCAACTGTAACAAGATTTTACACAATCAGCAGTACGGATTCACCAAAGGACGTTGCACAACTGACGCCGGGATTACTTTAATTAAACATATATTTAAAGCATGGGAAGAGTCGCAGGATGCCATTGGCATTTTCTGCGACCTCTCCAAAGCATTTGATTGCGTCGATCACGAAACATTGCTTTTGAAACTTGAGCATTACGGTCTCAGTGAGGTAGCTCTAAATTTTATAAAATCATATTTAAATGATAGATTGCAGCAAGTACAAAAAATTAAAAGTAAAAATGGGTGTACCACAGGGATCAATATTGGGTCCGTTCCTATTTTTAGTATATATAAATGATTTACCGAGTATACTGGAAAGCCAACCTCAAATGGTGTTATTTGCTGATGATACTTCACTGATTTTTAAAGTGAACCGACGTGCACAACACCTTGACGAAGTAAATAACGCCATGAATAAGGTTCATAATTGGTTTACAGTAAACAATTTAGTATTAAATGAAAAGAAAACCAAATGTATAAGATTCACTTTGCCAAATGTTAGAAATAGTGAATGTAGTGTTGTATTAAATAGGGATGTGCTAGAATTCGTCGAAAAAACTGTTTTCTTGGGGATCACGCTTGACTCTAAGCTGCAGTGGGGTCCTTACATAACACCTCTAGCAGGGCGGTTAAGTTCAGCTGCATTCGCAGTCAGGAAAATCCGACAATTAACCGACGTAGATACCGCGAGACTGGTATATTTTAGTTACTTTCATAGCATCATGTCTTACGGTATTTTGCTTTGGGGACGCGCTGCAGATATAGATTCTATCTTCATTCTGCAAAAGAGGGCTGTCAGAGCTATCTATAACCTCAGCAGACGCGAATCACTGAGAGAGTTGTTTAAACAAATAAACATCATGACGGTTCCCTGCCAATACATTTATGAAAATATTATGTATGTCCGTAAAAATCTTCAGCTCTTTAGTAAAATAAGTGACAGGCATAATATCAATACAAGAAACAGGAACAAATTAGACCAGCCAAGTTTCAGATTGACCAAGGTACATACTTCTTTTATGGGGTATTGCGTTAAATGTTTTTATTTTATTTTATTTTATTTATTATGGCACTCCAACGACTAGTTCACCAAATCCTTATAGATTGAATCCTTAAGCTTAAACTATTACAGTGAACTTGTCACTTAAAGGTGTGCACAGCTTGCGCATAGATATTAACATTTAAGACGATAATGGTACATTATATAAGTTAAGATTAAATCAAATCAAATGTTACAATAAAATTCCACTTAATATTCTTCAATTAAATGAAAAACAATTTAAAACATGTATTAAGCGCACACTATGTAGTCAAGCATACTATAAATTAGAGGATTATATTATAGATAAAAATGCTTGGTTGGGTGCTGGTCCTGCTCCACAGCCACCTAGTCTCACAAATTAGGAATGTTTGGAAGAGAAATGTGCTAAATAGCCCCTAAATTGACATAAATAACTTTACTGTTATACATATTTTTGGATTTCAGATTAAAACTTTTGTTTTATACCTATATAATTTGAAAGCATTATTTCCAAAATTAGAATTTTTAATCATTGGAAGATAGAAAATGTTTGTTATCCCCTTAAATTGTTGACATGAATATTCAAGATCGATATTATTATTATTTTATGGGTAATTAAATTTCACCCATTTATACACACATCAAAAGTATCTAGGGATATTTCAATTAAACCTAAACAACTAAAATTCTATTAACTTTTTGTTAAGACACCTTCACATTAAAATAAACCTTGTTTAATAGCCTATATAATCTGATAACAAACATTTAGATAAAGTTAAATTAAAAAAAAAACTTAGAAGAAAAGGAAAAACTCAAACAAAATTTCAATCTTAACTTTATTTTTGAAACATCAAAACCTAAACAAAAAAAACTATTTTTTTTACAAAAATTGTTGAAAACATAAAATTAATAATCCTTGGATCCACTTAAGACTCTCCTGACACATCTGCAGCGGTTCTGCATACTTAAAACAAGGTGGCAATATCCTGTTGTGGAATACTGTCCCAAGTCCAATTAAGATGCAAGAAAAGCTGGTTTTCATCCTCAATATCTTCAGGGAATTTCCTAAGAGCTCTTCTCAGAAGCATATAAATGTAGAATAGTGTGGTGTAGGTACTCACTCTTGAGCTATAGAATTTAATTCTTGTATTGTGCTGGGAAATTTGACCCACTCATTAAATATTGTTGGATGATTTAGGGCATTTACTACCTCGTTAATGCAGCGAGAAGTGGTCGGCTGCGAAATATTAATATGTGTGAGATTTCCGACTGGGGTTTGGTAACTGCCAGTACCCAAAAAGTGCAGAGTACACAATACCTGACAAAAAAAAAACGATACCTAAATAACATTCTACACAGGAAAAGTTTAAGTTATAGTAAACATAACCAATAAATCTTTTTACTTACGTACCTTTGTTTTTAAGTCTATTTGAGTTCTACATTCAACCACTGGTTCAAGAACTCTAATGAGTGTTTCTGCCAATTCCTTGCTGAGTCTGAAATTTTTTTTAAATTCGGCGTCCCTTAAATTAAATGGTTCTACTACATTATTAATACGTCGTCGACGTTGTTGGGGCCCTGTCGCCGCAATTACCGCTTCTTGTATATTGTGAAAATAAAAAAACGTATCTATAATTCCACTTAGTGAACGTACACTTGACATAAACAGTCACTGTTCCGGTAATATATTTTTATTTTAACCTGTAATGTCGAATGTGAGATGACGTCTCGAACGGTGCTGACCACTCCAAGCTCTTCGAGCGGGCAGCGTTCGAAAAGCGTCTCATTCGACATTGCCAGAATAGCATAACTTCATTTGCACTCGAAAAAAGTTCGAATTCAAACTTTTTTTCGAATTCGTGTTTAATTCGAGTCCACGAGAATTGCCTCCAAGATCGTGACTGCAGTTGTCGACTCGTGTACGCCGATCGAGATAATTTGATCCAGTAAGTTATTTTTTACATCATGTTAAATGTATTATTTTTTAGTATGAGTAAAGATAATCAGTATTAGTACCTACCTGCATATTATATTTTAATTTTTATAATTTATTTATAGGTAGGTATGGGCCGAAAAACACCACTGTACGCCTGCATAAAAAAAGGAAGAGGCATAATTATGCCGCTTACAGACAGCATTACAAGTTAGAATGTCACGAAAAAGGTAGACTAATACAGAACATTGCAGTGCCTGCCTAAAATACATATACATTGTATACTAAAACAAATATAAATCAGTATTTTCTTTTCTAGGACATCTGAAACATCTGTAGAAAGTAAAAATATGGTAGTAGAACCAACAGTGGAGGAATCGTCTACTTTCGATCAGGTAAAGTTGGTACCTAGCAACCCGTCTATTACCAACTACGCTATTCTCTATAATATAATCGCAACGCTGGACTTTACAACGAGCACATCAACGAGATAGCTTTGAGACTGACCGATCGACTTTTTGATTTGACAGTTAAAATCGAGGCTGATTTTAGGGAATACCAAAATATATGAAGAACTGTCATCTTGTCGTCCACTGAGTTCCTAGTTACTAATCACGGCTGTCACAGCGGTAACCGCTTGTATAAGGGTGAATTTCCCAAACGACTTTTTTTTTTGTCTTCATTGAAATTAGTATTTGAAAAAAGGAATATTGTTCTGTACTATTTTTTTTTGTATTCATTAGGTATTTATTGGGTTGTGGCATAAAATATTATTTGTCTAAGTCTATTTATAAATACATAAACCTCTATTTTTGTCACATCGGTGCTGTCCCTCTACTTTTTTTACAAGCAAAAACGCTTATATCGTTATAAAAATAAGTAACTTAAGAATATAACTTATTCTATTTCATAGAATATTAGTTTTATTATTAATATGTAGCATATTTTATTACGTAATTCATAATATTTATTACTGAGAGGCATAAATGTACTTGTCTCGCAAAATTTTGTCATATCGCTGCACAAAAGTAATTTAAACCTAACTTTGCATCGATGAGTCCGACAGTGTCCCCACCCCAATTTTATTTCCCTCGTTAGTGTGTGCTAGTGCGCAGTCAGGACGGACGTGTGTCAAATCGCTGCATATTCCCGCCAATTACGTAAGTACGACATTTCAGTTACTTCCAAGCAATTATTTTATATTATCGGTGGTTGCATTTTTCTAGTGTAATGTGAAGTTTTATTACGATTGTTTGGTTCTAACAGACATAGTAAGTAAATTAGCATCATTATAGGTACTTGAATTTAGCCTAAATATTATACATTTTTCATAATTTTCAAAAAAGTCGATAATTTCTCACGTCGCTGTTCTCATATCGCTGTAATCGGTGGTCTTTTTTACCACCGATGTGATAATTTACACCGATGTGATAAGAAAAATCAATCGGTGTCTTAAATATCATATCGGTGTTTTGATTCATGATCGACGCATAGTTTTGTCACATCGGTGGATTGTTTTATCACATCGGTAGATCATATTATCACCTCGGTGTAATTTTATCATATTGGTAGACATAGTGTCATTTTTCAAGTAAACAAAAAAACAATGGAGCATACCTACAACCATACATTATATACATACATATACACATATTATATTTTGTAACTTTCATAAATATGAACTTGTGTGCAGCTCGTGCCGCACACAATTCGTTCGAGTAATTTTGTTTAAGATTAATTTTGTTTAAGAATGCTGAAATCAAAACTAAACGAGGAGGAGAAAAAAGAGAGAAAGAGGTTGATGGAAAGAATAAGAAAAGCTAAAATCAAAAGTGATCCTGTGTTAAGAGAGCAGCATTTAAGAAAAGACAGAGAACGCTTAGCTAAAAGAAAGGCAGCTGGACTTATCCTAACCCGAAGCCAAATGACTGCACATGCACGTCGCAATGCACAAAAGAAAAACCGAATCAGTGCCCGTGCATATTATCAGCGGAAAAAAAATAAGGCAAATGGTGCCCGCAACAACCCAACAAGTGTTTCAGAGACCAATGACGCAGAATCGCTACCGAAAAATCAAGATAATGAGCCCGGTATTTCTCAAGAACTAATAGGACCTCATAGCCCACGGCTATTGCGACAGAATGTTCGATGTAATAGTCCTAATTTGCGTATTGATGCCATAGTAGCGAGTAGTTCCCACTATTTACGTACAAGCAGTCCCCTAGATTTATCAATAGCATCTCCTTTACGAACGCCAAGTATTAGTTCTATAAATTCAGAAGAATCAACATTACGCCCAAATAGTCCTAACTTAGACACATCCTTTAATACTGTTAAATTCAAACAAGACATTAAAATGAAATTTCGTAAATATCAAAACGTTAAAACTCAGCAAATACACGATTTAAGAAAACAATTGGCAAAGGCTAATAAAGAGAAACTAATGTACAAAAAGAGATACATGAGACTACATCAAGAATTTAAGAAATTAAAACAGAGTAATTTAGAAGTGAGACGAATCCCAACGAAGCCAAAAAATATAGACCTGCAAAAACGTATCCGTAAGATTGTTGTTCAGTTTTTTGAGGATGATGAAAATTCAAATCTTTGCCCAGGTAAAAAGGATACTGTCACACAAAATGGAGTAAAAAAACAGAAAAGGCTGATAAAAGACACAATTAAAAATTTACACAAAAAGTATTTGACTTCGGGCTACCCTCCAATCAGTTACGTCACTTTTACAAGAATGAGGCCGTTTTGGGTCACGCAGCCAAAATTAAACTTGAGAAATACATGCCTATGTGAGAAACATGAGAACATGGATCTTGTTATATCATCTTTAAAAAGAAATCGTATCATAAAAGAAAACACCACGACTGAAATTCTAAGTAGTATTTGCTGTGATATTTTTAAGGTAGAATGCCTGCAAAGAACATGTCCTGTCTGTAAGAATCGTCATTTAAATTATCAAGAATTTGATAACTCCAAAGATGTTATTTATTGGAATTGGAAGAAGATAAAAAAGAATTACAAAAAAAATGGAGTCGATAAAATAGCCGTTAATGTAGAAAAAGTAAAAATAACCGTTAAACCATTACAACTAATCAAAATATTTGAAAACAATCTGAAACCGTTCTTAACACATTGTAGTAATATACGAAATCAAAGTCAAGCTTTTAAGCACTACAAACAAAACATGACTGAAAAGGATTGTGTCGTTCACATTGACTTTAGTGAGAACTATAGCTCCAAGTACGGGTCCGAAATACAATCTATGCACTTTGGTGGCAGTCGTCAACAATTCACATTACACACTGCTGTAATTTACTATAAAAATAAGGAAGAGAATATAACAACTCAATGTTTCTGCACTATTAGTTCTTCACTGCGCCATGATGCTGCCGCCGTTTGGGCTCACCTTGTTCCAATATTAGAAGAAATTAAACAGGAAGCTCCAATTGTTCAGAATCTTATTATTATTTCTGATTCTCCATCAGGCCAGTATCGGAATAAGAAAATTTTTTATATTATGTCCCAACTCAGTATTTACTGCTCTTCTCTGACTAACATAATATGGAACTATAGTGAATGTGGTCATGGAAAAGGTGCGCCAGATGGAGTAGGTGGGCTACTGAAGCGAACGGCGGATCGATTTGTTGCACACGATGGTGATATGAATAATATAGACTCTTTTGTAAACTATTTAAAATCTGCTGTCCAAGGCGTGAAAATTAGTACTGTAGAAGAATATGAAGTTGAAGAAAAGGACTGGCTTCTCCCTACAAATTTGAACACATTTCGTGGAACATTGCAAGTCAAACAAGTCATTTGGACTAAAGAAGCTAAAAATCGTATAGTTTTACGTCGACTTTCTTGTATAGAAGATGAATGTATGAAATATGTTGTTAAATGTCCACATGGCAAACATCTAGACTTCCACAATTTGTCAACCGAACACGAAATTAAGTCTAAACCTCAACTTTCTACTTCGAGTAATAAAAAATCCAGAACTAAATCCAAAATAGATATCACTAAAATGCGACCAGTAAAGTTAACTGACAAATTAATTTTGTTCCCACAGCCATCACATTCAAAGTATTTTACACCATCAAATACATTAAAAATCTCGGAAAATGCGGCACCCAGATCATCCTCTTCGACAAAAATGTCTGAAAATTTGCTATTGAACTATGTAGATCTTGATCAAAGTACTCCTGCCTGTTCATTTTTAGAGAAAATTGACACGAACATTTTAGTTGGTTTAGAGGAATCAACTCAATTCGTAAATAAAGAGGATACGGTAAAAGCATCTAATAGATTTTCAAGTCCTACCGTGGAAGACAGTGACACCGATGAGGAAATATTTAGAATAAAATCTAAAATTAACTTTAAAAAAGAAAAAAATGAGCCACGTAAACCAACTCCTGACATCAAACAGAGATTTAATTATATATTTGGTTGCAGTGACACTGATGATGACTTATTTTGATCTGGGCTGATTTGTTTTTAAAATTTTTATTTTTATTGTTTTTAGTTTTAATTGAAAAAAAAAAGGTTTAATTGTTGTAACAGATAATAATTATAAAAGTACGTAATTAAGTGCTGTGATTAACTATAGGTATACTACATAGTCTTCTATGACTTAAAAGTCTAATTATGGTGCAATTTAATAAAAGTGGAGTACGAAGACGGTTCAAGTTCTGTAGTGATTTATGTTGAACTTAAAGGCTGATTAACATAATAACCAAATTATACTGACAGATTTAATTTAAGTTTTTTTTTTAAGGGTAAAGATTATTTGCTAGATGTAAGATATAAGCGATCTCTATGTAATCTATGATACTTACGCACTGAGAACAAAGATTTTAAAAATATTAAATTAAGTGATAATTAAACCTGTGATTATTGTAGTGTTGTTATGATTAAGGTTAAACTTAAAAGGCTGATTAATTAGGTATATAAAGTTTTCTTATATAAAGTTTCTATTCTTAGTATTGTTGAACCTAGAACGCCACAATGTTTTAAGTGTACACATGGCAAAACAATTAGCTTGATCGCCACATTAATAAATGTGTATTGTACAATAACGTACAAGAAATTTTTGTTTTTTATACTTCTTTTAAATAAACACAATGATAATAAAAAAAAAACATTATTTTTTATTCTAAGAAAATAATACCCTTAGTTCAGGTATTCAGTTCTTAGTCACTCCTTCAAAAATGTATAAGCCTACTATTTCTTTTTTGATGTTCAAAGGTGGATAGATTATCATATCGCTGTATATGTATATCACATCGGTGAATAAATTTATCATATCGGTGTACAGAAAAGATAATCGGTGCCGGATTGTCACATCGGTGGAAACCAGAATTCAAACTGAATTTTCTCCATAGTCTTAAAAGATACGTTGATGGTTACCAATAAGGGAGTATTTAGTATCCTAAATATTACATTAAACATGAAAAAAATAAAAAATATATATAAATGAAAAAGTTCACCGATATGATAAGAAAAATGGCATTTGTTGAAATTCACCCATAACTGTCAGTAGATTGTTGAATACCAAACTGTAGTTGCAGCGTTGCATTAGCGCTGCGGCCACGCTGGCACAAGTCTGTATTTATAGAGAATAGCACTGCTGCGGGCTTACTCTATGCTTAAGGTCAAAAATACACACATCAAAAGTGTCTAGGGATATTTAAATTAAACCTAAATTACTAAAATTCTATTAACTTTTTGTTAAAACATGTACACATTAAAATAAACCTTGTTTAATAGACTATTTAATCTGATAATAAACTTTTAGATAAAGTTAAATTAAAAAAAAAACTTAGAAGAAGAGGAAAAACTCAAACAAAATTTCAATCTTAACTTTATTTTTGAAACATCAAAACTTAAACAAAACAACAATTATTTTTATAAAAATTCTTGAAAACTTAAAATTAATATTCCGTGGATCCACCTAAGACTCTCCTGACACATCTGCAGCGGTTCTGCATACTCAAAACAAGGGTGTCAATATCCTGTTGTGGAATACTGTCCCATAATTGCCGTTTCTGAAGCCATGAAGATCAGTCAGAGCGTTATATCCAGGCTTTGGTCATGTTATCGTGTCACGGAGGAAGTGGTGGAACGGCACCGAGGACCTCAACGCATTACAACACATGTACAGGACCGATTCATAGTAAATGCTGCACGAAGTCAACTAAATGCAGCGGCGATGCAATTGGTTCAAAGGCTACAGAGAGAGTATGGTTTGCTGGTAAGCGGTCAAACTTTGAGAAGGCGACTGCATGAAGTCAATCTACGTACTCGTAGGCCATTTTGGGTATCAGCACTAAGGAGAGGTAATCGAGGAAGAAGATTACAATGGGCTATTGCACACGAAAACTGGAACCATTCTCAATGGTCACTTGTGCTTTTCACTGATGAATCTAGGTTTGGATTTCATCCTGATTCGCGAAGAGTACACGTTTGGAGAAAACCTGGACGTTGGAATCGACTGCAGCACCCACAACAAGTTCATGCATATTAAGGTGGCACGATTATGGTTTGGGCAGGAATTCGTCTCGGCGGTAGAACGGACCTCGTTTGGATACAAGGCAATATGACTGCTCGAAAATACCGAGATGAGGTGCTAGAGCCTGTAATCTTGCCCCACAAACAGCAAATGGGACAAAATTTCCAGCTAATGCACGACAATGCCCGTCCACATACGGCGCGTATCGTTATAAGTTGGTTACAACAGCATGTTATCCAAGCTTTAGACCGGCCTGCACAATCCCCTGACTTAAATCCTATTGAGCATGCCTGGAATTTGCTTCAGAGAAGAGCTCGTAGGAATTTCCCTGTTGATATTGTGCATCAAAACCAGCTTTTCTTGCATCTTAGCAGGATTTGGGACAGTACTCCACAACAGGATATTGACACCCTTGTTTTGAGTATGCAGAACCGCTCCAGATGTGTCAGGAAAGTCTTAGGTGGATCCACGAATTATTAATTTTAAGTTTTAAACAATTTTTATAAAAAAAAAATGTTTTGTTGTTTAGGTTTTGAAATTTCAAAAATAAAGTTAAATTGAAATTTTGTTGAGTTTTTCCTCTTCTTCTAAGTTTTTTTTTTTATTTAACTTTATCTAAAAGTTTATTATCAGATTAGATAGGCAATTAAACAAGGTTTATTTTAAAGTGTAGGTGTCTTAACAAAAAGTTAATAGAATTTTAGTTATTTAGGTTTAATTAAAATATCCCTAGACACTTTTGATGTGTGTATATTGTAATTTATTTTCGTAATTAATTTTGTTTTACTGATAATTGTAATTATTTAGTAATGCTATTAAAATTACAAAAGAAGTATGTATTTATAAGAAATTCCTACTGTCCTACGTTCTGATTGTAAACATTTGTGCGTATATTTTTGTCTTTTTTAAATATGATTGTATTTTTTTTTTGGTGAGTGGGAAATCATCCAATGACTGCTCCCGTCCTGTGTGCGGCGGGAGGGCGTGTCAGACTTTTACTAACTGAAACCCACTCATGTTCCTTCGATAGCCCTTTATGTTCCAGGGTCACGGTAACTATGATAAACATTCCGCAACAAATATGATTGTATAGGAGAGTGCCTTCTGTATTTTATGTCGGAATTGTGACGTGATTCATGAAGATGTTAATAATTACTAATTTATTAATGCTTTCGATTTATGACCAGTAATATTAACTTAAATTTTTTAGAGCCAAGAGGCTTCTACATCATCAGAAAAATGTATGCTTTCCAGTTCTGTTGAACAACCACAAATGAAAATATCTTCAGAACTTGAAGATTTTGAAGATCATTTGCTAATCGTGGAAAAAGAATCATTTACTGATGATGCTGAGCAGGTATATTTTTTATAACTTGTTAAGAAATTCGAACGACAATTATATTTTTTGTTATATTGTATGTTTTACTTTTTTGTTTTAGGATTTCAAAGGAAGAAGGATTGTTGATTTTCAATATTTTATGGATCAGTTATTTTTAATAGAAGCTCACGGTGATAAATTAGGCTGCAAGTTGCAAAATTTAAAATTTATTAAAGAAAAACAGACGGGACTAATTTCAAAATTTTTCGTTAAATGTAAAATGTGTGGATGCAAATTTGACATAAATACTTCTAAAGAAAATCAACATTTCAGTGTGAACACTGGTGCAGTATCAGGGGCCATTGCAATAGGAATAGGACTATCGAACCTCAATGAACTTGTCGCTTCTACTGATTTACCCACAGTGCCATTTCGTATATATACAGCAAATCACATGATTGTCTTTCTGAAATGTGGAAATCTGCTGCTGAAAAAACAATGAAAGATGCTGCCAAAGAAGAGAAGGATGCAGCCATATTACGGGGCGATGTCAGCAATGCTGGTATTCCGATGATACCTGTGGAAGTAGATGCCTGTTGGAGTAAGAGGTCGTATAAAAGTAATTATTCGGCTCTTTCTGCGGTTGCGGCAATTATTGGCGAACATACAGGTAAAGTCTTACATGTTGGAGTTCGAAACAAATATTGCATCATTTGCGTACGCGCCAACGCAAAAAAAGAAGAACCTCGAGCACATAAGTGTACTAAAAATCATACTGGTTCGTCGACTTCTATGAAACAGGCTATATTAGTAGAAAGTTTTAAGCAGTCTGTGGAAAAGAGGGATCTGATATATAACACATTGATTGCTGATGGAGACGCTAGTACTTATAAAAACATTTTAGAAAGTAGGCCGTATCCAGATGTACCCATTCAGAAAATAGAATGCACTAACCATCTGTTAAGAAATTATAATGGCAGGAATTTGCAGCTACAGAAGGATACGTCTGTTCCATTATCTGAACGCAAACTATTGACAAGAGAGCGCTTGACCAGATTACGAACTGCAATACGATCTGCTATAAAATACCAAAAATTGGAAGACGGCACTATATCAGATAAAATAAAAAAATTACAAGAAGACATTTTAAACAGTCCACTACATGTGTTTGGAGACCACAATCTTACTAGAGCTACTACTGCAAAGAAGAGCGAAAAAAGGAGCCCAATTATGTCCCGAAGGCAGCAACTTTGATGTTAAAGTTGCAAAAGAATATCTCTAGTAATTTTTCACAACTTTCACATAATCATCTGTTTGTATGACCACAGACAATAAATAATATAAGTATCGCGCGTAAAATGCAAAATTTAAAAAAAAAAGTTCTTTTTTTAACAATAACAAAAAAAAAATGATATACAGCAGCGTAGCCGTCGAAACCGCATTACCCAGAATGTTGAACTAAAACAGGCGTATAACGTCGTTCTGCCTATCTCTATGCAGAAAAAAAATGACCTTGTAAAACTGTGCCGAAGTGGGCTTATCCCGTCAGGGATAAGCCCACTTATACCACCATTACCACCATTACCGGTCAATGGCAGTTTAAGAGAAAATGATATTTTCGAAGTAGAAGATGAAAATGATGACTTTTAAAAATAATTACAGTTACCCTAATTACCTAATAATTCGTTTTATGTCCAATTCATGGTTTGACCAACATCTAAACTTTCGCTCTATGAGAGATTTATGTTTTTTTATTTGTATGCAAAGCAAAGTTTTAATAAAAGGACTTTTGATTTTCTTACAGAATTTTTATTTAAGAATGACAGTTCATTGTCTGACTAATCTAAGCAGAAATTCAAAAGAGGTAAAACTCATTAAAACACATTTTTTTAAAATATAAAAATCTACCTGCTTGCACTGTCTGGACAGGTCCACTCAAATCTGTGTCCTTTTCTCATCAAGAGAGTGCCTCAGACATTAACCTCCATGGTTCTCGCACATTTTTGACCAATACGGTTGTATGGACTTTAAAAGAGACTTTGACCTCTGAGTTTGTTTCGGATGTTTCTTCTCAGAGCAGTCCAGCTACGAAACACCGGCCCCATCGTACGCTTAAAATAAATAAAAAAAAGCAAAATATTGACGTGTAAAAGTATATATATAACCTATTTACAAAATAAATATGATTTTATGATGTTGATTTTTTATGATTTTACCAACTATAATTCTAAAAAAATAAAGCAGTTACAACAGCAAATCAAACTTAATAGGATTGCATTTAAGAACTATGAGCAAAATGCAATCTTTTGCAAAAAATAATTAATATCGCTTATAACTCCATAATAGTTTTTTGCATTTAATTAATTTTACCTCTAAACCGACGATTTGTTTTTCAAAATCTATGCCATGCTTCAATTTTTTTCTTTTTAAGCAAGTCCTGTGTTTCTTTGGAGACTTGTAAGTATGTCTGAAAATTTTCATCAGACATTTCCATACAACATTGTCTCTCTGCATCTTTTCTTAATTTTACTGCATTCTTGATCCCACCATGGTGGTGATGGTATCTTATTGCAACCCTTGCTTTTAATAGGAAAAATTTCATCTGCTACTTCTATCAATATCTTGGCTAGTAATTCGGAACAGACAGACACATTCGAGCTAGATATTTCAGGCAATTCTGATACTTTACATACTGCTTTTGATTGATATAGATTCCAATCCCCATTTTCTAATTTATGTCTTATCGTATGTTGTTTTCATTGTTTTACAGGTTTGTTAAAGGGCAATAAAATTAACAATGGGAAGTAATCACTGCCATGTGTAAAATCAAGAGAATTCCATAATAGGGCCGAAGCAAGATCTGGGGTACAGATGGACAAATCAGGAGCACTTAAACTTTCTGTAGGACTTGTAAGAAGAGTTGGTAAGCCAGTGGTCATTATACATATGTTATGATAATCAATCAACTCTAGTAATTGCTCTCCATAGTAACTAGTGGTAGAGCAACCCCAAAAAGTATGGTGGTAATTATAATCCCCTAAACATATGAATGGTTAAATGGTTTAATTTCATTAAAAATACTAATACTAGGTCTAGAAAAATATATAGATACATAACAAATTTTATTTACAGTAATAGCAACAACTGAGATATCATCACAAAATGATGGAAGTGACAGGGGAGTATAAAAACAATGGTTATTGACTAATATGGCTACTCTACCATATTCATCATCTCTGTCAGATCTTATGCAAGAGAAGCCTGGAATCTTAAACAAAGACTGTTGTTAAGCCAGGTTTCTTGCAGACAAATAATAGAAAGATCATATTTGTTTATCATATTTATTACGGCTGGTTTCTTATTAGTCAAGCTACGACAATTCCACTGAATTACCTTGGTCTTGTGGTCCATTATTAGTTTTATAAGAAATTTGATTTTAAGCATCAATAACAACTGCAACGTTGGCCGGTGAGACTATATTTGATTGAAACAACAATTGAATCAGTAGTTTTATAATTTCTGAAATATTTAGGTTTTCACTTCAATTTGGGCTGTCCTGATTTAAAATTGGCTTAGATGGTAATGCTGGTTGTCTTAATATTTCAGCATGGGCCAAATGATCATATCCCTTAGAAAAATTTTGAAGGGGTTTTGGCTTTAAAAAAACTGTTTTTTGTATGAATGAGATACATGTGGAGGAGCAATGTAAGCAGAATTATTGTTTGGTCTAAAATGACTTGAAGAGGAAGGAGTAGAAGAAAGTAAAGCATCAGCATACGATATTTTAGATATTAGAGGGTGCAGTTTTACAGCTTCCATATAAGAGACACAGCTCTTACTCATCGTCTCTTTAATAAATTTTTGTCCGTCATATTCTAAGCATTTCTTATTTGTCGCTTGGTGAGAACCATTACATTGACAACAATAATAAAATTCTTCTTCAACATTGCAGGTTGATACCTGCAAAGAATTTGAAGATACCTGCAATGTTGAAGAAGTGCGGTCAGGGTCACTCTGGTGATCCAGAGTGACCTTGACCGCACTTGAAGCATCTAGGGGTTGACCTGCATTGACTCTTCATGTGCCCATATCTGCAGCAGTTGTAACACTGCACAGTAGGATAAATGTATAAAGAAACAGGTAATGCAGTGTAACACATATAAACTCGTGTTGGTAATACTTGGCCATCAAATGTGCAGACTATTGTGCCTGTATTTTGAAATATTTTCGAGTTATTTACAATTAGTTTTTCCTCAGCCGTCTTATTTTTATTACAGCACCACATCCAATTGGTACTGTAATATTGGTGTTAACTTCCTCATCTGACCAATCTAATGGTACACCCCTAATTACCCCCATTCTAGTAATATTAAAAGTGGGAAGGAATACATTATATTTCTCTGACTTTAAATTGTTATTATTAATGAATGCATTAGCTTCTAAATAATTAATAAAAGCTAGACTAATTCTATTCCGGCCTATCCGTTTAATGTTGCCATTCATTATGCCTTTTATGTCATTGTTTTTTAAAAATTTGCCAAATGTAACAGGGTGGAGAATCACACCATCGTCACTGGAGACTGTTTCTCTTTGAACGTGTACGACGTAAGGGGCTACGTCAGTCGTCTGATAGAAAGTACGACCGACCGGCAAACGAGGCCACTCATCATGGCTTTTACCAGTATCAGTACTTGTTTGTTCCTGCGTTTTTAATCAATAACATTTACAATCATTCTGCCTTTTAATTTTTGACCCGTGTCTCCGTTTTTTGTTGCAATCAGTACAAATTACTCTTTTCATTTTTAAATTGTTAGAGTCTGGAACCGAACAATCGGTGTCCATTGAAGATTCCAAAACACTGATTAAAGTATCAATAGGCGTATTCACCTTACTACATACTTTACAACTTACTAATATCTACATACTTTACAGCCGGAGGCACAGTTGTACCGCCCCCAGGATCGTCGGGCGGATCGCCCATTTTAAGAAAACAAAATATTGAAAACTTACCAATAAATAAAAAGCTGCTAGAGTACACTAATTCTATAAATAAACACTTACAATAAAAATATATACAATTTTAAGAACTTCTACCAATTCTTAATATTTAATTATCAATTTTAATTTTCAAGAGAAATAATGCTACCGCTCAAACCGAAGTTTCCCGCTCTTTTTATTCGTTTCACATCTTTTAAGTTGTTGAATGTTTAGCATGTGATGTTGTATGCCTGTCTTATTCTTTCACCTACAGTCTGTGTAAGTTAGAGTAGGAAAGGTATACTCTAAGTATGCTATATTTGCCTTTTAATCCGACCCGATCCACGAAATCTCCAGGAGATTTCGAACAGACGTGGATTATTTATTTGACAGCAATCTTCTGGAGATTTCCGGACAGACGAGAAGACTAATTCGGCCGGTGTTTCATTGTTTTTTGTTAAGTTTGTTTTTATTTAAAATGGTGCTAATTGAGCAGATTTCGGCACTCATTGATTTCCTTGAGTGCCACCAAGAACTGGCGCTTGGCCACTGCAGCAGCACTAATGAAGGACGAAGTTTAGGAAAAAGATGTTGGATGAGTGCGCCCAAATTAACGGTGGACTGCCCTAATAAAACGCCGGCTGAGTGGCGCACAGTGAGTACCTTGTTACATATAATGTAGGTATGCATTATAAAATAATAAATTGTATTATTACTCTAATTTTTGCTATTTTTTTAGTTCTACAATGAGTACAAGAGTAAATTAGTCAAAAAAATTAAAACGCAAAAATGCAAAGTATGCCTTATTTAATAAATTTTATTTAAGGAGGTGGTCATGCAAAAAAAAAATTGACCCCGCTTCAAGAGCGGTTATACACAATATTAGGGCGAGATGTAAGTGAGCCACTCCCAGGTGTCCGCCATAATCCACTACTGACTGTAAGCATTACCATTTATTTGATATCATTCTCAACTGTTGCATTGCACATACGGAAGTACTACCAAATTTAAAAAAAAATACTTATTATAAATAGTGTCGTGTATCATGTGTTTTTTTTTATTTGCATTGTTGCTGTGTCCTTTTATCCATTGCAGTGTTACCGTGTTACATTCTGCAATGGTTTGGAGGGCATTGTGACATTCCATTATCAGGGCTGAGTCTGTCCACCATGTAGGTGGAAATCCTTCGTTGCGCTTATCACTGCGTGGTCTGCATTCGAGAACTTTACGGCCCCAGTTCTGCGTGCTGTGTGGCCTGCCCACTGCCACTTCAACTTGCTAATTCGCTGGGCTATGTCGGCAACTTTGGTTCGTCTACGTCTACGAATCTCCTCATTTATGATTCGATCACGCAGAGAGACTTCGAGCACAGTCCTCTCCATAGCTCATTGGGCTATCTTGAGCTTACTAATGAGGCCCATAGTAAGAGACAAAGTTTCAGTGCCATAAGTCGAAAGTTTTTAACCAATGCGTGTTACCAAGGATGACTTATGGCACTGAAACTTGGTCTCTTACTATGGGCCTCATTAATAAGCTCGAGATAGCCCAACGAGCTACGGAAAGGACTGTGCTCGGAGTCTCTCTGCGTGATCGAATCATAAATAAGGAGATTCGTAGACGAACCAAAGTTGCCGACATAGCTCAGTGAATTAGCAAGTTGAAGTGGCAGTGGGCAGGCCGCTTTGAACCGGTCCTATTGGAAATCTATAGGGGAGGCCTATGTTCAGCAGTGGACGTTCTACGGCTGATATGGGAATGGTTTTCCTTTAAGTATACATACTCAAAGTCTGCACTTTCTTACAGCAGAAGTGGTATAGTGACAACAGATTTTGATCTCTTTTTATTGATAGTTTTCATACTAAACTAGCAAGTTTCAAAGCCAAAAATACTCTGTTAGCATTAAGTTTGTTAATAATTATTATTATTTAATAAAAAAACTATTATTATACATAGATTTTTATTGAATAAGTTACTAAAACATTATGTGGATCGTTATTGATGAATTATGTGGATGTTATTGATTGAATTATAATTATGAAGGGCCAGTAGCAAACGAGGTTCGAGCAATTGAAGTAGAACCTGTAGAAAATGTGTCACCACAAGAAATAAGGTACACTTTCTACAGATGTGTTTGAATAAATGGGATAACATTATGACTAAAGTCATTGTAATTGTTTTATTTTGCAGCTTCGTTCAGGAAACTATTGCAGCTGAGCTATCCACCAGCATCCAGCTTCCAAAGCGACGTAAACGCCAAAGATCTGCCTCACGTTACGCAGCAGAAGGTAGCAATTATTTGTTTTGAACATTAACTGCCCGGTCTAGAGCAAGTATATTACAATATATTTTTTATAGGTAGAGATCACGCAGCCCTAGAAGTTGCTCAATCAAGGCTGGATGCCATTGAAGCCAGAAATGCTGAGGCAACAACAAAACAAGCCGAGGCAACCCTTGAACTGGCCGAGGCAACGCTTAAACACACCGAGGCATCCGTTAAACACGCCGAGGCATCCCTAAGCAATCAGAGGCTGCAAACAATATAGCTGCGGCCATGACAAAAATAGCAGCCTCCACAGATAAAATGGTGAAGGTTATGGAGTGCTTTTTGAGATCTGTGTCAAAAAAGGTAATTCATGTTGATTTATATCTTTTTTTTTTTTTGGTGAGTGGGAAATAAATAAATAAATAAATATCCTGGGACAACTCACACACGGCCATCTGATCCCATACTAAGCAGAGCTTGTGCTATGGTAATCAGACAGCTGATAAACATACTTATATATTTTTTTTAATACATACATATTATAGATAAATCACACCCAATCATCCAATCAAATCATCCAATGACTGCTCCTGTCCTGGGTGCGACGGGAGGGCGTGTCAGACTCTTACTGACTAAAACCCACTCATGTTCCTTCGATTGCCCTTTATGTTCCGAGGTCACGGTAACTATTATAAACATTCCGCAACCCCGGCAGGCGTTGGCCCTGTTGGGCCCCTTCCTGTGCTGACTCCTTCTCTTTGAGGCGCGCGTGGAACAAAACGCGCCGTCTACGCGGTCCTGGTCCTAGCCGGGCGGCGAGCTACCCATCGCTCGCCATCCGCAGAACCGCGTCTACGGTGGCCGGTAGTCGTCTTGCGACTCTCGACGTCTTCGCCTGGGTCTTAGTCCGGGGCGAGAGGCTCGTCGTTGCCTCTCGCGCGCCGCCGCTTCCTTCACTAGCATAACTGCTTCGCAGAAGGAGGCGACGGCATCCCATTCCGTCTCGCCCCGAAGCATGGCCTGAACCAGCGCCGGGCGCGAGAGGTCACCGCCGCCGATCGCCTCTACGAGGACACGTCGATGCTCCGCCCATGCGCGGCACACCTCAACTGTGTGCTCGACCGTGTCCTCCAGGCGACCGTTACTGCAGTGGTGACACCCAGGCGTCGCTTCCGCCCGAATCCGACACAGGAACCTCCCGAACTGACCATGTCCGGTGAGGACCTGTGTCAAGCGAAACGTGAGAGTGCCATGACGCCTCTCCAGCATGTTGATTTATATCTGAGGTTGGTCCTGTTGGTCTAGTGGTTAGTGAACCTGACTGCTCAATTTGTTCTGGGTTCAATCCCCACCCAGGCCCAGAACAAACTTTGTGCTTTGAGCAAGTTTGTTTCATCGGTTGTCTGGTTATAATAGTACAAGCTCTCTTAGTTTGGGATCAAATGGATATCTGTGAGTTTCCGCAGAATTCTTAATTATTAAAAATAATAATTCATGTTTATGAATGGTTTCACCCAAATTAAAACTCACTGTATGAGCTAAAAAATAATAAAAAAAAGTTTTACTCCTTGGGTTATTGGGTTAGGTATAGACTCTAATCAGTAATAATATATTATTGGCCAGAAATTGACATCTTGATGGTAACTCTGATACCTATTAAGAGTTAGCTTGTGAGTTATATATGAAGTTCCAACTTTTGTATTAAAGTTAATTTTGTTGTAAAAAAACAGATCCTAAATTTCATAGACATTTGAATTGATAAAAACAAAAAATTAACCCTGTAGCCATGGCATCCACTTCAGGTACCCAAAGTTTAAAGAGAAAGATTGATGATATTCTAGTTGACCCGGACACCCTAAAACCTATTGAAGACGCCAAAAAGCCCAAAATTGATCTTAGCCCAGATAAAAAGTATGCTTGTATAAACTCAATCGTGCAGATGCATGAACAAATGGTAAAGTTAATTTTTGATCCTCCATCGGCTCAAGATGCATCAGCAATGGAAGTAGATGATGCAGCCAAGTCAAAGACGTCTGAACCATTATATAATATCACAGTGGGCAACCATATTATCAGTATCATCTTTACCGTACATAACATCAGTAGGCAAGCAGTAAAGCAGGCGGACACAAACATGATCCGAAAGAGTGGTAAGACGTCATTTAAAGTCCACTACAAAGGGGATGATTATTCTATTACTAATGACAAAGTAAAAGAAACTTGGATCGCTATATTGAAAGAAAATAAGTTGGAATACAAAGATTTTGACACTTAAACACAGAAAGTCCGCAGAATTATAATGCCTTCGGATTTCTAAGTCGGACTAGTTTCTTGAAGGATGCAAGAGGTAATTTTGACAGATAATTAAGTCTATTTTAGGAGGACTCTGTGTTCAGCAGTTGCTTCTAAATGGTTATCAAGATAAATGATTAAATGAAACTGTTTATAAAAAGAGCATTATAAAATTTATTCTTCATATATACATATTTAAATCTCTTTTTCTTTCACCTCGTTTTCTTCAATGCCATGGACCTGTAACAAAGATTTATATTTTACTTTACCAGAATATTAAGCTGGGTTTACATAACTTTACCTACTAATTCAATTTATGCATTTCTCCACAGTCTGTCAACAAGAGCCTGCTGCAGTGCTCGACCTTCAAGTAGATTCCGGTTCACCCTTCGATGATCTTCATGATTAATGCCAATTAAAATAATGAAGAACTTTTTTGTTATTTTGGATGAAGACTGATTATGAGACTTTTACAATAGGTATTGTAGCTTGGATTTGTTTTATAATTTTTATGACAAAATGTCTGTTGACGTTTATTTTATATATTTTTTTTACATTTCTGATTTTCAATTGGCTGGATAGTCAAGTGAGTTTAATATTGTTAAAGAACTATTTAGTTTTATGAGAATAAAGAGTAATAATAATATTTGATGTTGATTGTTAATAATAAATGTTGATTTTTTAACATAGTAGTATTATTTATATATTTCATTGAACATATTCCAAAATAGTGGAATAGAAATTACATACCTGTTGCAAGCGAAGTGCTTTTTTTTGTGGCAGCAAATACAAAAATCAGGTTTAGCTTTAAAGTACGGTAATGACAGCAAATTCTCTCTTGAACTTCGCCACATAGTAGCTTTGGCATATCTTACTCTTGAAGAGATACCGGACGCCTTTAAACTTCTAAAAGAAAAAGTTTTGCCAGAAGAAGCAGTAATACGTGCATGGTAGTAAAATTTCGAGAACAAAAGGTACAAAACTATGTATTTCATTGACCTCTCCTTTATTTCCACCACAGTTGTGGTCGATGCATAAACTAAATGAACTCGGCCTGCCAAGAACCCAGAATAATGTGAAGGCTTGGCATAGACGGTGGAACTACATACAAAGAAATAACCGCCATGGATTATATGCGACTATACGGAGCCTTATAAAAGAACAGATTTACACAAATCATGTTGTTGAAAAAGCAAACGCTAGCATTGACAAAACTCCGCCCAAGAAAAAATGGAAAAGGGCATCCGATTCTATTTCAAAAATTTGTACCAGCCGTAATAATATGGAACTTCTGCCATTTTTAAGAGCCATAGCCAATCACATAGAACTGTAATTCTTTAAAATGTGTTTAATGAAAATGTATGAATTAATCATGATTTTTAAATTAAGAGTAATTTTTTGTTTGTTCTATGCTGATTATGTCCAAGTTTAGATAAATCTTTTTTGTTATTTTGTTGTATGATTATTTATGAAAATTAAACATTACAATCAGTAGTTCCTATAAGTCTAAGGCACAGTCTGAGGTGTGAGTGCCTATGCATGCGTGTGTGTATACTTTTTATACGATAGGTGTGTAAAATGTAGTGTATTTTACTAATGTTAAATGCTTTGCTTGCTTCATTTATCATTTTTGTTTTAGATATTCACCAAAAGCTTTTCCAAAGATTAAACATTAAACATTACTCAAAATCATATAGATGCTTTGACTTTTCTTAGCGATGTCGCTAAGAAAAGTTGACATTGTAAAATTTCATGCAGCATTTTACAAATCACCATCTAAAATTGACCAAGACAACTTTATTTTGCTACATTCTAAGGCGTCTGCTGTAAGTCGCCATCGGCCTAAGACAGGCACAAGAAAAATGAAAGGAATGCAAATAGTATATTATCGAAGTAGTGTCGAAGAAGAAATAACTTGATTCCCGTGTGCAGAAAAACATTTCTTGAAGTTTTAGGAATTAAAAAAGGACGAGTGAATGGTGTGATTGCTCGTAATTTTAAAAGTGGTGGAGCTTCAGCTAGTGAGTCTCGGGGAGGCAATCACAAAGAACATAAATATGCGCCGGTCAGAAAAAGTCCATACAAAAATTCATTAAGCATTTTGAACCACTCGAGATCCACTACTGTCGAGGAAGTATCAAATGCAGACAGTATCTTTCATCTGATTTGAACATTAATAAACTATACAAAATGTATAAAGAGCAAGCAGAGGCACAGTTTCAGACTGTTAAAGCATCTTACTTTCGAAGAATTTTTAATACTACATTTAATATTGGTTTCGGAAGCCCACGGACTGACGTTTGTTCTACATGCCTGCAATTACAAGAACAGATCAAATATGAGAAAGACAGTAATAAAAGGAAGGATTTTATGATTTAAAAAAGAGTACACAGTTTAAGAGCCAAAGCATTTTACAATTTGTACAGTGTGCTGATTCTTAGTTTCGACTGCCAAAAAAATCAACCTATGCCGAAAGTGCCAGATCAAATTACTTATTACTCGCGTCAACTCTACATTTATAACTTTACTATCGTTGTTGGTCACTCAAAGTCCCAACTAAATAGCGAGAATGTGTTTGCATACACTTGGACCGAGGACTTATTGCCAAAAGCATCAAACGAAATTGCCAGTGCCGTGTTTCACTGCCTGTGTACTGTTGTCGAGAAACATGAAAAAGTGACTTCGATACGCTTAGTCGCAGATGGCTGCAGTGGCCGGAATAAAAATTCTTCTGTACTTGGTATGGCCTCTAAGTACCTTATGAATCATGCTCCGGATAGGATTAAAATGATCGAGATTGTTTTCCCTATCGTAGGCCATTCTTTTCTGCCCCCATACAGAGTCTTTGCACAAATCGAAAAGAAAATTAAAAAGTGGAATGAAACCTGGACCAGATGGTCATGAAAACTTTTTTAAAGAACAGGCTACTGTGCTCCATTTAGGTACTGACGTGCAAGCTATGCAATGGAAAGAAGCAACTGGAAAAATATTAAAAACTACAACTGCAATGCACTTCTCAATTAAAAATGTAAGAGATTTTTTATTAAAAAAAAAAAACAAACAAAAGACAAACGTTGTGGTGCGTGCCGAAGAAAGTTACCACAACCGTCGGGGGAGATTTAAAGAACATTTGCAAGAAAGGAAAATCTGCTAGTCAGATTAACCCAGACCCTGTACCTCTGTACGTCAAAGTTAAAGACGCGAAACTAGGAGACGTTAAAAATCTACTCACTACTCATTATGGTGAACGATGGAATGAACTACCAGAGTTAAAATTCTCATATTTGATCTGTTCTTGTAATTGCAGGCATGTAGAACAAACGTCAATCCGTGGGCTTCCGAAACCAATGTTAAATGTAGTATTACATGTGCTAAGCAATGTCACATGTTAGTCTCGGTAGAAAAGAGGCAAGAAGAATTTGAAAGATATATAACACTCGGAAGTTATGAATCCCAGCTTTTATACATCATAAAAAGTGTATCGGAAAGTGCAGAAAAAGGGCATATACTGTCTTGGAAGGGAACAAAACTAGGAAAAAAAGACCCAAAATTTTTCACAGAGTTTACAGAATTTGTGGCACGCAAGTTTGCAGAGACATGTTTATTAATACTTACCAAATCACTCCTAAAAAAATAGACGTTTGCCTGAAAAAGAATCGAACTGGAATAATCAATGATAAAAGAGGACAGTCTATTGGTGGCTGGAACAAATCGACAGAAGAAGATTTGTATTTATAAAAAAACTCATAGAATCTTTGCCGAAATACGAATCGCACTATAGGCGCGATGAAACGGATTGTCAGTACCTAAAAGTAGGTATGACGATTCAGAAACTATACGAAATATACATGGAGGAACTAAAAAAAAAATACGGTGAAACTAAAACGACTCTATCAAGTGCTACTCTTAAGAGAGAATTTTACAAAAATTTCAATTTAAGATGCAAATCCTTGAAAAAGGACACTTGTAATAGGTGCGATGCTTTTGACGTGCAAATAAAAAATGTTATCTCTAAAGAAGAAAGATTGAAGTTGCAAAGAGAAAGAGAGGCACATCTGAATAGAGCTAACTCGTTACGACAGAGCATGATTATCGGTCTGAAGACAGCTAAAACTGATGAAACTTTTAAATGCCTTACATACGACTTAGAAAAAACTCTACCACTTCCCAGAATTCCCACGAACATAGTTTTTTATAAACTCCAGTTGTGGCTTTACAACTGTGGCATTCATGCTGGGTCCAGCGATATAGGTTACTGTTATGTTTGGGTTGAGGGTGACGCTGGAAGGGGTTCCCAAGAGGTGGGTCATGCTTAATTCATTTTATAAACAATAATTTGAGTCCAAAAGTGGAGCACCTGGTCCTCTGGAGCGACTGTTGCGGAGGTCAGAACCGGAACATCAAAATGGTAATCATGCTTAAGGCAGTACTTAACTTTCACGATACGTTAAAATCAATCACACTCAAATATTTTGAATCAGGGCATACGTTCCTTCCTAACGACACAGATTTCTCAAAAATTGAGACACAGCTTAAACAGCATGAAAGGATTTATACGGCGGATGTATACATTAACGTTATGAAAAATAGTAAAAAAAAACCACTCCAAGTCTATAGGATGAAAAAAGAAGATTTAATCAGCATTGAAGCGATAGAAAAAAAAATGTTAATCGCAAAGTAGATGTAACAAAAAAAAGTTAGTTGGCTTACAACTAAAAAAAAAGATGTCGAGCATTCTTTTTTTATGAAAAAAGCAGACTCCGAAGATCTCCAAGAGGTGACTATTGGGAAAAGAGTCAAAGGAACTCTACAAGAAATTTCAAACGATTTTGCTTTGCTTTGGCCTAATGGCAAAGAAATCGCCCAAGCCAAATTGGACGACTTAAAGTCCATGTTTGATTTAATTCCAAAGGATTGTTTGGAATTTTATGAGCGATTATTGCCTTTGGGCAATGCTCAAATTTTAGAAGACGTCAATAGCATAATGCTTGACTTTGAAATTGATGTAGATAGCCAAGTTTAATGTTAGCATTCCTACACCATTTTAACTCTAAGAAGGTACGGGTTTTGACAGAAATAATTTTAACTATATTGGAATCTAGATAAAATTATTTCTACTCACCACTCACTTCACCTGTTGGGAAAGTCAATCGAGTTACCTCAGGGCTCAGTGCCTCAAGTCGAAAGTTTTTAACCAATGCGTGTTACCAGGGATGACTTGAGGCACTGAGGTAACTCGATTGACTTTCCCAACAGGTGCAGTGAGTGGTGAGTAGAAATATTTTATTTACATTCCCATATAGTTAGCCATAGACACTCGCCATAGTTATATATATTGGCCTCCTTATAGATTTCCAATAGGACCGGTTGGAAGCGGCTTGCATATCTAGCGCGATCCTGTGGTCTTCATCGGATCGTCTGTCCACCATTAGTTTTAGTTTTAGTTTTAGTTTCGCTGGGCTTGTCCGCACTTAGCCTCATAATTGGGCCATTGTGCGTGTGTGGCTTGTCGCCTATTTCAACCATCCCACACTTTCCCAGAATCGTAGGAGACTTTTCAGTCTGCCAAAGATTTCTGGAAGTGACCCGGGGTGTTGGAGTAGTTTTGCCCGTTGTTCGGCCACACTGTTACATTCCATGAGGACGTGTTGTGGCGTTTCTTCTGCCTCTAAGCAGCCTCTGCATAGAGGGCTGTCTGTTACACCTATTGTGAATAGGTGCTTGTTTAAGGGACAGTGACCTGTTATGGTTTCTATAACTGTTTTGATTTTGTCCCTATTCAGTTTAATAAGTTTTCGGGCAAACTTCTTGGTCATGACTGGGATGGCGTGTTTTGTTTGTCTACAGCTGTTGCTGTTACGCCATTCCTCAAGGTGGATTTCCTTGGTTTTCTCCTTCAGCCAGGATTTTACCTGGGTTGGGGGTATGGGTAACAGTGGTGTTGGTCCACAGACCGTACTGTTTGACCCCCTTTTGGCAAGTTCGTCCGCTGCGTCATTTCCCAGCGAGTTGCTGTGTCCTTTTATCCATTGCAGTGTTACCGTGTTACATTCTGCAATGGTTTGGAGGGCATTGTGACATTCCATTATCAGGGCTGAGTCTGTCCACCATGTAGGTGGAAATCCTTCGTTGCGCTTATCACTGCGTGGTCTGCATTCGAGAACTTTACGGCCCCAGTTCTGCGTGCTGTGTGGCCTGCCCACTGCCACTTCAACTTGCTAATTCGCTGGGCTATGTCGGCAACTTTGGTTCGTCTACGTCTACGAATCTCCTCATTTATGATTCGATCACGCAGAGAGACTTCGAGCACAGTCCTCTCCATAGCTCATTGGGCTATCTTGAGCTTACTAATGAGGCCCATAGTAAGAGACAAAGTTTCAGTGCCATAAGTCGAAAGTTTTTAACCAATGCGTGTTACCAAGGATGACTTATGGCACTGAAACTTGGTCTCTTACTATGGGCCTCATTAATAAGCTCGAGATAGCCCAACGAGCTACGGAAAGGACTGTGCTCGGAGTCTCTCTGCGTGATCGAATCATAAATAAGGAGATTCGTAGACGAACCAAAGTTGCCGACATAGCTCAGTGAATTAGCAAGTTGAAGTGGCAGTGGGCAGGCCGCTTTGAACCGGTCCTATTGGAAATCTATAGGGGAGGCCTATGTTCAGCAGTGGACGTTCTACGGCTGATATGGGAATGGTTTTCCTTTAAGTATACATACTCAAAGTCTGCACTTTCTTACAGCAGAAGTGGTATAGTGACAACAGATTTTGATCTCTTTTTATTGATAGTTTTCATACTAAACTAGCAAGTTTCAAAGCCAAAAATACTCTGTTAGCATTAAGTTTGTTAATAATTATTATTATTTAATAAAAAAACTATTATTATACATAGATTTTTATTGAATAAGTTACTAAAACATTATGTGGATCGTTATTGATGAATTATGTGGATGTTATTGATTGAATTATAATTATGAAGGGCCAGTAGCAAACGAGGTTCGAGCAATTGAAGTAGAACCTGTAGAAAATGTGTCACCACAAGAAATAAGGTACACTTTCTACAGATGTGTTTGAATAAATGGGATAACATTATGACTAAAGTCATTGTAATTGTTTTATTTTGCAGCTTCGTTCAGGAAACTATTGCAGCTGAGCTATCCACCAGCATCCAGCTTCCAAAGCGACGTAAACGCCAAAGATCTGCCTCACGTTACGCAGCAGAAGGTAGCAATTATTTGTTTTGAACATTAACTGCCCGGTCTAGAGCAAGTATATTACAATATATTTTTTATAGGTAGAGATCACGCAGCCCTAGAAGTTGCTCAATCAAGGCTGGATGCCATTGAAGCCAGAAATGCTGAGGCAACAACAAAACAAGCCGAGGCAACCCTTGAACTGGCCGAGGCAACGCTTAAACACACCGAGGCATCCGTTAAACACGCCGAGGCATCCCTAAGCAATCAGAGGCTGCAAACAATATAGCTGCGGCCATGACAAAAATAGCAGCCTCCACAGATAAAATGGTGAAGGTTATGGAGTGCTTTTTGAGATCTGTGTCAAAAAAGGTAATTCATGTTGATTTATATCTTTTTTTTTTTTTGGTGAGTGGGAAATAAATAAATAAATAAATATCCTGGGACAACTCACACACGGCCATCTGATCCCATACTAAGCAGAGCTTGTGCTATGGTAATCAGACAGCTGATAAACATACTTATATATTTTTTTTAATACATACATATTATAGATAAATCACACCCAATCATCCAATCAAATCATCCAATGACTGCTCCTGTCCTGGGTGCGACGGGAGGGCGTGTCAGACTCTTACTGACTAAAACCCACTCATGTTCCTTCGATTGCCCTTTATGTTCCGAGGTCACGGTAACTATTATAAACATTCCGCAACCCCGGCAGGCGTTGGCCCTGTTGGGCCCCTTCCTGTGCTGACTCCTTCTCTTTGAGGCGCGCGTGGAACAAAACGCGCCGTCTACGCGGTCCTGGTCCTAGCCGGGCGGCGAGCTACCCATCGCTCGCCATCCGCAGAACCGCGTCTACGGTGGCCGGTAGTCGTCTTGCGACTCTCGACGTCTTCGCCTGGGTCTTAGTCCGGGGCGAGAGGCTCGTCGTTGCCTCTCGCGCGCCGCCGCTTCCTTCACTAGCATAACTGCTTCGCAGAAGGAGGCGACGGCATCCCATTCCGTCTCGCCCCGAAGCATGGCCTGAACCAGCGCCGGGCGCGAGAGGTCACCGCCGCCGATCGCCTCTACGAGGACACGTCGATGCTCCGCCCATGCGCGGCACACCTCAACTGTGTGCTCGACCGTGTCCTCCAGGCGACCGTTACTGCAGTGGTGACACCCAGGCGTCGCTTCCGCCCGAATCCGACACAGGAACCTCCCGAACTGACCATGTCCGGTGAGGACCTGTGTCAAGCGAAACGTGAGAGTGCCATGACGCCTCTCCAGCATGTTGATTTATATCTGAGGTTGGTCCTGTTGGTCTAGTGGTTAGTGAACCTGACTGCTCAATTTGTTCTGGGTTCAATCCCCACCCAGGCCCAGAACAAACTTTGTGCTTTGAGCAAGTTTGTTTCATCGGTTGTCTGGTTATAATAGTACAAGCTCTCTTAGTTTGGGATCAAATGGATATCTGTGAGTTTCCGCAGAATTCTTAATTATTAAAAATAATAATTCATGTTTATGAATGGTTTCACCCAAATTAAAACTCACTGTATGAGCTAAAAAATAATAAAAAAAAGTTTTACTCCTTGGGTTATTGGGTTAGGTATAGACTCTAATCAGTAATAATATATTATTGGCCAGAAATTGACATCTTGATGGTAACTCTGATACCTATTAAGAGTTAGCTTGTGAGTTATATATGAAGTTCCAACTTTTGTATTAAAGTTAATTTTGTTGTAAAAAAACAGATCCTAAATTTCATAGACATTTGAATTGATAAAAACAAAAAATTAACCCTGTAGCCATGGCATCCACTTCAGGTACCCAAAGTTTAAAGAGAAAGATTGATGATATTCTAGTTGACCCGGACACCCTAAAACCTATTGAAGACGCCAAAAAGCCCAAAATTGATCTTAGCCCAGATAAAAAGTATGCTTGTATAAACTCAATCGTGCAGATGCATGAACAAATGGTAAAGTTAATTTTTGATCCTCCATCGGCTCAAGATGCATCAGCAATGGAAGTAGATGATGCAGCCAAGTCAAAGACGTCTGAACCATTATATAATATCACAGTGGGCAACCATATTATCAGTATCATCTTTACCGTACATAACATCAGTAGGCAAGCAGTAAAGCAGGCGGACACAAACATGATCCGAAAGAGTGGTAAGACGTCATTTAAAGTCCACTACAAAGGGGATGATTATTCTATTACTAATGACAAAGTAAAAGAAACTTGGATCGCTATATTGAAAGAAAATAAGTTGGAATACAAAGATTTTGACACTTAAACACAGAAAGTCCGCAGAATTATAATGCCTTCGGATTTCTAAGTCGGACTAGTTTCTTGAAGGATGCAAGAGGTAATTTTGACAGATAATTAAGTCTATTTTAGGAGGACTCTGTGTTCAGCAGTTGCTTCTAAATGGTTATCAAGATAAATGATTAAATGAAACTGTTTATAAAAAGAGCATTATAAAATTTATTCTTCATATATACATATTTAAATCTCTTTTTCTTTCACCTCGTTTTCTTCAATGCCATGGACCTGTAACAAAGATTTATATTTTACTTTACCAGAATATTAAGCTGGGTTTACATAACTTTACCTACTAATTCAATTTATGCATTTCTCCACAGTCTGTCAACAAGAGCCTGCTGCAGTGCTCGACCTTCAAGTAGATTCCGGTTCACCCTTCGATGATCTTCATGATTAATGCCAATTAAAATAATGAAGAACTTTTTTGTTATTTTGGATGAAGACTGATTATGAGACTTTTACAATAGGTATTGTAGCTTGGATTTGTTTTATAATTTTTATGACAAAATGTCTGTTGACGTTTATTTTATATATTTTTTTTACATTTCTGATTTTCAATTGGCTGGATAGTCAAGTGAGTTTAATATTGTTAAAGAACTATTTAGTTTTATGAGAATAAAGAGTAATAATAATATTTGATGTTGATTGTTAATAATAAATGTTGATTTTTTAACATAGTAGTATTATTTATATATTTCATTGAACATATTCCAAAATAGTGGAATAGAAATTACATACCTGTTGCAAGCGAAGTGCTTTTTTTTGTGGCAGCAAATACAAAAATCAGGTTTAGCTTTAAAGTACGGTAATGACAGCAAATTCTCTCTTGAACTTCGCCACATAGTAGCTTTGGCATATCTTACTCTTGAAGAGATACCGGACGCCTTTAAACTTCTAAAAGAAAAAGTTTTGCCAGAAGAAGCAGTAATACGTGCATGGTAGTAAAATTTCGAGAACAAAAGGTACAAAACTATGTATTTCATTGACCTCTCCTTTATTTCCACCACAGTTGTGGTCGATGCATAAACTAAATGAACTCGGCCTGCCAAGAACCCAGAATAATGTGAAGGCTTGGCATAGACGGTGGAACTACATACAAAGAAATAACCGCCATGGATTATATGCGACTATACGGAGCCTTATAAAAGAACAGATTTACACAAATCATGTTGTTGAAAAAGCAAACGCTAGCATTGACAAAACTCCGCCCAAGAAAAAATGGAAAAGGGCATCCGATTCTATTTCAAAAATTTGTACCAGCCGTAATAATATGGAACTTCTGCCATTTTTAAGAGCCATAGCCAATCACATAGAACTGTAATTCTTTAAAATGTGTTTAATGAAAATGTATGAATTAATCATGATTTTTAAATTAAGAGTAATTTTTTGTTTGTTCTATGCTGATTATGTCCAAGTTTAGATAAATCTTTTTTGTTATTTTGTTGTATGATTATTTATGAAAATTAAACATTACAATCAGTAGTTCCTATAAGTCTAAGGCACAGTCTGAGGTGTGAGTGCCTATGCATGCGTGTGTGTATACTTTTTATACGATAGGTGTGTAAAATGTAGTGTATTTTACTAATGTTAAATGCTTTGCTTGCTTCATTTATCATTTTTGTTTTAGATATTCACCAAAAGCTTTTCCAAAGATTAAACATTAAACATTACTCAAAATCATATAGATGCTTTGACTTTTCTTAGCGATGTCGCTAAGAAAAGTTGACATTGTAAAATTTCATGCAGCATTTTACAAATCACCATCTAAAATTGACCAAGACAACTTTATTTTGCTACATTCTAAGGCGTCTGCTGTAAGTCGCCATCGGCCTAAGACAGGCACAAGAAAAATGAAAGGAATGCAAATAGTATATTATCGAAGTAGTGTCGAAGAAGAAATAACTTGATTCCCGTGTGCAGAAAAACATTTCTTGAAGTTTTAGGAATTAAAAAAGGACGAGTGAATGGTGTGATTGCTCGTAATTTTAAAAGTGGTGGAGCTTCAGCTAGTGAGTCTCGGGGAGGCAATCACAAAGAACATAAATATGCGCCGGTCAGAAAAAGTCCATACAAAAATTCATTAAGCATTTTAAACCACTCGAGATCCACTACTGTCGAGGAAGTATCAAATGCAGACAGTATCTTTCATCTGATTTGAACATTAATAAACTATACAAAATGTATAAAGAGCAAGCAGAGGCACAGTTTCAGACTGTTAAAGCATCTTACTTTCGAAGAATTTTTAATACTACATTTAATATTGGTTTCGGAAGCCCACGGACTGACGTTTGTTCTACATGCCTGCAATTACAAGAACAGATCAAATATGAGAAAGACAGTAATAAAAGGAAGGATTTTATGATTTAAAAAAGAGTACACAGTTTAAGAGCCAAAGCATTTTACAATTTGTACAGTGTGCTGATTCTTAGTTTCGACTGCCAAAAAAATCAACCTATGCCGAAAGTGCCAGATCAAATTACTTATTACTCGCGTCAACTCTACATTTATAACTTTACTATCGTTGTTGGTCACTCAAAGTCCCAACTAAATAGCGAGAATGTGTTTGCATACACTTGGACCGAGGACTTATTGCCAAAAGCATCAAACGAAATTGCCAGTGCCGTGTTTCACTGCCTGTGTACTGTTGTCGAGAAACATGAAAAAGTGACTTCGATACGCTTAGTCGCAGATGGCTGCAGTGGCCGGAATAAAAATTCTTCTGTACTTGGTATGGCCTCTAAGTACCTTATGAATCATGCTCCGGATAGGATTAAAATGATCGAGATTGTTTTCCCTATCGTAGGCCATTCTTTTCTGCCCCCATACAGAGTCTTTGCACAAATCGAAAAGAAAATTAAAAAGTGGAATGAAACCTGGACCAGATGGTCATGAAAACTTTTTTAAAGAACAGGCTACTGTGCTCCATTTAGGTACTGACGTGCAAGCTATGCAATGGAAAGAAGCAACTGGAAAAATATTAAAAACTACAACTGCAATGCACTTCTCAATTAAAAATGTAAGAGATTTTTTATTAAAAAAAAAAACAAACAAAAGACAAACGTTGTGGTGCGTGCCGAAGAAAGTTACCACAACCGTCGGGGGAGATTTAAAGAACATTTGCAAGAAAGGAAAATCTGCTAGTCAGATTAACCCAGACCCTGTACCTCTGTACGTCAAAGTTAAAGACGCGAAACTAGGAGACGTTAAAAATCTACTCACTACTCATTATGGTGAACGATGGAATGAACTACCAGAGTTAAAATTCTCATATTTGATCTGTTCTTGTAATTGCAGGCATGTAGAACAAACGTCAATCCGTGGGCTTCCGAAACCAATGTTAAATGTAGTATTACATGTGCTAAGCAATGTCACATGTTAGTCTCGGTAGAAAAGAGGCAAGAAGAATTTGAAAGATATATAACACTCGGAAGTTATGAATCCCAGCTTTTATACATCATAAAAAGTGTATCGGAAAGTGCAGAAAAAGGGCATATACTGTCTTGGAAGGGAACAAAACTAGGAAAAAAAGACCCAAAATTTTTCACAGAGTTTACAGAATTTGTGGCACGCAAGTTTGCAGAGACATGTTCATTAATACTTACCAAATCACTCCTAAAAAAATAGACGTTTGCCTGAAAAAGAATCGAACTGGAATAATCAATGATAAAAGAGGACAGTCTATTGGTGGCTGGAACAAATCGACAGAAGAAGATTTGTATTTTTAAAAAAACTCATAGAATCTTTGCCGAAATACGAATCGCACTATAGGCGCGATGAAACGGATTGTCAGTACCTAAAAGTAGGTATGACGATTCAGAAACTATACGAAATATACATGCCGTAACTAAAAAAAAAATACGGTTAAAATAAAACGACTCTATCAAGTGCTACTCTTAAGAGAGAATTTTACAAAAATTTCAATTTAAGATGCAAATCCTTGAAAAAGGACACTTGTAATAGGTGCGATGCTTTTGACGTGCAAATAAAAAATGTTATCTCTAAAGAAGAAAGATTGAAGTTGCAAAGAGAAAGAGAGGCACATCTGAATAGAGCTAACTCGTTACGACAGAGCATGATTATCGGTCTGAAGACAGCTAAAACTGATGAAACTTTTAAATGCCTTACATACGACTTAGAAAAAACTCTACCACTTCCCAGAATTCCCACGAACATAGTTTTTTATAAACTCCAGTTGTGGCTTTACAACTGTGGCATTCATGCTGGGTCCAGCGATATAGGTTACTGTTATGTTTGGGTTGAGGGTGACGCTGGAAGGGGTTCCCAAGAGGTGGGTCATGCTTAATTCATTTTATAAACAATAATTTGAGTCCAAAAGTGGAGCACCTGGTCCTCTGGAGCGACTGTTGCGGAGGTCAGAACCGGAACATCAAAATGGTAATCATGCTTAAGGCAGTACTTAACTTTCACGATACGTTAAAATCAATCACACTCAAATATTTTAAATCAGGGCATACGTTCCTTCCTAACGACACAGATTTCTCAAAAATTGAGACACAGCTTAAACAGCATGAAAGGATTTATACGGCGGATGTATACATTAACGTTATGAAAAATAGTAAAAAAAAAACCACTCCAAGTCTATAGGATGAAAAAAGAAGATTTAATCAGCATTGAAGCGATAGAAAAAAAAAATGTTAATCGCAAAGTAGATGTAACAAAAAAAAGTTAGTTGGCTTACAACTAAAAAAAAAGATGTCGAGCATTCTTTTTTTATGAAAAAAGCAGACTCCGAAGATCTCCAAGAGGTGACTATTGGGAAAAGAGTCAAAGGAACTCTACAAGAAATTTCAAACGATTTTGCTTTGCTTTGGCCTAATGGCAAAGAAATCGCCCAAGCCAAATTGGACGACTTAAAGTCCATGTTTGATTTAATTCCAAAGGATTGTTTGGAATTTTATGAGCGATTATTGCCTTTGGGCAATGCTCAAATTTTAGAAGACGTCAATAGCATAATGCTTGACTTTGAAATTGATGTAGATAGCAAAGTTTAATGTTAGCATTCCTACACCATTTTAACTCTAAGAAGGTACGGGTTTTGACAGAAATAATTTTAACTATATTGGAATCTAGATAAAATTATTTCTACTCACCACTCACTTCACCTGTTGGGAAAGTCAATCGAGTTACCTCAGGGCTCAGTGCCTCAAGTCGAAAGTTTTTAACCAATGCGTGTTACCAGGGATGACTTGAGGCACTGAGGTAACTCGATTGACTTTCCCAACAGGTGCAGTGAGTGGTGAGTAGAAATATTTTATTTACATTCCCATATAGTTAGCCATAGACACTCGCCATAGTTATATATATTGGCCTCCTTATAGATTTCCAATAGGACCGGTTGGAAGCGGCTTGCATATCTAGCGCGATCCTGTGGTCTTCATCGGATCGTCTGTCCACCATTAGTTTTAGTTTTAGTTTCGCTGGGCTTGTCCGCACTTAGCCTCATAATTGGGCCATTGTGCGTGTGTGGCTTGTCGCCTATTTCAACCATCCCACACTTTCCCAGAATCGTAGGAGACTTTTCAGTCTGCCAAAGATTTTTGGAAGTGACCCGGGGTGTTGGAGTAGTTTTGCCCGTTGTTCGGCCACACTGTTACATTCCATGAGGACGTGTTGTGGCGTTTCTTCTGCCTCTAAGCAGCCTCTGCATAGAGGGCTGTCTGTTACACCTATTGTGAATAGGTGCTTGTTTAAGGGACAGTGACCTGTTATGGTTTCTATAACTGTTTTGATTTTGTCCCTATTCAGTTTAATAAGTTTTCGGGCAAACTTCTTGGTCATGACTGGGATGGCGTGTTTTGTTTGTCTACAGCTGTTGCTGTTACGCCATTCCTCAAGGTGGATTTCCTTGGTTTTCTCCTTCAGCCAGGATTTTACCTGGGTTGGGGGTATGGGTAACAGTGGTGTTGGTCCACAGACCGTACTGTTTGACCCCCTTTTGGCAAGTTCGTCCGCTGCGTCATTTCCCAGCGAGTTGCTGTGTCCTTTTATCCATTGCAGTGTTACCGTGTTACATTCTGCAATGGTTTGGAGGGCATTGTGACATTCCATTATCAGGGCTGAGTCTGTCCACCATGTAGGTGGAAATCCTTCGTTGCGCTTATCACTGCGTGGTCTGCATTCGAGAACTTTACGGCCCCAGTTCTGCGTGCTGTGTGGCCTGCCCACTGCGACTTCAACTTGCTAATTCGCTGGGCTATGTCGGCAACTTTGGTTCGTCTACGTCTACGAATCTCCTCATGTATGATTCGATCACGCAGAGAGACTTCGAGCACAGTCCTCTCCATAGCTCATTGGGCTATCTTGAGCTTACTAATGAGGCCCATAGTAAGAGACAAAGTTTCAGTGCCATAAGTCGAAAGTTTTTAACCAATGCGTGTTACCAAGGATGACTTATGGCACTGAAACTTGGTCTCTTACTATGGGCCTCATTAATAAGCTCGAGATAGCCCAACGAGCTACGGAAAGGACTGTGCTCGGAGTCTCTCTGCGTGATCGAATCATAAATAAGGAGATTCGTAGACGAACCAAAGTTGCCGACATAGCTCAGTGAATTAGCAAGTTGAAGTGGCAGTGGGCAGGCCGCTTTCAACCGGTCCTATTGGAAATCTATAGGGGAGGCCTATGTTCAGCAGTGGACGTTCTACGGCTGATATGGGAATGGTTTTCCTTTAAGTATACATACTCAAAGTCTGCACTTTCTTACAGCAGAAGTGGTATAGTGACAACAGATTTTGATCTCTTTTTATTGATAGTTTTCATACTAAACTAGCAAGTTTCAAAGCCAAAAATACTCTGTTAGCATTAAGTTTGTTAATAATTATTATTATTTAATAAAAAAACTATTATTATACATAGATTTTTATTGAATAAGTTACTAAAACATTATGTGGATCGTTATTGATGAATGTATGTTGAGCAGCACCCTTACACTTATTTATTTAGCAAAAAGGATTCAGATCGACTTTTTCCACAGTATCTCTATAAAATTGTATTACTTTTACTACAAAACTTAATAAGAAATTAAATACGAAAAATCTGCTAAATAATCATCACAACACATATGATCTAAACATATCAAATGTTCGACTAAACTGTGTTACAACTTCATTGGCCTATAACTCAAAACTACCTTCACGTGGATTGGATCCTTTTTGTGTAACTACGTCCAATTATACAATCAAATCAGAAATCATTCTTATTTAACTGGTTTGGTAAACAATTACAGTAACTGGTTAACTTTTTACGTGTGATTATAACCGATACCTAGGCAGAAAGGCACTGCCGACCCTAAACCAATTCACCCAGACCCAGTAGATGTAAATCCTAATATTTTAAAACTAAAAAATATGAAACAAATAAAAAAATTGGAAAAGTCCCTATATTGTCCCACCCCTCCTTCCTATCTTATATCTCAGTTCCAATTTTTGTGTTCTTCGCATTCTAGAAACCTGCGCTCTTCCAATAATCTTCTTTTACTTTGCCCTTCTCATCGAACTTTTGATTGATTTAAGTACTAATTAAGTATCTCAGTATTTTAAATTTTCTCACATTATCACTTCACATTACTGCGCTCCTAGTACTATTGTTCTCTTAAGTTTTCAATCTTTAATTGAATTTAGAATTAACTATAGGGGAAAATGATTCATCTTTTATAATTATGTTCTCGTCGATTTTTCATTATTTTTAAGATGTATTCTGCTATTCGGGGCGGGGACAAATCCAACGAACCAAAAACCATGAAAATTGGTCTAGCCGATCTCGAGTTATAAGTGTTGTAACAAACCCGACTTTGTTTTATATATCGATGCCTTAGTTCACAATTGCACTAACTACAAAATTTTCGATTTTCACTTTTTTAGTGCCAAATACACTAAATCTCGTGCTCTTTCGTTTGCGCGCATCAAAATACTGTTATTCCGTCTCGTTCTGCCAAAAACGTAGGTAACAGTTGTATTAACTATGTTTCAATGAATGTTGTATTATACTAACGACCTTTATTTTTTGTAAATCCAATCCAGATATACTTTAACTGATTTTAAGTTTATCAACTGGAGAAAGTTTCAAAACACAAACATATTAAATACATTTGTAATATCTGTTGATACTTGTTAGCAGTGCTTTAAGTGTGTATTAAGTGTTGATAGTACAGAAATTTGAATGTACAAATGTGTTAAGTACTTTTACTTGAAGTCCAATACAACTAAAAAATACAAAAAATAAGCAAACTTATGGTTTAATGGCTGAAAACTATATAGGTAGCTGCTGCTGAAGAAAGAATCCCGCACCTATTTTTTTTTTAAGTATGATTTGACCGATCCCCATTTTAAAGAAAAAGAAAAAACAACACACATCAAGTTGGATACATACAAACTGTTTGTATTTTATAAAAAAAATAATTTACAAAGTTTAATTTTCATGGGTCATTATTTTGTCTATTTAATGCAAGACTAATACATATTATTATCCTTCTTCTTGGACCTTCAGCCTGGCAATGCTGTTAATAATTTTTGAATTTTTCACCGAATGCCTGTCAACATTATCAATCTTAGTGCACAAATGTATTAAATGGTGGGTTATATATTTATTTAGCAATTTCGACAAGGTTACGTATATATCGTGTCGTGATGGCCTAGTGGTTAAGGCGCCCGCCTCTCATGCAAGAGGTTGCGGGTTCGAATCCGGGCAAGTACCAATGTGACTTTTTCAATTCATATGTACTTTCTAAAGTTTATCTTAGACATCACAGACATCGGTGAAGGAAAACATCGTGAGGAAACCTGGACTTGTAGTTAATATAAGTCCGAAATCGCCAACCCGCCTTGAGCAAGCGTGGTGATCAATGCTCGTGCGTGTGCGTTGTCCCAGCGGAAAAGTGTCGATTTTCTAAATTTCAGTTTAGCAGATAATTATTGTATGACGTCCTGTAAATGTGTATGCTAAATTCAAATTTGTGTATCCAGCCATTCGGCAGATATTCAACAAAAACTGGTTCCGCCAGGACAACGTTGTCCCAGCGGAATATTTTTTTTATATGGACTTACAAGAAAAAAAATACATACAATAATTAGCGTGTAACGAGAGGTAAATGTGTATGCATAAATGAAATTTGTGTGTCGTCTATTTACGAAGATATTCAATTTGCCGCTGCGACAACGTTTGGCAATTTGATGGAAAACATATATAACGGTTTAGTACAGAGTTGTAATTTCTTATGCATGGTGCTTTGAATTTGTGTATAATGTGTGAAAACAGAATTTGAAAAAAGCGTACCGTTCACAAGATATATACGTAAACGTAAAATAAGATTATTAGGTCCAAGCTCTTAAAATAGGAACTCTAGAGTCTAACTTTTAACTTTTATCTGTATCTTGTAGGGGTCTACAACGTCCTGCCAAATTTCATCTATGTGTGCTTAGTAATTAATGAGCTATGCCATAATTTACTACGAATAGACCACTATACTTTATGATATCCGATTGTAGGACTTCTTAATGAAAAAGCGAAATAAAACATATTCCAATCATTAGTGTACTAATGAAACTACTTATATCTGAAATTTCAGTTCATTACACTAAATAATTAAAGAAATATAATAAAATTACCAGAACAACTTCAAAACCCGGATTAACCGACCAAGTTTGAATGGGCACAAAAAAGCGGCCGTGCAGTACATAGACCGAACGTTCCAAATTTCCAGTATAATATAGTTATTTTGCTATTGTGCACGTACAGGTGCGTGCACAATAGTTTCGCAGAAAATAAAACAACTGAATTAATTTTATATTTACAAAAGTATACATTTTACATTACATTAAAGTTTACATTTTTCTAATTGCAAAAAAAATGTTTGTTTAGTAACGTATACATTTTCATACGCATTTAATAAAAACTCTAAAAACCCTTTTATTTTGACATTACTAACCGATACTTCAATTTAATTCATTTGTTTACATAGGTGATGTTATGTTGTCTACATACCTAGAATAGTTCCAAAACACCAATTTCCAATAACTAAATAAATAGTTTAGTTTAATAGTACATTATAATGTTAGTGTGTAATTATTACTTATTATAATCTTTATTGTACATCACATAAACAAAATAAAGGACAAAAAAAAATGATAAAATGAATGTAGTGATGAGAACGGTTATCTTTAATTACTCACGTGTATTACTTCAATATAAGTGAAGAAAATAATAGTTAAAACTAGTACAGTAACTATTTTTGTGTCATGGCGGTAAAAATCTGTTATAATTATGCGCGCGAATTTTTTTTTTTAATGTGAAGGCTAACATATTTTAATAATACTGCCTAGTCTTACGTTTATATTTTTTGAGTGAAAAGTTTTTACCATAATGTCTTGCGTAGTGACAATGGAATACGCATGTAACATTTTTTAATGATTTTGTAGTATTAAATTTAATTAATACTGCCACTGAATTACACTCTAATAAATCAATCCAAAAACCGCGCGCTGCGCGCATCATAAAAAGGTGGCCAAAGACAAAAAAAATTAATGTACGATTTATTTGCAAAATGTTTTTTTTTATTAAATAAATCGTTTGTACAAGTGAAAATGGTCAAAATTGCATAAAATAAGTAATTAAGACACGAATTTATACCATTGAACGCAATAACTATTGAGAAATTTTTTCTTACTCAAAATTAAAAAAACAACTCTTTTTGTAAGAATAGAATAAACTGAACGAATGTAATAAAATAAATACAGTTGCATCTTGAATAGGATTTGACATTACTTTTAGATGATTTATTACATTTTATTACATGATTTTTTATCTTACCTTGTTTATTTTCAAGTCACTATTGGCTCACAGTCACACTATGTCACTATCTGAGGTATTATTATTTCGTTTTTACGTAAATCACCTAAAATATGTTTTTCTGGAATTTTAGGAAATCTAAGATAATATATAATTGATTGATATTGCGTTAGCAATTGTGTACGCATCTGTACGAAGCTATTACACTATATTATACTGGAAATTTGGAACGTTCGGTCTATGTACTGCACGGCCGCTTTTTTGTGCCCATTCAAACTTGGTCGGTTAATCCGGGTTTTGTAGTTGTTTTGGAAATTTTATTATATTTCTTTAATTATTTAGTGTAATGAACTGAAATTTCAGATATGAGTAGTTTCATTAGTACACTAATGATTGGAATATGTTTTATTTCGCTTTTTCATTAAGAAGTCCTAAAATCGGATATCATAAAGTATAATGGTCTATTCGTAGTAAATTATGGCATTGCTCACTAATTACTAAGCACACATAGATGAAACTTGGCAGGACGTTGTAGACCCCTACAAGATGCAGATAAAAGTTAAAAGTTAGACTCTAGAGTTCCTATTTTAAGAGCTTGGACCTAATAACCTTATTTTACGTTTACGTGTATATCTTGTGAACGGTATGCTTTTTTCAAATTCTGTTTTTACACACATTATAAACAAATTCAAAGCAACATGCATAAGAAATTACAACTCTGTACTAAACCGTTATATATGTTTTTCATCAAATTGCCAAACGTTGTCGCAGCGGCAAATTGAATATCTTCGTAAATAGACGACACACAAATTTCATTTATGCATACACATTTACCTCTCGTTACACGCTAATTATTGTATGTATTTTTTTTCTTGTAAGTCCATATAAAAAAAAATATTCCACTGGGACAACGTTGTCCTTGCGGAACCAGTTTTTGTTGAATATCTGCCGAATGGCTGGATACACAAATTTGAATTTAGCATACACATTTACAGGACGTCATACACTAATTATCTGCTAAACTGAAATTTAGAAAATCGACACTTTTCCGCTGGGACAACGCACACTGCTCGTGCCTTCTCTGTATGAGAAGAGGCCTTTGCCCAGCAGTGGGACAGTTATAGGCTGGTATATATACGTATATATTTAAAGGGATGGCCTCTCCTCTTTATTGTTAGATTTCATCTTATATGCAAGCGAGCGTAGGTAATTGGGCGAGAAGATTGACACACGCAGTTTTAGTGGTATAATGTTATTACACTGCAAAATCACAACGATGGGAATGAAATAACTCTAATGTCCGTTAATTAATTGTAGAAAACCACCCGAAGCTCCACCAAACACGTAGCACAATTATGTGATGTGAACCGTTGTCCTTCTATCTTGTAATGGCGGCTCCATCTTGCTGTACTAGCGCTTGGTGTCGCGTCAGAGTGAGTGACAGATCATTGTCAATCACTCTCGATAATCAAAGTGCCATAAAGAGAAACAGATTAAAACAGAATGCGCCGTCACGGCCAGACTGACATGCGCTCGTCCTCGTGCGCTCCTTATAGTTGATGCTCAGTTAATCTGCAAAAAAGGAAAAGGAGCCACTGGGATTACCATATTCATTACGCTCGTCCTATTCTGACACACACACACACACACTCATACACATATATACCCACGCGAATACGTGCACTCCTTTGGCCTCATGCCAATGAAATTAGCTCGAGGTGTCCCTTCGACCAAGACCCGTCATCTCCTATGACGGTATGGACCGGACGGCCTCAGCTTTCACTGTGAAATTTGACCTCATGCAAATAACACAACAGAGGTGTCCTTACGACCAAATCATCATCTCATATGACGACTTGGACCGGACGGCCTCGTGCTTCGACCAGGCATCATCTCATATGATGGCTGGAACTACCAACAATTTGTCCGAAGAACAGTTAGACATCATGTCTAACTTACAACTGAAAAATCTTCACACTCTGACTATTAAAGGGTAGCAGAGCTGGCGGTACACTCACTCGAAACTGATATCGTATCACTATCATCGTCCGAAGATCATCATCCGTATCACTATCATCTGTTTGACTTTGACCCGCCGTCTCGGCCAACCCTTCATTCACATTTGCTACTTCTTGTAAGCCTTTAAGACCTCTAGGCACTAAACGTAAATTCTCGTGTGCGAATTTATAGGTTCTATTAGAGCCATCCATGTTCTTTAACTTAAATCTATCTAGCACTTTGGTCTGACACACAACAAAAAGACCTTTGAATATTCTGAGAGCTTTGGTCTGATTGCGCTCATTATTTTTGATAAAGACATACTCGCCTATGGAAAACGGCTTCATTATGGTTTGACCTTTGTTGAACCGTTGTATTTCGGACAATGCTACCTTCGATATGTAATCAGACGCATTTTATCATCAGATCATATTATAAATGCGAAAGTAACTCTGTCTGTCTGTCTGTCTCTTCTTCACGCCTAAACCACTGAACCGATTTGTATGAAATTTGGTACATATACCATTATTATTATTTGGGACCCTAAAAAAAAGGACATAGGATAGTTTTCATCCCGGAAATCCCCCGAGAACAGAAACTATTAATCTACGTGGACGAAGTCGCGGGCAAAAGCTAGTGGTAAGTAAACCTTTAAGCGTGCACATAACTTGTTCAAGTTGGTAGTTTGTTCAACTAGAGCCAGTGGCAATGAAATGTAGTTCAATAGGGTGTTCTTTACAAAATTGTTTAAATTCAGAACTTACGGAGCATCTCATTATCAGTTTCGAGCCACCAAAAGACATACAGCCTTTTTTAGAGCTGTAACTACGCTTGCTGAGTCTAGGGATCTCTATACTCGAGGATGGTGGAATTGGTGAACGCATCGATGATTATTGAAGCATATTCTTTTTGGTCACTTTTGCCACTGAGGTTGCCGTTGACATCAATGTGCATGTAGGCCATAGGGTAGAGATGTTTGGAATCGGGTAAAGTCTAACCTGAGTAGCGCCCGATGGACCTGTGGACGCTTTGCATACATTACAGGAATCAACAAACTTGTGAAACGACTTTGAATAGGTTTCATTGTAATGTTGCTAAAATTAATTTGACACGATTTCTCTACCACATCAACCTTCTTGCACAAAGAGAAGAGAATTCGGTCATTGCTTACTTCAACAGTAATCCTTTCATCTAAAATGTCTCGACCTATAATTACGTTTTCGCTAATAGCAGTATTGGGGACAATGTGGAATAACAACTGGACTTAAAATCTGAGAGTCACATTTAGAGACATTATCTTGTCTTTTACCTGTGAGGTACACAGATTCATTGCGCTTAGTGCCTGTCAGTTTATCAGCTAAGCTACAAATTACTAATGTGCAGGCGGATTCACCGTCAGAAAGAAAAGAAACGGGCTCACCGGAGGATGTAGTCAAAATGCCAGTTGCTGGTCTCCGCTCACATAAGTGGACTTCTTTAATGGCCGGTCGTTCGTTAGACCCCTTGCGGTTTGGACAGGCCGACGCCACATGGCCCTGTTGACCACACACGAAGCAGGTAGGACATCGAGTGGGGACCGGCGACTTTTCAGGATGCTCTGTTGTCTTCGCAGTGGCCATTTCATTGAGGTCTTCGCGGCGCTTACGACAGTCTACCTGTCTATGGCCCAGCAGACCACACCGATGACACGTTCCCGCGAAACGAGTTTCATTGAATCGAACGCATTTCGGTTCACTATCGTTATTGTCTTGTCCTTCATGTTTCCGTTTCAAAGTGATGCCTCGTAATACTCGAAATAGTTGGCTTCTTGTAGTTACGGTGCAAGAGTGTAGTTCACGACGTATAATGCTATCTTTTTGGCACAAAACGGAACACACAAACCCTGTGATGACATCTTCTGGCATTTCGGTACGCGGGATACGTTCAACCATAGTCCAGAGACGCGTCGCTGTTTCACAAGCTGATTCTTTCAAACCAACTTGAAATCTCAGTATTTCGTCGAAGTAGTCTTGAGGTATCATTGGTTTTCCAAATTTCGCAAGAAGTACTTCTTTTATCTGATCCCATGTCAATTGTGACGTTTGCAGCTTTGTTAAACACGCTGCGAATGACGGCTGCACGACCTCGAAGAGCATGTGTGACTGCCAACAAAAGTTCCGCACCCTCTAGCTTTCTACTCTCCACGATTATTTCCATCACCCTGCATCAGCCTTCTACATCAGCCTATTTCTTGTCCGGGTCTAAACAGATCAATTTCGTGCTACTTACTTCATCAGGAGTTAAGAAAACAAGCTTTCTATATTGCATAAAAATCCGTGCGATTCTTGTTCACTATCGCCATCTGATTCTCCTGGAGCTTGCCCTTCGTATCCCACTTCTGATAAAGGGATGGCCTCTCCTCTTTATTGTTAGATTTCATCTTATATGCAAGCGAGCGTAGGTAATTGGGCGAGAAGATTGACACACGCAGTTTTAGTGGTATAATGTAATTACACTGCAAAATCACAACGATGGGAATGAAATAACTCTAATGTCCGTTAATTAATTGTAGAAAACCACCCGAAGCTCCACCAAACACGTAGCACAATTATGTGATGTGAACCGTTGTCCTTCTATCTTGTAATGGCGGCTCCATCTTGCTGTACTAGCGCTTGGTGTCGCGTCAGAGTGAGTGACAGATCATTGTCAATCACTCTCGATAATCAAAGTGCCATAAAGAGAAACAGATTAAAACAGAATGCGCCGTCATATTAATATTACAATATTGAAATATGATGTACTTAAAGGACTAGTCTTATTAATAGATGCAAATTTGTTTCATTTTTTTACTTTGTTTTCAAACTGTTCATGTCTAAACTATAAAAAAACTTTAAAGCTCTCTCCTCAAAATTCGAAATTTTGTAGTTAGTGCAATTGTGAACTAAGGCATCGATATATAGATTAGGTAATTATGTCTATTCTTTTTTACTACTAAATGAGTTGGTTTACTTACTTAATTATTTCAATAGTTACAAAATCAAACCAGTAGGTAGGTAGGTATTTAGTTTATAACTATACTTTTAAATCATCTGGTCATCTAGTAAGTTTTTTTACTATCTCGGCAATAGCGAAAATCTGTTTATTTTTTCGAAAAAAGCTGCCTACCCTGTCATAAAACCCTGTACACGCCACTGCGATACCTCATATTTTTCTAGTAGTCATAGTAGTAGTAGTGTATCTACCTAGATCATGTTTTCAAAAATACATATAAGTAACACTGTAACAATGTTAAAGATTAATTGCCTGCAAAAAAAAGTTATCTTGCAACGAGATATATTAATACCGCAATTAATGCAGTCATTCATTGTTAAAATCACAGTCCTTGGAAACAAGCCGTGGTCAGTCAGAGTAGCAGATAAAAGAGTCCGAGTTTGTCCGTGAGAGCGAGATTCGTCCGATTCCAGAAACAAGCCAAAGTCGTTGGTAAGACCACAGAAAATACGAATTTTGAAGCAGAACACGTACACCGGCGCAAGCACACAAACCGAATGAATTGACGTTTGAGTTGATGTTTGACAAGTGAAAAAATACATGAATTGACGTTTGAGATGATGTTTGACAAGTGAACTACATGACATATATTTTCAAACCTGATACATTGTCTTTTTAGCCACGTATCCATACTTAGCTAGTGAGAGTTGTAAATAATACAATAACATGCATTTTTCTTAGTTTTGTAACTGTATATTTTTTTTATTTTTTGTGTTTTTGTTTTATGATAAAATTACGATAATTTCACAATACAAGAATTGACGCGTAGGCTTAGCTATGGGCATTCCTCTTTTCTTTATTATAGATATAAAAAATATGGCGGTAGTCGCTGAAAAAATTGAGAATTTCTAGACGATAATTTTTTTTTTCGTGGTCTTTTTGAACATTTTTTTTTCGTAGTACTAGACCACATTTGTAAATTGTTAAGTCTTTTCTTTATACATTTGACTATACACTGTATTTTTTTCTGGCTTGTGGAATGTATAGACACGGCTAACTTTGCAACGAAAATCTAAACGTTTTACAAGGTGTACGCTATGGACAGCGCCTCAATCCGTTTTTCTCTGCCTGAGTAAATGGATGCGCTCCGATTGTTTTGAGGATTTTTACCGACGACTTGAATTGCTTCATGGTTTTTGACAATGCTGCCCGACGATAACCTGGCTAAGTTTTGGATTCCGACAATTCTGCCCCTTTCTGTTGACCTTTGCACAATTATTTGGACTGTTTACTTGATTGTAAACATTAAAGAAAAAAAGTGCTGTGTCTGGAACTGCAATACAACTCGTAAGTAAAAGGATCTTGATGATCATGATTCATGCAACTTTTCTGAAGTTTGTTGGTTTTGTCATACCTGTACCTGAAAGTGTGTTTGCTGGAGGCAAATACTTTCAGTTTTTATTTTATCTCCTTCGTACTTACTATTCTTATTAAAAATAAAGGAATGTTTCCTTAAATTAAATAATATAACTTAAGATTTAAGGTAGTTTTCTTCCAGGACCCATTAAAACTTTTCATCATATTATATACTACATAAATAAATGTAAATGTTAAAGTATATTTATATTGCAGCCAGATTCAAGAATTTAAGAGCAATAGGGCTGAATGTTTTAGCAACTATTTGTGGCCGGGGTGCCACCAATGTCAGTGCCATTAATTTTTTAATTAATAGCACATAAGAAAAATATATAAGGAATAATAAAATAATGAGAAATTAGATATTCGAAATTGATAGAGAAAAGGTGATTCCTTTATTTATATGATCACACTTTTTTACATTTAATAAAGGGATAAGAAATAATCAAATTACAAAGAAATTGCAATTTGTAATTAATGGTCAGATGAAAACGGTTAATTAGGACCACGTCCTACAATTATATAAAGAAAATCCAGCCTTCTAGGGCATAAGATTAATGCCAAAATTAACAGAAAGGCATGTAATACCAAGCGAAATCTCTAAAATGAAAGTTAAATGCGCCACTCAAATATTTAGTCGCACAGTAGCAGCCAATATGGGTTATTTGTCAAGTAAGTAAAATACCCAGTCTCAAAAGTTTTGTCCTTCTCCTTATCATTTTGCAGTGCCATTTTATCCATTAGTCTGCTTTACTTATTTTAGGCAATAACTAATGTTATATATTTTTTACATGTTGTTTTAATTAGTAATTTGTGATATTAATGTTCATTATATCATCTTTAGTTATTGTATGTGTACTCTTTCACTATTTTGCATATTCTAAAATAGGTTTTCAATTCCTAAAATGCTCTATTTAAAGAATGAAAAAAGGCATCTGATAAATACGTAAAAAGAAATATTATTGTTAGAATATAATAACCAAGCATTTATATAAACAAAACATCTCTTTTTTACAGATAAAGGCATCTTGCCAAAGGAGTGCGAAGAAACCGCCCAATTGCTCCTATTTTTCGATGAGTTATTTGATTCGATAAACGGCAGCTACGACAATTTTAAAAAGGTCAGGAAAATCGTTGCTGGGACCAGTAACACTAAGCTCTGGACATAAAGCTGTTTGGACTGAGGCCAAAATAATTTTAAAAACAATGAAATATATTAGTGGACGTAAATCAAGTATCGTACCATCGATAACGAACCGTTTACATACGTGCACAATTGAAAATATGAAATAAGTGGTAATTGTTTTAATTAATAAGTATAACTTGACGTCTATATGGATGAGACATTTTAATCAGGACCCCCTGGAAAATTTTTTCGGCTGCATTCGAAGCCATGGCTACCGCAACACATCTCCAACGTGTGCTGGCTTCGAAGCAGCCTTTGCATCATTATTAATAAACAATCTTAGTGGCACACATTCGCCGGGGGCCAACTGTGAGTTTGACAAATGTTTTAATTTTAAGTCTCTCAAGAAATTATTCTTTAAAAAGCCTGAGACGTCAAATAGTGACAACATCTTTAAAAATTAAGAAATAAAAATGGAAAATATTAAAATTAGAGCCCAGTTAGAGTATGAGAAAAAAATATTAATAAAATGCAGGAAATGTAAAGAATCTTTATATAACAAAGAAAATACTCATAATAATAATAATTTTAGGGGATATTTAAAAAACAAATTTTGTCTTACGTACCCGTCTCATGTTCTAATTGAGGGTTTCTCAAAACTGCAAGTTTTTTACATATATACATAGAAAAGATTGTATAAAAAAGCATCCGCCAATATATGAAAACTATATTTTCTATTGTAATTGATTACAAATTTATTGAATGTACTGTACATAAACTAGAAATAATATTAAAAATTGAAGAACTGTCCTTTAATTGGTGTAAAGACACGAATAAAATTTTAAATAGTTTGCGCACAGATTTTGACGAAGGTGACAAAATTCAAATATTAGCGTACAATTACTCTAAAAAAAGATTAAAATAAAACATTTATTCATAAAACAGTGTTTTATTTGACTCAGTTTCATTTTACTTTTTTCCATAGAGAAAAGCATGTGTTACTTGAAAATTCGCTTTTCCCAAAACCAGTTTAAAAAATAACTAAACCTCTAATATAAATAAAATAATAACAGTAGCGTTGTATAGGTAGGTATAGGTACCTATATAAACAGTGCCTTGTTGTATTCACACACCGTCAGAGTGCGCTGTACAGAAGCATTTGAAAGTGACGCCTCTATCTCAGTTTATACAATGTACTCTGTGGGTACACTCACAGTCGTAAAGACAGCTTCATTAGTTCAGCTGGCAGATATTCTAACAAAAGCACTTCCGAGACCTCGGCTTGCGGATATATGCCTAAGGATTGGGATGGACTAGATATTTGAAAACATGTACTTCTATAAGGGAAAGTGTTATTCTTTAAGAATTCTTTGATGTGACAACAATATAGCTTATGTAATTAATAAACAAAGAAAATGTAATGACACTTGTGTCAGTTGTGAGTTGTAAAAATATATTGTAACAAATGTGTCAAGTAATTAAAACTATTCAAATTGGACTATCGTGGACTTTCTAATTACAACGTATGCTCACACGACAAATATAACACTGCAGAAGGCATTTGCAACAGAAATCACTACAAATAATGATGGACTTAGCAGAGTTACAGATTTTGTGATTTTGTGCTTCTCCATGAAACTTGGACTTTTTAAAGCATTTTCTAAAAAGTTAGGACAATAAACTCTTTAGAAATTCTTCAACTAAAACCGATTCTGTCTTACGAAAGTATTTCCAAAAGTATAGAACTTGGGAAAGAACTTGTACTGTTGCTCGTCTGCAAGACACCGAGTAGTATGGCCACGATGCTAGAAAGATTAATTAAATTGAAAACCTGTATTCAAAAGTCGTTACTAGATTTAAAAGCGATATCAACTTCACTGATGTAGAGTTTAACTTAATCCAAGATCTGCAAATGTCTTTAGATATTGTTAAAGCGACAGTGAAACCTTTGAGAAGAAGAGACGCAACTCTGATCACTGATGACTCTACGCTGAAACTGATGATGGAAAGTTTGGTGAAAAAAGAAGGAAATCTTTAAAAAAGTGTTACCGACGCCTTAAAACAAAGGGTTAAAGAACGACGCTTACATTGTGGCGCAGGAACATCCACATCCACAAAAGGCATGAATTTTCGAACGCAGGGAGTAAGTTAGAATGAAGATAATGTAGTATTTAAGAACGTTTGTCCTGTTCGCAGAATGTCCAATATACTCATCATAACGTTGTCTACGCATCAATCACTAATCGGTTAACGTTAAGTTGCGGAACGTTAATTAGAGAAAGTTATTATTTACGTACAGCGACTTTTATAGCGAGTACTAACAAGCCACGAAACCGCGAGCGCATGTCCTCGGTCAGCTGCTGTTATCAGCACACAATGATAGTTCTATTTTTTTATGAATATTATTTCCTTCCTCAAGCATGAATGTAATTATTCAGCTGTAATGCATTTATTTATTGAGATGGAATTCCCTACATATCTCGTTATATTTTAACATTTAATAAGGTACCCATCAATTGGAACGTTACTGTAGTAAATGTTACAGTCGTAAAAAGAGGGTAGTTTCATGTAATATGATAAGTGACTAGTGATTTCGATCGATACTAAGATAGTCGTTACTGTGAATTTAAAGACGTTAGATGTATAATTACTTTTAAAAGCCTTAGTTGCAGTGGTTATTGCGGCGTTTTTATAATATTTGTACAATGAATCGGTTTGAGTTCATAAAAAAAGTACTTTAAGCCATAATGGATTTTATTGTAAAAATGTAACCAACAAAAATGGGAGCACGCAATGGAGATGCGTAAATAGGAAAGATTGTAGTGCAACGGTTACTATAGATGAAACAAGAATTGTACGAAACATACTTGCCAAAAACACCAGGAAAAAAGCGCATTAAAAACATGGAAACAGCATTAAAACAAGCTGTATGTGAAAACTTAGGTCCCATACAAAAGATTTATGAAAAGAAAGTACAAGAAATTGGTTCCGATTGTGTACCTGGGTTTAATACTATTAAAGGTACGTTGTAAGTACTAACAGAGCGCGAAAAAAAAACCTTAATACAGATTTTTTAAATCATAGTACCACTGGAAATATACACATACAAAGAAGTGAAATAATATTTTAAGCTATGAGGATTTATGTCTTCCACGTTGCCAAGTCATCTAAGAAAACCCCTACTTTGGGTAAATCTGCAAACAATTCCTCAAGGCGTCGCTAAAAATTTCCCGGACTGGATGACAGTTCGTATACATACCAGACGATTGTACATAAATAAGCCCTTATGGGTGTTAATAACCGTATACTTCTTAGACTCATCTAAAAAAAATTGTGCATAGGCTTGTGACAAATCAATTTTACTAAAACGTTGGCCCCCGTGCAAGCGAACCAGTAAGTCTTCTACACGTGGTAGTGGATAACGGTCAACTTCTAAAACTTTATTTAACGTCAATTTATAGTCTGCGCAAATTCTTATGTTACCGTCTTTTTTCACTACTGGTACAATCGGCGTCGCCCAGTCGGAACGCTCGACAGGTGTGAGTATGCCGTCCCGCACGTGCTGCTGCAGAGCTCGCTCCACCGGCTCGCGTAGCGCATACGCCAAGGGCCGCGCGCGCATGAACACGGGCCGCGCTCCCTCCCGTAAGTGAATGCTCACCGGCGGGCCGGTGAAGCCGCCCAGTCCCTCCGCGAACACATTATAATATCTGGAACTGAATTGCTCTATATTAACCTCCACGTCTGATAATTTATTTACTGACATTAATTTTACAGTTGGTAACTGAATACCTAATTCCAATATCCATTGCCTACCTAGTAAGGCCATTTTACCCTTTCTGATGATGTATAAATCTAGCTCTTTTACTTTATCATCATTATACATAACTGACGGGGTTATTACTCCCACAGGATATACTAATTCGCCTGTATAATACCTCAAAACAATGTTACATTTCTTAATTGTTAAGTCATTAAATGCTTGCTGGTACATTTCAAAACTAATGCACGACACCGTACTACCCGTGTCGCATTCCATATTTAAAATTCTATGATGTATCTTTACTGATATCATAAATGGTTCGCACTGACTTAATGTTAAAAGATTTAGATTAATGTCCACTACCTCTTCACTGTTATCACTTTCACATTCTACACTGCTTGTTTTTGATTCCATGTAAGCTTGATTCGATATTATGTTGGAACACACACGCCGAAGATGACCTGTCTTGTTACACACAGGGCATACGTAACGGCCGAATCGACAAGTGGACGTTTCATGTGCTCCGCCACAAGCTTGACATTGATGTTGGCGCTCCGATTGTCTACCCGATGACGTAGACGGAGCATTCATCCCACTATCATGCTGGCGCCCGCGCGCCCCGTGCCGCCGCGTTGTCCGGCCTCTCGTGTCGTACCTCTTGTGTACCGTGTGGCTGTCTTATCACCTGCCCCGCTCGCGGTGTCCCTCCTTTGCCATCTGGTACCCTCTATAGCTAGACAATCGGCCGCTGTCGCCTCCCCGTTTGACCTTTTCTGACCTTGAACTACGGCTGCAGCATCTTTTTCCGCTGATTCCAAGCTAATAGCTAGGCTATAGGCTTTTGAAAAATCTAGCTTAGGTTCAGCGAATAATCGTTGGCGAATCATTTCACAGCTGATTCCACATACTAATTGGTCCCGTAAACTTTCTTCTAGCCACGACCCGAACTCGCACGTCTTGGTCATTTTCTTGAGTACCGCGATATACTCAGCTATTGATTCGCCATCTTGTTGAGTCCTCTTCCTAAACTTGTACCTCTCGGCCAGCTCGCTCGGTTTGGGCTGCAGGTGTTTTTCCATGATATCCACTATTTGCGAAAACGTCTTTGACTTTGGTTTATCTGGTGTGCACAAACTCACTAAAAGTTCATAACTTTCCGCGCCCATTATAGTTATTAACGTCGGTACAAATAACTCACTTTTCACCTCATTTACTACAAAATGCTGTTCTAAACGTTCGATATATAACCGCCAATCGTCTTTATGCACATCGAATTCCGCTATTTTACCGATCGTCATGTTTGATATAAATTATAGCACGGTGAATATATATTATAGTCCTCGTCGCCACTGAACTGTTGCTAGGCTTGTCAATGAAATAACATGTTTCCGGTACTAAGTTTAATTTTCAACTGGCTGACTGACACACAGAAACCATTTGACAGATGTCACATTCGGATACCAACATTACACATACAATATGTCACGGGATCGACTCGACCGCAAATCGTATACGGCAAATCGTTCTATGTCAACGTTTGAGTTAAAGAGCAAATATTAAAAATTCAGGAAGAAAATACACGTACTTATAATAAAAAAAAGAAAGGAAAGTACTAAGTATGAAGTTGGTGAACGAGTAGCAATACTAAGAACACAATTTGGCCCAGGACTCAAACTAAAGCCAAAGTAAGATTTCTAAAGACTACTAAGGCCCATATAAGATTACTAAGGTCAAGCGAAACGATCGCTATAACGTCAAAAAGGATGATGTCACAGCGGAAGGTCCCATAAGGACTACTTGCTCTGCTGATGGAATGAAGAGGTCGCCTGACAGTGATAAAGAGATTGAGTAAGTATGCTTTGATTGTGGTGATGTATGGACGTAAGACTGAGTGATGGATGTTAGAACTTTAAGTTTTATGTGTTTTGTAAATTGTAGTAGAAGGATACATCATATAAAAATAGTAAATGTAAGCGTATGTAAGTGTAAATTGAAGTTAAACCTTATAAACCAGTTGATGTTGTAAGCTAACTTACTACTGCTTCGTTTTTTATTAGTGCTTAAGATCATAACATGTTTTTTGAATAATTAACTATTGCATTGTGTTCACTAATGAGTTCATGACTAATGTGTTAAGAACTATCTAAGACGGAAATTTTATTTCTTTTGTTGTTAATGTTTGTGATTAGTTTAATAATAATAATATATAAAAGTTTAAGTAGTTTCGATTGTATTGATATTGTAATGATGCATGAAAGCATGTAATAATGATGGATGAGGAGGTAATGTAAGAATGAAAGGAATGAAAGTCATTTTAGCATGTCTGGAGTCAGACATGAATGTCAGATGGCTAAATGTGGGAAACGGAACGCAACCGGAAGAAAAGGATAGAATGCTGTGTGACTGAGAAGCAAGAGGAAGGATATGGAAGGACGGCTAGGACACACGACTGTCACGAGCTAGCTAATAAGACGCTACGTTACGAAATAAAGCGGAATATATTGTGAAGACTATTTTTATTCTGAAGAACTCTATATCCCACATAGGGAATAAAAATTTATGCGTTGACAGATGCCATAATGTTTTAAACCCATACTATGGAAGTTTATGTTGGAAGGCAACCAGATGGTCCATATCAAGTGGACAACTCTGCTGTGGCTTTGGTTTTGCGATTGAGTAAAAATATTTACAATGCTGGTCGTAATACATGTGATAACTTTTTCACTAGTATCCCATTGATAAAATATAAGCTTGAGTCTCAACACAAACTGACAGTTCTTGGAACGATTCGTAAAAACAAAAGGGAATTGCCTAAACAATTCACGGATGTAAGAGGAAAAGCCGAAAAATCCAGTCTATTCGGGCACCGTGGCAATTGCAATCTTGTATCCTACGTACCGGAAAAAGGAAAAAATGTCCTTATTGTATCCAGTATGCACGATGATGACTAGATCAATGAAGACACCGTGCGCGAGTATAGGTGTTACAAAAATTGGCGCGAGTATAGAAAGGTTAAATAATGAAAAAAAAAACATAAATGAAAGTAATAAAGGGCATCATTCACTCCCCATACATTTTTGGTCCAAATGTAAAAATGCCAAAGAAAAAATTGCGGTATTCTGTTAGATCTTGTTCTTCTGAACATTTTTTATTATGGCACCAAACCTGTGGGACCATTCCCCTGGGTTTTATTTAAGTTCAAAGTTACCCATATTTTAAGTAAATTAAATTGCCAAAACAAGAGATTATGCTGTTTATAGTAATGAGGAGCATAGTGTAAAGCTTCTCAAAGATCGGCACCGTCTTCATCAAAAATAAAGGGTAAAAAAGCTAAAACAAACCCTCTATTTGAGGAAAAGAAAAGATGGATCCTTACGACAAAAACAAGTTTCAATTTAAAGGCAACACAAACTTACAAGAAATAATAAAACACGATGCAACAACAAGATGCTTGCCCTGTTGGCCTCGAGGCCGTGCTGGTCCAATATGATAGTAATGGACCCAGAACTATCGCATACGATAATCGAACTCTGATAAACTGTGAACTGTTATATCTGAACAATGTACCCTTTCCACCTTACCTAGCAGCTCATGCCGCACTTCCCTCAGACTGCTGACACAGCACTCCTCGATTCATGTCCGTAAGGATTGAGGAGCCACATCAGATTTTTAAAATCTGATCTCACCATTATTTAGCAGCAATGAAGCTTATTTTGCAGCACGAATTCTAGATTTAGCAGCAAAATATTTCACTAGTTATTTTAATGCAAAAGTGGCTCCTCAATCTAAACGTCTGAATTGAGGAGCCACCTGGAACTCGTAAAGTAATAGATGCATATTTATTATTAATATGTGCAATATCGTGCAGTGACTGATAATTAAGTGCAGTTTGATATCCTGTTTTCAATGTAAGTACATTTGTGCCGACTATTGTTATTTTTTTTTATATTTATTTATTTAATATGCAGTATGTTCGGGTTCGAAGTTTACAAATTAAAATACATACTACGGTCGATTCTTAAAATAGACAAAATTGAAGCACTTTAATGTTCTAAAATATTTGTTAATATTTAGTTATGAAAAAATTCAACGACCAGTCGGGATTTGAACCTGCGACCTTCGGCGTGCCGTGCCATGCTATAAAAATTACTAGAAGTCATTTTGTTCAACGCAATATTGTTGTTTAAGAACCATTATGCCGAAAGGCCGCCAATCGATAGTAGATCTTGAGGATCAACAAAAAGTATTTTATAAATATGCTGGGATACTACAAAATCCTAACATTAAAAGTACTGACCCTATTTTCTTAACCATTTCCAAAGAACTAGATTTTAAAATGACCCCGATAGCCTTGTATACATCATTGAAACGTAAACGTCATATATTTTTTGAAAACGATGGATCACTTCTTGAGCAACAAACAACTGGCGAAATACATACTATAAAAAGTGCAAGTTGTAGTAGTAGTGACACAGATACGTCATTAAAAAGCAAAGATTTTGATTTCGAGAATAGTGCACAAAATGATACAGTAACATTTTCATATCAAATGGACTTGTATGACTGGAAAAAAATTCAGCCTATATACGCATATCAAAAACGAACAGGCACTTCCACCTATAAGAAATACAGAACCATGCCCAAGTTTAAATGGAGTAATCTATTAAAAGTAAACATAAATATACTAAATACACTAAACTAAAACTAAACTATATAAATATACTAAACTACCTTGTACTTGGACTTTAAAGCGCGAAAAAGTGGTAAAAAACAAAATCTTTGTGAAAGGCAATTGTTCGCAATGTACTGCATATGCTAAAATAGAAAGTTATGAAACTACTGATAAAATCCACACAATCTACTGTAAAATAACGAATATAGACCGAACTGTCAAACACAATCCAACAAGGAAATTCAAGTTAACGCCCCACAAAAGACAACAATTAGCAAAAATATTAAGGTACAAGCCTGCAATAGTAGTTCATAATGAAATGGCTTCAGAGATCCTAAGTATTAAGAAAGATGAAAAAGAGGTTGTAAATACACCAGCGTTGCCTTCTCTTTCTTGTTTGCGACAAATAAAATCTGAGGCCAGGAGAGAACAGTGGCTTGATCCCAATCCAATTATATCTCTAGTGGTTATGGCCAAAAGTACACATAAAAATGTAATCCGTTCTTTAAGTGTACACCCTAATTTCTTTGTATATTATTGGGACGAGAACCAAATTGATTATTACAATCTGTACCTACGGAAATTTGGAAGGGTAACTATTACAATAGATGCTACTGGCTCATTCTTTGAAACAATGCGGCTCCCTGATGGTACAAAGATGACCAAAAGATTATTTTTATATGCAGGTCTGATAACAGCAAATCTTAAATTAAAATCTGTACCAGTATTACAGATGGTTACCGATGCACATGACAAGAAATCTATATTACATTGGCTAAATCAATGGAAAAAATCTGTTGATAGATCACCTCATGAGATTATTTCAGACGATTCTTCTGCACTGATCGCAGCTAATACTGAAGCTTTTACAGAATTCAGTAGTACAAAAGAATACATAAAAAACATGTTTTCAATTTTAGAAGAACAGACATCAATCCTTCAAGAACAAAAGCCCTCTACTTTTATCAGACTTGACACAAGTCATTTTGTAAAAACTTTGCACAACTTAAAATGTTTTAATGATGTAGAACCAAACATAAAATATTTTTATATTCGCTGCATTTTGTTCTTAAAAGAGTGTGAAAATTTTGAAACTGCGAAAGAAGTCATCGGTGATATGATTCAGACTTGTCTTAGTCACTACGATGATGATTCAAGTCCTGCAAGTTTCAATTGTCAAGGTGCCTTAAACCGACTTGCCTTACGAATGAAAAATATTAAATTAGATCATACGGCAGAATTCAGCTTTGTGGATGACGACAAACGGAACGACAACGAAGGTTTCGGAACTGAAGAACATCACACCGCAAATATTGATTTTTTTATTTGGTTGGATGATAAAGTAGCCCCATTTCAGAAACAACTAATGAAAATTCATAAAACTAATAAAAATTTATATTTTTTACCAACATTTATGTCAGAATTCAGGAGGATTCTTGGAAAACTTCCATTATGGTCAAATTTATTGTGTTCTTTTTTTAAAGCTGATAATACTGTTCCATCATCATCTGGAATTGAGAGCTACTTCAAAACTTTGAAAAAATTGCTCTTTAAAACAAAGTTACAAAAGTACCGAATTGATGAATTCATAAAAATACATTCCCAATATTTAAACGGAGAAATTGCACTTGCGAAAAATTATCTTATTAGTGACTTACAGAATAAAGAAACTAAACGCTCTCGAAAAAGGAAGTTTTCATTCACAAAATCTCAAACCCAGATGGAAAAATCTCAAAAACGAGTAAAAACATCTCAAACGCAAGTGAAAAAAAGAAAATTAACAAAGTCTGTGAGAGTTAAGAAGATTAATCGGTCATTTGGTGCCGAATCAATTTTTTCTGATCGACGTTCTTTTATTGAGAATTGGAGGGGTGAAGCCGATACTGATTCATTAACAAAAATAAAAGTAAAGTTTGTAAAAAATGGCAACCTATGCGATGCTGTATCCATCGGTGAAAATTCTATTGCAGTAGATTTGAAAAACACATGTTGCTTTGATTCGGTCATTTATTTGTTGAGCATGGCTTTTAATCAAAGCAGACGTTTTCAAGAAATATTAAACACATACTCAGAAGATTTAATCTCACGATATATTAAACTTCTATCAGATTCTGCTTCTACTGACGGTGATATACACAAAATGAGAACCCAAATTGGCGTGCTGTATTTTGATACTACAGTAAATAGTAGCCACTTTGAATTTGCTTGTAACGTGTCTTACATTTTTGAACACGTAGCATTGAAGTATTGCTTTAGTGCCATTTTTACAAAAAAATGTACTAATGATTCGTGCCATTTTATCCCAGTATCCAGGCAGATCGCATTTTTGCCTTTGAATTTGAACATAATTTCTGTTTTTGGCATCCAAGGTTTAGAAGATGCTACTTTAATCGCTGAAGAAAAAACCGACTGTACGTTGTGTAACAACCAAACTGTGTGTAAATATACTCTATCAAACACAGTTTCATATGAACTGAATGGTTGTGAAAAGTTTAGAGTGAGAGAAATACCAGAATTTGTAATGTTTTCGAATAAATCATATAAATTAGTAGGTGCTATAGAATTTATTCCTGCAATTATCGAAACTGGCATAGGCCACTACAAATGTCACTATCTTACACCGAAAGATGAGATGTTCTGTTACGATGATTACGATTCTAAAATTCGTATAAGTACTAATCAGCCAATATTCATTCATTCTATAACTTATAGCGAAATTGATTGCTAAATAACCAAATCGTATTTACGATAGATATAATCTGTTATGAAAATATAAATTTAATAAATTACTTATCCTGGTTTTATTAATACGAGTATAATATGGTCACCCTACACACTGAATTTACAAGAAAATAGTTAAGTATTGTTTTTTCAGAATCCAAAATATATACATTGTTGAACTGTGCAGATACATTTAGCAGACATTTCTGCTAAATGTTAGTATCTCTGGCTTTAGATTCCGTTGAGATCTCAGGTGGCTACAGTCAAACATATATAATTAGAACGTCAGGATTGAGGAGCCAAAGAAAATGCGTTCATATACAAAATTTACTCTGTTTTACTATTTTATTCCTATACCGCAAAAACAAACACAACACCTGCTAAATGATCAATATGTCGAATATATTAATTGATCGCTCACATCCAATAGAAATTCACCTCTTGAGTTTAGATTGAGGAGACATATTAAAAGTATTGTATTTTCTTTCATTTTAGCGCTACAGAAGCTAAATTTTTAGATGGTAATATGCAAAATTGCTACTAAATGATACAAAGTTTTCATAAATATTCATCTATTACTTTACGAGTTCCAGGTGGCTCCTCAATTCAGACGTTTAGATTGAGGAGCCACTTTTGCATTAAAATAACTAGTGAAATACTTTGCTGCTAAATCTAGAATTCGTGCTGCAAAATAAGCTGCATTGCTGCTAAATAATGGTGAGTTCAGATTTTAAAAATCTGATGTGGCTCCTCAATCCTTACGGACATCTCGATTCCTCACACATTCATCCCACTCATCCAGTCAGTCGTCTTCCATCCTCCATCCAGTGCACTCAAGCGTTGTACTCGCAAATAATATGATAGTCCTTACAGCTCAAGTGTTTATTTTTAAATAAGGAAAACCTATACCGGTTTCTAACATTGGTGGCAACGGTGGGATAGAAAAATCCCTGGTTTCCTCCGAAAAATCGGTAAAAACAAAATATACACTGGTATATTTTAAGTAAAGTGAAGTGCAGTGAGTGCATATTTTCACAAAGCGACTCGCGACATCCAGATGTATCCTGTAAACCACACCGGTGCACCTCAAAGCCGATCCACTGTGCAGTAAGTGGCAAGAAGCAGTGACGCAGGTGGCGTATCCCATCTCCAGATCCAGCACCGACCTGGCTCAAGGTCAAAACCCCGGTTCCAGTATCCAGAACTCCAGCTCCAGTTCTAGCACAAACATGAAAAACACACATGTTTAGTGCTCCTGTCAGTTTTGTGATAATTTCCTATAATATTTACCAGCGATCAAACAAAAAGTTTCATTAAACTTACATGCGACGGCTTATCTCATATCTGCAACATTGTATCGAGACTACGAATTATCCTGTCTAGACAGTGACCCGACGCAGTTCTGGTGGACAGCGATAAGAACAGTTCGACGAGACTTGCTGTTTAGTCTTATAAGCTAAACTAATTTCACTACAACTATCCTTATCTTTATCCAACATTGTATATCGTAGGGATGTTGGACTATCGAATGCTATCAGTACGCCGTAATGTCACTCTAGTGACATATATCTTTCGTTTAATACGTGGCTCCGCATACAATCCCACTCTGTTAGCTCAGGTAGGATTCTACGTTCCGCGCTGGGGCACGAGTACGATGCGTGAACACCGACACCGGCCGCTGGCAGTGCCGCGCGCGCGCACCAAGCTTGCGCAACACGCGCCTCTGTCGCGAGCACTCCACTACATTAACGAAATATTATCGTACGACTCGTCAATAGATTTATTTTCATGTACTGAAAGGGCTTTCCTTACAACAGCCGGGTGCTACATGGAGACGTTGACAGTTGCCAATACAGTGACATAATTTTAATTTTAATAATTTTAATAGTTGACTATGTATACAATATCTAATCAATGAATAATTTTAATATAACAAATATAATGGACTAATTTAATTTAATAACATATGAATTTTATATTATATAATTTTAAATAATTTATACTCTAGACTGAGAAATTATAATCACTTTATGCGCATGGGTTAAACTGTTAGCATTAAGATGACTGTATAATAAATAAATAAATAAATAAATAAACAACGTTAAGGAAGAGCCAAAGGAAGGGTTAACCCTTAAACCGTTATCTTAAAAAATTATAGAACCTTTCAACGGTATCGGAGATAAAAACTAAATACGTTTATAAACAATTGCGGTAATGCGATTTCCTTACCCTCCTATAATCAACAAGATATAGTTTCTAAATATATTATCAGCCAGTTAGACGGCAAAGCTGAAATAGCGTGCTCAATAAAAGAGTTCGATACTTGGAGATTTCTTACAAAACCAATTTGGAGAGCAAAAACACTTCGCTCATCTTTTAACCGAACTCCAAGACTGCAGACAAAGCTCTCAAGAAAATGTTAGCGAATTTTCATTTAGGTTAAAAATCTGCCTATCCCAACTTTTGACAGGAATCGTGGTTACCAATCACAAGAAAAGTGAAATTCCAGGAGGAGTAGCAGCTATGGAAGAACTAACTTTTACCATGGGCATCAACCCTCGTACCGCTAATATAATCAATGTAGGGACCCTAATAATCTTAACGATGCTATCAATTGCGCTCTTTCAGAAGAAAAGTTACAACAATATTTATACAAACAAAATATGGTCGCTTAAACATTGCGTGGTAATGACGTAAACACTAGGCAAAACAAAACCGGCAACTTTAATAATAATAATCAAAGTCGTAAACCTTCTACCAGTCAACCAGCTTTAAAAGACCCGTTTTGCCGATATTGCAAAAGGACAGAGCATCTATTGGAAAATTGCAAACTCCACGAATATAATAATAAAAAATTAAATGTAAATAAACCGTCTAATTCGAATCCCCAACCAGGCACGTCTTTTAATCCACAAATTAATACCTTTACTGAAACTGAAGGTTACGACACTGTCGATAACCATAACTAAAACTAAATATTGTTTCGAATAGGTGCCGCACGGGACAAACAATAATAAACGAAATCAATATCGACACAATGACCCATGGACAAGGTAATCATAAGCCCAAAACTCGAGGTCATTCAATTAGGATCAAGCAACAGGGTAACAAGCCACAAAGCGTACATACTGATAAACCCTTAAAATTATCTGGAATCAAGCAACAGGGTAACCAACCAGCCCCTATAAGTAAGCAAAAACTTATATCACAAATATAAGTTTTTGCTTACTCTACAGAACGAATTAACTAAATTTTCTCAGGCCGTTCCTATGCAATCTTGGTCCGCTGAAGAAACAGCAAAAATCATATCTCATATGGGAATTCCTTAACTAATAATATCTGATCATGGCACCAACTTCTGCTCTGATGTCTTCAAACAACTTGAAAAGCTGATTAGCATCAAACGCGTGCTCGCATATCCTTACCACCTTCAGACATGCGGTAGCCTCGAACGCAGTCATTCTACTCTAAAAGAATACCTCAGATCATAATATTATATAGGTGAGAATTAACATAATTGCGATCTCTCCGACCCCAGCGCTATGATAGCATATAATTCAAATGTACGCCAGTACCACAGTTTACACCACCCTGGAATTGTTTTTCGGCTTCAAACCCTACTTACCTTCAAGTATCGATACTCTTGATACCAACACTTACACGGATTACATCTGGCCCTTAATCACCGACTATATTATAATTAGACAGAAGGCTCTCCAAAATATTTAATCCTCGAGAGAGAAATCAAAAACTTATTATGATTCCCGCACGAAACCATTATCCTATAAAGCCTCCTCTACAAAATCGGCCATGTTGGACGATTACACGCGAGCACGATCGTGTAGAAGGGCTACTTGCCTATAGTCGCCCATCATGGTCTTTAATCGTCGCCATGATCGCGGCGATCGATGACTTGTCGGTTTTTCGGGCACACATCAAAAGGAATCGCTTGCAGTTATGTGCGCGTGACCACACGATTGCCCATTATTCATTCGACGGAGGACAGCGAACCGCGCGTACGTTCGCATCGCGTCATGTTGTTTTGTGTTTTTAAATAAAAGACGTAGTTACTACGTCTTTAGTCAGTAATTGTGATTGTGAGTTACCTAGTGGATAGTGACGTGTGAATGCAAAACAATGTTTACTGCCATAACATCACACTATTGCATAGGTTTTTTAAAAACTCGAAACTTACTGGCCAGAATACCGAAAGTATTTTCGACGGCTACTCGAGAGCTGAAAGTTCTTGATTAAACAATCTTTCCGGTGTACCAATTGCATGGTGACCAGGAAACGGTTTTATTAAATTCTTTGTACTAATTCTTAATTCGTACTTAGAGGGAATGCTCCATCGCCCAAAAATACATAGGGGATATCGATATTACTGCCTGGAAGTGGGCTAGGTGAGGGGAAATTAATAGTGCCATTCTTCATTTTTTCCAATAACACTGCTATTAAATACCCCGCCATCACTGATCCGTCCTTTGGCGCCTACTTCAGCAAACATGAAACAGTAATCGTCGTCAACTAAAGCTAAACTACCTTTATAATTAAAATAGTCAGATGCACTGTGAGCAGGTGGTGTGTTATATTGGTGATGGTATTGTAAACGGAAATTAAATGAATGGTAGCTGCAGCTATAACCTCCACGTCCATTTTGAAGGCTTGCCGCTCAATCAATGATCGGGGACCATCGTGTGGATGCTTGCACAATGATCGTGACGATTACTTTGCCGATCACAGACAATCAACGAGTGTCGATCATGGCCGATTGTGTAGAGGAGGCTTAAAACAGGAGATATGGCTTATGTCCGTTGTCACCCCAGTATGGAAAGATCCTTACAAAATAATTAAGTTGAATGGCAACCATTCTGTTACACTGCTCATTAATCGTAAACACGTACGTCACCACTACAAATAACTAAAATTTCGTGGCAACACAAATTGACTGGTAGAAGAGAAGCCATCGACTTTCGAAATGTTAGTTATTTTTGGGGATTTAGTTTTTGAAGGCGGTTCTTTTTTTGGAGACAGTTTTTTACTCTTTAGTGTCGACTCCCAATGTTTGACTGTGTATTACAATATCTTCCAAAGTAATTTATTTTCAAAATAATAATATACATATAGATGATGTGTGCGTATCTTCAAGTTTTGGGTTCTTGGTGAATTTTTCAAGAAGCACTGAACTGATCGCCACAAAATTTATATGGTACCACCCCTGAATCATGACTTATCAAACAAAAAAAGAACCATCAAAATCCGTTCACAATTGACGGAGATATCGCGTAACAAACATCCAAAAAAAACACACACACAGACGAATTGAGAACCTCCTCCTTTTTTGAAGTCGGTTAAAAATAATAAAGTTGAATGGCAACCATTCTGTTACACTGCTCATTAATCGTAAACACGTACGTCACCACTACGACGAAATCAAGCCAGCCGGTGACGTAGCAGTGTAACATTAGCGACGTGATGCATGATACATGAACATTTCATAGTTATTTGATCGACGCTGTCATCGCCGATCACATGCGAATATGTTTCTTCAATTGTTAGCAGTCCCGGCCTCTACTTTGATAAGCTCTTAGATATTAAGTTTACTAACAATGATTGGAATGTTATTGCGTATGTAGATATATAACTCATGTACAACCTAATTTAGATAAGGTCGAATTTTTATTTGAAAAACTAAACTTATTCTGCAACTCATTAACTTCTTCTAAAATAGTCAAATGCCCTTACTAATAATCACTGTGTAAAGTTATGCAATGAATAAAGCCTGTGTAACCATACATTTTTTGACGTATAAACCTGTCATAACTTTATGCAGCGATTATTAGTAAGGCGCTTACTGTATTAATTCGTTATCCACTTTAAAAAATCGTCACATTCTTAACGTAAGCAAATTCTCTTCTATATCATATTTATTGGTTGATGAAAAACCTAAAATTGGTGTTTTAAAAGACGTCTCATGGACTTCGGTGGCTGATTGCTAAAAACTATTTTTGGCACTTTTAGATTCTGATGACGCGGTAAGATTCTCAAAAGCCATAGAAGAAGTATAGACGTATGAAAAACGTCTTGCTCATCTCATGAAAGACAATATACTCCTAATTAAGTCGACTATATTTAAGGTGAATGAAAACGAAAATCACATATTACAAAACATGGAAACAATCCACAAAATATTAGAAACGGTTATAAATAGTAACGATAAATTAGAAATTAAATCTGAATTAAGGTCTATATTACATTAGTCTTTCGATATTGAAGATATTAATAATGCAATTCCTTTCTCGAAACTCAACGTTTTGCATCCTGTTGTATTCAGTTCGCACTAATTACATAGTGAAATAGATAAGCATAGGAATAACCTTCCTGCCATTATGAACTTCCCATATCTTCAACGTTACAGAATTTAAGTTATTTTGAGATAAATGAAAGCGAAAATTGAAATATTATTATTATTAGTAGTATATGCCTCTTTAGGTAAACCTATATACCTTCTCACGTATATATCTTCTTTAATGTCCCCATATAAGAAAGACCCTGTTACATTCATCTGATAAATGGGTATTTAATTTAGTAGCTACTGCAACAAATAATCTAAATGTGGACAACTTGGCAACAGGAGCATAAATATCAGACCATTCAAATGACTCCTGTTGTTCAAACCCACTGGCAACCAACCTAGCTTTATACTGAACAAGAACATCATTATTTACATTTTTAACTTTAAATACCCATTTACTGCTAATTACTTTTACATTCCCTGGTGCATCACAAATGTCCCAAGTATCATTGTCTTTTAGAGTCTGTAGTTCTGTAGCAATTGCTTAACTCCACTTACACGCATCACTTCTGTTCATTGCCTCAACACTCACTTTCACTTAACTTTACACTATTGCACTTATAGAAATATGTTTGCTTTCTGACACGCCTGCTTATTTCTTGTATAGATGAACCACTTTCTTCTATTGAATGCTCCTCATCACTGCATGGTAAGTACTCACAGTTACAATCATTATCTGAGTCATCTCCTAAACTACTAGTGCACGTTGCCTCCAATGTTTCATCTGTGTTAGGTACTTCATTCACAGGAGTTGAGTCAATCTCAGAGTTGTTTTCTTCTTCGAGAATTACTGATGTTGTAGACTCCTTTCCTTCACCTTCCTTTACATGAAGTTTCTCCTCTTTGTCTTTTCCATTCAAGAATACAACATCTCTCTTTGTCTCCACCACATTCCTGTTAGGGAAGTAAATCCGATATCCCTTCACATTTTATCATCATAACCCATTTCTTATCTCATTTCTTTCTATGTTCTTGTGATATCCCACAACACCTCAGTTCCGAAAACTTTCAACTGATGAATGTTGTACTTCTTATTTGTCCATACTTCAGATGGAGATCTTCCATTTTCACGACTTTTCCCAGCTCTATTCAAAACAAATACTACGGTATTTATTGCTTCCGCCCACAATTTCTTTGTAAGACTTTGTTCATGTAACATTGTCCGTGCCGCTTCCACCAGTGTTCTAATTTCTCTTTCAGCCTTCCCATTTTGTTCTGGCGCGTAAAACGGTGGATCTTCCCAACTAAACAACTCTCACACTCAGGTTTTGTGGTTTGTATGATAACAACATTGTGTTTCTGTAGAATATCTTTTACGTACGTAAAGTTTTGATGCGCTAGTTCTTTATGCCAGTCGTTTAAAGCGGTTTGTAATACAGTTGCAGTGCTTGCGGTCTCACATTTATTGTATTTGTACCGCATTTCTAAATAATAAGAATCATCGATCCTCTCCGAAATGGCGCAAACTTTGTTTTCTTTTTAAAATTTGCATAACTTCTCATCTGAAACTATGGTGTAATCCTTGTCTGTGGCGCGTATGACCGAGAACAAATTGTTATTCAAGTCAGGAATTCCTTTTGATGTTACAAGATCAATTTGTCATCCTTGCTGGTTACAAGATTCCTTTTGATAATACAAGATCAATTTGTCATTATTGCTGGCAAAGATTTGATCGCGCCGTGCATAATCAGCATGCCCCAAATATTTAAGTTGATCAAGAAATAGCAGTCGAGGGTGAAGGTAGAAATAGCCGGAGGGAAAGTATACTTACTATTCCTGGATATTTACGAGCATCAAATACAGCACGACGCTGCATTTTTCAAAACTACAGAAACATTGTTACGCGAGGTGTGCCATTGTATGCCAGATTTTATTTATTACATAATCACAATTTTTAGGTACCCAATCTAGCACGAGCTTGTCAGCCTCATATAATGACAAATGATTGGGACATACTTGCGAATGGTCAGATAATACTTGAAAACTTTGATAGTGCACACGTGCTAGACCTAATAAATCTATACAGATGGGGATATGAGCGTCGAAATCAAATTAATTTTGAAAATATTGAAGAATTTGATGATGACGAGCTGCACTTTTGGATGTCTTTAATTAAATCTCGATTTAGCACCATTTTACGACAAACTCCTTCCCTTTGTGTGAGATCTGATTGTTCTGCCACCGTTTTAGGAGTTGATTGGGTAAAAATAAGAACCGGCGAATTAGATGAGCGCTTGGCATCCAAATTCAACATGTCCAGAAGAACATTTGAGAGAAAATTATAAATAGCTAGACAGTGCTTAACTGAAGATTTTATGCCGCTATATTTGGGCTTGGATCATTTAACAAGAGATAAAGTTGTCCAGAAATCTTTCGATCCCGAGTCATATTTTTGGTGGTAACGAAAACGAAAATGGAATTTTTGTCATGGACGGAACGTACTTGTATGCCCAAAAAAGTTCGAACTTTTTATTCCAAAGAAAAACTTATAGCCTTCACAAGTTCAAAAACTTGGTAAAGCCTTGTCTGGTTGTTTGCACCGATGGTTATATAATAGACGTTGTGGGGCCATATCCAGCCACAACGTCAGATGCCTCAATCCTGCGTCATCGTTTAGAAAATGTAGAATCTCCGTGGCATTGGTTTTTAAGACCGCGGATATATTAGATCGCGGATTTCGTGTTTCAATTCCTATAACTGAAGAATGTGGCTATGTTCCACATATGCCACCATCCAGAGGAAGAGGAGAACAATTGACGACGCTAGATGCCAATAAGTCAAGGTTGATAACAATGTGTCGATGGGTAATTGAGGCCATAAATGGTCGTTTCAAGAAAGATTTGAAAATATTTCGACACACATATTTCAATGTTGCTATGCGAAATATGATGACGGACTTCAAAATAAAAGCGGCTATCATCAATGCTACCAGGCGTCCTTATGAAGATAGTGTATATGTCGACCAGTTTATTAACATTATAAATGGTAGATAAATAGAGAGAACGAACTGGCGCAATTGAAAACAATATGAATAGACAAAGGGTTGCTTTCATGCAATTAGATGGAAACAATCCAGATTTCAGAGACTTCCCACAGTTAACATTTGAAGAACTTATAGCGTCTTACTAATAAACGCTGCATAAAGTTATGACAGGTTTATACGTCAAAAAATGTATGGTTACACAGGCTTTATTCATTGCATAACTTTACACATTGATTATTAGTAAGGGCAATACTGTTTACATTGGGCAGCTATCATTTAAGACTTGCTAGGTCGTACTGCCATGAACACATAAGACCTAATGGTGTCTACATGATAGAACTCTATCGTCATCAAGAATTAATAAATAATAAAATATCGATAAGAGGACGAATTCAGTCGCGACATGTCAGAGCGCGACAATATTATACATATATTTTAATTATCTCAGCGACACAAGGAAGACAAACTGTTGAAGACTACTACTGCTCGTGTAATACACGGCCGCCGCACCGTCGGGAGCTGCGCGCATATAGCCAGTATTGTTTATTTTTTATGCTGGGCTAGGCACCAACAACAAATTGAAGCCCCTGCGGTATTTTTAGATGATATAACAGTAGATATTGATCATGCCGAATAGATAATTTGAAATACACACATCAAAAGTGTCTAGGGATATTTCAATTAAACCTAAATTACTAAAATTCTATTAACTTTTTGTTAATACATGTACACATTAAAATAAACCTTGTTTAATAGACTATTTAATCTGATAATAAACTTTTAGATAAAGATAAATTTAAAAAAAACTTAGAAGAAGAGGAAAAACTCAAACAAAATTTCAATCTTAACTTTATTTTTGAAACATCAAAACTTAAACAAAACAACTATTTTTTTTTATAAAAATTCTTGAAAACTTAAAATTAATATTCCGTGGATCCACCTAAGACTCTCCTGACACATCTGCAGCGGTTCTGCATACTCAAAACAAGGGTGTCAATATCCTGTTGTGGAATACTGTCCCATGATTGCCGTTTCTGAAGCCATGAAGACCAGTCAGAGCGTTATATCCAGGCTTTGGTCATGTTATCGTGTCACGGAGGAAGTGGTGGAACGGCACCGAGGACCTCAACGCATTACAACACATGTACAGGACCGATTCATAGTAAATGCTGCACGAAGTCAACTAAATGCAGCGGCGATGCAATTGGTTCAAAGGCTACAGAGAGAGTATGGTTTGCTGGTAAGCGGTCAAACTTTGAGAAGGCGACTGCATGAAGTCAATCTACGTGCTCGTAGGCCATTTTGGGTATCAGCACTAAGGAGAGGTAATCGAGGAAGAAGATTACAATGGGCTATTGCACACGAAAACTGGAACCATTCTCAATGGTCACTTGTGCTTTTCACTGATGAATCTAGGTTTGGATTTCATCCTGATTCGCGAAGAGTACGCGTTTGGAGAAAACCTGGACGTTGGAATCGACTGCAGCACCCACAACAAGTTCATGCATATTTAGGTGGCACGATTATGGTTTGGGCAGGAATTCGTCTCGGCGGTAGAACGGACCTCGTTTGGATACAAGGCAATATGACTGTTCGAAAATACCGAGATGAGGTGCTAGAGCCTGTAATCTTGCCCCACAAACAGCAAATAGAACAAAATTTCCAGCTAATGCACGACAATGCCCGTCCACATACGGCGCGTGTCGTTACAAGTTGATTACAACAGCATGTTATCCAAGCTTTAGACCGGCCTGCACAATCCCCTGACTTAAATCCTATTGAGCATGCCTGGAATATGCTTCAGAGAAGAGCTCGTAGGAATTTCCCCGTTGATATTGTGCATCAAAACCAGCTTTTCTTGCATCTTAGCAGGATTTGGGACAGTACTCCACAACAGGATATTGACACCCTTGTTTTGAGTATGCAGAACCGCTCCAGATGTGTCAGGAGAGTCTTAGGTGGATCCACGAATTATTAATTTTAAGTTTTCAACAATTTTTATAAAAAAAAAATTGTTTTGTTGTTTAGGTTTTGAAATTTCAAAAATAAAGTTAAATTGAAATTTTGTTGAGTTTTTCCTCTTCTTCTAAGTTTTTTTTTTTAACTTTATCTAAAAGTTTATTATCAGATTAGATAGGCAATTAAACAAGGTTTATTTTAAAGTGTAGGTGTCTTAGCAAAAAGTTAATAGAATTTTAGTTATTTAGGTTTAATTAAAATATCCCTAGACACTTTTGATGTGTGTATGTAAAAGTTTTTTTTCTCTTTACTCCCACATCCCACAAGAAGGCGACCCTTACCATGATAACTTGATACATTTTATCTATATATTTTCACTATTGCATTTCTGTCCGCCGTGGGTTTTTCTCCCATACTATTTGCACATTGTTTTTTTTTTATTATTTTTCTAGAAAGTGCCCAGTATCTACTTTGCCAAATTACAGCGTCAAACGTCCAATAGTATCAGACATCCGACAGAAAATAATGGGTGTCCCTGATGATATAAGATATTGCAATGTCGGTGACCACATGCCTTCTAAACTGGAGTCATATCGGCGATGCTGGCTTTATAGCACAAAAACAAGTAATGTACGATGGACGATACAATGCAAAAAGTGTATGGTGTTCCCTTGTGTATGGTGCCTTGCTTCGAAATATTTCACAATAAGCAATAAGCATTTAAATGTGTTATAAAAATAAAGATGAAACACAATATTGTTTTATTATTTACCTACATTTTTTATGCTCTATCAAGGCAGTGGCTAATATGTTTTTTTTTTTGGTGAGTGGGAAATCATTAAATGACTGCTCCCGTCCTGGGTGCGGCGGGAGGGCGTGTCAGACTTTTACTGACTAAACCACTCATATTCCTTCGATTGCCCTTTATGTTCCAGGGTCACGGTAACTATTATAAACATTCCGCAACCCCGGCAGGCCACCACATTTTCCACTATTTTCCGATCCCGAAAATTATTAAAAAATATGTTAAATCTAAACTAAGTAAATACTTTTTACTGCATTTAAATATCTAGCATGGTTCTCTCTGCCTTATAAAGGGATAAGTGAAGAAAATAATAGTAAAACTAGTACAGTACCGTAAACGGGGTTATTTTGAACCGCGGGGTTAATTTGATCAAAACTTTCTGTTCACTTAAAAATGCAAATTGCGTAAAACGGAACTATTTTTGGTTATTTTTTTTCGGCTGGACACACTGATAAACTGTCACAATCCTTTTTGCGTGTGCGCTGCTGATGTCACGTCGTTTTATATAAAAGATAAGTTTTCTGATACTACCGATTTTTAGTAGAAAACCTATGTTGTGAAACTTCATTTATACAGCTTAACCTTTCAACAGCCAGCTATCGGGCTGCTATTGTCTTTTTATTGTGTCTCAAACCACGTGTGTTCAAACGTGAAAACGAGAAAAAACGTGGTACGTGTATATATTATGAACGTTTTTGATAATTTCTGTGTAGAGGCATACACACGGGAATCCAAATAAAACATTTGTTGTTCTAACCTCAAAATTTTCGTAATGGCATCGGTTAAATTCTTGCGGGGTGTCACTGATAATAGGGTACATGGTGTGAGATTGATCAAATGATCAAAGTTACCTCAGCTATTAATACGAGAATTTGAATTATGGTTTCTGTTTTTTTTTTTGTTTACCAGGACTATGCCGCCGTATAAAATAAACTAGGTACCCGTGAATACAGAAACTACTCTGAAGCGACAGTAAACAAGGATTTAAGTCAGGTAGTGGACGGGAATTTGTCCATGAGAAGTGCCTCTGAGCAGTATAATATACCTTATAGAACTATTTTAATAGATACAAAGGCATGCACATGAGAAAACCTGGTGCTCAAACAGTTTTCTCAGAATCTGAGGAAAAAGCTATCCTGAAATCAGCTGCAGTGTTCCGATTGGGGATATACTCTAACATTGCTAGATTTGAGATTTTTTGCAAAAGCTTTTCTGGATAAAAAAAGGGCGAGTGGTTACTAAGTTTAAAAATAATCTGCCTGGAGTTGAGAGGGCATATACCCTTTTACTATATTTATAGCAGGGCAAGGGGCCTATGAGGTCTATATGTACATGACTTAATCTGTTCGATGGGTAAACAAATGTATGTACAAGCGATCGAGTGTGTCGGGATATTTAAGAACGTTGACACGAGAGACAGCTGCGTGTCCAGCTGCTGCAGTCCTTCTTAATCATGAGCCACACATAGCTCTTGGTCATCAGTCTAACCGGGGCCTTCACTTCGGGATGACTAAGTCCGTGAATGCAAGTAAAGCCGTGGGGAATAATTGGAAACGTCACAGTATAACATCTTACCGGAGGTGATGATTTGGATGAGGTGTGCAAAGTAAATGGTACAGCTGAAACTGATGCAAACCCAGGTTGGGAATCTATCACGTACGTCACTACGGGCAATTGTGAGTTACGTTTTGAAATGTTTAATGTCCGGTTGATTTCAGTTTATAGATCACCACGATATTTAACTGATGTTGCTATTGGGAACGTGCACGACATTAGCGCCACCTGCCAACGGAACTTTAAGGGGCATATGTCAAAAAATAAATAACAACAGCTTTCTTATTTTTATTGATTAGAGTAAATAAAAAATACTTTAAAAGACAATAAATGATATGTTGAATGGAATTTGATAAAAACTGTTTATGGAGAAATGGACGTCATTATAAAAACTGGTTTTGAGTGTGTATAATACACAATAGGTTGCCAACCCCAAACTCAGCTAAATGAAAAAAAAAATTGTGCTAGCAGAGCATGTGAGGAATGTAGAAGAGCTGAGAACTAATGGCAATAGTTATGTAATACGAGCCACCATCATTCGTTAAACATTGTTCCTAATACACACATCAAAAGTGTCTAGGGATATTTTAATTAAACCTAAATAACTAAAGTTCTATTAACTTTTTGTTAAGACACCTACACTTTAAAATAAACCTTGTTTAATTGCCTATCTAATCTGATAATAAACTTTTAGATAAAGTTAAATTAAAAAAAAAACTTAGAAGAAGAGGAAAAACTCAACAAAATTTCAATTTAACTTTATTTTTGAAATTTCAAAACCTAAACAACAAAACAATTTATTTTTATAAAAATTGTTGAAAACTTAAAATTAATAATTCGTGGATCCACCTAAGACTCTCCTGACACATCTGGAGCGGTTCTGCATACTCAAAACAAGGGTGTCAATATCCTGTTGTGGAGTACTGTCCTAAATCCTGCTAAGATGCAAGAAAAGCTGGTTTTGATGCACAATATCAACAGGGAAATTCCTACGAGCTCTTCTCTGAAGCATATTCCAGGCATGCTCAATAGGATTTAAGTCAGGGGATTGTGCAGGCCGGTCTAAAGCTTGGATAACATGCTGTTGTAACCAACTTGTAACGATACGCGCCGTATGTGGACGGGCATTGTCGTGCATTAGCTGGAAATTTTGTCCCATTTGCTGATTGTGGGGCAAGATTACAGGCTCTAGCACCTCATCTCGGTATTTTCGAGCAGTCATATTGCCTTGTATCCAAACGAGGTCCGTTCTACCGCCGAGACGAATTCCTGCCCAAACCATAATCGTGACACCTTAATATGCATGAACTTGTTGTGGGTGCTGCAGTCGATTCCAACGTCCAGGTTTTCTCCAAACGCGTACTCTTCGCGAATCAGGATGAAATCCAAACCTAGATTCATCAGTGAAAAGCACAAGTGACCATTGAGAATGGTTCCAGTTTTCGTGTGCAATAGCCCATTGTAATCTTCTTCCTCGATTACCCCTCCTTAGTGCTGATACCCAAAATGGCCTACGAGCACGTAGATTGACTTCATGCAGTCGCCTTCTCAAAGTTTGACCGCTTACCAGCAAACCATACTCTCTCTGTAGCCTTTGAACCAATTGCATCGCCGCTGCATTTAGTTGACTTCGTGCAGCATTTACTATGAATCGGTCCTGTACATGTGTTGTAATGCGTTGAGGTCCTCGGTGCCGTTCCACCACTTCCTCCGTGACACGATAACATGACCAAAGCCTGGATATAACGCTCTGACTGGTCTTCATGGCTTCAGAAACGGCAATTATGGGACAGTATTCCACAACAGGATATTGACACCCTTGTTTTGAGTATGCAGAACCGCTGCAGATGTGTCAGGAGAGTCTTAGGTGGATCCACGGAATATTAATTTTAAGTTTTCAAGAATTTTTATAAAAAAAATTGTTGGTTTGTTTAAGTTTTGATGTTTCAAAAATAAAGTAAAGATTGAAATTTTGTTTGAGTTTTTCCTCTTCTTCTAAGTTTTTTTTTAAATTTAACTTTATCTAAAAGTTTTTTATCAGATTAAATAGTCTATTAAACAAGGTTTATTTTAATGTGTACATGTTTTAACAAAAAGTTAATAGAATTTTAGTAATTTAGGTTTAATTGAAATATCCCTAGACACTTTTGATGTGTGTATTTACAAAGATAGAAAGTAAGTATTTTTGTAATTTTTTAGATTACTAATCAGTAAGACTGAAATAACTTTGTTTAACAAGTTACTAAGTGGGTAAACGTGATTCATTCCACATAATTATATTTTAAAATAATAATTATCTTGCTTTTGGAGACATTTTCTTTTAGTTTTTTTTTAATGTTATAATAAACATTTAGTATACTAACTTCATTTGTACTGAAAGAAATAATATGTATTTTCATAAAATATTATTGTTCTACGGCCAAAAATATTATAATTACTTCTTCTTAATCGTGACACTCTTGACAGAGCGGTCGTGGTCATCGTGGTAGGTCTTCTCTTGTGACACGTTTGACGGCTCGCCTCCACGACTCCCTGACGGCTGCTCGTCTAGCGCACTCGTGCAACGGGCCTTCTATTGCCGCCTTTACTTGGTCCGTCCACCTCATGGGTGGACCTTCCTCGCGCTCTGGTACCTTCCACTCTGCCCTGCACCACCAGTCGCTCTATGGACACATCTCCACGTCGAGAAACGTGCCCAAAGAAGGTGAGAATGCGAGCTATAATTACTATTTAAGTATAAATAAATAAAGACTGGATATTAGTTCCTAATTTTTACAAAGATTTATCAGTTAGACTGAAATAACTTTGCTTAACAAGTTTCTAACTTAGTGCCACTTTGTTTTAGTTTTTTATGTAAAATACGTAATTAGTGTACTAATTTCATGATTGTAGTGAAAAAAATAAATATTTCATAAAATATTATCGTTTTTCTGTCAAATATACTATATTTTTACATTATTTTAATCATATTTTATAAATTAAATATTCTTGTTCAAATGAAATCGTAAAAATTAAGACATTTTATCTATAAAACTCTTAAAACTCAAAATGACTATTTTTTTTACCTACGTTATTACATACTAAAATTAATATATAATTTAATTTTACTTTGAAAGACAGATACTGTAACTAGCTAAAATAACAAGAATAATGTTGATAAGACCATTATTTAAAAAAACATTATACGTCAAACCTTAAAAATGCTCACCTGTAAAATTTGAGTTTATACAGTTTTAATGCGAGAAGACGATATGTGGCACCACATGCTCCAAGTTTAATACATGACATTGACAGCAACAACGTGGAGCGGGGACAAACTCGTGGGTGGTAAACGAGTAAATTTCAGCAAGAGTGGGTCTTATCAAGCCAGGTGCCATGCTGCTTTTGCTTTGCCACGTTTATTTTAATACAAAGTGTTGACAACTGTGTATAAATTCATCGCAGAGCATATCTCGCGAGGAAGTGTGAGAAAGATAGAAGATAGGAGAATAAAACGCAGAAAGCATTAAGAAAATATTATAGAAAAAAAACAAGAGTCTTATTCACAAATACTGGGGATCAAAATTATGGCGAAAATTGTGAAAAACCTGATATGTCAACTATTGGGACAATCCCAATCCCACCACACTATTCCCAACTACTGCAACTCCTGAAAGCCAGAATCAACAGTGGAGTCCACCAAAAAAGCGACGAGCAATGAAGCTCGACGAGTCCCGGAGAAACGATTCAGTTGAATCGTCTTGGATCTATAAACGAAATTAATCAGGAAAGAACAGCGCAGGAGTAAGAAAAAATATAAATGTGACGATCATGTTTTCATTATACAAAAAAAAAATGTGAAAATGAAGTAATGCCAAAAAAGGATCTCTGCAAAAAGTGCGTTGCTTACAAAGAATTAAAAATACATGACCTGAGCAGCTCTGAAGAGGAAAATCATTCAAAACATCTTAAGCGGTGCGCCGATTTGGCGATCAAGACGTAGACTGTTTAACTTGGGATGAAACGGAGCGTAAACGGGGAAGTACTAAAATTGCAACTTGTGTTTTCAAATATATTTGTAGTCATTAAACTTTGTAGTCATGAAAATTTGATATCAGATAATTGTGGCGGCCAACAATAAAAAAATAGTTTTAGCTGTATGTTGCTCCACTTGGTAACGCATTTCTGAAACGTGTTATTACTATTATTTATGTTATGAGATAAATCACGTCTTTTAAAGGAATAATAAGTATAAATTATAATATCGTGAATATATTATTCTTATACTACAAGAATCCGTACTTTCAGTACTAATATATAAATGACAACTCTACACTCTATAAATGACACTGGAAGTAACTCTGTCTGTCTGTCTACACGAGTCATTTTGTCAAAAAGTATACAACTTGCGATGCTTCGATAACGTTGATATAATTATTAAATGTTTTACATTCGCAGTATTTTAATTGTAAAAGAGTGTGAAAATTTTGAAGTAATTAAAATGTGCTTTGTCATATAACAATTTGTATGTACTTACAATTATGAATTCACAAACAATGAGATTTGTCCAATTTCTATGAAATATCTTAAATCATTGTTCGTCAAGATCGAAGACCCAGTTGAAAAAAACGATGAATATTATTTATTTTTGATTGGTTTGATGAACTTGTGAATAAAGAAAAAAATATTGTGGATCAAACGAAGAACAAAACTGAAAAACTATATGACTACTAGCGGCCCGTCCCAGCTTCGCACGGGTAGATATAAGATGACACAATAAAAACACAATAATAACAAAATAATAGATAACACAATGATAACAAAACTTTTTTTAATTCGATCGCAGCGCTAACTGTCGGGACAGACTAAAATTAAAATTCGAATATTATTTAAAATTTGACACTGCGATGGTAGCGCCGACATGTTAAGAAGTACTGCTACGCATTTTCTTATAGAACCTTTTTAATATCATTGTTTATGTTTATGACATCTGTCAGTGATTATTATTTAAAATTTGACACTGCGATGGTAGCGCCGTCTGTCAGATCCAATGTAAAACATTCCAAAATCAACAACTACTAATAAATTAATTGTAACTGTCAAATAATAACAGACAAATAATTAGCAATAAATTAAAATTGCGACTATAATTTGAGATTTAAACTATCCTATCTCTCAAGTTGGATCGAACTGCACATGGTGTGCGAATTTTATTATAATCGGTTAAGTGGTTTAGGAGTCCATTGAGGACAAACATTGTGACACGAGATTTATATATATTAAGATTACTTAACCAATCTAGTATCAACTCTCGGAAGGTTAAAGATCAAACTGCTTTTTTGGAGCAATATCACATGACATTGCTCCACAGAAGCCTTCCTTTTTATAAATCAGAAAATAAGTCGCCAACACCTTCAGCTATTGAAAATTATTTCAAAACTTTAAAACACTTATTATTTGAACTACATACATAATAATATATGTACAATACAACTTGGATGAATTTATAAAATTACACTACAATTTTATATTAGGTGAGACAAAAATAGCTGCGACAAATCCTAACATTACTCTAGCAAATACAAAAAAAAAATCAAGCAAAAATGGGCTGAAAAAGGAAGTTACTTAAAAAAAATAAGCAGTCTAAAATAATTAAAATAAACACAAAACAATCATTTTCTTCTGATTCCATATTTACAAAAAAGTCTTCATATACTGAAAACTAAATTCTACCAATAAAAGTATGAACAAAACGTTCACATTCGACAAATATTTAATACATGCACAAACAAATTAGTCCACGAATTTATAAAAATATCAGCAGAATCGACAAATTGAAATAGTGCTCATAAGCTACGAGAGGAAATCATTACTCAATATTTCAAAAGTAAAAAACAAAACATATTGATGCGAGAGAAATAATTTTGGCTTTTAAATTTGAATACATACTTTTTGAGTATTTGTAGTGGAAGATGCCGTCATAATCGATGACTCCAATTAAAAACGCAATAACGAAACGTACGAATTTAGTAATACTATTTCATTTGATCTCAATGGCACAGACAAAATTATACTCGACGAAATACCTCATTACATCCAAATAAGACAAAAAAATATGGAGTGATAGGTGCTGTGGAATTTGTCCCCCCAGTTGTAGGTCTGATTGGTCATTACAAGAGTCATTGCTTAGTAAACAATGCCAGAATGATTTGTTACGATGATAATAAAACCGGAACGCACGCAAGTTCTGAACAACCTCTGATAATACATAATTTAACATGCGCCCTAATAGATGATGATGAAGGTAATAAAAAACAGAGTAATTTTAAACTATAGAGTGAGGATAAACTACCACAGGCAACAAGTGTTAAAACCAAGAAACTTACCGAAATCTCAAAAATATTAGCAAATACCTCATTTTATTGTATTTGTTTATAATGTCAATTTTATTTGGAGGAGTTCATATTCAAATTCATTATCTTATTTGCATACCATAATTTCGACAATGTTTTAAAAAGTCCATTGCCAGGACATATTAATAAAAATATCGTGTAAGTATAAATATCTGTGATTCGTGACTTTGTCAGAAATATATTGTAGCGTAAGTAAATAATTTATTATATGTGATTTTAAAAGAAATAAAACTATCTTAGTTTAAGTAAATAATCTGTGATTTGTGACTTTTAAAGCAATTGACAATGTTTCATATTTTTTACGTGCATGTATATTATATTAAAGTAAATCAAAAACCAGGGCACCCGTATTTCTCTGTTTTTAGAAATAAGAGACTTTGCATTCATAATTTCAACTTTGAAAACCAGTGAATTCTAAAAAGACGTAAGCGCCAAATGACGTCACACAATTGGTGGAATGGTAATGTAACCTTTGCTTCTCCATGATCCAGAAAAAAAAACTGGTAGATGTCAATAATATAAATGACATCTGCTTCTTAATGAACATCGCAAACGGCAGAGTTGATTGTCCCGAACTACTCGGAAAAGTATTTCTACGAGCTAACCAAAATGGCCTAAGAAAACAGCCGTTACTCCATGTACCATCTGCATCGACTAATTACAGGCGCAACGCCTTCTGCATACGTAGTGTTAGAGCGTTTAATGGTTTTCCATCTCATCTGGATATCGACTTATTTTGTACCAGCGCACAGAAACTTAGAAGTATCTTTAACAAGGACTATTTTGGTGGCTACCGCAGTTAAAATCTTATATCAATTTCACTTTGGAAATGTAAGTTTTTACTCAAACCGCTGTATTAACCGGTCAACGCAGTTAATACTCTATAGCTAAGTAGTATTATACAGGGTTATTGGTAAAACACCGACATCCTCTCAGGACTATGTTACTAACATCATAATCAACTTGAAAGCTTGGAAGCTTGTTATTAGCAAATTGTCCCTATTTATGCATGTCACTTAAGCTGATACTAGTCTGTAAGCTTTCTTTAAAAAAAAAATTGGTGTTGACAGCTTGTCAAAGTCGTAGGCTTAGCTTGCTTGTGTGTGTAAAGTGTTTGTTGTTAATCAAGTTCTAAGATTTGTAATTACAAGTTTAGTGTCTTCATTCTTTTATTACTAAATCACCATGAAAGTTTCGGATGGATTTATAGTTGCCGATAGCAGAAACTTGCTGAAAGTAGACTATTTAATGCTATTGCAATTTATGCACGAAAATGAATGCTACTATATTGCAGAAACACGTAGTGCCAAAGCGTTACTAGCATCATGTGAAGCATACGTTGACACAGCTGTAGGTTGTGTAGAAGTCAAGCGAGAGGGAAACTCATGCACCGTTAAATGCAGGGTAACCCCTGAACATAAAGTGAAATCTAAGTTATATCAGGTTACAGCTGTAATTGATGAATATTTGAGAAGATTATCACAGTAGAATTCAATGACTGTGCAGCTTCTCCAAGAGGCTGCAAACATGCCATATGTTTTGCCATTTGGCTCATTAAACGAACTGACGAACCTTCAACTACGTCAACTTTGTGTTATTGGAAACCAAAACTTGCTGGAGCTGTAGGTGACCAGAAGTTCGTCTTGGCCAAAAACATTGGTAAAATGAAAAGAGCTCCAGATAATGTGGACATGAATGTCAACATAGCTATGTTTTCCAAAGAATGCAAGAGACGTAAAGTCACAACAGGAATGATTTTAAATTACTGTGGAAATCAACAACCCCTGTTAAATTTTAGTGTGTTTAATTTGGTCCTGCAGTTTGTACACCAAGAAGTTGATCAATGATGACAATTTTAAATCATTTTTTGCAAATAATATTACTGTAGATGTAGTGAAATCTATTGCTGAAGCTACAAAAGCACAAGCAGGCTCTAAACTGTGGCATTCTATGCGTCAAGGGAGAGTCACAGGGTCCAGGATCTATGAAGCAATTCACTGTAAAACGGACAAAGGTGCCTTAGTACAAAGCGTTCTTGGAGGTTACAAGGCGCCAGAAACAAAAGCCATCAACAGGGGCAACGTATTAGAAAAGAAGTACTCAAGTAATTAGAAAAAGAACTTGGAGCAATCATTGGAGTTTCTCCCGATGGGATTTGTAGGGACTTTGTTTTTTGAAATAAAATGCCCTATAAGTGATAAGACAATGAAAAGTTATGTGAACTATATGAAAAACATAAAGCTCAGATATTGATACAAATGCATGCTGCAAAAAAATCAAAAGGACTGTTTCGTATTGCTGATCCCAGTTTTGAACAGACTAAACTCCTACATAAGTACTGGGTAGATTATGTTAAAGAATATGTGACTGGTTTATTAAAAGAGTTTTGGAAACAATTTATTTTTAACACTATTTTACAGGGTGCAAAATAAAAATCAATATATATTGTAATTGTCTTTTTATTTGGCAGTCTAAAACAATTTAATTGTTCAATATTCAACTTACAAACATCTAAACATTACACTAACTATGCTACAAAGGTACACAATAAAGAACTAAAATATGACATCAAAAAATATTTTATTCATTCTTAATAATAGAATTTGTTGAAATGGTTGAATTAAATAATAAATCCATTTTATGAATTTTCCATTTTATTGAGACGACCGTACACACTCGTTTGTTTTACAAAAGGAAAATTATTATTATTTAATTCAACCATTTTAACATGGTAGCAGGGCGTGGTTGAAAGGAAAAAGTCAATGGACAAAGTATAATTACAAGATTTATGTACAAGTACAGTGAAAAAGTGAATATAATCGTGATTTTCAAGGTTGGCGTCACGCTGAGCCGGCAAAACGAAAAACAGCGAAGAACATAAATTATTGTCAAAATGGCTAAACAAGCAAAAATAGAAGATATAATGATACTAATTTTTGATGGGGTTAACTGTTCCAGTTGGAAATTAAAATTGCTAACTTTGATAGAATATAAAGAATGCCACGAGGCCGCCATAACGAAAAATGAAAATGCCGGAGAAATGTAGTGGAAAAAGAAAGAATTAAAAAATAGTACAATAAAAATGAGCACAATATCCAATAAACAACTGGAATACATTAGTTAGTGCCGGACAGCGTTTGAAATAATGAAGAAGTTTGACCAAATGTATCTAACTAAGTCCTCAGCAATGCAAATAATACGCAGAGGTAAAATTGATGAAATAAAATTAAATAACTACAGCACAGTTGAAGAATTTTTTTGTCGAATTTGAAAAAAAAACAGTAAATGAGTTTAAGTTGGCCGGAGGAAAATTGAGATACATGCTGAGAGCGCTTCCACCAAGCTATAGTTATATTGGAGATTTTCTAGATGTTATCCCGGAAGAACAAAGGACAGTAAAATATGTGTATGCAGCAAAATAAAAGAAAAAATATGACTAGTAGTAACTCGATCAAGAATAATGTTAGTACATTTGCAACAAAAACTATAGCTCAGTGTTTTGTCTGTGGGAAGCCTGGACATCTAAAGAAGGACTGCTGGTATGGTGATCAGAAAAATTATCAAGGACACAGTTTTAGAGGTCAGCGAGGATTTCAGCGAGGTAGATTCAACAGCGGTCGTAGCCGAGGCAGAGGTCAAAATCTTTATGCAGATTTATCAAACCGCTTGCCACAATAACTGGATCATGTGCATGCTGAATTAATTTATTATTTATTACAGAGTGTGGTTTCAACAATTTGAATAGCCTTACTCTTCTTATTACTCTCTCAACATGGATACGCAAACTGGCAATGACCTTGCTTTTGATAGCATCCTGCTTTGTCAATTTTTGGTCTTTTGCAACACGAGGACGAAGTAGTTTATTATTATTTCTACTTAATAAAGCATCAACATGTTTAAATCCTCTGTCTGCCAATACAGTACACTTTGGAGGCAACACATCTAGAAAACCACTGTTTCCTACAATATTGGCATCAGATATACGACCACCAAAACCTTCAGATACAAAGTTGATAAAACCATCAGGCGTTGTAGCTATCAAATATTTTAATATATTTGCATTTTTATACTGTGACCATGTTTGGATGGTTTTTACAAATTCCAAATCAAAACAGTCAATAATACAAAAAACATTTGCGTATTTTTTGTTGGTCCAAAAGGAGGTTGGCAAGTTCCTTTTTACATCAAATACTCGAGGAGAAAAAAGTAGCTGTTTGAAGAACTAAGAAAGAACACACAAAGTTCTGAAAAATATTCTCCATAATGTAGTTAACGATACCTCAAACAAATCTGAAATTTGGTAGAACGGGGTATTATTATTAATTTTATATAAAGTTGTTATAATATCAAAAGATTTAACATTAAGATTTTTTTTTTCTAAATAGCGAATTAACCATTAATAAGCCTGCCGGGGTTGCGGAATGTTTATAATAGTTCCCGTGACCCCGGAACATAAGGGGCAACCGAAGGAACATGAGTGGGTTTTAGTCAGTAAAAGTCTGACACGCCCTCCCGCCGCCTTTACGGCGGGAGAAGTCATTTGATGATTTCCCACTCCCAAAAAAAAATCATTAATAATTCTTTGGTAAGCCTATATAATTTTGTGGGTTTTTTTTAATGAGTTTAAGCATAAAGCTCCTTTGGGTCCGAAATACAGTTTTACTGTAGATTTCTGGTGAGACTTCTGACATTTCAACAGAGGTAGAACTTCCTTATGTTGAAGGGAACAACACTTCGTCCATCTCATCATATTCTTCAAGCCAAGGTTTTGAAGTTTGAGTCTTCTTTTTGTAAATAGCACAATATGTAGTTCTGTCTGCTGTTCTTGGCTTTACCTGTACTCCTTTGCTAGTTAAAACAGAACTGTTGAATGAAATGGCTAAGAATCACAGAGAAACATCTACAAAATCAGCGTTAGGCTTTATTTTTTAATAGTAATGAATGTATGTAATGTATGTAATTGATTTAGATTCTATTTGATTTTATTTGGTTATTTTAATTTTTATTATGAATGATTGTGCACTAACATAGTTTTAAGTAAATATTGTTACTAACAATTTTAATATTATGTATATGAGTATATGAGTTTAATAACTTGAAATAAATGATTAATAATAATTTATTAATCGACCTGGAAAATTAAGGAAGAAAGATAAACCTATTAATATGTTATGATTGTAAGGAGCCCGGACACAAAAGACCTGGTTGTCTTCTTAGAAAGAAGAAATCAAAGACAAAGGAAGCAACAGCGTTAACGGCCCTAGCTGAGGTTTCGGCTCTCGGCTCTGAGGTCAATAAAAAGAACGTCTGGTATATAGATTCCGGAGTAACAAAACATTTAACTTTTAGGTCGGAGTGGTTATCCAATTTTAAGCCTGTTGATGCTGGTAAGGTAACTGTTGTCAATGGTGACGAGCTTGTTTGTCAGGATATTGGCGATGAAAGTATTAATACTGAAAACAGTGTTAATAGGACTAAATGGTTAATGGAGCCAAATCTTAATACAAATTTACTTTCTGTAAAAAGAGTAGTTGATAACGGTTTTTCGGTTTTATTTGATAAAAGAGGCTGTAATTTCTTTGAGACTAATAATTTATCTTATAGCGGAAATCCTGTTTTACATGGTTCTCCATATGGTGGTCTGTATGCGTTTTACTGCACTATTAAACTGCCAGCCCACACAAGAGACCAATTACAGCCATTAGACGTTTTTGTGTTCAAGTCTTTTAAACAAAAATGGGACCTAACTGCCGCCACTTGGAAACGGCAGAATATTAGTAGAAACATACCTGAAGTGCTGTTCTCGCAATTATTTGGGAGAAACTTGGATCAGTGTCAGCGAAGATGTTATAATGAGCGGATTTAGAAAATCAGGGATATTTATATTCTATTCGGACGTCATTCCAAAAGATTTTTTTTTTCTAAGGACGCTTTAGAGCGCTGGAAACCTTGCAGGGGACCTTGCGAGAGGTAATAAGGCGAGTCCCGATCCTCATCAGTCACCTTTTAACTCGTCAACATTTTACATCTACCAGCTTGCGACGAGGAGGAAATTCCCACAACACCTCATTGGTTAATTGTCAATTATCAATCGTCACCGAATTCCTTACCAGCAAATTCTCAATCAAATGAGATGCTAGCCTATCATGTCGCGCCAATAATATCATTTGAACAGATGATTATTTGCCTGTAAATAACGAAAAGAAACGTAAGGACAAACGAAAAAGCTGACATAAACAAGAAAATAGGAAAAAAGAAAGAAAAGTGAAGAAAAACGCTAAAGATTCAGAAAGTGACACTACTGATGTAGATTTAGATAATGAAGTGCACTATGCGAATCCTGACGAAAGTGAATGGGTGGAAGAGGAAACTGAAGTTCTTATTGAGTCAGACAATGAAGCTGCAGTGACAGAAATTAACTAAAGAAAATAAGGCAGTAGAGGAGACTGGGCTAGATATCCATATTAACCAATGGGTGATTGTTAAATATACTTTAGTGAAAGGACATAACTATTACATAGGCTTCGTGTAAAAACAGATAGACAGTCGTTAAGAGATAAAGTTTGTACGACGCAAGGGTGCAAGTTTTGCATGGCCTATAATAAAAGTTATTGATACAATCACTGCTGATTCTACCGTTAAAATATTGCCGAATCCTTCAATAATCAAGCGCGGTATAATATACCTTGATTTCAAATTCAGAAATATAATTATTTCGTAAATACTTGGATTGATTTATTGAGTCTACTACTACCGGGTAAATGTAATTGGCTCTTCCCAATGATGGAATATTCATTTCGCCGGTGTCGACATGCACAAGATCTAATGACTGCTCAGCTGTCTTTGGGTTGTTTGGGTGTGAGGTACGATGTTGCTTACCATATGTGTACCCCTTGCACACACAGTCGTCCCAGTTGTCGACATATTTTATTCTTTTCCTCTTCAGTATGTCCCTCACGTACTCGCCACTTGGATGGACGAATCTCTCGTGCCACACTTTGATCGACTGAACCATCAGACTAGTCTGTTCTCCTCTCCTGAGAATAATTCTGTAATGATTACCTTTACGTTTTGCCATTGCCACAATGTCCCTGCCATCCTGTCTATAGTATGTTGACTCGTTTCCATTTGCCTTCTGAATGTGTCCGTTGTCCAGCATCTGACTTACTGAAAATAAATTAAACTTGAGATTTGGTATGTAGATAACATCCTTTAGTACCACTGGGTACCACTTTTGGCCATTAAAGGCCTCCATCTTGATGTTTTTGACTGCAACGCCATCTAGCCTGGTTGAATCCTCTAATCATAATTGGAATAGGCTCGTCCAGGTCGACACGTTGAACAAACCCCTCTTGGTGAGACGTCACGTGTTGGCTGGCTTTCTGAAGTCTTAATACCATGAAGTGTTCCTGTCCTTGGAGAAGTTGTTGTCCATTATCGAGAGTGCCGTAGTTAGAAAGCCTTTTGGATAGTTTTTCATTGGCTACTTTGCTTCCTTCATTTCGAGCATCACATTCCTTTTCAAAGTGTCCCTTTTTCTTACGGAGGTTGCATGAATACTTTTGTTTGCAGTATTCGATTTACTTTTGGCACGGTTTTCACATGACCTCTCTTGCCACACTCGTTACATCCGGTCTGAGACTTGTCCTGTCTGTTTCGTGTTTTTTGTTTTCTTGCCATGAGAGCATTGTTGATCCTCCCCTTTGTATGTGTCGTTGTTTCCTTGACACGTTCATCTTTAAGCCTAAACGTTCCATCAAAGTTTCTACATTTCTGTTTGCTCCCGTTACATTCTCCCAAGATGTCCTGAAATGTGCCAGTTTTGGCGGTAGCACACTAATGATCCTGGTCATTATCCAGCTTTCTCTCATTGAATCTTTTTCGGTGGACACATCTTCAGCAAGATCCAAGATATCCATGGAGTTCTCAATTGCAGACCTGTTTTCGTGAGTGAAAAATTGAATGGAAGGGTTACCCGACTCTAGTCCGCCACAGTCATACTATGGTGAAGCCTGGCCCACTGAAGTCGCTTCTTCTTCATGTTCTCCGTGAGGTGCGGTTTTGTGATTGGCTGACGACATATTAGATTCTCTTCGGCCAAACGTCGTCGAACTGTTCTTTCGGAAATTTCTATTTCCTCATTGTTGATTATCGTAGTTAAACAGGTAAAACTTTTTTGCGGTTTTGATGGCAGGTATTTCTGATATTACGATCAGAACGAAGAGTAGTGCTTCGTTTTCTGCCACATTTTGCTACACGGTCCGCTTCCAAAGGTTTGTTTTCATCTGTTTTCAGTTTAATTCTATTAACTACTGACTTCGAAACGCCTATCATAGCAGCTATAGCTCTCTGGGAATGTGTAGAGTGCAGTAATAATATTTGTATTTCTTGGAGAAATGTCTAAAGCTTTGCCCATTCAAAATAAAATAATACCACATCAAACCATTACCAAAATTTATAATTACTTGTACAATTTTAAAAACAGTACGCAATATGTTCAATCCATGAACATATATTTGCCTATAGTTACTTATGTGGTGATGTGACTGAAACCGTAAAGTATTTATATTATTTTTTGGAGTCACACCACTAATTCCAGGGCTGGCAACATTTTATATTTCCTTTTCCTCTTACATTTTTAACTATGTCATGCTGTACAAAATAAAAAGGAGCACAATCCTTTTAAATTTGTATTTTGTACAGAAATATAAGTTATTTCTAGCAAGTATCACGCAGTTTCTATTTCAAACATGAGTAGTGGTCCTTCGAAACGTTAATGTAGTAAATTCAGTGCCTTTGGACGAGTTTTGCAAGTTTGTTCGGGACGTTTCGCCCCGGCCGGAGGCTCACTCTGACCATTGTTTTGAGTGGATTTTCCACTAGTAACACACACCCAGCCTTTCTTCAACGTGAGATCGCTAATTTGTGAGCGATTTTCATCATCAAGGTGATACACAATAATAATACCTATTTTTTTCGTAACGGAGGTAGGTGCAAGTACTTTGTTTGATTGCCTACCTACCGACCAATGAAAAAATTTGACACTGACAGCCCGATCTGGAGGGAATCGACTTGAACTTGTCAAAGTCAGTTTGACACTACGTCCTACCGAGATTATAAACACAAAAACAAACATCAAAAGTTTTAATTTTAAATAAAAGAAGTGATAAGTGTTTAAAAATATACAGTGAAATAGTGTAGCTTTATAATAGCTGAAACGCCTCAACGAAACTATAAAGTTGGGTTTCAAATTACTTCCCCTCGACACAGAAACTTTAGGGGCAGCCTATATTGGTTCATCAAAGTTATCTAACATAGTAATTTCTACCTTCGATGGAAAAGACTATACAAAATATAAACTTTTTATGAATTGTTTATTGCCATCATTGACAACAATAAAACATTGTTGGACTCCGGAAGCATTTTTATTTAAGAAAATATTTATAAGATGAGGCCTTGTCCGTAATTGTAAACCTGCCTCTTATAAACAAGTCTTATCCAGAGGCTTTAAAACTTTTAAATAAACGTTATGATAATAAGTCAAAGGTCCTTAAGGTCGGTTGGCGTTTACCTTACCGCTTCCCGACCACAGATCTTTATAAAACGTGTGGGGTTCTCTCTGTACGAAAATTATTTCTTCTAAACCTTGTAATAACCACACACCGTCAAACCTCCTATGACCCATCCCAGTTTAGCTCCAAACGACGGAAGTATACGGTTTGTCCCTTCTTCAGCACAAAAGGCCGTTCGGCCCAACGTAGCTTCCCCTTTCTTAGCAGCCACATATATAATAAAATTAATAATAATATAATAAAATTAATATTAAAATGAACCGGTTAATGAGTGGGATAGACTTTTGATCTGTTTGTTTCTCGCGCTTTCCAAATTGATAAGGATACAAAAACTTTGCCAGCAATGACAGAGTTTTCAACCTTAATAGAAAAATATGCCGCGACCTTAGAAGAAAGTAACCCTCTTAAGGTTGAGAATAAGGATAAGTCTGCTACACGTGTTTGAAATGTTTCTGTTTTTCCAGAAATAGTGTGCACCTTTTGTGATGAAATAGATATTCGACTGGCGTTTGTTGAAGATAAGAAACTTTGTTCTCTCTATTTAAAAAGCCATGGTGACTATGTTTCCAAATATGAAAAGACAATGAGCAAAAGTGGTCCAAATTTCCACCACTGTTGGGGGCTATGTAACCTTAAAGTCGACTAAATACCATACAATTTTGACTACTAGGTGAAAAAAATATATTCACTCAGAAAAAAGTTATGACTGTTTTAAAAATACGACTTTTAATTATTTAACCGTTTATTCTTTTCGCACATAACCATATTTAAAGCAGTAAAAACGGATTCCTTCTGTTCTGTAATGCGCTCAATTAGTCATCTGCAAAGAGTACAATGATAACGTTAGCGTAGCGTGTATCAGATTGAAGTAGCAAGAGATGGAACATTTAGTGAAATTGTTGATTTTGGCATTAAACCTGAAAATGCTATGTTACTACTACACCGCAAGAATACAATCCCGACACGCACGTGCAAGACTAGAATACTACGCGTATGTAATGATCCGTAGTCGGGAAATCATTTCGCACTACTACTGTTCTTGTCTTTCTAGAATGCGAACTGTTGGTTGCTGTGCCCACGTCATGGTAAATATTTGGTATTTTGGATGGGCGAGACACGAACCCACTATTCTACTTCTAGATGCGAATCTGGATATTACTATTGTGGATGAAAACATATGAGATGTATGCCTCTTTTAAGGACAGACCCCAAACTGTGAGACATAAATAAATAAAACTATTGTGAAATATTTTGTATGGTTATATTTTCTTTCACATGATAGGGTTTGATTTTTTCGACGTAGCGAAGTATATACCTACTAAGCGCCTTACTAATAAACGCTGCATAAAGTTATGACAGGGTTCATACTTCAAAAAATGTATGGTTACACAGGCTTTATTCATTGCATAACTTTACACAGTGATTATTTGTAAGGGCATAAGTTTTTATTTTGACGTCATATAGCTTATATCAACCAGAATAACGTCTTAATAACAACGAAATGTCATACACCTAAATCAATAGAGTAGTTTAAAAGATATAGTGAAATAAGGAAGAATAATAAGGTTTTAAATTGCAAGTTTTCATGGGTTCATAACTTTTTACTGAGTAAATATTTTTAGTTGCGGTCTTCTTATAATGATTCAGTAGGCAGTGTTCTATCATATGCCATAGTTCAAATTGGTGGTGGAAATTTGGACCAAGCTCCATACATTTTTGCCCAATGTCCTTTAGAGACTCCAGTCCCACTTTGTGCAAATTCTCAAGTTACAACCTGCAATATTATGCTGCCTACACTGAAAGTTAAACTTATTGACAAATATGGCAGTGAATTTATAGTTAGAGCTTTGCAGTCAGGGTACCTTTGTAACCAAATCCCTTGTGGAAAAATTGAATATGAGATCTACCAAGCAGGTTACCAATATTAATGGGATTGGAAATCGTTCTTCAAAAATAAATCTAACTGTTAATTAACATTATTTCAGGCCACTGTTGATTCTATTACCACACCTCTAACTGAACAATTTGGTGATGTTTCAATATAACTGGGTGCTGATATACAGGGTGACCCACGGCTATGCCACATGGAGGGAAAGTACCTTAAATATTGCAGATAGAACTTTTTCTGAAAGCAGACATTATTTGAATTTTAAAAACATTTTAAACTGTAAACTGTTTGTTAACTGTAAGTCCCTTCTTCTTGAATACAAAGTGATGACTTTTTATTATTTCTTTCCCTGACGATTTTTTGGTCTTGTTGTGATAGACATTTATTTATTTAAATGATGCGTACTACTCAAGTGGGTAGATTAATTAGTAATAAATAGTTATGATTGTCAATTAGTATAATGTGCTGGCGGCTAATACTGCACAAGATCTGCAAGAGCTTCTTAATACTTGGACACACTCTCTGGAAAAACATGGATTGCGGGTGAGCAGAAGCAAAACTGAATACATGAAATGTCCCTTCAGTGGAAACTCAGCCCCTGAAAAACAACATCTGTATTGGAACAACACCTATCCTGGGCTTTCCCTTTGCTTAACAGAAGAAAATTTAATACAATCAGATAATGAAGGTGATTTGTATATGCAGGTACATATTTACTGTAATCTAATATACTATATCTATCTAAATTTTCTTTTTGTTAACACAGCGACCAAATATCTTTTAAGATTACATCTATTCCAAAAAAACCCTCTCTACCCAACAAAACAGTTCTAAGTTTATGGCAACCCATTTTAAAATTTTAAATTTATTTAGATTTTAGAAAAGATTTTTTTTATTATTTTTTAAAATAAGATATTTTCAAACAACGTAAATTATATTATTATGAAAACGAATTAAAGTCATAGCTCATTAGAGCCACCCGGCACCAACTCCGCACCGCCTCGACGCAGGGCGTCAACTCGTTGTCGACGGGTTGTCGATGGGTGGACCACCCGCCGTCAACCAGTGGGCCACCCGCGGTCAACGAGCGAACGCCGAGGCGTAAACGAGAAAGAGACCAACTCGGCGCTTGGTCCACGATGGCCCGCGCGCGCCGTCAACGCACGGCAAGCATTCGAGCAGCGAGTTGTCAACGAATGGCCCACACACCGACCACGCGCGAATGGCTTAAAACCGAGGCGATCCGGTGACGCTACGGAGTTGATATAGTGAGCGCATGCCCATACAAATCCATATAAAAAATACTAGCCGCAGGAGGCGAGTCGGTGCGGAGTGGCTGCCTGGTGGTTCTAATGAGCTATGACCTTTAGCACATTCTTTATAAGCATGGTTTAGTAGCCTGTGATAAGAGCGGCAACGGCGCGGTCAATGCTCAGTATTATAAACGATAACACTAACACAGAATCATAGATTAATAATAATATCATTTAGATTGTTTGAAAACTTTTAATTTTTTTAATTTTGTTGTTTGTGTTTTTTGTTGGTACAGTATTATTCCTATGCACTATTATCAGGCGTCCGTCACTCGCTCAAGGCCACGCGTTTTATGCCTACCGCATCGCGTATCGTCGACGATACAACGAACACCGGGCTGTCGCGCGCCCGGCTGAGTACTCGCGCGTCACGGGTACAGCGCTGACTATCAAAATGCCGAAACCACGTAATTATTGCGTGATTATTGTGCAATTCCCCTGTTTCCCAATTCTCCTGTTTCCCTTTTGATTATTTATTAAAATTATTCACGCGTTTTTGGATATTTTCGACACTAAAATATAATAATCGGGAATTCAAGAAACGAAAAATATGCATCAGTCATTTAATTAAACTAAAAAATATTTGATCACCAAATAAAAAAATAATTGTTTTTCTAAAACATTCGTTTTATTACCATTATCGTCATACGTACAACCCTAGTACATTCGCTAGATGACGCAATCGCACGTGGGTCGCGCGGCGGGCAAAGCAATCTCAACTGTCTTTGTGCGTGCTTATGGTACATTTCTCCTCGCAGCAAACAGCTGGTATTATTATTATGATTTTGTAGGTAATTATAGCGTAGGTATTTTCGTTTTTGTATGGGAGTGAAGTATCTGTTACGTAGTAACTATTTATTAATCTGTGCTATTATTGTCTATATTGTCGTATTATCGCCACCCAACATGTATATTGTGCGAATAAATTAAATCTCAATATGAATTGGCGTCAAGTAATGAGCAAAAGAAAATATTTAAAAAAATGTTGATAATAGTTTGGTTAAAAAGTATAGAACGAAAACTAAACTGGAAGCAATAATTGGACTTAAGGGTAGAATTCGAGTTCCCACTAAAACGATTCCGGGGAAACACGTGGCACTCGCACAAAAGATTCATAACTTTTTCATACGAGATGACGTTAGCCGCGCGTACCTAGCGCGGCTAACGTCATCTCGTATGAAAAAGTTGAAAAGAAGAAAACAAAGACATCTCAAAGAAGTCTCAATCTCTCTAATCGTGAAATACGCGACTGTAAAAGACATGGCAATATAGAGTTTAAATATGTTGCACTTAAAACTCTTTTGATATTGAAATCTAAAGATTAGGATGAGTTCATGAAAAGTATCGTTTGTGATACTCAAAAAAAGCATGTGTGTACTCGGAATGCAAAAAATGACAACTGTATATAATAAAGCGACAACTGTAAATAATTTGTCAGAATGCAATTTAAATGATAAAGTGTTTTAGCTGGATTGGACAGTTCAACAAATTTAATATCAAAAGGAGAACCTAAACAAAACGGCGAAAAGAATGGTAAAAATAAAACAATCAGGTACAATAAGAAATTCAATTGTGGAGGTTGAAAAAGCAATAGTAGAATACAAAGTCCACTTTACAACATATATCACCAATATAAGTGGTAACTACACTAAAGGAATGGGTGAAGATGAACATTATAATCCTATTTGGACGTATTATGAGCCTCTCGAAGCTTTTTGAAGAATATCTATGTATGCTCTAGTGTGATTAACACTGAGGAATAGATTATACAGGTATACAATATTTTCATTTCACCAAAATCTTAGTGGTATCTATTTCTAAAAAAGTTATTCACAAAATCCAATCTTATTTGTGTCACAGTACGCGGCGGTCTACGCGGTATACTTAATAATGACAAAAACGAACTATCTTCATTATTTCTCCATGAACCTGGCCGTACTAGATCTTCATTTTGATAAATATCGAATGAACCTGGAGTTGAGTAAATATTCTGTGAAAAAGTACTTTTTCTCAAAAAATTATGTAGATTTAGACATGTCGTTGTTATTATGATATTTAGACGTGTTTTTATGAAAGTCATTTCTGAGTTAGCAATAAATAAAAAAGATAAAATAAAAAAATAATAATAAGGGGGCCGCGGTGCGCGGGACTCTCGAACTCTCGATACATTCTTTATAAGACCACCAAACTGTGATGTACAATTATTTTTCTTTCCAATATATCTACTTTAAAATTTAACAATTAAATCATTTTATTGAAGAGCTCCTCGCCCGCCTTGATATAGACCAGTATCCAAACATTGGTCCTTCGAGCCGAGTTGACTTGGGCCCCTCGTAAGCCTTCCAAATGTCCAGGACCCCAGGGTCCCGAGATACGAAATGAATAAATATATATATATATATAAAAAATAATGTTGAGAAAATACTGTTTATGATTTTTCCCATCACTAAAATTATCTTACATGTACCTTTAACTAAGTGCGGTTAATGGGTCGATAAGCCTTGTGTTTCTTTTTTCATTGTTTTTTAAAGTACTTGACGAAGCAATTTGCGACAATAGTATAACGTAAGTCCACTCTTTTACAATAACTTAGTCACAAAATTAATTATAAAATAAAAGTCATCGCAAAGATTTTTGAATTTGAACTCACACATAATAAGAAGGCTTTTCGACCCATTAACGCACTGGTAGAAAGTTTAGGCAATAGGCCTATAGACTTTGTAACGCACTGGAGGAAAGAGTGCCTCAAATACTTCCCGCAGTTAGCGTGTTAACTTTTCCTAATTCTGATGGCAATTGAAGTTTGTCTACTTAACAATGGTGGACCCCTACCATTATACAATGTTTTAATGAAATAACCCAAAACCTCGGACACCCCAACCGACTTTTATACTAATAAATAGATATGACGTATAATTATTTATTTTCATAAATTATAGTAATAGATATTTGAAAATGTTGTTGTCGCGCTACTTCTTACAGACTCGTAGCTCTATCGCCGCGCCGCTGTCAACGAACACGGGAGCACTATCGTTTACATCGCGTTGGACACTAGTGTACAGCGTCGTTAAAAAATATTAGAGGCGGCATGACAAATAATATTTTTTTGGAAAAATATAACCTATAATAAAAAATATTGTATTCGATTTTGCTGCCGATTCTAAACAAACTAGTTTCAGGTTTTGGGTTATTTCATTAACACATTGTTACTAACACACTTGCATAAACTTTCCTGACAGTGTCTGAGGAAAATAATAATGCTGAAAACATTCATAATTTATCTAACTCTTTACCACCATAGGCACAATATTTTTCCTTAGATTTTAACTTTTACTTGCAACAGAACCCAGATTTAATTATCTTGTCAAAGTGTACTTATCAACAATATTGATAGAAGCACCAGAATCAATTATAAATGGACAAGAAAACTTTTCATCAATTTGTATCATGCACTGCACTTATGGTTCATAGTATTCACACTGAAAATAGAGTTCACCTGCACTGACTCTTCCTCACTCTCACTATCATCACTTGACGTAGACGATTCAGACATTACATATTTTACATACCTTTTCTTCTTCTTCTTTTTGCCATTCTTTCCTTTTGCTGATTTTTTCTTTGCTATCGTATTTTCCAGTCTTGAATGCTTTGTTTTGCAACTCTTTGCATAATGGCCTTTTATTTCACACTTCTGACATTTTTCCGATACAGCTGGACACTTACTGTCTTTTGCCATATCGTCGCCTTAATTCTAATATGTCGTATCTCAATTTTGAACGAAACCGTCATTTTTGTGTACTTTGAATAAAGGCGACAAAATACATCTTTCTCTTTCTTTACTTTGCAAAGTTTGTATGAAAAAGAGTGAGATAAAAGACTTGACGTAATGCGACGTATCTCGGATCGCTCGATCTTTCTGCGAATATGTATTAACTCATTGAGTCGCCATAGTTTGTTGACATCGCGCAGGTTGCTCTGCGATTTAAGTGATGTGTGATTGTTTTATTAAGCTGCCAAGGTATGAAATCGTTTTTATTTTGTTATTTGACATTTGTTTACTGTTTTAAAACATACTTCATTTGTGGAAAACCACTTATAATATAATAATTACGAGTTTAAAAGTGCCTTTTGAGATACTACTTATTCGAATTTAATTTTTTTAGTTTGCCTTTGATATACGACCTATTCACATGGATTTTTGTCATTGCTTTTAGATATCATCAAAATGGATTTGTTGCAGTCAGATGATGAGGAACAGGAAATCCTTCAAATATTAGCAGAGAATGGAATAAAAGTAACAAATCCTAAGAAAAAACATCAGAGCCGGATACAAATTTTAGAGAAAATTTTAGTATACAAACCAGACAACGACCTCCTTCATGCGATTAATTTAGCAGCCGAATCTGATCCTGCCATTATGTGCCCAAAAGAAGCCTCTTTAGAAGTTGTTGAACAAGCGTCGAACTTGGGTTCATTACTTAGTGTTGCTACTGAAAATGGTACTGAAATTGAATTTGAAGACATGTTTTTTGATACCGGGATTGATGAAGGTGCCCCTAAATCGAATGCTATTATTAAAATATGCGAAGCTTCGGAAGGTGTCAGTGAATTGAAAATCACGCATTTTGCTACCAATAATAGTCAACCAACAGGAGGTGTAGAATTGGATGACTGTACTAAACCGATTATAGACACAGAAACATTGGTTGTGGAATCTGGACTTGAAACAATTGACACTGAAGAACCAGAAAACAAGCCCAAACGCAGAAAACATGCTGCTTATACAGAATGGCAAAGAAATATAACGAAAGAAAAGAGAATGCGGGGAGAGAGTTATTCAGGATATTCCAGAAAGGAAAAACAGGTTACGAAAGGTATACAGAGAAGTAAAAGGCAGATGGGTCCAACATGTGACTCCAACTTCTGCAAAAATAGCGCCAAGCGGTTTTGCTCCGAGTTCGGAGAGCATGACAGGTAGTGTATTTTTGATAATTTTTGGAAGGAGCTCGATTGGTCAGGGAAGAAAAGTTTTGTTTCGTCAATGATAGATAAGATCCCAATCAAACAAAAGACAGTTGATTCACATAAAAGACAACAAAGCTATGTGTACTATCTAAAGCTGAATGAGGAAACAAACCAAGTCTGCAAAAAAATGTTTCTGAATACTTTAGGAATCAGAGAACGCATGGTTCTTACCTGGATTTCAGAAGCAAAGTCGGGTATCTCATTAAATGAGACTACAAAGCAAAAAAGCAACAGAGGCAAAAAAAGATCTACTGAGACACCAACCTCCAGTGGAATCATTCAAAGCTGAACATCTGCTAAAGTTTTTTGAAGAAATACCTAAGCTACCCTCACATTACTGTAGAAGTACATCAACGAAACTATATCTTGAACCAGTATTCGAAAGTAAAAGCCATGTATACAGCATTTACAAGGAAAAATGCGCAAGCGATAAGGTGAAACCAATATCAGCTTGTTTTTTTTTTTAACAAGTTTGATGAACTGAACTTAAGCATTACCAAGCCCAAGAAGGATAGGTGTGATGTTTGCTGCGGTTATGAAACCAAAAACGTGACAGAAGAGGTTTACAAAAAACATATTGAGAAGAAAAACGCTGCAAGGCTAGAAAAAGAAGCTGATAAAAAGTTGGCCATTGATGGAAAAATTACGGTACTTACTGTAGATTTGCAGAGCGTGAAGGTTTGTCCCAAAGTTCAAGCTAGTGCAGTCTATTATAAGACAAAGCTTTGTTGTCATAATTTTACAGTTTACAACTTAGCAACTCACGAAGTAACCTGTTATTGGTGGCATGAATGTGAAGGCGAGCTACAAGCATCCAACTTCGCTTATTGTCTAGTAGACTACATACAAGAGAAGGTTCCTAAAACTATTCCACTAGTTATTTTTAGTTATGGATGTACAGCCCAGAATCGAAACTCTATCATGGCTAATGCTCTTCTTGACTTGGCTATGAAAGAAAACATAGTAATCACACAAAAATATTTGGAAAAGGGCCATACCCAAATGGAGTGTGACTCAGTACATTCCGTTATTGAGATAAAACTAAAAAAAAAACGACATAAATCTACCTCATGAGTATGTTAAGCTTACTAAAGATGCAAAGAAGAAAATTCCTAAATATGACGCAAAATACCTTTCCCATGAGTTTTTCAAAGATTTTTCAGTATTGCAACGATACACCTCCATTCGACCTGGAAGAAAAGCTGGTGACCCAACTGTCACCGACATCCGGCAGTTGCGATATGAGCCAGATGGAAAAATTCTTTTCAAACTTAATTTTTCGGATGAATTACAAGAGTTGCCCATCAGATGGAAGCCTGGTACTTACACAATTAATCCAATGTACTAACGACGACAAATGTGCATGGAGGTTTCCAAACCAAAATCGTTTGTACAGAGTTTCATCGCCTTAGTAATATGTCTTGGATAACATAGATGGCGCTAGTACAGTAGTTGAATTGGAAAATATACATCTCTCTTTAAAGAATATTAAACTTGTTTTTTGCTTGTTAATATTCACAATTTTAGCACAAATTCTCCTACGACATTACAAACCTTATAAAGCAACGCACGTAATAACTAGGATTCGAACTCGGTAGCATAAAATTTGTCGATATCATTAGCCACTGGACCATTGCGTCATTACGCAACGAGTTGAAATGATCCTACTCTTTATTATACTGAAGTTGTTTAGCGACTTTAACCCGTATCATAAATCTCAAAGAATTGAGGGTAGTTTAATATGAAGTGTATAAAAAACTTTTTCCAAAAAAAGATAACCGACTTCAAAACCGAAAAGCTCAAAAATAACTATTTCGGAAGTCGGTGGCTTCTCTTCTGCCGGTAGAATTGTGTTGCCTTGCCACCGACTTCCGAAATAGTTATTTTTGAGCTTTTCGGTTTTGAAGTCGGTTATCTTTTTTTGGAAAAAGTTTTTTATTTTTTACTTTTTAGTTAGAGTCCCAACTACGTTTTAGAGTAACTTTAAAAAAAAATGTACCATTTTCTATAAAAAAATTGAGGAGTTCCCTCGATTTCGGCATGATTCCATCATCAGATCCTGGACCTGATGACAATGGGACCATTTGGGAAGTCTACCCTTTCAAACAAAAAAAGAATTGTTCAAATCGGTTGGCAAACGACGGAGATATGCGCGAACAAACATAAAAAAAAAAAAAAAAACATACAAACATTCGAATTGAGAACCTCCTCCTTTTTTTAGAAGTCGGTTAAAAAATGAAATCTTTTTGTTCAATCATAACGTTCTTTACTATCTTTGAGTGAGTTCAGTTACGATTGCGTTTAATAAGTTTTTAATATTTATTTAAGTCATGAGTTCGCGTTCAAATATTATGGCTACTAGGGCCCAAATAATAGCATTGCATAATCAAGGCTTAAATAATTCTGAAGTTTCGAGAGAAACTGGCTTAAACGTAAGTAATGTTTTAAAAACCCGATTCGTTATTTATTTTTTATCAATGACTATCGATACACGAAAATAATCAATAAATATATTTCCCTTATAGGTAAAGACTGTCACTTTATGGATAAGAGGTTTCAAGAAGAGGGTTCGTTGGAACACCGTACTAGATCAGGCAGAAGACGCCATATTGACTCAGACCAGCGTCAACTTATGGTGCAAGGTTATGAGGAAAATGGCTTTACACCAACTAGACACACAACACACGCAGAGTTGTTTGATACATCTTTGCGGACGGTGTATCGTGTTCTTCATAGTGAAGGTCTGCATTACCGTCAACATGCTATTAAGCCATTGCTAACCGAAACTAATAAAAGAGCACGATTGGAGTTCGCTGTGAAATACAGAAATTTCGACTGGAGCAACGTCATCTTCAGTGATGAAAAGACTTTCAAGTCTAGCCAGCACGGGCGAGTTATGTTGTGGCGTAGGAATAACACGCGTTATGATAGTGATCACGTTGTCCCTAACTGTGAATCCGGGCGTATAACAGTGAACATGTGGGGATGGATGAGTGCTGCAGGACCAGGTGAACTTACTGTAATACCCAGTCGTGCAAACAGTGTTAATTATAAAGATGTGCTAAATGATGTCATGTTGCCATTTAGACATTTGGATTGAGTGATAACCAAAACCGGGGTAGCTATGATTTATTTGAAAAATTACAAAGTTCAAACTTACTGTAAGTGTGATTTCAATTCCTACTTTATAACAACAAAATGTTCTAACACTAATTATTGCAATTTCATAAAAATATAAGAAATTGCAATAAAACAATCTAAATATAAATTCCTTTTTTATATAATAAAATATTTATTTATTATAGCTATCACCCGGTCTAACAATTGTTATTGATTTGAGGTTTAGCTTCAATTTCTTCCTCGATCTGGAACGAATACTTAAGCTATGAGCCTTGATCATAACTAAATTGCATTTTAAATCAATCATATAATGTCAATACCATACTAATGTAAAACTTTATATTTTTATAATTTATGAATTAGTAGATTATTTACAGAACTATAGTTGCCTTTCCCTATATTAGTGAAAGGCATTATAACATGTTGCCAAAAAATTAAATTATCTTTAAACAAGTTTACTTTTGTCAATTGGGTGTAAACCTGTTAGGTTAAGAAAGAAAGAAATAAATAAATTGTATTTTTCTTTGACAATTAAATGTCTTAAACTACAATATCGCTAAAATAGTTTTATTTCTTATTCTTTGCGAGAATTAAAAATATATCTACACGTTCTTGTTTCTTTTACCTAATACTTAAAGTAATATAAAGGTCCATTGAAAACTGGGTCTTGAACCAGTACCCTGTGATATGAACTTCGTTAATTAAACTGACATGCTTATCCAACTAAGCTACTTAGATGACTACCGAGTAATGCGAAAATGAGAGCCAATTTGAATGTAGGAATTCTTTATTTTTTATTATCTACGCCATCTGTAGTCGAATTAACTAATTAGGTTTATTTGGTGTGGTTTAGATGGCGCTTTATTAAGTACTCGGAAATAAGATAATAAAATAATTTATGTTTATTTGAATATAAATATATTGTTATTTCTTAGTAAATAGTTTTGGTAATTATAACCTTATTATGTGCCTCTGTATAAAAAGGTTTCTAAGCTTTGCAGTGTTATTTCATTTTTGCACAGCGCCACCTAGTCGTCTTATAAAACGTAATGCAAAACTTCACAAGCAAAAGTCGACCTTAGCCCTTCCAGGCACTTTTGTCATCATTAGTACACAGGAAGAATACCACTGAAGCTAAGAAAATGGAAAGACCTCCAAGATCTAAAACACATTTTGCCAACAGACTGTCATTCTTTTTACGACAATTTGCCTAAGGCAACGACTGATTAAAGATTAAGTAAATATCTTATATAAATAAGTGAGAGTTAAAGTTGATGTTAGCATTTTTTTTTATTTAAATACCTACTAAGAATTTTATTTTTGATTGTTTTTTTAATTGTTTGATAGAAGTTTATTTTTGTTTGATATTTTTCGATGATTCCTAATTTTAATGAAAGTGCCATTATTACTAATCTAAGTGCTAAGCTATCTTAATTGTAAACAATTAAAAAAATTATAATACATTGGTGACTTTAATTTTTTTTATGTTAATAAATATTATCTCTAAATAAAGCGTAACTCAGGTATTGAGCTTCTTGGACAAGCAAATTTTATTACAATGCCAAAATAAGATATACTAGTATATTTTGATAGTTGGTTCAGAACATCACTTATAGTGTTGTCAAAGAATTATAATATTTTTTCGGCGGTAGGTGTGAAAAAGTTTAGACGCGTTTTTTAAATCATATTTTTAATTTTTAAAGTTTAATTTATTTAACTCTGTTTTCACATATATATTTTATATCAGATAGCACTTTATTAATAATAAGGATTATAATCAGTCAAACAATCCATGCAAATACTAAATTAGTAAACACACTACCTGCCAGCTGATCACTAGTACTTCTTCTCTCAATACAAGAAACAAAGAAAACTATTTTTGCTACATAATGTCTCAGCTCGACAGTATTCAATCGGCCCAGAAGAGTTTAGAGGAGTGCTTCCTGAAGAAGATGGAGGACCTTGAAGCACAAATTCAAAGCGCTGGACCTGCGAAGGACACTGTGGCCAAGATTGCGGAGGAGTTCAGGACGTTCCGGGAACTTATGTTCAGTATGCTGGGGCTTCTTCGCAAGCAAATAACAGAGTGCTCCAGAGTAGTGGACGGTTTGGAGACACGAACCCGTCGGAAGGCACTCCTGTTCATCGGTGTTGCGGAGACAGATAAAGAAGACTGCAGTGCTCTTGTGGTAAACTTATTGAACAATAAGATGGCTCTTCCTCCATCAAGGTGTCACATAGGCTAGGCACCTCCAGCAAAGAACCTGCCCGCAGCAGGCCGATATTGGTGAGATTCTCCAATCTTGAGCAAAGGGCTGCTGTTTGGAAGGCTAAAGCGGCGCTGAAGGGGTCTGCGGTCTCTGTTAAGGAGTTCTTAACGCGGTCTCGGCAAGCAGTTTTCACCAGGGCGCGCTTGCACTTCGGGATGCCGGCATGCTGGTCTCAGGATGGGGTTATTATCGTCAGATCCCCCGATGGAAAAAGGCACAAGATAACTACTTTAGAGGAACTCAATCCTCTATTAGCGGTATACCCCAAGAAGGCCGGAGTTTCATCTGCAGGCACAGGTAGCAAGCCGGGTGGAGGTGCGCGTAAATAGTTTGTTTAGATTCCATTTTCAATATTATGTCACTGTACATTTTGTTCTCTCAAGTTATTACGTATATTTCTCGACTACCCGGTTATAATATTTATTATATCGAACATGTTGTTGGTGGCAGTAAATTCAACTCAATTTTAATTTCTACTTTCTGTTTGTCACAAGGTTATAATGCAATGACAATGACATGACATCTGTCAAAACAATTTATTGTGATTTGTGAATTTGTGACCCTGTTCCACGAACTTTATTTGGATATTTTTACGTTTTGTTTTTGTTAGAGCATTTCTGTTCCTTCGTTATGTTATTGTTTTCTGATTGTTTATATAATATGTTTTTTTTTTCTGTTTCTGTGTTCTCTATCATTGTAAAATATACTGGTGTGGCTGGTCGGTGGTGCATAAGTAGCGGTGTAGTACCGAAACATTATTTATATATTTTATTGTTAGTTATTTATTAGTATTTATATTTTGTTGTATGTCCTCTGATAATGAATCCTTTTACTCTGCCAATGAATCATTTCAAGGTTCTGCTGATGCTAGCTTTGGGTCCATGACAGATTCACTAGGTGACTTTGTGCGTCAACGCTTCGGTCAACAGATTGGCCAGTTATTTAATGTCTGCCATATAAATGCTCAGAGCGTACCGAGTCACTTTTGTGAACTATCAGACTCCTTTTCTGATGCCAATGTCCACGCCGTTCTAATTTCCGAGAGTTGGCTCAAACCACATCTTCTTTCTACCAGTTACCCTCTTCCCGGTTTTATTCTTATTCGTAACGATAGAATCGGCCGGGGCGGGGGTGGTGTCGCCATTTACCTGCGCAGTGATATCCCTTTTAAAATTATTTCTTCTTCTCCTTCTCATTGTGCTTCGGCTGAATATCTTTTCTTGGAAATTCACATTGAAGGCATCAAAACCCTACTGGGTGTTGTCTACTGTCCGCCAGCTATTGACTACTTTTCCGACCTTGAATTGGCACTCGAATCTGTGGGGTCAGAGTATGAGCATTGCATCATCATGGGCGATTTTAATACAAACCTTATGCTCCAGACCCCTCGTTCCCGTAAACTCCTTAACATCATTGAGTCCGTAAGTCTCCATGTTCTCCCCCTTCAACCTACCCACTTCAATATTTCGGGTGATGATACATGGCTTGACTTAATCCTTACGTCTTCACCTTCCCTTGTGTCATCCCATGGCCAGTGTCCAGCACCTGGTTTTTCTCATCATGACCTTATTTTCCTTTCGTATATCCTAAAACCACCTAAACCTCTCCCTAAAGTTTTGCACACACGTAGTTTTGGTCGCATGGATATAGACAAGCTTCGTCAAGAAGCGTCGGAACTCGATTGGGGACCTCTTGCTGCTGCAACAAGTGTTGATAAAAAGCTGCTTGTTTTTAATCGGTCGGTCCTTGCGCTTTATGACAGGCATGCGCCTGTTAAAAGGGTCAAGCTTAGGCGTCCACCTGCGCCCTGGATGACGACAGGGGTTCGTATGGCGATGAGGCGCAGGGATCGAGCCTTTCGCAGATTCAAGAGGGATCGTTGCGTTGATAATAGGGATCTTTATAAGGCTGCAAGAAATCGATGTAATCAGATGATACGTAATGCCAAACGCCGCCACATTCTCGAAAACATTTCAACTTCTTCCCCTGCCGATATCTGGAAATTCCTCGGAACTCTAGGTATCGGCAGGTCACGTCAAATTGATTTTCCCAAGACGATTGATCTGGATGACGTTAACCATCATTTTACAACTACGTCTCATTTGGATACCCAAGTGTTGTCTCAGACGGTGAATTTCATCCACGGTCTGCCTAGGCCCATCATTGAACCATTTCAATTTTCTCCAGTAGCCTTGGATGAAATCAAAAGAATTATCTTATCTATAGGATCCAAGGCTGTTGGCCATGACGGTATTAGTCGTCATATGGTCACCTTGATTCTCGACTCGCTCCTTCCACCTATTGCCCACATTATTAACTTTTCTCTAGATTCCGGACAATTCCCTTCCCAGTGGCGGATGGCCTTTGTCCGCCCACTTCCTAAAATTTCCAACCCTTCTCTCCCTAATCACTTTCGCCCAATTTCCATTCTCCCGTTTCTATCTAAAGTGCTCGAGGCCTGTGTACACAAACAATTCTCAGGGTTTGTTTTCCGACACAACCTTGTAAGCTCATTTCAGTCGGGGTTCAGGCCTGGGCATAGTACAGCTTCAGCTCTCCTCAAAGTGACTGGTGACATTAGAGTAGCAATGAGTGATACCAAGGTTACTGTGTTGGTACTTATCGATTTCTCCAATGCGTTTAATGCTGTCAGTCACGACATTCTTTTAGCTATCCTTTCACATCTAATGGTTTCATCTGAGGCATTGGAATGGTTCTCTTCTTATCTTCGGGGGCGTCGGCAATTAGTTCGCGCTGATGAGAACTCGTCGAGTTGGCGTGAGCTGGATGCTGGTGTCCCACAAGGCGGTATTCTTTCTCCTTTGTTATTCTCCATCTTCATTAACTTTATAACTCACTGTCTTCGGTGTTCGTATCATCTTTATGCCGATGATTTGCAGCTTTACACATCGACGCGGGCGGAAAGTTTGTCTGACGCTATAGAAGATGTAAACCAGGACTTGGCAGCTATTAAGGAATGGTCTGATAGATTTGGGGTGTACGTGAACCCCTCAAAGTGTCAGGCTATTGTAATTGGAAGCTCTCGCATGATGGCCAGAGTGTCGGTTAGCTCTCTCCCTCCTATTATATTTGACGGATCCGTCATTCCCATCAGCCAAAGTGTTAAAGATCTTGGTTTACATCTCGACTCCACACTTGGCTGGCAAAGTCATGTTTCCAGTGTTAGCCAAAGAGTCAACGGTACTTTGCGATCCCTATATCGTCTGAAAAACTTTTTGCCTGTTAAGACGAAAACTATGCTTGTGCAGACCTTAATTTTCCCTATTATCGACTATGGTGATGTGGGTTACTTTGATCTGAATGCAGTCCTGTTGGATAAGCTGGATAGGACACTAAACAACTGTATTAGGTTTATATTCAACCTAAGGAAATACGACCATGTATCGAGTTTTAGGGCTGATCTCAAATGGTTGCCCATTCGTCAAAGGAGAAGTTTGCGTGCTTTGACAATGCTTTACTCCTTGCTCAACTCTCCTTCTTCGCCTTCTTATCTTATGTCTCACTTCCAATATCTTTGTTCTTCCCATGCTAGAAATCTGCGCTCTTCCAATAATCTCCTCCTGCTTTGCCCTACCCATACTTCTGATTTTGTTCATTCTTCTTTTTACATTCAGGCCATTCTTCTCTGGAATGCGCTTCCTCTTGATATTAGGACGGCGACCAGTCGATATGCATTTAAGCGGAAATTGAAGATTCATTTACAGCATTAACTATTAAGCAGAGTTCTTTCATAATTTACTTTCACTTATATATAAATATATATTATAGATATATGTATTTATTTACTTATGTATGTAGTTATTATGTATATTATTATGTATTTTATTTTTGTTATCTATTATACTTCTATCTTTTTAGTTTTACCACCATAAATGCACCTACTATGCTATCTCTTCACCACCCTAGGTTGACTGGGAGAGAATGCCTTTGGCATTAAGTCCGCCTGTGTACCGTTGTGCATAAAGTGTAAATAAATAAATAAATAAATAATAATAAAAACAGTTTTTTGGCCATCCTGAACAGTTGTCATTTCTGAGATACGCTTTATTAGAATTAAGGCGACGATATGACCTTTTAGTCCGCAACGAACACATTTAGGTTCCTGTTCTACCCTGTTGACAGCTGTTTCCTCTTCCTTTTTTATGGAAACTTTAAACATATTTTCCTCTAATTCAAATAATCTTGCTATTTCCAATGCTGATGCCAATGTGAGTTCCGTTCCTTTCTTTAGGAATTTTCTTTTGAGATCTTGATTGGTACATTTTTATATCAGCTGATCTCTATAATCGCTTAGTCGACATCTAGAAACTCGCAGCACGCAGCTTGTTTACGTAGTTTTAAAATGAACTTGTCAACTGACTCATTTTCCATTGAAATGTTTCTAAGCTTCTGCCTTTCATACGTCGTATTTACGTCAGGTTGAAAGTAATTTTTTAATCTGTTTTTGCATTTCTCGTATTCATTATCTCCCTCGACCTGTTGCTCTTTGATGGCTTCATAGATGTCTTGCACCTCTGGTCCCGCTTGGTGCAGTAACCTTTGGTCAGCTCACTCACATAGCGAAAGACCATATAAGTTTTATTTTATGTAACAATTTTCATCAAGTTTATTTCGAGTTGGCTTTTAGCTCGATAGATGGGGTTGGGCTTGAATTAGAACGCGCTATGGTTTTGTTACATGCGTTTGCTTAGGTACAATACGGCCGACGTATCTTGGCAAGTCTGAACTTCGCTCAGAAGGCTGCGCAATAACGTTTTTTAGTTTTTTAGGAACCAATTGGTGGCACGATGCGACGTGCGCGGGTCAGTGGTCTAGGCTAGAGATTGACCCTTTGTGAACATAACTGACCCTTTACCAAGCCTTTAAGATCAAAAATCGCAATCGATATTTATTGATTTAGAATTGATTGATTTTGTTTATATGAGAAAATATACGTAATAGATTAAAAAATATTATAAATGTTCTATAACATGTTATACTCGTAGATTTGTGAGTAAAAAAAATACCTTTCTTATTAAAAAAAAATCTAATTCATGCGTACCGTCAGTACGGATCGCTCCGCGTAGACATATCTATACAAGCGAAAGATAGTAAGCCTGAAGGTTTACTATCTGTATTTCGCACGCCTGGCAAAAAAAGGTCAAAATCAAAACCTATCACCGATATTGATAATTTTGACCAAGGTGTAGTAAAAAGATGCATATGTCGCAGTCATCTGGTTAAATCAGCTATTTGATTGTATGGCTAGCGCGTTCATTGAATGACGACATTTAATTGAATGACTAAACGACAACTCGTCAAGTTGTTTAATGTAACGTTCAACAACTTGACTGAACGTCATTTAGCATTGTCGTTTAATGGGATATAGTTTACTTTGTAATGTTTGTTTAGGGTGACCATAAGTTCGCAACTTAAAAACTTAACTTCATTTACATAACAAAAATGAGGACATGACATGTCACACTTTATTATGATTTTAATAAAAAAAAACTTTAATACTAGCCGGCGGCGGCGTATCAATAGGTAAATCCTATTTTTTTAAAGTGACTTATTCTTGATAAAATAGTGTGACAGCATACACTATTTTATCAAGAATAAGTCACTTTAAAATAAATTTAATAAAAATATTATCAAAACAGTGCTATCTGCGCGAGCTATTTTACGCCATATTTGTTTTGGTGACTACTAACGCCGCAGTGGAAAAAAAAAGAACTAAATTACAATCACCTGACTGATATTACGTCCGCTCTGTTCAAAGGGCTATGCTTCAATCAGCTATCTAGTTGGACGTTGAGTGACGCTTGTTTAATCAGCTTTCGGCCTAGTCATTCAATTAAATGTTGCTATTCAATGAACGCGCTAGTCATACAATCAAATAGCTGATTCAACCAGATGACTGCGACACATACACAATTTTCACAAAAGCGGAAAAGAAATGCCTACACTTAAAAATTACTCGCGGAACTCAAACGAGACATAAACTTTTAAGGAGGCAAAACAAGTCTGAAGACAATAGTCAAAAATTTGGGTTTCAAGTGGCGAAAGACCGAAAATAATAGAATGGTCCTGATAGAAAAGACCGACATTCACCTGAAAAGAATTTTGTACCTGAAAGCTTTAAAAAAATACAGGGATGAAGGGCGACCAACTGTTTTTACAGACGAGTCGTATGCGCATTCATCACATTCAAAAGGTAAGGCGTGGTCAGATCCGCCAAAGGACTTAAGGGCCCGTTGTCAAAAGGTCAGCGGATAGTTATGGTGCACGCTGGCTCAGAAGCAGGGTTTGTTCCGGATGCCTTACTAATGTTTAAATTAGGAAGCAAAACTGGAGACTATCATGATGATTTGAATTACCCAAACTATGAGAAAAGGTTACGGGTCCAACTAATCCCAAAGAGCCCTAACTTGGTGATGATTATCGACAATGCTCCAACAAGCTTTTAAATCCTGCCCCAACATCAAATGACAAAAAGGCAATAATGGAGTCGTGGTTAGTAGAAAAGAGTATGACCTACATACACACGACCTACTACATACCCTATGAAAAAGACATGCGTAAACCGCAGCTCTACTACCTTATAAAAAAAAATAAAGCTACTACCTTATAAAAAAAATTAAGAAATACATAAGCGATATCCTTCGTTTACCGCCATATCATCCCGACTTAAACCCCATCGAACGGGTATGTAACCGCTAAAAAGACGTCGACTGGAACGTAACCCGGACAATGGGTCAGCGTCAGGATGGCTGGACCAAGCGAGGCATGTCCTTCAAACCATGTCCACTATTTATTACCTATTCGCTACTATTTACTACCTATAGTTAAATATTTACTACCTTTTTGTTAAGAAACTTATCCAAGAAATAAAGTGGTCAGCCAACCTGACGTCAGGTTGGCTGACCACTTTCAAGTTTTCATAGTTTTAGTGTTGTATTAACCGCGCTGTTGATGTAAATATTTACTACCTGGTTGCTACCTTAACATATATGTTTTCCACAACTCTAAGAAGCTCCTATAAAATTTTATTAATAAAAACCATTTAAACGCCTGTACATCAATTATTGACATGTTTTGTTCTCAGAACAATTGCTAACAAAGTTTTTGTAGGCGCTTAGTGGCTTATGATGAACAACTTGTTTCTGGATAATTTTATAAATATTAACATAATCGCATTTATTATACATATAAGTGTGTATGTACTTGGGGATTTATTAAATTGATCCTTATGAAATTAGGACACAATATTGATAATATACAAAATTACAAAATTTAATATTAATATTTATAAAATTATCCAGAAACAAATTAATATCTAAAACTAAAATAAAACTAAAAATTAAAATATAAAAGAAAGGGGTTATCCGTCGGCGTCGTAAATCTCGTCATCACTGTCGACGGGCAGCGTGCCCAGAAGGCTGGCAGCATTGCCACGCTGAATTGCGATGCTTATTCTTTGGGCAAAATAGATGCCAGCCTTCTGATCACGTGAAGTGTCGACTAAACGTTTCGCAATCTCTTTGTAAAGAGAACGGGCACTCGGGCCCCATGGTCCCAAAGTTTCAACCCCAAACGGCTCATAAATATAATTATTACCAACTAGGTTGTTATATTTCCGCCGCTTGAGGTTTTCTGCTTCGGCAGCAGCAGTGCCCTCACACATTCCAGAACTAGGAAGATGCGATGGCGCAAGGGTGTCGACGCACGTAGCGTCCCACACCAAAGGCCTACCCAACTTCCAAGGCAATAATGACATTCCGTCTGGTCTCTTCCCATCGTCCCGTACCAGCCCGATGGGTTCTAAGATGGCTGGAAAGCCGGCGGTAACAAGAGCTCTGCGGATAATATCATTAATATTTGCATGACGCGGAATGCGACCTGCACTCCTGCTGCAAGAGAGGCCATGGTGAACGAGGCTGTCGACAGCTTCACCACATCGGCAGCGATGAGGAGTACAACATGGTGTACCTAAACGCAAACTTGTGACGATACGGAAAGTATTGTCATCCAACTTAGTACCTATGTTGGATGACGGTAACGCACGCAACCACAGTCCCGATTCCCATTCAGCAACAGCCAGTAGGCGAGCTCGCTCCGCAATGTTGGTACACGTCTCAAGAAGGTTATTCCGTGCCAACATACAAAGCGGCCCGTCCCACAGTCTCTGTGATGAACGGGTACCGGGAGGATCTTTGCCTGGGCAAGCCATTTTCCAAGCATTTATGGCTTCAGTCAAGCAAGGTACTTCGAAGCTAACCAAAGAAGAGGAAAGTATATTCCTGGTCAGCTCCTCAGTGCTGAAGACTGAAGACAGGAATGCAGGGAGACTAATACTGGAAATTTTGCGGACGCCCAGGCCACCTAAACGAATAGAAAGAGTGGCCTGTAGCCACGCCCGATCGTCCAAATCAATGTTCAAAATTGCTGCTAAAGAATTTCGTATAATTTGGTCAATTTTGTCTAAAAGTGTAGGGTGTCTCCATAGCGGGGAGGAACGAGCAAAATAAATGAAATTAGGGCCGAAACAACAAAACCGAACCAGAGTTAAAGCGGAGTGAGTGCTAATCTTTAGGAGTCTTTCCGACATATCGTTGAATTTTTGAATTTTTTCCTCGACAAAATTTGGGAAAGACTCCTCGAGAATTGAAGACCCTAGGAGGTAAAGTGAACTTTTATCAACAATTTTGATGTTTGGTGCTTTGAACAGAATTTGGAAATTGTGGTCTGTCTGTCTGTATTGTCTAAAATGTGCAGTTCGCATTTGGAAAAATTTAGTTCGAGGCCAATGACAGAAAAACTAGTTTTTAAAAACTCGAAATCCGATATTACAGTATTAACATCACCTCCGAGGGTCCCGTCATCCAGATACCAAACGTCTTTTTGAGTTAGTTTTAAGTTAGCCATATTTATTTGTATATTATACGTATGTAAATAGTTTATTTCCAGAAACAAGTTGTTCATAAGCCACTAAGCGCCTACAAAAACTTTGTTAGCAATTGTTCTGAGAACAAAACATGTCAATAATTGATGTACAGGCGTTTAAATGGTTTTTATTAATAACATTTAAAAGGAGCTTATTAGAGTTGTGGAAAACATATATGTTAAGGTAGCAACCAGGTAGTAAATATTTACATCAACAGCGCGGTTAATACAACGCTAAAACTATGAAAACTTGAAAGTGGTCAGCCAACCTGACGTCAGGTTGGCTGACCACTTTATTTCTTAGATAAGTTTCTTAACAAAAAGGTAGTAAATATTTAACTATAGGTAGTAAATAGTAGCGAATAGGTAATAAATAGTGCACATGGTTTGAAGGACATGCCTCGCTTGGTCCAGCCATCCTGACGCTGACGGACAATGGAGCTCATCCAGAAAAAAGCCAATTTAATAGGTCAAGCTGAATGGAGTTCTTTATGCAGAAAAGTACAACAGGTCGAAGATGAGTACTGGCTGACCGACCCTATTTTTTTTTTCTCAAATCTATCAAATGACTGGTCCCGTCCTGGATGTGGCGGAGGACGTGTCAGACTTTTACTGACTAAAACCCACTCATGTTCCTTCGGTTTCCTTTTATGTTCCGGGGTTGAGCGACCATATTATTGACGAAATGGCGGAACGGTTCGTCATAAATACAGGTTCTGACTCAGATAATGAATCTGATAGTGAGAGTGATGACTACAATTATAATGAACCTATGCCAAGTACCTTACACGGTACGCAAATCGCGGACGACTTTGTGATAGGGTTTTTCCCTCTCAGCGACAGTGATTTGACATTAATACGATGGTGTATTTGTATACAAAACTATATTAAAGTGTAAATAATATTGTATGATTGTGATAAAAAGCTGCTAAAATCGAAAGGTGAGTTATCGAAATTTTATCTTTAATTCATATGTTATTTCATAGCTTTCTGTCGTAATTTAGTTCCAGTATTATATTTCTTTATTCGTATTTTGGTAAATTCTTATTTGAATACATTGGGTGAAAGCTTTTTTTTCTTGATATGACTAGACATCGCAAGCCTAATCTAGCACGTAGTTTCAGTGAAGCTCGCGCTAAGAGAGCTGCAAGAAGCTAAGAGTCTGAAGAACAGACTCAATCCCGTTTGACTTTAGATGCCGAGCGTCACGCAGCTCGAAAAGACGGATAATAGATGCCGAGAGTCACGCAGCTGAAAGAGCCTCTCAAACGAGAGATCAGACTCCAGTACGTCGTCTTTTGGATGCTGAACGTCATGCATCACTGATTGCTGCAGAGACAAGTGAAGAATCCCAAAGACGACGTTTTTGGTTAGCTGCACGACAATATAGGATGAACAAAAAGTACACATTTTGTTAAGCTCTAAAATGGAAAGACGAGACTCCGGGCATGTGCTGTTCTGGTGGTAAAGTGTCACTTCCATCTCTTGGTATTCCAGAGGAACCCCAGAAGTCATTATTTTTATGCGATAGCAATAAGTCGCGGACTCTTCTTAAACAAAATCAAAAATATAATTTCTGGAACTTAGTTTTAAACAAGAAATGTTGCACCAATACAATAGGCTTAATAACACTTTTAAAACAGCATTAGAAAGAATGACAGGACAAGTATATTAGTGGGTTATGCACCCTGACCGTATACCAAGTGGAGAACATGAAAGACGAATAATGCACCAGATACACATAATGTTTACGACGCTTTGCAATATCCAGCAAGGGCGAAGAAGGATACACTTTTCAATTTTCTCAGGTTATTCCTGTTACAGGGTTGCCTTTACCCAATAAAAAAGTGTCATACATGAATTTTTACGCCTACCGTATTATGATTCGTGAAAATGATTTTAATGTTATATCTAGATGCTAACAATTGGCTAATCAGTTTTTTTGTTGACATGCACGTAAAAGTTGAAAGTGATCGATTACAATACATGTCATTAAATCAAAACGTAGCAAGACGTAGCAAGGATTTTTAGACTAAAAAGCTTATCACCGTTATGTCGATTTGCGATGCGACTGAAAGAGCGAAACGAGACAAACATGTGATGGCTACATTATAAGCGAAAATCTGGCGTATATTCGATTCAATTTCGCTGATACGTCGATGTAGCCGGTGCCGCGATTACAGTAATGTAGTTCCTGTCGCAGAAATAATCAAAGATCGCTAGTAATATTTGATGAACGGTGTAGCCATTTAGTGAGAACCCATGTATTTGTTTCAATCGCTCGTGCGTCGCAGTTTGCATCGCAGCCTAGTGTAGCCTCAGCCTAAAGGAAATATTTTTGGAGGAGTATTGTGAAATGTATTCTATAGAATGGCAGAAACGTGGACTACTACACATGCATTTTTTGGTGAGGTTAAAAACAAATTACAGCCTGATCAAATTTACCTTATTATCAGCGCCGAAATTCCGAATCCGAATGGTGATATGACACTACACGACTTCATAGTAAAAAATATGATTCATTGTCCATGTGGTCATGAAAATCCTCAATGCCCATGTATGAAGGACGGGAAGTATACGAAAAGATACCCGCGCCAGATGATTAAAGAGACTGCCCACAATGATAACGGATATCCAATGTATCGAAGAAGAGCACCAGTAGACGGAGGTCGAACGGCATCTGTAAAAATCTGAAATGGTAGTTACCTTACTATAGACAACAGCTGGGTAGTTCCATATTTTCCGGTTTTGTCAAAAATAAATAATATTATATTGAATCAATGCCACTCGTTTATGACGATGACTTTGAAATAGAAAATGAATTTGCTCTTGGATTACCAATGTGCAAAGAAGATGAAACTATAATAAATGGTCTTCAAGCAAGTGGTTTGAATCCATTTGATGAAAATGCAATAGATTACTCCAAATGATTGAATTAGAATGATTAGGACAAACAAAAATGTAGAAGAGTGCAATTATGAAAACAAGCTCATGTCCCTAAAAGAATTTGAAAACATTGTAGGCGTGGAAATGATAGACAAAATGAAGGCACTAAAATCGCAAGGTGTCATCACTACTGATTCGTCTCCTACATTATTTAAACTGTAGTCATTTTTTGAAAGTGATCACCCGCAGCAGTAATCTACCGATATCGATTTACAGATAAATACATACTTTATAGATTTACAGTTGACTATTTTAAACACCTGTTTAGGGTATATTCTTCTAGAAATGACAACGAAAATTGTACTCAAGTTTTATGAAGACGACGAAAATTCAAGCATGTGTCCAGGCAAAAACGACACAATTTCCATAATTTCGTTTAAATGGAGGGCCACGCGGGTCAATGAGTATAGGATTTAGTTTGATAGCGCTGCCCTACGGCCTGTAAGAGTTGATTGAAAACACTCATAAAAAGTGGTCAACTATGACCGACGCGGTCCAAACGAAAAGTCTAGATGTCGACCAGCACTGACCGACGTGGCTTGAATGGTAAGACGCGTTTTTTTTCCTGGCAGCCAACGTGTTAAATATACATAATTCTGAAATTCAATCGCCACACTTTGGTGGTAGTAGAAAGCAGTTTACACACAGCAGTTCTTTATTTTAAGGTCACACGGCAAAAACCAAATGTTTTTGTACTATAAATATGTCTTTAAGACACGATGCTGCTGCTGTATGGGCACATCTGATTCCAATTTTGACTGAAATAGAAAAAAGTACCATTTGTTCAAAATATTTACATAGTTTCTGATTCTCCTTCTGGACAATATCGTAACAAAAAATATTTCTCAGCAACGATAATATAATCGCGAAGATAACATCAGACGGACTGGACATAAGAAGACAAAAATACTGCAGCGGCCACCAACGTCCCTGCGTAATCTTAGGCAGGGGGTCTCCGCCTGGCAGGAGTGTGGTTTTAGCCGGTAAGAGTCCGGCACTGCCCAGACCGTCTCCCGGTGAGGCTGTCTGGAAGTGCATGAAGATTTCCCACTTCTGCCACAAAAAAAACCTTACCTAACCCAGTTCTCCCCAACCGTCGCGGTGGTTGGATCGTTTTTTGAGTCTCTCCGCATTTAACAAATCAAAAAAGTGGCCAAAAGTGCTCCGACTTTGAAAAATCAAGTGTAAACCTCTTTTTGGAGGTTAAGTTTTTGAAAATTGAACTAATTGACGCATTTGCTCTGAAATAAGATCGATGTCAACCGATGTTTTTTGAAAAAGATAGCGGAGCAGCTCCTTTGTTCCGGACCACTCAGAAGGCACCTCAAACCACCCGCTTTCAAAGATATGCGAAAAAAAACAAAAACCACGTCGGTCCTGAAAATCTAGACGGATCATCCTAACTGGCTGAAACTTTGTACCTACCTACCTACATCTTCTCAGGACTGGCAAACTGCAATCAGAAAGATTTTTCATCGCAAGGTTTATTTTTTATATTATATAAAATTTTTGAAATTTGTCCCACAATAACTCGAGGACCAGTACCCCTAGCACGAATATTTGTAGGTTTCGTATCGTTAACGTATCGAGTTGGCGATACGATAACGGAAGACAACTAAAGTCGATAGCACGAAGCTTTTTCGTAATAGTATCGACACCACGATACGATTACGTTAGTGACGTCATACTAACGTTAGTAAGGATGTGAAAAATTGAACGAAAGATCGTAGAGTTGATTGAACGTTTCGTTCAAAAACTATATAGGGGACATGGGGACACGCGAACAGAGGAAAAGTGGCGAAAGGTATGTCTATTAAATCTTTAGGCAAGTTTAAGGAAATAGACTACCTCTTCTCACAAGTAGAAATACATGCATACATTTTATGTTGGTGCTGGGCATCCTTTTTCTTATTGGTTTGGTGTTTGCTTATGTTTTATGTTATGTTTATTAAGGTTTGGAGTGAATTCAAAAATAATGTAAAGAAAAAGTGGGCCAAAATAAAACAGGTTGGTGTAGAAGAGGAACATAGCTTGTGTGATGTTCATCTACCAACAACAGAAAATGTGGACGAATTTATTGTTGACACTGTTCCAATAGAAACAGCTGATATTTTTTTTTGCGATTTCAGACTTGGTTCCATAATAAAAGTTGTTTGTTTTCACGGGTAGAATCCATCTCCTAGCGGGGTAAGTAAGACCAAAACTACACCTAGTATAAAAAAAATTGCACTAAGTTGGCTTTGCTACTATTTTCTCTTCTTTTTATCATATTTTTCTCAGATTTAGCCAATCACTGCTGTCCCTCTGATTGATAGTAGACTTTTGGATCTTATCTAAATTGGCTGTTACAGTTTTAAAACACTTCTGTTCTGTTACAGGTTGAGAAACATTACTTTGGCTGTATCTAATTTATCTCTGGTGTCATATCAGAAGAAGTAAGAGAGGCAACGACGAGTCTCTCGCCCCGGACTAAGACCCAGGCGAAGACGTCGAGAGTCGCAAGACGACTACCGGCCACCGTAGGCGCGGTTCTGCGGATGGCGAGCGATGGGTAGCTCGCCGCCCGGCTAGGACCAGGACCGCGTCGACGGCGACGGCGCGTTAAGTGTTTCACGCGCGCCTCAAAGAGAAGAAGTCAACATTGGAAGGGGCCAACATGGCCAAGCCTGCCGGGGTTGCGAAATGTTTATAATAGTTACCGTGACCCTGGAACATAAAGGGCAACAGAAGGAACATGAGCGGGTTTTAGTCAGTAAAAGTCTGACACGCCCTCCCGCCGCACCCAGGACGGGAGCAGTCATTTAATGATTTAATGACTCACCAAAAAAAAAATTCTTTCGACCTAAAACATTTAAAGGGCACAGTTCTAGCGTAACTCAAATGGCATTTAACCAAACCTTAAAATATTCTATGCATGGTCGAGGGTGGGCGTTGGTGGGATTATGCGCTAAGATTTTTGCGTAAATAGCAGCATCAAAAAATTAATTTACCATAAATAATGTTATACATTGCTATAGATATTTGAAGTACAGTACTATGAGCAGCTGAGTCCAAATAAACAAACTTAAATATAATCAACTAGCTATTAGTCACTGGTATCACTCACACACACAGAAACACACAAATAGCGTGATTCATTAACCGATCGTATCGCTAAAAGCAATCACTAAAAGACAATCTTTGAACAGATTTGGAGAAATCTCTTTGTATAGTTTTTTGTTTTAGGGAAACCACTGAAGATCAAACTCGCGAAAGCGGTTCTCAAGAAGATTTAAAAGTACCCATACAGGGTTGAATTTATTTCATTCAACAACTTCAAAAAATATCCAGCCATAGTTCTTTATCCAATTGTGATTTTAATGATATGTCACTGGTAGGAGAAAGCAGGAATGGTTTGATCTCTAAATACAAATTTATATGTATTATGTGTAAAAAAGATTTTGTGGTCACAAATGAAGATCCAGAAAGCACACAAAACATTATTTCTAATTTAGCTGCCGTCACAGTAATCACTTCTGCAAGTATCGGATATTCCCAGTTTCAAGAAATAACAGCGTGTATAGATATCCCAATTTTTACTGAAATGACTTATTCCAAAATTCAGGACGAATGATGATCGAATTATGAAGTCGACCAACGGGATTAAGGAAACTAACTCGGTCGGAGTTTTCAGAGTTATTTTCAACTACAATTTCGTAATATATATAAACTTTTCCATCTTAATCCGAAGATATCACAATTTAATGTAAAATACGCTGATTTCATAGGAGCAGACTTATTATTTATTACGACAACTTTTTGTTTAGATGCTTTAACCTTATAAATATTTTAAATTTTAATGGATTTTTCATGTTTTAATTCAGGAGGAAAGCATTCAAAAGGAAAGTTTTCGTTTACCATCTAAAAGTAAAGAATATGAAGAAATTCCAACAGCGGCAGCCTAATTTAAAAAGCGACGATACATTTACAATTATAACTTATGAATGCTTTTCGAGCAAACGACTGAAATTTCAAATATGCAATTGGACAATGAAAGTTTATCAAATGAAAATTTTAATTGTTAATACAAAAATAATAGTGAAAGGAATCACATTATTGCCCCCTACAAATGAGAAATTACGATACTATGTGTAGAGGAACACAATCACTTCAATTTACAACTCGATGAAGATAGATTTATGGAGGACAAAGAAATTTCAGCAGCAGTTAGTTATTTGGAAAATATTTCTCAAAACTAAAAAAAAGAAAAGTGTTAAAGGTTCCAAAGCTAGGCTAACAATAAGCAAAGAAAAACATCCAATGCGTATTGCTTGTTCAGCTAAATACAAGAAAGTGTACAGCAAATATTACTAAAGAACAACGGTAAACAATTTGTGATAGCTACTGGGATATGGATATAGAAAGAAGAAGAGATTTTATTTCGAGAAATGTAGAAAATAACGGTATTCAAACTGTACCAAAAGAAACCACACTTATAAATCTACACTAATGATCAAACAGTGCTAGCTGTTGTCAAGGGTGCTCGGTTAACAAATCACTTTAGATAACAGGTGGGTCCTGCCATATTCTCCAGTACTATCTAGAGCTTTCGGAACACATGTAAATGTTAAAATGCGTAATAGTATAGAATAAATAAAAACAATTGCAAATTAAATTAATGTAGGCAGTGTGATCGAGCTTTGTTTTTATTAATAAATAACGAACACGATCAAGTAGGTAAATACTCTTTTCGAACACTTTATTAGGACGTAGGCGCCTCGTCAGCGGAGGCTGGAGGCAGAGTAGGTGCCCCGACTACGCAGGCCGGAGGCAGAGTAGGCGCCTCGACAGCGGAGGCTGGAGGCAGAGTAGGTGCCCCGACTACGCAGGCCGGAGGCAGAGTAGGCGCCTCGACAGCGGAGGCTGGAGGCAGAGTAGGTGCCCCGACTACGCAGGCCGGAGACAGAGTAGGCGCCTTGGCAGCAGATGTCGCCTCGGCAGCAAACTGGGAGGTGGTGGTACAACCCAGGGTAACGCTTCATTCTAAAAAAAAAAAAATGTAGTACTTACGGTCTTTTATTTTATCATTTTATGTGATTCTCCTTGTTTTTAATAGTATTTCTAATTAGCGGTCTTTTATTTTATCATTTTATGTGATTCTCCTTGTTTTTAATAGTATTTCTAATTAGTTATAGCATTCTGAAAAGAAATAATTAATTTGTAAACAACGTTTGACACTTTTTCATTAGACATTTGTCAATCATTCTATTTGTTTTCTTTAAAGGTGGAGGTTGGTTTATCTTCGTGAAGTTTGCATACGTTTTTATAGACCTGTCCGCCTAATTTTGTTACTGGCACCCTCATTTTCTTTACTATTTAAAATTTTTGATTCAAAACATTGCGTTCCTAATAAAGTGTTCGAAAAGAGTCTTCTTTATCGATATTTTTGCAGAAGGGAGTCAGTCTTGTGCCGGCATCGAAAATAGAAGGAGTAACTGGGAGGTCTAGAAGTGAACCCTCTCATACATTTTCGCAGAACCTCTGAGTGAAGTTTACCTCTGAGTGAGCCGGCCTCTCTCTCTTGGGTTCACCTCCCAGTTTACTCCTGCACGCGCTTCTGCCTAGCGTTGTTTATTTCTAGTCTCCGGCCTCGGCTACCGAGCTACCGAGGTACCTGCTCAGCCTTCGGCGTCAATTGCCGAGGCCCCTGCTCAGCCTCCGGCGTCTGCTGCCGAGGCGACTACTCCGCCTCCGGCGTCTGCTGCCGAGGCGACTACTCCGCCTCCGGCGTCTGCTGCCGAGGCGACTACTCCGCCTCCGGCGTCTGCTGCCGAGGCAACTACTCCGCCTCCGGCATCTGCTGCCAAGGCGCCTACTCTGCCTCCGGCCTGCGTAGTCGGGGCACCTACTCTGCTTCCAGCCTCCGCTGTCGAGGCGCCTACTCTGCCTCCGGCCTGCGTAGTCGGGGCACCTACTCTGCCTCCAGCCTCCGCTGACGAGGCGCCTACTCTGCCTCCGGCCTGCGTAGTCGGGGCGCCTACTCTGCCTCCAGCCTCCGCTGTCGTTGGGCTTACTCTGCCTCCGGCCTGTGTAGTCGGGGTGCCTGCTCTGTCTCCAGCCAGCGTAGTCGAGGCGCCTACTCTGCCTCCGGCCTCCGGCCTCCGTTGCCGAGGCGCTTACCCTGCCTCCGGCATACAACGTGAAGCACCTCCGAATCCTGGTTTTTTACATCCTTTCCTATTTATTTTAAATCCTACGAGTTTGGGCCAAAGTGTAGAATCAGGTACTCTCAATGTTATAATTATAAATATATATTATCTGTTCTTTTCATAACTGTTTATTTTCTTTTCCTAACCTTTTGTTCGTCTGGGACTCCAGTTCCCTAAGGTTCTGGTTTCCTAGACGAACCTACCTGTGTGGTTGTTTCCCTGGGCCTCTACAACCCAGGGTAACGCTACACCAGTTTTTGGCTAATATCTTGTGGTTTTAATTAATTAACGTGATTAATTTTATATTAAAACACGAGTTTGGATACCCATGGAGGTCCCAGTAACACCAGCAAGTGCGGGCAAGGCTCGTAAAAGGACAAAAAACCCCGAGAAATGGAAGGCTAACATAGCTAAGAAAATCAGGTTAGTGATGTGACTGATTCGATACTATTCCGATATCATAATATTAAATTTATTAAACGTTGTAAAGACAAAGTATTTTCTTGGATTCTTACAACCTATTACACAACATAAACACTATTTTATTAAACGGAATAAAGTCGTGTATGTATAGGTAGGTATACTTTTCCGCGCTTTTAAAATAGTGCATGATGCTCAAGCTCTTTAATACTACTACAGCCATATATTTTTTGTTTTACAGGTACATGCCAAAGGAAGCACCAGAACGAATAATCTGTACACATAAAAGTACAAAACTAAAATGTTCTACTTTGACAATGCCTGACGTTATAAAATTCCTTCGCTCTTTTTATTCCACAAGTGAAAAGAGCGTACAAGATGCTTTGATACTGAAGTGTTGTAAAGCCAAGAAGGTAAAAAGAAGGCGTCCTACCAAAAATGAAAGATGGGGCAGAGACTTTAATATCAAGTATCATATTATAAGAGAACGCCATGAGTTTGTTCCTGTTTGCCAAAAAGCATTTTTGAAAATACTTGGCATTACGAAATATCGTGTAGAGTATGTTTTGAAACATTTATTTTATACAGGAGAGATTGCCAAGGAACGACGGGGGGGTAACCGAAAGATAAATAAATATAAAGATCAGAAAAAATCCGTTCGTCAATATATTATGAAACTAAAATGTATAGAGTCGCATTATTGTCGCTCGGCTACTCAAGAACGCAAATATTTATCTAGTGACTCGAATATTAACAAGCTGTACAACATGTTTAAAGATGAAAATCCTCAGTCTCCTGTAAAACAATCATACTTTCGCCATATTTTTAATAGAGAGTTTAATTTGGGTTTCGGTAACCCTAAGACTGACGTCTGCTCAACTTGTATAGAATTAAACGAGAAAATCAAAGCAGAAAACGATCCAGCCAAGAAAAATGAACTCATGACGTCACTGAGTGCGCATAAACTACGAGCAAAGGCGTTCTTTAAAATGATGCAGGAAAAAAAAGACGACATGATAACATTTTCCTTTGACTGTCAGAAAAACAGTCCACTACCTCGAATTCCTGACCAGAGCGCTTATTATAGTCGACAATTTTACCTTTATAATTTTACCATTGTACAAGGAACCTCTAAAGACAAACTTAACAAGGATACAACCTTCGCCTACACCTGGACTGAAAACGAATTTGGTAAAACAGCTAATCAGATATCATCAGCGGTAAAAGCGGTAAAAGTATAAATATGCAACGCGAAAGTTTAAAGTATAATACAGATATCATCAGCCGTTTATGATCGATTAAACAAAACTAATTTAGCAGGTATCACCGTCATACGCTTATTTGCCGACGGATGTGGTGGCCAAAATAAAAATAGCATAATGCTAGGTATGCTATCTAAATGGCTATTGGACCACACGACTGTCAAAAGTATTGAAATAATATTTCCCGTAACCGGACATAGTTTTATGCCTTCGGACAGAGTCTTCGGTAACATAGAAAAGGTCATAAAGAAACGAGAAGTAATAATACAACCAGAAGAATATTGCAACGTTATTTCCAGTAATGCGACAGTCACGAATCTAAGGGATATTGAAATATTCGACTTCAAAAGCGCCACTCAAAAGGTTTTTAAACCGACAGCAAAATGGCCATTCAAAATAACACAATGCAAGAGATTTGTTATAAAAAGATCAAAGACGCCAGGAAACACACTTATCCGCGGCGAGCTGTTTTATTTAAGTAATTTAAGTAAATCTTCAAATCTTTGTAAAACCGGTCAAAAAACAAGCATGCTTCGACCTACCACCATTTCATTGGGAGCGCCTGTGACGCGTGCGAAAATAACCGACGTTGACAAATTGTTACAAAAGCATTTTGGATTGGACTGGAAAGAAAGAGACGATTTAAAATTTTATTTAGGTATTATTAGAGGGCCAATTTCGGAAGAAAATCAAGATTTAGAGGAAAGTTTGTGCGAAGGAATAGCAGAAGAGTCACCAGATTTATAGTAGTAACTTATTAGTAATCTGTGGTGTAATGATAATAATAGTACCTAGGTATGTAGGTAGTTATGCTGATTATTTTAAGAATTTATTAAAATGTGTCAAAATATTGTTGTGTTTACTTTATCGAATTGAAATGAACATCACTAATCGAAGCAAATCAAAATGGCGGCTGTCATTATCAAACTCAGCTATATCCAGTTAGTCCAAATCAAATACAGCTAAGTCCAATAGTGAGGATCAAATACAGCTAAGTGGGATTTTATTTGCATTCTAGACTCAATATGAAAGGAGTTTTATTATTTTTAATTCAGATTATGAATAATGTTCTCCATCTTTATAAATCTGATTTAGAAATATTGAATTCGTCGTTAACTTGACAATATTATCGGTTTTTTTTGGTTCCTGAGAATTTGACCGACTTGGACTTAGCTGCCTTTGATTTTATAAGCCTCATTTGTTTCTGTTTTATCTGTGCTCTAACTTACTCTTTGAACATCACTACCAGCCGGTATATTGTATTTTTCATAAATAAAGTATTAGTATTTTCGCATACAAAACTACTCGTTGCCATTAAATAATAACAGGTTATGGGCCCAGATTGACAGATACGCGTGGCTCAGTACACTGCTATTGTCCGGCCTCCCCGAGAGTTACAAGCCGATGATAATTGCCATTGAAAGCTCAGGAATAAAGATTATCTCCGACTCAATCAAATCTAAAATACTACAAGATGTCAAACAGAATTAATCAGATTCAAATTAAAAGTTTCATAATAAAAACAAAAACTAAAGTTTATCTTAGACATCACAGACATCGGTGAAGGAAAACATCGTGAGGAAACCTGGACTTGTAGTTAATATAAGTCCGAAATCGCCAACCCGCCTTGAGCAAGCGTGGTGATCAATGCTCGTGCCTTCTCTGTATGAGAAGAGGCCTTTGCCCAGCATTGGGACAGTTATAGGCTGGTATTATTATTATTATCTTTTTTATAAACTTTACGTTTCTCGGGACCCTGGGGTCCCGGACCTTTGAAAGGCGTACGAGGGGCCGAAGCCAACTCGCAGAGGCCCCTTAAATAAAGCTTTATAATATGAAGTGGGACACCAACCGGCGATTGGTGTCCCACTATTATTATTATTTTAAAATATGTTTCCATATCTCGGGACCCTGAGGTCCCGGACTTTTGGAAGGCGTACGAGGGGCCGAAGCCAACTCGCAGAGGCCCCTTGAGGAAAAACTTTATGTGGAATGGGACACCGACCGACGATTATCCCTATATGCACTATGTAAGTGCGCCTAAGGACAACCCCCGGTTGGTGTTGGACTATTGTAAAATATGGCAACTAACAAAAATTTTGGACTATGGGTTTGGATTCTTTCATGAATAAGGTACCAGAAACTATGGAGTGACTATGGCCCCTGCCTGACCAATGGTTGTATACACTGATAGAATGGCAAGGGGTTACTTGCACACTCAGTAAATGGGCCCCCGAAAACGGCCGCTAGCACATAGTGACGTAGCGACAAGGGGGCAACATATATCGAGGTGCTAGAGGAGTGGAGAGGTATTCCACGGCTATCAGGACAATCCCGGAAGTACGGTCAAGATCCCTACCAGCATCTTACTGGAATACTTCCTTCCCCCGAGCACGTATGCTCTTGCGAATCTCCACTCAAACCAGCCAATGAAGGCAAGAGTGAGGTGGGAGCCTTGTTCCTCGTCAGTGCTCACTCTGGCCGGCCAGTTAAGGCAAGCCAGAGATGAAGAACAAAGGGTCTCCCAGGAGGTCAGGTCCACGGGGTCGCTACTGCCCGACAGCTCGCCACAAGCTGCCCTGCGGGTTTATATTATTATTATAATAAAAACAAAAATATTTCAAGAAGTCCTCGCTGTTATACTAGCAACAAATGAATCGTATAGAATCAAAAACAGCAATCTGTCATTTTAACGAAAATTAAGTTATATACATATAGGGCAACACTGTTCCATTAGAATATTCTTTCCTTATTTAATAACATTGTATCAAAAACAGCAATTTACAACCGAAAATTGAACTTCAGAAACTGTGTTGGTATCAAATACAGCCAAATACTGACGATAAGTTTCAAAAACAGTAATCTGTGAGTTTCAACCAATCACAAGCGTTACTTCGGTTGTGCGTCAAAATGGCGTCCGCGTTGTTTTTGTTGTGAGTTTAATGGGTATATTTTATTGTTTTATTATAAAAATAACGTTGAAAAGTTAGTTTTAACATTTAAAAAATGGACATGGAGGTGCACCCCACGCGTGTTAACAATAAGTTTGCACGAAAAAAGAAAAAAGATCCCACAAAATGGATAACAAATATTGCAAAATGTCTGAGGTATGTACTAACATTGTTTTAACGTAGGGATGTTACAAAACATTAAACTGGTTTACACATAATGAATGTTGAGTTCAATTATTATGAAATTATTAAAATAAAGAGTCACGGTCAAAATGGGCGTAAAACCAACAGCTTTAAAATGTATTTTATGTGAAAGCTAATGACTATTACTTAATTTTATACTATGACGGCAATCACCCAAACAACCGGTGAGCAGAGATATTCAGTGATGTTCAAACGTATTTGTTATAGAATCCAAAACAATCGCTAATACAACGGAGATAACACGACACGATGTGGTGCAGAGGTAGGCCAAAGCACAGAACATATATACCCTAAAGAGGGCAAAAGAAAGCAATATATTGGTTGACAAACACTGACACTGTCACTGAAAAAATATAAATATTCAGATCGCGCATATATAATACTTACATTTTGATCGATAAAGATCAAATCGGTAAAAATGCGATAGTTGAGCATTACTGTACTTGCTTAACAGGCAGAAGAACAGTAGGAAGTTGTGCCCACATAGTTTCAGTTTTGTGGTTTTTAGGGTTAGGACGGCACGAGCCTTTCATCATTGCACCCGCAGAACATTTATTAGATGTTATAGTTGATGATAACCATTGATCCATACTATATACTATATACTATAATATTATAAATGCGAAAGTAACTCTGTCTGTCTGTCTGTCTGTCTTTCTGTCTGTCTGTCTGTCTGTCTGTCTGTCTCTTCTTCACGCCTAAACTACTGAACCGATTTAAATGAAATTTGGTACAGATATAGTCTGGGACCCGAGAAAGGACATAGGATAGTTTTCATTCCGGAAATCCCCGGGAACGGGAACTATTATTCCACGCGGACGAAGTCGCGGGCAAAAGCTAGTATTTAAATAAAAGGTATCAATATACAGTAGTTTTTAACAAATATGTTTGTTTTATTTAACCAATCTTTGGGATTTTTTTGCAGTCATACCCGGTCGATATTGGGGTTAACAAGTATTTAGGGGGTATTTAGAAGTACAATATAGTAAATTACAACACATTTTATTTCTGTTGGTTTTACGCCCCGCTCTCATACAAAAATGCCCATGATCCTTTTAATTGAATGCGCATTATTATTTCAAATCAGTTTTGGATTTCTTTATTTTATACACTATTTTTTTATTTAGTTTAAATAAACACATGTTAACACGCTTTGTTTTTCTTTTTAGATATTCGTCAAAAGGCATGCCAAGTCGAGTATGCGAACATAATACGAAAGCATTGAAATGTGCAACACTGACAATGAATAATCTATCAAAAATATATCGGGATTTTTGTAAGAACTCGACAAAGCATGACCAAAATGTATTTTTTTTCTGTGTTCTGAAACTGTGTTCAATAAAAGAAACCCAAAAAAGACCCAACTTTAAAGGCAAAAAGAAATTTAAAACGAACTATTCCGTATTCATTAACAAGAAGAGAGTGCCAATCTGGCAAAAAATTTTTTTTGAGTATTTTTGGCATTAAAAAGTATAGAGTGGAGTACTTGATGAAAAAGTTTTATGAAACGGGAGAATTTCCTCGTGAAGCTCGTGGAGGTGATCGGAAGACTGAAAAGTATGCAGAGAAAAAAAAACTGTTCATCGTTTTATTCAAAATCTCAAATGTATAGAGTCTCATTACTGCCGAAAAAGCAAGGAAGCTGAAAGAAAATACTTGCCATGTGAATTGAATATTAAAAAACTTTATGTGATGTATAATACTGACCAGCGTAATGCACAACTTAGGGTAAAAACTTTTTTTAAAAAAAGATAACCGACTTCAAAAAACTAAAAGCTCAAAAATAACTATTTCGGAAGTCGGTGGCAACACAATTCGACCGGCAGAAGAGAAGCCACCGACTTCCGAAATAGTTATTTTTGAGCTTTTAGTTTTATGAAGTCGGTTATCTTTTTTTAAAAAAAGTTTTTTTTTTACTTTTTAGTTAGAGTCTCAGTGTCTGACTACGTTTTAGGGTAGCTCTCAAAATAAAATTATAATCTTTTAAAACTCTACAATCCAAGATAGCAAAACGCGATCTATGCGGGCAACGTCACGGGATATCTATTAGTGTTATATACTAAAACCTTCCCCAGAATGTAACAAATACTTTGCTGAAAACCGCATCAAAATCGGTTCAGCCAAACGCGAGATAATCGCGGACAAACATACATACATACATACATACAGGTCGAACAGAGAACCTACTTTTTTTTTGAAGTCGGTTAAAAATTATCATACTTTCGGCATATTTTCAACACTGAATATAATTTGGGCTTCGGCACACCACAAACGGATGTTTGTTTAAAATGTCTAGAACTACAAGAAAAGATCAAAATGGAAAAAGACGAAAATATATTTTATGACAGAGTTCATTCTTTGAGAGCGAAATCATTTTTTGAAATCTTGACAGACACTACACCTGGCTTGAAAATAATATCTTTTGATTTCCAAAAAAATTTACCGTTACCAAAGGTGCCTGACCAATCATGCTATTATAGCCGATAATTATATTTCTACAATTTAGCCGTAATTGAAGGCCATTCAAATTTGCCTCTAAATTAAGAGCGTGTATTCTCTTACAATTGTACAGAAGACGAGTTTAGCAAAAATGCGAATTTAGCGGCATCTGCAGTTTATGACGGGTTTTGTAAAACTGATAAAACGGGCATATCAAGAATTCGTTTGGTTGCAGACGGATGTAGCGGGCAAAACAATTGTATTTTAATTAGTATGTGCTGCAAATGGCTATTAGAAAACGGAGACATTAAGAGTTTAGAAGTAATTTTTCCTGTCACCGGTCATTCCTTTATGCCTGCTGATCGCTTTTTTGGAGTTATAGAAAAAAAGCTAAGTAAAATGGAGGTTCACCCCAAAGAAATCATAGATATTGTGTCTGAAAACGCAACGTTAGTAAAATTTTGTGATGATTGCACGGTTTTTGACTGGAAGACGTCTATCAAAGATATCGTCAAACCCACCACAACTTGGAATATTCAATTCAACCAGTGTAAAAGATTTATTCTGCGTCGTTCAAAAACGTGCTTGTGAGGGGCGAAATATATTATAAAAGTGGTCTAGCTACCGCTCAAAATATTTGCAGACCACGAAAACTTATAAATATGATAAATCCGATTAAACTGCCCAGCATAGTTGCTGTTAACAAAAGTAAATTAAGTGATGTGAATAAATTACTGAGCAAACATTTTGGTACCAAATGGCAAGGCTTATTGGAATTAAGTTTTTATAAAGAAACATTATTAAAACAGGAGGCCTTACAAGAAACGCTTTCTGAAGATATATTAGTGATAAAGAAGTTCAGGAACCTGACGAACTTAGAATTTAATTTTGTGAAAACAATAAAAATGATTGTGAAATTAATAAAAATGTTTGTGAAATAAATAAAAATTAATAATCTATGTGAATTTTAATTTGAGTGACAACCCTAAATTACGTGTTGCGTTATTATAATCAAAGACAGCAATCTTTGACATAGCTATTAACAAAAGCAGCAATCTGGTGTTTGTTTAGAATCAATGATATTTTAATAAACAGATATGTTATGAGCGCGCCGTAGTGAAGACTCAGTTAGAACCTAATTATGTTCTATTGCCTTTAGTCTGCGTCACGCATTGCTGTGAGACATACGCTGCAGGCTGCAACAAAATAAATAAAAAAGATGCCTTATTGTGTGTTTAGAAAGTTTATTAATTATGATACCAAAAAAAACGTAAAACGTAACGTAACGTAAACGTAGTAGTTTGTAAAAACTATCCAAAAATCATTTCTAGGCCGCAGCTCTTTGCTTTAAATTAATTTGTTAGTATTTTTATGAGTGTACGTGGGACACTCAGAAAGTTTTGAGAAACTAAAAAACTATCTTCTATAGATTTTTTATTGAATCTTTTAAAAACACTCTTAAGCAGCCTCTATACAAAGTTTCATGCGTCTAAACCAATTTTCAACACATTTTTTCCAGTCCGACGCAGACACCTCTTTCACGGCCTTCTCGAAGGCTGCTAGCGCGTCTTCCGGCGATGAAAACTGTACCCCTTTTAGCAGAATTTTTATTTTAAGGAATAAAGAGAAGTGACTTGGTGCCAGATTAGGTTTGTAAAGAGGGTGCTCCAAGACTCCAACCTCTGTGGTGTCCAGGAAGTACCTCGTTTCGAGCGTCGAGTGCGCGGGCGCGTTTTTATGGTGAATCAGAATCCCGCGGAGCCCGGTGTTCGGTCACTTGTGGTTCATTATAGACAAAACTTCTGGCAAGCATTTTGTGGTATACCATTCGTCTTTGATGCTGCTTTGGCCTTGTAATGAAATTACATTCGGATACCCCGTGAAAGTAAAGAAACTAGCGATCAAAAGTTTGCCTGTGCTTCTCGATCGCTTCACTTTCGTAGGCGTTGGTTCGTTTTGAAACAGCCTTACTGTCGACTGACACTTTGTTTCTGGATCGTATTGATAAATCCAGAATTTGTCACCTGTCACAATGTCGTAAATGTCGTGTTTACAGATTGCACTTCGGTGAGTGTGCTCATGAGCTACACGAGCTTATTCCCTCATCTCCTTTTTACCACCGGACATCCAGACGTACGGCAGGATACCACCCTTTCTTGGTTGATATTCCTCATATCCGCACGCAGCGCTTCTCAAAATCGTTTATAATGCGCACCGCGAAGGAATGGAATTCCCTGCCGGCGTCTGTGTTTCCAAATTCATATAACCCGGAAGTATTTAAAAAACGAGTGCATAGGCATCTATTGGGTAAGCTCGCTCCATCGTAGGCCCCGTCTATGCCCTCGGGCTAGTCTGGGACCAAGAGCAAGCCCATAATAATTAAAAAAAAAAAAAAAAAAAAAACGTGCCAAGACGAACCTGCTTCAAATATTTTTATCATATCACGGCACCAACTCACACTGGCCTGCTTATGAGCTTTGGTGAGGATTTGCGGCACCCAGTGGCACACTATCCTCCCCATCGAAAGATGCTTGTGTAGAATCTAGTAAAAGCTTCCCGACCCGATCCAATCTACAGGGTATGCTGAATCTCTTCGTATGCAAATCGCTTATTTTATTGAATATTTTTTTTTAATGCCAGCTCATTTTCTTCCGTTACTGCCGTGTTAGGACTACCACTTCTTTGTTTATCCCCCAAAGTAAAGTGACCGCACTTAAACTTGCTATTCTAGTGGTACACGGTAGCTTTTGAAAGTCCTCCATCCATAAAAGCAATTTTAAGTCGATCAAACGACTCATCAGATTTTAAGCCACATTTGAAGTCTTAAAAAATCATCGCACGAAAATGTTCGCGGTGCAGATCCATTTTTAAAAGAGACACGTTAATTTGATTTGGCTCTCAAAAAAATGTGGAGGAATATTCAAAATTCGAACATTGGTATTTTTACTTTTGAATAACCATATTATTCAAAATAATTACAAATGACCAGTGTCTTATACAAAAAAACGTTTTTTCTCAAAACTTTCTGAGTGACCTGGTATGTGTACTTCTTGAGTTTGAGAGGTTTTATGTGTTGAGAGATAATTAACTCACACAAGGATTACTTTACAACTTTATATATTATTAATTGGTACTATTGGTAGGTACAATATTTATGTGCACTGGTTACGCTTTTACATTACTTTAATTTGAAATAGAATAGAATTAGAAATATTATCGACTGGTCGCGAGCGCGCTGTGTGGCGGAGTGTGGAGTCTGTGGAGTCGAGCGCGGCGCGTCTGCTCCCGCGCTGTCATGGCGGCCGGCCGTAGGGTTGGGACACGGCGTTAACATCCTCCCGCGCCTTGAAACCTCCCGTTTCAAGAGTCGTCCTCGTCCTCTGGGAGTGGGCAGATGCGGTTCACTGCTCTGCGCACGATGCCCTTGGTAGTTTTGATGTCGGCGACTCGACAGGCGCCATCTGAGCCTGGGAAAACTGCTTCTATTCTTCCCAGAGGCCAATTTAATGGTGGGGTGAGCTCCTGCTTCAGTAGAACTAACTGCCCAGGTGACAGGTTGGGGTGGCGTTTTTGCCACTTAGTGCGCTGCTGTAGCTCGCAGACATATTCATGGCTCCATCGACGCCAGAAGTGCTGTCTGGCCTGCTCGATCCTGGCGTACCGCTGCAGGCTACTGCTCTTCGCTTGCTGTAGATCTGGCGCTGGCAGCGCTGCCATAGTTCTTCCGGTAAGGAAGTGCCCTGGGGTAAGAGGGGACAGATCGTGAGGGATGGTAGAAAGAGGGGAAAGGGGTCGTGAGTTCAGTATTGCTTCTATTTGTGCAAGCAAAGTTGTGAGCTCTTCAAATGTAAAATGGATATCACTCAAGACCCTTTTCAAATGGTACTTAGCAGACTTTACAGCTGCCTCATGCAAACCTCCAAAGTTTGGGGAGTATGCAGGTAGAAATTTAAATTTTATGCCTTCTTCTGTAAAAGGCTCTGACACAGAGTTAGAGTTAGATTTCAGAAAACTACCTAACTCGCGACTGGCACCGACAAAGTTTGTGCCATTATCGCACCATATTTCTAGGGGTTTGCCTCTTCTACTTATAAAACGACGCAAAGTTAAAATAAAAGCTTCTGTGCTAAGACTACTAACTAATTCTAAATGTACAGCTTTGGTCTTAAAACATACAAAAACACAAAAATAACATTTGATTAATACTTTGTGTGTAAAATAGAGTATAAGGTACAATGGGGTTGACGTATCCATGTGGATAAAAACCCCTATTAAATATATAGAATAAAAAAAAAAGACATTTTTTAATTTGGAACCGCGGCCTTTTCTATCACTGTACAGAAACGGCCCAGCAAAATCTGTACCTGTGACCTCAAATGGATAACCTGGGCTTAACCTAGGAGATGGTAAGTTACCCATTATTTGTCTGGCAACTGCTCCTCTCATGCAAAACACATTTTCTAAAAACTTTACGAGCTAAAGCTCTTCCTCTTATAGGCCAGTACTTTTCGCGAATTAGTGAGAGGAGAAGTTGTGGACCTGCATGCAGGTGTAAAATATGGTAATAGGTAAACAATAACTTAGCTAAGTGATGTTTAGAATCAATGAGAGTGGGGTGCTTCTTATTGTATTCAAATTGCGAGTTTTGCAGTCTGCCACCAACTTTCATTAATCCATCATCATCAATAAACGGACTTAAACTTAACAATGGAGCTACTTTACATTGCTTTTCAAAATTGGGAAAACTTTCTTGTTGAGAGATGTAAACTAACTTATTCTCTGCATATGCTAATCTTCTACAGTTAACATCTGCTTATTCTGATTCTTAGGATTCTTAACATTATTATAAAATCGAAAAATGTATGCAACAATACGTCTTAACTTAGTGAAACTAGAATAATTCTTAATACTAATTACAGAACTAGAAGCTTGTGCCTCATTCACACAAGTATTTACTTTTACTTCAGGTAGTGTTGCATTCGTTACATTGCTGCCTTGACATGGCCAATGTTCTTCTCCATCCTTAATGAATGTAGGTCCCTGCCACCATAATGACAAGAATTTTACTTCGTTTGGAAAGACACCACGAGAGCCTATGTCAGCCGGGTTCTGTGATGTAGGGACATACAGCCATTTACTGTCATTGCACAGTTCATTAATAGCTACTACTCGATTCGCTACAAAAGTTTGTAGTTTATGTGAAGGTGTGCACAACCAACCCAGTACTATTTTAGAATCAGACCAATATACTTTATTAGAAATATCACAACGTAGTGATTTAAAAACTTTATCACATAAGCGAGCCACTAGAAGGGACCCACAAAGTTCTAACCTGGGTATAGTTGTAGTCTTCAGTGGCGCCACCTTAGCTCTAGCAGCCAAAAGACGTACTGTCACATTGCCTAGAGCATCAGTTGACCTCACATATTATATATACATCCAGCATAAGCCTTCATACTGGCATCCGAAAAACAATGTAACTCTATAGTTACAGGATTAGCACAACAAACATTTCTAGGGATATTAATAGTTTGCAAGTGATTAACATTATCAATAAAATTTCTCCATATCTTATTGATGTTAGGAGGTATCTCGTCATCCCAAGCTAGTTTCTGAGACCAAAGCACTTGTAGAATTACTTTACATACAATAGTGCAACAACTTAATAAACCCAATGGGTCAAATAGCCTAGAAGTCAGGGATAGAATGGAACGCTTAGTAAATGGAGTATCATTATTACAGTCATATAGTTTAGAGGATACCATTAAAATCTTATCAGTATAAGGATTCCATTCTATTCCGAGTGCATGGCTTGGCGATGAGATAATCTTAAAGTTTTCTTGCTCAGAGTTACTTGTACTTGAAAGAGAATTTAAAAATTGACTGGAATTGCTTTTAATTTTTCTAAGATTGAAACAGGCTGACTGCAAGTCATTTAAAGTGAGGCCTGACTCGGTTTTTGAAGAAGCGTTAAATACTACCCGACATTTTGTCGTTTCGCTCTGTGATCTTAGTACTGGATGATGTGGCAATAGGTTCACCGGGTCAGGTCGCTCCACTACAGATAAATGACCTAGAGTAGCATATTCATTAATAAAGCTTACATACTGTTCCTTTATGTCAGGTTGCCTTTTAAATGTCTTTTCTAATGAAATCAAACAACGCTTAGCTCGAGCATGAGAATCACCCAATAGAGCTGGTTTATCTCGCTAAGGCAACGTGACACAAAATCTGTCGTCTTCCAGGCGGCGCGTGTGCTGCACGAAGTGCTCCTCGCAGGCACGTTCCTCCTCCGTTAGCTACGGTGTCTCCGGCAGCTCCTCCAGCTCCCAGAACTGCTTCAGTTGTTGTCTTATAGCTTGACTGAAATTACAGTGAATTTCCTTACTTGTTACATAGTTAGGACACATGATGGGCCCTACCACTAACCAACCAAACTGGGAGTTTTGTAGTACAGGTTGATTAGAATTTCCCAATTTGATCTGATTAGTAGGACAAATTACATCCCAAAAAATATCAGCTCCCAATAACACATCTATTTGAGACGGGTTATAGAATGTAGGATCTGCCAGTGTGATATTTTTAGGCATGTTTAGTGTTGATACATCAACTTTAGAATTAGGTAAATTACTTGTTATTCTTGGAATAACAAATGCTTTTATCTCTTTACAGTACTGAGTAGTACGAGATTTAATAGTAATGTTACAGCATTCTAGGGCTGCACATGTCATGTTATTGATGCCAGTTACAGATACAGTGTTAATAGATTAGCTATCAATACATAGTTTAGATTTTAGAGATTCCGATATAAATGAGGATTGACTACCGCAGTCCAATAGGCATCGGATCTCATGGCTTTGCTTATTGCTACTTAATATAACAATTGCCGTGGATAGAAGTACCTGGTTTTCCATACAGGTTGATAACGCAATAGGATTACATATACTTGTAGTAGGATTAGAATTATCATTTGAATTATCTTTACTTTCTACATTATTTGAACTAGATAAATTAGTTTTATGCAACAAGGAATTGTGTTTCCTTTTGCAAAATCTGCATGGAGTGGCAGGACATTGATGAGCAAAATGTCCACTCCTCAGACAATTTACACATAACTTATGTTTAGAAACTTCTACATTTCTATCATTAATAGACATGCTATTGAATTTTTCACAATAGTAAATGAAATGTTCACCACCACATATTATACAGGATCTAAATTTACTGGAATTGCCTTGGCAAGCTGCGGCAACAAATGTTTTATTGTATCGCTCAGAACGAGGCGCTTTATCATTTGACTTCTGTGGTTTTTCATTTGTAGTATGCTTGTCACCCTGGCTTGCACAGACCATTTCCAATATGTTAGCACTATTTCTTAAAAACTCATAGAAATTATTTAATGTAGGTTTATCTGGCAAACTGTTTCTATATTCCTCCCATTTGGTGGAAGTAGTTGATTCCAATTTTTGACTAAATAGAAAGATGATCAAAGTATCCCAATTATCTGTGTTTTCATTCAAACTGTTTAAGGCTCGCATGTGCTTTGAAATGTGATCAACCAGTGATCTGAGAGATACTTTCGATTTCTTGATGGTTGTTACATTCATTAGTGAAACTAAATGATTGTGCACCAATTGTCTAGTGTTATGGTATCGATCGCATATCAATTTCCATGCTACCGCATAGTTACTTGTAGAAATTTCCAAAGACTCTATTACAGATGCCGCTTGACCCGTTAATGACAGTTTGAGGTATTGAAATTTATTTATTGCATTTAAATCGGGATTATCGTGAATTAATGAACTAAATGTGTCGTGGAACTCTAGCCATTTGTTGATATTTCCATCAAAGTTAGGTAGCTTAATTGTTGGCAACTTGATATTGCTAAAGTTCTTTTCACCGCACTGTGACTGGACACTTTCAAATGTATCTTGAGCATTATTAGATTTAAATAATATTTCTTGAGCTAAACATATTTGATTATAAAATATTGTTTCTGTAGAATCTCTATCTGAGTCCTCCGTGGCATCTAACAATTCAATTTTATCTTGCAAGACATCATAGTTACTAAATAATACTTCAATTTTATTTAACCTTAATTTTAACTCTAGGAATTGCTGTTTAGTTGTAGACTCATCGCATATAAATTCACTTAAATACTTTTTGAAGTTTGTTAACCTTCCCTTTATAGATCCCCTTTGGCGTATTAAGTCTTTTAACTCTGTGTCAGACATGTTACAGATTGAAAATGCACTGGCTTATGCCCACCAAATAATGAAAGTTAACTAAATACCTGATCTCCACGCAAACCTCACAGCTACACATGCAGCAGCTGCAAATCAGCGTCAGTAGACCACGTAGTAAGGTCCCGGCGTCCCGGTATGCCCGCCGTACAAGTCACGCGGAGCGCGGGGGAGGGTCGGCACGCGCGGGGGAGAGGTTCGTCCGGTACAGGCGTCACTCGCCTCGTGCGCCGATGTGCGCGCCGCGCCTTATGTATTTACACCTAGGTACTCTAGGTATGTGCTGAGCTGAAAACGATTTATATGATGCGCTGTAAAGCGGTGCAGAAGCTAGCAGCGTGCAGTTATGGAGAGAAATGACACAGAATATAACAGACAGAGTATACAGGGTGTCCCACGGCTATGCCACATGGAGGGAAAGTACCTTAAATCTTGTAGATAGAACATTTTACTCAAAGAAGACATTATTTGAATTTTAAAAACAATTTAAATTGCATTTATAGATTTTTAATTAATTAAATGGTTGGGCCGGGAATCGAACTTGTTCCATGACAAAAAAAAACACCCTGTAGTTTTATCATACCGATCGAAAGGTTTCATCATAAGGATTCTTTTTTGCTAAATAACATAGTGTCACGAATAAAAGGAAGACCGTGAATTTTAACATTTTATGTAAAATTTTGTTCTGAAAAGTTAAAAGCTTACATTGCCGTAAGGACATACAATTGACAATCATAACTACTTATTACTAATAAATCTACCCACTTGAGTAATACGCATCATTTAAATAAATAAATAACCACCACAAAAATACCAAAAAATCGTTAAGGAACGAAATTATCAAAAGTTATCACTTTGTATTCAAGAAGAAGGGGCTAGTTTTGAGCATTTGAAAAATTGACTAATTTTGTATTAAAAATGTAAAAATTTATGGTATTACTTTTATTTTTGATACTATGTTATTTAGCAAAAAATAATCTTTGTGATATAGCCTTTCGATCGGTAGGATAAAACTACAGGCTGATTAATTTTCTCGAGTAACAGGTTCGATTCCCGATTCAACTATGAAATTATTTAAATATCTATGAATGCAGTTTAAAATGTTTTCAAAATTCAAATAATGTCTTCTTTCAGTAAAATGTTCTATCTACAATATTAAAGGTACTTTCCCTCCATGTGGCATAGCCGTGGGACACCCTGTATAGACGTATGTACGTCCCTTTAGGCGGGAAATGCAACAAACAGCAATAACATTAGGAGACAGATAGTATTTTTGATCCCAGGGATTACAGCCTATGTAATCGTTAGACGAACGAATATGTACAATAGGTAACTGTACCCTCTTTAGAGAAATAGTAAATAGGTAACCTGCGGTTGAAACCTATGCAAATAGTGACTCCATCCACTTTACAGTTAAGCTAGACACTCGCAGAGTCGCAGCCTTAAATTCTTAGCCACACCCAATGCTCACACAAATAAAAGAACACAAAGGTACCGGAATCGGGGATGTCTAGTAGGTAGGATAAGGAACGGGCACACCTTATTACAGAGGTAGCTTGCTGCCAGGCCCTGGATTCCACTTCCAACCTCGACTGGTCCGTACTCCCGGGGTTGTGTAGACTTCTTCTTCTTTCTTCTCTCTTCTAATTATTCCGCGCTTCCCGCACGGAACAAAGTCCTGTCACGGTCGCCATATTGTATGTGTACTTCTTGAGTTTGAGAGGTTTTATGTGTTGAGAGATAATTAACTCACACAAGGATTACTTTACAACTTTATATATTATTAATTGGTACTATTGGTAGGTACAATATTTGTGTGCACTGGTTACGCTTTTACATTACTTTAATTTGAAATAGAATAGAATTAGAAATATTATCGACTGGTCGCGAGCGCGCTGTGTGGCGGAGTGTGGAGTCTGTGGAGTCGAGCGCGGCGCGTCTGCTCCCGCGCTGTCATGGCGGCCGGCCGTAGGGTTGGGACACGGCTTTAACAATGAGTCTCCTATTTTTTATCATTTTTTAATTGGAGTTAGCGTATACCTGTCATCGGTCATTTTGTGGTAGCACGAAATCAAACATCTCCTTTTTCGCACTCATTACTTTAAATGTCATTCATTTGAGCCAGGTGCTATGTTAGCTAGCACGGATAGTAAATGTTCTGCTTCAAAATTCGTTTTTTCTGTGGTCTTACCAACGACTTTAGCTTGTTTCTGTAATCGGTCGAATCTCACTCTCACGGACAAACTCGGACTCTTTTATCTACTACTCTGACTGACCACGGCTTGTTTCCAAGGACTGCGACGATTTTAACAAAGGATGACTGCATTAATTGCGGTATTAATATATCTCAAGATAACGGGCAGACGTCCTTTTTTTAGCAGGCAATTAATCTTTGACTGTATGTCTTGCTTTACTGATTTTACAACCGGCCTCTGAGATAACATTTTACGACTTTAGCCGTGAGATAAGATTATTCCCGTCAGGAAAATCGTGAAATCTAGCAGTATATAAGCTGAGACATTTTCCATTGCAAACCATTCCTAGTTCGCCGATCATAGGTTTCTGTAGTCCTAAGCCAGTTTGTTAAAATATTAATTTTTATTTTATAATTAAATAACGAGTAGTCAAACTCAAGTCTTTAATTTGGTCGACCGTACTTCCCGACACCGCTCGCTACAGCCACGACTGCAAAAACTTTACTGGCGCAGTCGGTAAAGGATACATTTGCTTGATTCACTGGTAACGTGATCAACCAAAGAAGTACACTACGAAGAAAGAAAACTTCAACGGGTCAAGCAACAACTACACGTTAACGAGTCAGCGAAGAAGAAGTTCCTGGCAGAAAAGGACATCGCATCGTGACGACCACATCTTGGGACAACAACAGCAACGGGTAACGCAGCTCATATACCTACGGCAAACTCCGAATCGGTAGGAAATAATATTCTAATTTATTATTTCTTTCCTTAATTAAATGAACAACGAAAATCATCCAGGCAGAGATTGTATTAGACAGCGGTCAATACTAATCGCCCTGTTGACTATGGTTTGTAACTTAAAAAGTAAATTGAGCGAGTTAGAAGCTTTTTATCGACACTTACTCTACGTATGTGAAGTGCATCACGAGCAACCGCAAAATTTAATGTAACAATTTTGCTTAAATTGCGAATTGAATTAAAATATATTCAGATTTTGAAACTATAAATTTGAATTGTTAAATATTGTAGTGCGAAATTTTTATATTTGCGAATTTATAAATATTGTGTATACAATATTGTGAACTCTAGGTTAGTGATAGACCTTAAATCACTTAAAATACTAAAACCACTTATACTGTGATCAGAATATTATAAAACATAGTTCATTTACGGGTATTGCATAATATTTAATTATTGGGAATCAAAATATAATTATTCTAAACCAAAGAATAATAAAAAGAAAATGTCGTTAAAGAACATTACTATTGTTCCCTTGGAGATGCAAAGCATCATTCCATTTTATTCGGGAGATTCCGAAAATAAATCTGCATTCCTCAGCCAATGCGAATACATATTATCGTTATATAAGGTAGGAAAAGAGCAAGATGAACACAATTTTCGTGTTATAATTAGTCGTCTTAAAGGAGACGCAAGAAAAATGTATAGCCATAGGCGCAATACTATTAAAACTTATGAAGATTTGAAAGATGCATAAATCAACGCTTTGGTGATCCTCACAATGAAGGTTATTTAACATTGGAACTAGAATCAATTAAAATAAAATCAAACGAAACTTAAAAAGAATTTTGTGATAGAATTTCGGATATAAAGTCTAAAATATTCTCTAAACTTGAAGAGCTCGAAGACGAAAATATGATAGAAACAAAAGAAAACTTTTATAATAATATGGCATTACGTGTTTTTAAGAAAAACTTACCAACAGAAATGGCCAGAATCCTTAACTGGAGGAGTCCCAAAAATATTGAGGACACATTAAAAATTGTGTTAGAAGAAGAAAACTTCGATCACGAGAGATTATTACAAGATAAAATTAAACATCTTTATATTTTAAACCGTAAACCGAATTTTAGAAATGACCTCTAATAAAAATGTTATTCGTCCAAAATCGCAACCTAATCTACCTCAAACAAGCTAAAGATTTAGTAATTTAAGTACGCAAGAACCAGGTCAACAGAGATCATCGTTTTATGGTAAAAAATATCATAAATATCATTTACGACCAATGCAATACAGACCTATTATTCAAATAAAAATCAAAATTATGCAAATAAAAATCAAACACCGTATTACGTAAAAAGAGAGACGCAACAACCTAATTTAAACTTTTACGAGCATAGAGAACAATCTAATTAGTCACATTCGATTCAACAAAAATTATGTGAAAATAATGAACAAAATTTTCACCCAAAAGCCTCAACTTCTTTTGCACGCAATTGATGTCTGATTTACCATATATTTACGTACCAGAAATAAATGCAAGAATAATGATAGATACTGGTAGCACAAGATCATTTTTAAGTAAAAGAATGGTTGATAAATATTTTAGGTAAAGATATAATATCTGAAGATTTTGAAGTGGTTAGTACGCACAAATTTATTTTATCTATTTAATACAGACACAAAGGTAAAATTTTATATATTCGATTTAGGATCAGAATATAAAGGATTAATTGGCAATGATTTATTATTCCAACTAAAAGCAATTATTAATTTGGAAAAAGGACAATTAATAACGGAACAAGCAGTTAATCCTATATATTTTCAGAGAAACTTAAATAATTTTCAACCTAAAATAATTGAATTGCCACCGCGAAGTAAACAAAGAATGAAAGTTCCGACGGACCTTATCAACGGTCAAGGTATTTTAAACTTTCAAGAATTAGCTAAGGCAGTTCGAATGCCCAGTGCCCTAGTTACATGCAACAAAGGTTATGCGCATACAGTGTTTCAGAACACGGCTGATAAGAAATGTACTCTCAGTATAACATCGCCTTTCCGCGTAATAAAATTTGAAAAGAAAAATGAAAACTGTTGCTCAATTAATTATTTGAAATCAAAATCTCCCCAGGAAACTGATTATATTTTAAAATTACGATTAGAACATATGAATGAAGAGGAAAATTTTAAAATTTATAACTTATGTCATGAATTTAAAGACATATTCTATTGTGAAGAAATTCCATTATCATTCACAAACGAAGTTAAGCATTGCATTAGGACACTTAATAACGATTCAATTTATGTGAAACCTTATAGACAACCGCTAGCTCAAAATGAAGAAATTAAGCGGCAAGTTTCAAAATTAATGAATGATAACATAATTAAACCTAGTCATTCACCATGGAGTGCACCTGTACACTTAGTGCCCAAGAAATTAGATGCAACTGGTGACCAAAAATATAGAATGGTAGTAGTAGATTATCGCAAATTAAATGAAATTACTTGCGACGATAAATATCCCTTGACGAATATAACTGATTTATTTGACAAATTACGAAACAGTTCTTACTTTAGCACACTCGATTTAGCAAGTGGCTATCATCAAATAGAAGTTTCAGAAGAAGATAGACCTAAAACAGCATTTAATACACAATTCGGACACTATGAATTTCTTACAATGCCTTTTGGTTTGAAGACAGCTCCAGCTACTTTCCAAAGAGCTATGGACAACATATTAAGAGGGTTACAAGGAATCCATTGTCTAGTTTATCTAGATGACGTCATAATCTTCTCTCAAACTTTAGAAGAACACATAACCAAGTTGAAAATGATATTTAAAACCTTAAGAAAAGCGAATCTTAAAGTTCAGTTAGATAAAAGAAAAGAAGTCTTGTACTTAGGTCATACAATTACGAAAAAAGGGCTAAAGCCCAACGAAGATAAAATAAAAGCAATTTTAAATTACCCAATACCTAAAAATTTAAAAGAAACTAGATCATTCTTTGGATTAATCAGTTATTACAGAGAATTTATTAAGGATTTTGCAAAATTAACTAAACCATTTACTTTAATCCTTAAAAAGAATAAAAAGTTTGAAATTACTAAATAATTTGAAGAAGCATTCGAATTATGTAAGGAATTATTAGTGAATGCTCCTTTATTACAATTTCCTGATTTTCCAAAAACATTTATACTTACGACTGATGCTTCAGAAATTGCATTAGGCGCGGTATTATCTCAAGGAAGCATAGGCAGTGATAAACCAATTGCATATGCAAGTCGTACACTTAACGACACAGAAAAACGGTATAGCACAAATGAACGTGAATTGTTAGCAGTATTGTGGGCCGTTTGACATTTTAGACCTTACCTGTATGGTCAAAATTTTTTAATTTATACAGACCATAGACCTTTACCATGATTATATTCTTTGACAGAACCAAATAGTAAATTAACTAGATGGAGACTTAGATTACAAGAATATGATTTTGAAGTCGTATACAGAAGTGAAAAACAAAATACGATCGCAGACGCTTTGTCGAGAGTTAAATTAAATAATATGCTCACTGACAATTCATCAAATAAGGAAAGTTTAAAAATTCAAGATGATAATTCATCAGTAGTAGCTAAATTTGGATCATTAGAAAAATTAGACGATCCTGAAATTACTTTAACAGCTTCAGAATTATCTGATACAGATAAAGATTTAGATATAGAAGAGATAATAGATAAAAATTAATCTATTCCAATAATAAAGCAAGCTATTGATAATAAACCAAATCAAATTATTATTATAAATTGGAATAAAAATGAACTTAATGTCTTACATATATCTCGATATAAACAGAAAATAATGGAAGTAAAGTTACCATTAAATAATGAAGAATTAATCAAAGAATTTTTGAAAAATAATTTAGAATATGGAAAGAAATATTATATTTTCTACGATAATAAAGATCAAAGAAAATTGTTTAATCAAATTATAAATGAATTATTTAAAGATAATCAAATCAAAATTACGGAATGTACAGAAAGATTAATAGTAGTGGAAGATGAAGATGAACAAATATCTATTGTTACTTCATATCACGAAGGAAAAACATGTCATCGTGGAATACATGAAACGTATGCTAGGTTAAAAAGAAATTACTTTTGGCCTTGTATGAAACAAACTATATTCGCAGTTATTAATACCTGTGATTTATGTAAAAAGATGAAATACGATAGGCATCCAATTAAAACACAATGGCAATTAACTCAAACAGCTAGTAAACCTTTCCAAGAAGTTTTTATTGATATCTTCTCTATTGAAGGAGAATCATTTTTAACAATTGTAGATTCTTTTTCTAAATTAGGACAAGCTATAAATATTAAAAGCAAATCTACTCCTGAAATCGTTAGAGCCTAAAATATTTTTCGTATTATGGTATACCAAGTAAAATTAATTGTAATCCTGGAACTGAATTTAATCACCTAATGAAGGATACATTAAACTTTAAAAAAATCGAATTACATATAAGTACACCAAATAATCCGAATTCAATGGGTATAGTAGAGAGATTTCATTCAATAAACTGAAATCTACAGATTAGCTAAATACCAACATAAAATAACAGACGCATCATCTATTATGACTTATGCAATAATATCTTACAATAATACTATACACTCTGCAACTGAGTTAACTCCATTTGAAGTAATATTTGGACAAACTAACGCTAATAGTACTTTCAATGTTAATTATTAAAAGATCACTCTAAAAGAACTGAAATTTTATATAAATACTTAGAAGAAAAGATGAAGAAAAATAAGATACGTAGACAAACCTCAGGCGAAAATATTCGTTTAAATGAAGGAGATGAAATTTATGCAAAAATAGTTAATAAAAGAAAAGGGAAAGACAAGATATGGGAAAGCCATTGTAATTGGAGATGTTGAAAGAAATATTATCCCCATAAAAGTTAGGGAACGTATTTCAAAAGTTCCAATGCGAAATGTTAAAAGACCTAATTAATATCAAAAATGGATTTAATGATGATCACCAAGGTATTGAAAAAGGAAATGTAAAATAAAATGCATCGTAAATTGATTAAAATACACACATCAAAAGTGTCTAGGGATATTTCAATTAAACCTAAATTACTAAAATTCTATTAACTTTTTGTCAAAACATGTACACATTAAAATAAACCTTGTTTAATAGACTATTTAATCTGATAATAAACTTTTAGATAAAGTTAAATTTAAAAAAAACTTAGAAGAAGAGGAAAAACTCAAACAAAATTTCAATCTTAACTTTATTTTTGAAACATCAAAACTCAAACAAAACAACAATTTTTTTTATAAAAATTCTTGAAAACTTAAAATTAATATTCCGTGGATCCACCTAAGACTCTCCTGACACATCTGCAGCGGTCCTGCATACTCAAAACAAGGGTGTCAATATCCTGTTGTAGAATACTGTCCCATAATTGCCGTTTCTGAAGCCATGAAGACCAGTCAGAGCGTTATATCCAGGCTTTGGTCATGTTATCGTGTCACGGAGGAAGTGGTGGAACGGCACCGAGGACCTCAACGCATTACAACACATGTACAGGACCGATTCATAGTAAATGCTGCACAAAGTCAACTAAATGCAGCGGCGATGCAATTGGTTCAAAGGCTACAGAGAGAGTATGGTTTGCTGGTAAGCGGTCAAACTTTGAGAAGGCGCACACTGGTTTAAAAGGCCAATCTAGCTGGACAATGGTGCCGATTCTCTTGTGCACAAACTATCGTAAATTTAAGTTAAGTGCATCTTTCTCTTTCCTTTTAATTAAGAAAAGGACAGAAGATCAAATATTAGTTAAGTCCTGTCAAATTTAGACACTCCATAGATAATTTAGACGCAATTTAAAAACATGACGTCCAAATATACGTCAATTTTCATCAAGCGCTGTCTAATTTGACAGGATTGAACTAAAATGTATCTTCTGTCCTTTTCTTTAAGAAATGGAAAGAGAAAGATGCACCTAACTTAAATTTACGATAGTTTGTGCACAAGAGAATCGGCACCATTATTATTTAAGGCATAAAATTAGCTCTAAGTCTTCCATCTATTCATCATTTGTAGAAATCCATAAAAATATACAGATATTAACCCTAATTCCGACAAAAAAAATATAACTAGTATTACCTGACCTCTCTTTATAAATATTTGGTACGTGACGCGAGGTCAATTTAAATTGGATATATCATTTCACAAAGAATCTATTTCCTACAAAAGTGTGAACAAGTATTTTAATTAAATTCATGTTAAATTAGTAAAAATAAGCAGGTAATTAAAATAAAATAATAAGTATGCACATAATACATTGTTTTTTTATTTATTGAACTTACAATCCAATACTTATATAGCTAATGAGTTTTTTTTTTTAAGTTTTGAGTGCTAATCAGATTCATCGAAGCTCTCTCAAACAAAATCTATTCGAAATATATTAAACCAACTGTGTATTTTAGTTCCCTTTGACGTGTTTAACCCATTCTTCAAAAAACTCCCTTCTTCCCACTTTCTGAAAAAAAAAACAGAAGTGCAACTATGCGCAGCTTACAACTTACATAATATTAAACTACAAGGATGACACTACATCATATCAAAGTTACAGCCTCAGCCTGGGGTCAAGAGGGGGCAAGTTATTCCTACTCTGTTAATTATAAAATACTCATTAAAAACAGCGATTTATCGTATTCAACTCCATTTTTTTTTTAGGAAACAATATAGTATTTGTAATAATTAATAGGTTAGAAGAGTGTACATACCATCAACTTCACGATCCATCATTAAATATAAAATAATTTTGATTACACTCGGTTTGCGATTTTGCAACGTTAAATGCGGAATAGTGAATAATTTCGTTGAAAATTACCCTCATGTCTACATTTGGAAATTTATTTCTAATTATAGGAGGATATTTGGATAAATTTATTACCTGCATAGTAACCTAGGGTTATTCAGCTATAGTTTTCGCTAGCACAGTGGAAGAAATGCGGTGACCCTTTTTGTCCAGCTAGATTGGCCTTTTAAACCATTGTGAGGCGACTGCATGAAGTCAATCTACGTGCTCGTAGGCCATTTTGGGTATCAGCACTAAGGAGAGGTAATCGAGGAAGAAGATTACAATGGGCTATTGCACACGAAAACTGGAACCATTCTCAATGGTCACTTGTGCTTTTCACTGATGAATCTAGGTTTGGATTTCATCCTGATTCGCGAAGAGTACGCGTTTGGAGAAAACCTGGACGTTGGAATCGACTGCAGCACCCACAACAAGTTCATGCATATTAAGGTGGCACGATTATGGTTTGGGCAGGAATTCGTCTCGGCGGTAGAACGGACCTCGTTTGGATACAAGGCAATATGACTGCTCGAAAATACCGAGATGAGGTGCTAGAGCCTGTAATCTTGCCCCACAGACAGCAAATGGGACAAAATTTCCAGCTAATGCACGACAATGCCCGTCCACATACGGCGCGTATCGTTACAAGTTGGTTACAACAGCATGTTATCCAAGCTTTAGACCGGCCTGCACAATCCCCTGACTTAAATCCTATTGAGCATGCCAGGAATATGCTTCAGAGAAGAGATCGTAGGAATTTCCCTGTTGATATTGTGCATCAAAACCAGCTTTTCTTGCATCTTAGCAGGATTTGGAACAGTACTCCACAACAGGATATTGACACCCTTGTTTTGAGTATGCCAAACCGCTTCAGATGTGTCAGGAGAGTCTTAGGTGGATCCACGAATTATTAATTTTAAGTTTTCAACAATTATAATAAAAAAAAAATTGTTTTGTTGTTTAGGTTTTAAAAGGACACGGGCGATTCTGGGCCTTTTACATTACACGAATGAAAACTTTACCAATATTCTTTTCAAGATTTATTATTTTTTACCATAAATTATCTAGATATTTAGTTATGGGATAATAAATTAATTATTCATTCAAAACATTACTGACTGTCTGCACTTCCGGTTTTTAACAATGTTGCCAAATGAAATATGTTAATCGATCAGTTGAAATAAGATTATAATGGAAATGTAAAACAAAATAGAGAAAACATTATCTGCAGAAGAAACACTGAATCATGATTTCATCTGTTGACATGTTTTATAATAATATAAATAATTGTTTTTATTTTTAAATATCGCACAAAATAATGTTTAATCAATGAAGTTGCAATAAATTATATATTTTTTTATTATACAGGCCACACAGTACAAACTCATGTCAATGTCACATCTAAAGTCAAACAAATCATTTACTTCGTTGGTTTTAAACTTGCAATAGTGGATGTTTTGTTGTGTTTCCGTGCGGTTTTATTTTTTGATTGGTATTATTTTACGACTTTGGCTACGTATAAAGGATTCTGACGGTTATTATTTTGACGAACGACCTACGCATTTCTTACATCGGACTGATAAGTTATCTTGGATTACGAAGTAAAATTAATACAATCAGTGATCAACATCTTCATTATATTAACCTGGTGGCGTAATTCATCTGTAGGTATGCGCTAAATAGAAGAGGAATGAATTCTTTCAGTTAGGCAGCAATGGATGGCACGCAGTCGTAAGTAATTTATTTCAAAATAAGTTCACATGGTCATAAACTGTTACTGTTACTAAAATACTTCTGATTTATATTTACTCAAACCAAGGCTGATCATAATGAAAACATCCAGTCAATAATCCATAATTATCAATTCAAGGCGTTTATTTCAAAACAAACAAAGCTAATTTTGTACAGACTAATAACATCCTATATTTTTATTTTTCTCCCATGTAGAAATTGTAAATATTGGTATTTTTTTTAATAATAGTAATATCATATCATAAATTAATAATGCAAGAATCATTGCTGTATAGTCAAACCCAATAATGTATGGACCTTCGCCCGTCTTCTTTCAAAAATAAAGTTAAATTGAAATTTTGTTGAGTTTTTCCTCTTCTTCTAAGTTTTTTTTTAATTTAACTTTATCTAAAAGTTTATTATCAGATTAGATAGGCAATTAAACAAGGTTTATTTTAAAGTGTAGGTGTCTTAACAAAAAGTTAATAGAATTTTAGTTATTTAGGTTTAATTAAAATATCCCTAGACACTTTTGATGTGTGTATAATTTAATGTAAAAGAAAATTATAAAAATGACATTGAAAAAATTATGTCACAATTGTATGAAATAAATGGAATAATGTAAGAAATTTTAAATGGCATTGAAATTATTATGTCATAAACTGAATTATATGAAATAATGTATGAAAATTTTAAGTGACATTGAAATAATATGTCAGAAATGTTTAAAAAGAAATGTATGTAAAATGATGTATGTGAAATGAAAAACGTATCAAGTACAAAATGTAAAAGTGGAAGTGAAGTGAAAAAGTGGAAGTGAATATATTATAATGACTTTAAGTATGTATATGTGTATACTTTAAGCATTACAAAAATTGTAAAATAATTTTAAGTGATATTGTTAAGAATAAGTTGCAAAATGTGGTATATTATAAGTTTATAACAATATTGTAAATTATGTTAAGCATTTAAAACATTACACTTTTGAAAAATGGTGAAGGATAATAAGGATGGATGAGACATTCCGGCCTCTGAGATAACATTTTACGACTTTAGCCGTGAGATAAGATTATTCCCGTCAGGAAAATCGTGAAATCTAGCAGTATATAAGCTGAGACATTTTCCATTGCAAACCATTCCTAGTTCGCCGATCATAGGTTTCTGTAGTCCTAAACCAGTTTGTTAAAACATTAATTTTTATTTTATAATTAAATAACGAGTAGTCAAACTCAAGTCTTTAATTTGGTCGACCGTACTTCCCGACACCGCTCGCTACAGCCACGACAGCAAAAACTTTACTGGCGCAGTCGGTAAAGGATACATTTGCTTGATTCACTGGTAACGTGATCAACCAAAGAAGTACACTACGAAGAAAGAAAACTTCAACGGGTCAAGCAATAACTACACGTTAACGAGTCAGCGAAGAAGAAGTTCCTGGCAGAAAAGGACATCGCATCGTGACGACCACATCTTGGGACAACAACAGCAACGGGTAACGCAGCTCATATACCTACGGCAAACTCCGAATCGGTAGGAAATAATATTCTAATTTATTATTTCTTTCCTTAATTAAATGAACAACGAAAATCATCCAGGCAGAGATTGTATTAGACAGCGGTCAATACTAATCGCCCTGTTGACTATCGTTTGTAACTTAAAGTCTCAAGTCTTTAATTTGGTCGACCGTACTTCCCGACACCGCTCGCTTCAGCCACGACAGCAAAAACTTAACTATCTCGTAGTGCACACTGCCAAGTTTACTGTTTTTTTTTTAATGTTTTGGTGTAATATATTATGTAATGCACACTGCCACGTTTATAGTGTTTTTTTATTTTTAATGTTTTGTATTGATTATTTTGATGGTGGCGTAATGGTGATAGTTTTAATATAAAACATAAAAGGTTCTGGGTTCGATTACCGGTCGAGACAAAATTAATTTATATAAATGGCATGATTTGTAAGTACATACTTTTAGTCTCGGTAGGAAATCTGGTTTTTGGTCTTTTTATGGAATGCGTGCTTACTGTGCTCGTTTTGAGTTTGCTTAGCGTGATGGGTTAAATAAGCTTATTTATCCTAGAGTAGAGTGCAGCCATCCTTCATAAAAAGCAGGAAGTATTGTGCTCTTATCCCAAAAGCGAGCAGAAAATCTTCAAATGACGATTCATCTACGGCTCTGATAATGAAACCCGGCAGATTCCAATTCGACATAGGATAGATAAAGAATCATCACCAGTGGCTTCGCTGCTATTATCGATGGAAATTCTCAACCTGCTATCCGACGATGAAATAGTAGATGCCCAAGAAGCAGTCACTGCATCATTATTCGTCCACTTACTCCACTACCTGCGCTAAATTTGACACAATCTGTGGCCACTTCACAGCAGGCTCCACCTCCGACAACACCTCAGTCTTCAGCGCCTCTTTTAACATCAACACGCTAAAGTTGTAACAGCATTATGTAAAACTATACCGGATCCAGCATGTTCTGTTGTGTACTTTAATATTTTTTTACAAGCCTCGAATTGGTTCACTACCTGCGAGAATAGATGGGAATATTTTTACTCGGAACTACAGGGTGGCTAGAAAGAATAGCGAATGTAAAAAAATCATAAAAAAACTAAGTACAATTCACATACGAATTTTAATTTCTACAAAAAATTACATCTGATAAATTCACATCTTAAAAATAACATCATCCAGACGTGCACCATCGCGCTGCAAACATTCTTCAAATCTGAACCTTAGCAAGTTGGTAAAAACTCGCTGGCATTGGCACATTGCACGGGGAATATCTGCCACTTCTTTCCGGATATTGGTCATCAACTGGCCAATCGTTGCTGGGTTATTAGAGTAAACTCAACTTTTTTGGTATCCCCACAAAAAAAAGTCCAGTGGTGTAAGATCCGGACTTCTAGAAGGCCATTCAATGTCACCTAGGCGCGATATCAGTTTCTCAGCAAACATCTCGTTTACGACCGCCAAAGAGGCATTAGCTGTGTAGCATGTCGCGCCATCTTGTTGAAACCATGTCGCACGATTGTAGGCTTCAAGGTGCAGTTGTGGAAAGAACTAAATCTCTAAACATGGCTATGTATCGGTCAGAATTTACAGTGACAGATTGGCCTTGTCGATTTTTAAAAAAGTGGGGTCCGATTATTTCGTGCGCTGACATGGCCGCCCAAACGGTTACTTTCGGCGAATGATCGGCTTTTGATGTTTTGCACGTGGATTTTCTGCAACCCATTACCGGCAATTGTGTTTGTTAGCGGCTAGACTGGCGGACTCGTTTACCAAAGAACATAAGATAAAAGCAGAGCGACGAGTATTTTGGAGTGACTCAACTACCGTACTCCATTGGATAAATAACGACGCACGTAATTATAAAACTTATGTGGCAAATTGATTAGGCGAAATTGACGACCTCACACAAAAAACTGTGTATTTTTGTCGCTCGTTATGATGTAAAGTAGCAGAATGAAAAGGTTCGTCACTTTTTAAAGTGATTTGATTAATGTGTCGCAAGCACATATTTCCTTTAGAAACTTTGTCACTAATTAGACTATTGCAAAGAAAATTATGACTAACTGTTCTAATAAAGTAGACTTTTATTTTATAATGTGTTATCTATTACAAATTTATATAATATATATATATGTGTAATATTGTAAGGTTAGATTACTAACTTAGCTCAAAATTGCGCTTGTGGTGTTTACCTTTAAGTGAGTGTTACATTATTACTTTGTTATAAAATAGTTTTAAGTACAGTTATTGGTGTAAACATTCGTTGGTGAACCAAATAAATAAAATAAAATAAAATAAAACTGTTCAAAAATAAAGATCCAATTTATTCAGGTCTAAGTTGATTGTTGAATATTGTTATTTTTTTTTTTAATAAGTTTTAATAAACTAAAACCTTCTTGTTATTTTTTTAAAATGATTATAACTATAGTCATTACTAGTCAGTCACGGTTAAAAAAAAAAGTTAGCTTATTTTGAATTGAAAAATATCGTGTTTTTGTAACACCTTTTTTTTCACAATGAATATTGTAAACTTGTATCACTATCTTTGTTGGTTTACCTTGCGTGTTGTATAGTGTATTTGTTTAAAGGATAAATGTTCCGTTTATTCACTGCACTTTTTGACACCTGTAATTTGTTTTACAATACCATTATTGAGTTTTTTCATCATTTTACATTGTTTTAGCTGAAATAAAAACTTAGAAGCAAAGTTTGTTTTTAACTTATAATGACATTTATAAAAATGACATTTAGTTTTGGTTTTGAAGTTTGACAGTTCTTTCTTGGTCGTTTAGAAACTTTGAGTCATAGTAGTATGGAAAGACGAAATTATGTATCGAGTGTTTTGTAGTGTGTTTGGCTTTGAAATTCAATATCCTTCCGGAATTGTCGTTTCAGATTCTTATGCGGTAATTGTTTAGCCAGTTCTTGATAAAAAAGTAATTTTCGGTGTTCAAAATTAGTGTATTCGTAATAATCGATATTAAAATCGATATTTCGTTTCTAGACGAAACCTTCTAGAAGGAATGCGTCAATTGAATTGTGACGCTGCCATTTTTTTCCTGGTCTGGGCGACGACAACGTCGATATATTTTCTTCTAAATAATTTTGGTAATTTCCTCATCTTATTTCGATAGTATAGTCGTTTTATTTTTATGTATAATGCATCCTGTCCGCCGTGTAGTGTTTTCATGGTTGTATTTTGCGTATTTCCATAGATTTTGTGTCGGCGTCCGACACGTGGTATCTGGGTACACGGTTACTGCACGCCCCTGTTGTAGGCAGTAGACCGTAGTTAAGCCGCCTTCGCAGCCTCCGAGTGGAGTGTAGCCGGCCCCAAGCAAGACCTATTTTCCCTGGTGGTGAGTTTTCATATTTTCCTTGTTACGTTTTGAGTACTTTGTTGTTCTGTGTTAGTAACACACGGGTTTTCCTACAGCCTACGCTGCCAAGTGAGTTGGAGCCGAACGGGACCGTAATTGGGTTTCCAATTAAGACTCCATCTTCCCCGGCAGGTTAGTGTCTTGGACTAAAATCCCCCCGTTGTGATTATTTTATTCCACACGGTTCTAATGTGTTGTGTATTGTGTTCTGCAGAGTAGGGTGACACCCCCAGGTCGACATTAGGTCACACCGGCCGCGCCACCAAGCCTCCCTCGGTGAGTTTTTCTTAATTCTTTCATTTTTGTTGTAGTGCTGTGCGTGGATGTAAATTTTCAACCCTTTCCGTTGCTTTTTCAATGGGCAACATTACCATTATCTACCTGTTCTAAACATTTTATAGAATAAATAGAATTATATTTCGTTTTGGATAAATTGTGAATAAGTAAAAGTGGACCTTTTGGAATAATAGTTTATTCATTCTTTACATATTAGTGGATTATACACAAATAATAATAACATATTAGGTCGTGCGGCTCGGTGAGTTAAGACCGGTTGCACGCTACCTTAATACCGCGATAGTGTTACTGTCATTTCTGCACAGTGCCCTCATTTTAGTTTTTGTTTAGCTTTCTCCTAAGACATTCTTTTTTCATTATTCTCAGGAGGCTGTTTATGTATATGTACTGTATGTGTACTGTACTGGAGGGTCCTGAGACCCTTGTCCGGACCCAATGTCGGGTTAAGGTCTGACCCCTGCTCGGACCCCCTGTTTTGTTTCGAGCTGACCTGCTGCTTGACCGGCCTGCCTGTCGTCCGGCCCAGGTTCAGTAATATGCTGTAGCAAGGTACTCCGGATTCGCTTGTTTTAATTTTAACTAAAGAACTTAGCAATTTAAAATAAAATTTAAATTTAATTCAGACGTGATCAGCCAAACGCCAACAGGGCCCTATCTTTTTTTAATTTAAGATATTTTTAAAAACAAAGTTTTTAAATAAATGTATTAATTTTTTTCAACTTTTATTTTTTTTGGTTCTTACAACCCCCTCTTCACCTTTTACCCCCTATCCCGTTACATTTTGTCGTTTAAATAATATACTGCTATTATGCCGAGACCTTTAAATGTTGAAAAAAGAGCGGTTATTATTGGCGGACATGAAGCTGTCTACAATATCAGTGAGATATCTCGTAGTCATAATATTACCAGAGATAGTGTGAGATTTTGGATGACGAGACACAACGAAGAAGGTGCACTTTTGATTATCGGCACACTTATTCTGGTCGTCGTTCTAAAAGGCAATTTGAAGAAAACGGCTTTACGCCAATAAAATATTTCTTAACATTTATTTGCATTACACAAAATGGGATTAATTGTAGACGACACGCAAAAATGTTGCTGACACCAGCTCATAAGGAAGCACTTGGGAAGCACGTTTAAGATTTGCAGAAGCTTATTTAGACTTTGATTGGAGTACCACTATATTTACAGTGGGCGGATCAATTTGTTGAGATACAATGGTACGAGCTATACAGAAGATCATGTAGTCCCTGTTTTTAGTTCTAGGCGAATCCCTGTCAACATATGGGGGTGGATGTCAGCGGATAGAGTAGGTGAACTCAGTCTTTGGAAGACAGTATGTTGCCAAGTGTTCGTACCGTATATCCAGCTGATGAACTGCCTCAGATCAGCTATGTCCAGGACAATTCTCGCACGCACACTGGGGCGTATTGTGAATGAATGGTTTAACCGGCGCACATAGGGGTATTTGACCAAAAAAAGCGGGCAATATTCAACAAGATCAAAGTACAGTAATACCTACAGGATCAAGTAGAAATTAGGGTCGTCCATCGAAAACATTTAGTGATTTATGTGATCGCAGTAAAAGGCGAAGAGTTGAGACCCTTAAAGATGAGGGTGACTCTCAACAACTGTTATATGCGAGTCAAATGAAGCTTCGAGAATGTGGTTAAAATCAATATTGAAAACTTCTCATGTTTTTGTAACGAGACAGCAAAGCTGTACGTTGATTTAGATCCTTGGCTTCCGATGTCACCCACGGTGCATAAAATACTTGCACACGGACCACTTGTGGTTCAACATGCCTTATTTTTTACCTATTGGAACTCTTTCGGAAAAAGCAGCTTAAGCAAGAAATAAACACCTTCGCCAATATCGACTCAATTATGCACGAAAGTTTTCTCGAGAGCAGTGCAACCAAGACGTTCTGAATAGGTTGCTTCTTACATCTGACCCGTTTATAAGCAGTATTAGGCCAAAACGCCCAAAGAAGTCGAAACCCTTCAGTACCGCGGCTAGGGAAATGCTAATGCCAATGCCAAGTGAAGTTGAAGTCTCAACTGAAGATGAAAGTAGAATGGATTCTGGCGATGAAACTGAAGCAAGTAGTGATTCCTGTTAGTTGCGGAATGTTTATTATAATTACCGTGACCCTGGAACATAAAGGGCAATCGAAGGAACATGAGTGGGTTTTAGTCAGTAAGAGTCTGACACGCCCCGAGCAGTCATTGGATGATTTACCACTCACGAAAAAAAAAATCCTTAGTTTAGAACTAATTGATTGATTCATCCATGTCACAAAATTTGTTAATATTAGATAAGTATAATTTACTTTACGACTTTTTTTTTAAACTAAAATAATATCATCAAATGAGTAAAAATACATTCTACATAGCGATTTTTGACTAATAAACAGGATAAGAGCATAAAATTATATTGTCCGGTTTTTTTGGTCAAATACCCCTATGTGCGGCGTGGTGATGTAGTGGCGAAAACGTGGCGAGCGATGTCTGCAGATTTCTCCTTGCCGGCTTCCCGCCGTGGGATCTGGAGGCAACAGTCCTTGCACACACGTACGAGTGGCGCGTGGAAGTGCAACGCCGGGGTGAAGTCCCGATGCCGCGGGTTATCGCGGCACGGCTCACGGAGCTCCGGCGAGATCTCATGGCGGAATGGAGACAACGACTGTCGCAACCTAGTGCTGGGCACGCCGTTATAGCGGCGGTAAGACCCCTCTTTGAGGAGTGGCTAGAGAGGCGTCATGGCACTCTCACGTTTCGCTTGACACAGGTCCTCACCGGACTTGGTCAGTTCGGGAGGTTCCTGTGTCGGATTCGGGCGGAAGCGACGCCTGATGTCACCACTGCAGTAACGGTCGCCTGGAGGACACGGTCGAGCACACAGTGGAGGTGTGCCGCGCATGGGCGGAGCATCGACGTGTCCTCGTAGAGGCGATCGGCGGCGGTGACCTCTCGCGCCCGGCGCTGGTTCAGGCCATGCTTCGGGGCGAGACGGAATGGGATGCCATCGCCTCCTTCTGCGAAGCAGTTATGCTAGTGAAGGAAGCGGCGGCGCGCGAGAGGCAACGACGAGCCTCTCGCCCCGGACTAAGACCCAGGCGAAGACGTCGAGAGTCGCAAGACGACTACCGGCCACCGTAGGCGCGGTTCTGCGGATGGCGAGCGATGGGTAGCTCGCTGCCCGGCTGGGACCAGGACCGCGTAGACGGCGCGTTTTGTTCCACGCGCGCCTCAAAGAGAAGGAGTCAGCACAGGAAGGGGCCCAACAGGGCCAACGCCTGCCGGGGTTGCGGAATGTTTATAATAGTTACCGTGACCTCGGAACACAAAGGGCAATCGAAGGAACATGAGTGGGTTTTAGTCAGTAAGAGTCTGACACGCCCTCCCGTCGCACCCAGGACGGGAGCAGTCATTGGATGATTTCCCACTCACCAAAAAAAAAAAATGTCTGCAGATTTAAACCCTATAGGTAGCCAACTTTGGAGCGCCGCCGCGCTCACGCGCCTAATAAAATTTTCGTTAGTGAAAGTTTTGTACACGTAGATTTGCAGACAATACTTAATATTATCACTGAACGTTTGGTATTAGTTCAGAATGAGATTTTGCTTACATTGAACAGTGAAGAGTTACAAAATATATCTTTATTTTCAAAATGGGGATTTGATGGCAGTAGCGGCCATAGCTCCTATAAACGGGCTTTTTATGGTCTAAAGCCAGTGAGACTGCCTATTAAGAAAAAGCAGACTCGTTAAAACAAGAAAAATGTAACAGAGTTTCAGACATGGAGAAGGTCGCAGAAACCAAGAGAACAATTCAGGCTCAATTCCGAGAAAGACTAGGCTTGATAGAGGACGAGCCCAAACCAAGATTTGGAAATACCAGTGACGGCAAAATCGCGACGCGATTTTTTAAAAATGCCGCAGTTTCTGCAGAAATTACTAAGCTGGGATACAAAGAATGCATTATATTGTCATGTCATCTGGCTATGACATTGATGTGGAAAAATTCCGCACATATGCAACTGACACCGCCAAATATTTTGTGCAATTTGCAAATTCACAGGCCAGAAATAGTAAAAAAAGGCCTTTTTGCCAATAGGCCAACTAACGGAAGAGGCCCAAGAAGCCTGGAATAAAGACTTTAAGAAAATCAGAGAACACCACTCTCGTAAACGTAGTCGCAAGAAATCGAACACTGATATTTTCAATCTGTTACTCATATCATCAGATCCTGTCATAACCAGCAAAAGGAAACTGCCAAAGAAAAAGCTGATTTAACTGCCTAAAGAAGCTCTAGATCTTCATTTCATCCGCCAGATACCACCATCATTTCATCCGCCAAGAGAAAATGCTACGGATGATGATACAGAAGGTGATTCTGACTTTAACGATGACAGTGACTATTTCGTTGCCTAGGGTAGTAATAATATTCAATATGAAACTTATTATAAATATGATTTTGATTGTGCATAGAATATATATCTATATCGAATCTTATACAAACAATTTCCTTTTTTTTTCATCAACCTTATCGTGTCACCATCAAAATATCGACCCCAAAGAATCATTCTGAATTAATGACACATTTTAATAATCCTTCCCCACTGTGCGGCGTCGACAGCGATTGCGCGCGACGTTGCCACTCTAATGTAAACAAACACTAGTCAACTTATACGCGTGCGCGCGAATGTAATTCGGGCTTTTTTATTAAACTAATAATCGCTTAAAACGTGTTGCAATGGACTGTACTCATCAGCTATTATACTAGTGTACCTATGTTAAAATGGACAATTATAATAACAAATTCGGCTTGAATAGGGTATTTTACTGTTTATGAGAAAAAATCAAAAAATATAAAAGCAGCCGAAAAGTGTTAGTATTATTTCATAAAATTTGAAAATAATTTAAAAATTAAATTCAAAGTTTTAAGTTTTTTTTTTATCTGTTCTTGAACGCAATGAAACAGCAGCCACTTTGTTATTACATCATTCAGCTCAGGTGACAGCCGTCGACTGTCAACTGGACGGCACCATCTATTTGTTTTTCAATACGATCTTTATTATAAAATATACTTTTTCATGAAAGTTATTGTGAAAGATATTTTAGATGGCTAATGCACATAGGTACTTACATCAAAGTGATATTTACTAAAGTTTAAACGGGTTTTATGATGTAATAGTTGGAATACTCTTTTCACAACTTTAAACTAAGTTTTTCTTAAATTTGAATCAGTTAGCACTAGAATTCACAATTTGGTCGATGTTTTCACACTTGTGTTCTTGCATTCCGGAACGCACACCGACGGTAAGTCGAACAATAACTATTTTTTGAGATAAAAACAAATAATAATGATATAAAGTGCCAGCGCATTTGGTTACTTACTTAGCATAAAAACATCACAACGCCAGAGTAAATATGACGCCCACGGTGTCCTGCATTTTGGAAATTTCCGCGCGAAAATTGAAAATACAATTTTTTAAATGCGTTTTTAGGGTACTTAGCGTTAGAATAAAAATTTTGGATTTTATTTAGTGGCTTTTTAGTACTGTAGTAGCTATTTGGAATACTTAAAAAAAAGAGTGAAATACCCTATTGAAGGCAAAGACGCCGCTGCGACCTGAACGTAACCTTACGCAAAAATGTACGACAAAAACGAAAACATATACGCGTGTGTTTAAATCCGAACAATATGTGAAAACACAGTGGTTGTGTGGTTGTGAGTGGGTAACAAAAGAGTCAAAATACACGGAAAACAAAATAGATTGCTATTTTGTTTTCCGTGTATTTTGACTCTTTTGTTTGAAGCGGGCGCGCCCGGCGAAGGTGAGACAGCTTTGGCTGAAACGGTCGTTGAAGACCTAGCTCATCTTTCAATGAAGATGAAAAAATATGCACAGTTTCGGTATCATTTGTTGAATAAACTGCAATTAGCGTCTATCGGGCGACAAGACATTTGTAAAGCACTAGATTCCAGGTCTATACGCGAGTTCAATGACCGTGTCGACGAAAACAGGCATATTTTACGAAGATTAATAGATTGGGTAGTATTTTGTGGTTCTTTTCAAATTGATTTAAGGCGGCACAATGAGTCTCCGGAATCCCTGAATCCCGGAATATATAGAGGTTTAGTAGATTTTGTAGCCGAGACTGATTTAGCTATGAAGCAGCATTAAATCAGCAGCCGTTTTTAAACGTACTTAAAATCAATTCAAAACGACATTTACGAGGTTTGCTTATGTGAAATACAACAACAAATTAAAAAACCAACTTTGTTGCCATTCAAGCAGATGAGACTACAGATTGTTCTACAATTCAACAATCAGTATTCATTGTGAGGTATGTTTATGATGGTAAAATATATGAGAAATTTATAATTTTTTTGCACACGGCAGACATATTAGCGTCAGAGATACTGAATGAGCTGGATTCGTTAAATATCGATAAAAATAAATTGATTGGGCAATGTTACGACGAAGCTTCAGTTATGAGTGGGAATTCAAATGATGTGCAGAAAATTGTAAAATATACTCGTATATACCCATATGTATATTACGTGCACTGGTTGAGGGGCCTCTTGAGTTGGTGTTCATAACAGTTTTTTTGATTGATTCATAATGCTGTAAAAAGTTTCTTGCAACCTGCACCCCTTATTTTTTGTTTTTTACGCGTTCGCCAAAACGATCGAAATTCCTAAAAGACTACCAGGATCCAGGATACCAGCCGCTCCACAGACCAGATGAAATAAGAATACACGGACAGTGATAGTTATTTACGATAACTTGCTTGCACTCTTTCGGGGGTGAAAGAATGCAAGCAAGCTATAACACCAAACAGTGATTCGAACACATTCAATCAGGCTCAATCGCTTCTTTCATATTTGAATAATTACGACTTCTTGTATTGGCTTAATTTCTTCGCAACACTAATGCCTCATTGTGAAATGCTATTTAAATTTTTACAGACCCGATCTATTGACTCGATAAAATTATTAACGAGTGAAAAAACAATAAGCGAGTTGTAACGCAGTGCCGCCGCCTTCGCCAGCGAACCGTATAATGTCAGTTATTCGGCAATGCGAAAAAAAATATGTGACGTAGTAAGAAAGCAAATAAAGGACATATTTGTGTATACTGATCATCTGTTAGCGTCAAAACTTTTTTCGTCAAAAGTTTTGGTTGTAGTTCTCAAAATTGCCAGTAAGGCAATTTTGAGAACTACAACCAAAACTTTCCGGAAGAAGAATTCAAAAAGTGGTTAAAACATACGATTTTTTCACCCGCCTCTGCCAATGATCAAATTCGTAAAGGTAAATGGTATATTTTTGAAAAGACCATGCCCGATTACATTGTTATATTTTTTTTAATAGGCACTCCGACAGACGCAGACAGAGTGAATCAAAGAGTACAGAATATATATGTAAATGCTATGAAAGAGTGAATGAGTGGTGACATTTTAGTTTTTTGGAATATATATTTTTCATTCGGTTTTTGTTTGAATTATTTTTGTTGATTTGAAGCTTAGATAATTATATACTTATACACTACCACAAAGCAGTTTTATCTTTTACTTTTGAGTGTCTGGAGACATCATTCGCGTCTTCATTCAACTCGTTGATGTATCTGGTCCGGGTGTTTTCATCTGATAACGTTTATTATAAAATCATATTTTTAATTTGTTTCGTAAATATAATAATAAAAAGCTGTATTTCGATTATTTGGTTATCACTATTGTGACGATCGTTTCAATATTAAATTAAAAGAAAACCGCAACCACACCGCATCACTATAATTTAGCCGGATAAACATTACGAAACAAGTGGCTTGAAATTAATTTTATAACACTACTAGCTGACCCGACAGACGTTGTCCTGTCAACTATATTGAATTCGAATTGACATACTACCTACCTACTTTGCTATACGCATACAGAAAAATTCATTCAAATCGGTCAAGACGTTTAGGAGGAGTTCAATGACATACACACGCACAGCAGAATTATATATATAAAGATTTAAACTATCCTATCTCTCAAGATGGATCGAACTGCACATGGTGTGCGAATTTTATTATAATCGGTTAAGTGGTTTAGGAGTCCATTGAGGACAAACATTGTGACACGAGATTTATATATAATAAGATAATTTCACGTGTAAATGTTTGGTTTTCATGCATTGTAAAACTGAACATTTACACGTTAAATAACTGGTCAAATAAGTGTTATAAAACTAATTTCGAGGCACTAGTTTCGTAATGTAAATCCGGCTTTAAAGGTATTCGTTATCATTAGTAACACAACTATCAGGCCAAAGGACATGATTCCAGACCGAAAAAATAAAGCATGATTGAATGATCAAAACAATGACAGGTACTGCAATGTCAACAGAAAGTCTTGTTTTTATTTTTTTATATCCAGTGCTTCATATGATTTAACATAATTACATCTTTATCATTCATAATAATTCTAGTTTTTATTTATTAGAGCAATACTGTAATATATTTTATCTGGGCCATTCTGGGGCACCGACATGGTTCTTGGGCATCGAAAGCGACAATGGTTCAGCCGTAGATGTCATTTCAAATAATACCTACAATTCTTATTTCGAGGAAGTTCCATTGTCCGACACAACAATTTATTAAGTTTTAAAATGATAAGTTTAGGTTTTATTATTCAGTATAAATGCGGTGATATGAAAATAGTGCTAATTTTTTAAGACGAGCGACAAAAAAACTGTCTCCTTTGGTACACCTTTGTGACCCGAGAAAGGACAGAGGATAGTTTTCATCCCAGAAATCCCCCGGGAACGGGAACTCCACGCGGATGAAGTCGCGGGCAAAAGCTAGTATATAAACAAGTACCTGACCTTAACTATGAAAGACGATTTTTTTATTATGTATATCTTTTTTTTTAATGTAAAAATATTGATAAAGTTATAGTTAAGATATTATTATATTTTGATTGATTGATTTTGTCCATAATAAATGTCTTTATATGTATATTTTATGATTTCCTAAATAGAATGTGGATAGGTCGGATTTTAATAACGACCCATCATTATCAATGTAAACCCTATGCGTATCAATTGCTAAAAGTTAAAGTTAAACGTTTTAATAAGTTAAATTACAATGAGCGATTGCCAAAGTATTACATCTATACGCGGAAAAGATATTTTAGTGCATAATGGCTTATCATTTACATAGCAAACGAGATAATAAATACTATTGGCGTTGTGCGAGGCGCAATACACCTAGTTGCAATGTGAGTATCTCTACTTTGTTCAATGATCAAACTCTTTCTGTAATGCCAAATAGTTATAGAGCATATGCATTTACCTGATCCAGATAAGCTTATTGAAATGAAATTAAAAACAATATAAAAAAAAAGCTAGTCATCCGATGGGTACTTCATCAAAGATAGTTCAAAGATGTATTCAAGAAATACCAACATGTAGCTTCCTCTACATGCCTAATAAATATGCTACTCGTATGCTAGCACATCAGCATTGCCTTTAACGGTACAGGATTCCTGTGGAATTTACTGAAATAGAATTACATTTTTTCGCGGGTAGGTGCACAAAACGTAAAGACGCGTTTTGTTTTCTCAACATGTTCAGCTCAAGTACGCTTACTTAACTTAAATAATTAAATGGATGGATAAAACAGTCAACGTGAAATAACTCAGTTCTGCACCACCTGCCCGCTGTTGCACTTGCACTAGAGTCACTTGTTCTACACTTCACTAATAGAAAAAAACCTATTATGTCTCAACTGGAGGATATCCAATCAGCACAAAAAAGTCTAGCAGAATGCTTCATAAAGAAGATGGGTTAGCTTGAGGCCCAGATTTTAAGTGCTGGTCCCACTAAGGACATTGTAGCCCATGTGACTGTTTCTAGCCTACCCTAGGCTGATTAAATTATCGATTTCTCTAAATATAAATATTAGTGATGGTGAAGGCTTCCCCCAGAAGAATTCCGGACATTCTGTGAACTTGTGTTTGGTATGTTGGACCCCCTACGTAAGCAAATTGCAGAACGTTCCAGAACCCTCACTATAGGTGAGGACTGGCAGCACGCAAGCTTTATTCTTCATAACTTCTTTTAGTCGCCAATAACATTTCCATGCATTTCCAATGCTCGTTTTTATTTTCTTTGTCATTATTTCGGTATGACAGATTTGTTGGCCCAGATAGGTGTATTCTTTCACGTACTCGATTGGTTCGTCGGCGTCGTTTACAATAATGGGGTCTTCTAAAGAAAACTACTTCTCCAACAGGGATGAGTACACTGCTTCAAAGACCTCTGCCTCTCCGTTTTGGATAGCGCCTGCTCTGGACCCGGAAGGTTTCCAGCGCTCCGCTGGTTTACTCTCGCGAATTCTTGTATATTTAGACGACTTTCTTTTTGTTCTTCAGGACCCAAATGTACTAGAAAGCCAAATTACCTACGCAGTGGATCTCCTACAAAGCCTCGGCTGGTGTGTGAATTTAGAAAAGTCGATTCTAAAGGCTACAACAAAAATAGGATTGCGACCCATACAATTGGGTGGGTGGTTTGAATTGAGTGCAAATTAATGCGAAAACAGATTTATGTACTTAAAAAGAACGTATGTAAACATAAAGGATATAAATAGAAAATCTACTGGATAGCCAAAAAATTTTGCGTTTACTATAAAGAAATGGATGAAATTAAAAAAAAAAAACACCTATAGTCAACCCTGCCTCACTTTTCTCATCTAGCGATGGACCTAGTACAAGCACATTACCAATAACATTAGAAATTCACAATAGCTCCTCACTCGACACTCCACCAACAGCAGCCACTGTTGATATTGCAGCTCCAGCAGCAGTAACAGCCTTACCACTGGCCAAAAAAACCAGGCCAGAATCAAGCCTGGCAAAGTGGGCTCAAACCTGGCAAAGTGGGCTGAAGCCTTTCAGGAGAAATCTGATGCCAGAGAAACCGCTCGGCAAAATCGGCATGAAGAGAATCTTCAAATGTAACGAGTGTGCAACGAACTCTGTAAGAAAAACTTTAATTGATATTATTATTACTTTTATTACCTGTCTCTGCTGCGCTCGTAAGAGTTCTAATGCGTCTTGTTCTCACAGATTCAATGACCACTTTTGTCATTGAATTGTGTGAGCGAGACGCATTGGAATTGTTATAAGCTACATGTGAAAGATGATGTCCAAAAAATGACTCAAAATCGACGTTATGAACTGTGTACCAATGGATTGGCATTTAAATATAATATAATGTTGCCAAAGCGGCAACCCTGAAATCGTTGTAGTATAGGAGCTAAGAGCAAAATAAAATAAGTAAAAAATTCTTTTTTTATGTTTTATTTTTATTTGGCCCATAGATACTACAATCGTTATAGTACTGTGTGTATTATTGGTAATTCTGTAGCTAAGGATTGCAAATAAAAAAATACACAGTTGCTACTGGCTATTATCACAGATTACTCCAGATACTTCACTCCATGTACTTGCGCGCTATAAGTGCCTACCGCCCGGCCGAGCGGTCTCGGGCCGTCTGCGGTCCAAATTCATTGGGGTTTTCGCAAGCGAAGCGCTCGCACGTTGTTCTATTTTAATATTTCTATTCGTTCCGCGTACCAACCTACGATGCCGTCCTGTGCCTTATGTGCTGTAGATGGGTGCAAATCTAGTAAAAGAATGGATAAACACCTAACATTTTTCCATTTGCCTGTCAGTAACGAAAGGTAAGTGAACAAATTTTTGTCGTACTTATAAAAATTATAGGTAGGTAGGTAAGTAGGTATACTAAGCATTAGCTTGCCTTTCCGACACTGATTTACACATTTTTGTTTCATAGAAACGTTATACTTACTTATCTTAAACACTATTTTAACAATGTTGAAAAAGTTACTTTTATTAGAATAAAATTGTGATAACAATTTTGACGGACAGTCGCGCAAATACCTACCTATACGACACTTCCAACAGCTTCCAACACAAGTCGCGCGGCGCGGCGCACGGTTTGTAAAGAAACAAACACGGATGATTCGGTTATATGCGATTTGTAAAAAATATATAAGTAAATGTTTACTTATATATAGAAAAATAAATTAAAATATGTTTGAAGTTATAAAATTAAGTATATTTTTATTTTCAATGATATAAAAAAAACACATATAAGTCAGAACTATTCACAGTTCTCAATAACTTAGACACAAAAAGTTATGTTAATTAAATTTTATCGAAGAGGCAGCCCTTCGTTTGCTCGGTGATCGCGCGGTGCGAAGCAATCACAACTGTACGCTTGAATATTAAGGCACTTTTTGGCATGCAGTGGTTGCTAGCGCGACGAAGTAGGCTATTATAGCAGTAGGTATTGAAAATTTTCTATGGAGTGAAGTATCTGGAGTAATCTGTGCTATTATGCGCGGGCGCGGCGCGGCGGACGGGGTGACGTGGGGGGCGGGGCGGTGTGGCAGGCAGGTAACGACTAACGACCATATCCCGTCGCATTTGACCTCTGCTTTTGTATACTGGACACTGATTTTTCTTGTTGATTCGAAACTGAGGCGCGTTAAACCGGACTTCGATTTTCTTTGCGACTGGATATTGTTTAAAATGGATGAACGTAACCGTTGTGCGACTTGTCCCCGTTCTGTTCTACAAAGGCGGCATCATGTTTTGTCCCTCGAGTTTCTGGAGTCACACCGGGACTTCGTGGAGCATATGTTCAGCACTTTACAAGCGCCACAAGAAGTAAGTACTATTGTTACTTAATTACATATAATATAGTAAGAAGTTTCATCTTAACTTATAATCAAGGCGACACCCCCATGTCAGCGGCGTCGCTCGACACGGCGTGTTATCATATTGCGTCATGTTTTATTTGGATTAGTATAGAATAGTAATTAAACTAACACAACTGACAACGCACAATAACTACGAGTAATATTCGTCGTCATTTCATCAACAACCTATTAGGTATAGTATAATAATGAGTCTAGTTTCGCGTATTTTCATGTGTTCGCTATAGATGTAAAACTCACGTTGTATACATATCAGATAGTATACCATAAACAATAGGTACTTTAAAATGAATGTGAGACTAACGAGGGAATGTTATTGCTTATTTCAGATTGCATTTGATGGCTCCAGAGCTATTTGTCATCCGTGCTGGCAGCGCATAGACTATAGCTTAAGACGACCTCCACCACCACCACCCAGACCTCCAACTGCATCGATATCTACACCTGGCTTCGCACGCGCAGCAAACACGTCAAGACGATGTATTGTCGACGTTTGTAGGAGTTTGGAACTTCGCGCTGTGCCCAATTCAATGAAAGTATATATTCTAAGCTACTTTCATTTATACATACCACCTCTTGCACGGATATGTTCACACCACTTAAGGAATACTACTTGGGAGGACTTACCAGGAAACATCGCCAGACGTCAAGACGATTTCAGAGGCGAGAACTTACGCGATATAGTAAAGGTATACATTCAGGCTCTCAAAAAAAAAAGCTGCTGGATTTTGAAAAAATTGATGATATAAGTCCGGACGAACTTCATAATTGGATCGGTATAAGTCACCAGCAAACCTATAGCATATTAGAAGAAACCTTTTCTTTACAAGAACGATCCAACAGATACACAATCTTGGGTATCTATTTATCTAAACTGAGAAGCGGTGCACCTTACCGAAGACTGGAGACGGTTTTTGGCCTATCCAAGTCAGCAATATGTCAAAAAATGAAACAAGCAAGAGAATGTCTCAATAATGACTATGTTCCACGCCATCTTGGATTTGACCATATTGCCCGGAATGAAGTTATAGCAAGAAATAGAATTTTACCTAATTATATTTTTGGAACTGATCATACAAAAGCCATTGTTATTATGGATGGGACATATTTATACATACAAAAGAGCTCAAACTTCTTATTTCAGAGATTGAGTTACAGTTTACATAAATATTCCAATCTAGTAAAGCCATTTATGCTTGTACGTTGCGATGGATATATAATAGAAGTGACAGGACCTTATAATGCTAGAACGTCCGATGCAACAATATTGAAACAGATCTTGGATAATCACAGCGAACCTATGGAAGAAGCTCCGATAAGATGGTTTTTTGAACCCGACGACGTCATGGTTTTAGATAGGGGGTTTCGGGACGCTCTGCCAGATGCAGAGGAATGTGGATTCAGGGTCTACACGCCACAGACATTAAGTAGACATGAAAGTCAGCTGAGCACTGAAGCTGCCAATAAGTCGAGACTAGTGACGCTAGTTCGATGGGTGGTAGAAACAATAAACGGACGAATGAAACGTGATTTTAAAATATTTAGAAATAAATATTGTAATAACACTTTAACCACGGCAATGACAGACTTCAGAATAGCTGCAGCGCTTGTTAACGCAACGCAAGAACCATATGGGGACAGACACCTGACTGCGAACTTCATCGAAATGATGGAAAGAAACATAAATAGACAAAACCAACTAGCCGAATATGTCGATCCTAACCGTTTGAACGCACAAAGAAATATTGCGTTTACCAGGATGGAGGCAACGGATGTTGTAGATTTCCCAAGAATGACATTTGATGAGCTGCTTATTTTTGCCATCCATACATATCATGTGAAACTAGCTCGATCGTACTGCTACGAACATATAAGAGAAACAGGTGTGTACTCAATAGAAGTGTACAGGCATCCTGAAAGAGTGAATTTTAATGAAGAGAGGGAACACACATTAATGCGATGCAGAATACATTCAAGACACATTACGACAAGAACATACTATTGTTATATAGCATATAATAGTCACGCGGTCACTGAGCACTATTGTAGTTGTATACATGGGCGTCGCACTTTAGGTAGTTGTGCCCATATTATAAGTATTATATATTATCTTGCATGGGCGAGGAACGAAGGTGATTTGATTCAACCTCCGGGATTTTTAGACTTAGTATGTTTGGACATAGAAAATAATTAATAAATAAAAGAGATTATTGTTACAATTACAACAAAACCGCGTACATGTTTTTAGTTCGTGTATAGTTTGTGTATAGTTCCAAACTGTATTTTCTTTGATTATTTGGGCAATAAAGTTTTTATGATAATAATTGTTGTTTTTTTTTTATCCAAAGCAACATAATTACCAATTACACACAATACGTTGATTGTAGTATCTATGAGCGAACAAAAATAAGTATAAAAGTTAGAGTATTTCTTTTGCTTGTACATTCATGTGTAACACAAGTTATTGTGGATTAGAATGTCGTTGTTGTTATAGGAAATATCATTAGAACTTATCACAATAAGACTTACATTATGAAAAGAAATGATTAACAACGATATTCTCACCCACAACATGGCTCTTAGCTCCTATACTATACCAATTATTTTAATATTTGCAATCTTTAGCCACAGAATTACCAATAATACACACAGTACTGTAACGATTGTAGTATCTATGGGCCAAAAGAAAAAAAAAACATACATAAAACAGAGTGTTTGTTATGTTGTGATTTAATATAATGTTGTTATTATGTTGCTGTTGCTTGTGAAATGTGTTGATGATAATTATCACAAGTTGTCCAACATTAAAACAACGTCATATTAAGCCACAACATGACGTAAACTTATTTTATTATTGTTTTAAACGATTTTTTTTTCTTATTCTATTTTGCTCCTAGCTCCTATACTATAACGATTTCAGGATTGCCCCCTTGGTAACATTATATTATATTTCAATGTCAATCCACTGGTATATATTTCATTCCTGTCGATTTTGGGTTTTTGGTTCATTGAAGTGTGAGTATTATTACGTAGTATACGATACCTATGTGTGCGCGCACTTAGCTAAGTAAGCATCATTCTATATATTCCTTTTAATGTCATTACGTCTTAGTCTAATAAAAGACACCAAACCATAAAGTGCGTTTCCTTTACAAAACACCAAGGTTCCAACATCACATGGCGACCCTGCCAGGGCTCTGCCAAGGAACTTTTTTCTTTTGTTTTAGCTTTTAGGTACTGGTTACCAAATCATCAAGATGTGCCAGTCAAAAGTTGAAAAAGAAGACGTGTTTTTAACCCAGAACGCTGCTGGAGATAATTCAGCTCAATTGAAAGAGTTTGGAAACCACCTACAAAATATAAGCACGGTAACATATATTTTGCTGGCCCTGGTTGTGGCACTTATACTATTTTTTGGTTGCAAATTATATAGAACGTGCCATCGATATAATCCAGGAAGAAATGGGGATGCAAGCCATATCCCGCATCAGGTCATCTCTACGAGCCAGGCGCAGCGTTGAGGAGCCTACTGCTTAGGCAAAATGAACTATTTTGTGAGTGTTAAAAACCTATATATACTTTTATTATTTCAAGTGTTTCTCATGAACTAGAAGTGTTATCGAAAAGACTAGAATTCTAAGGTTTATTTTTTTTTTCGGAAATCGGGAGACAATATTATGTGTGAAGTGTGGCAGTGATCAAATTTCATTACGCTAATTTATTATAATTCATAAAACGGCGCACCGGTACTCATCGAACATGATACCTCGCGGCGAATAGTGCTTACGTGTGTAATTCAATGGTACCAGTATGTTACGAAATAATGTTAAGTTTTACCTAATAGTGAATAATTATAGAAATATTTTAAGAATATTACTTTCATTATGTTAGAAAGTTTAAAAGAATGTCAAGAGTTATTATGTGAAATACGAAAATATTTAGTGAAAAAAGGTCAAAGTCGGTATAAAGGCCAGACTATTGAAATAAAATTAAGTCAAGCTAATGATGTTTTTGAGAAGTGTAAATCATTATTATTAATTTTAAGTAAAAGTAAAGATACGGAAGAAATTACGTTAGGAAAATATATTTTTGAAAAGTGCCAGGAATTGTATAATGAAATAAATAATTTATGTATTTTTCCTAAATCAATAGAAACTAACAAAATGGAATTCGACTTAAAAGTGGCATGTAATTTGATTCCAGTGATGGATGACTCTGAAAGCACCACTAAGAGAATGATTGACTCTATCGAAATGTACGCGAATATGCTCGACGATAAAGGTAATTCTTTATTGATCATTTTTATCTTAAAAAGTCGACTTTCGGAAAACGCAAAATTGCGTATTTCTGACAAGTATGAGGCGGTTTCTGAATTAGTTAAAGATTTAAGGAATAACTTATTAACAAAAAAGTCGTACACAGCCATTCAATCGCAGATGCAGATTGTGAGACAAGGTCAGAGGTCTATTGAGGAATATGGTAAGGAAATAGAGCAATTATTTACTGACATGACAATTTCTCAAGCAGACGGGGATTCCTGTGCGTATTCTGTACTTAAACCCATAAATGAAAAATCTGCAATAAAAACATTTTCAGACGGACTACGCAGCTCGAGACTATCCACAATCATCGCGTCGCGCAATTACAACAACCTGAAGGAAGCAATCCAGGCTGCGAAAGACGAGGACAGGCCTGCTGCACAGCAACAAGGTAACGTCATGCATGCATCAAAGCAAGGACGTACTTTCTATAATAATAGACGCTTTAGTGACAGTCGTGGTCGCGGTGGTAGTCACAATTATGGTCAAAACGCAAACTATTTTCGTAGACAGCTAGGACAAAGTAGTGGTAATGGATACCAGCGTGGAACAGGTCGCGGAAATTATAATAACTATAGAGGAAACAATTTCAATTATAACTTCAGAGGAAAGCATAGTAATCGTAGACCTTTCAACAGTTTCCAGAAAAATAGGGGTAGATTTAACACTCAAAACCGTAACTTATATATGGCAGAACACAATGTAGCGGACCCTCAAAGTAGTGAACAGTCAAATAATAGCCAGATTCAGTTTTTTCGATCTTAAGAATACCATTTTATCATGTAATAAAAACACAAAATACGTGACATTAAACATCAATAACTTAAAATATTGCTGGCTTGTTGATACTGGCGCTTCATTATCTGTTATAAAAAGTAGAGCAATCCCCTTTAACACGCCAGTGCAAAGAGACAATACATTAATAAATGGCATTGGAGGGCAGACCCGATCTAAGGGATTAGTAAACTTAACTTTAAAAACCTCTGACAATATACATTTTAACCATAACTTTACAGTTTTTGAAACGTTGCCACTAACGGCTGATGGGATTTTAGGATTAGATTTCTTAATGAAATATGAAGCTAATATTAATTTAAAAACAAATTTAGTAACTTTATATAAAGATAATAATAGTTATTCATTACAATTAACCAATTATGTTAGTAATAATAAAAATCTCTTAGTTATTCCTGCTCGATCCGAATCGATACACCATATTTATGTAGGTAAATACATAAAAGGTGATGTTGTTGTATGTGGAAAAGAGTTAAGCAAAGATATATTTTTAGCAAATGAAATTGCAAGAGTAAACAATAATATGATTCCTATTAAGATCTTAAATGTTACAGAAAAAGACGTAGAAATACCATTATTTACACCAGAGCTACATTCTTTAAATGACTATCATATATGTTCATTTAATAAAACTGGCATAAACGTTAATAGAGTTCAAAAACTACTGAACGAATTAAATTTATCTCATTTACACGATGAAGAGCGTAAAAGCATTGAATCAATATGCGCAAAATATGCAGATGTGTTTTATGTAGAAGGTGATAGGTTAACAACCACAAATATTTATCAACAATCAATTACTATTAAACCAAATGTTTCCCCAGTATACGTTAAACCATATCGTTTACCACAAGCATTAAAGCCTGAAATTGAAAATCAAATAAAAAACATGAAAGAAAATGATATCATAGAAGAAAGTAGCAGTGAATGGTCAAGCCCAATATTGTTAGTACCTAAAAAAAGTGTTGAAGGTCAAAATAAGAAATGGAGGATGGTAGTAGATTATAGGAAATTAAATGAGATCGTGGCTGATGATAAATTTCCGTTGCCAAATATCAATGAAATACTAGACTCCCTTTCTGGCGCAATTTACTTTAGTCACCTTGACCTTCACCAAGGTTACTACCAAGTGACCTTGAACCCTGAGAGTCGTAAGTATACGGCATTTACAACTAGTTCAGGACAATATCAAATGAAACGGTTACCAATGGGGCTAAAAATTAGTCCAAGTTCATTCAGTCGTATGATGTCAGTTGCCATGTCGGGCCTAACATTTGAAAAATGTTTTGTATATTTAGATGACCTAGTCATTTTTGGGCGTAATTTGACTACTCATAACCAAAATTTAATAAGCGTAATGGAAAGACTTTATACTAAAAATTAAATCCACAAAAGTGCGAATTTCTAAAAAAAGAACTTTTATATTTAGGGCACGTCGTGTCAGAAAAAGGCGTTTCTCCTGATCCAGAAAAAACTAAAATACTCCAGAATTATCCAATTCCAAAAAATTCAGACGACGTCAAGCGTTTCGTAGCGTTCTGTAACTATTAAAGAAAATTTATAAAATCTTTTGCTGATATTACTATACCTTTAAATAAATTATGCAGAAAAAACGAACCATTTCAATGGACAGATGAGTGTAACAAAGCGTTCGAAATTTTAAAAAAGTTATTAATAACACCCCCAATACTGCAATATCCTGATTTTTCTAAAGACAATGAATTCGTTATACAAACAGATGCATCGGGAATAGCTATTGGCGCAGTTCTATGCAACAAAGACTTGAGACCCATAGCATACGCTAGTAGGCCATTAAATAAGGCAGAAAAGAATTACCCGACAATACAAAAGGAACTTCTGGCTATTGTCTGGGCTGTGAAGTACTTTAGGCCTTATGTTTACGGCCGAAATTTTACATTAATGACTGACCACAAACCCTTAGTGTATCTTTTTGGAATCAAAGATCCTTCTAACAGATTACTCAAATTTAGACTCGCTTTAGACGAATATAAGTTCAAAATTATTTATGTTAAGGGGAAAGAAAATACTGTAGCAGATGCTTTATCTCGGGTTAGAATGACATCGGATGATCTACAAAATATGCATAAACAAGTTGTGAATGTGATGACAAGAGCACAGAAAAAAACGATGGATGAGATGAATGAAAATAAAGATTTGAAAGGGACAGCGGATCTTAATAAATCTGAAGACGATTGGCCTGATCAACCAAAAGTCGTAGATATATTAAGAAAACCACGTGACACGATTGAGATGATGTTTATGGATGGTAAAACATTAGAAAAATTGAGAATGAGTAATATGATAACTGTGGAAATAGAATGTTTCGCTTATAGAAAAGATGTAAAACATTTATACATTAATCTTAATTTCAAGGCGCATTTCTCGCGAGTCGAATTTGTGGAGAAATTAAGTCTATTTTGCAAAAAGATAGGTGTCGAAGAAGTATGCATAGTAAAAGATGAACAGAATGTTGAATTTATTAAAAATATTTGTAGCGAAATAAAGTCACTAGACGATTGGACAGGACCCCGCATATGTATATTGCGAGGTGTTAAAAGAATTACGGACGATAAAGAGAAAACTCTCATAATGAACGATTTTCATTTACTGCCATCTAGCGGACATGCTGGTATGCGCAGGATGATAAATACTATTAAGAATCGATATTTTTGGCCTAGTATTGAAAAAGATATTCAAGAATTTGTACGAAAATGTTCGAAATGTCAGAAAATGAAACACAGTCGTTACACTAAAGAACCAATGGAAATAACTTGTACGGCATCTTCAGCTTTTGAAAAAGTATACCTAGACGTAGTAGGACCCCTAGACAAGTCCATAGATGATTATTGTTATATTTTAACGATACAATGTGAATTGACCAAATTCGTACAGGCAATTCCTCTTGTAAATAAAGAAACTACGTCTATTGCTGATGCATTCGTGCGTAATTTTATTCTGTTATTTGGTATTCCTAAGGAAATAGCCACAGATCGAGGAACGGAGTTTATTTCGTCTACAATGGAACAGGTATGTAAAATTTTGAATATTACAAAACTATCATCTACGGCTTATCATCATGAGTCAATAGAAGCTTTAGAAAATACCCACAAAGTGTTGGGCTCATTTTTAAGAATTCAGTGCGACAATCATCCGGAAACTTGGAGTCAATGGTTACCTTTTTGGTGTTTCAGTTTTAATAATACCATTCATTCAGAAACAAATTACACGCCACACGAATTAGTATTTGGTAAACTATGTAATATACCTTCTAATGTGTCTAATCATGTAGAACCACTATACAATGTCGACAGTTATCCATTGCAATTAAAATATAGACTACAGTTGGCACAAACTGAAGCTAAAAATAACTTAATAACTAAAAAACATAAGCGAAAAGCTAAGTATGATATTTCAATGAATCCTGTTAGATATAAGGTAGGAGATTTAATATTAATTAAGATAGAAACTGGACGTAAATTGGATCCTCTTTATAAAGGACCGTATGTAGTTATAGAAGACTTAGGATGTAATGTTAAGATAAAAAATAATTCAAATAAAGAAGAAATAATTCATAAAAATAGGACTAAACCATTTTATGAATAAAACTATTAAACTATAGATTCTTCTTCATTAGATTATAAGTAATAATAGATTGTTAATAGCCGCGTACCCACCTAGCGCACAGGCTCGCGCGGCCAGCCTCGCGCGGCAGCCTCGCGAGCCAAATGCCTCGGCTGGTGTGGACGTGCCTCGGCCTGCCTCGGGCGCACGTTTGCTCGTGAGGCACCTTTGAGCGCGTCAAGTTTACCGACAACAGATGGCTCGGGGCCGAGCCGTGCTCGGTCGAGCAAACGCGCGCCCGAGGCAGGCCGAGGCACGTCCACACCAGCCGAGGCCTTTGGCTCGCGAGGCTGCCGCGCGAGGCTGGCCGCGCGAGCCAAATGCCTCGGCTGGTGTGGACGTGCCTCGGCCTGCCTCGGGCGCGCGTTTGCTCACTGAGGCACCTTTGAGCGCGTCAAGTTTACCGACAACAGATGGCTCGGGGCCGAGCCGTGCTCGGTCGAGCAAACGCGCGCCCGAGGCAGGCCGAGGCACGTCCACACCAGCCGAGGCATTTGGCTCGCGAGGCTGCCGCGCGAGCCTGTTCGCTAGGTGGGTACGCGGCTATTTTTTTTACTCTTATAATTTTTGTTATACAATTTTCTTGTTCTATCGTAAAAATAGTTTAAGTAGGTACTAAGTTTAACAAAAAAAAAAAAAAATGTAATATTCTTTTTTTTTTTTTTTCTTCGCCCCCGGGAGGTGAAGTGTGAGTATTATTACGTAGTATACGATACCTATGTGTGCGCGCACTTAGCTAAGTAAGCATCATTCTATATATTCCTTTTAATGTCATTACGTCTTAGTCTAATAAAAGACACCAAACCATAAAGTGCGTTTCCTTTACAAAACACCAAGGTTCCAACATCACATACATTACATTTTTGGACATGTCCTTTCTTCTGTTCTGCATACTGACTTAACGAAATATAATGTTTTTCAATAGCTTCTCTATCAACTACATTTTTTTTCTGTTTTTAATTGAGTAATAAGGGACATACATCAGAGGACTTCTGGACACAAATTACAGAAGTTCTCACGTGCTTTAAGCCTATCATATTATATATTTATATACTACTTCTATAGTATCTATGTATTGTTTATGATTAGTATGTATAAATATATACATCTAATGCCCATATAAGTAAATATATATATATATATATCTCTCTCTCTATATATATATCTATATATATATATCTTTCTGTATGTATTAATATTTATATCTATATATATTAATGTACGCCATAGACTACCCTTTACCCATTTTTATATAATTTGATTCCATCCAAAGGTTGCCTGGAAGAAATGTCTTGCTTTAGTCCTTGCTTTTTAGCGATAAGGCCGCCTATTGTACTCTTGCATATTTGTTTGTGTTGTCCTTTACTGTTTTTGTCCTATTGGTGTACAATAAAGAATATTCTATTCTATTCTATCAATGGGGCGACAGAAGCTTTACAGCTAGAATAGCCACCAATTGGCGATTTTCACAAAGCCAAGCTTGAATCGATTCCAATTTGCTAATGAATTAGTAACTAATATAAAATTACGGGAAAGAACATTATTAAATAGAGATTTAGTTTTAAAAAACTTGTACATACATGGTCGTTTGTATTGTATCATGGTCGTTTATTGTTATCAGACAAAGACAGCCTAAAAGCTCAAAATTTTTTATCTGAAACATATCAACAGTTACAAAGCCTAAAATCGCTTGACGCTGAAACTCGAGAAGTGATATCTGCCGTGATTCTTTAAAAAGCAGTCATCTGACAATTTACCGATTTTGAATTTAAACATTGAGCGACATCAAGAAAAAAGGCGCGTCGACCTATCTAACCCCTTTTTCTGAAACTTATTTAGCTTTTGAGATATTTTTTTTATAAAAAGCAGTGAAGTGGTTTTGATACCAGTGCCAAATTTATAAAAAGACAGTCATATCACATTTATTCTTAAAAAGGCAGTTAAAGTCCCTTAAATGCAAAATATTTGAGAATATTTTAAGCAAAAACTTACTTAAAAGGCAGTGTTGTACAAAACTGTCTTTTCACATAAAGGCCGCTTTTGAGGAAAAATTTCTTAAAAGGCAGTCATGTGACTTTGGCTGCCTTTTTAATAATTATTTGATAGATATTATTTTCTTCTATACTTCAAAAAAAAGAAGTTTCAAGTTGCCTTCAAAATTTTTATTTACTAATATTTTGAGTCTATCGAATACTAGAAAGCAGTTTACTGACAATAATTCATTTAAAGGCAGTCAAGTTTTGTCGCGCTAGTGAATTTTTGTGTAGAATCAGTGTCAGAACGCTGACGGTCGCGAGCCGCGGCAGACGTAGGAGGGCGGTGTTCTCGGCGTTTGCGCCAATATTATCGGAGTACGCCATTAGAGGTAAGCATTTTGCGTGTTCGTGCTTTCAAACTTAGTACCTATAAACGTGTGTAACATATTTAGGTAATGTGAAGTGATACCTACTGATTGTATGCCTAATTTTTAACAGTGAAATTGAACGTGGAGTGTGGCTACTAGCTGAGTTTATAAGTCATCAAGTACATGAACATTTCAAGGCGTAAGCGGCCGGTTTATTAAGTTGATGTTTACGAACTCCTGATTCACTAATGTAAGTAAGTTCCCAAAGTTAAGTATCCTTTTTAATTTATTTATTTTAGTTACATTAAAAAAATACTTATTAATACTACTTTTATAAACATCCACAGACAATCAAGATCATGTCTAGAATACGGTCTAAAAAGTTGATAGAGCTATGTAATGGAGGAGGAGGCTGCTTATCAAAGAACCGGGAACCTATCGATGCATCCATGAACAGTCAATCTAATTTTTTGTCAATACAAACAACAATGGAAAAAACAATTACGTACGAATTTGGCGAACCTATAGAGAAAATAAGCCACCAAGACATCGCCGGATCCTCAGGACTAGAGCCAAACTGGTCAAGAGAACCAGAAATATATAAAAGGTAATATTCATTAAATTTGCCTATATTTAATACATTTAATGAACACGGTTCCCAATTAGGGAATATGGTTGAAGTCAATAACCTCACTAGTAAATTTAAAGAAACCGTAGGCGTAACGTCAACATCCTCAAAGCCACCAGCGTCCCCGATGATCCCGACACCTTCTCGATCCCCAGAATCCAGACGCAAAATACACTTACATTGTTTTGAAAATGCTCCGTCATCAGATGGTGATGATGACTATGGATCAGATGATTCGGTAAAGGATAAGACCTACGACCCTTCGTCTTCCAAAGCCAAGAGATCATGTAGAAAATTTCCGGCAGATATTTTATTTTCCCCTAGAAATACAGAACAAACGGCAAGTGACTTGGAGTTGAGAGATTTAGTTCGTGATCCAGATATTGGCAATACAACTGTAATAGATCCGGTACCTAGTCCTTTTCCAACTTCTTTAACTGCAGGGCCTTCTGGCACTTCTAACCGCACACAAAAGTATCTTGTCAAACCCGGGTGTGATGAAAAATGTCTCAAAAAATGATCCACTAAGATCAGTGAACTTCGTCGGGAAGAAATCAACAGCTACTATTGGAGCTTAAATTGGAACGAACGGCGTATATTTGTACAAAGTTACTCTGCTACTGCAACCCCTAAAAGAGTGACTACGAAGAATCCTATAATACATAAACGTCGGGTATTTTCGTTAAAAAATACCCATGATGAGATTATCGAAGTTTGTAAAGTGTTCTTTTTAACAACGCTAGGTTTTAATAAAAAAAATTATAAAGTCTTGTATAACTCTTTACAAAAGCCGAACATCGACAATCGAGGCAAACATGCTAAAATTCCGAAAATAGATCGTTCTACTTTAGATCAGCATATAGACTCATTTAAACCTCAAATTTCACACTATCGCAGAAAACATGCACCCCAACGTTTGTATTTGCCCAGTGATATCACAATAAAAGGACATTGACCACCATACTATAGGACGCCGTTGCGCATAAAAAATAATGTAATCTTAGTGTAAATTGAATATAAAAGAGGGGAGAGGTCGTACTTTCCAAGGAAATAAAAATTATCTCCATATTTTTAGGGGTTTTTGTTGAATTTTGATTTATATGTGCAAGTTTTTAGGTTAGTTATGTACCATAACTTCTACCAAAAAAGTACAAATTACAACAATATTATGATTTATATTCTCATAAAACAAAACGGAATAGTTTTAAACAAACCAAAGAAAGTTCCCAAGTAAATGGTAATTAGGTCATACTAAATCTAAGTGGCTTATAGGCATAAAGAGTAGAAAATAAACAGGCCCCGCATAGAATAGGGTTTTCTATCCCCTTTTTAATTGTTATAATTTATTTTTAAAATGATGTTTACATGATTCGAGACACAATAAAGACAATAGCAGGGCGACAGCCGGCTATCGCTTGGTCACAAAGGGTTAGGTTTAAGGTGGTAAGACGAGGACGGGCGGACATGACGAAACTATAAGGGTTCTTTTTGTAAAAACCATTTGAAACTAATTTATTATTGTAAACAGACAAAATCTTATTTTAGTCATCATTGCAATGCGTGTAATTAAACATTTGAAATATTAATGTGTTTGTGTGGAAATAAAAATATTCAAATGTCAATGGCATTTATTTCACTTAGATTATTTACAAGCACAACTGAATTGTCAGAGTTGGTCGGTTATTCTAAATACTCTGTATGTTTTAGCTGTTGATGTCCATAAGCTCGTTCAACACACATTACACTTCAAGAGTTTAGAGATGCTCATTCGAGTATAATATAACATTCCTGAGAGAAGAGGATGTTCTTCTGACATCTGAAAATAAATATAATAAATATTATTACATATTGTTGATTGATCTTAGCATTAGTTTAATAGGAAATTCGTCCGCGTGGAAACCGAAAATGATTCTAATAGGATTTTCAAATAGTTTTTTTCGTTATCTGCTGTTACAGTTAGCTGTACAACAAAATACAAATAGTGCTATTGACTTGGACCATCTTTGGTATTGTCCATAATAACGTATAATATTGTTGATAATATAACAATAATGCGCTCATTTTCTACTACACTAACGTCAAAAAAACGTGTAAATACAATATAATAAGATACTAACCGTTGCCGGATTAATCCAGTATCGTAGAATTGTAACCATTGCATCCGTTGCTTCCCCCTGTTGGCGACGGGGTAGAGGATGTTTCAGAGCAAGGGGGGCACAGTCCGCACAGCGTGTTATTTTTATTTTAACAAAATTGTCGGTACTGCCTAAAGAGAGAAACGATCCGAAGTCGTAAAAACGTCGACGTACGAAAGTTTTGAAAAGATTGCTTGATCGCACAGAAATCGGAAGAGTCTGCTGTACACGAACTAACCGCAATGATTCGTTATCTAATAACGCAAAATAAACTCAATTTACAATAAAAATATTCGTCGCTTTGTTTTACTTGAAAGTGTCAATTTTGACTGTTAACATTTGAATTTCCGTGGCAGTGCTGCCCACAGCTGATAAAAATCAACCATAAGTGATAACTTAAACACCTAAATACTTTTTGTTAGTAAAATAACATTATTTTAGAAATGTTAATTAAATATAAATTGTTGGTAACGCAAATGAATGTTATATTCGTAATTATTTTTGAGACATCAACGTGTGCTCTTAAAAATAAAATATGTAATACTATCAGTTAAGACTGATTATGGGAAAGTTTATGAAATTGGCAACACCGCTTTTACTTAAGTACGTCATTAAAGGAAGAATGCAACAAAGTCGAATAAATAACTAATTAAATATAAAATATTAACCCCTAAAAAGATTTCCATGAAGTTATTTTAGGAAAGTTAAAATATTATGTTATGATTTATGAGTACATTTTTGTGGCTATGCCCTCTTATTTTAAAGCGATGCTAGATTTGAACATTCTCCTTTATGTTCGAGGATTTTACGCAGAAAAATCCAGATATCAAATTTAAATACGATTTGTATAGAAAGCATCTGAAAAGTAGGAACATTTCTTTTGCCCAACTTGGCAATGAAGAATGTGAGAGTTGTGAATCCTTTAAGATACATTGCAAATCTACTGGGCATGAATCGGACAATATTCCATCTGATTGTGATATATGCTCAAACTGGATCAACCATCGTAGGAAGTACACCGAAGCACGAAAACTATATAACGAAATAATACTAACATAAAAATGATACTATATATTTTAGTACGGATCTTGAGAAAATTATAATGCTTCCAAGATTAGATACATTTAAAAAAGTTTTGTTTTGCCAGCGTTTAACTGCTTACAATCAAACGTTCGCCCCGTTAGGCAAAAATGCTGAACACGATACTTTTGCAGTTTTGTGGCATGATGCAGTGGCGGGAAGAAAACAGGAAGACATCATGAGCTGCTTTTACGAGTTTATGCTACGTTTTCGTGATTATAAATACATTAACATTTGGATGGACAACTGCACCGGTCAGAATAAGAATTGGTTACTGTATTTCCTAATGGTTCACCTCGTAAATTCTGACCTATTAAGTACTGAGAAGGTAACATTTCACTACTTCGAGCCCGGTCATACTTTTATGAGTAGTGACCACTTTGAACTCTCTATGAAGAAGATGGGGAAAATCTATGATTTTGTTGATTTTTGCAATTCAGTGTCACACAGGCTTGTTCCAAAAAGGTGTTTGTGAAAGAAATGTCTCCGCCAAATTTTTTCGATGTTAATGACAATGTTTCTAAAAGACGCGTGCAAACTTCAAATCCAAGGGCATACATCAGTAACATGACGAAAGTTAGTTTTCAAAGAGGGTCATATGACCTTTTTTATGAAAATGACTATAATGGTCAAGAAATTTCAATGTGCTTTTTGAAAGACACTTATCTAAGAAATCCTAGTCTTGTCTCGGTTTTGTCGTTCCGTGAAAAACCAAGAGGCATTTCAAGAGAAAGGAAGGATAATATTATTTCTAAACTCGGCTCTATAATACCGCCGCATAAATTATTATTTTGGAAGAATTTACCGATATCAGATGATGGTGATATTTAAAGACTATTTTAGATACCTATTTTATATTTTATTTTATCCATTTTTTTACCTTTTATTTTTAGCTAAGGTGTAAATTAATGTTTATGCTACGAATATGATTACAAGACTGTTAAGCATTAAAATTTGATTATAGGAATAAACCTAAGACTGTTATGAGACTTAAAAAAACCTATGTTACGTTAAGTTACCTTAATTAATAACTATATTTTATAATTATTAATTGTGATATTAATAATTTAAACACGTTTGACTGACTACAGTTGTTTTCAATGTGCCATAAAGTTTAGTATTTTATAATTATTACTATCCGTATCTATTGAAACTGTTGATCGCTTGTTTAAGTGCCTATTAGTTCTCTTCTTAAATCTTAAGAATGAACAATGTTCCTAATAAATAATATTGTTAATATGTAGTGGTACAATAGCGATCTAATAAAATTAACCAGTTTATGTGATCGCCCGTAATTGGAGTTACACAACGTAAAGTTCGACTGAAGTTATAATTGTTTCTATATAATAGACATACCTTCACTTATTAATTATGCACGTAAGTATATACAAACTACTCTAAGTGAAAGATACAATTATTCTCTATATAGTGAATATACGTGTAACGAGTGTATAAGTGACGTCATATGGTGACTAATGTATGAGCCGTAACGATAGTTTTAAGTTTTGTACTGATTTTTGTACCCTGCCAATTAATAAAATTTTGATTTTACTATTCTTTTTTCCTTTAATTTGAAACTCAATTACCCTTGACTGCTGCGTATCCAAGCTCAGTTAAAAGAATTACATAAGTGGATAATTGTTTAAAAAACAGCAAACTGCAGTTGAGAATTTTTGGCTGCTTTTTAATGATTTCCTTAGATGCTATATTTATTCAAAAAGGTTTTTAAGAAAGTAGTTCGCTGCAAAACTATATTAAAAGGCAGTTATTGGACTCTTACGTCTTTGTTAGAAATTTTTCAAATAGAAATTTGTTGTAAATACTGTATAAAAAGGCAGCTCAATGAATAAACGGTATTTTAAAGAATTGTGTACAGTGAATTTGGTGACTAAATGATTTTCAATGAAAAAAATTACTAATAATTCACTAAAAGGCAGCTTCGGGACTGAAACTGTCTTTTACTGGATTATTATAGGATGTAAAATTATCCAAATAATGTTAACAAATAAAATAATTCATAAAATGTATATTTATATCTGTAAAAATTGATCCAGTAACACTAAATAAGATACAATGGGCACCCTTTATAAAAAAAACCCACCATATATGTCATATTTCTTACGCAGATTAATAAAAGTAAAAAAAACAAATGAAGACTGCTTTCGCGGTTTTTTCAAAAATCAGTGTTTTCAGAAGGTTGCCTTTAAAAGAATCACGGCAGATATGCACTACAGTTTGCACTAGCCGACATGATAGTGACAATTCCAGGCAATGATGTTTTGGAAAACGTTTACAAGGTTGGTGGTTGGTTTTGAGGTATTTCGTGGTCTGCCCGGAAGTACTTCACTCGATAGTTTTGAAGAAATGCAAATGCTTTAAAAATTGAGTTAGAAATCGAGAGTGCCCCTGGATAAAAATATATTATCTTACTGGTCCAGTAAAGATGTGCCTAAAAACCCTACTTTGATAAATGTCGCTAATTGCATGTTGCTGCTCCAGCATCACAAGTATCCATGGAAAGGTATTATTCTTCCATAAAATTTATCCTTAATCCACTAAGGAGCAATATTAGCAGCAGCTTATTACAAGACATTATGTTAATCCGTTCCAATCATGACTTAGTTAATTAATAATATTGTTTATAATACTTACAGCGCCTTACTAATAAACGCTGCATAAAGTTATGACAGGTTTATACGTCAAAAAATGTATGGTTACACAGGCTTTATTCATTACATAACTTTACACAGTGATTATTAGTAAGGGCAACATAACATAATTATAATCAGCTGTGAATGGCTGTGATTCAGTATCATTCATTCACCATTGTTGTGTGTTTTCAAAAGTTTTCAAAGTGTAGTTATTTCAAAATTATTGTAAGACTGATTGATTAGTGATTATGTAACAAATTTTAATTATTATTTAAATGCTGACAAAATAAATGAAAGGCTGATAAGTGATTATGAAACAAATAATCATTATTTAAATGCTTATGCTTAAGTTTTTCGACGTAGCTCAGTATGTTAATGTAGGCCTGTGATCTCATACATAGAGGCAAAAACTGATGTTCTCCTATAAGTAAATTCCCAAAATAATATTTTTTTATCCAGCTCCTTGTCAAAAAAACAGTGAATAAATTTTTCATCATCATCTGTAACGATCTCACGTGATTCTTCGACTTTTTTCCTCTTTTGATTACTGTTTTCACAATAATCATTGGTGGGCGATATGGCTTTGCAAGTTTCTTCAATCGTAAACCGGTGTTATCGCCTCATCTTAGTGCAAGAGACACATGTCTTTGCATCAAACATAGTAATCTAGAATTACAACATGCTGCCTTAAGACGATGTGGAGCTCAGACATTGAATCTCTGAAAAATCTGTCAATATAATCAATTCAAAAGAACCTGTAGAGTTTATGGATATTAATCTAATGCCAATTATTGCACCGGAATCCAAGAGCACTGTCAGACAAAAACCTGGAAAAGAAAATAGAATTATAAAAAACCGGATGGCTATTTGTTACCTTGACATACTAAGAACGCAGAAATTATTTTGTACAACCTTTTTGTCTTTTTTGTACAAAAACTGTTCTTTCCATAAAGTTCAAAATAATTTTCCTTGAAAGTCCTTATAAAGTTCTACTTTAAAGATTTTTTTTAAACTTACGTTTCAAAAGTTAGGGGTATTTTATTAAATCCCTATTTATTTTTAAACACCTACCCAATAATAATCACACGATAGGAATGAAATTTTAAAAAAATCACTTCCCACTTTACATACAGGGGAGCCCCCCGAATAAAACCATTTTTTTCCAATTTTTATTTTACCACTTTGTCGGCGTGATTGATATACATATTGGTACCAAATTTCATCTTTCTAGTGCTAACCGTCACAGAGATTAAGCGAGGACGGACAGACAGACAGACGGGCAGACAGACATGGCGAAACTATAAGGGTTCCTAGTTAACTACGGAACCCTAAAAAGTAGACGGCTTGCATGATATGCCAAAAATGTAAAGCTGCGATTGTAGGTCGGAAGGCATAATGTATGCCATGTAAGAAAAGTTACTGTAAAGACTGCACTGCCGGTCCTAAAGAATAGTATTATCTTTGTGACATATGCTTGGAAGGAGGTAATTATTCTTATAGTTATTGTTTATGTACTTAAATTAACATTGGCATTTTTTTTCTTTCAGATTGCAATTCTGATTTTCGACTGTAATTACGGTCGACATGGTAATTTACGCTGATATAGATAAGGTGCTCAATTCCGACTATTTATGACCTATAATCGCCTTGGACCGAGGCACGTTTTAGGTATATCAATGAGTATTGCTATGGATGCGGCTTATTACGTAAGTCGATCTTCAAGAATTGGACACTTTTCTCTAATTATGACTCATGAACATTAATTATTACATGGTTTATATTTTTGGCGTTTTTATGAGTTTTTATATTTTTTTTTGGTGTTTAAAAATTTACTGCAAGAACTTCGTCCACTTACCCGACATCGAAAAACAAACACATGTGAGGGTTGTATTAGTTACCTACTTTAAGATCTATATTATTTTAATCTATGCACCTTTGTAACCATTTATATGCATATCGTATGAAATATAACTCAGTATTATTCTGGCTTCCACTAGTTTCATTTACCATCAACACCGCACCTTACATGGCGACCCTGCCAAAAGAATCTATACGCGCTACGTGGACTTGAGACGTTGAGTGTGACTGTGTGATTTAATACCGTTCCATAAGTAGCGAAGAATTTTAGTGATGAAAATGGGACGATTAATGATTTATTGTGCTAACGGACCACACGTAAACGCGAGTGTAATAATCATCCACGAAAATGGGCAAGCAGCAATCTAAAGAGGAAACCCTGATCGTGCAAAACGCGGCGGCTGGTAGTAACCAAGCTACAGCAGACGAACTTCGCTTTCATATGTCCACATCCAACATTATTCTGTCCTGTATCCTGCTTATACTACTACTCGGCATATTAGGCTTCATGTATCGGCTGTACAAAAGGTGCCATAAAAAATGGATCACCAATGAGATAAATAGGACGGCTATGAGGAGATCTTTTTTCCGTCGACGCATGCGGTTGGGGGCCACCGAGCCATCTTCAAAAAGCTACGAGCAAGAAACGGTATAATTATAAAAAAAAGGTGTTAAAAAAAAGTGAGTGAAAAAGTGTTTAAAGTAAAATATAATAAAAGTGCGTATCGTAAGTGCTTCAATATAAAAATAAATATAAACTTAAATTAATCGTGTTCACATTCCAATACAATATCATCTCTTACCAAATAAGGACGATGCGGTAATTGAACTTTGGACCTTGGTGTAATTACGTGCGGTGTTTAATTATAATACTTATACTAATGTTTAATAATGTACTACAAAAACATTATAATTTCTCTACGTTATGGTGGTAATAAGGTATGGATAATATATTATATTAATATACAATGAATTAAAGAAGATTAGAGTTTACTTAATAAAGTTAGGACCGAAAAGAAGAACAGAAAAAGTATTAGAAAGAAAATTTAATGAGGTAGATGCAATTTATAATCAGTATGAAACTTGGTTGATTGATTTTAGAGAAAAACTTAAGAGAAAATATTATAGTGCCCAAGATATTGAATTAATAGAAAATTGTTGTCGTCAATTTATAGATTTACGTGAGGATATTTTATTATTGTGTGAAAGTGATAAATTAGAAACGTCGTCAAAAATGGATACATTTGATTTGAAAACTGCCTTGACCCTTTTACCGATTATGACAAATGAGGAGGTTAGCATAAAACAGCTAATTGATAACATAGAATACTATAACTCTCTACTAAAAAAAAAAAAAAATATTATGACATAAATAAAACAATTAAGTTAAATACTTTTTTGCGTACCGTCGCACGGTGGGCCGAAAATCGGCTTTCATAGACTTAGGGATTTCAATTTGCAAGTGCTTGTTTTTATGCCGGATATCGCTTCTATTAGTCATTACTATGTACAAAAATGACACCCGAGTTAATTCTACCCAAAAACGAAGGAAATATAATTTTTTTACGAAAAATTTGTATGAAGCTAGTATGAAAAATCGAATTATCTCCTAAACGGCATGTTTAACCGTAATATCCTTGGAGATGGTCATAGTGCTAATTATTTATGATTTTTTGGTTGGCAATTGGACGAAAAATTTAATGCCGTTTTTTTTTAAAAAATCGTCAAAATATTTTTATTTGTTTTTACGTATGAAACGATTCCTTTTGGTGTTTATGTTGAAGAACACGGACTTTTAACTACACATAACATAAAATAGCATCACTCCTATATTTCCGAAGGAGTTGGCAGAGGTTTATAGTACACCCACACGTAGCCAACTATGTTTGAGCTAGATATTTATCAGCACAAAATGAGTTTTAAAACTTTTCATACAACCAAATTACCAATTGTCTTCTAATGAGTCCAAAAAGAAGTGATTAAGTAACTACACTGATTAGGTCTTCTAATGAGTCTTAATAGGTGATTTAATGATTTTCAATATCTCACGACAATGGATTATATTTAACATTTCCTGATAAGTAAGCTAATTTGTTAATTAGCAGTGCTATGAGTTCTAAGAATAGTTAGTGACAATTATAGATTTTCATTAGCTAATGAGGAGATAACTAATGAGGGTAGTTACCTAATTATTGTCGTTTTGCAATAAAAGGGCTAAAGTTTTGTTTTATAATTTAATTTGTTCACAACTGTGTAACTGCTAACACTAAATCTGCGACTATAAAATCTTAAAATGGAAAGTTTAATCACCAATTTAGACTTGTTTGTTCTTCTACGAAGTGAGAGTACTTCATTTGATCATGAAGTATTGTTTAGTGCAGTTGTATCCCGCATAGGCGATTGCCTGTCTGACGAAGATTATGTTGTTCTCAAAGAATTTTGTCGGAGATTTACGCGAGCCGCTTTACAAAGGTGGGGGAAATCCAACCGATTCCTTGATAATTTCAGGAGAAAGTACGAGAATTGGTTGGGAGCAAATATTGATTGGCCGAGTTTTGTGCAAACTTTAGTTAATCAAGAACCAAGTGTTGATGAGATACCAAGAGCGCCCTCAGTCTCTCCAGAACCGTCGACATCAACGTCCATTGGAACAATGACGAAAAGATCCCGTAAACCATTCGAAGACCTGGGAAGTAAACAAAAAAAGAGAAGATCTGATGAACACACAGGCGAAGGTTCCAGTGAATTGGCATATGCAGCTGCAGCACGTTTAAAAGAAGAAGGGCATGGAGATATCGCCTCTGTCATCGAATACATGATGAAAAATCCTGAAGCAGCCGCTAAATTAAATGAAACGCTTAAGAAACCAGCGAAAACAATCATATTTACGCCAGAAAAGGCGCTTGGATTGCTTCTTTCGCTAAAACTCTCAAAGTGGCAATATATTACGTTGCGTGAGGCTGCCATTCGAGAAGGTGCTAAAGATATTTATCCATCTTACTATAAAGTGCAACAAACTAAGCTTGATTGCTACCCTCCGAAGCAATCAGTGACAGTTACTGATTCATCGGCTAGGATTACACTTCAAGCTTTACTTGATATCACGGTTACAAGAATCCTTCAAAGCCTTTCTAACGAAGAGCATAACAAGCAGTTGAAGCTGATATCCAAGTGGGGATTTGACGGTGCTTCTAACCAAAGCCGATACAAGCAGAAAATTGAGGGTGAGGAAGATGATTCAAGCATTTTCATGACCTCCTTGGTGCCACTAAAACTGACAGATGGAGACAACATTTTATGGACGAACCCAAAACCATGCTCAGTTTTGTATTGTCGTCCAGTTCAGTTTACTTTTGTAAAGGAGAGTGAAGCAGTTGTCCTTGGGCTGAAAAAACAAATGGATGAAGAAATTGAGGCCCTTATCCCCACAGAGTGCAATAATAATAATAGGGTGACTCATCAACTAATGATGACGATGATCGACGCTAAAGTCTGTACTTACCTTTCTGAAGCTAGATCAAATGCATCGTGCTACCTGTGCTTAGCAAAGCCTACAGAAATGAACCGCTTAGATGCTGTAACATCAAAAATTGTGTGTTCGGACCTGTATGAGTTTGGCTTGTCATCCCTACACGCCCGTATAAATTGTATGGAATGTCTGTTACACATTGCATACAAACTGGACTTCAAACGGTGGGCAGCGAGAAGTGATGAGCACAAAGAAATGCTACAGACAAGAAAGAAAATAATTCAAAATAAATTCAAAGATGAGCTCAATCTGTTGATTGATATAGTAAAACAAGGCTCGGGAACCACCAATGACGGGAATACTGCAAGAAAATTCTTTGAGTTTTCTAATAAAACCGCAGCTATAACCGGTTTGGATGAAGACCTCATCAAAAGATTTGCTGTAATTTTACAAGCAATTACATCTGGAGAGCAGATCGATATAATAAAATTTAGAGATTATGCTCGCAAAACAGCAGAAAAGTACGTATTACTATACGACTGGTTCTACATGTCGTCAACCGTTCATAAGTTACTAATCCATGGGGCTGACATAATCGAGAAAATAATATTGTGCCGATTGGGACTCTCTCGGAAGAAGCCTCAGAGTCTCGAAACAAAGATTTTAGGAGGTTTCGAGAACATCATTCGCGGAAAAGAAGCAGGCAGGATTCCAATCAAGACATTTTAAATATGCTTGTTGTTTCTTCGGACCCTTTGCTAAGTGCACAAAGGCCTAAGTTAGATGCCAAGAAAAAGCAGAGCTTTTTTGCTGAAACTCTCGACTTAATTCAATTTCAGGAAACTGAGTTCGAATTTTTGGATATATCCAATCTGGATGCTGACTCAGAATTGGAGTCTGACAACGAGAGTGATAAGGAAAATTTGTAAAAAAGATATATATGTACATATTTGTAAATTTGTATTTGAGTGTGTTTGGGTTTTTTTGTAATATTTAATGATATGTTTTATTTTTTTTATTTATTTTACTTTATTTTACGAATGCTTAGTATTAATTCCTTAAATTAACTTATTTTGTATAAAATATAACTTCATAATGTTACTTCAATATAAATCTTTTTTTATTTAAATTAATATAAATGTGTCAAAAACAGCAATTTTTTTATTTTATTTTTCTTGTTTCGTGTGTTCTTAATATTTGGGTTAATAACATATCGAACTTTTTAACTTAGACACTAAAAGGGATCGTTTTACATGTAAAAATAAATAAAAATATTTTGACGATTTTTTAAAAAAAAACGGCATTAAATTTTTCGTCCTATCGCCAACCAAAAAATCATAAATAATTAGCACTATGACCATCTCCAAGGATATTACGGTTAAACATGCCGTTTAGGAGATAATTCGATTTTTCATACTAGCTTCATACAAATTTTTCGTAAAAAAATTATATTTCCTTCGTTTTTGGGTAGAATTAACTCGGGTGTCATTTTTGTACATAGTAATGACTAATAAAAGCGATATCCGGCATAAAAACAAGCACTTGCAAATTGAAATCCCTAAGTCTATGAAAGCCGATTTTCAGCCCACCGTGCGTCGCCAGGGAGGAGTATTTAACCCAAAAAGCTGGCCAAAAGTCCAATATCCAAATTATGGTATAACACAATGCTGCCACTATTAAACAACAACTGGATAGCCTGTTCATTATATCCCTCTCGCGTCCTTCGGCGTATCCCAAACGGCACACAGGTAGTCGGAAGTCAGTTGTCGTCCACTACACTCTATTGTTTTCTCGACAACGCGAGTTTTGATGTAAATTACATTTGGTGTTTTGGTTGTTTTAAGTGCAGTTTACTCTACCACACTTTTAAAGCTGTGGCTTTCCTTAAGATAAATAGCGAAGAAAAAGTTCCGCCTTTTTCCGCCATTTTGTATTACAGCTATTGAAACATAACACTATTTAATTTGGTATTTTACACGTTTTGCTATAAATTCTGTTTCATTTATAGGTTCAACTGGAATGTTTAAAAATATGTCAAGAAAACAGTTATACGACATAATACAAGAATGTCCGGATAAGAAAATAGATAAAAATATATTATTTTTGGAGAAAAAAGTGATGAAATTGACCAATTGTCCAGACAGTGAAATTGGCCAACTAAAACATACTTTGAGTCATTTCAAGTCTGAATTTAAGCAAAAATGGACTGCTGCAAATTATAAACTCGACCGTTTTATGAGAAAGAACGAGTTATGGCTTACTAACACAATTAAATTTGTCATTTAGGTAGTGAAACAGGGTCGACCAATAAAAGAATTCGGGGAATGGAGTGATAGATCCAACCGAAGGAAAACAAAGCATTTGAGAGAGAGTGATCCTGCAGAGCAGTTAACTTACGCTGCTCATATGAGTCAACGTGCTAAAGGAAATAAAAACATGTCTAAAGTAATAAAAGACATTACTTTGACACCAACTAGAGCTTCAAAGTACCGAAAGCTTGTTTATTCGGCAAACCATAACAAAGTGGTAAAATACACACCATCTCAGGCCTTGGCTATTTTTGTTGAAGGAGATTTTAGTAGAAGACAATGGGAAATCCTACATGATGCAAACAAAAACATATTTCCTTGCTATCCTTTACTAAAAAAAGCAAAAAAAGATTGCTATCCAGACGAGGAATCGATGAGAGTGACTGAAACATGCGCGGAAGTTAAGTTGCAAGATTTACTCAACCACACATGTTTAAGGTTGTGTATGTATTTGGAGTCAGTTTTAGAGACTATTTCAGAAGAAGAAATGACAAATTTACAACTTATCGTAAAATGGGGCTGTGATGGATCACAGCAGTCGCAATACAAACAGAAATTCAAAAATCAAACAGACAGTGATGCAAATATTTTTCAAAGTTCCCTCGTACCATTACGTCTGCAATCAAATGTAAACGGACAAAAAAAACTTTATGGCAAAATCCAGTGCCATCGTCTCCCAGATTCTGCCGAACAATTCGAATACGTTTTATTCATAAAACCAAAGATGTTACAAAGGAGGAGATTCGGTATATGTATAGAAAACCAAGCAAGTAATTTAAACAAAAGCGAAATACCCACTGTTAACGGGATACTATATATTACACACAAACTGCTACCAACAATGGTGGATGGAAAAATATGTAATGCAGCTACCAACACATCATCAACAATGATATTTGTGGACTTACTTCCAAAAACTTCAATGATTTAAAGAGAGGTATTCAAGTGGACCCTGAAAGCCTAAAGTTTGGACTTTCAATTCTCCACGCAAGAATTAGATTCTTTGAGTCTTTACTACATCTCTCCTACAAACTGACCATTAAGAAGTGGCAAATAAGGTCTGCTGAAGAAAAAAAAATAGTAAAAGAGAGGAAAGAAGAAATCCAAAAAGCATTCCGCGAAGAAATGGGTTTACTTGTTGATATTCCAAAGGAGGGATTCGGGAACACTAACGGTGGAAATACATCCCGAAGTTTTTTTTCTGATCACTGGAATAGACTCATCCACAAGTTTAAAGTGATCTTGGAAACGATTTCAAGTAGCCATAAGATTGATGTAAATAAATTCGAAGAATATACATTTGAAACTGCTACCCCTTACGTGCATTGTACGGGTGGCACCCAATGTCACCTACTGTACATAAAATATTAATGCATGGTGGAACAGTAATTTCGCATTCTATACTACCAATTGGGCAGCTTTATGAAGAGGCTGCCAAAGCTCGTAATAAGCACTTCAGGCTCTATAGGCAGAGTTTCTCCCGAAAATTTGACAGAGTCAAATGCAATAGGGACGTATTAAATAGACTTTTGCTTACGTCCGACCCATTGCTTAGCAGCAGCCGAAAGCAATCTAGAAAGAAAAGCAAACCATTTTCCCCGGAAACTATAAGTCTTCTGCTCCCTGAATCGAGAATCGAACTGAGCGACACCGAAGAGAACGATTCAGACTAATTATATTTACAAAAAAAAACTGAAAAAAAAAGATTAAAAATGTATAAAAAAAAACTGAAAAAAAAAATGATTTGTTTGTACATACATATCCAATCGATAGATCTCATAAAATATTTTTGGCCAGCTTTTTGGGTCAAATACTCCTATGTCGCATGTCGTATCGCAGGGGTGAACGACCCACGCGTGTGACGCCGACACCGGTGCGCGTGCACCGCACAGTGCGCATATTCAATAATTATGTGCGAAGTTAAAATATTGCTTAACTCTGAAACGGGTTGGTTATTTTGAAATCTTTTCCCGCAAATATGTTTTAATTGTAATTCTAAACAAGTACTTACTTTTCTTGCAGTAAATTTTTTAACGCCTTATACATTTTTCAATATGCGATTGCCATTTCACTACTGATGAGTGCTTTTTATGTGCAAATTAAAAACTTATACATGAGAATATGCAATGATTAAAAATATTTGTATTTTTTTTACCAAAGTAATTTTTTTTACATTAGATTACTAACGTACATTACTTAACGCTTTACCGCATACTTAACTGCATATAGATTATTCCACGCGGGCAAAAGCTAGTTTTAAATATAATATCTAGTCTTGAAAACCTGCGTCAGGCATTTGCAGCCTGACATTTTGCTGAACTGGACCTTTTTGACACAGCTGCCGGGGGCACTAATATTAAGTAACTAGTTTTAAGCTGATATGTTTCTAAAAAGTCCATGTTATGTAACATTATTTAAATCTTCATACCGGCACTGCTGTGTGAAATAAATGTATTTTCTTTCTTTCTTTCGTTCTTGAATTTTACAGAGTTTGTGTAACAAATGGATGATGTGCAATAAATTAATACTTTTAATTACTAATAACTACTAATTTCTAATGAACCATTATATTATTTCAGGGCATCTCGGAATCCTTTTGACTCTGATACAGAGATTAATATGCAAGCCAGCACTAGTGATGAAAAACCTCTCAAATCGAGGAAAATGAAAACCATCAGCAACAAACAAAATCATTATAAGATAACTGCACCTCCCCGTGGTTTATCCGAAGACCCTAAAATGAAACCGAGCCAGTGCCTACTGTTGGAAAATAAACCTCAATATTTTTAGATTCTGATTTAAGCATAATAGTCATCTAATACTTTGTACAGTTTCATAATTGTTAAAAAGTGTGTTCTCTGGCACGGCGCGTGGTTTCCGGTTGCACCCTGCAGCGTGATCCAACTCGCAGCGGCCAGTTTTATATAGAGCTGCGTGTCTACAACAGCAAGGAAGCAGAAACGCTTGCTGGTAATCGTAGGAAGCGAGCACTTTTCACACTTCGCACATCATATTACGACAGCGATCCCGTATGGAAAGTTCTTACCGGCTTAGTTAGCGCTGTTAAGCAAGAGTATTCAGCCATAAAACCCATATAAGAATGGAATTTCCTGCGTCTGTGTTCCCAAATGCATATGGCGCTGATGTTTGTGTGAAAAGTCATTTAATTTCTCTCCGTACACATACCTGAGAACATTACATACACGCGCACAAAATTGGTGACCCCGACGTGATCTAAAAACCGACGCGATTCGAAACTGTGACGCGATCCAAAACTGTAACGTGAAATTAAGTGTGTACGTCGATTGATACCGGGCGACTCAACTCGTGTTCTATAGTGTATGGAACTTTTCTATATTTCTCGATACTAAAATATGGAACATAAGCGACGACCGATGATTATGTGCTCTCACCAGTCTCCATCACGGACAAGATCGAAGACTTTGGGCCCAAGTCACCGGTATTATCGTTCGTAAAAGCGGAAGCGATTTTAATGCACAGAAGATGTCCGACGATTCAAAGTATCGGATATTATTATCAAAACTGAATTGCGAAGTCACCGAGCAAGTCTCAGAGATTTTACTAGATCCGCCCAAAGAAAAGAAATACGAGACCTTGAAAAAAAAATTGATCAAAGTGTAGTTATAGGTTATAGTGGACATTCATCAACATCGAGGGTAGATGAAGATCAATCTACTTCATCGACGGAGTAGTGTCGCCGGACAGTCTGCTTGTGACCATGGCAGGTGTAACCCTGCCGAAACGTCAAGCTAAAAATAAATAAAAGGTGCGTGCGCGTTAAATCCCGATAAGCGGTGAAGTATAAATATGCAACGCGAAAGTTTAAAGTATAATATTGATCAAAGTGTACAAAGACTCCGCGGAATGACAAATCAAAAAATTGATGGGCGAAGTGGAGCTAGGTGATCAAAAGCCATCGCACCTCATACGCAAGATGCGAGATCCGGCTAGAGGAAAAGTGACGGACGAAACGCTCAAGGTAATGTGGACGAATCATTTGCCACCATCGATGCGTGGCGTCTTGGCAGTGACAGACGAAGATAACATGGAGAAATTGGCGTCGATCGCAGACAAAGTAACAGAGACCGCCACTCCAATCCACAGTGTGTACTGTCATTGCTCAAACAAACGCTCTATCGCAATCGTTTATAAACATTAATTTACCTGATACATTTACTCATTATCAAACAGTTCGTTTTCATGTGTAATCATGAAGTTTGTAAAGCAACAACAATCACTGCAAGTCCCAACAATCTGCGAAGATGTTTGTAAGACTAGCTTTCGTCACGGAGAATCATTACCTGACTCAGTTCGATGTATCATTTGCGGACCATCCAATTGTGGAAAAACCAATTTATTGATTGGTCTCCTTATACACGAAAATGGATTGAGGTTTAAAAATGTTTATGTTTATTCATAAACTCTGTACCAGCCCAAAATACATTTTTTTAGAAAAAGTTTTACAACGAGTGCTTAAAGTTCAAGACGCAAAACTAAACTCTGTGATAATATTTGATGATGTTGCTTGCGAAACTCAAGATAGTATGCGGAATTATTTTGCAATGGGAAGACACAAGTTCATTGATTGTTTTTATCTAAATCAAACTTAAGTAAAATCCCGAAACAGTAAGAGACAACGCAAACTTAATAATACTTTTTAAACAAGATGACATTAATTTGCGTCATATTTATGAGGAACATGTGAACATTGATATGACATGGAATCAATTTCGTGAAATGTGTTCAGAAATATGGAATTAACCCTTCAATTATGTAGTAATTAACCCTTAACTTAGTTACGTATCTAATAATGCACACATTTTAAGAAAAAATATTTGGGAATAGTTCTGGTATTTACAGTGTTCTTTTTTTTAAATTTGTGTTTAGGGACCCTTGTAATTCTTAAAAAAAAAATATTACATCTGGCAACATTTGTAGGCAGTAGATCGCAAAATGGCGGAGCGTGCGCGTGCGTCTACGAGTTATAAGGTAAGAATCGATAATAATCCTTACTAAATAACTATTTTACTATAAATAAATGTAGTAATTATTTGATTGAATGTTCATTCTTTTGTTTGCGTTAAGAATTTTGATCTTACAATAATGTTTTACATCTGAAGTATGACTGTCAATATTAATGTATCTAGAAATGCACACTGCCAAGCAGTGATGGGCAAAAAGTAGGTATATCTCAAAGACGATTATAAATATGAAAGTTTGGAAAGTGCGGATACAATGAATGACATCATAGAATCGTCAACATCAACGTGTATATTGGACAAAAACAGAATAATAACAAATGGACAAAAAAAGGCAAAACAGGATAAGTTGACCTGGACCAACAACACAATTACTTATAACAGTGAGGATGTTGCATTTATGGGCTGCACTGGTCTACCTGATAACATAATAGTCCTGGAGACGCCAATCAATACCTTTTTTCAAGTATCTGTTTCCAACTAATCATTATTCATCTCATACATGAACAGAGCAATCTAAGTTTGAATAAATCAAACGGTTTTTGCACTTTTTTGATAAAACCAAAGAACTTCCTAAAATTGACCCAAATTGGGATCAACTGCAGAAATTAAGACTACTTCTGGACATTCTGAGATCACAATTATTAACTTTCCCTAAAGAAGAGTAAATATACGGTTTATAATATTATATGCTTTTATAATAGTATAACAAGAAATGGTTTCTGTTTTGCCTGGGGCGAACAGAAAGAAAGAGAGGGGCCAATGAAATTGTTACAATTTTGCAAAAATACATAGCTATTCAAAAGAACTTTCTTCTCCCCGGTCATACAGAGATGACAGTAGACAGCATTCACTCGACTATACAGGGTGGAAAGTTTCAATTGGCCTTGGAAGAAAACTATCTTAAATCGTCAGGATATATTATTTTACTTAAAGGAAACATTCCTTTATTTTAAATAGAAACAAAACTGCATTCAAAGTTTTTCGAAAATTTGTTTGTTACACTTGGGAATCGAACCGGCTAAAATCCAAAAAAGTATCACAAATTTGTATTTTTATGGCATCAAACCTTAGGTCTATTTATAAGGACAAAATCTCTCTAACAAGCATGGTTAATCAACTCAAAGAAAAACCATTTTCAACTGGGTTTACGCAATGTGGTCCAACTCCGTCTCCGCAGTATGTTCCAACTCCGTCTCCGCAGTATGTTCCAACTCCGTCTCCGCAATATTTCCCAACTCCGTCTCCGCAATATTTCCCAACTCCGTCTCCACAATATTTCCTAACTCCGTCTCCGCAATATGATTCACCTGTTTATGTACTTCTGCCCCAAAATCAGGTTCCGGTCTATTTTGTATATTCCAGAAGAAAATATAAATATGCAAAACGACTGCAGTCCTCAACAAAAGAGAGAAAAAATATCGCACAAGAAAGATAAACACATGTTTTATCACAAAACGTTATTGTGCCTTTTAAAATGAGCGACATAATTAAAAACGCATACAATTATTCCTAAATGTTGACATAAATAATTATTTCCAACTTAACTAAACTAAACTTTTTGTAAACTTTGGAAGAGATACGTAGATGACGTATTCTGCATTTTGAAAGGAGACAGACAAACAGCCAATCAATATATGGACCACCTTAATTCCATACACCCTAAGATTAGGTTTACATATGAGATGGAGACGGACAGGTCGTTGTCATTCTTGGACGTGAAGGTAACTGTGAAGTCGGATAGAACTTTGTCTCACTGTGTGTACCGCAAGCCTACACACAATGATAGATACCTGTGCATGCAACGTCGCATCATCATCCAAGCCACTTGCAAGCCGTTCAGACGTCATTAAAAAACAGAGCATATGACCTCTGTGACCCTGAACATTTAGGGCAAGAGCTAAACCGTGTTCAAGAGGTACTCAAGAAAAACGGATACAAAGTGAGTAAAGGATTAAAGCGACCAATTAAGAAGAACAGACATCCTGAAGTGAAGAGACAACCAGTTTATTTGCCATATGTCAAGGGAGTGGCAGACAAAATCGGATCGGTGTTGAAAAATTATAATATTCACACCATATATAAGCCGGGGGCAAAAGTCACGAACCTAGTTGGTACACCGAAGGATGTCATGCCGTTGCAGACACCAGGTGTTTACAAGATTGGTTGCAGTTGTGGTAGCTCATACATAGGGCAAACGAAGCGGACTATCGCTGAAAGGCTCAAAGAGCATATCACGGCTGTTAAAAATCGTCAGACTAATAAGTCAGCGATTGCGGAACACATTCTGGAAGCGTACAGCAATCACTGGATCGAGTTCCATCGTCCACAAGTCCTCTCCACTGATCGCCACTTTTACTCAAGAGTTGTGCGTGAAGCGATTGAGATTAAAAAACACAGGAATTTCAATCGGGAAGAAGGTTTCAAACTGTCAGCCACATGGAATCCAGTGATTGCAAAAATACAGCATCGCGATTTTAAGTCGACAAAAAAACCGGACACAGTGAGTGTAGTGTGTACGCGGCTTTATAGTGGACAATCGTCAACATTGACGGTAGATGAAAATCTATATATATGTCGCCGAACAGTCTGCTTGTGACCATGGCAGGTGTAACCCTACCGAAACGTCAAGCGAAAAACAAATAAAAAATCAGTAAAATATTAATTATGTCCAGTTAATACTGAACATATATTTTTTGTGCCACTTTTATTAAAACATTTTTTATTTGTTGTTGGTAACATTATTTTTGTTTTCTCTCTGTCACTTCCGTATTGTAATGGTTTTTAAGTGTGCTGCATAGAAATAAATTACCAAAAGGTTAAATATACAACGCGTTTTTTTTTAACATGCGTTGTGGTGGTTCTTCATCACCAAAGTAATAGGATCGGTGAATCTCGAGTCGGGAATGCGTATGTCTCGTGATTACTCCGAGAGCACCGGCGTCCAAGTGTGATCGGCGTGTTTTCAATAAATTCGGGCTTGAAAATGTGGTTGGAGCGTTTGGAAGCAGAGGTGACCACTTCCGACAGAGTTCTCGAGGGATTTTCAGCGTTTTCGCGTTTTTTCTACAAAATTCGGTGATTTTTCATTGAAGGTCGGTCGGTACAATGTACCTACCTACTCTTTACCTACCCCATTTTCAAATCGCGTTCGAGACATATAGTTAATGTCATTACGTTGGCACCACTGCAAGTCTGTCATCTGGCCTATGATTGTTTTAAAATTTTATATGTCAAAGTCAAACAGTTCGTGAGGATTTTGTAAACAAACAAATTTGATGCTACGGCTAGACATTTTAATGCTCGACCCTGGGGATAAGACGCAGATTGAATTTATTTTAGAGAAATATTATGTCATTGTTTCTGAATTAGATCAAGGTTTGTATTTATACGGTATCAGAAAAACAAGTGCCACAGTACTCAAATGTCGCATCGTTTAAGCTTCCTAATATTGATATTTCTGTTTTGTCGGGTAAAGATTATGTACTATTTATGGACTTGTTTGCTTGCTAGCAATAAGGCTCTGTTAGATGTACAAAAACTTTTTTATTAACGCAAATATTTTTCAGATGAGGCTTTGAATGTTATTATTAATAAACGACTCGAAGGGGCATTAGAACTACTTAAAAAGAGGTACGATAATAAAAGTAGATTAACATCTACTATATAAAAATAAGTCGGGTTTTCCTTCCTGACGCTACAACTTCAGAACGCACGAACCGTTTTCCACGGTTTTGCATTCGTTAGAAAGGTCTCGGGCTCCGTGAGGTTTATAGCAAAGAAAATTCAGGAAAAATTCACGCGGACGAAGTCGCGGGCAGAAGCTAGTCTACTATATAAAAATAAGTCGGGTTTTCCTTCCTGACGCTATAACTCCAGAACGCACGAACCGATTTTCACGGTTTTGCATTCGTTGGAAAGGTCTCGGGCTCCATGAGGTTTATAGCAAAGAAAAAAAAAAGAAGCCATCTGGTGGCGAAACGGAGTTCGCGGGGTTTGCTAGTTTAACCATATAAATCACATTCTTGAATTGCCAATGATGCAGAAGAATACTGTAGCCTCTGTAAGATTGTTTGTATCAGAAGTGAAGCAACAGTATTATGCTTTAAAAAAAAAATGTAGCAGCGATGGGTTATCGATCAATGTGATATGTTGCTAACAAAAAAGTTAACAAAAAGTTAGATCAATATACGAGAAGGACATTCCATTTAGATAGGAAACCAGAAGTTCTGCCAACTATTGCAGAATTCTTTTCATTTTTATATAGAGAAGCGTGCCATAGCACTGGAGGACAATGGAGACAAGTGTGTCCACGAGAGTGTCCCCAATAAATCCTTAAGATTAGCAGGCTAAACTTAGGTTTATCTTCGAAGGCTGGCTAATGTTCGATGTCATGTTAATTTGACAGTGCTCACATACGACAACTCCTGGAGACCGCACGAGGCATTGCAGACCCTGCATGAGTACGCAGCAAGTTCGGAGACAGGCAAAATCAGGAAAGCTCAGGGAAAGAAACTAAGGTGCACCTTCTGCAAAAACCCAGGACACACAGCAGATGTCTGTCGTAAGAAGAAGGAAGCGGGCTGAAGGTACTCTTTCTTCTACAGTGAAAGATGACTCAGAGGGTCAAACCCAGGCACCATCTCTTTCCCAGCCAAAGTTCTCCTGCTATGGGTGTGGAGCACCTGGAGTCTACGTGGTCCTTCATCGTCGAACCCGACTTACAGTACGAGCTCTACCCGGAGGAATTCACCATCTTCAAATCCAGTGCCATCAAGTGATGATTTTACTAGTCCACTCAGCGCGATGACAGTGACAGACAATGAGGATGCTGCTAGCAAGTCCAACGCCATACCCTCCTCAACTTCTCCTCCAGCGCACATGGCCGAGGGTGAAGCAGCAACTCGAACAAAAGACCAATACGCGGACACAGATTACAAACTGGCGCTGATTGATCTAACTTCCACACCACCAAGCAAGAAAAAGCCTCGGCTGTTCAACGGGTACTCTCTAAGCTTCATAGACTTCATGATGCGAGATGCCCAAATAAATGTCCACCGAGAAAACGCCGAGCTATCTACACAGAGTAATCGCCTTTTTGATGAACAATTGGAATGTTCACATAGACTCGATCGACGTGGTGGTATATATTACGCTGAACCAGGTTAAGCTAGTCGATCAGCTGCTGGAGAAGAATACCGACGTTTTAATACGAAGCAAGAGCCTACTAAACTGATTGAGCACACAATCAAGACAGTGGTTGACAAACCAATTTCGGTCCCCCCGTAAAGATTATCACCACCTCGAAAAGAAGCCTTGCAACGAGAGATCAAGGCAACGTTAGCGGATGGCATCATTCAACCATCAGCGTCACCATGGGTGGCCCCTGTAGTGCTGATACAGAAAGCTAACGGAAACATACGAGTCTGTATAGACTATCGCCGACTCAATGCGAGTGCAACTGTACCCGACCCATATCTTATTCCGAGGATGTCCCTGCTTAAACGCAGACTTAAAAGCTGGGTACTGGCAGATTGACGTTCAAAAAGAAGACCAGGATAGGACGGCATCCATCACCCCGTTTTGGCCTGTACAAATTCACCCGTATGCTGTTTGGTTTACGGAACGCTCCAGCAACATTTCGGTGACTCTTTGACCGCATGCGAGTAGAGAGAAGAGAGGATGACGCAAGAAGAGAGGATGTTAAAACTCGGAGGATCCGTAGGTGCTTCACGTCGTACGCCGGAGGCAGGGTAAGCGCCTCGGCAACGGAGGCCGGAGGCAGAGTAGGCGCCTCGACAGCGGAGGCCGGAGGCTGAGCAGGGGCCTCGGCAATGGACGCCGGAGGCAGAGCAGGGGCCTCGGCAATGGACGCCGGAAGCTGAGCAAGTAGAGAGGCCGGCTCACTCAGAGGTTTAAACTTCACTCAGAGGTTCTGCGGTTATACTTGAGAGGGTTCACTACTAGACCTCCCAGTTACTCCTTCTTCTTTCGATGCCGGCACAAGACTGACTCCCCTCTGCAAAAATATCGATAAAGAAGACTTTTCGAACACTATATTATGAACGTAGTGTTCTGAATAAAAAATCTGCAAATAGTAAAGAAAATGAGGATGCCAGTAACAAAATTGGGTGGACAAGTCTATAAAAACGTATGCGAACTTCACGAAGAGAAAACAAATAGAATGATTGACAAATGTCAGATGAAAAAGTGTCAAGCATTGTTTACAAATAAATTATTTCTTTTCAGAATGTTATAACTAATTAGAAATACTATTAAAAACAAGGAGAATCACATAAAATGATAAAATATAATACCGTAAGTACTACACCGTGCAGCGAAATAGATTAGCAAACTGCCGGCTGCCTGATAATAATAATAATAATATAATAATAATAATAAAATCATTTATTTAAAATTTTAGGTCACTTTACATTAAAAATATTGCTATCATACATTGTAAAAACCGCGCATTTGCACATTTGCCTGAACTAGGTTAAAACCTGTGTCTCAGGCTAGGAAGTGCTTACGCATACTTAAAATAACAATCGCAAATAAACAGTAGGTACCTAAAATCTAAAGTAATCACTTATTTCAAATACAAAGACAAAAATGTTTACATTCAAATTACACTCTAAAAACTCTTACAGAAATAATATAAATAATAATACAGTCTCCTATAAATAAACTCAATGTCCATGTAGTAAATTAATTTTACACCATATAAAAAAACTTTGATAAAAAAGCTTTGATTAAGGCGTCAGTTCCCCGAGGTACTTATGAGGAACGAGTTTCTCATCATGAGGGGTTGACTTTTCCGCCACGGCATGGATAGACAATAAAGTTGTCACCCTTCTATCAAGTTATGTGGGAACACAGCCTGAGGGAAAAGTTAGTCGCTGTGATAAGAAACTCGAACAAAAAATATCGAATCCGCGTAAAGTGCCGTAAGTGGTACCTTCGCCTCTTTTATCACCTTCTAGATCTAGCTGTGATCAATTCTTGGATTCTAATGATAAAAAAAGCTGTTGCGGAATGTTTAAAGTAGTTACCGTGACCCTGAAACATAAAGGGCAATCGAAGGAACATAGTGGGTTTTAGTCAGTAAAAGTCTTACATGCTCTCGGCCGCAATCAGGACGGGAGCAGTCATTTGATGATTTCCCACTCAACAAAAAAAAAATTAAAAAAAACTGCATTGCAAAGGGAATCCCAAAAAAGCAACTGCCAAATCTTGGCCAGTACCGGAACGATTTGGCTGATTCCCTTTGCAATGTGGGATCCAGGAATGGGAATAAAAGAGGACGTCCCAGTAACGGCTCTTTAGAGCGCGACTTGCAGACTAGTGTTGCAACAGAACTCTGCTTCCGCTTCCGCAACTGAAGAAGTTCCGCATGTTTATTCACTTCTGTTTCTGCTTCTGGTTCCGCAACCCTAATAACATAACTCTTAACGGAAGCGGGGAGAGAGCGATGAGGAGCGGTGCAGCAGACGCGACGGCGGCACGGCGCGTGCGTCCATTGAATTCAAGTGTAAGATTTGGAAACCTGGTTTTGGCAATTTACTTTTAAAGATAAAGTCACACCTTCGGGAGTACAAAAAAGAAAAAAGACTACCTCTTCATGAGGATCCTCTTATGTGGTGGAATGGAAATGCGCACAAATACCCCCATATTTTGCCAATTGTTCGCCAATACTTATCAACTCCCCCCAGCAGTGTAGCCAGCGAGCAATTATTTAGCGGAGCTGGTTTAATATATGAAGAACATCGAAATAGGCTGAAAGGTGAAAAACGTGGTCGTGTTGCAAATGCAATGTGCCATTGTGTTTGAATACCCGAAATAATTGTTTCATAAAATTTCACACACATTAAGGTTTTAAAATAATTTAAAAATCTGAATAAGACTATAGGTTTATGTAATAAAGTAGATGATAACAAATTGCATGACGATGTGTTTCTACATCCTTACAGTCCTCAGATGGTAGTTTGAAAATGGAGTCAATTTTATTAGGGTGCATAGAATATAATGAGCGACATACCAGCTCAAACCTATGCGTTTTATTACAAAATACACACATCAAAAGTGTCTAGGGATATTTCAATTAAACCTAAACAACTAAAATTCTATTAACTTTTTGTTAAGACACCTACACATTAAAATAAACCTTGTTTAATAGCCTATCTAATCTGATAATAAACATTTAGATAAAGTTAAATTTAAAAAAAACTTAGAAGAAGAGGAAAAACTCAGACAAAATTTCAATCTTAACTTTATTGTTGATACATCAAAACCTAAACAAGAAAAACATTTTTTTTTTACAAAAATTGATGAAAACATAAAATTAATAATCCGTGGATCCACTTAAGACTCTCCTGACACATCTGCAGCGGTTCAGCATACTCAAAACAAGGTGTCAATATCCTGTTGTGGAATACTGTCCCAAGTCCTTTTAAGATGCAAGAAAAGCTGGTTTTCATCCTCAATATCTTCAGGGAAATTCCTAAGAGCTCTTCTCAGAAGCATATCCCAGGCATGCTCAATAGGATTTAAGTCAGGGGATTGTGCAGGCCAGTCTAAAGCTTGGATATCATGCTATTGTAACCAACTTGTGACGATACGCGCCGTATGTGGACGGGCATTGTCGTGCATTATCTGGAAATTTTGTCCCATTTGTTGTCTGTGGGGCAAGATTACAGGCTCTAGCACCTCATCTCGGTATTTTAGAGCATTCATATTGCCTTGTATCCAAACGAGGTCCGTTCTGCCGCCGAGACGAATTCCTGCCCAAATCATAATCGTGCCACCTTGATATGCATGAACTTGTTGTAGGTGCTGCAGTCGACTCCAACGTCCAGGTTTTCTCCAAACGCGTACTCTTCGCGAATCAGGATGAAATCCAAACCTGGATTCACCAGTGAAAAGCACAAGTGACCATTGAGAATGGTTCCAGTTTTCGTGTGCAATAGCCCATTGTTATCTTTTTCATCGATTGCCTCTCCTTAGCGCTGGTACCCGAAGTGGCCTACGAGTACGTGGGTTGACTTCATGCAGTCGTCTTCTCAAAGTTTGACCGCTTTCCAGCAAACCATACTCTCTCTGTAGCCTTTGAACCAATAGCCGTTACCTTTGGTTGACTTCGTGCAGCTTATACTATGAACCGGTCCTGTACATGTGTTTTAATGCGTTGAGGTCCTCGGTGCCGTTCCACCCCTTCCCCCGTGACACGATAACGTGACCAAAGCCTGGATATAACGCTTTGACTGGTCCTCATGGCTTCAGAAACTGCAATTTGGGACAGTATTCCACAAGAGGATATTGACACCCTTGTTTTGAGTATACAGAACCGCTGCAGATGTGTCAGGAGAGTCTTAAGTGGATCCACGGATTATTAATTTTAAGTTTTCAACAATTTTTATAAAAAAAAATAGTTGTTTTGTTTAGGTTTTGATGTTTCAAAAATAAAGTTTAGATTGAATTTTTGTCTGAGTTTTTCCTCTTCTTCCTAATTTTTTTTTTAAATTTAACTTTATCTAAATGTTTATTATCAGATTAGATAGGCTATTAAACAAGGTTTATTTTAATGTGTAGGTGTCTTAACAAAAAGTTAATAGAATTTTAGTTGTTTAGGTTTAATTGAAATATCCCTAGACACTTTTGATGTGTGTATTATTAGACAGTGGAAACTTGACTACAAGGTTACAGCGATTGCCACTGATAACGCAGCAAATATAACTGCAGCACTAAGGGAGGGAGAGTGGAGACAAATATCGTGTTTTGCCCATAGCCTGAATTAATACAAGCAGCGATTACTCATATTTCGTCTACAATTTCCAAAGTTAAGTCCATTGTAGAATTCTTTAAAAGAAGCTCTCACGCGCAATCGAAACTGTTGGAAATGCAAAAACAGTTAGGTCTGTCCCCCTTAAAACTTAAACAAGACGTGCCCACTCGTTGGAATTCTACATTCGAAATGCTCTCTCGTCTCATAAGTGTGAAGGATGCTGTAATTGCCACTATAGCGTTGCTAATAAACGACTTAGGCCTTGATAACAACGACTGGTCGGTTATAGAATACGCTGTGCCGATACTACAAACGTTTTATGATGTCACATGCGAAATAAGTTCCGAAAAAAATGTGACGTTGTCTAAAGTTATACCTTTGTGTAAATTAATGTCGTTAAAAACGCGAGCACAATTACGAGAAGCTATACCGAAAGAAAACATTAAGCAATTGTTACAAAAACTTGACCAAGAACTCGAGAAAAGGTTCTCGTATAAGGTTCTCGAGTCTCATGTATTGTATACTGAGGCAACCATATTAGACCCACGTTTCAAACGAAAAGCTTTTAAAAGCGACCAAAGTTTCGAAAAGGCCCTAAATGGCTTGAAACAGAAAGTTGGCAGAGCAACAGGGGAACCGCAATCTGAGCCAGTACCGCCAGAACCAAATCTACCGTCTACATCGTTGTCTAATCTACCGTCTACGTCGTCAGCATCCATCTGGGAGGATTTTGATAAAGAAGTCGCCCAATTAACGCCAGCTAACACTACTGCTGCAGGTATCATCGAAGTAGATAAATACACACATCAAAAGTGTCTAGGGATATTTTAATTAAACCTAAATAACTAAAATTCTATTAACTTTTTGTTAAGACACCTACACTTTAAAATAAACCTTGTTTAATTGCCTATCTAATCTGATAATAAACTTTTAGATAAAGTTAAATTAAAAAAAAAACTTAGAAGAAGAGGAAAAACTCAACAAAATTTCAATTTAACTTTATTTTTGACATTTCAAAACCTAAACAACAAAACAATTTTTTTTTTTATAAAAATTGTTGAAAACTTAAAATTAATAATTCGTGGATCCACCTAAGACTCTCCTGACACATCTGAAGCGGTTCTGCATACTCAAATCAAAACAAGGGTGTCAATATCCTGTTGTGGAGTACTGTCCCAAATCCTGCTAAGATGCAAGAAAAGCTGGTTTTGATGCACAACATCAACAGGAAAATTCCTACGAGCTCTTCTCTGAAGCATATTCCAGGCATGCTCAATAGGATTTAAGTCAGGGGATTGTGCAGGCCGGTCTAAAGCTTGGATAACATGCTGTTGTAACCAACTTGTAACGATACGCACCGTATGTGGACGGGCATTGTCGTGCATTAGCTGGAAATTTTGTCCCATTTGCTGTTAGTGGGGCAAGATTACAGGCTCTAGCACCTCATCTCGGTATTTTCGAGCTGTCATATTGCCTTGTATCCAAACGAGGTCCGTTCTACCGCCGAGACGAATTCCTGCCCAAACCATAATCGTGCCACCTTAATATGCATGAACTTGTTGTGGGTGCTGCAGTCGATTCCAACGTCCAGGTTTTCTCCAAACGCGTACTCTTCGCGAATCAGGATGAAATCCAAACCTAGATTCATCAGTGAAAAGCTCAAGTGACCATTGAGAATGGTTCCAGTTTTCGTGTGCAATAGCCCATTGTAATCTTCTTCCTCGATTACCTCTCCTTAGTGCTGATACCCAAAATGGCCTACGAGCACGTAGATTGACTTCATGCAGTCGCCTTCTCAAAGTTAGACCGCTTACCAGCAAACCATACTCTCTCTGTAGCCTTTGAACCAATTGCATCGCCGCTGCATTTAGTTGACTTCGTGCAGCATTTACTATGAATCGGTCCTGTACATGTGTTGTAATGCGTTGAGGTCCTCGGTGCCGTTCCACCACTTCCTCCGTGACACGATAACATCCTGGATATAACGCTCTGACTGGTCTTCATGGCTTCAGAAACGGCAATCATGGGACAGTATTCCACAACAGGATATTGACACCCTTGTTTTGAGTATGCAGAACCGCTGCAGATGTGTCAGAAGAGTCTTAGGTGGATCCACGGAATATTAATTTTAAGTTTTCAAGAATTTTTATAAAAAAAATTGTTGTTTTGTTTAAGTTTTGATGTTTCAAAAATAAAGTTAAGATTGAAATTTTGTTTGAGTTTTTCCTCTTCTTCTAAGTTTTTTTTAAATTTAACTTTATCTAAAAGTTTATTATCAGATTAAATAGTCTATTAAACAAGGTTTATTTTAATGTGTACATGTATTAACAAAAAGTTAATAGAATTTTAGTAATTTAGGTTTAATTGAAATATCCTTAGACACTTTTGATGTGTGTACATGACGGAACCCATTTTATTGCGAACCAGGGATCCCTTTGTGTGGTGGTACGAGAGGCGTCATGTGTACCCGCTGCTATACAGATACGTTTTTAAACGTCTTCATTTAGTCGCCACAGCCGTGCCATGTGAAAGAGTTTCTTCAAAGGCTGGGTACACCTTAAACGACCGAAGAACAAGGTTAAAATCCAAAAAAGTATCTTAATTGCTGTTCATCAGAAGCAATAAATAAGATACGTCAGTAGTGTACATGTCGCAGTCATCTGGTTAAATCAGCTATTTGATTGTATGACTAGCGCGTTCATTGAATGACGACATTTAATTGAATGACCAAACGATAACTCGTCAAGTTGTTTAATGTAACGTTTAACGACTTGACTAAACGTCATTTGGCATTGTCGTTAAATGGGATATTAGTCGACTTTGTAATGTTTGTTTAGGGTAACCATAAGTTCGCAACTTAAAAACTTAACTTCCTTTACATAACAGTTATGAGGACATGACATGACAAACTTTATTATGATTTTAATTTAAAAAAAACTTTAAAAGTAGCCGGCGGCGGCGTATTTATAGGTAAATGACACTATTTTATCAAGAATAAGTCACTTTAAAGTAAATTTAATCAAAATAATATCAAGTCAGTGCTATCTGCGCGAGCTATTTTACGCCATATTTGTTTTGGTGACTACTAACGCCGCAGTGGAAAAAAAATGAACTAAATTACAATCACCTGACTGATTTTACGACCGCTCTGTTCAAAGGGCTATGCTACAATCAGCTATCTAGTTGGACGTTGAGCGACGCTGTTCAATCAGCTTTCGGCCTAGTCATTCAATTAAATGTTGCCATTCAATAAACGCGCTAGTCATACAATCAAATAGCTGATTCAACCAGATGACTGCGACATACATATTTGTACATTATAACAGTAATATTAAGTCGTGTAAATAATTATGTATATTCAAATCATGTACATACTCTGATTTTTAAATACGCCAACCTAGTCTTTTTAACATTTTTTCCCGTCATTTTGCGTACTAGGTTGACAGTCCTAAGCCTGTAAAGTATGAAGGAAAATCAGGAGTACCTATCTTAAAAGTCTAGTTAGATTACTTTTGATTTGAAAATAAAATATTGATTCAACAATCAAAAATGCAACTGAATGATTCTTCAATTCTGCCGCGCTGAAACATTGCTTTTGGATAAAAGAAAAAAGATGCAGTGATTGACTGAGCTATTTAGAAGATGGGAGTTATTTGGGATGAGTGATTTAAATCTTCTTGTCAAAGAGATTTATAAATCTCTGTTCCTTCAAAAGATTTATTTTGCGCATGTCTAATATATTTACTTATATATAAAATACGCTTACATACATATTTACATACCTATCTATAAATAAATACAATAAATACATGTTATATACACACATCAAAAGTGTCTAGGGATATTTTAATTAAACCTAAATAACTAAAATTCTATTAACTTTTTGTTAAGACAACTACACTTAAAAATAAACCTTGTTTAATTGCCTATCTAATCTGATAATAAACTTTTAGATAAAGTTAAATTTAAAAAAAAACTTAGAAGAAGAGGAAAAACTCAACAAAATTTCAATTTAACTTTATTTTTGAAATTTCAAAACCTAAACAACAAAACATTTTTTTTTATAAAAATTGTTGAAAACTTAAAATTGATAATTCGTGGATCTACCTAAGACTCTCCTGACACATCTGGAGCGGTTCTGCATACTGAAAACAAGGGTGTCAATATCCTGTTGTGGAGTACTGTCCCAAATCCTGCTAAGATGCAAGAAAAGCTGGTTTTGATGCACAATATCAACAGGGAAATTCCTACGAGCTCTTCTCTGAAGCATATTCCAAGCATGCTCAATAGGATTTAAGTCAGGGGATTGTGCAGGCCGGTCTAAAGCTTGGATAACATGCTGTTGTAACCAACTTGTAACGATACGCGCCGTATGTGGACGGGCATTGTCGTGCATTAGCTGGAAATTTTGTCCCATTTGCTGTTTGTGGGGCAAGTTTACAGGCTCTAGCACCACATCTCGGTATTTTCGAGCAGTCATATTACCTTGTATCCAAACGAGGTCCGTTCTACCGCCGAGACGAATTCCTGCCCAAACCATAATCGTGCCACCTTAATATGCATGAACTTGTTGTGGGTGCTGCAGTCGATTCCAACGTCCAGGTTTTCTCCAATCGCGTACTCTTCGCGAATCAGGATGAAATCCAAACCTAGATTCATCAGTGAAAAGCACAAGTGACCATTGAGAATGGTTCCAGTTTTCGTGTGCAATAGCCCATTGTAACCTTCTTCCTCGATTACCTCTCCTTAGTGCTGATACCCAAAATGGCCTACGAGCACGTAGATTGACTTCATGCAGTCGCCTTCTCAAAGTTTGACCGCTTACCAGCAAACCATACTCTCTCTGTAGCCTTTGAACCAATTGCATCGGCGCTGCACTTAGTTGACTTCGTGCAGCATTTACTATGAATCGGTCCTGTACATGTGTTGTAATGCGTTGAGGTCCTCGGTGCCGTTCCACCACTTCCTCCGTGACACGATAACATGACCAAAGCCTGGATATAACGCTCTGACTGGTCTTCATGGCTTCAGAAACGGCAATTATGGGACAGTATTCCACAACTGGATATTGACACCCTTGTTTTGAGTATGCAGAACCGCTGCAGATGTGTCAGGAGAGTCTTAGGTGGATCCACGGAACATAAATTTTAAGTTTTCAAGAATTTTTATAAAAAAAAATTGTTGTTTTGTTTAAGTTTTGATGTTTCAAAAAATAAAGTTAAGATTGATATTTTGTTTGAGTTTTTCCTCTTCTTCTAAGTTTTTTTTAAATTTAACTTTATCTAAAAGTTTATTATCAGATTAAATAGTCTATTAAACAAGGTTTATTTTAATGTGTACATGTTTTAACAAAAAGTTAATAGAATTTTAGTAATTTAGGTTTAATTGAAATATCCCTAGACACTTTTGATGTGTGTATATATTATATTATTAACTATACCCCCACAAAACGGCAACACTGTGCCGGGTAGATGTATAAAAACAATCGCTAACTGATACAAGTTTTCATTCTTTTTGCGGCGTTCAAGGCAGACGGACATCTACTCGGTACACGTGAGCCATTTTGTGTTTTGTTAACCGTTTTTATTTGAATTTCTAATCATTAAAGTGCAGTACGAATTACCTGTCGATTATTTTGTCAATTGTTGATTTAATATTATTGTGATAGCAATTAAAAGTTTGGTTAGTGTCGTGTGTGTGTTTTTTTTTAATAAATTTCCACTTCTGATCCTAAAATCAGAAGTGGGATAGTGAATTCCATAAGCCCACATGTTCAACTGTTAATAAATTGCGGACGGCAGGTAGTTCTGGTGCACTTTGTTTTCTTATTTTTACACTTTCTTTGTTCTTTTGTGTTTTACTTTGGTTGATTTAAATTAACCGCTAAATAATAAACGTGACTGTGTACGTGTGATCGGCGTGATTCTTTTGTGCTAAATAATGCCGCGAAGTAGGTCACATGGACGTACTCGGCATCGTCAAAATGGCTCGCGTGATGGAGACGTATCGCGATCTCGTAATAAACGCAACCGTCGCCGTCGGTCGTTTTCGCGCTCGCGTAGTTCTTGCTCAAGCGATAGTCGTCGGTCAGATGTCACACGCAGTGTGTCACGTCACTCGCGTCAGTCTCGTGATACAGTACCACGTTCCCACCGCCGCCGCGACCGGTCCCGTAGCGCCGCTGTACATCGTTCTCGCAGCGCGGTGCGTCATACAAAACGATCTCCTCACTACTATCACTCGCGTCAATCTCGTAGCGTGTCAAAGTCTCGTCGTTCGCATAAGACTTCGCGACGTCATAATCGTGACCATAAAACGAGAACTCCTTCACCGCGGTTGACGACTCCAGTTCAAAGTACGTTGAAGTCTGCTCTTCCCATTGAACATATTGAGCTTCGTGAATCGAGCTTGACAGAAAAAGATCGTGCTACGGATTCGGCTATGCGTTGTTCGGAGACTTCCACTCTTGCTCAGGCTATTATCGACGCAGTAAAGGCAGTTCAACCCGTGCGTGCGGGCAACTACTTCGTCTCCAACTTCGATCCTACCATAAACAACATTGATGTGTGGTTCGAAGAAGTAGATCGTGCTAGGCAAATGAACGGGTGGTCAGACCATGAGTGCTTATCTCGAGTAGCGAACTGTTTGAAGGGCGACGCTAAGGTATGGATTAGCGAATGGGTGACCAACGATAGGACTTGGTCCAACTTCAAGCGTGAGTTTAAACCGCTCTGCCCCGCTAAACTCGACTTTGCCAACATCCTTTACGATGCTATGAATAAAACCTCGGACAAATATAGTACTTACGCTGAATATGCCCAACGAACCTTACTTCGTTTACGTATTGTGCAAGGTTTAAGTGACGAACTACGCATACTTATCGTGATAAGAGGCATTGTTAACCCTCAAGTACGCGCGGCCGCAGCTAATGCCGACTTAAACCCAGACAACGTTGTATCATTTCTGTCTATTTACACAAAACAAAGTATTACTAAACAAGAAGCCCGTAGTTCTGCACCGAAGCCGCCGTCTAGACCACCAAGGCCAAGTAATCATGATAAAGACATTATCTGTTATACTTGCGGCCAACGAGGCCACTTACGCCGCGATTGTCCTAAAAGAACAAAGCCTTCGGTTAGCAGCGACTCTAATAAACCTCGCGTCGAGACTCGAAGTTCCACGATCATATGTACATTCTGCAAAAAGCCGGGACATACTGAAAAAGATTGCTTCACTAAGAATCGGTCGGAAGCTCGCAACGAGCATAGAATTAACTTGTGTACGGATTGTTCAAACTATTCTCAGAAAAGCGACATCACTACAGCCGTTGTATGCGGGGTGCCAATGGATGTTCTTATAGATAGTGGTGCGTTAAACGTTTCTTTAGTCTCTTCGGCTGTATTAAAGTACCTCCCTTGCCAGCCAAAATTTCGTCGATGCGTACTTAAGGGAATCGGGAACAAGGAGTTTGTATCCACCTCGTACGTCACAGTTTACATAGAGTTCGACGGCATAGCGATCGAAACTGACCTAACTGTGGTACCGTCTTCACTTATGGTAACTCCGATTATAATAGGGACGGACGTATTAAACAGAGACGGCGTGACCTACGTACGTACGAAAGATCGTCAGTTCCTTTCTCATTCGGCGTCGAAAGCCCGTGTTAACGTCATTACAGAACAGTCCGATAACATTAAAATAAACACGCCACTACAGGGTAGTGATCGCGAAGCGTTACTTAGCGTAGTTAGGGATTTTTCAAAATATTTAATTACCGGTACTGCCGAAACTACTGTCAAGACCGGAGAGATGGAAATCAAACTCACCAGCTCGACGCCCGTAGTCTACCGACCCTATAAACTGTCCTACCAAGAAAAACTGAAGGTTAGGGAAATAACGGCGGATCTTTTAGAAAAAGGCATCATAAGGCGCTCCACGTCAGAATACGCTAGTCCAATCATACTAGTGAAGAAACGCGATGGCTCTGACCGGCTTTGCGTAGACTTCCGAGCCCTAAACCGGATTACGGTGAAGGACCGATATCCTCTCCCGTTAATAGAGGATCAAATAGACAGGCTAGGAACTCATGCTTTCTTTTCGAGCTTAGATATGGCCTCTGGCTTCCACCAAATTAAAATTAAAGAATCATGCGTCCACTTGACCGGTTTCGTAACGCCAGAAGACCATTTTGAATATTTAAAGATGCCTTATGGTTTGGCAAATAGTCCCATTGTCTACCAAAGGATAATCAATGACACACTACGTGAGCACATAAACGCGGGAAATACCCTGGTCTACGTTGACGATGTGCTGCTACTAAGTGACAGCGTTGAAGAGGGCATCGAACTGCTACGTAGGGTGCTAGGAACTCTTACAAACGCAGGATTCTCTATCAACTTAAAAAAGTGCTCGTTCTTAGTTACTGAGGTAGAGTATCTTGGCAGGATCATTAGTAAGGGTCAGGTAAGGCCGAGCCCACGAAAGGTCGAAGCCTTGGTCAACACGAGTCCACCAGAAAATGTCAAGCAGGTAAGGCAGCTATTAGGCCTTGCTGGTTATTTCCGACGTTACGTCAAGGGATACGCTACCAAGACCGCTATTATCGCCCAACTCACTCGAAAGGGCTCTGAATTTTCATGGACTCCAGAACATGAATGCGTCCGCCAAGATTTGATCAGGTACTTGACGAGTGAGCCAGTTTTAGCCATTTTTAACCCTAGATATCCCACAGAGGTCCATACAGACGCCAGCAGCGTTGGCTACGGAGCTGTCCTGCTACAGACCCACCCTGATGGTAAGAAACACGCAATTGCTTACTTCAGTAAGGTGACACAAGGTGCAGAAAGTAAGTACCATTCGTACGAACTTGAAACGTTGGCCGTGGTGAAAGCACTCCAAAATTTTCGCCACTACCTAGTGGGATTGAAATTCACCATTGTGACTGATTGCAACGCGCTGAAGGCGACTGAGCGCAAGAAAGATCTGCTGCCACGAGTGGCAAGGTGGTGGATTTATTTACAAGACTTCGATTTTTCAATGGAATACAGAAAAGGGGTGCTTAAGCCACACGCCGACTACCTCAGCCGCAACCCGGTTACTCTGGTAAATCACATCCAGAAACCTCGTAACTGGGCTCACACTGCGCAAGAAGCGGACCAAGAAACTCAGGACCTGCTTCAAAAGTTACAAGACGGTGCTCTAGACTCAAACAGGTATGTGGCTCGTGACGACCTTCTCTATTATCGCTACATGCCAGTCGGAGAACAACCACGCCTGTTGTGTTACATACCCAAAGGACATTGGCTTAGCCTTCTACGGATATTCCACGACGAGCATGAGCACATTGGCGTGGAGAAAACTATAGATCTCATCCTGAAACACTTTTGGTTTCCTGGGCTGAAACAGTTCGTGACCAAATACATCTCCCATTGCTTGACCTGCATCTCGAAGAAACGAGTTCCCCGAGCACCTCTTCAATACATCACTTCCTGGGAGAAACCAGACACGCCTTTCCACACAGTACACGTTGACGCCCTGGGACCACTACCCGCATCTGGAGAGTACCGGTACGTCCTTATCATTGTCGATAGTTTCAGCAAGTACTGTTTATTACATCCCATGGTCCGTCAAGACGCTGAGGAGCTCAGGAAAGTTATCACGCAAATGATTTCGCTGTTTGGTGTGCCGAGAGTCATGATAGCCGACAAGGGGCGTATGTTTGAGTCAAACGTGTTTGTCAAGTGGGTTAATGACCTAGGCTGTGACCTGCATCACATAACACCCGAGATGCACCACGCTAACGGCCAGGTTGAGAGGTACATGCGTACCGTCCTCAACATGATTAGAGTAGAAGCCAGTCAAAGAAATACATCGTGGACAGACACGTTATGGAAATTACAACTCGTTATTAATATAACGAAGCACAAAACCGTACAAAGCTCCCCGCTAAATCTCCTTATAGGAACAGAAGCAACGACTCCGGTGATTCGCGCTTTAGTGCGAGACGTGGCGATCGAGAACTCGTCACCTAACAGGGAAGCGCTCAGGGAGCTCTCCAGGAGCAGAGCACGACAACTCCTCGACAAAAACCGGACTGAGCAAGATGAGCGTGAGAACCGTCGAAGACGACCTCCACGGGAGTTTAATGTAGGCGACCTCGTGTTCGTAATAAAAACCTCTCAGTCCACAGGTAAATTAGATTCAGGGATGCGAGGGCCCTACAAAGTAGTGAACATCCTGCCTAGCGGTCGATACGAGTTGAAACTCGTTAGTGGTGACTACGGGAAGAAGACTCAAGCCGCGGCACAGCATATGGTGCCCTGGCGTGGCGAGTGGTGTCCCGAGGCATGTGCCGCATTTTTTGACGGTGAGTATTATTGGCTCGTAGTGATCTAAATCGCTAGTCGAACCCTGGCGTTGAGGTATTGTCTAGTCGCTGTCGTATCGTAGTGATGTATTTCGCTAGTCGAACGAGCGTAGACATACCGTCAAGTCGCCGTCTGTATGTCCGTAGTGAGCTGTCTCGCTAGTCGGATTTGAGCGTTGACAAGTTGTCAAGTCGCTGTTTTACTAACGAGTGCGTAGAAAAGTATTCAGATGTTCTTTGTGTTAGCAAGTTGTTTGCTAAGTCATTAAGGCTTTGATACTGCTCTAGTCGCACTGGCGTTGCCAAACAAGTGTTAAATCATATATACGGTTGTACACTGTGTATTAGAATCCTTACATAACCTGTAGCGTTCGAATCGCTAGCCAGGAGTACTAGACTGAAACCCTTCAATAGCAGGTGGCTGTAGACTACTTCTTATAGTTTCAGATGAAGCCGAACCCTTGGAGACCATTCAGCCACCAACGTCTGATGCAGATGCCATGCAGAGATCCCCTCCTGATGAACATGTCAACATTGGGAGCCGGTCAAACTCCCCAAGGCCACCATCCAACGAGATCGACGGACCAGTGACGCCCCTACCTAGTCAAGCCGGATTGTCGATGCCACTACTGGACTAGGACGTCGTCATAATCATAACCAGGATCGAGGACGATCGGCTGTCAGGAGAGGCCGTATTAACTATACCCCCACAAAACGGCAACACTGTGCCGGGTAGATGTATAAAAACAATCGCTAACTGATACAAGTTTTCATTCTTTTTGCGGCGTTCAAGGCAGACGGACATCTACTCGGTACACGTGAGCCATTTTGTGTTTTGTTAACCGTTTTTATTTGAATTTCTAATCATTAAAGTGCAGTACGAATTACCTGTCGATTATTTTGTAAATTGTTGATTTAATATTATTGTAATAGCAATTAAAAGTTTGGTTAGTGTCGTGTGTGTGTTTTTTTTTAATAAATTTCCACTTCTGATCCTAAAAATATATATACATACTATACCATATGTTAAGAAACGTCTGCAAATGCTATCCGTCTGAAATGTTCTCTCAGTTTCTTTTTGAAAGTAAATTTCGTTTTTGCCATCCTGATATTCACAGGCAAGTCATTCCAGAGAAGGACAGATTGGACAAAGAAGGTAGAATGAATTAAATCGGTGCGATGAGAAGGGCACCGCAATAGACGATTTGTTGAAGAGCGAAGAAATTTGTTGTGGCTTGAAGATATAAATTCAAAATTGAAGAAAAGTAAGAAGGAGAAAATGGAGAAAAGAGTATAAAAAATAGAGTTAGAGGTAGAGAGTAGAATTAACACTTGCAACGCAACCAGTTGCTGAAGAAGATGCGAACGAAAGGGAAGTTTTCAGTCTTTAGATTTACAACATTAGTTATTTTTTTATAAATAACAGCTGCATACATTTAAATTTGCATACCTCGACATTATGTATGGATCAGCTGGATTTATTTTCGCGATTTGAGTGCTGGTCCCATTTTTTTTAACGTGGTAAAACCATCAAATGAGTCCTCCCACCCCGAGCAGAGCGGGACGGACTGTCAGACTTGTACTGACTAAAATCCACGGTGTTCTTTCAATAGCCCTTTATTTTCCGGGGTCACGGTAAGGAGATAAGTCCCGTGACCCCGGCAGGCTTCGGCCCTCTACAGGGGCCGGCGCGCGTGGAACGCTTTTTAGGATTTTTAATTAACATTCAAAGTCTAAAAACTTTGTTTGAAATAGTAGTAAAGACACATAAAATTCAATACTTATCAACTTATAGGCTTAGTCAAGACCACCTCGTGTTGTTTTTTGGTTGCATAAGAAGACATGGGGGTCATAACAACAACCCTAATGTTATATAATTTAAAGCGGCATATAAAAAGATTTTGGCCAATTTAGAACTACGTGATTCATTTTCTGGCAACTGTGCTCCAATGGATAACTTTAGCATACTCACTTGTTCTTCCGTTGAGACAGTTAATAGCACGTGCATACTAAGGGAAGTGGATAGTGAAGACTTTTAGTTGGACGAGGTTATAGAGAAGGAATTTGAAACTGATTTTTAAGTTAGTGAAAATTGCGAGTTTTTGAGTGGGATAATAAACGAAACATCGGTGTCTGTGGGAGCTTATCAAATTATTGGCTATATTTCTGGTTATGTGTCTCGTATACTAAGTAGGAAAATCAAGTGTGAAAGGACATTGCTCTGCGTCCATACATTGTTGACCCTGAAGCCAAAAGCGTCGGATAATTTATGTATTGTATTCTCTATCATTAGTAGATTCCTAGAAGATGTTGTTTTTCTAGCGGACTAGCTGCAGAAAAGATATATTCACCAAAACACCGAACACAAGAAAAGAACACAGGAAAAGCACAAGACTGCCAAAGTGACAATAACGGACGACGCACTAACGGGCATGTTAATTTCAAAACCGGACAAAAGTGACAATTACAAATTTCTGTAAATACCATTTAAGTTGTCATTTTATTACACCTGAGTAATGGTACTATCATAAACCGGTCCTATCTCGGACCATTCCCCTCCACGCGCCCTGTTCAGGTAGTCGGAAACTAGTCATTGTTTGGTACGCACGTCTACTTTCGCGATACGCTCAATTGTTTTTAAACTTGCATTTGGTTTAAAAAGTGGAAAGTTTCAACCATGGAGTCTGAAGAACAAGGTATGTACGGTCACGGTCTGAAAGTTTTTACCACCATAAGGATCACAATTGCATGCACACATTGAGGCAACAAGTTCTAAATGTCTATTTCATGATAATTTGATTGATCACAGATTATTTTCTCTAATGATATGACAATCAATCGCTATAGGTGATGGACTGACTACTATAAAGGTTTGATATACAGAAAACCTACTTTTAAAAACAATTATTTTTTTAAATAAGAATATGAAGACATAATATAAATAAAAGTTTAAAGAAAACTTTATTCAATATTTGGTATAACATCACTTTGCAGCTATGACTAATTTAGTTTTTTGAATATGAATATGAAGAAATAACAAAAAAAACACTGAACAAAATCTTTATTAAATACTATCTGTCCCCCGCGGTTTTACCCGCGTAGTTCCCGTTCCCTTGGAATTAAATAAAAAACTTTCCTATGCCCTTGCTTAGGCTATAGACTATCTGTTTACCCGTTTCGGTAGTTTTGGCGCAAAAGCAAGACAACAGACAGATAGTTACTTTCGCAATTATAATAGTAGTATAATAGTTTTTTAAATAAGAATAAGGAAATAATAAATCAAATCTTAAAAAATATTTATTCAATATCTAGTATAACATTACTCCGCAGTTACGACTAGTGCATAGATGCAACAAGATACGCGCATTATATCAGTATTTCTGGTATCATTTTCTGGTATCACTCGAGCACAGCGTGATCTATGAGGATTTCTTTCATTTTGTCAGTTCCAGCGCTGATCCATAAGCCCTCACAATTTTTTATTGAGTTTAAATCAGCAGACCGAGCTGGCTATTGAATGAGATGAATAATTTCACGGTGCAGAATGAACCACGCCATAGTAGCACAAGCTGGGTGTATCCGTGCATTATCTTGAACGTAATTAATGTGAAAGAATTCTGTTGCAGGATACACTACGTAGTAGACAGCATCACTTCTTCCTGAATAATTTCCATGATCTAATATAACCTCACAGTAAATCACAATAGTTATAATGAATTTTCGTGATAAGGCACTAATGATATAAAACTATGTCCATTTTCAAAGATTGCCCCTTGCTCCAGGGTTAAACTTGCCATTTTATTTCGATTTGAATAAAAATATTTCGTAAAATTTTATTCTTGTCTAAACGACGCGACGTTCAAACGATATTTTTTGACAAATGTCAATTCCACAAATTACGAAAAGAGTTTCGTCATCACTTATGGCGAGATAAATAGACTAGACTAAGCACTGACTTTGGCACTATACCTGTCACTGTTACACAACTGCCAAACGTCAAGTGCACGATAGAGACGAAACATGGCTAAGCCGAAGCCGTTGCTTAGTAACGTCTTTGTTGTTCTCGTTGTGTCATTTTGCACAATAACTTCTAAAAGGTAACAAGTAACATGATATGGCATTTTAGATTTTAATGATATGGCATTTTAGATTTTAATGAAAAAAGTGTGATATAGAATGTACTTTCAAAATTGGTAACCCTTTTCAGACCGCGACCGTACTTAATTTTAATGTATGTTTTCTTTATTACGATTGACTATTTTATATTTTTAGAACCAGTATCTATAGATGGGGAAAAAAAGAGAAAATCGTGTTTTTTTCTTTTACTAATTAATACATTTGTACCGTGTTAGATCGAGCTATTAGTATACCTTTGTGGTAAAATATAGAGTTTTATCTCATCAAAACAGTAACAAAATTTACCACATCATTCCACCACTACAAAAAATTGTACTTTTAAAGTGATATTAGAAATTTTTAATCGTTTAGCACTTTATCGTTTTTGTTGCAGATTTGACATCAAATGTGATTGAGATGACTCGGAAATCGTTGTATATGCTTTTTAAAGAAAGCCCAGCAAGACGATTAGATGACAAGTTATCATTTATGGAAAACAAGGTCCGAGAAATTACGAAATGTCCCCAAAACGAGTATCGAACTTTAAATCAAGATTTACGACATTTCAAATCAGATTTAAAGAAGAGATGGGCATCGTGCAATTATATTGAAGATAGATTTATAAAAAAAAAACGAAAGTTGGCTTAATGTTTCGATACTAATACATACATGGACGCCAAACACTAAGCCGGGGCGCCCAAGCAAGGACTTCCAAGAATTGACTGATCGCAGTAAAAGACGAAAACCTAAAGAACTCCGTGAGGAGGTACCAGTGGAAGTGCTTACCTTCGCAGCTAGCGTCAGTCAACAGATGTCGGGAAATGCTGCTGCTTCAAAACTTATAAAAGATGCAACTTCTACACCAACAAGAGCCAAACGGTACAGAAAAGCAATAAATGCTGCTCAGAAGCCAAAATTAAAGAAGCAGACACCTGAAGAAGCTTTGCGCATCTTTATAGAAGGTGGCTTTACAAGGAAGCAGTGGGAGTTACTGCATGATGCAACTGCGGGTATATTCCCTTGTTATACCCTTATTAGAGAAGCAAAGAAACTGTGTTATCCAAAACCAGAGGCAGTTCGAGTTACGGAGACTTGCGTGGAAGTTGTGCTCCAAGACTTACTGGATCACACAGCTAAAAGACTCTGTCTTTATCTTGAGGATGTACTCCAAAACTGTGCAATAGAAGACTTGGAAAATCTGGAGCTCATTTCAAAATGGGGATGTGATGGCTCTCATCAAACTGCCTACCAACAAAAGTTTTTAGACAGCTCTCATGATGACTCAAACATTTTTCAAAGTGCATTGGTTCCCTTGAGATTACAATCAATTGCTGCAGAAAAAATTAAGATTTTATGGCAAAATCCAACACCTTCATCTACTAGTTTTTGTCGACCAATCCGCATTCGATTTCTTCACGAAACAGTAGACATAACAAATGATGAAATAAACTATATAGAAGACCAAATAAATAATTAGTTAAAAACCGAATTAGAAAATTATAACAGAGCTACTTTTGTGCGACATACATTGCTCCCAACCATGGTTGATGCGAAAGTTTGTAACGCAGCTACTGGCACATTATCTACTATGAGATGTTACATATGTGGCAAAACGCCCAAAGCCTTCAATGACTTAGAAAATTTAAATATGGAGGATCCTCAATCCTTAAAATTCGGATTGTCAATTCTGCACGCAAGAATTCGTTTCTTTGAAACGATTTTACATATAGCCTACAAACTTCCTTTGCAAAAATGGCAAGCTCGAACTGTAGACGAAAAAGCTATGGTCAAAAAACAAAAGAAAATATACAAAAGAAATACAGAGAAAAGACTGGCCTTGTTATAGATATGCCGAAACCTGGTGTCGGCAATTCCAATTCAGGCATCACGTCTAGAAGATTCTTCGCCGATCCTGATCTAGCTGCTGAAATTACTGGCATAAATAAAGAGTTCATAATTAAACTTAAGGTGATTCTGGAAGCAATGTCATCTGGACTCAAAATTAATGCAGAGAAGTTCGGAAAATACTGCAAAGATACTGCAAAAATGTATGTCGAACTGTACGGTTGGCATCCAATGACGCCGACTCTTTACAAAATCCTAGTGCACGGAACAACTGTGATCAAATATGCCATCCTGCCTATCGGACAATTATCCGAAGAGGCCGCAGAAGCCCGTAATAAACACTACCGTTCATACCGGCAAAATTATGCCAGAAAATTTTCGAGGATTCAATGTAACCAGAACGAACGACAACCTCAAGCGGAAGGTGAGCTACGCCGATGCGAGTAAATCGCATCTGCAAGTAGCAATTACCACCTTCCCACCAAAGGACCTGACGCCGGCCCAAACGGAAGAAGTAAGGGTGGCCATAGACGACAGCGTCCTCCAAACCATCCTTGCCGGCACACAAGCGCCATCATTCCGCGGCCGACCTTTCCACCTAAACGGCCTGCTGGCGATGTGGTGCGAAGATGAATTCGCATTAAGCTGGCTGGAGAAGGCTGTCAAATCGATAGCCTCACCCATATCGGATACCACCCTGGCTGTCATTAGACAGTCAGACATTAAGAAGAGGCAGTCAGCAGGACTGCTGTTGCACACCCGCATAACGGACGCTGCCACGCTGCACAAGGCCATCCGGGCACAAAACCCGTGGTACAAGGTCGACACGTGGCAGTGTTACGATATGTCGGTAGACGACATTCCAGAAAATCCGGAAACCAAAGAAAAGGTGGTACACCTGATCCTTGGGATTCCGGAGGAACAGAAGCAGGAGATACTAGATAGGGATCGTCGAGTATCTCACATGAGCGGTAGCGGCTACCTCCGGTTCTTTGGTGACGACAAAACCGAGGACAAGCCGCTACAAAACCAACCAGCAGAAGGTGCTCAGGTAACATTATCTCCTAAGCCATCAACCTCGGGCCCCTCACAGCCTAAAGAAGAAAAGGCGGCCAATCCTCTGCTGGATTCACAGGGACTAACCAGTGACGAAGATGACGTCCTGCGCAGTCCCTGAACACCTAAACGTAATACAGACCAACCTCCAGCACAAGCAAATAGCGGCCGCGACTCTTCGTAGAGTGCTGGAGGTAGACAGCAAGACCGCCGTCCTAATCCAGGAGCCGTGGATTAGGAACAATAGAATATGCGGTCTAAACAACATCGGCGGTAAGTTGCTACTAGATACCTCCGTTAACAAACCAAGAACATGCATCTTCTTGCCAAAGGCAATAACATGCACACTTCTTAACCAATTCTGTTCTAGAGATCTCACTGCAGTGAACATTCCCGCAGGAAACCAACCACCAATTGTACTAGCTTCAGCCTACATGCCGATAGAGGAGCCAATCCCCTCGAAGGAGCTTGCGGAACTGGTACAATTCTGCGAAACCATGAAGTGGGACCTAATCATAGGTGCTGACAGCAACGCACACACACGCCCTTTGGGGAAGTAAAGATACAAACAAAAGGGGTGAGTCTTTAACCGAATACATATTCCAAACTAACCTTAACATCATGAATGTAGGCACAGAACCTACATTTGTGAGCTCACGACACCAAACAGTAATAGACATCACTCTGGCCACGCATGAGGTGGCAAATCGCATAGAGGGATGGCACGTATCGGACGAGCCATCCTTCGCGGACCACCGACGAGTATGTTTCAAAATACTTTACGAGCTAAGCGAACCAAAACTCTATCGCAATCCTCGAAAAACAAACATAACCAACTATGTAAATATACTAACCAAAGAACTAAGTCAGATTGAGACAATCAACGAATTACTCAGTCCAGACGACATAGAAACAAATGTCCATCTCCTAACTTCAGCTCTTCTGAACAGTTATGAGAAGTCGTGTCCACCTACAATACCAAAAAGCCTACATAAAAGCCTGTGGTGGGGACCAGAACTTGAACGCATCCGAAGGAAGCTCAGGAAGGCTTTTAACAGAGCTAAAAACACACGCGAGCCAGAAGACTGGGAATCGTATAAAAGAATGCAAAAATACTACAAGAAGCGCATTCGTTTCCGAAGAACGGAAGCTTGGCGCAATTTCTGTAGTGAGATAAACAAAACCGAACAGGCAGCCAGATTAAAAAAGATCCTCTCGAAAAGTGACAATAACCAATTGGGACATCTTAAAAAATCTGACGGTACCTTCACCAAAACAGATCTCGAAACCAACGCGGTACTGCTGGAAACACACTTTCCAGGTAGTCAAATCGTAAGTGACCTCCAGTGGCCATGTGAACAACACGCCACCCCCAACACAAATGATCGAGAAATTGCCAATAAAATAGTAACAGAAGATAGATTGAAGTGGGCACTAAGCAGCTTCAAACCATTCAAATCTGCGGGCCTGGACGGAATCTTCCAGGACTCCTTCAATGGCAAACCGATCAAACAATCAAACACCTGCTGCCCATATACAGGGCCTGCTTAAGTTACAAATATATACCAAAACCATGGAGAGAGGCAAAAGTCATATTCTTACCAAAACCCGGCAAGGAAGACTACACACAAGCCAAATCCTTCAGACCAATCAGTCTAACATCATTTCTTCTAAAAACACTAGAAAGACTGGTAGATAGATACCTCAGGGATGAAGTGCTAAACAAAAAGCCGCTACATCCACAACAACACGCCTACAGGAAAGGCAGATCAACAGAGTCAGCCCTACACTTACTAGTAAATAAGATAGAAACGGCGACTACAAACAAGAACTCAACACTAGCAGCCTTCATTGACATAGAAGGCGCTTTTGACAAAACAATTCACAACAGCATAAGCCACGCCCTGCGAAAATTTAACGTAGAACCAGTCTCAGTGCATGGATCACAGAATTGGTAAGCAAAAGGGCGGTTCAGATATCATTGAACACCATAACGAGAGCAAAGGTGGTTAGGGGATGCCCACAAGGAGGGGTCCTATCGCCGCTCTTATGGAACATAGTGGTTGACAGCCTCCTTAGAGCACTTAACAATAGGGGCTACACTACTATTGGCTATGCAGATGACCTAGCAATCCTGATCAACGGCAGCGCTGAAAGTATGCTATCCAAAGAGATGCACTCCGCTCTCCAAATAGTGGAGACATGGTGCAACGAGCATCAACTCTCAGTAAACCCGAGAAAAACGGAACTCATACTCTTCACCAACAAAAGAAAACTACCAGAATTAGTACTACCAAGCTTATTCAAGACCAAGCTCTCCCTAGTACAACAAGTCAAATATCTAGGAGTAATCCTAGACGAAAAAACTGAACTGGGCGAGACACATTGAAGCAAAAACAAAAAAGGCATGTATAGCTTTCAATCAGTGTAGAAGGATCGTGGGCAAAAAATGGGGCCTCAACCCTAAAATCACACTATGGCTATACACCTCAGTTATCAGACCTTCGCCAACCTACGGATCGGTCGTATGGTGGCCCAGAACCCAACTCATCACAGTAAAATCTAAGCTCCAAAGCCTACAACGGCTTGCGACCTTGGCAACTACTGGATGTATGAGAACCACTCCATCAGCCGCACTAGAGTATCTCTTAGACCTGAGACCTCTAGATCTAGTCATTCAAGAAGAGGCGAAAGCAACAGCCTTAAGACTAAAATCACACGGGCTATGGAAACACAACTACGAAACCCCTCATAGCAAAATCCTTACAAGGAGCCTAAAGGAAATCCCACTCCTTCAGGCCCCCATAGACAAAATACCTTGTGTATACGTCTTTGATAGGAAATACGAAATACAACTCAAAGAAGAACTAAAAGACAGCTCTGACACCAAGGAAGTCAGAATATACACAGACGGCTCCAAAACCAAAGACGGCACCGGAGCAGGTGTATTCTCAAACGACCTCAATATCAGCATATCAACTACTCTTGACAAGCTGAACTCGATTTTTCAAGCAGAATGTCTAGCAATTACCAAGGCTGCACAGGCAACACAAGCTAGAGGTATCAGGGACATCCGAGTGAAAATCATCTCGGATAGCACCTCTGTCCTTCAAGCCCTAAGAAACAACACAATCCACTCAGCCCTGATAATGGAATGTCACAATGCCCTCCAAACCATTGCAGAAGGTAACACGGTAACACTGCAATGGATAAAAGGACACAGCAACTCGCTGGGAAATGACGCAGCGGACGAACTTGCCAAAAGGGGGTCAAGCAGTACGGTCTATGGACCAACACCACTGCTACCCATACCCCCAACCCAAATAAAATCCTGGCTAAAGGAAAAAACAAAGGAAACCCATCTCGAAGAATGGTGTAACAGCAACAGCTGCAGGCAAACAAAAAACGCCATCCCAGCCATGACCAAGAAGTTTGCTCGAAAACTTATCAAACTAAATAGGGATAAAATCAAAACAGTTATAGAAACCATAACAGGTCACTGTCCCTTAAACAAGCACCTATTCACAATAGGAGTAACAGACAGCCCTCTATGCAGAGGATGCTTAGAGGCAGAAGAAACGCCACAACACGTCCTCATGGAGTGTAGTAGTGTGGCCGAACAACGGGCAGAACTACTCCAACACCCTGGGTCACTACCAGAAATCTTTGGCAGACTGAAAAGCCTGCTACGATTCTGGGAAAGTGTGGGATGGTTGGAATAGGCGACAAGTCACTCACGCACAATGGCCCAATTATGAGGCTAAGTGCGGACAAGCCCAGCGAAACTAAAACTAAAACTAAAAATGTAACCACGATGTCCTCAACAGGCTGCTTCTCACATCAGATCCTTACATAAGTTGTGTACGGAAACGTAAACCGAGCAAAAGCCAGCCTTTCATGAGTGAAACCATAGAGTTGTTCGAGGCAGAAGAACTGGACACAGAAGTAGATCAATCATCGAGACATGTTTCGACAAGAGTGGCTGAGAAAGAAAGATTTTTCACCATGGTTACGTGAATGTCCAAAAGATCCGTACAAAGCTAGTTGTAGCGTTTGTGATACTACTATTCAGGCTGATATAAGTGTTATAAAACGACATAGCGCGGGAACGAAACACCAAAATATGTCAAGATCGATGAGTGTGCAACAACCTATTACAAAAATATTTCAAACGTCGAAAATATTAGCAGAAGAGGAAAAAGCAAAATACGCAGAGCTGAAGCTAGCAGCATTCATGGCGGAGCATAAAATTGCACATGCAAGTATGGACCACTTATCTGATTTGTTAGTTGACGCATTTCCCGATTCGAATATTGCTAAAAATTTAAAATTAAAGCATACCAAACTGCAAGTTGTAATAAATAATGTCTTGGGTGATACAGAAAAATCCAACTTATGCGCCCATTTAAAGTCACAAAAGTTTTCTGTGCTTATAGATGAAAGCACAGACATCAGTTCCGTAAAAACAATGTGTGGTTGTACGATATTATGACCCAAAGGCAGGACTAGTAGTAAGTCGATTTTGGGACCTCATTGACCTGTTCAACGAAGATAGCGTAGATAATACCACAACTGCAAAACGCCTGTTTGAACTCCTGATTAGATCATTTGAAGATAATTGCGTACCACTAAAAACATTGTTGGATTTGGCTCAGATGGTTGTAATACAATGATGGGCTGTAACAATTCAGTATCGACGAGTTTCAGACAGATGTGTCCAGGAATAGTCGTATTGAAATGTATTTGTCACTCACTGCATTTATGTTCGAGCGAAGCTTGCAAAGAATTGCCACCCGAATGCGAAAGTCTGGCACGCAATATCTATAATTATTTTAAAAATAGTAGTAAGCGGCAAAAATAATTCAAAGCTTTTCAAGAGTTGTGTGATACGAAAGTACATAAAATTTTGCGACCAGCTCAAACTAGATGGCTTTCTCTATCTTCTGTTGTCGATAGGATCCTAGAATAATGGGACGCGCTTGCGCTCTTCTTTGATGACAAGTGGATGGAAGATCACGAATGCCGTGAATTACAATGACATATAGCTCTACGAGATCCTATTCATAAGGCTTACTTTTATTTGCTGTCGTGGATGTTGCCAAAATTTACAAACACCAACGCATATTTTCAAAGCGAGTCTATAGTTTTAATAAATTTACACGGAAAAATGCAAGAGTTATATACAGAGCTGCTTCTATTAATTATGCCTTCGAGCTATGTTAACAATACTCCGCTTGATAAAATAGATCCCACAGATGTCAGTAAGCATGTCAAGACTGATGACCTGTATCTAGGACTTGGTGTTCAGAAACAGCTGTCGCATTCGGAAGTTACTAATGACTGTGCGAAGAAAGTACGCGAAAATTGTAAACAGTTTATCATCAAGGCTGCATTAGGCATAAGAAGAAGGTACAGTTTAGATGATAAGCTATTGATAGCTGTATCAAATTTTGATAACGAAAACTGCATGTCTGGAACTGAAAAAAGGCCAGTATCTTTATCCTCATTATTCAAGATATTGCCTCGAATAGCCCCCTCATCTCTTGAAGTCCAACAGAGTATTGACGACGAATGGCGTCGTTTCCCCAATTATATTTTAAATAACAAGTGCGTGCTGGACGTTGAAGATCCTCCAGATGTATTTTGGCATAAAGTGTCGCAAATGAAGACAAAAGAAGAGTCACCACCATTCTTTAATTTAGCACGTTTTATGTTAGGAATGTTATCTCTACCGCATTCAAATGCTGATTGTGAACGTATTTTCAGTCACTTTACTGACTTAAAGACGAAGAAAAGGAATCAGCTGTCCACACAATCTATTGCTGGGAAACTGTTCACACAGCAAATTATCAAAAGGGAAGCTAAGAGCTGCGTTGATTTTCATCCTAACTCCGAAATGATAAAAAAAAATGAACGTTTCCATGTATAAAAAAACAGAATAATTGTTTAAAGTGTTTTTACTATATTTCTTACGCAATTTTTGATAATAAAAGATCACCATAATTTTACTGTATTTTTTATTTTGTGTCTACCACAATTTTCTACAAACTACCGTATTTTTAGGCTAGCAACACCGTAATTTTGTCAGCCATACCAACTATGGCTGACAAAATTACGGTGTTGCTAGCCTAAAAATACGGTAGTTTGTAGAAAATTGTGGTAGACACAAAATAAAAAATACAGTAAAATTATGGTGGGGCAAGGCACTGAACCTGACATTGGGGATATTAGAGTTTAAGTGATTGAATATTCTTTTGTAATGAGTAAACACAAAAAAATAAATGATTTGAAAAATAATTTTGTATGTTTCTCATTTTACTTTGTATTTGCAAAAATTTCGTTCACAAAGTCTCATTTCTAAAAGTGTCAAATCAAAAGGGCATATTTCTAGAAGTGACAAATCAAAAGGTCGTATTTATGATTTGTCCGATCAATAAGTCGTATTTCTGAACTAAAACTAAATAACAAAAATAATGGAGTGTTTTTTTTTTTTAATGCGTATAATATTGTAGTCTTAATCTTCACAATGAACTTACATTTAATTAAATTTTAGCATTTTTATAATAGGAACTAGACGTTTTTGTCTGTTTTTGCAAAGTTTGTTTATCATAGAAATACGACCTTTTGAACAGATGCTCCTCACTTGTAGAAAATGTGTGATATGGTCGACAATTCCATTATATTAGCGACATTTTTTTCATACGAAACTGTATTCATTGGTATTTGTTGAATTTTATAAAATGCTCATATCATAATAATACATTTTAATAAGTTTTTATCTAATTCACCCAAACAAAGTTTTAAAACGGAACGAGTTCAGGTACTGGTTTGACACAATGTGTGTTTTTTTTATGTCAAATGTCAATTACGTCAATATTGCAAACAATCTGTCTGTCATTGTAAATTTAACGTCCTATTGTTCTTGTGTTTTGTGATTATTTTCAGATATTTTTGACCCCCGCTTATCTTTACGGACTGATACCTTCTACCACACGACCTTGCTAATAATACAGGACTCTGATATGCTTTGCGTTGTAGATTTGATTTGTGGATTGCTATATGCATCAACTGAGGAATAACCACACAAAGGCTACAAAAACAAACAGATTATACAAGACTTTCGCGTTGGTGAACTAAAAAATTAAACTGATTGTTGATAGTGTAGGAATAAAATAAAAACATTTTGGTACACCGATGACTCGTTCAACACTAACTCAACGCTGTAATGTATATTAAGTTATCTAGGTAAGGTAATAATGCATAAAATCATTTTTGTTTTCTGTAAAAAATAAATAATTATTTATACTGTTTTGCCTTATTTTGTGATTTCCTTATTATTATTATTGGTCAAAAACATTTTTGATCCATAATTCTTTAAAGTATATTTTGACAACCCATAAAAACGAAAAACATTAAATTCTGACATGCATTGTTATTATTGTCATCATCATCATCAGCCGGAGTCTACCGCTGAACTTAGGCCTCCTCCTTAGACCGCAACGTAGAACGACATATTGCATGTTGTCGTCGGTCCACCTAATGGGAGGCCTGCCTACGTTGCGTCTTCCGGTCCATTGTTGTCACTCTAAAAGGCCAGCAGATAAAAACCACGTTTCAGAGCCATATGGCACCACTGGCTGGTTGCATATGTTATTATTGTCAGGTTTTAATAAATAATTCATTAGAGCGCCTTATGGTTTTGAATAGCAAATCCTATTCTATGCACTTAATGCCAGCAATATGACTAAAGGTTTAGTGAAACTGTTTACATCTAGTCTGTTGTAATGACAAGTTATTTATGTGTTTTTTGCAATTTAACGTACCAATATTAACGAAATAAAACACCAAAAATTATTGGTGTAAATTGAATTCGATAACTATGCAATCGCCCATATCGGGGCTGGCCATGTCCTTTAGAAAAACTATTTTTTTATCTTGGAATGAATATTTTAATGAGAGATCGAAATCAAAAGGAATCTGGTATCAAAGCATACAGAGTGAGCCTCCTCATATACCATGGTTCACTGAATCAAAAATTAGTCGCTGTCAAATTGCAGCTGCGCATCGTTTGCGGTCAGGACATATTCCACTAAACCAATTTGCTTACCTCATGCGGAAAAAGGACTCCCCTAACTGTGAGATTTGTAATACAAAAGAGGACGTACATCATGTGTTGGTGGAATGTGTCCGATACAATAACAAAAGAATCGCCCTGCTGAACTTTTTAAAAGTATCAATGATGGATGTTGGCATGTTCCATGGTATTTTAGCCAAACCTAATTGTGAAGCAGCAAAGATATTGTACTCCTTTATAGTAGTTAAGAAATTAGACTAAGTTTATTGAGTAAATTATTTGTAGTAGCATGATGAGACTGACATCGTCACTAAGTGTACAAAAGTCCCTTAAATAAAGATGAAAAAGAAAAAAAAATATGCGTGAAAAAATTAATAAATGTTCCTCACTCTGGAACCCTGACCATCGTTAGCTTGGGTTTCAATACCTAGCGACGGTGGAGCACTATTTTTATACATATTTTTATAAAAAAATGTTTTTTATTAAGAAATTTCTTTTTTTTTAATATGTAAAAAAATATGTAAAATAAAGAATGCTGAGAAAAATAAGCATATAACACGTCATATTCATTTAATAAACACGAACATTGACGACATGTTAGAAAACATCAACGATACGTCTGACTTCAAATCTTCTTTTTGGGTGTACATATTTTGATGCTATCTTGGCGGAAATACCGAGTCTATGAGAAAGGGCCTGTCAAACAGTTCTAGGTGTATACTTAACTAAACTGAGAACTGGTGAACCTAACGAGAGACTGGCGACGCTCTATAAAACAAGACGCAGAGAGCTCGAAAGAGAATTGGAATTGGCCAGATAACGTCTAACCTAAGATTTTGTTCCAAAACATCTTGGAATAGGCCATGTTTTTAGAAGAGATCTTCTGGAAAGAAATCTTATGATACCAAAAGCTATTTTTGGGATTGAGGAAAATACAGTTTCGATTATAATAGCAGACGGAACATATATTTTTATAGAAAAAGTTCGATTTTTTATTTCAACGTATAAGTTCAGGAACTTATTAAAGCCTTTTTTGTTAGTTACAAGCGACGCGGCGACGGTTACGTTATGTTTTATTAACGTAAGCGTCCACTTGTCGGTATCGTACGCAACGGGCGCATCGTACAAAACGGATAAATATTTAACAGTGCGTCCACTGTACCGGCAGCGTACGGATTACCGACGGTGAATACCAGCGTACGGATTGACGATGCCAGTTCATTCGGATTTTCATAGTGAACGCAGGAGTGGACTCTGTGAGAATGGAGAAAAGCGATGAACAATTGGCTGCCGATGCAGAGCGAGCGCGCGGAATGCGTCCACTGATCGGCATACCGTATGACGTCATCGGAAGGCATCGCAAAAGTTGCCTCTCGGAGCAACGGTGTCGGCATTGTTGCCGATGTGCGATGCGTACAATACGGACAGGTGTACGCAGTTATATGAGTTTCTATACAAATAATACTATGATCCGTTGCGTGCGATGCGTCCGTTGCGTACGATACCGACTGGTGGACGCTTACCTTTATACGATGCGTCCGTTGCGTACGATACCGACAAGTGGACGCTTACGTTTAGACCCTGCTGTGACATCGGATGCAACAATAATACATAATATAACAAAACAAGGCGAGCATGCAGATATGTATTTATCAAATGTCCGAACTAGATGCCCAATGACCTTCCATGAAATGGCCTCAGGATTAACTTATACCAAATTTACAGCCCAATTTTTTGATAGTTACGGATAATGCCCCCTTACGGATAATCACACTTTAATGGTAAATAAAGCACCGACATTGAACTCTACCAAAGTAGATATGCAAAACTGGATTATAAATAAGGGGTTATCTTATCGGCAAAACATGGATAATGCACAACTCTATGAAATAATAAGAGAACATAAAGAGGTACCGATATATGAAGCTGACCAACTACTCGTAACTGATGGTCACAAAGTATCTAGACTGCCGCCATATCACTGTGTCTTGAACACCATTGAATTTATGTGGATGGATAGTATATATTAGATGGAAGTATGGATGCTGAAATAGACAAGTTCATAATAGGCTTAAATGATGAATATGATACAGAATGTGACAGCGTTTCCGAAGATTCAAGTTCAGCGGGTTGCGACTGTCCATAGTTGACAGTCTCCTTGGAATATTTATATTCTAAATTAGACAATTGATGTGCTTACAGTTAATAAAATCATGAAAGTAAACCTCAAGGTCTTTTTGTTTCCATAATATAATATGCACTTTAAAATTGATTTTACCATCTTATCGTAAAGGTAACCCAAAAAATATTTTTAATAACGAATTAAGAGAGCTTAACATTATAATCAACTTTCAAAGGCAGTCACTGTTTGTTTAATTCTAGGTGTGGAGCGATCATAAAAATAACTGCAAAAAGAAGTGTGCCAAAATTAACAGGGCCGTTAGTGGCACTGGTGGAGGGCCAGCACTAAATTTAACTTTGACCGATCTGGAAAACAGAGTCATGCAGATAATTGGAGTGCAAGCAGCTACTGGCATGGTGATGGAAGAAGCAGGGTTTCAACAGGTTAGCTACTTACCTACTTACTTTTAAAATTGATATTTTTTATTAGGTAGTAATTAAATGTTTTTTATTTCAGAAAGCTGCTAAAATTTCCCAACCATCAGAGATAATAGTTCCTGATGCACATGTAATAGGTAAATATGAATCTTACTTTTATAATAATTAATAAATTAATATATTATATGATTAAATGTATATGTTTAGTGTCTTATGTGTATATGTTTAGTGTCTTGTGGTTACAAATATTTGCTGTTAATGTTTATGCATCCCGAAATTACATAAAAGCATCAAAATCTTGAAAAATTATTATATTTACATAAATCCCATTATACACACATAAATATATTATATATTATATAGTAAATGTTTCTATGAGAACTCAAGTTTCTGCTAATAAGAAAAGGGACTAGTCTTATCAACATTAATAAGTGTTTTATAGTATGGAATATTCCGGGCACTAGTAGTCAGCCAACAGTGTGTCCTCCTCCACCACCGAGTCAACCAGATGAAACTGCTCTCCCATCAACTGAGGCTCATCCTCCATCTCCTCAAGTACCAGTGGAAACCACCACCACATAAAAAGGCAAAGAATTTAGAATTAGGAAAAATGTTTTTAGAAGCCGATAGAAAGTCAAGGGAGTATGCTAGAGAGCGTGATAGTGCCTATGAAAAATGAGAGAGAGAGCAGTTGCGGATTAGGACAGAGGAATTAAGACTTAGGGCCAGGCCACAACAGTGCGTTGCGGCGTCGCATCGCAAAAATCAACGACGCCGCACAACGCATCGTGGAAATTTCCGATGCGCTGCCGCAACGTACAAATCTGCGATGCGACAACGCTTTGCCGTTTAGTCGGTGTCCATACTTTGAACGACCTGCATGTGTTTTTTAAGCGATATGGCGCAGTACGATGTCGACCACCTGATATCTTTAATTTACGAACGTCCCGTCCTTTGGGACAAAACTACACACATCAAAAGTGTCTAGAGATATTTCAATTAAACCTAAACAACTAAAATTCTATTAACTTTTTGTTAAGACACCTACACATTAAAATAAACCTTGTTTAATAGCCTATCTAATCTGATAATAAACATTTAGATAAAGTTAAATTTAAAAAAAAACTTAGAAGAAGAGGAAAAACTCAGACCAAATTTCAATCTTAACTTTATTTTTGAAACATCAAAACCTAAACAAAAAAACAATTTTTTTTTCAAAAATTGATGAAAACATAAAATTAATAATCCGTGGATAAACTTACGACTCTCCTGCCACATCTGCAGCGGTTCTGCATACTCAAAACAAGGTGTCAATATACTGTTGTGGAATACTGTCCCAAGTCCTTTTAAAATGCAAGAAAAGCTGGTTTTCATCCTCAACATCTTCAGGGAAATTCCTAAGAGCTCTTCTCAGAAGCATATCTCAGGCATGCTCAATAGGATTTAAGTCAGGGGAATGTGCAGGCCAGTCTAAAGCTTGGATATCATGCTGTTGTAACCAACTTGTGACGATACGCGCCGTATGTGGACGGCTGCGGACGTGCATTAGCTGGAAATTTTGTCCCATTTGTTGTCTGTGGGGCAAGATTACAGGCTCTAGCACCTCATCTCGGTATTTTAGAGCAGTCATATTGCCTTGTATCCAAACGAGGTCCGTTCTACCACCGAGACGAATTCCTGCCCAAACCATAATCGTGCCACCTTGATATGCTTGAACTTGTTGTAGGTGCTGCAGTCGATTCCAACGTCCAGGTTCTCTCCAAACGCGTACTCTTCGCGAATCAGGATGAAATCCAAACCTGGATTCATCAGTGAAAAGCACAAGTGACCATTGAGATTGGTTCCAGTTTTCGTGTGCAATAGCCCATTGTAATCTTCTTCATCGACTGCCTCTCCTTAGCGCTGGTACCCGAAGTGGCCTACGAGTACGTAGGTTGACTTCATGCAGTCGTCTTCTCAAAGTTTGACTGCTTACCAGCAAACCATACTCGCTCTGTAGCCTTTGAACCAATTGCATAGCCGTTACATTTGGTTGACTTCGTGCAGTTTATACTATGAATCGGTCCTGTACATGTGTTTTAATGCGTTGAGGTCCTCGGTGCCGTTCCACCCTTTCCCCCGTGACACCATAACGTGACCAAAGCCTAGATATAAAGCTCTGACTGGTCCTCATGGCCTTAGAAACCGCAATTTGGGACAGTATTCCACAAGAGGATATTGACACCCTTGTTTTGAGTATACAGAACCGCTGCAGATGTGTCAATAGAGTCTTAGGTGAATCCACGGATTATCAATTTTAAGTTTTCAACATTTTTATAAAAAAAAATAGTTGTTTTGTTTAGGTTTTGATGTTTCAAAAATAAAGTTTAGATTGAAATTTTGTCTGAGTTTTTCCTCTTTTTTTAAGTTTTTTTTTTAATTTTACTTTATCTAAAACTTTATTATCAGATTAGATAGGCTATTAAACAAGGTTTATTTTAATGTGTAGGTCTCTTAACAAAAAGTTAATAGAATTTTAGTTGTTTAGGTTTAATTGAAATATCCCTAGACACTTTTGATGTGTGTATATCACAATTCAAAGACAATTTTTTAAAAACAGAAGCATGGAACGAATTGTGTACAAGTTTATATTCAAATTTTGAGGAGTTAAATAGTGTTGAAAAAACAAAACTCGGTAAGTACTTATAAACATTTATATTTTTGTTAACTGCCAACTAAGACCTCCAATGTTACTATTAAAATAATTACAAAATTCGTTTCTGATTATGTTAGCTCCTGTTCTACTTTCATGTGTTGTTTCGTGTAAAATTTGCAAAGAATCGTCAATAATCATTTCTTCAAAGGTTTGTGCGCCATCTCGATTCAATACAAAGTTGTGTAATTCACAGCATGCTTTTATAATGTCTATTGTGAAATCGTAAGAAACATTAATGGGTCGATGAAATATGCGCCATTTATTTGCGAGTATGCCAAAAGCGCTCTCAACATATCGTCTGGCTCGGCTCAAACGATAATTAAAAACTCGTTTTTCTATCGATAAAAACTTTCCAGAATATGGGCGCATTATATTATTTGTCAGTGGTAATCCTTCATCCGCCACGAAAACAAAAGGAATTTCTTTTTGAAAGCCAGGTAACGGTTTTGGCGGAGGTATAGATAATTGACCTTTTTTTAATAAGTCGTATAGATTTGAGTTCTGAAAAACAGTGGAGTCACATTCCTTACCATATGCACCTATATCGACATATACAAATTTGTAATTCGTATCAACAAGTGCTAATAGAACAATGGAATTATAATTTTTATAATTGAAAAATAGGGATCCACTGTGATCCGGGCTCAATATACGAATGTGTTTTCCATCTAGCGCTCCTATACAATTAGGAAAGTTGGTCTTTTTTTCATACTCTTGAGCAATTTGTTCCATCAGCTCTGTTGTGATTTTTGGTAATTCCAACCTTTTAAGAATGTTTCATACAATACGACAAACAAATTTTATTATTCCTGTTATTGTAGATTTTCCACGATAATATGTGAAATGCATATCTTTAAAAGTATTTCCCGTCGCCAGGTACCTGAAAGAAAACAAAATAAATCATTATTCGTCATATTTTTTTAGGTAACGATGTCATAAAGAAATGGAAAGGAATCAAGGATAATTTTACAAAATACGAAAAAAAATTAACGAGCAATGTAAATCCGGAGCTGGGGCCAAAAAAATTAAACAATATCATCTATACGACCAACTCCTATTTCTGAAAAAGAATTCTCAAAATAAAACAACATCAAGTCTTGACGATGAAGAAATTAGACCAAGCACCTCAACCCAACAAAGCCAGCAACCTGTCATGCCACGTTACCAGCCTGCATCGCGTAAAAGAAAAATTGACGAAGACGAATTTGAGAAGAATATTATAGCTGCTTTAAAAACACCTGAAAGTAGACATTTATCTTTTTTAAAGGAATTTTGCCATCATTGGAAAAATTGAATGATAATCAAACAATAATTTTCCAAAGTCGTGTCCTACAGATATTAAGTGATTTACACCAACCATCATACTATCCCAGCCACTATCAAACTTCACAAACATCCGTCCAAGCAAACTATCAAACATCTAAAACAACTGTTCAGACTGGCTATCAAACAGCTCAAATGCCTATGCAGAGTGGCTATCCATTCAACCAACAAATCCATTCAACGCAGTGCCTTCCAAAGCGGATGCGAAACATCACCGGCACCTATGCAATCGTCTCCACAAACGCCAAGGAATGATGTAAATGAGCCAAAACAAATTCATTTCGATGAGGAACTAACAAATTTGACGAATGACACACAATCGGAATACGAGTTTTGAATAACACTAAATTATGAAAATGATTAAACAGTATGATTATAGTAAAAATAGTTTATTTTTTTCTTACCTTACAGTTAATCCCAGCATCTCCAGAGGTTCGATGGGTTTTCTAAATATGTATTTCTTTTGTAAATGAGGCTTTATCAAACTAAGAAGTTCTTCAAAACTTACTACACTCATCCTAAAGTAATCGAAAAATTTAACCTCGTCCACTTCTAGCGCCTCATTATTTCCTTTTGAAGTGGTTTCCATCTTTATTCATAATTGTCAGTAATGGGTGCACCCAGTACTTTCTTTTCTGTTTCTTTTTCTTAATACGCCTTAACGCAAGCAGAAGTAGAACACGCGCAGTGCGGTCCATGTCTCACTAGTAACTGAACTGACGGTTAGCGTCTTGTCGTACGATGTCGTATCCGATGAAATTTTTGCGTTGCGACATCGCATCGCATAGCTGTGCAATGTTGTTTTTGCGATGCGACGCCGCTACGCACTGTTGTGGCCTGGCCCTTAGAGAATTAGAGATGCAAGGAAGGGTGAGACAGAGAGAAGATAAATTGCAATTATAGGCTTAATGGTTGAACTTTATGAAAGAGGCTATGGAAGTTTTGGTAAGGGTTATGGAAAAAAGTCTTAGGTTAAGGTTATTATTTAATTAATATAAAAATTCTGTTTTTTAACATTATTAATTATAAATTAAAGTTATGTGTGTAATCTATTAATTCTTTCTACTAAAATATTCCTTATCGCCCTTGCCCTAATTAAGTCATCTCCTCCATTTTCCTGAAAAAGATGGTCAGAAAAAGATAAAGGCATGTTTTGGAGTTCTGCTGGTTCCAGTTCAGGCATGTTAAATTTTAGGGCTAAATTAAGCAACACACTGCACGCAGTAATTATTTTTGCAGATTTCTCGGGTCCATAGTGAAGTGTGCGATCTTTGCATAATCAACGCCAACGGTTTTTTAATCGGTTTCGGAACATGAGTGGGTTTTAGTCAGTAAGAGTCTGACACGCCCTCCCGCCGCACCCAGGACGGGAGCAGTCATTGGATGATTTCCCACTCACCAAAAAAAAAATGTTTATGAAGCATTTTTTCCCGAATTCAATAATAATAATTTTAAAATAATCTATCTGTTATTATAATCTATGTGTTTAAAATAATCTAGTCTAATGGAATAACATGCTGTCAATTTCAGAACAAAGCATGGCATATTATAAACCTTAATGCATCGGATTTCCAGGAAATTGGTCCCGCTGTTTTGATATCAAAATGACGGGACCACTATTCAGTTACCATAAAGTATATTCTATTCTAAGATTAAGAACTGTATTACCTATGATGCACTTCAACTCGAATGTACTTTCGTGGAGCAACGCGGGGATCTTGCGGGGTGTTGGGCGACGCGATAGATAATTACGAGAGCAACTTGAAAATGTGTTTTTTTGTTTATTGAGATATCTTAACGATTTTGGTGTCAAATGAAAGGTCTAGGTCTAAAACCATTTTACCCGTTTGAATCATGTAAATTGGTTCACGCGTTTAGGAGATAATAGTATTAGTACCTACCTAGGTATTAGTAAAAATATAAACAACCAGAATGTTTGATGATTTACGAATAGTTCTACGAAGTTTTTAATTAATGCTAAATAACATTAAACAAAGAGGTAGATTGTTGTTCTCATTATATGGTCAGGATGATGATGAGATGATGAGTGTTGCACATAGTTTATGTTTATCAATTATTGGATGGTGATGAAAAATACACACAAACACTAATTGTACCTACACGTTTAATAATGTCCATACACAAAAGTTTTATGTAGAAACGACAATTTAAAACAAGAGACCACACGAATTACAATAAAATCAGTCGTTGTCCGTTCCACGTCGTTGGCGGGAATGCGCAATTAGCGTGGGATGTGTAGATGCCATTTCTTAGTAAATATACTCGTTTTGCCATGGCAAAGAACCTTCCGGTGAAATAAAGTAGTTAGCGAATAAGTCTCTTAAAGTATCGCCTGTCCGATTCATAATGTTATAGCTGTTTAGAGGAACATTTTCTAAACCAACAATTGTCATAGTATCAATAACATCATATCCATCACGAACTCTTATAAAGTTATGTAATACACAACATGCTTTGACTATTTTGATGCTGTTAATCAATGAAGTCCTCATAGGCCTGTGACATACTTCAAATTTATTAGACATAATACCAAAAGTAGATTCTATGTAGCGTCTTGCCCTAACTAAGACGGTAGTTGAATATTTTTTTCTTGTGAGTTATATTACTACGAGCGTATGGTCTTAAAATATGACGTGATATTCCAAACGCTGCACCCCCTACAATCATGTAAGGAAACGGTGTCCGGCTGTTATCTACTTGTCTTGGTTCTGGTAGGTTTATTTCGCCGCTTTGTAATTTTGCATACAAGTTACTGTCCCTAAATATTATTGAGTCAGAATCTGTTCCACAAGCACCCACATTAATGTACTTAAAACAGTAATTAGCGTCACACATAGCCAACAGAACGATTGAATAATATTTTTTATAGTTAATGAATAAACTTCCACTGAATGCAGGGCAAATAATACGGACGTGCTTGCCATCTATCGCTCCAACACAATTCGGAAAATTTGCTCGTGATTCGAAACCCTCAGCGATTCTCAGCCAATCTTCATGTGACGAAGGCAGTCTTAAAGTTTCGTCGTGCAGAACATCCCAAATTTTTGTACACACCTCTGTAACGATTTTGCCAATAGTTGATTCTCCAAGCCGATAGTGGTAATGTAGATCTATGTAGGTATTGCCGGTCGCAAGGAATCTGTAAAGTGTAATAATGTGTATTAAATATACTCTTTTTTCTTATTTTTTACTGTTTCCGAAAAAAATGTGCTGCAACGATGGAACACTGCAAGAGATGCATATATGCGTTGCAAAAATGTCTTAAAAAATACTCCCTCCGGATCAGGAGGAAGTAAAAAAAAGGTGTACATATATATGTTACGGCTAATACCCGAAGTGCGGCTACACCTAGTTTTAGCCGGTTAGAACTAGGTGTAGCCACTTACTCTTGGTTAAACCTAGTACGAGCCGATTGTTTTCGGGTAAAACTAGGTCTAGCCTTCATCATGCCGGCTACAACTAGGTCCAGCCATACCCTGTTGGATAAAACTAGGTCTATCCGATATCATTCCGGCTAGAACTAGGTCCAGACAATCCCTGTTGGATAAAACTTAGATGCGTGTCCCGCCAAGCCTTCCGCCCCGCGTCACACTCATGACTCACAGCATCTGCAGCAGCGGCGCGGGGTGGAGGGCATAGCGAGGCACGCGCCTCTGCAGGTTGTGAGCGCCAGGTGCTGCTGATCCACTGCAGGTCTACTAGCGAGTGTGACTCACAGCGTCTGCAGCAGCAGCGCGTGTTTTAGTTTTATCTAACAGGGATTGGTTGTACATAGTTGTAGCTGGCATGCTATCGGCAGAGCTTTTTTAGATATTAAAAAAACATCCAATAAAAAGAAACGTAGAGAGTTATTTAATTTTTATAAATCACATTGTAATAATTAACACAAATTATTAGGAGTACAATTTTTAATATAATAGGAACAATCAGGAACATTTTTTTAACAACAGACAATAAGTAGTTGCATATTATAATGTAAAGAATGTTATTATAATTATAAATCACACTTATAAAGTAACATAAACTATTTATTAGAACAACTTAAACTTGACTGACATTTTGAGTTGCACAAAATACCAGCAGCTTTGCAGAGGCACTTTTTGTTGCCACATTTGGTTTTAAGACACGCGCTGCTGCTGCAGACGCTGTGAGTCACACTCGCTAGTAGACCTGCAGTAGATCAGCAGCACCTGGCGCTCACAACCTGCAGAGGCGCGTGCCTCGCTATGCCCTCCACCCCGCGCCGCTGCTGCAGATGCTGTGAGTCATGAGTGTGACGCGGGGCGGAAGGCTTGGCGGGACACGCATCTAAGTTTTATCCAACAGGGATTGTCTGGACCTAGTTCTAGCCGGAATGATATCGGATATACCTAGTTTTATCCAACAGGGAATGGCTGGACCTAGTTGTAGCCGGCATGATGAAGGCTAGACCTAGTTTTACCCGAAAACAATCGGCTCGTACTAGGTTTAACCAAGAGTAAGTGGCTACACCTAGTTCTAACCGGCTAAAACTAGGTGTAGCCGCAATTCGGGTATTAGCCGTAACATATATATTTTGAAGATATGAAATTTCTTGATAAAAACCCCAAGCTGAAGTTGAGGACTCCATCGAAAGTAATCAGGCTACACCGAGCGCAATTAATCAGGATATCCCAAGCATATCTAATCAAGACGTGCCAAAAACGTCCAGTCAGGACATACCAAGGAGCACAGGACTTGAAGTAACTACAGAATTACAGAAAAGTGTTGCGCAAGAAAATTCTACAGACTCTAATTTTCGTAATAAACATTCTAATAAAAATCTGCGAAAAAGAAAACAGACGGACACTGATGAATTCGATAAAGAGATGCTAAAGATGTTCAAAGATAAAGCAAAACTTTTTAGACATTAATTTTTTCATGTCTCTCCTGCCAATAACAGAAAAGTTTACAACGCATCAAAAACTGATTTTCTGTACAGAAATGCTCAAAAAAGCAATGGAAATTAGTAATATGCACAATCCATATGACATAACCAGTAGACCGAATTCTTCAGATTCTTATTTTTCTCAACAGTCTGAATCGATTTTACGCAGTCAAGATCCGATCAACGTACATGAATATGAAACTTTCCCTGATATGTCAAATACCGTTTCACAATTGTACGAAGTACGTCCCACTACTTCTTATACAATAAACTCCGGATCCCAAATTATTTCTTAAGGATACCAAACCATCCATGGCATTACTAGGAAAGCCAACGAGGACAAGTAAAATGTGTCCTTCAACTAAATAAATAACAATTTTATTCTTTTTTGAAAAAAAATAATAAAAAACGAATACAAAAATGTATTGTTTACTTTCTTATTATTATGTTCCAATAATAGATTGATATTATGTAACTCACCTCAATGTAACAGCAAGTCCACTGGAGGTATAATTTCTCGATACATGGAGCAGTGTTTCAGGTGATTTTCTAACTTTGATAACAGTTCATCAAAAGTTTTTACTTTCATTCTAAAGTAATTAAAAAACTTTTCCTCGTCCTGATGTAGCTTTTCAAATAAAGTAGAAAATTCACCATTCGTCACCCTATCAGCAACAATTGGGTGAATGTGATATCTTTTTTTTTCTATATTGACGCCGTCTCCGCTTGCGTAAGTATGCTGCAGCAACTAAACAATTTATAAACGGGTTCATAATAATATCCCAAATTCAAACTCCGCTTCACAAATCCACAACAAATCCACTTGGAGACGCCTGTACCGTGGAGCGGTCAGTATCGCACTACGGATGTTTTCATTGGCGCTGATGGTCAGCGTGCTACGCGACTGACGGTACGCGACCGACGTCAGCGACAGAGGAATCCGGGCCTTATACTTCGTTGACATGACTGACCCACGGTACCACCGACAATACCCCTGGTGGTACGGTGGGTAATATTTTTTCCCTTCGGTACCACCGTAATACTGTTACAAATCACGAATCTATACATTATTAAGTCTTTCTTCCTGCCCTTATCCCATTTTACTTGGGGTCGGCGCAACATGTCTTTTTCTTCCATACTAACCTGTCACCCGTCATGCTATCACGTACCCCTTTCTCCTTCATATCATTCTTCACACATTCCATCCATTTTTTCTTCGGTCTTCCTCTCCTCTTCCAACCTTCTACATTCATACTCATAACTAACTGTCTTAACTATATGCGTCTCATCCCTCCTCTTAACATCCATACCATGACAAACGATTTCCTTTCAACTTATCAGCGACCGGTGCTACTTTCAAGCTTCCTCTAATATATTCATTTCTCACTCTATCCATTCTAGTCGCTCCACACATCCATCTCAACATTCTCATCTCTGCTACATGCAGTCTTCTTTCATTCTTTCATCCATCTTCTTCAAGGCCCAACATTCCGATCCACACAGGACGACAGGTCCTATTACAGACTTATATATTTTCCCCTTTAGCTTGAGAGGCATCCGTGGATCGCAAGTTATTCCAGTGACCTGTCGCCATTTCATCCATCCAAAGTTGATCCGATGCGTTACGTCTCGGTCTATATCGCCATCATTTTGCACAAGTGACCCGAGGTAACGAAAGTCGGAGCATATTGGTATGGGTGTTCCTGCGAGATTAATAGGCACAGAACTAGAGAGACCGCCGAAATCGCAGAACAGGTATTCTGTTTAGGTCCTGCTCAATTTTAGGCCAACACTCTCCAGCCTCTGCCACCACACCTCCAATTTGCTCTGGACCTCCAGGCCACTCTCAGCAACCAGCACGATATCATCGGCAAACAGCATACACCAGGGGGCCTCTTCTTGGATGTCCGACGTCAAGGCGTCCATTATTAACAAGAAGAGGTAAGGACTGAGTGCTGACCCTTGGTGCAAGCCGACAGCCACGTCAAAACTGCCAGTTGTGCCCGCTGCAGACCGGACTTGTGTACTGCATCTAATGTACATTGCTTGAATCAACTGCACATACTTCCCTGGCATATTTTTCTCCTTAAGGGCCCACCACAAAACCTCACGAGGCACCCGGTCGTATGCCTTCTCAAGGTCAATTAACACCATGTGCAAGTTTTTGTGCGCACGTCTGTATTTCTCACACAGCTGATAGCAAAAATGGGGTCCATTGTACCCCGACCAGGCATAAAACCGAATTGATTTTGCGAAATATCACTCTTTTCTGTCAGCCACCTTTCAATTACTTTCTCCCAAGCTTTCATTCTATGTGACATTAGCTTTATTCCTCTATAATTGTTGCACTCCAGCACATCGCCTTTATTCTTATAAATGGGCACTAGAAAACTGTTGCAACATTCGTCGGGTATGGCTTCTTCTAGCAACAACTTATTGAAGAAGTCTATGGTGGGCTACCACGTCTTCTCCAGGTACCACTTTACAATCTTTAAGATTTCTTAGGTTGCGGCGTCTGACAAGAAAATAATCTATTTGCGTACAGTGGGTGCCACTCTTAATTATTAAGTATTTATTAATTATTTTATCATAATGCACTCATTAAGACGGGTCATCCCTCTTATCACATGAAGTGCATAAACATATTATTATGATGAATGCAGAGGACCTCTTTTTTAGAACCGAACTCTTTACTTGAATATTATAAATAATACTGACAAATAAAATTTATTAGTGTCAAAATATTTTGTAGTGAAGATTATTATTATTTCCCATGTAATTAAGTATTTCCAGGGGGGTAGAAGGGGTGTTATTATCATTGGTCGCGTAGTATTTGGAAAAAAGCGAAATCGGCAGAGTTTCGGAATACACAAACCAAACCTGAACGAAGAATGCTTAACTGCTTCTTTATCGTTGCTACCGGCAGATTACAGTCACTTTAATGCGTTTACTTAATGTGATGAAAAATGCTCACGAAACAGAATATCATCCTAAAAAGAGAAGAAGTTAGCAAATCGTAAATGACGATTTCATAACAATGGTTCAAATGGAAATTGTTACCAAAGATATTTCAATTGGCCATGCGTTAGATAAATTAAGACCATAATTTTCTTTGCTGTAATTATTTAGGGTAGGTCACAGTTGATTCCGTAATGATTCTTTACACGAATTTAATTTAATTATTTCTAATAGTAATTTAATTTAATAATTCGTCACGTTTTGTTCCCAGAATTTGTGAGAATACTGTAATAAATAAAATATAAAAAATATCGGCTGTCATTACATCACTATTAGTCAGTGGTACCGTTTAATTTTATATTACCCACCGTACCACCAGGGGTATTGTCGGTGGTACCGTGGGTCAGTCACGCTTCGTTGAGATCTGTGCGCTTCATTGTTTATAATCGACTTTTGTGAACTTATAACCCTGCATACTACTTTGGCATTACTTTGGACTTGGATAAGCTTCGCGATTAGTTATTTTTGAACATGAACAGCAGGCCTACCATGAACTATTCAAATACTTGCCAAGTACAGGGCAGTTTAACTTGACATGTTAAACCTGACAGGTTTTGTGTTTGTACCATGAGCATTTCCGGCTGACCTGCATCAATTAAACTTTTGTCCTGTTGCATAGTCTCTGACCAGCAGGCCTACCATGAACTCTTATAGCAGGTCAATTTTCGACGATAAATAACCTGCCGTGTTAGTTTTCTACCGGCGGTTTTTTAAACCGGCGAGTTACCACGTGACAGCAGTTAAGCGGGCTGCCCTGTTTATAATACTCACCATGAACTCTTTTTTGACAAATTAGCATTCGACCGTTGAACTGCCCTGCCGTCATAATTTGCAGGCTTGTGAAAGTAACTTTAATTGAACTGTTTCAATTTATATTAAATACAAAAACGTAAGTAATTATAATAATATGCATATAGAATAATTCGGACGTTATTTTAAAGTATTGTAAAATATAGAAAAATATCCGTAAGCTGTGTCTTTACTATTAATTTTAGATGTGTGATAAAGATGAAATTTTTGAGTGTCTCTAAGAAGATAATCGTAGCACCAGTGCGAAACAAAGGGATAATATTTATAGAAGTATATTTAGAAACTCAATAAAACCTTTCAAGATGCCAGACAGTGCTTTTGTTAAGCGTTACAGCCTAACTAAAGGGCTAGCATTTGAAATATAATGAGATTTGTCAGCTGAGGGCAAGGTTAGTACTAATATATACTTCTATTCATCAGACTAACTTGCACTCTCGTTTTTCGTGAATGGATCCTATCGAAGACCAACGGGTGATATCGCTGCTCATTCCATTGCACAGCAAATCGTATTGACAATGATTGCGCAAGTAACAGAGTGCCTAAATCTACCATATTTTCGCCAAAAATATATACTATAACTTCCTATACTCCTAGCGATCGGCGAGAAATGTGATTGTGTAAATACAGTGAAATTCACTGGATTTATTTATTAATTTATTTATTTAAATTAAAGGTCAGCACGACATTTTAAACAACTCTCACATATACATACTCTATATATATGTTACGGCTAATACCCGAAGTGCGGCTACACCTAGTTTTAACCGGTTAGAACTAGGTGTAGCCACTTACTCTTGGTGAAACCTAGTACGAGCCGATTGTTTTCGGGTAAAACTAGGTCTAGCCTTCATCATGCCGGCTACAACTAGGTCCTGGCTGGACCTGTGCTGGAACTGTGACTCACAGCGTCTGCAGCAGCAGCGCGTGTCTTAAAACCAAATGTGGCAACAAAAAGTGCCTCTGCAAAGCTGCTGGTATTTTGTACAACTCAAAATGTCACTCAAGTTTAAGGTGTTCTAATAAATAGTTTATGTTACTTTATAAAAGTGTGATTTAGAATTATAATAACATTCTTTAAATTATAATATGCAACTACTTATTGTCTGTTGTTAAAAAAATGTTCCTGATTGTTCCTATTATAATAAAAATTGTACTCCTAATAATTTGTGTTAATTATTACAATGTGATTTATAAGAATAAAAAAACTTTCTACGTTTCTTTTTATTGGATGTTTTTTAAATATCTAAAACAGCTCTGCCGATAGCATGCCAGCTACAACTATGTACAGCCAATCCCTGTTAGATAAAACTAAGACACGCGCTGCTGCTGCAGACGCTGTGAGTCACACTCGCTAGTAGACCTGCAGTAGATCAACAGCACCTGGCGCTCACAACCTGCAGAGGCGCGTGCCTCGCTATGCCCTCAACCCCGCGCCGCTGCTGCAGATACTATGAGTCATGAGTGTGACGCGGGGCGGAAGGCTTGGCGGGACACGCATCTAAGTTTTATCCAACGGGGATTGTCTGGACCTAGTTCTAGCCGGAATGATATCGGATAGACCTAGTTTTATCCAACAGGGAATGGCTGGACCCAGTTGTAGCCGGCATGATGAAGGCTAGACCTAGTTTTACCCGAAAACAATCGGCTCGTACTAAGTTTAACCAAGAGTAAGTGGCTACACCTAGTTCTAACCGGCTAAAACTAGGTGTAGCCGCACTTCGGGTATTAGCCGTAACATATATACTCTATATACTCTCTCATATTATCCCTTTGTTTCGCACTGGTGCTACGATTATCTTCTTCGTGAAACTTAAAAATTTGGGTAGTTCCCGTTCGTCCACACCCCGTCGTCCACACTGCGGACGACTGGGAATGTTGCGTTCTGTTCGTCTACACTGTAGATGAACAGTACGCATAATTCCCAGTCGTCCACAAGCTGTCATCTCACGTGTAGTCTAAGAGTTAGTAAAGAAAATATGATAATAGTATTTTCTTTATATAATAAACATACTTTAAAAATATGATGCCCTTAGCCTTATTACTTTACAGTAAGGCAAATATTTTAAAAGTACATACCAAATAAATGTAAAACTTTTAAAAGTACTAGGCGCGCAGTAACGTGAAGTAGTCATGTGCGAAAATTTATTTTCGCACTTGACCACTGAATTCAATCAAAAGTACTAGGTGCGCAGTAACGTGAAGTGGTAAATAGAAAACGTGATCCTGAAAATAAAAAAATAAAATTACTGTGTATTTTAAATTTTCGCACATGACTACTTCACGTTACTGCGCGCCTAGTACTTTTGTTCTCTTTAAAAAAACTTAATGAAGTAATTTATTCAATTAAAAATTTCTTTACACTGACTCTTAAACTAGACATAAAACGAGGTGCGGTCGACGTTGCGTTCTGTTCATCTACACTGTGAACGAACAGAACGCAACTTTCCCAGTCGTCCGCAGTGTGGACGACGGGGTGTGGACGAACGGGAACTACCCAAAAATTTCATCTTCATCACACATCTAAAATTATCAGTAAAGACACAGCTTACGGATATTTTTCTATATTTTACAATACTTTAAAATAACGTCCGAATTATTCTATATGCATATTATTATAATTACTTACGTTTTTGTGTTTAATATTAATTGAAACGGTCAATTAATTAATAATATTATTATTTATTAAAGTTAACTTTCACAAGCCTGCAAATTATGACGGCAGGGCAGTTCAACGGTCGCTTGCGAATTTGTCAAAAAAGACTTCATGGTGAGTATAATAAACAGAGCAGCCCGCTAAACTGATGTCACGTGGTCACTCACCGGTTTAGATCACGTGACCGCTGGCTCGCCTGCTGCTTAGCGCGCTTATGGTACAAAACTAACACGGCAGGTTATTTATCGTCGACAATTGACCTGCTATGAGAGTTCATGGTAGGCCTGCAGGTGTGTTGTGTGTGATCGGTCGTTATACCGAGGTATTCCAAGACACGTTCTGACACAGCTCCTTACATAAAACAACTAGCAATTTATGACATTAAAAAAAAAGATTTTGCCCCTACTGAATATTATGTCACATATAAATACGTAAAATCTGACATACATTTCATTTGCGCCTGGGGCCTGGGTTTTTTCCCCATACATTGTTGAGCATTGTCGTTTGTGTTTGAAAACATAACCTCAAAAACTTTAACCAAAAATATCTCCGTAACCATGGGGCTCCGCATGTTGGAAATTGGACAGGGGGGCAGCTCTCTCTCCCCTCCATTTCCTCCACCCCTCCCCGACCCTTAAATCAACGGTCCGTAAAGGAAACTTTAATTAAAATCGTAATAAAAATACGGAAATCTAATATTTAATAATATCTGTAAATTTTCATTACTAAGTAATCATTAGAATAGAATTAGTCATTCTAAAAAATAGAATACAATCGAAACTTAAAATATATTTCATTTGTTAAGCAAGGATTCTTCGTAAAGCCCCGTATTCATTGTAAACATTTGTTTAGCAACTGTTGATCAACTGATGTTGTCGCTCGCCGGGCGTCAACTCTGCAGTATGGCGTGATCAACACCGCAACACAAGTGTTGCCCGTAATATGATGACAGCAACTCGTCAACATGTTTATGCAACCATGTTGCTAAACAAAGTGTTTACAATGAATACGGGGCTTTACATTGCAGGATCTTAAAATGTGAATCAAAATATAAAATACATAAAATACCAATAATACCGTAAGATATAATAAAATACCGTTATAATACGTAGCCTTTTGGTATTATACGGTATTTTTACAACACTAGTTTTGACATGAAAAGGAACGATTACATGTTCAATCCACTCCAGGACATGATATGCTAACGTCTACTCGATTGGGTCAAACGTCTAGGTAGAAATCGTGTGTCAGTAGAGTTTAAGTCGCACCAGGACGCTAACAGCTTTCTAAATAACAAAATCCTTGCACAGAATAATTACGTTGTCACCATCCCACAATTCAACATCACAAGAATGGGTACAGTTAGGGACATCCCAGTGGAGTGGTCAGAGGAAGAAATTGTATAGAATATCCAAGACCCGGAGGAGGTCCCTGTTATTAAGGCTAGGAGATTGAGTCGTAGAGTATCCTCTTCTGGTGCAACGGAGTGGAAGCCTACCCAAATTGTTGTGCTTACATTTGATGGCCTAGTGCTGCTTAAAAGAGTGTTCAGCACTTCTCCGCTCTTCTAGTGGAGACATACACCTACCCAACTATCCAATGTTACCATTGTTGCCGCTTTGGACACACCCGTACTCTCTGCAGATCAAAACCCAGGTGCTTTAAGTGTGGTGAAGATCACTGAGGTGATGAATGCGAAGTCCCGCGTGAACTAGGCTTTTGTGTTTAGTGTACTGGAAACCATTTCGCTAATGTTAGTGCTTGGCCGGAATTGGGCCGACAGAAGATAAGGGTTTTTCCATGTGTTTCCAGATCTTATGCCGTGTCTCAATATCTACCCCACGTGACAAGACTTCTGTTCATAAACCTCAATTCCAGTCCTCACGTCCCACGACTTTTTAAAATAAAGCCTGCAAAATGTTGATTTTATAATTTTTATTATACTTATTAAAAGGAATGTGACAAAAATAATAAAACTGATTATAACGAACAACTTGACTACTAATTAGTCATTGATGGGTAGGCAACGTTATGATGAGAATATTGGACATTCTGCGAACTGGATATTTTGCGAATTAGACATTCTGCGAAATGGACATTCCGCGAATTGGACGTGCTGCGAACTGGACTTCTGCGAAATGAAACCATTTCAGACCGCTGTAAATTTTGTGAATTGGAAATCCTGCGCCTAAACGATTCAACATACAATCACCAACTCATGCACCGACAAAAACCTACACAACTCTTGATTTTTACGAATAATAAAACGTACTTTTACTACTACTTTTACTTTTCTTAAGTCATCGTTCGGCGCGGATGTAAGTATCCAGAAAGGGTCCGGAATTTTTCAAAAGGGTGTACGTCTTTGATGATTGCAGCAAACGCTGAAGGAGAACTATTGGTGCCTTATGTAGTGTATAAGTCAACCTACCTTTTCGGTACTTGGATACAAAATGGCCCAAAAGGAACCTGCTATAACAGGTCGAAATCTGGCTGGTTTGATGGAGAAATCTTTAGTGATTGGATCACAAATGTCATTATTCCATATTTTGACAAAAAAAACCAGTAAAAAACTTCTTATAGGTGACAACTTATCGTCTCATCTTTCAGCGCATTTAATAGATTTGTGTAGAGAAAAGGACATACACTTTTTATTTTTGCCACCAAAGGATTAGGGAAAAAATCCAAACAGCAATCTTTAAACAGTCGCGTTATTAAAAAAAAAATTACTTTGTCCCTAAATACAGAAATGCCTCTGAATCCATCAATTAGTAGTGCTAGCACTTCCACTATGAATGTGATTCTTGACATGGATATAGAATCGATGCCCATTGTTTTAGAGGACGATCTATTTGTTGGAAAAGAAGAAATTTTTATAGAACAGACAGAAACGGAACAAGACACAAATGTAGACAAAGATGTCAGCATTCAACAAGTAAACAAGAAAGAGGCTATAAAGGAGTTTAAGGTCAAAATATTATCTGACGAAATAGTTACATCGAATCATCTATCTCATATTCTTACAAAGAAAAAGAAGACAGAAGATAAAAATATGGCGTGCACAATAAAAAAACCCAAACTGATTTTTACTCCAAACGCAGCTCCGATCCCAAGTCGAAGAGGTTCGGAAATGAGTATAAATTACTTTAGTAACGCTGAAGAAATTATGAAAATTTTAGAAATGAGTATAAATTACTTTAATAATGCTGAAGAAATTATGAAGATTTTAGAAGATGAGTAGGTCTGGCGATGTTGGAGCAAGGGTATAATATCTAATTATGAATCTACGTACTAAGTGAGAAGTCTTTGTTTTCACTGTAAGGATATTTCCAGAATCATTATTTCCGATTAAATAGAATAAGAGATTTTAATGGAGAGACTGGTCTTAAAATAGGTACTTAAATGTTAGATTAATATTATGGACATACTAAGTGAAAAGTTTTTTTTTTGTTTGTTTTATGGATATGTTTTATAAAAAACGTTATTTTTATATTTAGAGCAAGAGATTTTTAACTAAGCGAGAAGTCATTTTTTTTGTTTATTTTAAAAATTGTAAGGATTTTATATGAGACTGATTTTAAAATAAGTACTTAATTGTTAGGTATTTATTTAGTGGTTTGATATTTTATTTCAGTGTAATAAATTGTTATCTACCTAACCGCGAAGATTAAAGACTTGTTGAATATGGAACATTGTTTTTTTTTTTTGACAACCCTAGCCTAAAACCCTGATCACCCCAGTTCTGGGTCTGTTCACCCCGAGCATGGGGTGAACCGGGTTTGACCAGTTTTTTTACGTTTTTGTCGGGTTTTTGATAATAAAACAGTAGAGTCTCGGAACATTAAAAAAAACCTTCAATCTAATTTTGTCAAGTGCTCATATATTAAAATTGTAAACAAAGTTCAAAAGCTTCACCCCATTTTACGGTATGTTCCCTACATATCCAGAGCAAAGGTGATAGGAATGTCGTGATTTCTATGAAATATGTGACACTGTTTAAATTTAATATTTTTATGAATTATGTCACATTATCTAATCTTCGATTTGACGCCCATAGATTATGTCGGATTAATTACAGTTTACGATCCTGTTTTTACGACCGTCATAAACTTACACGTCACGACTCCAAACTGCAAGCAATTCAAACCCAAAAATCAAAAACGAGTACAAAAACTAAAACTGACGCAGTCGTTAGGATCCTCAAAAGATTCTTCGGTAATACGTTCCTGAAGAGAAGAACTCAGTTACGCTACTACCCTCATAAATCGTCGTCACTACTCATGGCTTGATTACACCTACCGAGTAGAGTGGCGAGACAGTAAAATGTAACTCGGACGAGACAGTGCCGTAGCCGAGTAAGTGTTCACACGTATTTTCGATATTGTGGCGAGACAGTTCAGTTATTAGAAGAAGTGCAAGGACAACTGAGGCTAACATGGATCGGAAATCGTTTATTAGAAAGTCTACCAAGCTACTAATTCCTCTCCTGGTAGAAGAATTAACAGAATTGTTGTCTCAAGAGAAATCTCGGATTTGGATTTGGTATCGAAATACCATTTCCCAGCCATTATTTATGTTTCTATGTCTTACGGTAGTATTATTAGGTATATAATTATTATCTTTGTATTTATGGCTAAACGAAAAAATTCACGGAGTCGCGTGACGTGTACGCTCCGAGTGGAGCAGTGGAGAGTGGTGGCCGAGTGCTGTTTAGATTCACCGAGTGACCGAGCGAGACAGTGCGGGGAAGTGGGAGGTGGGTACTCGGCCTAGTAAATAGAACTGGGTCCGAGTGACTGTCTCGGCCGGTTGCTAGGCCGAGCGCTCGGCCGAGTACTCGGCAATGTGTTTACAAGTACCGAGTACTCGGCCGAGGGCACTGTCTCGCCACTCTACTCGGTAGGTGTAATCAAGCTATCAGCGCAGCCGAGAGAGTCCTACACAACGGAGACCAGACTTCTTGATGAGCAAGCCACGGCTTCGGGACCACAAGACTACTAGAACTGGTAACATAACTAGGCAGCTAGAAATCGGTAGGTAAAATATCGAGCGATTTTATTATCTGCAATTGCGATTGTTGAGCATTTGCTAGGCAAATTGCAGAAACTTTTATGAGTATTAAACTATAAACTTTTTATTTGCGAAGTGGAACATAAGAAGTACTCAATAGCTTTATTTTGATTTATGAATTTGTAGTGTGCTAATTTACTATTTTATTGAATAGTTATAGTGTGTTGATAAATTTGTGTATTGTACTTAAAGTTCAAATACGGGTAAAAAAGCTGTTATAATGAAAAAGGCTGTAAAAACAACTTCTAAAATGTCAAAAAATATTGAAATAATCTCTAGTGATATGATAAAAAATATTCCATATTATGATGGAAATCCGAGGCAAACTTAGTTATTTTTAAAGAAATGTGAATATACACACATCAAAAGTGTCTAGGGATATTTTAATTAAACCTAAATAACTAAAATTCTATTAACTTTTTGTTAAGACACCTACACTTTAAAATAAACCTTGTTTAATTGCCTATCTAATCTGAAAATAAACTTTTAGATAAAGTTAAATTAAAAAAAAAAACTTAGAAGAAGAGGAAAAACTCAACAAAATTTCAATTTAACTTTATTTTTGAAATTTCAAAACCTAAACAACAAAAAAAATTTTTTTTATATAAAATTGTTGAAAACTTAAAATTAATAATTCGTGGATCCACCTAAGACTCTCCTGACACATCTGGAGCGGTTCTGCATACTCAAAACAAGGGTGTCAATATCCTGTTGTGGAGTACTGTCCCAAATCCCGCTAAGATGCAAGAAAAGCTGGTTTTGATGCACAATATCAACAGGGAAATTTCTACGAGCTCTTCTCTGAAGCATATTCCAGGCATGCTCAATAGGATTTAAGTCAGGGGATTGTGCAGGCCGGTCTAAAGCTTGGATAACATGCTGTTGTAACCAACTAGTAACGATACGCGCCGTATGTGGACGGGCATTGTCGTGCATTAGCTGGAAATTTTGTCCCATTTGCTGTTTGTGGGGCAAGATTACAGGCTCTAGCACCTCATCTCGGTATTTTCGAGCAGTCATATTGCCTTGTATCCAAACGAGGTCCGTTCTACCGCCGAGACGAATTCCTGCCCAAACCATAATCGTGCCACCTTAATATGCATGAACTTGTTGTATGTGCTGCAGTCGATTCCAACGTCCAGGTTTTCTCCAAACGCGTACTCTTCGCGAATCAGGATGAAATCCAAACCTAGATTCATCAGTGAAAAGCACAAGTGACCATTGAGAATGGTTCCAGTTTTCGTGTGCAATAGCCCATTGTAATCTTCTTCCTCGATTACCTCTCCTTAGTGCTGATACCCAAAATGGCCTACGAGCACGTAGATTGACTTCATGCAGTCGCCTTCTCAAAGTTTGACCGCTTACCAGCAAACCATACTCTCTCTGTAGCCTTTGAACCAATTGCATCGCCGCTGCATTTAGTTGACTTCGTGCAGCATTTACTATGAATCGGTCCTGTACATGTGTTGTAATGCGTTGAGGTCCTCGGTGCCGTTCCACCACTTCCTCCGTGACACGATAACATGACCAAAGCCTGGATATAACGCTCTGACTGGTCTTCATGGCTTCAGAAACGGCAATTATGGGACAGTATTCCACAACAGGATATTGACACCCTTGTTTTGAGTATGCAGAACCGCTGCAGATGTGTCAGGAGAGTCTTAGGTGGATCCACGGAATATTAATTTTAAGTTTTCAAGAATTTTTATAAAAAAAATTGTTGTTTTGTTTAAGTTTTGATGTTTCAAAAATAAAGTTAAGATTGAAATTTTGTTTGAGTTTTTCCTCTTCTAAGTTTTTTTTTAAATTTAACTTTATGTAAAAGTTTATTATCAGATTAAATAGTCTATTAAACAAGGTTTATTTTAATGTGTACATGTTTTAACAAAAAGTTAATAGAATTTTAGTAATTTAGGTTTAATTGAAATATTGACACTTTTGATGTGTGTATTCGTTCCGTGTACAAGGGTAAAAGGAACAAGAAGAATATGACTTCCAAGTAATAACTAGTATACCAATATAACTAATCTAAACTAAGGTAATCCCCTTAGTTTAGATTGTCTAGCTATCAAGTTGGAAAATGCTAGGAATGGCACAAATTCATTCACAGATTACAATTACTTATAGTAATCTTTTTTAGTCAAATTAATGAAAATAGTGATAATGAGTTAGATATAAAAAGTAAAATGGGTTCATACAATAAAACGGTATTAAATGTATTTTTATGCAAATTAGACGAAAACATGACTAGATCGGTAAGGCTACAACGCTCTGAAACTTGAGAAAGAGCGCTAGAGATTGCGTTGACAGAAGAAAATTTCCAACGGCAATATAGGTCTAAAAATAGACAGTGTCTAAGTAATAATGGACCCAAAAAACCGCCACCAATTCGGCAAAACTAATTTATCCATTCAATCGACCAAACCAATTTAAATTATTTAATCGATCTAAAAAATTTCATCGACCAAACCAATTTAATCGCCCTAATAACCAATTTAACAATCAATATCGTTATAATCAATTTAATCGTTATTTTATACAACCGCATCTACCTCAACCAATTTATAATAAAAATAGAGCGGATAGACTAACAGAGGAATGTAGAAAAACAAAACCTCAATTACCTCCACCGCAACCAAACTATGTATATAACGCGAAACCATCATCTTCCAGCTTATCAAAACGCGCAACCCTCATAAGCAAATTTAAACTTGTTTAAATATCGCGAAAATGAAAATAAAATTGAAACCAAACCAAAGGATATGGATAAGGAAAATTTTCAAATAAAAGCCTTAACCTCGTTGGCACAAATATAAAGCCTAATTTAATGGAAGTGGACTGAAATGGATGGAGTGAGACTTAAGCGAAAGTACCAACTGGAACTGACCTCTCCCACGGTTACGGCATTTTAGAAGGTTTATTTACGGCATTTACGGCATTTTGGAAGAATTCACAAGCGGCGTAAGGATGCTAAGCGCGATTGTGAAATGCGATAAAGGTTACGCGCACATTATAATTCAAAATACGACACAAAACTTTACGCTTACTGTAACTTGACCGTTTCGAGTAACCAGGTAACTAACCAGGCCTGACGATAAGACACAATGTTGCACCATAAATCATTTACGGTTTAATTAAAACATAAATCATATTTTAACAAATAATCTAAATGAATTGAGATTAGATCATATGAACGAAGAAGAAAGGCATAAAATTTATAGTCTTTGTCTTGAATTTGAAGATATATTTTGTTGCGAGGAAATTCCTTTATCTTTTACTAACGAAGTTAAACATTGCATTCGCACAAATAATAATAATTCCAGTTATATTAAACAATATAGGCAACCACCAGCGCAGAATGCTGAAATTAAAAGGGAAGTCACAACTCTAATAAAGGAAAACATCATACAACCAAGCCACTCACCTTGGAGTTCACTTAGTCTCAAAGAAAATGGACGCATCCGGTGTACTAAAATATCGTATGGTAGTCGATTACAGTAAATTAAATAAAATAACTTGCGATGATACATAACATCCCTCCTAAGGCAAACATACCATCTACCTGGCGTTGTCCCGAGTGTAAGAAGTATGTTGCTCGAGACAACAGGGCCGACACGCCTGTGAAAGGCCCCACGCAGAGTCCACCTGGAGATGGGTCAGGTTCAGGCAATACAGCGGGCTCAAGCACACCCAACAGAGCCGTCCTCCCGTCGCCTAAAACGTTGGATGCCAGCGTCGCCGTTTGGGAATTATCGCCAGTAGCGTGTACCGATCTGCAGGTGATCATTGGGGAGCTGAGGGCGGTGCGCGCCGAGATACAGGTGTTCAGAAGGGACATGGAGATGGAAATGGCGGATCTCAAATCAACCCTAAACACCTGCAGCACGCGTATTGATGGCCTGGAGACCAGAGTGGACGCACTCCAACAACGCGCTACTTCCAGTTCCACGAGCAAAGCCAGTTTGGACAAGATTGTGGAGGGACTACGGCGAGATATCAACGACAGGGACCAAGATCTTCTCGTCAACTAAATTGAGGTGACGAACCTACTGGAGATAAGATCCGAAAACCCAGTTCACATAATCAAGGTCATTGGCCATAAGCTGGGGGTCAACCTTGAGGACCGGTACATCGTTAGTGCGGAACGCGTTGGTGGAAGGCAGCTCAACGCGACAAGCTCCGCGGAACCAACTGAATTGCGTCCTCGGCCGAATGTCGTGCGCCAAGCTTGTCGGGACCTGCCAGCTGACCAGCTTTTGGAAAGCGCACGACTACGACGTGGAATGAATGCCAGCTCCTGCGCAGAGGTACTTCCTCAATGAGCGGCTGAGGCGGCGAAAGTCAATCGTCAGTTGTTTCGCAGGGCGAGGGACGCTGCCAGTATCCATAACTGGAAGTACGTCTGGACCAAGCAGGGCCGCATCCTCGTCAGGAAGATGCCAGGAGACACGGCGCAGATGTTTATTAAAGGCCAGGCAAATAAACCAAATTATTATCACAAATTGGAATAAAGATGAATTGGAAGTAACAAATCGTGCTCGTGAAAATCAGAAAATTATTGAAGCAAGATTACCTTTAAATAATGAAGAATATATAAGATTTTTTTTTTAAGCAAAATTTTTGACCGGGAAAACAATATTATATTTACTATGATAATAATATACAACGTGATTTAATTAATAAAATAATTGCTGAATTATATAAGAAAAATAATTTCAAAGAATGCACTAAAAGAGAAATATATGTGGAAGATAGGTTAGAACAAGATAATACTGTTTTAGCTTATCACGAAGGAATGACATGTCATCGTGTCATTAGTCAATATATTACAGAAAACTTGTAAAATGATGAAATATGATAAAAATCTTTAAAACCTCAATTGCAATGAACCTGCAGTAAACCTTTCCAAGAATTATTTATTGATATATTTTCGATAGAAGTAGTATCATTTTTAAAACTTGTTGATTCTTTTTCGAAATTAGGACAAACAATCAAAATTAAATGTCGATCCACACACCGGAAATTTAGCGATTTTAGGAAGTTCAAGTGATAGGAGAAACCGAACGAAATGTTATTCCTAGACAAGTTAGACAAAGAGAAACTAAAATCTCAATGAAAAATGGTAAAAGACCAACAAAAAGATAATTACATCCTCTACTCGATTACCAGCTCGCATCATTAGATTTATTACTTTATATTATGTTTGTATAAATTGAATTTTGAAATTGCATTAATGAAAAGAATCAAAATTTGGTCCTGGCTGGTTTGATATTGTTATTTTTATATATATGATTTTGATTGTAATTTAATATTAGCTAACATAGAATTACGTAATTATAATTTTCTTGAATCAGAATAAGTTGCATTGTATCGTTTAGATTAAGTAACATCGTACCGGATAAAGTATATTACTAAATGAAACTAATTGTAATAATAATAAAAAATATATTTTATATTATTTAAAGGGTAAGGTTATTTAATGACAGGAAACTAGGAATGTATATAAAATCACTAATTTAATTAGATAATTTTAATCTAAGGTTGGAGGAGTTATGCACCCTACATATCCAAGGCAAAGGTGATAAGTAAGTAAGTAAAATTTATTTGATTTATTTAATTAAAGGATGAATTTATTTGATGATAGGAAGGTCGTTATTTCTATGAAATATGTGACACTATTTCAATTAAATATTTTTATGAACTACATCACATTATCTAATCTTCGATTTCACGCCCATAAATTATGTCAGATTAATTAGAGTTTACGATGTTTGACTTCGGCTGTAGATGTTGGCGTCGTGGCTGTAACGAAATAATATCGTCAACCAAAGTTTACCAAAGGCATTTTTATGAAAAATAGAAGGAGTCAATTTTATCGACGCGTCGACTTATTTATCTTTTTTTTTTTTGAAATGATAAGGTTACACAAGCGGCAAGAGATGTGCGAGTAACAAAGAAAACGGCAATCCAGATATACCACTACCTGCGTGAAGTGGCGGAGGCCCATGACCTTCAAATTATAGGGGGTCCTGATGACTTTGAAGTCGACGAAACACACATGTACACCTATAAATACCACAGGGGGCGACTCCTTTAACGTCAGACATGGTCGTTCGGATGTATGACCCGCCTATAAAAAAAATGTCGTCGAACTAATTCCTAACAAATCACAGCAGACACTTGACGGTATAATGGCGGCCAATGTACGACAAGGGTCGTACATTATGTTCGATATGCACCGGGCATATCATAGTAGATTTACGTCTTAACAGGGGGGGATACTACACTGTAAATCATAGTTTAAATTTTATCGCAGGCACTGTCGATATCCCGGTGCATAGAAATTAAGGTACCCCGGTCTCCGATGGAACAGGTAACGTCAGGGTAAAAATTCATACAGGCACACTAGAGCGGCAATTGCTACAGTTAAAATGGCACTGCCGCACCTGCAGGAGCCAGAACAAATTGAAGTGGTACATGGGCGAATACTTGTACCGTCACAATATTTTAAAAGAATTGCCATTATAGGCCGCCCGATGTAGGCGTTTTTAAAAAGATATTTGCCGCTTGTTCCCCTCGAACAGGGAGACGGGGTATCAGAGCGACTAATTGTAGATCCAGGTCGTGGCAACAAGGAGGCTGACAGGTTATCAAAATTAGCAGTGACAGATGGTATCGAAATTTCAATTTTACCACATTATACAGAAATGTAGCATAAAGTAAAAAAAATATTTTGATGAAAGGAGCAAAGAAAAAGGTATTTGGTTTAAAACTATACATTGTCAGCCTCCTCGAGTGCCTTCGTTTTATAGTTCTAAATTAGGCTAATCTTATATTGTTTATGTTATATAGGTTACGATCAGGCCATCATCTCTCAAATAAGTTCGCATTTTTTATGAAAAAGACTGAATTCTCAAATTGTGATATGTGTAATAGGGTGGATGATGTGCAACACATCCTTGTACAATGTGTTAAATATCAGGGGGAGGGAGGCATTTGACTGGGATTTCAGATATCCAGGCAATTGTAAGAAAAGTAAAACAAATTGTAGAATATTTTAAACGCAGTTCTCAAGCACTGGTAAAAATGCATGAAATGCAAAAACAAATGAATTTACCCACCCTTAAATTAAAACTAGACGTTGTGACCAGGTGGAATTTTACATACGACATGTTGAATCGCATGATAGCCTGTAAAGAGGCTATGATAGCAACTTTAGCGCTTACGAATCATGAATTACCATGAATTTAAAACAGGAAGAATGGCAGATCGTGGAACCACCGAAATTTCCACCGAGAAGCATGTCAGCCTTTCGAAGGTAATTGGGTATTGTCGGCTCCTTAGGCAACATATAAACAAATATGGTTCTAGTACTTACTCAACACAGTCGGAAACACGAAAATTAATTGAAACTATAAATGACCAAATATACAGAAGGTTTAATGATAAAAACGACGTTGAAAGTAATATATTATACACTGAAGCAACCATCCTGACCCCAGGATTTAAAAAGAAATGGTTTACGAGTATTACCAAATATGATAAAGCACTGTCAGCTCTTAAGAAAAAGGTCGGGCTTGACAGCGAAGGAAACCCTTGAATTGCAACCATCAACTTTAACGGCAACATACGGTAGAAGTTGATGACGCAAAACTCATAGCACAAAAAGACTGAATAATTATAGATATTATGCATTAAGTATCAGCGACAGAGTTACTTTACTCATGATTTTGAAAGACATTGATCAATATAGCATCTCAACTGAAACCTCCACGTCACGAAGACAGTGGATCCGGAGTGAGAAATATTACAAATTACAGTAGTAGTGATATTATAAGTCCTCGTTCTTCTAGTGCTTTTTCGGATGTCATAAATAGCAGTCCAGAATAGTTCTTAGATTTTTTTTAATGATGATCAGTAAATATATATCTAATAGAAAGGAAATCTTTTTTTACTGCACACTTTCCTTAAGTTATCAATAGTTTTTCCTCGTTCCCGATACACATTCTCATTTTTGTATTGACTTCAACTTTTTATATGTGGCCTCCACCGTTTTTTACAGTGATTCGGCCAGAGTCCGGGTTGGAATGAACAAGGCTTATAATGTAGTTTACGGCATCTGAGTCGTTAATCGGTTTTCGTTATCCGTTTGATTTTGGGATGTTCGTACATTTAAAAAGACAATACAAGATGTTTAGTCAAACATCACAACACAATTTTTGTTAGAACAGAAAATATATTACAAATACCTATAGGTATATAGATAGAGCTAAATAGATAAATAAACATACACAAAATAAAAAAGGGGAGAGAGAAAACTAGTAATAATTTTATTCACAATTTAATATTATTTAGAACAATAAATTTTGCTAATGTGCAAGCCACATGGGGGGAAAAGATTTGACCTAGCAAACATGTAAAGTTCACTGGGCGGACAATATCTTTATGTAGAACGTCGTAGAGGGACAGAGAGAAGAGGACACCAGTCCCCCCTAGACAAGTGGCATTGTAGAATAGATAGCGAAACGAAAACGATTGTCAAATGTATGGAGATATCAATTTTTTTAGGCTAGCCGCACACACACAATAATATTGTCAATACAAGATTGTCAATAATCTAGATTCTATCTATCCAATACCGCAATACAGGCCGCACACACACAATATTATTGACAATACGTACTTTATTGTCAATATTATTGTGTGTGTGCGGCTAGCCTTAGTGAAAGCTTATATGTCAATTCCATACATTTGAAAATCTATTCGTTTTTGTTTTCTATTCTACAATGCCACTTGGCTAGGCCTTCAGTTAGGCCATGTCCGCACAGACAGGTGGCTTGCTTAGCGCCTAGAGCCTAGCGGCTTGCATCCTGGCTATTCGCTTGGATACACGGTGGCCGCACATGAGGTGGTTTGCGTGGTAGGTCGCTAGGTGCCTTGGGCATTTGCTTGTTGGCACGATGACGAGAGGTCACTTTCAAAAATAGCTCTAACACTACTACTCACAGAAAATTCATCTTTAAAATATTCACGGCCTTATCCGTCATGTTGGGTTCATGATATAAATAAATCACGGTCAAGTTATGGGGAGTTTAATGTTCTATAATTCTATATAAACAATTGCATAATTTTGACGATAAATTTTATGAATATTTGCGTATGACCAGGGAAACATTTGATCTACTTCTCAGTAAAGTTAAAGGAAAACTGACTCATTTGGATACTCATCTTAGAAAAAGGTTCCACAAAGGTTATTTTTGAAAACTGAAGCAATCAATATTTCATCCATTGTTTTCTTCTAACCTCCTATAATATTACAAAAATCCGAGTTAGTTTTCACCCAGTGGCTACTTTTCAACCTGGCGCCTCGCAACAAAAAACCAACACGTTTGTTTACATGGATGCACGCCAAGCGACTAGCTAGGCGCTAAGCGAGCAGTGCAGCCGGTCGCGTTCATTTTAGAACGTTTGTTTTACTAAGCTACTAGCTAGATGACTCGCTAGACACTAGGCGCTAAGCAAGCCGCCTGTCTGTGCGGACGTGGCCTTATACTATCTTGTATCACTACAAGTAATTCATCAAAACTAGCCACAGACATTTTTGTGTATTTAAAAAACTTCTCATCGCGAATTTCCAAGACAGGATGTATCCAATAACACCTTTTTTATTGTTACGTTTTTTTTTCACATAAAGTATAGGCACACAATATCGATGTCCATCCTGTTCGAGTTCGGAACAATATCTGCAGCAGCTCTACAATTGGCCGCTTTAAGACCAGTCGTGGTCGTGGCCGCAAACTTGATCGCATCCCAACCGTACCTTCTGCGACCAAGGTTAAGGCCACGACTACGACTAGTCGTGGTCGTGGTCGTCTAGTGCGCGAGGTGCCTTAATTGTGAAGAAAAAACAATGCATAACTCGATCGAATGAAGTGAACACCTGATATTATCAAGCTGATTTATTCAACTGGATAATAAATCTTTGTTTTTTTTTTTACAATTCAGATAAAAGAGAGATTTTGGGAAATTGATAACTTAGTTACTTATATCATCATCTGATCATCTTTCTGTGCTATGCCTGTTTTGTGAAGGTGAAAAGAGACGCCACTCGTAGCGAGTCACATGACGAAATAGGAAACTTGTTTGCGAATATTGACAACGTGCAACCTGGGAGTTCAGGACTTCAATCGCAAACTCCACAATCAATCCATTATGTACCCATCCTTGCCAGAATCTGCACAAACCACTTAATACAAAATAGTTGGAATTGCCTGTTTGATGCAGAGAACAGCCAATCTAACTTCACTGTTCCACAATTAGAACACATGTTGTCGTTTATAAATGTAGATAAATTATTTCTTGATTTTAGCAGCATGGAATCAATTGAACAAATGAATGATCATTTATGTAGGTACTGGATGGGTATAACTAAAGATAATTTAAAATCTTTAATAACAGAGCTACCCGACTCATAGAAATGCACAGAGGTATATTAGGACTAACATGCATCGTTATAAAAATGCGAACAGGAGATTCCGATGAAAGAATTTCCACACTGTTACAAACACCAAGCACAACATTAGAACGTCTCATGGGTAAAGTAAGAGATATTTTGTTACAAGACTTTGTTCCAAAAAAAACTTAGGGCTAAATCACTCAAGTAGGAAAGAATTGCTTCAGCAAAATTTGACTATTCCAAATAGAACATAATAATAAAAACAATTTGCAAACAATTGTAATCTGAGAAGGAACATATATTTATTTAAACAAAAGTAGTAACTATATGTTCCAAAAAGAGTCATACTCTTTACACAAATACCGAAATCTGCTCAAACCATTTATGCTTGGAGCATGTGATGCACATATTTTAGAGTGTTATGGCCCCTACAAGGCTACCACATCAGATGCAGACATAATGACGTCTATTCATCAATGAAAATTCCCTAATCAGACAATATTTTTAAGAAAGTGATATATTTGTTTGACATCGGGGTTTCAGGGACAGCATCAACTTAGTAAAGAGCTGCAATTACAAGGTTTATGTAACAGGGTCTTTTAATGAAGGTGAACACCGATTGACTACTGCCCAAGCTAACAGAAGTTGCTGTGTAACGATTTGCAGATGGGTTGTTGAAGTGGTCAACGGATATTTTAAAGAGATTACAAATTATTTCGGTTTGACCACTTCAACAAAACAGTGCCAAATACGATAGCTTAGTATCAAATAGCAGCAGGGTTAATAAAATAAATAAGTTTGGTGTTCGCCTACCAGAGTTGGTGCTGGTTAAATTGTTCATTTGATACGATAAAGAGTATTTCACAATTTATCAAGAGCAGTTCACTTATTAAATCTCAATAGACGAGCATCCTTTTTCAGGAGTATCACAGCTCATGATTATGTTTTGTTCCCCCGTCTAGAATATAACGAACTGATATTGTTCGCCTTGGGAACGTACCAAATACGTCAAGCTCGATCTTATTATGGCGCATTATGTTTCCATAGTGGATACAGAACCGAAGTGTGCAGAGAATTGTTAAACATGGACGAGTTTAATTTAAGAGGAAGTAGGGAAAATTCATTGATAAGAGGAAAAATTAAATCATGACATATTGGCAGGCGGCCATACTATGTGCACATTTTAATTGAAAATAATTTAAATGAAAGATTGATTGATTGATTGATTTATTTATTGACGAAGAAGACAAGACATAACTGAGTATTGCTGCAGCTGCATTGTAGGACGTCGCACTGTTGGTTGTTGTGCGCATGTGATGACATTGGTGTGGTACCTTGGATGGGCTAGGTACCAAAGCAATATAGAACCTCCAGCAGCATTTTTAGATGATGTAGTAGTAAAAGAAGATTTAGAATAAAATAATGAAATTAATAAATTAATTTTATTTTTCTTTAATTTCCCAACTTTTTTGCAGTCTTCATGCAACAGATACAGAGCAATCGTCGGATGAAACTGAAGCTGACAGTTCAACTCCTGCGCCACAACAACCAGGAGTTCGGACTCCATTCTATACTGGAAAAGATCGATCTACGAAATGGCTCATGCTGAAGCCTTTACGTAATGAACGTACTAGGAGTTTTAATATCGTTACCTACTTACCAGGAGTCAAAAACGTAGCAAGAATGCAAAAGAACCCTTGCAATGCTTTTTATTTTTTGTGGACGATTCAATGATAGACAAAATAGTCCTGAACACAAATACAGTTGTGGTCATATAATTATTTTGCGGTACCAGACATTTTTTGGAAAATCAATGACATATGTATGTAATTTTATGTTCCTGCCTGAAAGTAATTAGTCATGCCATGTAATAGCATGTAGAAAGAGTATGCGGGATTAGAAATAAATATTGAATTACTAACAATTATTATTACCGTAAAATGGGGTAATTTAAGAAACGAAAGAAACTATTTGAAAAAAATAAAAACAAGATTGCATTTTTTTTTTACTAAAACTGAACTCAACCATCTGAGCTGACTGAACCTTCGGGATTTGGTCAAATCAACCAATCAGAAAACTTCTTCCGATATTATGACAAGTAGTAAACGATTTTTTGCAAAAAGAAGTAATTTGTTGCACAATCGAGGGCTAAAAAACTGAAAGTACCCACAACGCACAACAACTTCCCACAGATATTCGAAAATTACCCATTAGAAGGTTTAAAAGCTGTATTAAAAGCAAACTTTGTAAAAAAAGGGTACTATAAAATTTCAGAATATTTAGATAACAATAAAGCTTTATTGTAAGTGTACAAATCATCTACACTCGCGAGCAACCAAATCGACTCAAGCTTTACTGCGCACACATGCATCAATTTCACAAAATCTACACGCGGTATATATGACTGCAAAATGTCATTTGAAAGCTTAATATGTCAGCTTTCAAATGCGCATCAATACCCTTAACAAAAAAAAACCCTATTCACTTACGCAATTTAATTGAGCGATACAGTAAGTTTGTTCAATACCCTACCCACGACTTGCGTCAATTACCCTGCTATAAAAGCCCCCCACAAGTTGACAGGTACACATCTCCGTAAATTACATTTATTGTTTGTACAAGAACATGGATACCACACCTGAAGAAGCCGCTCAATCTGTTGCCCTGTTGCAACAAGGGCTTAGTCAGCGAGCAGTAGCTACCCAACTTCACTTGAGCCAGTCTGCTGTATCCAGGATATACAGACGATATCAAGAGACAGGTGCCTTTACTCGGAGACCAAGGACCAGCCGCCACCGATGCACTTCCGAAAGAGACGACCGTTTCAGTGCCAGGCCACACGGTGCGGTGCGGCTCCGGCGCGGCGCCTGAGCGGTGCCGCAACGTTTTCCTACATATAAAATTGTGTGGTATGCCACACGGTACGTCCGGCACCGCTCCGGCGCCGCACCGCAGGTGCACCGGACAACGGCGCGACGCAGACGAGGCGGGGAGGGGTGCAAGCAGTGCGGTGCCGCAGCGGCGCCGCTCAGTTGTTTATAAGGCATAGGCAAAAGTGCTCGCTCGTATATCATACGGTGCCGCAGCGGCGCCGTAAGAACATTGCGGCGCCGCAATGCTCGTGTGGCCGCCAGTGCGCGCGTTGCGTTGCGTTGCCGCACCGTGTGGCCTGGCGCTCATAGTGTCAACCTCGTTGCGCAATCGCCATTTAACGGGTGTTGATGTGCAACAAGAACTGAGACGTGTACAAGGGGTGGCTGTTAGCGAGTGGACAGTAAGAAGACGCTTGAAGGAAGCCAACTTAACTCCAAAAAGGCCTGCGACAGGCCCCAAATTGACTGCTGGTCACCGATTCGGTCGATTGGGACATCGCTATGTCCCAATCGACCGAATGGCGGTCAGTCTTGTTCACTGACGAGTGCAGAATGTGTCTACATGGAAGTGACAGAAGAGGCCGGGTCTACAGACGTCCGGGTGAACGATTTGCACAATGTTGTTTCGCTGAAACAGTTGCATACGGAGGAGGTTCTTGCATGATGTGGGCTGGGATCTCCTTAGAAGGAAAAACCGAGCTTGTTTTTGTGCCTGGGGGAGGCCGTGGGGGCGGGCTAACGGCTGATCGGTATATCACCGACATATTGCAGGACCATGTTATTCCCTACGCAGGGTTTATTGGCAAAGACTTCGTTTTAATGCACGACAACGCCCGTTGTCACACGTTGCGGATCACTCGACAGTTTCTGGTAGAAGTCGAAATACGCACAATGGACTGGCCTGCGCTAAGTCCAGACATGAATCCCATTGAGCACTTATGGGATGAGCTCAAACGAAGAGTACGGGCTAGAAATCCAGTACCTTCAAGCGTGGAAGAACTTAAAACAGCGTTATTAGAGGAGTAGCACGGCATTCCTCAAGAGACTCAAAAAATTAATAAGGTCGATGAAAAACAGGCTGCAGGCTGTAATTAGAGCTAGGGGAGGCAATACCAAATATTGATTTCTTTTATGTTTTTCCAACATTTTTTGTTTTAGTTGTAAAACACCAGACCCCAACCCTTTGTCCTAAATTTCCCTTTTTGCCTACACTTACATTTAGACATTATTAATTTTAAAAATTATGGATGGATGTCAATAATAATGACACCAAATTAAAGTTGACATCTTAGGCATTCAAATGGCATATTGCTGTCATGAATACCACGTGTAGATTTTGTAAAATTGATTCATGTGTGCGCAATTAAAGCTTGAGTCGATTTGGTTGCTCGCGAGTGTATTTTGCTAAATATTTACAAATGTACAGGAAACCAATAGTTGATTAATTATTTTGAAGATTGACTTAATGCCTAGAGGCATTTAACTTCATCTTATTTGAAATAAACATGATATCTACCGAATTACTATATTTTTTATTTTACCCTTTTCTGCGCGACTGTCCAGGACTACCAAGCTGCAGTATACACATACACATGTACTTATATTAGAAGAATGAATAAAAATTAATATTCTTCAGGGGACGAATGGGCCCCTCAAAAGTTCCAGGGGACGAGTGGGCACAGGGTGCGAATCTTAGGGGACGAATGGGCTCTGACCCGTGTATACTAGGTGTGTATAGGTATCTATTGCAGTTTCTTTCATCAGGATTTTAATATTCAATAAAACACAAACTTATTGATTTATTTTAATTACATTTTAATTACATATATTATACATAGTAAGTACATAATTTATATGAATGATTTTATAAATTGTTAAAGTAATTAGCAAATTCTTCTCTTATCTCTAAAGCATGGAGTGCAGGACGTCTAGCTCTATTTGTCAAGGGCCGCAAAGCAGAAGCAGACTGGCTTTCCCTCCTCCAAAAACCTTCGTGAACTACTTCGCCATTGACTATTACATCAAATATTCCTGGAGGGGTATATACACATATCAAAAGTGTCTAGGGATATTTTAATTAAACTTAAATAACTAAAATTCTATTAACTTTTTGTTAAGACACCTACACTTTAAAATAAACCTTGTTTAATTTCCAGCTAATGCACGACAATGCCCGTCCACATACGGCGCGTATCGTTACAAGTTGGTTACAACAGCATGTTATCCAAGCTTTAGACCATAGCCTGAGGATCCACAGACTGAGCTAGAGTTTAAGTAGGCAATCTACTAGACTATCGTTGCGTGTGAATCCTGGACGTTCCAACAGTCCACTTTTGGAATCGCCTGAATTGACCCAACATTGTTTTAGTACAACGACAATACCTAATTGTATGAGTATTTAATTTAAGGAAGTTTCCAGAAATTAGCTTATGTTGAACTACACATTTATTTAGAACTTGCATTCTAAATAAATGTGTAGTTCAACAAGTTTAAATTTTATTATTATTTTTTACACCCAACTAGCCGAACGTTTTTCTCATTCTTTGTCAGGGTGGGAAAGCCCGGGCAAACCCCAATTTTCCCCTCTGATAAACAGTCACGCTCATCTGGATCCACTCGCCCTCGCATAAATTTCATACCTTTGTCGCAAATCGCATTGTTGAAATTAACCCAAAATTACCCTTAGCGGGTTGGTTTCATATTGATGGAACTGAAAATCCAGCTGATATAGTTTCTCGTCCCGTAACGTCTAAACAATTAGTACATTTAACTCTTTGGTTTAACGCTCCGCGTTGGTTTTCCTTCCCCTTAAATCTCCCCAGAAATAAATGACAGATATTCAGAAATTTTAAAATTAAAGTTTTTCCAATTGCTAAATCACAAACATTTTGATGATTATAACAGAACATTTCCAACAGATGCATTAGATTCGTTATTAAGCATCTATGGTAATTATTTTGATAGAAATACGTTAAAAAGTCAATTGATAGGGGTGTATTCATCACCAGAATTTAAGGATGGCAATATTTTCAACATTATTGATTTTATACATGAAAATTGCCTTGAGTCAGCTTTTACTGAATTTTTAAAATTAGCATATTTACTTATCACCATTCCCGCTACGAGTTGTTCCGCGGAACGTGCTTTTTCGTCTTTAAAACACATTCACACATATTTAAGAAACACACAAGGAAAAGAGCGGCTTTCCGATTTATCCATTATTGCCATAGAAAAACAGCTGTATGTAGAATTAAAACGTTTACCAACTTTTTACGCTGATGTAATTAAATCATTTTTGCAAAAAGATAGGCGTTTTGAATTAGAATATAGAAAGTATTTTAAATAATATAGGTCATATTAACTGAAGCGGCACCAGGATAACTTGCTCTAAACAAATTATGGAACGATACAACAAACGGCTTTTATCAAAGCCACGGGTGTTATCGTTTTCATCCCAAGTTTTCATCCCACGAATATTTTATTCCGTTTTCTACCCAAATCTTAGTCCGTGTTCTACCCACAATCATAATAATAGTTGTTTTTTCCGTATTCTACCTAAAATATATTCCGGTTTCTACCCACTGCAGTTTATAATTGTTTTTTGTACAGACAGAAAAATAATCTTAAACTATTTAAACTTTGTATACTTATAATTTGATGAATAGGTACTTATTTACGACGTCACTTCCTTGGCACAGACGCGCATACACACACACACAGGCACAGACACTATGTCTATTTCATTCAGCCGGAGAGGGAGTGAAAGAGAAAGCAATATTTCTAAAGAATATTGCTAATCTGTTATACCCTTTGTTTCTCTTACCTGTTAGTTAGTCGTAAGTGATCGACAGGAGCATAGTTGCTGTGAAAGTGATATTAAAGCAGTTAAAATGCAAAATCCAGGTCCAAGTACCAGTAAAAACATTGATTCCGAAGTTTATTTTACCCTGTCAAAAAGAAACAAGCCAGTGTTAGTGTGTGGTGGTAGAGAATTCCATAAAAAAAGAGTGAATAAGGACAATTCCATAATATGGCGATGTGCGAAAGCGCCTTCTTGCTTTGGCATTATAAAAACAATGGACAGTGAAATTTTTAATAGAAGTGGACACAATAGTAATTGCCATGCTAATTATAACAAACTTTTAATTAAAAACTCTATGAAGAAAATAAAAGAACAAGTCAAATCTGCCGATGGTCGCCCTATTCAACAGATCTACGAAGATGAAGTTTTATTAATAAAAGAACAAGGGTTAGATTTAGTAGAAGAAATCCCCAAGTTCTCAAGTGTGAAAACAGCATTTTTCGATGCCCGAAACAGAAGTCAAAATGTTTCTAAATTAGTATTTAAGAACAAAAGTGAAGTAGAAATACCGAACACCTTCAAAGATTTTTTACTGTTTGATTACGAAGATAGCAATAATAGAATAATTGCGTTCGCTACACATGAAGCTAGAGATCGAATGAGTAAACTTGCAATGTTTTTTGGAGACGGAACATTTAAATGTTGCATACGACCATTTATGCAGCTATATGTCATTCATGGTGACATGGGCAGCACAGACACTACAACAGGTATCACACCACTTGTTTACTGTCTTCTTTTAAACAAAAAGAAATCAACATATGTAACACTCTTCCAACTTATCAAATCGCAAATACCAACCTGGAAACCTTTAGAGTTTCTGACAGATTTTGAGCCGGCAGCCATAAACGCTTTAAAAATTGTTTCGCCAGAAACGAAGACAAGAGCTTGTTATTTTCACTTTTGTCAATCAATACACAAAAAAGCCAAAAAGCTTGATCTAACAAAAAAAACTATTTGAAAAAACATGTGGGTTTAATACTTACGTTACCTTTAATACCTCAGGAAATGATTGATGATGCCTTCCTATATATTATGGAAGACTGTCCCACCTTAAACAATATTGTTAAATTTAATGACTATGTTGTCCAAACATATATGAATGGTGGTAAATATCCCCCAACATTGTGGTCCGCAAATAATAGAAGACACCGAACTACAAATGCACTAGAAAGCTGGCATGCAACCCTAAACCGCTATGTGGCAAAAAAGAAGACTCTCAATATGCTCCAATTCCTCACAATTATAAATAAAGATGCCAAGTTACAAAACACGCGTTTTACTGGACAAGTTTCATCATCAAGGCCACGTAACAATGATGTTTTGGAGAGAGAGAAAATAATTAATTCAGCATTAAGTGATCTTTCTTGTGGTAAAATTAGCATCGGACACTGTCTGGAGAAATTAGTACCATTTACTTTTTAATTTATTGTAAATTATTTGATAATTTTCATATGTAAATCATAAAGCTATAATTTAAATCTGTGATTTTTAGATGTATAATTTGTAATAGTTACGATCTGTGAATTTTAGATGTATAATTTGTAATAGTTACGGTCTGTGATTTTTAAATACATAAGTAATTGGTAATAGTTACGATCAGTGATTTTTAGATGTATATGTAATTGGTAATAGTTACAATCTGTTATTTTTTTAGAAGTAGAATTTATTGATAATAGTTTGTGATTTTTTAGATGTAGGGTTAATAATACTTACGATCTGTGATTTTTTTAGACGTAGAATTGATAATAATTACCATTTGTGATTTTTTTGATGTAGGATGAATAATACTTACAATCTGTGATTTTTTTAGACGTAGAATTGATAATAATTACCATTTGTGATTTTTTAGATGTAGGATGAATAATACTTACAATCTGTGATTTTTTTAGACGTAGAATTGATAATAATTACCATTTGTGATTTTTTAGATGTAGGATGAATAATACTTACAATCTGTGATTTTTTTAGACGTAGAATTGATAATAATTACCATTTGTGATTTTTTAGATGTAGGATGAATAATACTTACAATCTGTGATTTTTTTAAAATGTAGAATTGATAATAATTACCATTTGTGATTTTTTAGATGTAGGATGAATAATACTTACAATCTGTGATTTTTTTAAAATGTAGAATTGATAATAGTACGAATCTGTGATTTTCTAGATATCAATATTCTAAAGACTTAGTTGTGTTAATTATGAATAAAGATTTTTCTAACAAAGTTTGTTTGTCTGCTAACGTTACTTACATAAGTTACTAAACAGTTATGTACCGTAAAACGGGGTTACTTTGAGAGCTGGGGTAACTTTGATGATAGCTAAACTTAGTATGTTTTTTCGGATTTATTACGTGATACTGAACGCAGCCAAAATTTTGTTTGTTCTGTTGGCCAAACTGACAGAATGGCCATATTTTGCCGAAGTGTCGACAAGTAGTTGTGGTCGGAACTATAGATAATTATTTGATAAAGTTAAGTGTCAAAAAGCTTTTAAAAAATTGTCTGAATAACTTCAGTGACACAGGCGTAAGTATTATTGTTTGATTTGTAATTTTTCACAGTTTTGATTAATGATTTCTTTAAGATTTAGAGCATGTTTGCATTTTTGGTGACGGTCGCCATTTTATTTTGCATGAACGCTGTAAGTTCATTGGGGCTACATTGATAGGATAGACGAGGCGACTTTGATAGTTATCAATTTCACCCCTTTGGTTGTGGTACCCAGTCTTATAGGAGTAATATACAAATTATCAAAGTAACCCCATTTGTTGCTTTTGTTTTAGTTGCCTCATGGTTCGCACATACAAAAAGACCGCGGGTACCCGCAATTATAAAAATTACACAGAGGAGACATTGGAAGAAGCTATAGAAAAAATCACAAATAGCGAATTGTCTATTAATGCTGCTTCACTTCAGTATAAAATTCCGTTTGGGACACTGTATAATAAATATAAAGGATTACAAGGACGCCTGGTGCCCAACCAGTTTTCATGCACAATGAAGAAATCGCAATATTACGTGCAGCGGCTACATGCGGTGATTGGGGTTTTCCTCTTACTTTGTTAGACCTTAGAATGTTTGCAAAGGCTTATTTGGATAAGCAAGGAAAGACAGTAGAACGGTTTACAAATAACCTACCAGGTGTCGAATGGGCCATTAGCGTTCTGAAGCGCCATAAAAACGCCTATGGTCAAAGACTATCGACTAACATTAAAAGGTCTAGAGCGACTGTAGGCCGCGGATCACTACATATATATTTTGACAACCTTCACTCTGAGGTAGAAAATGTACCACCGTCTAATATATTCAACTATGATGAATCTAATATGGCCGATGATCCGGGGAAAAAAAGATGTGTTTATAGAAGAGGAGTTAAATATCCGGAGAAAGTGATGAACTTTTCGAAGAGTTCTACTACAGTTATGATTTGTGGTTCTGCAGATGGCACATTATTGCCGCCATATATTATTTACAAAAGTACCCACCTCTATGATACATGGAAGGAAAGAGGTATTGTTGGTAAACCGTGCTGTGAAGAACCATGTTGTAGCCGGGGATGCCGTTACAATAGAACGACTAGTGGATGGATTGATACACCAACATTTAGAGATTGGTTCATGACTTGTTTTTTACCCCATGCCAAAAGACTAGAAGGGAAAAAGGTGTTGATTGGTGATAATCTATCATCTCATATTGACAACGATGTAATAGCTACATGTGAAACAAATAACATCAGTTTTATATGTTTGGTGCCTAATTCAACCCATTTAACCCAGCCGCTTGATGTTGGCTTCTTCCGTCCTCTAAAGATTGCATGGAGACAAACTCTTGAAGATTGGAAAAAAGCAAATTTACGAACTATATCTGTACCAAAAGAGTCCTTCCCACATCTGTTGAAAAAGGCAATATTGAATATGGATCAAAAACCACCAAAAAATGATAAAGACGCTTGTATGGAGCTGTCAGCTGTAAAAAGAAATTTGGTGAGCAGTTTTAAGGCTACTGGTATCGTTCCTCTTGATAGAAATAGGGTTTTAAACAAATTGCCACCCGAGTCACCTTCTCCTGAAATGGAAACTGTCGTCCGAGATTCTTTAACAGAATTTTTAAGAGAACAAAGATTTGGGAATGAATCACAGCCACCAAGGAAGAGGACAAGACTTCAAATTGAACCCGGTAAAAGTATCTCGACAGTAGATGAAACATCGATTCAAGAAGTTGTTGTTGAGCTTGAACACACATTGGATCGAAATGATTGTCCTGTACAAACAGGAACACCGTCTATGCAACAATCGGTGCAAAGTCCTGTTCCTATTACCAGCGAGCCATCCACAAGCTATCAAACTGGTCAAGAGGACAACAATCATGATATTACTCATTATGATTCAGATACTGAAAATTTAATGCCGAATCATGCTAGAAATACTTTCAGCGATTTCACACAGATTCCCACAATAGGACAATTTATTTTAGCAAAATTTGGATCAGATAAGGGTAAAAAGTCATATCATTATGTATGTTCTATTGAAGATATAATTGACAGTAAACTGATTGTTCAAGGTTATAAGTCCCAAAAAAAAACCAAAACTATTTTTAAGGAAGTTCCCAAAGATGTATCAATCATTGAAGTAAGTGACATTGTTTCTTACCTTCCCAAACCAAAATACAACAACGAATGCTACTCGTTCCCAAATGACGTGATGATCAAAGAATTGTAGTTTTTTTATTATATAAGTACCTAACTTTATGATTACATAAAATGTTGATTTTTTAAAGCCAATTTATATAATTATAAGTAAAAATAGTAATAATAGTTATAAGTGATAAAAATATAATTCACTTGTTGATTTTATAAAGCTGAATTATATAATTATGAGACTGTTGTAATAATTTGTGATAAAAATATAATTGATCTCGAAAGTAAATGTTACTTTATTTCTTTAAATATTAATAAAAATATTTGGTTTATCTCGTTTGTTAATATTGTTGTACCCGCCATCAAATTCGCCCCTTGACTCAAAGTAACCCCAAAATATTCAAATCGCAATATTACATAAACAATAAATGCTGAAAAAAAAATCTTTTTGAATTTTGTCGTTTATCGGGGTGTCTTTTCAATGGAATAAATAAAAGAGTGGGTGACAAAGTAGCCCCATTATCAATATAAGTTTGATAAACAGGTATTATTTTTTTTTCTTAAAAAATATTAACTTTAATTTTTTTATTTTTTCCAAGAATTAATTTACGTAATGAGTCTACACTACAGTTTTTTTTTACATTTTTATCGTTGAAATTACAAGCGTGACATCCATTTAAAATTTAAAATTAATCATAGTCACCCCGTTTTACGGTACTATGCCGTGGGTTGAAAACGGAGTCCATTTTTGTTGCGGGTTGAAAGCGGAATAATTATTATTATTTTTAACTCCTGGGATGAAAACGTGGGATGAAAACGGAAACACCCAAAAGCCACCGGAGGCATGTGATTGCTGATATGTATCTGTAAATCTATCTAGTGATACCATGCCTTCAGTGTGCTTTGTTGTTTGTCACCTGTAGTCGTAGAAAAGAAGCAAAGAATGGAGATAATCATTTATGGCCGTTTACTTTTTATTTCGACATTCGTATTTTTTTTTCGACAGTATAAACCGTTAATTATTTTTGCGCCATCTATTGGCGGCGAATGTCTCCCACAGGTTTTTTTTTACATACCTATCGGGCTCGGGGCTTGCTCTAATGTTAAGACCTAGGCGCGCCACTGCTGAACAGCGTGTAAGATTAAGCACAGTCCGCCTTACGGTTCTCATTTTAATGGAATCTGCGAAGTTAATGTTCGTTGTGTCAAAACGCATTTGTTTAAAGTCTGAATCTTAAATATTAACATATGAAGAGTTTAGTAAAGTACTTGTTCAAATCGAGTGCCTTTTAAATAATCGGCCTCTTAGTATTCTAAGCTCTGACCCGTCCGATATTAGTGCTTTAACGCCTAATCATTTTTTAAACATAACTCCGCTTAAATTTTTACTTCTTTCAATTCTTCATGCAAGAATCAGATTCTTCGAAAGCCTTCTTCATGTCGCTTATAAGATTCCTGTAGGAAAATGGCAGATTAAGTCGCAAATGGAAAAAGATATCGTAAAAACTAAAAAGCAAGAAATCCAAGAAAGGTTTCGAAAAGAGCTTGGTCTTTTGGTTGATATTCCAAAAGCTGGTTTTGGAAATACGAGTAGGAGATTTTTTTAAGGTTCTGCGGAAGCTTCCGCTATAACTGGCATCAATGAAAAATTGATAAAAAGATTCGCAACAATTTTAGAAGTTATTTCAAGTAGATATGATATAAATTTTGAAAAATTTTCTTCATATTCTGACAATACAGCAGAACTTTATGTTAGCTTATGCAGCTGGCATCCGATGACCCCCACTGTACACAAAGTGCTGATGCACGGGCCACTTATTGTGAAAAACGCTCTGATTCCAATCGGAACTTTGTCAGAAGAAGCAGCTGAAGTTCGGAACAAGCATTATCGAGATTATAGGGAAAATTATTCGCGAAAGTTTTCCCGTTAAGATTGTAATAGGAATATTCTGTATAGGCTACTGGTCACATCAGACCCGTATCTTAGTTCAGTTAGGCCTAGACCTAAGAAAAGTTCTAAGCCTTTTTCCTCTTCGGCAAAAGAAATGTTGCTGCCATTTCATGACAGTTGTGACTTGGACAAGAAAAATAAAGAAGATTAAGAGTACTTAACATACCATTTTATAGTTGTTCTTTAATGTTTAATAAAATAAAAATGTAAGAATTTGACATATTTTTTTTCCTTCTTCCAAATGCCTAGATTCCTTTCCAATTGATATTTTACAATCAAATAGGCTTTGAATAATGTTTTTCAATTAATTAGGCAATATAAGCACCGAAATATTCAAAAAATATTGTTTAATATTTTTGGCCACGTTTTAGGGTCTAATACTCGTCTGTGCAACGTGGGAAAGATGATTTGTATGATAGGACCTTTTATGGCTGTAAAGCCTTTCCTAAAAACTTTCTAAATTTCTGTGTCAAGGACGGAAAACTATCGTTACTGCAAGAGTAAATAAAATATAGCTTACTGAGTGAATTTGATTGGAAGGAAGTGGTAAGGAAAGGTGAACAGATGGAAGTTATTAGGGCAAACCATTGTGAAGCTACTGCTGCATACTTGGGGGTGTTTAAGACGCACAGATGGCTTTGTTTAACTTATTTTTGGCCAGGCATGCATAATGCTCAGTACTTACATACAGTATTACTCGATAGTTTTCGCGTGGACCGCAAAACTCACAACTCGAAGGCTCGCATCGAGCCGGCTCGAAGGAATTAGATAAAAAAGAGTATAAAAAAAATTAAAAATAGGGAGACATCAGTAGTCTTTTAAATTGATTTATGATTTGATATGATTTATATTCAACTACATATTCCTAAGTGATTTATTTCTTAATTTTAATAATTGTTGATTTATTTGATAATTAATTTTATGACTTTTTGATAACTGTTGATTTTTTGAAAAGAAACCGAATAAATGTTTACTTTTGCGCTACAAAATGTAGTAGGTACGTGAAATTATACAAGTTATTTTTTGGGACATGATAAAAGTTATTTTTTTAAACTAGTTGAAATATATGATTTGCCAACCCTTACATAGCATTTTATTTACGATATTCACACACATTCATAGAATTAAAAAATCAATCATTTGAAGAATCGGTCATTTATAGAATCGGTCTTTAAAAGAATCGATCTTTTATAGAATCAGTCATTTGTAGAATCAGTCATTTAAAGAATTGTACATTTCAAGAATTGGTCAATTATAGACCATGTAGTCATTTCTAGACTTAACACATTCACAATTGGGAAAATTAAGCAAGATATCAAAATTAAGAAAAACAGAGGAATTAAGTACCTACTTAATTCCTCTGTTTTTCTTAATTTTGATATCTTGCTTAAGCAGCATGACTCAAAAAATTTGGACTACATACCTATGTAGTCCAAATTTTTTGAGTCATGCTGCTTAGTTTTTCCGCCTGTATCTAGCAATGCCCACGAAAAAAGGTACAACCTTTTTTTTAACAAGAACTGTAGATTGTTGTTTGCTCATGTACCTCTTAGTGTACGGGGAGATACGAGTGTTACTACACAGGTACATGACCATGCGATAACTACCGGTGATTCTCAATTATCTCATGAATCCATACTAATATTATAAATGGAAAAGTGTGTCTGTCTGTCTGTTTGTTTGTTTGTCTTTCTTTCACGGCAAAACGGAGCGACGGATTGACGTGATTTTATTAGTGGAGATAGTTGAAGGGATGGAGAGTAACATAAGCTACTTTTTGTCTCTTTCTAACGCGAGCGAAGCCGCGGGCAGAAGCTAGTATAACAATAAAATATAAAAACGGGCATGAAACCGTGGAGAACGGCTAGTCAGAATATACTGATTAGCTGTCCCTTCGGTTTCATCCCGGTTTTTGATTACTGCTATGGTCTCGTTGTTAATAGCGAGATGTTATAGAATCAATAGCCTCCCTCGATGATTAGGTGTAGGATATCCAATATCAACATATGTTTTTTTTTTTCAATTCGAATTAACATTTCCTGATGTTAGAACATTCATCCAAATTATTATTATTAACGTTTATTTCAGACCTTTTAAATCCATATAATATTTAAAACAAGAAGTAAATTAAAATAAATAAAAATTAGCACATTAGATCACATTAAAAAATATTTAACAAATTATCCACATTCACAATAAGTACTATCGACTAAAGTTCCGCTTGCCCATCTCTAAGGCGACAATCGCATAGCACGGCTCTCGGCTCGATCGCGCGGAGCTTGAGTTTCGACCAATAGGAATCGTATTATGATAGTGTTTGTCCACACAACGACATACAATGAAGTTTAGAAGTGAACACTCACACTACTATGCACGTGCTTGTAGCAGGGTTCATTCATTTGTTTTGTGGCGTGTTTGTAATTCTTACTCGGCCTGCGTAAACTCTTTTGCCCTTACTAATAATCACTGTGTAAAGTTATGTCATGAATAAAGCCTGTGTAATTATACATTTTTTGACGTATAAACCTGTCATAACTTTATGCAGCGATTATTAGTAAGACGCTTTATGAATCATTGTTAACTATAAGTAATTACGTATTTATACATTCTGATTGTTTTTGGCAAAATGTTTTATTGATATTGCTTTATTTTAATATTTAGCTATATTCCTGGGATAAATGTTTTAAGACATTATAAACTTAATTTAAACTGTAATAAATTAACTGTATTCCGTGGTCTCATCCGCATTATGTTGTTTTAGATTACAGCTTCGCTCCCATAGGTCTTAGGACCAGCACACACCGCTGAATGCGAAGCGGAGCGCATTTGTAGTCAATAATATAATATAAACCTTAACTACCTTGACATACGGTCAATATTCGAGCGCGCTCCGAGCACTGCGTGCAAATTTATTCTTTTATTGACCGTGTGTCAAGGTAGTTAAGGTTTATAATTAAGTTGTTATCTTCAAATGCGCTCCGCTGCACCTTTAGCGGTGTGCGCTGGGACAAATCATGACGTCATATAGACCATATGTTATTCTGGCTATTTTACAGTAAAGTTCATAAAAAATCGTTTCTAAGTTTTTGTGTGAAAGTGTAACAGAACAAACATAAAAAAAAACACATTTAATATTAGTGGGATTACATCTAACGATCTATTCTATTAACTCTGATGTTATTTTCTTGCAAAATGTTATTTCGTTTATTTTACGTTTAACTCTGCATGCCATTTGGCTGCCGGAGTGGAGCCAATATTACAAACCTGAAGGGTTGTGTTTGCTTAGTTGAATGAGCCAATCTCAAACTACTGGTTCAAATAGAAAAAATATTTTTGTGATGGATAGTACAATTATTAAGAACTTACGTGTTTAACTTACGTGAGCGAAGCGGGGGACAGTTATTACAGCAGGTAACAGACAATTGTATGGGCATAATAAAAGAGTTACTATGTTTTATTATACAGATGTCGAACACGGGCGTGGGTTGAAGATTTTTTACGGCATGTTTTTTTTTTATTTGTCATTAAGTGTTAAACATTTTTGCTTTTTGTTTCAAAATCTCTACAGAATTAGATTTATTTTAGGGTTATTAGGGCGTTAAATAAAATATAATATAATTTTAAGGAATGGCATTTGTAGAAAAACAACGAATTAACTTATAAAGCATTTATTTTTTTAAACACAATTTCCTAATAACAATAAAAATATGTTGCAATTAACATAAGATAATATTGTTAAATAAATCATATATTTTGGTTTCTATTTATACTCTACTATTACTACTCTCTCTTCTATTTACATTATATACCTTTTCAGTATTACTAACAACACATAGACACATAATAACATAAACTAAAAAATAACATAATAATAAGTGTTTCGCCTGGTAACATTATTGTTAATATTAAGAAATGACTAGAATGCATTCAAAAAAAAATCAAGACAAGAAAACGTAAAATGCATGAATATACGAACGAATAAATACATTCGACAAGTAGAGACTGTGTTACAATGCGGTCTCTGCTTATAGTATTTATGTTGTACTGATTTAACATGGCGTAATCAAAATCGTTGACAATATTAATAATAACATGCTGATATTAATTTATTAACAAATTTTTACAGATTAGTAAAAACACAACACATAACATTTACCTGCACATAAATAGTTTCTTTTTTTAGGAATTACTTTTTATGTTAACACTCCTGAAAAATTATGGTTTACTGGAACATATAATACAGAATCTCTTCTGGTAAGTTAATTACAATAAAATGATTGTAAAAAACAACAGGGATAAAATGATTGTAAAAAAGTGAACCTTTGAACCTCATTATTTACTGTGCAATGTTTTATTATCGAATCAAAATAAACTTAATTACACTCCAAAATATGGTCATATTTTATGGCGTGGGGAAATAACAATTATATTTATTTCAAACTGTGTAATGCAATTTAACCGGGTGGTTTGAACAGGCACTATTATATATTATTGTAAAAAGGTAAAAAAAGTTACAATACAAGCCATTCTGTATACAAATATGATTAATATGTAATGTTACACAGTTATACAAGATGATTTTGATTACTCAAACTTTTTTTTTTTTTTTGGTGAGTGGGAAATCATCCAATGACTGCTCCCGTCCTGGGTACGGCGGGAGGGCGTGTCAGACTCTTACTGACTAAAACCCACTCATGTTCCTTCGATTGCCCTTTATGTTTCAGGGTCACGGTAACTATTATAAACTTCCGCAACCCCGGCAGGCGTTGGCCCTGTTGGGCCCCTTCCTGTGCTGACTCCTTCTCTTTGAGGCGCGCGTGGAACACTAACGCGCCGTCGACGCGGTCCTGGTCCTAGCCGGGCGGCGAGCTACCCATCGCTCGCCATCCGCAGAACCGCGCCTACGGTGGCCGGTAGTCGTCTTGCGACTCTCGACGTCTTCGCCTGGGTCTTAGTCCGGGGCGAGAGGCTCGTCGTTGCCTCTCGCGCGCCACCGCTTCCTTCACTAGCATAACTGCTTCGCAGAAGGAGGCGACGGCATCCCATTCCGTCTCGCCCCGAAGCATGGCCTGAACCAGCGCCGGGCGCGAGAGGTCACCGCCGCCGATCGCCTCTACGAGGACACGTCGATGGTGCGCCCATGCGCGGCACACCTCCACTGTGTGCTCGACCGTGTCCTCCAGGCGACCGTTACTGCAGTGGTGACACCCAGGCGTCGCTTCCGCCCGAATCCGACACAGGAACCTCCCGAACTGACCATGTCCGGTGAGGACCTGTGTCAAGCGAAACGTGAGAGTGCCATGACGCCTCTCCAGCCACTCCTCAAAGAGGGGTCTTACCGCCGCTATCACGGCGTGCCCAGCACTAGGTTGCGACAGTCGTTGTCTCCACTCCGCCATGAGATCTCGCCGGAGCTCCGTGAGCCGTGCCGCGATAACCCGCGGCATCGGGACTTCACCCCGGCGTTGCACTTCCACGCGCCACTCGTACGTGTGTGCAAGGACTGTTGCCTCCAGATCCCACGGCGGGACGCCGGCAAGGAGGCATGCCGCCTCACAGGAGACCGTGCGGTATCCTCGCACCATGCGAATGGCCATGACCCTCTGGGACGCCCCAGAAGCCGGGCCGGAGCCGCGGCTAGATTGGGCGCCCACACCGGAGCCCCGTAGAGGGCCATGGACCGCACGATCCCCGTGTAGAGCCTCCGGCAGGAGGCGTTTGGGCCACCGAGATTGGGCAGGAGCCGCTTGAGGGCAGCTCCGGCCTTCGCCAGTTTGGGGCCCAAACGTCGGAATTGCTCCGTAAAGTTCCATCGGTTGTCGAGGACAAGTCCCAGGTACTTTATCGTCGACTCGACACCGATGTGAACCCCTCCCACCGTTATCTGAGACCCCGGAGGTGGCCGGTGCCGAGGGCCATGAAAACACATGGCCTCGGACTTGTGCAGGGCCACCTCGAGTCCCAGCTGCCGGATCCTGTCCACGACTGTCGCAACTCCACTTGTCATCAAGTCGGCCGCCGCCTGGAACGACCCTCTCTGCGCTAGGACTAGCGTGTCGTCAGCGTAGCACACTACGCTGACACCATCGGGAAGGTCGGCGCGCAGCACCCAGTCGTACCCGATGTCCCACAGGAGCGGCCCCAGGACCGATCCCTGTGGAACACCGCACGACATCCCACGTCGACTCCACACCCCCTCGTGACCGGGGTAGATGACGGCCCTGTCCGTCAGATAGGCCTCGACCACACGACAGAGGTAGGCAGGCATCCGGTGATACCGGAGTGCCGCCACTATGCACCGCCAAGGCAGGGTATTAAAGGCGTTGGCGATGTCGAGAGACACCGCCAAGACGACCCTGCCCTGTGCCACCGCATCCCCTGTCGTGAGGGCTCGCACGCGCATGATGGCGTCCACCGTGGGGATTACTCAAACTTCACTGTATAAATTATAATTTATTTTGGTATCGGTAACCACCTATCCAACCGGATATAATAAAACAAATGAGAAAAAAGGGCTTAAAGGTGATATCTTAAACCAGTTCGTAATTATTTAAAAACAAATTCGTTTTCAATTTTCATAATTGTTCATCATTTAATGCGTAGGGATAAAGATTAAAATTTTATTCATATTTCTCATAAGAATAAAAAAATTAAACTATAATTCAATTATACAGGATGGTTTTGTCTGATACTTTATTATTATTGGAAAATCGCAAAAAAAGTGATAATTGGAACCTACTTAAATTAAAACCTAATGTTTAATATACAGCATGGTTTTGTAATAATCAATATCTTTCTGTTGAAAAATCTAATTGTTTAAGGAATATGATTACACAACATGGTTACGATATAGGTGGTAGATATTAGGTATGGTGATTTCATATAGGTTAAATATTACACAATTAGTTTTTTTTTCAATCATAAAAAATAAATTAGAATCATCGTATCCAGTTGTATTAAAAAGAAACATGTGTAATCTGAAAATTTTAGTAGTTTCGAGTTAAAAATATTTTTTAAATTCTCTTGATTATTTATAAGTACTGCTTTAAAAACTTATATTATCGATATTTTTTGCATTTTTTACTGTTATAAATTTGTGTAAAGTAGTTTCCATAAAAATTAAGAGGTATTTTAAAATACACAGGGTTCAAAGTTTCAATGGGCTCTGGAGGAGAACTACTTTAAATCGTTAAGTCAAAGAATTTTACTTAAAGGAAACATTCCTTTATTTTTGAAAAGAAATAAAATGGCATCCACACTCGGACACACATGAAAATCGAACTGGCTAAAATTAAAAAAAAAAAAAAATAACGCCCTGTATTTTTATGACAACAGACGTCAAGGACGAATTTTTTGTAACAAACATGGTTCATTAAATTAAAGGAAAACAATAAATCTGAAGAATTTTATGTATTAAAAAAAAAAACAAAAATTAATTTAGATTTTAAAAGTTGAAATTTTATGGTTTTGCTCTAATTTAATTTACTGTTTGTTTGAAAGATTTGATCCTTATGAGTGACCCTATCGATTGATGTCATAAAATACAGAATGTTGTTTTTTTATATATGTCTGCCGCATGCCGGACAATTTGTGGGCTCAAGTAGCACAGAGCTGGAGCCCTGAGACGGGAAGACGGGGTCGCGGCAGACCACGAAGGAGATGGCGGGATGAACTGGACGGATTTATGCCCAATTGGATCGAAGAAGCGAGGGATCGCGAGCGATGGAAGGACTGGAGGGAGGCCTTTGCCCAGGAGTGGGACAGAACAGGCTAACAAAAAAAAAAAAAAGCCAGTTCGATACCCGGGTGTGACACATTTTCAAAAATATTTTAATGCACTTTTATTTATTTTTTAAAATAAAGGAATGTAAAAAAAATCTATTAAAGATTTAAAGTAATTTTCTTTCAGGGCCCATAAAAACTTTCCACCCTGTATATAGGATAATATATAAACCCGTTTACACCGTAATACTGTTCAAAATTTTACGTTTTAATATTTTGTTGCTGCTCCTTCTGCATCTATTACAGCATCACACCGGTTACGCATGGACCTTACAAGGACTTCACACAAGTTGGAACCTCGTAACGAATCCCAAGCTTGTTCGCAGTGGCTTACAAGTGCTTCTTTATTTCTTTCTGCCCTGTTATCCCATTTTTGAACCATTAAACCCCATAAATTTTCAATGGGATTTAAATCTGGCGAGCGGGAAGGATGTATTGATCATGTTGCTTAATAAAATTGATTTTGACTAATAGCCCGCGGTCGAGGTGCACAAGCGCGTTCGAGGATACTCCCTTCGTCTTCATAACTTCGCAACCAGCGGCGAACCGTGGACCTCTGCAAAAAATTAAATCACGATTAGCGTTATATTGTAACTTAATATTTCCTATATTATACACTACAAGCAGTTTATTAAAACTATAATAAAATATTGTGTGCAAAAGGATTAAGTTCATGAGAAATATCCCATACGTTTTTAAATAATATTATCTATTTTGGGTCGTAGTAACAGTCTTATCTGTTTTATGGTTAGTAAACAACAAACAAACGTGGGAAATTCCATCCGTGTATGAAACTCTTTTAAGCAAATGTGTGCTTTATTCAAACTACTTAAGAGCGCAAGCACAGTTTTAAACAATGGTGACGAAGAGCCATTGTTTAAATGTTGAAAGATTTGTTATAGGGTCATAAAAGTCCCAAACAATGTCTTTGAAAAAGATAGGAAAAAAACAAACTTTCTGACTGCATTATACACGATTACAATAAGATCTTTAAGCTTAAATATTTTGCATGATAATATATAAACAAAAATAACAAAAAAAACTTTTTGAGCTAAAAAACTAATCCAAAATTCAATCGGAATTGCTGACGCAGCATAATACTCAACTCAAAATATAACTAAATTAGCAACCATTTGCAGCACAATTTTTTATGAACGAAATTAATTAATCAAGGACGGAAGGAAAGATTGACGGAGCCTCGCTTTGCAGGGCTTCTACATCCGTCTGTATAAATAAAACGGACTCAATAAAAACCTACTTCGGGGTGCCCAAATTTTTTTTCGAAAATAAGTATACTACATGCACACTTGTTATTTTTGATGTGCAGTTAGAATTTTCTTTTGAAACAAAAGATTTGTGTTTATACATTGTTTCCCGAACACCACCAAAGGGTCATTATTTTATCAATTTTTTTTATTACCGAACCAACCATACGATTGTAAAAACCTGTTGAACTAACTTTTTTTCATACATTTAGGAAAATTTCGATATTGCATCAGACTATAATATATTTAAATCACACAAAAAAAAATTACATATTATAACATGTAAGAAATATTTAAAAATCTACTACCTATATGAAACGAAGCGACGTCAGAAATTTCGTTAGTAGTTTAATAATATAAACCTTTATTGTCAGGCAACTGAGGCCCATAGAAAAAAAAAATACACAAATAATTTGCTTAAATTAATAATTCACGCCCCCACTCAATAATATGTTAATGTGGCAACACTATAATTTTTGTGTTATTGCATATTCGGTAGTCAGAGCATTTATTACACTCTTGCATTTTTTTTAAGATTCCTCGAATTTTTTTATAAGATTTATTAGGCGGCCTACCTTAATTTCAATAGTTTCGTAAAAAAACAATTATTATTCTCTAAACATCTAAATACACTTCAATACCACAAGAAATTATTAAAAATTTCCTTTTTTTGTGAGATCTTTCAATTGTGAGATTGCTAACTAATCGGTAAGCTATGTTTATCATTAAATCATTCGCGTAAGAAAATAACATCATTTTGCTAATTTACAGTATCTTATAATTAAATTTTTTTAAGGAAAATATATTACTATGCACTATCGCTTAGATTTCACACGAATACTAAGCGAAAGGTTTTATAAAACATTATTTAAATGAATAAACTTTAATGTATGAATATTAACAACGAAATCGTTACGATTCTCGCTAATAAAATGTTTATGATGCATTACTTACAAAATTTCTGCCCTTTAATTACAGTAATGTTTTTTTTTGTAAGTAACTTAATTTTATCAAACTATAATATATAAAATATTGTAAAAAAAATGCTTTGATTTGACGTATAAATGTCTAACTTGCGATCTACCCATGCTTAGATAATAATATTTCCATAAAATAGTTTTTATGTATTCTGTAAAATTTATTTATCCTGTAATATTAATAAAAAACAATTACCATTTTATTCGGTGGGAGGAGTGAATTTATGTTTATTTGTTTTTGAATAAAAAACTATGACTTACTTGCAAATTCAACTCCACAGCAATTTGTGATATATTCAGCCCTTGTCTATACAAGACAATAATTTCGTTTCTTTCTTCTTGGTTAAGGTTTCGCGTCGTCATGATAAAGCGGCAGTAGGCACAATACACAAAGTCCAGGATACGAGCAAGAGTCAAAAAGAGTTCTACGATCACAGTCCGATATACAAAACAAGGGGTCACAGTTAGGCAGGCAATCAGTCCGGTAGAAATAAACAGGTCGTAAAAATTGAGGCGGGAATGACAACGGGAGGCGTGAACAATGAGCGAGTAGCAAATTCGCACTGGCTAATGTTTGTTGTTATTTTTTGTGACACGCACACACTGCACTCACACAATCACATATTGTCTCTAATTGGCCGGAGCAAAGAAGGGCGTGGTTTGTCACTTGCTGCGCGTTCGCAGGAAAATTTTCATAAATGGGCATGCCTAACTTTTGTTGATAGTACATTAAAAGGACAAATAAGTAGGACCATGAAAAAACGGGGTAAAATTCATTAAATAAAATCTAATCCTATTAAAATTAAATAAACGAATAAAATTAGAACACACAATGAAACATTATAAAACAAAATGGACGGAACACATATTACCCACCCCGCGTACAAAGGTGCGTAAGCATCTAGTGCCCAGCAATTGGTCTGTCTAACTTTCCTTCTAATGCCTTCAGGTTCAGGATGAGATTAGTACTCCCCCACATCCACCACATACATCTGCCAACAAACTGTTTTACAGTTTGGTACTTTAAATAAACGCTTTTTCTTCTTCTTACTCCTTAACGATGCTGTCCTCTTACGCATAATTGCGATAAAATTGTCTGTATGCGTATACGCAAACTTTTCAGACGCACTACAGTATCTAGGGAGACCCAACAACACCCTGAAGGCATTATTATACTGCACTCGTAGAGCGTTGTCAGTCCTCTGCGTATATTTCATCCACAGGCTACACGTGTAAAAGGATTGACAGTACGCTTTAAAAAGCGTAATCTTCTCTCTATCCGTACAGCGTGCAAACCTGCGAGCTACCATATTACATCGGACCGACAACGCCCTACGTTCCCTCTCCATGTCTGCGTCATTCGAGAGGTCCTCTGTCACAACATGACCCAAATACGTGAATTTTGAAACACGTTTCAGGGGAGTTCCGTTCAGGGTAATCACAGAAACCTCAGATGACATTCGGTTTCTCCCCTTAAAAACGACGTATTCGCTCCTTTTAATGTTATAAATGAGCCCATGGGAGGATGCATACACGGCCCAATTAATTTGCGTGTCGCATTAATTGAGGGGCTCAGCAACACCACATCGTCTGCATAACTTAGGTTGTTGACTGTCATACCGTCAATGGAACAACCCACCGTGGCCCTACTGAGCTCCTCAATCAGCTGATTGATATACATATTAATTAAATAGAACTGGAGAAGTTAGACCCCCTGCCTTACACCACACTCTAATTTATATGGGTTTGACAATGAGTTTGCCCACTTAACCCTTTTTATAGCTAGCCCGTACTGTCCCACTGCTGGGCAAAGGCCTCCCTCCATTCCTTCCATCTGTCGCGACTTTGCGCTACGTCTTGCCATTCCTCAAGGAAGCCGACCAAGTCGTCCCGCCATCTCTTTCTTGGTCTTGGTCTGCCGCGTCTCCGTCTCCCCATTTCGGGGCACCAGTCTTGGGCTCTGCGGGCCCATTTATTGCTAGGCATGCGGCAGACGTGTCCAGCCCAGTCCCATTTTAATTGGGCAGCCTTTTGAGCCACGTCAATGATTCGTGTTTTGGAGCGCAGGGTAGTGTTTCGGACGCGGTCGCTTAGTTTAACACCAAGTATGCTGCGCTCCATCGCACGTTGGCAAACCTTGAGTTTGGACTTTTGAATGTTAGTCAAAGACCATGTCTGTGCACCGTAGGTCAAGATGGGGAGAATACACATGTCCATTAGCTTACGCTTAAGTGTTAATGGTAAGGTACCCTTAAATTGTTCTTTCATGGACCAGTAGCTCCTCCAGGCATTTTCTATTCGGCGTGTGATTTCTTTATCTTGCCTTGTCTGAAAAGAGACTACTTGGCCCAAGTATATGTACTCCTGGACATATTGTATATTCTCCCCGTGCACGTGTATGTTTCGTGCAAAGCTGTTGGTCATTAGTTTAGTCTTTGACATATTCATTTTTAGTCCAACCTCAAGGCTCGCACTGCCAAGATCTTGTAGCATTTGCTCTAGTTCTGTGGCTGAGGAGGAAAAGAGAACGATGTCATCGGCGAAACGTAGATTGGTTAGTCTCGTTTCGCCGATAACAATACCTCTTTCTTCCCATTTGGCTGCCAGTGTCTTAAAGACCTCTTCGAGGGTGCTGGTGAACAGTTTTGGAGACAGCGGGTCGCCCTGTTTGACTCCCTTGAGAATTTCGAACTTAGGACCTAATCTGTCTAACTTGATGGCTGCTGTACTGTAAGAATAAATATTCTGTAATATTTGAATATATGTTGGATCTATATGTTGTTTAGTAAGGGCATTAAATATCGCGGTATGTGTGATGCTGTCAAAGGCTTTAGAATAATCTACAAATGCGAGATACAGTGGGATGTTGTACTCTTGGTATTTTTCTATTATTTGATTGATGGTGTGTAAGTGGTCGGTAGTGGACAGTCCTCTACGGAAGCCTGCTTGTTCCGGAGGTTGCATTTGATCTAATTGGTCAGCTATTCGGTTTTCTATAACTTTAATAAAAACTTTGTAAATATGAGAAATTAAACTAATCGGTCTATAATTATTAATGTCAGATTTGTCTCCTTTTTTGTGAAGTAAAATAATATTTGAATGACAAAAGTTTTTTGGAATGTTACCGGTAGAGAGTATGTCGTTGAATAATGTTGTGAGATGAGAGAGAAGTGTTGGTTCGCCTATTTTTAGGCTTTCGGTACTAACACCATAATATTGCATCATGGACTTCTAAATGTGATATGGGTGGTACATTGTCAGAACATGTGTAGTTAGTTATTGGCTGCGAGTGAGATGTATCAGAGTAAAGAGATTTATAAAAAGTCGTGCAGATTTCAATGACCTTTTCTCTATTACTTTGCTTCACACCTCTGCTGTCCCTCAAGCATGTAATCCAAGATCTGGTGCTGGCAACTCCTTGTCTTGCCACCTTGAGCGACCGGTTCCTTTCCAATGCATTCTGTATTTGTTTTGTGTTATAATTTCTAATATCTTTTCTTATGCTGCGCTTAACCTCTTTATCTTTCAGTCTATATTGGTAATCTTTGTGTAGTACATTGAGTGTCTGTCTTTCCTCTATAAGTTTCTTAGTTTCATAAGACAGTTTTTTAGTTCTATTTTTATTTTGTTTGACTATATTACTGGCTTTTAAGATGCTATTAACTATATCTTTATATTGTAGATCTACACTCTTTTCCTCATCGCGTATGTTAAGTAAATCAAAACTGTTTCGTAATTCAATATTACATTCTTTTTTACATGCTATAAGTGATTCTTTATTTATTTTTCTATTTTTATTTTTGAATAAACTTTTGCGTTGGACTTTAGTGTTTAATTTTAATACCGCCCGTACGGGTCTATGATCAGAATAAAATTTGAATTGGTTAATAACTTGGATATTGTTTATAATTTGTTTGCTTGGCGTGAGAATAAAGTCAATTTCATTTTTTGTTGTATTATTTGGTGAGATCCATGTCCATCGTCTTTGTTGTTTCTTGTAGTAAAAACTGTTGCCTATGCATAAGCTTTGTCCGAAAGCAAACTGAATAAGTCGGGAACCTCGTTCGTTTCGGTTGCCAGAACCATACGGGCCTATTATGTGTTCGTTATCCATGTCTTGCCTTTGCCCTATTTTTGCGTTGAAATCGCCTAGAACTATATTCCAGGTGCTTCGGTGTTCGTCGCACGCTTTATTAAGTAGATCGTAGAATTCTTCTACTTCGTCGTCAGGGTGAGAGGTCGTGGGGGCATATACTTGGATTACAGTCAGTGTTTTATTACTTGAAATTTGAAACTTTAAAACTGCTATTCTATCTGAATATGAACTAAATTCTAAAATATTATTTTTCCATTTCTTTGCGACTAGGAAACCAACTCCATAAAGTCCTCTGGTATGTCCAAAATGATAAAATATGCTATTTTCTCTTTCTATTGTTTCTTCTCCGTTTCTTCTTACCTCTGACAGCCCTATTATATCCCAATTAATCTCGTTTAATGCGTTTTCGAGCTCTAGTAGTCGATCCTCTGTTTGTAGACTTAACCCTATTAACTTGATTTTGATAGCAAAATTTTAAAATTATTATTAATCTCATGGGGCACATTTAATTTCACTAGCTTTCCCAAAGCTTATCATAACAGACTAAGTCAAAAGCCTTGGAGAGATCAAGAAAGACCGCATAGACTGGTGTCTTTCTGTCCGCATAATACCTGACCGTTTGCTTAAGCGCCAATATTGCACTTTCAGTTGAAAGACCGGCTCTGAAACCGAACTGTGCATCACTCAGTTTTAGATGCTCTTTAAGTTGACGCTCAAGCAAACCGTCAAGTACTTTACCCAGAATTGTGGCAAAGGAAATCGGCCTATAATTACTGGTTTCCGACAGGTCCCCCGTTTTGTTTTTAATTACGGGTACAACGACCGTCTCCATCAGCTCAGGTGGTAAGTACGCATGCCGAATACAAAAAATATACAGCATCGCTAATACACGACAAATATGTGGTCCAGCATGCAGAAGATGCTCGACGCTCAGTCCATCATGACCAGGGGACTTACCTTTGGACAGACTCAACACCGACCATCCCCTGCGCAGGTGATAATTGAGACTGAACCTTAAAGTGATCTCGAAAGTGATTAGCGATCTGTTCACCACCAATCTTACCAGCGACACACACAGGGAGACCCGGCCTCGGATTTAAGTTGTTAAAAATTTAAGTTATATTAGCATATTTTTTTTAATTAATATAATTAACTAGTTTTACAAAAAAACGAAAATAAACAGTAACAATTTTTTTCCTATTATATTCATTAGAAGAGTCGCTAGTTATCTGAGATTGAACCTTAAAGTGATCTCGAAAGTGATTAGCGATCTGTTCACCACCAATCTTACCAGCGACACACACAGGGAGACCCGGCCTCGGATTTAAGTTGTTAAAAATTTAAGTTATATTAGCATATTTTTTTTAAATTAATATAATTAACTAGTTTTACAAAAAAACGAAAATAAACAGGAACAATTTTTTTTCTATTATATTCATTAGAATAACAAGTAATTATACCATATAACAGCGAAATGTTACGGTTCAAAACAATTAAAGCACTATAATAATTTTGGGTATAATGTAATAACTGTGCGGCGGTACTCTACATAGTGTTGCATTTTCATCACAGTAATAATATGGAAATTAACAATGAAGAGTTAATATCTTTTATTTTATCAAAACCGGTTATATGGAACAGTAAAACGTACATCAGCATGGGCGGAGCACCGACGTGTCCTCGTAGAGGCGATCGGCGGCGGTGACCTCTCGCGCCCGGCGCTGGTTCAGGCCATGCTTCGGGGCGAGACGGAATGGGATGCCGTCGCCTCCTTCTGCGAAGCAGTTATGCTAGTGAAGGAAGCGGCGGCGCGCGAGAGGCAGCGACGAGCCTCTCGCCCCGGACTAAGACCCAGGCGAAGACGTCGAGAGTCGCAAGACGACTACCGGCCACCGTAGGCGCGGTTCTGCGGATGGCGAGCGATGGGTAGCTCGCCGCCCGGCTAGGACCAGGACCGCGTAGACGGCGCGTTTTGTTCCACGCGCGCCTCAAAGAGAAGGAGTCAGCACAGGAAGGGGCCCAACAGGGCCAACGCCTGCCAGGGTTGCGGAATGTTTATAGTGGTTACCGTGACCCTGGAACATAAAGGGCAATCGAAGGAACATGGATGATTTCCCACTCACCAAAAAAAAAAAAAAAAAAAAAAAAAAACAAAAAAAAAAAAAACAAAAACGTACATCATAAAAACGTAATAAAGTGTCCCAAGCTGCGTCGCTCGTCGTTGATTTATTGGATGAACCCAATCTCTAGATATTAAAAATTCTCTCATTAGGACTGGGCTCCAATAGTTCTCTTCGGCGTGAATTCATGTTTATCACAACACTACGTGAGCGCAACTGCGCGGAAGTTTGTTTCGTACACACGCAAGACACTGCTACCTTTTCGCCCCGCGCCGCATCGCCCCGACGTCACTCCTGTCGACGCAAGTTTCGTACCCGCAGACTTAAATATTAAAAATTACGCCTTAGACCGGCTAAGTTTTTAGTAGGATATTGTTTGGTAGCGCTGCTATACGCAAAGCAATGCAGCCAAATTTAAAATGGCTAAGTTAGCACCCAAGTACGAGAAGTGCAGGGTGAAGGCCGTTTTGTCCCCCTTAATTTATGAATTGGAAAGATTAGATGGCCATCCCAATGGGTCTTGGCATATGAAGGACTTGAAGAGTCGCTAGTTATTTTTTTTTCAGGGTAGCTCGGTTATCTGACAGCAGCCGCATTGTAGTGCCGAAGTGATACAGCAGTGTGTGTGTATTTCGTGGACGCACGACGCCGTTATCTCGCGAGCTCGTCGTGCCGCCACGGTTTACGAACCGCCAATTGTTCACGATGGCTGCAAACGCTTTGGAGTTTAAATGGTAGACATTTAAATGCCGTTTTGCTAGGTTTAGTGAACGGTTATATTCCGACTCATTACTCTGTATGAATGATGAAGAAAGAATGAAGGAATGAAAGGTAAACTCACTAGTAAATATAATAAAAATTTATTAAAGATGCATGTGTATATAGTATGCATAGGTATCCATTTTACTTTGATTTTTAATTTTAGGTAACTAGTTTTACTGTGTATGAAAAAAATATGATTACTAATACCTACAAGTATATTAAAGAAACTTGGCGTAATAATAAATACCCATACAGAATAGAAATGGCGAGGAAAGCAGCTAGTATTTTAGGTATCGGCGTTGCATCTGTATATAGAATCCTCAAGGACTATTAAGAACACGGCGAAATTTCTTCTCCTGTCACCACCAAACCTAGACCAACGTTTAGTGACAAAATTGATGATTTTACTAAATCAGCCATACGCAAAAAAGTACATGCTTTCTTTATTAAAGGAGAACTTCCTACAGTAAAAAAAGGACTTTCAGATATCAATGAAGACGATACTCGGCCAAATTTCAAAAGGACTACTTTAAAAAATATTAAAACATTAAAAGTTTAAGAGGCAAAGAAATAATGCACTGATTGATAGAGACGATATCGTACTGTGGCGGCGAAAATACTAAAATTAAGAAGTACAGAGAGGAGAATCGGCGTATTTTTTACATGGATGAAACATGGGTGAACGCAGGTCAGTAATTTGAAATTTTGGCGTTAGTATACTTGAGCGCAGAGAGTTTCTATCCTTAGAGAAATACTTCGGCGCATAATCAAAACTAAATATTTTTACTGGAAAGATTATGTAAGATTGTTATTTGTTATATTGCCTACGTTTTGTTGTATCCTGTATTTTATTTTCAGGTCACACTGTTAATAAAACTTAGAGACTTGACTTGTACACACCGAAATAAAATCAAAACGGCAAGCGTTATTAGAAGGTCTGAGTACAGGTGCGAAGACTCCCACCTCAAAGGGCTGGCGACTAGCGATGGGTCAACCCGGTTTGCCAAACCGAATCAATTCGGTTTGAGGGCAACTCGCATCAAACCGAGCCAAAGTCTATCCAACCCGGTTCAGTTTGAAACCGCAATCGCGTCAACTCGTGTCCAGTTCGGGCGAGTACGAATGCGAATGCGATGCAATGCGAATAAGCTGATGCGGGTTGAACGGGCTGAACCGAACCGAACCGAATGAATAACGAACGGAACAGAGTTATCCCGAATGAAGTTGCTGACGCCGACCGGTGACGCGACGCGACGAGGTGCATGTCAAATGGTGGCGCCAAATTTTCATTCCGTTTTATAATAGGCATTTGTTTGTTATCGTATATAATTATATTTTAATTAACATCGTTTTTTCAGAAAGTACTTATCCAATTTTATTATTTTATTATAATAATATTAAGTATATAAATACTTTAACTACTAAAAGTAACAAGTGAGTATTTTTATCATACGGTTTATAATTTATAACGGGGTTCATGAACGAATGAATGACGTCACACAGTACTAGATGATTCGGTTTGGTTGAATCGGTTTGTAAGTCGGTTTGAGCAAAATTATGATTCGGTGCAACCGGTTTGAAAAAATTACGGTTTGACCCATCTATACTGGCGACTAACCGTAGTCCACATTGGAAACGAGGCTGGTTTTGTGGAAGACGGTAGCTGGGTGTTTGAATCCAAAGGCACTGGTGACTATCACGAATCAATGGATGCTGCACATTTTGAAAGCTGGTTTGAGAAGATTTTGCCCAAATTAGGCGAGAATGCAGTTGTCGTCATGGATAACGCGCCTTACCACTCAAGGCGACAGGAAAAACATCCAGCTCATCATGGTTGAAGGCTAACATTCAGCAGTGGCTCCGTGACAAAAAAAAAGTTTCGATGAAAAGGAAATAAAAATACAATTATTAAATAAAGTAAAGATGGTGAAGAACCAATATCAGTTATACGTCGCAGACGAATTAGCAAAAAAATATGGGGTCGAGGTTTTTTTTTTTTTTTTTATTACATATGGGCTTGCTCTTGGTCCCAGACTAGCCCGAGGGCATAGACGGGGCCTACGATGGAGCGAGCTCACCCAAAAGATGACTATGCACTCGTCTCTTGAATACATCCGGGTTATATGCATTTGGGAACACAGACGCCGGCAGGGAATTCCATTCTTTTGCGGTGCGCATAATAAAGGAATTCGAGAAACGCTGCGTGCGGATACGAGGAATATCGACCAAGAAAGGGTGGTATCCCGCCGTACGTCTAGATGTCCGGTGGAAAAACGGAGACGGGGGAATGAGCTCGTGTAGCTCATGAGCACACTCACCGAAGTGCAATCTGTAAAACACCGCCAGACAGGCAACTTTACGCCGATGTGCTAGAGGTTGTAGTTGGGCCACCAGCTTCTTGTCGCCAATCAACCTCCTGGCTCTGCGTTCTACCGAGTCCAATGCGGCCATTTGGTATTTGGCTGAGCCATCCCATAGGTGACAGCAATACTCCATACACGATCGGACTTGAGCTTTATAAAGCGTTAGAAGCTGTCCCGCCTAAACTTCGCTAAATAAATAAATATAAATAAATATCGCTTAACCTTGTTAAGGATGCCCAGCTTTTTCGCCGCAGTCAGTGCTTTGGACTCGATGAAAGTGCCGAAGTTGAGGTTAGAACTCAACTCCATGCCAAGGAGTTCTAGGGAGCCGGTTACATTTACAGGTGCACCTCGGAAAGTAGGAGCCAGGTCGAATGGGCTCCGTTTAGCGGAGAACAGACACGCTTGCGTTTTGGCGGCATTGAACTGCACTAGATTGTGATGGCCCCATTGGGACACACGACTCAAGGCAAAGTTCACTCGCTCTACCATGGCCTCTCTCTGTGAACGTATATCGTCCCTACTGTCTTTTGCGCTGGCCAGATATCTCTCTACAACGGTACTGTCATCTGCGTAACCGACTATGCTAGGATTTAGCATATCGTTTATATGGAGCAGGAATAGTGTTGCAGAAAGGACAGACCCTTGAGGAACACCGGCATCAATGGCCATAAGGTCCGAAGAGCAGCCGTCAATGACCACTCTGATCGACCGTCCCGTCAAGAAGTCTGATACCCAGCTACAAAAGTCAGCCGGGATGCCAAAAGCAGGAAGCTTGCTAAGGAGACTAGCGTGCCAAACCCTGTCAAAAGCCTTTGAGATGTCGAGCGAAACGGCAAGGGCTTCGCCGTTTTTCTCAATGGCTTCGCCACAGCAATGTGTAACATACACTAGAAGGTCCCCAGTAGACCGACCACGGCGAAAGCCATATTGCTGGTCATTGAGTAGGTTGTTGTCTTCTAGGTATGCCAACAGTTTGTTATTTAGAACCCTTTCCATGACTTTACAGAGCATGGAGGTGATGGCGATTGGTCGGTAGTTACAGGGATCGGCGCGGCTGCCCTTTTTGGGCACTGGCTGCACATTAGCCAGCTTCCAGGATTTTGGCACCGTTCTAGTTTGGAGAGAGAGGCGGTATAGACGTGTCAATACAGGCGACAACTCAGGCGCACACTGCTTAAGTACTCGCGCAGGTATTCCATCTGGTCCGCTGGCTTTATTTACGTCTAAATTCAGCAGAACCCTCCGTACCTCTTTTTGGTGAACAGCAATATCCTTCATTGAGGAATCGCAATGAGGTATAGTAGGTGGTTGATGGAGGCCTGCATCAAGACGCGAGTTGCTCGCAAATAGGGAAGCAAACAGGTTCGCTTTCTCTATTGCGGAGTGGGCCAGCGTACCGTCGGGTTTCTGCAACGGTGGAAATGTGGGACGGCAGAAGTTGGATTCGACCGCTTTGGATAGGGACCAAAATTGCTTGCTACCAGGAGGGTAGGACGCAAGTCTGGCCCCTATTCGACTGATATGGTCAAATCGAGCCTTCCGAATCACCTTTTTGCAGGATTTGGCGGCAGTATTATAGGCTTTTTTCTTCCTACGAACCCTCTGGGCCCTTGCTTTGGTGTCGCGGGCTTGCACCCAAGCCAGGTATGCAGACTGTTTAAGGGCCTCAGCCCGAGCACAATCCGCATTGAACCATGCTTGAGTTCTGTGATCAAGCGAGAGGTCGGAGAACGGAATAAAATATTCCATTCCCTGCCGAATCACATCCACGATAGCCTCAGCAGAACATGAGGGGTCGCAAGAAGAAAAACAGACCGACCGCCAAGGGAAAGACGCAAAGAATTGCCGCATCTCATCCCAATCTGCTGACTCGTATCGCCACACTCTCCTCGTGCCCTTTGGGCTGAGATCCGGAGGGGAGCAGACCGATACGGATTTCAGCGGAGCTGAGACCGAGACAGAGTGCCGATCCGGATCCGTTGTCAGTAGAAGGTCCAAGCAATTGGGTGTGTGGTCAGCAACATCAGGTACCCGCGTCGCAACGTTTACCAGCTGGGTGAGGTTTAACGACAGCGCAAATTTGCGTGCTTCCTTGCCAGCGTGGCAGGTTTTCTCAAACGGGAACAGCCACTCCTTGTGGTGGGCGTTGAAGTCCCCGAGAAATACTAGTTCCGCAGCAGGGTACCGTTGTTGGGCACTATCTGCAGTCTCGGCAAGATGGTCAAATAGCCTGGTTGTCTCCTGGTCTCCGACGTGCGATCGGTAAACACAGGCATATAAGGTCTTCTGGGATCCTGTGTCTACGATGACCCACAGAGTAGAAAACCCGGAAGTCTCAAAGCAGCGAAGACGCTTGCAGCAGATGTCGTCGCGGACGTACACACAGACCCCAGCTTTCTCTTTGAACTTATGTTCTAGCGAGTAGCCTGGGTAGTTGAGGTACGCCACGTCCGCTGGGGTTTTAATTTGCGTCTCCGTCAAGAAGAACAGGTGCGGCTTTTCAGTCTCGAGGTGGTGGTGGACTGCGTCGAGATTTGAGTGCAACCCACGTAAGTTGGTTAGGTGCACTTTCAGCGGGAGGAAGTGCCGCCGGTGTTTAACCCTATTCTTCTTTATATTGTTCATATTGAGTTAAGTAGTGTGGGGGTTGGGGGACGTTTGGATGTCGAGGCGCTGCTTTCGCCAAGTGGATTGCACGAGTGAAAACCGAATAATGAGGAGCTCACTTGGAGACTGCGGGGACGCCCGAGCCCCCCCGAAATAGCCACCGGGTCCTCCCATCCAGTCGCCAGCTGGCACGGTGGAGCTATTCCGGGATTTTTCGCGAGGTGGCGGGGCAGCCTTTGGCACGTGGCTAACGCGCTACTTGGGCCCCCAACTACCTGCGGTCGGTCACCGGCAAGACCGTGCCACGGATCCCGCTACCCTCCAGCGTGAGCTACTCGGTCCGGTGTCACTCAAGGACCCACAAAAACCGGCTATATGCAGCACAACTAACAACCATTCATCCCCCAAAAGGCTCTGGTGTTCCCGCGCACAGATGAAACACAGCAAGCTGCTTGACACCTGACTCCGGCGGGAAGGTGGTAGCTACCAGGCGGACTCTTGCGAGACCTACCACCGCTGGTTGGGTCGTTCAGCCGTCACCACAAGTGGTGCCGTTGCCCGGGGTGGACCGCTAGGAGGTAGACCCAAACCACCCCAAAAGGGTACTAAGAATCCTCCACCTTATCACTGTTAATTAAACCCCATTGAGTTGATTTGGGCTGATGTAAAAGGACACGTAGCTGAAAACAATACTACGTTTCAATTTGAAATAGTTAAGGCACTATTAGGTGAGGGTATGGCGAAAGTCACGACTGATCAGTGGAAGAAATGTGTGGAGCACGTTCGAAAAGAAGAAGAGAAGTTTTTTAAATTTGATTTTATTGTAGATGACGTGACGGATAAATTTATTATACGTGTTACAGACTCTGATTCTGACTGTACAGACTCAGAAGAATCGGCGCACTGTGGGCTGGATTTGTGCCCACATTGTGCTTAGTTTGGTTTTTGGGATGGGCTAGGCACCAAGGGCGGTATTAAGTTAATTGACTTACTGATTAAGGGAATTGATATAAGCTTTCGCTAAACAATTTAACATCTCCATACATTTGACAATCGATTCGTTTTCGCTATCTATTCTACAATGCTAATGCTTGTCTAGGAGGGCTGATCGTACGATGTAAACGAATAATGTAATATTATCAATGTTAGAACTTCATTGTTTAATGTCAAGTAGATAACTGTGAGTATCATTAATGTAAATCAATTCTGAATGACAAAAATCATGAAATACTTGATAATTACTGCGGTGCGTACCATTGGATGTCATTCTTCACCAATAAAAAATCTTGAAAAAAATTTTTTTTCTCAAATCTCGAATAGATTTTGATGAGCTTTCTTTAACAGAGTAGTATTAGCCGAAGGTACATAATGCACTATGTGTTCATTCTGGGCAACACTTGGCCCAACTCCCATACATGGATGGTTAATGTCCTTTGTGGTAATAGTGTGTTTGGGTGTGTGTTTATGTGTGTGTGCGTGTTTGTGTGTGTGCGCGAGAGTTGTGTGTTAATGTGCGTCGAAGTCTGATAGGAGTGTTGCCAGATTATATGGTATTACTTCACAACATATAATAATATCACTATTTGCACATAATTCTTTTTGTTTCGTCGTAAGAGAGTGTAAGGAGCCAGTTCCTTATGATCTTCTTACACAGGGTTGTTTTGAGGTCTAATATATTGCAGTTTTTTACAGCTTCGTTATATATGCGTGGATAAAGATAGTTTGAGGAGCGCCTTGCCATGAGAGATATTCCTTGGGGGTTGGGTAATCTAAAAGTTCGTTCTGATAGTATCTCTGTGTAGTCTGGTCTGGATTTTAAATGCTTGTGTGTAAAAATAACTGCATTTAAAATAAAAAGCTGTCGGACACGGAGGATAGGGAAATCTTTGTAGAGTCGGTTTGTAAGGTCGGTTGGATACATCAATGGTTTTTTGAGCATGACTTTAATGACGGCTCTTTGTGCTCTTTCGGTAAGTGTGGCCTTACCTGCGCCACCCCAGACAGAGATACCATATTGGAGGATGGACTGGCAGAGACCAAAGTACACTGTGCGTAGTATAGAAGTGGAAGTACAGTCACGTAGTTTTTTCATGATGTAGATAAGCTTCCTGACTCTACTAGATAATGCGTGTATTTGTGGTTGAAAAGATAAGTTCTCGTCTAAGGTAATTCCCAAATATTTAATGTAGGTTATACGCTCGATCACAGTGCACGAACAGTCTGCGGATTGATAGTCGGGATTATGTGAGCAAGTATGAAACGTGAGAGTGAGATGTTGTGGTGGACTTGAAGTTTTGCTTTTTGAGAAAGTAATTACCTTAGTCTTTTTTGCGTTAAGGGTTAGTAAATTTCTATCAAGTACTTGAGCTATTTTGAGTAATCCCCCTTCGGCATTGCTGTACACTTGGTCCCAATTTTTATCATGAAATATCATAGCAGTATCGTCTGCATAAGATATTATTTCAGAGTTGGCAATAGAGGTATTCAAAATATCATTCATGTAAAGTAAAAAGAGCGTCGGACCTAGTGTACTACCTTGCGGAATTCCAAAGGAGATAGGAAGTAGGCTACTAGAGATATCACCGAGCTTGACGAATTGCCTCCAATTGAACAGGTAACTTTTAAGCCAATTTAGGGGAGTACCGCGTATACCAGCTGCTTCAAGTTTCTTTAAAAGGAGGTCTATCGAAATCGTGTCTTTGCCAAAGCTAATAAAACGCACATAGTGTGTTCCCCTTTATCATCAAGTGACGACACAGTGTTGGTTAGAAGCCCGGCTGCATCTTTAGTTAATCTACCCCGCCTAAAGCCGAACTGTCTATTGGAAATTGTATTGTGTTTCTCTAAAAAATTCGTAAGTCGTTTGTTTACTATTTTTTCGAGTAGTTTAGATAGTATAGGTAATAGGGCAATAGGTCGGTAGTTTTCGGGGATATCTGTTGAGCCACTTTTATGGATTAGACTGACAGCTGCAACTTTCCATTTGTCCGGAAATATTCCCGATTCTAAACTGAGGTTGAATATAAATGTCAGTTGAAAAATAATGGCATTTTTTAATTTTTTTAATTAGTTAACGTTCAGATTATCAGGCCCGGGTGAGCTATCGTTGTTGAGTTGAGTAATCAGAGTTTCTATTTCTGTTTCGTCAGTGGGGTGTAAGAAAAATGTATGCGGGCAGGTTATTTGGGATGTATTTTTCGGCAAGAGAGGCTTCTGTTTCCGAGAGTTTTGAGAGAATTACGTCAGACAGGTTTTTCCCTAATGTAGTGAAGTAAGTGTTGCATTTGTTAAGTGATTCTGTTGGGTTCTCATTTTATTTGACTTTTTTTTGTTGGAACTGTGTAAAGATTTTATAGTATTCCATGGTTTTTTTGGGTCAGCTTTGCTATTTTCGATTTGATTGCTGTTGTAACTAATTTTTAACTTATGTAACAGTTTGTTACTACTAACTGTAGGTTTTTCGTTTCATTTGGTCGTCTGGAGCCGCACGTGAGGCTAGGTGCAGTTTGTCTCGATGGCGCATGCATCTAATTAAGCCTGGGGTAATCCAAGGCTTGATGTTGTAATTGCTTCTGCCTACTCTGACTTAAGTGTTTTTTTATTGACGTTGTTAAGATTTCTATAAATATATCGACGGCGGAATTAATGCAGTGTTGGTTCAAGACTTCAGACCATGAAATATTATTTAACTCGTCGACAACGACTTCCTCGTCTATTTTAATTTTCCATTTTTACCTGATATGTTGTTTTTCTGTGCTGTTGAGACAGTTGATTGTTGTTAAGACAGGTGGCAGCCATAGCTATGTCATGACATGGTCAGTGACAGAGCATTTAGAAACTGCTCCTGTAGATTTACTTTTAGATTTTATAAAAATGTGGTCCAGACAAGAATTGTTTCTTGTTGGCATAGTTATTGCGGGAAATAGACCATGTGTGGCCGTCATTCGAATATAGTCAGCATTTTTATAGTTAATTTCGTTGCATATGTCGATATTTATATCTCCTGTTACAAATATGTTGTCGTAATCGTTTAACTGATTCAGTGTGGCGTCTATGGATGTGATAAAGTGGCGCCACATTCACTGGTTGATCATCGACGAAATATCTATTGTCTCGTACGAGAACCTTCGTATGATTCATCTTAGACTGCAAGAGTTTAAGAACAATGATCATTTATTCGGAGGGTTATACATACTGTTTTTTGGTGACATAATGCAGCTGCCACCAGTGAAAGGTAATTGGTGATTCATGCAACCAGCATGGTGCTCGGCAGAAGTCAACTTATAGCACCAATTTTCTTTCTGCGAATTGTCTATAAACATGCGACAGCGAAATGATCAGGAGTTTATAGATCTTCTCAATCATTTACGTTTTGGAGAGCTGACAACTGCAGAATTAGGACTGTTTTGTGAACGACGAAGGATTCCTTTAACGGCAGACTTTGCGGATGGTGCCGTTGTTCGCATCTATCCTACCGTTAAACAAGTTGACGAATACAACGGCAAAATGACCGCTGCTAATGCAACATTAAACCGGATGTACAAGTACAGTTCTTATTTAGTTTGATGACGAGACAATAGCTTCGTTTCTATTCCGCCAATGTGTGCTACATTCCAAGCAATTAGATGCTATGGTGACGTTGAGCGTCGAATGTTGCCTATTATTTTATGCTGGGCTGTAACAGTACATAAACTACAGGGTACGACCCTCGATAAAGCTTTGCGAAGGGACAAGTGTATGTAGCTCTCAGCAGAGTCAAAACTTTGGAAGGAATAGCTCTATCTGATTTAGAACCCTCTAAACTGTTAACTAAACCTAAAGAATTGTTGCAACAACGGAAGCCATGTACCCTCTCTTCGCTGTTGTTAGTTTTTTATTTTTTGGCTTTTCAATGACTATATACCTACTTATATTAGTGGAAAGTCCTCGTCAATACGAATATAATAAGCCCAAACACGACGTAGTTAATACATATCGTTGCGGAGTTCCCTTAACTGTCTCTCGTCTCCATCATCAGGTCAGCTTTAATATTTACTATTTTAAAATGTTTTTAAACATACACCTACGTGTTAAGTTTTTAACCTATGCATGCCTAAAACTTTCCAAAGTTATAAATGGTGTTATAATAATTATAAGAGCTAGCATGTTTTGCCAGAATAGTTCTTAGCATACAAATCTTTCCTTAAATATAAAAAAAACCATCAATTCTTTAAGACAATAGAAATTATCTTTATTTAACTAAGCAAATAATTTATTTTAAAAAAATCTAGTAAACAATATTTTTATGTCATTTGGTATCTTAATAAATTTACGAACACAATTACACAAGCAGCTTTTACTGTATTTAAGTAGTAAGCCTGGCAGTATCATTTAGGACAAGTCTATGTGGGTTTCGCCGGCTCCTAGGATTTATATCATTGACTGATCTAAGCAAAATTTTATGTTGTTTGATTTAACGAACGTAGATTTAAAAGATGTATAGAGATGGCAATGGCAACAAATTTAGTTTTTTAAATACGGGTTGACACGAGTCCTCGGGATGCATCCCGTAAGGTGCGTTGGGGTAAGATCGGCGATGGGGTAAGAACGTAGGAATCAAATATTCCACTTATTTGGCTATATTTATTAATGCTAGCCACATTGCGTAAAACGACAACATTGCGTAAAACGTTATTTTCTTCCGCCCCGCCCCACGGTGGGCTGAAAATCGGCTTTCATAGACTTAGGGATTTCAATTTGCAAGTGCTTGTTTTTATGCCGGATATCGCTTCTATTAGTCATTACTATGTACAAAAATGACACCCGAGTTAATTCTGCTCAAAACCGAAGGAAATATAATTTTTTTACGAAAAATTTGTATGAAGCTAGTATGAAAAATCGAATTATCTCCTAAACGGCATGTTTAACCGTAATATCCTTAGAGATGGTCATAGTGCTAATTACACCGGTCAACAAAAAAAAAATTTTTTTTTGCGCATGGATTTTTATTTTGCAATTATTGTTATGTAACCACATGTATAAAAAATAATGTGATTACCAATCGAAAATATTTGCTTTTTAAGAAGTTAGAGCGATTTTTGCATTTTTTAATTTCGCGCCAAATCAATAACGGTCTTTGCGCTCTAATGGTGTAGAAAAAGAGGTTAGAGGTTATGTAGTAGTGTCTCTTACGCCGTTTGTTGTGTACGACAGTGTGTGTTTGGATGTTACGGAGAAATAACTTGATATCTTTATCTTTATTCGCTATATCCTATACAAAATGGCATTGAGACGTTGCAAACGAGACACTGACTCGTTTTGTTATATTTGCGGTGCATTTATTATAATCAAAGAAAAAAAGTATAACTTAAGTACTAATTTAAAGATTTGCGAGGCATATCAAGCTTACTTCAATTTACCTATTAAAAATCAAGACGAAAAATGGACTCCACATTGTGTCAAGTAACTCTTGCAGATACAATTTGGACGCTAAGTTTATTTTCTCATTTATTTTATGAACTATTTTATTCTAACGTTAATTAGGTTATATGTTACATTCTCCTTTAGATAAATTTAAAGATACCTAAAATGGGAGCTTATTCGGAAGAACAAGGGAAACGCTTCCAGCAGGATATAAAGCCGCAATTATATTATGCTGACGCCGCGTGTCGCAACGCGTGGGTAAGCAATCGGTTACATACATTTAGTACGGGATTGATTAGTCCCGCGTGTCGCAGTGTCGTGTACTAAATGTATGCAACCGATAGCTTACCCACGCGTTGCGACACGCGGCGTCATCATAATATAATTGCGGCTTAATGGAATTTGAGAGACGTTACCAAGGCCAGTATACTGAAAGCATGATGGGAGACTATATTTAGAGGGTAATAAGAGAAACATCCACTGAACATGAAAGGAAAAGTAAAACTATTCATTTTTAAACATTTTATCACTATTTTAAAACGTCTACTGTAAAAAAAAACCTAAATGAACGTTCGGTATCTTTCAATAAATCCTCTCTACGTCAATTTTTAATCTATTTTCATTGATTTTAATTTTCCCATTTTTACTTATAAAAGCAAATTCAGAACTTTTTTTTGTCCTTATTCTTATTTCTAATTATAAAAGCTATAAAAATAAATAACGTTTAACCCGTGCGCAAAAATGTTGTAGACCGGTGTTATTTATGATTTTTTGGTTGACGATTGGACAAAAATTTTAATGCCGTTTTTTTTTAAAAATCGTCAAAATATTTTTATTTGTTTTTACGTATGAAACGATTCCTTTTGGTGTTTATGTTGAAGAACACGGACTTTTAACTACACATAACATAAAATAGCATCACTCCTATATTTCCGAAGGAGTTGGCAGAGGTTTATAGTACACCCACACGTAGCCAACTATGTTTGAGCTAGATATTTATCAGCACAAAATGAGTTTTAAAACTTTTCATACAACCAAATTACCAATTGTCTTCTAATGAGTCCAAAAAGAAGTGATTAAGTAACTACACTGATTAGGTCTTCTAATGAGTCTTAATAGGTGATTTAATGATTTTCAATATCTCACGACAATGGATTATATTTAACATTTCCTGATAAGTAAGCTAATTTGTTAATTAGCAGTGCTATGAGTTCTAAGAATAGTTAGTGACAATTATAGATTTTCATTAGCTAATGAGGAGATAACTAATGAGGGTAGTTACCTAATTATTGTCGTTTTGCAATAAAAGGGCTAAAGTTTTGTTTTATAATTTAATTTGTTCACAACTGTGTAACTGCTAACACTAAATCTGCGACTATAAAATCTTAAAATGGAAAGTTTAATCGGTTGCGTACCCGTTGGACCTCAAAGATTAGACCCTATTACAAATGTTACCCGTTCGACCTAATTTTTAGGTCCCTTTGGACCCTCTTCAAAATAAAATAATCAATGTGCCCATTGGACCTCATTTGTAGTACCCGTTGGACCTTCAAAATTAAAACAAGTAAAAAAGTAAACGTTGGACCTCTTTTTTAGTACCCTTTGGACCTTCAAAAAATATGTGTTCATTTGTTGTTCGTTCAATGTTATTTAGTTGGGAAAGGGGTACAGTTATGTTGAAAATTGTTAAATGGAAATCAAAAAAATTGACGAAACAAGTACCTAAGCAAATACACGGTATTACTATTATTATTATTTTGGTAACCTTCATGTAGAAACACCAATGAAACTTATGTATATAAAGTGTAATATGTTTTATAAGTAAAATAGACAATCGAACATTATCATTTTTTGGACATACGCAAGGCAAACTCGCGTCTAAGCTAGACCTTTCCTCGCTCTCTTCGGCGCGCGGGGGCGCAGGGAGGAGGGGAGTAGACAAAGGGGTATGGTGCGGGGTGAGTATTAGAGGGATCGCAGGCCAGCAAAAACAAAACAGTGACATTTTGCATTACATTACAATTAGTTGGAGCTTTAAGTTGTTGACGTGTGTGCATTTGTGCAATCCGTGTGGTAAAAGGTGATAATCACAAGTAATAAGAAAACAAGGAAACGTTTAATTAAGTACCTGGTAAGTATTAAATTACTTTATCTGTTGCATGTTTAAGTGATTTTATTTGGATGTATATTTCAAATCTTCCGTGGTTTTCTTTTCTGATAATTTTGTCACTATTATTTCTATATTTAATTTGTCTCTGCTAATTATTGAACAATTATTACTTACCATACTGTGAATTTGTAAAATTAGTCATGCTAGCATTCCACCAAATTATTATACATTAATTAATTTGTTCATACACACACGACTCCAGCCGACCGTCGACTAGCCGGTGCAAAATGTGTCATTATTAGTAACATTGGTTATGATTAAAATAAAATAAAATCATAATAATACACTTTAGTCTTCTTTGGAACTTTGTTTTATGGACACTCTTCATAAGTTACCTAATTATTGTTATAGATTTTAGTCCAATTGTTTTTCTTATTTTTAATTTCTTATTTCTTTTTCTTATAGCTGAGTTTACTCAATTAGTTGTCTTTTATGTTGTGGTAAATTTACTCACTACTTATTTCGTGTAAAATAATAACTTAAATAAAACGAATATATTTAATGGTCTGTTTCAGATTAAAGAAGAATCATTGTTAATGAATAATGTCTCAAATAGAAGTAGTCCCTTCAACAAGTCGACATAATAATATAGATAAAACACAACAACTTTGTTTCGTGACATCTAAAAGAGGTGGTGAGATTCTGCTAAATGATGGTTACCAGTACTATAAAAAAAAAGATAATAAAAATGGGTCCTCACGGTGGAATTGCAAATATAAATCGAAGTGTCGCGGCACTATAACAATTAAAGGAAATACGATTATGAACAAAGTCAGTCACAGTAACAATTGTGTACGTGATCACGCTGGCAATGAAATAAAGAAAGAAATAAGTACATGGAAAGTTGAATCTGGACAAGGAGTTCTTCCTCTGCAAACAATATATAATGAAGGCGTTAACCGGTTGAAGGATAGAGGTCTTAACCTATTGACCCGGATACCTAATTTTAATAATGTGAAGCATGGACTCTATAACAGTCGCAGAAAAGAATTTGGCATCGATAATATTAAGCCAAAAACAGTTACAGATGTCAAAGTTCCTGTAAAATACAACGACTTTTTAATGGCTGACTATCAAGAAGGTGCTCGAAGAATTTTAATATTTTCATCAAAAGAAGCAAGAGAAAAATTGAAAACGGTGAAACATTTTTTTGCAGATGGGACGTTTAAATGCGTAGTACCGCCGTTTGTACAAATGTACAGTATTCACGGAGATCTCGGTAGCACCGAAAAAAGCACAAATATTAAACCATTGATATATGCTTTGGTTACTGATTAAAAAGAAGAAACTTATCAAATTATTTTTCAATTATTACTATCGCAAAATCCATCTTGGAAGCCAGAAAAATTTACTACAGATTTTGAAACTGCGCAAATGAATGCTATTCAGTCAGTTTTTCCTGAAGTGGACATTAAGGGATGTTTTTTTCATTTTACTCAGGCTTTAAGTAAAAAAGCAAAGAGTCTGCACATCTTAAAAAATCGCGCGTGTAAGCGACATGTTGCTTTATGTGCCGCTTTAGCATTATTACCAGAACAAGCCACAGATGAAGGTTGGTTTTATATTATGGAGGACTGGTCCGAAGAAAATGAAAATTTAGTTAAATTTAATGACTATTTTACAAAACAATGGCTGCAAAAAGAAGACATGCGAAGAATCTGGTGTTTCAACTCTGAAAGACATCGTACAACTAATAGCGTGGAAGCATGGCACTCGAGTATTAATAAAAAGTTGTGTGGTAATACAAAGCCAAATATTTTACAATTTTTGAGCATAATTAAAACAGACGCATCAATGACAAGTTTAACTATAGCAAAACTAGAAAATGGACACCAAATACTAAATAAGCGCAAAGAGTACATAGAAAAAGATGAAAAAATCGCTTATATTCTAGAGCAATTAGATAACAATTATATTAATGTAGGTCATTGCTTAGAGAAGCTGCTTACATATGTATTTTAAGTGTTTGTCATTTAACAATACTTAATGTCCTTCCAAAAAATTATTTGAAAATTCTGTTACTTGAGCTTGACTTGAGATTGATGATGTTATTTTTTATGTGTAAAACCTAAGTATGGAAGCTAACTAAGCTTCCATACTTAGGTTAATTTAGGTCCAAATTTAGTCTAAGAAAATTCTAAAGACATACTGTGATTATAAATTGATCTGTGATTTAATGTTATTTTTTTTTTAACATTTATGTAATGTTATTTTTGTAAACTCACCTTATGGCAATATTGTTATTTAATTGTAATTAGAATTTGTGATCTAAAACCATGTTAATCATTATTATTATTATTTTTATATCTTTTGTCTGAACTTTGGGATAAGACTGATTTCAATATTTGATCTGTGATTTATATACTCTATTTTACTTAAAATATACAATATTTTATATTTACGAACAAAATAAACGATAATAACACTGAACAGTGATTTAGAAACATGTAAAATATATAGTTATATTTACAAATTTATTTAAAAAAAAATAACTTAATGTTGCAACATTATGAATATTACCGTCGACATTGAGTCGTCAGATTAGGTAACACTGACATGTCAGGCTACAACGTTTTAATTTTGAGAAAAGCCGCCATATTTAGGTTTTGCTTGCAAAAATGTAAGTAAATTCTATGAAATACTGTGATTATAATCATTTATATGATTTGTATTCAATAATATAGGTACTTTAATTGCTTAAAAAAATAAAGATCATGTAATGGCATTACTGTTATTTAATTGTAATTAGAATTTGTGATCTTAAACCATGTATAATATAATAATTATTATTTTTATATCTTCAGTCTGTTAACTTTAGGAAAAACTGATTTTAATATTTGATCTGTGATTTATATACATTACTTTACTTATAATACACATTATTTTATATTAACAATTATCCACACCCTTCTGGTACAACCTGTAGGAATATACCAACTTAAAGATTTATAATCGGGTAAATACGTGATCTAATTGGAATAGGTGATTTTATCTATACATATAAAAATCAAAGTCCTGACTCATTCACTAAGTCACCAACGCAGGGCCCAAACCCCTGAACCTATAAAGCTGACGTTGTTGCTTTTATATCTTTGAATAAACATATTGATTTATTTATTGCATCGTGTTTTATTTTTGATAAAGTGTCTCACTTTTGTGCACGATTGTACTTTAGCTTTTCATACGAAGATGTAAAAAAATGGGTCCAACGGAACACGTTGTTTAATAGGGGGTCTAATGGGCACTAAAGTATAGGCAAAATCCAAGTTTTAAGGTCGAAACGGCACAAGGAGGTCCAAAGGGTCATGATAGTCAGTGAGGTCCAAACTTGGAGGTCCAACGGGTACGCAGTCGTTTAATCACCAATTTAGACTTGTTTGTTCTTCTACGAAGTGAGAGTACTTCATTTGATCATGAAGTATTGTTTAGTGCAGTTGTATCCCGCATAGGCGATTGCCTGTCTGACGAAGATTATGTTGTTCTCAAAGAATTTTGTCGGAGATTTACGCGAGCCGCTTTACAAAGGTGGGGGAAATCCAACCGATTCCTTGATAATTTCAGGAGAAAGTACGAGAATTGGTTGGGAGCAAATATTGATTGGCCGAGTTTTGTGCAAACTTTAGTTAATCAAGAACCAAGTGTTGATGAGATACCAAGAGCGCCCTCAGTCTCTCCAGAACCGTCGACATCAACGTCCATTGGAACAATGACGAAAAGATCCCGTAAACCATTCGAAGACCTGGGAAGTAAACAAAAAAAAAAAAGATCTGATGAACACACAGGCGAAGGTTCCAGTGAATTGGCATATGCAGCTGCAGCACGTTTAAAAGAAGAAGGGCATGGAGATATCGCCTCTGTCATCGAATACATGATGAAAAATCCTGAAGCAGCCGCTAAATTAAATGAAACGCTTAAGAAACCAGCGAAAACAATCATATTTACGCCAGAAAAGGCGCTTGGATTGCTTCTTTCGCTAAAACTCTCAAAGTGGCAATATATTACGTTGCGTGAGGCTGCCATTCGAGAAGGTGCTAAAGATATTTATCCATCTTACTATAAAGTGCAACAAACTAAGCTTGATTGCTACCCTCCGAAGCAATCAGTGACAGTTACTGATTCATCGGCTAGGATTACACTTCAAGCTTTACTTGATATCACGGTTACAAGAATCCTTCAAAGCCTTTCTAACGAAGAGCATAACAAGCAGTTGAAGCTGATATCCAAGTGGGGATTTGACGGTGCTTCTAACCAAAGCCGATACAAGCAGAAATTGAGGGTGAGGAAGATGATTCAAGCAGTTTCATGACCTCCTTGGTGCCACTAAAACTGACAGATGGAGACAACATTTTATGGACGAACCCAAAACCATGCTCAGTTTTGTATTGTCGTCCAGTTCAGTTTACTTTTGTAAAGGAGAGTGAAGCAGTTGTCCTTGGGCTGAAAAAACAAATGGATGAAGAAATTGAGGCCCTTATCCCCACAGAGTGCAATAATAATAATAGGGTGACTCATCAACTAATGATGACGATGATCGACGCTAAAGTCTGTACTTACCTTTCTGAAGCTAGATCAAATGCATCGTGCTACCTGTGCTTAGCAAAGCCTACAGAAATGAACCGCTTAGATGCTGTAACATCAAAAATTGTGTGTTCGGACCTGTATGAGTTTGGCTTGTCATCCTACACGCCCGTATAAATTGTATGGAATGTCTGTTACACATTGCATACAGACTGGACTTCAAACGGTGGGCAGCGAGAAGTGATGAGCACAAAGAAATGCTACAGACAAGAAAGAAAATAATTCAAAATAAATTCAAAGATGAGCTCAATCTGTTGATTGATATAGTAAAACAAGGCTCGGGAACCACCAATGACGGAATACTGCAAGAAAATTCTTTGAGTTTTCTAATAAAACCGCAGCTATAACCGGTTTGGATGAAGACCTCATCAAAAGATTTGCTGTAATTTTACAAGCAATTATATCTGGAGAGCAGATCGATATAATAAAATTTAGAGATTATGCTCGCAAAACAGCAGAAAAGTACGTATTACTATACGACTGGTTCTACATGTCGTCAACCGTTCATAAGTTACTAATCCATGGGGCTGACATAATCGAGAAAAATAATATTGTGCCGATTGGGACTCTCTCGGAAGAAGCCTCAGAGTCTCGAAACAAAGATTTTAGGAGGTTTCGAGAACATCATTCGCGGAAAAGAAGCAGGCAGGATTCCAATCAAGACATTTTAAATATGCTTGTTGTTTCTTCGGACCCTTTGCTAAGTGCACAAAGGCCTAAGTTAGATGCCAAGAAAAAGCAGAGCTTTTTTGCTGAAACTCTCGACTTAATTCAATTTCAGGAAACTGAGTTCGAATTTTTGGATATATCCAATCTGGATGCTGACTCAGAATTGGAGTCTGACAACGAGAGTGATAAGGAAAATTTGTAAAAAAGATATATATGTACATATTTGTAAATTTGTATTTGAGTGTGTTTGGGTTTTTTTGTAATATTTAATGATATGTTTTATTTTTTTTATTTATTTTACTTTATTTTACGAATGCTTAGTATTAATTCCTTAAATTAACTTATTTTGTATAAAATATAACTTCATATGTTACTTCAATATAAATCTTTTTTTATTTAAATTAATATAAATGTGTCAAAAACAGCAATTTTTTTATTTTATTTTTCTTGTTTCGTGTGTTCTTAATATTTGGGTTAATAACATATCGAACTTTTTAACTTAGACACTAAAAGGGATCGTTTTACATGTAAAAATAAATAAAAATATTTTGACGATTTTTTTAAAAAAAAACGGCATTAAATTTTTCGTCCTATCGCCAACCAAAAAATCATAAATAATTAGCACTATGACCATCTCCAAGGATATTACGGTTAAACATGCCGTTTAGGAGATAATTCGATTTTTCATACTAGCTTCATACAAATTTTTCGTAAAAAAATTATATTTCCTTCGTTTTTGGGTAGAATTAACTCGGGTGTCATTTTTGTACATAGTAATGACTAATAGAAGCGATATCCGGCATAAAAACAAGCACTTGCAAATTGAAATCCCTAAGTCTATGAAAGCCGATTTTCAGCCCACCGTGGCTGCAGTGACCGCCAGTCCCTCCGGCAACTCGGACGTGTAATAAAAGGCAAAAAGTGAAACAAGGTAAGTTTTGTAAAATATTTGTCCGTCCGGTCTTACACCATCATTTTTATTTGCTTATATTAGCAAAAGTATAGCTTATTTTGCTATTATTTTGTTCAAATACTAAGTTTTAAGCAGTAATAACCTAATAAAACTAATCCAGAAACGTCTACGAGTGAAGATCGGACAAAAATAGCCGCTCTTAACCCATTTCAAAATTGGCAGTGATTGTCAAACTTTTATTACACATGATTTTAATTTTAAATATTTGTGTTCGTTGTTGCTTCAATATAGGGCTTAAATTAATGTATGCTTTTTTGGGGTAGGAATCATTTAATGACTTCTTCATCAACAATTCCTCCCTCCTGCTACACCGGTAGCAGGAGGGAGGAATTGGTGCATACGTGCTAGGACGAATTGGCGACGAATATGACCACTGACGGGTTTGCGTCAGTGGTCATATTTTAGATACATAATAACATCAACAATTCACTTGCAGATGCCACGTAAAGGTTGCCGAATTGCCGGCGGTGACCGCGCATGAACATCCATGATAGCGGTCAATACTGCTTTGATACAAATTGCATTAATGATATTCCATGTTTTGATTTGTAGTAAAATGTTCCTAAAAAGTGAAAATTTGTATTTTCTTATTATTTGCTTGGTTTTAATGGCTTTTTAAGTAGGTACCTAAATAGATTTTATAAATGTAATTCTGTGTTTGTGATTTTTGCATACTTCATTACTATTACACTTTTTTTTTACCGTTTTACACATTTGTTTCATTATTTGGGGACTTTGAATTCTCATAAAAAACTGTTTCTTAAAAAACATAATTTTGTTCCTGTCACCTTTTATCTCTCTGCAAAAGGTATAGTGGAATTCCGATTTTAATTTGAACCTTCGAACACACGTGATTCGTGGCACAACAGAAAGCGGCGCGAAAGCCGGCTATCGCTTCGCCATTGAAAGGTTTAATGATGCTTGATCATACGCTAAAATTTTTTGGTATAAGCTTGTGGATAAAACAAACTTTGAGAACCTCCAAATCTCCTAAATTTGATTTGTGGGGTAAGAACGGACAGAATAAGCCAAAAATTTTGTTGATGTCATATAAAAGAAGAGAAAAGAACGGATGCATTCTTTTCATACATCTTATGCTCCTAGCAATAGAAGTAGTATTAAATTGCTGTCCGAACTTGCCCCTTGACGGCGAAATCGTCATTACACTTTCAAAAATTGTTTCCTGATTTTACAGGCTTCCCAAACAAAAACTATTGTGTTTTAATAAATAAATTAATATTTAAATTACACTGTGATAATTCATTATCAATTTCCACCATTTCTCAAGACCGTGGTGTTTACCAAAATTGAGAAAAAAAAGTTTTTGCAACATCCTTCCAACTATTCGAAAAACCGTCCGGTGTTACCCCAACGCACCGTACATTGATCGAATGCACTTTTTTGAGCAACAAAAGCTCGTTGGATATCAGTGCTATTTCCCCATATTATAAGCGCAGAGCGCAGTAGCGATTCTACATTATGCACGATAGGTCATAATAGCCGTTGTCAAGCTCGCTACGTTTTTTATGTGTTTAGAGCGTATATGTCGCCGGAAAATAACAAGATTCGTAAGTTTATCAATCTACTAGGAAGTTTATAAACTTCCGTAGGATTCTAAACGGGAGATAAATTGTAATATTTTACGTCCACATTTTCGTAAATTTATCAATTTCCGACGTCATACGGTAAATTTATAAACTAACGGATATCTATTCGTAAGATTTTATATGGTTCGACCAATCACAGAAACTCTTTTAAATATACGCATCTTTGAAATACGTAAAATAACACACTGCTCTCTGATTGGTCAACGTTCATAGTTTATGTTCCGTGGCGAACAATGGCGGCCGCGAGGAAGGAGAAGTGACACGTGACAGTCAACCAATCAGATCGCGCGTAGCGTTTGGTTACTGCTTACTTATTATTTTACGAATTAGTTCAGAAAGTTTATCAATTTACGAAAATGTGGACGTAAAATATTACAATTTATCTCCCGTTTAGAATCCTACGGAAGTTTATAAACTTCCTAGTAGATTGATAAACTTACGGATCTTGTTATTTTCCGGTGACATATACAAATTTATTAAACTCTTTGAAACATTGTCTACCAGCTCTTTCCAGTTCAAATTGTTATTTAGGTCTTACTTGTACCTAACCTTTGAACAACGAACTACCTACTTAATTACTTTTTTTTTTTATTCCTTTGATTGCCTAATGTAGGTACCACGACGTTGATTGATGTGTCATATCCATACTTATATTATAAATGCGAAAGTAACTCTGTCTGTCTGTCTGTGTGTTACGCTTTCACAACTCAACCGCTGAACTGATTTGGATGAATTTTGGTATGGAGATAATAGGATAGGTTGAGTCCTGGGGTAGGACATAGGCTACTTTTACGGGATCGAAATTCGAATATCGCGAATTCGAACTCGCGATATACGAGTTCCTCGCGGACGAAGTCGCGGGCAGAATCTAGTAATAGATAATACTTAGTACAAGTTGCAACTATTTCTCTAGGCCTATATTAATTTACATTGTTAGTTCTTTTAGGTGACTATACTTAGTTTATTATTTATTTTAGATGTCTGATGGTGATGGGAAAAAGAAACTTTCTGGTGCACAGAGTCGAAAAAGAAAGCTGGAGAAGGAAGTGTCTCTGAAAAAGAATACCAGTTAAAAAGTTAGTACAATTAAAAAGTTTTTTGTGCGACCCGGTCCATCCTCGGACGAACACCTGTCTTTGTCATCGGTAGCTGAAGAAGACGAAGGACCTCCTAGTACCGAAGCGTCCCCGGAGAATATATTTCGAGAAGATATTATGAATGATCTCGCTTTATGGCCACAGGTGTTATCCTATAAACAGATAATATTTTTGATGGAGCGTGGGCCAGTACAGGTAAAATTGAGTTCATATCCTTCGAATAGTTCGAAAAGATCTTTTTCAAATGCCTATTATACTAAAAAGATGTTAAATAATGAAACCGTTTTAAGAAACTGGCTGGTTTACTCTAAGTCAACTGATTCTGTTTATTGTTTTTATTGTAAACTTTTTCATGCTGATGTGACTCAGACTCCTTTTAATAGTGAAATAGGTTACAAAGATTGGCAGCATTTGTCTACTGCTATAGAACGTCATGGAAAGAGCTTAGGGCACCTATCATGTCTTAAGAAACAAATTACATTAAAAACTGTTATTTTAAAAGAAAAGTCGGTAGATTTCTTACACCAAAGTGAAATAGATCGGGAAAAAAAACGTTGCGTTGCAGTTCTCGAACGAATAATCAACATAATTCATTTTTTAGCGAGGCAATGTCTGGCTTTTTGGGGACAATCTCAAAAAATTTACGATTCTGATAATGGTAATTTTTTAAAGCTGGTTGAATATACCTCTAACTTCGATAATGTGCTTGCGGAACACATTGCTCTTATTCAAAAATCTGAGTCACGGATGGCTCATTATCTTGGACATAATATTCAGAATGAAATAATACAATTATTGGGAGAAAGAATAAAGAAAACTATAGTTTCGGAATTGAAACAATCTAAATATTTTTCCATTGTTTTGGATTCCACTCCAGATATTGCACACGAAGAACAAATATCGGTTGTAGTACATACGGTACGTTCTTTTAAATGCGAGCAACAACAAGGCTGAAGTAAAAGAACACTTTCTGGGTTTTTTTCCGATTACAGACACTACTGGCCTGGGCTTAACTCAATTTTTGTTAGATTGTTTAATCTCAAACGAAATTGACATACAGGATATGCGTGGTCAAGGTTATGATAATGGTGCAAACATGAAAGGGAAAAATATAGGTCTACAAAAACGAATTTTAGATTTAAGCCCGCGCGCATTTTATGTACCTTGTGCGGCACACAGCCTAAATTTGGTAGTGAATGACGCTGCTAAAAGTTCATTAGAAATTGTCAATTTCTTTTCAATTGTGCAGGAAATTTATGTTTTTTTTTCTGCGTCAACAGCACGTTGGCAAATACTTGCTAAAGAAGTGCCAACTTTAAGCCTAAAACCCCTCTCCAATACTCGATGGGAGAGCAGGGTAGAAGCAGTAAAAGCTCTACGTATTGAACTGGGAAAAGTGTATGATGCCTTGTTTACAATATATTCCGAAAGAAGCAAAGATGCGGAGTCGAGAAATATGGCAAATTCATTACTGGCAAAAATTAAGTCGTTTAAATTCATCTGCTCTCTGCTTATTTGGTTTGAAATTTTAAGCAAAATAAATATAGTTAGCAAGGCCTTACAAAAGTCAGACGTTGTATTGTTAGAAGCGGTGAAAATGATTGATAATGCGAAAATAAGTTTGTCTGAATTCCGTAATGAGTCCGCTTTTGAGGAGCTTCTTAACAGGGCGAAAACTGTAGCTGAAGAAGTCGACGTAATAGTAGAATTTCCCTCACCTGCACGACCTCGCGCTCGTAAAAGGTTTTTTAATTATGAGGCGGAAGATGAACCGATAATAGACGCGAAAACCCATATTTTTTTTCAATTTAACTAATGTAGCTATACCACATGGAGGGAAAGTACCTTAAATCTTGTAGATAGAACATTTTACTGAAAGAAGACATTATTTGAATTTTAATAACAATTTAAATTGCATTCATAGATTTTCAAATAATTAAATGGTTGGGCCGGGAATCGAACTTGTTCCACGAGAAAAAATAATCACCTTGTAGTTTTATCATACCGATCGAAAGGTTTCATCATAAGGATTATTTTTAGCTAAATAACATAGTGTCACAAATAAAAGGAAGACCGTGAAATTTAACATTTGATGTAAAATTTTGTTCAGAAAAGTTAAAAGCTTACATTGCCGTAAGGACATACAATTGACAATCATAACTACTTATTACTAATTAATCTACCCACTTGAGTAGTACGCATCATTTAAATAAATAAATATCCACCACAACAAGACAAAAAAATCGTCAGGGAACGAAATAATCAAAAGTTATCACTTTGTAGTCAAGAAGAAGGGACTGGTTTTGAGCATTTGAAAACTTTACTAATTTTGCATTAAAAATGTTAAAATTCATGGTCTTTCTTTTATTTTTGACACTATGTTGTTTAGCAATAAATAATCCTTGCGATGAAGCCTTTCGATCGGTAGGATAAAACTACAGGCTGATTAATTTTCTCGAGTAACAGGTTCGATTCCCGGTTCAACTATGTAATTATTAAAATATCTTTGAAAGCAGTTTAAAATGTTTTCAAAATTCAAATAATGTCTTCATTCAGTAAAATGTTCTATCTACAATATTTAAGGTACTTTCCTTCCATGTGGCATTGCCGTGGGACACCCTGTATATTGATAATATTTTTTTTTTGGAAAACATGAAGAAATATGCAATAAAATAAATACTTCCGCCTATGCTCTGTACAAATTAACTAAAGTCGTCAATCGTGAAGCTGTGTTAAACGCTTATTACGGGTACGTTGTGTCGATCTTCAGATATGCAGTCATATATTATGCCGTGTTTAGAGCTCTGAAAAAGTGTGTTCGAGAAATATGTGGAGTTAATTCAACTTCAAGTTGCAAACCATACTTTAAAAAACCAAAACTCATCGACCTTTCCATCGCTTTAAATACCTATTTGAAGTTTTAATCTTTGTAAGGACTAACACAGATTTATACACAACTGCTTTTAAAAGTAACTGTAGGAAACTACGTGACAAAAATAGGTTAGAACTTGAGGTATCTAAGAAAAAACAGCTCTCATGAATTAAAGTTTTCTTTGCATGGCACAATTGTTATATAATCCTTATGTTACCAGATAATGTCAAATTAATAAATTGTAAATAAATTCAAAAGGACTGTACGCAGATTTCTTATTGACAAATGTAACTATTCAGTAACGGACTTCTTACTTGACAACATTTATATACATATTTATATTCTTTCAATTTAAAAAATGTGACTGATAAATAATATGTATTGAAATGAATGTGTTAACCTAATTTATAGTTTTTATTTTCTATTACCTATATAAATATAAAACTAATCATAGTGACTAGTAATAAATGATAAATAAATGATAAGGAAATTTAAAACATATATTAAGAATAAATTATGTCAACTAGCATATTATAAATTGGAAGATTACATTCAAGATAAAAATGCTTGGAAGCATGCTGGTCCAGCTCCATAGGATATTTCATCCACAGTGTAGACAAAACCAAACTGGTGGCTAATTAAAACTGATAATGATTAACTACTTTTACTTTTACAATTATAAATTAGACACAATTCTTTTTTCTAATAGTTGGAAGCGCTGGCTCACACATTATTTTTCATTTTTTGAGGAAGGTAATTTATTTGTAAATGTGTTACACTAAATGTTCGTGAACTCGATTAGCTTCCATTTCCTAATTAATTTTAATTTTTATTATGTTTATATACTCTTTTGACGGAAATGGTTTTGACATTATATACATTCTTCTCTTCACATTTAACAATGTACAATTAATAATATTGTAACAACATTATTTGAAAAGAGTAAGTATGGAGTTTCTTGCCCATTCTTCTCCATACGTAACAACATTTCCGAATGGGCGGTAGATTCACTTTTGTTTATAAGTATGACGTTTCAAAGTGCCTTTTTTGGCCTAATGGAAATAAATGTTTTGACTTTGACTTTGATAAATACAAACTCCATATTTGTATGACTAGGTACCTATAGGCCAAATGAAGAAAATCATTACTTACTGTAACATAACATCTTATTGAACGTACCTTCATTTTGACAAATAAAATGATTTGATTTGTTATTTTCTTATTCATATATAACCCCTTCCTAAAAAACGCTTCCCGACATCATTTAAAATTGCACCTTTTGTATCCGAATTTCTTTTTGAAAATATAACTGTTAGTATTCCATTTTGACCCCGCTCCTACTACACTAGAGGGCGCCATGGTACTGATCGCACACGGGCGCCACAAGGGCTAGAGACGGCTCTGTTAAAACAGGCTGCGTTGAGGATACACAGCGTGCACTGGCACAACACAACGGGCCAGAAGCATGCTCAACTATTCCTCAACGACATAGATAATGGCTGGACCCGAAAACTATGGAGGTACAGCAGACCACAGCTCCGAGCAATCACAGGAGTCTTCACGGGGCACTACGCTACCAACAAACAGCTCCAAAACATGGGACTAGCAAGCGACCCGACTTGCAAGCTCTATAGAGAAGCAGAAGAGTCTATATATGCTACACCTGCTGTGTGATTGCGCAGCACTAGGCTCCAAAAGATTAGGGTATCTGGGCCAACCATTCCCAAGACCAGAGGACTACAGGCTCAGCCCCATCAAGGCCATACTGGGACTAATGAAGGAGGTGCACAGAAGGCTAGGGGTTGAGTAAAAGGAGGGGTATAGCACAAAAGATCCAAAAGGGTCGAAGTGCTACGGCTTGAGCCGGCCCCACAAAAAGATAAGATAAGATAAGATCCTAAAAGAAGACAGACTAAGTATTATGTAAGTCTGCTTTTCATAGAATTTGATTACAACTCAAAAGTATTATAAATTGATGCCATATAATGTTGTAGTTATAAGAATTTATTGATTTGCGTTACCTTTTTATAAGAAGTTGATTTTAAGAGAACAAAATAAATGATAATGACAATTTATTTCATTCTAAACGTCTAAGTCATAAACCTAAATAACTCCAGGAGCAACGTCACAATTTAGGACACTTGTTTTGTTATGTCTTTTATTATATTTTTTTTTGTAATAAAATATAAAAAATAATGTAAAACAATAGCCAACTAAATAAACTTTCAATTATGTAAAGATTTCAAACCTACTATAAATAGTTATCCAGAAATAAGGAATAATATGCGAAAAAAAACTTAAGTCTTCTCCTGTAAAATGACAAAATGACCCGTTGTGTCTTTGTTGCTAGAAGTTCAGAACGAGAAGTCTTTGATTCTCATAACAACTGCCAAATGGATTTACCACTTTTGCTTCTAAAAAAACACATACGTATACCAGACATATTATATAAATGAGGTACCATTCACTCCAGCTTGTAGACAATATGAAAGAGTTACTGTGCCCATAAATTGTTAGGTGAGATATGTCACAAGAAACAGGACAATATAAATAAATATAAAAATCCTTGGACAACTCACACACGGTCATCTGATCCCAAACTAAGCAGAGCTTGTACAATGGTAACCAGAAAACTGATAAACATACTTATATATTTTTTAAATATATATGTATATTATAGATAAATTACACCCAGATACAGAACAAACAATCATGCTCATCACACAGTTTTTCCTGGGTGGGAATCGAACCAATGACAAGTAATACCTGACAACACAATTTCAAGAATTACAATCTCAACTTCCTAATCATTTTCACCACCAAACGTTTTATTTAATTTTATAACAATTATTACTGCATCAACCAACAGAGACAACCTGCTGATCTGACTAACCGCAAATAAATTCGACCCTTCCGAGATAATAATAAAGACCAGGTTTTGAACACAATCAAAGAAAATCAGACGAGCCACTAACCAAATTAGGTAAGTAACATGTAAGAATTTAAGAACACTTTAAAACAAAACTTTGTGCATCTGTTTTGTACATCGCTGTAGATTTTCAACTAATTGCAAAACAAGTAGCCAGATTAGACAACAGTTTCTAATCTGAGCGTGGCGTAATGTGGCCACGGCCAACAAACTATACCGACATTTTGTGTCGTCAACCAACATTTTCGTAAAAAACCTATAGAAAGTAATACTAATCAACAAAATTCTCTGAATAAAATAAACTGATATCACTACTAATTTCCATTTACATATTATAAAAACCACTATAAAAATAAACAGACAATTCGCTTTTTAGGTTTGCTGGCAGCTGTTCACTCACTCACAGTCAGTCACAGACACAGAACATAATTATGGTCACGACACAGAGTTAATACATAATGGTCAGTCAACTTCAACTTCAACTCCATTTCGTCAGTCACAGAGTATATACATTGTATTAAACTGAAAGTTTGATTTGTCAATTTGTCACTGTGACCATAGATTAAATATAAATACAATACAATAAATATATGAATCTATGGCTTGGATAAAATAAAGATATTTTTTGTTTGACGTTTGCACTTTCAGTGTGAGCATCTTATAAATCGCAAATCTGCCAAATAGTGAGAAAGGAGGTGTTTCTTTTTCCCTACAACTTTGGCCCAGGCGTGTACCTCAAAAAAAAAGTATCAAAATACGTGAAAAAAATCGTAGAATCTGAAAAAAAAATATTGGATTTATTTGCACATTTGTACCACCTGAAATAATGTCGATCGAAGATGTTAAAAACTTGCAACCCAAGAATTTCAGTCTGGCAATGTCATGATTTACTCCTTCGATAATGCGTTTCGTTGCTTCATTGTATTAACCTAAAAATGTATTATTAAGGATTTTTTCTGTGTTACAGATAGTATTTTTTTCTAGTTGCATTTGTCGTAAATTATTGTAGAAAAAAGTATTTCCAAAAATACTTTTATTTCACAATTCATATCATTTTTTGCGTTTGGTTATCTACCGGACAAAAAGACAGGGCTCCAAATCAGGGCCGATAGTTTTATTCTGCTGTCAGTTGTAATTCAAAAAACAAAAAAAAACAAAAAAACAAAAAACAACAGAATAAGGTTCGTCGGGCATCTAACGGTTAACAGCTGTCAACGCAAAACGTTTCTTTTTACGCAGTAACGACGCGATGCAGCTTTTTTTTTTCATAATTATTCTTTTATTTCTAAATCTACGTGATATTAAAGGATTTTAAATACTGCTAAAAACACAAATTATTGGGAGGAATTTTATTAGTAACTAGCTGCTGTCCCCTGCGGTTTCACCCGCATTTTTCGTTACTGCTCCGCTCCCCTGGATCGTAGCGTGATGGTATATAGCCTATAGCATTCCTCGATAAATGGGCTATCTAACACTGAAAGAATTTTTCAAATCGGACCAGTAGTTCCAGAGATTACCCCCTACATACAAACTTACAAACATACAAACTTACAAACTTACAAATTTTACCTCTTTATAATATTAGTATATTAGTATAGTTAAAGAAGTATAGATTTGTACCCACCTCCTTTCAATGTTGTCATTACGTAAAATTTTGCCGAAATATGAGATCAAGATAAGATATGAGAGTGGTGGGCGATTATGAATGATCGGCATAATCGATTTATTTTGTATTACTAATGTTGATAATCGATTATGGAATTAGTAACTAATATGTTTTCATAATCGAATGATGTTACTAATTAGTACTACTAATCCTGTTTTATGAAGTCGAGAGCTCCGTGACATTAGTTTAGTAGTAGTAGGAGGAATACCTATACTATAGAATATAGATAGACATTGTGGTTTGGTTTGTTTTGGTTGTGGGTTTTTGGTACTTTTAGTGGATTTATTGAGCAGTAAATTTACCGGGTTTTAAAAGATAGTTTGTTTTAGCCTTTTACGTAACACTTTTCGCTCGCTTTATAGCTTATTCAAATAACCTAAATAAAGAAATAAATGTTTATTTTCTTTCGTGTACCTAGTATGAATTAATTGACTGTTTTCTGTTTTGTTTTTATTCAAAACAAATATTTAAACAACCTACAAATCATTTTTCTCTATCAAAGAAAGAAGTTTAATCAGGTACGACAATATACAAGACGCAGTATGAGTAGTACACTATTATCAAACCGCAATGTGTTGTCGTTGTCCCCTTCCCACGCGACGACTGTGCCGTGCGTGCGTGGCTGAAGTGAATACTCTAACTTCATATTAGTAGTAGCTTAGTATTAGTAACTACTAATTGTCATAATCGAGATATCTCGAGACATTTCCATAATCGAATGATTTCATTAGTATATCTCATAATCGCCCACCGCTAATTATTTGAGACCAAAACCGTGAGATGTTCCGTTGCAACAACTACTTATTACATTCATGTACTGAGTTGCGTATCATAATCCTTATTAAAGGTGAACGCAGACTTGGCCGCACCGCACGCGCCGCAGTCTTCGCATTCGAATTCTTTATATGAAGTTCTATGCCACCTCGCACACCTACCCGCGTCGCAGTTGCCGCAGACCCTCAAACGACAACAAAGAAAATGCGATGACTGCGGGGACTGCGGCGCGTGCGGTGCGGCCAAGTCTGCGTTCACCTTAAAGCCGGGTCTCCACTAGGCAACATTTGGCGCGCGACACGTGACGCTCAACATGTACGGCAACGCTGCCCAACAGCACGCGACGTTGCTAGCTGGCGCGCAACAAGACGCGCGGCTTGTTGTTTGTTTAAAGCGCATTGTTAGTTGAGCATCAATAAGGGTTTTTGCGTTCTTACATTTTGTTTGTTTTGTAGGTATTTTTAACCCACCAACGTGTTTTTTTTTCTTTTTGATGCATTTTTCGATGAAATTATAACCAGTGCCGCTAAAATCAACACAAGTTCCTCTGGCGACATGTTGGCGACGACTGGAGATGTGTAGACAGACAACGTTGTTCAACAAAAGTTCCGCGCTGACTTTCAACATGTTGGGCAACTTGTTGTGCAACATGTTGCGCGTCAATTGTTGCCTAGTGGAGACCCGGCTTAAGAGTGCAAAATTATTTTTATCGTAAGTATTATTTAAGTTACGAGTCCAGGTTTTCACACGATGTTTTCCTTCACTGATGTCTGTGACGTCCAACTTTAAAAATTATATAAAATTCTTTTTAAAAGGGAGAGGATACCTCACAGGGCATCAAAGAACTAATTAATCATCTGATTAATTTTATTTATTTAACTAGTTGCAATTTTATTATCAAGTTATGGGAAAAATAGAACTGAGGTATGGTAACACTTTGAAAAACAAGTTATAGGTTATGTAGATAAAAATCTAAACGATATCGCTAGAAAATGTCCTTAATTTTGATCGAAAGCTATGTAATTACATACACACAAATGTATTTATTCAATCAATGCACAATAACTTGTAATATTTGCATCCTTACGAGTGAAAAGTAACATTCCTATCTTGCTTTCTTTCTGTGCGGCTTTTGCAGCCTAAAATAGTGCATCCTCCCATTTCATAGCACAGAAAAAGCACTAAACACTTAACTACTGGAGAGTCAATTTCTCAAATATACATTAAAACTATTGGTTTAATTACCGAAATTATTATAAAATTGTAAAAACTAAAACGAGCCGACCATTCAATGACAGTGACATCCCTTTGTGTTCGAGTTAAAATCGAACACTTAGCGAAAATGCATATTTGCATCGAATGCAAATATGCACCTTCGCTCGTTTACCAAAATGCAGACCAGTTCGCGTTCAGATCTCGTCAGAGACACTCGTACTCAATACCATTACCATTATTACCATTTTTACCATTTGACCATTTTTATACCTTTTTTACTCGTGTAACTAAGTGTTGTAATGATTAAGAGTAATATAGTTATTTTCTTAGCTATTTGAGACTTTAACTTACCATCCGAACCATACCCTAATACAAATAAACGAAAGGAGTGTTAGGTCACCATAGCGCCGAGCACTACTTTTTACATGGTCCTTCGAGCAATTTTTACCAGTGAATACAAAGTGATACAGTGACCTGCGAACCAGAAGATCGCTGCAGATTGGAGAATCTTCGATTGCAGAGACGGTTGGTTGGAGCTATAAGGTCAGATCAAACCATTTTCTTATACTAACCATTACCAAATAAATTCTTACCAATTCAATTATGGATTCCGATAGTCTGTTCATTAACCAAACGGAGCTTTATGAAATCCTGAGTAAGTTTTTAACCAACATAAAGAAAGATGGATCCGAGAGGAAGACCGTTGATAATTATAAACGCAAGGCTCAAATGTTGGAAGCATACTGGCACGATTATCAAGAAAACCATAAGAAAATGTGTGAGTTTGCGAATTTTGACCACGTTTACTTCAAAAAAGGTTGTTTTGAAACTGCTCAAGAAGTTTATTTGAACATTATGGAGATTATCGATAGAACCATGAGGCAGTTAGGCGCGAAGCAGCTGAAAGATGAAAGCCCCCGTAGAGCCGAATCGGAACAGGTACAACCATTACCAAGCAACCGGGCTATGCAGCAGCCAAGCGCGGAGTATAGTCGACACGAAGCTGAGGCAGCACAGCCACAACCAGGTACGTCGTCTCACAATGAGAGGTTCCCACAGCGAGAGCATGTGCTGTATAAGAACCTAGGATCCAGTATGCTGAACGGGCTAATAAAGAAGCAGAATATCAACTTCAAGGCTTTCATGAGAACCGTGAGTAATATCCAAGTCGACAAGTTCGAAAATCAATGGCAATTTGAGAACGCTTTAAAGTCATTGGATAGCCGATGGGGTGAGATCGACAAGCTTCATTGGGAAATCGAAGGAGAAGATGGAGGTGACGATATCACGTACCAAATTGAATTCTGCAAGCACGAGGAAAAGTACAGTGAGTTGACAAACGAAATCAACAAGAAGATGTGGGCAGTGAAGCATTGCGAAAAGTCAGCTCCGAAAATGGACATCCCCGTGTTCAACGGGACTTACAACCAATGGGTTCCATTTAAAGACTTGTTCAGCGAAGCCGTCGACAAAAACCCGTCAATGTCTAATGCACAAAAGATGCAGTTTTTGAAGAGTAAGGTGACTGGAGAAGCAGAGCGTCTGATTCACCATTTACAGATTAGCTCTGAGAATTACCATGTATGTTGGGAGATTTTGAACCACAGGTATGGTAATAAAAAAATAATCTTTACGTCTCATATCAACATACTGCTCGGGCTCCCCAACATACAATATCAGTCGCTAGCCACTATAAAGAAGCTGCATGACGTAACCAAGGAGACGCTGCACGCTATACAGAATCTGGGAGTAGATATTACGACTTGGGATCCACTTTTAGTGCACTTACTAGCGCAGAAACTTGATGACGGTACCTTCACCGAATATATAGAATCAGTCAAGAATCCGAGAGAGCTACCCGAGCTGCAGGAGTTCCTGGAGTTTTTGGAGACGAAATTTACAGCTCTAGAAGCGTCTCGGCGCAAGCAAGAACCAGCTAACCAAAAAACCACGCCGCATCCATCAAGCAAAAACCATAACCATAACCAGAAGAAAAGTTTTTATCGTAATAACCATATATCAGGCAACAAAGACATTTCCAAGTCTAGAATGAATGCGTTACACGTGTCGCGGTCATTAACCTGTGCATTGTGCAACTCAGAACACGGGTTGTGGCGTTGCCCTGAATTTTTGCAAATGACGCACGACCAAAAGGCAAACAAAATTGAGAAATTAAATTACTGTCAAAACTGTCTATGCAGTCATAACAACAAACCATGTCAATCGAGCAAACGATGTCGCAAATGCTTAGGTGCACACAATACTTTACTTCACGAAGCATTGGAAAAGCAAAGTCCAACTGCGTCAGCAGATGAAACATCTAACAAGAGTGTTGCAACCAAAAGAAATACAACTAGGTCGGCTCATGTGTCTTGGGATGATATGTCCGAAGTACTTTTATCCACTGCGATCGTAAAAGTAAAGGCAATCGATGGAACGCAGCACAAGATGAGAGCCTTAATTGACCAGGGTTCTCAACTGTCGTTAATCACCGAAAGTGCAGCGCAAGAGTTGGGATTAAAAAGGGACCATTTCAAAGGTCAAATTTACGGTGTCGGCGAAAAAGAAAACAACGCGAAAGGAATGTTACAAGTAACGCTACAATCAGCAAATAGCGAATTTACTTGCGACACGAACGTTATCATTATGAACAACTTAATCAAGCGACTGCCGAACAACACATTTACCAAACCAACAACATGGAACCATATCCAAGGAATACAATTGGCCGATCCGGAGTTTCATATTAGCAGACCAGTAGACATGCTTCTAGGTGCAGATGTCTATAGCAAGATAATGTTAGGAGGAATCCTAAGAGGAGACAACGACAAACAACCAATCGCTCAACAGACACAACTAGGATGGCTACTCTGTGGATCCATGAAAACTCATTACCAATGCAATGTAATTCTGAATAATACAGAAGACCTTCTGAAATATTGGGAGAACGAAGACATAAACCAGAAGATAGAGATGTCCAACGACGACCATGACTGTCTGCAGTTCTTCAACAAAACCACTAAGAGGCTTGACAACGGGAGGTATGAAGTCCGATTACCGCTTAAGCCAGAACACAAAGAAAAATTAGGTCAAACCAAACCACAGGCGTTAGCTCAATTTCGGAACTTAGAGAAGAAGTTTGAGAAGAACAGCGAGCTAAAATCAGATTACAAAAAATTCATGGACGAATATTTTGCATTAAACCATATGATACCATGCAGCAATAACCAGGTGCCCGAATGTTACTTACCACACCACGCAGTCATTCGGGCAGAGTCTACCACTACCAAGCTGAGAGTAGTTTTCAATGCCTCGGCAAAGTCTTCATCAGGGTACAGTCTAAACGACGTCATGTACAGGGGTCCAAACATACAGAAGGATCTTCAAGAGCTTATCTTGAAATGGAGACAATTTCAATTTGTGTACACTTCTGACATTGAGAAGATGTACAGAATGATCCGAGTACATTGTGAAGATCAAGCGTACCAAAAGGTGCTTTGGCGAGAGTCAAACAATCATCCCATACAAGCATTTCAACTCACCACGCTAACATACGGAACCAAACCAGCCGGTTTCTTAGCGATGATGTGTTTAAAGCAGCTAGCATCTGATGAGAGGCAAAAGTTTCCGGACGCAGCAAAAGAACTGGAAGAGAGCTTCTACATGGATGATTTTTGCGGAGGCCGTCATTCAATGGAAGCAGCAAATAAACTCAAATCAGATCTTATCAAATTATGCCGACTGGGAGGATTTAACCTAAGAAAATGGACTTCAAACAAACCAGAGCTATTAACCGATCTAGAAAGAGAGCAATGTGACCAGTCAACATACGAGTTCAAGCAAAATGACTCTACCAAAACATTGGGCCTCCGTTGGAACCCACAGAAAGATAATTTCACCTTTAACTCGAAAATAGAACCTGAATCACCTACAATTATAACCAAAAGAGCTCTACTTTCCGATGTTTCTAAGCTGTTTGATCCGCTAGGGTGGTTAACCCCCTTGAGCACTACCATGAAACTCCTGTTCCAAAATGTCTGGTTGGCAAACATAAAATGGGATGACGCCCTACCAGAGGAAATAAAATCCGAATGGGCTAAACTAAAACAAGAGCTTCCAGAAATAAATAGCATAGAAGTCAACAGATGGTTAGGAATGGGAAAACACCAAAATATAGAATTATACGGGTTCTGCGACGCCTCCAACAAAGCATACGCGTGTGTAATCTACTGCAAAGTGAAGAATGACGAAAGAACAACCATAACATTAGTTGCGGGGAAGGCCAGGTTGGCACCCATAAGCAAAACTTTATCAATACCGAGGTTAGAGTTAATGGGCGCTCATCTGTTAGCACAACTAATGCAAAAAGTCAGAAGCTGTTTATCAGATTATCCTACGGTTGTCTACTGCTGGACTGATTCGACTGCAGTGCTAGGATGGATACAAGGAGATCCCGCCCGATGGAAACCATTCGTAGCAAATCGGGTAACAACAATCACAAAAACCATACCATCAAAATGTTGGCAATATGTAAAGACAACAGATAATCCAGCGGACTGTGCAAGCCGCGGTTTAACTGTCCGACAACTGAAAGACCACAAATTATGGTGGCAAGGACCAACGTGGATGCCATCATACAATAACCAAGAAAACCAGCAAACCATTTATGAGACAAATTTAGAAGTAAAGCCGTCTATTTTAAAACAAACCAATGCGGTAGTTATCGAACAATCACCGCAATCCCTGACCACCGCAATCATTAACCACTTGATCAGCAATTACAGTTCTATTACAAAAATTATACGTGTATTTGCATGGATACTGCGACTGCCGATGTTGAATAAGCAAGACCGCCGACCCTATCTCGAATTACATGAACTTCGTCGCGCTAAACAGCTGATAATAAAAAACGTTCAGCAAATAGAATTTGCAAACGATATAGAGTCATTGAAAAAACACGGAAGAGTGCACCGCAAAAGCAAGATTTTGAGTTTAAACCCAACCATAGATGAACGCGGCATGTTACGTGTGGGTGGTAGACTGGAAAACGCCCACATGAGTCCGGAGATGAAACACCCCATCATCTTACCTCACGATCATCAACTAACCACGTTACTCATCGATCAAGCTCATACACTGACCTTCCACGGCGGAGCGCGTTTAACATTAGCAAATCTACGACAACAGTACTGGATTATCGGCGGATACATGGCCACAAAAAAGTTCATAAGAAAATGTGTCACGTGCAGGAAACAAAATCCTTTGCGACAACACCAACTTATGGGAGACTTACCAGAACCAAGAGTGAATCCAGAGCAAGCTTTTCTTCACTGCGGCGTAGATTACACTGGCTTCGTAGAAGTCAAGGCAAACAAAGGACGGGGAATAAAAACCACAAAAGGGTACATTGCCGTTTTTGTATGTATGGTCACGAAAGCAGTTCATTTAGAACTCGTGTCAGACCTGAGCAGCTCTGCCTTCTTGGCAGCCCTAACCAGAATGGCAGCTAGAAAAGGAACACCACGACATATGTACAGTGACAACGGTACAAACTTTGTGGGAGCAAACAGGATGATACAGGAAGAATTCAACCAACTTCGCAAAGTGTTCAGTGAAAGTTTTATGACCGAAATAGCAGAAATGGGAATAGAATGGCACTTTAACGTGCCCAGCTGGCCTAATGCCGGTGGGCTGTGGGAGCGAGCAGTACGCAGTCTGAAACATCATCTCAAGAGAGTTATAGGTCAACAAAGGCTAACTTTCGAAGAGTACACCACATTGTTAGCTAGACTAGAAGCGTGTCTCAACTCGCGACCTCTTTGCGCGTTATCCGAGGATCCTGACGATGTAAACTTTCTTACCCCAGCTCATTTCTTATCAGGAAGACCAGGAACAACTGTAATAGAATCGGAGCAAGATGCTAGAACTAGATGGCATCTAACCAGCAAATTATTTCAAGATCTTTGGAAACGTTGGAAGACTGAATACTTGGTGCAACTCTCGTCAAGAAACAAATGGATGGAACCACGAAAAAACATCGATATTGGAGATCTAGTGGTAATTCATGATGAAAATCTACCTCCAGGAAAATGGGCTCTTGGACGAGTGGTCGACACACACCCAGGAAATGACGGTCTTATCAGAGCGGTTTCACTAAAAACCAAAAATGGAATTATAAAACGCCCTATAGTGACACTCTCAGTTTTGCCTGTAAACCAAAACAGCGCAACGACACAGGAACCAGATACAAAACCAACAACCAAATTAACAAAACGGACTAGAAAACCGAGATCAAAAATCGCAACTGTGACAACCGTCTTAATGTATCTTTTTATGTTGATTTTTCCATCTTACGGCTTACACGACGTCAAACCATTTCCAAATAACCAGACACTATACTTTGACCCTATTTCAAAGATACAACTAATCAGGGACAAATGGACATTAGTTATGTATTACGACATGGAACCTTATTGGGCAGGCATAACCACTTATAACAAAATTGCAAACTATCAAGAACGATTGTGCGCAACGATTGAAACACAAAGCCACTGTAATACGATCGTACAGCAAGCCCGACACAACTACCAGGAACTGGAGTACTACAACGAACTTTTGCTAACGCAGCATTTTGATGTCCACGCCAGACAGCGGCGCGCCGCGGGGAAGCCGCCTCGGCGCCCACGAGGCTTAATCAACGGTATCGGGTATCTAGCGAATGACTTGTTCGGTGTGTTGGACCAGCGCTTTGCTGACCAATACGAAAAGGACATTGAAACCATACATCGCAATGAAAAACACCTGTCCAATTTATTGAAAAACCAAACTTCCGTAATCGAAGCTGAGTTCAATCTTATGAAGAGAATGGAAACCACTGTAAATAAACAGCACAAATTAATAAACAAGAAGCTTATGGACTTACAAGAAAATGATAGTACCCTTCAGCGCGAAATACAAAATATTTCATACATCAATGATTTCACACTGTCAGCGATGTCTGGAAACAGCTTGCTAGAAGGATTAAGACGACTTCAAGACACGTTGCTCGATGCATTAACAGACATTTATCACGGTCAATTAAGCATACATTTGCTACCACCAACACAACTTAAGCGCGAGCTTCAGACCATATATGGCCAGATGCCAAGCGAACTCACACTACCAATCACCAATTTAGACACCGATCTTCAGTACCTTTACAAACTACTGAAGGTCAAAGCTAGAGCAACCCAAAAGTTTGTTATAATTGAAGTTACTTTTCCACTAGTATCCACAGAATATTTCAAATTGTACAAGATAATACCTGTACCGCATCAAACGAACACCATTAAGACCACAATCATACCAGTCTCGGAATACGTAGCTGTCAACCTAAAGAAGGATTCCTTCTTTAGCATGTCCACACATGAGCTCACGGCATGCCTACACCATGGAACATCCTTCATGTGTCAGCTGCTAAAACCAATAACTGATCTTCAAAATGACGAAAGTTTTTGCGAAAAGAACACACAAACCAACAAATGTAAAGTAGAGCGAACCAAGTGCTCAAACGTATGGCTCGAATTACATTTGACTTCTCAGCACTTTTATTTTTGTTGTGACACCTACACAATAAAAATAATATGCGGTGACCATGTTACAGTCCGTCAGCTGAGCCAAGCCGGGGTCATTGGCATAGATCAAGAATGTGTCATCAAAGGAAATGACTTCTCATTATATTCAATACGCCATCAGTCCAACCATATGAATGTTTCACCAACCATTTATATGCCTGAATTCGATCAAATTAATCACTTGGTTAACATCAAGATCCCTGACGAAAGGCAGATTGAAGACGGGAACCTAACCATATCCATGACCAATTTGGGAAAGGCGATAGAAAAACTAAAGAAAAGCGATTCAGACATAGAGGATATATCTCCGCACGATGTCCACCAATACGTAATTTGTTACGTGTTGCTGTCGATTGCTATATGCGTAGCAGCAGCCTGGTTGTGGCGGACCAGGCGATGTCGCCTATGCCGAGGAGCCGCAGCTGGAAACCGCGGTGAAAGATATCACCAGCAGCAAACCACAGTGATCACCGCGCCTCCGAAACCACCACGACACCACAGGGAAAGTTGCTGCCAACAGGAGTTTGCAGTAGCTCCGGCGATACCGAAACCAGCCAGAAGACCCGAATATATTGAAGTGCTCAGTGCCAAAGATCTAAAGGACAAAAGTGAAATCGGTTTTCGTTTACACGATTGTGCCAAACGGTGGCCTAGCGCGAAATATAGCACGATCAAACGAGGCAATACAAGTAATCGAAATATTGACGAAACCTTAGAAGACTCTATAGTGTGACATTATATCGGTGTTAATGCATTTAATTATTTAAGTAGACAAATAAGCTTTTTAACTTTAGTTACTCATAATTTTTACACTTTACCAGTTAAATTTCCTACTATATCAAATTTTATGTATATACTATAGTGTAATCTTTAGCAATCATCCCGCATTTCCTTTCGCTCTCGGGAATATGTTCGAGTTAAAATCGAACACTTAGCGAAAATGCATATTTGCATCGAATGCAAATATGCACCTTCGCTCGTTTACCAAAATGCAGACCAGTTCGCGTTCAGATCTCGTCAGAGACACTCGTACTCAATACCATTACCATTATTACCATTTTTACCATTTGACCATTTTTATACCTTTTTTACTCGTGTAACTAAGTGTTGTAATGATTAAGAGTAATATAGTTATTTTCTTAGCTATTTGAGACTTTAACTTACCATCCGAACCATACCCTAATACAAATAAACGAAAGGAGTGTTAGGTCACCATAGCGCCGAGCACTACTTTTTACACTTTGTTTGGTTAACTTTTCAATGTTCGCCAAGCGAAAACCGGCCACGCCGAACGAGACAGAGCATGTTATGCTTTGTCTCAATTTTCTTACGAAATTCGTATATATGCTTCTCACTTTCACACTTCTTTACAACCTCATGGCTACATCTAGAGGTTAATAATCTAAGGTTTGTTTGAATGACAACTGACAGCAGAATAAAACTACACTCACCGGCAAAATTAGGGGAACACAAAAAAAAGGTTGATTTTTTCTAACATTGTCGAGTAATTTTATAAATAGTTTTTGTTTGTGTGTTAATAACTTCATAACAGATTGTTTTAAGTACCACCAACTTTAATTTTAAGTGTTTTGACAAGAATTTATGGTTGTTTAAGAATTTGCTCACTTAACGTTTTGTACTCATTCTGATAAGAACTTTAGTGGATGCTGCGAATAGGGACTGTGGGTCATTTAACTGTTTACATTTGAATAGTGCACATTGTTCTGATACAAAATGAGTGATTTACCAGCAACTTCTGTGGCTAGGGCTGTAACCATGATCGAGGAAGGGCACACCTATCGCTCAGTCAGTCGCGCACTGGGTGTATCGACATCGGTGATTCATCGCGTCGTCCGACGTTATAGGGAGACTGGATCGTTCGTGCGCAGACGAGGACAGGGCAGAAAATCGAGCAACTAGCGCCTTGGATGACCGTTTCTTGGTCATGCAGACTTTACGAAATCGTCCTCAAACAGCTGTCCAGACCCGAAATCGTTTAGCAGAAGTCCGTAACGTCAACGTAAGTGAAAGGACTGTTAGAAGACGATTGAATGAAGCTGGCTTAAACTCGTACGTGCCAGCAAAGGCCCCAATACTCGAGGTAGCTCATCGTGTAGCAAGATTAGCATTCGCTCGAGAGCACCAAGATTGGACTAATGAGTGGGGCCGTGTTTTGTTCAGTTACGAAAGCCGATTTTGTGTAGATTTCGTGGATGGGAGGGAAAGAATGTGGAGACATCGAGGGGAACGTTATCACCAAGCAAATTTCACTGGAACTGTGTCGTATGGTGGAGGGTCAGTTATGGTATGGGGTGGCATATGTTTGGGAGCCCGCACGGAGCTAGTGATCATCAGTAATGGATCGCTAACTGCACAGCGGTACAATACAGAAGTCTTAGAACCCCATGTCATGCCTTTTGCCCCATTCATAGGCGAAAATTTCATTTTCATGCATGATAACGCTCGCCCTCACACTGCGCGTATAGTGAGTGACTACCTTAATGAAGTAGGCATCGCTCAGATGAGCTGGCTAGCGCGATCACCGGATATGAACCCGATAGAACATGTCTGGGACTACCTGGGAAGAAAGGTTTGACAAAGAAATCCATCCCCTAATAATGTGGAGGAACTTAAATTAGCGTTAGTGGAAGAGTGGAACGATTTGTCCCAAGAACTCATTGATAACGTTATCCGAAGCATGGAAAATCGTGTACAGGCTTTAATTAGAGCCTGTGGCGGCAATACCCGATACTAAAACTCTTTTTTTTGTCATTTTTGAAAATGTTTACAGATTTCGCTCTTAAGGAAAAAACGTTCAATTCTCATTTTTTGTCATTTTTGTTTATTTCTTCACGTAGAAGTATTGTGTGATTCACTTTAGCGTTTATATCAGTTAGTTTGAGTGCAATTAATTATTGATTAACAAAAAAAAATATGTGCTACATTTTGTTAAGAAAAACGACCTTTTTTTGTGTTCCCCTAATTTTGCCGGTGTGTGTATCAGCCTGATTTGGAGCTCTGTCTTTTTGTCCGGTAGATAACCAAACGCAAAAAATGATATGAATTGTGAAATAAAATTATTTTTGGAAATATTTTTTTCTATAATAATTCACGACAAATGTAACTAGAAAAAAATACTATCTGTAACACAGAAAAAATCCTTAATAACACATTTTTAGGTTAATACAATGAAGCAACAAAACGCATTATCGAATGAGTAAATCATGACATTGCCAGACTGAAATTCTTGGGTTGCAAGTTTTTAACATCTTCGATCGACATTATTTCAGGTGGTACAAATGCGCAAATAAATCCAATATTTTTTTTTCAGATTCTACGATTTTTTTCACGTAATTTGATACTTTTTTTTCGAGGTACATGCCTGGGCCAAAGTTGTAGGGAAAAAGAAACACCTCCTTTATAGTGCTGTCTCATGTGCGGCCACGCGGTGGCTACATCTAGAGGTTAATAATCTAAGAAACAAACAAAAAACAACAGATTAACAGCTGTCAACGCTCTTATGAACGTTTCTTTTTACGCAGTAACGACACGAGGCAGCTTTTTTTCATATTCTTTTTTTTTTATTACATATGGGCTTGCTCTTGGTCCCAGACTAGCCCGAGGGCATAGACGGGGCCTACGATGGAGCGAGCTCACCCAAAAGATGCCTATGCACTCGTCTCTTGAATACATCCGGGTTATATGCATTTGGGAACACAGACGCCGGCAGGGAATTCCATTCTTTTGCGGTGCGCATAATAAAGGAATTCGAGAAAGGCTGCGTGCGGATACGAGGAATATCGACCAAGAAAGGGTGGTATCCCGCCGTACGTCTAGATGTCCGGTGGAGAAACGGAGACGGGGGAATGAGCTCGTGTAGCTCATGAGCACACTCACCGAAGTGCAATCTGTAAAACACCGCCAGACAGGCAACTTTACGCCGATGTGCTAGAGGTTGTAGTTGGGCCACCAGCTTCTTGTCGCCTATCAATCTCCTGGCTCTGCGTTCTACCGAGTCCAATGCGGCCAGTTGGTATTTGGCTGAGCCATCCCATAGGTGACAGCAATACTCCATACACGATCGGACTTGAGCTTTATAAAGCGTTAGAAGCTGTCCCGGCGTGAAATATCGCTTAACCTTGTTAAGGATGCCCAGCTTTTTCGCCGCAGTCAGTGCTTTGGACTCGATGAAAGTGCCGAAGTTGAGGTCAGAACTCAACTCCATGCCAAGGAGTTCTAGGGAGCCGGTTACATTTACAGGTGCACCTCGGAAAGTAGGAGCCAGGTCGAATGGGCTCCGTTTAGCGGAGAACAGACACGCTTGCGTTTTGGCGGCATTGAACTGCACTAGATTGTGATGGCCCCATTGGGACACACGACTCAAGGCAAAGTTCACTCGCTCTACCATGGCCTCTCTCTGTGAACGTATATCGTCCCTACTGTCTTTTGCGCTGGCCAGATATCTCTCTACAACGGTACTGTCATCTGCGTAACCGACTATGCTAGGATTTAGCATATCGTTTATATGGAGCAGGAATAGTGTTGCAGAAAGGACAGACCCTTGAGGAACTCCGGCATCAATGGCCATAAGGTCCGAAGAGCAGCCGTCAATGACCACTCTGATCGACCGTCCCGTCAAGAAGTCTGATACCCAGCTTCAAAAGTCAGCCGGGATGCCAAAAGCAGGAAGCTTGCTAAGGAGACTAGCGTGCCAAACCCTGTCAAAAGCCTTTGAGATGTCGAGCGAAACGGCAAGGGCTTCGCCGTTTTTCTCAATGGCTTCGCCACAGCAATGTGTAACATACACTAGAAGATCTCCAGTAGACCGACCACGGCGAAAGCCATATTGCTGGTCACTGAGTAGATTGTTGTCTTCTAGGTATGCCAACAGTTTGTTATTTAGAACCCTTTCCGTGACTTTACAGAGCATGGAGGTGATGGCGATTGGTCGGTAGTTACAGGGATCGGCGCGGCTGCCCTTTTTGGGCACTGGCTGCACATTAGCCAGCTTCCAGGATTTTGGCACCGTTCTAGTTTGGAGAGAGAGGCGGTATAGACGTGTCAATACAGGCGACAACTCAGGCGCACACTGCTTAAGTACTCGCGCAGGTATTCCATCTGGTCCGCTGGCTTTATTTACGTCTAAATTCAGCAGAACCCTCCGTACCTCTTTTTGGTGAACAGCAATATCCTTCATTGAGGAATCGCAATGAGGTATAGTAGGTGGTTGATGGAGGCTTGCATCAAGACGCGAGTTGCTCGCAAATAGGGAAGCAAACAGGTTCGCTTTCTCTATTGCGGAGTGGGCCAGCGTACCGTCGGGTTTCTGCAACGGTGGAAATGTGGGACGGCAGAAGTTGGATTCGACCGCTTTGGATAGGGACCAAAATTGCTTGCTACCAGGAGGGTAGGACGCAAGTCTGGCCCCTATTCGACTGATATGGTCAAATCGAGCCTTCCGAATCACCTTTTTGCAGGACTTGGCGGCAGTATTATAGGCTTTTTTCTTCCTACGAACCCTCTGGGCCCTTGCTTTTATTTCTAAATCTACGTGATATTAAAGGAATTTAAATACTGCTAAAAACACAAATTATTGGGAGGAATTTTATTAGTAATTTGTACCTCGGTACAGGTTTGGGCCAGAAAAGAAACACCTCCTTTTAAATGACCTCCTCATTTAAAATTTCAACGAATATCTTCTGAGGTATTCACAGTTTTAATATTACTCTGCAGCAATATAAACGACTAGCTTTTGCCCGCGGCTTCGCTCGCGTTAGAAAGAGACAAAAAGTAGCCTATGTTACTTTCCATCCCTTCAACTATCTCCGCTTAAAAAATCACGTTATTTAGTCGCTCCGTTTTGCCGTGAAAGAAAGACAAACATACAGACGGACACACTTTCCCATTTATAATACCCTTTTCTTGACAATGTATCTTGTAAGACACATCGTTTTTTAAAAAAATACGTCTTGTTTATAGTGCATGTAAAACGTAACGTTTACCTTTATTCCTTTAAAGTATACGTTTCTGTACGCATATTAGTGACAAGATGACAGTTTACGTCAAGTGTTTTTTCAAAATTTGTCAAAATGGCGAACCGGTTGAGTGCAATTCCACGGAAGAAGGTAATAATTTATTATTTTTAATAGTTTTTCTTTAAAATTTGCATGAGAAATTGGTGTTATAATATTTGATATGTGTTTACTTACGCTGGAAATTAATCAAACATGAGAAATAATTACGCTTGGCTACGCTATTTAACAAATAAAGTGAATGTATCCTACAGGATACGTTGCCAAATGTACTAAGATTCTTTGTACAAGGTTAGCGTATCTTATGGGATACATTGCCAAATGTGCTAAGATTATTATTACAATTATTTTTTTCAACTTGGTTTGGAGATATGGCTTGCTTGTGTATTGTATGCTTGGCATGAGTGTGAGATTGGGTTTTTTATTTCAGGAAGGGTCGCAACCATTTTTTTCCAGAACAAAAAGTATGTTCTAGTTCCAAAACCACGTAAATAATCAGACGACGATGAATTTGAAACCGAAGATGATCTTTGCCTTCTTCTAAAGAAAACTTGAATTTGCTATCTGATGAAGAAATAGGAGATGTACAAGATGCTGTTACTCAGTCTCCTTTGCTGCCTTTGCCTATGCTATCTTCGCCCATGCTGCCTTCACCAATAAAATAAATAAATAAATAATAAATATCTTGGGACAAGTCACACACGGTCATCTGATCCCAAGCTAAGCAGAGCTTGTGTTATGGTAACCAGACAACTGATATACATACATACTTCATAAATACATACATATTATTCTAGATAAATTACACCCAGACACAGAACAAACAATCATGCTCATCGCATAAAGTTTGTCCTGGGTGGGAATCGAACTCACGACCTCCGGCTTAGCAGTCAGGGACCAATGCTGCCGTCGTCTTAGCCGCTTCCAGCTCGACTACCATTTTCACTGACGCAAAACGCCTCTTCTTCGCCAATTTCTTTCCCGCCATCTCCATTAATTGCATCTAACAGCCGACCAAGAAGACCCACAACAGCCGGAAGGACTGCAAGAATAGTAACACCCCGACGTATTTTACAAAAGTCTCTAAATTTTCAGTGGACTAAAAATAAATTCAACCATTTCGCCCAGATTTCAGATTAAAATCTTCCGCAACCTGAAACACCCAAAAATCCTTACGAGTATTTTACAGACGAAATTATTGATTAGGTACATAACTGAACAATCAAATTTTATGAAACAGACTTTAGAGGCCAGAGATGGTATTTGCCTTTAGTATCGCAAGTTCTGGATTTTTGTATAAATAATAGCTGGGTTTATAGACGCCATAGTTCGGGAAAGACAATGCCTGTAAAAAAGTTCAGGTACCAAATAGCACAGAGCCTCCTGAAAAAAGGCCGAGTAGATACGGTCGACAACTGTGAAGTTTCTGGACCAACTCCGTCAAAAATAATACCGGCCTGTACCTGTAGCACCACGGCCTCCACCGGATGGAAGGTACGACCAGGTCAGCCACTTTCCAATGTTTGGTTCGAAAGGGCGATGTAAACGTAGTTTTGTATCAAGGGCCAAACTACTATGATGTGCTCCAAGTGTTCGTTACGCTTGTGTTTTAAGCCAGAAAGAAATTGTTTCGTACAATTTCATACTGATAAATGATTAATTAAGCTAATAATACCTCTAATGTTTCGTAAACCTATTTTTATACATTATATTATTAAGAAAATTTCGTGTATTTTATTTCTTCAAACCTGGCAAAGTATCCTTATAGATACTAAGACAGAAGGTCATAGTTTCTTGCTAAGTTGGCAATGTATCTTCAAAGATACATATAGGATCTCATTATCTGGGTATGTGCGAATTATTTAAATATTTTTCCTAAAATTCTAGGTTAATAGTTAACAACATAATTTAAAAAAAAAACCCAAATAACATTTTAATTTTTTTGCCAAGAAAAGGGTTAAGTATGGATAGTATAGGCCGTAACAAGGCTGGCCAATGGCTTTGCAAGATATTCGAAGCTTATACATCAGAACAAGATATAATATTGTCCTATATAACAATGCGCCAAGAGCCACGGGAGCCGATCAGTAACCAAATATCTAACATAACGCGGTTACGCGGGGATCGTCCAAGGTTCTCTACGGGGCTCCGGTGTGGGCGCCCAACCGGCTACTGAAGGCGTCTAAGAAGGCCATTGGGATGGTGCATAAATACAGCAAGATCTCCTGCCTGCGTAATACTGGCGTGGGATTTGGAGGCAACAGTCCTTACACACGCGTACCACGTAGAGTGGCGCGTTAAAGTGCAACGCTGGGGCGAAACTCCGCTGCCACGGCTAATCACAGCGTGGCACACAGAGCTCCGCCGGGATCTTATGGTGGAATAGAGACTGCGACTGTCGCAACCCAGTGCTGGTCACTCCTCTTCGAGGAGTGGCTGGAATGACGCCTTGGCGCTCTTACGTATCGCCCGACACAGGTCCTCACAACACACGGAAATTTCAGGAGGTCCCTGTACCGGATTCGGGTGGAAGTGACGCCTGCGTAACATGGTGGAGCATAAGGTGGAGTCGGTGGAGGTATGCTCCACTTGGGCGAACTACCGCCGTGTCCTTGCAGAGGCGATCGGTGGGCGTGAACTCTCGCACCCGGCGCTGGTTTAGACCATGCTTCGGGGCGAGACTGAATAGGAAGCCGTCGCCTTCTTCTGCGAAGCAGACACGCTGGAGAAGAAGGCGACGGGGCCCATGAGGCAGCGTTACCGTCAAGCTTCACGGACCGGACAGAGCCTGAGGCGTACTTGTCGTGAGTCGCAAGATGACGGCCACCGTAGGCGCGGGCCTGCAGCAGGCGAGCGGTAGGTAGCTCGCCGCCCGAATAGGACCAGACCCGTGTCGACGGCGTGTCGATGCTTCTAATAGTTACCGCGGCCTTCAGAATATATAAGGGTAACCTAAGGGACATTATTGGATTTCAGTCAATAAAAGTCTGACCACTGGCGGACTAACAGGGGGGCGGTCCGCCCCGGGCCCCACAACTAAGGGGGGCCTCGGTTTGGCATTTAAAAAAAATATTCCTTGTCAACTCAGATTATGTTATTTTAAACCATTCTTCAGATCATTTACCATAATAAATAAACGGTGTAGGTACCTAATTCATCTAAATTCGTAACGCTTAAAGTTGTGAAAACTAAAGTTCTGAAACGCCTCGGCGGGTGTACCACTTCGGGATGATTCTCATTAGAGCGGGCCGTGCCTGGGCCGGGGCCCGGACGGGCCACGGTTTTAGGGATGGTTCTCATTAGAGCAGGCCGTGCCAGGGCCGGGGCGTGGACGGGCCGGGGCCCGTCCGTGCTACGCAATTTATATTACACTGAATGTATGGAACGAGCCGGGTCCGTGCAACAAACGTGGTATTGAAGTGTGTCGAGAGGGCCCCGACGGGACACGCATAATGCACTGTGTAATATAAATTGATTCATGCAAAATGTATGTAACAGATTAAGGGATGATTCACACCCCACATTCCGCAACCCCGGCTGGCGTTGGCCCTGTTGGGCCCCTTCCTGTGCTGACTTCTCTTTGAGGCGCGCGTGGAAAACTAACGCGCTGTCGACGCGGGCCTGGTCCTAGCCGGGCGGCGAGCTACCTATCGCTCGCCGTCCGCAGAACCGCGCCTACGGTGGCCGGTAGTCGTCTTGCGACTCTCGACATCTTCGCCTGGGTCTTAGTCCGGGGCGAGAGGCTCGTCGTTGCCTCTCGCGCGCCGCCGCTTCCTTCACCCGCATAAATGCTTCGCAGAAGGAGGCGACGGCATCCCATTCCGTCTCGCCCCGCAGCATGGCCTGAACCAGCGCCGGGCGCGCGAGGTCACCGCTGCCGATCGCCTCTACGAGGACACGTCGATGGTCCGCCTATGCGCGGCACACCTCCACCGTGTGCTCGACCGTCTCCTCCAGGCGGCCGTTGCTGCAGTGGTGACACCCAGGCGTCGCTTCCGCCCGAATCCGACACAGGAACGAACTGACTATGTCCGGTGAGGACCTGTGTCAAGCGAAACGTGAGAGCGCCGCGGCGCCTCTCCAGCCACTCCTCAAACGTCCCCCCTACTCAAAGACCCCTCGTCTTACCGCCGCTATTACGGCGTGCCCATCACTGGGTTGCGACAGTCGCTGTTTCCACTCCGCCATAAGATCTCGCCGGAGCTCTGTGCGCCGCGCCGCAATAACCCGCGGCAGCGGGACTTCGCCCCGGCGTTGCACATCCACGCCCCACTGGTACGTGTGTGCAAGGACTGTTGCCTCTAGATCCTACGGCGGGACGCCGGCAAGGAGGCACGCCGCCTCGCAGGGGACCGTACGATATCCCCGCACCATGCGAATTGCCATGACCCTCCGGGACGCCCTCAGAAGCCGGGCCGGAACCGTGGCTAGGTTGGGCACCCACAGCGGAGCCAGGGATCGCACGATCCCCGCGTAGAGCCTCCGGCAGGAGGCGTTTCGGCCACTGAGATTGGGCAGGAGCTGCTTGAGGGCAGCTCCAGCCTTCGCCAGTTTGGGACCCAAACGTCGGAAATGCTTCTTGAAGTTCCATCGGTTGTCGAGGACCAGTCCCAGGTACTTTATCATCGACTCGACACCGATGTGAACCTCTCCCACCGTTATCTGAGACCCCGGAGGTGGCCGGTGCCGAGGGCCATGAAAACACATGGCCTAGGACTTGTGCAGGGCCACCTCGAGTCCCAGCTGGCGGATCCTGTCCACGACTGTCGCAACACCTCTTGACATTAAGTCGGCCGCCGCCTGGAACGACCCTCCCTGCGCTAGGACTAGCGTGTCGTCAACGTAGCACACTACGCTGACACCTTCGGAAAGGTCGGCGCGCAGCACCCAGTCGTACCCGATGTCCCACAGGAGTGGCCCCCGGTCCGATCCCTGTGGAACACCGCACGACATCCCTCGCCGACTCCACACTCCCTCGCGACCGGGGTAGATTACGACCCTGACCGTCAGATAGGCCACGACCACACGACAGAGGTAGGCAGGCATCCGGTGATACCGGAGTGCCGCCCCTATGCACCCCCAAGGTAGGGTATTGAAGGCGTTGGCGATGTCAAGAGACACCGCCAAGACGACCATGCCCTGTGCCACCGCATCCGCTGTCGTGAGGGCCCGCACGCGCATGATGGCGTCTACCGTGAAGCGTCCTCTGCGAAAGGCGAACTGGCCGTCCGCCAGATCCGGTCCCACCCGCATCAGCCGTCAATAAGATATGTCTATATAGAGGAAGGAGCCATGGAGCTGTGGAAGTTCGGGAGTCGTTCTTAGGTTTCTTTTCTATGTCAGGAAAGACGGCATGTGATATCCTAAAACAGCTAGAAAAAGATGGGTTAGACATTCAACTTTGTAGAAGCTCAGGGCTACGATAATGCCGCCTCAATGTCTGGTTTTCATGGAGGAGTCCAAAAGAAAATCCGAGTTATTTACCATAAAGCATTATTTAGCCCTTGTGCAAACCATTCATTAAATCTTTGTGGTGTACATTCCTTTGCATGCATTCCTTCAAGTGTAATCTGTTTCGGCACCTTAGAAAAAATATATTCATTCTTTTCCGCTTCAACCCACAGATGGGAAATACTAATACAAAAGGTTGGGAAAACTTTGAAAAGACTGTGTGATACACGCTGGAGTGCTCATCATGATTTCGATAAAGCTGTCAGACAAAATGTAGAACAACTGGTCCTTACGACCAGGGGCCCAAAATTAAAGATCGCCCCGGGCCTCAAAAAGTCTTAGTCCGCCAGTGAGTCTGACACTCCTTCCCTCTTCAGGCGCGAGAGAAGTCATTTGATGAATTCCCGTCTATCAAAAAAAAATTACAAACTGCTTTTCGAATCAGCGTGTTCGCGACAACGTCATTGGATATGTATTGGATGCTTTTACCATGGTCAATACAGCTCTTTCACGCTTAAACAGCCCCAATTGTCTTTTTGTGTACGCTTCAGATAGTCCGAAAGAAAGTCGTGTTAGTTACAAACATAACTCAAGAACAGCAGAACCGATTTGGCTGAAAATTGGTGGGGAGGTAGCTTAGGACCAGGAGACGGACATAGAATACTTTTTATCTTCTTTATATAGTAACCAAAAATCTGATATATCGCGGGTGAAACCGCGGGGTACAGCTAGTAACAGTATATAATGAAAGAGAACATCAGTACTTGCTTAAAAAAATCTAGTTAAAATTATAGCAAACGACATAAAATTATAGGAATAGAACATAAAATAGATTTAATTAAATACAGAACCGAAAAATACCAAAACTGTTGTTTTCACCACATAATATTATATATAAATTAGAAGGAATTTCTAGATGTGTCGATAACAAAAGACAAATTTACAAAAATTTTAATCAACAAAGGTGTTAGTAAAACTTTGTTAATATTAAATGAGTTGCAAATATTTTCAATATCCAATGTGATTTACTTATTTATTTTACCTTTATTTTATTTATTTTACCTTTATTTTAACAATATTTGTCACTAAAAGTTTGTTATTAAAGTTAATGGGAGATCTTATTGAAATATTGTTTAAAAAATGGGTAATTTTCCTTCTAATCTGGCATCCCTTTATACACGCTCACATAGTTACGGCACTGCTCATTTGGTGCTTCAATTACTTTATATTTTAAGCTCCGTACGGATTTCTTTTATAAGTCCATGGCCACAGATATAACTATGGAGGTAAATCTGCCAAATTGGTAGAATCTGCTACACACTAGACGATGTTCGACCATTTGAGTTGCCCGCCATTCGTCTGAACCATGAACATATTATACATAAAAACGGAGCCCACACTTAGAATAAAAACTTGAGTCAAATAACTACCTACGTATATCTATCTCGCTCTCGGTGGGCCGATAACTCTTCTTAGTCTGATTGTGACAATGATTTGTGAATGCTGTTTAGGGTATATATTATGTTCATGTTCTGTGATGCTGTTAGACGATAAAGACGTTATTTTGAATTTTTGATAATAATATATCATTGTGATATATTATTATCAAAAAACGCATCCGAATAGGAACAAAATCAAACCTTGTAATCGTAGTGGTAAAAGTGATAGGGCTGTGAAAGATAAATTGAAAGCATCTACATAAAGAAATGTCCAGGGAAAAATATAAGAATGGCTAGTGCAACCATGTTTAGAAAGAGAGGGACTGCCCACAAAGAGCGAAATAAATAGGCTGGTTTCAAATAGGTAGGTATTAGAAGTTTCGAAGGCTTTCATACAATAAATGAAAGCAACTACTTTCGTAAAAACATTCACCTTCTGTTTTTTTTACTTATATAATTATAATACAATAAAAAAATAAAACAATTAAATCTGGTTGTAAAACAATTGCTTCTTTTATTCATCAAAATATTACTAAAGAATAATATTTTATGCATAACTAAAATATCAGATCATTAACATATTGGGATATTTTGGACGGAATTGTATAATACCGTATAATTAAAAATATAAAGCAAACATCGGTTTTATGTAAAAAAAGAAAAATATAAATACATCCACATTAGTTTGAAGTGCTAATCTTAATTTAGAAAATGACACTAATATATAATAAATTTTAACCGACTGTCCCTACGTGTGCAGAAAACAGATAAAATATTACATTTATCTCAACAATACAAAAGTAACAATAATATAACTATTTAATTTCATCCTTTGAATTTACTTGGAAGTCACTACTTACATTATTATTAAGTAGTTACGTCGAAACTAATGTTAAGACCAGAATTTGGACGGACAGAGTAAATAATAATACTCTACATTAATATTATAAAACTAAAAACTACCAAATTACTGAAAACAATATGGATAAGATTTAAAGGTTTGTTAATAATAAACTTTACGTGAAACTTCTCTAAAATGAACTAAATTCTGTATTGGAATGCAGTTGTAAATAAGTAGGATTATTATATATGAAATACATAATTTTAAATAGTCAATGGCTGTCAGGACATAAGGCACAAATTTGGATTTTAAAGGTAAGGCACGACTCTCACGATCGAATTTTATACAAAGCTGTTAAAAAACAAATGAATAGGTTTATAAAATGTGATGATCCGCAAAAAGGCTGGTGGGTTTTTTATGTATATTTACACTTACCTAAAATTAACTTTAATCTTATAAATCGGAATTAAATTCTAAAATTAATTTTAACATATTAAAATTGATGTCAATATACAACAAAGCTGTATAATATAACAAATTCAAAAAGATTCTTAATTTACAACACTTTGTGCTGATTTATGTACACATATGCACTTTATACACAATAAAATATTCAATTAAGAACTTTGTTCAAACGAAATATACAGATGATTGCAGTGTCTTATAAATAAAGTTGTAAATAATAAAAATATACTTCTTACAAAAACAAAATACGTAGTTACATCAGCTTGTGATACGTGGATTCAACTTGCAACTGTGCATCAATTTCTATTCTTTAATCCAGAACCTTCGACAATATACATTAATTGTCGTTTACTCAATTATCTACCTTGAGTTACATGGCGTAAGTTCATTCTAGAGTGACTTTAAAAAAAAGTACCTTGAATTTGGGTCGCCATGGGTTTTTTTTACTTCTATTTGAGATTCTGAATTTAAGTTTTGCTTAGTAACCTATTTTTTATACACACATGTGTAATGTACATGCTATAAAACAGTAAAAAGGTACCTAAAGTTATAGACATACATAAATATTATATAAAAAGTTCTACTTATGTAAACACTATAGTGTTACCATCTATCAGTGTCTTGTTACTATTAAAAAGTCTACTTTAACACCCAACAACTAATTCCGTTTAAATAAATAAACAACTTGCATCTTTTGTCTAAATTGTATAATTATGTAAGTTTGTATATATTTTAGAGCTGACTTTATGAATATGGCTGCTAGACATAATTGCTAGACAAAATCCATCATATTTATTACTCAAAAAAGACTAATTGAACGATAAAAAACCAGCTCGTAGTATTTTCTTATTCTTCATACAGCTACTGCTGTACTATCAAATCAAATAGAAAGCACGTTCATGTTTTTCGACGATATAAAATGCAGATATCACCAGTAATCATCTTAATCATGAATCTTATACAATTAATGCTATAAACAGTTTGTAAGTACGTAAACATATTGATACAATTTAGACAAAAGGAGCAAGTTTTTATGCAAATCCTTCTCTTAACCATTCTGATATGCAAGTAGATACGCCACTGCGAATAGGCCGCGATACCATGGTAGTAACTTGCATGCAATATTATTCAATCATGTTCGATCAAGGGCAAAAATATGTGCATAAACAGTGAAAATAGAATATTTTCTGCACATAGCATCATCGATACACACTTTTATGAATGATACAATTCAACAATAAAATTGACGTAAAAAGCAATACCCTAATTTCGGACTAATTGTAAATTATTATGTAATGTTGACACGCGCGCTAGATACCAAAAGGAGAAGGATTACTTCAGTCCCTTATCATAGATGAGTGACCCGGTCCTACCGCGAGTGCGAGTGTCTTTTGTTTAAGGCCCGAGTCACACCGGAATGGCAGCGGTAGGCAGCGACGCGGCAGCACTTTCAGTGCGAAATAATTTTAAACTTTAACTACATACTTAAAAGACCAGTATCGCTTGAACAGCTTGAGAAGGTCGCGCTTCTTGCGACGCTGGCGGCCGCTGCCATTTCGGTGTTTTTGCGTTAAATCGTCACGGTTTTCTTTACGCTTAATGTTATTTTATACATTTTTAATTGTTTTAAGTAGGCATAATCAAACTGCTCTGTAGAATAAAAGCGCTCAGTTGACGCACATATCTAAAACGCGGTAATATTGCTTAACTAAAGGTCGCGCAACGTCTATTTATCCCGGTGCACACCAATTTTGCCCCAGACTTGCATTACTTGCATACTAACAGCTGAAAAGTCGTGTGAAGATGCACTTCTTCACTATAGCTAAACTACATTGGCATTCAGACCTCAGTACTGTGAGTTTGGATGCGCACTTTCTTCTGGCTTCCATTCCTGTTCAGGGGCGGTGAATGGCCAGAGTACCCTGGGTTCTGTATGCCTAAGCCTCCAGGTTCCCCTTCCCTGGGCCGTGGCTTCTTGAGTGAGGACCTCAGTGGTGACCTGGTGATGGTACTGGCGTCCGATAGACCAGTGAGCGTGGTTGCCGTCGTGTTCATCGAAGCCACGCTACCGTGACCGTTTGTGCTGTACGGCTTTCCTGACGCATCTGTCATTGAGATCCCTAAAAAAAGAAGTTTGCTTTAAACTCAAACTCAAAACTATTTTATTCAAATAAACACTTACAGGTACTTTCGAATCGTCAAGGTGTCAGTCTGTCAGAAAATTAAAGCTAGTTGCTCGTTCCAAACAGTAGGTCCCATGGGGAAGACCGAGCAAGAAACTCCATGAACACTCTTTTAAAATCAATAGTTACATCATTCATTGTTCAATCTAAGGTGCTATGTGAGAATAACGTAACAAGTCGTACATTTAAATTTTCGAATCCTTTATTTGATTTAACTTCAGTTTTATGAATAGAACAGTTTCATTTAAGCAATGAAACGGGTTTCTGTGTTTCATATTCTTTTTAAAATCGAGTCATAACTTAAATTAGACATAAAGTGTATTGTTATTTTTTAAGTTCTCTCTAGATAATCAATAATAATAATGTAAGACTGAAGATTTTGTTTGGACGAACGTGCTAACCTCAGGAACACCTGGTACGAATCGGTAGGATATAAAAAATATTGTTGTGTTGGATAGCCTATTTATAGAGGATATAAAATCACACTACGACCTAAATAAAGGCGATATAAAATCACACTACGACCTACGGGAGCAGAGTAGTGATCTAGGACGCTTATTTATTATCAATTCTTAAACCCTCGCCCATTGAAGCCATACACTTTACTTTTTAGCGACTGATAATAAAAAATAATAATATCACCTTTTTTTTTTTTGGTGAATGGGAAATCAATGACTGCTCCCGTCCTGGGTACGGCGGGAGGGCGTGTCAGACTCTTACTGACTAAACCCACCCATGTTCCTTCGATTGCCCTTTATGCTCCAGGATCACGGTAACTATTATAAACATCCCGCAACATAATACCACCCTACAAGTACAACTGTCATACTGCAGGGCAAATAACTCTTCTCACACAGAGAAGGTTCGAGCAATCTTCACCACAAAAAGTCATTACGGCCTAGTGGTTAGTGCGCCCGCCTCTCATGCAAGAGCTTGTGGGTACGAATCCGGCCAAGCACCAATGTGACCTTTTCTGTTCATAGTTAGTTTAATAAGAAAAAAATACCTCTTCCTTCTTTGAATCCAGGGTTATTGATGGTGGTTCCCTCGGGTCCTGCCAGAGGGTTGGTGGGGTCGCCGCCCTCTCGCCGGGAGAAAAGCGCGTCGTACAGCGACATTATGAACAGGATCGAGTTTATTACTATACTCACTATCTGTAAACGATAATTAAGCGATTAAATTGTCAGCCTTCTTAAGTTAAATTTCAATAGGTTTTTTTGTTGGTGGAAATTCATTAAATGACTTCTGCCGCCCCGAGCGGGGCTTTTACTAACTAAAACCCACTCATGTTCCTTCGGTTGCCCTTTATGTTCCGGGGCCACGGTAACTATTAGAACTATTTACAAACCCGGAGGTATTTAATACTTCAGGTTGTTAAAAAAAGTTATAAGTAAGAAAACAAAATATACGGAGTGTTCCTGACGTCACATCGGGCCACACACATCGCAGCCGCGGCCATCCCCTCTCCGGGCACTCACTCGCCGACACCTCGCGCGTACACACATTGTATCGGTTATCTCAAAATTTGTAACAATTACCTAAGTAGAATACAGTCGTCTTTATATCGAACAAGCAGTTTTATTATTTACTCAAGACCACCAGCAGCTAACCTGGAGCTTGATACTCAACATATGGTCCTTCGAGCTAAAGAAGATCGCCGTTTTTTGTGCTACGCACGCACCTGTGGACTTTGGACTGGCCGTTCTCCGTACAGCGTACTCGCCTGTGCCGTAGAGGACACTTGAAGGACAGTCTACCAGAGGGACAGTGTACTGAGTGAGTCCGTTCCATTATCCTTTCATACATTCCTTTCTATTCGCCTTTTCTATCCAGGAAATTTAAAATAGTGCTATACGGATCGCGCATATTGATCTCTTCATATATAGCTTACTTACATAGTGAACATTTCCATAATCAAACAAATCGTCATTTTGCATAACTACAAATAAGTTGTAAAAACATTCCTTCGCTCGCTAACCGCAAGTCTTTGTTATAGGCGTAAACAAGGTCATTAGTGTATTCAATATTTTTTTTCGATATTGCACGTTCATTTCGGTGACTCATCGGGCTCATTAGCGATATCAGCTGATTTTACCGTTAGCTTTGCCAGCCTTTTATGCGTAATATTATAACTTATACGTATTACGTAAAAGTGGTTTCTTTGTCTTTGCTTGCACTTACTGACTTTGTCCTTTTTGCTTGGCCTATACGATCTACCTACACCTTTTCATTATGTCTGATGCAAAATTAAGGGAACTAGTAAAGAGGCGTGGAAGCTACAAAGCAAAGCTTACGCATTTTAGCAACTTTTTAAGATTATTACCTAGCACGGGAAATGATTTAGATCATTTTCAAACAGCGGAATTAAAAAACCGTCTTAGTACAATGGAAACTTTATACAAGGAATTCGACGTGTTGCAGACAGAATTGGAGCTGTTGTCGGAGGATGCGGATGAAATGTACCAAGAGAGGGAGCAGTTCGAGTCGCAGTACCACGCGCTGGTGGCCCGCGCAGGGGCGATCTGCGCCACTGCGCGCGCCTCCTCGCCCGCGCTCGTGTCTGCCACCTCCGTCGATGATCTCCCGCGCCACGGCTCTGGCTGCAGGCACGACTTCGTTCGGCTGCCTAAGATAGACTTGCCTCTCTTCGACGGGGACTATCAGCACTGGCTTGAATTCCGAGATACGTATCTTTCCCTTATTCATAATAACGACAGTATACAAGATATTAATAAATTTCATTACTTGCGTGCCGCCTTAACTAGCAGCGCGTCATTAGTGATAAAAAGCATAGATTTCAAAGCGGATAACTATGCTACAGCTTGGCAGTTATTAACTGAAAGGTACGACAATGAAAGACTACTTATTAATAATCACGTGCAGGCTTTATTTAATTTTGAATCAATTCAACACGAATCTTGTAAATCTTTGCGAAACATGATCGATGTCACAAACAAAAATCTTCGTGCCTTGTCCACCTTAGGTCAGCCTTCTGAGGAAGGGGGTCTAGGTGAGACCCTTATAATATACATGATGTCAGAAAAATTGGACAAGGTCACGCGAAGGGAGTGGGAAGAATATAAAAATAATTTAGGTTCCTTTCCAAATTTAAAACATTACATAAAGTTTTTAACAAACAGAGCAGATTTACTTGAATCCTTAAACTACAACAAAAACACAACATCAACAAAAAACACTAACGAACACAATAAGACTAAGAACTTCCTTACAACAACAAAAACAAAACAAAACAACAATTTAGATAATGTTAAGTGCCCTATGTGTTCTGAGAAACACTTTTTATTCAGTTGTCAGTCTTTCAGAAATCTTGACATAGAAGCACGCATTAAAAAAGCATCAGAAAGCAATGTTTGCATGAACTGCCTTCGACCTGGTCATACCGAAAAGCGTTGCAGTCTTTCGCATTGCAAATATTGCAAGACCAGACACAACACCCTCTTACACAGGGAATCAGAAAAACAGACCGGGGAAAACATAGTTTTATCTACAAACGTCACATTACACACGGATAGTAATCATGGTCACATTTTGCTTTCCACAGCCTTGGCAAAGGTGGCTGACGTCAATGGAGAGCTTCATACTGCCAGACTACTGTTGGACAACGGCAGCACCTCCAACTTCATCACCGAAGAGCTCTGTGGAAAGCTCGGCCTGGTAAAACGCAGCACTAGCTCCACCGTCTCAGGTATTAATGGTCAAGCTTCCAGTACCTCAGAAAGCTGCAGTCTTCGTTTGCAGTCTTATGATGGTAGCTATCAGGCGAAAGTAAGCTGTTTTGTTTTACCGAAAATCACACAATCGCTACCTGGCTCTTATGTCGATAAAAGGTGTGTTACCATCCCGCCAGGTATTCAATTAGCAGACCCAACATTCAATGTGCCTACTGCTATCGACATTCTAGTCGGTGCTGAGGTATTCTGGGATGTCTTAGGTTCCAAGACTATTAATTTAGGCAACAATCAGCCTAGATTACAATCATCCAAACTAGGTTGGCTTATTTCGGGCCGCGTCAGTCGGTCTCGTCTTCGTACACAACCTTCTGTTTGTCACTTTCTATCACACGAGGAGTCAGATCAGCTGACTCGCTTCTGGGAACTTGATTCAGTGTCGTCTACCAATGGTTTCTCTTCAGAAGAACAGGCCTGTGAGAAACTATTTCAGGAGACCACACGTCGAGATGCGCATGGTCAATTCGTTGTCACCATACCATTGAAGGACTCGCTCGAGTGCTTAGGTGATTCTTACGCAATGGCCAAGCGTCGCTTTCTCTCCCTAGAGCGAAGATTTGAGCGGGACCCCACGTTCAAAACCAGATACATGCAATTTATGCAAGAATATATTGATCTTCATCACATGACAGAATATTCAAAAACCAATCATTCAGAAATTAATTATTTCATGCCTCATCATGGTGTTGTGCGCGAGTCAAGTTCTACCACAAAACTTCGCGTAGTTTACGATGCTTCTGCCTCCAGCACCTCGGGCAAGTCCTTCAATGATATTCAGATGGTAGGTCCAACCGTACAGGAGGATCTGCTTTCCATTCTCTTGAGATACAGGCAACACAAATTTGTTGTAACAGGCGACATTGAAAAAATGTATAGAGCTATTTTAGTTGAACCATCTCAGCGCCCGTTACAACAAATTGTTTTCAGATTCAACTCCTCAGACCCTTTAAAGACGTATGCACTGAATACAGTGACATACGGCACAGCTTCAGCCCCATATTTGGCCACAAAATGCCTAGTTTCACTAGCAGATCAATGTTCAGACCCAGAAGTAAGTCAGTCAATCAGACGTGACTTCTACGTAGATGACTATTTGAGTGGCGGCGACTCGATTGAGTCAGTCATAAATTTATGTCATGGGGTAGTAAACACTCTCGAGTCCGCCAAGTTCCACCTTAGAAAGTGGCAATCAAATAGTCCAAAGATATTAGAGGCTGTTACTAATATAAAACCAGAACATCAAGATAAAAAATTAAATCCAAATGATACACCCAGCAAAACACTTGGACTATACTGGGATTGTAACACAGATACATTATTCTTTTCTATAGATTTAAAACCCATTTCCAAAATTACAAAGCGGAACATATTATCTTTAATAAGTCAGGTATTTGATCCAATCGGCCTAGTCGGGCCATGCATAGTTCAGGCTAAACTCATGTTGCAGCAGCTGTGGATACTTAAATGTAACTGGGATGATGAAGTACCAACAGAAATAAAATCACAATTCCTTGAGTTTACACAGTCACTTCCATCTCTTAACTCAGTTCACATTCCTCGTTGGGTATCTTGCAGTAACACTTGTCTGGTGGAGCTACACACTTTCACAGACGCTTCTGAACGCGCTTACGGTGCGTGTATTTACGTCAGAACGGTAGCAGTCGACGGAACAGTTTGCGTTCGCCTTTTAGCTTCCAAAAATAAGGTCGCCCCTATAAAGCCCACGACCATACCTAGGCTGGAGTTGTGTGGTGCTTTACTGGGTACAAGACTTTTCCTGAAGGTACGTAAATCACTTACTCTACAGTTCAATCACTGTTTCTTTTGGTGTGACTCGACAATCGTGCTTGGATGGCTGTCTACACTGCCAAGTCAGCTCGATCAATTCGTCCGTAATAGAGTAAGTGAAATTCAGGAAGCTACGACCGGACAGACGTGGAGCTATGTGCCTTCGAAGAGCAACCCCGCTGATCTCACATCTCGGGGGGTGAAGGCTGATTGCATCAGCTCGTCCACTCTTTGGTGGTCGGGTCCTGATTTTCTTAATCACAAAGAAATACAATTTCCTAAATCACCTAATACACAAATTCATTCTTTACCAGAAACATCTTTACATACAACTACTGACACACATAAACAAAATTACAACAACATACTTTCAAATTTAATTAATAAAAAATCATCTTTTACATCACTCATAAGAATCGTTGCCTATATACAAAGATTTATCAACAATTGTCAAAAACCGAATAATAAAAAATCATCTTACTTAACAGTTTCAGAATTACAATCTTCACAGAATATCATATTACAAATTTCTCAACAGGAAATGTTTCCTGAGGAATATTCGTGTCTTAAAACTAATCAGGCCTTACATAAAAAAAATCGATTAATAAGTCTTTCTCCTTTTATTGATTCAGACAACCTCATACGCGTAGGTGGACGTCTTAACAATTCAAATTATAGTTACAATGTTAAACACCCTATTCTTTTATGTAGCAAACATCACATAACAAAAATCATCTTCGAAAGAGAACACAAAACACTCTTCCACGCAGGGCCACAATTACTTTTAGCACACATAAGACTTACCTACTGGCCTCTAGCGGGCAGAAACCTAGCTAAGCAGGTAGTGCGTAACTGCATCCGCTGCACTCGCTTCAAGGCTCAGCCTGTTCAGGTCATCATGGGCAACCTACCAAGCGATAGGACCAACCTAGAGTACCCTTTCTTGAACACAGGGCTTGATTATGCCGGGCCAGTGCTGATAGCCGACCGTAGGGGTAGAGGATGTAAATTAATAAAATCTTATATTTGCGTTTTTGTGTGCTTTGCAGTCAGAGCCGTTCATCTGGAGCTAGTCTCCGACCTCACCAAGGAAGCTTTTCTTGCGGCCTTCAGCCGATTTATTAGTCGCCGGGGCAAGCCTCAACGCGTGTACTCCGACAATGGCACTACGTTTGTGGGAGCTTTCAATGAGCTTTCACGCTTCTTAAAGGTTTCATCCAATATCATAGAGTCAGATCTTGCAAACAAAGACATTGAATTTAAATTTATACCTGCCTACAGCCCACATTTTGGTGGGCTTTGGGAGAGTGCAGTAAAGTCCACTAAACACTTATTGCGTAGGGTTATGAGTCTAACTCATTTAACATATGAAGAGCTCTCAACATGTCTGATTCAGATAGAGGCTATTTTAAATTCCAGACCCTTAACACCTTTATCCACTGATCCATCAGATCTTTCTTATCTTTCTCCTTCACACTTCCTCATTGGACGGTCACTCACATCAGTTCCTCGGCCCCAAATGACCGACGTCAACATCCAGCGGCTACAGCGCTTCGACCGTATCGAAAAATTAAGGCAACATTTTTGGCAGCGCTTCTCTAACGAATACGTGTCTCTCCTACAGCAGAAGACCAAATGGAAGACAGCTGGACAGGACCTTAAAACTGGCACCATGGTCTTAGTCAGAAACACCACCCTTCCGCCTCTTCTGTGGTTGCTGGGCAGAGTGGTTGCAGTGAAGACTGGCTCTGACGGGCATTGTCGGGTCGCCGACATCCTCACTAAGAAAGGCATCATCACACGGGCATACAACAACATATGCCCGCTTCCTGTGTCTTCAGCAGCATAATTGAAGTTTCTTCAACGGGGGGAGTATGTTCCTGACGTCACATCGGGCCACACACATCGCAGCCGCGGCCATCCCCTCTCCGGGCACTCACTCGCCGACACCTCGCGCGTACACACATTGTATCGGTTATCTCAAAATTTGTAACAATTACCTAAGTAGAATACAGTCGTCTTTATATCGAACAAGCAGTTTTATTATTTACTCAAGACCACCAGCAGCTAACCTGGAGCTTGATACTCAACACGGAGTCATTAATTCGTTTTTCTTCTCAAATCAAACACTTCACACGGCAAAAGAATGGAATTCCCTGCCGACGTATAAACCCAGAAGTATTCAAGAGACAGGTGAGATACAGAGTGCATAGGCATCTTTTGGGTAACCTCCATCGTAGGCAACGTCTATGCCTTCGGGCTAGTCTGGGACCAAGAGCAAGCCCATAACTAATAAAAAAGAAAATAATAAAGGAAAGGACAAGTTACACTTCATTTATCTTCAATTACTTAATGCCTATTTTTGTCCAACTTAGAAGAAAGAAAGAAAAACAATTTATTCGCGCAATGTGCGCTACAAATAAAAAAACTTATATACTACAAACCTTAAATAAAACCAAAGACAGCTAAGTAGCGTCACTACTGCGCGACTTACGACGAACTTCATATTTGTACATAATTATATATATTAGCAAGGAATAAATTCAGGACAATAACTTTCTACGATAATTAACAGGGTAAGTTACTTCGGCAAACACCGCTTGGCGGGTAAGACCGTATAATAAATAATACTACGATTTCAAAATAGCTACAATAATGATCTTTCGCCTGCGACTTCGCCCGCGTGGACGTCGCAACTTCATCTCCTATTTTCCCCTTTTACAGTGGCAAACGCCAAAAAACCTTGCTCTTGTATATATCGGTAAATAATACTAAACATTGTTCAAAGTTTATCATCTCATCTGTAAGCAATCGTAAAGTGTTCAGAATCCGTCGTATCGATTATTGTACGGTCTTATACCTAGTTCCATTTTACCTGAACATAGAATGCCTCGCCTCTCGTGACGAAGAAACCCCAGTCATCGCCTTGCACAGCGAACAAACCCGCTGCTACAATCGACAGCAGTGCTGGAAACAATACAAGTTTTTGTTACATCTACTTTCTATCACAATGTATTTTATACTAGCTTTTGCCCGCGACTTCGTCTGCGTAGAATAGTTCCCGTTCCCGGGGGATTTCCGGGATGAAAACTATCCTATGTCCTTTCTCGGGTCCCAGACTATATCTGTACCAAATTTCATTCAATTCGGTTCAGTGGTTTAGGCGTGAAGAAGAGACAGACAGACAGACAGACAGAAAGACAGACAGAGTTACTTTCGCATTTATAATATTAGTATGGATTGATAATGACATTTTATTATGGTAGGGCTGGATTAATTGTGTGAAGAATGCTATCAACCATTTATAAGTAACTCGAGCTTAGCTGGACCCATTTCGAATCTTCGGTCATTCATTGGATTTGTCTCATCTCCGAATAGCAAAATTACTATCAAAACATTAGGAATATTCAAGAATATAAAAATAAAACAATTTCCCATCCATGACAGAAACAAAACACGGACGAAAATCAATATAGCGTTGTATGCTGGTCCCGTTTGAGAGGACGCCAGGTAAGCAAGCTATTACATAAATGGTACAATCAATGATATTATAAGTAAATAGACCAAGGTGAAGTCACCTTTTTACTTATAATATCATTGGGTACAATCATAGTATCATGGTGGTACTTACTGGCTAAAAGCGCCAACGCCAGCTTTATCATGACGAGGTGTGTATACTTGAAGGCGACGCGCTCCTTGGAGGATATCATGGCGAGTTGCAGTACTGACAGCACGCAAAACACGCCGAGTACGGTAACTCCGACAGCCGCGACAACGCCCGCTATGTACACCGCCGCTGTAAAACAATTAACATTCATTAGTGACAACAGTGGAGTGGTGGAAGTGTTGCCCATGTGGGGTAGAAGTTTGCAAAGCTAAAGTGGGAATGGTCGGGCCAAGTATGCATCGGGACAGATGGGGTATAGTCGTCATGCAGCAATGACCGGTCGTTGATGCCAAGAGAGGCCTAAGAAATGCTGGCAGGATATGGTCGTTTCAAGGGAAGCCCATTTATAAGGGCAGTGGAAGGCTAAGCTTTTTAAACAATCCTCAGTTCTAATCAATATGGTTTGTACCTTCTTAAAATTTGTTGCGCTGGTTATTGCATGTACGATATTTGGATAAATAAAATAACGAAAATCTTGAGAGCGATATAATCGTGACATACAGTACCAAAATTTGGGAACCAAGTGTTGCCACACGGCAAAATACTTTTTACATGAAATCTTTCTATTTTTTACTATTTACCTAAGAATAAGTTTAGATATATATCACAAATACCTCTCCCGCACAAAAAGGAGCAGCGTGAACTAACATTGATACCGTCCAACTAATTAATGGAACCAATTATCACACGGCAAATAAAAGTTGTCACACACGTTAGCACTAAGGGACGGGTCCAAACTAGACAGGTGACTGACATAAAGGCCGAACTGACTCACGCAACCACTACTTTTCTCTTACTCATTATATTTCACAAAACTGTCGACTTCTTAAACTGTGAACGTCAGGTGCCGATTTCGACTGATTTCAATAAATTCAAGTAACATATTATGGCAAACTAGCTTTGGCCGCGATTTTGTTCCCGGAAGAGTCGGTTGTTGTAGCATAATAATATATCTCAGGGTTCAAACTTATTCTGTAACAAAATGAAAAATCTGTTCTGTAATTTGGCTAAGAAAGCGTGACATAGAGTCCGACTAGTTTGTTTGACTCAACGAGCTAACCGCTGAAATTACTGGTTCGATTAGAAAAAATATGTAGTGTTATATTGCCCATTAATTGACGAACCTGTAGATTATAAACTTGCCGCTACATCATATGGCTCGCTGCCATATGCAGTAATGCATTAGCAGTAACCAAAGAAGGTAAAAAGGGGAGGTGTTAATCTTTATTGGAGTAATCCGCAGAGCTATTCACAAAAATAGGCTAATTACATACTTACTGGTTATAATCAATGTGTGACTAACCTATTTTATGAGTTACACCAAGAAAATTATTAAAGCCCTTACGTAGTTTTAGCAAAAACACATCACTTCTAACGTAGGACTCATCAATTCCCTAGCTTTATCCCCGACGTTAGAATCAGCTTCCAGTCTAACCAGATTCAGCTTGCATGATGCTGATTTACATGTAGCGATTACCTAGCAGACCTTCACAATCCAGGTATTGTTTAATAACCTTTAGTATACTTCATTGTTAGACTTGCTGGCATCTGACTAACGTAACGCCTATCAGAGTTTTACGATTGACAATCGGGTGCAACGGCTTAACGGGCGTTACAAGGCTCAGGATGTCAGTGATGTCCTAGATTATAAATTGGAATGAATCGAATCTGTCATAATTGTTATCTATTCTGATGGCGCCACAACCTTTTGTCCATCATAACATGAAATAATAAGTTTATTAGGAAGAAAGAGAAATAAGGAACAAACCGGAAAATATGTCCAAAGTTCACAGTTTAAGTTTTCACATAATTAGTAAGATAATATGTCGCCTATGTGTTTTGCATATTTGGGTCGAGCTTCAAGGCTGGCTACAGTGACATGTTTCAGGTCAGTTTTAAAAGCTAATGGACTCCTCTTTAGCCATATTTTGTAATTCATAGATTATGTATGTATGTTAAGTAATTCGCTTTATTTTGTTTCATGTCGCATTGTTTTATGAATAATGAGAAGTGTCCTAACATTGTGGTCAAACATTTTTTTTTCATACATAAGAATATATGACAATACTAATGATCCCTAAATCTTTTTCATACCTTGGCCACTTCCCACCGCAATCGGTTGAACATAACACTACCACCACCTTCAAAGGAAGCACTGTAGGAATAACAAACATCGAACGATGTCCGGATGTCCAAACTAGTATCAACAAATGCAATGGAACAGCGGTGTGTCCAAAACAATTGATTCCACATCGTTTGTTCCTGACATTGTATTAAATAACTATTTAACGGTTAACCTTAGTAGTAAAAGTGACGAGACATTTGAACATGTATACGTGAACACAGTGGGTACTTAAGGTTGAATCCCAAATATTAAACTCAAACTTAATTCAAAGCTATTTAAAAGTACTTTTTAATTGTCATATATTATGCAGAAGTATGAAAGATATTTTAACCCAGATACACAACATTTGCTTAAAAGGATAAAATAATAATATTAATTTTATTTCAGGCCCATAGAAAAAAAAACATACAATAAACTAACCCATACTAATATTATAAATGGGAAACTGTGTCTGTCTGTCTGTCGGTATGTTTGTCTTTCTTTCACGGCAAAACGGAGCGACGAATTGACGTGATTTTTTAAGTGGAGATAGTGGAAGGGATGGAGAGTAACATAGGCTACTTTATGTCTCTTTCTAACGCGAGAGAAGCCGTGGGCAAAAGCTAGTAATATCATAAATCAACCACTGATTGTCAGAAATTGGATAAAATGCAAGTAATGAACAGTGAAGAGTGTACTACGTGAGCTCGACAAATGGATGGGCGTTTAACGCTTATGCGACAAAACTGTACAGCGACTCACCATAGTTCGAATGCACGCTAGTGCGACACACTGAAGATCGACATCACGCAAGTGTGACAAACGATTTCGCGACAGTAGATCGACACTACGGTAGTGCGACACTACGGTAGTACAACAGTACTCTGATTCGACAGTACGTTGGTGTAGTATTACAGTAGTTTGACACTGCCCAAGTGATTATGCTAAGTGAAACGATTATGCGACACTGCCGTCTGTAGCTATAAGAGCATTATCTTCATCTAAATAAATTAAAAACCAGCTTTTGCCTGCGGCTTCGCTCGCGTTAAAAAGAGACAAAAAGTAGCCAATGTTACTCTCCATCCCTTCAACTATCTCCACTTAAAAAATCACGTCAATTCGTCGCTCCGTTTTGCCGTGAAAGAAAGACAAACATACAGACAGACACACTTTCCCATTTATAATATTAAGTATGGATGGATGAATCGCCAAAATGTGTAGTTGTAGTAGTAGTAGTAAAAAAAACACACTATGTGTGTGTTCGAAAAATATTAGGTATAAGTGGCTGGAGAGGCGCCTCGGCGCTCTCACTTATCGCCTGACACAGATCCTCACCGGACACGGTCAGTTCGGAAGATTAATGTGTCGGATTCTGGCGTAAGCGACGCCTGAGTGATACGGTAGAGGTATGCCCGTTTGAACGGACCACCGCCGTGTCCTTGCAGACGCGATCGGCATGGCTGACCTCTGGCACCCGGCGCTGGTTTAGGCCACGCTCCGGCGCGAGACTGAATGGGAAGCCGTCGCCTCCTTTTGCGAAGCAGTCATGCTGGAGAAGGAGGCGGCGGGGCGGGTAAGGCAGCGTCCAGCCTCACGCCGTGGACAGAGACCCAGGTGTAGGCGTCGAAAGTCGCAAGTCGACTACCGGCCGCCGTAGGTGCGGAACTGCGTACAGCGAGCGATGGGAGCTCGCCGCCCGATAAGGACCAGGCCTGTGTCGATGGCGCGTTTGCTCCACGCGCGACTCAAAGAGCAGTCAGTACGTGACGGAGTCGTTACGGAATGATTTTAATCGTTACAATAATAAAGGGTAACCGAAGGAACATGAGTGGGTTTTAGTCAGTAAAAGTCTGATACCCCCTTATGAGAAGTCATTTTATAAAACTCGCTGACTGATATCACCGTTTGTTGTTATTTAACTAACTAGAGACATGAAACTTGGAGGGTTTATTCTTTGTGAAGATTAAAAAGCCACTAAAAAAGTATTTTTTTTAATTTGATCCCCAAAGGGTTAAAATAGTGGAGAAGTTCGACATCCATGTGGCCGAAAGCTAGTAACTATTGAATACAAATGTGTCTTCATGTCGTACTAGCGTGATGTCGATCTTCAGTGTGTCGCACTAGCGTGCATTCGAACTATGGTGAGTCGCTGTACAGTTTTGTCGCACAAGCGTTAAACGCCCATCCATTTGTCGAGCTCACGTAGTACACTCAACAGTGAATGCAGCTTATACTCAAACTGTCAAAATATAAACTATGACATTAGCTGGTTTCCTTGATTCACATCGAGAAAACCACCGAACGGTCGCCAGCAGTCGCTAAAATGTGCTAATTCAGTATTTTATTGAGTATCACCTGGCAGACGACCCCAAGCACCCAAAATGGCGTATCCGCAGATCCATGTTCAACAACTAAAGTGTAAAACTGCCAACACATAGCTTCTTATACTAGTGGGATAATCCAAACACACACACCATAACTTCATTCAGAATAAGCTTCCACTGCCGTACACAGATTTCAGCCAAGCTTTATCATCATGGCATCGGAGCCATCGCCGGGTTACCCAGTACTTCAAGCAAAATATAGGCGTTATGCCATAAAGGCTAGATGGTAGGTACTTGTCAAAAAAGTAATAAAATACTCTTTTGATAAGGTTACCTACATCTCGATGCTCTTGTTACGCAATAAATTGCATTTACTGGGTTCGGAGGTTCAAATAAAATATCCGTACCAAATGTATTTCATTATTAAGAACGAATAATATAAATGAGAAGTATGTATGTGTGTATCTACCGTACGTATGTATAATGAGATGAAATCTATGTGATGGGCGCCAGCCGGTATAGGTCGCTAGCTATTAATGATGACGTAATCAATGGAATGTACTTACACAGATTGCAGTGTACAATTATAGCTAATGAAATATGCATGAACTTTGCTCGTAGAGAGAAGCGAAATTTTTTATAAGTATTCTTATTTAGTTTGTAAGATACAAACGAGAGCTCAAAACTACCCAATACACACAATATCTTTGAGGCATGGCTAGCAATAAAAGCTAGGTACATAACCACGGTTACATAAAAAGCGGTTATCATACTTATCATTCGTGAGACAATGGCGTTGACATTGAAAATGCAACCGGTCGTGAATGATTGTCTTCTTGAAACTGCAAGATGCAATGACGGAAAATTATGTCAATGTCATTAGGGACATCGTTTTACTGTAGATTATAGAATTCACATGATGCAATGTCATGAGAAAGAAGCTTAAGTATTTGAGATCCCATGTTATGTAGAACGTAGGGATACTTATCAGATCCGGTGATAAGTAAGTGGATTTGAGTAAACCCAAAAAGGATTCTTAGTTGATAAAAACTACATCCTACTATTTTACCAAACTTCTCAAACTTTGATTAGGTACCTACCTTGAATCTTTATACAATGTTGTATCATCATGACATGGAATTAGCAAATTTTAATTTTGTACTGTAGTTACCGGCCGTGGTGTTGTCGAAAATGACTAACATTTTTTGAAGGCTCGATGGCGTATTTAAACAGGGCTTTGTGATAAGAATAAACTAAAATTTGACACAGGTGTGGCAAAAAGCGCATTCCTCTTCATATGTTGTTCTTAAGAATGACGTCATAAGCATGTTTTCGGAGAGCGTTGTTCGGGAGGACCGGTTGTATCAACTTGTCTACTCCAGCACCAAGCCTTTGGGGTTGCAAGTTTATGGATTACGTCACTATGGCCTTTCTCGTCAAAGATTCAAAATTATTATGATGTTTTCTTTGGAAAAAAGATTGAAGTTGAGAACCCAACGATACAGTTAACTTCAATAAGCAAAGCGAAGATACGTTACTTAAATACGACAATTATGAACTTCGAAAACCGCACAATACCGTACCTATACAACAAAATAACAGTGACAGACTATCAGACGTATCAGAAAATGTCATACTGTTGTTGAATTGTGATATTTGTGAAACAAACCACCTAAGTTCCATTGACGCCAAGTTTTTGAAGTTATATGTGGGGTTTGGAAAAGCGAACTAGTATATCAATAGGCGAGACGACGAAAAAAAAGTAATTAGTCCGTCATTGAGATTATTAAAACATTTTAGACACGTATTTTTTCTTTTTACTGTTAAACGAAAAATGACGACGATACAGTGCGTTGAAGTTGTGCGTGACGTCACGATCAGATACAATTTTTGCATTACGGTGACGTCAAAAGCCCCCACTCCAGAACTTTGTTGCTCTTTATCTTTGTTTTTTTTTTATTATTTTGATGAAGCAAAAAATACGTGTCCCGTATTTTTGGCCGATCTATAAGACGGACTAAACAGTATGCCATTGTTTTTATGTTTTCGTCATCGCTATTCTACTTGTCACATTATTCTTCTTAAACTTTCGTTTGTTTATAGAAATTCTATAATCACAATCGTAATCATGAGCATTAAAAAGAATTACCTTTTCATTCTGGCTCAAGCGACATTGTAACCAGTTCACATCTATTGTCAAATTTGGAAAGTGAAATTCTTCCAACGAATTCAGGCTTTTGGAGCAAATGTTTATTTTCAATCTTTAAGCGGATTAGGTGCGGCAAATACGCGGAACATTGTCTAGGAAGCGGATTCATCCATGATGATTGGTTCTATTCAGCCGTTTTGCAAAGGCGCACGCGTCAAATTGAGAATTTTTAGTTTTTGAAGTCTGTGATATGTCTGTTGACAGACAGTCGACATTTTTGCACGTTTGACAAAGTGAGTCACGCCCTCAAACATGATAATAATGTGGTCGGTGATGCACGTATTTGTCTTTCCATTTAATACGAGAGGAAATTAATTGAGATTCAAGAATTACAGGGTAAGCTGTTCTAGCTAAAGTAAACTAAGCTCACTAACTTATCATGTTCTGTTCCTACAAAACGCAAAACCGGGTTTTTGGACATAGTTCTAAAATTCAGATAATCAATAAACTTTGTTTTAATAAACAATAAATAAAAAATAATTAATTAGTTTGAACCGTATGACGTATTCTGGGATATAGGTAGAGGTCAATCACAGAGGATAAACGTTAATTACTAATATTGTTAATTGTTAATACTAATATTATAAATGGGAAAGTGTGTCTGTCTGTCTGTATGTTTGTCTTTCTTTCACGGCAAAACGGAGCGACGAATTGACGTGATTTTTTAAGTGGAGATAGTTGAAGGGATGGAGAGTGATATAGGCTACTTATTGTCTCTTTCTAACGCGAGCGAAGCCGCGGGAAAAAGCTAGTATTTAAATAAAACAATGTGTTGAAATAAAGTTAAATAGAAAAATAAATGTGAAAAATACCGGCAGCTAATAGAAAAATGGATATAAGTACTTCAATTAACTACTACAATAGTAATGACAAGTCTCACGACACTGTTGCAAGGTTATAGTACCTACTGCTATGTTCCATCTTGTCTTGTATAAACAGTATTTTTTTTTAATCTAAACACATCATTTTCTCCTTCAATCTCTATAAATATCTATCTATTATGATAAAACTGTTATGTTTTTGATTAATGATCCTTTATAAATATAAAACATGTTCCGGAATAAACGCACACCACCAGACACCCCAATTAGAATACTATGTATGTTATAATCATAATACATACACTGAATTTTTATTATTATGTTTAAAACACTGTTTTTTTTATTTAATTAGTTGTACAGATTGTGGGAGAAAATTATAGTCACATTACAAATCTACGCATGCACACAGTCGCACTTGCATAAGGGTCTAGCGTAGTAGGTATTTCATCCATTTTAGTTTGTTTTGACTGTACAGCGGAAGTGTGACAGCAGTTTACGTAGTTTTAATTATTTTTGGGATAAAATATTACCTATATTAAAAATTACAAAAATCGATTCAGTAAACGATTCTGAACAAACTATTTTCTCATAGTGCATTAATTCAGTTACACATTGGTGCCGATTCTCTTATGCACAAACTATCGTAAATTTAAGTTAAGTGCATCTTTCTCTTTCCATTTCTTAAAGAAAAGGACAGAAGATACATTTTAGTTTAATCCTGTCAAATTAGACAGCGCCTGATGACAATTGACGTATATTTAGACGCCATGTTTTTAAATTGCGTCTAAATTATCTATGGAGTGTCTAAATTTGACAGGACTTAACTAATATTTGATCTTCTGTCCTTTTCTTAATTAAACGGAAAGAGAAAGATGGATTTAACTTAAATTTACGTTAGTTTGTGCACACGAGAATCGGCACCATTGTATAGATAGACCCAATGTTATTCTGATGTATCATATAGAATGGGAAACTAACTGACTGTTGATATATCCATGCACAGCAAAACTCTGGTCCTAGAGACACAAAACATGGAGGGTGTGTTCTTTGTGAAGAGTGGGCAGCTACTAAGACAGGGTTTTTGAAAATCCGACCTATATATAAAATAGTGGATGGAAGTTCGACATCCGATAAAGCCGCGGGTGAAAGCAAGTATCTCTATATAGGAAGAAACTGACATACTGAATCACTGATAATGAACGCACAACTGAAATCACTGGGTCTAAAAGCATGAAATTTTGTACAAATATTCTTTAGGTAAAGTAAAAAGGATCCATAAAAAACCAGATAGGCATCGCAGATCCTTAGGGGTCCAAAGAGGTAGAATGTAAGTCTGTATAAAAATCTAAAATCAATCATTTTTCCGACTGCCCAAAACAGACTTGGCTGGTTTTGGTTTTCTAGAGTCTTTACTGTATCATAAGACCATATTGTGTGCAAACGCAATCGTGAACTGCATCTGATTACAACAATGACTCACAGTAGGTTTTATATTGTAAAGTCAAAGTAATGTTATAATACTAGTCCTTCCATGACTCACTCGCCTTGTCTGTAAGGAAAACAGTATTGAGTACGGATTTTCCGAATTAAATTACGAGTATGTCAACCACAAATGAACATAAGAGGTCAATATTGTCAATAATAATTTGTTATCAATTTAAATAATTATGTCATTGGGAATTTAACTGCAGTCAATGATCCTTAATAGGGACATTACCTTGTTCCAAGAATGTCTACATAAGTGCGTTTGGGTAATTTTTATTATTATTTTAAGCTTTTTTCTGCCTATGTTTCCCCACCTAATTTATCTCCGAAAAGACTGAGTCAAAAATTTTAACAAAAATACCACAAAATAAGTAACGGAACCTTTACGAGCGAATAAGACACTAGTTTTTGTAAACTATGTCTTAGTTTATAATGGTTATGCATCAGTTTACAACCAAATAACTTAACAAATAATCGTATTTCCCGTAACTAGTATTAGATGACGTCATACATTGTTTGAAGCGCGGTTTAGTTCTGTTAAAATATGTCTAGATACTGATATGTAGAATTCCTGTTTCTTGCGAAATAAAACCGCCAAGGTTATTTTACACTAGCTGTGCATAATATTATAGTGTGAAAGTAATTCTATCCGACTTCGTTTGTATCCATGTTAATCAACAATCGCGGGCAATGCCGCGGTAAGAAGCTAGTAATTTAAACAAAAGGGATGACGACAGCATTAAAAAAATGGCATTCTGTTTAGTCCGTCTGATAGATTGGTCGAAAATACGGGACACGTATTTTTTGCTTGATCGAATTAATAAAAAAATACAAAGATAAAGAGCAACAAAGTTCCGGAGTGGGGGCTTTTGACGTCACCATCCTACTTAAATTGTATCAGATCGTGACGTCAACGTCATACGCAACTTCAACGCACTGTATCGGCGAAATTCTTCGTTTTCGAGAAAAAAGAAAAAATACGTGTCCAAAGTTTTTTGATAAATCTATCTGACGGACTAATTACTTTTTTTTGTCGTCTCGTCTATTCTGTATGTATAACTAGCAACCCACCCCAGCTTCGCACTGGTGTTACAAGTCTGAAAAACCCGACTTTTCTTCCTGACGACCTTCATCTTGAATCACTATAAAAAACCGGAGTTTTATATATCAATGCATGCATTTTACATAGGGACAGACGTGGGACGGACAGACAGACAGCGGAAAGTGACTTTGTTTTATACTATTTAACGAAAAGATAGGCTTTTTGGTGATAAACCACGCACCGCCGAAACTACAGAAAATTAAACTAACGAGTAAAAGAAAGGAATAATAAAAGTTCCTATGAAAATGATAGGGCGAAGCCGCAGTAAACAGCTACTGTAAATTTAGATATGCAAATACCGTACTTTTACGTAACAAGTAGGTACCCTAAGTCACATCTATTGCTTAGTACATCCACGACGACCAAGATCTCGATTCACGAATTTGGCTAACGGGGCCCGCGCGCAGTGAATCCTAAGCGTTGCATTGAACACCTGTGTAAACTGGCCTTACAATAGGTTTGGTATTCACTAGCCGTTCATTCAGTCTCCCATTTGTGTCATCATACGCTCTGAATTGCTCGTGAAAATAGTAAGAAATTGTTGTGCAATGTTTGAGTTTAAACGGAGTTGCGAGTTTGTGGATAAGGTTGCTGTGTTCAAAAGCATTTAAAACTCCATCGGGTTCGAAGTTTTGCATAACGATCAGTAACTCTTGGTTAATCTTCATATTGTAGTAGTAGAGAATTCATCTAAGGCTAAGATATAAAATATAAACGTTAACCTTTCAACGACCAAGCGACAGCCGGCTGTTGAGCCGCTATTGTCTTTCCATTATGTCTCGAATCACGTGTGTTCGAAGGTTTAAGCACTTACTTTATCTTAGTCATGTTCGACCGTTGTGCGACAGTGACAGAAATTTTGCTTACAAATAATACGTGCTAAAACCATTGATAAATATTAGCTGAATAACGTTTATTTATCCCGCCCTTAGTAAGTTCAGTCTACAATGCAGTCAATCGGAATTAACCCTGATTCGAGACAATAGAAAGACAATAGCAGCGCGACCGCCGGCTGTCGCTTGGTCGTCAAAGGTCAAAAAAGGTTAATAGATACTTAAGCCAATCTGTCCGCATTTATTTGTTTCCTGTTTCGAGGTCAACTTGCAATTTCAAATCTCAGCAGAAATCACTGAATATTGATACATTGTGATTGTCTTTTATTTTTATATCTTTTTAACGTCAGCATCAGGTCAAGGCAAAAACTGCATTGATAGTCAGTGCTAATTTTCCGCGGCATTTGCCTCAAGCACACGAAGGATGCGTTGAAACAATGAAAGCATTACACAAGCACACGTCAAAGCCACAATGACATTGTTTTAACATTGCGTGGACATGGAGTAAACAGTGAATGAACTGTGGGGAATAAATTATGCCATCTTGACGCTTTAAAAGGATCTAACATTGGGCAAACAAGTTGATGGCACATTGGTGATGACTTGGCTAAGTGCGGTACTACGGTTACTTGGGTGACACAAATCATATCTTATATCATATTATAACATTCTTGCCTTTCTGTAAGTAATGCGAATATTCATCGTATCGCAATAATAAGAAGACTACTCCTATAGACATTTGTAGTACCAGAAGCCTAGCAGATGCGTCATAAATACCAAAGTAGAAAGACGATGATGATAACGTAGCCGCATTATTAAAACTTAATCATGAACAAAGTCACAACAAGGTATCACGCGTTTGACACTTATCACATTCGTTAGAAAAACTATTACACGGTGTCTCAAATTGGCTACGATCATATAAAATAACGGTTAGGTCCGAGAAGTGTTTAAGTACAGCGATTAGAACTATATTCTATATCTCAAAAAAAAGTAAGCACTTAAAAGAAACGTGAGAGTCCATAAATAAACATAACTGCGACGTTTGCAATTCCCAAGGGTCCAATCCGGTGGTTTATTTATACCACCGTATATTCACAGTTAGAAGATTACGGTATTCTTACTAGATCCAATAGCAATTTATCAACAATTCTAACTCTGCAAGTTCTGTAAATTTTCAAGAGAAATGAATGGTTTGTCTGCTTCGGGAGTCTTAGGGCCGCATGGTTCCTTTGGCAAATTTTAAATACATTCTTATTTCTATGGTGTTAGCGCAGAACCTTAGTTCTCTATTCAGAAGTGATTGCTTTTTTTACGACTGTTATATAAAGGTTACTAGGAAAAGTAGGAATAAATTTAAAAACTACTGGAGCGATTTGAATTACTATTTTAGAGATAGATAACCTATTTATCGAGGAAGGCTATAGTAGCAGTAACTTAAGGTGAGAATGAAACTGCGGGGGATACCTAGTTTTTGTTGGCGTCAGAGAGAGGAAAAAAAGGAAAAAAGAAAGAACAACGATAAGTATAATTAACACTTTTCCTGTTAATCTATATAAAATAGTAAACTGATTGACTCACAGAGACACAGCCCAAGCCGTTGGTCCTAGAGGCATGAGACTTGCGGGTGTTTTCTTTGTAAAGAGCTGGTAATCACTTAGTAATGTCATTTGGAAATTCTAACCCTAAAAGGGTAAATCGCAGATGGATTACCGATATTCATCCGAACAAAGCCGCGGGCGAAAGCTAGTTCCTTTATAAAATAGTTCATTGCAAAGGTTTTTCTTTATATCAAGTCTTTCATAGCTTTATCGCTAGTAACAGCAATTAAATCGAATAAATTGCTTCCTGGAGATGTAAGAAATCCATTTCATGTAAATTGTTAACTAAGCTGCTTATCACAACGTGTAAGTAAGTAAAATAGGTTGCCACTAATGCGATAACTTGGCTACTTGTACTTATTTATGTAGTTACTGGTTTATTGGAGAAGCGTGGGATCGTAGGCCTTCCACTTTTTCACACAAACTTTATATAAAGGCTTATAACAATATAAGCCGAGTCATTGATATTTCATTCGATTATTAAAGGCTGACAGTTGTGATTAGCAAATAAGGAGAATGCCAAGGTAAACAAATAAGCAACAATTTTCCCTCACTTGACGCCACTTAAAACTTTAGAAAGGACTGTCGATATAAATCTTCGACAATTCAACCATTACAATGATCAATGCTCTTTCCAATCCAACATTTAAAGAAAAGGGTCTTGAAAATCGTGAGTTAGGTTCAGTGAAAGTTAATAACGAAAATGGAGCACATTTTCTCTCTTACACGGTTAAGACTAATACATAAACGAATAGAACAGTTTCAATTATGATAGTTTAAGTGGCGCGTGTGATATACGCATAAGTTGGCACTCAGTCACATACATTGTGCTAACTTTCGTGTCCCACGTGCAACAATACATAAGTATCTTTTGTTATTGGGTGATAGTTCCGTGTCCAAAGACCTTCACTGACAGATGTCGCGAAAGGGAAATGGCGTCTGCGTCATCCTTTTGCTACCAGAACATCGACTAGGTCAAGATGAATAAATACTTCAGCTGCATTCTCAATAATTTGTAATATTGTCATGAATTTTTGCAGGAGCGTAAGGACTTTGCTTATTTTTGCTGATAAGGGGGACCAGAGGTTAAAAATTGCAAAAAAACTGCTTGCGTCACACTTGAACAACATTTTGTTTTGAGAAATTTATGTCCGTGTATTTAATAGGTTTGTATACACTCTTAGATTTAAAATAACCATAATCTAACAATCTCAAGGAAAACAAGAAGACATATTAACCAACATTACCTGCCTCAAATTCCGGTAATCTTCCACAGTTAATGACTCCAATGATTACATGCCGCAGATATAGTCAAAGTTAAGTAGTAGTTAATTACTTAACACGTTTAGTTAAACTATGGTTCGTGTTCGTTGAACCGCGAGAACTGACGGATGCCTCGATTGAGCGAGCTGACCTGTTACTTAAGGGGATGTCGTTGATAAAAGAACAAAAAATGGAAGGTCACACCTTGTCTGCTGTATGAGAATGGATGAACTTCTAGCACATACACATAATGAAAAAGCACTTTTTGGTTGGCGCTCATGAAATTGTGATTTGAATTTTAGACGTACTGCGTTGTTTTCAAACAGTTAGTGGATATACAAGACAGTAGCAGGCGTCCGTCACTCGCTCAAGGCCACGCGTTTTATGCCTACCGCTTCGCGTATCGTCGACGATACAACGAACACCGGGCTGTCGCGCGCCCGGCTGAGTGCTCGCGCATCACGAGTACACCGCTGACTATCTAAATGCCGAAACCACGTAATTATTGCGTGATTATTGTGCAATTCCCCTGTTTCCCAATTCTCCTGTTTCCCTTTTGATTATTTATTAAAATTATTCACGCGGTTTTGGATATTTTCGACACTAAAATATATTAGTCGGGAATTCAAGGAACGAAAAATATGCATCAGTCATTTTATCAAAGTAAAAAAAAATTGACAACAAATAAAAAAAAAATTGTTTTCCTAAAACATTTGTTTTATTACCTACCATTATCATCATACGTATAACCCTAGCAGATTTGCTGGACGACACGCACACACGTTAGTCGCGCGGCGGGCAAAAGAATCTCAACTCTCTTTGTGCGTACTTATGGTACATTTCTCCTTGCTGCAAACAACTGGTATTATTATTATGATTTTGTAGGCTATTATAGCGTAGGTATTTTGGTTTTTGTATTGGAGTGAAGTATCTTATTAATCTGTGACAGTAGTTAGAAAAAAGGTTCAGTAGAATATTGTTTTTTGTTCCTTCAAAAATGAGGTCTTAGGTGCAAAAACGCCGTTTATCGGGGAACACTATCACTTGTTAGTTTAGGACGGAATATTTTTAATGAAATGGTGGGTGTTAAAACACCTTACCCTTAACATCAAATTATTATTATTTTGTAACATGCGAATAACACCCTAGCGTCATTAACTTTAAGTGACAAAAATGTGTGTCACGTCAATAATATCCCTAACTTACATTCTCCCCTAATTTTAGTATGATATATAGGTCGCGTCAAAATGGCGGATTTCTTAATGAAATGTTCATTAACATTAGCATACGAAATATTCAGAGTATGTGAAACTGTTTGAGTGTTAAATCCAAAGTAAATGATCGTACGTAATTGGAGCATACGTAATAGAAATATCATGTAGGCAATGAAGACACTGGAAGACTGTAATAGACACGTTAAAATGCACGTTAGACGTAAGTAAATTGTAACGTAACACGAGATATAAGAGTATCTAGTGAGTTTGTTTATGGCAGAATATTATTTGATGTGATTGTTTTTGAGCGGTTTCACCCGCATCTTTGATTACTCTCCGCTCTTGTAGGTCGTAGCGTGGTGTTATACAGCCAATAGCCTTCTCCGAAGAATGGGCTATCCAAAACAAAAATATTTTTTCAAATCGAACCAGTAATTCCTGAGATTAGCGCGTTTAAACAAACTTAACTTCTTTAGCTTTATATTAATTATAATATTATAATATTAGTATAGAATAACACTATAATAGGCTATTTAACACCACTGAACCCATGGGAGCGGCGCATTTCTATAAACCAGTGCAGACCACAAAGCAAGAAAAATGAATCAAACATAGGAGCGGTTAAGTCACAAAGAACAATTCAATTAGGAAACTAACCAATTTCCTAAGTGGTCTGAAGAAAGTTAACGACACTCCTATCTATTTGGGATCTAGCTCGACTGTATCTCGTGAAGTAATTGTCGTTGGGACAATTTTATCGAAACTTTCACGTTTAACCGTCTAGTTTAATAATGTGTGGTACTTAGTACTTTCCTAGCTTTATACATATATAGTTTCTCTTTTCATTAACAACAGACTGTTATACAATACTAAGCTTAAGAGAATTGTATTGATTAGCAAGTCATTAGTTTAAGACTTGAAGTAACATCCTTCATTATTGTGAGTTAAAATTGTAATCACGAGTCTAAAAATTTTCTACTGCTTAAAGCCTTGTTTTCACTAGGCAACGTTTGGCGCAGGACATGTTGCCTAATATGTTGAAAGTCAGGGCAGAACAGTAGACAGTTGAGCATCAGGATAAAGGACTTTAATCTTCTAGCCCTTATCCAATTTTACTTGGTCTTTACAATACGTTTTCCTCTTCTTATTTGTCCTGTCAACCCTCATGCTATCACTCCGTTCTCGTTCGTATTTATTACAGATTCCATCAATCTTTTCTTCGGCCTTCCTCTTCCCTTCCATTCCTCCAAGTACATATTCATAACTATAGTCGCATACGTTTAACATCTTCACATGCCAATACCAAAACAAAAGATTACCATTCATCTTTTCTATAAGTGTCGCCACTTTCAGACTTCTTCTAATACATTCATCCTTCTCTTTATCCATTCTAGTAACTGCACAGCACACAATGGTGCCGATTCTCTTATTTACAAACTAACGTAAATTTAAGTTAAGTGAATCTTTCTCTTTCCATTTAAATAAGAAAACGACAGAAGATATAATATTAGTTAAGTCCTGTCAAATTTAGACACTCCATAGATAATTTAGACGCGATTGAAAAATATGGCGTCTAAATATACGTCAATTTTCTTCAGGCGCTGTCTAATTTGACAGGATTAAACTAAAATATATCTTCTGTCCTTTTCTTTAAAAAATGGAAAGATAAAGATGCATTTAACCTTAATTTAGTTAAGTTTGTGAACAAGAGAATCAGCACCAATATCCATCTAAACATTATCTTTCCCGTTACATGCATCTTTTTTACGCCCAATATTCCAAATTTCCAATCCACACAGTACTTACAACAGGTTTAATCACCGATGAAAGACCCTTTCATAACTTGAAAAACATGGATCACAAGTTGTTCCAAGTTCTTTAAAAACTTTATTTTAGTGTACTAATTCAAACTTAAGTAGGTAACCTAAATACATAAAAAACTACAAAACAAAGCCACCAAAGCGTGTCCTGTTTTCGAAAATAATCAATATAAAGGCAAAGGCAATATGGCAACGCAGCCGTTTCCCTGACGTCCCGTCCAACGATGCCTGTTTCCTTTTTAACTTCCCCTTCAAGCAAAATATTAGGTTACCTTTAGAATTATGTTCGCGCTATTAAATTTATAAGTTAGAATATTAAATTTTCATTGATTTTATGGTCACGTCCGCTTTCCAAGTGTATGTTCTAAATTTCAAATTGATTAAAAGATAATATTTTTTAGGACGTTCTTTGTATAAGTCGTATGTCTATAATTAAATTTACGTGTTTGTTATTATATTGATACAAATAATATTAACTCAGAAAACACAATTAGCGCATATGCATTAAACGACAAACAAAGAAAACGAAGGGCGTCGTCTATAAAAATAGGTCAACCAATACATTAACTGCATAACAAAATTAATGTCTGTGGAACATGGGATACAACACTAATCAACGATTAAAACTTTGAATTAGTCTTTGGATTAATAGACATTCTTACATAGGGTGGAATATGAGCAAGTTTTAAAAGGAACAATGAATAAAACGCATTCCGCCTTATTACAAAACAAGGTTTTTCTCTAAACCAGGCTTAAACCATTGAGCCGGGTTTTGTATTTCGAATCTTGATCGTATCAGAATAAGATTCAAATTACAAAACCTGGCTCAATGGTTTAAACCTGGTTTAGAGAAAAACCTTGTTTTGTAATAAGGCGGATTATGTTCACTAAATTGGTTCCATGAAAGAAAAATCATGAGTACTTTCATCGCCTGAAAGATTGCTAATAAAAACAAAATCGATATTAGATTATCCAATCATAGCGCAATCATTGTACTCCGTAATGGATACAAAACAGAAGTCTAATGCACGGCTCAGGGCGAACTGGATAATCCCGGTATTATTATTAATGTAAAAGTTTCAACCGATATCTGTTGGTCAATCGCAAATGCTAGAATTGTTTTTAGAAGTGCAGTTTAGTCAGTAGTGGAATATTTTGAAAACACGATGTGAACTTGGTGAATTGAATTGGGTTATTTATCCTGGATATCAAACAATTATTATTAATAATGATTATATAAATATAGATTAGATCAGGATTCGAAAATCTTTTATGTCATTGCGCATGTTTTTACTAAGTAGATACTTTTTAGAGATAATAATCTGTGTTTGTATTCAAAAGCAAAATAACGCTATGTTAACAAAATCTCCACGTATTTTTCCACATAAATTGGAGGTGAGCGTCATCCACTGGGTGGCCGAGCTATGCAACTTAGGAAGACAATGTATTTCATACAAAATTTTACCAAAACATACTTGAGCACGTAGCTCTAAAAGTTTTGTACAATCACCTGCCCCAATGCCCCAATGGGCTCATTAGCTGAAACGATACATACTAAACCCCGCAAAAACGTGAATGAATCTAATAATAGATGGCACTTAATGGATGAACATGCTTCGGCTTTCAATGAACATAATGTGAAGTGAATCTATCCATAAATATATGCTAAATAAGAAACTTACTCGACGGACGAAACTTGGAGACGTCTGGGCCGCATTTCTCCCTGTTGTAAAGCAGTTTCTTGCAAACACGCCATGGTCCAAAATAGCCCTGGTCGAAGTTCGGATTGTCTACTGTAAACAAAAGAAAAATTAGGTTTAAATATCAGTTTGGATGCAAAAAAGATGTTGAAGGTAACATGCTCTTTGCTCTAACATGCTTTACATTATTTCCATTCACAATGGCACAATTTATGATAAACAGTCACATGACTCCTAAGCCGAGATAAATAAAGATTAAGCACGTACTTCGGCTCATCTATTTTCTATCTCTATCTTGCCACGGTAGATTGGCAGATGTGTGACAGTGACGAAGTTATAGCTTAGCCAAAGCATTTGCTAAGCAAAGTTTTTTTACCTAGGCCTTAGAAAGGAGTGGAATAGTCTTGACTTCTTGAGTAGCTGGTCTTTGTAAGATATTACATTGTGTTACACAAGTATAAAGAATTAAGTATCATGTCATGAAGAGTCTACTAACCGTCACCAAATGTTAATTGAAATAACCTAGAATCAATTAGGGATGGTAAATATTAAAATAAATAAAGCATCGCCCAAGGCTAACTCCATTACATCAGAGCAGAATATGTGGGCTCCGAGATTTAATTACACGTTCAACTAGTGGCAAGACCTGATAATATGAATAGGAAAGTAGCCACCGGCACTCGAACCACATTGCTGGAAAGCCATAAAATTACGAAGATAAACAACATTTTGCCATCATTTACGAGCTTTTCCAATTTCCTTTATATATAAATCATAATTACCAAGTTAGTTGTTAGTAGCTATGCAACCATGTCCATTTACCCATTAGCCCATATATACGTAACTAAATTCATGCATTAACTACTTGACATTATTTTCTATTTCCCAGAATACAACATCAACCATAGTCCCTAAGTACTCATGAAGGAGGTCAAGGGAGTATTGAAAAATTCTTATAAACATGTGATGTAACGTAAGATATATTGACTTGGCATCCAAACGCAAATCGTTGACGACCTCAAAACCTACACACAAAACTTAAACAGATTTTGACGTAACAATACCTTATTAAAACAACATGTTTGCTAGACGAGCTTCTGGACAAGTTGCAAATGTTTAATGTAATCTCTTGGCTTAACTTATTAGTAACTCAGAACTGCAAACTATGAAAGAGGCAGGTGAAACTAATGCATAGACCTTGCAATATAACATGGTGTTTCAATATGAATGGACATAATACAATTAGTGAACGCATCAAAGAGTTTTAAACAAGGTCGAATTCGGTTCGGTTACGAGGGGAAAACACGTTTAGGAATAGTATGACAATCAGCTTATTAGTTGAGCAGAACCCATTGAAGGCCTGCAAATCTGAAGGTCGGCGACACGCTAAGAGGAGTACAGAGGGCCTCGTCACGATTTCCTGGCTGCATACTAATTCAATTCGTAGTGTGTTGCGAATGAGACCTTGCTAATTGTCTAAAGAGACTTGGCTGGCGCTAGTTCTCATTTTATCATCAGGAACTTAGTCTCCAATAAAAATGTGGCGATCGCGTGGTTAAGGTCTTATCGATTTCACTATTATGTCTTTGAATATTTCATGTGATCGTAGATAGTTTCACAAAACAAATAGCTAACGAATGACATTAAAATGTAATTAATTACTAAGTTTCTAATAGGTAGCTGGTATCGATCTGCATTTAAGATCATTAGATGCTAAAATCCAATTATTACAACTAATCGTTAATCAAGATTCGTATTGCTACATTAACTGATTGAACGAGTCATTAAGGAACTATTTTATAACAATCTAGTAGTTTCCTGATGCAAAGGTGCACCCATTTTCAAGCTGAGCAAGATCTCATCTATGAAATGAGTTGATTCATTTATCCCGTCAGATCGCTTCTTAATGCGCTTCCACGTCATAAAAAGAAACTACGGTAAAAAAATTATGTTTCTAGCTTCAGCCTTCGGCTGGGCGTTTATTACCGTCACAAAGCCTCTCTATTTATGTCCAAAAACGATAATATTCACAATACCAAACATATAACATTAAATTAAATTTTTGGGAAAATTTACTTTTTGCGTTTATTTTTCTATAGACGAATATACCTGAGGAACCTGCCGTTATAATGGAGGCACGTTTTACGTGAAAAAAAGCTAAGAACATTATCTAAAAGGCATTGTAATGGCCAAGCCTAAGACTTGCTGTGTCCGTGCAGAGAAAGATTATGACGAAATCAGATCATTAGGTCGTATGCACTTCATTAATGATGGCGTGAGTCACAAGTCACATGTCAATTGATTACACGATGACCGACATTTACCTAGCGTTCGGGTCAACAATGCACTTGACCACTTGTATAATCAAAAGGTTGTGTAATGGGACGTTACATGATAGAGTAATTAGAAATCTAAATTGAGCCTAAAAAGTAAAAGCCTCAGCATGGCAACAAGACAATAATTTCACCAAAATTGCGTGTATTGCTAATATTTGCCACCAAGCGTCTCCTTTAGACACAGGTATGCAAGACTTCTGTCATTTCAAATTTGTCACGGGTCGTTTACGAGGGTCGAAGAAATTCAAACGCGTAACGAAATCAATGATAGGTAAGTACTCTATGGAAGCTTCAATTTAATATTTATACATTGGCAGAAGCTAATCAATAAAGAACGGTTCTTAGGAAAGAAGTAAGGCTTGGAACGAATTGCAATAAAACATGTTGAAAATTGCTAAAGATTATAAGTGGGCTACTTATTTATAATGGTTATTCCTAAACGAAACATCACCAAGCAATCTAATAGACTGGACATTGAAAAAGGTGATTTTGTATTTAATTTTAAATTCGTGTTACAAAGATACCTCTATAATTATATGTAATTTATCTGTCTGTCCGCATAGCCTAGCCTGTCCATCTGAAGACAGTAGTGTTTAAAGGTATTCGTGACTGCGATTGTAATTTACAGCGGTGAGGCAGAATGTAACTGTGAAACGCTAAAGAACTCTGCGGAACAATAAGTCATAAAGTGCAACGATAAATTTTACGATCCAGGCCAGTCCAGGTAAACCGATAGCCTAGATTAAGGAGCAATAGCGTTTCTTTGCAACTACAACTACCATAAAACTAAACCACCAATGAAATCAAAAGTATTAATTGCTATAAAACAAAATAATTGCAAACTAAACGCTCCATCCAATATTGTTCGGATAATACGCAAAAAGTGGAACAAAATATCAATATCTTGAGAATCACGACTCACAGAGGTTCTTTTGTAATAGACTAAAGACTGCACATTTAAATGACGAAAGATTTTATTTTAATAAAGTTGTTATATGGCGTCAACTTCTTAATTAATCAACCGCCAGATAATGTCTGTAAAAGGAGATGCATAATAGACTGTTACAGAATTAACTGTTATAAATACCAGACTTGACACTTCATTTAGCATCAATGTCACGGACAAAGAAGGCAGCGAAGACTAATCGTTAAACAAAAACATTTGGAGGAAAAAATATTCTTTCTTAGGACCTTCGCGTTCCGTGCTCGTACTTGCTTTGAGCCGAGGTCGTTGCCTGTCAGTGGATAAAAAAATGGCGCTGTCATGCTGACCATTGATGGGTCGATACGAGCTGGCAGAACTACAACAGTTACACTATTGTTACCTAAACAACATAACGTCAATCTTATGAGAAATTTTAGAGCACAGACGAGTTGAAGTTATCAGATTTCTTCTTGTCGTAGTTCGTTGGTTCTTTTAAATTTGGAACTTGTTTCTTTGATTCTGTTTTTGAAAACTTTATTCTTTCTTCTTTTAGTACATTACCACTCAAGTAAGACTAGAGAACTAAGTATTTGAACTCATTTTGTATTGATAAACGTTGAATACTTAATTACAATTATTTTGTCAGGTAGAATAGATATTTCAATGTCTGGGAAATCTAACACATGTTGACATACCAAAACGGTTACCAATTATGATTTAAAACTTGAATCATGTAATTGCCATGCTGCATTAGTCGTTTAAAAATGGAAACATGCAAATGAATTCTTAATTTGAAAAAACTGCAACAGCTTTCTACAGTTTGTTATTTTTTTTTTTTTTTTTTTTCTTCTTTTGGCACCGTTTTTAACATTGCCAGTGTCAAAGTATTTTGATTTGGTAGCATTTTAAAGGTAGGGAAACTGGGATAAAATGAAGAAAAGGAATCGGAATTTGGAAAAAATCAGGAGAGTTGAACTACATATATGACTATATACATCAGTAATAATTTAAATGGAATATACAACTTAATTTACAACTTAATATTATTTACAAAAATATAAGAAGCTATACACTTATAAATTAATAGATTATTAGAACACAGTAAGGAAAGGGTCGAACAAGGAAAAGGAACATTTAAAGAAATAAGGTCAGAAATGAAAGGAGAACGATCATAGAGAGGGCAGGAAAAAAGGATGTGGTTGATGTCAGAGAAGTCAGATCCACATTCGCAAGCTGGGCTATTCACAATGCCAAGTTTGGCAAGGTGGGCTGGAGAACATACATGGCCTAATCTGCATCTTATTAAAATAGACGTTTCTTTTTTGTTAAACTTAACTTTTGAAAACCACGGTTTGGCTGGAATATCGGGTTGAATCTTAGAATAATATAAACCTTTAGAAAGAATAGATTCCTCCCACGCTTCTCTCCAAGACTCCCGTAGACTGATTTTAGATAAGGAAGGAAGGTCCTGTGGGAAATGTTTAAATGGGAATATGTCACCACACTCCACAGCTTCGTTGGCAAGCCTGTCAGCAATTTCATTTCCGTGAATACCGGAATGACTAGGAACCCAGGCGAATTTAATAGAACCCCCTGCCAAAGTAACTTTATAAACTAATTCTCTAATTTCTAAAATAACGGGAAAAAATGATTTTAATTTAAAAGGAAATTTACTTAAGGCTTGAAGAGCACTCAAAGAATCTGTAAAAATGATAGAGTTTTTCAGTTTAAACATACAAACATATTCCACTGCCTTAAACAAACCAAAACATTCCCAGAAAATACAGAAGACTCCTGAGGAAGTTTAACTTTCTGTACTATTTTATATTCGGAATGAAAGACTCCTACTCCAACACAACCCGTTGGAGATCTTTTGGAAGCGTCGGTGTATAGATGGTGATAGTCTTCGCTTTGTTCGTCTAAGAATATGTTAAATAAAAATCCACAATTTGGGTCAGACTTATCAACGCAGTTGTATATAACTGAAGGGGAGAAAATTAAACTATCATAACTATGGCTGTATAACGGCAATTTGTTAGAACGGTGAGAGGGAGAAGAAAGAGAAGTCCATTTTTGATAGCTCTGAACTAAGCATGGAATAGATTTATGAGACCAGTAGGAGGAAGTATTAACGAGTGAAGCAAGACTTGCAAGTTTAGGAATAAGGGGATGGTTTGAAAACTGAATAATGCGGAATAAAAAATTATCAGATAGGAACTGTCTTCTAATGTGTAAAGGAGCATCGCCACATTCTACTTGAAGAGCATTAATGGGACTTGATTTCATAGCTCCAGATATGATGCGCAAACTCTTAGACTGGATACGATCCAATTTTTGTTTGGCTGATACATTTATAGGCTCTAAAATAAATAGCCCATAATCAAAAATACTTCTGATTATGGCATTGTACACTAATTTAAGAGAGGTAGGGTGAGCACCCCACCATACACCAGAGAGACATCTAAGGATGTTAATATTACGTTCACATTTAATAGAAATGAAGTCGCAATGGGCGACACCGTTAAGTTTAGAATCAAAAATGACCCCCAAGTACCTAAACTTTTCAAGAAAAGGAATAGGAATATCATTGTACAAGACGAGAGCAGGAGGAAGAATACGTTTTCTGGAAAAAATAACAGAAGCACTCTTAGAGGGAGAGAGATCTAAGCCATTATTGTGTAGCCAGGAAGATAAGGATTTCAAAGCTGAGGTCAAAAGAAGGCAGCTTTGATCAATAGATTGACAGGCATGATATAGAAGCAAATCATCAGCGTATTGCAAAACTTGAATATCTACGGTAAAGCATTGATCCAGATCATAAGTATATATATTATACAATAAAGGACTTAGAACTGAGCCTTGTGGTAGGCCTCGCCACACGAGACGAGTTAACTCCCTATCAGAAAGTGACAAGCTAACGGAGCGTTCGGATAAAATTGTTAAAATGAAATTAATAAGATTTATTGGGATATTTAAAGAGATTAATTTACTTTGTAATATAGATAATACAACATTATCATATGCAGCATTTATATCTAAAAATGCTGCCACCACTGACTGATTGTTAGAGAAAGCTAGACGGATATCTGTGGTAAAAATGGCTAAACAATCCGATGTACTTTTTCCTTTTCTAAACCCATACTGAGAAGTCGCCAACAAGCTTTTGCTTTCGACATACCACTCAAGTCGATTTTTTATTATATGTTCGGCCAATTTCATCAGGACCGACGACAAAACAATGGGACGAAAGGAGGACGCGTCAGATGGTAGTCTGTTGGGTTTAGGGATTGGCAACACCACTTGATGTCTCCATTCCTGAGGTACATTTCCGGACGTCATAATTGAATTAATTAAATCTAAATAATAACAGAGAATACTATCACTAACATTTGTAAAAAAGGAATATGGAATGCCGTCTTTACCTGGTGTTGAATCTACTGTGTGATGGACTATATTTTTCAACTCATTTAATGAAAACGGGAGAGCTAGGGTGCAATCGGAATCATTGGAGTTTATTAAGAGATTAGTGTTGGGGGACGAAATTGTCTGAATAACCTCAGGCACCCAAGGTGGAGCCAATTTATCTAGAAAATCATTAGCAACTGAGTTGGATATTTGCAAACAATTTGATTGATTAAATGCAGATCGAAATCTTCGAATATTTTGCCAAACTAAAGTAGGGTGAGTATTGGGGGAAATTGAATGACAAAAATTTCGCCACCCGGCTATCTTCTTTTTTTTAAACAATTCTCGAGTGTCAGCCAATATTTTCAAGAGGGACTCGTAATTGGTCGGCGACATATTCTCGTTGTAGGCAATCTCTGCTTCTTTTCTTTTAAGAACTGCCTCTGAACACTCAGAGTCCCACCAGGGAGGAGATGGAATTTTGTTGTAATGGTTACCGTTTTTTACAGGAAAGACTTCATTTGCTGCAGAAATCATAGCATTGGATAAAGCCTCTGCACACAAAAGTTCATTGCCTTCAGATAGAGGAGGAAGAGAAGAAAATTTTGATTGAACTAAGGATTTAAATTTTTTCCAAGAACTATCAGTTTTGTTAGGAACTCTATATTTGAAATGAGATTTTCTAACTGAAGATTTTGCTTTGAAAGAAGGAAGGGTTATGAGTATAGGAAAGTGATCACTACCATAGGAAGAAGAAAGAGTAGACCAAGATAAAGAAGATGAGAAGTTAGGAGTACAAATGGACAGGTCTACTGCACTCTGATTTTGGTGAGGCTCAGATCTGCGAGTAGGAGATCCAGTATTTAATGTACATAAGTTGTGAAGGTCTAAGATCTGTAATAAGTCTTCACCATCGGCATTAGAAAAGGAACTGCCCCATGACTGATGATGACAGTTGAAATCTCCAAGAACTAAAAATGGTTTAGGAAGAAAGGAAAAAAGATTATTAATTTCTTGAAGGATAGAAACAGAAGGATGAGATATATACACAGAAACAAGACACATACTATTTACAGTTATAGCTACAATAGAAATCTCCTCACTATGAGGAGGTAAAGAAATAACAGTAAAAGGGATAGAATCTTTAATGAGAATGGCTACTCCACCATACCCATCAGATCTATCTGATCTTACTGTAATGTAAGAATGAATTTTAAATATGTTGTTAGCTTTAAGCCATGTCTCTGCTAAAGCAAAGGCAAATGGCTTGTATTTGTTGATTAAATGAATAACATCACTTTTTTTATTTATTATGCTTCGGCAGTTCCATTGTAGGAGATGGGATTCTTTGTCCATCACAGGAGGTGGTGGGAATATGACTATTAGTAAAGGAAGCAGCGTTGGACGGTGAAAAATTAAATTGGGAAAGAAGTTCTAAAAGTGCTTTGGTAAAATCTTCAATAGAGGGGACTGATTTAGGCTCTGTATTTGCATTTAGGGCACAACCATTAGAAGGTTGTGGTATCTGATAATCCTTTAATAAAGCATTGTGAGCTTCTTTATTATAACCACCCTGGACAGGTTTGCGTAGAGGAGAGCGTGGTTTAAGGAAGACAGTTTTTTTGTAAGAGTGAGAAGTACTCTTAGAAGAAGAAGAATTATTAATGGCTATGGGGGAGCGATCACTAATATTTCGAGAAGGAGAGGACAAGAGAGCATCAACAAAAGACTTCTCTACTGGAGGGTGCACTTTAAGGGCTTCTGCATATGACACACAATTGTGAGCCATATAAGTTTTAATTTGTTTTTGTCTTGAATATTCAGGACATATATTGTTTATTGCAAAATGAAAACCTGAACACAAACAACAAGAGGCTTTGTCCTCTTCAATGTTGCAACTGTCACCAGTATGGTTTTGTCCACATTTATAACACCTAGCTTTTGAGCGACACTGAATCTTGGTATGACCATACCGGCAGCAATTGTAACACTGAACAGTTGGGTATACATATAAATCAACAGGTAATGAGTTATAAAACATGAACACTCTTTTAGGTAGGATCTGCCCATCAAAAGTTAAAACTACTGTTTGTGATGGTTTCCACACCACTGTACCATCAATAAATGTTTTAAAATTTATGCGTCTTATTTTAATTATTGACCCACAACCTATTGGGACATTTATGTTGTCCTGGACTTCTTCAGGAGACCATTCTGCAGGAACTCCGCGAACTAACCCCATACGAGTAATATTAAAAGTTGGTATGAATGCTTTGAGACTTTGTTGCTCTAAAGCACTGCTTTCTATAAAACTATTAGCACTTAAATAACTACTGAAAGATAACGATACTTTATTACGCCCTATTCTTTTTACACTGCCATCTATTATATTTTGAAACTTATTAAGTTTTAAAAATTTGCCGACGACTACTGGGTGAAGCGTGGTTCCATCATTGGCTTCCTTTTGAAGTTTTTGGAGATGAATAATATAGGGAGCACTGTCGTGCTTTTCATATGTTTTACGTCCAATGGGACTGGGAAGGGAAGCAGTAGGAGGTGTCGATACATTAGCCAATTTAACATCAGCTATAATCTCTCTCTCTTTAATAGAGTCGGAACAGTCGCAACCGGAAGGCTCCGAACCGCGCCTATGTTTTTTCCGTCTCTTGTTGCAAGTTTTGCATACATGAACCCGACTTCTCTTAAGATTTCTGCCTGATATGGATCCATCCGTATCCATACCAGACTCAGCAGAAATTGTTACAAAGGTGCCTGCCGGGGGCACAACGGCCCCCGGGTCTGGCGGATCGTCCATCACCGCCCTATCTACTATAAAAATATAAAAGACTTACCACTACGAAGAAAAATATTATATACACTTATAGAATATATACATAAAACTAAAAAAAAACTAAACTCTACTGATATTTTAAATAAAAAATAATCTGAATCAAAAATCACGTTCGACCTAGCTGAAGTTTCCCGCGCTTTTTCCAGTTTGTTATTCTTGTTAGACATGCATCGATCTTAAACTAATAAGCTATCATTTTTCTGTTTTCGATGGTACCGTTATTTGTAGGTGTGAATTATAGCCTGTCGTCTGGGAAGCAATGTAATGGCGCTATTATACAGGAGGCGTATTGTTAACTTTAATTTTACGCTGGTAGGTAGCTATTACTGCTGGTATTTTATGTATCATTTTCACTTTAATTTTAAAGATGATTTTTGTTATATTTGATTTGCATTAAATTATTTTTAATCTGTTTGTTCCGGGCCTTGAAGCTTGGGCCCCTTGTGATATGGTACAATTTTTCGAGTATGGGAAACTGATACCAGTTATTGTTGAGAACTCTGAAAGGATGTTGCGGTAACAGCTACCTTTTCCATATAGCTAAAAACTAACCTCTAATAAAAGATTTATTTCAAATTCTATTGTTTACACCAGCAGCACAATTCTAAAATTTTAATCCAGTTTCCATTATAACGAATCGAATATTTTTAAGCCTTTGTATTGAGACTGTCGAAATTCAAAATTAAACCCGTCTTACAACAGATGCGTGACGAATACAAAGCATTTTTAGCATTCACGATTATAGGTACAAAATTTTAATATTCTAGAAAGAGGTTGAATGCACGATGGCTGTATAAATTAAGAGGAAAAAAAAAACGAACTCAACAGCGACCGCGGGTACATCTCCCACAAGTTTTGTCACAAAGGTCTCGGGGGGTCAATAACCCGTTTGGCGGGCGTGCGTGCCACATTTTTTAATGCACTGAATACACCGGCCCAAAGTAAACATCGTAACAGTCTACAATAAGTTAATTGCTTATCTTAACGCTTATAATAAAAGTAATGCTTAGTGCTTGCTATGCAGTTTAGAGATAAGCTTTATTTCGAAAAGACTAATGAAAAACTTAAATTAAAACTAAAAATAGGTACCAAAGTAAACATCGTTTTTTATCTCTACATTTCTGTTCCTAATAGTGATGGGCCGAATGTGGTTTGTACCGAATACGAACTTCGGCCGAACATTCGGTGAAATTTTAAAATTCGGCCGAAATTCGGCCGAACTTCGGTTATTTTTGACGCGCTTTCTTGGGAGCGATAGGTCATAGGATTAAACCGCAAATTGCAAAAAACTAACGATTTGAATTTCGCGGGCTACCATAGAGCATTCATACTACAGTTACTTTAAAATACATATACATAATTAGTTAGTGGACCTTAATTATTTCAATGTCCATGTCAAGAGGTCCATTTCGTTAATAATAATTATTATATTTTCGTTAATAATAATAGGGATGACGACAGCATTAAAAAAATGGCATTGTTTAGCCCGTCTGATAGATCGGCCAAAAATACGGGACACGTATTTTTTGCTTGATCAAATAAATAAAAAAATACAAAGATAAAGAGCAACAAAGTTCCGGAGTGGGGGCTTTTGACGTCACCGTTCTGCAAAAATTGTATCAGATCGTGACGTCATTCGCAACTTCAACGCACTGTATCGTCGTCATTCTTCGTTTACGAGAAAATCTATCTGACGGACTAACCGTCAGCTAGATAATCAAATAATTTTGGACTCTTATTTTTTCTTTACTTTTTTTTTGTCGTCTCGCCTATTATTAGATTTTCGTTAATAATAACTAAAATTTTATTTGATTTTCAAAAAAAAATTGTGGAGTAGTAACTAATTACCAAGATTAACAAATGGCTGATTTGATTATTCATTTTACTGGCTTTTTTGTTTTTGTAAAAATTGATGAGTTATTTAAATCTTATCTTGGACCGAATGTTCGGCATTTGAACCGAAAGTCGGCCGAATGTCGAAGTTCGGTTCAAGCCACCGAAATTCGGTTAAACCGAATGTGAAACGAATTTCGGCCCATCCCTTAATTTTATTATTCTACCTAAATTACTTTTCATCTATCTATAGATGAAAAGTAATTTCGAAAGATTAGTTCTACGAAAATAATACCATTGTAACCAGTATGATTTTCCCGCGAATAGATCGTCTTAGTTTTGACGGGCAATCATTGATGTTATCTTATAAATGAGTAAGGTAGGTACGTTAGAAAGGCGAACGAAGGTATCAAAGGTAACAGTAGACGAAGGTAGGAGCGCGGTTTGGCCCACTTTACGCTTGAGCTTGGGTCTGCGACTTCCGTTGTGAGCCCCAAGATAAAAGAGACACAAACACACACCCATACAAATCACACAAGTTTTATTGTTTACATAGCAATGCATGAAGGTTGTATGTATATGTCACCGGAAAATAACAAGATCCGTAAGTTTATCAATTTACTAGGAAATTTATAAACTTTCGTAGGATTCTAAACGGGAGATAAATTGTAATATTTTACGTCCACGTTTTCGTAAATTGATAAACTTACTGAACTCACTCGTAAAATAATAAGTAAGCAGTAACCAAACGCTACGCGCGATCTGATTGGTTGACTTTCACGTGTCACTTCTCATTCCTCGCGGCCGCCATTGTTCGCCACGGAACATAAATAAACCAGTTTGCTTTTGCGTTTTTATTAGTTTTAAATGTTGAACTGTGTTGCAACTCAAAGAAAACTCAACTCACTACATCCGTGCCAGAGAGGAACCAGGCATTGTTTCTTCCAATTTATAGTTTGCCAAGTCTGATTATACCAGTATCTGGACACAAGCATTGCCACTATGAACATTGACCAATCAGAGATTAGTGTGTTATTTTACGTATTTCAAAGATGCGTATATTTAAAAGAGTTTCTGTGATTGGTCAAACCGTTTAAAATCTTACGAATAGACAACCGTTAGTTTATAAATTTACCGTATGACGTCGGAAATTGATAAATTTACGAAAATGTGAACGTAAAATATTACAATTTATCTCCCGTTTAGAATCCTACGGAAGTTTATAAACTTCCTAGTAGATTGATGAACTTACGGATCTTGTTATTTTCCGGTGACATATACACAAAAAAGTAAAGACAAGATTTGTTATTTTACGATTTTTGGAGCATGAAGGTGCGTCGTGAACTCATATTATTCCAAACCTTTTTAAACCGAATTGTTTAGAATGTGCAGATTTAAATTGAAAATTCGAACGATCCGAGGGTTCTTATGGCCGGTTTGGGCTATATCATGCAAGTTATGGATGGGACGGAACCAGGGCTGTCGGGTTCTAAATCCGGTAAGCCAGATTACTCAGCTTTGGTACACACGTTTGTGTAAAAAAAGCCGGACGTTTTTAATTTAAGGGCATTGGGTCTTAGTTTCAAAAAAAAAAAAGTATTACATTTTTGTACCTGTTTTTGCGATTCTTTTTTGTAAAGTCATCTCAATGTCGAATGTGATGAGTGTGATGACAGCAAAAATGAACCAGTCTTTTTTATTGTGCTATTTAAAGAGATACTGACTGAATGTGATTGGCTGCCAGACTAATTAACCTTCCAACGACCAAGCGACAGCCGGCTGTCGGGCTGCTACTGTCTTTCTATTGTGTCTCGAATCCAGTGTGTTCGAAAATAGACACAAGTAGCGGTCAAACTTATAACAGACATTTTGGGCGGCTTAGTCGGCAGTCGCTTAGTCGTTGAAAGGAACCGATTTGGATGCGATTTTTTTATTTGGAAGTAGGTTATTAAAAACCATTTATAGTCATACTCATGTTACATCGAAATCAATACGGCTTTTTTGAAGTTATTAACTCTTTTGTTAGCTGCAGTGGCGATTTAAATAAAGGAGCCAGTTTTTATTATTTTACTTTTGTTATACTTTTTATCTAGACGTCTGACAACCCTGGACCGAACTACCTAATACACCTGTAAATACGCATACTAATGACACATAGTAATAATATCGTGTATCTTGGGTAGACACCCTACCTCCAGATACATACCTACCTATTTCCAGATTCTAAACTGGTACAGGCAGCTAAAAATACTAATCTGTTGGTACCTACACGATTCCAAGTTACCGCAATTTCTTAGTGTGAGTGCAACTTGCACACAAATGTCTATGTGAGTGTGATTCTGCATCAAACAGTAGACTAACACCTTTTATTATCTTCCAATCCGGTTTTTACGTACCTACACAGTTATTTATTTACTGATGAAACTATTACGAGATAAGACACGTTTCTGATTATTTCTCTTCAAACCAGTGGTACTTATTAACATAATGTGGTAATAGCTTTCTATCTACATCATTTTCAATAATAACTTGATTGAATCCTATTTGAAACCTGCCTTGCAAGTGTTGTGCCTGAGTTCAAATTCAGAAACTTTGTGTTTCAATATTACTTGCTTCTGAACATGAATATTTTTGAACATTTTGTTTGTAGTCTAACCAAAGGGTACCGTATCCAGTAACTGGGTTATGAAGGTCTGATAGACAGCTGAATCCGGTTAGGCTAGAAGTCGACCCCAACATGATTGGGAAAAGGCTAGGGAGACGATGATGACTTGCCATAATGGTGAAGGGTAAGGAAGACACCATTTTGCATAACTTACTTATCCAGTATAGGTTGGTCTCGCAAGGCATTCATTTCCAAACAAAGTGAGGTCAGCTCATTTTGGAAGCACATTTCCGACCATTTTTGATATTCAAGAAAACTAACTAATTAATACGTATTGATAGCATACAAAGCATAGCTTTTCGCAAATAATGTCACCGAGGGTAGTATTATTAACACCAGTTAAAAGCCTGTAGGATAAAGGCATCTCCAGAATGTTGTAATTTATGCAATTCCTGACAGTGTCAATATGGACGGCAAAGTCTTATCATTACGTGTTAAATTAATAAATCGTGTTCAACGCCTTTAGCTGTACGCCTCTGTAAAAGAACAGTATTTACCCTTATTTCCCAATTTAGGTCTTGTACAGACGAGCAGAACTTTGCTGTCGCCGTGTCCACGTATACTCGTGGACACGTTTGTTAGTCAAGTTCAAACAGCGATCGAACTAAAACAATGCTGTCGACATAGTGGGCAGCAGTCAGCGTGTCGAATACTGTAGGAGTTGCTTTTGTCTACAGCAGTGGTTGCTTCTGTCGACAGCTGAAGTTGGCTCTATCGACAGCTGAAGTTCGCTCTGTTGACAGCAAAGTGCTGCTCGTCTGTTTGACGCCTTAAATAAGAATCTCCACCAGAACAAATTGTTAATTTTATCTAAGTACCCCACTAACTTTTTAACTCCTAGTCAAGGAACTTACAAGCCAACCCATCACCAAGAAATCTTTGTATACTTACAATAGTACCCAGGGACTGAGAGTTGAAAGTCAGAGTCATCTGAAAGAATTAGTATGTACATTTATACAAATCTAGGTGCAAAGCAACATTGTCTGTAGTGGAATTAAAGTGCTTAGACTAATAAAAAAAGCGAGTGCCGCTGATATTATTTTTATATCTTCGTTGGTTAAAATTTTTAGGGCCTTTTGCCTTTAAGACCTGGGGCCCTAGTCTTCTATTACAATCGTGTCTCAATGACCAGTCATCGGCCGGATATTTGACAACTTTGACAGTTGTTGTATGGGAAAAGTGACAAAAGTTTGACGTTACAAGTCAAAAATCCTTCATTGAGACATGATTGTAATAACAGACTAGGGCCCCAGGACCTTTGGAAGGACAAGAAAACTGAATTCTTAAAGGCCACTCTCAAGATGACACAGAAAGTTGGGCAAATAAAACTTATTCCTTGTAATAGACTCACTTATTTGGTTAGTCTTATCTATGATGGATTAACTCAATTAACTTATTAATTTCATTTACAAAACAATTGTGCTTTCTATTATCTATTCACACTAATAAAATAAATGTCATAGGTAGTTACTTTTTCTCTATCTTTTAACACATCACAACTGCTGCACCATATTGCAATCAATGGTATACCGCCGTTTACCCGAATTTTATTTGCCCTAATATCATTTGCCATAATAGTCAACAGCCATAATATCATACGACATAATACTCATTTGCCCTACTCTCATTTGCCATATTAGTCACGTGCCAGAATCATTGTTTCCCATAAAATCACTTACCATAACATCATTTGCCATAATCATTGTAAGCCCTAATTATCACATGTCCTAATTATCAGATGCCATAATTATGATATGCCATAACATAATTTGCCATCGACATCGGGTGTGTAACGGTTGTTTATATCAAGAGAAATTGGATGCAATTGGGACTTTAGGGCACCCCGACTCGGACAGGTTAGGTTAGAAGGGGATGGCGGGGTCGTGTGAGCGAGCGAAGCGAGCGAATAGACCCCGCCATCCCCTTCGTGGTTATTTTTTTATAAACCACACAGAAGTAGGAGCCCCGCGAAGCGGGGCTCCGTCGACCTAGCCCACCATCAACCATGCACAGAAAAAAAACCATTACGAGGCTTAAATATTTGTCTAATACTTGTTATGCCATTTAAATATTATGTCTAACAATTATTATGGCACATAAAAATATGGCAAACAATACTTATGGCATTCGTATATTATGGTATCTAAAATTCGGGCAATGCCCTAAAAGACATATGACATACTTTTAAGTATGTCATATGTCTTTTAGGGCAAATGAAACATTCGGGCAATTGAAATTCGGGAAAATGATGATTATGGCATATAATCTTCGGGCAAACAATAGACAACCGCAATCAATTTGACAAAGAGGCAGCTTGGATATGAATAAAGACATAACAATTTTTTTATTCAGTTTTTATCTTTATCTGTGTGTGCAATAACCAATATGTTTATGGATGAAATTGTATTTATAAGTTAGTCTGCCCTCCATACAAGGCAAAAAGCTTGATTCGTACTAAGAGCATAATATGGGCTTATTGTGGTCAATTTTTTCTTTCATTTGTTTAAATGAAAGAAAAAATGTATTAAAATGCTAATAGCTATTGGAGACTGCTGGGGATTTTTTAAATCATAAAAATTTGTTTAACTTGTACAAATTTTTACCAAAAGTCATGCACTGAAACTATGTACCTATTATTACAATACATTCATCCATTCATCATAAATTATAAAACCACATTGTACATTGTTTCAAGAAGCTTTGTGTACAAGATTTAATAATTTTTTTAAACATTAGAGTCAATGTAATCATTTAAATTACAATCGGTACTTAATAGTACCGATTTAACATTGTAATTGATTGAGGAAACTAAAGACAAATAATCTTTTATCCCTGTACACAAATATCTACCTATGGTGAGGAAAATATCTAATGTCATATACCTTGTTATAGTATAGGAAAATAAATTCTTAGATTCGTCAATCTTCTGGCTTGCTTTGTCCACATTTCAATGAGACAAACAGACAACAATTATTAATAATGAGCAAATTAATTTACATATTTCTATCTTGCTCTTTATGACTTGCCATGTAATTAAATAAATAATTTGAATGGTTTAATTACACAAAGGATTAAATTTATTCTTAAGACACAATTTCATGCTAATTCAGTCATTTAATTTCTGTAATTAATTTATTCAATAGATAATGCCTTTGTTGCTATGGTTTATAATTCAAGAACATGGAGACAGAAAGTACTGGCAGTCTATTTTTGAAAACAGAATATATCTTTTTTGCTTTATTTTATTTATTGTAAAAAGTTTTTATACTGTTTTACATTAAAAAAATGTTAAAATTATTAGTGCCGCTGCTACCAACTAACCCTGAGTGATACATTACCCTACATTTAAACAAAGCTTATCCAATTCATTTAATTCTATTGTTTTATTGCATTGTTTTTAATACAGTTATTATGGTCAGACATTTCAATTTAGTCTTATATCCATCCATACTAATATTATAAATGGGAAAGTGTGTCTGTCTGTCTGTATGTTTGTCTTTCTTTCACGGCAAAACGGAGCGACGAATTGACGTGATTTTTTAAGTGGAGATAGTTGAAGGGATGGAGAGTAGCATAGGTTACTTTTTGTCTCTTTCTAACGCGAGCAAAGCCGCGGGCAAAAGCTAGTTGTTTATAATGTGCAAGTGCAATGAAATTAGACTGCAAATTGGTCAGTATTAATGGACCAATTAGGTTAATTCTTGAGCTGTATCATTAAACCAGCTATTCATTACTTTGGTGCAGTTTTTGCTGTTATTAGCAATGTTCAAACTATCTGGCTGCTAATGACGTCTTCCTTAAAAAGAAATTATTTCTATACATTAAAATTAAAACTTGTTAAGTTACCTTTAGACAGTCGATACTTAAATAATAAGCCTGGTGGTAGAGAAATGATGATGCAAAAGAAATTACTTGAATAAGTTCTGCACAGATAAAGTTATACTTGTACCTAAATACACACAAATCTGTGAGTTTGTTTGTCTGAGACTCTGAGTACTTGTGGCAAATTTAAACTCATATCGAACGAGTTTTATTAATCAGTAATACTTACAGCTGGCAAAGTTGCCCCAGTTAGGTAGGCCGACTGCGATAGCGCCAACTACGAAGCAAACGAAGCCCAATGCGACTACCGCTATGGAATACAGAGCCTTGCCATTGGCCATGGCTGCATGTCAGCCAACTTCATGGAATGTTCCGACAACATCAGGGCTGATGAGCACTTGTTCGGTGAGTGCGGAGTCTTGATTCGCACATCTGTGGGACATAACAAAGCTTAAGAAAAACAAAGATTTTGAAGCAGTTCAATTCTAAAGAAAAAAATTGAATACTTTTTGCTCCACTTTGAGAATTGGGTCATGGGGTTGTTTCATGACTTAAAAAGCGATCAATTATTACATTAACGCGGCCTTATTAGCAAAATAGTAATTTGGCTGCATTCATAAACATTACTGTGTAATTACAGTGCGCAAACCGGTCTTCGTTGGACACTAACGTTACGGCACAAAGGAATGTCAAATCAAAACACTTCGGTCCGCCGTATAATTTTATTATCATTCCTATTGGAATGCACAACAATGATTTCCAATTAAAATCCCACTGGAATCACCCATTGGGAACTATTCATCGTGTTAATTGAACCATACAGAGTACAGCTAATATCTTAGCTTAGAAACAGTTATTTTGGCGTAACTTTTACTCACGTTTACCTTGCGAACTCGTCTCGTTGAAGAAATCACACGATGATCACTCAACTATGCAACTGACAATCAATTATATTGAAATAGAGCCTTTTCCCTGTATCAACTTCTCTTTTGCACACACAAACCCATTGAAACAAAACACCTGTATTTTTTACGTGAATGCACAAAAGTTTATCACGATTCAAAATTCGAACCACGACACACCTTTTTAGCTATAGCACTCGCCAATGTACTGACAATGTTTATTGAGAACTTTCCAAAATCATTTATTTACAACACTCTAGAATCTTGTAAATGTTTTGTAATGACACACGATAAATAATTACACCTAACTGCACAAAACTGATTTTGTGTTTGAATCTTTTGCGAGAAAACACGGAATCCAAATTTTAGGCACGGGACCTATAACGCGCGCGTTGTGGATGTGGTCGGTAAATAAACTGGTTTTTTGATTTCAATTTGTCAAGTTGAGCGAGCAACGTTGCAAGCAAGCAACTAGCAAGTTAGCAAGCGCCCATCCAATACATCGAACTCAAACTATAATCACCTGTTAAAATTATTACTATCTCGTTCTTACGTAAACCGTAAACATTTACATCTTTCAAGTTAGACAGAGATCACTATAATATCTATCTTGAAGTGTTTCTGCTTATTGTATTCCGTTTGCATGAAAATCACACCCATTGCTCTCTTTCTCGTTGGACCCTGGAGGACCCTGGTGATCATATTTTTAATCGACTTTTTGACGTGTCAACGTCTTAAATTAGGTTGCGGCTGGGAGTCACTTATGAAAAAGTGTAACGCTCGGTAACGTTACGATGAGTCACCGAACGAGAGAGAGGCCCGCCGAATGCCTTGCGTCTCTCTCCCACTCAACTATGATCGATATGAAAGACGTTGTCACGTAAAATCTTCGCCCGTAAAACCGACTTTACAGGCAACCATTTTTTTTCATAAAATATTTTTATTCACATAAACAAGGTAATACAGAAACGTCGTAGGCAATTTAAAATAAAAATCGATTTTTACCCTTGCAAATATTGTAAACGTAAAACTTAGACGTGTTTCCGAACGAAAATTTAACGTTTCGATACGCGCAGTTAACATTCAACATAGCGGGAAATTAAAGTGACAGAACCTACCCCGCGAACTTTAAATTTTTCATTTATTTATTTGTAGTAAATAATCCACAACCCATTGAAAAAAAAGAAAAAACGGGGTTCTTCTACTTTTTAGGGTTCCGTAGACAACTAGGAACCCTTATAGTTTCGCTATGTCTGTCTGTCCGTCTGTCTGTCTGTCCGTCCTTACTTAATCTCTGTGACCGTTTGCATTGGAAAGCTGGGTACCAATATGTATATATCAATCACGCTGACAAAGTGGTAAAATAAAAATTGGAAAAAATGTTTTATTAGGGTAGCCCCCCTACGAGTATATGTAAAGTAGGAAGTGTTTTTTTTTTAAATTTCAACCCTAACGTGTGATATGTGAAATAATGAATAGGGGTTTACTACAATCATTTTTTGATAATGTCCATTATTTCGGAAATAATTGCACCAAAAGTAAAAAACAATGTGTGAAAATATGATAAAAATCTGATAATAGAACTTTATATGGACTTTCTAGGAAAATCATTTTGATCTTGATGGAAAGAACAGTTTTTGTTCAAAAAAGACAAAAAGGTTGTACAAAATAATTTCTGGATTAAGTTTGTAGTATAATCGCTTCGTTTACATATTATAATCCTGAACGTATCTTCTTTCAAACCAAAAAAGAATTAATCGGTTCCCGCAACCTATGTATTAATTAGTAACCCATTTTTTCGAGAGATATAACTAATGTACTCTGTGGATATAACGCTGCGCGCTGTACCTTGGGAGTTGGGCTATTTTGCGTTCGCGCTGTTAGGACTTTTCCCGAGTGGATGGGGTCGGAGTCGGGTATTAAGGTGAACGCAGACTTGGCCGCACCGCACGCGCCGCAGTCCCCGCAGTCATCGCATTTTCTTTGTTGTTCTTTCAGGGTCTGCGGCAACTGCGACGCGGGTAGGTGTGCGAGGTGGCATAGAACTTCATATAAAGAATTCGAATGCGAAGACTGCGGCGCGTGCGGTGCGGCCAAGTCTGCGTTCACCTTTATCAAATTGTTCAGTTGGTCTCTCCTTGGCATTGGCGGTATTATTTTAGATCACCGTCCTTTGTGGGCCCGTTTTTGGGGGTTCCGTATTTATTAGAGTTCCGTACTTAGTATGTCAACGTAAAAAATAGCCTTTTTTTAAACTCATGAGTGGGGTGGGAATACTTATTGTGACGGACGGGAAACTTTGGAACCCTACGCTGAGCGTGGCCCGACACGCTCTTTGTAGGGTTGCCAACCGAAGGAAATGGCGGAAAATTATGCAGAGAGTAGTGTCCGCTTCTCCCACAAACAAATGCGGACTCGTCAATGTGAACATGACGACCACTCTGACAAGAGCGCAACGAAGAATATGGCGAAGATAAATACTTAATCATTTTTTTTTATTCATCGCTATCAATTTGCTGGTGGCTGATATATTTTATTGGCTCTGAGTAGTTCGTAGGATGCGGGTTAGCGTTTCGTAACTAAAAACTAACGAAAACGGAATCATGATGAAAGAATGTGAGTTCGAAGTCAAGTCGAACCGTTCAAAGATTAAATGCAAGTGAGTTCACTTTATAGGACCTCGTGTAGTCCTACTTAAAAAAAAATAAGTACTTTTACTATGGGCAAGATTCTACGCAAGTTTCGAATACCAGCAAAGTCCAAGTCAAATTGGTTATTTCCATTAGACCATAAGGGAAACACTTTAAAAAACTACTTACGTAAAGAAATAGTTAAATCTAGTCCTCGTAATCAGCAATGATTTATATGGCGATTCTCATGTTGTTAACAACCTTTGTTGTCGACTCGTCGTACATTGTGGTGTTGTACGTCCACCTATCTGCCACTTATCTTAGGTTACCTTTAAATAGGTAGTCACTCTTTTTACTACATTCTAGACATTTCTAGATCAAAAAGATTAGAATTGATTTGGAAATAAGGGTAGTGGTGATATACCGACACTATGGAGAAACGAAGTAGAGGAAAATTAACCAACAAAGTTTCAGCAGTTAAACAGTTCCGCTCTGCTGAACATACGTTGAGTACTAATATCCAGGGATGAGAAATAGATTGTAGGTTTTCTCTGGTAATCAAATATCAAGTCATGAGGGAACTATAAGACTATTGCTCTAGAAACTATTCTCGTAAATAACACTAAACGTAGCTTAAGCGAGTCAATCTGACGATATAACTGCTATGGTAAGCTGACAAAAGAAAACTTAAACTCTGCCTAAAGAAGAAAGAAGAAAAGAAGTCTAACTTAACAGAAATAAAAAAAAATGGTATGATAGGCAACAAAAGAGCATTCTTGAGTAGGTTGGTCCTAAACGAGGGCTTTGGTGGCGTGATATGTAGGAGGATAAGATTAAGGAGCACTAAAACCCGGTGCCAGGCACAACTAGACCTATAATATTAGCTCTGCGTGGTAAAGACCGCTATTCCTAGGTTCCTTGAGGAAGCTATGTAAATCGTACTGCCATCTCCTTCATGATCTGCAGATTGCTACTCCAGGATACTATTATTGGGGTCGGGTTTATAACTTGTTTGGCATTCGGCAGACATTCCATAATGTAACAGCACCATTTCAGCTCGACAGCTCATTCATCTGCGTCAATGATTTTTGCGTCACATCCAAAAAGCTTATGAATTTAAATCCTATATTTAAATAAATAAAAAACTGAATTATATTACTTCCTGCCGGGGTTACGGAATGGTTATAATAGTTACCGTGACCCCGGAACATAACTTAAAGGGCAACCGAAGGAACATGAGTGGGTTTTAGTCAGTAAAAGTCTGACACGCCCTCCCGCCCCGCCCAGGACGGGAGATGTCATTTGATGATTTCCCAATAAAAAAAAAATTGTACTACTTATTATAAATACAAAGATTGCAGAGCACATATTGAATAACTAACTCCATTAGCCGAATGATGGTTGCGAGGTCATGCGTCTATTTCGGTACCCACGCTGCCAAGACGAATATTGTTCGGTTAAAAGGTGCAAGCAGTTCAGAGTTTCGCTATTTACGATATTTACTGCTTTATTAATACTTCAATAGGTTTCCTTTTAAACTTGAGTGATTTCGAGTGGAGTATTATTAGAATCAGTTCGTAAATCAGTGCTAGAGGATCAACAGCGTGGTGTAAAAATACTCTCTTAATAGTGATACAATTTATGGAACTGCGGACAAAGATGTTTAATAATATGATGTTATTGTTCGTTCTTCTGGTTTTATACCCCACTGCCTGTAAGTTTTATGTCTATAATAAATTAATTACTGAAGTGAATTGTGCCAAAACTATGCCAAATTCTCTTGTGTCTAACGTTGGCGAGAAATGTGAAATTAACATGTTTTTTGATAGTTTTAACTAATAAGCAACTATTTTATTTAACAGTTGCAGACGCTGCTATTGAAGCTCCTGCAGAAGATTTAGTAAGTAAATTAATATAATTACCGATCTATATACATACAGTTCCGTGGTGTACGTTCCTTAGTGACTTGCAAGAAATTAAAGTACTTATTTAATTAAACCGAGTCTTTCTAAATTGCAAACAGTGGACTGAAAATTGTATATCTATTGTTGTCGATAAATGATTAAGTGTAATATAAAAATTTATTAATACAACTGAAAAGCATAAGAGAAGCAGAAATATTAGGAGACCAAGACCAAAAAAGTCTGAGTAGAGAGATGAGACGAGAGATGGGGATCTCTAAGCCAAAAGCTGGTTACGACTATGCATTTTATTTTGCCATTTTTGTTTTATTCTTCATGTGGAGGCGTGGAGTGTCAAGTGGAGATCATTCTTCTGTATCCTTATGATTAATCTTCTTTTCCCATAGAGCCTGCTGCCCTGTGAATCAAAATGCGGTTGTGAAGGGTGCGTATTTCTTAAATGATTCCTAAACTTCCTGCATATTTATGTCTCCTTGTTCTAAAACGTTTTTTTTATGTTTTCAGAATATACATATATGACGCTGTTAACGATAGATGTTTGATTAATTTCACGAGAGCGTTGAAAAGAGTCGTCGTAGTTTACGATAAAGATAGTAAGTGTTTCTTTTATTGTTACGATTTAACCGATTATAGACTGTGAAATTTATTACAGAAAACTCTTCAGTAAATTCTTGAAATCCACGTTAAATCTATTTTTCTAACTAAGTATACTAAACTGAATCCTATGGGCTTTATGGCTTTAGAAAAACAGGTACAGCCTTCTTAGTTCTTACTAATTCTCTGTTTATGGTATAAACACCCGAAGATAGTAAAACATATTATGGTCTTTGAGTCTACCTAATTGGCAAATTGATTTTACAGGTGTTGATGTTTTCGCTGATGACGAAATAGCAAGTAAGTTAGATGGAAGACGAAGTAGCTGCTTTTTTGTCAGGCCCCAATTTTATCTATTTAGTTGTAGATTTGCACATAACTACTATAACCAGCCCCAGCACATGGATAACGCTAATATATTTTTAGGCACAGGGCGTGGCGTTAGCCCTTTTTATTTGTTATGGCTGTACTAATGTTGAGTGTTGTGTCTGTCTATTAACTCTTGCCTATTCCAGCCTTGTAGTCATGTAGTCACAGCACATTACCATGTTTTTAACTGCTAGTCTGAAAGAAATACGGAAGCCGGCAACCTTCTTCTCGTAGAGATACGACGATGATTTTATAGACTTTTCTCTTTTGAAAAACCATTAATGAAATAGAAATATCATTCTGATGTCTCCCCCGCCCAGGGGAGACAATAGGATTTAAAAAATCCTGATGTCTCCCCGAGGGGAGCCGTCAGGGGAGACAAGAGACCGTAACCGAAATATCAGGAATAACTTTCGACTGACGTTTTCAATCTACGTCTCTTAGTAACTTAACATCTACGAGTTACGACTATATCGTTTACTCATATTTTTATGACCTTTTTAAGACAAATGGAAACGATTATAGTATAACGACAAAGAGTCAGGACTTGGTGCCAACGTGAGATAAGAGCATTGATAAAAACTTTACGCTTACTAATTTCAGTTGTTTTAACCTTTCAGCGACCAACTGACAGCCGGCTGTCGGGCTGCAATCGTCTTTCTATTGTGTCTCAAATCACTTGTGTTCGAAGGAAAAATCGCTTCCCAGAATCTATATATTTCTATATATATATTTCTCTATTTATATAATTTTGGTAAATAAGTAACTAAATTCGATAAATTTTTTTGGCAAGCTTTTGCGAAATTTCTAAGTGATATTTAGTTCTAAAAAGATACATAAATAAAAACGCTTAATGATAATTGGACATTCAAATTATTGTGCCCAAAATATGGCTAGAATATAATTTTACGCAGAGTGCTCTGTTGTTATCTTTTTACCCTTATATAAATAAGGAGCAGTTAAAAAATTATATTTCTTTCTCTACTTTCAGAAAAGATTTATATTGAAGGAGAAAATGTATTCAAAGGGATCATAATCTCAGTTATCCTGTTCATCACGTGCGCAAGCATTTGTGTTATATCTGCGTGCATATACTGTTGCCGTATCAATTACACGTAAGTGTCATTGATGAAGTAATTACAAGTAGTTAAAACTAGGTAGAGGAACTAATTATGTATTTGTTGCTCGTAGAAGTAGGGTCGAGTACCTACTAATAGAGTCGAAGGTTACACAACTGCCAAAGTAGCTTTAACTGCTGTTTCTGTAGACATGAATCATTTCCCCCAGACAGTGACGGGCGGGCGATGTAGATTATTGTAGAATAGAATTGAAATTTGAATTCCAAGTTTAGTTTAAATAAATAAGTCTTTTTAGTCTACAACCAACAACTGTAACTAGCATAGATTTTAAGAGGAGTATTCTGTTAATTTACTAATCCTCTCCTCCTGAACAATTTTATTTGGAATCTAACAGTAGTATAGACTGTGTCAATATAATATTGTTGTATTACAGAGACCGGACACTGAAGCATAATGTGAAGGCTCTAGCAAAAAAACTGAATAGAGATTACAAGACCAAGAATAGTGCAAAGCGCGCGCCTTTGCCGCCAGCGTCGGAATGTTGTAGCGTCGTTGTGGAACCAGCAGGCGTTTATGTTGCTTAGCTTTATTTTTTTATTTTATTATTTTCATATAATTTAGTGATGACTTTTGGTAGAATAAACGTTATTAAAAATGTTGTGTATTTTTTTTCAGCCAGTTGCTTCAATAACAATACTATCGCTACTTAAGCTAATCTTTTGTGATGAAAAAACATAGGACGGTCTGGGTATAGATATAGTTAGAAAATAGAAATAGTAGCTATGAAAATTGGTCTGAATTTCCCGCTGATCATAATAAAAGTTTATGAACGAAACAAAAGAAAATGTGACGATAGTAGCAGTACCTACTCTATTGGTTAATCACGTTTTGTTACTTCATTGCTATTGGTAGACCTCTGTTGTTGTCGCTTTTGACACTGACAGTGACAGAGGCAGTGACAGAGGCTGAGAAAGAAGCTTGTTTGATAGGAAGGCAGTGTTTTCGTTTTCCGATTTATTTTATCAACTAATCCTTATTTGTAGCAAATGTTTTGTTGTGATTGTGAAACCTATATGAAATTTTATGAGAGAAAATAATATTAATACAATAATTTATGTATTGCTAATGAACTAGAGACTGTTTGTTTATTGTACGTAGTAAGTATTCAAATTCCAAAGTATAATACATACGTATTTTTAGGTATTTTTTTATTTCTGCTTGTTTTTGTTTATATTACTTTGGTGCCATATTTAAATTCGGATTTTACGTAGAAATATCCAACTAAAAATAGTACTTTTTGTTATTTTTCAGACAATTTACGCCGTTTGTACATTCGAACTTCATACAGTTATTTGGTAAACATGATGGATGGAAGCCTCATGGATATGGTGATAACTACATTGGGTGTACTCCTGGGTATGGCGATGCTCAGTTGTATATGCTGTATTTGTATGAAATTCAGGTCTGTATAGTTCTGTTTTAGATGTAGGCATCTTTTAAGTTTTTACAGCAATATGATATGACAATACATGAGAACAAAAACCTTTTTATTAGCTTTTTGTGTTTTAAAACTAGAACTGAGGGTCTTGATATTTCGTAGCAATTTAAATTGTTGAGACCAACAATGTAAAGTACATGTACTTGCAAGAATATACCTAACTACATTTAGTCATAAAAATATCTTGACTCAGGTCACTCAATTGAGAATTTCCTTGAGCCAATCATTTGATAGACTTGTCAAGATGATTTAAACCTTTGTGGTCTGACATGTCTTGTGATCAATCATTTAGTATCATGTTCAAAAGGATGTTCTGTTGAGGAATTTTCCTTCAAGTATTTTTTTTAAGTATTTATCTTACAATAGATCTTACTGGCATGGAAGAAAAGACTGATTTACTATTATTGTAAAATTATCAATATCATATTTGGAACAAATTATGTCTACACAAAAGTCAATCTTCACTTTTTCTTAAAGTCTGACTCACCTAATTGTATAATCACAAATCTTTTCAGTTGCAACTAGTTTTTACTAAGTAGCTTTAGCATAAAACAAACCTCCTTACTATTTTTGGGGTAAAAGCTTTGTGGTCAATACATTTCTGGTTCAAGATTACTTTATTCTCATAAGAATACATTCATTCACTTACATGAGAATCTTAAAACTAAAATATAAATTGTTTGTTGGACATATTGTAAAAAGTAAACATTAATTATTAAAACAAAAATAGGGTAGTCTAACAAAAATTTGCAATGTTGGCTCTGACACAAAGTAACAACAAGTTTCCGTACAACACAGATAAGCGTAGCTAGAAGTGGCTCGGACTTAGAGTAGTAGATGTGAGTTTTTAACGATGTAATGTTTTAGTAATTTTTTAAAAGTGTGCATAGTTTTTGTTTCTTTTAGATAGAATTTATTATAAAGTTTAGAACCTTCATACATAATGCTTACTACATACATTTACATTATTTATTATTTTAAAATATGTTTCCATATCTCGGGACCCTGAGGTCCCGGACTTTTGGAAGGCGTGCGAGGGGCCGAAGCCAACTCGCAGAGGCCCCTTGAGGAAAAACTTTATGTGGAATGGGACACCGACCGACGATTATCCCTATATGCACTATGTAAGTGCACCTAAGGACAACCCCCGGTTGGTGTTGGACTATTGTAAAATATGGCAACTAACAAAAATTTTAGATTATGGGTTTGGATTCTTTAATGAATAAGGTACCAGAAACTATGGAGTGACTATGGCCCCTGCCTGACCAATGGTTATATGACACTGATATAATGGCAGGGGGTGACTTGCACACTCAGTAAATGGGCCCCCGAAAACGGCCGCTAGCACATAGTGACGTAGCAACAAGGGGGCAACATATATCGAGGTGCTTGAGGAGTGGAGAGGTATTCCACGGCTATCAGGACAATCCCGGAAGTACGGTCAAAATCCCTACCAGCATCTTACTGGAATACTTCCTTCCCCCGAGCACGTATGCTCTTGCGATTCTCCACTCAAACCAGCCAATTAAGGCAAGAGTGAGGTGGGAGCCTTGTTCCTCGTCAGTGCTCACTCTGGCCGGCCAGTTAAGGCAAGCCAGAGATGAAGAACAAAGGGTCTCCCAGGAGGTCAGGTCCACGGGGTCGCTACTGCCCGACAGCTCGCCACAAGCTGCCCTGCGGGTAAAAAAAAAAAAATAAAAAAAAAAATAAAAAAAAAAAAATTATTAATATTTTGCTCTGTGATTGGTTAACAACCTGAATTCACGCATTACTAATAAACCTCATTTCTCAATTTCAGTGATCTCAAACTAAAAGGTTACGTGGTAGAAATGGCCAAGAAGAAAGGCTTAAAAGTGGATCTAGACAAACTGGACCCGAAGTACAAACCCTGCCAGTCACCACAACTGAATGAAAACTGTACTATAATGATACCGGATGTGGCTATTGTACTTTAGCTTCTTACCTTCTGATGACATCGGAGCCATTTGTAACATCTGGAGTAGTGGAGTATCTACCCATATAGAGAATGGGCCATTTCCATATAAACTGCATTTTGACTGACATTAAACTATTTATTACCTCATGCTCATGGACCCATCTCTTGGTCCCATTATCTCAGACCAGGGCCCCATCTGACAAGGAGCCTATGGTATCAAGTCTGACTTGTTACTCCACTGATCTAGAGCAGGGGTCTGCAAACTACGGCCCGCGAGCCAAATCCGGCCCGCCAGTGTCATCAATCTGGCCCGCGACAGTCAATGATTTATTGTTGTTACTATTGCTGTGATAAGTTGAAGAAGAAAACACAGAATGATAATTAGTACAATACATAGTACCACTACTAATAGCGTAAGCTTGCTTAGGTCGCGGACTTTGCGACTATTCGGCGAAAAAATTCAAACTGGTTTGGCCCTTGGAACAAACTGAAAAAATCATTATGGCTTCAAATTTTGGAGACCCCTGATCTAGAGGATAAAAATGTTGCAAGCATTCTCATTTGGTTCTGATGCAATGTGCTCTAGTTATTTAGTTGACTTACCTGAATAATAATAATAAAAACAGCAATTATTCCAAGTGTTAAGATTGATGCTTGTTTACTGAACGAGACATGTAAGGTCAAGAATATATTGTAGATCATAAATAGTCAGGAATTGCCAAATATTTCTGAATACTAAATTATAATATTGTGTAGTTTAATTTTAGACTTGACTAGAATTATGCTCATATATTTTATGCTAAAATGTAAATGCTATATTCTAAATGCCAATATTGGAATTAACTATGTCTTAGGTTTAAGATTATTGTAACATAAATTTCATTTAACATTCTTTTACAGGATGTATTTATATGTGTATTGGTTTTAAAAAATGTGTAGCTGTTGGATTATATTCTAAATATTTTTTATTGATTCCTTATGTTTATAATATACACTGTGACTTTACATATTTGGAATGAGAATTGAATACTCTAAAGCCTCCTAGAGACATATTGAAATATGTCTCTCGACTCATCAGTGACAGTGTATTATGAAGTAATTATTAGTTAGTAGCTAAATACCTGTTTATATTAACTGTTATTTGCTTTTAGACTAACAACAAAATTTTGTGCACAAAATATTTTTTAAAGACATTAATCTATCTTTTTGATCTTCAGTGCAAACAGACCTTAAGTTTTTATTTGTGAAGATACTCTGTGATTTGAATACTTTTACTAAATCGAATTTGTAATTTATTTTACTCTTTGATGTGTATTTTATTATTTAATTTAAATTATATTATGATTAAGGTTCTTATTTCTGTAGCTTTTCCCAAAGTTCCTAACTTAAGATTAGATTTAGCGTAGACTACTAGATACCTCAAGGTTATATACTGAATTATTCGATATTCTAAATTCCTATTTTATTTAATGGAAGGAGTAAACATTTTTTTACGGCTATGGATTCTACTACGTGCCGACATTTTGAATTTTGTTTTGTAAAAGTATTTCGCAATTTTGCTCTAATGAGCAGATATTAATAAATTAATGTTATAATATTACGGAATATTACCTAGCTTTCAAGTGTTCAAATATAAAAGTGAGAAGTATGAATAAAAGCCGTATTTTAGTAAATATATGGCATTTATTACTAAAATATAAGTATGTATTATAAGGAAAAACTGTATACATCTAGAGGGATTGATAGTGATTTAAAGTTTACCGTTTTAGGATAAATTAAAATATATTTAAATGATTATTATTTATATTGGTATATAATACGTTCTTACAGTTGACTATATCTTTCTCACCATTGAACAGATTTAAAATGGCTGTTCCTAATTTCATTTTGTAAAATTCTGTTTGTTTTTTTTTGTTATTGTAACACTAACTGTTGCGGAATCATCAATTGCTACTCAGCTCAATTTTGCGGAGAAATATGGTCTATTATTTATGAAATTTCATGACAACCGGTTCAGTATTTTATACGTGGAAGTGGCCGAACGCATCAACAAAAATTACTTATTTTTGCATTTATAAAATTAGTAAGAATTGTGAAAATTGTGCATTTTTGGGGACAAATGAAGCTCAATGGAATTTACGCGGCTTAAAATGATATGCGGAACAACGTATATTTATGCAAATTAAGTCTGTAACAACGTTTATTAGAATGTAAATTGTGTCTGCCCCTATCGTAGTAAAATATATGAGGTGGGTGTTAATATGGACTTTATGTAGTGGGAATACGCCATGTTTATAACAGTAGGCTGTCAAAGAATTATAGTGAGAAGTTTATAAGGTCCGATGACGTAATTGATGAATGTTTCGTCACGGTTCTGTCACGTATACTTGATAGCTGTTAGGATTAGGAGAAATCTGACGGAAGAGGTGTAGAAAATATAGTCATTAATACGGTTAATGCTAGAGGCGGATTAAGTGAAGAGAGCGCCCATGTTATAATTTTTACTATTACTAAACATAGACGATAGTAATTATCGTCACTACATGTATGAAAGCATTATTAGGTACCTACCTAAAAATATATTGCACTTTTAGGTGCTAAGTTAGCCTTATGAATAAACCGTTTCTGGTCGATGGATACAGCGTCATCAATTTTGGGTACGGGGTTGGAAGTTTTATTATATAACAACTTTTGTTCTGTACCTTTCGTCAAAATCAATGCAATGGTTTACTATATGACGTGTAACAAACAGACAGACAATTACTTTGTACGGATAGGTTTTGCTCGCGACTTCGTCTGAGTAAAACTCGGATAAAATATGAAGCAATAAGGCTCTCATATCAGTAGTGCATATTTTCAGTTATTTATTTTCTAACTTTTATTTATTAAATATTTTACTGTACAATGATGGTACTCTACACTAATTTTAAATTACTTTATATTATCGTATTCGATGAAAGTCCGTTACGCTTGTGCTGCCATCTATGATGAGAGGTTAGCTAGAATATAGAAGAATAGTATTATAGATAATATTCATAAGGAGATGTGAGAATATACTTATTCCGAATCATTTATCTTTTTATGATCTTTTTAGTGCAAAATTTTCTGTGTTATTAATTTTTATAAATCTATTTTTACGATCTCAAATGTATTTAAAGTATACTTGTATTTCTCCTAGTATTGCACTTAAAGTTGCAAAAATAATACTCAAGTCTTATAAAGTGATGATAATTGTATTTTGTATTTATAGTGAATATTGTATTGTATATTACTTATATACTACTAAACTTTAGCGCACAATAATACTATCTAGGTAAGCGTCGAGTTGTTTACGCACAAACGATTTACCTCGCCGAGCATTCAGATGTTAATAATAACACTTTCTCGCTCGTGATCTCACACACCCTTTTTTAATGCGAAATTTTCGAACTACCCTCTAATAAAAAAAATATATCTTGTCTTGTGTCAGTCGTTTGTGTGGTAAAACAGTATGTCATACTGCCATTGGCTACGCGTGACTGAAGAAAAAATATTTACTGAGTATATAATCAACTTGTAATATTTAGTAAAATTAAAATGATTTATGAAACTCAAACATCTTTCATTTGATTCAATATTAATAAGAAATGTTCATTTAATACTTATTAAGATGATTTCTCATAATCTTCAATATGTTTAGTTGTATTATATGACACGATCTTAATTACCGTATAATTGCTAGTATTTACTGAAATCCTACGAATGTGGATCCGCACTAAATATTTAATTTTATGACTAGTGATTACTTACTCCTATTTGTTTTATCGTCTTGTTAGAATTAATTTGACTGAAATAATTATAGTCTTATATGTCTGTTCTCCACTGTGTAAAAATGATTTGATATCGCGATAATAGGAAATGTATTATTTAACATCGAATTTTGCGTTAAAGTTCACTAGGATGCAGTAACAAACGACTTTAATTATAGCCAAACATAAATTCTAACAAGATTATTTCTAAGTACTATACAAAGCTAATAATAAATAAACCAATTTAATTTCTTATCGAGTGACTAGGACAAAATAATATAAGGGCAGAGGGGAGGCTGCGTCAACATGATAACTGTGATAAAGCTATTCGAAAGCGTGATGCGAATAATCTCGTGAGGTTTCAGGACGTGATACTAATAACAACTCGACGAGTTCCATTTTGTGTGGAAATTTTGCACTGTAAACAACTACGGTTGCTCTAAAAATGTATTGCCGAGACTGATTTTATCTTTTTTGGCGCGAGAAATGACTGGAACGATTGCAGACATTTGATTTCCGGGACCTAAAATGGCTGCTATCTTTCAATTGGTTGCTTGACTCTTGACACCAAAAACGAATAATTTCAAAACAACTTCCCTTGTCATTTTACCCTCGATTGCGATTTATTTGAAATGAAGTGTAAAATATTAGATTCTGAAAGCAATAAATCGTCACTTGAATTGGCTTGCAAATAACTTCATAGAATCTATTGCCAACCAATCAACTGAGGAATCGCGCTTTAAGCTTACAAAAAAGTCAATGTTAAGCGACGTCAATGATTTGTGTCGCTGTGTTTGTGTCTGTCTATCTTCCTATGTGTGTGTGAACAGATTTTTATGGAACTTTGCAGTAATATACCTGATCCATCAGATTAAGACATAGGCTATATAATATCACGCTATGACCTACGGAATTGGAGCAGGGGAGTGGGGACAGCTAGTATTCGATATTTTTGTGCAACAAACCATACAGAATAACATCCGGGCTAGCCTTTTGAAGAAAGTGCCAGTAACGGATTGGGTATACCTGCCCCAAAAAGCATCGTGAGCTCAGCTTTAGCTTTTATCCAAAGGAGCTACAAACCGATGCAACATTAAAACCATGGGCTTGCAAGTCGCTACTTTTCTACGTACAGTTTTGTCTGTATACCTTTATATTTCCTATCAACTACTTACTTACCTAGTTTCCCTCTTCTGTTCGTATTTCCACAATTTTCTTGTTGACAGATGGGATCGTCCCAGACGTCTCGACTCTTAGAACCTGGGTTGCGTAATCTAAGGTACAGTCAACTACCCACAAGATGTATGGAGAGACCCGTCTGTAAGCTCCTTACACATTAATCTAGGGACAGACAGGATTGTGATGAAAGACTTAAAGGGCTCTACGAACTAGGCAGGTAGGCCGGGATTTAATACAATAATTTTATTGAAGTACAAAATTGAATGTAGGTTTTATTAGCCAATCACTGAAGTGGGAATTTGAAGTAATTATATAATAGAGCTGAAGAGACTTCTTTTTTTATTTAAACGGACGAAAATTACCAGTCGGATTGGAACAGTGGGATTGGGACTTTTGGTCGCAAAAACTAGGTACTGAAACGTGTGCGTTGTCCCAGCGGAAAAGTGTCGATTTTCTAAATTTCAGTTTAGCAGATAATTAGTGTATGACGTCCTGTAAATGTGTATGCTAAATTCAAATTTGTGTATCCAGTCATTCGGCAGATATTCAACAAAAACTGGTTCCGCCAGGACAACGTTGTCCCAGCGGAATATTTTTTTTCTATGGGCTTACAAGAAAAAAAAATATATACAATAATTAGCGTGTAACGAGAGGTAAATGTGTATGCATAAATGAAATTTGTGTGTCGTCAATTGACGAAGATATTCAATTTGCCGCTGGGACAACGTTTGGCAATTTGATGAAAATCATATATAACGGTTTAGTACAGAGTTGTATTTTCTTATGCATGTTGCTTTGAATTTGTGTATAATGTGTGTAAAAACAGAATTTGAAAAAAGCATACCGTTCACAAGATATACACGTAAACGTAAAATAAGGTCATTAGGTCCAAGCTCTTAAAATAGGAACTCTAGAGTCTAACTTTTAACTTTTATCTGCATCTTGTAGGGGACTACAACGTCCTGCCAAGTTTCATCTATGTGTGCTTAGTAATTAATGAGCAATGCCATGATTTACTACGAATAGACCACTATACTTTATGATATCCGATTTTAGTACTTCTTAACGAAAAAGCGAAATAAAAACATATTACAATTATTATTGTACTAATGCAACTACTCATATCTGAAATTTTAGTTCATTACACTAAATAATGAAATAAATATAATAAAATTAACATAACAAATAAAAAACCCTTATTAACCTACCAAGTTTGAATGGGCACAAAAAGCGGCCGTGCAGTACATAGGCCGAACGTTCGAAATTTCCAGTATAATATAGTGTAATAGCTTCGTACAGATGCGTACACAATTGCTAACGCAATATCAATCAATTATATATTGTCTTAGTTTTTCCTAAAATTGGATTGATTTATTAGAGTGTAATTCATTGGCTGTATTAATTAAATGAAATACTACAAAATCATTAAAAATGTTACATGCGTATTCCATTGTCACTACGCAAGACATTATTGTAAAAACTTTTCACTCAAAAAATATAAAGTAAGACTAGGCAGTATGATTAAAATATGTTAGCCTTCACATTAAAAAAAAATGCGCGCGCATCGCATAATATAACAGATTTTTACCGCCATGTCATAAAAATAGTTACTGTACTAGTTTTAACTATTATTTTCTTCACTTATATTGAAGAACGTAGAATAACACACGTGAGTAATTAAAGATAACCGTTCTCATCACTACAATCATTTTATCATTTTTTTTGTCCTTTATTTTGTTTATGTGATGTACAATAAAGATTATAATAAGTAATAATTACATACTTACATTATAAATAATGTACTATTAAACTAAACTATTTATTTCTTACGAGTAACAAGCTCTAAATTTGCTAGCGGTTCACTTTTTTTTACTCAGCGATGTGGCGACTGGCGGCTGTTTACTTATATGCGACCGTGGCGAGTTGGCGGATATAAATTAGAAGTTATTGGAAATTGGTGTTTTGGAACTATCCTAGGTATGTAGACAACATAACATAACGTGTGTAAACAAATGAATTAAATTGACGTATCGGTTAGTAATGTCAAAATAAAAGGGTTTTTAGAGTTTTTATTAAATGCGTATGAAAATGTATACCTACGTTACTAAACAAACATTTTTTTGCAATTAGAAAAATGTAAACTTTAATGTAATGTAAAATGTTACTTTTGTAAATATAAAATTAATTCAGTCGTTTTATTTTCTGCGAAACTATTGTGCACGCACCTGTACGTGCACAATAGCTAAATAACTATATTATACTGGAAATTTGGAACGTTCGGTCTATGTACTGCACGGCCGCTTTTTTGTGTCCATTCAAACTTGGTCGGTTAATCCGGGTTTTGTAGTTGTTCTGGTAATTTTATTATATTTCTTTCATTATTTAGTGTAATGAACTAAAATTTCAGATATGAGTAGTTGCATTAGTACACTAATAATTGGAATATGTTTTATTTCGCTTTTTCATTAAGAAGTACTAAAATCGGATATCATAAAGTATAGTGGTCTATTCGTAGTAAATTATGGCATTGCTCATTAATTACTAAGCACACATAGATGAAACTTGGCAGGACGTTGTAGTCCCCTACAAGATGCAGATAAAAGTTAAAAGTTAGACTCTAGAGTTCCTATTTTAAGAGCTTGGACCTAATAACCTTATTTTACGTTTACGTGTATATCTTGTGAACGGTATGCTTTTTTCAAATTCTGTTTTTACACACATTATACACAAATTCAAAGCAACATGCATAAGAAAATACAACTCTGTACTAAACCGTTATATATGATTTTCATCAAATTGCCAAACGTTGTCCCAGCGGCAAATTGAATATCTTCGTCAATTGACGACACACAAATTTCATTTATGCATACACATTTACCTCTCGTTACACGCTAATTATTGTATGTATTTTTTTTCTTGTAAGTCCATAGAAAAAAAAATATTCCGCTGGGACAACGTTGTCCTGGCGGAACCAGTTTTTGTTGAATATCTGCCGAATGGCTGGATACACAAATTTGAATTTAGCATACACATTTACAGGACGTCATACACTAATTATCTGCTAAACTGAAATTTAGAAAATCGACACTTTTCCGCTGGGACAACGCACACTACTGAAACTAGAAACATAAAATTTAACAGCAGCGACTTTTCTTGACAAAGAACACTAAAAGACTGATATTTGAAATTCAACCTTTAAAAAAGTTAAATAATGGAAATGGGAAGGCTAGTTTCAACAAATCTAGGAATCGCATTCAGTAAAAAGTATTATTACCTACTCATTTCAGCTAGGAAGGTAAGTACACTCTTCTCAGAAACTTGTCGTTGTATCTAACTACATAGAAACAAATACTTACGCTAGTTTTGTATAGTAGGCGTTTCGGCCATTGAGTTTCGTTCGCCCGCTCCGGTCAAAACGAATTTCATTATTATTTCTTAATATTTTGGAAGGATGTTTTGGACGATACTTTTTATGTAAAACCTTAGTTAGGGTGTAATGTAGGTACAATAAGCATATTATATTAATCTATACATTTTCGGTCCTATCCAAAATTATTCATTCTGTTTAAAAAAAAATCGCATAATTTAAACTATATTTCGAAACACTTCTCAAACCATGTAGCTCCTGTTTTAACTGGAGCTTACGAAAATCAGCAGCCGTAATGAATACTGAGCCAAATCCATGAATCACATTCAGTATAAACTACACCTAGTAGCTAGGAAAGTAGCTAGACTCTTCTCAGAAACTTGTCGTTGAATCCAAATAGAAACAGATACGAATATCTTTAACTATCTACATACCTACAATCTGAGCTGCAATACGCTGTTTTAAAGTCACGTCTAACATAAAATAGAAGTTAGTTTAAATTCAACGCGACTTCACCTTCTATCTCTTATATGTTGTTGTTACTTGTAAAGTAGTGAAAAGTTTACTGATGTATGATTTATTGCAATTTGACACTAACAGACCTTTGAACGAGATACAATATAATGATGCTAATTTATTCTAAAGCAGATTTTAATGCATCTTCCTCTGTCCATTTCATTAAGAAAAGGACAGAAGAAGGTACATTTTAATTTAGATCACCTACCTTAAAAAATTAAAAATGTAAAGCGCTCTTCCTCTCGTCTGCCTGATTATACTATTGCTATGACCGACAGGATCCATGAATGATTCTATTATTTATATTCTCCACCTGTATGTAACATTGTGGAACGCAATAAATACTTATGACTATGAGCAATTGTGGCAAGTAAATTTTCAAAAACCTTTGAATGCAGTTTTATTTCTCATTAAAATAACGGAATGTTTCTACTACTACTACTACGTATTTTAATACTTTTCTATCAGGGCCCATTAAAACTTTCCACCCTGTATACGATACTATCTTTTTCCTATCGACTGATCGACACGACTAATCGGATGATGTAAATGACTCTAAAACTACTCTCCTCTGGAAAGCTGTCAATGGGGTTGTGTTTCCACAAAGTTTTGTTTCAATTGAGGTGGAACACGATATGTAAACATGAAACTAAAGCAAGTTTGTAGGAAGGGGTACCAAACAATCTATGTAGACCGAACTCCAGTATTCAAGTCTGCCAAATTTTGGCTTACACAATATATTCAAATTATTCAAGAGGTGCTGATATGGCGTGATGGCCTAGTGTGTAAGGCGCCTGTTATAAACTCATTATATATAGTATCATAGATTCACATCATGAATTCTTTTTCTATTGTGTCATCAAAAATGTCATTCTGATTTTTACACGTATGAAATAAAATGCTTATTGTTTGTTACAAAGGTATTTATTTTATTGGCGACGAGTCAAATTGTATTGTTCAGTAACCAAACATGAACACTGAACAATTCGCGGCATTCCTCACCGCACAACAAGAACAGCAAAAAATTCTAACGGCCCTACTACAGCTGTTAGCACAACAGCAACAACACCAGGGAAGCCCCTCAACAGACATCAGCAACAACAATTATGGTAACGAAGCATCCTCTAAACAAAACATTATTAAACATTTTAAATGCGACAAATTTAGCCCAGACACAACCCCTGCAGAAAAATTTATCGATCTCTTTGAAGCGAAATGCCGAATATGGGGCGAAGAGACTGTGAGTATTCAAAAAGATTTACTCATAAACTGCTTAACACCTGAAATATACCACGAACTGAAAGTAGCATTGACACCTAACTTTGACAAAGCAACATACGACGAACTAAAGATGAAACTGTTAGATTTATATAGGACAAAGAAAACACGATACAAAGCTCTAATAGATTTTTGGAATTCCACGAGAGATACCAACGAAACTATGGAGCGTTATGCTAATAGACTGAAAGAACTTTCAAAAGACTGTGGCTACGAAGGGGCTATACTTGAGAGACAGCTCCGTGATCGTTTTGCAACCGGTTTGAACCATATACAACTAGAGGTAGATCTAAAGCAAAGATGGCCCGAATTACGTGAAGTAACAGGAGGTGGCAAAACTAGAGAAATAACATTCGCAGAAATATTTGCAGTTGCCCAGTCACGTCAGATCGCAGAGAACGACGACAGCACCTTAAATAACAACCAACACGTTAACAGAATTCGACAAGACAAACGCACTGCAACCTTAACCAATAATGAGACAGTCAGGAAGTTGCAACCTGATCAATGTCGACGATGCGGAAAGCGTAATAAACATGGCTTCGACGACTGTACAGCTAAAGATCACCCTTGTAGGGCGTGTGGCAATACAGGACATTACGAGAGTGTATGCATCAAATCAGGCAGAGCATATTTAACATCAAAACCTAAACACTCTCAACGTAATTATAAATCTAATAAACGCAACAAAACACAGAAGATTAGCAATCGAACGGACGCCTCAGAGACCACGTCAACAACATCGTACGCTGACTCCTCAACGGAAGAGAGTGAGAGCGAGTACAATCCTGTCCACAGTATCAATAAGAAGACATCCCGATGTAAGAAAATTGACACGATCATTAATGGTGTAAAATGTACGATGGACTGGGATCCAGGATCAATTTACTCTATAATTTCCACGAAAATGTGGAAAGCTATTGGATCTCCAGCATTAATGAAAGGACCAAAACTCCAAGCTTATTGCAATTTCAAACTAAAACCGAAAGGTATAACTGACGTAACAGTAGAAGTAGACAACGTACAAAAAACTTTACCTGTCGTAGTTATGGACAAAGCACATCCTATGCTTTTCGGGTTACAGTGGAGCGAAATGTACAACATGACTTTTCCCAAACCTGTCTACTCCATTAAACACACCACAGAGGCATCACTTGACCTCGTACTAGGTAACCACACCGACCTATTCAACAACAAATTAGGGAAAGTCAAGGATTACCAAGTAAACATCCATATCAAACCTGGCAGCGAAGCAAAACATCTGCCAGCACGACCCATCAAGTTCAGCATGCGCAAAAATATCGAAATGGAACTAGAACGGCTACTACGCGAAGGTATAATAACAGAAGTGGACCCCAACATTACACCAATAGAGTGGGCTACACCTACAGTCAATGTTTTAAAACCAACTGGCCAAGTACGCATTTGCGGCGACTACCGCATAACGATAAATCCAGTACTTATCAAACATACTCATCCGGTACCTCTGTTTGACCAGTTAAGACAACAGCTTGCTTACGGAGATAAATATTCAAAAATCGACCTGAAGGATGCTTATCTGCAATTCGAAATAGCGCCGGAGTCGAAAAAGTTCCTAACAATATCAACCCACAAAGGATACTTTGTATACAACAGAATGCCCTTTGGTATTGCAACAGCACCCTCAATTTTCCAACATTATCTTGACAAATTACTTGATGGCCTACCCAACGTCGCAGTATTTTTTGATGATATTGCCATTACTGGAAGAAATGACAAAGAACATATACAGACCCTATCAAAGGTGTTTAACAGATTGAAAGAAGCCGGACTCAAAGTAAATCTTAAAAAATGTACATTTCTACAACCTGAAATCGAATACTTAGGACATATTATTGACAAAAACGGAGTACGACCAACAATGTCTAAAATAGAAGCTATTTCCAAGGCACCACCACCTGCAAATGCTAAAGAATTGAGAGCGTTCTTAGGACTTATAAATTTCTATGAGCGATTTATTCCACACTTACATAGTGTATGCGCCGACTTACATGAACTAACAGGTGGCCGCCAGAAATGGCAATGGACGGATCACGAAAACAAAATATTCACGAAAACTAAGGAACTTATAACTAAATCTAAATCACTAGTAGCATTTGACGAGCACCGGCCTCTTTTCCTTTCCTGTGATGCTTCGGAGAAAGGAGTAGGCGCAGTATTATATCACAAGGATAAGGACATCGAACAACCTATTGCATTTGGCTCGAGAAAACTAAAACCGGCTGAAAGCAAGTACTCTGTCATAGATCGTGAAGCATTGGCAATATTCTACGGTATTCAAAAATTTGACCAATATCTCAGAGGCACAAAGTTCACACTCGTTACAGATCACAAACCACTGATCCACATTTTAGGCCCTCAACGAAATCTTCCGAAAATTGCAAACAACAGACTGGTCAGGTGGGCACTCGTTATTGGAAATTATAACTATGACATCATTTATCGAAAAGGTGAACACAACATTATCGCTGATTACCTCTCTAGAATGCCAAATGGCGCGGAACAACCTAATGACCCAGAGGTATCAATATGTAGAATAACCGAGTTGCTACAACATAGCAAATTAGATGATTTGTCCTTGAGCGAAGAGAGGATCAGGGAAGAGACGAAGCAAGATGCCACATTGAAGCAAGTACTACAACTAGTTAAAACCGATTGGTATGGTTGCACACAGCCTGAATTGAAACCGTTTCTTAGGAAACGGAGCGAGTTGTCAGTAGAGAATAAGATAATCATGTGGCAAGGTAGAGTGGTCATCCCGAACAAGTTAAGATTAACAGTGCTACGTTATTTGCACATTGGACACCCTGGAACGTCTGCAATGAGAGCTCTAGCACGCTTCTATGTATGGTGTTGGGTAAGTGTTGGCCACTTGAAGAGGACATTGACAATTTTGTAAAACAATGCCAGAAATGCCAGGAAAATCGACCTAACAATCCAGAGCTTCCAGTATACTCGTGGTCGGTCCCAGAAAAGGTATGGGAAAGAGTTCACGTCGATTTTGCCGGACCCTTTGAAGGCAAATATTGGTTAGTACTAGCAGACGCTCTATCAAAGTGGATAGAAATTAAACCGATGACAAAAATAACCACCACGACATTGTGTAAGAAGCTAGATGGTATCTTTACTACGTTTGGTTTACCTGAAATCATAGTTTCTGACAATGGACCTCAGTTCATTTCCAAAGACTTTCGTGAATACTGTAAGTCACAAGGGATAGTGCACATGACGTCTTCACCTTACCATCCAAGAACAAATGGATTAGCTGAGAGACTGGTGCGAACTTTTAAAACGAGAATGTCTGCAAGTGAAGCTGATAGAAATAATTCCAAGCGGAGACTTCAAAATTTTCTCTTTTCTTATCGGAACACACCACATACCACCACAGGAAAGTCACCAGCACAAATGATGTTCGGCAGACAATTAAGCTGCTTGTTAGATAACGTAAGACCAAATATGAGAAGGACATTGCGACACAAAAACATCAAAGCCACTATCGAAACTGAACAAAAGACACCACATTTTCAAAAGGGGGAAGCAGTGTACATCCGTACCAAATTGGAAAAAAAATGGAAGCCGGCGGTAATAGAACAAAGAAAGCATCGATATTCATATGTGGTGAGAACTCCAGAAGGAGTCTTGAAGCGCAGACATGCCGACCACATACGGCCCCAGGGAATTGTAGCTCAGTCACCAATCGTCGAGCGTGAGACTGAAGTGGAGTTATATTCTACACCTGCTGGATCAGAAACATCACATGAGCTACTACCGTGTGCTAATGCTACACCACTTAGTCAACCGGTTATTGAAACCGCTTCTTCCTCTTCACCGCCAACACTCGAGCAGACGCCGGTGTTGAGACGTAGCAAGAGGACCATAAGGCCGCCGCAACGCCTCATAGAGCTAATGTCTTAGTCCGGGAGGAATGTTATAAACTCATTATATATAGTATCATAGATTCACATCATGAATTCTTTTTCTATTGTGTCATCAAAAATGTCATTCTGATTTTTACACGTATGAAATAAAATGCTTATTGTTTGTTACAAAGGTATTTATTTTAGCGCCCGCCTCTCATGTAAGGGGTTGTGACTTCAAATTCGGGCAAGAATGAATGTGACTCTTTCAAACATATGTACTTTCAAAAGTTTATCTTGGACCGCACTGTCATCCCGTGCCTTAGAAAGCACGTAGAGTCGTTGGTCCCAGTTGTCATTCCCAGTACTTTGACAGTGGTTACGGGTCGGAAGCCGGAAAGTCTGACCAGTCTAATCAAAGGGGTACCATGTCATCCAGTTACTGTTTTGTGTGTCGCTTTACGTAAAACACTGGTATCCAGCTAAATCCGGTTAGGCTGAACCCCAACCAACATAGTTGAGAAAAGGCTAGAGAGAAGAGGTGCAGATAGTTAATTAGTTTTTAATCTAGAGTCGGCTCTTATAACTACGTGTCTAATAAATCAATAGTAATAACAGCCTAGTTCTATTGCAGCGAATTGGCCTCTTCTCATACAGAGAAGGCACGAGCATTGATCACCACGCTTGCTTGTGGTGGTTGGCGATTTCGAACTTATATTCATTATGACTTCAAATGTCGTCACGACGACGTTTTCTTTGATGGATGTCTGTGAAATCTTAGATAAACTTTAGAAAGTACATATGAATTGAAAAAGTCTTATAGTACTTGCAGGGAATAAACACACAACAAAATGGTTGATTTTACTTTTATGCAGTTTTCTTTAGGCTAGACTAGCTACAGCAAAAATACCAGGCATGGTATTTCATCACTGTTTTGTTCATCCCACAAAGGTGATAGCGGTATAATATGTAATCTATGTGTTGACTTTACCTCTTGATCTTGCATGAAATATTCATGCAAAATTTGAATGAAATCTATACAGTTCTTTTTAAGTTTATACCTACTGAACATACAGATATACAACAATTCTAAAATCTATATTTTTGACTCCGGCAATTTGTTTGCAGAATATGTATTAAGTATTCTAAAGACACCCAATGTACAGTTCCGACTGAGTTGCGATTTTATTACTTGTATAGCTTATGCAGTACTTTAACCATGTTGATTGTATTTTCCAGCAAGCTGTACCTATTCGTACTTATCTACAGTAATTTCGTGAAGCACTACAGTTGGAAATAGGAATGAAACGAAGTTAGTTCCACTGGGCAGCGTTGGGGAGATGCCAGGAACGCGATCCGACAGTTACTTGTCGGTGAAAATAAAAAGAACCAAGGTATAAAATAAGTTTAAGTAACATGGCCTGTCAACACAGAAAGTTCAAAAAGGAGAATAAAGGCCAAATAAAAGCCATAAAAAAAAACATGTTTTGACGTCTAACAATTATATAAACAAGCAATCCGTATTTATTAGCGTAAATCGGAACGACCCTAATAATTTGGATTTTTATAGGCGAGACAACAAAAAAAAAACCGGTCAAGTGCGAGTTGGACTCGCGCAACGAGGGATACGTTATTTTTTTTTTTAAATAACTACAAATTTACGGGTTTTCGGAGTTTTTCCTTTACTTGTGCTACATGACCTTGCTTCTTGCCAAATTTCATGATTCTTGGTCAATGGGAAGTACCCTAGAGGTTTTGATTCCCTTGAAAATGTCTAAATATGCAATATAAACCACCGTATCTTTTTATCGCGTTGATTTTGCAACTTGTTTTTTTCACTGCTTTGAGAGATAGCTGACCTAAGAATGTGGTATTAATTTCAGCTTGATATCTCGACGCGTTTCTGAGAAAAAGGGTCTTGACAGACGGACGGACGGACAGACGGACAACAAAGTGATCCTGCAAGGGTTCCGTTTTTACCTTTTGAGGTACGGAACCCTAAAAACAATTTGGTCGTCAGTTAGATTATTAAAAAATATTGGAGTCCTTCTTTATCTTTTTTTCTCTTAAACGAAAACTTACAACGCTACAGTGCGTTGACGTTTCGTGTGAAGTCACGCCAAGGTACAATTTTACTTGACAGTGACGTCACAAGCCCTCACTCCGGAACTTTAATGCTTTTTATCTTTTTTTATTAATTTGACCATGCGAAAAATATGTGTCTAGCTTTTTGAACGGTCTAACGGACGGACTTAACATCGTCGCGTGTTTAAAGTTTTGTTTTTTACTATTATTACAAAAAAAAATACTGAGCAACCTACAGTCGCCGAGGCACTATTTACAATAAGAATTGTGTACTTTTCAAATGGAACTCGGAAAGTCAGTCGTCTGCGGCCTCCCTAAGTATACACTAAAAATGTTTTTCTCCTGAGTATTGCTTTGAAATCACTTCGATCCCTAACGTTTCTAAAGGCAGGTTCACTTTGCACATTTATTAACTCTGGTTCAAAGATAAGAAAGATGTATTGACGTGGAAATACAAAGACATGTATGTACGTACAGCAAGTATTGATACTCTTACGAAAGAAAAACAAACTTAGCATTGTTTTTCTTTCTCAATGATGATACTATAACTAATTGATACATAATGCCAAACTATAAAACATATTACACATAGTACCGGTACTTAAGTGTTTATAAAAATAGTAATGTACAGTCACGAATATAAACATGTATTCACTAAGCAAATAAAAAATCAAATTCTCTTAGAATTTCAGTTTTAGGGCATATTTTATAGTAGTCAGAATTTTATAGTAGTCAGTACTTTATAGTAGTCAGTATTTTATAGTAATCAATACAGAATATGATTTAATTGAAAGATATGCAAAGGTTATTAGTCCCGTTTTTTTGAGGTCCGAAACCCTAAAAAATAATTTTAATTTCTTTTACATAGAAGAAAACGTACGGACGATCGTCCTTATTCATTATTCATGTAAAAGGAAACTAAACACTTGACCTTTTTGAAGGACATCATCATCTTATTACTTATTGTTTCCGCTCTCCCTCTTCGTTTTTCTGTTAGCTTGGTACAGGAGAGGTCAGCGACCCGACCTCCCGACGTTCGATAGGTATAAACAGTGGGATATTGTCGAATTCGTATTTAAATAAAAGTATGCTACTATTATGTAAAAGGACTGTTTCGAACGATCGCATAAGAATGCAAGTAATAATAAATTACTTTTTTATCATCTCTGGTTGACTTGTAAGAGATGTCTGAAGCATTAACCCACGTGATTTGAGACACAATAGAAAGACAATAGCAGCCCGACAGCCGGCTGTCGGTTGGTCGTCAAAAGGAAGCGGAATTTGAACCTTTGTATTTTTATTATCACCAAGTCCCTAGCCTTTCCCAACTGTGTTGGGGTCGACTTCCAGTCTAACCGGATTCGACAACATGCCTCCACAATCCGGTTTCGGGGCACTACTTTCTGGCTTCTGACTACCCGTAACGACTGTGAAAGTTCTACAAATGGCAACGAGAGGCGGGCGCTTTATCCATTGGGTCACCACGACATTCCTTTTTTTTTTTTTTTTGGTGAGTGGGAAATCATCCAATGACTGCTCCCGTCCTGGGTGCGACGGGAGGGCGTGTCAGACTCTTACTGACTAAAACCCACTCATGTTCCTTCGATTGCCCTTTATGTTCCAGGGTCACGGTAACCACTATAAACATTCCGCAACACCACGACATTCCTCATACCTTTGTATTGTATAAAGTTACAAAAAAACTCATAATCTGTCCAGTCTTTCCCCAACTACGTTAGTGTTGGCTTCCGGATACAGGTACTGGATGCAGCTGAGTACCAGTGTTTTACATGGAACGACTATTTATCAGACCTCCAGAACTACGTTTAAAAGAAAATCAATTAACATCATACTAGCTTTTCTGTCCGGACAAGTCCACTAAAATCTGTCAGCTTCGCTCACTCAGTGGGCACTAATCATAAACATAAATAATCCTTTAAGATCATTGCAATTGTAAGGATTTCAGAAAAGACAGACCTTAAAAGTTCGTTTCGGATATTTTTTCTCGTCCTCTGAAATTCAGAAACGGCGTCCCCGTCCTCCCGGTTTTAGTGTAAAAGTGTTATGTGTAGACCAATTTACAAAATAAATATTATTTCATCATATTTATCTTTCATTTCGCCACTATCAGATCCCGGCAATGTAACATTCCGTCTCTATAGAATATCTCGGATGCGGTCCCCGGTTCTAATCTCAAGGGATAAACCACGGATAAAGTATATATTTGCGCTTAAACCTGGTCCCGAGATCTAATCTACATTGAATTGTGACCGGAATTACGGTTGTTACAATTTGTTGGATATTAAATGATCAAGGTCGGTGAGTAGGTAGCGATGTCTCTATGAAATGATAAAATACTTATCACTCGTAATGGGACCAAGTCTTTTGAGTGATGAAAATATGTAACAATAAAGCACGTAATTTTCTTATAATTTACATCATTACTAGATATTTTCCGGGACTATTTGTCTAGTGGTTAGTGACCCTGACAGGCCCTGACTGCTAAGCCGGAGGTCCTGGGTTCGATTCCCACCCAGTACAAACTTTGTGTGATAAGCATGATTGTTTGTTCTGTGTCTGTGTGTAATTAATCTATAATATGCATATAAATAATATAAGTATGTATATCAGTTGTCTGGTTACCATAACACAAGCTCTAAGCAGAGCTTAGCTTGGGATCAGATGACCGTGTGTGTAATGTATTGAATGTACCTAATTAGATAAGGATTAAGGCAGCTGTATTGCTTAAAATCGCTTCGTAAAAAGTAAAGGATAAAAATGGTTATTGTTGGTTATACCTAAGAGATAGACATATTATTATACCATCGCGGACTTTTGTATAGACCTTATTAAGGTATACACTGTAGTACATTATTTTTCCATCTCGTAGGGTTCAGCCAGCGTTTGCAATGTAAGTGCTAAAATGACATCACATTACACCGTGCAGCGGATTACTTCAGGCCTAACCGTCGACGAACCGAAAAAAGCAAAAACCACGCATTATTGTGTTTGGTGTCAGTCCCATCCGCATTTGAAGAATCAGATGTATTCATTAGCCTTTATGAACAGAACGTGGCCGACAAAATTTCATCTATGTCCCGCGCCACATTTTTGGCCTCTGTAATACTTTATCACAAATCTGGCACAAAAGATGCTGATGATTAAACACTATTGGGACACGTTATAGAGTAGGGCGTGAATTTTCATGTAGTTTTATACATAAAACATGACTGTGTGCCATTTGTGGAGTGCGTAAAACCCATCTACGGCTTTTTACAGCCAGTGTATCCATCCATACTAATATTATAAATGGGAAAGCGTGTCTGTCTGTCTGTATGTTTGTCTTTCTTTCAAGGCAAAACGGAGCGACGAATTGACGTGATTTTTTAAGTGGAGAATAGTGGAGATAGTTGAAGGGATGGAGAGTAACATAGGATACTTTTTGTCTCTTTCTAACGCGAGCGAAGCCGCGGGCAAAAGCTAGTAAAATATCTAACAAGAAACATGTTTATTTATATTATTTGACATTTTACTCTCGATCGCAATTTTGAATGTCACAGCAACCTTTCTGTATCCGACGCTTTCCGCTTTCTTTATGAACATCTAATAAGGTATCCGATGTTACCAAAGAGATACCCGTCAATGTTGCCAGATTCAAAAAGTGCATACTGCTGTTGAACAGTGAAATTTCTATTACGCCATGCGCCATGAGATTTCCAATTTCCGTGCGTCCGTCGGTTTCATTGGTGTTCCAATCAACTGTCGGCGCATGTACTAGCAGTATCTGAAGCGCAGTAAAAATATCTTTTAAAACTTCGCTTTGGGGATTTTTTTTTAACAATTTTTTGGGGAAATTGTTTCTTGATATATTTTTTCTGTCAACAGTTCGAGTAAAATTTTCGTTGCTTTTAGAAGTAACTGTAAAGTTATGTCTTAATGAAATACTGTTGTACTTGTACGGCTACTAATACCAATTGGTAGGTCAGGTAATTATCCGAGACCGGAATGTAACTATTCCGGTGTATAAATATTGAAACGTTGAGAGCAAGTAAAATAGAAAGCACATCAGTGATAACAATGCCGTTTTCATTTAAAAATCACCAATAAATTCAATAACAATCAGCTGCTTATTTTTTACATACCCGTTAGGGACCATAAAGACATACTTACCCGTTGTGTACAAAGATGAAGCAATTTCCGGAGATCACCCTCCATGTCCATTTAGGCCATGATCAAGCTTCCGTTCTGTAAAAAATAGGGGTTTTATTCGGATCATAATAATGTATTTTTACGAAGTTATAACATTGTGCTATTAATATGTTGCGACTTACTTTGAAAGCTTTGCCTCAGACTAGCAGTTTTCCTATTACGTACATAGGTGTTACATTCCTGATGGCCTAGCCAAGTGGCATTGTAGAATAGATAGCAAAAACGAATAGATTGTCAAATGTATGGAATTGACATAAGCTTTCGCTAAACAGTTAGACATCTCCATACATTTGACCATCTATTCGTTTTTGCTATCTATTCTACAATGCCACTTGTCTAGGGGGGCTGGTATATAAACTTACATTATTATACAAACAACAAACACATACAAACTATCAGACCGCACCGACAACCGCCCACAAAAATATTTGTTAGCTTTCCCATTCAGCCAAATTGCTGCTTAGCCAGGGAAAATTAGCAAAATCAACCGAGGTTAATTGGGGTACAATTATTCAATGAAATGTACAGACTGTACCTACCCAATTACAAAACTATAGAAGTTATATCAGCTTTTCAACCTTAGTTAGCTTCAATAAAAAGTAAAAACAGAAATCAAAAGCAACACGGGATGAATACGATTGATTGAAAATTCGAAATTGAAGATCGGATTAGATTGCCTCACCTCTCATTTGAAAGGTTCAAACATTTTTTTACTGTGCCAAATTGCTGCTAGATCTGGAAAATTAGCAAAATAATTTGTGGTTCAGTTCTTTCCTGATATGAATTGTGTCTTTTAAAACTACACGAATTATTTCAGCTAATCAATCCTAATATTAACTTATTTTTCCTGGGCTAACTGTCAATTTGATTGATCAATTGGATTACAATATATATATTGAATATTGAACCAGATCGATCACAAATGTAAAATACTAAACAATAATTCATCAAGTCGAAGAACTTATTAAACTTAGATACTGACCCGACTATTGACAATCATTTTCCATTTCGCAGAAAGCTCAATCACTTGACATTATTTAATCAAGAGGTCCCTTCTTGTGAGATGTTCCGAGGGTACTTTGTTGCCCTTGCGTTTGATTGACAAGATAACACGGTCTAAGGACTTCCGAGGACTCGCCGGTTTGTCGCTTTTGGTTAACATTGACACAAACCAAGCTCGAAATAAGTTCATTTTGTTGTACTGATTTCTAGGGTTTCGTACCTGAAGGGTAAAACGGGACCATATTACAAAGACTTTGCTTTTTGTCAGTCTGTCTGTCACCAGGCTATATCTCATGAACCGTGATAGCTAGACAGTTGAAATTTTCACAAATTATAGATTTTTGTTTCCGCTAGAACAACAGACAATAAAAACAGAATTAAACAAATATTAAATGGGGCTCTCAAACAACAAATGTGACTTTTACGCGGTTTTTTGTCGATGATGTTACGGAACTGTCTGAACTGTGTTTTTATTATTATCACTAGCGGCCAATCCCGGCTACGCGCGGGTGTTACAAATTTTTACTGTATCTGCTACATGACTCAAGAAGAAAATAAAATAAAAGTCAGAATTCGTCTGACTGGATAAAAAAAACTAACTAACTACAGCTCCAGGATATGTAAGAAATTACTTTGATACCCTTACTTTAAACAACATACCTTTCACTAATTTGCTCTACTTTATTATTATTTTTTGTCATAATGGCCCAACTTGTAACGCAGAAAACATAATTAAGTCGTAATGGCCTTGTGATTTAGGCGTCCGCTTTATATGTTCTGACTTTTTCAATTCATATAAAACTAGCTTTCGAATGTCAAAACTTTCATCCTTATTTAATTCCATCAATTTCCACAAAACCTTTTGTAGTGGCTAACTGCTACACACTCTCCAAGTTTCATGTTCTAGGACCAGCGGTTTGGACCGTGCGTTGACATATCAACCTTCACTCAGTTTCTGATTTTATTTATTTAAATAAGTACTTTCTAAATATTCAATTTAATACAGGCATTACTGAAGAAAAAACGTCGCGAGAAGACAGACCTTTAATCCATACTAATATTATAAATGGGAAAGTGTGTCTGTCTGTCTGTCTGTTTGTCTTTCTTTCACGGCAAAACGGAGCGACGTATTGACGTGATTTTTAAGTGGAGATAGTTGAAGGGATGGAGAGTAACATAGGCTACTTTTTGTCTCTTTCTAACGCGAGCGAAGCCCCGAGCAGAAGCTAGTTTAATATAAGTCTGAATTCTTCAATTTACCTTAAACATCGTGGGGTAAAAGCTAGAGCCCTTTCTTTATGAGTCCAGATAGTGGGGCAGTAAAAGTCGGCAATACTACTTCGTTTTTCATGACACGTGTAAAATATGGTAAATACCTGTAACTTCCTATACTGTCGACGGACAAGAATACTTACAGGATTATAAAACATAATTTAATGTTTAGAAATTGTGACCGCAGGAAGAGGAAAACGAGAAAATGATGTTGAAAACGGCTAAAAGATGATGAGTGAATAAGAGGCATTTTGTCTCAATGACAAATAATCGGACAACATATTATTATTCTTTATTAAATACCAGCTAAGTGCGTACGATTCGGTTTACACAAACATTAAAATGACCTAGAAGATTTTGGTTTTCCAATCTGACGTACGGGGGAGAAAGTTGGCACCCCAAAAAAAAACACATGATCCGTTTAACAATTAATAATTCACGCGGACAAAGTCACGGTCAAAACCTAGAAAGGGTATAAACGTATTACCACAAATTCCAACTCAACGCGGGCGGTATGTCTTTGTGTTAAACGGGAGTTTCAAAATGGCTGTGTCGCTTTAAAAAAAGCGTTTTAACTTTTGGTCCTCGATTTCCCAGTATTATTCAATTTATCTTTGGGGCATCCCTTTATTTTCGGTTGACAGACTCCGGAGTGGCGTTAACATAAATTGGCCATTAGCACGATGAATGCCCCTCTTTACAAGTTTCCTGTTATTATGTTTACAAAGATATAAGAAAATGTAAATGTCTCATTCTCATTATAATAATGTAAATAGAAATCTATCTTCTTGGGAATAATATGGTGGTTGTCGGAAGTAAGGGAAACGATTAATTAATGGAGATGTGGACTGTTTAGCGATTGTTGATTCTGCAGTTGTTTTGCCAGTGTGTTATTTATTTATTTACTAGCTTTTGCCCGCGGCTTCGCTCGCGTTAGAAAGAGACAAAAAGTAGCCTATGTTACTCTCCATCCCTTCAACTATCTCCACTCAAAAAATCACGTCAATTCATCGCTCCGTTTTGCCGTGAAAGAAAGACAAACAGACAGACAGACAGACAGACAGACACACTTTCCCATTTATAATATTAGTATGGATTTACACTATATGCACAAAGGTACAGACGGACTTAATCTCTCTCTCTTTTTATCCGTACTAATATTATAAATGCGAAAGTAACTATGTCTGTCTGTCTCTTCTTCACGCCTAAACCACTGAACCGATTTGAATTAAATTTGGTACAGATATTCTCCGGGACCCGGGTAAGGACATAGGATAGTTCGGAAATCCCCCGGATAGGGGAATTATAAATCCACGCAGGAAGTTGCGGGCAAAAGCTAATATAATATAAATAGATAAGATTAATATTGGATGATTTAGTAACTAAAATACAAAGGTAAGTGTTTTGTTTCTTTCTTTAAAAAAATCTAGTGTAGGCAGGGATAAGTAAGTAAGAAGTCTAAATATGAGTTCCATATTTAGACTTATACAAATCCTTTAAATCAGATTTGTTTCGGCAGATATTTTCGGTTGCGCAGTACCATAACACCCTTGCTAACCAACAAGGAAATTCCATTTAGGTACATACTGTACACAGCCAATAAACCCCTATCGGATTCATTCTATCACCGATAGAAAAGCGTACGTTGAATTGTTCCTGAATTTGGCGCATTTTTGCGTTCCCACACATTCTGTGAATCTGTTGCGGACTTGCGGTTTCTATTAATTCAATAGAAATGTTTAAACCTTCGAACACACGCGATTCGTTACGAAATAAAAAGACAATAGCAGCGCGACAGCCGGCTGTCGCGTTGAAAGGTTAATCTAGAGCATGATTCTGTGTGGAAGCTTGTAATTAGCTATTTGATAATATTACTCTCATTATATCAATTTTCATTTAATCTATATGCCTTCTTTAAAATGTAACATATTAAAAAAAATTACATCCAGATATGAAACAAAACAATCGTGCTCATCATACAGTCTTGTGTGGAAATCAAACCACATCCATTGGCTTAGCTACAGGGTTACTAACTACTAGCCCAACAGGCCAGTCAATAGTCATAGTACTTCTCCATAAAGATCTACGCTTTGGAACAGGCAATTAGCGTCACTTTTCTGACTGACCGACCGACCGACTCTTTGACAATTCATAAGTGCCTATCACATATAGTGTAGTGTAGTATAGTGTAGTGTTATATTATATAGTGTGTGTGTGTGCAGTGTAGTGTAGTTATTAGTGTGTATATTATATTATATAGTGGGTCTAAGTGAAATAAATGCCTTGAATTTTGAATTTTGATAGCTTATAGGTAGGAGTCATTAAGAACGAATCGACTTTACGGATACACACAATCAAGTATTTACTATAATATTGTCCTTGCTGATCTCGCCAATTATTTCCAATACATATTCCGATTCCCAGTGGCCAATCCTGACCATTATCATTTATTGGTTAGCCCCGATTGTGATCAGACGTGTTAGCAATTTGACGCAAAATGTAAAGTTATTTGGAACAAGGGTTTATCTCGATCTGGGAAGGGTTTTGGGCTCAACGATCGAGTACTAATATTAAATACCGTGTTACGTTAACAGTTTCTATGGCTTTTGATTCCCGGTTTTTGGTTGACCGGAATTTTAGTATTTTGTTGGTCAGGTAGACGGTTAGGGCCATAAATTTTGTAAACAAGGTGTATTTTTGGTCCTGCACAACCCGCTAGGAGATGATTCCACCCATAAAAACAAACAACTTTTATTATGAAACCAACTCTGAAATCTCAAAAAAAAAATCAGCTCTTTCATACATTATGGTCGGGTTATGGTATAGCGGGTTGTGCAAGACCAAAAATACACATGTAAAATGAGTTTTTATTGTTTACACGTAAAAAGTACATTAAATATTACTACATAACGGGTGATTTTTTTGCTGGTATCTTTTTGGCAACACTGTTTTTGACAGATCACGCGTGAATCGTGTCTTGTGTCATTGTCAAACTTGTTCAGTTCGGTCTATAATTTAACCATGAATCGACTTATCAATCATCATCATCATCATCATCGGCATCTTCGGGCCGTACTTTTTCAAAGACGACAATGGCCTAAACGTTACTGTGAATGGCGAGCGCTACCGTGTGATGATTGGTGATTTTTTTTGCCCAAAATGGAAGAATTGGATATGCCTGACATGTGGTTTCAACAAGACGGTGCCACATGCCACACCGGCACACGAAACAATGGCCCAATTGAGAGCCGCCTTCGGTAAACAGTTTATCTCACGTTTTGGGCCCGTTAATTGGCCGCCTAGATCGTGCGATCTAACGCCTTTGGACTATTTCTTGTGGGGCCATGTTAAGGCTCATGTCTACAGGGATAAACCAGCAACGACTGACGCACTGAGAGCCAATATTGAAGCATTTATTCGTGATATACCGGCTGATATGTTAGAGAGTGTGTGCCGAAATTGGGCCATACGAATGGGCCATCTAAACCGGAGCCGCGGCCAGCATTTGCATGAAATCACCTTCAAACATTAAATTATATTGATTGTTCTATCGATTCCAATAAAGATTTTATCAAATTTTTCAAATATTTCGTATTATTTTTGAAAATCAAATCCTATACCTCTTAAAAAATCACCCGTTAGTATAAAACAAAGTCGCTTTCCGCTGTCTATCCGTATCTATGCCTAAGTCTTTAAAACTACGTAACTTTTTTAGTAGATATAATGGTTCAAGTGGAAGGTCACTGGAAATCATATTTAATACAAAGTTTATATGTTTCAAAGATTTGTAACACCCGTGCGAAGCTGGAGCGGGTCGGTGAATCGAAAATATCGAAAGCAATTAATTGATATTAGTCTTCTCTGTATCAGAAGAGCCGTTCGCCCTGTAGTGGGACAATAATGGGTTGGTTTTTTTACCTATATTTTATTATATTGTTCGTAATTATATTTTCAAAATTAAATTAAATTAATGTTTGTTTCATATACAAAAGGCTATTAGGAGGTGATAGGAAATCACAAAAAAAATTAATGAAGCCAGCGCCCAAAAGGTTGGTAGCATGCAGCAATTTTGGTTACATGGAAGTCCACCAGCCGCTTGGCGATATTCCAATGTATAGATTAACTAGCTGTCCCCGCGGTTTGACCCGCGTAGTTCCCGTTACAATGGAATTTTTGGAATAAAAACTATCTTAAGGCCTTTCTCAGGCTATCTCTGTCCCAAATTACATTTAAATCGGTTCATTAGTTTCGTCGTGAAAAACGGACAAACAGACACACAAACTTTCCCATTTGCAATATTAGTATGGATTTATAGCTTTTGCCCGCGCGCGACTTTGTTCCCGGGGGATTTCCGATCCCAGAATCCTTTCTCAGGTCCTAGAATGTATCTATACCAGTGGTTAAGGCGTGAAGAAGAGACAGACAGAGTTACTTTCGCATTTATAATATTAGTGTGGATAAGCTAAGCCTAGTTAAAGCAAGCTTATAATGGTATAGAGCCAGCGCAGACGAGGGACAATGGCGGACAATATGTCTTTGGTGCGTTCTTATTAGTACTGTCATTAGATTGTTTTTCGTTCGCTTGCAGTTTGCCAGGCGCCGAGACAAAGTGCAACCTTAGGAACGGATTCTACCAAAGCAGAGAGGAGAAGAAATGTCTTGTAATTAACCAATAGGATATTGTATGTGCTGAAGCTAAGCGCTGAGCTGTCAAAATGACATAAGCTGATTGCTTATACGATACATCTCCTCGCCTGGCAGCTTTGTTGGAAACTAGGCCTTATTGTAGTTGCAATAAGAGCGCACTGTGAATATCTTGTCCGCCGCTGTCCCTCGTCTGGGCAGACTCATATTGTGACAGATGATCTGCCGAGCTTAGCCAAATGATTTAGCTTCTCAAATTACACGCCCACCATCGACACCGTCCTCAGTGATTAGTTCTGTTGCCATAACCTTCGGCAATTTATTAAAAGTGATCTATTTCAGTTTCAGGTGAGGTGGTGATTAGTTTTCACGTGATAGATTGCCTCATATTCGGGTCTTCGTGTCGGGTTGAGTTATTGCGAATGGCCATGTCAAATAGGTAATGTATGGCTACGTGAAACGTAATACTTTGGGTAAATATTTAGAACTAGCTTTTCCCCGCATCTTTGATACTGCTCATATTCAGTAGATCGTAGCGTGATGTTATATAGTCTTCCTCGATAAATGGGATATCCACAATATGTTTTTTTTTATTCAAACTATTATATATATACTTCTTGATACTTGCACGATCAATCAAACAAACAAAATCTTTAGCTTTATAATATTGTATAGATTTATGTCCATTAGAAATGAACCGGTTTTGACCTGCAGTGGTACTATAATTTTTACATTGTCTTCTATGAAACATATAAAACATGTTTAATTATTAGTAAAAACTGCTTTTGCCCGCGACTTCGTCCGCGTGGATTAATAGTTCCCGTTCCTCGTTCATAACTATCCTATGTCCTTTCTCGGGTTCCAGACTATATCTGTACCAAATTTCATTCAAATCGGTTTATTTGGTGTGAAGAAGACACAGACAGACAGACAGAGTTACTTTCGCATTTATAATATTAGTACGGACTAGTACGGATAATGTTCTTGGCTTTGCACATCTTGTAACTAAGCTGAAGAAAACTCGCAGAGGGCTTTTATGACGGCGCAAATATCTTGATTGCATCAGGCACATTATACAAGTGCACTTATTATCTATCATTATAATATTTTTTTTTTCTCTATGATACAATGTTGTTCAAGGTTTCGTAGTTTGTGGGTATGACATTTTCTGTGTTTCACTTTGTTGTTTGTTGCTTTGAATTCATTGTTTAAAGTAGATGTTGATCTACTATACTTTTAAAGTCTTACGTACATGAAACATAAAATAAAAGTTTTAAGCTGGTTGCTACGGCGTAGGTGTATGTGACGCCAACACTTACTACGCTTTCGTAGCAGATACATGCTGTACCCATTTATAACCAATGTAAAAAACTCGATTAAAAAAGTAGGCTACAAATTATAACACAATACAAATGTCGTATAGGATGAGCAGTAACTAGTGTTAAATACATATGTATCCTCATGACAACAATCAATTCTCCTAAAGTTAAGTCGGTGCGTAATCGGTAAAGTCTTTCTGAAGTTACAGCATGATTTTTAAAAGCAAAAAAATACAGACTTGTATCAGACTTTTTGTCAGAATAGTAACAAAGCTTTCAGTACTAAAAAATCCAGACAGTATTGTTAGCAAACACACTGCGCTCTTACAAGATTGTATCTGCAAAGATACTTTGTCAGCTGTCACCGACGTCCGTCACAATGTCAACTCAGGTGTATAATGAAAGCGTCAAGTTTTCAGCCGCCCTTCGTCACGCCAACGCGACGCTGAACTTTCATTTTGTAATGACGTCATGCGCCCCTTTTCACAGACTTTCAATTAGCCGGAGTGACGCTGTGACGTTGTGACGGTGGGAAGAGAACACGTGGGTAAGGCGGCCAACTTTCTAAAAACTGTATGCGGGACTTTTGGTGAATAGATAGAGTTGGGGGGGGGGGGGGTGTTAGGGATTAGTCGATATCATTACCAAAAATACTTACATAAAAACACAAAACTAAGGTAGAAGTCATTTATTTTTAAAATCATATTTGTTACTGGAGTGACACTTTTTAACAAGCTCAGGATTTTTATTGAGAATGTCATAAAAATCTTCGCATCTACCCATATTTAATTTAAGTACACGCAGAGCTCGTAGTGTTTCCACTTTTAGTGACGACTTTTCGGACGTCGAATAAAAACCTTAAGCAAGAAGCAATAATATGACCTATCAATATCGTGTCACTGCGTGCACTAATGTCTAATTTTTAAAATCAAAACAATTCCATTACCCGTGCGCCCCTTTCCCGCTCTTACGCCTCATGAGTTCAGTAGAGAGAAAGAGAACGAGATTAAGCGCGATACGCTTGTCACTATTATAATCTGTGTTCCTGCGCTGTTGACCGTGCGCGCGTGTGGGTGTTGTGTAGAAGTGAGGTAGAAAAATGGGATTGCGGGACATGCGGGACGCATACAACGTTTTACGGGACTATTTTACTTATAATTTCAAAGCGGGATTTCGTCTAGCATTACGGGACGGTCCCGCAGAATGCGGGACGGTTGGCCGCCTTACACGTGGGTGACGTCCTTAGACTAAAGTGCAGGCCACATATAAATGGCGTCGGGCGCGGTCGTGGTATGTGCGTGACAATAAAGGACAATTTAGGATAAAGAACGCGTCCCGTATCCTGATGCCGTCTGAGTAACGAAATATCTACTTGCGATAACTTAAATACATTTTTCTTTACTATTTATATTGTTTTATTATTTTTAATATATTTTTAGGGTTCCGCGCTAGTCCTAGAGACATGAAACTTTGAGGGTATGTTCATTGTGAAAAGTAGTTACCCTAAAGGGTAAAAAGTGGATGTTTGACATCCACGCTAGCGAAAACTACACTCGAGAGCAATGAATCCGGGTCACTTAAAGAATGTTAAAAATCTCGGAAACTAAAAATGATAGGTTAATGCAATAAATTGTATTTAATAGACAATGTAATACTCCTTAAATGAAAGTAAAAAAAATTATGAGTCACCATACATTTTATTAACACAAAATTACATAAAGAAAAAAACTGCTGATCTCTCCTTAAAACAAAAATAGGAAACATGAAATTTTTGAACTTTATTACGATTTTCTTGAATTTTAATACTTCGTATTGCCTCCTCGTGCTTCCATTACTGCGTTTGCGCGGTTTGGCATGCTGTACACCAAGTTCCTTATACGATTTTGGGGAATATTCTCCCATTCCTCTGTGAGAGCAATTTTGAGCTCACGAAGCGTGATTGGGGGAGGGTTTCGTTGTTTTACGCATCTGCCTAGCTCGTCCCAAGCATGCTCGATCGGGTTGATATCCGGGCTGCGCGCTAGCCACTTCATACGAGTAATGTTCATCTCTTGAAGGTAGTCATTCACAATCCTACCTGTATGAGGTCGGGCATTGTCATGCATAAATATAGCATCCTCACCTAAATTGACCATAAATGGACCAACGTGATCATTGAGGATTTCTTCCACATATCTTACGCTAGTTAAAGAGCCGTTTTCTATGATCACCAGCTCTGTGCGACTTTCAGAAGAAATTCCGGCCTACACAAGTACAGACCCACCACCATAGGCTACTTTTTCTTCGATGCATGCTTGCTTGAATCTTTCCCCTGGTCTTCGATACACTCTGTGTCTTCCATCGTGCTTGTAGAGCATAAATTTTGATTCGTCGGAGAACATAACTTTTGACCAATCTTCAATACTCCAATTTACGTGGCTCTGGGCATATCTTAGTCTCGAAATACGATGCCCACGCTCCAGTTTAGGGCCGTTTGCAGGTCTAAGGGGTTTTAAGTTAGATTCAGCAAGCCGACGTCTTACTGTCCATGCACTTGGGTTACTTCCTCCGAGGCGTCGAAACTGATTGGTGAGTTCAGTTCCTGTGAGAAAGCGATTTCGAAGCATGGTGTTCACCAAGTATCGGTCTTCTCGTGCTGTGGTACACCTGGTTCTGCCCGTTCCTGGTCTGCGTAGGTTAGAACCAGTTTCTTCGTAACGTCGGAGAACTCTTTGTACTGTTGACAGCGACACACCGACAGTCCTGGCTGTATCGCGCTGACTCCGGCCGGTTTCCAGCATTGTAAGTATTCTGGTGCATTCTTCAGGCGTAAGCGACATAATTTCAGCTTGAATAATGAATATAGAGCACTATCAACATGGTTTATGTCCCCACATAAATGACAGATTACAAACAAAAGCAAAACCAAATGCTGTAATTTCGTAGTTCCATCTTCGAAAGTGGCCCTTTTTCAAATTGATTTTTTTATGATATAACTTTACAATAACTAAGAAGTTTTAATACCTTCATTTAAGGAGTATTACATTGTCTATTAAATACAATTTATTGCATTAACCTAGCATTTTTAGTTTCCGAGATTTTTAGGATTCTTTAAGTGACCCGGATTCATTGCTCTCGAGTGTATATTAAATTCATGAAAATAAGACACAATTAAGAACGCACAATACAGACATACTCTGTTTTCTAAATTGTATGAAGCCTGTTTTCTAAAAAAATGTGAACTTAAGAAAACCCTAAGCAACTCAATTAAAATGACGTCGACAATTTTAATTTATATGCCCTACATGTGAAGCGATAAATGCGCCTTAATGAGTGTGGACCAACCCTTACGTAAGAGAAAAAAATATTTCACACAAGTTGTAGTTGCATGTGAACATAGAGAATTTCAGTTAATTCTGATCCTTTTTGATATTTTTGAATAAATTGCGGTATTTTCTAGGTTTCTACATTAGGGAAACGTGTGATTTTTTATTTACTTTTGTGTTATTGTAATAAACTTTAAGAGTTCCTTATTCGCTTAACGCGATAATCCCGGGAAATACTGATTCAATTCGAATTCTACTTATGTATATTGTGATATTATATCACGATATGACACACAGGATAAAAAAATCGTTGTAATGTCACGTAAAGTTTAATGAAAAGCAAAAACCACTTTGTTTACGTAGGGATACCAGACCTAGAAGCAATTCTAGGTCTGGAATCCCTGAGGGGGTCTTCGGAACACTTTAACAGCTTAAGATCGTATAGAAGTCAAAGATTAACATAAAACCTACACTAATATTATAAATAAAAAATTGTGTATGTCTATTTGCCCGTCTTTCAAGGCAAAACTACTGAACCGATTTGAATAAAATTTTGTGCGGAGATGGACATGTGATAGAGAGAGCTTTTATCCCAAAAATCGCGGGTGACAGCAGTTAATTTTATTAAAAAAAAAAACGCGAAAACAAAAAGAAACAATGATAACAAATACTAAACCTAAATTAATTCGGGGCAAAACACAAAAAAACATTACTTGTACAGAAGTACTTTTCGCAAATGACAGATTATGATGTATGATTGCAACGCACTAATTCTCTTTGACTAGCAGCGCGGCAAACTAATGACTTAAAATGTATGAGTGATGGCCGAAACGTGTTAATGAAAATGAGATCTCTACTGACATTGTAATTGGGAAAGTAAGTCCAATTGTTTTTTGGTCTGCCTTTCTGTATGCGTGCTTTTCGACCTCTCTCCCAAGCCCTTTCCCAACTAATTTGGTGTCATCGTAACCAAGTTACTGGTTACAATGCTCCTTTGACTGGACTCATGGTAAGATTTTCTGGCTTCCACCCGTAACGACTGTTAACTGTCTACCACTGACAGCCGAGACCAACGACTCTGTCAATTACTACCAACACCAAAATAAATATATACAAGGTATGTTACTTCACCCTAAGCCTTAGCCTATCCATGTCAGTTACGTGATTGTTAAGTAAAAGTACGTGCTAATATAGTTTATTTATCTGGGCCGTAATAGAGTATTCCTAAATTATTTCAATGTAACTCAACTCTCTATTTAATAAAGCTAAGATTTCTCCCATAATTTCTTATAACACAAACTATTCTGTAGACAATTCGTAACATTTTGAACCTCCCTTGTATCCTCCGAGATTTGATTATTCTAACTTAGTTGGTATTAACTCACTTTGAACGAGTTTCAAGTTTTGGTTAAGTTCCAATTATGTTGAATTAATGTTTGAAACACTAGCTGGTGATAACCTACTACTGAGAATTCACTTAGTTTGTTGAACACATATGGTTATAATCTAGTTGTTTGTCTGTTGAATTATTGTTTGAAATTGTTTTATAGTCGTGACCTAGAAGTTAAGTCTCCCATATATGCGGTTGAAAGTTTAAAGTACCAACGTGACTAGTTCGATTCATATGTTTTAGATTCGATAAATAGATAAAACATTAATTGGTTCAAAACAAAATACAAGTGTCAATATTACAAGTCTATAAAAGTTACCGTGACCCCGGAACATAAAGGGCAACCGAAGCAACATGAGTGGGTTTTAGTCAGTAAAAGTCTGACACGCCCTCCCGCCGCATGGCGGGAGAAGTCATTTGATGATTTCCCACTCGCAAAAAAATACAAGTTTAAAATAAACTACTATTTGGTTAGATTGGAAGTCGATTCTAGCATAGTTGGGTAAAGAGTTTGGAGATAGATAATGGTACCGATTCCCTTGTTCACAAAAAGGACAGAAGATAACATATTAGTTTAGTCCTGTCAAATTGCACTCCGTAAATAATTTAGGCGCGGTTAAAAACATGGCCACTAAAAATACTTGGATTTACTTCAAGCGCTGGCTAATTTGACAGGACAAAACTAATATACGTATCTTCTGTTCTTTTCTTAATGAAATGGAAAGAGAAAGATGCACCTAACATAAATTTAGTGTAGCTTGTGAATAAGAGAATTAGCACCATTGTCGACGTAGAACACAAATTATAAACAAATCACAAAAAGAATACGAATAAAACCCAGGATATATACAATGTGTAACTGAATTAATGCACTTTGAGAAAATGGTTTGTTCAGAATCGTTTACTGAATCGATTTTAGTAATTTTTAATATAGGTAATATTTTATCCCAAAAATAATTAAAACTACGTAAACTGCTGTCACACTTCCGCTGTACGGTCAAAACAAACTAAAATGGATGAAATACCTACTAGGTACGCTAGACCCTTATGCAAGTGCGACTGTGTGCATGCGTAGATTTGTAATGTGACTATAATTTTCTCCCACAATCTGTACAACTAATTTATAAAAAAATAGTGTTTTAAACATAATAAAAAATCAGTGTATGTATTATGATTATAACATAATATTGGGGTGTCTGGTGGTGTGCGTTTATTCCGGGACATGTTGTATTTGTAAACTTCTACTAATATAGAAGAAATCATTTAGAACTGGTTGCAATCAAAACAAAGACGAGCAAACTGTCGAGTAACGTAAGGGGCGACAGCAGTGTTTTATTTCAGGCCGCGTTGAGAGCCGGGTGATTGCACACACAAAGAATGGTAGGCTCCTACAGATATACCCGTTTGTTCCAGCAAGAACCGCAGCTGCCAACCACGAGCCAATATATAGTGGATACAGTAGTGCTACTCTGGATTTGATTCCAAGAAAGCATCAATGTGACTTTTTCAATTCATATTTATATTTTTTTTATGTAGAAGTGTTAACATGTTTTTTTACTCCTCCGCTGTTCTTTTCTTAATAATTTAGTTGCGGGATCCAAGACAGTTGAATCGTTTCACCGGGTCTCGTCGAGCTTCATTCCTCGGCGGTTTTTTGGTTGACTCCACTGTTGATTCTGGCTTTCACGTGTTGCAGTAGTTGGGAATCGTGTGGTAGGATTGTAAAATGTACTGTCAGAAAAGTAGATAAGTATACAGTTTAAGTTATCTATAAAAATTTGATATGATATTTTTTAATAAAAATTTAAACTATAAGTAGTAGAAAATAATTAGTTCTTCAATTAGGTTAAATTTCATTTGAATACATTCATTAGTTTTCAAGGAAACCTCAATTTCAAAGTTTATTTTGGTCATCACGGACATACCTTGCCTCGCAAAGCACGTAAGTCCGTTGGTCCCGGTGGTCCCTAACCACTAAAAGTGCCTCGAAGTTATTAAGATCGAGTGTACGGCTAACAAAAGAGTTGATATTTAAAACGTACGGTGGATCGATTTTGATAAAACACGTCTAAACAAACGATAGATAACCTATTTTCTATTAAAATAACCGCATCCAAATCGGTTCACCCATTTGAGAGCTACTGTACTACAGATAGACGCACACATAGCGGTCAAACTTATAAAACTTATGACACCTCACTTTTTGCGTCGGGGTTTAAGAAAACAACAGTGGAACGGGCCGGATCAGGGCTGAAACAATAATGAGAAGTTTCATTTAACCTTTCGTCGATCAAGCGACAGCCGGCTGTCGGGCTGCTTTGTCTTTCTATTGTGTCTCGAATCACGTGTGTTTGAAGGTTTAATATTTATACCGCGTCGACGGCGCGTTAGTGTTCCACGCGCGCCTCAAAGTGAAGGAGTCAGCACAGGAAGGGGCCCAACAGGGCCACGCCTGCCGGGGTTGCGGAATGTTTATAATAGTTACCGTGACCCTGGAACATAAAGGGCAATCGAAGGAACATGAGTGGATTTTAGTCAGTAAGAGTCTGACAAACCCTCCCGCCGCACCCAGGACGGGAGCAGTCATTGGATGATTTCTCACTCTACAAAAAAAAAGGTTTAATATTCATTAATTTTCCCTACTTTCATTACCCCCTCTCGATTGGACTCGTATTCTGCATGATCCTTCTGAGGTTAGTTGTAATGTGAACCTATTGTTCCAGGGGTTCTAGCCATGTCATTAGTTCTGGCCTATTTTTTACAAATTACTACTTATAGAGCTAAGTAAGAGGAAAAGTGTGTAACGTACGACACTGAAACTAGAAAAAAATTTGTTCGTCGTTTCTTTAACAATAAATAGCAATTTAGAAGCCATTTTCAGTAATTCAATCTCTAGCTGGGTCAAAAAGGCGACCAAAGTTTGTATGAAAATCTGCAGAGAAAGTCGCAGGAACCAGCTAATATTATGGATAAAGGTCAACCAAATGTCATGACGTTAGACCCAAGATTTACTGATATGAAACCTCCTCGTTGCTGGAAGCTGGCCACTTTGTGATTCAAATTTGTGACCCTCATAACTGCATATAACATTTTCAATATCTCCCAGATCGTGTGCTGAAGTAGGCCAAAATTAGCCTGTTCGGAACGATTTCCTTGTCACACTTTGCATAAACATTTGAATAAAATTATGACTTAATTTTTTTGCGGTTTTGTTGTTTGTATTTTTTTTTCTCTTACCCATTTAACTTTTTTTATCATTTAGTAGAAAGGTTTAGGATTATAACTAATGTACTATGGTACATGACTAGCGATATCTTACATCGGGACTTAAAAATACCAAAGGTTAGAACAAATCACGCTAGCAGTCGGTGCCTACAGGAATAAGATCATATTACTCTATGGTCGTTGGAAGGTTAATCAACAGTTTGACAGGCCTGTTGGTCTAGTGGTTAGTGATGTTGACTGCTAAACCGGAGGTAGTGGGTTCGATTCACAATCAGGACAAACTTTGTGTATTGAGCACAATTGTTTGTTCTATTCTTCTCTGTTCACAAATTATATAAGTATTTATATGAGTTGTCTGAATACCATAGTACATACAAACTCTTCTTGATTTGGGATTTATGTGTGAGTTGTCCCAAGATATTTATGTATTAAGTTTGACATAAAATGCTGATTGCCAGTAGTTGAACAGACGACCTTTTCTTCGAGTAAGATGAATCTCCTAATAACTCATCTCATTTTTAAAACAACAGACTAACACTTGTACCCATATTTTAGACACGTATAGGCACTGGGAAATTATTAACCAAATCCTAGATAGGTACAGGAATTCGTAGCCTGGAATTGTAGTTGTAATATTATTCCAGTTCACTATTAACAAAACCATTGTACCTGTGCTCAAAATTAATCGTTAAATTACAGAGCAGACTGTAATCAGAGGCCACGGTACGAGTGTTCGACCAAAAGTGTTCGATTCCAGTCGAGTTTCGATGAAACTTGTAGTATTTTGCTGCATTGGTCTCGTGACACCTTGCATCAATTTCCAAGTGTGGCGAAGTTATTAGAATTTTTCACTAAACCCCTCGCCCACGACGACTTTTTGAAGCGTGGCTATCGCGCGTTTTGTCAATGTGCGACAGGATGCGCATTTGTCGCATTTGCAACCCGCTACAGAAGTATTGTAGCGCTGCTGTAGCGATGCAAAGGCACGACCTCGTCGGACGTCATAGGTGAGAGGATGGCGGGAGGGTGGCGCGTAAAGATGGTAAAGAGAGAACCGAGCATCAGTGTTATTTAATCGTGTTTGTATCGCGACAGACGCGCCACCGTAGCTAGCGCTATTGCATCGCGACTGAGAAGCGTGGCGTGGGCGAGGGCAAACAGCTAGCGACCGATGCGAATGCGCGACAGCATCGCTACGGCAGCGTTACAAAAATTTGCCGTGGGCAAGGGGCCTTAAAAATTTGTCAGTAAAAGGCCCGCCGACCCACCTCTGCCCGTCCAGAAACCACGTGAAGCCGTTGCTTCTGAAACTTTTCCCGGTCGTGTCTATGATTATGAAATACATTGACTATGATAAAAGAAGACAAGAAATGTACATATGTGATTTCGCATATCGCGCTACCATGCTTTCCTAATCCATACTTGATATTATAAATCAGAAAGTAATTCTGTCTGTCTGTTACACTCTCACGTCTAAACTGCTGAACCGGTTGACGATTTTGGTCGACGAATTTGGTAGGTACATAGATAGTCCATAGCCTGAGAAAGAAGATGAGATAAAATAAGATGAATGAGATACAGAAAAAATATGTATAATTAACCTTCCGACGACGCCCCGCTTTTGTGTCTCCAATCACGTGTGTTTGCAGGTTTAAGGATTTTTTAAAAATCAAAAATACATTCGTTTCTTCTGCGCATTTGTACTAGCCCATCTAGTTCGGTTTGTGTACACTCGAGTATAAATTGGAAACCCGATGTTAGGTTTGAATTCTGTTATGAATTTGTGGTTCCACTGAATCTAGTATAAACTGAACATACGATCACTATTCCGAACTAATTGCTTGTGACTCGTACACGTGTATGTACACATAACAACTCACAACACATGCATACACGCACATTTGTGTAATATTTTTTTTTCTCTAGCTTATATTCACTGCTGGACCAAAAAGCCCCCCAAATCCTTTCAGATTTCCATTTCGCTCGCCCACCACTTGGAATCATCACTCCGTCTAGTATGCGTTAAGGCGATTTTTCTTTTAAAATCGCCGTAAGAGTAGAGAAAGTGTAAACTGTAAAATTGGAATATATAATAAACTAGATGCCTCCCGCGGTTTCACCCTCGTTAAAAATGTTAAGGGTGAACAACCCTTATCACTTAAGAGTATGAAAAATAGATAGTAGCCGATTCTCTGACCTACTGAATATGCATATACATTGTGACACGAGATTTTTATATTTAAGAAGATAAATTGCAATATTCTCTTTTGATGGATAAAAAATCATCAAATGACTCCTTCCGTTCTGGGTGGAGCTGCGTCTGACTTTTACTGACTAATACCCATCCGTGTCCCTTTTAATGCCCTTAGCGTTCCAGGACCGCGGTAATTCTTTCGAACAAATTCCGTAACCCTGTCAGACGCCCCCTAGAATTCAACTATAGTGTATTAACTTGCCCCCTTCTTGGGCACTTTCTTGTGACATCCTGGTTGTCCGATCTCCCATAACAAACCAACCTTACAAAGTTGTGGCGAACGGAGTGAAATTCTCAATAGGATATATTTTTTGTTACTTTTACTCCGAACACATTATGATTAGATTTGCGGAAGAGGATACTTCCCTTTTATCCTTTTTGTTATTCTAAATTTATGTGCACATTATGCTATGGAGTAGTGGCCGTTTTATGTGACATTATTCAGAATTAAGTTTGGATTTCGACTTCACTTGACGTCTTTTGAAGGTTGCTATTAGAAATGCAGACGGACTGACGTTATTGTGTAGTTTAACCATGAAAGCGTAAAACTAAATTACCTACATAAAATTCCAATACAAGAAATAAGTCGGTACTTTTACTCACGGATAAACCAACTTAGATGAACACAAATACAAAATCTTAATTTCTGAACCAAACAGTTTTCTTAAATTGGTGATTGGAGCCTTCTTTTAAGCAAGTAATGCCTGTGTTAGGAGACTCCGCTCTTCCACATCAATATACAATTTGTTCAGTACCTTAAGTCTAAATAGCAAGATTGAGCAAGCATGTGTGTGTGTAACACCACACATTAACCTTTCGTGTGTCTAGGACGTGGAACCACGCGAGATACAATGCTTTTATAATTGTGTGCTAGGTGGTGCATCTTACTCACGACACCAACCAATGTGTGGCCAGTGTCTCACTTAGTGGCCTTTAGTCGCGACTCCCATACATTTTCTTGGTGACGCAATTTGAGTACCCAAACCTAGTGTTCTAAAGAATTATGACCCTAATGAGAGGCATAGGCTACTCTTTAAACCTTCGAACATACATCATTCGAAATACAATAGAAAGACAACAGCAGCGCGACAGCCGGCTGTCGCTTGGTCGTTGAAAGGTTAAAAGATCTTAGTACATATCCGATATTTACGCGGACGAGGCCAAAAGGAGGCGGAGGAGGAGGCGTAAAGGCCAGTATCACATCGTTATGTGGAATCTTAGTACCTTAGTACCACGTGTGTATGAGCTATCCCATAATATGTGGAAGCTTTGTACCAAAGAAACATTTGAATGTCTCACGAAGATATTCCTGTTAAAGGAACATTACGTCTCAGTGAGTCACCCTGCCTTTGTAGACTACCTGAGATATGAATATCTGATTCTGATGTAAATCTGCAATTTACATATTGTCGCCATGCATTGAAATCCTTGTGAAGTGTAACTTCATTGCTTTATTTTTTAGTTAATGTATAGGAGTAAGAAACAGCTAAAGATGAGAAGTGAGAAAAGGAGCTGTGTTTAATTAATTATTCTAATAATAAAAAAAAACCATATATATATGTCACCGGAAAATAACAAGATGCGTAAGTTTATCAATCTACTAGGAAGTTTATAAACTTGCGTAGGATTCTAAACGGGAGATAAATTGTAATATTTTACGTCCACATTTTCGTAAATTGATAAACTTACTGAACTCACTCGTAAAATAATAAGTAAGCAGTAACCAAACGCTACGCGCGATCTGATTGGTTGACACTTCACGTTGACGTGTCGCTTCTCCTTCCTCGCGGCCGCCATTGTTCGCCACGGAACATAAACTATGAACGTTGATCAATCAGAGAGCAGTGTGTTATTTTACGTATTTCAAAGATGCGTATATTTAAATGAGTTTCTGTGATTGGTCAAACCATATAAAATCTTACGAATAGATATCCGTTAGTTTATAAATTTACCGTATGACGTCGGAAATTGATAAATTTACGAAAATGTGGACGTAAAATATTAAAATTAATCTCCCGTTTAGAATCCTACGGAAGTTTATAAACTTCCTAGTAGATTGATAAACTTACGGATCTTCTTATTTTCCGGTGACATATACATATCAAAGCTATGTCATTACTATTAATATCAGCCTGCGCCAATCCTCTGATCGGTATAGGCCCTTTCTAAGGCCTTGCATCCACGGCGACTTTTTGCAGGGGTGCAGTTTGCTTCGTCCACGCCACGAATCTTAGTTGCGATGCAAACGCAATACTATCTCGCGTCTGTCCTGTTTCTGTCGCGCTTCAGTCACGATGCAAACACGATTCATTAACACTGATGTACGGGTCACGGCATTATGCTGAGCGCTAGCCGTTTCGCGCATTAGTGACGCTACTTAGCGGTTTTTAGTTTTAAGGTTTGTAGTATATAAGTTTTTTATTTGTAGTGCACATTGCGCGAATAAATTGATTTTCTTTCTTTCTTTCTTTCTTTCTGATGCTCGGTTCTTCACATAGCCGCGCGTTTTCATCGCGACTGCCGCGATGCTGTAGTGTGTTAGTAGCGCGATGGCATTGCTTCTGAAACGCGATGCAAATGCAACCATCGCACGTTAGTAGCAATGTTGCCGCGCGATATTGTCGCAACAAGTTGCCGTGGACGAGGACCCTATCTCGCGTCTGTCCGGCTTCGGTCGCGCTTCTGCCGCAAACGCGATTCAGTTACAGTTACTTCTGCCGTCTTCTCCCTGTTGTCTCCTCCTTATAATCCGTCCTTTTCTTCTTTATAACAAGGCTATAACATTACGACATGGTGCGGCACTCGGTTGCCTGGTAGTCAGGCTGGCCGGCAGGTAGGTAGGTAGGGGTCCAAATAAAGTAACGAAATTGGTAAATTCAATACTCTATTTAAGCCAACTTCTGTTGCCCTAATCACGTCCAGGTCTAGAGGTAGGAAGAAACGCTGGGAACACTGGCCTGAACCGTAGCGTAGCTCTGCGGGCGGCTCTGCTCCTTCCCCGGTTGCACTTCTAGGTCTTCAGCAGGACCTTCAGGTAGGTAACTCCAGAGTACGGATCTTCCACTCGCCGCCAGGTAGACTGTTGCGAAGCGGGTCTAAGGTGGAACTTAAATCCTGGAAGCGCAGACACAAGGCAAGCGTTAGCAGAGCTTGGACCACGTAGCCGGGTCCAAAGGTCACAGTGTCCCAGCAGACAAAGGAAATATAAAAACAGCTGTTTCTAGACAGAAATATAGAAAGGAGAACACCTTACAATAGAAACACTTAAGCAATGCATGGAAACTTACCCCAGCGGGATTTCCGATTAGGATTTGTTTTTAGAACAAATTCGAATTAATTAGGTTAATGGTGCGTATTAAATGTAGGTCAAATCTAAGACCGTGTGACACAGCCGTCACCTCTGATGCGTTTAAGCGGTATGACCGTTGAATTTTACGAATGCGCCCGAGGTGAGCCGAACGGTGGTCGCGCGCGGCACGACCAGTTTTTAACTCGTTTAGAGCTGCGTAGGCGCAATAGATACGAGGACCTTCGTGTAAATAATTAATATTGGGTTCCGTAGTATGTTTAAATTAAATTATAATGTAGTTTAAATTGATAGGTATGAAATTGTGTTTCAATTAGTTTAATTAAGGTGTTTAATTAATATTTTTACAATAATCTCTTTTAGTTACTTGTAGTTTTATAATTTCTAACCTATTCTAAGAGCTAGCAAGGTACAACGTTACAGTACCCCGCCGCAAAGTGAAGGATTTTTCGTACTTAGAATAGAAAAATCCGCTATCACTACCAACTGAAACTTACTAACTAATACGTTCAGGCTAACATTCATACTTCACGCTTACAAAAAATACCACACCGTCTGTAAGTCTTTTATTTTATGACTTGAGACCACAACAAACAGAGTAACAATTATATAGTATCAATTGTTCTCGTTAGTAAGTTTGTATGTAAAAACTAATACAATATTTATATTTTATACATAAGTTAAGTAGATAAGATGTTACTATTAGCACCAGGTTAGATATATTAGCTATTATAATGATTATGTTTTATAATTTGTGACTTTAATATCTTTAATATGCCAGGAACCAAGTGGTTTTCCAGACATATCGGCTAACTCGTAGACAAGAGGAGACTTTTTACCGATTATCTTACATTTTATAAATTTTGGTGCTAACTTTTTATTAAAATATTTGTCCTTGTCACTAAGGTAAAACGTCTTTCTCCACACAATATCACCAATATTAAATTCAGCCGGTTTTCGGCGTAAATTATATTGTTGACAATTACGACTGTGAGCTTGTAGAAGCAGTGACTGAACTTTATTAAAGATAGAAGATAGGACACCTATGTTCTCCGCGTAGGAATCGCGAGGTTGAAAAGTCAAATTATCATCAGTATCAGTGTCGATATAATGCGTACCGCAAGTTACTAATTCACGTCCGTATACAAGAAATGAAGGGGTGTAGCCCGTAACTTCATTTACGGAACAGTTCACAGCGAATTGTATTTTAGGTATTAGTAGATCCCAAATACGGTGATCGTTAGAGATGAAGGTGGAAATAGCAGTCATTATCGTCTTGTTGTAACGTTCCACTGTGTTTACATGTGGTGAATATTTAGGCGTAAAATGCAACTTAGGAACTTTATATTTATCCAACATTTGTTTTAGCGTAGTACTTACAAATTGTTTACCATTATCTAAAATCACAGTGGAAGGAATGCCATGTATTAGGAATACATGTTCCTCCAGTATTTTAGTAATAATTTCAGCGGTAGCGCGCTTGATTGGAAATAGTAAGCAATACTTACTAAAACAACAAGTGACAACTAGAATAAAGGTGTTTTGTTTCTTAGTAGGAGGTAGGGGTCCTACTAGGTCTATGCTAATAACTTGGAAAGGTCTAGTGCAATGTTTAGGTCTACCCATTTCACCTAGAATCGCGTGATTTTGGTGTTTATGCGCGATGCAAGTATCGCAAGAAGTGACAGCTTTTACAACGTCTGCATGCATACCAGGCCAGAAATAACTGAGACTTAAACGTTTAAAAGTTTTAAAAATACCGAAATGACCAGCTATTGGGTCCGAGTGGTTTTCGAGCACAATAGCTTGTCTCGACTCAGCAGGAATTACTTCCTTCCACTTGAACTCTTTATGTAAAGGGTTATTAGTTTTTGAATAACGGAATAAACGATTGTTTTTAATTATGTAATTAGGAAATGATGTAGGAGAATTTTGACAACCATGAAATATATTTAAGTACCACTGATCATTAGTGTTAGGTAGAATATTATTAGAATCTATAGCCGAAATTTTACATGAACGTGACAATGCATCAGGGATAACATTATCCACGCCACGCCTGTGTTTAATTTCAAAATTAAAAGCTGATAGACGGACACCCCAGCGAGCTAACCGTCCAGTTGGATTGCTTAGATTAAGGAACCACTTGAGAGCGGAATGGTCAGTGTAGACGACAAACTTTATACCATTATCAAGGTAGCATCTCCAGTGTTCCAAAGCTACTAAAACAGCTAAAGCTTCACGCTCCGTAATGCTATAGTTCCTTTCAGGTCCAGTCAAAGTTCTACTATAGTAGGCAATAGGGTGTTCAACTCCTTCTACGGTTTGGGTTAGCATACCTCCAACACCATAGTCGCTAGCATCAGTATGCACTTGAAAGGGAAGTTTAAAATTAGGGCAAGATAGAATAGGGGCCGAAACTAGTAGTTCTCTTAATTTATTAAAGGACTCTTCAGCCTGGGTAGTCGAAGCAAAAGGATTAGCTTTTTTATTAGAAGAAGTTAGTTTATTTAACGGACCAGCAATTGAGCTAAAGTTAGGGACAAACTTCCGGTACCACGAAGCTATACCTAAAAATCGCTTAACTTCTTTTTTATTCGTAGGTGTAGGGTAGTTGACAATAGTATCAATTTTAGAAGGATCAACACGAAGGCCTTTAGAATTGATCACATAGCCAAGGTATTTGAGCTCATTACGAAAGAAAACAGATTTTTCGAAGTTAACAGTCAGATTAGCCATTTTTAGTTTTTTATGTACTTTCAGAAGTAAAGCAATATGAGATTCAAAATCAGAACTAGCCACTACGATATCATCTATGTAAACAAATACAGAGTTTTCAAATTCAGGTCCATAGAATAAGGTATCAACTAGTCTTTGTTGTGTAGCCGGTGAGTTTGTCAACCCAAATGGCATAGTGACAAATCTGAAGGTACCACGATGCGGAATGTAGAACGCAGTTTTGTTACGGTCAGCTTCAGAAATTGGAATCTGCCAAAAGGCTTTAGATAGGTCTATACTACTTAGGTATTTAGCATTTTTTAGGTTGTCTAGAATCTCAGATATGTAGGGTAACTTGTAGGCATCCTTTTTAGCCACCGAGTTTAGTTTCCTGCTGTCTAGACAGAACCTAAGCTTGCCATCCTTCTTAGGTATAAGTAAGACAGGTGAAGACCAGGGGCTTTCGCATTCTTCAACCACACCTAGCGCTAGCATTTCATCCAGTTCTTCAGATAAAATACGTTGCTTTTCTGGAGAAACGCGGTAATATCTTTGCCTAATAGGTAAAGAATCTCCAGTATCAATGTTATGGGTGACTAGATTAGTTCTACCCAAACCACACTTTTCAGTAGAAATATCCTTAAACTGATCGATGACGTTATCAGCGGTAACACGTTGATCATTAGTAAGTTCATTGTAAGAATGTAACATACTATTAGCTTCAGAGACCGTGTTTACATTCGAAGGGCAATTAGATAAACTATGTAGCGAAATAGAATTAGAAAATTTTGGAAAGAGATTAAATTTCGTCCAAAAGTCGACACCGAGAATGAGATTGGTTTTTATAGTAGGTATAATATATGCTTTCAAAATATGAAACTGATTTTCGAATGTTACAGGTAAATTAACATAACCAATAGTAGGTAAACTTTCGCCTCCTGCAGCAGTAAATGTTTTTAGGTCTTTATGAATAGCTAGGCCGATAGGTTTTAGATATTCAAGACAATTGTTACCTAGAATAGTTGCTGCTGAGCCAGAGTCTAGTAATCCACACAATGTGATATTACCCACCTGGACAGCTGCGTAGGGACGTATATCATCTATAGGTTTTTTATCGAAGATTGTTGTAACAAAATAGCTTGAAAAGAAAGTTTTAATAGTTGATAGCCAATTTTGCCAATCATTTTCATCAAAGTTTTTAGAATTTTTAGTTTTAGTTTTGTCGTTTATATTACAACAATCTTCAATAGTTAGTTTTTTGAATTAGATTTTGTATGACATTTAGGGCAATCAGGATATTTTACATTTTTAGTTCCACATTTAAAACAAATAGGGTACCTTTCAGCTTTACATTGACTCAAGGAATGATCAGAGTTACGACAACGTGGACAGAAAACAGTTTTAGTATTAGAACTAGGCTGTGATATAGCAGCTACACTAGTGTTTGGTTTTTTATTGGATTGATAAGAATTATTATTACCATGCTGATTTTTAAAATTAGTTTTAGTGTGAGATGAATTATTATCAGTATTGTTATTATATTTATTATTATATCTATGTTGATTGTAGAATTTAGGTTTATTTGAATTAGAATCATTAAATTTTGAGAAGGCAAGATCTGGAGCCAAGGTGTCACCTGTAACTCTAGGAGGTTCTTTAAATTGAGAAGTTAAGGACTGTATTCTTTCAAAGTTCCTGCAGATTGCTTTTAAGCTGTCTATAGAATTTAATGATGATGAATTAGAAGACAACACACTAGCATAACATGGTCGAATATTATGTAAAAGGATTTCTAGTTTTTCTTGTTCCGATATATCCTTAGTAAGCCTGGAGAATAATTCCTTCATTTTAGCAAAATAGATTGTTATGCTCTCAGAATCACCTTGAGTGCGCTGCCGAATCTCAGACAGAAGTCGGTAGTCATAGTCAAACTGACTGAAATCCTCAACCAGTACTGCTATAAGTTCCTCCCACGAAGACACAGAGGTTCTGATGCTGCGGTACCAATGCAACGCATCACCCGTAAATATTTCCGTGGCATAAGCTAACAATTTAGAAGAAGGTATGTTCCTAGCCGTGCTATACTCCCTCACTCTCTGTATAAAGGCGTGAACGCAAGATTTGCCATTATACCTAAGTTTTTGTAAATCACTAATATGCGAACGGTCACAATGTATCGACACGTTAGATGGAACATCACTAGACGCAATAGGTTCAGCAACTTCTGCCACAGGCTCACAGATAGTAGGATTAGCAGATTTGTTAATAGCCTCTAATTTAGCCGAAAGTGCAGTAATATTTTTTGTTAATGATTTTATTTTTTCAGCATATTTAGGATCGCAACCCTCTATACGCTTTATACGGTGATATAGGTGATTGCATAAAGCCCTAGAACGTTCGAAGAGATTGTTATCGAACTTACTCTCAGATTTTTTACGCGTGATAATAGCTCGCTTAAAGATGTACTAGCACCCGCAATATCAACGTCCGGTTCTATGCCCGATTCACAAATATCAGACGTAGGAATTATAGGTGTAAGTTTATTTATTTGTTTACGGAGTTCAAGTACCGTTGACGCAGATTCCTCGCCTCTAATAAGCACCTCGTACACTAATTCGTTTTTGTTTAGCAAAAAGAATTTAATAGGGTAGGTTTCCATGACGCTTAAAGTGCGGAAAATAAGAAAATGAAAACAGAAATAGAATACTAATTACTAGATAGTAAATGAAATGGTGTTCTTTACAACTGGAAGTAACTAAGCTACCTTTTTCTACGATGAGGTGATGAAAAGATGAATAAACCCAACTAAATAAAATTAAATGAGAAAAGAAAAAAAATAAGTGGGTAGGTGAAAATAAAAAAAAAAAAATATAGAACAGAAAAGTAAGGAAAAAATGTGCGAACTGTTACGTATAACAATAATTAATAGTATTTAACTATTCAGAAATAGTTAATAAAGTTCTAGCTTTAGTTATAATTTAATATAATAGTTTCCAATTTACAGTAAACATTAAATTAAGTTTTATTTTTATTGTACACAAATAATATGTAGGTAGATTTTTTCTTTAAAACAACCGTTAAGTGTTTTTAAAATTAACAGTATACAATACGCAACAGTTGACAATAGGGTATTACACTGTATAAGAGAAATAATCTAAAAATATATTATTGAGATAGCTTATGCAAAAAGCAGCCGAACAGTGTTAGTTTTAGTTCATAAAACTAGAAAATATTTTTTTAAATTCAATTCAAAGTTTTCAGTTTTTTTTATCTGTTCTTGAACACACCGAAATACAGACCACAGACAGTGATAGCTGTCGACTGTCAACAGTGTCAACTAGACGTCACTATTTGTTTTATTTATAACCTCCTAATACGATCTTTATTATAAAAATATACTTTTTCATGGAAGTTATTGTGAAATATATTTTAGATGGCTAAAGCACATAGGTACTTACATCAAAGTGATATTTACTAAAGTACAAACGGGTTTTTATGGTGTAATAGTTGGAATACTCTTCCCACAACTTTTAACTAAGTTTTTCTTAAATTTGAATCAGTTAACACTAGATTCACAATTATTCCGATGTTTTCACACTTGTGTTCTTGCAGTCCGGAACGCACACCAACGGTAAGTCGAACAGTAACTAATTTTTTAGATAAAAACAATAATAATGATGTAAAATATCACAGCGCATTTGTTTATTTACACGACGTGAGGACGTCATATCGCCAAAGCAAAACCACGCCCACGGCGTTTTCCGTTTTTGGCAATGTCCGCGCGAAACTTGAAAATACAATTTTTAAAAGCGTTTTTAGGGTACTTAGCGTTTAAATAAAATTTTAGGATTTTTTTTTGTGGTTTCTTAGTACTGTAGGAGTTATTTGAACAACTTTAAAAAAAAGAGTGTAATACCCTATTAACAAAAAACAGAAAGAACAAAAAAAATAAAATAAAAGACAACACAGAAATAAATACAAAACCAAAATCAGGAAAAGCGTACAGTATAATATTATGCTTAAGTACGTACCAGTTCGCTGTCACCGTCTCGTTCACAATGGGATGTAGGTAGTCGAGTGTCTAGCAGCTGACCATTTTAACCTAGAATCTAGACGTGATTAGGCAACAGAAACCACGGTAAGGCGCCACTGCGGCACTTGGTTGCCTGGTAGTCAGGCTGGCCGGCAGGTAGGTAGGTAGGGGTCCAAATAAAGTAACGAAATTGGTAAATTCAATACTCTATTTAAGCCAACTTCTGTTGCCCTAATCACGTCCAGGTCTAGAGGTAGGAAGAAACGCTGGGAACACTGGCCTGAACCGTAGCGTAGCTCTGCGGGCGGCTCTGCTCCTTCCCCGGTTGCACTTCTAGGTCTTCAGCAGGACCTTCAGGTAGGTAACTCCAGAGTACGGATCTTCCACTCGCCGCCAGGTAGACTGTTGCGAAGCGGGTCTAAGGTGGAACTTAAATCCTGGAAGCGCAGACACAAGGCAAGCGTTAGCAGAGCTTGGACCACGTAGCCGGGTCCAAAGGTCACAGTGTCCCAGCAGACAAAGGAAATATAAAAACAGCTGTTTCTAGACAGAAATATAGAAAGGAGAACACCTTACAATAGAAACACTTAAGCAATGCATGGAAACTTACCCCAGCGGGATTTCCGATTAGGATTTGTTTTTAGAACAAATTCGAATTAATTAGGTTAATGGTGCGTATTAAATGTAGGTCAAATCTAAGACCGTGTGACACAGCCGTCACCTCTGATGCGTTTAAGCGGTATGACCGTTGAATTTTACGAATGCGCCCGAGGTGAGCCGAACGGTGGTCGCGCGCGGCACGACCAGTTTTTAACTCGTTTAGAGCTGCGTAGGCGCAATAGATACGAGGACCTTCGTGTAAATAATTAATATTGGGTTCCGTAGTATGTTTAAATTAAATTATAATGTAGTTTAAATTGATAGGTATGAAATTGTGTTTCAATTAGTTTAATTAAGGTGTTTAATTAATATTTTTTCATTAAACACCTTAATTAAATTTAATTTTTTTCTAAGAGCTAGCAAGGTACAACGTTACAATGGCCAGCGAGAGCGTATCGAAAGATAAATAATGATTTTTTAATCTGTATTGTTATTTTAAACGCTTTTACATTTTAGTAGTATTATTTGTTTATTTTGATCTATCGACGAGGTTGCTGTCTCTTAGCTTTTTTTGTAGATGGGAAATCCTCAAATGGTCTCTCAGGCCTTGGGCGGGGCTGGGGCTGGGGAGAGAGTGTCAGACTTTTACTGACTAAAACCCACCCAAGCTCCGTCGGTTGCTCTGTATGTACTGGGCCCACGGTAACTCTTTCGAACAATTCTGCAACCCTGGGGTGTTTCTTAGCTGACTACTCTGAGAAGAAACATCTGAAACAAAAGAGGTCACAGTCACTTTTAGAGTCCTAATGTAACGTAAGTAAAACCGCGGGGAACAGTGTTCAATAATTTGTCTCCATCGACGCCATGACAGTGCGGTGGTTGAATGCTCATCGCTGTCATTAGCGGTACTGAATGGCATGTGCGTGACCCGATTGGCAAGTGTGGGACTGACGCGTTGCATTTAACAGTCGTTGTGAACACGACAGCGTTTTGAAAGTGTTGTGCTTATTATTTAGGGCTTTAATAGGTTTTATGCTCATTTTATTAGCGGCCCGCCCCAGCTTCACACGAATGTTACAAATCTTTTAATATCCCGGCTTTTCTCTACTATAATATACATGTTTTTATTACCCATATACAATTTCCTCTTAAATCGTTTTATTTATTGAAAAAAACCGTATTAAAATCTGTTGCGAAGTTATAAAGATCTAAGCATACAAAGGAACAGACAATCAGCCAAATAACTTTGCTTTGTAATATGTAGTGATTTAACATACAATATCCTATCCCAATATCCTACAGTTTAGCCCGAATGCAATGTTGCAGCACACTTAGCATTCATTAAAACTATACCATATTACTAAAACCTTCGAACACACCTGATTTGAGACACAACAGAAAGACAATAGCAGCACGACAGCCGACTGTCGCTTGGTTGTCGGAAGGTTATCGCTGTACTCGTAAATTCATCCAAAGCATAACAGAATGTATCAATGTCCTCAGCTATGAGGTTGAGAGTGCGTCCCACTTAATAACGTTAATTATTATTAGGTGTCTTCGTCAAACATAGGTCTAAAATCATGTTTTAGGTCATTTTTTACTACGGAACTAACCTTGACGTCGCTAGTTAGGTCTTGCAAGCATATATGTAGGAGCAGGCGATTGGCATTGGTTTCTTATTAATTAGTTGTTCTTAAAAATAAAAACTAAAGAAAGGGTTCTATAAACAAAGTTTACGCATTAATTGTTAAGCAACAGCGAAGGAATGTTGTTCAACAGTAAAGCTACCAAAGATTTAACAAAGAGACAACAATCATCATCATCTTCCTAGCCTTTTCCCAACCTTGTTGGGGTCGGCTGCCAGCCTAACCGGATTCAGCTGGATACCGGTGTTTTACGTGGAGCGACTGCCTATCTGACCTCCACAACCCAGTAACTGGGCGACACGATACCTCTTGGTTAGACTGGTCAGAGTTTCTGGCTAACCAGTAACGACTGTCAAAGTTCTACGAATGACAACCGGGACCAACGGCTTTACGTGCTTTCCGAGGCACGGGATGTCAGTGATGTTAAAGATAAACTTTAGAAAGTACATATGAATTGAAAAAGTCACATTGGTACTTGCCCGGGTTCGAACCCACAACCTCTTACACACGAGGCGGGCGCCTTATCCACTGGGCCATCACGACATCTAACAAAGAGACAACAATAACTAATACAAAAAATCAATACCTTTCAGAGAAATCCAAGTAATTTCATTCGGTATTGATAGCATACAATGAGAATGAAAACTTAAAAGGAAAAATGTTGCATTTTCTATCTATTCGATTTACTTTATTATTCAAAGAATCGCTTTTGTCAGCTGGCTGCATTCTTGCAAATAACGAGGAAAATATTCTATGCATCGTAAGAGACCTGTTCTACGTGATACAATATCCAAGACATTTATAAATAACTAGCTGTCCCCCGCGATTTCACCTGCATCTTTGATTGCTACTCCGCTGCTGTAGATCGTAGATGTTATATAGCTTCAACATTCCTCGTTAAATGGGCTGTTCAGCACAAAAAAAATATTTTCAATTCGATCCAGTACTTTCTGAGCGTGCACGTTCAAACAAACAAAAAAATTCTTAAGCTTTATAAAATTAGTATAGATTGATAGATAGATTATCTGTCATCTTTCACTGTTAGCTATATTTGCAAAATAAAATTATTTTTGTCATCAATCAGGCAGATTTCGTGATTGCCCCGTTTTTAGGCACCCGCTTCTTATGTGAGAGGTTGTGGGTTCGAATTCGGGCAAAGTTTCTTGGTCATCACTTGCATCCCGGGTAGTCAGGAGCCAGAAATTAACCAAGGAGTACTGTGTTACCCAGGAACTCAGTTATGTTGGCGTGATGGCAGTCGCTACACGTAAAACACTGCATCCGATGATCCAGCTGAATCCGGCTAGGCTGAAAGCCGACTCCAAAATGATTAGAAAAAGGCTAGAGAAACGATGAACCAAACAGATGTCATCACGAAGGGTATTTTAAAAAGGACGGCATTACCGAGACTGGCCTAGGAAAAGACAGCGAGATGACCTAGACGCGTACCAGGAGGACTGGTTCAAGGTGACGCAAAAAAAGGAAATTTTGGAGAATTTGGGGAGGTTTTTGCCCAATAGTTGACCATTGAAAGCTGGGTAAACGATAAAAAGTAAGACAAACGTTCTAATATGTATGAAACAACGTGAGTAAATTACTACTACCAACCGACTTTGGCGGCATTTTGTTACTCATTATTTCGCCGTATTCTGAAGCTTCAGAAGGTTAGCTTTTGTAGCTCCAGATATAATGTGGCTTTTGAGCAAATGTGATTACGACAGTATGTTTGAGTTGTACATCTGTAATGAAGAACGTATATCAGTCCGCCCTTGTACGCTTGTGCATGAAGTTTAAATAAATAAATAAATAAATATTAATTATGGGCTTATGGTTGGACTTCACATTGAAGTATTTGGAAAAAATTGCAATACAAACAGTACTCTAGATTTATTAGAATAAGGTTTGTATTATGTTTTATCGAAAATATACAATACTCGAACTGAAGTCGCATCATTAAAGTCAATGCAAGGAAACTTGGTCAATATAAGCCAGCTGCTTTCCCATAAACAAGGGTTATAAGGTTCAAATCTAAGAAAAAGATACAATTGTACTGAAATAAAAAGTAGATACCATGTAATTTATTTGTTATACTCATCCAGTTACTTTTTATGGGATTGGAAATCCGAATAAATATTCCATTTGTAAAATTGGTTCTGTATCCGATTGTATTTGTTAAAATATTTGTAACATTCGCGTGGGGCGGTCGGTAAGCAATTTCGTACCATTACTTAGTATATTAATTTCAATAGTACGAAAGCCAATGGTATTACAAATACAAAAGTCGATTATGTCTCTACCAAATTTCGTTAGATTCTTCGAACACACACTAATGTTCCGACCCACGCCGCGCCGCTAACGCCGCGAGTCAGTATCAATAAGGTGATTTATTGAATTATGAGTTAGTTATTAATGCAGTCTTCAAGCACTTAGCTCTGGAGCTTGTTTTGTAAAGAAACAAAGTGATAGAGAGAAAGTGCTACCATCTCTTCTAGTTCTGTCGTAGCATACCTGTGTTCCACCTTGAAGAGTATAGGAGACGTTGTAAAATCACATGAGACATATCGTCTTAGGTCTCTGCTACAGTGCATCCATTGACGGCGATTACCATTAAAGTTTAAGACTTAAGCCATTAAAGTTTAAGAATTTTAACAGTAAACAACACCACTTAAACTTTAAGTGGTTTACTGTTCAAATTCAAGCAAATATATAGGGTGATGATGATTACACATGATTGTGCTCATGATAACCAACAACTTTTACTATGGGAACAAACCTGAAATCGCGAAAAAAAAATCATCTGTTCAGTACATTTATGTTTGCCTAATGTACTGAACAGCTGATATTTTTTTAGCGATTACGGCTTTACTCTCATAAAAAAATTGTTTTTATCATGAGCACAATCACGTTTTTAAGTCTCCCTATACACGAAATGGCAAGACACAGTCATGAACATCAAGCTGCATTTGAACACTGACAAAAATGCTAGTCTTAAATGTGATTGGGCGGGTTGTGTTAGCCTTAAGGTGCTTCCTCACCGGGAGCATTCACGTGTATTGTAACATTATAGATTCGACTTTGAGCATTACATTACAATAATACCTCCCTGACTAACGAGCATTTGCGTGTAATGTAACATATAGATTCGACTTTGAGCATTACATTACAATAATACCTACCTAAGCGGAGCGCATTGATGTTACAAGTTGTAACAAGATATTACACATTGTATCATTACAAGGTGCGCATATGCATATGCTCGGTTCTCCTCCTTCACTGATGTAATGCTCGAATATGTAACGTTACGTTACACGCGAATGCTCCCGGTGAGGGAGCACCTTAATGCACAACTACGGTCGAGCATTTCGAGCAATAGTCTACATGAAATGGGTGCCAGAAACTGGATGACATTGCTGAGACTGGCTCAGGAAAAATGCTGACCACGAGAGTTGGTTAAAGAGTGTCTGTAAGGTCTAGGGGAGGCATTTGCCGCAGTGGGACTAGATAGGGTGACTGGTAATAAAAAACAACTTTTACTATGGAAGCAAACCTGAAATTGCGATAAGAAATTAGCTGTTCAGTACATTTATGTCTGCCAGTCACCATATTTAAGCTTAGAGAAGAAAATTATTACGTAGGTATAGTATATGTATGCATATTTGGACAAATCGAAAAAATCTTAAGGAATTACAATAATCTAATTTTGAGCTGCTACCCGCTTACTGGTATAACCGACAACTAGACGCGTGAACAGGTAATCATGTTACGGATAATATTTCCTTATCAGTTTAAATTCTACCCTAATCCTAAGAGAATAGCGTTATTTATTTCGTCATACGCAAAAAATATTACACAAAATCAAAAATCAAATCAAAATCATTTATTTGCTTAAAATGTGGCAGATAAATAGATGGTACGTATAACATAATAAATAGTCCAAATATACATTTCGCCAATTGGTATTGGCATGCAAATATTAGTATCTTTAAAGTAATAAAAATACGACTATGTTATTTATAAAACACACGCACACCAGGATAACACTAACAATTAAGTACATAAAATAAAATCTGTTACAACACGTTTACACGTCTCGTTTATTTCAACAATATTAATTTATTATATCAATTTTATACAAGAATATTCTAAAACTCTTTCAAGCTAACTAAAAGGGCTTTTATGTCCAAAAAGGCCTATAAATTATTTCGTCGATCGTATGAGAGTACACTTAAATCGACATTTATGCCTAAGTGGGCGATTTTCATAAGTTCTTTGTCATGAATTTATTGAAGTTTTAGCTGAGAACATTTTGTTGAGTCACCTTTCATAATTTAAGTGTAGCCGCTCTCATACAATCTTTAAAATCACACAAGTTTTGATTTAAACTTGTGTGATTTTAAAGATTGTATTGCATTTGTTTTGCGTATCAATGGTTACATATGAGACGAACCGATAATAATAAGGTAGACTGGTAGATAATGCCCAAGGCATTAAGTCCGCCGTTGTACATTGTTTTTTTACAAGTGCATAAAGTTTTCAAATCAATGAATAATATTGTCATGAATTTATTGAAGTTTTAGCTGAGAACATTTTGTTGAGTCGACTTTCATAATTTAAGTATAGCCGCTCTCATACAATCTTTAAAATCACACAAGTTTAAATCACATTTGTTTTGCGTATCAATGGTTACATATGAGACGAACCGATAATAATAAGGTAGACTGGTAGATAATGCCCAAGGCATTAAGTCCGCCGTTGTACATTGTTTTTTTACATGTGCATAAAGTTTTCAAATAAATAAATAATAAACTGATAAAGTTTTGTGTAATATACCCGATTTGTTTTTATATACGTACTAGGCTCCTGTCGACTACGCCCGCACATTTTAATACCAACTCCTCATATATACCTCATATTATATGCACACACATCACACAGTTTTTATAAATTGAGATATTGAAATAAAGAAAAAATATAATTATTGTTTTAAATCATGTTATATTCTGTTTTTTATTAAGTTGGTATTGAAAATAATTGATTAATCAGTAAATAGATAGGTGTGACAATATTAACAAAATTGAAAATTGACAATATTAAAAAAAAACACACACAAGAAAAACATTAAAATCGGTCCAACCGATGGATGGAAGAGTACTTACCAACAATACCAACACGCACAGAAGATTTATGTTTAAATAAAACAGAGTTTGTATTGTCCTATGCATTGTAAAGTAAGTATACTATTAAATCATCCCCAAACCAATCCCACAGCATTGCACTTTACAACAGAGACCTATCATTTTCATGCACCGTACACAATTTCATACTATAGACTAGAATTCTAGAAGTGGCGGTTTGCCAGCTCAAATATATGGAAATATAAATCTACGCTTGCTCAGATTACGATGCAAAGCTTCGAGAAATCGCATGACATTAGGAAAGACATCCTTATTTATTTTGTATGTGTACCTAGTTGGGATGAGGTGTATGACTCCCCACGACATCGAGAGTGGCGCGCGGGAATAATGCGCGCCGCCACCTCGGGTCCAGTTGACTGTCTGGTTACCATAACACAACTTCTGCTTAGCTAAAACTTAGCCCAAGATATTTATTTATCTTTATATGACAACTATCCGTTTTCGGTTTTACAGGCATACCTCTCTGCAGAGCCTGCATGAGTGAGGAAGAAACAGCAGCACATGCCCCTACACTGTCCTGCAACGTAAGTAAGTTCTTCGATAATCTAGCGGCTGTCAGACTTTTACTGACTAAAACCCACCCTTGTTTTTTTTGGTTGCCCCTTATGTTCCGGGGCCGCGGTAGCTATTAGAACCATTCCGCAACCCCGGCAGGTTTATTTCATTGTTTACTTAGGTAATCACCTAAAATAATAGAGCATAGACGTCGAGTCGAGACTATCTCACCAGCAGTTAGCACTTAGCACTGTGTAGCCTCAGCTTATAGCCAATATTATCGGTTTGTTAACTACTTATACCCGATACAATGCGACAATTATCGTAATGAACATAATAATGGCAGTCGCCACATTAACATATGAATGGGGCACAATACGCGGCTGCATTATGTTAAACACTTGGGGTTAACACAGGGTTATCACAAGAATAGACAAATTAACGGTGCTTTAAAGTGGTTTGGTGGACGTAACGATCTACACTAATATTTAAAAGCTAAGTGTCTTTTTAAGTGCACTATATATATTTATGGGATTCGTGTGCATCGGTGGTAGGTAGGGAGTGTGGCGAATTGTATTACAAACTCGAATTTTTTTGAAAAATAATATATTTGTTGGAGAACAAACAATTCGCGGTTCGTAATTTTTTTATTTGACAAGACAACGTCCACGTTTCCGTGCGTTCAAGCTCTTTTGCACTACCTATTATTAGAATCAACCGTAACAGCTCACATTTGAGGACCCATTAATTTTAACAGATTCTATTCCGTGGTGCTAGGCAATCTGGGCTTCTCCCAGTTGTAATCGCCCCTTTGTGCCTATCGGCCTAGTTCTGATCTGTGAAGTGGAAAACATATTTTTCTTACTCGTTTCGTTGCGGGATCCAAGACAGTTGAAGCGTTTCTCCGGGACTCGTCGAACTTCATTGCTCGACGACGAAGCTAGTGAAATACCAAAGCAAACTAGTTATCTAAATAAAACCATTTAACAATTGTTAATGTTACCGAGTGCGTAGCCGGTACGTGTTTTCTGGGCATAAACTTTGACGTCATATCAAATGCGTCTTTTTTTATCACTTTTGTTGAAAACTTTCTTTTATAAGTGTAATTTTTTTGGATAGCCCCGTGTAGACTATAAATGTTATGTCGCTAATTTTTTTTAAGCCGTTTTTCCCTATTAAACTTTCGAACTCACGTGATTCGAAAGACAGTAGCAGCCCGACAGTCGGCTGTCGCTTGGTCGTCGAAAGGTTAAGGTATGACGTAAGCAATGTTGTATAGTAGAATTCATCTTGGGACAACCGAAGCGCAGCAATAATTGCCCCCCTAGACAAGTGGCATTGTAGAATAGATAGCGAAACGAAAACGATTGTCGAATGTATGGGGATGTCAATTGGATGTCAAATTGTTTAGCGAAAGCTTATGTCAATTCCATACCTTTGAAAATTTATTCGTTTTCGTTTTCAATTCTACAAAGCCACTTGGCTAGAGGGGTAGAGTAAGATATAAAGTGCAGTCGACGCACGGTCGTCCGACTCACGTACGTGACGAGAACGTTAGAGCTCGTCAGAAGCATTCCGTTCCGTCTATTTGCATGAATTATCACGCAAAGCACAGAGGTCGTATTATTCGCGTGCCGTGTCAGTTTTATCGTTTTTTACTCGATTGCCGAAAGGAGGGTTATGTTTTTTGAGCGTATGAATGTATATATAGCTCATTCTATTACACGCTCTACTAAAGCCTAAAGGTCTCAGCACACTTATGTGATAGGAAAGAGATCGTTTTCGTATCGCTTCGAGCCGTTTAGATTGATTTGTATAAAACTTAAGGAGTTTAAATATGTTATTTAGCAAAAAATAATCCTTAAATGAAGCCTCTCGATTATGATAAAACTACAGCGTGATGATATTTTTCTCGTGTAACGGGTTCGATTTCCGGTTCAACCATGTAATTATTTAAATATAAATGAATGCAGTTTAAATTGTTTTTGAAATTCAAATAATCTCTTCTTTCAGTAAAATGTTCTATCTAAAATATTTAAGGAACTTTCCCTCCATGTGGCATGTCCGTGGGACACCCTGTATATTCGCAAAAGACAAACTACCGCAGGCTCGTTTCGACAGCAAGTGTATTCAAGTATAAACTTGGTGTGAGTTGTCGTAAGTTACGGTCACCGTCCGACACGTTGGCACTAACAGTGTAGACAGTTTGCAACTAGTGGCAAGTTGTAGCTAAGGGCGAGAACTTGCCTGTTTACTGGCGCTTGTACTGGAGCTAGTAAGTATTGGCGTGTAGTGTCGTTAAAGTTTAAAAGTGTTTTACGATTCATGTCACTTTAGAATTAGCTGGTCACTGTGTCATTTATTTTTTCGTTGTTTGTCTATAATTTTTTTCTTACTCTTCCGCAGTTCTTTTCTGATAAATTTCGTTCCGGAATCCAAGACAGTTGAATCGTTTCTCCGGGACTCGTCGAGCTGCATTCGGTTCCCGGTTGTTTCGGTTTTCTGGCGGGCTCCACTCTTGATTCTGGCTTTCAGGAGTTGCAGTGGTTGAGAATAGTGTGGCGGGATTGTCCCAATTAGTCACTGTCTCGTTGGCACCTTCTCAGTGCAGTTAGTTTGCAACTAGTGGCAAGTTGTGGTTAAGGGCGGAAACTTGCCTGTTTACTGACGCTTGTACTGAAGCTATGTTGGTGTGTACTTAGTGTCGTAAAAGTTTAATACTGTGGTACGATTTGTGTCACTTTAGAATTAGCTAGTCCCTGTGTCGTTGGTACTAACACCGTGTTGACGTTAGAGTGGCAAGTTGTGGCTAAGGGCGGAACTTCCTGTTTTATTGGTGTGTTTAAAGAAGTAGGTTTACTGGCCTAATGCTCGCCGGCTACTAGGTGTAGGGTCTTGGCTTCGATGCAAAGATTATGTGAGTTTCCTATAGGTTTCTCGAAAGCGTGGTCAGTAACATTAAAAAGTTAAGCTTAAACAAACTGTCGAGCCTGTTTTAATTTTATCCCGCAGTCACGTCTTGACAAACAGACAGATGGACAGTTTCATTTTAGTCATTAAAGACATAAGTAATTTATCCATACCTACTAATATTATAAATGCGAAAGTAACTCTGCCTGTATGTCTCTTCTTCACGCCTAAACCACTGAACCGATTCGGATGAAATTGGGCACAGATATAGTCTGAGACCCGAAAAAGGACATAGGATAGTTTTTATCCCAGAAATCCCCCGGGAACAGGAACTATTATTCCACGCGGACGAAGTCGCGGGCAAAAGCTAGTTCAGCAAAAATCTGAAAGTTACCGTTAAGTTTGGCCTTTATACTTTAAATGTGCAATTGCTGGTATAATTTACTACAAAGTTTGTCATAATTAAACAAGAACAACAATATAGGTGGAAGTTAATTTAAACTGTTCTTGTTAAGAGCATTATTTTAAATAATTACTGTCATTTCAATGACAAACAAGCTAGCGAGCCACGTAGGGTTGCTAACCGTACTTTAAAATAGAGTCATCATCATCTTCCTAGCCTTTTCCAGTTTAAGCTGGATATCAGTGTTTTATGTGGACCGACTGCCTATCAGACCTCCGCAACCCAGTAACTAGATAACATGTAATACCCCTCGGTTAGTCTGTACTCTCTGGCTTCTCTACCTAAAACGACAGTCAAAGTTATACGTATGGCAATCGGGACCAACGACTATACGTACTTTCCGAGGCCCGGAAAGTCAGTGATGTCCAAGATAGCTTACATGTATACTGTAAAGTTTTAACAAAATCTATTTCGTAGTAATGCGTGTAAGAATACTGAACATTCATATTCATAACCAATGATATTATAAGTAAAAAGGTGTAGACAGGTTACCCAAAAAAATTCTATCTTCAAAAACGGCACACTAACGCACACATACATTACACGTCAAAGTAGGATGATTGATGTAGTGCGAGTGAAAAAGAGATAAACGTCAAATGTCAACGCGATACTCAGTATCATGTTTGTCAATTGGCAAACTTTTAATGTGCCACTTTTTGACTGCATATAACCTATCTACACTTTTTAGGGTTCCGTACCTCAAAAGGTAAAAACGGAACCCTTATAGGATCACTTTGTTGTCCGTCTGTCCGTCCGTCCGTCCGTCTGTCAAGACCCTTTTTCTCAGAAACGCGTCGAGGTATCAAGCTGAAAATGATATCACATACTCAGGTCTGCTATCTTTCAAAGCAGTGAAAATATCAAGTTTCTCAATCAACGCAATAAAAAGATACGGCGGTTTACATTGCATATTTAGACATTTGCAAAGGAATCAAAACCTATAGGGTACTTCCAATTGACCAAGAATCATGAAATTTGGCAAGAAGCAAGGGCATGTAGCACAAGTAAAGGGAAAACTTCGAAAACCGTAAATTTGTAGTTAGTTCAGATCAGGCGTCTGTCTGTCCATCTGTCTGTCAAGAACCTTTTTCTCAGGAACAAGTCGAGATATCAAGCTGAAACTAATATCACATACTCAAGTCTGCTATGTCCCAAAGCAGTGAAAAAAACAAGTTTCTAAATCAACACAATAAAAAGATACGACGGTTTATATTGCATATTTAAACATTTTTAAGGGAATCAAAACTCAAAACCTATAGGGTACTTCCCATTGACCTAGAATCGTGAAATTTGGCAAGAAGCAAGGTCATGTAGCACAAGTAAAGGGAAAACTCCGAAAACCGTAAATTTGTAGTTAGTTCACATCAGGCGTCCGTCTGTCCGTCTGTCTGTCAAGAACCTTTTTCCCAAGAACGCGTCGAGATATCAAGCTGAAATTAATATCACATACTCAAATCTGCTATCTCCCAAAGCAGTTAAGAAATCAAGTTTCTAAATCAACGCAATAAAAAGATACGGCGATTTATATTGCACATTTAGACATTTTCAAGGGAATTAAAACTCAAAACCTATAGGGTACTTCCCATTGACCTAGAATCGTAAAATTTATCAAGAAGCAAGGTCTTGTAGCACAAGTAAAGGGAAAACTCCGAAAACCGTAAATTTGTAGTTATTTTACAAAAAAAAAACAAATTAACGGAACCCTCGTTGCGCGAGTCCAACTCGCACTTGACCGGTTTTTTACTTATAACATCATTGTTCATAACAAACAACTTTCACCCTCATGTAAGATATCGTTATTTTACTGTATTTTAATGTCGTTTTTTGACAGCACGTAGGCGTCAGGTCCAACTGCAGCATGATTGATGAATTTTGACATATCTGTCGATAAAACGGCATGTCATTGACAGATATGTCAAAAATTCACCAATCATGCTGCAGTTGGACCTGACGCCTACGTATTGCCATCTAGCGGATTTCTCATACGCAAAAACCCTCCAAACGCAAGCCATTGAAAGCGTTAGAATAATAAGAAAAATTCTAGAAAAAACGTCATCGAAAGCAAACACATTATTGGGGTCGTAAACCAAATTTAATGGGCGGACTCAGCTTATATCAGTAGTAAAACTTTTTTTATTATTATAATCTTATCATTTCAATGTAAATGTCTCTCAGGGGAGAAATAACCGTTTTCAGTGGCCTGTTTTCACCCAAATTATTAGAAATTAGTTTTTTCTCATCGTCTAACTTCAACGCTAAAAAGAGAGGGGGATATAAATTTGACTGTTATGTGTATCTTTGTTTGTTTATTTCTCTGTGACACCGTAGCTATTAAACGAGTGCACCGATTTGGGTGAGATTTTTTGTATTAGAAAGTAAGTTATCTATGGATGCTTATTAGATTGATGTTTTATTTATTAAAACAGGTTCAGCCGTTTTGAAGTCTACAAACCCTTTTGTTAGTTGCAGTCGCGAACTTATTTTTTTTTTCATTGTGACTTGCCAATCTTTCGAAACACTAGTATTCCCTATTTTATTTAAACCTTCGAACACGCGTGATTATAGACACAATAGAAAAACAATAGCAGCCCGACAGCCGGCTGTGGCTTGGTGGTCGAAAGGTTAAATCTATTGGTTAATTACGACACATTTCGTCTCCGCTTTGGTGGGGTCTCACCCTAAGAACAAACCCACGATTACCGTCTAGTTCCTAAGAAATTGATTAAATCAATTACGAACAGCTGAACTGTTTATTTACAAACTAAAAGAGTAAACTTCTTACAAACCATGTTTTATTCAACACTGGAGCAACGGAAAGATATTCAACAAACCCTACTAGGTTCTAATTAAAAGTTATAAACAAAATGTTAATATTTTGAATTAATAGGGTTGTACAAGTATCCTGAAAGCCAATTAGGGTTGTAAATGTGGTACAAAGGGGTGTTAATGGTATTAAAATGGGGATTTGAACTTGTCTTGCGCATTTCCGTGCATTTGTGGTGTAGGGTGAATAATAAGAAGGCCTTTTTTTTTTTTGGTGAGTGGGAATACATCCAATGACTGCTCCCGTCCTGGGTGCGGCGGGAGGGCGCGTCAGACTCTTACTGACCAAAACCCACTCAGGTTCCTTCGATTGCCTTTTATGTTCCAGGGTCACGGTAACTATTATACGCATTCCGCAACACCGGCAGGCGTTGGCCCTGTTGGGCCCCTTCCTGTGCTGACTCCTTCTCTTTGAGGCGCGCGTGGAACACTAACGCGCCGTCGACGCGGTCCTGGTCCTAGCCGGGCGGCGAGCTACCCATCGCTCGCCATCCGCAGAACCGCGCCTACGGTGGTCGGTAGTCGTCTTGCGACTCTCGACGTCTTCGCCTGGGTCTTAGTCCGGGGCGAGAGGCTCGTCGTTGCCTCTCGCGCGCCGCATAATAAGAAGGCCTCACTAGTGGCGTTGTAATCGAAAATGCCACTGGACACAAAGCGCCACTTCGTAAAATTTATAATAAACTAGCTTTTGCCCGCGACTTCGTCCACGTCATTCCCGGGGCATTCCGGGATGAAAACTATCCTATGTACTTTCTCGGGTCCCAGACTACATCTGTACCAAACATTCAAATCGGTTCAGAGGTTTAGGCGTGAAGAAGAGACAAACAGACAGAGTTACTTCCGCATTTATAATATTAGTATGGATATCTCTTTAACATCTTAATGTAAGAAACAGGTTTATTAACTCGGGTCTCGGTTACAGCTTTACCCTCAATGGTCGTAGCGTCCTAAAAAAAAGCTTTGTTATATTATTATTAGAAAAGATTATCTTTTTATAACAATACTTAATTTGTAAAGCCTTTGTAAGTTCAATACATATATGTAAATATAACATGGTAAACTGCCAGACTGATTGACTGACAGTTTATAAACACTCAGCAAAAACCGTCTAGTTGTCCTAGAGACATGAAAGTTTGAGGGTATGTTCTTTATTAAGAGAAAGTATTCACTAAGAAAGGGTTTTGGAAATTCCAACAAAAAGCGTGGAAATTGATATATTAAACTTAGAGTAGACTCATTTGTAAATAGTAAGGGGCCCAACTGGGCCAACGCCTGCCGGGGTTGCGGAATGTTTATAATAGTTACCGTGACCCTGGAACATTAAGGGCAATCGAAGGAACATGAGTGGGTTTTAGTCAGTTAAAGTCTAACACGCCCTTCCGCCGCACCCAGGACGGGAGCAGTCATTTGATGATTTCCCACTCACCAAAAAAAAGTATGTATTTTAGATATAAACATTGCTGATATCGGGAAAGAATATCGTGTATTATGAAAATTGCTTATATGCCAGATGCCTTTCCACTGAGATCCAAAATATCATTAAAAATATGTCAGCTCGAAATCATACATTCGTATTAATATTTTCTCAAAATAAAAACCAATTTTAATATTTCCGAATATACACTTCCGAATTCATTTCTGGTGACATCAAAATATAGCCGATATTTTACATATCCTGTTTGGCTACTGAGAAATATGTTATTTGGCAGAGGTCTGATTACACGCCCTGACTGTTTTCGTTGATTACTGGATATGGGGACAGTGCCGAAATAATGCCAGGACAGAGTTGACCCTATGTCTGTCACTGTTGCAACTTATTTTTGAAGCACGTTGCACATATATTTTGGTAATTTAACCACGAAAAAATAGAAAAAAAGAACTTTGACAGTCGTTACGCGTAGTCAGAAACAAGAAGTCCGACCAGTCCAACCAAGGGATATCATGTCGCGCAGAAACTGGGTTGTGGAGGTCTTATAGGCAGTCGCCGAAAACGGTTAGGCTGAAAACCAACCCCAACATAGTGGGAAAAAAGCTAGGGAAATGATGATGGATTAAAAATAAAGAACAAAGTTTATTTGACAAAGTCCGGTAGGCACGGCACAGCTACCTAACGATTTTTCAGCCATCAATACGTTAATGAGAACCTGAATTGCGCAATATATTACGCATTAATCTATCCAGCATTAATAATAATAACTATCAAAAACAATAACTTTTAATTTTAGACTAATGGACAGGTTAAAAGGCTCCATCAATTATAATTAATTCTAAAAAACGTCTTGTCACTCAACTGTTTGTCATTGACATCGTATTCAACAACAAGATAAGAAGGCAGAAGATCCATTTAATAAATGTAAATCTAATGACTTAACTATATTTTTAAATAGACCTTATTCTGTGACCTTTGTCACGGGTCTTTGGAAAGTAAACGAGGGAACTGCAGTAAAATCGAGAAGGGCCCTTTGGGTATTTCGAGGTGAAATGAGATCAACCTGTCATTAACCTTGTTTGTGCCATGGAACTGGACTTAAGTCACAAAGACACAAGTGGAAACTCTGATCCTTGTCAGTGTTCTTTTCACCTGTAGTACAAGAGGTTCTTAAAAATTAATTTATTTTTTTGGGAAATCACCAAATAACTTCATTCCCTAAAATAAAATTCCCTTAAAGGAGTAAAACGGAGGTCTAATAGACGCCGACCAAGCCGCGGGCGAAAGCTGGTTAGTAACATAATTTGGTTCACGGAAAGTCAGAGATGATTTCCATGATTGTATGTACAGACTTAAATTTCTGTGCTTTCGTCATATAATGCCACTGTACCACTTCAATACTATTCATACTTTGCATTTGCATAATTCAATGATTTTTTTTCACCTTAAAGACGATGTCGATGAAGAAGTAAGCCTCCAAGGTATGTCAGAGTTTCTGCATAAATATTTATGACATTCTCGTAAAGCGAAGAAACTCTATTAATGTAATCAATAAATTCATACTCGGTGGCTTAGAACAGGGACGGTGTAAATCGAATTATGCTGAGACTTTATATTTTGTAAACAATTTTTTACTTATTTTTTTGCATAGACTGCAGCTGTTAGACATTCGTTATTTTTATTGGAGTGGCAAAAATGTCAATTTCCACTACCAGAAGACCGAGATAAATGAACGTTGTTTGACAAGAGTTTTAGCATGGTATCGGTACTTTAGAGATGACAATTGGACTTATTAACTCCTGACGCAACGAGAGCGATGTTATAAATAAGCTCAAACTGAAACGCAAAACTATTTTATTCAAATAAGCCATTTACAGGTACTTTCGAATCGTCAAGGTGTCAGTCTGTCAGAAAATTGAAGCTAGTTGCTCGTTCCAAACAGTAGGTCCCATGGAGAAAAGCGAGCAAGAAACTCCATGGACACTCTTTTAAAATTAATATGTTACAAAAAATTTGGTTACATCATTCTTTGTTGAATCTAAGGTACTATGTGAGAACAACCTAACAAGTCGTACATGTTAACCGTGTCCGTTATGTGTCAGTCTGTTGCACTGTAGGTAGCTCTTAAACGTGTACACCGATTTGGATGCGGCTTAGAAAGTTTAGACAACAAAATCGTTTTGGGCCTTAGACAAGTGGCATTGTAGAATAGATTGTAGATTAGAATAGATTGTCAAATGTATGGGGTTGACATAAGCTTTCGCTAAATAATTTGACATCTCCATACATTTGACAATCTGTTCTATTTTGCTATCTATTCTGCAATGCCACTTGTCTAGGGGGATGCTGTTTCTAAGATATCTGCAGTTGCAATCTTAATAAAATTACAATCCATAAAGTGGCACTGACAGGTGGTAAATAAAAAAGTTATAATATAGGTAGAAACAATTATGGTCAATTATGGACATATACAAAAGAAACAATTCGTAATAAACACTGGTACGCCCCCGAGCCCTCGCCTCGTTGAGCTATTTTAATAGGTTATCGAGAAAATCTCAAGTCCGTCTGGCTATTTAGTATTTATAGAGCAAATGGTTCATATAATCAAGGTAATGTAGACCGGTAACTGATAGAGGCGTTTGCTAACCGTTAGTCGTGCAGATGATTAGCTATCCAGTAATTAATGCAGATTGGGCGGTCACGCTTGACTGAAGACCGTATTGCGATCTAGGCAGGCCTCTGGTTAAATTGGTTAAAGTGTAATGGCTCTAGAATCTAAGATACATTATATTATAAAAAGTAGCGGTAAATTTTTTTCGGGCCTGTTGGTCCAGTGGTTATTGACCCTGACTGGAGGTCGTGGTTTTGATTCCCACTCAGGACATACTGTGTGGGGAGCGTGATTGTTTGTTCTGTGTCTGAGTGTGATTTAGCTACATATAATATGTATGTCGTGTGTGAGTTGTCCCAAAATATTTATTAATTTAATCCTAGCTGTCCCCCGCGGTTTTACCTGCGTAGTTCCCCTTCCCTGAAATTTTCGGGGTAAAAACTATTCTATGTCCTTCCTCAGGCTATAGATCTCTGTATCAAAATTCATTAAAATTGGGTCGGTAGTTTTGGCGTGAAAGCCTGACAGAGAGACAGAGTTACTTTCGAATTTACAATATTAGTAAGTAGTAAGTAAGTAAAGTAAGTAATAATAAATAAGTAATAAGTTTTGTATGGATTTTATATTTCCTGTGACCGTACAGTTCACATTAAAAGTTACACAAATTCAAACATTCATTTCCTCTTTTAAAATGCAGTGAAGCACGAAGCAATCAATTTGATATATTTCGTCCAAATGTTAAATAATTAGGAGCTTTACCCGTCTAATGAGTGTCTTTAAAAGCGATTAAGGACAAAAAAACGCCTAATAATTCTAGGAGAACAAAGGCTTTATGAATTTTCTTTTTTATTAATGAGCTTTGGATGTGGTTAGTGACCCTGACTGTTGTGCGGGAGGTTCTGGGCCCGATTCTTACTCAAGACAGATCTTTGTGTGACGAGCATGATTGTTTGTTCGGTATCTGGATGATTGAAGGTTGTCTGGTTTGACTATAGTACCGGCCTGGTTTGGTATCAGATAACCGTGTATGAGTTGTCCCAAGATTAGATCGCGTTAGAAAGAGACAAAAAGTAGCCTATGTTGCTCTCCATCCCTTTAACTATCTCCACTTAAAAAATCACGTCAATCCGTCGCTCCGTTTTGCCGTGAAAGAAAGACAAACATACAGACAGACAGACAGACACACTTTCCCATTTATAATATTAGTATGGATTTATTTAAAACTTGCTTTCGCTTGCTATTTCTGTGACTATTTCTCCCATTTAGAAATCGAATTTCCAAAAATCCTTTCATAGTGACTACGTACTCTGCACAAAGAACATACCCTCCAAGGTTCATGTTTCTAAGACCAGCAGTTTGGACTGTGCGTTGATGTATCAACAAGCTGTCTGTCAGTCAGTTTACCATTTTATATACTAGGTATACGGTGTATGTACTTTGAAATCTCGAAAAATATATATCAGCTGTTTCATACATTATGGTCGGGAGAGCATTGAACTTTTGTTAGAAACCGCTGATATTTTTTTCGCGATTTCAAGTTGGTTCCATAATCTCTGGGTTGTGGAGGTCAGGTAGGCAGTCGCTCCACGTTAAACACCGGTATCCAGCTGAATCCGGTTAGGCTGGCAGCCGACCCCAACACGATTGGGAAAAGGCTAGGAAGATGATGATGAAGTTGGTTCCATAATAAAACTTGTTTGTTGTCATGGAATTTTAAATTATCTCCTAGCGGGTTGTGCAAGACCAAAAATACACCTAGTATATATTGATAATGCCGTAAAAGAAATGGTAAAAGTTAATTTACTTTTGTAATTTATACACTTGTACATAAGAATATTTACTAACACCTGTTGATAAAAGAACCTATGTTAGTTTTAGAGGCAATTTCAGCGACTGGTAACTTCGACCCTAAGTACATAGCAATAAAATTCGCAACGCAATCATCAATCCTTTAACGTTTTATAGTGAACGATTTACGACGGGGTCCAAACGACCCCGATATTGTTGAACTAGTACTGTTAGGGCAAGGGTTGGGGTACAAATAGTACAATTAGTGATGGTGAATGTTGTTTTGGGCCCAAGATTAGGCGGCATTATGAATAAGGAAGTTGTATGTTATTGTAGATTTCGTCTTTTTTTAGTTATGGGGAATGGATATGATGTTTTTTTTTCTCTTGGGTAAGGAAAACAGTGCTGTGGTGTAGAGTTCAATTTAAACTACGGCTAGCGCATCTAATCTAATATTATGAAGAAGTGTAGTCAGTTTTTTTGTGTTAGTTTGCGAATGGTAATGCGGTAATATATAGGGTGTTTCACTAACAAAGGTCCCAAACACATTCAAATACATTTTTGTTTAAGTATAAGTCGTAGACTCTGAATTAGACTGAAACCAGACAGACACAAGCTTTTAAGTTTTTTTTTAATGTTTAAAATATTTACCCATAAACAGCGGCGCGTGTTTCTCTTGGATTAGGGAAAAATAGCAAAGTGCGATTATAGAAGGGTTTTCCATTGCAACCATTACGTACAAAAGTATAAATTGAATCCAGAAAAAAGAGCAGCAGTTTGTATGAGAAAAGATAATAATAAAAGAATGGTAGTCATTACAATTTTACCGTTCATAAGCCCCGCTGACGAACAGACGGACAAACGGGCAGTGAGGTTTACTAAAAAGATTTTGAAGGTACCACAGTATCTCTAAGGCCCGTATTAATAGACATCACTCAATTCTGAGACGCTCTCAAGTTTATTGATGTCCTTATTTTTTCCCTTTAGAATGACAAGGACAGCAAGAGACTTGAGAGCGTCTCGGAGTTGAGTGACGTCTATTAATACGGGCCTTAAACTCAATAAAATAACAAAACCGTCTTCCGATTCGTAAATGGAAGGATAAGTGCTTCTAAGTACAAATATCCTTAAATTAGTAAGATTTTATGCTGGGCCATGCTTCATTATACAACTGTCTGTTAACAGTTTGATCGGTTTGAAAAAACAAAGTTTCGTTCAAATAAATTTATTGGTTCTGTCCAATAAATCTTATTGAGCGGGGGCGCCTAGTCAAACACGATAAATAATAATGATAGGCTATTGTTGGTTGCCATGGTAACACTTTGTGACCGAATTGCGGGTACGAAGCGTTTTGTGTACTTGCTAGGAATCTGTGTATTATTTTCTGCGAGGAATGGGGGAATACACTTATTTAGTTCTGGAGAAATTTAAGCCTTCATGTAGTCCACATCTTTGTGACGCGTTAGAGTTTTTTAAGGGATAGGAAATCATCAAATCACTTCTCCCGCCCTGGGCGGGGCGGAAGGGAGTGTCAGACTTTTACTAACTAAAACCCACCCTTGTTCCTTCGGTTGCCCTTTATGTTCCGGGGCCGCGGTAACTATTAGAACTATTTCGCAACCCCACGCGTTAGAGTTTAAGTAACATTTCTATGCGTGAAATTTTATCATCATCGTCATCAGTCCGTAGGCGTTTACTGCCGGACATAGGCCTTACCTTTTTTTTCCACAGCATGCTGTTTTGTGCTGTCTGAAACCAACGATTCCCTGCGATTTTCACAAGGTCATCCGTCCATCTGGCGGGAGGCTGTCCCATGCTGCGCTTGACAATACGAGAAATCTATAGTAAATTACTTCTTAGTAACATCGCAATGGACATCTAACAGATGACAGTTCATGATTTTTACAGCTTCTACCTAACGTTGTAAAAGTGTCGGACATTAGATAGGATTGAAAATAAAATAAATAAATATCCTCGGACAACTCACACACGGTCATCTGATCCCAAACTAAGCAGAGCTTGTACTATGGTAACCAGACAACTGATAAACATACCTATTTATTTTTAAATACATACATAATATAGATAAATCACACCCAGACACAGAACAAACATTCGTGCTCATTCATCACTAGGTTCATCAAGATAAATTCTTTTGCTCAGCAATGTTTCCATATATTAAGCGATAATGACAGTAACATTGCTTATTAAAAGCAATTTCTAAATTTTAAGGTTAAATTCTGGCCTAAAACTGTTTCAGTGGTTAAGGCGCTCGTCTTTCATGTAAGAGGCTGTGGGTTCGAATTCACGCAAGTACCGATGTAACTTTTCAATTCATATGAATTTTCTAAAATTTATCTTGAACATCTTTGTCACTCCGGGCTTCGGAAAGCACGTAAAGCCGTGCTAGTCCATGTTGTTAGGCTGGAGGTCGGCACCTCAACAAGAAAAGGCAATCGAGTTGATGATGATCCTGATCTTGACCTCAAACTCTGAATATCTGCTCAGCTACATACAATCATAGGAAAGTTTTAAAGAAGAATTAAATTGAGTTGAATAATAATAATAAATTATAATAAATTTTATTCAAATAACAGTTTACAAAAGTGTAGGAACAGTTACAAAAAGTGTATACATAAAGAAATTCTAAGAATAAACGAATGAGTTCTAATTATCTGTGTGTCTCAAAATATTTCGAGGAGTAATTGTGAATGAATTTCATTGGAAAAAGCGCGATCACTTTTTTGGCCTTAATTAAAAAAGAAAGCAGTTAATCATACTTTTAATTGATTTTTACTTGACTTGGAACCCAGCTCCTTTGTACCAATAATATTTACGTGATACTCTTTGCAAACTGTGCGGTAGTTACTCATGATACGGCATGTTTACGACTATATTTTATGACCGATATGCGGAAAGTAGTGCAAGAGAAAATGCAAGTATTTTCGCCTCTTTAGTAGAGGTCGTAAATGTAAAACACTTACTGTGTATACTCCTACTAATGACATGAGATATGCAAAAATGCGAGATGGAATGGCAAGGATATTATTATACGAAGTACGTGTATATGAAATATAAATAACTAGCATTTGCCCGTGTGTTGTGATTAAATGAGAAACTGTATAATATTTTAATAAAATGTCGTTTTATTCAAGCCATATAGAAACCATAAACTAAACAAGAGAACACACAAATCACAGAGCTGCTGACCATAACTTAAAACAGTGTTACCATCTATTTACTAAAAAGCATAACTCATTTAATGTTTTATGTTGCCACATTATATTCTAACACCCCTTCTCAACATAAACACATTTCAATAAAGAACACTATTATCAAATCTTAACATTACAGTACAGTTGTCTTCATATTACATTTAACTAAATATCTTTCAATCAATTCTTTACCTAAAGCCTTTGTTAACATGTCAGCTGGTTGCTCAGTTGTGTTGACATAATTAATACAAATTTTATTTTCTCTGACCAGATCTTTCACAAAATGATAACGAATGTCCACATGTTTTAAACGCTTTATGTTATCTGTCTTTGCATTTATTATGGCAGACTGATTGTCACAAGAAATCACAATTGGGCAAACATTATCATAACCAAAATCTTTTAACAAATTTATAAGCCATGACGCATCACTAGCAGCCATACTTAATGAAATGTATTCCGATTCCGTAGAGGACAGACTTACAGAACCTTGTTTTTTAGAGGACCACAAAATAAGACAATTTGACAATTTAAACAAATAACCTGAGGTGGACTTCCTGTCCTGAAGATCCCCTCCCCAATTAGCATCACAATACCCTGCCAGAATAACATCATCATATTTAAAAACTAATTTGTAATTTAAACTATACTTCACACGCTTCAATGCACTTAATAACTCATTATTTGCACTTGTTTGGTATCTGCTTAACATAGAAATTGGGTAACACAAATCAGGTCTAGTACCTGATGCTGCATACATTAAGCATCCTATAATTTGCCTAGACATCTTGACAATATCTTTATCTATAGAAACAGTACCATTTGCAAGTATTTTGGCATTAAAATTTGGGTCCATTGGAGTTGACATTCCCTTACAGTTTTCCATATCAAATCTTTTCAAAATATTTTTTAAATACTTTGTTTGATCTAGTTCAGTAATACCACTTTTCAAATCCTGCTTTACAGTTATGCCTAGAAATTCTGATATTGTCCCCATGTCTTTCATTTCAAACTCTTTATGTAAACTAGCCTTTAATTGTGAAATATGCTCCTCATTTGATCCAAAAATTAAAATATCATCAACATATAATAACATATACATTCTATCTTTACCATCACACCTCATAAACAAACATGAATCACAATATGACCTAACAAAACCTTTCTTAGCCATTACAGAATTAAACTTAGTGTTCCAGCACTTCGGTGAACTTTTTAAACCATACAATGCCTTTTTCAATTTTACAATGTTATTTTCCCCAGAATAAGCCCCTTCTGGCAATCTGATGTATACATCATCATCTATACAGTCGTGGTCAACTAATTAGGGACAACATGATATACTATGAGTAACATTTAATTCTGCTTCCCACAAGTTAAGTTTGCTCGAGACTTTAGCAGTTTAGTTACTATTAATATAAAACTAAACCAATATCTTAACAAATAGGCATAGTCATTAAAGGAATGGACAATACGTATAATAATTATCGATCAAAATTCAACGTAACTTCTTCTTTATTCTATTCGTACCCTGGACAACTAATTAGGGACACATAAGACAACATTAAAAATAATTATTGCAGAGAGCAATAAAGGAAAAAATATGTTTATTTATTATTCAATAAGGCTTAGTGCGTCTTATTACTGTAATACAAATCAATATCCAGAGTGATTGCTAAGGATTGGCGTAACCATGTAACAAAGGTATGGAATTGACGCAATCTAAATGTCATATTGTTCTTTAGTGATACTGTTTCAGCCTTCTACAAAGTTACTATACTGTTGATTTTTAATAGCCAGTTTATTTACACCATTTTTTAAACCTACTATTCTTTCATAACATACCACAAAATGTTTCCAAGCATTCAGGTCTGGGCTCTAGGCCGGCCAATTTATAACCAATACCTACTCATCAGTGAGAAATGTTCTAACAGACAGTGCAGTATGTTTTGGGGTAGTTATCATGTGTTCTTCAACACAAAGTAGTGTGATTGCTTGTAGTATTTCTCTCTATTCAATTGAATCTAGTGTTCCTTCCATTTGCTCTAAAGGTCCCACACCATTTCCAGAAAACCAACGCCATAGTTTTATGTTCTCTCCTCAAGTTTAACTTGTTTATTGGAGTATGTTGGAGACTTTTTGCTTTTTAAGGCGCCATTAATACTGCCTGCCTTCTGATGAAACAAAATGTAACTTCGTTTAGTCCAAAATTAAAACATTTTTTTATGGAAAATCAGTCCCAATATCGGTGCCTCATAACTAAGGCCAACCGTGGCGAGTCTGTGATTTTTTCAACACTGGAACTTTTCGTACGACCATGCCAAACAGTTTAGCTTCAACAACTTGACGTCGAAAGGTTGTTGTAGATTACTCCACCGCCATGTTCTAGTTCAAATACCAACACTATTCAGACCTATAATCAATAAAAAGCCCATAAGTGGGTCTTTTATCGCCGCTATCACCGTTTTGCGATTTTTTACACAATAGTTTTTGTTAGTATTTCCTTTCTGATTGCTCGTTCAATAATTTTATAGATTCAAAAGTATGATTTCTAAATAAAGATTATAATTGTCCTGTTTTGAAAATCATTATAATGGAGCAATTTCAATGTTTTAATAATTTACGATATGGCTATTTACTATAATAAACAATAATTATTATTTTTCGCATTTTAGTATCAGAACTTTTATGTCGCCCCATGTTTAATTAAATATTATGATAATATTTCAACAAATTCAAAGTACCTAAACGTAAAGTCTCTAATCTTAATTATTAAAAAAAAATTACATCCCATCAGATTTTATAAAAATGGGAATATAACACACTACTTTTGTTTTTGTCCCTAATTAGATGGCCAGCCAGAGCACGCTGCGATTTGGTTGCAAGAGATTAGTTTTTAAATTTCCTATTACAAAATATTATCAACTTCAAAGCAATGCTCACAATTTTTAAGTATTCTTAATATTAATTAGTATTTCATAAAATTGAACTAAATTATTTAGTTTATATGATCTACCATGGATATGAAAATTAAAATGCAGCTTGAATTTTTGTTTGTCCCTAATTAGTTGACCACAACTGTATCTCCATACAAAAATGCCCCAGTAACATCCATTTGATATATGGGGAGCCTTAACTTGGTCGCTACAGCAATAAAAACTCTAAAGGTTGGTAACTTTGCTACAGGGGCATAAATATCCCCCAAATTGAAGAAACTATCGTGCTCAAACCCTCTAGCCACTAATCTTGCCTTATATTGCTTAGCGTTACTACTTCTTTTTATCTTGAAAACCCATTTGCTACTAATAATACATTCACTCACCGGTGCATCACTAAAGTCCCAGGTGCCATTATCATTCAAAGTTTGCAACTCTCTATTAATTGCCTCCTTCCACTTACTTGCATCTCTACTTTTCATTGCTTCACTATATGTAGTAGGCTGATTATCTTCACTTAGAACATTGTGACACTTATAGAATGATGTCTGCTTTCTAACACGCTTGGGTCTTTCATTTTGGACCTGTGTCTCATTCTCCTCCGATGACCTGTCATCTGAAGGTTCATATTCACTCTGCGACTCACTCTCACTATGGTTGAAACTAGTTAAAGTATCTTGAAACTCCTCACATTCAGCTTCTTCACTAGCTTTCACAGTCTCCGGTAAGTAATCATGTGTCTCTCCCTTACTATTATTTAAATCCAACATCACCATTGGTTCGTTTTCTTCATTTCTCTCTTTGTTCAAGAATATGACATCTCTCTTAACATAAACACTATTTTTCTCTGACATATATATTCTATAACCTTTGCTATTTTCTCCATATCCCACCATCAATCCTCTCTCTCCTTTCTTATCCCATTTCTTTCTCTGTTCCTTTGGAATATGTACATATAGTTACTGGAGAGCCGAAAACCTTTAGTTGATGTATATCATAAACTTTATTTGACCATATTTCATAAGGTGATTTCCCTTCCTTTCCTTTACCTGTTCTGTTCAAAACAAAAGCAGCAGTATTGACTGCTTCTGCCCACAGTTTCTTAGGTAAGTTCTTAGAATGTAGCATTGTCCTTGCCGCTTCCACCAAAGTTCTGTTTTCCCTTTCCGCTTTTCCATTTTGTTCTGGTGTATAGGTCACAGTAGTTTGATGAGTTATCCCTCTCTTCGAACATATTTCCTTAACTTCTTTGTTTATGAACTCCAAACCATTGTCAGTTCTTAGTATCTTGATTCGGTTTCCAGTAATATTCTCTGTGCCTTGTTGAAAAAGTCCACAAGACAATGTTTAATTTCGTCTTTATTTTTGACAAAATAAACAGTTCGAAAGTTCGAATAGTCATCCTTTAAAACTACAAAATATCTCGACCCGCCGACCGATACCTCCTCCATGGGACCACAGGTGTCCCCATGTATTATTTCACATGTTCTGGTGCTTACGTTTTCACTTTTCTTGAATGGTAATCGGTGTATCTTTCCCTTCAAACAACTTTCACATTGAGGCACATTTGTTTGTTTACTAATCTCAATGTTATTTATCTCCAATACTTTCTTAACATGGTCGAAGTTTTGGTGAGCTAGTTTTTCATGCCACACGTATAGATCGTTCTTTATTACGTTTGCAACACTCGCCACCTCCAATTTATAACGAAAATCCAAATAATAAGAGTTTTCAATTCTATTTGCGACAGCACATACTACGCCATGTTTGTAAAATTTGCACGAAGTGTTATCTGTCACCATGACATAACCCCGGTCAGATGCGCGGTTGACAGAGAATAAATTCGTCTTTAGGTCAGGAACGAACAACACGTTGTCTATATTTGTATCAATTCATTCACTTCCATTTTTAACTTGTACCGCCACCTTTCCACAGCCCTGTACACTAATGGCTGCGCCGTCCCCAACTATTACTGACCGTTGGCATACACTTGCAAATGACGAGAATAATGAGCGATCACGACACATGTGCTCGCTAGCACCCGAGTCCACTAGCCACTTTGTTTGTCCGTATTGTTCACAAACTGGGCTCGAAACAACAAACGCATTGCCCATTTTCTTGTAGTCCTTCGACCTTTTAAAACGACACTGAGCCTTCAAATGTCCTGTTTTTCCACAGTAATAGCACTTATTATCGTTCATCGTCTTATCACTTTCCCTATTACTTCTACATTCACTCTGTAGATGTCCAGGTTTACCACACTTAAAGCATTTTAAGTTTCTTCTTGCTACAAAAGCCGATGAGGATGAAGTTTCCGGTACCTCCTTTATCTTTTCTTTTACCCTCTCCTCTTCAATCAGTAATCTGGATACCAGATTGTCAAACGTTTGTTTATCGTCGGGAGCAGACTCCCATGCCGACACGAAATGTTTGTACTCGTCCGGCAAACACATCAGTACTTTCGTAATCGTGAACTTTTCCGAAATTTCCTCGCCCATTTGTTTAAGCTGGTTCTGCATCTCCTGAATTTTTTATAAGAATACCGACATCTCGATTCCAGCCTCATATTTATATTGAAAGAATCTCTGTTGAAGGATGTGGATACTAGTTTCAGACTTATGTTCGTAAACATTTAACAGTTTACTCCACATTTCAGTAGATGTTTTACAAGATATGAGATGTAACATAACGTCTTCGGTCATTCTTGTCACCAGCAATGTTTGAGCTTTAGCGTCTGTAGACTCCCAGGCTATTCGTGCATTTGCGTCTTGGGGTTTTAAAGTACGCCCCTCCACGATGTCCAGCCATCCTTGGCCCCTCAATAGTACTTTGGTTTGAAACTTCCAAACGTTCCAGTTTCTTGCTCCTTCCAGTTTCATAATATTGTGAGTGTTATTTGCATCCATCTCGTCTCCCTGCCTTGTTTTACAGACTCTTAAACAAGTATTTCCTTCTCAACGAAAATTTTGCTACCGTTACGATAATACCCTCACTTTTCGTTGATATTTAATCCGCTTTTATTTTTTTTTAAACACTCCACAAACTTGCTAACAGGTAGGCATAGCTGGGCCCATAACCTGTTGTGATTAAATGAGAAACTGTATAATATTTTAATAAAATGTCGTTTTATTCAAGCCATATAGAAACCATAAACTAAGCAAGAGAACACACAAATCACAGAGCTGCTGACCATAACTTAAAACAGTGTTACCATCTATTTACTAAAAAGCATAACTCATTTAATGTTTTATGTTGCCACATTATATTCTAACACCGTGGCTTCGCCTGCGTGAATTTCAAAACTTCCATCCCTTATTTTACGCCTTTAGGGTTGAAATTTCCAAAAATCCTTTTTAGTGGCTAAATACTCTTTACAAAGAACACAGCCTCCAAGTTTCATGTCTCTAGGACCAGCGGTTTGGGTTGTGCGTAGATATATTAACAGTCAGTGAGTTAGTTTACCATTGTACATAATTATATACACGTATATAGATAATAATAGAGTTATTCGATAGCGAGCTCGTTAGGAAAAGTGCGATTTTTTAAATGGTGGGGCAATCCTATCTAACTCAATTCCCAACCATTGCAACTCATGAAAACCAGAATCAACATTAGAGTCCGCCAGAAAAGCGCCGAGCAATGAAGCTCGGCGGGGAGAAATGGTTTAACTGTCTTGAATCCCGTAACGAAATTAATCAGGAAAAAACAATGGAGGAGCAGAAAAATTATGATTCCTTTTCAGGAAAGACCTGCCATGTGTATTTTTTTTTGTTCCGGTATGAAGAGTCTGGGTTCTAGTGTAAGGACAGACAAATGCCCGTCATCTTTTTATCTGGAGAAAGAGTGTAATTATCATCATCTCCCTAGCTTTTTTTCCAACTATATTGCGGTCGGACTTTCTGGTTTCTGACTACCCGTAATGACTGTCAAAGATTTATGAATGACAGCAGGGATCAACGCTTCACGTGCTTTCCGAGGCAGGAGGCGAGGAGTCAGTGATGTCTTAGATAAACTTTAGTCATAAAAATTGAAAAAGTACTTACTTGTCCGAATTTGAACTCACAACTTCTTACACGAGAGGCAGGCGCAAATACACTGGGCCATCATGCCAGTTATATTGGTCTGAGAAAAGATCGGCTTTTGTTTTCTGCTAGCGCTTTGGATCAAGCAACTAGCATTACCTCTTTGACTAACTTGCTGATTCTTTCACAATTTGTAAGTAAATCTCTAGTAAATGGAGTAAGGGAAATAATTGACATTTGACTTTAGCAGTAGGTAAAATTCGAAAAACGAAAATTTCAATTCCGAAGTCGAAAACCCCGGTTGGTATGTAACCCCCTAATGGATATGAGCCTACCCGAAAACGAGTGTCAACATTAAACAAAAGTGTGAAATTGTAATTGGCAAAATTAGCTGAAGTAATTGGAAAAATGAATTTTGTCTCAATAAATTTGCACAAGCAGTAACTGATTATGGAGATACCAAACCTATTTAATGTATCCATGTTTTCACTACCCATTTTCGCAATAAATGAGTTTGAAGTTAGAAATGCCTCGGCGCTTTCCTGGGGTTTTCCTAAAAAAGCACATCCGTTGTACTTGTATTTTGACGCTTAGTTAAGCCACTGTAAAATTATTATTGCTATACATAAAGCATTATCTACATCACCAAGTTTGAAATATGTGCACAGACTCATAACTGTCTCATTATTTTATAATTGTTATTAAATGTACCAGCTTTGTGTGAGACGGTGTGGGTGTTACATATGCTGAAATTTTCATCATCGTGTCTTTATTACAATATGCATGTATTTTTACACTTACCTTCATTGTGAATCGCTTAATCTAGAAATCGCAAACCTAAAATCCGTTCAGTATTGAGCTTATCGCAAACAAACAGACGCTGCGCAGAACTTTGTTCGGCAATCGAGCTTCAAATACATAAAATAAAACTTTTGATACTCCTTAAAATATTACCATCGCGATCGAAAGTTTCTTATCTTACAAATAATCCATGTCCACCCCACCACATGGGTCTTCGAGCCGCAATAACCCATAAAAAGCTCATATAGGTAGCGATCCCATCACAATATGGGTTGGCGTAAATTTTGAATGACCCATAACGGTGTCATAGGGTGAATTTATGTACTTCCCTTCTATTAGGTTAAGAGCTAAAACAATGTGGTCTGCTTACGAAATATGTGTAATTTTGTGTCTGTAAATTCGAGAAATGTTCCAGGTTTATTTGTTTGTTGGTCTTTGTGGTGTGCCTGTTCCTTAATGTTATCAGAAAAGCTGCTTAGAAGATTGTTATTACTACTAATAGGTTTTTGATTACTCTTCAAATAGGTTTTTTTGATTGTCTAGCTTGATATATCTATCCAGGGAACTTTTAGCGGAACACTGAGGGAAACTACCTTAATAGTTGCACTACACGAAATTGGTCTTACTAAGATACTATCCGTTGTTTTTATGAAAGAATCATAGATGGAAAGTAAGGACAGCAATTATTTTGAAATACTAAAAAGACGGAAATCACAAAAATCGTGCATCAAATTTATTTATCTATCCAGCCCCTCTAGACAAGTGGCATTGTAGAATAGAAAGCGAAACGAAAACGATTGTCAAATGTATGGAGATGTCAAATTGTTTAGCGAAAGCTTATGTCAATTCCATACATTTGGCAATCTATTCGTTTTCGTTTTCTAATCTACAATGCCACTAGGCTAGGCCCTCTGTTCACAAAGATATCAAACACTGTTATTGGATCAATCATGGTTGGGATAGCCAAATTTTTACATAGTAAAAAAAAAACATAATAAAAATATCCACAGGAGAAATCTTAGGTAAGTACTGAAACATATATCGGTCATTCTCCGATTCGGCGTTATTTGCCTAATTACCGTAACCATTTTTATTTTTCACTGATTTACCTTAAACTGATTAAAATATGAAACTAGTAAAAAATACGAATTCAATAATAAATGAGGCATGTTTTAATTACTGGTAGTTTTCTAGTTATTGAGACTTAAAAAAATTATGAGTACGGTAATTAGAAAAGTTTAATATCTTATGCCACGGTAATTAGAAAACACTGTCAATTTTAAGTAAAATGTGATATAATATAATAAAAATAACACACATTAATAATTTGTATACATCTATTTATATAAAATTAATCCCTATATCCCTTTGTCACCTTTGTACCGATTTCACTAATTCTTTGTTGTGTTTGTTATTGTTTGGAGAAGGTTCTTATGGAAAAAAAAATTAAAATTAAAAGGGTACTTTAGAGTAGTGTAGGTTAGAGTAGAGTAGGGTAGAGTGGGATATACTAGGGTAGGCTAGAGCAGGCTAGAGTGGGATATAGTAGGGTAGGCTGGAGTAGGCTAGAGTATGATATAGTAGGAGAGAAGCCGCGGGTTCGTTTTCGCGTTATTTTCATACAGATTATTTACATTTTTAAATATAAAAAAAACAAAAACATGTAAGAATATAAAAAAAACAGTAGCCCAACGGCATCGGGAACAGGGTCCCAGCTACCGGTGATCAGGGCTTCAGAGAGAAGAACTTCCTAACGATGCAAGCCGTGTCCAAAAGCTTCTGAATAAAGCCCTAGATCCAGCCATCTGACGAGAGCCTCCATAGGTGTTGGTCGAGACTCTTGGCAATTAAACCATTGGCAGAAACAACTATCAGCACATGACCGTTGAGTCCACATTCAACATGTCAACAATCTCGCGAGCCAAGTCGATACTTAATTTTTATTATCTTTCTCGATCTTCACAAGGTTCTTGTCACGCGGGACCGTTAAGTCAACGAGCATTGCGCGCCGCTCCAATCAATCCACCAAAACTATATCAGGCTTGTTTGCTACAACAGTCCTTTCAGTGATGATGTATCGACCCCAGTACAATGTGACATTGCCATCTTCAGATTCTACGAGGCCGTATCTCAGAGCAAGTTGCTGATTGATAATCCTGGCTACTAGGTTGTGCCCATTCACCTCTTTGTTAGCAAGACGAGAATAATCAGAGATAGTGTGTCGAATCGTTCTTCCGGCAGGTGACACGCCCGACATAAGTCAACCGTACCATCTTTCACAATAAATTCCAAACAATTCTTCGTCATGATAACCTCATCCATAATTGTACAGACAAAACCTTCGGTTTCCCCAAATAGGTCACCAAATTGTAGCTACTAAACTGACACTAAAAAGTCTACATCGGGCCCATGCAGGGCCCGGAAAAACCGCCTGTGTAGCGCCTTACTCTGCCATACTTCCTCACGATCCTTTGCCTAAAGCACTACAAGTTTGCGCCAGTTCTCTTTAGTTAAGGAGAGCGGAGTGAGGTTCTTGACCACAGTGACCACATCTCAGATTCTCGGTGCTGACGTAAGGAACCACGTCAGCTTTAAGGAAATATTACCGGAGATACAACCTCCGGGTCTCGCGGTTGAGGAGAGACTTAGCATTAAGAAAGCCTCGTCCTCCACATATCCGCGGGATTATATATATATCCCGCGGATATGCCTCATCAACTCATCACTGATGATCGCGGGTGATGCTCAAGCGCGCTTTGCATGTAGATTGACTTCTGTACCCATCTATTTTGAGGCTACAGTTAGTAAATAAGAATTAATTTTTCATACAACGGTAATTATAAACATACGGTAATTAGTATACGGTAATTAGAAAACGATAGATTTTCTTAAAAATTTCGGAAACCAACAAAATATGCAAATACTAGCTTATTACAACGTACGGAGGCCAAAGTACTGCCTCGATTTACATGATCAACTTAGGTCTAACTTAAAAAATCAAATTTATATAATGTGAAACGGTAATTAGAAAAGTTTGTAACCAAGGTTACGGTAATTATATACAAGAGCGCTTTATTAGCGGTACACTAACGTTAGAGACGTGCAACTGCTGCTGTTTCGCGGTACACATGGAGGAGACGAGACGCGTTCGGAAGTGGTGTGCCAAATACTGTTTTTTAGGGGTGTGCACTCGAGAACAGAATATGTCACGGTAATTATAACTTTCCATCGGACATCCGATAATTTAATGATAATTATTTATAGACTGGTTCTAGTGAGTCAATATTTTACTATGCGATACACGTTGTTTAACACCATTTAAAATGTTGAATAGATCAAAGTAAACCTGTAAGTCATAAAAATTACAAGTAAGTTTTAACATTAAGACAGTGTGCGGACACGTTACGGTAATTAGAGAACAGAGGTTTTTGAACTTAGATTAAATTAATTTAGTCTTAAATACTTTAAACAGAAGCCTGTGTTTTTGTTTATGGCTAGAAAGGGATGCTATCTAACATATAAAAAATATTGGATGATTGAATATGATAAAAGTACGGATTATTCAAGCCCGGACACGTAAAATTTGCTTTTCGGAGAATGGCCGATATCTTGATTTTCCACAAACAGTTTCTGCACGTTTGCCTCCAACAAGCGAAGTAAACTGTCCCCCAATCAAAGATCACGCTCGCTTCGATTGCAACATGTCAACATTATGAAGAGAAGGGAACAGAAGATCTACTCTTAACAGAATGTTAGATGGAATGGTTATAAGGTGCTAGTCAGGTTCCATTTGTATAAAGATGCTTTCTCACAGCCTCTATTTGATTTAAAATTTAGTTTAAAATATCGTGTATTTCAACTGGAGTACATACTATATCATATATATTGGGATCAGATGGCCGTGTGTGAGTTGTACCTCAATATTAATTTTATTTATTTATTTTATTTTATATTGTGTAGATAGATTTGTAGGTATCTAGCTGAATCCGGTTAGGCTGGCAGCCGACCCCAACACAGTTGGGAAAAGGCTAGGGAGATGATGATTGTGTAGATATTCTATAGCGTCTGGAGAGATATCTATAGTTCCGACTAATCTTCCAACCGAATTTTGACCTTTGAGGCTACAAGTAAAGTCTTTACCCGCTTAATCTTGCCTTACTCTCATAGTTGGATGGGAGAACTATCTAGGGGGTTTTCAGATTCTGTATTTTTACGGCCTATCTTCAAAACGGTAGGATCAGTTTTGACAAGATTTCTATGGCAGGTAACTCATGGCATATAAATAGCAATTTAGACTATTTTTCTAAATGTTTTAATTTTTCATCACTCTAGTCGTTTTCAAAAGTCTGTTATCATAGATATAAAACTTATACTCAACTTCTACTCAAACAAAATCGTCGGCAATAACTGGTGTTTTTTAATTTATTATTATATTAAATATGATACTTCAAATCGGCTTAACTCAGTGAACCTTCTGCGTTGATTAAAATAAACGTTTATCATGGCCCCTTGTCGCAGTTACCAGTGATCGTCGATATGATTGTCCCTGATTGCTATCGCAATACATACGCTGTCCCGCTTGTTACCTCGTTTCTCTTACTAGTTGGAGTTTTGAAAGTAAAATCTTGAGACTATTCAGGACGTAAAAGTTTTATTTTATGTTTGCTACATTTTCAGTAAGATGTTATCTTTATATCATCTCTATAGCTTTTTTCTATCTTGATCAGCTTCCAGTTTAAATAGATTCAGCTGAATATTAGTGTTGTACAACGTAGGAGGTATTGGGTAACACCACAAGATTGTCATGATCAATCAGCGGCTTATACGTGCTTTTTTAACTCGACCTATAATTTGATTCTGTGGTCCCATGTTCCCTTACCTGAGTCTGTATCTATTGATTAAAATAAAAGTATATATGGATGGATTACTCTTTTATTTTAAAACTATTTTTTGGCTTTTGTTGAAACTTAACGATACATTTTTTTTTTTTTTTTTTGGTGAGTGGGAAATCATCCAATGACTTCTCCCGTCCTGGGTGCGACGGGAGGGCGTGTCAGACTCTTACTGACTAAAACCCACTCATGTTCCTTCGATTGCCCTTTATGTTCCAGGGTCACGGTAACTATTATAAACATTCCGCAACCCCGGCAGGCGTTGGCCCTGTTGGGCCCCTCCCTGTGCTGACTCCTTCTCTTTGAGGCGCGCGTGGAACAAAACGCGCCGTCTACGCGGTCCTGGTCCTAGCCGGGCGGCGAGCTACCCATAGCTCGCCATCCGCAGAACCGCGCCTACGGTGGCCGGTAGTCGTCTTGCGACTCTCGACGTCTTCGCCTGGGTCTTAGTCCGGGGCGAGAGGCTCGTCGTTGCCTCTCGCGCGCCGCCGCTTCCTTCACTAGCATAACTGCTTCGCAGAAGGAGGCGACGGCATCCCATTCCGTCTCGCCCCGAAGCATGGCCTGAACCAGCGCCGGGCGCGAGAGGTCACCGCCGCCGATCGCCTCTACGAGGACACGTCGATGGTCCGCCCATGCGCGGCACACCTCCACCGTGTGCTCGACCGTGTCCTCCAGGCGACCGTTACTGCAGTGGTGACACCCAGGCGTCGCTTCCGCCCGAATCCGACACAGGAACCTCCCGAACTGACCATGTCCGGTGAGGACCTGTGTCAAGCGAAACGTGAGAGTGCCATGACGCCTCTCCAGCCACTCCTCAAAGAGGGGTCTTACCGCCGCTATAACGGCGTGCCCAGCACTAGGTTGCGACAGACGTTGTCTCCATTCCGCCATGAGATCTCGCCGGAGCTCCGTGAGCCGTGCCGCGATAACCCGCGGCATCGGGACTTCACCCCGGCGTTGCACTTCCACGCGCCACTCGTACGTGTGTGCAAGGACTGTTGCCTCCAGATCCCACGGCGGGACGCCGGCAAGGAGGCATGCCGCCTCACAGGAGACCGTGCGGTATCCCCGCACCATGCGAATGGCCATGACCCTCTGGGACGCCCTCAGAAGTCGGGCCGGAGCCGCGGCTAGATTGGGCGCCCACACCGGAGCCCCGTAGAGGGCCATGGACCGCACGATCCCCGTGTAGAGCCTCCGGCAGGAGGCGTTTGGGCCACCGAGATTGGGCAGGAGCCGCTTGAGGGCAGCTCCGGCCTTCGCCAGTTTGGGGCCCAAACGTCGGAAGTGCTCCGTAAAGTTCCATCGGTTGTCGAGGACAAGTCCCAGGTACTTTATCGTCGACTCGACACCGATGTGAACCCTCCCACCGTTATCTGAGACCCCGGAGGTGGCCGGTGCCGAGGGCCATGAAAACACATGGCCTCGGACTTGTGCAGGGCCACCTCGAGTCCCAGCTGCCGGATCCTGTCCACGACTGTCGCAACTCCATTTGACATCAAGTCGGCCGCCGCCTGGAACGACCCTCCCTGCGCTAGGACTAGCGTGTCGTCAGCGTAACACACTACGCTGACGCCTTCGGGAAGGTCGGCGCGCAGCACCCAGTCGTACCCGATGTCCCACAGAAGCGGCCCCAAGACCGATCCCTGTGGAACACCGCACGACATCCCTCGTCGACTCCACACTCCCTCGTGACCGGGGTAGATGACGGCCCTGTCCGTCAGATAGGCCTCGACCACACGACAGAGGTAGGCAGGCATCCGGTGATACCGGAGTGCCGCCCCTATGCACCCCCAAGGCAGGGTGTTGAAGGCGTTGGCGATGTCGAGAGACACCGCCAAGACGACCCTGCCCTGTGCTACCGCATCCCCTGTCGTGAGGGCCCGTACGCGCATGATGGCGTCCACCGTGGAGCGTCCCCTGCGGAAGCCGAACTGACCGTCCGCCAGATCCGGCCCCACCCGCATCAGCCGCTCGACGAGGCGGCTCGCAATCACTCTCTCCAAGAGCTTTGCCGCCTCGTCGAGCAAAACGATGGGCCGGTACGCGGACGGAGAGTCCGCAGGGCGCCCCGGCTTCGGTATGAGGACCAGCTTCCCTGTCTTCCAACGAAGTGGGAACTGGCCCTCCTCCAAGCATGCGCTAAAGAGCCCCCTTAGTCGAGGCCCGAGAGCCCCTAAGGCCAGGACCCAGGCCTTCTCTGGTAGGCCGTCGGGTCCTGGGGCGGTGTTCTTGGCCCTAAGCCTTAGCACCGCCACTCCCAGTTCTACCTCGGTCACCTCTGGAACGTCGTCGTCGTCGCCGTCGCGGTCCGCATCGGACACCGCCGGTGGCGGAGCCATGAGCGGGGGAGAAAACTCCCCCCGCGAAGGGAACAGAGCGTTCACCACGCCCTCCACTATCTGGGGCCGGAGACTCTGCGTCAGCGGGGGGCCCGCAGTGCGGAGCTTGCCCCGCACCGCCAAGTAGGGGCGCCCCCACGGATCTCGGTCCAGAGTCCCCAGCGTCTCTTGGCGGGCCGAAGCTTTGGCCCGCAATATCTCCAGTCGGAGGGCTTCCTTCGCCGCTCTGTACCCCTCGTACAGCTCCGCCTCAATGGCATCCGCATCCACAGGGCGGATACGGAGCCTGCGGTGTCTGGTGTACGGGTGTCGCGCAGGCACGCACGCCTCGCGTAGGGACGCGATTTGCGGCGACCACCAGTACACCTGGCGCTGACCCCTTCCAGGCTGAACCCGGGGCATTGCCATGTCACAAATCTCGGACATGGCTTCCTGGAACCACCCAGCCTCGGCATTGATGTCGGCAGGCCTGTCCGGTGATGACACCCAGGCCTGCACTATCGAGGCTTCCAGGAGAAGCTCCCGGTCCAGCTGCTTCAGCGCCCAACGCGGACCGCTTGGGGTCCGTCGGACCGGCGCAGCGGAGGTCTGGGCGGAGACGTCAAACCGGATGTACCGGTGGTCGGAGAACGTCTCCACCTCCTCCATTACGCGCCAGTCAACGACACGCGGTGACTTAACGATACATCACGTTATGTGACCCACAGGAGCTAAGCATTTAACCCAACATATTTCAAATGAAATAGGGGGACAGCTAGTAAGAAAATTATTCCTTTGACTAGGTGATATTGTAATCTTCTGTCGTGTCGACACGAGTAAAGTAAGCCTCATTTCACAGCTGGGAGATTAACCAGTCATCTTGGTAACATATTTGAATGTCATGATTGTTAGACATTCGCATTATTCCGTATTACATTATGTACAAGTCAAAGACGTGACGATGTAGCAGGCTCAAATCCGGGCAAGTATCAATGTGACTTTTTCAATTCATGTGTACTATCTAAGTTTGTCTCAGATACTGACAGTCGGTGAAGAAAAACATCGAGAGGAAACCTGGACTAATAATCAATGTAAGTCCAAAATCGCCAATCCGCCTTGAGCAAGACAGTGTGGTGATCAATTTTGCGAAACTAATAATCCGCCGTTGGTGTGGTGACTAATGCTCGTGCCTTCTCTGCATGAGAAGAAGCCTTTGTTCTGCAGTGGAACGATATCCTACTAATATTATAAATGTAAAAGTTTGTATGTGTGTGGATGTTTGTTCCTCTTTCACGCAAAAACAAATGAACGGATTTGGATGAAACTTACAGTAATAAAGCTTATAAATCAGAATAGGACATACTACATAAGATAACGCTATGATCGACGGGAGAAAAGCATTGACCAAAACCTATCATAAATAGTTACTGCGGCCCCGGATCATAACGGGCAACCTGGGTGGAAGGAACATGTTCCTAGTTTTAGACAATAAAAGTCCCGCCCAGGGCGGGAGAAACCATTTCATAATTCATAAAAAAAACGCGGTTGAAACCGCGGGGGATAGATAGTTAGGCTATAAGTTTATGAATGTTTGCTTGGGCGCGTGGAAGACAAATAACCCTTTAATGCTGCCCTGTCGTAAAATCGGTTCTAGCTGACGTCTTCTACCTTAAATCACTCAAGCCGAATTTCAGCTTCATAGATCAAGTGGTCCGAGATTTCCTGTTTATTCGGTAGTTGAATGGCTGTGACCTTATTTATGCCTTTGGAATATAAGATGAATTTCCCTTCAAGATCGTGAACACGTTAGTCTTAGACAAACTAAAAAAAAGAAATGTGGAATGTCTGTTTGTCTAGTAACAAATTATATAAGGCAAGAACTACAGAGATGAATTAAAGAGATTTAAAAAAAAACTGGTCGTATAATGAGTATAAGTCTGAAATCGTGAATCCACCGTAAGTGTGGTAATCAGTGGCTGTGTCTTCTCTGTATGAGGAGGCGTAAGCATGTTTTGTATTTGTCTTGTTACGGATCCTGACAGAAATGGCTGGACCGTCTTGAATTATTGCTGGTAGTCAAAAAGCTACTTGGATGGCTTTTAAAGTCACCGTTCGACTGAATAGGCTATATCTACTCTAGAAAAAAGTTAATTATATAATATATTTAAATTCATGCCATAGACATCCACACGGATAAAACCGTATGCAGAAACAAGTATGGATTAATACTGGTGAATAAACAATTGAAATGTATTCCAAATATGAATAATATTCATTGGTTTGATAAAACATGTACACAATCGTGTTAAGAAATAACAGAATGTCGTTGAACAAAATTTATTCGCTTGATTTGTGAAAGGTAAAATCATTCCGGCATGAAATTCATTGACCGGGGAAAGTCATTAGACGATGTCATAAGCTTTAAACCTATGATAATATTCGATGGGGAAACAAAAGATAACAAAGCTTTATTTTCATTGCGTTTTATTCGGCTCCCTAAACGAATGCAACTGTATACCAGTTTTTTTACATGAAACAACTGCCTGTCAATATGTATCAATAGCCTGATTCACGTTATAGGTATCATAGAAGCCAAATATCCTTGAAGTTTGATAGTCGTGCGCGCGGAGTACTACTTAAAATCGGTATTCACGTATTCCTTGAAAAGGACTCGATCGGGATCGAACGACTTTTCAATAGGCTCGATATTAAACGATCTGTAAATCACTAATTGTCAGCTACATTACACTTTTGATTATATTCATTAATCAAAGCATTACACATACATAATTATTAGTTACTAGCTTTTGCCCGTGACTTCGTCTGCGTGGATTAATACCTCCCGTTCCCGGGAGATTTCCGGTATGAAAACTATACTATGTCCTTTCTCGGGTCCCAGACTATATCTGTACAACATTTCATTCAAATCGGTTCAGTGGTTTAGACGTGAAGAAAAGACAGACAGACAGACAGGGTTACTTTCGCATTTATAATATTAGTACGGATTATATAGGGATATTTTTTTGTTTTAGGAAGTCTGATTTTCGTAGTAACTGCAACATCTTCGAGCTAACGATTGAATGACGATTTACGCGTCAACGACACTTCGATCGAGCAACTTAAAAATCGGTGTCGTTCAAGCTCGATTGGTGGATGTGATTACGATAGTGGTACAAACGACTAAATTGCTACGATATTGTTACACTTTTGATTGCAACCTCCTCGTAGTCCAGTAACTAGGTGACACGATATCCTTGGATAAACTGATTATCGGACATCCTGGATTTGGACTATCCGTAACGACTGTCGAGGATTTGCGAAACTCACACGCGGCTAGCTGATCCGAAACGAAGCAGAGCCCGACAACTGATATACATACCTAAATAAGAAATACATATGCGTAATGATATAGGTTTACGCTATTTTCCCCATGTTCATCCGGCTGTCTGCCTTCATCAATAATTTATTTTATTGATTATTACTTCCATTCACATACCTTGCTGTCAGGATGAGCAAATAACCCATATAAATCACGACACGTACCTACTTTAAAAAGCAATAAAGTATACATATAGATTGTACACTTGGCAAAATCACCAACCTCCTACCAACCAATTTCCTATCAACTTATGTATACATTATGGTACGCAATAAATAATTGTCTTCATTGTTTGAATTGTCTTCAACGTTCTCCATTATTCTGAATCAGAAACACGCCATCGGCTAGCGCTGAAAACCAGCGCCGTGGACTCGCACCTGTGTACGGGCCTGGCATTATGCTTTCGTGCAATAAATAAGTTTATTAGAATAGTTAAGTTCTTTTGCTGTGAAACTTTTGCACGAATAAACGGTTTTTCTTTCTTTCTTTCTAATTGAGAAAATTGTTAGCAATGCAGGCCACTTATAAGCTTTATATAGTTTCTCTCTCACCATTTCTACAAAGGTCGATTTTTCGTCAAAGTCATGCATTTAATTATATTAGACAATTTATAGGCACCTTTGAATTGCCAGGGACGCTCTTACTGACTAAAAAAGTTGAAGCAGATTCGTTGTTCAAAAACGCAGCCATTACTTTCAAAGTTCAAAGTATTCAAAGTATTTATTTCTTTGCAAACATGGGTATATACTTTGCCAACTTGAATTAATTATTTTTAACAAATTAATACAGATGTGGGTGCCTAATCACAACTTACATGACTAAAAGTAAAGTATATTGCCTCACATATTATTATAATACGAGTATACAATTTAATTCTTTAAATAAAGTAGCCAATGTTTTTCCTCTTTGCTGCTCAAGCTTACTCGGTACCAAAATTACATAAGAGTCACTTTAGAGATGAAAAACATGCCCGACAGACAGAAATATAGATACACAGAGTTTTTTCTTAAATCACTAACGGAAGACAAAGTTTATCTTATTTAAAAATGGAAGCTTTTTACGTACATACCTAACTGTTTTGCCGTCAGTACCTTCACGTTTAAAGAGGGATCAAATAAGGAAAAGGTTTCGGGTTTGGTTCCGGAAACCACAGTTGAAATGTGAACCGTGATTATCTGCAAAATATTTTTTTCGTATACATTTTCTTTTAAGGGTATTTCCTATGTTGTGTTTTATTGCTTATGAGAAGAAATGATTTGTTACATATATGTTGAAAATAAAGAATAAATCGACGTTTGGCATTTGGTTTTATACTATACGCATCTGGGTTTGCTTGCAACGCATGGCCATGTACGATCATACACTACACGAAATCTTAGCTCACAGCTATTCTTTGGTATATTTAGTACAGATACTGTAAAACAACTCTTGTCGACGTTACACAGTGAGCACCTATGCAACTTTGTAATAAGAGGTCGCCTGGTAAGACCAGATAAGGCTCCAACTTGTATGCAATTTATCATGCATATATTCACAGCAGCATATAAATTATTTCTGAGCTTAGAAACAAAATTAATAGGGGCAGTCACCTGAGAGAATAAAGGTGCATGCGTGATATAGGTCTCCTAAATATCTGTCATATGGTGACGTAATAAAATCGGTAATGGCCTAGGTAGCCCTGCTATTTTTTAGAGGGGTGAATGTACTCTCTCTGTAGTTAAGTTCAGTCTATGATTTTTAATACTTACAAATCAAAGTTATTTAGGTATAAATATCAAAGAGCTAATAAACGGCACTAAGAATTTAGTGAATCAAAGAGAAAAAAATATAAATACCAGTCATAATTTAGTCGTAGTTATAATTTTCATAATATTCACTTTAAACATTCGAACACACGTGATTCAAAACACCATATAAAGATAATAGCAGCCCGATAGCCGGCTGTCGCTTGGTCGTTGAAATGTTAAAAAGATAACCAATATTTCTTTGACTAAAATTATTAAAAAATACAAACTCTGTAAGATCAATATCAAAAGCTCTTGACCTATGTTCCACAAATAAACTATTAAAAGCCTAATTGAAAGCACTTCTCACAAACAACCCACTCTAAAGGCATCTATTATTCTTACTCCTCTTAACCTGAAACTCAATATATACATAGATACCAAAAGCAATTCTATTAGTTCTCAATCTATTGTTAAACAAACAATACTAAAAACTTCTTGCTTAAGTGTTTGTGGGCGAATATCTGAAAAGGCTAAGATTCGAAAGGTCAGTTTGAGTTATATTTGTTGAAATAATAAAGGTTTAGGGTGTGTGCAGACTTGGGACAAAACAATTTCGTTTACGAAGATAGTTAAAATTAGAGTAATTTTTTTTGGGGAGTTGGAAATCAATAAATGACTTCTCCCGTCCTGGGTGCAGTGGGAGGGCGTGTCAGACTTTTACTGTCTTACTGTCTAAAACCCACTCATGTACCTTCGGTTGCCCTTTATGTTCCGGGGTCACGGTAACATTACGCAACCCCGGCAGGCCCTTTCTCAAAATTAAAGTCAAGTAAGTTGTGATTACATAATCTGTTTATTTGTTGCTCTTTAGGTTTTGATTCCCTTGCAAATGTCTAAACATGCCATATAAACAGCCGTATCTTTTTCTTACGTTGATTTAGAAACTTAATTTTTTCACTGCTTTGAGAGATAGCAGACTTGAGTATGTGATATTAATTTCAGCTTGCTATCTCGACGCGTTTCTGAGAAAAAGGGTCTTGACAGACGGACGGCCGGACGGACAACAAAGTGATCTTCATTAATTTGTCTTTTTGGGATAAAGTATAAACTAAAGAACTTTATCAACAAATTATTCTTTCTCTGAAGAGAACTACTTCATATAAATTATGTAATGTAAAGGTCAAATTTTTACAGCACAAATTTAATATAATCTTATAATTAAACAATTGCCCTGAAAACTGGTAAATTAAAAAATAGGACTATTTTTACTTTCTACAAAGATGCGAGTGTATAGATATAATAAAAAAGCTTCTAATCCGTACTAATATTATAAATGCGAAAGTAACACTGTCTGTCTGTCTGGCTGTCTGTCTATCTCTTCTTAACGTCTAAACCACAGAACCGATTTGAATGAAATTTGGTATAGATATAGTCTGGGACCCGAGAAAGGACATAGGATAGTTTTCATCCCGAAAATTCCCCGGGAACGGGATCTATTCCACGCAGACGAAGTCGCGGGCAAAAGCTAGTGAAAAATATACAAAAAAGGGCAAGAACAAACCAAGTAAATGTTTCTTTTTATTTCCGTTGCAGTCGCTCCTACTGAATATTAATAAAACCTAATCGTCTGCAGAACTGAACACGTCAACGTCAAGCAAAGTGCTCTTATTTCCCGTCAACCAAGTTGCCGATGCCGTATTTTATTAGAGTTATTCATCGTTAGCTACAAACATTGCAAATATTAATGTGATTATGTCACTTTACAAAATGTTAGGCGGTTTTTATCTTGGAGGTAGAGAAAAAGTTATTTTTTGTAATAATGTGCTGCTATCTGAAATGTATTTTTTTTTCTAGACGCATTAAGCCAGATCAACGTCCAATAGGGACAATGATAGCGATATATTCGTTCTATTTAATAAAGATTGACGTCATTTATTATCTAATTATAAATATTACGCGTAAATATGTAAAAAGTCTTGGTATTATCGTAAAATTATATTAATTTAAAGTTAAGTACATAGGCTGACCTTTGCTTCAGTAATGCATGTTGTATTTGTATTACAGCTAGTATGCTTAAATTCAAATAAAAAAGGTCGTTTGAAAAGGCTTGCCTACAAATTATCCTTTGAAAAAATAAAGCATAATCAGATAAAAAAAAACGCTGATCCGTAAATAACGTTACCTTGTCTTACATTATAAAAAAATAATAAAATCAAAGGCTAATCGATCAAATTGAGTTGCCATAATTTGTTCGAAACTGGCAAGAAAGTACTTAAGTTCATCAATCATTATGGAACGGGGAAAAACCTTTTTAGGCTAAAAAGATTTGACGTTTCCGAAGAAAGAATTCCAGGGAATAATTTCATTACTTAATTATTTAGGTTGAACATTTTCTGAAAGGTTAAGCGTTTTTTGATGATGAAAGTGTTTTACAGGGACATATTGCCTGTTAGACCTTCATAACCAATGATGTTATAAGTAAAAAGTGTAGATAGGTTACCTAAACGAAATTCTATCTTCAAAAACGGCACACTAACGCACACATACATTACACGTCAAAGTAGGATGGCATGATTGAAGTAGTGCGAGTGAAAAAGAGTTAACGTCAAATGTCAACGCGATACTCAGTATCATGTTTGTCAATTGGCAAACTTTTAATGTGCCACTTTTTGACTGCATATAACCTATCTACACTTTTTTACTTATAACATCATTGTTCATAACCCAGTTACTGGGTAACAGGACACCCCTTGGTTACTATATATCAGATTGAACGATGTTAGATTTTCAAGAACAGTCTTCGAGTGATAACCGGGTGGGTGTCATTGAGGTTCTAAACAAACTCAGAAAATACATATTCATTGAAAATATCTCATTGGTACTTACCGGTTTCGAACTCGCAATCTCAAAAAACCGGCTAAGTGCGAGCAGAATGTACAGGGAGGGTTTCGTCACAGATTACTAAATAGTTACTTCGTAGCGATTCCGTACTATTATCGGTGAAAAACGCAAAAAAAAAAACAGATTTGATGCATGGGAGCCCCCTTAAATATTTACTTTGTAATGTTTTTTAGTGTTTGCTATTATAGCGGCAATATAAATACATCATCTGTGAAAATTTCAGCTCTCTAACTATCATGGTTTATGAGATACAACCTGGTGACAGACAGACGGACAGACAGATGGCGAAGTCTTAGTAATAGGGCCCTGTTTTACCCTCTGGGTACGGAACCTTGAATGAGTTCACTATCCTAGGTTTATTTCGGAACAGCCTAACATAATTCGGAAAATAAATGGGAGCTCAATTATCTTAATATATATACGAGTACATAGATAAAAGACAGAAAAGAGAAAGAAAAATATTTATTCGGCACACGTAGACACACAGTGCAGAAAATCACATGTTAAACAATAAATAAAATAATAATCAAGAAAAATAACACTGCGTGTCTCGCGGCTGCGCTAAACTGACAGGCGAAAAGTTTTCCATATTTTTAGCATCCGATGTTCAGATATATAAAATTTATCTTTCCTTTTGGCGAAGTATAAATTTAGTACCTAATCTTAGAATTTTACTACCTAACCTTAGAGTTTTAGAATTTGCAAAAGTTATAAAGTTTGAAAAATAGATTTTCCAGAAATGTGCGCACCAATAAAATTCTTTAAAAATATTGTGGGTGTAGAAAATCAAATTTACGATTTCGGGTACTGTATAAAGTGTTAATCTTTATTAGAATCAATTGTTACAGAAGAAAATGTATAGAGTTGTATGGAGGGTATTTCACCAGGACACACTTGATCACCCGCTGGTAGCGCGACCAAGAAAATGTATCAAGGTGTTCGGGCCATATTTCATTGGGACATCAGGTGCTAGGTTTGCCAGTTTTTACGACGTATGTACAGCAAAGGAACTATTAACTCTAAGACGTCTTTTTGTTACCCTAGTGTTTGTTTAGGTATTTCTCATTTGGTAGCTCGAGAAACCACGGTGACGCCCAGGGCGGCAGAAGGCGTTTGATGATTCATCCATCCACAAAAAAAAGTTTTCATTAAACGCTGCTCTGACAGTTTCTCCATATCTTCTAGCCCGAGATTTTCAATGAACATCTACTGGAGGTATGTCATCAGGTATCGATCGGTCAACAGGTTTCCCGTCGCAAATGGTCTTGGATTGGCCACACTTTCCTAGGACATGTGGTGTCACAAGTCATGTGTCTCGAATCAAGTATATTCGAAAGTTAAAAAAAAAACTATCATAGATGCGCAGATAACAAGAAAATCTCAACCAACTGCAAAACTACGCTATAATGCGCTTTGTCACTTGGCTGTTTATTTATCTAGATAGATGTAACACTACAATTCCACTAAAACCTTTTAGCTGTTAAGCCCATTGGCTAGTTTCTCAACTCAATATAAAATATTAGGTCCTATCTTTCTTCTAGGATAGTCTTTTACGATGCGTAAAAGCGTAGAAGCGCTATATCGTTGCTTTGATAACGTTATTTACAACTCCTAAGATGGTCATAATGTTTGGATAATACCTAGGTACCTACGTTTTTATGGGCTCTAAGTTGTTGAAAAATATTTATAAGAATTTATGATAAAGTTGACCTTAGGGGACATACTGCAAGTAGAAGATTGGGAGAAGTCTAGAGGTCAAAACTAAGCGGGATCAAACGGATTTTTTACGGTTAAGAAATAGCCAACAGTACGTTAAAGTTAGACAGTCTATCAGCAGCAGCAGCTGTCAATTATTTTTAACTATCTGTTCCTAGCGGTTTCAACTTCCACACGCGTTTTTGGTTTCTGCTCTGCTCCCGTAGGTTGTAGTGTAATATTATATAGCCTATAACCTTCCTGAATAAATGAGCTGTACAATGATAAAAGTAATTTTGAAATTGAACCAGCGTTTTCTTAGTTCGACCGGTACAACCAAACATTTTAGCATATAACAGACTTTTTAAATGTTTGTTTACTGATATTATTATAGATTGACAAGCTTCTGCCCGCGGCTTCGCTCGCATTAGAAAGAGACAAAAAGTAGCCTATGTTACTCTCCATCCCTTCAACAATCTTCACTTACAAAATCATGTCAATTCGTCGCTCCGTTTTGCCGTGAAAGAAATACAAACAGACAGACAGACACACTTTCCCATTTATAATATTAGTATGGATATTCGGGCATCTCAACGCATTAATATGGGTAAAAAAAACTTTTGTAGTCCTATACAAAAGTTTTTTTTGACGTTCTGTTACATCCCTGATATGTATAGGTTTATGCTGAGACCACATGAAATGCATTGTCATCATTATTTTATTTAGAATACATCTTAGTGTGTAAAACGGGGTTCTAGACCCCTCAGTCTGTACTCATTCTCCAAACGGAACGGTTGTCAAATTCGGTCCTATTCATTATTTTAATCAATATAATTAGTTTAAATCAAAATAGTCTTTTTTCTAAAAAGACATCCTTAAGGACTCCCGTAACAGTTCGAACATAAATGGTAAAACCCCTTCTAAAAATAAGAGGCACAAAGTCGCTGGTCAGAAATAGAAGACAGATAAAACAGTAGCTATTCAGTCTTTTTTTAAGTCATTAAACAATTTCAGAGTACATAAGTATTTGAAAGTCCTATAAAAATACATTATCTTATTAGAAAAGGTAGACTTTCCAAGTATTTAAAAATAAAAACAGATAAGAGAAAATAATGGCCGTAATTTTGTTTTCTTTCGCTGGATTTTAATCTGTAAATGAAGTGTTTTCTTTGTTCCAGTAAGTACATAAGTACTACAGTAAAAAAACAAAAAAGCTTTGTTAAAAAATGAGACTAGAATACAGTCAATAACTCATGCTCTGCTGGTTTTCGAGAGAGGATAGATTACACCTGCGCCCTTACATTGCATTGCAGGTACCAAACATCTCACAAAAGCATAAAAATATAATTAATTAATTAAAAAACGCAACTGCAATTTTGGAAGTGGGTAGCTTTGTTTTTGTTTCAACCTTCGAAATTGCAGTTGTGTTTCTTACTTTTTTTTTAACATTCACATACCTGTGTCACGCTCACAACTGATAAAAATTCAATGACATCTCATATGTAGAAATTCGTTAAACTTTTTAAGCTGTAGAGCTTGCCATAGAATGAGGCATACATAATCTCGAAAAACATTACCTTCCTTTCGGTAGTCGGGTAAAAAGTAACATGATGACATCGGTAAAGGACCTACTAATTTAGAAGATTAAGGACCTCTGGTGCAAATAAACAAAATATGGGGTGTTACGTCACACCACTGTCGTGTCGCCCAGTTACTGGGTTGTGGAGGTCTGATAGGCAGTCGCCTCACGTAAAACACTGATATCTACCTGAATCCGGTTAGGCTGGAAGCCGACCCCAACATAGTTGAGAAAAATGCTAGGGAGATGATGATGACCCCCTAAGGAGGTAAAACGAAGGACGGAGGTTACGTCACACCCCATATTTTGTTTATTTACACCAGAGGTCCTTAATCTTCTAAATTAGTAGGTCCTTTACCGATGTCATCATGTCAGAGACAAACTAGAAGGTAAATAATATAATTATGTCAAATAGCTTTCGCCCGAACCTCCGTCCTCCGTTTCACCTCCTTAGGGGGTCATCATCATCTCCCTAGCCTTTTTCTCAACTATGTTGGGGTCGGCTTCCAGCCTAACCGGACCAGTGTTTTACGTGAGGTGACTGCCTATCAGACCACAACCTAGTAACTGGGCGACACGATACTCCTTGGTTAGACTGGTCAGACTTTCGGGCTTACCCGTAACGACTGACAAAGTTCTACGAATGACAACCGGGACCAACGGCTTTACGTGCTTTCCGAGGCACGGGATGTCAGTGATGTCCAAGATAAACTATAGAGACTCTCTATAGTCTCTATTAGAGAGTACATATGAATTGAAAAAGTCACATTGGTACTTGCCCGGATTTGAATCCACAACCTCTTACACGAGAGGCGGGCCCCTTATCCGCTGAGCCATCACGACACCCCCTTAGGGGGAGAATCTGTAAAAAATACTTTCTCAGTACGTACGCTATGAAAGGAACCCCTGTGCAAAGTTTTAAGTTTCTAACCTTTATAGTTTAGGCTCTCCGTTGATATGTCAGTCAATTAGTTAGTAAGTCAAGTTCTCCTTTAATAATATAGGTTGAAGTCATATTGGCATTTGTTCAGATTTAAAAGCACGCCTCAAACATAAGTGGTTACCCTTAATCACTAGGGCCCGTATTAATAGTAGTCACTCAATTCTGTGACGCTCTCAAGTTTATTGCTGTCCTCATTTTTTCCCTTTAGAATGACAAGGACAGCATGAGACTTGAGAGCGTCTCGGAGTTGAGTGACGTCTATTAATACGGTCCTTAGTTATCGTGACTTTTACACACACACAAACGCACGACATATTTTTAAACAGTTGAATAAAACGATTTTAATATTAAACAAACATCGCTATTTGAGCTACACAAGCATCATGACAATTTGAGATATAAAGCCAGATATTTTCCCAGAATTTGTTTACCAGCCTCGGGCACACAGTAATTGCTCTGTGCCTCTGGGTATGAACAATAATATTATCTAATAATTAAGTCGCAGGGGTCAAATGGACGTTGTTCCAAAATAAAGATATCTATCCGACTCAAAGGTAATTGAAGGCTGTGTGTCAAATGACATAATTAACTAAGTATTTTATTATTTCACTACGGGATAAGGGTTTTTTCTCATACAGAGAAGGCAGAAACATAATTTTTCGTGTTGGCGAATTGGCGGTTTTAGACTTACGAGTCCAGGTTTCCTTACGATGTTTTTCGTCACCGAGGTGATATTAACCGTTCAACGACCAAGCGGAAGCCGGCTGTCGCGCTGCTATTGTGTTTCTATTGTGTCTTAAATCACGTGTGTTCGAAGGTTTCACATAAACTAAGAAAATAGCTTAAAAATGTTAAATGGGAATATAATGCACAAAAGCTTATCATGACTTAACACAGCCTCTCAATAATTGAATGAATTAATAGAAACTAATTCAATAAGCTGAAAACATAACCTAGTAAAATGGGGGATTATTATTAATTGTTCAATTAAAGTGGCTTAAAAAAATGGTTATATAGATCCTGCTAGCGCGATGCTCCCAACCTGACAATTGTTTATTTGCACTTTATTGCATTTTGGGTCACTACAGGGTCTTTAAAACGTTATTGGGTATGAAAGCCATCAGTTACTTTGTACGGAAGAGATAACTAGAAATCATTTTTAAAGAAAGGACAAACCTATAAACTGTAACTAGACGAAAACAGAAATAAAAGTATCTTATAGACCATTTGCGTCTACCAGGACCGTAAAAAACTTGATGTCAGGAAAATAAAAATAAAATGAGTTGCAAGGAAAATGAGTCGTTTCTAAACTTGAGCTAAAGTTCTTAAAAGCGTTACGAGCGAATAAATCTTGTGCTGTCATAAAATGATGCATGTGTCACGTGCTCCCGAAGTAGGGAAAATAACCATTATTTGGGAACTAGCTGTCTCCCGAGGGTTCACCCGCGTTTGTGGTAACTACTCTCTCAGGCCGTAGCGTGATGTTCCATAGCCTGACCTCTCGACAAATGTGCTATCCAACATAAAATCATTTTTTCGATTTGGACCAATAGTTTCAGAAGTTATTGCCGAATAGGGCTACTTCCTGAAATTAGCGCGTTCAACAAATTCTTCAGCTTTATAATATTAGTATCGATTTTTAAGCAACATTTCAAAATTAATCAACGTAATCTTCAGTAGTAGTGAATAGATAAAAGGGGTGACAGACGTACAAGCTTTAAGTTTACGGGCCACCGACCACAGCCAACGGTGGCTGTCGCGCGCTACCACGGTACGCGACAACTGCTATAGCGAGTGGCCGCTACCGGCTACACGTGTGCGGCACGTCTATACAAAAATATGAAAAAATGTGGCGCTGGCCACCAGTGGCCGTGGTCGGTGGCTCGTTTTTCATTTAATTAGTTCATCCCAGACAAACATACAGACAAATGGACAAACAGACACACACTGACTATCATACAGACAAAAATTCTAAAGCTATATTTTTGACAAGTATAATTTTTTGACCTAATTACGTTTTTATTATTTTTAGATTATATGTATAGATTTTTTTCTTCGCCCTTTTTAAAGTATGAGTAATTAAGTTTTTCATCCTCCAAAAAGGAAGGACCTTCCGACCAGGCTGGTGATTTGTTGGTGGCTGGAGAGGCTATCCATATGCTGAAGTCGCGACTAATTTTGATTGCGTGATGCAGAATTTGTCAGTAGTTACTCACACATGGTGCTATAGAAGTCTCGTAGATGCGTAATAAACACAGAGACAAAGATGATATTTAACAACACTCTCATTTAACGACAAGGAGGGCTGGTAAAGTCTTTATACGTCCGGCTTAAAAAAACCTCATAGAAAATACTGCTAAAACTCGAATAAAATGTGTCAACGTGTGGGGGAGAATTGTGTTAAATGAGTTTGAACGTAACCTATCGAATACGTGGGAAGGTGCACCGCCAACGCGTGCCTAATGCATACAAATTGGAACTCATTCATTTCACGTTTGCAGCTAAAACGCGCTTTCAGCAGCACAAAAGCTGATTTTCTGCTGAAATACGTTTTTAAATGAAATTTTGAACGCTCGAATATGAAGGTGTCCTTTATGTTAGCAAGCTTCGTCGGTTTTCTAGCGCTTTTAAATACTTTAGTGCAAAGGTTTTATGCTAGCAACTTAGCTCAAAATACTTGTATACAAACACTGAAGCAACTTCCAGAAGTGGGTTAATTTTAAAAAAATGGGCTTTTAAAATTGCATGTTTGTTTTGGTTGTTGTGAACACGTCTTATTTTTAGCCAACTACTGTGAAATAAAAAGCTATTACCATCGCTTTCACTTAAAAAATTACGACAATTCGTCGCTCCGTTTTGGCACACTTCACATTTATAATATTAGTATGGATATTTAAGCCAAGGTATGTCGCACGAATAATGCTCTTTATTAGTACAGTCAGCAAAGTAGATAAGTATCCAGGGCCGTCAGATACAGTTTAAGTTTTCTCAAAAATCCACGGATATTTTCTAATAAAAATTTAAACTATAGTAGAAAATGACTAGTTCTTCAATTAGGTTAAATTTCATTTGAATACATTCATTGGTATTCAAGAAAACCTCAATTGTAAGTATATGACGGCCCTGGATACTTATCTACTTTGCCCACCGTACATGCTAATTGCTAACATCCTTGGAACAATAGAAACTGAGATAATCGCGAAATACTGCTCTTTGGGAAAGGTCCCAAAGAGCAGTATTTCGCGATTATCTATGACCTTGAATGACCTTGAATTGACCTTGATTGACCTTGAATGACTGACTAGTGATTTTAGATGACTTTTAAAGGTGTATACTTACAAAAAATCAGCTGGTTATCTCTCATCCGAGGTTAATAGCTAAAATAACTAGACTTATTATGTCTTCATAAAAATCCAAGATGGCGGTTGTCAAACGTCAAAATGTTGATAGTGAAAATCAGTTTTTATTACATTTTTAAGCAAGATTAAATCACCCAGCCGATACTGTGACCCCGTCGCGTCAGGGTCTTTCACAAGAGTTCTCGGTTATTTTTGGCTGAATATTTCGTTCCTTATAAATAGCCTTTCCTCGTTCATTTATCCTTCTTTTGCTATCTACGTTTCGATTTTTATTTGGAAGTATAATGCAAAGATGTCTAACCACATTTTGGTCGTTTCTGCAGAGTTTTGACGTCAAAGCGTACGTGCAGTAAATTGTCATAATAATGTAGTTTCTGCAGGAGAACCATCTGAGTATAAAAATAAACTGGTACGTGACTCTTTTACCATATTTTAAATGTCAATGCTGATGGAATACTATACCCTATTTGTGTGACATTTCTTTCATTTAAAAAATTAACTCATTTTTTTCTATAAACATGTTTACAGTTACCTTATTACCCCTACCGTTGTTACTTGATAATCTAAATATAAATAATATTTGAATGTCGTTTAGATACTTTTTTTCGATAAAAAGATGTGTCAAGATTAGAGATAGTTGAATATCTACACAAATAGGGTTATTGTTGTTACCAATAGATTCGCACGCACGTAATGAGTACTAAAGCTCTCAGATGTATGGATTGTTTTTTACATGTCACATTTCTTGTCCCAGGATATTTATTTATTTATTTATTTTATATATATTTTGACTTAATTACATATTTTATCTTTAGAAATAAATACAAATTTTTGCATGTTTGTCTTCTATTATGTTTCTTAACCATCAAATTGTAAAAACCTTTGTCTTAAATATTCTATAAAAACTATATTACGGTAAAGTTTCATCACAATCCGTTCACTAGTTTTTTTGTAAAAGTTTACCAAACATCCATACAAATTTTCTCATTTATTAGAATGTTTTTCTATCCGTTTTCTTATAACAAGGTAGAGAATAAACATGTCTCCTCGTGCGTCGAGATCATGGATACGGAAATGATTTGTCATAAACATAAACTAGAAGGAACAGGAAGTGCGATCATATTTTTTTTAAGCCGCGCACATCGCTTATTTTATGACGATTTGGAAATGAAGAAAGATAAATATAAAATGTTGTTATGTTTTCCCTGTATTTTACAGATCTACGTACCAGAAGATAAAATAGCTTATGTTATTTTTTCGGAAGGAATCTAAATACCGAGTGTACTACGAAAACAAATGAAAGTGGAAGTCACGATTGTTCGACAGAGTTTTATGTCCTATACTTCGACCACACTTTTACTGACCATTGTTTAAAAAAAAAAACTATATTAAATATCACAGAGGCAACTTACACAGGGCCATCTGACCCCAAGCTAAGTAGAGTTTGTGTTATGGTAAGAATCATGCTCATTACACAAAGTTTGTCCTGGGTGAGAATCAAACCCACTGCGAACCACTAGACTAACAGGCCCGTCATTTCCGTCGAATGCATGATTACACGCTGAAAGCGATATCACTCTCTTTGTAGTGTGTTTCTGAGCTTCCTCTTTCTATAAAATTAATTAAAAAAACAAGAAACATACCTAAAACAACAAAAGAGAATAACCGATTTGCTCTTTCTACATTAAGTAACTATTAAGACGGTTTTTTAGACTCGGTTATTACTATCTTATTAAATAAAAAAAAAACATTATGAATAATAAAAAGTAAGTTAAATTGCTTTTTGGTTATTTGTAAGTCAAGAGGCTAAAAAATAAGATTCCATTATACGCAGGTGTACAAAAAGGCCTGTTTTTGTCGGTAAACACGTGTTTCATTTTTTCTTACAGGAAATTGTGACGAAGCCAATATACCCGCCGTTTACTACTTGTAATGCCGACATGTTTTCACCTTCGTTCCCGTAAAAGCAAAACCTTTTAGATATTATATGGCCTACGAATAACAACAATATACAAACACAATACAATTAAAATAAACATTTAGATTTTTTCAATATTTTCTCAAATTAATTTAGTACTTCATGATGACTTTGTTGTAAACAACACACTACACACTGTCTTATATTTAATACTGACCCGATTTAAATGTTTGGCAATCCATAGCCTGAGAAAGGACATAAGATTTTCAACCTCCACGCGGGTGACGCCGTGGGGTAAGCTTTTTTGTAACCTGTGGTGATTACATTTCCCTCAATTTTCCCTGGACTCTAAATTTCAGTTTTATTACTTATGTTAATTTCAGTGAGGTATCGCTTATCATTCGATGTTATCGCAGAGTTACTCTGTCGATCTTCGGGAAGTCGTTCGTCGATCGTTAGTCTTTGTTCATGGCGATATTTTTTCCGGAATCCTTTATATATTGTGTTGAAATGGGTATTTATTTTAAATTTATTTATTTCTTCACAGTTTCCTAAATTATTATTTACTTGTTCATGTGGTGTCATAAGTAACAAAAAATAAACACACTTTTAAGAATTTTCCAGGCAATTGATTGAATCTTAGCTGGTCGCAACGAAAAAGGTACTTGGCAGAAATAAATGAGTAAAGGTACTCGGCAGTAATATGACACATTTGTTGACCTCAATTCTAGAGGATGATTTTTTAGAAGAGATATCTTCTTTCGATGGGTCTCTAGCTCGAGTGTCAACAATTTATTAATTTTATGAGACCTTGGTAAAAAAATAAAACATTGTTTTTTTTTACACGGTGTATAACATCACGATACGACTTCCGGTAGCAGAGCAGTAACCAAAAGCGTAGGTAAAACCGCGAGGGACAGCTAGTTGAATCCAAATAAAGCACTTTCATACATCCCATATCTACATGCCTTATATAGGGTGACTGGTAATTAGCGTACGATACTTAAACATGTGATTGTGCACATGATAATCAACAACTTTTACTTTGGGTCCGCTGTTTAGTACATTTATGTTTACAGACAGCAAATTGTTTGTTATCATGAGCACAATCATGACCACAAAAAAATTATTAACTCAGTAGATTCTGATCATTGCGGACAATTAATAACAATACCTATCTTAAATAAAAAAGTTATAAAAAAAGATATCACTGTAAACTCCAAGTCTAGATGTCGGTTGGAAACATTTAAAAGTAAACTTACCAATAAATTACCGTTCTTGTTGAAAAATAGTGATGACCCTAATCAACAATATAATGATTTTTTTAATATGTATTGCAATCAATTTAATTCAACGTTTGTTCCAAAAACTATATCAGTAAACAGCAATGCCTGCTTCAGCGACTGGGCCACGACCGGAATTTATAAAAGTAGGATACGTCTTTACGAGTTGTACGAAGAACGGGCTCTCAATAAAAGTGTTGAATTTAATTTATATGTTAAAAATTATTTCAAATTATTTAAAAAGGTTTGTTATGTGGCCAAGTCGCGATACTTAAGTTTAAAAATAAAAAACAGTAGTAATGTTATTAAAATGACATGGAATATTATCAATAGCGAAACAGGAAAGTCTAAAAACCAAAGAAGTAATTACAGTCTTACTATTGATGACGTTATAATTAAATCTGATGCTGAAGTCGCCACGGCGTTTGAAAGCTTCTTTGCAGATATTCCCGTTTCGACTACAAAGTATTTAAATTCATCCCCTTATGCTGCAGAATCTTTACTAAAAGATAACGTCCCGCCCTGTAACACTGAGTTTCATTTCGATCATGTTTCTTGTAACAATATAATTAAAACTTTTCATTCCTTAAATGTAAAAAAGACAGCAGATCTGTGGGGTAACTCCGTAGATGTTGCCAAGTCTATAATAAATATAGTAGCACCTACTCTTGCCAATATTTTTAATAAATGTATTGATCATGGTGAGTTTCCTGATTTAATGAAATACAGTAAAATAATACCATTATTGAAATCGGGTAGCTCATCTGACCCCACTAATTATAGACCGATTTCAGTGCTACCTACTTTTAGTAAAATTTTTGAAAAACTAATTTTAAGTCAAATGCAAATACACTTTAATAAACATCAGTTGTTGCATAATAAACAGTTTGGCTTTACAAGGGGTCGTTCAACCACTGATGCTGGTGTTGAACTTTTAGGACATATTTTTAAAGCATGGGAGGACAAATGCGATGCATTGGGCATTTTTTGCGATTTGTCCAAGGCATTTGAGTGCGTCCTCCATGAAACCTTAATCAGGAAACTGCGCCACTATGGAATCCGTGCCACCTCTCTGGATCTTCTCACTTCTTACTTGAGTGATAGGATTCAAAGGGTTGATGTAAACGGTAAAAGATCATCCGGTTCTGTGGTAAAAATGGGGGTCCCTCAGGGCTCAATTCTTGGTCCTTTCTTGTTTCTAATTTATATTAATGATTTGCCTTATCTCATTAAAGATAAGCATGACATAGTATTGTTTGCAGACGATACTTCACTTTTATTTAAAGTTAAACGTCAGCAACTGTTGAGTAACGAAATAAATAGTGCCTTAGCGTCAATAGTTAATTGGTTTAATATAAATAACCTACTTCTTAATGAAAAGAAAACTAAACTTATTAAGTTCACATTACCTAATGTCACAAAAGTGGAGACTAGTGTTCTAATAAAGGGGGAAGAATTGAAACCCGACGATAACACTGTATTTTTGGGTATAACTTTAGATTCCAAACTTCAGTGGGGCCCCCATATATAAAAACTCTCTAAAAAACTCAGCTCTGCAGCATACGCCGTTAGAAAGATCCGTGATTTGACAGATTTGGAAACAGCCCGCTTAGTATACTTTAGCTACTTTCACAGTTTGATGTCGTACGGCATTCTATTGTGGGGAAATGCCGCCGATATACAAACAATATTTGTGTTGCAAAAAATGGCTATTCGTGCAATCTACAAATTGAGTCCCCGACAGTCCCTAAGAGACAAATTTAAAGAAATTAATATAATGACGTTGCCATGCCAGTACATATATGAGAATTTGTTATTTGCTCATAAAAATATTAATCAGTATAAGAAATACAGTGATATTCATAGCATAAATACGAGGAACAAGGACAAATTTGTTGTCCCTTCAACTAGGCTAAAGAAAATAGGAGGTTCGTTCAGATGTCAATGTATACGCTTTTATAACAAACTTCCCAGTCAGATTCAAAAACTTAGTATTAATAAATTCAAATCATTTATAAAACGTAGATTATGCAAGAAATCTTATTACTCTGTTAAGGATCACCTAGAGGATTCAAATGCTTGGGATTGAGCTGCATCAATTATATACACAGGTCAATATTAGTTTACTTTTACTCTTTTATATATTGACATGGTAATTATTGTACTTTTGACATTGATGTGTACTTTTTAAAGTATATTTATCTTTTCTATATTTTTATGTATAAATTTCATATTTATTTATTGACATGATTATTTTGTAGTATTGACATTGATTTGTACTTCTTTAAGTATGTTATTATTTTTATATACATTATACTTTTTTTTGTGAGTGTGAGGATTATGTGGGTCATTCATTATCCTAAGAATACACATGTACTAATATATTTTCTTTGACTGACAGTTTGAGTAGTTATGCGGCCGACCCAAATGTCCTTACTTTGGTATTGTTCGTCAAAACGTTGGGCTCCTTACGTCTTAAGTGGAGCTAAACGATTGCTGACAAATGCTTGCACTGTCTGGACAGGTCCACTCAAATCTGTGTGCTTTTCTCATCAAGAAAGCACATCAGTCATTAACCTTCATGACCCTCGCATAATTTGACCAATACAATTGTATGGACTTTAAAAGAGACTTTGACCTCTGAGTTTGTTTCGGATGTTTCTTCTCAGAGTAGTCAGTTACGAAACACCGGCTCCATCGTTCGATTAAAATATAAAAAACAAAACATTGACGTGTAAAAGTGTTATGATATAACCTATTTACAAATAAAGATCATTTTAATCATTTTTTTAATCAATCACAAGTATCGTACTCTAAGTTCCAGTCACACTATATTTCAGGCAAATAGAAGTACAATTCTACCACCCGCGAATCAGTTAAACTAAGAGGTTTTAGCCGGAGGGTGGGATCGCTAGTCTGGAGTCGGATGTTCCTATTGAGAATCCAATCCGTTTGTAATGTTAAATGGTAGAATAGAACATAAACATTAACGGAAAGGTCTGACATTCACAGAAGCTGAGTTGAAGAGATATGCGGATGTTAATTATGAAAGTCTAAATTGGTTCGGGTTTAATGGTTAAAGGAGTGTTAAGTCAATTTCAGATGGTTCTACTGCTGACTGGACCATCGGTTTGGGTTGAGCGTTGATCATGTTTGTAAGGAGTTCGTAGTCAGTAATATTTTTATATAGTAGATATAAAAATATTACTGACTAGCTGTTCCTCGCGGTTTCACCCGCGTTACGTTAGATTTTTTGGTTACTGCCTCGCTCCCGTGGGACATAGCGTGATATTATATAGCCTATGTTACTCAGGGATAATGTAGCTTTCGAATGGTGAAAGAATGTTTAAAATCGGTCCAGTAGTTTTTGAGCTTATTCATTACAATCAAACAAAGTTTTCCTCTTTATAATATTAGTATAGAAGAATAGATATATTCAGTCGGTAGGGTTAACAAACCAACTAGTTTATCGCTGTCCTTTGCCAAACATATTCACGCAAATTAAAGTTCGACATCAACGCGTTCGAAGTAGCGGGCGAAAGCTAGTGTATGAATAAACTTGGACTACTTAATCGTAACTTTAAGTAAAGCTAATGTATAAACATATTTCCTTAAAGACAAAGGGTCTAAAGTTGGATGAAAGATTAAGATAACGATAGGTTTTGCCCGAAGGGCAAAAAGACAATAAGCCCAAAGTGATTGCTTGGTTTTGATAGATCAATAGTTACAATGGATTATTAGTATATACAACGTGTAACTGAATTAATGCACTCTGAGAAAATAGTTTGTTCTGAATCGTTTACTGAATCGATTTTTGTAATTTTTAATATAGGTAATATTTTATCCCAAAAATAATTAAAACTACTGTCACACTTCCGCTGTACAGTTAAAACAAACTAAAATGGATGAAATACCTACTACGCTAGACCCTTATGCAAGTGCGACTGTGTGCATGCGTAGATTTGTAATGTGACTATAATTTTCTCCCACAATCTGTACAACTTCAATATTTCTTTATTGAAAACTTTACAGTATATTCTTAATATAAATTAAACTTAACTAGAAATTAAACTAAATTATATAAATTAAACATAATATGTACAAAACCTATAAATAATACTAAAATAAATATAGACAAGTTATAACAAGAAGGGCTCACAGAGCATCAAAAAACTCCTCCACGTCACTGTCAACAGGACAAAAAAAAAACAAAAGCAAAAAACAGTGTTTTAAACATAATAATAAAAATTCTGTGTATGTGTTAAGATTATAACATAATATTCTAATTGGGGTATCTGGTGGTGTGCGTTTATTCCGGGACATGTTGTATAGCCGCTTGACGCAGCATCTTGTTACAAAGAGCTTCGCATGGGTAAATATTTTGTTTTTAATTTTTCTACTGTAAGATTACAACTGAACCTTCTACTCTCAAAATCATGGTGTTCATCTCATGATTAATCTGTTTATTGGTGAAAATGGCATGAAAATCGGTGCAATGGTTTTGAGTGTATTGCGAACCTACAGACAGACGTGGTGGGGACATTATTTGGATATGGAATTATAAAAACGTCCCCCGCCACGTTACCAAAAGGTAAAACGGTACCCTATTGATAAGAATCTGCTGTCCTTGGTCTGTCTGTTCCTCTGACGCCAGGCAGTATCTGGGGGGTAGATAGCTGATATTTTCACAACCGATGTATTTCCATTGCCACCATTAAAACAGAATAAAATAAATACTCAAGTGGGACTCCCATAAAAAAACGTGATTTTTTTGCCATTTTTTTCCGATAATGGTACTGAGCTCTTTATAAAGTCCAACTCGCACTCGGTCGGTTTGTTTAATATAGTAAGACGAGAGACATTTTAAAGGAGGTTATTCAGTCCTATTATCATTCCAAATGTGTTAAAAAACAATACCTTAATTTTTTATCTCATACAATTAAAAAACTGTTGACACGCGCGCTAGATACCTATACAAAGAAGGACGGATCATACCGGATAGGTTAGTGGCCTGATGCGATCGCGAGCGCTGTGACGTGCTTATTTAAGACTTTGAGAGCCTTAATTAATTCAACTACCTATAACAATATAAAATTTACATTTTTATTAGACTTATGTGAGTATAAATTATCGCTACTTTAAATATGTCCCTCGACTCGATGAACACGGTGTATATTGCTAGCGTTTCTTCTTCGTTAGCCTAGTAGTAGCAAGTCTACAAAATTAACACAAGCTTCTACTTTGACCCCTCGGCACGCCAATGTCAGCTAATAATTGAGCTGATCTTTCCGGCCGAGCTATTTTAGTGCCAGACAGATATTCTAGTGAGCCTCGGGTCAGCCGAAAATATGTGGCATTTAGTTTGACCTGAAATCAGAAAATAGTTGTCTTTAATTGAAAATCCCTTTAGAACTGCTTGAACTACAACAAGCAATGTTGAATCGTTATTGAAATTGTTTAGAAACATCTTTGCTTGATTTTCTGCAAATGGTTTTTAAAGACACATAAATATTTTTGATGTGAATCATCTATAGCCACACGTAAAAAAAATTTCTGGCGTGGCGAACGCGTCGCCACGCTTTTGTTTCTTTTCATATGCGCCTTGGCCTCACGTTTTGTGGTTTTTTGGGGGCACTGATGCCGAAAATGAGGTCCATTTCAGAATCCAAGATGGCGGCTAACATTTTTCAAAATTTTGGTAATGGGTATCGTTTCCGTGGTTTTCGGGGACACTGATGCCGAAAATGAGGTCCATTTCAGAATCCAAGATGGCGGCTAACATTTTTCAAAATTTCGGTGATGGGTATCGTTTCCGTGGTTTTCGGGAACTCTGATGCCGAAAATGAGGTCCATTTCAGAATCCAAGATGGCGCCTAACATTTTTCAAAATTTCGGTCATGGGTATCGTTTCCGTGGTTTCGGTGTGTGGATGTCGATGTTTCACATCTGCCAGGCGTCCCGTGACGGCTCACTTTTTTTTTTCATATCTTGGGACAACACACACTGCCATGTGATCCTGACTAAGCAGAGATTTTACATAGTATAAGCTCTGCTAAGCTAAACCAGACAATGATATATTAACTTATTTAATTTACAAATACACACACATAGATAAAATCCACCCAGATACAGAATTTTTAATTTCGACCTCCGGCTTAGCAGTCAGGTTCTCTAACCACTATAAATATACAATATACTGGTACATATTTTTTTTCCCATTTTTTTTAGGGACGGTTGTCTCCAAAGACATGAGAGCCCCGGCGTTACCTAAACGACATATAACAACAACAACAAAAAATCAAAAAGAAACGGGAAGTAGTCATTGATGTGAAATTATATTCTCCACAGTACTCATTCCTGCATCGGATGTTGGCTCCGCTAATCTATATATATAAAACAAAGTCGGGTTTGTTACAACACTTATAACTCGAGATCGGCTAGACCAATTTTCATGGTTTTTGATTCGTTGGATTTGTCCCCGCCCCGAATAGCAGAATACATCTTAAAAATAATGAAAAAACGACGAGAACATAATTATAAAAGATGAATCATTTTCCCCTATAGTTAATTCTAAATTCAATTAAAGATTGAAAACTTAAGAGAACAATAGTACTAGGAGCGCAGTAATGTGAAGTGATAATGTGAGAAAAATTAAAATACTGAGATACTTAGTACTTAAATCAATCAAAAGTACTAGGCGCGCAGTTGTGTGAAGTGGTTAATAGAAAATGTGAGCGCAATTTTAAGAAAATATATGTTTATGAAATTAAATAATATCCATCCATACTAATATTATAAATGGGAAAGTGTGTCTGTCTGTCTTTCTGTTTGTCTTTCTTTCACGGCAAAACGGAGCGACGAATTGACGTGATTTTTTAAGTGGAGATAGTTGAAGGGATGGAGATAGGCTACTTTTTGTCTCTTTTTAATGCGAGCGAAGCCGCGGGCAAAAGCTAGTATAATATAAAAAAATAGGCATAAATACATATTTTCTTATAGTGTGCATGTTTTTGGACTCAGTTTGCTTTATTCGGGATACGAACAAACTATTCATGAGATGATCTCGTAGTAAAACAGTAAACAATCGTTGGGTACGGCACGTGCAACTCAGGAGGGCCCGTTTACGGAGACGCGGCGTGGACGCAACGTGTACGTCACGTGATTCAGATCGTACGACTTATCTGTGTATCTAGATAAGTGGTATGATTGTAGAATAGATTGTAGATTAAAATAGATTGTATTATGTATGGGATTGATTTAAGCTTACGCTAAGTAATTTGACATCCTTACACATTTAACAATCTGTTCTATTCTATAATCTATTCTACAATGCCACTTGTCTAGGGGCGCTAAACACCTCTCGGAAATGCAACTCTTCTCCCGCTTCCCCGCGCGGCGCCCCGTGTTCGCCTCGTTCGTTTAGTAGCGATAGCATTCCATCAGCGTTACGTCTCAGCGCGAGGTGCTCGGGTATGCCTTTAATATAAATATGCCTTTGATATAAATTGATGCACATTCTCTTTAAATGCAGGTAATTATTTTCTGCATTTCCCTGTTTTCAGTTATTACTACTTACTTCAACGCTTTATTAACGGCATTTGTGGAAAACACACCACACAATTCTGCCACGACCATGTTTATTTTACAATATCTCAAACGAAGAAAGATATATAACAAAAATATATGCAATATGACTGCGATGGTCTCCTCCTTGTGAAGAGACCTGGTCCGCCAGAGCCTCGTCAGTGAATCAGCAGGGTGTACCACGTGCAGGTGAGGTTGGCTTTGACCCTGGAGGTGATGGTAGGACCACTTACACCCCTAGTAATAACTAAAGAACGTGATTTAACATACGTCACATTGACAGCTAGACAATGCTAGCAGCGTTTATGTTTTTATGTCATATGGCGAGATTAATCGTTACCAAGCATTGACTTTGACTTAGCACTATACCAGTCACTGTCACACAAATGCTAAACGTCAACTGTACAATAGAGATGGGAACATGGCTAATCGAAAGTCAGTGCTTAGTAACGTCTATTTATCTCGCCATTAGTGTAGGTACTCTAAAACTTCGCGGGCCGACAACAATGAGCCGAAGACTAGTACTAATCCACGAGGTGCAACGCTGTCTCCATAAACGAGCCCTAAAACCTAATTTGAGGAAAATATCAGTAGTTTCCTGAGCGTATTCTTACGATCGTCGTTTTCCTTGCAATAAATTCCTATCGCGTGTGTTGGGCCCACAAAATACTGGACATTGGCGCACTGGGACCCCGACTGTCTTCAATTTTGTCCAAGCGGAGGCCTTGTGCGTGATAACGTTTGGGGGCAATAAAGTAGAATAAATATTTCTTTGTTACGTTCGTAGATGGTGGTAGAAGGTCAAAAAAGTTAGACATTCGATGTAGACATGTTGATGACGAATGAAAAAAAGAAAATGCATTTTTGTAGTCTGAAAAGAAATAAGGTTGTAGCGGTATGTATGTACCTATATCAAATATAACTTGGTAAGCTTGGTCCGGTTAGAGGGAAGCTGGCCTCTGATCCGCGGCCCAAATTAAACGGAGCAAAAGCAATATACAATTCCCTGGCAATCGCCTAGAAAACAGACTTATAGTTACTGGGGCTATATGATAAGCCAGCCATTATTTAAAAATTGAATTATTCAAACTTTTTGAATAATGGATTTATTTCTTCTGCTTTTAGCTCAATACATTTCGCTCAGTATTTCTTCAATTATTTAATGCCTGCCAAATTATAAGCAGTAGTTTTAGTAATGACCGCTTCATTCAGCTTGAATATTAAAAGACTCGAAAATAAGCTATTTCTTCTAGGTATTAAAACTGTTGTCCAAATCCTACTTTAAAAGCAAATCATAAATTCGTGTATAAAAATATAGATAACAAGCTTACAAACTTATAGCCCAAGAGCTGGTGAACCCTCCTACTAACGGTCGTCCTGTAAGGCTAGAAATTTGTGGAGTGATGAGTCATAGTACACCAAGGCCAACAACAATGACCTGGCAGGCAACAACCCTGCACGTCATCAGTCTTTTTATTTTTTTAAATGTAAAATAAATAATAAAAAAAACGTTCTTCTGTAAGCTTCAAAATTTAATATAATTTAGTTTATTGATTAATAATTATGGAAAAAAATTGACAGGCGATTTGGGTAAGCAGACGTATCTGCCAGGCGAATCGAAAGGTGCATAGTTTAGGGGGAAAAATAAACTTTCTCCTGTAAAGTTGAAATTTAAGTATGTGTTTGAGCAAATCATTAAAAAGAAATGTGTACAATGACAGGCGGTTCTGAGCAGCATAAGACCTTGACAGGCGAGGGGAAATATGCTAAGAGCGTGCGAGTAAGAGGTGTAAAGTGAATGCGTATAGTGTGAATGACATTAAATAAAATTAAAAATTATAGATGCAATATTTTTTATTAATTGTAGTGTAATCTACATTATTTTTTACATTAATTATCATCATCATGTACGGATCAAAATGTCAAAGATTGGATAACGCACGCTATGAGAAGTTTCTTGCCACATATGACACGAAAATTATTAACTTATACATATTATACTATTTTGTATACAAATATAAGTATAATATAGATTTCAGTGTGTTTAAAATTGATTTACTTTTCAAAAAGTCAAATCTACATTTCATTCACGTACAAATATAAAAATATATTTCAAATCTATTTATTATCCAGGGTGGAACGTTTTAATGGGCCCTGGAAGAAAACTACCTTAAATCGTTGAGAGAGGTTATTTTACTTAAAGAAATCATTCCTTTATTTTTAAAAAGAAACAAAACTGCATTCAAAGTTTTTCGAAATTTTGCTTACCACTCCCGGGAATCGAACCGATTAAAATCCAAAAAAGTCATCATCTCCCTAGCCTTTTCCCAACCGTGTTGGGGTCGGCTGCCAGCCTAACCGGATTCAGCTGGATACCGGTAGCGACTGCCTATCTGACCCCAAAAAATCCAAAAAAATCCAAAAAAGTAACACAGTCTATTTTTATGATGTCAAACGTTAGGGTCATTCATAAGGACAAAATGTCTTTAATAAACATGGTTATTTAAATTAAAGGAAAACCATACATTTTAAGAATTTTACTTTAGTTAAACGAAAATTTCGATAGCTAAAGTCGTCCTTTGATTTGACAAGTTAAAATTTCATGGTTTCCCCTTTAATTTTATTTACCATGTTTGTTAGAAAGATTTGATCCTTATAAATGACCTATCGATTAACGTCATAAAAGTACAGGATGTTGTTTTTTTTCCATTTTAAGCCAGTTCAATTCCCGAGTGTGACAAGCGAATTTTCGAAATGTTTTAATGTAGTTTTATTTCTTTAAAAAAATAAGGGAATGTTTCCTTTAAGTAAAATAATCTATCTTAATGATTTAAGGTAGTTTTCTTTCAGGGCCCATTGAAATATTCCATCCTGTATATATATAAAAGAAAGTCGTGTTAGTTACACATTTTATAACTCAACAACAGCAGAACCGATTTGATTGAAATTTGGTGGGGAGGTAGCTTAGGACCAGGGGACGGACATAGAATACTTTTTATATTCTTTTTTTTTGTTTTTATCCTATTTCCTTAGGACAATCTGATGTAAAGCTTTTTAAACTATGTTTTGACGCCTGGGCCTGTTGGTCTAGTGGTGAGTGACCCTGACTGCTAAGCCGGAGGTCTTGGGTTCGATTCCTACCCAGGACAAACTTTGTGTGATGAACATGATTGTTTTTTCTGTGTCTGGGTGTAATTTATCTATAATATGTATATATTTATAAACTATATAAGTATGTATATCAGTTGTCTGGTTACCATAACACAAGCTCTGCTTAGCTTGTGATCAGATGACCGTGTGTGAATTGTCTTAAGATATTATACTATTATTATTTTTCCATTTATTCAGTATACATAATTACATACATATAAATTACATTTTTAAATAGGTATTAATATAAAAAATAACATTTAAAAATATAAAAAATAGTAGCCCACTGGCATCGGAACTGGGTCCAAGCTACCGATGGTCAGGGCACCAGAGAGAGGAACCTCCGGACAATGCGCGCCGTGCCCAGGAGTACCGCCTTCTGCATCAGGCCCTTGATCCAGCTGCCTAGCGAGAGCCTCCTTAGGTGTTGGTCGAGGCTCTTAGCTATTATGCCATTGGCCGTCACCACTATCGGTACAATGACTGCTGAATGTACGTCCCACATGTCGACAACCCCGCGAGCCAAGTCAAGGTATTTAGACTGCTTATCCTTCTTGGCTTTCACGAGGTTCTCATCATGTGGAACGGCTATGTCAACAATCATTGCCCGACGCTCTAATCGATCTATTACCACAATGTCAGGCTTATTGGCAACAATAGTTTTGTCTGTGATAATAGATCGATCCCAGTATAATGTGATATGGCTATTCTCAAGAACTGGGTCGAGCACATACCTGTAATACGGTACTCCCGATTCCACAATTTTGTATTTCAGAGCAAGTTGCTGATGAATAATCCTGGCTATTATTATTATTTAATTCCTATAACAGCTTTTGTCGTCTTTTTATCCACTTTTTATTGTTTGTAATGTTTTAACTTATGTTAACAGGTACAAGTGATGTGCACTCCTATACATGACCACTATCATAAAAAAATATGTCATAAAACCTATTATTGTAACTAAGTGTATTAGTGAGTAAGTCGTTAGAGAGCCATAAAATAAAGAAATAAAGCTGCGATAATCACTACGATTTCAATTGGTTTGAAGGAGATGCTGCCGAAGCAGCATCTCCTCGATTATGACGAAAGAAGTAGTAGTGAAGAAGTGTCGGATGATAATGATAATTAATGTAAAAAATAATGTAGATTACACTACAATTAATAAAAAATATTGCATCTATAATTTTTAATTTTATTTAATGTCATTCACACTATACGCATTCACTTTACACCTCTTACTCGCACGCTCTTAGCATCTTTCCCCTCGCCTGTCAAGGTCTTATGCTGCTCAGAACCGCCTGTCATTGTACACATTTCTTTTTAATGATTTGCTCAAACACATACTTAAATTTCAACTTTACAGGAGAAAGTTTATTTTCCCCCCTAAACTATGCACCTTTCGATTCGCCTGGCAGATACTTCTGCTTACCCAAATCGCCTGTCAATTTTTTTCCATAATTATTAATCAATAAACTAAATTATATTAAATTTTGAAGCTTACAGAAGAACGTTTTTTTTTTATTATTTATTTTACATTTAAAAAAATAAAAAGACTGATGACGTGCAGGGTTGTTGCCTGCCAGGTCATTGTTGTTGGCCTTGGGGTACTATGACTCATCACTCCACAAATTTCTAGCCTTACAGGACGACCGTTAGTAGGAGGGTTCACCAGCTCTCCGGCTATTACAAATTTTACCTCTTTATAATATTAGTATAGACAAGTCTATGAAAAATCCAGTGAAATGCGTATGGTCCTCTTTTAGTATCCATTCTGTTCTTTCGATGCATGCAAAGGTTGAAAAGCGTAGCACATATTCGGGTATATGCTACGGCGTAGCCGGCGTAGTAAGCGCAGCATGGTTACGCTGTAGCCACAGTATATTCCTAATTGTAAGTTATAGATATTTGGCAGTTTTTAGGGTTCCGTAGTCAACTAGGAACCCTTATAGTATCGCCATGTCTGTCTGTCTGTCCTCGCTTAATCTCTGTAACCGTTAGCACTAGAAAGCTGAAATTTGGTACCAATATGTATATCAATCACGCCGACAAAGTGCAAAAATAAAAATTGGAAAAAAACGTTTTATTTGGGTAGCCCCCCTATATGTAAATAGGGAAGTGTTTTTTTTTATAATTACAACCCTGACGTGTGATATGTTGTTGGATAGGTATTTAAAAATGGATGGGGGTTTACTAAAATCATTTTTTGATAATGTCAATAATTTCGGAAATAATCGCTCCAAAAGGAAAATTCAAAGCGTTCCCTCTAACTTTTGACCCGTAGGTTTAAAAAATATGAAAAAATCTGGAAAGTTGAACTTTATAAGGACTTTCTAGGAAAATTATTTTGAACTTGATAGATAGAACAGATTTTGTACAAAAAAGACAGAAAGGTTGTACAAAATAATTTTTGCGTACTTAGTATGTCAACGTAACAAATAGCCTTTTTTAAAACTTATAAGTAGGTACACTTATTGTGACGGACGGGAAACTACGGAACCCTACATTGAGCGTGGCCCAACACGCTCTTGGCCGGTTTTTTTTTTTGGAATTTATGTTTAATGAAACGACCTTTTGTTAAGTTTTAAGTAAAACTGAGGAATTGTCATAACATCGTAATTTTTATTTAAGTTCCTTATTATGGTGCAAATCTGGGCAGGTCAGCCTAGGGCTGCGCCCTATACAATTTTGTATTCAAACTTAAATTATTTCTATGAAACTTTGCACAAACGAGCACAGTTATAATGATTAATTTCGTTGCGGGATCCAAGACAGTTGAATCGTTTCTCTGGTACTCGTCGAGCTTCATTGCTCAGCGCTTTTCTGGTGGACTCCACTGTGGATTCTGACTTTCAGGAGTTGCAGTGATTGGGAATAGTGTGGCGGGATTGTTCTAAAAATAGACGTAGCTAAGACGTCTGAATAGAAAAACGGGATAAATAATCCTCTTGATAGTTATAAATAGATAGTTTAGATGCGACCTTCCGATAACATACCTTTTGATGTAAACTCAACGTTATTTCTTTTATATCTTTTACTTCTAGTTAAATAGGCGACGTCTTTATCTTTTATCGTAAATCATCGGACGTGAATAGACGCAGAAAAAGATCTGTAGGTAGTTCGTTTTTGTGAGGGTAATATGTCTGCTTATCTTGAACTGGTTTTCATGAAATTTCACAAGCAGATTAATGATCGTTATATTTTATGTCAAAGCGCTAAAGTGGCTTGCGAATCTAGATTTTTAGATTGGATCATGGATAGATAATAACCTTTGAAACCGTATTATCAACCATTATACGTGAACTATAAGATTCCAAACCAAAACCTAGCTGTCATTTGCGGTTTCACCTGCGTTTTCGGCAACTGGTCTGCTCCCATAGTCGTGACGTCATGTTATACAGCCAATAACCTTCCCAGATAAATGAGCTATCTGACACAAACAGATTTTTCATCCTAGAAAACAAACTCTTCATCTTATAATATTAAGTATAGATTCCTCTCTTCTAGCGCGGTTATAGCCTCATAGATCATTCGAGTTGTTTAAATAACCAGCTGTCCCCCGCGGTTCCACTCGCGGTATATTACGTCTTTGCTTACTACTGCGCTCCGGTAGTGAACTATGCTATGACTAGCGTGATGTTAAGTATTATTGTGATTCGGGGCGAGACGGAATGGGATGCCGTCGCCTCCTTCTGCAAAGCAGTTATGCTAGTGAAGGAAGCGGCGGCGCGCGAGAAGCAACGACGAGCCTCTCGCCCCGGACAAAGACCCAGGCGAAGACGTCGAGAGTCGCAAGACGACTACCGGCCACCGTAGGCGCGGTTCTGCGGATGGCGAGCGATGGGTAGCTCGCCGCCCGGCTAGGACCAGGACCACGTCGACGGCGCGTTAGTGTTCCACGCGCGCCTCAAAGAGAAGGAGTCAGCACAGGAAGGGGCCCAACAGGGCCAACGCCTGCCGGGGTTGCGGAATGTTTTTAATAGTTATCGTGACCCTGGAACATAAAGGGCAATCGAAGGAACATGAGTGGGTTTTAGTCAGTAAGAGTCTGACACGCCCTCCCGCCGCACCTAGGACGGGAGCAGTCATTGGATGATTTCCCACTCACAAAAAAAAAGGATTATTGTGATGTATATGCTATATCACTGTATCATCAAAATCCGTTCCATAGTTTTTTCGTGAACGAGTAACAAACTGACTTACATCCATCCATACCTACAAGATTTCGCGTTGATAATATTAGTAAGCGTAGTTACGATTTCTTGCAGCTAACATCTTATCGACTAACATACACCAACCAGTTTTCAGCCAATTTCTCTAACACTGTTTAACAAGGAAATCCAACCTAACCATAATAACCAAGCGTCGACGGCGCGTTAGTGTTCCACGCGCGCCTCTAAGAGAAGGAGTCAGCACAGGAAGGGGCCCAACAGGGCCAACGCCTGCCGGGGTTGCGGAATGTTTATAATAGTTACCGTGACCCTGGAACATAAAGGGCAATTGAAGGAACATGAGTGGGTTTTAGTCAGTAAAAGTCTGACACGCCCTCCCGCCGCACCCAGGGCGGGAGCAGTCATTTGATGATTACCCACTCACCAAAAAAAAAAATGTTATATAGCCAATAACCTTCCTAGATAAAGTAGATATCTGACACAAACCAATTTTGAATCCTAGAAAACAAACTCTTCATCTTATAATATTAAGTATAGATTCCTCACTTCTAGCGCGGTTACAGCCTCATAGATCATTCGAGTTGTTTAAATAACCAGCTGTCCTCCGCGGCTTCACTCGCGGTATATATTACGTCTTTGCTTAGGCTGCCTGTCCACCGGAGCGGAGCGAGGCAGCGGAGCGGAGCGACGGAGTAATGCGGAGCGGAGTTGCGTACTGTGTCTGTCCACCGGAGCGGAGCGAGGCAGCGGAGTGGAGAGAGAAAGTAATGCGGAGCGGAGATGCAGACTGTGTTTTTCATTATACGGAGCTAGACCGCGAGCACGCGACGAGTCATTCGAGCTTACGGTGGCGGGCGATTTGTTTAGTTCTACGCTAAATTTCACTGACAGCAGCCCCGCTCCGTTTCCCCGCTCCGCTGCCCCGCTCCGCTTCCCGGTTTTGTATGAATTTTTAAACTAGTTTGTAACTCCCTGTCCACTGAAGAGGAGCGGAGATTTTGTGCAATCCTATTGGTTAATATTTCTCAGTTTCTCCACTCCGCAGCCTAGCTCCGCTCCGATGGACAGGCAGCCTTCAGGCGTTTCGGTAGTGACCTACGCTATGACTAGCGTGCTGTTATGTATTATTGTGATGTATGTATATGCTATATCACAGTATCATCAAAATCTGTTCCATAGATTTTTCGTGAATGAGTAACAAACTGACTTACATCCATCCATACCTACAAGATTTCGCGTTGATAATATTAGTAAGCGTAGTTACAATTTCTTGGACCTAACATCTTATCGACTAGGACACACCAACCATTTTTCAGCCAATTTCTCTAACACTGTTTAACAAGGAAATCCAACCTAACCATAATAACCATGTTCTTAAACACACCGGGTTTCTTAACACATAAACAAACTTCACCTTTCTGAAGTAAATATTGTGCTCGGTTTCCTAGGGTTTGTGATTATTTGTTTTGTATTAGGAACAATACGTGTAACCTTTGTTTAGCGGTTTACAGTAAATAAAGCACTTCCATACGTGGGTGTAAGGGTATGGGATTACGTCATCCGGGAATGAGCGTTCTTATAACAGCGAAACAAGTTACTGAATCAAAGTACGCAATATTTTTTGCTACATTTTATTTGTTTAGCTTTTAGCTAGTTAGCTAAACGCAAACAATCTTGACATGTTTTTTTATTCAAAAATTTATTTTTTTAAAAAAGAGGTCCGCACTGGGATTACGTATCTTGCAAAAGCCGAGCGATCGCGATAATTTAGCAAAATAAACGTCAATTCAAAATACGTCATGTCAAATAGCAATCTAGCGATAGTGCTGCCTCTGTGGGGCAATCAGTTAACTAAAATATGCATTTTTCGTTTGGTGGTTTCGTATTTAGTATGGTTTTTAAGAGCAAAGTTAAGTTTTTTTTTGTTAAAGGTGATATTTAATTAGTTCCAGCGATTGCTACTTTATCGTCATCGTAGCAATAAGTGCATTAGAACAATCAGCGAGCGATTAGCAATCGGTTCATACATAATACGTTTTTTTTTACGAATTGCGCGGTGACCGCGCGATCACTGCGCCAATATTGCTGATTGCTGTTTCATAGGTAATAACCCCGCGGAACTGCTAGGTTATAAAACGGTGCCGGCGATGGGTTTACTTGCCGACAGTTAAGTTCTATCTACTATTAAGCGTCATTTTTCAAGATAATATGATGCCAAAATTCTCTGCTTAAGTGTACCTGCATTAACCTTCCAACGATCAAGCGACAGCCGGCTGTTGCGCTGCTATTGTCTTTCTATTGTGTATCGAATCGTGTGTTTGAAGGTTTAATAATATTTAAGGCTATGACCTATGTCCCAGACTCCACCAAAGCGAAGAGGAGAGATGTGTCGTTTAACCATTTAACTTGCGTCATTTTGATCTGATACGTCAAATTAAAAAAAAACGGACAAATGCGAGTCGGACTCGCGCAACGAGGGTTCCGTAATTTTCTTTTAGTGAAATAACTACTAATTTACGGTTTTCGAGGTTTTTTCTTTACTTGTGTTACATGACATAGCTTCTTGCTTCTTTCTTCTTCTTCTTCATGGTTCTAGGTCAATGTGAAGTACCCTATAGGTTTTGATTCCCTTGCAAATGGTAAATATGCAATATAAACAACCGTATCTTTTTTATGCGTTTATTTAGAAATTTAATTTTTTCACTGCTTTGAGAGATAGCAGACCTGAGTATGTGATATTAATTTCAGCTTGATATCTCGACGCATTTCTGAAAAAAAGGGTCTTGGCAGACGATCGGACGGACGGACAACAAAGTGAACCTATAAAGGATTTGTCACACTGGATGCGTTCTGCGGCCTGCGGTCAGGTCAAAGTGAACGCAGCCCACCGGTCCGTACGCGTCCTTCCCTCCCCAACGTCCCGTCGGCCCAACATGCGTTCTTTGGTGGTGCTCGCACGGTCAGATCGCATTCTATACAAAATATATTGATACCGACAATGTTGTTTACACATGATGCGGGCTGCGTTCACTTTGACCTGACCGCAGGCCGCAGAACGCATCCAGTGAGACAAATCCTTAAGGGTTCCGTTTTTACCTTTCGAGATACGGAACCCTAAAAAAGGCTGAATATGGATCATATAAATTCCTTAAGTTTTTTTTATGCTGGCATGCCCGAACCCGTACGCTCTCATTTAAAAATAGGACCGAAGTATATAAAGCTAATCTGCAACCGTTTTTCTTTACACGCGTTTATTTTCAATACCCATACAAAAATAAATCATGCGACATTTTCCTTATTCTGTTATATGTAGATTTATGATTCATATCTCTTATGCTCGCTTGGGCAGCGTATTGAACAAAGCGTATACTATATCAAAGAACTTTGATTTTGTAGTTTAAAAGAATGGCTCTGTTTCTTTATAAGTTACTAGCTGTTGCCCGCGACGTCATCTGTGTCGACAATATAAAGCAGCAAAAATACTGTGTCGGTTTGTTTATTCCACAAAGGTGAGCGTGAGCGGTGAAAACACTGTACAATCTATGGAGTACTTTTTGAGTTTATGAAGACACACAGGCAAAAAATCTAAAAACTATATTTTTTCATCGGTTGTAGTTTTTTTTTAATGTTCAGTTTCGACTTCACAAAGAAAAACATTGCACAATGGCGGACTTAATGCCTAAGGCATTTTCTACCAGTCTACCTTAAGGTGATGCAGAGACAAAACATGGTAGGTGCAAATACATTAAAGTAAAAGAGAAAAAAAAAAACGAATTATTACAATAAATACATAAATACATACATACAAAATATAAACAGTAGAGAGAGATAAAAAAATATAGATAGAGAAAAGAATAAATTACATGTGGGATGAATCTGCCAATTTCTTGCGTAAGTATTCACGAGCTTTAGCTTTAAATGTGTACCGACTGGTCAACGTCCTGATATCCTGAGGAAGATCATTCCAAAGGAAAACCACCTGGACAAGAAATGAAGACTTAAGAAAACCAGAGCGGTGAGAAGGACATCGTAGAAGACAATTATTGGAAGAACGAAGATTCTTATTATGCGCAGAGCATAAATATTGAAAATGAGAAGTAAGATAAGAAGGAGAACAGGGTTTGTGTAGGAGTGAAAACAAGGTCGTCAATGCTCTTAGAGCTCTGCGCTGCCTGATGGGTAGCCATTTCAAGATGAACCTGTGAGAAGATACATGATTATATGTATAGCTAGTGGAATGTTTTGTGTCGGAAAGCGATTGTTAAGCGTAGGGTCTTACGTAATATTTTTAGAGTGCAATCTACATTGCATATCGTAGTGGCCCGGTTAATTTTTAACCCCATACGCAAAAATAGAGATGCTATTAGTGTGACCGTTATGAACTGATTTGGATGCATGGAACCATCTAGCGATAGTTCTCAGATAAGTTTAAAATCGGTTTAGCCGTTATAAAGTTATCAATTTTTTTTTTTTAAGTAAATTAGTAAATTCTTAATAATATGTTATTACTGCTCCCGTCCTGGGTGCGACGGGAGGGCGTGTCAGACTCTTACTGACTAAAACCCACTCATGTTCCTTCGATTGCCCTTTATGTTCCAGGGTCACGGTAACTATTATAAACATTCCGCAACCCCGGCAGGCGTTGGCCCTGTTGGGCCCCTTCCTGTGCTGACTCCTTCTCTTTGAGGCGCGCGTGGAACAAAACGCGCCGTCTACGCGGTCCTGGTCCCAGCCGGGCGGCGAGCTACCCATCGCTCGCCATCCGCAGAACCGCGCCTACGGTGGCCGGTAGTCGTCTTGCGACTCTCGACGTCTTCGCCTGGGTCTTAGTCCGGGGCGAGAGGCTCGTCGTTGCCTCTCGCGCGCCGCCGCTTCCTTCACTAGCATAACTGCTTCGCAGAAGGAGGCGACGGCATCCCATTCCGTCTCGCCCCGAAGCATGGCCTGAACCAGCGCCGGGCGCGAGAGGTCACCGCCGCCGATCGCCTCTACGAGGACACGTCGATGGTCCGCCCATGCGCGGCACACCTCCACCGTGTGCTCGACCGTGTCCTCCAGGCGACCGTTGCTGCAGTGGTGACACCCAGGCGTCGCTTCCGCCCGAATCCGACACAGGAACCTCCCGAACTGACCATGTCCGGTGAGGACCTGTGTCAAGCGAAACGTGAGAGTGCCATGACGCCTCTCCAGCCACTCCTCAAAGAGGGGTCTTACCGCCGCTATAACGGCGTGCCCAGCACTAGGTTGCGACAGTCGTTGTCTCCATTCCGCCATGAGATCTCGCCGGAGCTCCGTGAGTCGTGCCGCGATAACCCGCGGCATCGGGACTTCACCCCGGCGTTGCACTTCCACGCGCCACTCGTACGTGTGTGCAAGGACTGTTGCCTCCAGATCCCACGGCGGGACGCCGGCAAGGAGGCATGCCGCCTCACAGGAGACCGTGCGGTATCCCCGCACCATGCGAATGGCCATGACCCTCTGGGACGCCCTCAGAAGTCGGGCCGGAGCCGCGGCTAGATTGGGCGCCCACACCGGAGCCCCGTAGAGGGCCATGGACCGCACGATCCCCGTGTAGAGCCTCCGGCAGGAGGCGTTTGGGCCACCGAGATTGGGCAGGAGCCGCTTGAGGGCAGCTCCGGCCTTCGCCAGTTTGGGGCCCAAACGTCGGAAGTGCTCCGTAAAGTTCCATCGGTTGTCGAGGACAAGTCCCAGGTACTTTATCGTCGACTCGACACCGATGTGAACCCCTCCCACCGTTATCTGAGACCCCGGAGGTGGCCGGTGCCGAGGGCCATGAAAACACATGGCCTCGGACTTGTGCAGGGCCACCTCGAGTCTCAGCTGCCGGATCCTATCCACGACTGTCGCAACTCCACTTGTCATCAAGTCGGCCGCCGCCTGGAACGACCCTCCCTGCGCTAGGACTAGCGTGTCGTCAGCATAGCACACTACGCTGACACCATCGGGAAGGTCGGCGCGCAGCACCCAGTCGTACCCGATGTCCCACAGGAGCGGCCCAAGGACCGATCCCTGTGGAACACCGCACGACATCCCTCGTCGACTCCACACTCCCTCGTGACCGGGGTAGATGACGGCCCTGTCCGTCAGATAGGCCTCGACCACACGACAGAGGTAGGCAGGCATCCGGTGATACCGGAGTGCCGCCACTATGCACCCCCAAGGCAGGGTGATAAAGGCGTTGGCGATGTCGAGAGACACCGCCAAGACGACCCTGCCCTGTGCCACCGCATCCCCTGTCGTAAGGGCTCGCACGCGCATGATGGCGTCCACCGTGGAGCGTCCTCTACGGAAGCCGAACTGACCGTCCGCCAGATCCGGCCCCACCCGCATCAGCCGCTCGACGAGGCGGCTCGCAATCACTCTCTCCAAGAGCTTTGCCGCCTCGCCGAGCAAAACGATGGGCCGGTACGCGGACGGAGAGTCCGCAGGACGCCCCGGCTTCGGTATAAGGACCAGCTTCCCTGTCTTCCAACGAAGTGGGAACTGGCCCTCCTCCAAGCATGCGCTAAAGAGCCCCCTTAGTCGAGGCCCGAGAGCCCCTAAGGCCAGGGCCCAGGCCTTCCCTGGTAGGCCGTCGGGTCCTGGGGCGGTGTTCTTGGCCCTAAGCCTTAGCACCGCCACTCCCAGTTCTACCTCGGTCACCTCTGGAACGTCGTCGCCGTCGCCGTCGCGGTCCGCATCGGACACCGCCGGTGGCGGAGCCATGAGCGGGGGAGAAAACTCCCCCCGCGAAGGGAACAGAGCGCTCACAACGCCCTCTACGACCTGGGGCCGGAGACTCTGCGTCAGCGGGGGGCCCGCGGTACGGAGCTTGCCCCGCACCGCCAAGCAGGGGCGCCCCCACGGATCTCTGTCCAGAGTCCCCAGCGTCTCTTGGCGGGCCGAAGCTTTGGCCCGCATAATCTCCAGTCGGAGGGCTTCCTTCGCCGCTCTTTACCCCTCGTACAGCTCCGCCTCAATGGCATCCGCATCCACAGGGCGGATACGGAGCCTGCGGTGTCTAGTGTATGGGCGTCGCGCAGCCACGCACGCCTCACGTAGTGACGTGATTTGCGGCGACCACCAGTACACCTGGCGCTGACCCCTTCCAGGCTGAACCCGGGGCATTGCCATGTCACAGATCTCGGACATGGCCTCCTGGAACCACCCAGCCTCGGCATTGATATCGGCAGGCCTGTCCGGTGATGACACCCAGGCCTGCACTATCGAGGCTTCCAGGAGAAGCTCCCGGTCCAGCTGCTTCAGCGCCCAACGCGGACCGCTTGGGGTCCGTCGGACTGGCGCAGCGGAGGTCTGGGCGGAGACGTCAAACCGGATGTACCGGTGGTCGGAGAACGTCTCCACCTCCTCCATTACGCGCCAGTCAACGACACGCGGTGACAGAGCGGGGCTGGCGAACGAGATGTCCACCACCGACTCACCCCGCATCCGCACACACGTGGGGACGGAACCCTGGTTCAGCACGACTAGGCCCGCCTCTAGGGCCCAGTTTTCCACCATTCTGCCCCGTGCATCAGTATATCGGAGCCCCAAGCCAAGTTCTTGGCATTGAAGTCCCCGAGAACGAGCACGGGGAGGGTTCGGAACCCGGCGACGACGACGCTCAGCTCCATGAGGGAGTTGTGGAGTTCGACGAGGGATCGGCTCGGGGAGAGATAGACGCCTACAACGGCGATCTCCCCGAACCGTGCCGCAACGCACCCCTGTGCCCTCTTGACGCCCTCGAGGGTCGGGGTACCGGCGGCGGCCGACGAGATGATGGTCACCGAGCCGCTTAGGTCCTCCACCCAAGAATCCCTGGGCGGGACAAAGTACGGCTAGGAGACCACGGCGATATTGATCGACCACTGCGCCATGCTCTGGAGCAACAGATCCTGAGCGGCGACGCAGTGGTTGATATTCGCCTGTAAGAGGCGCAATGGGGCCATTATTGGCACTCCATTGCGGCCTCAGTAGTCGCGGCTGCAGCGACAGACGCGGCAGCGGCGGGGACGACGGGAGCAGCGGCGGCCGTGGAAGCGGCGGCAGCAGCGGGGGCAGCAGCGGGAGCGGCGGCAGAGGGCTTCCTGCCCTTGCCCCTGGTCCTGGCGGGTGGGGCGCAAGCCTTGCCCCCAGCCCGGTGATCGGCCGGCTTGCCAGCCGCCGCACATATGGAACAGTGCGGCGCGGCGGTACACGAGCCGGCCTTGTGACCGGGCTGACCGCAGCGGAAGCAGTCGGCGCTGCGGTCCACCTCCGAGGTGCATCGGACACCAACATGGTGTCCCACCTGGCACCTGTAGCACCTCAGAGGCCTGGGCTCCAACAGCTTGACCTGCGCCGAAACCCAGCCCACCAGTAACCTGCGGCCCTCCTCCGCAATGGCTTTTGCCGCCGGTGCGGGGCAACTCACGGTGACCGCTCCTACCCCAGAGCGGTCAGGGCGAATGGTGCCCACCCGTACGTCTTCAGTGGGGCACCCCCCCGCCTTGGCGACGGCGGCTGCCACCTCCTCCGCCTTGGTGGAGTCGTCCAGGCCCGAGATGCGCACATCTATGCGCATGGTAGGCCTGGACACTCGGACCTCCTCCACCGGCAACGACGCCCGGAGCTTTTCCGCCAGGGCGTCGGCGATGGGGCCGCTGGTGGCTCCGGGGACCTCCAGCATGCGGGCTCCGGTCGCCGTGACCCGGAGCCTCAGGCCTTCGGCTACGCCGATCTCAGCCAGGTCCACCGCCGCTTTCGCCCTCGAAAGGACGGACCCGTAGGTCATGCCCTTCTTCTCCGCCTCCGGCTGCAGGGTGATTACCACCGCTGCAGTCTTTGGAGTGCGGAGCCTGGCCGCAAGGCTATTAGCCTTGCGGCGCTCCCTCTGCCGTTGCCGCTTCCTCGTTGCTCTGGCCGCCTTGGCCGCCTTCTTCTTCTCCCCGGCCACTTGCCAGCGGCCGGCGTCGGCCGGAGGCTCGGCAGCCGACGAGGGAGGGGGCGGCGGTGGGGCACGCTGTGCAGCTGCACTCGCTGCGGGTGCCCCCACCGCTTTGGGCTTCGCCGCCTTGCCCTTGCTGGGCGTTGCGGCCTTGCCCTTTGCCTGCTCCGGCGCGGCGGCACATCTTGACGTGCTCGCCGCAGGAGTCGCGGCCACAGCGGCAAAAGACGCCGCTGGCCTTGCTGCCGACGCCGCCGGGACCGCACGACTGGCCGCGAGCGGGGGCCGGAGGACTATGCCTTCCAGCACCGAAAACCGGCGCTGGAAGTCCTCCATGCCCTTCAGCACAGCCTGGAGCAGGTCCCGCTCCGACTCCTTGGGCTCCTCCGTGCGGGGCGCGTCCCCCCGGAGCCTGGCCAGTTCCGCGTGCAGCTTTCGGTTCTCCACCTGGAGAGCCTCGATAGCGGCCCGCATAGCGGCCAGCTCCCGTCCCAACGACGCCGACGCCTCCGCATTCGCCGCTGCCAAAATGTCGGCAGTGGCATCGGCGATGGCCTTGTCCTTGGATCCCTTCTTCTTCTTAAGGGCCACGGACACCAACGCCGATGTCACTACCTCCGCCAGTCCTTCCACGCGCTCCGGCTTGGAGCTCCCCGCGGCGGTGGATGCGCCCTGAGCCTGCGCGGAAGCCGCTCTAGGGTGACGCCCCTCCGCGGCGAGCCTTTCTGCTCGCCGAGCTGCCTCCTGCGCGGGGAGCTTGCGCCCCCCTCCTCCAACACGGCCCGCACCCCGCCTGCTGGTGGGGATTTTGGGGGCCGGTGCAGCCGCTTCACTGTCGGAGGACGACGAGGCGCCCTCCGACATCGTCCGCTTCCGGCTGCGGTTCCGCTTACCACGGATCGAGCTACCAGAGCTCGATCCCTCCGAGCTTGAGCTTCCCGAACTCAAGCCCAACGCCGCGTCGGTATCACACCGCGCCTCTCCCTTCCTCCCAGGTTTATTTTTAAAAAAATTTAGTTAGGTCTGTCATAGTAAGTCCTACGAGTATGGGGGATTTAAAAAGTACACCCAGGGTAACCCCCTGTCCCTGGGCAAGTGTACATTTGTAACCCAACCAGAGGGTCCACCCGTTCTCTGGCTGGGGGTGCGCTAGAGACTGATGCGCCATCCATAATAGATGACACTACTCCTCAGCCATTCGTACCTTCGCCACGCACCAGAACTTGGTATTAGAGGTAATTTTTTATAGAGGTTGTCTACCTCGCGGCCCGGGCGGTTAAGCCAAGGCCCTCGACCCCCGTCGAAAGTCAGAGACATGACCGTAACAGTCTTCGGGGCTACGAGATCAACGGGGGCAGCTAGGGGTGACGACCCCCAGCTGCCTGCTCTGCGGCAGGGTGAGTGCACGCACAGCCCGTTCCCCGACTCCAACACACACTGCCCTCTGCTACTCAGAGGGACAGGTGGTGGAGTCCTCCGCGACAGAATATTCGAAAGTGTGCAACGAGACCCCACAGGCACAACGTACCGTGGCGAGTCGTTGCACACCTCCCGGGGTGCACCGTCCCTCGGACTGGCCTTCGCCCCGGACGGATCCATAAGCGAACTCCAGCCCTCGGGCACACGAGGAGGTTTTCTGTCCATGCACCCCAACTCGCAGATCTTTAGCAGCCGTTATAGTTAGTCGAAAATTCTGATAATCGTGTTACCCAGTCCCCATTCAAATAGGATCGCGATCGCAATTCGATCTGAAGAATAAAAATTTTATAACACGAAAAATAAAATACAAGCACGCTCATACATTCCTACGCACGTTCGATTCATCTTAAAGTAATGCCAGTATTAAGTGCGCATGCACTTCTGTCCCAGAACTGTAGCTACACGTATGTGTGTGCATGCATTTCTGCACGTTGTGTGCCTACCTTATTCTGCCGTAATATGTTGACGTGAATTTATGCATTGGATTCTCAAAGGCGTTACTTTGAGAAAATCTAGAAAGATATTATGCCTTTGTGAACGTCGCGTCCGCACGGCTAATGTATAAAATGAACGCGTACCATATATTTTAAGATTTCATATTATCACGGCAACCTTATAGTTTCATATTATCACGGCAATTCTGAGTAAGATAGACGAATGTGTTGTCATTGATCTACCTTGTTGGTATAAATTTATATATTACACGTATACGTATAGTAGTCTGCTGCTATATATATTTAGATAATTTAAATACTTGTAAAAAAAACAAGTAAGAGCACAAAATTGGCGTAGATTTAACGTCTGTCTATAATTCGAATAAGCGTTTTGTAATATTTTATTTCGAAGTTACTTTTTCTTTTATTTCAGGTCGTTGTATTAAATACTTTCTTGCTTAAAAAATATACAAAGGTTTTGGCATGTACGCTCTGACAAAAAAATCTTGTTTAATGCTATAGCACTTTTAATCAGTTTTACATAAGAAATGGATATTTAAAATTTAAGTCATTTTTAGGGTTCCGTAGTCAACTAGGAACCCTTATAGTTTCGCCATGTCTGTGTGTCTGTCCGTCCGTCCTCGCTTAATCTCTGTGACCGTTAGCACTAGAAAGCTGAAATTTGGTACCAATAGGTATATCAATCCCGCCGATAGAGTGGTAAAATAAAAATTGGAAAAAAATGATTTAATAGGGTAGCCGCCCGAAAGTTGAACTTTATAAGGACTTTCTAGGAAAATTATTTTGAACTTGATAGAAAGAACAGTTTTTGTACAAAAAAGACAAAAAGGTCGTACAAAATAATTTCTGCGTACTTAGTATGTCAACGTTACAAATAGCCTTTTTTAAAACTTATAAGTGGGAACACTTATTGTGACGGACGGGAAACTACGGAACCCTACATTGAGCGTGGCCCGACACGCTCTTAGCTGGTTTTTTATGAAAGGCATATGGAAATATTAATTGGCGAGTAACTTTGTCTGCCTGTCTTTAACGCTTCAATAAAATTTGATTGTTATGCAAGGACCACCACTTTACATTATTTCATGATAACCGCAATAGAAGTCACGGAAAAAAGCTAGTTAAAAATATAAAAACAACTAATGGTTTTTCGTTGTGACCTTCTATCTAGACTCCCCGTGTTTTTATTTTAATGGTACATAAAATCCCGCAGGTTTAAATGTAGACTAGGCAGTCGTACAAAAATTGCCTCATTGTTAAATATTCAGTGTAGTTTAGCAAAATGCTGCAAATCACATTCATCTACCTAGCCATTTTCCTAGTACCTATGCTGGGGTCGTCTTCCAGCCTAACCGGATGCAGTTACATACCAGTGTTTCACGTGTAGCGGTAGAATAGATAGCGAAAACGAATAGATTGTCAAATGTATGGAGATGTCAAGTCGTTTAGCGACAGATTATGTTAATTCCATACATTTGACAATCTATTCGTTTCCGCTATCTATTCCACAATGCCACTTGTCTAGGCCCTCTGACCTTTACAACCCAGTTGGAGGGCGACATGATACCCCTTTACACTAGTCAGACTTTCTGGCTCCTGACTGCCCGTGACGACGTAACGTCAATGATGTTTAAGATAAACTTTAAAAAGTACTTAAGCTTTCAACGACCTACCGACAGTCGGCTGTCGGGCTGCTATTATCTTTCTTATTGTGTCTCAAATTACGTGTGTTCGAAGGGTTAAGGCTTGAAAATATCACATTAGTTAGTTGTTCATTATGTTCATTAGTTGCCACTACCAGACTATTATTGGTCCTAATTCAAAATTATTCTCTAACTACATACAAAAAAATGACACTTTAATTAAAAAAAAACTTTTAGGAGATCACATACATTCATGTATGTGATGTCTCCTAAAAGTTTTTTTTTCTTTACTTTAAGTAATCCCTAGACATTTTTTTGTACTTATCTTTTAAATACGTAAACGGTTTTTCCTTTAGTCTTTCACAAAAAATTCCTTAAATTTTTGGTCAAACAGAGCCTTGATCACTTGATATCAATTCGTTTTCTGTTTAATAACCAACATCTATTCAAGTAATTAATTTCGTTACTGAAAATACTTCAGTTTATGTGACAATGAAAATTCTTATCGCGTACCGAGAATCCAATGTAAATATGGTTTTGTGGAAACATTTTCTATTTTTATTTTTAAAAGGTTTCTTTTTTCAATTTGGGTTTTTTATTATACGATCAAAATAAATAAGAAAAAGTAAGTATCACGGTCGAGCTTTAATCTTATATATTTTCAGGTATCTTTTGTGATGAAGTGAAAATAAATAGTATAGAAGTCAATGAAACTAAATTAAATGAAACGGAGCGTGGTGGTGTTCAATTGTGGAGAGCCCAAGGAGATTTCGATGAGGATGTGATAGAACAATTTGAAGAAAGAGGTGATCATTGATTTTTCATATATTTTGAATATTATGTCTATAGAAATATGAAGGACAAAGTGCATAGTTCCTCATTCTTTATTGAAAGGAAAGGATCCTTCGTCTACACGGGACGAGGAAGGGTTGATGTCAGGATTTTGTATGATTTATTAAAGTTGCGTGAAACTCTGCGTGCGCGATGTAGGATGTCAGTTGTAGTTCACGTGTTAGGTGATAGATGCCGCCGGTGTTGTTTCATTTGTTTGTTTTGGTGCCTAAAATATTTCTTTTATTTAAATAAAAATCATTAAAAACACTTCTAGCAACGAAGTCACAATGTGGAAGCTTGTTGTACTTTCCATAACATTTCACTATAACAACAACAATTGTTTGTTTTATTAAAATCAATAGAAAAATACATATTTGCCGTTACAATATTCACAAATGGCTAATTTAGCTAAAATAATTCATGACACAAATAAGCATTTCGTCATAGCTCATAAACTTCGTGAATAAAAGTGAAATTAGCAAGACGTATGTCTCCTTTTATGGAATTGTCTTCCAGACCATTACACCACAAATATTTCAGCCGATAAAGTACACTATAATCCCACTAATGTGACCCGGTAAAGTCCTGTGACACAATAGAACCATCCCACAAAGTCAATGAAGCATGTCAAGACAAATAGCTTTGGATGGGGACAACAGGAATATACTGTTCCCATATTCAAAAACTATATTTTTACAATGTTCGCGAGTAATTAAAAATTTATTTATTTTACTTCTTGCACTCCTTTTCGATTTATTTGTTTTAAATTGTGTGTGTGCGCCCTATCCTCCTTCATTAACACATATATTAGTTAGTGGCTAAAAGTTTTTAGTTTTTTATATATATAACATAGATATCCGCCACGTGGGAAACACGAAGTCGAAATTATTTTATCCAAATAAATCATTTATATGCACTATAATTCTATAGTGACACTGACTAGACCATTCGGTCTAGAAGTCAATCAGTCATAAAGTTAAAGCTAATTGCGAAATAAGTATGAATACCTAATGATATTTTTCTATCTTTTTACCACAGCTCATTTCACCGAAGATATTTGGCGAAGAGATAATAAAACAATAGATTTTTTACTTTTCGATGAGGAGACGGGCGGATTAAAGAGTTTTCTCGAAGCATATAATGTAACCCACCAGGTACTTCTGGACGACGTGAGACAAGACATCAATGAAACTGTTTTAGAAAAGTTTCCTCCCAAGGGTAACAGTAATGCTTCTGAACCTTTAAGTACTGTTACCTTAAGTGATGTAGACTCAAGTACTGTAGACTCGAGTGACGCCGTAGACTCAAGTAAAGTTACTGTAAATTCAAGTGACGTTGTAGATTCAAGTAAACTTACTGTAAACTCAAGTGACGCCGTAGACTCAAGTCACCTTACTGTAAATTGCAGTGACGTCATTGCAATGTAGTGGTGATAAGTAGCTGGCCTATGAACCGTGCCTTCCAATTGTGTGTACGTGTTTAGGGTGTTCCTTAGATCGAGTGCGAAACCATTAATTATCTATGAAAAAAATATCAATTGCGCTGTTTTTGCGGGTGTAGGTCTTATTTTTTTTATACTTATCGAGGCAATATTTACGTCAACATTTGTGTATAATGACGTTTTGCAAATAAATACAATTATGTTTTCTATATGATGTGACTTCAGTTGGCTTTTTTGGTAAAATATTTGCTTTACTTGGGTAATATAAATTATACTCTAGACTTACGTATTAAAATAAGGTTTATATTCCAATTATTAAGGTTATTTTTTTAAGGTTTTTTTTAAGGTTTATAGTCCGCCTGTGTACCGTTGTGCATAAAGTATAAATAAATAAATAAATAATATATTGCGTTGCACCGAACACTCAAATATTTTTCCAAATAATCTTTAAAACAAACTTCAGGTACTGAAGTCAAGTCACTTGAATAAAATTAAGCGACATCGAAAACTCAAGTAAAATTAAGTGGCGTCATTGCAATGTAGTCTTTATTTATTAAGCTCTACTAGACGGTAAAACATATATTTACAAAATATTTGTGATAATAATGTTAACGATAATGCGTGGAGCAATGCTTGGAGATTTCCTGCTCGATAGAATCAGGAATGAGAAAATTCGCAAGAGAACCATAGCGATATATATAGCTCGTCGAATTGCCAAAATTGGAAGTGGGCGGGGCGCATAGCTCGTCGAACAGACGGTCATTGGGGCGCGAAGGTTTTCGAATGGAAAACGCAGCGTGGGAGACCTGCCCTTGCCTGCAAAATGAACTGACAATCTCGTCAAGGTCGCCGGGTCCCGTTGAATGCGGGTGACGCTCGACCGATTCATGTGGAAATCATCATAGAAGAGGCCTTTGTCTAACAGCGGATGTCTTTCGGCTGATGCTGCTGATGATGATAAATATAAACGATTTGGGATTTACTTAAATAAAAAACAAAGCCCTACCATAAAAATATCTCCTGCAATCGAGGGCATATTTAAAACAAAACCTGTACGCCATACATTATAAATATTTAAGTATGTTAATATTTCCGTGCAGGAATCGTACCACACTACGCTTAGTTACCATTTGACACTTAGCCAGGAAGACGCTTTATTTTAAGATCAGGGAAATAAGAATTTGGGTTGGTCATTACGAGATAAATGTGACGTATTTTACCCCACAAGTTACGACTTTGGTCGAATTTTTACGATTGACTATGAATAAATGCATGATTTTATAAGCGTCCTTTAAGGAAACAGGCCTAAATAGGCTTTACATCCCTCCGTTTATTGCCCACAAAATCTGTGAATGTAGGATTTGTCAAGTACAGCTTTTTTGTATCCTTTTCGCTGTAAAAGGGTCTGTTCCATAGGTTATGAGGTTGCAACATAGAGTTTTTAATTAAATAGAGAACGAAATACATACTCAATAATAAAAATCAGATGCTAATCTAAATACCAAATGAATAACATAATTACCAAATGAAAAATCTACGTTTCAATCCAGACATGCAGACTTGCTCAATCTCCTTTTTGAGTAAACCAAGGCTCCTAACTTCAGTTTGTATCGACATTTACCTTCTATCTAGCAAACATCAACACAAGCATTTCTGGTACTAACTGCAAAGTAAATAACTATGTAATTCAGTATGATATGCTTATCTTATGATTTTCTCGAACAGAAATGGATGTAGTTAAATGAAATTTAAGCTAGTTAAAGCACTAAATATTTTCTATTTTAACAAATTTAAAGAAAAGTATCGGTTTTTGAGAAAATTTTATATTTATTTATTTATTTGAAAACTTTATGCACATGTAAAAAACAATGTACAACGGCGGACTTAATGCCTTGGGCATTATCTACCAGTCTACCTTAGGGTGATGCAGAGACAAAACATGCCAGGTGCAAAGATATAAATAAAATTTCATAAGTAACAGTAGAAATAAATATAATATAAACATACATATATTATACATATATACGATAATAATAAATACATATATACATACATATTCATACATATACATAACAAAGCCATTGAGAGATATAATTACTAAGGTGGTGAAAAACTGCAAATTAACTATTAATCGAGTCTGCCAACTCCTTCAGTAAATGTTCACGAGCTTTTAACTTCGAAGTAAATCGACTGGTCACCGTCCTAATATTCTGTGGAAGCGCATTCCAAAGAAAAACCGCCTGAACAAGAAAAGAAGATTTAAGAAAGCCAGAGCGGTGAGAAGGACATCGAAGAAGGCGGTTATTAGAGGAACGAAGATTTTTGGTATGCGCAGAGCATAAGTATTATATTGCCTTTGACCGGCCTGGATAGTTATTTATTTTGCTGACTATATCACACACGTTAGGTACTATTCCATGCACAAACATCCGAGGTTTCGACACAGACTGTTACCAGCAAAGGCCCCATTTACCAAAATGGCCTTATTTGGACTGTGTATTCCCGTTGTGCCTATTGACTTGGACTGTGTGTCCACCTAACCTGATTGGCGTTGGAAAAACAGCCTTTGTCTCCATTATGGGCACAACGGGAACTCATAAAATTACCTTCCCGTTGTCCCCATTGACACTTTTTTTTCATGGGGAAAAGTCGTAAAATGTTCTTCCCATTGTTTCCATTGACGATTTGCTGGGAAAGAGGGAGAGGCAGAAACAAAAAATCCATATAATAGATTGAAAAAATATTTGTATTATCTAGAGGTATATATTTTAAATAACTAAACTGCCCCCGCGGTTTTCCACCAGCGTAGATTCCGCTTCTGTAGGATTTTTGGGATAAAGACGATCCTATAGTATGTTTTTTCCCAAGTTATGGACTATTTCTGTAACAAATTTTATTTGAATCGGTTCAAAAGTATTGCCGTAAAAGACGGACAAACAAACAGACACACTTTCACTACACTTTCACAATATTACCGTAGATTTGCTTTCAAATTTATTTTTTTGTATGTCAAAATTACTATGGATAAAAAAAATCTGTGTTTCTTTATACCACTTTAAAATACAATAAATGAAAATCAAACCAGCCCCCCTAGACAAGTGGCATTGTAGAAAAGAAAACGAAAACGAATAGATTGTCAAATGTATGGAATTGACATAAGCTTTCGCTAAACAATTTGACATCTCCATACATTTGACAATCTATTCATTTTCGTTTTCTATTCTACAATGCCACTTGTCTAGGCCCTCTGATTGTCAGCGGCTTTAAAAGTTTTTGCTTAAAATTATTTTCTTGGCGCGAAAACTACACACATCATCAGTGTCTAGGGATATTTTAATTAAACTTAAATAATTAAAATTCTATTAACTTTTTGTTAAGACACCTACAATTTAAAATAAACCTTGTTTAATTGCCTATCTAATCTGATAATAAACTTTTAGATAAAGTTAAATTAAAAAAAAAACTTAGAAGAAGAGGAAAAACTCAACAAAATTTCAATTTAACTTTATTTTTGAAATTTCAAAACCTAAACAACAAAACAATTTTTTTTTTATAAAAATTGTTGAAAACTTAAAATTAATAATTCGTGGATCCACCTAAGACTCTCCTGACACATCTGGAGCGGTTCTGCATACTCAAAACAAGGGTGTCAATATCCTGTTGTGGAGTACTGTCCCAAATCCTGCTAAGATGCAAGAAAATCTGGTTTTGATGCACAATATCAACAGGGAAATTCCTACGAGCTCTTCTCTGAAGCATATTCCAGGCATGCTCAATAGGATTTAAGTCAGGGGATTGTGCAGGCCTGTCTAAAGCTTGGATAACATGCTGTTGTAACCAACTTGTTGTAACGATACGCGCCATATGTGGACGGGCATTGTCGTGCATTAGCTGGAAATTTTGTCCCATTTGCTGTTTGTGGGGCAAGATTACAGGTTCTAGCACCTCATCTCGGTATTTTCGAGCAGTCATATTGCCTTGTATCCAAACGAGGTCCGTTCTACCGCCGAGACGAATTCCTGCCCAAACCATAATCGTGCCACCTTAATATGCATGAACTTGTTGTGGGTGCTGCAGTCGATTCCAACGTCCAGGTTTTCTCCAAACGCGTAATCTTCGCGAATCAGGATGAAATCCAAACCTAGATTCATCAGTGAAAAGCACAAGTGACCATTGAGAATGGTTCCAGTTTTCGTGTGCAATAGCCCATTGTAATCTTCTTCCTCGATTACCTCTACTTAGTGCTGATACCCAAAATGGCCTACGAGCACGTAGATTGACTTCATGCAGTCGCCTTGTCAAAGTTTGACCGCTTACCAGCAAACCATACTCTCTCTGTAGCCTTTGAACCAATTGCATCGCCGCTGCATTTAGTTGACTTCGTGCAGCATTTACTATGAATCGGTCCTGTACATGTGTTGTAATGCGTTGAGGTCCTCGGTGCCGTTCCACCACTTCCTCCGTGACACGATAACATAACCAAAGCCCGGATAAAACGCTCTGACTGGTCTTCATGGCTTCAGAAACGGCAATTATGGGACAGTATTCCACAACAGGATATTGACACCCTTGTTTTGAGTATGCAGAACCGCTGCAGATGTGTCAGGAGAGTCTTAGGTGGATCCACGGAATATTAACTTTGTTTTCAAGAATTTTTATAAAAAAAATTGTTGTTTTGTTTAAGTTTTGATGTTTCAAAAATAAAGTTAAGATTAAAATTTTGTTTGAGTTTTTCCTCTTCTTCTAAGTTTTTTTTAAATTTAACTTTATCTAAAAGTTTATTATCAGATTAAATAGTCTGTGCAGTCAATGGCCCTGCCGGAACAGACCGATTGCCACACTCTGGGTCAGAACTCCTGGGCGGAGCCCTGCCAACAAATTTACGTATCGCGGTTCGCTCGCCCAACACCAATAGGACAGATTGTACTCACCAGTGGGAGCAGGCTTTATTTCCACGCACGAGTGGACAGGTGGTCCGTTTGGTTCTTCTTTTGATACTTTGACGAGCAGTCAGCCACGTGGAGTTTCACGCGCTGGTCGGATCCCAGCTGGAATTGTTCGTACTAGGGCACAAACGATGGAGCACGGAGACAGTTCACCCACAACACTTTTCAGGCACAAATATAGTCAAAATATATAGAAATAGGAATTATTTGCAACAGCAATTCGTACGTTGCAGCTCGCGGCTAGCAGACGGCCATCACACTCTCCGTGTCAGCCAATCGTGATCAACTCCCACCGGTCGGCCCTTAGGAATCGGGCGTTGCTATTGGCTGTGCGAACGAATGAGTTTTGAATGATGGCGGCATAATTTTGGAATAGTTACGTTTACTGTACATACCGCCCACCAAAATACAGCTAGTATTTTCCGGATAAAGAAGAAAAGACTACGATAAAATACCTACTGCAAACGACTAACATGTAAGCTTATAACGGATAAGAATACGGAAGAATTAAAATTATTGAGTATATTTTAACGATAACTAATTACGAATAACTAACGCGTAAAACTAAGTGTTGTTGAAAACAGCGGATTAAGATTCGATGGGAAGAGGACACAGTTTAACAAGCGGTCGCTTGATAAGACTGTCTTTAGTTTTAATAGTGGCTACTCGAATGGTTCCATCAGGACCAGGATGCAACTCGCATACTCTTCCCAAAGACCATTGCAAAGGTGCGCGATTGTCATCTCTTATGAGTACAATAGAATTAACAGATAACGGATTAGAAGCTTTCGTCCATTTCATACGTTGAGTCAAAGAAGTTAAGTACTCGTTCTTCCAACGAATCCAGAAATTCTGAACGAAAGATTGGATGAGTTGCCAACGATTAAGTCGGTGCAAGGCAACAGATGAATAATCTTCATCAGGAACGCTTGTAAGTGGTTCCAGGGTTAAGAAATGACCCGGGGTCAGTACGTTTAAATCATTTGGATCAGTGCTCAATGCGCACAAAGGTCGCGAATTTAAAACTGACTCTATTTGAACGAATAAAGTGCTTAGTTCTTCAAACGTTAAGACTTGGTTTCCTACAATACGATACAGGTGTGACTTTGCAGCCTTGATCTGGATTTCCCACACTCCACCAAAATGTGGGGCTGAGGGAGGATTAAAATCGAATTTAATTTGCTCAACATGCGAAGCTTGCTCTAGCAATGATAAATAATTGCTGGCACCGACAAAGTTCGTTCCACAGTCCGCATGTATTATACTACAGCGTCCACGGCGACCGACAAAGCGACGCAATGCAGCCACAAAACCATCCATCGAAAGAGTAGACACCACCTCGAGATGAACGGCCTTGGTAGCTAAACAGACGAATAGACAGAGATAAGCCTTGTCCATCTTTGCACCGCGATGGGTCCCGAGTTTGATTCGGAATGGTCCGCCAAAGTCTACGCCTACTACCGAAAACGGCTTTACTTGACTTAAACGATGGGAAGGTAGATCGCTCATAAACGGTTCTAAGGGTTTCGGTTTAGTCCGATAACATCGTATACACTTAGAGAGGCACCGACGAATAGCGCGTTTGGCAGAAAGAATCCAAAAACGTTGCAAAATCAAATACAGAGTAGTATTTTGACCTGTGTGACAGTGTTTACGATGAACAGATTCGATAAGTTTATCAGTAAATGGATGATCACAAGGTATGAGCGCTGGATGCTTTTGATCGAACTCTAGACCCGCGCGTGAGAGACGACCGCCCACCCTGAGGATGCCTACCTCGTCTACAAACGGATTCAATTTTCGAAACGGTTTAGGTAATGGTTTATTAGATTTAATAGATTGTATCTCATTACTAAATGATGAATTTTGAACCGATTTTACAATGAGCAATAACGATTGATGATTTTCGTTTTCAGTTAGAATTGAACCACTTTGAAGTTGAGACGGATTTTTAAAACGAGTATTGTGTAAAAATCTACGAATGTAGGAAACAATGTGTGTTATTTTTTCTAATGATGAAAAACGTTTTAATAGCGTATCGAAAATCGAGTATTGTTGTTCATCAGGATTTTGATCGGTCATCAGCACAACTGAATGACGCTCCTCAGTACGCACAACTTGCTCCTCATCACCGGTAGGAAGCCGGCTTTTGGGCCAACGATCAACTGGTTTCGACAGCCAGGAGGGACCTGACCACCACAACGAATTATGAACTAGATCGTGGGGAAGCTGTCCACGTGAACACACATCTGCAGGGTTGTCACCAGATGCGACATGATGCCAGGACTCCGTAGGAATTGTATCCTGAATACGGCTGACGCGATTTGCAACGAATGTGGTCCAGCGCGAAGAGTGCGACCGAAGCCAAGATAGAACAACAGTCGAGTCAGACCAAAGATAAACTGAATCGATAGGTATTTTGGCCTGATACGTGTCAAGAACGAATTTCGTGAGGTCTGCGAGCATTACAGCTCCACAAAGCTCTAATCTAGGCAATGAAAGTCTTTTGAGCGGAGCTACGCGAGCTTTAGTGCATAACAGCCGAGTATATAGAGATCCGTTTGCGCACAAGACGCGTAAATAGATAACCGCTCCGTAAGCGAGTTCCGAGCTATCACAAAAGCCGTGTAGTTCGTATGAGGTAACATTTTCAAAAGTGAGACGTCGGGGAATACTGAGCTCCTTAATCGAATGTAACTGTTGACCGAAAGTCTCCCACAGGTTGACAATTCCTTCGGGAGGCTGCTCATCCCAAGAAATGCCGAGAAGCCAAAGCTTTTGTAAATGTATGTTAATACATTTGATCTGAATCGTGAGGGGTGATAGGAAGCCCAACGGATCGAAGATCTTAGCAATCTCACTTAGGATAATTCGCTTAGTACACGGTCGATTAGATGAGGTCACGTTGAATAAAAAAGAATCAGATACTGGATTCCATTTGAGTCCGAGTACCTTGAGTGTAGGATATTGCTCGTCAGAGAACGATTTTGAATCCAGAAGACACTCTTCCTGGGAAAGATCTGAAAGCAATCCTGGCGAATTACTAGCCCATTTCCTTAGTTCAAAATGGCCTAGCTTGAATAATTTTATGATTTGTGATTTAGCCTCTAACGCAGTGGTCAAGCTTTCACCGCCAGTGACGATATCGTCGACGTATATATCGGATGAGATTATTTGTTTGGCCAGAGGGAAGCTATTACCTTCGTCTTCTGCCAATTGTTGAATTGTCCTACACGCGAGAAACGGTGCGGATGAAACGCCGTATGTGACAGTGTTGAGTCGATACTCTTTTAGCGATTGATCAGGGCCAGACCTCCAAAAGATTCTCTGGTAATCTCGATGATCATCAGAGACCAGAATTTGCCTATACATCTGACGTATGTCAGCCATAAAGACAACCGCGTGAAGTCTATAATGAAGGAGAACCCTAATGATGTTGGATTGTAATTTAGGTCCTGTCAGTAATGTGTCATTTAGCGATATACCTTTTGTGTCCTTTGCCGAAGCATCAAAGACGACACGCAATTTTGTTGTGACACTATCGGGCCGTAACACGCAATGGTGCGGAATGTAAAATTTACCCTGGTTGAGCTCTGCAGCGCTAACTAACGACATGTGGCCGGAACTTTCATAGTCATCCATGAATTCGCAGTATTGTTGGTGTACTACAGGATCACGTGACAGGCGACGCTCAATTGCATGGAATCGTCTTAATGCAATATCACGAGAACCATAGAAGACTGGTTCCACTTTGTCCTTGAAAGGAAGACGGACTCCGTACCTACCACAAACATCGCGATAGTGGTCAGCCGCGTAAAGTTGCTCACACAAGATCTCCTCAGTTGTTAGCGGAGATGCTTGAGGAACACTGTCTACCTCCCAGAAACGTTGTACGATAGAAGCTACCTCGCTGTCAGCCTTCGAAGAGACTTGTACCAATGATGAAGTCACAAGCGGAGTCCTACCTAACAGAAGCCAACCAAAGACGGAATTAATGGCGAGTGGCTGATTTGAGTTATGACCTTTTATACGTTGTGAAAGAAGCGATTCAGCAAAAACGTCGGCACCAAGCAAAACGTCAATAGGGCCAGGGATATCGAAACCTGGATCGGCTAATGGCAACGCTTTAATGTGAGTCCAACCCGACGTGTTAAGTTTCGTTATGGGTTGCTCACCACAGATGTGTGTTATAACGTGCATATCTAAATCGAATAACGGGTTATTATTTGACGCGACTGAACACCGAATAATACTGGTGATGTTAGCAGCAACACCTCCCAAACCGCTAATATTAGTTTCACATGAAACTGGATTAAGTTTTAAGTATTCAACGGCCTTTTGAGTAATAAAATTGTTTTGGCTACCGGTATCGAATAGCGCGCGAATAGAGTGATATTTACCGTCCGAGTCTTGTATTTGTATTATCGCAGTAGCCAACAATACAGTCGTATGTAAGTTATTTTTTGAAGGTGTTGAATTTTCCCCTTTAACAAACAAAGACACCGAATTGGGGTCAGTGGAACCGTTGTCAACACTAGGTTTGTCCGTTCGATCCTTATGTAGCAGCGTATGATGCTTATGTTTACATTTTAAACAGCGAAAAATAGATTTGCAATCTTTTAACTGATGGGACGACTTGAGACAGTTGAAACACAATTTAGCCTCTATTGTGTAAGACATACGGTCGTCTATGGATTTATCGAGAAACGATTTACAACGTGTTAGTGAATGACTATCAGAACACAATACGCATTTTAAAACCGGTTTGCTACCCTTTTCAGAAGTTTCACCTTGACTTTGATTCGAATTATTTGTTAACAAAGTATGAGTCACATTAGTGCGCTTTGAATAGTTATTAGGAGACGATTTTGATGTTAAATTACGTGGATCATTATCCTTGGCGGAGTTAGTAGTTTTCGAACAATCAGAAAAATGACTATCACGCAAAAGTGATTCACATTTCGAATGTAAAAAGTCTTTTAACTGTGAATACTCAGGTATCTCCGTGTTGACGAATTTTTCTTCAAATTCACGACGCAGTTTTGAGTCTAACTTGGATAAAATGTGATAAACGAGTATAAAGTCCCAACTTTGAACAGGAAGATCTTGTTTACGTAATATACTTAAGTTTTCGTCAATGTAATCTAACGATCGACGAAACTCAATCGCATTATTGAATTTAAAAGACACGTTTAAAATATCCTTCCAGCAGGCAAAAGATAATTCACGCTTATGTTGATAGCGGGCGACTAAGGCCGCGTACGCGTCAGAGTAATAATCGCCTGCTACAGGAAACTTACGAATAAGCAATAAGGGATCGCCACTTAGTGTTGACACCAAATATTGAAATTTCTCCACATCGGTAAGGGAATGACAGTCATGGATCAACGCATTAAACGTATTAAAATATTCAGGCCATAGTTTTATATCACCCGAGAAGGTAGGCAATTTAATTTTAGGTAACTTGATATGAGACCTAGATGATGAAGACTCTGCTTTAGGATTATTTGTCAGGGCGTCAGCTTCCGCCCTTTGCAATTGTTTTGCTATTGACATCACTTTGAAGTAAGCCTCATCAAAACGAGTTCGAATGTCGTCATCATCACACTGATCATCATCGTTACTCAAGTTCAACAATTCAAGTATTGAGTAGTGTGCGAGTTCGAAGTCAGACCTTATATTTTCAACGTCATCACAGTAAGAAAAGAATAGGTCGCAACTATCATCCGATTCGGTTTGCGTTGAAATACCGACCTCTAATGCCTTCAACATACGGTTCAAAGCGATAGTACGCTTACGACGTAATGACGGTAAATCGTGTATAGTATACTCAAAAGTAGGTTTCGATTTAGATCTACTGAGTTTGCGAATAGGACGCTTCGGTTTGTAAGACATGATTACAAGTTTAGCAACTTGTACCAACAAAATAAAATATAATTATGTAATTAACTACCTAACCACGTTAAGTAGTAAACTCGAATTAGATTAAACGATTACGCCTCGTGCGAGTGATGCGTACCGATAAAAACGTAAACAACTGTAGTGTAAGTATCTGCAAGTTGTATATCTAACAGCTGACGTATTCAACGTCACAACTTGTATTGTATTTCACTTCACGCAGCGGAGCGGCGATGAAGGAACCGACTAAGAAACGTGTTTCAAACGAATAAATGGAGTGTGGATGGTGAACAAATTATTTGTCGATATTACAGCCGAATAAATTATACTAAAACACTAGGTTTATGTATGATCCGTAATATAAACAAACGAGTAGAACTTATGTTATTGTCCCAGCCGAATAACGAATACAAGAAACAAGTTTGTGTATGATCCGGAACAACAACCATAAGTATAAAATACGAAATAAACTGACCTACCTTATTGTATTACAGCCGAATAAATTGTATCTAAACACCGATTCTCACAGAATGTTTAGGTACGTTCCATAATAACAACAAGTGCCTTGAAGACTGAATGCAAGTAACACAGCCGAGAAAGTTATACTTATACACCGAATTAAATAATAGATTGTATAAATATGATCTGTTATTAACTTTAACATTCACCGAATTTGCGAGTGCATAAATTAAAGTTGCAAAGTAATAAACGAATAAAAGGTTTGTTTACCTTGTGTAGTGTTATGTGTCAAGTGAGTGAACATAGGAACGAATGAATGAACTTAGTACGAACATTAGTGGAACGAATGAGCTCAAAGTACGTTATGGACGAAAGAATGTGCTAGATGTTTTAACTAGGTACCTACAGTACCTACCCGAAAGAAAATAAAAAAATTGGGAATGTACGATTTTTATGAATATCGCTTGGAATGTGTTGTAAATTGAACCAATTTCTTAGAAAACGTTAGGAATGATTGTTTGTATGCTTTATGGTAAGCACTTAGTAGAAATATTACGAAAAATTACCAAAAATACCAGCTATATTTACGGGTCGGATTTTAAGTATCAAAGTTAGATCCGGTACCACCCTTCCCGGGTTTCGGCACCAAAAAGATGTGCAGTCAATGGCCCTGCCGGAACAGACCGATTGCCACACTCTGGGTCAGAACTCCTGGGCGGAGCCCTGCCAACAAATTTACGTATCGCGGTTCGCTCGCCCAACACCAATAGGACAGATTGTACTCACCAGTGGGAGCAGGCTTTATTTCCACGCACGAGTGGACAGGTGGTCCGTTTGGTTCTTCTTTTGATACTTTGACGAGCAGTCAGCCACGTGGAGTTTCACGCGCTGGTCGGATCCCAGCTGGAATTGTTCGTACTAGGGCACAAACGATGGAGCACGGAGACAGTTCACCCACAACACTTTTCAGGCACAAATATAGTCAAAATATATAGAAATAGGAATTATTTGCAACAGCAATTCGTACGTTGCAGCTCGCGGCTAGCAGACGGCCATCACACTCTCCGTGTCAGCCAATCGTGATCAACTCCCACCGGTCGGCCCTTAGGAATCGGGCGTTGCTATTGGCTGTGCGAACGAATGAGTTTTGAATGATGGCGGCATAATTTTGGAATAGTTACGTTTACTGTACATAGTCTATTAAACAAGGTTTATTTTAATGTGTACATGTTTTAACAAAAAGTTAATAGAATTTTAGTAATTTAGGTTTAATTGAAATATCCCTAGACACTTTTGATGTGTGTACTTTTCAACAAGAAACCGTATTTCGCAGTCGTCTTTGTGACTTCCAGCTTTAAAGTTGAAGCTTATTCGGTGTGTCATTGTCTCAAAGTTATCCTGACCTGCTCGTTTAAATGTTTTGATTGCCTTTCTATCGCTAATAGACTTGGTGACGGCAAACTTCCTGTAAGTGGTGCAACTTTGACTTTGTAATATCCGGCTTTCTCTATGCTTTTAAATGAGTCAATATTTAACCTAACAACGACCAAGCAACGGCCGGCTGTCGCGCTGTTGTGATTGAAAGTTTAAAACATCGTTGATTTGGAGTGAATGATATATTAAGACTGGTTCCCTATCCATTTGCATAAAATTTTAAGACCTAATGTAACTTAGCATAATGTTATTTGGCATAATTATATTTTCGCATAATATAATTACGCATAACAGCTCATGCATAATTTTTTTAAGCATAATGTCCTTAATCATAATAATGATTAGGCATAATATTCTAAAGCATAAACTTATTAAGCATAAAGTTCTAAAGCATAACTTTTTTAAGCATAAAGTTCTAAAGCATAACTTTTTTAAGCATAATATCCTAAAGCATAAATTACGCATAAAAATATTAAAACATATTTTTATAGGTATAACAATGAAAAAAATATATACATAAAATATTAGACACTATACACGCATGCAAGCGAGCATGCAACAAGCATGCAAGCCAGCTTTTAGCATGCAAGCAAGCATGCATCATGCAAGCAGGCAAGCAGCATGCAAGCAAGCATTTAGCATGCAAGCAAGCATACAGCATGCAAGCAAGCATGCAGCATGCAAGCAAGCATGCAGCATGCAAGCAAGCATGCAGCATGCAAGCAAGCATGCAGTATTCAAGCAAGCATGCAACATGCAGCAGGCAGGCTTTCTGTGACGGCTCCGGCGCTGCGGGACTCCGGCGGCCCCACGCGTTCTAATCGTCGCAAACGGCTTTCGCTCACCACCGCAGCTTCGGCTTGTTGGCCGGCTTCGCCGGCCAGCCTCAACCGCGGCGGCTCGCTCGCAGCCGCCTGCTCCTCAGCCCGCGGGCCGCCTCGCCCCTACGCGCCTACGCGATTTTAAATAACACTCTAGGGGTAGGACAAACAAGACTACGTGGAGTCGGTTTTGCAGCAATTCGGTTCTGTCACTAACATTTGTAGCACAGCATATTAATTTTTTAAATAACAATATTATTTGATTGTTACAGAAGCTTTAGCAAATTGGTTTGCTTTACATAATGTCAAGTAGATTTATAATAAATCATTTGCATGAAAATTGTTTTTGTTATTTATGTTAATTTTATGCCTAAATATTATTATGCTAATAGTCTTTAGGCCTACTAACGTTATGCTAATAGTCATTAGGCCTACTAACTTTATGCAAATCAAATTTATGCCAAAACAAATTAGTCTTTACCATGATTATGCCAACATAAAATGTATGCCTAAAAAAATTATGCCGAAGTATTATAATGCCAAAACAAATTGTGCCAAAATCGTTATGCCGAAGTATATTAGGACAAAGAACATTATGCGAAAAGAAGGGATCCCATTAAGACTTTGTATTTGCCAAAGTACGCACTATTTTGAATGGAGCTGTATGTACACTTTCAAAATAGTTTTTTTTGACCGTCTAACAATACATCCCAAGCTAGTTAAGTCAGAATATTTTGGTAACTGAGAAGCTTGAATTTTACTAATAGTTTTTTATAGTTAGCACGTAAGTCACATGACGACTTGATATTCATTTTTCAATTTGTTTTTATATCTTGTTTATATATTTTAACTTACATTTTCAAGCAAGTTGGAAAACGTCGTATAGAACATGTAAGCATTTATTAGAAAATAAATATCCTGGGACAACTCACACACGACCATCTGATCCCAAGCCAAGCAGAGCTTTTACCATGGTAACCAAACAACTGATAAACATACTTGTATAACTAATTATAAATCGTCACATAGTATAAAACAAAGTCGCTTTCCGCTATCTTTACACATATTATGCTTAATAGAGCTTAAAAATTGCGCAACAGATTCTGATGCGTTTTTTTTACATACTTAGAGTAAATCAAGAGAAAGGTTTACGTGTATAATACATGTACAGTCAGCAAAGCAGATAAGTATGCAGGGCCGTCAGATACAGTTTGTATTTTTACAAAAACCCGTGTATATTTTTTTTATAAACATTTAAACTATAGTAGAAAAAATCTAGTTCTTCAATTATGTTAAATTTCATTTGAATACGTTCATTGGAATTCAAGAAAACCTCAATTGTAGATGACGGCCCAGCCCCCTAGACAAATGGCATTGTAGAATAGATAGCGAAAACAAATAGATTGTCAAATGTATGGACATGTCAAATTGTTAAGCGAAAGCTTATGTCAGTTCCATACATTTGACAATCTATTCGTTTTCGCTATCTATTCTACAATGCCACTTGTCTAAGCCCTCTACATACCTATCTAGTTTGCTGACTGTACATTACAGTAAAGCAAATTTGAGATATTTAAAGGTTTGTAACACCCAAGGTGGAAGGCGTCGCTAGTATATTACAAACACAGAACAAAATATCATGCTCATCACACAGTTTGTCCTGGGTAAGAATCGAACCCAAGACCTGCGGCTTAGTAGACTGGGTCTCTAACCACTAGACCAACAGGCCTGTCAATTATATATAGAGGACAGATGGCGCCACCATCACGTAAACATTGAATCCGTGACCAAAGTTTTTAGTAAATTCATTTAAATATATTTCGCAAGTTAATTGTTACCAGTGACGTTTTGAAGTGAAGATATATGGATAAATATTGTGTACAAATGTTATCTACTGGAAAGAACACAGTGTAAAAACGTGACAAACAATTACCGGTGCGGCAGTAAACGTAAACAATATTGTCAATATTACGATTTATACTGTGTAAATACAAAGTGAACATCGGACATCATTAAAATAATACTGAAGCGGCATACAAAATCTACCAAAAAACAAATCAAAATCATAACTCAAGAAGCAATGTCAAGTGAGTGACGGTTTTTTTTCACATTTTTGAATACGTGCTCCATTAGCGATATTGGTGATTAGTAGCGGAACTAAAACAAGACGTCCACTAGAGACATCTAGCAACAAGTAGCAAAACATGTTAGATTACTGCACATACAGACTTCTATCAAGTTACTGAATGAGTCAACAGATGGCGCTGTCTAAAAAAACAATATCGATTTCACTGTTATAATTTAATTGTTTATTTCTCTTAAAATGGAGAACGAAAACGTTACTATACGGCAGAATAAAGCTACAATAAATATTAACGACTCTCTTGACTTCTCATTTGGATCCACGCACTCAGAAATTAGGAGCCTACCCAATCTATCTACGGGGTATGACAGTGATAAAGAAGAATTAAAAGAGGAGATATGTAAACTTAACCAGGAGTTATTAAGTGCGCATGCGGAAATCGAAAAGCTTTTGGAAGAGAATCTGATACTAAAAAGCTCTCTTGACAAGCAAAAGAACAAGTCAAAAAGTCTGCAAAAAATATGTACACATTCTAACAATAAAAGAACCAGCACATTGAGAAATAAAAAAAATAAAATAAAAAAACTAAATCTCAGCTTAGCAAGCGATGAAGTTCATAACACAAGCTGCATCGATCTAGGACTCGCCGAGACTACTAGCGGACCGACATCGGATTGCGTCACAAGCAACAGGGCGAAGTTGATACAATCAACACCACACCAGAACACCGATGATCACGTAGAAGTACCTCGCCATAACAAAGTAAGGAATGTTATTAACAATTCCTCAGCGGAAACACTCCCTAACAGAAAAAATGGCGCTAGTGTCGGCTATCCGGATTCATCCCAAAGTAGTGGGGAATCGGCACGAGAACTCTCCACAACTCTGTTGAACCAAAAACACAGTTATAAAAAGTTAACCACAGCCTGCAGTAAATCAGCGATGACTGGGAAGACGGAAGAAAATAGTAATCTATCTAGTTTAATTAGAAAATTGTGTATTATTAGTAGCAACAATAGGAATAAAATATTACAGATAGCTGAAAACACAATTGATAATTTCCAAATATGTCACTATTTATATTCTCATAGCAATGTAATACAATTAATGGAAAATATAGGCACTAAAATAATTAAAAAGTAATAATAAGACGACCAAGGAACTTAATTCTATTTTACAAAATTACAACATAATTAGTCATATCAATACACCAACTAGAAAAGAGGCTTGCTTAGACTTAATAATCAGCAATTTACCAAATGTTACTTCAAAAACACATTATTTAGCGCTATCTGATCATGAAACTGGACAGAGTATTAGCTTTGAAACGGTTAAATGTGATAAAGAAACAGGATACAGAAAATTCTGGTTTGAAAAACGAAGAGATTATAGTAGCGAAAACGTAGACAAGTTTGTATCTTGCATGAACGCCCTATCATTTAGTGAAATTTACGAATGTTTAGATGTCGATGAAGCATTCGAGAGTTTCCACGACACGATAATGTTATTTTATAATCTGTGCTTTCCTACTATTAATGTTAAAATAATAAATAAACCGATTAAGTCTAAATGGATCACAAAGGGCTTAAGGAAAGCATATACAAACAAGAGAAAACTTTATCTAAAATACCTCCAATCACCCAAAAATAAGACGGTACATTTACAAAAATACAACATATATAAGACAATACTAAAAAAATGTACACTTCATGCTCACAAAATAGAAAATACTAGATATATTGCTAAGGCTAAAAATACCTGCAAGGCGTCGTGGAAAATAATAAAATCTAATTTTAACTATGAAATTAATCCTTCAGATGTAAATCTAATTAAAATTGATAATGAAGAATTTTCTAACTCAGAAGAAATAGCAGAGAAATTCAATAATTACTATATTAACTTAACTAAAAACAAAAAACCTATTTCGCTTGATAATTCGGCACTAAGATCTATTTCTAATAACCCATATACCATATTCTTAAAACCAGTTGATAATAATGATACACATAAAATAGTAAATTCTCTAAATAACACAAATTCTACGGGATACGATGATATTAATACAAAAATACTAAAAAAATGTTCGAAAAGCCTGTCCGACCCAATAAGCCATGTAATCAACCTATCCTTCTTTCAAGGTAAGTTTCCAACACGACTAAAATATTCGATAGTAAAACCACTCTATAAAAAAGGCGACAAAACTGAAATGAGTAATTATCGACCAGTTACTTTGATTCCGATAATGTCTAAGATATTTGAAAAATCGATGTATAACGTCTTGTATGGTTTTTTAGAAAAACACAATATCCTAAGGTCAGAACAATTTGGATTTAGGAAAAATTCTTCAACGACACTAGCATGTTTTTCTTTAGTGAAAACGATAACAGAGTGTTTAGATAATAAAGTTCCGATTACATCAGTGTTTATTGACATGTCAAAAGCGTTTGACTTTGTATCACACAATCTCCTTCTACAAAAGCTTGAGAAATATGGTGTAAGAGGAAATGCTCTCAGCTGGATAAAGACTTACCTTTCAGATAGATACCAATGCGTTGAAATTCCATGTTTAACAGGGCTACACAGAACCACACAAAGATCCGCTGATATTTTGAACAAATGTGGTGTACCGCAGGGTAGCATTTTAGGACCGTTATTATTTTTAGTCTACATTAATGACCTACCAAATTCGACCACACATAAATGCATCTTGTACGCCGACGATACGACTTTGTTAGTAGACTGTAAAACTAAAAATACCTATGAAGAGAACATAAATACAGCATTACACGATCTCACTAAATGGTTAGATACTAATAATTTAAATATTAATGCCAACAAAACTAATCTGATTCAATTTCAGACCTATAATAGTAAACCGCCATCGATAAATATTATGCATAATAACAAAACTTTAGAATTAGTAGAATCAACCATTTTCTTAGGTATAAGTATTGACAAATATTGTAGTTGGAAGAAACACATAGAAAAAATTTGCTCAAAGCTAGATAGCTACGTATATGTGTTAAATAGGATAAGACGGATAGCTACACCTAATGCTGCCATCTGTGCATACCACGGATATGTCTCCTCAGTTCTGCGGTATGGAGTGGTCGTATGGGGAAACTCCGTAGACATAATGAGAGCATTTAGAGCCCAAAAAAAATGCATAAGGGCGATAACTGGGGCGGAATACACGGAAAGCTGTAAACCTTTGTTTATAAAATACAAAATACTACCACTGCCGTGCCTATATATTCAGGAAATCTGTATATTTGTCTACAAAAATCCGTCACTTTTCCAAAAAAATACAGAGGTCGTCCACAGAAGCACTAGATTCCCACACAAATTATGGCTCCCAAGACAACGCACTGCGATGCACAGCAAAAATTCATACTGTATGGCTATAAGAATTTATAATAAGCTGCCTAACTGCCTAAAGAGCCTTGATTTTAACAAATTTAAAAGAAAGTTGTTTGAATTCCTAATAAACAAATGTTATTATTCAACGAAAGAATTCCTAGATGACAGAAATATGTAGAATAAAATAAAATGCATATGCCTAATTAGTTACTTAAGGGTTTAGCTATTTAAGATTAAAAATTTGTACACCAGAAATGGTAGAATATAAGAAACTTATTATATAATGTTAACATCTATTGTACTATATTCTTACAAATAAATCATTCTTTCTTTCTTTCTTTCTTTCTTATGTCACTCGACTTCTGCCCTAAATATAACCCTAGAGTGTAAAACTAAATTTAGCTCAATCGTATCTTTTGTTTTATATCTTTTGAAACACTTACGTGTACCGACGATTATTTGAACAATCTAATTTCAGGTAAATTCAAACCCAGACTATGTTTTTAGGGTTCCGTACCTCAAAAGGTAAAAACGGAACCCTTATAGGATCACTTTGTTGTCCGTCTGTCCGTCCGTCCGTCCGTCTGTCAAGACCCTTTTTCTCAGAAACGCGTCGAGATATCACGCTGAAATTATTATCACATACTCAGGTCTGCTATCTCTCAAAGCAGTGAAAAAATCAAGTTTCCAAATCAACGCAATAAAAAGATACGGCGGTTTATATTGCATATTTAAACATTTTCAAGGGAATCAAAACTTAAAATCTATAGGGGGGTACTTCAAATTGACCTAGAATCGTGAAATTTGGCAAGAAGCAAGGTCATGTAGCACAAGTAAAGGGAAAACTCCGAAAACCGTAAATTTGTAGTTAGTTCACGTCAGGCGTCCGTCTGTCCGTCCGTCTGTCAAGAACCTTTTTCTCAGGAACGCGCCGAGATATCAAGCTGAAATTAATATCACATACTCAAGTCTGCTATGTCCCAAAGCAGTGAAAAAACCAAGTTTCTAAATCAACGCATTAGAAAGATACGGCGGTTTATATTGCATATTTAGACATTTTCAAGGGAATCAAAACTCAAAACCTTTAGGGTACTTTCCATTGACCTAGAATCGTGAAATTTGGCAAGAAGCAAGGTCATGTAGCACAAGTAAACGAAAAACTCCGAAAACCGTAAATATGTAGTTATTTCACTAAAAAAAAACAAATTAACGGAACCCTCGTTGCTCGAGTCCAACTCGCACTTGACCGGTTTTTTTTTTCTTTTAAGTGCCTCATTTTTCTTTTTATTTAATTTCAGTAAAATTTTGTTGAACCTTTTAACGAAGCGTATCTTTTGTTTAAACAGAAACGCGTTTAGGCGTTTTTGGTCCTGATTTTTTTATAGTTCTTACCTAAAAACCAGGAATGGATAATTTGTTTTGGAAGCAAATATTAGATTTAAGTCTGAGTATAAAATTTCATCAAAGTAATAAATTCTTAGAGGAGGAGAGCCTTTTTTATAACTTTTTAATCTTTAGGTTTATAATTATATATTATTATTTGCGTGTGTATTTAGTTGTAGGTAATCATCTTCTTGTGTTTTGTACTGGTTTCTTATCAGACGAATAATAACAGCTATAATTACAGTCAAAATTTCATTGTGTTTTTAGCGACAAAAAATAATATAATATGGAAACTTTTGCGTAAGATTGAATCTTTTTTATTTGTACAAAAATGTTCAAAATTAATATTTGCCGTAAACATTGTTAGCGGACCTAAATAAATATTAATCTAGTGCTTTGTTTTGTTCACTACCAAATGCAACCCATAAAAGTGAACCTCACAATTTGGCTAAAAGCAAACTTTAACAAAACAAAATATAACTTTCGAAGGATATTTTTATTCCCAAAATTAGGTTAAGTACTTAATATTAGTATGAAAAATGGGTAAGTAAGGCCAAAAATAATTAAAATTCACAACAAAGCAGGCCAAAGAAGGCAACTCGGTATTTAATGGGAGGACGACCGCGTTTATTCCGACCAAATGTACACTGAGTAGGTACTTTGGTACTAATTTTAAAGCTTTTCTCTGAATTTTTAATAAAAATTCAGTGGCCATGTGGTCTTGGCTACTTATTTTTATTCATAAAATGTTATCTTCGAGGGTCTCTAGTATATTTTTAAGAAGCTGAATTTGATTAACAATCTTGACAAAAATTTCCACTAAGTATTTAATAAAAATAACCCATATGTTTTGGTGTGTTTAATAACGAAATGTTGGCAGCATAAACCGTAAAATATACAAAAACATAACATTCCCAAGTGGCCTCCAATTAACGTGGTATTACCGTAAGCTAATGTTTAGTTAGGAAAATAAAAATCTAACGTTAAAGCTAACCTTTGTAATCTGGGCCAAATACTGGTATTTTTTTAGAAAACCAGTCTAATAATTGTTCTTGTTTAGCCTGGTCTAAAAATGTTCAAAGTCGAAGTTAAAATATTTATTTCTAATAGACCATTTAAAAGGCACTTTAGATCGTAACCAACAAAAACAAATAAAAATGAATCTAGTTGCAACGCCCTTATATTTTAGAGGACTTACAATTTTATCTACGATTCATCTATAATATGGCCATTTATTTATATTGTGTATTCATAAATAAAATAAGTGTGCTTATCGGTTGCTTGGTAACTATGGAACCAGCTCTGCTTATTTTGGAACAGATGGCCGTGTGTAAGTTGTCCCAGGATATTTATTTATTAGTCGTTCGACTAAACCAATATTGACAAAGTCACCATCAGCTAGTCCAATTTCCTTTTAATGAGACCAACAAAGTTTCTCATCGTTATTTTTATGGCTTTACATTTCGCGCCTGCAAACGCTATTATTATAACTGGCGTTATATTACAGAGATGGCTACCCCTATTTATAAACTTAGGTCGAGTGGGGGATAACGTTCTCCCCAAAGTCTAGTGTTACATCCCCCAAATTGCAACGAAACTCTCTGAATACCTCTTAAGGGATGAGGACAGATCAGGATATTTTTGGATAATTATGGTTACTGTATTTATCTTTTTAGAAATTAATATTAGTTTCTGGGTGGTTATGTTTTGTAGAATGCTTTAAAATACTTAATTATTTTTAAGATTTTCGTTATTCCTTGCATTGTTTTTCTATTCTAAAAAAATGATATGAGGTCTAGATTAAAGTTTATCGCTAGTAACATTTCTATGATTATCTATTAACCGCTTTCGCGGTGTATGTATCATAAAGATAATATTTGCCACTAACTACCATAAGGCTCAAACTACCATACACTCACGAACTACCAGGTGGCTGTCGCGCACTACTGCGCTATGTGGACACTGCTGTAGCGAGTGGCCGCTACCGGCTACACGTGTGCGGCACTTCTATACTAAATATAATTGTAAAAGTATGTTAAGAAGCTGGCGCTGGCCACCAGGCCGTGGTCTGGGGCCCGTTTGCGCGGTCCCTAAGAGTAAAAGTCATAGCTCATTAGAGCCACCCGGCAGCCACCCCGCACCGCCTCGACGCACGGCGTCAACTCGTTGTCGATGGGTTGACCACCCGCGGTCAACGAGTTGACGCCGCTTGGTCCACGAATTTTCGAGTAGTCTGTTAATAAAATCAATCGCGGGGCAGCGCGCGGCCCGCTCGTGGCCCGCGCGTTGTCAACGAGTGGCCAACCCGCCGACCGCGCGCGACGGGCTTATAACCGAGGCGATCCGGTGACGCTACGGAGTTATTATAGTGAGCGCATGCCCATACAAATCCATATAAAGAATACTAGCCGCAGGAGGCGAGTCGGTGCGGAGTTGGTGCCGGGTGGCTCTAATGAGCTATGACCTTTAGTGAGACAGCATGAGCATGTCATTAACTTTTAGAGATTAAAGAAGATTATGAGATAACTCTGATTAATTGAGCTGTAAATGAATCCTTAGTTTCTCCATAAATGCGTACCGACTGGTCGCACCCCCGATATCAAGAAGAATAGCATTTCAAAGAAGGACGGCCGGGAGTATTAAAAAAATATGGCATTCTTCGTTATTTATGCATTCTTTACCCACATACATAAAATACCTATAATCATAGCATAGGCGAATTCTCACAAAATATACGCAAGAACCAAATTCCGATTTTCTACTGAAACCGATGGAGAAAATGTAATCAAAAATTCATAAAGACACGGAGTTTCCTTTGTCACGATGATATTGCATTCTGTTGAAACCGACGTGTGTGAAGGATATAATGATAATTTAGTTTGATATTTTTTTCCGCTAATACAGGTGGCATTGTCTTTACTCTTTCGTTTTTATGCAAATAAGTTACTCGGATAATAAATAAATAATTATCCTTGGACAACTCACACACGGTCATCTGATCCCAAACTAAGCAGAGCTTGTACTATGGTAACCAGACAACTGATAAACATACTTAAGTATATATATATTTAATGTGTGAAATGTTTTTCTTTTGGCTCAATAATAGTTTTAAAATAGAGCGTAGCTGTTGCGTTTCGCTTTGTTGGTTGGGATCGCGCGCGGCACAAATATTTTTGGGGCCACTGGTATTTGTTTGGAATCTGGCTGCTTGTGAATGAATAAACTACCATGTGGTTGAACAGTCATGCAGTAATTATTTTTAGCTTTGACCGCCTTATAATTATTTATAATAATACCTATTTTTGGCTCACTGCGGGGAAAATGCTTCTTCTTATGCTGTAAAGGCACAAGCATTAATGACCACGCCGTTTCTAGGTGGTTAAACGTCAGGTAATATCCTTTCACTGTACCTTTTAAGGAATTTTGCAAACCAAGTATTTATTTATTTTATTCCTAAATTAAATAAATACTACTATATAAACAGAGGCTTGTATATATTGACGTTATCTTGAACAATAATTATAGCGCACGTTTCGTAATTTCACGCCGCGGTTTTCTATCACAGAATGTTAATTTTATACGTGACATAAATTTAAATAATTTTTGTTTAACTACTAAAGTACTGAACTGATGTCATGGTTTCTTCTTGTCTTCATATAGAGAACTTTAATTTCAACCGACTACGGTGCAGCAAAAATGAATGGAAAATGATCAAATGACTTGTCCCGCCCTGGGCGGGGCGGTTCGTTCTTTCGGTTGCCCTTTATGTTCCAAGGCCGCGGTAACTATTAGAACTATTCCGCAACCCCGAATTACCCATTTTTCATGCACGAAGTTGTGTGGTAGTAACAAACATAAATTTTAAACTCTGAAGTGTCCAAAGAAAAAACATTATTTCATTAAAAACAGTTTCGGAGTTTTGGTACTTTCCAAACATATTTTCAAAGCGGAGCAAGTATCAAAACTTTGTTCTTGATACAATATACAGTTATAGCGATAAAGCATTTGTTACTAGACTACGGCCATTATGAAGTTTTCTATAATATCCAATGTATTGAAAAGCCATTTGGGCAACGAAACTTGGAAATTTGGGCGAACATCAATAATGTGATAAAACTTGGACATATTTTTAGGGCTCCGTTCGGATGAATGAAGAGTGGAGCTTTTATTGGGTCTCTCGTCTGCCCAATGTTCGGTCATCAAGGACATCGTTTATTTTAACCCCCGACGAGGTTCCTTAACATTTGAAGGGATTGACGGGCCGGTTGGTCTAGTGGTTAGTGACCCTGACTTCTAAGCCGGAGGTCATGGGTTCGATTTGCACTCAGGACAAACCTTGTGTGATGAGTGTGATTGTTGGTTCTGTCTGGGAGTAATTTATTTATAATATGTATGTGTTTATACATGGCTAAGTATGTATATCAGTTGTCTGGTTACACACAAACATACTCCTAGCATGCCTAGCTTGGGGTCAGATGGCCGTGTATGAGTTGTACCGAGAGATTTATTTATTAATTTAACAGACTAATGATTATGAAAAAAAATCATTAAATATTTCAAGCTTCATGCCAGCGGTTTCAAGTGTGAGCCATTATTTTTTAGTTTTTCTTATATAGGTAGATTTCATTTTAAAGTCCGCAATTCAGAACTGTCTCATTTCTAAGTTCCAATTTTAATAAATTAATTTGTACCTAGCAGACGCTAGTTTTGTTGAAGTTCTAACAAGATTACCCATTAATTGAAGTAGAACTCTAGTTCTGGGCTTCTTTAATTAAACATGCTAATTTAATTAAATATTGCGAAGTAGTAGGTTAAAAATGTGCGATCAGAATTATTTCACTGTTTTTTTTCTTTATTAACTCTTTTTTTTTGCCGGTCCTACCTTGGGGCATCAGATGCTAATGATCCCAGACAGCCATGAACAAAGTGCAACCCGGAGGCAATTTGCTGCCCGGGGCCGTTGCCATGCGGCCCCTTAGCTAATTAAGAATTTTTAAAATAAAACAGTATACACGTTTAAACTTTGACTACCAAGCGACAGCCGGCTGTCGCGCTGCTATTGTCTTTCTATTGTGTCTGTTGGTCATGCTTGATTTAAAATTATGTGATGTAAGGTCATTGAATAATTAAACTCGATATATGATTGCACTCTTATAGAGGAGCAAATATTAAAAAAAAGTTATGGACGTGATTTTTTAAATCCCGTATTTTCTCTTCTAAGCTGTATTTTTTTTATTATTTGGGGTTTCCTTTTGGTCCCAGACTATCCCGAGGGCATAAGAAGCGAGCTTACCCAGTAGATGCCTATGCACTCGTTTTTTAAATACTTCCGGGTTATATGAATTTGGAAACACAGACGCCGAGAAAAAGAAAAATTCATTTAAGAGAAAAGTTTATACATATAAACTTTTCTCTTAAATCACTCCAACTATTGCTGACTCTACGGCTAACTGCATTAACATCCGTTGAGTAATTTAAATGATCTAAGCGAACAGAGAGCGGAAGCGACTTCGTTTTATACTATGATAACCGGGACCAATGGCTTCATTTAGCGTCAATTCACACGTACCACAACCACACCACGTCGCAGCGACAAAATGTGGTCAAGATGTGGTTACGTGTGAATAGTGTCGCAGCGGCTTTTTGCAGCTGCGTTGTGGTAGCCACAAAATGTCGATGTGGTTAGCGCAGGCGCCAGCTAGGCGCGCGTGGACGTCATGTCGTGGCGATGTGGCCGCGCTGCCGCCGCCGCGTTGCCGTCGCGATGTGGTTGCGATGTAGTCGTATTACACAGGTGGTCGATAACAACCACAAAATGTGGTGCGTGTGAATTGTAATATTCATTTTCAATACAAAATTTACGCCCGACCACATCGCGGCGTTGTGGTGTGGTTGTCGCTGTGGTGTGGTTGTGGTACGTGTGAATTGAGCCTTACTGTTCGAGGCATGGAAATAGCACAAAGGAAAAAATAGACTAACCATTAAATAATGTTTTCATTCCAACCGACTTCATAAAAGAGAAACCGTACTTTCTTTGTTACGCAATTTTTACGCCAATTATGCGGCGATTTGAGTGATTGTTTTATTTGAAAGAGTACGTACTTCTCCTGAATTGGTTCTGTTTAAATTTTGTTAAGACATTTGAACACCCCAAAAATTATTTTTTTTTTTTGAAACGTTCCTTTTTCTTTTATGTTAGGTTACAAGATGCTGCGATCTGCAGAGTAGTCTGCAATGAGCGGCATTGGTGTCTGCTTTCGCTGGGAATTGTCGTGTTCTTGAGAGGTGTCCTCTGACCCCATTCCTCAGTTCCTTGTCTTTAATTAATTGTTGAATCTGGTACGTAGGCCAGTCACACTGTGCCTCTTTAGTCTATTAAAGTGATGGTCATTTTTTGCTATTAAGTCTTTTGCCATTTCATTGGGGTGAGCTGCAAGCCTGCTTGTGTAGTTTTGGATATTTTTTTCTATTTCGTCTCTCACAGTGGGCAGTTGTAGATCCAGATATATGTGTTTGTTGCTGACATGCCATGGGATTTTAAATATTCTTCTGAGCATTTTTGTCTGGAAGCGCTCAATGATGTTAATATTGGAATCAGCGGCGGTGCCCCACAGTTGAATGCCGTAGGTCCACACTGGCTTGAGGATTACCTTGTATATGGCGAGCTTGTTTGAAGTAGATAGGTTTGAATTTGTGTCTAGTAGCCAGTTCATATTTCTGACTTTGTTATCTAGTTGCTTTCGCTTGGTCCATATATGCTTTTGCCAGGTCAACCTTCTGTCAAGGTAGATACCCAAGTATTTAGCATGGTCAGACTGTGGTATATTGTGATTATTAATGGAGACAGGAGGACATGTTGGCTTTCTCAGTGTAAATGTTACTTGGGTAGATTTTGTGGGGTTCACCTTTATGCGCCATTTTTCAAACCAATGATAGATTTCATTCAGACTATTTTGTAAGTTCTGTGATGCAACAGTTGTTTCGACATCAGAGGAAAGTATGACAGTATCATCGGCGAAAGTGCCCGTCACAGTGTTAGCAGTTATTGGCAGATCGGCAGTGAAAATCAGATAGAGAACAGGACCCAGCACTGATCCTTGTGGTATACCTGACATTATTTTGCACAAACTAGAAATAGACTCTTTGAATTTAACTTCGAAACATCTATCCGTTAAGTATGACTTTATAACAGTGTAGATATTATAAGGAAAATCTGTTTTAATTTTGTAAAGGAGGCCCTTGTGCCAGACCTTATCAAAGGCCTGACTAACGTCCAAGAAGGCAGCAGTGCAAAATTGCTTGTTTTCTAACGCTCTTGATATGGTGTTAACTGTTCTGTGAACTTGCTCAATTGTTGAGTGCTGTTCGCGGAAGCCAAATTGATGATTTGGAATTATATCAGCCAAGTAGGGTCTGAGCCTCTGAAAAAAGATTTTCTCGAAAAGTTTTGATATCAAGGGTAGCAAGCTAATTGGTCTGTAGGACTCTACTTCGTTGGGTGGCTTTCCAGGCTTTGCTATCATGATTATCTGAGCGATCTTCCATTGTCCAGGGTAGTGGCCAGTTCTCAATATAGAGTTAAAAATTGCTGTGATCAGTACTACTGTTTTGTGAGGGAGAGCCTTTAGTACTCTTCCAGTGATAAGGTCGTACCCCGGAGCTTTGTTGTTTTTAAGGGTCCGTATATGGTATTTGACTTCCCTAGGTGAAATGCTCAAAAATTATTAAGCTTATTTAATTTTAATTTTGATGTTATTGAGTATTTGACATGTTGTAATAATTTCTCGTGATATTCTTATTTAATTTATTGATTTTTATTTATTATAAAATGTTTTTAGTTTGATTGTGATTTTAATATGTTGTTTTAAAATGTTTTCAATTTGATTTAAATTTTAATATGTTTTATAATGTATGAACAATGTCTGAAATAAATGAATGTAATAAAAAAACTGCATCACTTATAAAAAACTCTTTTAACTAAATTGCCTGTTTGCTCAAACCTTTATGTCGTTGGCCATGCAAAACTACAAACAAAACATATTAACATATAATTAACGATTAGTTGCACCCACCTTTCAAAGGCACCTGGGGCCCCATTTTCATGTCCTCACTTAATCCTCTAAGGTAAGTAGATATATTAACTTTTCTAACTTAAACGCGTTAACGCTTCAAACTATAAAGTCCATTATTTGGAGATTAATGTACCGATTTTAATAATCAAAACTTTACGTTCACTGTTATTGGCAAAATTACTAATCTCTACCAATATTATAAAGAGGAAGATTTGATTATTTTTTTGTTTGTTTGCATTGGCATAGGCTCCGTAACTACTGCTCCGATTTAAAAAATCAAAGCTATATCAGTGAGTAACATAGGCTACGCAATATCACGCTATGGCCACTAGTACCAGAGTATTAATGAAAAATGAGGCAAAATTGAGAAAAACCAATCATTCCGCGGCTAAAACCGCACGGAACAGCTAGTACATAATATTTGTGATAAAACTTCTTCTCAACATTACAGTGACATTACATTCTACGTAGAAACGGAAAGAAGGGAAGAACTAAGTAGTAATATAGCTCTTCGTGAAATAGATTCTTTAAGTCCGAGAAAGAACTACCTATATCTTTCGCAAAGCGCCAAAGGAGCGTTGCCGTGATCCGGTTTCAATGTCGATGTAATTAAAGGCGCTGGAGACATACCATCTTTTTCTTTGAAATGGCAACGGGCGAGTCGTCTGATATTTCAGCTCTTTAGCTCCCTTAGTCCTTAGTCCATTTACACTTTTTTTTGTGAGTGGGAAATCATCCAATGATTGCTCCCGTCCTGGGTGCGGCGGGAGGGCGTGTCAGACTCTTACTGACTAAAACCCACTCATGTTCCTTCGATTGCCTTTTATGTTCCAGGGTCACGGTAACTATTATACACATTTCGCAACCCCAGTCCATTTACACTTCAGGTGGAACTTTAGATAGTTAGTCATACAATGAAAAAAATATCTAAACTTTATCACAGGGCTTGAAATACCGTTAAAAATATGGTATCGTTACCAAATTTAACGTTATATCTGGCACATTTTACCGTTAAACATACGTAACGTTATAATGTACGATAACGTTAATTTTATCGGTATGAGTCAGTTTTGTTACCGGCGCGGCGCGGCGCCGCCACTACCCGCCAAGCCGCGCCCGCGCGGCCTTGGAAAAAAGGGCAACGTTTACCGCTATTTTCACAATAACATTAAAAATACCGGTAATTTTTAACGCTATTTTTAACGTTCTTTTAATGTTATGTTACTAAATAACGCTACCAAATCATACCGATATGCAAGTATCTCTATGGAAATAACGTTACTTACCGGTATTTTTAATGTGAATTGGTAACGTTTTCAAGCCCTGCTTTATCATCTTTCGGAAAAATTTAAATGGTCAGGTTAAGCCCCGTATTCACTGTAAACATTTGTTTAGAAACTGATGATCATCTGATGTTGTCGCTCGCCGGGCGTCAACTCTGCAGTATGGCGTGATCAACACCGCAACACAAGTGTTGCCCGTAATATGATGACAGCAACTCGTCAACATGTTTATGCAACCATGTTGCTAAACAAAATGTTTACAATGAATACGGGGCTTTAATAATCTTTTTGCCTACCAAAATAGAATAATGATCACCAAATTATGGTTAGGTTAGGTTAGGTTAGGTTAGGTTAGAACTGGGACACGACGGTAACCGCTTTACTAGTGGTTCATTATTCATAAGTTCATTTCTAGAATACTTTACGAAACATAATTTTGGTGATAACTTACTATTTTTCCCCGCTATATGTTGCTATATGTGGTGGCAAGTTGAACATAAGCCTTGTCTTTTTTTAAAGGACCTGTGGGCACGATTGTTTGTTCTGTGTCTGGGGGTAATTTATCTGTTATGTGCATGTATTAATAAATTATATGTTTGAGTATGTTTATCAGTTGTCTGGTTTCCATAGTACAAGCTGTGCTTAGTTTGGGATGAGATGTGTGTGAATTGTCCCAAGATATTTATTTTACATTTGCCAAATAAAATATTCCTTGGAATTCCAATAACGTAACCCAATTTCCTGTATCTACCCATGTTGCCTCGTGGCACGACAATTACATTCATTTTACAAATACGTACGTATACACAAAGAATCTCACAAATTCCATTTCACAATATATTCAATAAAACACATCTCATTTGCACACTCATCTCGTGTCTCATTGATATACAATATGTGTGCTTAACAAATACTTAACCGGCCATTTTGGTTGACCTATGAAGTGTACATTTTTTCCCCCGCTTAGGTACGAATGTAGGCGAAATCGGGAGGGATGGTAGTTCTTAGTGAAATGGCTACATGATAAAAGGAACGCCCACGAATAAAACTATTCTGTGAGGTTGACAATACGCGTATTTCCAACCTTTTATTATTTGCCTTTTTCAGTTGAAATGTAGGTGTTCCCGTAAATAAATATTGATGAACACTATCTACGATTGTGCTTGCTTTTATGGTGACGTCTGGCTTCTATTTTGAAAAATAAGTAGGGAAAATTCACTAGAGTACATTTTCCCCTTTGGGATTTTTCAGGGAGGAAAATTACACTCGAAAAAAATTAAGGGGGATTCCTGGACACGTTTTTAATGGAAGGCAACTTTTTGCCCTAAGGGGGGATTTTTCATGGTGCCTGCCTGAATCACCATTAACATCTTAGTAATTCCGTGTTGAAATAAAAGCAGTTTCAGTTATGTTGAGATCCAAGTTACCTTTTTGGAACAAATGGTAGGAGGTACGTAAGTAAGGTACCTATCAAATTGTATTGTATGAATTGAGAAAATAATTATTTAAAAAATACACACATAGCGTTCAAACTTATAAAACCCCTATTTTTGCGTCAACGGTTAAAAATAATTTCAAACTTTAATTAGCGTTGATTGAACACAATACAATCAAACAACAAGCACGGATTCTGAATCTTTCAGTTGTATTCGCATCACTCGACTCGCTCGCGAATTATCAAACTGCGTAATCGGAAACAAAGCCGTTCGTGGCTCGGGTAAGAAAACAAACGACACACGATAATCGATACCAAGGAAATTCGATTTAATGGAGTTTTTTTTCACGTTATTATCTTTTATGGAAAGCGGAAGTTTTATGGGTTTCTGCTGAGAATTCTAAGTTGTAATTTTGTATTCGAACATGGCTTATGGTCTTATTAGTTCTTTGTTAAGGTATCAATATTGATATTAGAGCTAAATTTGTTTGAGACATTATTAGCTGTACTCGATGTACTAAATTATTGTTAGAGGTGGAATGTATAAACAATGATGTAAAGGAGAAAAGATGGAATGCTAGCATGACAGTCGACATTAAAACTTAGAGGAAGAAAACGTGTTGCACAGACCTCATGCAACTCCTTAAAGCCAGAAAAGCGATGAGCAATGAAGCTCGAAGAGTCCTGGGGAAACGGTTCAACGGTTTTGAATCCCGCAAGCAATTTAATCAGAAAAGGACAGCGGAGGAGTAAGAAAAATTTTACCTCCACATCAAGCAGGAATATGGATAAGATGATGATGGCTCAACGCAATAAATGCATTTTATCTACCCGAAGGTAGAGAAAATGCACTTATAACTATTGCCACTAAAATGTACCGATCTGTGGACTTGGCTATTAAAAATTTAAATTAGACACATATTAAAAACCGATCACACTGGATGCGTTGTCACACTGGATGCGTTCTGCGGCCTGCGGTCAGGTCAAAATGAACGCAGTCCGCATCTTGTATGAACAACATTGTCGGTATCAATATATTTTGTATAGAATGCGATCTGACCGTGCGAGCACAACCAAAGAACGCATGTTGGGCCGTCGGGGCGGCGGGGAGGAAAGGACGCGTACGGACCGGTGGGCTGCGGGCAACGGCCGCAGATGGCCGCTGTTTGGCCTGCCCGCATCGCCCGGACCGCTGACCGGTTGCCCTGCCCGGATTGCTGACCCCGACCGACAGCGTTGTTCATACATGATGCGGGCTGCGTTCACTTTGACCTGACCGCAGGCCGCAGAACGCATCCAGTGTGACAAATCCTTTAGTAACGGAATCCATCGATAGATAGATTATGAGAAATTGCCTTTAATATCTCCTGCGGTTTTTTTAATTTTTTATTATTATTTACATTAGCTTTATTTTAGCATATCTGAGCATATATTATCGCGTCCTTAATTAATATGTCCTTCGTCTTACCTAACACTCACTTACTGTGTATCTTGATACTCGTCGTCGTGTATGTATTAATACTCGTATACATCCTCAATGTAGGTTGATTCCATATAAATAAGTCTAAGGCCTGGATAAAATGGAAGAAGTACCAAAATTTGTCAGATTATGAACAATTCTCGATTTACAGGTCCCGGTTCCACATCGAGTGCCATAATTGTTACGCCAGGTATATCAATACTGTTGAGGAAAGTATAAAAATCAACGTTAAATATTTCTGGAAATTTGTGTCGAATCGTAAATCGTTTAAAGGTATTCCCTCAACAGTGCGTTTTAATAGTCATTCTTCAAGCAACCCTAATGAAATATGCAATTTTTTCTCCGATTTTTTCAAATCTGTCTATGAACCTTCCTCTTTGCCTAATGATTGTAACACAAATGCAGGCTGTTCACAGGAATGTACTGTTGTAAATAATATTCAGTTCACACCGCAGCAGGTATTAAAGCAACTTGAATCCCTTGACATTTCAAAAGGCCCGGGTCCCGATGCACTTCCTGTCATATTTATCAGAAATACTTGTAAACATATATGCGTCCCCCTTCATATTATTTTTAACCGATCTCTATCAGAAGGAATATTCCCTGATGTTTGGAAGCAAGCCCATATAACACCAGTGCACAAATCAGGCCCTGTAGATGACGTCATAAACTATCGCCCAATATCTATATTGTCGGCCTTGTCGAAGGTTTTTGAGAGACTTGTTCATAATAAACTCTATCCAATACTTCATAATACTATTACTCCACAACAGCATGGTTTCGTTTAAAAGGAGATCTACTATAACAAACCTGCTAGTATACTCGGATTATTTATTTAATAATATGGATGCTGGTATTCAAGTAGATTCGGTTTACACTGATTTTCAGAAGGCCTTCGATAAGGTCGACCATAGGCTGTTGCTAAGTAAAATTGCATTTAATGGTATACGTGGGAACTTGTTGAGATGGTTTTCTTCGTATGTTTTCAAAAGAACGCAGCGTGTAGTGATTAACGGTTATCAATCAGCTAGTATAGTTGTGACATCAGGTGTTCCACAAGGATCGATTTTGGGACCCCTTCTTTTTATATTATTCATAAATGACATAGGTACATGTTTTAAAAATTCGAAATTCCTTTTATATGCAGACGATTTAAAAATATTTAGGCCTATTAGAAACACTAATGATTGTGCTGCTTTGCAACAGGATTTGGATAGGTTATCTGAATATTGCGCGTGTAATAAACTTAAACTTAGCGTTCCCAAGTGTTGTTGCATAAGTATCACTAAGAATAAAGCCGTTTTCGAGTACCGCTACTGCCTGAATGAAGACACTTTAAATAGAGTTGGCACAGTACGTGACTTGGGGGTAGTTATTGACGCTAAACTTCATCTAGATACCCATATCAATACGATTGTTAACAAAGCTTGGCGTATGTACGGTTTTGTTATGAGGTCAGCCATTAGATTCGTGCGCCCCCAGTCTTATTTACATCTATACAAATCTTTAATTAGGTCTCAATTGGAGTATGCAGTTGCGGTGTGGAACCCTCTCTACATTAAATATTCTGATAGTTTAGAAAAAGTTCAAAAGAAATTCTTAAGATCCATGAATTACAGGTGCTTCCACTCTTTCGCGTCTTACACCGACTTACTGAGGAAATACAATCTTCTAAGCCTTACTGGTCGCCGAATATTTTTGGAGTCAATGCTCCTGTTCGATCTCTGCAATAATAAATATGACTGTTCTGATATCTGTTCCAGGATTTCTTATTTAGTTCCTAGAAGTGCGCATATCCGTGCAGCACGTAAGCAACCATTGTTTGCAGTAAAAGCTTGTCGAACAAATGCTGGTATACGTGCACCGTTGCGACGTCTTGCCGACAATTATAATAAGCATTTTCATCATCACGACATTGATCTGTTCTCTTTAACTCACGGACACTTTCGAAGTTCTACCCTCAAGGCAGTCAAAGAAATAGACACCCTAGTTTTAACAACAGTAAATTTGTAAACTGAACTTAGTAAATAGTTCACTTTTGTTTAAAGTTATAATCTTTATGTGTAATGTTATTGTTAAAACGCACGCACTTGAACAAAATATATAACATTTTAGTATTTTAGTTTTATATACCGACAAACTGTCTTTGAAGCGCGTTAATTAATTTTTGTGCCTGTATTCTGTGAATAACGCTGTGGATTACATAATTGTTTTTTTTTCTTTGTTTTAAGTCTCTTTGATTGTATTTCCTATTATGTAATTGTTTGTTGTTCCAAATAAAATAAAAATAAAAAAAATTCCAGTAGTAATACTGTTAACAAGTAAACACGTGGAGTGTATCAGCTGAATGAAGTTAGTCAAGTGGAAAAAGGATAAGGGTATAGTACATCATCTATCTTTTAGTGTTAGACATTTTTATCCTTTCTATATATAAGTCACAAGTATTTTGTATAATCTGCAGTTTACATAGTTTTCGGCAGTTTATATACGCTCGCAAATGTTGTTCTAACCTATTCATTAGAGTCGGATTGATCTGACATTTTGCCTTCGGCATATAACATAACTGCGAGAGTTTACGCCGTATTTAAATGTCGAGGCATTATGTAAATGACAGATTATACAAAATGCCTGCGCAACATATACCTACATAAGTAGTCCGGGTCACTATCAACTAGAATCTAGATCAACAAGCCTGACAAAATTTAAGCGCTGTGGTGATAATCTGATAACGAACGGAAATTTCCACGATACCCATTTACTATGTAGGTATATCCACATGTACTTTTAATTAAGTTTTAATAGCTGCTTTGAAATCGAGCAATGCAGTCGACAGATGTTGTGCAACGTTGTCGCCCCGAGAAAGCGCTTTACAATACGTTTATAATAGCGTATTCATAAAGCTGCTTTAAGCGGCTTACGTGCGTGGTCGTTGGCGCATTGTGCATACGTATTTCTAAAACAATGACATGTTCCCTACTGCCAGGGCTGGATTGACCCCCACAAGGGAAAAGTTGCGCCCCTTTTTGTATTGTTTTTTAATACAAAAAAGTAATTGGGCGATATTTCATTAGGCCACCCAAGTAGCGTCACCGACAAAATGTATAAAGTTGTATTTCACTTGGTGGCGAAACACGGGTTGCGCAACCTAAGTATCTTAATGAAATATGGCCTCTTTTATGTAACCGTAATCTTTCTTCTTTATAACAAAACTTATCCGTAAAGAATAATTAATATGTCAGACATAGGTATTTAAATACATAAAGCCGATTAACTTCGAAGCGCCAGAATTGCGACAGAGATTAATTTATAATAATTGGTGTGATCCTCATCAGCCTATGAGCGTCCACTGCTGGACATATGCCTTACTTAACTTTTTCCAGCGCACGCGGGTCTGTGCCGCCTGCATCCAACGGTTCCCTGCGACCTTAATAAGGCATTGTATTGGTTTATTATACAATTTTAGGACTTATAAATTTAATGATTCTGTGGGGCCCTTTGGACGGCGTCCAGGGCCCTAACAACCCATCCTAGATTCGCCTCTGCCTACTGCACAGCCTGCCCACGCCAGTGCACAGAAAATAGAACCACGAGTACGTAAGCGATAACGAATGGATTTATTGAAAATATGTTTGCTTTTATTTGTAAAGTGTGGGTCTTTTTATTTGCTGTCAAAGGCCGGTTTTGCTTTTTTTAGAACGAATGACAATTTGAATAGAATTTTGTTTTGTAACATTGAAGTCTGGGATTGGATTACACTCGCGTTTTCGGATACTGCGAAGCGTGATATTACATAGCCTGTAACATCCATCAATAAATGGGCTATCTGACACAAAACAATTTTTTCAATTCGCACAAGTGAATTCTAGGATTAACGCGTTCAACTACACAAACAAACAAACTCTCTAGTATTATCTACGTATTTAACACTTCTACACTATACCAGAAATCGCTATACCTATAGAATAAACTAATTAAAAAGAGAAAATTACAGATAGGAAACTAAATTATTCCTGAGTGCTATAAGTTAATTACGAAAGAGGTCGCGTTCCTATTACTAGTTTCTGTCGGCTGTGCGTCCATTACTACAGAAAAGGCTGTTGCTTAATATCTATACGTACTAATATTATAAATGCGACAGTAACTCTGTCTGTCTGTCCATCTCTTCTTCACGCCTAAACCGCTGAACCGATTGGAATGAAATTTGGTACAGATATAGTCTGGGACCCGAGAAAAAACATGGGATAGTTTTCATCCCAGAAATTCCCCGGAAACGGAAGCTGTTATTACATGCGGACGAAGTTGCGGGCAAAAGCTAGTACTACTATGAAGAGGAAAAATTGTATTGTATGTTTGAATTGAATAGACTCCGTAACTACCTAACTGATTTGGAAAACACATTTAAATTCATTCAAGGTTTCCAGTTACTGTTTAAATTTTCAGTAAAACTACAAACGGTATTACCGAAAATTAATGAATTTCTTCGGTGGTAATTGGAAGGCTAATTAAAAGGTTGAAGTGAGAGTGCTGATGAGATTAACTGGAACAATTTGCTGATTGATTCAATTTTAACGTAATTATTATGTCATTAATGAATATGTTTTATTGTTATTTTGTTGTTGTTGTTGCATACTTAACATAAATTATTATTAATATAAAAAAGTAAATTGACTAAATATTAAAGAAGCTAGCTTCTTGTGAAGTTGAACAGGTAAAACAGCATACCGTGTATTTTTGGTTTTAACTTTTAAAGAGTAAGCGTCTTACTAATAATCGCTGCATAAAGTTATGACAGGTTTATACGTCAAAAAAATTATGGTTACACAGGTTTTATTCATTGCATTACATAAAGTTATTATACAGTGATTATTAGTAAGGGCATGAGTGTGGACTTTCTTGCCTATTCTTTAGAGCTGCCCCCTTACCATAACGTTTAAAGTAAGATTGTTTTATTCCTGTTCCGCTGTCTCTTGTACACACAAGTGACAGCGTTAGATACGTTGTCTAGCGCCGTCTCTTTCCCACTGAAAGTAATATCGAAGTAATACTGCTATAAGGCCTTGTGGTGGGCCCCCTAAAATGGCGACTAGATTCAACTATGTTAGTTGACTGTCTAATTTGATAAATGATAGGCAACGCGTGGAGATATCGCGTTGAAATTAAAACTATACACTCAACTCTGCGGTCCTTCGAAGCTTAGAAACAACTAAACTTTTAAGTTAAGGAAAACGAAATATAAAATAGTGTATTTCGACACTCTGAAGTCAATTAAAATTTATTTTTGAGTACTTTTGAGTACGATTTCTATCCCGACAACTTTGTGCGGAATCCCTCAGTGGGCGACGCCGACTGGCTCTAGGCCGTTTTTTTTTGTACAAATATTAAACAAAGAAATAAGGCAATAAATACATAGATATGTAACACACTACACCATAGGGATGTCGACTACATAAAAAAAGGCATTCTGTTTAGTCGGTTCCTAAGATCGACCAAAAATACTGGGCGCATATTTTCGCTTGATCAAATCAATAAAAAAAATACAAAGACAAAAAGCGTCAAAGTTTCGACTGTTGTGACGTCACTGTGGTTGTGATGTCACAGTAAAAATTGTACCTAGGTGTGACCTTACGTTAAACTTCAATAGGTACATTATTTCGTTGTCAAGATATAAAGATCAAGAAAAGTGTCGATGTTTTTTTATTATCTAACTGACGGACTAATTCGTTTTTACTAGTCATGTCATCAATGGCTACCCATTGATGACATGACTAGTAAAAAACTGGCTAGCTAGATGAATCATAGCCTAGGGGTGGTCGTAAATATAGCAGCCGCCGCACTGCGGTCTGTTTGGGGTATACAACCTTTTTGTTTTACTGGCTAGTGTGTTCACGTTTTTCATTAGTCTGTTCTAGGTTTTGTTGTATTACTGTGGAAGCCCATAGAGAAATAAAAACTCTACAGGCTTTCTAAACTATCAATAAACTATGCCCAAGACTATTAAGGCTCGACCACATGAAGGCGTGATTATCGGTTTATAATATCGGATGCGTTGTTGCGATAATACGCCCCGGTCCGTCAGCCGATAATTACCGCGTCTGTGTGTTAGAGTCTTTATACAAGTAGTATATTATTAAAGTCTGATTTACAATAAAAAATAATGTCATTTTTTGTTTTATTTTGGCTGTAGTCAACATTTCCTGTCTGACTACCTCTGAGACGACTGCCGAAACAAACTTATAGAACATTGTCTGTTTTCAAGTCCTCCATTAAAAATAATCGAAATTCAAAGTCTTAAATTTTAAAGACGACATGCTTCAGCAACAAAGAATATGAAATTTCTCCTAATCAAAGTTTCGTAACTTTTAAAATTAAATGAAATCTTTATTAACAGTTTACGATCTTTCATTATCTACAAACCACATTATACAATTTTACTTTCCTACCATAGATAATTAAAAACATTTAATGACTTCTTTTTTTGCTGTGGAATTATCACGCAATGAGGTCGTGGTCGCGAACGCTTCGTAATTTGAATTCAAAATTGGATCTCTCATTCGCTTTTTAAAGGGCGCCAGCTTTACAAAGGTTTGCATGCAGCGAGAGGAATTGTTTTTTTTATATAATAATTTTGACAAAAGGATGCTACCTATTTTGATAGTAATAACACAGATTAATAAATAGTTACTGTAATAATTTGTTTAATTATCCCCAAATTATATATGGACTTTTTTTAAACAACTTTTTTTGTAAAGTTAGCAATAGCAAACACACTTTTATTAAAGACAATTTGTATAGAATATTTCATAGCCTTAGCTTTAAAATTCCGATTTATTTACAATTTACTGCATACCTGAATTATTTGTTGTTTTGAAATCAATAAATAGTTAGTCAATTGAGTTTTGAGAGTTGAATGACATCGAATGGTGATATTGCCATAAAAAAACTATGAAATAAACGCGTTTTGACAGCTCATAAAAAGTACATTAATTGATGACGTTGTAAAATAGCATTTCGCCATAAATAACTCCGGTGCTCCATAGATATTACATTTTATCGAATTGTGCGAGCAAAGGTTTTTTATTAATTCAGTATTGTGTTTTTTAAATTAATTCAGTCCATTTTAGTTTTTTGTAGCAGTTATTTACGTCCATTAACTGAGTCACAGGTCACAGTTAATAAATTTACATTATAGTGCCCATAGCGAGTGAGCTATTTATTAAAAAAAAAGAAAGATGGCTTACAAATGCAAAAAAAACAAGTTTCGTTCGAAATATACGCGACATTTCCAATGCTAGGATGCTATACAATCCCAAGGTTCTTCAACGAACCGTCGTTCCAAGGACCCTCAATGGAATGCGCCATTCTGAAACGCAGATACCAATCTAAGTAAAAAAACGAATATTTGATCCGTATCTCGAATATTCTCTCAATATTGCAGTTGAACTTAACTATTCGATTGTATGTCAACGTCATTTTGTATTATATGAAATCTCTATTGTTTTACCGCGGGCTAAGCAAGTGTAATAACTGCGGTGCGGTGCGGTAACTGTCATCCCATATTTTCAGGGTTGGAATTTCCAAAAATCCTCTCTTGGTGGATACTACCTCTTTACAAAGACCATATTGACCATGTATATTTATTTAATGCTTTGGAAAACTTACAGCTTAAACACTTACAGTAACATAGAAACTATAATCTCTAATAAGCCAATTACAAGTCTTCACGCAACAGTAACACATTAACATTGTAAAATTAGTTAAAAACATTGTAAAATTGAAAAATGGTGGAAAAAAAACATTGTAAAATTTGAAAAAAATAAAATAAATATTATATATATATGTCACCGGAAAATAACAAGATCCGTAAGTTTATCAATCTACTAGGAAGTTTATAAACTTCCGTAGGATTCTAAACGGGAGATAAATTGTAATATTTTACGTCCACATTTTCGTAAATTTATCAATTTCCGACGTCATACGGTAAATTTATAAACTAACGGATATCTATTCGTAAGATTTTAAATGGTTCGACCAATCACAGAAACTCTTTTAAATATACGCATCTTTGAAATACGTAAAATAACACACTGCTCTCTGATTGGTCAATGTTCATAGTGGCAACGCTTGTGTCCAAACACTTTGGTATAATCAGACTTGACAAACTATAAATTGTCTATAAACTGTATGTTGTGTGATGTAGTGAGTTGAGTTTTCTTTGAGTTGCAACACAGTTCAACATTTAAAACTAATAAAAACGCACAAGCAAACTGGTTTATTTATGTTCCGTGGCGAACAATGGCGGCCGCGAAGAAGGAGAAGTGACACGTGACAGTAACCAATCAGATCGCGCGTAGCGTTTGGTTACTGCTTACTTATTATTTTACGAGTGAGTTCAGTAAGTTTATCAATTTACGAAAATGTGGACGTAAAATATTACTATTTATCTCCCGTTTAGAATCCTACGGAAGTTTATAAACTTCCTAGTAGATTGATAAACTTACGGATCTTGTTATTTTCCGGTGACATATATATATATATATATATATTATTCAATATATATAAAATAATATATATTATTGTTTTACTAATAATAAGAATTTCAAATAGCGTGTTTTTGTACTTTGTGTCTTACAGGCCAAATAACATTACACTGTCTTCTACTAGCAGAAACATAACGCGCGTTATGTTAATACCTAACATAACGCGCGTGAAAACGTCAAGAACAGTTTAAAAATTAATTAGATTTATTTCTTATTAAACCTTCTAACGCACATGATTCGAGACACAAAAGAAAGACAATAGCAGCATGACAACCGGCTGTCGCTTGGTCGACGAAAGGTAATTTTTTAATTATGTTTTATTAGGTTGGTATTTTTATTTCCTACTGCGGCTAACGCATAGTGACTTCTATTGGTGGCCATGCAATCGATACCATTTATTGGCTATTAAGTTGGCGTGTTTGGTCAAATATTTGCGTCTTCGATGCAACGCAAAATGAACCATACTGGAATAAATCTAGAGTATTGGATTGCCAAACGCGACCATTTTGCCAAATACAGCAATTGATTATTGTATGGCCATTAGTGGTTTTCTGTGCTGCAGTGCTTTAGGCGTGTAATTAATTAAATTTCCAAATTAAATTAGATTAAATTAAATTAAATTAGATTTGATGGGAATCAAATATAATCTGCGCGATTTCAAATTTGTTATCTATCGATTACTAATCTGTATCTATAATAAAGTCTAGATTTTGGTCCCATTAAGTTCTTCAAATACATTTACCTCGACGAAGAAATCATTCCTTCACAACCTAGTTACTGGGTAACACGAATATTAATTTAGAACAGCTATACCTTTATCAATATTTTCTTACTATAAGATCATTTGAAATAAATTTATTTTTATAAATTACAAATTAAAGTTGGTAATTCAAATATTAGAAAAGTGAAGCCATGGATCAGAGCGAATGTAACGTAAAAAATATTACAACAAGTGATTGCTTGGTATAAGCCGCATGACGTCATGCATTACACTAAGCACGCCAAAATGACGGGCGTTTAAACCTTCAAACACACGTGATTCGAGACACAATAGAAATACAATAGCAGCGAGACAGCCGGCTGTCGCTTAGTCGTTGAAAGGTGAGAGCATTATTTAGTTGTCCGATCATTTAACGATGTTCGTTTCGATAAAACGCTACGCTACGCGTAATACCAATATACACCATGTATTGATATTAACGTTTTAGCAAAACGAATGAATATGCAAAACAAAATACATCTTTTATTAAAAAAACGCCACAAAAAACAAATATTAGATTTTACAGAAAGCGTTACCTGTAAAATTATATCTAAAGCTTTTCCTAAAAAGAGCGCGAAAGCCGAGCGGCCATGTTGGATATTTCCCTTGTTGACAGATACCGAACGTGATTCCTCGTCTTATAAAAGTCAAAGATAGTAAACGGGTCTTGAATTTTAAAGTGGATTCTTGTTATATAGAAAAGAATCGGGGTTTTTATGGTAAAAAAAAAATAAGATATAACAATAACTCGACTAAAACGTATGTAAATGATAAATTATACTTTCTAAGATTTTTTAAAACACGAAAGACCTCTGTTGTTATGGGTTGTCATAAGTCACGAAGTCTGACAATTTAACACCAGTAACTGAGTTATGGAGGTAAACATTCATCTGGATCTGGTGTTTTTTTTAAATATTATTTAATCACAAAATGAATTGTTGCTTCAAAAAAATGACGTTTTTTTATTGTCTAAAGTCCGAGGAGCATTTTCTATAATGAATTTCTAGCATGAATATAGATAATATTTTAAATATAAATGAGGATTATTAGAGGTCCATTTAAAATTATCATGTGAAGAAAATTTAAAGTTAAGAATCCTACTGCAGGGCAAAGGCCTCTTCTCATGCAGAGAAGAAACGAGCATTGATCACAACGCTTGCTTAATACGGGCTGGAGATTTCGAACTTATATTAATTACAAGTCCAGGTTTCCACACGATGTCTTCCTTCACCGATGTCTGTGATGTCTAAAATAAACTTGAGAAAGTACAAATGAATTGAAAAAGTCACATCGGTACTTGCCCTGTTTCCACAACCTCTTACAAGAGAGGCAGGCGCCTTAACGACTAGGCCATCACGACATTCTCACTTTTAAGATATTATCGATTAATAAAATTACTTACAATATTTTATACAAAACAAGTGCATAACGCTTTATTAAATGTTAGTGGGTTCATTCTCGTTATCTCTCGTTTTCTAAAAAAGTCTATAAAAGTCTTGTCAACCCTGTCGCGCAATTTTGTCAACATTTCGCGCTAAAATGAGGCATTATGGTGCTGAGTTCGCTTTATGTCGCTTTAAAAATGTCGTCGACTGCGCTAGATCCTCTGTGGTGCAAGTTTATTTTGTCTGTTGCTCTCTAACCATTGTTGTTTATAATCTGTGCTTTTAAAACAATTCTTTGATATACAAGTTGAGCGAGACACTGCAAAATGTTTGTCTTTTTTATGATTGCAGTGGTGCATTGTATTTACCTCGGTGTTTCAACTGGAAAAAATACAACTAGAAAGGAAGCGGTTTCAAAGAAAGTGCTTTGATGTTTTTTCTGGGTTTAATGTTGAATAAAAATTCTTACTTATATTATAAACGCAAAAGTTTGTATGTATGAATTTTTGTTACTTTATGACGCCAATACTATTAAATTGGGTTTTGATAAAACTTCTAATAATTTCGCATTTATATATAGACTACATAACATTAACGGGTGCGGAGTAGTTATTAAAGACATAACGGCCACAAGCGGGTGAAACCGGAGGGACAGCTAGTTTAAAATAAAAAGTGAACTAGTATGACAAAGAGCCATGGGCATTATGGACAATATTACCTATATGAAACCTTTCCTGCCCGTGTATACTAATTAGAAGATTTTTATATGAAAGACCAAATAAGTCTTTAAATATTATTACTATGTCATTTCTTGAGGTTCAAACTAACTCCACATTTTTTTATTAAAATCGGTTCTGTGCTATGTTTTCCTTCTCCGAATCAGTAACTAAAAGCAGATAATTGTCCATCATTACTCGATGCTTAATAATGTGGACACCCAATCGAGTCCCAATTTTGTTAACCCAGAATTTTGAAAATCGGATCATCAACGATCAGCTCTAATAAGAGACCACAGGCTGATCACTTAGGAAGAAAATTAATTAATACCAACAAACTTCATCAAGACGGTATTATATACACAAGCATTGATCTCAACGAACAAAAATAGGTCACGCGCCGTAGAATTTATCGCAAACGTTCTGAACAATACGATTCTTTGTTAGCGTTCACAAATGAGAAAATAAACTAATGAACGCCTCTCAACGTCACTCCCTTCGCATTGTTGTTTTGAGTCCCCTTTTCACTTTTGGACAAAACACTCTCGCTTGGAAACAATTGAATGTTCCTGTCTAATGAGTGAATGTTGTTTCGAAGCGAAGTACCTGAAAATTTTCATTTAGGTATTTTAATCTGCAATAATTTATTAAAGCTTTAGTTTTTCTTCTGTTTTATCGCACTTATCTCTGGAAGTTCTGTGGCGACATTTATCGCCGAACATATGAACAACAAGTGACAATTCTGCGTCGCGATATAAGAGTTATCGGCTACATTAACACATATACGAAAACCCCGACTAGAACCGTCGGGCAGTAGCCCACAAGACACAACACCCGTCTGGTCGGAGGATCTTCCCTTTTTAATGGAGAATGAGGGACTTTACACCCTGTTCCTCATGCCTCCAAATTTCTATTAATAGGTTATTTCTTCCATGTAATATTAAATGGTAAGCTGACTGATTGATTGACTGACTGTTGATATATCAACGCACAGCCCAAACCGCTTGTCCTAGAGACATGAAACTTGCCGGGTGTGTTCTTTGTAAAGAGTAGGTAACCACTAAGAAAGGATTTTTGGAAAATCCAGCCCTAAAGGGATAAAAAAGGGTGTGGAAGTATCTACATTCAGGCGGGCGAAAGCTCTAGTAGTACATTTGTTTCTTTACTGATTACTAGCTTCCCCTGCGGTTTCACCCGCATTTTTCGTTACTGCTCCGCTCCCGTGGGTCGTAGCATGATGGTATATAGCCTATAGCATTCCTCGATAATTTTTAAACTTCAAATCGGACCAGTAGTTCCAGAGATTACCCCCTACATACAAACTTACAAAATATTAGTATAGAAGTATAGATTTAGTTCTGACCTTGACGAAATCTTTGATGAATAATTCTGTTGAAGCTTCACATTCGGTTAACTAAGAGCCGATATCGGTAATGACGCCCAAGAGATTAATCAGTGTTAGTATAATTAATCTATTTGTAGAGCTGATTGCATCAATCATTCATCAATAATAATACAATCCATTAGATAATACGGTCCTAATTACACTACCATTTCTTTGACTTCGCGATGATAAATGAGCGCCTAAATGCTCTCTTGCCTGTTCTATTTTAAAGATGGATATAGAAGCTTCATCTTATAGGAATATCATTTGGTAAAGAACTACAGACGGTCAGCAGAACTCCTTAACAATTGATTTCACTAATTTCACACTGCCTCATAAGATACAGGATTTTCCTAGTTTAGGAGGCAGGGCTCAAATTTTGTATTGTCTATCTATATCAATGCTTTTGTAACCATAATTTGTATCAAATGTTTTTTATCTAATAAACTATTATTATTTTTTCGGACCGCTTAACGTAGTTATTATTGGTTTGAAAGGGCTCCTAAAGTCCTAAGTTCTTTCGAAGATTGAACGAACAGCACACTGATTGTTTTATGGTTAGTAGACCGCAATACGGTATTTGACACTATTAACCGATAAATCTAAGACATATTTTTTATAAAACCTATCTTTTTATTAGTCTTAAGCATCGGATTTGTTTTTAATTTACTGTAAAATTGGATTTTTAATTGCTTTAAAATCAATAAATAGTTAGTCAATAGGGTTGCTAGCTTGTGACGTCACAAGCTGGTATTGGCATACAAAGTCTATTGGAGAATTGCGTTTTGACAGCTCATAAAAAGTACGTTAATTGATGATGGTGTCAAATACCGGATTGAAAAATATTAATGGTTATCCTATCTTTGGTCAACTGATCGAGAACAGAACCAACACAAACCAACTCCTCGAGGTACATGGCCATCACTATCGCGCGAATTAAAAACCATTGCTAGCTACGTTGTATACTTGAAAAGCAGAGATTTTTAATCAATAATTTCTTGTTCAATGAGAAGTTACAGTAAAAATAATTCAAATGTAAAAATAGTTAAAGTTAACAAAAAATATTTGAATCTCATTTTTTTCACATGCATGTTCATACCCACCCCTATCGTGCGAATAAAAACCCATTTGCTAGCTAAGTTGTATATTTAAAAACCAGACATTTTAAAATTTCTTGCTCAATGAGAAATTACATTAAAAATAATTCAAATGTAATCTATATAAATAAAAATGAATTGATGTTCGTTAGTCTGATTAAAACTCGAGAACGGCTGGGCCGATTGAGCTGATTTTGGGTTTAAAATGTTTGTCGTAGTCCAGGGTAGGTCTAAACGGTGAGAAAATATGAAAAAATTGCGAGAAAGATAGAGTAAAACAACAATTTCATTTTTCAATATAAAAGTTTAAAAGTACCCGCAAATCAAGTGTCAAATTCAAGTGTGACAATTACAACCATAGAGGTTACAACCCGTCAACCTGACACAAGTAATGTTTAATTGTTTTCAAAAGACGCAAAGGAATCATTTTCATCAAATTAAATCCAAATCATGCAGATAATTATAGATGTACCAGTAACTCATGACAAAAAAAAAGTTAAACAAATATTGATTTTTATATGGTATTGTTATCATGTCATATGTCAAGTGACATTACGTTTGTTTGTTTACATATTCTGTCATTTTCAAGAAGTTTTAAGTAAAAAGTGAAAGAATGACTACGAAATCACCGCGGTCACAATCCAGAAGCACTGTTTATAACGTCTACCGATAAATCTGTAAAGAAGAGGGTGTAGCTTACACGCAATTTCGATTTTAGACCGTGTGCCTCGCCAAGGTTGATACTTTGTTTCATATCCATATGGGATTAACATTTGTATAATATTAGGTACGTAACATACAACTTTGGCCTATTACAGGGGTGTGTAATAGTGCTACACGACGAATTATTGTAGAAGGCAGATGAAGAAGTCAGTAGCCTTGGTGTCAGATTCACATGAGCCGCCTAAAGACGTTTAACTTGCCTTATGTGACGATCACTACCATAGTCATAATCTTGACAAAGTACAGAATCATTTTTTTTAACGGGCAATAAGGTTGAATTAAAGTTTGCAATGCCCCAACCAAACTGGGATACTAATCACAAAGCGAAATACCTACCATTTCTTTCATCTTTGTTGTGTAAATAAAGTACTTATATTATAATGATTGACTTTGTTCCCATTCCCGGGGGATTTCCGGGATGAACACCTATGTTCTTTCTCGGGTCCCAGGCTATATTTGTACCAAATTTTATTCAAATCGGTTCAGTGGCTTAGGCGTGAAGAAGAGACAGACAGACAGAGTTATTATCGCATTTATAATTTTAGAATGGATTAACCAGATATACAGTCGTGGTCAACTAATTAGGGACAACATGATATACTATGAGTAACATTAAATTCTGCTTCCCATAAGTTAAGTTTTCCCGAGTCTTTGGCAGTTTAGTTACTATTAATATAAAACTAAACAAATATCTTAACAAATAGGCATAGTCATTAAAGGAATGGACTATACGTAAAATAAATATCGATCAAAATTCAACTTAACTTCTTCTTCATTCTATTCGTACCCTGGACAACTAATTAGGGACACTTAGAAAACATTAAAAATAATTATTACAGAAAGCAAAAAAGGAAAAAATATGTTTATTTATTATTCAATTAGGCTTAATGCGTCGTACTGTAATACAATTCAATATCCAGAGTGATTGCTAAGGATTGCCTTAACCATGTAACAAAGGTATGGAATCGACGCAATCTAAATGTCACATTGTTCTTTAGTGATACTGTTTCAGCCTTCTTCAAAGTTACTACTGTTGATTTTTAATAGCCAGTTTATTTACACCATTTTTTAAACCTACTATTCTTTCATAACGTACCACAAAATGTTTCCAAACATTAAGGTCTGGGCTCTAGGCCGGCCAATTTATAACCGATACCTACTCATCAGTGAGAAATGTTCTAACAGACAGTGCAGTATGTTTTGGGGTAGTTATCGTGTGTTCTTCAACATAAAGTAGTGTGATTGCTTGTAGTATTTCTCTCTATTCAATTGAATCTATTGTACCTTCCTTTTGCTCTAAAGGTCCCATACAATTTCCAGAAAACCAACGCCATAGTTTTATGTTCTCTCCTCAAGTTTAACTTGTTTATTGGAGTATTTTAGGGACTTTTTTGCTTTTTAAGGCGCTATTAACACTGCCTGCCTTCTGATGAAACAAAATGTACCTTCGTTTAGTCCAAAATTAAAACATTTTTTTATTGAAAGTCAGTCCCAATATCGGTGCCTTATAACTAAGGCCAACCGTGGCGAGTCTGTGATTTTTTCAACACTGGAACTTTTCGTACGACCATGCCAAACAGTTTAGCTTCAACAACTTGACGTCGAAAGGTTGTTGTAGATTACTCCACCGCCATGTTCTAGTTCAAATATCAACACTATTCAGAGCTCTAATCAATAAAAAGCCCATAAGTGGGTCTTTTATCGCCGCTATCACTGTTTTACGATTTTTTTGCACAATAGTTTTTGTTGGTATTTCCTTTCTGATTGCACGTTTAGTAGGTTTATAGATTCAAAAGTATAATTTCAAAATAAAGATTATAATTGTCCTGTTTTGAAAATCATTATAATTTAGCAATTTCAATGTTTTAATCATTTACGATATGGCTATTTACTATAATAAACAATAATTATTATTTTCCGCATTGTTGTATCAGAACTTTTATTTCGCCCCATGTTTAATAAAATATTATAATAATATTTCAACTAATTCAAAGTCAACGTAAAGACTCTAATCTTAATAATTAAAAAAAAAATTACATCCCATCAGATTTTATAAAAATGGGAATATAACACACTACTTTTGTTTTTGTCCCTAATTAGATGGCCAGCCAAAACACGCTGCGATTTGGTTGCAAGAGATTTGTTTTTAAAGGAGAATGTTCAAATCTAGCATCGCTTTAAAATAAGAGGGAATAGCCACAAAAATGTACTCATAAATCATAACATAATATTTTAACTTTCCTAAAATAACTTCATGGAAATCTTTTTAGGGGTTAATATTTTATATTTAATTAGTTATTTATTCGACTTTGTTGCATTCTTCCTTTAATGACGTACTTAAGTAAAAGCGGTGTTGCCAATTTCATAAACTTTCCCATAATCAGTCTTAACTGATAGTATTACATATTTTATTTTTAAGAGCACACGTTGATGTCTCAAAAATAATTACGAATATAACATTCATTTGCGTTACCAACAATTTATATTTAATTACCATTTCTAAAATAATGTTATTTTACTAACAAAAAGTATTTAGGTGTTTAAGTTATCACTTATGGTTGATTTTTATCAGCTGTGGGCAGCACTGCCACGGAAATTCAAATGTTAACAGTCAAAATTGACACTTTCAAGTAAAACAAAGCGACGAATATTTTTATTGAAAATTGAGTTTATTTTGCGTTATTAGATAACGAATCATTGCGGTTAGTTCGTGTACAGCAGACTCTTCCGATTTCTGTGCGATCAAGCAATCTTTTTAAAACTTTCGTACGTCGACGTTTTTACGACTTCGGATCGTTTCTCTCTTTAGGCAGTACCGACAATTTTGTTAAAATAAAAATAACACGCTGTGCGGACTGTTCCCCCCCCCCCTTGCTCTGAAACATCCTCTACCCCGTCGCCAACAGGGGGAAGCAACGGATGCAATGGTTACAATTCTACGATACTGGATTAATCCGGCAACGGTTAGTATCTTATTATATTGCATTTACACGTTTTTTTGACGTTAGTGTAGTAGAAAATGAGCGCATTATTGTTATATTATGAACAATATTATACGTTATTATGGATAATACCAAAGATGGTCCAAGTCAATAGCACTATTTGTATTTTGTTGTACAGCTAACTGTAACAGCAGATAACGAAAAAAACTATTTGAAAATCCTATTAGAATCATTTTCGGTTTCCACGCGGACGAATTTCCTATTAAACTAATGCTAAGATCAATCAACAATATGTAATAATATTTATTATATTTATTTTCAGATGTCAGAAGAACATCCTCTTCTCTCAGGAATGTTATATTATACTCGAATGAGCATCTCTAAACTCTTGAAGTGTAATGTGTGTTGAACGAGCTTATGGACATCAACAGCTAAAACATACAGAGTATTTAGAATAACCGACCAACTCTGACAATTCAGTTGTGCTTGTAAATAATCTAAGTGAAATAAATGCCATTGACTTTTGAATATTTTTATTTCCACACAAACACATTAATATTTCAAATGTTTAATTACACGCATTGCAATGATGACTAAAATAAGATTTTGTCTGTTTACAATAATAAATTAGTTTCAAATGGTTTTTACAAAAAGAACCCTTATAGTTTCGTCATGTCCGCCCGTCCTCGTCTTACCACCTTAAACCTAACCCTTTGTGACCAAGCGATAGCCGGCTGTCGCCCTGCTATTGTCTTTATTGTGTCTCGAATCATGTAAACATCATTTTAAAAATAAATTATAACAATTAAAAAGGGGATAGAAAACCCTATTCTATGCGGGGCCTGTTTATTTTCTACTCTTTATGCCTATAAGCCACTTAGATTTAGTATGACCTAATTACCATTTACTTGGGAACTTTCCTTGGTTTGTTTAAAACAATTCCGTTTTGTTTTATGACAATAGAAATCATAATATTGTTGTAATTTGTACTTTTTTGGTAGAAGTTATGGTACATAACTAACCTAAAAACTTGCACATATAAATCAAAATTCAACAAAAACCCCTAAAAATATGTAGATAATTTTTATTTCCTTGGAAAGTACGACCTCTCCCCTCTTTTATATTCAATTTACACTAAGATTACATTATTTTTTATGCGCAACGGCGTCCTATAGTATGGTGGTCAATGTCCTTTGCTATTACAAAATATTATCAACTTCGAAGCAATGCTCACAATTTTCAAGTATTTTTAGTATTAATTAGTATTTCATAAAATTAAACTAAATTATTTAGGGGTGCTAATTAAATTGGCTTCTTTTTAATATCATTATTCGCCCCCAAAAATGTATGTTGCCTTCTAAATTACTAAGTCAGCCACAATTAACGAGCATCTAAATAATGCTATCTTAGCCACATAGTTATCTTCTATGTAAACCACTCTAAATACAACTCAGCATAATGATTATTTTTTAGCATCAAAATTTGTAGCATGCATTCTAACAGTAAACTTCTAAAATACTAATAAATTACATCAAAAAATATATTAATTTAGCTTCTAACTTTTTAACTCAGTACGTTTAAAATGTAACTCATCCCATATTAATTGATCGTCAAAATTTTGCTAAAAATGACATCAAATAGTCGGTATATTGGCCACTAATAATATCAGAAGCTATTGAGGACAGACAAAATAAAAGACTATTTTTGAAAATGAATCGAATGGCGCTCTCTGATTGGTGCAAATGGCTGGTCGCTGTCGTCTCGCGTACTCGCGCCAAATAATGCAGTGGCTATTTTCACGATAAAAGAATATGATATATTATTTTAGGTTCCCTATCCATTTGCATAAAATTTTAAGACCTAATATAACTTAGCATAATGTTGTTTGGCATAATTATATTTTCGCATAACATAATTACGCATAACCGCTCATGCATAATTTTTGTAGGCAAAATATCTCTGACCATAATAATGATTAGGCATAATTATTTTAAAGCATAAACTTATTAAGCATAAACTTCTAAAGCATAACTTTTTTAAGCATAATATCCTAAAGCATAAATTTTAAGCATAAATCACGCATAAAATATTAAAACATATTTTTATAGGTATATCAACGAAAAAATTATTAAAACCTAGAGTATTAGACACTATACACGCATGCAAGCAAGCATGTAGCATGCAAGCAAGCATGCAGCATGCAAGCAAGCATGCAACATGCAGCAGGCAGGGTTTCTGTGACGGCTCCGGCGCTGCGGGCCTCCGGCGGCCCCACGCGTGCTAATCGTCGCAGACGGCTTTCGTTCACCACCGCAGCTTCGGCTTGTTGGCCGGCTTCGCCGGCCAGCCCCAGCCACGGCGGCTCGCTCGCAGCCGCCTGCTCCTCAGCCCGCGGGCCGCCCCACCCCTACGCGCCTACGCGATTTTAAATAACTCTCTAGGGGTAGGACAAACAAGACTACGTGGAGTCGGTTTTGCAGCAATTCGGTTCTGTCACTAACTTTTGTTGCACAGCATATTAATTCTTTAACCAACAATATTATTTGATTGTTACAAAAACTATAGCAAATTGGTTTGCTTTACATACTGTCATGTATATTGATAATAAATCATTTTCATGAAAATTGTTTATGTTATTTATATTAATTGTATGCCTAAATATTATTATGCTAATAGTCATGAGGCCTACTAACGTTATGCTAATAGTCTTTAGGCCTCCTAACGTTATGCTAATAGTAATTAGGCCTACTAACGTTATGCGAATCAAATTTATGCCAAAACAAATTAGTCTTTAACATGATTATGCCAACATAAAATATATGCCTAAAAGTATTATGCCGAAGTATTATTATGCCAAAACAAATTGTGCCAAAATCGTTATGCCGAAGTATATTAGGACAAAGAACATTATGCGAAAAGAAGGGACCCCATTATTATACATGCTAAGTTATAATAAATGATGCTTTCTGTAGACGCATGAATTATATTTTTTTGATGATCTTTACTTGACGCTTTCTATAGAATATTTAGTGGGTGTTGTAAAAAAGACGAATTAGTTTATTAGAGGCTATGTCCTTTTCCCGTTGCTCAGTTATAAAATTAGAAGTTTGATCACGTGTCCAATAAATAATTTTGTGGCTAGACTTATAATTTCCCATTATTTAGTGTATCTGATCTACCATGGACATGAAAATTAAAATACAGCTTAAATTTTTGTTTGTCCCTAATTAGTTGACCACGACTGTATATCTCGATATATCTCACTCTCTTTTAAAAAATATCTTTATTTGGTCACTCATGGCTAGGGGCTAAAATTAGTACCTAAAGCCTTTTTAGCTTTACCCAGAGTAGGCCGCAAGTAGGTCCCAATCATCTCATCAGCTAATAGAAAAATACAACTAATCAAACATCACTGTTAAATAAACTGCACAAATTATCGCCTGTCTTATTCTGATATATTTTATAACCTATATTTCTATAAAGTTTTATCAAAATCTGTTCAGTCGTTTTTGCGTGAAAGAGTAACAAACAAAAATCCAAAAAAAAAATCCTCTTTATAATATTAGTATTGCTATAAACATTATAATCCTTTTCCCCAGTGTTGCTGTCATCATATTTTATTTACCATTTTTGTCATCAGTACACCTATTATAGTTGGTTTTATGTGTAAAAAATATCTAGATTTAAAAAAATTATTTATTAAATAATGGTGCTTTTAATATATTTTTTTTGTTTCTGTATGGCCATCCTGGACATTTTTCCCTACCAGAAAAACCGCACATGATAGTTGTTCAAAAACAAAATTATTATAAGCCCATTCCATAGCATGTCCTTTCAACAATCTTTTCGTCAAAAGTTAAGGGACAATGACAGTATTGCCAGATTACTAAACAACTATTAGGCCGCCCCTAAACACGTCAATCCAGATTGTGATAATGTGGCGAAATCGATACAAATCTTTTATGAAAAAAGGTGATATAGTTTAAATAAAGTTTACATTGATAGGTAAGTGATACGAAGTTCACCGGGTCATCTAGTAATAGCTAAAGTTTACAAAAAAAAAATTGATTATCATTTGTATCACATGAATGTTCCCTATTGCGGGCGTTGACAGGGGTGGTAAATACAACCCCAACCACCCTAAGTACATGACTCGAAGGAGAGCGCCCGCGGGAAATAACTACGTTTCTAAGAAAAGCACACGATGTTTTTTTTTTGGCCCTCAAAAAATATTACGAACTATTTTCCTTGCCTTTAACCTTAAAATAAGGTAAAAGATCATTAAATGTGTAATTAAACTTTATCTTTTTCTATCTTTATAAATAAACTAGCTTTTGCCCGCGGCTTCGCTCGCGTTAAAAAGAGACAAAAAGTAGCCTATGTTAATCTCCATCCCTTCAACTATCTCCACTTAAAAAATCACGTCATTGCGTCGCTCCGTTTTGCCGTGAAAGAAAGACAAATATACAGACAGACAGACACACTTTCCCATTTATAATATTAGTATGGATATGATTAAACATATTTTTTTACTATCTATCTTTATAAAAAAATATTGTTATAATTACTTCTAATGTGTGCTTTGTGGAGAGATATTCCATGGCTACCACTACAATTCTTGAAGTACGTTCAAAGTCCCCACCTTTCTGGAACGAATATTTTTTCCCGTACATATTTGCTCTAACTAATTATTAAATGATATTAACCGCACCATATTTTAATCACTAAAAAAGGGTTTTTAGACATTCCAATTCTTAGCGTCTTACTAATAATCGCTGCATAAAGTTATGACAGGTTTATACGTCAAAAAATGTATGGTTACACAGGCTTTATTCATGACATAACTTTACACAGTGATTATTTATTAGTAAGAGCATAAAGGCGTAAAACATTATACGGGGGCGAAGCCGCGGACTAAAGCTGGTTTGTAAATAATATGTAAGGCAATTAATTTTAAATAATTCGGTAAAGTGTTTTATTTATTGTTTATTCAGCGAGTGCAAATGGCTGCAATTCGTACATTATTTTTGATAAATTCGGCGGCAAATATGGTCGTTATTTAATTGAAAATTATGATGGACCGTAATTTTCGTGCATTTAATATGAGGCTTTGCCGTCGGTGGGTAAGTGCGAACGATAATGTTGATTGAATTTTAATTCATTGTGTGGAAATGTTTATTTTGAGTGGAAAACACAACAAAGCCACATGTCGGTGACACAGCACACCGGCCTGTATACAATAATTATGTGTGTGTGTAACGCAAGATCTACGCGAGGACATACCGCGTTGTCCAGGAACCCCGAAAAGTACTTAATTTTTTTTTCCAACTATGTTAGGGTCAGCTTCCAGCTTAACCAGCTGGATACCAATGTTTTACGTGAAGCGACTGCCTATCAGAACTCCACAACCCAGTCACTGGGCGACACGATACCTCTTGGTTTGACTGGTCAGACTTTCTGGCATCTGACCAACCGCAACGACTGTCAAAGTTCTACGAATGACAACCGGGACCAACTGCTTTACGTGCTTTGCGAGGCACGCGATGTCCAATATAAACTTTAAAAAGTAATGAATTGAAAAAGTCACATCAGTACTTGCCTAAACTAAATAAAGGAAAAACACTCTACGCCAAATTCTAGATAAATTCAGAACATGAACCTCTCAAAGTTACCTACCCAATACTTGGTAAAACTTCTTTGAAAACTTCCATTAACTATGTCCTACACGAACTATTTTAGCTGAACGTGAACGCGACGTCTTAAGCTGTATGTGGACGGTCAACATTTTAATTTTCCTGTAGATGGTCGTACCATCTACAGAAAAATTAAAAGATAAACAGACCCACCAAAAGAACAGTGCCACTTTTTGGAAGGGGTTTCTAGTAATGATGTTTATTACTCATTCTCCTCGCACCGTGTTTGTCAATGCTGAGGGTCGTGGTTTGTTGGGCACGCCGTGATAGCGGTGGTAAGACCCCTCTTTGAGGAGTGGCTGGAGAGGCGCCACGGCGCTCTCACGTTTCGCCTGACACAGGTCCTCACCGGACATGGTCAGTTCGGGAGGTTCCTGTGTCGGATTCAGGCGGAAGCGACGCCTGGGTGTCACCACTGCAGCAACGGTCGCCTGGAGGACACGGTCGAGCACACGGTGGAGGTGTGCCGCGCATGGGCGGACCATAGACGTGTCCTCGTAGAGGCGATCGGCGGCGGTGACCTCTCGCGCCCAGCGCTGGTTCAGGCCATGCTGCGGGGCGAGACGGAATGGGATGCCGTCGCCTCCTTCTGCGAAGCAGTTATGCTAGTGAAGGAAGCGGCGGCGCGCGAGAGGCAACGACGAGCCTCTCGCCCCGGACAAAGACCCAGGCGAAGACGTCGAGAGTCGCAAGACGACTACCGGCCACCGTAGGCGCGGTTCTGCGGATGGCGAGCGATGGGTAGCTCGCCGCCCGGCTAGGACCAGGACCGCGTAGACGGCGCGCTTTGTTCCACGCGCGCCTCAAAGAGAAGGAGTCAGCACAGGAAGGGGCCCAACAGGGCCAACGCCTGCCGGGGTTGCGGAATGTTATGTTTACAACAGTTACCGTGACCCTGGAACATAAAAGGCAATCGAAGGAACATAAGTGGGTTTTAGTCAGTAAGAGTCTGACACACCCTCCCGCCGCACCCAGGACGGGAGCCGTCATTGGATGATTTCCCACTCACCAAAAAAAAAAAAACTTTACATATACTAAATAAGTAAAGTAACAGAATGTGTTTAAGCTTACACACACAGTCATGCACTAAATAAGTTTTACCTATTTGGTGATAAAATAATGATTTAATCTACTTTACTTTATGCAAGAGCGAAAAGATTTGGAATATGGATATTTAAATATTGGTAGCTAGCAATATTCGTAATTTTGCAGTTTTTTGTTGAATTTTTCCCCACACTGATTGATATTCTGATGAACAGGAAAATTTTAGAAGCAGCAGAAGAAATGTTATTAAAAAACCCAGACATACTTTTTTTCCCGACAGCAGTTGCGTTTGCGTTGCAGTTGCTCGTCTAACCGCACCTTAAAGTGAGTGCAAACTCACCCGTGAGTGCAAGGCAAAGATGTTTAGCAGCTAAGTGAAGCACGTTTTGAATTACGGGAAGACTAAGGCCATGTCCGCACAGGCAGGCGGCTTGCTTAGCGCCTAGTGTCTAGCGCGTCACCTAGCTAGTAGCTTAGTAAAACAAACGTTCTAAAATGAACGCGACCGGCTGCACTGCGCGCTTATATGCTTTGCGCTGTAGCTTGGTGCGGGTGACACATTTAGTAACATTTCATTTCACTTAAGAAAGTTGCAGTGTTTTATAAATTATGACTTTAATAGTTCTGCTGTACCACATTCCTAATATACTAAATCATTAATAACTGTAGTAAATTAATTTCAACCCAACCAGAATGTGCTAGTCCACAATTAAAATTAATTTGGAATAAAAATTAAGCAAAGTGTTATTCGTATAACGTAACGCCTTCGACGTAATTAGTGATGGGATGTACTGTTACGATGGAATGTCGATATTTTATAGAATACTAGACTAGCCGACCCGTGCGTGCCCACTTCGTTGGGCGGTAAACATTTTAACTTGTGATGATATTATGAGTGTGGTTCGGCTAGTACTGAGTGCTATGAATTATCTCTTGGCTACCAAAAGGAGAGTTTTGTTTTTATTGCATATCAGAAAGATGCTGCGCTAAATTCCTGAGCACGGGCCTGCGATGTTCTCACAGTTTGGCTAGCGAGCCGCTGAGAGCGTTCAGGTATAGACTCCTTATCCCTTGTTGCAGAGACATGCTGTCTTAAAAATAAAACAAAAATGTTGTCACGAAAGAAAACATAAACCCGATGGACCCATATAAATTTTATGGCGATCGGTTCAGTGGTTCTCGAAAAATTAATCAAAAATAAAAAAAAATCGACAAAATATACATTGACGATATATGCGTTACTTCAAGTTTCTATTTTCGTTTTATATGTATTACTTTGAGAGATACTGTAAAACACAGTCAGACATTGGGTCTCGACACTAAAAAGTTTTAAAATCTATATTTTTCCAAAAAAATGCTTACCGCCTTCAAAAACTAAAAATACAAAACTAACTAAAATTTCGGAAGTCTGTTGCAACACAAATTAATTGGCAGAAGAGAAGCCACCGACTTCCGAAATTTTTGAAATTTTTTTATTAAAGATTTTTTATTAGTACAAAGATAGTTATGTATAGCCATAAAATAATTAAATTTACAACTTTGTACACGTAGTAGCACAAAATTGAATAACACAATAATTTTCGTAGTATCGATAGCGATAAAGTGAATTGCATATCGTCCCTAGTCTTGTGGTACTGACTGATGTCAACGTCATTCAGGCAGGTGTCACCCGCACCTTGCTACAGCGCGCAACATATAGCGCCTAGCTAGTCGCTTGGCGTGCATCCATGTAAGGCCATGTCCGCACAGGCAGGCGGCTTGCTTAGCGCCTAGTGTCTAGCGCGTCACCTAGCTAGTAGCTTAGTAAAACAAACGTTCTAAAATGAACGCGACCGGCTGCACTGCGCGCTTAGCGCCTAGCTAGTCGCTTGGCGTGCATCCATGTAAACAAACGTGTTGGTTTTTTGTTGCGAGGCGCTAGGTTGAAAAGTAGCCACTGGGTGAAAACTTAACTCGGATTTTTGTAATACTATTTGTTTATATTGCGTTTGACCAGGGAAACATTTGATCTACTTCTCAGTAAAGTTAAAGGAAAACTAACTCATTTGGATACTCATCTTAGAAAAAGGTACACAAAAGTTTTCTTTTGAAAACTGAAACAATCAATATTTCATCCATTGTTTTCTTCTAACCTCCTATAGTATTACAAAAATCCGAGTTAAGTTTTCACCCAGTGGCTACTTTTCAACCTGGCACCTCGCAACAAAAAACCAACACGTTTGTTTACGTGGATGCACGCCAAGCGACTAGCTAGGCGCTAAGCGCGCAGTGCAGCCGGTCGCGTTCATTTTAGAACGTTTGTTTTACTAAGCTACTAGCTAGGTGACGCGCTAGACACCAGGCGCTAAGCAAGCCGCCTGCCTGTGCGGACGTGGCCTAAAAGGGCCTGACGTTAAATAAACATGGTTTTAAGTGCTTAAAGTTGAGGTTGGGAGATATTTTTGCTTACTTCCCTGATGAGTTTTTGATGGTAACTAATACATCAGTCAAAGTCTTTAAAAAGCGTAATGCAACTATTTTTTTTAGCCTTTATTGATGTTAAACTGAGCGCGTGTAGGCGAAGATAGGTTTAAGTAGCACATATTGGGAGCGAACTATGAACAGCTGTCTGCTGATGCTGATTGTGATGACGGTGATCACGGACTTAGTGGGGAAACCAGCCTACTAGAGGGAGGGTCATAAAGAAGACAAAATATTATTACTATTAGCGGAGAAGAGCGGAGATGCTGAGTCTGTTTTGGTGGAGTCCGGACCTTATACTAATTTTTACACAAGACTACGCCTACGAGTAGCGAAGCTGCAAAATGAATGGTAGTGTGGTGGTATTATTTTTATCCACGTATTCCGTTCATCCCTGATCTCGAAAACGTTTTCGATTTTTTTTTTTCGCAGGGGTCGTCTGCAGGCAAGTAATCCATTTTTTCGATATTTTTAATTCTTTTAAGCCTTTTTTCATACTTCCTGAGTTATTCAAATGTCTTTCAATAGTTGATAATCTATGTTCTTGGTATTCTTTCTTAATAATTCTGTGAATGGTTTTATATAATTGACTCCTCTCTTGTTTTTCGTTTGGTGTTAATTGTTTTTTGTTTGTTAATTCTTTTCTTCTATCTATTAGAATTTTGGTACTATCTGAAATAATGTTTTGTCTTTTTCGCTTCTTGATAACATTAATGGTCGAATTGATACTTTCCTCAATTGCTTTTTTGATTTTTTTGTAACACATCTCTACATTGTCGTCGTCCTCTAGTTTTATGTTTGAAGACTGTACTTTTAAAGTTTCTTTATATTGCTGTTGCTCTTCCATGGTGTTCAGTTTATATATTTTGTTTTTGTAATTGGCTCTAGATTTTTTATTGTTGGTTAGCAAGAGACTAATTCTGACAAGCCTATGGTCGCTTGGGAAGGTCAATTTATGTAACACTTCAACGTTGGTGACTTTGTCTTTGAGGTTAGATAAAATATAATCTATCTGGCTTTTATTGTTCTTAGGTGACAGCCATGTCCATAAATTTTTGGTGTTTTTGTGAAAGAGACTGTTGATTACAAATAATTTATTTTCCCAACAAAATTGAAGTAGAGTTTCACCTCTTTTATCTCGGTTTCCGAAGCACGAGCTGCCCAGTATTCTGTCTTCGCCTTTTAACTTACAGCCTATTCTAGCGTTGAAATCGCCCATAATTATAAGGTTGGTATTGCAATGATTTAAACAGTTTTGTATTTGGGAATAATAAAAGTAGCGACTGATTTCTATAAAGACCTATACTCTATAAAGACACCATCGCGAGCAGAGGCTCTACAGCAACAACAACAAAACGATAACACCTTGCAAAGATTTTCACTGCAGGAAATAGCTAAAAAAATAAGAGCGCTGAAGAAGGAAAAAAGCAGCGGACCTGACGGCATACCCAACGAGGCAATTATAGCAGGAGAGCCCATACTGGTACCTCTTTTGTCAATTTTATTTAATAAAATACTAGACGAAAAAACAATTCCAGGTGAGTGGGCAAAATCGGATATTATTCTCTTATACAAGAAAGGAAACCCTATGGATATTGGTAATTACAGACCGATCAGCTTGCAATCAAATCTGTACAAGCTTTTTGCTTCATGCTTGGAGGATCGTCTCGCGGAGTATACCGAAAAACATCAGCCAGTAGAGCAAGCAGGCTTTAGAAGAAACTACTCAACAATAGATCACATTCACTCCTTAGAATTAGTGATAGAGAAGTTCGAGGAAATGAACCGCCCGCTCTACCTGGCGTTTTTAGACTATGCCAAAGCGTTCGATTCTATTTCCCACAGCAGTATCTGGAGAGCTCTACAAGATTGCGAGGTACCTACGGAAACCATAGAACTTATAAAGGAAATTTACAAAAATAGTCAAAGTAGAGTAATACTGGACAAGACCGGGCCGGAATTTGACATTGGCAGGGGCGTGAGACAAGGCGATCCTTTATCCCCGAGAATATTTATAACTGTACTTCAAAGCATCATGAAAAATCTGAAATGGGAAAGAAAGGGCATTTGCATAGACGGAAATTACCTAAGCAATCTAAGATTTGCAGATGATATTGTACTCTTTGCAGAAAGTGCATCAGAGCTAGGAGCTATGGTAAAAGAAATAGACGCAGTTAGCCAGAAAATTGGCTTGCTACTGAACACAACAAAAACCAAAATAATAACAAACAGTAAAAAAATTCCGATAAGTCTCAAAAACGGTCCTCTGGAATATGTTGAAGAGTACATATATCTAGGTAAGCAAATATCCTTCAAAAAATCTAGACATCGAGATGAACTGACTAGACGTGTAAACATGGCCTGGAACAAATTTTGGAGTTTTAAAGAAGTTCTTAAGTCAAGAATTCCTGCAAGACTGAAGAAAAAGGTACTGGACTCATGTATTTTGCCTTCTCTTTCTTATGCGTCACAAACATGGATATTCAACAGGTACACAAGTAACAAGATACAAACCACGCAAAGAGCCATGGAGCGGAGCACGCTAAATATAAAGTTAAAACATAAAAGGACAAATGTATATGTGAGAAATACAACTAAAGTTATAGATGCTTTACAGCACTGCAAAAAATTAAAATGGAAATGGGCTGGCCATGTTGCGCGTATGAATAACTATAGATGGACGAAACGGATAACTACTTGGAAGGGGCCGTCAGGAAAGAGAAAGAGAGGTAGACCAAGGGAGAGGTGGCTCGATGAAATACTGAACACAGTGGGAAATGAATGGTTAGAAAAGGCTTTAGACAGAGATCAATGGAGAAAAATGGAGGAGGCCTTTACTCTGTAGAGAGGTCCTTAATGATATTAATATAATTTTTTTATATGCATGATAATCAATTATTATATTATAAATTTTGTGTTGTATATATATTTATCTAAATTTCAATTTAAATCTTGAATTGTTATTGCAAATTTATATGCATTTAATATTGTACAAAAATTATGTAAGCCAATTGTTAAGGAATAAATGAGGCTTTATTATTATATTATTATTATTATTCCGTTCATCCAAGTAGGTGACAACAGACATCCTGTCAAACGGAGCCAGCATACAACGCCATGTTCATTTTTGTCCGCGTTTTGTACAAGATGTCATTTACAGAGATCGAAGTAGGTAGATTTGTTTTTCATACTAGAATTCGTACCACATAAAATGGATCTGTAATGTTGCGGCTTTCGCCGCATGGCAACACCGGGCAGCAAGCGCGCCACCTGGCTCGCCAATCTAAAACTATGGTCGCGCCAATCGTCACACAACGCGCCATTGTCGCGGCCAATCCTACGCGCGCGATATCACGCCACTCCGCGGCGGCCTATGGCAGCGCGGCTTCGAGCGTCGGGAAGGCGGCGCGCGGGGGGTCGACGAGGCAAGCGGGCTCATGCGGCCCCAGGGCTCTGCCACTTGCCTTCACGCCACGCCAGCAACAACACGAGAAGAAGAAACCGCGTACGCGAGTAACGGGTCCACGAATCTCAATCTCAATCTGTCTGTAATTCTGTTTAATTACTTAATAAATGTAAAGTTTACCGAGTCCAGTGGAAATTTATTTATCTAAACCAAACGCAAGCGCGTTAACAAGTGGCGACCGTGACAGGACCCGTTACATCGCTTAAATACATCGTCGCGTCGAAAGTTCGAGAGGCGTCGTGCGGCGTGCCACGTGGAGCAAGTGCCGCAGCCCGCCATCCATCCAGCCGGGCTGCGTAGCTGAGTCGAGCGAGCGAAGAGGGACACGGACGAGCTGCTTAGGAAGCCCGGTGAAGACGGCGAGTCGACACGTCAACCGAAGGTCTAGCCCAGGAGAGTAAGCCCTGATCCATTCATTAATCCTCGCTTTTATTCTCTGTCCTGTGTGTGTCTTCACGCTGCGAAGCAGTGGAGTTGCTATTTAGAAGTCAGACGGGCATTTTTGCTAAATTTGCATAACGTGCACGTGGTTTTGAGGCGGGGGATGCTAGTGTAAGCTTCTAGGGTGCAGTATCTCATTAAGTACATGTTTGCACCTAGCATTTCAAGGTTATATACAAACTTTTAATCTGCACCCACGCTACGCATAACCTCATTGTTTTTATATTTCATTCACATAACCTTTCAAGGTTATACACAAACTTTTATTTTAAACCTCATTTTTTTATGTTCAACCTCAAGCTTGCATTCGAACTGCACGCATTTAATTTCAAGGTTAGATTGCCTACTATCTATTCACGCAGCGTAAATCAGCTTCAAGCATTTTCCTTGCTCGGTGAACCAGCAATCCGGCTGACTATTTCAGAGTTCCGGCCATACGGCAACTGTTCCGGTCCAGCCTCGCTGCTCGGCCAGCACCGCGGATTCCCTCGGCGCGCCTGTGACATCCCCTCGGCGGCCGGCAGACGCGACGCACCAGCGCGGGACGTCGGCGTCGTGGCTGAGACTACGTGCTGGAGCGGCGCTTAAGCTTGTCAGGTTCCCTGCACATTTATTTACGCGGCTCATTGTATTGCATTAGATAGTGTTTACAGTGTTAGATTTTATAAATTGTAGCACAATGACCGATGCAGATACCGACCCTAGGGTCAAATATAAAGAGCTAATTAAAAGGCGTGGCACTATAAAAGGGAGATTAACTAAATTCGTAGACTATCTCAGTAACATGCAAAACTCGAAGGCTAGTGACATTACAAGTTTAGAAGCTAAAGAGCTTGCTTTAAGATTAGGTAAATTTCAAGATTTGTTCAAGATTTTTGATGAATTACAGTCTGAAATCGAATCATTGTGTTCCGATGTAGATGAACAATTAGACGAAAGAGAGGCCACGGAGTGTCAGTTTTACTCGGCTCTCTCTGTAGCTCAAGAATTAATTGAGGCTACCCCGTCACCAATAAACAAGACCAATAGTGTCGGAGAACAAAGTAATTGTTCTCACCCATTCAACGGGGTCAAATTGCCCACCATACACCTTCCAAAGTTTGATGGAAATCTTTTAAACTGGTTAGAATTTAAAGATACATTCGATTCCATTCTTAATTGTAACAATTCAATTCCAGAAATCAATAAATTCCATTATTTAAGGTCAGCTTTGGAAGGCAGTGCTAAGGGTATAATCAAATCCATAGAGTTTACCTCTAATAACTACAAGTTAGCATGGGATCTACTGTGCGAACGGTATGATAATAAAAATATTCTTGTGAATAATCATCTAAAGGCTTTAGTGTCTGTGGAAAAGTGTAGTAAGGCATCATACAAGACGTTAAGGTACCTAGTAGACCATATGTCAAAAAATTTGAGAGCGCTGAACACTCTAGGTCAACCAACCGACCAATGGGATGCACTAGTTCTCTTTATTATGGCCTCTAAGTTAGACCCTGTCACCAATGCCAAATGGGAAGAGCACAGGTCTACATTACCAGATTATCATAAACTAGAAAACTTTTTAATGTTTTTAAGAAATCGAGCAGACATCTTAGAAACAATGCATTTTGCAAATGTGAGTAATACCGATAGAGGTGACCGTAGATCAAGTAACCATAAGGAGTTCAAAACTAATAAGACATTTGTTGCTTCTTGTGAAAAGAGTGAAAATTCAAAGTGTCATATATGCCACGACACCCACCAGTTGCATGAGTGTTCCAAATTTAAAAATATGGGCATTGAAGATAGATTGTCTGAAATTAGTAGGTTAAAATTATGTAAAAATTGCCTCAAGAGTGGGCACAATTCATTCCAATGTAAACTAAGGCCTATGTGCCGTGTTTGTAAAAAGAAACATAATTCATTAGTACATAGGAGTGACCCAGATGTCACTAGTACTGCAGCAGATTCCTCGGCTTCCTCTAATTTACCTGTGGCACTTTCAGCCACAGCGACAGGTCAAGTACTGTTAGGTACGGCTTTAGTAGACATAGTCAATAAGCGAACTGGTGAGATTTATCAGGCAAAGGCATTGTTAGATACAGGCAGTCAGATGTCATTCATATCAAGTGTTATGAAACAAAAACTTGATTTAATTAGTGACACCTCCCGTCCAACTTGTGTTTCTGGAATAAATAATTCAATTTCTAGTATCTCTGACAGAGTAAAGATAAAAATTCAGTCTCGGACAAGTAACTTCTGCATTCCAATTGAATGTCTGGTTGTACCAAATATTATAGGTACTTTGCCTAACATACAGGTCAATGTTCAGCATCTCGGTATACCAAAAGAAGTTAGGTTAGCTGATCCTACTTTCTATAAGCCATCGCAAATAGACATTTTATTAGGTGCTGATGTATATTGGTCCATTGTGAAGTCTAATCACGTGTCGTTAGGGAAAAATAAACCAGCCTTACAAGAAACCAAGCTAGGATGGTTAGTGTCAGGCCCTACAGGGCAAGGTAGCAAAAAATGCTGCTTCCAAACAAACTGTAATTTGAGTCAAGAATTGCAGAGTGACGACCCACTGGCCCAGGTTTGGCTAAAAAGATTTTGGGAAATTGAAGAAGGTCACTCTGAACAATTTTCTCGTTCACCCGATGAGCATTTTTGTGAAAGACACTTTGTTGAAAATACTAAACGCTTAGCTAATGGTAGATTTTCAGTACTAATGCCTCTAAAAGAGGTGCCTCAGACCGCGCTAGGAGATTCTTACGCTATGGCTAAGAAAAGATTTTTAAATTTAGAAATTAGATTAAATAAAAATCCTCAATTAAAGGAAGCTTATTCAAATTTTATTCATGAATATAAAGAATTAGGTCACTTATCTGAAATTGCCCAGCCTCAGTTTGGGTACTATATGCCCCACCATTGTGTGATAAGAGAACATAGTGAGACTACTAAGGTTAGAGTAGTTTTCGATGCCTCTGCAAAAACTAGGTCTGGTAAATCACTGAATGATATTCAAGCAGTAGGTCCAGTCATCCAGAGTGATTTAATGTCTATATTATTACGTTTTAGAGAGCATAGGTTCGTCTTGACCGGAGATATAGCTAAAATGTATAGGCAAATTTTCATAGACAAGGCTCAGCGCCACTTGCAGTTAATACTTTGGCGTTGTGAGAAAACTCATAACATTGTAATCTATCAGTTGAATACCGTAACTTATGGCACAGCATCTGCGCCGTTCCTTAGTACTAGGTGTCTTCAACAGCTAGCACTAGAGTGTGATGATGAGGTTATAAAGAATGTTATACTTACTGACTTCTACATCGACGATTTGAGTACAGGTTGCGCATCAGAAGATCAGCTGTCACACATTTATAAAGGTACTACTCGAGTTTTAGAGTCGGCCGGGTTCACACTTAGAAAATTTCGTACTAATTGTCCACAGATGTTTAAAAAGGAACAGTTTTATAGCGACGCCCTAGAGCTGTGCAAGGAATCAGCTGTGTTAGGATTAAACTGGTCTCCGGGGAGTGACACAATTCAGTTCTCTACCAATGTACCACTTGCTTCTCAGTTAACTAAAAGAACTATTATCTCTATGACATGTAAAATATTTGATCCATTAGGACTCCTGAGTGCGGCAATTATCAAACCAAAAATATTACTTCAGAAGTTATGGTGTGCCAAGTTAGATTGGGATGAGCCAGTACCAAATAACTTAGTTAAAGAATGGCGTTCTTTTAGTAATAATTTATCGTATTTGTATAATATACATCTACCTAGATATGTGTTGTGTGAAAGTCCAAAATATATTGAATTGCATTGTTTTGTAGATGCCTCTCAAGCTGCGTATGGCGCCTGCATTTATTTAAGGTCTAATGGTAGTGATCATGTTTACACATCACGCCTGCTATGTGCAAAGGCCAGGGTAGCCCCTATTAAACCAATGACAATTCCTAGATTGGAATTATGTGGAGCGCTACTAGGAGCTAGACTTTGTAAAAAAATCAGTCTGTCCTTAAAAAGTAAAATAAATAAGAAAATAATCTGGACAGATTCCATGGTAGTATTAGGATGGTTAAAGATGCAGCCCAATTCACTAAAAACTTTTGTGCGCAATAGAGTGAACGAAATTCAAGAGCTAACAGCTGATTAACAATGGCATCATGTCCCCACAAGCTTGAACCCTGCTGACATGGCTTCAAGAGGTGTAGACCCACAGGTGTTGGCGAGTTCAACTCTTTGGTGGGAAGGCCCTCCTTTCTTGAAACAAGAGGACTGCGAATGGTCCCATAAACGAATAAACCCGTTAGAAGAAAAATCCTTACCTGAGGTCAAAGCGCTCACCTCATACTCATTTGCTGCAAATAATATGACAAGTTTAGATAATAAGGTCATAGATTTTAATAGGTTTTCTAATTTTTCACGGCTAAAAAGAACAACTGCATATGTGCTAAGGTTTATTAATAACTGTAAAGGTCAAAGAAATGCAGGTCAGCTGTCAGCTGACGAGCTGCAAAGAGGATGCACTCTTCTAATCAAACTCAGTCAGTTAGAGACATTCTCTGAGGAGATACAAACATTGAGTAAAGGGCATCAATTACACAATAGATCTAAACTATTGCCACTTAATCCCTTTGTAGACTCTGACCAAGTGCTGCGAGTGGGAGGCCGTTTAAGAAATTCTAGTTATGATTATAATAAAAAGCACCCTATCCTTCTAGATGCTAAACATATTTTCACTAAACTGTTAGTTAGACATGAACACGTAAGGTCATTTCATGCTGGTCCTCAGGCACTGCTGGCAGCCATTCGTGACGAATATTGGCCCATAGGAGGGAGAAACCTAGCTCGCACGACTACCAAACAGTGTGTAGTGTGTACGCGACTGCGAGGTAAACCATTCGAACCGATCATGGGTGACTTGCCAGCGGTAAGGACGGACAGCAGCTTCGCTTTCAATTCCTGTGGGGTAGACTTTGCGGGCCCTTTTAGAATTTCAAGCCGCAAGGGCCGCGGGAACCGCATAACTAAATGCTATTTATGTTTATTTGTGTGTCTAACCACTAAGGCGGTGCACCTAGAAGTAGTCAGCGATCTCACTTCTGAAGCTTTCATTTTATGCATCCGTAGATTTGTGGCTAGGAGAGGTAAACCCTATGCTATCTATTGTGATAATGGTCGAAATTTTATAGGTGCGTGCAATGAGCTGGGTAGAATGTTGCAGATGAGCCGAGAGTCTGTCTTCAATTACTCTGCGAACGAGGGAATCCGTTTCGTGTTCGGACCTGCATATTCGCCTCATTTTGGAGGAATATGGGAGGCGGGTATAAAATCCTCTAAATACCATCTAAAAAGAGTAGCTGGGGAGGCCTGTCTGACTTTTGAGGAGCTAGCGACGCTGTTTTCGCAGATAGAGGCCATACTAAATTCCCGGCCCCTCTCTCCCCTCTCATCAGATCCAAATGACCCTTCTCCATTAACCCCAGGGCACTTTCTTGTTGGCAGGCCACTGACCGCCATCCCATCGCCACCCATAACAGCAATGCGGCCAAATCGCTACCAACTAATAGAAAAAATCCGTCAACAGTTCTGGTCCAGGTGGCAAACAGAGTTCCTGGCCGAGATGCAGCAGCGATCCCAGTGGAGAACACAGCAGAGAGGCATCTGCTGCGGCGACCTCGTGCTGCTACGGGAAGCAAACCTGCCGCCGCTTCAATGGCGCCTGGGGCGCGTCACGCGCCTACACCCCGGCCCCGATGGGGTCAGCCGAGTGGCTGACGTCGCCACTACAAAGGGAGCGGTCACTCGGGCCGTCCGTACGATGTGCCCCCTCTTCTGGGACACGTCGTCATCCAGTTGAATCCTTCAACGCCTGGGAGGATGTTGCGGCTTTCGCCGCATGGCAACACCGGGCAGCAAGCGCGCCACCTGGCTCGCCAATCTAAAACTATGGTCGCGCCAATCGTCACACAACGCGACATTGTCGCGGCCAATCCTACGCGCGCGATATCACGCCACTCCGCGGCGGCCTATGGCAGCGCGGCTTCGAGCGTCGGGAAGGCGGCGCGCGGGGGGTCGACGAGGCAAGCGGGCTCATGCGGCCCCAGGGCTCTGCCACTTGCCTTCACGCCACGCCAGCAACAACACGAGAAGAAGAAACCGCGTACGCGAGTAACGGGTCCACGAATCTCAATCTCAATCTGTCTGTAATTCTGTTTAATTACTTAATAAATGTAAAGTTTACCGAGTCCAGTGGAAATTTATTTATCTAAACCAAACGCAAGCGCGTTAACAGTAATTTTCAAAAAGTACCGGTTTAGCAACGGATTCCTACAAAATCATTAATAAAAAAAAAACTAAAAAGTTTCTATTGCATCATTTTCTTTTTTCTACTGGTTAACTTTTCACAAATTAATTTGTGTATAGAATAGAATATTAATATAAAAAGTTTTGTTTCTCTCAAAAAGGTACAATTTTGTTGCGCCATTATGTTTGGACTATTTTCGATTCAAATATTCGCGCATTTGTGTTGCTCGTGACACTTTAATTTGATTGGCTTAGTCGCTTCCTACCCTCATCCCTTTCCCGCACATACCTGTCGTTGCAAAAACAAGATGGCGGAAATCGTTCGCTAGGTGCGCGCGCGTTGTCTTTAATAAATTGTGAAATATGGAATATTTGACATATTGGTGTGCAAATGTGTGTTCATATAATTATTTTGAATGTGCTGCATCAGCTGTGTTAGTTTAGTTGAAAACCGACTAGCTATTTGGACCCCGCCGGCCGCCGAGGAATCACGCTGCCAGAATAAAGGTACGTCCTTCCAAATTCTGTGCGAACTGTTTTTTACTTTTCCCTTGTTCCACAACAGTTCGCCAAATCCCACCTAACGCGACGTGCCAGGTTGTTGTCGTTTTTTAAAATTAATAATAACTAATAATACAGTCCACTCATACTCGCCCGCAGATCCAGTATAATTATAATAACTGGTTTCAGAGGCGGATTAAGAGTTGCAAGCGCCCTAGGCAAACTCCTCATCAGGGCGCTGATGAGGAGATTACTTGACTCGTTTTTTTTGGCTAGCCTGTACTGTCCCACTGCTGAGCAAAGCCCTCCCCTAAGTCTTATCAGGAAAAATTTTCAAGCGTCAACTTGAACAGTTTTCTGGCCTGGCACTCAACTCTAATGCTTGTTTTGGAATACTACGTGATGTTCCGGATTCTGTCCTTCCATTTTACATCAAGATTGCTGCGCTCAATTGCTCTTTGGCAAACCCCAAGGTGGAACATTTGCGGGTCAGCGTCATAGCTTAAAAGACAATTCGACTCCAAACTGCAGGATGGTTTTCCATGAGGAAAATCTTTTCAAGTATGCTTGTAAACAATTTGGGAGAGGGCGGATCGCCATTGTTGAATTATAAATAAATGTTCAGCAGCATAAATGAAATATCTGAAATATTTTAATCTTAATCATTGCAGCTACATAAGTAGTCTTAAAATTCAGTAACCATGGATAATCAAGAGAGACAATCCAGATACTAAAAGTGAAATGATTACTAGTTAAAACGATATTTAATTAAATTCTTGTTAAATAAAAATGGTAAAATAAACTGTCTTAAAGTTTTTTCTGACGTCTGATATTTTTAATAGACCTCAACGATGGTTGGTCCTGAAAATGTTTTTATTTCATGTCAGGCTTCTTTTTATTTCCGGGCGCGCGCCCGTGATATACCTGGCGGCTTAGGCACGTGCCTATTTGCCTTAGGGTTAATCCGCCACTGACTGGTTTACAAGAAAATTCAAAACCCATTTAAAACACTTCTATATATTATTATTGTAACAAGTGATTTCAACTTGCTAATAATTTTTTGAAAAAAATATATCTACCGGCCTTATCGTTCGCTTAAAATAATAAAAATATCAAAATGTTGATGTGTAAAAGTGTTTTAAATAAACCTATCTTAATTTTTTACAATTGATAACTTATTGAACGCTTAACTTGAATTCCCCAAACTACCTATTTGGTAATAATATCACAGCGTCAATCTAACACCGACTTTTTCTTTTACCGAAGCACTAAACCTAGTATGTAGTAGATACAGATAAACTTTTCTTTCGTTGGCAACACGGAATAGACTAAAACAATTGAAGTGCTACGGGCTAGGAGTGCGTGTCACAAATATTATATGTAGAGATAATAAACATTAACTTCGCTTTAGCACATACTTGCAGTGTGTTTTTCTAAAATTTTAGAAATTATGTGTTGTTGTTTTTCAACAAGCGCTGAACTGATTCCCGTAAAATTTATGTGGAACTGCGTCTGAAATATGACCTACCTAACAAAAAAAGAACCATCAAAATCCGTTTACATTTTGCGAAGAAATCGCGTAACAAAAACATAAAAATAATGAACCTTATGGTGTATCACTTTTACCCTTATGTTTATAAATTTGGTTTGTGAGCTTGGCATCACTGGTTTCCGTACTTAAGCAGTGTAGGGGCACTTCCACATGTATTTGCTATTCCGTGATTGGCAACTTTCGGGGTTGCCAGAACGAACAGTTTCCTACGTGCTGTTGCCCACTTCCAAATTAACTTGTATATTCTTACGAAGCTCCAGTTTCCCTCAATAATGTGAATTGTTAATTTCTTTTTGCACGAATCAAAAAGTTGGATCTTTCAAAGCACCTTCATCGGAATAAATTATTAACTTTCTGCTTCATGATTTCTTTTGTTGGATGAGTTTGAACTTTATTTTTGTTTTCTTACGTGGAGATATTTCCTTTTAGAGTGGATGATGTTATAAAACAAGATAAAAATGTAAATTAAAAAATTAAAATACCTCCGCCGCTGAATTCATTAAGATCGCAACTGCAGCTAACATAAGAGTGATTACCTCGTACGGATTAAACCGATTTTGATAAACATGAAACATGTCTAAAAACCATCACTAATTAACCAACCTTCAATCAAATAATATATTAATAAATAATCAAAAACTCAACTGCAATATCGGAAGTACCTGGCTTTGTTTCGGGTGGTTTCGGTTTCATGTAACTGCCACCAACTGCTGAAATTGCAGTTGGGTTTGATTTTTGAATATTTAATTATACTTTTTATTATTTCTCCTTTTTTTCAAATTAATTTACTTTAAGTCATTGCCACAACTGTGACTGAGATAAAAACATAACCCACCTATCGGCATATGGGTAATAAGAAAACACATCCAAATGTTCCGTATACGTCCGCTACAAACCCAGCCAATCCCCTTGGCTGTGTCGCGTTGCAAATGTTGCGTCACATTTATTTGCCTGATGTGCGGCCTGCTTAAATCGTTTATTTACTGAATTATTAGATCGCCACAATAAAATTAAAGAGGCTACACAATAACTTGCATGTTGGCTTAACTACGGATAGTACACGTTGTGTGCTTCCAATTACAGGCGACCACATCATTCACATACTCGTACTATCTAGGTACTCGTAGTAGGTAGGCACAACAAAATTCTATTTATTTTTTAGCCTTAGTATTTATAACCATGGTCGTGTTGTACAGCGTTTTTTTAACGAAAATGTGGACAATAAATTCAGCTCTCGTTTCGAACAGTCCACTTAAACTCCCCGCTTAATAACCAACGACAAGTACAAGGAAAAAGGGGACTTTGCCACAAAACTCTGGAACTTCCACCACTTATTATTCAAGAAGCACCAAGTAATAAATCTAAAAACATTACTCGGCTGTCAAAATCTACGACACATTTTGAAATATTAAAATAAACTTTTTAACATGTCTAAAGTCGAAGCATTAAGGTCAGTGTGCGTAATTTAATTTAATTAGCTGTCCCCGCGGTTTTACCCGCGTTATATCAGATTTTTGATTACTAAAAAAAGAAGATAAAAAGTATTCTATGTCCGTCCCCTGGTCCCAAGCTACCCCTCCACCAATTTACAGCCAAATCAGTTCTGCCCTTCTTGAGTTATAAAATGTGTAACTGACAGTCTAACATTACTTTATTTTATATAATATCGATTTAAGCAATTTTTTAAGTGTTGTTTTTTAATGTTTTTCTTCACTCCCTGCTTCTAAATATATGAGAAGCAAAATATTGCGAACACTGATGATTGATTTTGTGGGTAATAACATAAACTATTAAAATTAATAAATTTAAAGAACATACCATTATCTCCATAGCCTTTTCTAGTTTGCAAACTGAACGGATTCATCTGTATAGTGTACACAAGTGTTTTATGTAAAGCAACTGCCTGTCAGACCTTCACAACCCTGTTAATGGGCGACAGGACAACCCCTTGAGCAACCGTTGTTATACTAAAAAACAAAAAATATAGGTAAATATCTATTTAAAGTCTTATGGCGAGATGAATAGACGTTACTAAGCACTGACTTTGGCTTAGCACTATACCTGTCACTGTTACACAACTGCCAAACGTCAAGTGTACGATAGAGACGAAAGTACGTGCTTAGTAATTTCTATGTATCTCGCCATTAGTATTCGGGTAATTGGCGAGCGATGGGTAGCTCGCAACCCGGCTAGAACCAGGACCGCGTCAACTGCGCGTAAGTGTTCCACGCGCGCCTCAAAGAGAAGGAGTCAGCACAGGAAGGGGCCCAACAGGGCCAACGCCTGCCGGGGTTGCGGAATGTTTATCATAGTTACCGTGACCCTGGAACATAAAGGGCAATCGAAGGAACATGAGTGGGTTTTAGTCAGTAAGAGTCTGACACGCCCTCCCGCCGCACCCAGGACGGGAGCAGTCATTGGATGATTTCCCACTCACCAAAAAAAAAGTATTCGGGTGATATGGGAGAAGTATTCATTAAAGCAGGAAAAGCTACGGGCGGACAATATTTTAATAAAATTGTACTAAAAATCAGATTAATATTATTTTGCCACAATTTACGTTGAGTCTGATAGTTTACTGCGGTTATTATTCCACTTATAATGGACACTGTTTGGGTAGATAATTAGTAAAATGCCACTTATTTTGAATTAATTTTCATGGCTAATTTGGATTACGTAAACAAATATTCATTATGTGTAATATTTGTACAAATTGAGTATACTCATTATCCCTATTAGTAACAGGATTGTGAAGGTCTGATAGGCAGTCGTGTAAAGCACTGCTACCACCTGAATCCGGTTAGGCTGGACGCCAACGTATTTTTTCAAGCTCTGATTATACTGCAGTATCTGTGAAGAATACTAGTTCCACAATTAAAAAAATATATCTGCCCCGTTTGTCTTTGGGTCGTAAATAGGACTGCTATAGAATGTAAATTATTACAAAAGAAAAGTATTACAAAATGGCTTCTCACAGGAGACACCTAGAGCCACCATAAAACATTTGTTAGCGCGAAAATGGATTCACAATTAACACACACACAAACACACCCACACAAACACAAACATACACACACACAAATACACACACAAACACACACACACACACACACACAAACACACACACCCAAATCAGACACGTCCAGTTTACTCCCACCTACACTCCTTAAATGTATGGATTAAATTAAATGAATACCCAGGTAGGTTGGTGTTACTGTGTGTCCATTGCCACACCCAAATACCGTACGTATAAGCTGTTGCTCCCGGTTACCATTCGTAGATTTTTGATAGTTGTTTCGGGTACTAGAGATTGGCTGACTACAGAAGCAATCGCTACTTGTAAAACACTGGTTTTCATATGGATCCCGTTAAACTGAAAGCCAACCAAACATAGTTAGACAAAAACTAGGAAAACATATATTTCTTACTCCTCCGCTGTTCTTTTCTGATTTATTTCGTTGCGGGATCCAAGACAGTTGAATCGTTTCTTGGGGACTCGTCGAGCTTCATTACTCGGCGCTTTTCTGGTGGACTCCACTGTTGATTCTGACTTTTAGGAGTTGCAGTGGTTGGGAATAGTGTGGCGGGATTGTCCTAATAACAGATTATGTATAAAAAAAAAAATTATTTTACCTTCCATTACATTTTTCAATAATTGAACTTCAATTCTGTTATTAACCAATTCCATTCATCCATTTGTCATTCGCTTTACAACCAATTAAGGTCCTCAGAAACGTTATCATAGCCATATCTAACATTTTTATGATACACGTAACCACTTAGGGGACTAGTGGTTCCTTTTATTTACTTTTTACGCCCCCTTTCCTACCCTCCCCCCCCAAATAGGGGATGAAGTAGGCTTTTAGTTTTACGATGTGGAAAAAGTACATGTTAACGTTATTTAAGGGTGCTATAGTGGTGATTAAAACGCCATATTCTTTAAGTCTTCCGTTGACTAAGATTTATTAAGCAGTTAACTTTTCGGGCGAGGATTGGTTGGTAAAATGATTTATTTTGTGAGTGGATTAAATATTGACGTGACCGTATGTCTAGTGGTTAGTGACCTGACTGCAAAATCGGACGACGTGAGTTCGATTCTGAGCCAGGACAAACTTTGTGTGAGCGGGTCTGTCCACGTTGGATGATGTTCAAAATGTGATGATATAAATTATTTATTTTAGAAAAAGGATGAGGCTTCCCGAATTTATGTTGCAGTAAATATGATACACTTATTAGTAAAACTTTTTGTAAGTATTGGCTTTAAGAAAACAACACATTTTTTAGTGTTGAATAGCCTATTTATCCGAAGGATATATAGACTATAAACTATTAATATCACACTACGGCTAACGGAATCAAAACAGTAACCAAAGTCGCAGGTGAAACAGCTAGTGTTTGTCTTTAAAAATGAAAATACAAGACTAGATTTACTTAGACTTTTTTTAGACTTATTTAGACTTAGACCCTGTCCAGAAAGGGCGAATTCGCCGCGATTCGATTCGCGCGAATTCACTCGCGTGTTGGCCAGATACTAGGCACCAATACATCGCGTCCACAAGCATCGCGCGAATAATAAACTCGCGCGTAATACGCGTGCAATTCGCCGCCGCAAAGGGCCGCCTTGTTGCGTCCAGAGTTCGCGCGAATTTCAGAGCTAATGCACGTATTAATAAAAGAGAAAGAGAAGGAAATACGACTCGCGCGTAGGTACGCTCTATACGCGTTGGCTCTGGACGCAACATTCGCGCGTGATACGCGCAAGAGAATCGCGGCGAATTCGCCCTTCCTGGACAGGGCTTTAAGAATTGTCAAAAAGTCGTTCGGTTGGTCAGAAAAGTGACGCCAGTTACTTGTTTCAAAACGTAGGTAGAACTCCTATGGAGAAAGAAACTTCATGTTTAAAAAAAGTCTCTGTTACATTATGTTTAGTGCTACTATATGTAAAAACAACGTAAGTAAAGAGAAACATAAACAATTAAATAAAAGTCATGTCTAAGCATTCTTACCGTAAGTAAGTGGTTCATCCCACGCTTACTTTTAAAAGTTCAACCATTTAGTATTATCACTAAAAGCTGTTTTCTTGCTTAAAACAAAACATATTTCGGGCGCTTCAAAACTCTCTTAAAATGGAACAAACAGTTTTCTATTCATGCCGTAATTTCGTTCTTATTCTCCTAAGTGCTGGTAACTAGAGAGCTTTGACTTCGTCCTTCACTGAAGTATTTTGTTATCCACACTTTTCTTTTTAATTTAGTTTTTTAATGTTGTCCCATAAGGCTGTTGCTTCAACCACTGTGCCTATAGATATGATGACTACTACAATGTGTCATTGGACTATAATCTTATATACCATATATCTTTAACCGCATTTGAAGTAAATAAATAACTTTGAGTTCAACACTATTATACGATTTCTGGAACCACAAAAACGTCAGTACTTACTATAATTTCTCTTGTACTGTTTTTATACATTTATGTTGTTATATAAATACACACAATTATAACCATATTTTTTTATCCAACCATCAGACCATAACTAACTCATAATTATATGGGTATACATTTTTCTCTCTTGAGCATACTACAATTTGTTATATCCGAAAATCGGAGCAGTATACAGTGGAGTTAAATCGCCCCAGATCAGCAGTAAACACAAATGCAGTGGAGTTAAAATTACTTACAACTCGAACAGCAGAACCTAAGTGAAAGTGAATATTTCGGATATTTTAATCCCAAAATCCGTATCTGCAGTATCATCCCTCAATACCGTTCGTGTATTGGCAGTACTCGTACAAAAGACCCACCGAGTATATTGCCATATGCTCGAGTGGGCGTTCGAAATTCAATTTTAGAACATTCTTATTCCAATTTCAAACGCATTTCGGAACATGATAGAAGTTCTGAGTGGCCTCGTTTTTAGTTTGCTCAAGCAAATCCCTGGACGGTCGCGCTAGTGATGTAGATCGTTCAATATAAGTGGGGATACTTGATCGATGAATGCTTAACAGTGAGTGTCTGTGATTATTTCTCATACCGTTTTGACTTGGCCTGTTGGTCTAGTGACAATAACTGCCAAGCCGGAAGTCGTGGGTTTGATTCTCACCGAGAACTTTATGTGATGAGCTTGATTATTTGTTCTGTTTCTGGGTGAAATTTATCCATAATATATATATATATATATATATATAAATGTATTATGTATTGTATAAGTATGTTTATCAGTTGCCTGGTTAACATAACACAAGCTTTGCTTAACTTGGATCAGATGGCCGTGTGTAAATTGCTCAAAGATATTGATTTATTTAAACGGATCCCCAACATAATTACTCGTGTGTTTAAATCCCAAACTAAACCGGTATTATTTAATTAGTTAAACCCGAAACATTATTAACTTATCGATAATAAGAACCGTTATTACCATTCCTATCTAATTATTCAGTCCATCACTAGCATCGCTTAGCACGGCCATCGCAAGTACTGCACTTATCTGGTTAGTAGCCGTGCCGTTTGGACGCCATCTTGTTTACCCAGTTACCCTGTTCCCTCGTAAACTTACGACTAACTTATTTATCTCAATAGTTTGAACGTTCTTGCGTGTATATTTTTATTTTCTCGTAAAAGCTTGCTTGTACATTGTGGTGTTCGTACTGGTTTTCCGGAAAGTCTTTTTCGCGGTAAAAAGAAGTTAGTATGGTCGTAAGTTTTGGTTCCGGGAAAGGGATTGTAATGGACTATCTGTTGGAGCTGTTGTAGTATAATTATGTTGCAGTAGTTGTATATATTGCTATATTATCCATACTAATATTACAAAAAGGAAGTATGTCTTTCACGGCAAAACTACTGAACCGATTTAAATAAAATTTGGTACAAAACAGGCCGAAGAATAGTGTTTAACCAAAACATCCCACGGGAATGGGAACTTAGCGGGTAAAACTACGGCGGGCAGCCAGTAAAGTAATAAATATCTTGGAACAACTCACGTACACTCAAAATTCTCCTGTTTTTCAACAAAACATTTGAAAGTCGACTCCTCAGCTTTCAAATGTTTTGGCCAAGAACATCCACTTATTCGAATCTCCAGTCGGACGAGTGGGTCTTGGCGACCGACGGTGAAAACGTACTTCATTTTTGTCTTTTTGGGATGACGATTTTTCATTATATCTATATTAATATTATAAGTATTTTGTTTGATCACGTTAATAGGAGGTACTGGTTCGAATAGAAAAAATATATTTGTGTTCAACGGCCCATTTATTGAGAAAGGCTGTATAACTTGGAGCTATGACTTACGGGAGCGAAGTAGCAACTAAAGATATTTTTTGCAAAACATGTGTTGTTATAAGGCAAGGACTAAAATGCCTGCCTATCTTGTATCATTCATCATGCAACAGTGCAACACTAAAATTTATTTTAAAATTATGAATTAGTTTTTAAAAAGGTTTTTGGTAACGGTCGAATAGTTTAGCCGCAAAAACGTCACAGACAGAGTTTTTGTGACTTTTAATATTTATATTTACTTTCCTATAATGTTGGTATTAACAAGGTAATAATACCAACGGAAAAATAGCCTCACTTCTTGTGCTTAAACACTTACAAAATTCATATTTTAGCCCAAAATTCAAACTGTAGGATGTCGTAATACTCATTTTACTCATAAATTAACAGCATAGGCTCCGGTTACGTTTGCAGCCTGATTTATGTACCACTGGGACCGCTGGGTCCTAAATGTGGTCCAAGCTGAAACATTATGGACCCATGATAATCGTATATCTATTTGGTTAGGCTGGTAAAATGATTAATGAATAATAATTCGTTCAAAAGATGCTTAAGCGAGGGTACTGGCTACTGCTTATTTTTGTGGTATCGTTACTCTTAAACGAGTAAACCAATGTGGATGCGTTTTTTTTATTAGAATAAAGGTTATCTAGCAATGGTTTTTGAATATGTTTATTAAAATTGATTCAGCCGTTTTGAAGTTATCAACTCTTTTATTTATTAACTGCAGTCGCGATCACATTTTTTCCGGGCGGGGAATGTTTATTTTTTTATATTCACTTGTATTTTATCAAATGACGAGTGAATTTGTGGGGTACAGCTAGTCATACAGACTGGTGGTAACATAACAAAAAAATACATTTAAATTATTTTCATTTCAAATGAATTGCGGTTTTTAAATCTGTACTATCATGAGTAAGCTAGTTTCACCAAATAAATGTTAATCGTAACTTAAAAAAAAAGTAAATAATATCTTGGCTCGCGAGAGAGAACTCTGAAAACTGCCCGTCATCGCTAAATCTTGCTCTGATTTTGTTTGTCATCTTGTTAACCTTTCGACCAACCGACAGCCGGCTGTCGGGCTGCTATTGTCTTTCTATTGTGTCTCAAATCACGTGTGTTCGAAGGATTATAAGAAACAAAATAAGACTAAAAAACTTTTATATATCTCTTTTATAAGACTAATCATCTCCCTTTACCCAACTATGTTATAGGCCTACCACACGCACTGGCTTTACCACAGTTTTACCTGCACAAACTGGCTTACGCAGGTAAGAAGAATGCGTAGGTCGCGTAAGGCGGGGCGTAACTATGTCGATACAGTATAAACTAGTTAAAGAAATTTTAAACGTTAATAAAAACATCACTTATTGTACTCTTTCACTTAATAATGTGACTTAAAGCCACGATACGCTTAGGATATGACGGTACATGTAAACATATGACAAGTTAAAGGAACCTATTAACACCCACTAGCCTAATGAGTCTGCGGGCCTGGCGTCAGTATACCTTGGTCATTCTCTCTGTCCGTCTGTGACCTTAATCGCATTCGCATTTTTTTTTACCTGCGCATCCAGGTTGCGCAGGCAAAACTGTGGGGAAGCTTGTACGTGTAGTAGGCATATTAAGGTTGGCTTCCAGTCTAACTGGACTCAGTCCTATTACTCCACACTGTGGCCAGGAAACATTAGCCATCTCTGATCAGTCTCATGAGTCTGTGGGACTGGTAGTCAGTATACCTTGGTCATTCTTTCAGTCCGAAATCAAAATCAAAGGCATTTATTTCACTTAGACCATTTACAGGTACTTATGAATAGTCAAAGAGTCGGTCAGTTAGAAAGGTGACGCTAGTTGCCTGTTCTAAATCGTAGGTAGATCTCTATAGAGCAAGCAACAAACTAACAATACAAGCAAGAAACTCCTTGACACTCTTTTAAAAACTTCATGTTTTACAAAACCTCGTCTGTAACCTTACGTAGCATGGTGCAGACATCCTGAACTTATTTATCACATACAAACCCCCCTAGACAAGTGGCTTTGTAGAATAGATTGTAGATTAGAATAGATTGTCAAATGTGTGGGGTTGACATAAGCTTTCGCTAAATACTTTGGCATCTCTATACATTTGACAATCTATTCTAATCCGCTATCTATTCTACAAAGCCACTTGTCTAGAGGGGCTGGTATAAGATAGGTTAGGGCTGTCGGACATGGGCTTAGACTCATAAGGCTAGAAGGTTTTAGTAGGTTTCTTTAACTTGTCATATGTTTATTTGTATTATCATATCCAAGCAGTATTGTGGCCTTAAAGGTCATAGCTCATTAGAGCCACCTGGCAGCCACCCCGCACCGCCTCGACGCACGGGGTCAACTTGTTGTCGATGGATGGACCACCCGCGGTCAACCAGTGGGCCAACCGCGGTCAAATGAACGCCGAGCCGTCAACGAGTTGACGCCGCTTGGTACACGAATTTTCGAGTGGTTTGTTAATAAAATCAATCGCGTTGTCAACGCGAGGCAGGCGTTCGAGCAGCGAGTTGTCACCGAGTCCAACCCGCCGACCGCGCGCGAAGGGCTTATAACCGAGGAGATCCGGTGACGCTACGGAGTTGACTTAGTGAGCGCATGCCCATACAAATCCATATAGAGAATACTAGCCGCAGGAGGCGAGTCGGTGCGGAGTTGGTGCCAACCGTGACCTTAAGTCACGTTACTAATGGCAAGATAAATAGACGTTACTAAGCACGATTCTGCAACCGTTCTCCGACAGTCGTTTCTCCTTTGGACTGTTCACCGACAGGACGTTTCGTTTTTGAGAGATTCGTCGATAGAACGTTTCACCTATGGATGTTTCGCCGACAGTATGGTTCGCATTTGTTAGTTTCGACGACAGGACTTTTCAACTATAGAATATTCGCATTCAGATCGTTTTGTCTACGATTGTTTCTACATGGCTTTTTCACTATTAAACTACAAAGCCACCAAAAAGCTACTAGCTTGCTACAAAGACATGAAGAAAGAAAATGTTTTAATGGAAGACCGCCTTTACTTTTAATGAATGGTATTTATCTATTACCTATCCATATTCGTTTATTTTGTTATTGCAAACATTGGGGAAATAATAAAACAAAAGATTATAAAATTATTAAATTACAACTGCATTTTTAAGCCAATTTCACTACATCTATATATAGTACACAAAAAGACATTCACCATCAAAAAAAAAAATTCAAAAGACATTTATCTGAAAAGAATCAGATGGACTTAAAATCATATTTAAATGGATGGGCACATATTTGTCACCTAATGAAATAATTTTATATTATTTAAATCTAGGTATACTTAACTACTTACCTACTTATAATAAAACTGTAAATTGAAGATATTTTTTTTAATCACATTGTAATCCACACTTTATAATATAAATAAATACGTTTCGATAGGTAATAGATAAATACCATTCATTAAAAGTAAAGGCGGTCTTCCATTAAAACATTTTCTTTCTTCATGTCTTTGTAGCAAGCTAGCTTTTTGGTGGCTTTGTAGTTTAATAGTGAAAAAGCCATGTCGAAACAATCGTAGACAAAACGATCTGACGGCGAATATTCTATAAGTAGTTGAAAAGTCCTGTCGTCGAAACTAACAAATGCGAACCATACTGTCGGCGAAACATCCATAGGTGAAACGTTCTATCGACGAATCTCTCAAAAACGAAACGTCCTGTCGGTGAACAGTCCAAAGGAGAAACGACTGTCGGAGAACGGTTGCAGAATCAAGCACGATTCTGCAACCGTTCTCCGACAGTCGTTTCTCCGTTGGACTGTTCACCGACAGGACGTTTCGTTTTTGTGAGATTCGTCGATAGAACGTTTCACCGATGGATTTTCGCCGACAGTATGGTTCGCATTTGTTAGTTTCGACGACAGGACTTTTCAACTATAGAATATTCGCATTCAGATCGTTTTGTCTACGATTGTTTCTACATGGCTTTTTCACTATTAAACTACAAAGCCACCAAAAAGCTACTAGCTTGCTACAAAGACATGAAGAAAGAAAATGTTTTAATGGAAGACCGCCTTTACTTTTAATGAATGGTATTTATCTATTACCTATCCATATTCGTTTATTTTGTTATTGCAAACATTGGGGAAATAATAAAACAAAAGATTATAAAATTATTAAATTACAACTGCATTTTTAAGCCAATTTCACTACATCTATATATAGTACACAAAAAGACATTCACCATCAAAAAAAAAAATTCAAAAGACATTTATCTGAAAAGAATCAGATGGACTTAAAATCATATTTAAATGGATGGGCACATATTTGTCACCTAATGAAATAATTTTATATTATTTAAATCTAGGTATACTTAACTACTTACCTACTTATAATAAAACTGTAAATTGAAGATATTTTTTTTAATCACATTGTAATCCACACTTTATAATATAAATAAATACGTTTCGATAGGTAATAGATAAATACCATTCATTAAAAGTAAAGGCGGTCTTCCATTAAAACATTTTCTTTCTTCATGTCTTTGTAGCAAGCTAGCTTTTTGGTGGCTTTGTAGTTTAATAGTGAAAAAGCCATGTCGAAACAATCGTAGACAAAACGATCTGACGGCGAATATTCTATAAGTAGTTGAAAAGTCCTGTCGTCGAAACTAACAAATGCGAACCATACTGTCGGCGAAACATCCATAGGTGAAACGTTCTATCGACGAATCTCTCAAAAACGAAACGTCCTGTCGGTGAACAGTCCAAAGGAGAAACGACTGTCGGAGAACGGTTGCAGAATCACTAAGCACGTACTTTGGCTTAGCTGCGTTCCGTCTCTATCGTATACTTGACGTTTGACAGTTGTGTAACAGTGACAGGTATAGTGCTAAGTCAAAGTCAGTGCTTAGTACAATAACGTCTATTTATCTCGCCATTAGAGTGGATACACAATAAGTAATGTTTTAATAACGTTTAAAATCTCTTGAATATAAATACTCGTTTGTACTGTACTGTATCGATCTATTTACTTCCAAACGTACACACATCAATCACCCGATTCCTTGAGTGACGCGATGTTTTAACGCAACACGTTCGCGTAATACATGCGATACATCATCAATATGCGTAAAACCAAAATCTCAGTCATCACTCAACCTTATAATAAAAATGTTTATTTTTAAAGTAAGTCTAATTTTTCATCGGATTAGGATGTATAAGGTATCGTTAAAATCCTGTCATTGTGCTGAGTAACATCTATACTAAATATTATAAATGGGAAAGTGTATCTGTCTGTCTGTCTGTAGGTATGTTTGTCTTACTTTCACGGCAAAACGGAGCGACGAATTTACATGATTTTTTTAATTGGAGATAGTTGAAGGGATGGACAGTAACATAGGCTACTTTTTGTCTCTTTTTAACGCGAGCGAAGCCGCGGGCAAAAGCTAGTAGGATATAAATTAGTTTGTATTTTGCACTAACAGTCGGTTTTTTTTGTTCATTATTTTCTAAATAATATCGTATAAAAGATATGCTAAGAGTATATCAATAAATGACGTCAGTAAAGCCATTAGTGTTTTTCAAATAAAGTACTTTATAAATAAGTACAAAACGCTTTTCTCTTTTAACTTAAACGGTTCCGACACGGTTTTTATTTTCAATCTCTAACAAGGGCTATAAAAAGCCATCGCAACTTATAGGGTTCCGTACACGAGGGTGCTAACGGAAACCTTGTTATTAATTTAACCCTTTGCTTTCTATCCGTTCGTTCGTCAATCTGTCTGACATGTGTATCCAACACGTTTTGCAATTTAGCAAACCTTTTAAATTGCTGGGACGTTTGTCGATTTAACCGTATTTTTTTTCTTTTTTAACCGACTTCAAAAAAAAAGTAGGTTCTCAATTCGACCTGTATGTATGTATGTTTGTCCCCGATTATCTCGCGTTTGGCTGAACCGATTTTGATGCGGTTTTCAGCAAAGTGTTTGTTACATTCTGGGGAAGGTTTTAGTATATAACACTAATGGATATCCTGTGACGTTGCGCACATAGAGCCGTTTTCATTTTATAAGATTATAAGTTCATTTTGAGAGCTACTCTAAAACGTAGTCAGACACTGAGACTCTGACTAAAAAGTAAAAAATAAAAAGCTTTTTTGAAAAAAAGATAACCGACTTCAAAAACTAAAAGCTCATAAATAACTATTTCGGAAGTTGGTGGCAACACAAATCGACCGGCAGAAGAGAAGCCACCGACTTCCGAAATAGTTATTTATGAGCTTTTAGTTTTTGAAGTCGGTTTTTGTACCAGGCTCATGTTTTGATTAATTTATTAGTGCACGCAGGGCTTTTTAGCTTGTATGAAGGTATCGTCACGGGCTGTACTTTTGAATATATGGAATATCTTTAGGTCGTTAGTGTGTATTTATATTGCTGCCAAAATAAAACTAAAATAAAGTGAAAAATTGAAGATCACACAAAAATATTTTTGCTTGATTTGGAAGCCCATTAACACCACCAAAAGAAGTTTGGACTGGCCACACTACAGGTTAGCCATGTTCTACACTCGGCAGCGGAACGGCAAGGATGGCGTCGAGATGTCCACCAGAAGCCTTTATAAAGCCGTTGGTCCCGGTTGGCATTTGTAGAACTTTGACAGTTGTTACGGGTAATCAACCAAGGGGCATCGTGTCGCCCAGTAACTGGGAAGTGAAGGTCTGACAGGCTTTATGTCAAATACTGGTACCCAGCTTAATCTGGTTAGACTGGCAGCCGACCCAATAAAGTTAGGAACAGGCTTGAGAGATGTTTTGTTCGATGTGAATATTATAACCCTGGCCCCCTCGTAACTTCGGCCTCGCACTTGACCATTTTTTCCGAACATAACTTAGTTGTAAGTAGTTCCAAGTTCTAAATAGATTATATCTTCTACAAGCTGGTTTATTTTATTTGAAAAATAAATACAGTGTTTTTCCTTAACGGGTTTGCAGCTTGGGTGATTAAATAACGAAGAAAAACGGGAATTTTTATCCATTGACATTTTTATGCGGGATTTTTAAGGGTAGAGTAATCCGAGCCGATAATTTGTATAATAGTCAAGGCAGTTTTACAGCTTGTCTAAGAAACAAAACAATGGGTATGTTTTTTAAACATTCTGTTATTTTAAATGAAAAGTTTAATGAAGTCTGGAATTTTTCGATTTGCAATATTTTCTTAGGTGAAAAAATGAAAAATCACTTACTCAGACAACAAAAGTATCGCACTTCAGCAGTGAGCACTTAACAAAACAAGTGTAAATTAAATTTTAAAAAAAATGCGTCCCCGACGTTATTAATATTGCGTCTGCAGTCAACTCAACGTCAATCCAACAAAAAAAACAAAAACTCACTGCGATTTCGGAAGTCGTGGCTTTGTTTCTGTTTCATCTAATTGCCACCAACTTGTAAAACAGCAGTGGATTTTGATTTTTTTGTATTTCTCTTTTTTTATGTACTCCCACAACTGAGACGAATTCATTGACACCTCGTATGTCGAAATCCTTATAGAATGAGACATACATACATATATTATTACTCGAACCACATAACCCTCTGACTCTAACTCCTCTTTCGGCTGTCAGGTAAAAATTATCATCAATGAAATGATGAAATCATAGCGCTAAGAAGCAAAAGGAAGAAGCAAAGTGTTTTAGGGCCAGTGCCTGCCGGGATTGCGGAATAGTTCTAATAGTAACCGTGGCCCCGGAACATAAGGGTAACCGAAGAAACATGCGTGGGTTTTGGTCAGTAAAAGTCTGACAAGAAGGGCGGGTGAAGTCATTTAATGATTTCCCGTCCACAAAAAAAAAAACAAATGTTTACAATAATACGAGGCTTCAAGTTGCTGCAAAATCACTGAGCAACTATGTACAATACGCTACATTAGCAGCTAGCCATTCGGAAGTATGGACTTCCCTGTCGGTAATAAAATAACAATTATCCTTACTGTAATAATTAACGGGTGACACCCGGAAGCTATAGTATAACTTAATTACAGTATGAACAAACTACTATCATTATACCTTTATAATAGTCTACAATTAATGCCAATTAGGATAATTAACGTTTTATTTATATGTTTTTGAAATGAAAGTTTATTGTTGGTACTTATTTGGGGAATAATTTAAATATAATAAATATAATGTACTAATTTAATTTAATTACATATGAATTTTATATTATATAACTTTAAATAATTTACACCCTAGACTGAGAAATTATAATCACTTTATGCGCATGGGTTAAACTGTTAGCATTAAGATAACTGTATAATAAATAAATATAGAAGAGGTAATTTATGACCATTGCGCATGTGATTTGTTTAAATAGGTGTTTATAATAAGTTTTCGTCGGAACCCTGTTCTATGCATGGCCTTACACGCACTCGGACAGTTTTTTTTTAAATAAGTTTATCTGTTTAATGTCACATTATAACTGTCGGTCTAATCTATCTACCTTAATAAAGAGAGTGCCACATTATACAAGACTTTAGTAATTGACGCTGAAAACTACCTCACACTCACTTAATTTTAATTCAACGACGAATGAATAGCACTAACTGTTCTCGTTGCATAACTTTCCTTTCTTCTTTCATCTAATCAAAGAGATCGTGAACAGACCGTGACTTCTTATACAAGTAAACACAAAGACCACTGATAAAGGTCTGGCCACATTGAAGATGGCGGGCGCGGTCTCGAGCGAAATCAAATACAGGGTAAATTTTTAACCAGAACGCAAATTTTAGGAGCTAATTCTGGTGCTCCAATACAACAACTTTTTCCGAGGAACCATATCGAAATGTCACAAAAAATCACTTCCTTATAGAATTCCCAACAGCCCCCCTAGACAAGTGGCATTGTAGAATAGAGCGAAAACGAATAGATTGTCAAATGAAAAGATGTCAAATTGTTTAGCGAAAGCTTATGTCAATTCCACACATTTGACAATCGAACTGTAGTCAGAGTTGAACCAAAACCAATCTTTAGACATTTGTTCATTTTACAAAATAGCGCGATCGCCCCCCTATTCGTTTTCGCTATCTATTCTACAATGCCACTTGTCGAGGCCCATAAGTGATTAATCATTTTGTATTTTTTTTTGGGATTCGAATTTAGGTTCATGGAAAAAGTTGTTGTAATTGACCAAAATTAGCCCCAAAAATCTGGGCACTGGTAAAAAAAAATATCCTACATGTAATATTAATAATTTGCGACTTCACTTAGTGTATTTGTGTATTGTATGAAAATATTACTGCAAGGTCTGACCGCGTCCGCGACAGTGCTTGCAACTTAACGCTACAGTGTAAAACACAGCCATTAAAACTAAAAATAAAATCTTCCTTTTCAGTCATTCTTTGGTTCAAACTTCAAAAGTTCAAAACAAGTAACACATTGTGAACAATGAAGAAAGTTTATTCAGAAAGAAAATGTAGATCCGTTGGCGCGACGCCAAGAGCCAGATAATCTCTTTGAAGAGTTAGTGTGATGGCAATTTTTTCTCAGCTGGCAACACTATCTAAAGTGTGAAGGTTTTATTTCCTGCAGTTGGTAGACAATGTTGTGGGAGCGTTGTGGAATTACTTTTAACTTTTATTTTGGTTTTGTACAAAGACATTAAAGTTATAGTTTTGTAGATTGTTCCGAAAATGTTTTCTAACTCTGATAGCAGGTTTTTAAAAGTTGACAGCATGAGTGGCGCTGTGGCCGATTGGGTGGGACTGTGTGTCGTTGATTTTATTCCCGTACAAGAAAAATATTTGTTTGGCTTATAGGTATTTGATCCGAGTCTGATTGTTTGTTTGTTAATTTATGTTTATAAACGCCACATAAGATAACAGAATTGAACAGTCGGGTAGTAATGATATCAAAATATTGTTGGGTCTAACTCTTCTGGTATACAGGGTGTCCCAAAACTCAACGTCAAGCCGAAACGGGGTGACAGGATTGATCATAACCATCACGAGAAAAATCTGAAAAAAAATCTATCCCATGCAGTTTGAAAATTATGGGCATTTTAAGAAAAACCTAGAAATTTGATCAAACTGTACCATTTTTCGGTTATTGTGGTTATTATTTTTTATTTTTGTTCATTTGAATTTTAGAAACGTAATCCTAAATAACATTTCTAGAATCCCAATAAAAAATAATGACACAATTGCCTCAAGTTTCCGAGAATTGAGACTATTTGTTAAACTACGAATTTAAAATTTTCAAGATTCGTCGACTTTGACAGGCCCTCCTATAAAAAAAATGTACTAGAGTGCCTTGGCAAGTGGCATTAAAAGTTGGCGCATTTAATCAGAATTCTAAAATGGTACAATACTTGTTAGTTCCATACAATAGAAAAGAGTAAAAAAATTAAAACCTCAAGTAACCCGATTTTTGCTATCAGATTTTACTCAGTTAAAATGTTTTTAATTCGCACAAGCTCTAGGTAGGTTCTTAATTTTAAGGCAAAATGATGAGAGAGATGGATAATGGGTATGTTTGCCATGAGTGAGCGAGACAGATAGTGACGCCACGCATTGAGACGGAGATGCGTCGTTTAAACGAGTGCGAATGAAACAGATAGATGCTATGGCATCTATCTGTTTCATTCGCACTAGTTTCAGCCAAGCAAATGGCTACGCTACCAGTCCGACACCAACCAGTTAGTACGTTTCGCTCATTCGTCTACTGCGCACGTTCGTATTCGCTTGTGTTGATTTAGTACTGACAACTTTGGCTTCTCTTTTTGGACTTGAATCTTTGTGAATTGGACTTGTTGATAACATACCGGCAACTTTGGCTTCTCTCTGGACTTTTGTGTTGGCATCCTTTTTATCTACCATGCCTACGCGCTACACTTCACAAGAATATGCGAACATGCACCTCATTTATGGGGAATGCAGATGCAACGCAAGTGCTGCCGCTAGACTTTATCGTGAAAGATATCCAAATTTAGAGCGCTACCGGATCACCGCGTGTTTGTTAATGTGCACCGTTCACTCACAGAGGGCGGCCATTTCCCGAATCAAATACAGGCTGGAGGTAGACCTGTGTTTCCTTTCCAGGAAGAAGTATTGCAAGAGGTCGCACGTGACCGAAGTATTTCCGTACGTGGAATTGAAGAAAGAACGGGAATACCGAAAAGCACTGCTCATCGTATTTTACAAAGAGCCGAAATGCATCCGTTTCACGTACAACGAGTTCAAAGTCTTCTACCTCGAGATTATCAGGAAAGGATTTCTTTTTGTAGAACAATGCTACAGAGGCATAATGAGAATCCCCAATTCATCCAAAAAATTCTCTGGTCAGATGAATCGACATTTAAAAAAGATGGTTACATGAACTTGCACAATTATCACGAGTGGCATGTGGAGAATCCACATTTAATGCGAGAAGATAGATCCCAGTATCGTTTTAAAGTAAACCTGTGGACCGGAATTTTAAACGGTAAAATTATTGGGCCTATTGAACTGCCTGAGAACTTGAATGGAACTAATTAACTACATTTTTTAAGAGAAGATTTACCAACCCTGTTAGAGGACGTACCACTAGCAGATCTTCGCGACATGTGGTTTCAACAAGATGGCTGCCCAGCGCATTTCGCAGTGCAAGTAAGAGATTTCCTTGACCAGGAATATCCGGGAAGGTGGATTGGACGTTCGGGCACTATCTCGTGGCCCGCCCGTTCACCAGATTTAAATCCCCTGGATTTTTTCTATTGGGGAGTTCTCAAAGAAAAAGTTTACTCAAAGCCCATTGAGAACGTAGCCGACCTGCGTGAACAAATTTCTCAAGCAGCTGAGGCGATCAACTCTCGAAGATATGCCCGACTAATAAGTAGATCTTTTTTAAGAAGATGTAGGGCTTGTATTGAGGCTGATGGTAAACAATTTGAACATTTATTGTAATAAAAAACGTTATTTCTCTATCATCTGACTTTTATTCCAACAAACCTAATTATTTTACTAATTTTACTAACTTTTTTTCACTTTGGTAAAAGTGGCGTCACTATCTGTCTCGCTCACTCATGGCGAACATACCCATTATCCATCTCTCTCATCATAATTAAGAACCTACCTAGAGCTTGTGTGAATTAAAACATTTTAGCTGAGTAAAATGAGATAGCAAAAATCGGGTTACTTGAGGTTTTAATTTTTTTACTCTTTTCTATTGTATGGAACTAACAAGTATTGTACCATTTTAGAATTCTGATTAAATGCGCCAACTTTTAATGCCACTTGCCAAGGCACTCTAGTACATTTTTTTTATAGGAGGGCCTGTCAAAGTCGACGAATCTTGAAAATTTTAAATTCGTAGTTTAACAAATAGTCTCAATTCTCGGAAACTTGAGGCAATTGTGTCATTATTTTTTATTGGGATTCTAGAAATGTTATTTAGGATTACGTTTCCAAAGTTCAAATGAACAAAAATAAAAAAGAATAACCACAATAACCGAAAAATGGTACAGTTTGATCAAATTTCTAGGTTTTTCTTAAAATGCCCATAATTTTTAAACTGCATGGGATAGATTTTTTTTCAGATTTTTCTCGTGATGGTTATGATCAATCCTGTCACCCCGTTTCGGCTTGACGTTGAGTTTTGGGACACCCTGTATATTACGAGGCTATTAAAAACCACAATTTGTTTAAACGTCCACTGAAATAATAATAATCCGTTACGATTATTAAGATATTTTGCCCCAATATAGGGAGCTTTAAAATTTATCTTCAGCCACCGTGAAATAAAACGTTCAAATTAAATTAAGCTAAAAGGTACTAGATAACTTTATTACTATCCATTTAAATATCCATTTTGTTAACGAACTTGAGAATTTGCTAGTCGATACAGATCAGTGAGAGATTTTAGGTCTTGTTGCTGCAGACGGGCGACTTGCTTGAGCAACAAAATGTCGCCGGCTGTGGCTGAAGCAAATCAAAACTTTTATCAACTTTTCAGGATGGACAAAGCATAGGCCACTGACACAGTATAGTATTTCGCGACTAGGTGGATTGTTAATTGTTTTGTTTTCTTAATCTCATTTTGTGTTCGATGGCTGCCAACAGCAGGAAAGCGGCTCTTTGTGGCAAGTTGTGGTGTTTACACATAGTAGGTAATAAAACGGTTTAGTTCGGTTCGGTTTCAGCTATATCTTGTCATATTCTTGAACAGCCGCTGTCATTTGAGATTGGTCGTAGACTTGCGTGGTTATTTAGAAACAAAATTCATGATGTAAGGTTGGTGATAAAACTGCCCTGTGTGGCCGGTCTGTATCAACGTTAAGAAAACTGTTACATTAAAAGCTCTTAATACAACATTGTAGCATTAAATAAGTTTACAATTGAATCGAAAACAGTTTTAAACTGTTATTGTAGTTGGAGATTTGTATTTATCTTTCTACTGCCCCCGGGGTCTCTGCGGGTATGTTAAGTTATTCGTTTAAGGAACTAAGCACATTATTTCAGCTCTATTCAGCTTATATCTGTAGAAAACAGCGATCTTCTACAAAAACTGCAAGACATGGAAAGCTTAACGGACGCACACGCGTCTTTATATAAAACTAGCTTTTGTCCGCGACTTCGTCCGTGTGGAATATACTTCCCGTTCCTGAGGGAGGCGATGATGAGGGATTTCCGGGATGGAAACTATCCTATGTCCTTTCTCGGGTCTCAGACTATATTGGTACCAAATTTCATTAAAATCGTATAGCGGTTTAGGCGTGCAGAAGAGACAGACAGACAGAGTTACTTTCGCATTTATAATATTAGTACGGATCATTGTTTTCTATGACATAAGCTGAACATAATATGTCTGCACTCCCTAAAGATTACCATTTCAGATTTCTATGTAATAGACATACTGGCTGCACATGATATCTAGATATAATCTGGATTAGTTATTATAAGAATAATAGGGATTAGTTATGAGATATTATCGATCTTAATTAACGGCTTAATTAAGGTGGCAGGATTAGATTTCTAGGTTTATCTTGTGTATTGACCTTACCAATACTAGGACCTATATAATATACTAGCTTAAACCGCAGTTTTTTCCGTGCAATATGTTATAGCGTTTAGAACTCATTGTGAGATAAAGAAACGATGCATATAAAGGGCCTCGTTGCTTTACAACCCATATACTAATCCTTACATATAATGGAACACAGTCCCACGCCACATCTGTCTGTCTGACTGTTTGCAATAAACTCAAACGAGCAATAACTGAAAAATCCTGAGAACTTCAATGATTTCTAACACGTAATCAGTTATCGACATGACCTAACTTTGCACTGGTGCAAAGTTAGGTCATGTCGCTAACTAATGACGTATAATGTTGCGTGTTAAATAAATAAATATATTTATCGAACCTGGGACTACTCACCTGATTCTAAACTAAGCAGATTTTGTACTATGGTTACTAGACAACGGATAATCATAGTTATATCACTTATGAATAGGTACATACATAAATTACATCCAGACACAGAACAAGCTATCATGCTCATCACACCAAGTTTGTCCTGGGTGGAAATCGAACCACTCGACCAACACGCCCGAATTTTGTGACAATCACAATTAACATACTAACCCCCGAATACCTAAACGACATCATCAGCACTTAATTTTGACACGCTCTCAAATCTGTTACAGTCCTTACTGTATCTCTTAGAGTTTGAGTATTCGGGTATATTACTGTTAAAAAGATACCCAGTGACAAAAAGGCAGACGACCTTGGCTTAAACAGTGTCCCCTTTCCACCCTTTATGTACGCAACCCTGCCTCTCGCCCCGGACTAAGACCCAGGCAAAGACGTCGAGAGTCGCAAGACGACTACCGGCCACCGTAGGCGCGGTTCTGCGGATGGCGAGCGATGGGTAGCTCGCCGCCCGGCTAGGACCAGGACCGCGTAGACGGCGCGTTTTGTTCCACGCGCGCCTCAAAGAGAAGGAGTCAGCACAGGGAGGGGCCCAACAGGGCCAACGCCTGCCGGGGTTGCGGAATGTTTATAATAGTTACCGTGACCCTGGAACATAAAGGGCAATCGAAGGAACATGAGTGGGTTTTAGTCAGTAAGAGTCTGACACGCCCTCCCGTCGCACCCAGGACGGGAGAAGTCATTGGATGATTTCCCACTCACCAAAAAAAAAAAAAAAAAAAAAAAAAAAAAATGTACGCAACCCTAAAACATCAGAGGAGCGAAAATCTTTCAACTCCTTTCCATTTCCTCATTAAAATATGCTTCAGTAAACTGTAAAGTTTAGTTTAAAGTCCCCAAGTAACACCGACGAACTGTCAACTCAATTTCGTGAGCCGTCGAGTGAAAAGTCAAAGGACAGACAATATACAGAAGGTAATATTCGTACAAGAAGACAAGACCGACGCACTTATAAACGCAACCGAGAATGTATACTAATAATGTGTGTTTCTTCGTCCGTCTTTCGACGAACGATTAAGAATTACAAAGGCGACTTTATGTCTCTTTCTACCGCAAACGTAGCTACGGGCAAAAGCTTGAGTTAAATAACTTTGACAACACATGGAACGAAATGTGCGATTAATGCTGTTGTGATAAATCTGTTCTCTCAGATACTCTCATAACGACTAATAATCCGTGCCGGCTCGAACGGCGACTAATCATGCTACCCAGTTACTGGTCTGTAAAGGTCCGGTAGGCACAAATTTTATACAAAACTTATATTCAACTGGATCTGGTTATACTGGAAGCCCACTAACATAGTTGAAAAAAGACATAAACAACACTACCTAATTCCGAGCTCTGGTTTTTTTTATCATCATTTAGCTAGAAATCTACTAGTTATATTTGTATTGTTTATGTACTTGCATTAAAATGTTAACATAATGAGTGTAATACAATGTTGCTGTTGTTGTGGATCTTCCCGGGATTTCTAATGGACAATCAAATAAATAATAATAAAGCATTAGAATGTTACTCTGTGTTACTTATTGCTCAGTTTAAAATACGTGCGTACAAAACGGTATTTTATAGCATTATCAATTGACGTACTTTTTATGAGCTGTCAAAACGCGGTTCTCCTACATTTTGTATGGCAATGCAACTTTATGACGTCACACAGTTAACAACGCAATTGACTAACTTATTAATTAATTTCAAAGCAGCTAATAATCCAATATTACATTAAATAGAAAATAACCCGGTTTTTTAGGGCTAAAATTAAGTAAGGTATTTTAGAAGCTGTGTCGTACATTTATTGGTTATTGATGTAAAATACCCTTCTGCAATGTTTATTTCGTGGTGACACGCGCCAAAATGTAGCCTTGTAGGTAATCCGCAGAGCTTTCCGACAGTGCTCCCGTTATTTATGCCTGTCGATAGTCTGAATCGGTGCTTATGTGGGGAAAACTGTCCAAACTAGTTGAGGTTAGGTTTGTGTGGGAAAAAAAGATCAAAAGCTTGGGGAGTTTACATTATTTCATTGGAGGAAAATTTGTGTATTGTTTGGATTAGTTAAATGTTTTTTTTTTTTGTAATTGAATAGAGAATCTTCTGTAAATATACGGTAAGTAGTTAGAAGTCTTTTTTCTTGGGACAATCCCGCCACCCGTTCCCAACCATTGCAACTTCTGAAAGCCAGAATGAACAGTGGAATCTACCCCAAAAGCTAGTTTCTTAAAATTTTTTTAGGAACCTCGCTTTTATACCCAGAAATTGCTAAGACATAAAACACATGAAATTATGGTATTAAATCACTATTACCAACCTGCGTTAGCCAACTGCTAACCCAAGGCGTATCACTTAGCCCAATCTGCAGTTATAATCATCAAATTGCAGCCAGCTGCCCTTCCCCTCAAAGACAGTATCGAAATAAAACCCAAAATAAAAACCAAACGAGCCAATCCAATCTTTCGCCAACAATGCTAACAAGCAAAAATATATAACCCTTATCACCCGCGGTCACGTTGACCCGAATCGCAATAAAAATCCGCCGCTTATTGAGGGGTTAACAGATAAATAGATAGCTATAAATCGTTTGGAGCCGCTACCGTCCTTCCCGTTCAGTAGATTAAGGACCCAAGGGCATACCTACGTTTAATACAATCCCAAGTTAGTTGAAAAAGGCCTAAATAAGGCCTGGTACACATGTCCCTTTTTACCGCAAGTGTAAGGCAGTTTGGACGGCATAATTTGATCATCCGGGCTGCATACTAATGCTCAGGGTGAAAAAAACGAGTTTCAACTTCAACGCGTCCTTTGGTGACGTATTGTAGCGCTATGCTGTATTTGTGTAGGTATTTAACAGAAGGTAAACGACCTTGACATGATTTTACCTAATAAAATCGCGTGGAAGACTTACAAAGACAATATAACTTTAGATTTGTAAACATTCATAGAAAAAAATTATAGACAATTTTTAAATAAATAATAAATAAATAGATATCCTCGGACAAATCACACACGGTCATCTGATCCCAAACTAAGCAGAGCTTGTACTATGGTAACCAGGCAACTGATAAACATACTTATATATTTTTAAATACATACATAATATAGATAAATCGCACCCAGACACAGAACAAACATTCATGCTCATCACACAAAGTTTGTCCTGGGTGGGAATCGAACCCACGACCTGCGGCTTAGCAGTCAGGGTCACTAACCACTAGACCAACAAGCCCATAAAAGACGTGTCAGCATTGTTTACCTAAGCAAATAGTTAAATTCTTAAATAAATCTATATGCATATATAAAATTGTAAACTGACTGACTGATTAAACGACTGTTATCTTTATTATATACTAGCTTCGCGACTTCGCCCCCGAGGAATAATAGTTCCCATTTCCGGGGGATTTCCGGGATGAAACTATCCTATGTCCTTTCTCGGGTTCCAGACTACATCTGTTCCAAATTTTATTCAAATCGGTTCAGTGGTTTAGGCGTGAAGAAGAGACAGACAGACAGACAGAGGTACTTTCGCATTTATAATATTAGAACGGACTATATATCAACGCACACCCTAAACCGCTGGTCCTAGAGACATAACAACTTGACGGGTATGTTCTTTGTGAAGAGTAAATATTCATTAAGAGAGGATTTTTTAAAATTAAACCTCAAGAAGGGTAAAAAAGTTTTTGAAAATTCGACATCCACGCGGGCAAAGCCACGGGCGAAAGCTAGTAAGATATAGATACCTCTTGTAGTGATGATTCATGCTTTTTTCCGTAGTTGAGACACGTTCTTGGACAAGCCAAGCCATCCTGAAGCGACAGCTATTACTTGTAATGGGTTCCCAATCCTTCACTAGGAGGAGCTCATTTACAGCCGAGGACGTGGATCGTGCGACAAATGTCACTCACCGGCAGAAAATGTTTTAAGCGTTAAATCCGCCTTTGTAAAACTTTTTTTTTAATTTATTTATTCTTAGTAGAACCAACAGCTACAACAAAAGGGTAAAAACAATATAAGAGACATTAAGCCAATTACAGGTTATCACGGTTTTTTTACATTTTGTTGCCCTTACTAATAATTACTGTGTAAAGTTATGCAATGAATAAAGCCTGTGTAACCATACATTTTCTGACGTATAAACCTGTCATAACTTTATGCAGCGTTTATTAGTAAGGCGCTGTGTGTACAATTTTATCAATAAGTTATTTAACTGGGCTTCCGATCACGTAAGAGGATTTTAACCTTTCGACGACAAGCGACAGGTTATCGGGCTGTTATTGTCTTTCTATTGTGTCTTGAATCACGTGTGTTTGAAGGATTAACCTTTTTATGACCAAGTGACAGCCGGCTGTCGGGCTGCTATTGTAATTCTACTATGTCTCGAATCACGTGTGTTTGACGGATTAAGATGCGATAAACCTTAATTTTTCCGGTGACTAAAATAATAAAGGGACAAGAAAAGGTACGTATTATTATTAAGGAGTTATCTGGCTAAGTAACGTTAGGTATACTAATATTCAGTAAAACAAAGGTATACAGTAACAAGCCATCACACTTCAATGTCAGTGTATAAGGTACCTTTTGTACTTGAAATCGAATAACCATCAATTAATGGCGAATTGAATGGGGGCTCCGTATTGGCAAGCTCAGCGTAGTACGGTCACCCGCCATGTGGAGGGAAAACCTTGTGAAGGTCGTAGGGAACCGGAGTTGCGGAATAGTTCTAATAGTTACCGCGGCCCCGGAACATAAGGTCAACCGAAGGAACAATGGTGGGTTTTAATCAGTAAAAATCTGACAATTTCTCCCGCCAGAGCGGGAGAAGTAATTTGATTATTTCCTCTCCTCAAAAAAAAAGTTCGCATGGAATCGTTGGTTGTGGGCGGCACAGAACTGCATGTTGTAAAAAAGTTAGGTGAGGCCTATGTCCAGCACAGCACGCTTATGAGCTGATGACGATAAACTATCAATGAAAATCCATACTAATATGATAAATGGCAAAGTGTGTTTGTGTGTCTGTCTGTCTGCTTGTCCATCTTTCACGGCAAAACGGAGCAACGGATTGACGTGATTTTTTAAGAGGATATAGTTGAAGGGATAGTGAGTGACATAGGCTACTTACTTATTGTCTCTTTTCAACAGGAGCCGCGTGCTAGTAACAATTATAGCTCGGATACCGGTTAAATTTTCAAACCCGCGTGATGTACTGTTTGAAAATCTGTTTCTATTCGGTTTTGTTACATATGTCTATCCATACTAATATTATAACTTTGAAAGTGTGTGTCTGTTTGTCCGTTTTTCACGGCAAAACGATTGAACCGATTTAAATGAAATTTGGTGCAGAGATAGTCCGTAGCTTGAGAAAGGACATAGGATAGTTTTACCCCAATAATCATATGGGAATGGGAACTACGCGGCTTAAATCGCGGGGGACAGCTTATATTAAAATAAATACTTTCTTATGGACGCACAAATAAAGCTTTCGTTTTAACAAAAAACGCGTTGCTAGCTGCTAATATTTCTGTTTCGTTCCGGACGTTCACTTTATTGCATCAATCTACTCTGCTGGAAAATATTTAAATGAATAGTTTTCAATCGTGAAAGTGAAATGCATCGAGTAAAATATTTATTAATTCAGGATCTTGTTTAAGTTCGCTTTAAAAATGTTCCTACCCTTGTGATAGGGAAATCCCATAATTTTAATAATTTCTTTCAGTCCTAATTTGTCAAATACATTTATAATTATACTAGCAACCGCACAGCTTCTTGTTACAAATCTTTTGCAATCCTAGTTTTATTGACTGTTTTATGCATCCATACTTACTAATATTATAAATGGGAAAGTGTGTCTGTCTGTCTGTATGTTTGTCTTTCTTTCACGGCAAAACGGAGCGACGAATTGACGTGATTTTTTAAGTGGAGATAGTTGAAGGGATGGAGAGTAACATAGGCTACTTTTTGTCTCTTTTTACCGCGAGCGAAGCCGCGGGCAAAAGCTAGTGTATTATAAACCTTCCTCCTAAATCGCTCCAAAATCTGTTGCGTAGTTTTAACCTTTCAACGACCAACCGACAGCCGGCTGTCGGGCATTGTCATTCTGTTGTGTTTCAAATCGCGTGTGTTCGAAGGATTAAAAATCTAAGCATACGTAGTAGACAGTCATCGGTAAGCGACTTTGTAGTGATATTAATGCTGAGCGCACATTATAGTCACGACAGTTTTACGACAGACTTGACGCACTTAGACACGTCTGTCTTAAAACTAAAACGAAACTGTTTTTTGTCTACGGCAGAGAGCACATTGTACAGACGCCAGTACATCAAGCTACCCCAAACTGTCAAATTTTCTCAATCAATCTTGAACCTAATCCCTTTGCAATAAAGTTGAAAATCAATTAAAGAAATTTGAGTTGGTAACTTGATGTGCTGGCGTTTGTGCGTGCAGTTTTTGCAGGTATTAGACATTTTTGTCTATTAGACGTTTTGTTTGAAGCGTCTTCATATTTTTTGTTAAGCAATAGTCAGTCTTAAAACTTTTTTGACTATAATGTGCGCTTAGCCTAACAAGAATTACCTTATTGGCGTCCTCTGTTACCATATTTGTATTCCAATACCTACTATTATATATGTTTTTATTTTAACACAGGTGATGTAGCAAAGAAGTTTTTAACACACCTGCAGCTCCTAATGTTATGAAATAATGATAATGTGAGTGTTATTGTTGCGATTAGCTATAAAATGTGTTGTTTAACCACGGCCAGAATAGAAAAGACTTCAAAGGTTTGAAGTTTGATTAAAAAAATACACCTCTGATTGACCGTTGACCTCTGAGTTTGTTTCGGATGTTTCTTCTCGGAGTAGTTCAGCTAGGAAACACCGGCTCCATCGTTCTATTAAAATAAGAAAAAACTAAAATGACGTGTAAAAGTGTAATTTTTTACCTATTTACAAAAATAAAATCATTTTAATTTCATTTTACAGCACTATTTACAACAAATGCAAATGAAAAATTTATATAATCTCCTCCCAATTATTATTATGATCGCGACTTCAGCTAACAAATTAGTTGATAGCTTTGAAAGGACTAAACCGATTTTAAGTATGTCTAAGAATTATCGCCAGACTACCAACTTTCAAATAAAAAAAACATTCTAATCGGTTAACACGTTAAGGGGTTCGGTGCCACAGACATACAGACAGACACACACACACACAGCTCAAACACACACACAAACTTATATTTCCTCTTTTTTTGCGTCGGGGGTTAAAGATGTCAACTGAAAGAGTTCCCCTGAACATAAAGGACAACCGAAGAAATAAGGGTGAGATTTAGTCAGCAAATGTCTGTCACGCCCAGGGCGGAAGAAATCATTTGATGACGTCCCATCCTCAACCAAAAAAAAATAGTAGAGATTTTTTCACTAGTATCATAACATTCTATTATGTAAAGCCTAGAACAGAAAGAGTACTTGAGTTTGCTTTGAAAATACTCTGTGAAACTGCTGTGTTTTCCAATACTGCTAGAGACAATCAATACATTTTACATGGAGCGAGTTGGCTTCGACGAAAGTCACGTATTGCAATATGTTTCCGCACTGAGAGATTGAAAGTGCATAGGTGGTGACAGTTTTCCAACTGACGTAGCACTATGAAAATTGCTTTTGTTGCCGCCTTATATGATCATAAGCAATGTATAAATAAAACGGTAAACTGACTGAGTAAATATATCAACGCTCAGCCCAAACAAGTTCTAGAGACATGAAACTTGGAGAATGTGTTCTTTGTGAAGAGTAGGTATGCACTAAGATAGGTTTTGTTGGTAATTCGACCCTTAAAAGAGTAAAATTTGCGAGCGGGTGAAAGCTAGTATATATATTTGTTGATAAAATTATTAATTTTGCTGCAATAATTCCATGAGAACCTAAACTGGCAGTAAACTAGACGCAAAACCCACTATGTTTATTTGCAGTAAGCGTTTTCTTCGACATGCTGCTAGCAAGCTAGCTGCTGCATTCTCAGAAGATTTAAGATCGGGTTAATTTAAGAGACCTGTGCTTCTACAATATGTGTTGTACATATAACGCTTTCACTGTGCTACGTTATTTCGCAGACATTACTTGTGAATGCGCCATTTACATAACGCCGCGGCATTTTATAAATGACGAATATTGTCGAAATGTCATAGCAATCCGAATTGAATAAGCTCAGCGAATCTCCAGAAGGTTTAAAAAAATTATCAGGCTAAGGCGAAAGCGGTGAATAGCGGAGCTATCGCCATAGCTTTCGTGGTTGTTTTAAGTTATGATCATAAAAGCCTTAAACTTCAACCTAACCTGGACTGTTTATCAGTTGTCTGGTTACAAGCTCTGCTTAGTTTGAGATCAGATAGCCGTGTGTTATTTGTCCCAGGATATTTATTAAACCTACCCGAACCAAAATGCGCTGATTTTTGCCTTTGGCATATTACATAACAGTGAGCGTTTACTCCGTATATAAAATGGCGGACATTATGTAAAAGATGGATTTATATAAAAAACCAGCGAGACATAAAATACTTGTAAAATCGGTTATGCCTAACGCAAGATAATCTCAACAAAAATATGTACAAATACATACGAGTACAAGTCAAACTGAAAACCTACTTTTTGAAGTGGGTTAAAAACATACGTACATCATAAATTCGCTAACATCAACATGAAATGTCACACGGCTAACGTAGGCTCTAATAGTCTACTACAATTCCTGACTAAGCTTACACGCGGTATCCTGAAAGCCAGGAATCATTACACTTTACGAGTTTACGTGTCAAACTCACGGACTGTTGCTGTTACTGGTGACCGACTTATGTCACACCAGGATGTAACACTAGTGTGACGGCGATTATAAAAAAAAACTATTATTAAAGAGTGCCCAAACAGTGAGTAAAATGTTGAAAACTGAGTCTCGAAAAAAAAAACTTGAGACACAAGTTATTTGTTAACACGTCTTGGTCAGCTTCTCATGTGACTTACTATGTTCATAAATGTAAGAAGTCAAATTACACCTTTGGACTACAAACAAAAAAAATCATTATATTATTTGGACACCTAATTGAATGTCAAATGTTGAAATATCTATCGGTAAAATATCGACGTTCAAAATATCGAAAAATTGTACCCGTTTTTTAATACATAGAGTTTAATTCAAGGAAGGTTTGAATCATGTGCATTATATAGTAAAAAAAAGACGGGATCTTCAAGATTTGTAACTCCCGTGCGAGGCTGGGATAATAAAATATTAATACCTATGTAATTTGTAGTTAAGATTTTATAATAAATAAATAAATAAATAAAATACTGAAGCAACGACAAAGAAAATAATTAATACTAGGAATCACACTATTGTTACAACCAGGTGTGACGGTCGCCGTTACCAACCTAACATCATAATTTTAACGCCAACATAAAAAAACAACAAATTCAAATCTGTATTGCCAGCTCGTATCGTGCAAAATGGCAAGAGTAAACAAAATTTTAGATCCAACAGGGCAATCCAATTAACTACCTTTTTGATACGAGCTCGCTTTGTTTCTTGTCTATACCACGTTTTGGTTTTTGACGAGTCCGTCAGCGTTGAGAATAATAAAAAAAGGCGTGTTGAATATGCAGCTGGCAATAGGTTATTTTCAGATTATTGCAGTTTCATGCATATTGCTAACGTTACAAAGACTGGGAAGTTAAATCGTTGATTGCCATCTTGTGACTTCAAAAATTCGGTCCAATTTTAAATAACACGATAGTTATGGAACTACACGATGTTTTTTTAGATAAATATTTTGTTTATCGTATCCGGACTAATATCATCAATAATATCATCATCATCATCAGCCGAAAGACGTCTACTGCTGGACAAGAGCTTCCCCCAAAGGTATCCATGCATCGGTCTTGCGCCACTCGCATCCAACGGGAGCCGGCGATCTTGATGAGATCATCGGTCCATCTTGCGGGAGGCCTGCCCACGCTGCGTTTTCCGAGACGCGGTCGCCATGCGCCATACCTTTACCTTTCCGAAATATTGAATAGTATGGCAATCTCGATTTATCTCAAAAAGTGCGTTTAAATTATTAACGGAATCTACAACATAGGTAATGTTCATTATGAAACTTGCCGCGAGTCGTAGTTTTCTGGTTCTCATAAAGCGAAAACAGATATGCATTTTTTAATAAAATAAAAATGTAAAATATCATTACAACCAATTTCAGAACTAAATAAATACTAAAAAAGCCTACGTGTACTATCCAGATTCCAGTGGATTAATCTATTTCGACATATACTATTGTTAGCACAGATTTATATATCCATTCGGATCGCCAGATACTAGAGCCCATTATTTCGGGACAATTGAAACTGGATATAGAGGCTGGTTATATTTTCGATATGAAATTGAGGGTAGATTTTCTTAGTTTATTGATTACTAGCTTTTGCCCGCAACTGCGTCCGCGTAGAATAATAGTTCCCGTTCCCGGGGGATAGCCGGGATGAATCTATAAAATAATGAAACTATCCTATGTCCTTTCTCGGGTCCTAGACTATATGTGTACCAAATTTCATTTACATCGGTTTAGTGGTCTAGGCGTGAAGAAGAGGTCGTGGGTTCGATTCCTATACTTAGGAAAACTTTGTAAAATGAGCATGATTGTTTTTTCTGTGTTTGGGCATAATTTATAACTTGTATGTATTTATACATTATAGAAGTAGTATTTCAGTTGTCTGATTACCATAGTAAAAGTTAAGTTTGGGATCACATGGCCGTGTGTGAGTTGTCCCAGGACATTTATTTATTTTACTTTTAGCAGAACCAAAACAAAAGTAGGATACCCTACAAAATCGTATATTTGGAAAACTTTAACCAACGCTTCAACTAAATTGACAAACATGATATCATAACAAATGCCAGCAGTTGGTGAATGTGTTCAATATATTTATTTCCAACGCTTTACAATCCGGGTGCAGTACAAAAAAAACCGGCCAAGTGCAAGACCAGGAGGGCTCCGTAACACTCTTGGCAAAAAATGGCAAATTAATCGCGTTTGTTCTTTGGGAGACCCATTTAAATATTTATTTTAGTCTGTTAGGTGTTTGTTTGTTGTTATAGCGGTAACAGAAATATATCATCTGTGAAAATTTTATGTATCTTACTATCATGGAAAATCAGACTGACAGGCGGACAGACGGCAGAGAACCTTCTCTACACGTCTACAGATGCGTCCGCGGTCGTCATCTTCAGATGCGTCCGCCAACATTTAGAGCTATATCTATTTTGTACGTCTGTTGTAGATATATTTCACGTCCGCACATGCGTTCGCCTTGAATGCGATAGTTGGCGGTTTTTGTGGCACAGATCAAAGGGTTTTGACGCGGACGTCCGATGTCTGCCTACACGACTGGTGACGCATCAGTCTAATCGAAATTGCGACTGAGATTGCATGAGTCCTTCTTGTGATTTCTTATACCTTCATTACGCAGCTCGTTTAAAAACGTTTCAGCATGAAACGTAGTAGTTACAGGTTCTAAATAAATAAATACCTGCGACAGCTATGTTTTAAAGATCCATTTTTTGTAACGTTGCTTACTTGCGTCAGTCGAGGATGAACATAGACTGAACGACCTACAGACGTGTGGACCGATCCAACTGCGAATGCGTCTGTCAGCGCCTAGGGGTGTACCTGTAGACGTGTAGCTTTAGAAATAGGACCCCGTTTCACTTTTTCGATACGGAACCCTAAAAATTAAAAGAAGCACCGTAGGATTCTGCAGAACCAACATCGGAGAACATTTATCGTGTTTATTCAAGATGATTTGTTTTTCTTTGTTTTGCGTATGTTTTTTTTTGTAACTTCGTTTGCGTGAAAGTTGATTATCTATCGGGAACGGAAAATAACAAATATACATAATATACAAAATGTCATCAAAGTTGCTTCAGTGGTTGAGCAATACAACTATTGTAGACGGATAGACAGTTACGTTTGCATTTGTAATATTATTATGGATGGTCTTTTTGAGACGAAGAGACAAATCTTTGTGAGATGTTAAGATTATTTATCTTAGGTGTAATTTATTTGTGGTATGTATGTCAAGTTTTTACAATTTTTAACCCTGGTAAATGCTCTGCTTAGTTTTGGATCATGGCTGTGTTTATGTTAAAATTTATGTTATTTCAAAGCTCTAAACAAAATACCTATTTAATCCTCAGAACATTCTATACCTTCATAAAAACCGTAGTAAAAAAAAAACGATAATAAACAGCTAAATATAAACATCAATACCGATTCCTGAAAACCAGCTGAGCCGCTATATTTTTCATGATAAGAAAGATAAGAAAAAAGGGAAAACACGTAAGAAAAATAACCTAACCTATCTTATTATCATTACTTTGATAAATGACATTGAGAGCATGTGTCCTACATAATATATGTATAGAGTGTACCTTCATTAGCTAATGAGTAGCCTGCCGTGGTAGCTTTGCACTCTTGTTATTAATCTGTACTAATGTTATGGAACGTCGTGATAAAATAGACGTTAAAACGAGGGGTTATGAATACAAATTCAGGCATTCAGGAAAACGAAGTGACTTTTCAAATCATATGTTACTAAAGGATTTGTCACACTGGATGCGTTCTGCGGCCTGCGGTCAGTTCAAAGTGAACGCAGCCCGCATCATGTATGAACAACATTGTCGGTATCAATATATTTTGTATAGAATGCGATCTGACCGTGCGAGCACAACCAAAGAACGCATGTTGGGGCGACGGGGCGGTGGGGAGGGAAGGACGCGTACGGACCCGTGGGCTGCGGGCACGCGGGCTGTGGGTTGCGGACAGCGTTGTTCATTCATGATGAGGGCTGCGTTCACTTTGACTTGACCGCAGGCCGCAGAACGCATCCAGTGTGGCAAATCCTTAAAGCTGGGCATTAACGGTCATTTGTCCGCGTCAGTTGAACTGATTTCCATCCAAAATTTGATCGTGAGTGTTGAATCGTCACTCCAGAGTTGGTTGGCCGCTTAAACCATTTGGAATGACGCCACAGTTTTAAGACAAGACCGACGCGAAAAATAACCGTCAATGCCCAGCTTAATAGTAAGTTTATCTTGGATATCATTGACATTAGTTATGCAGAAACAAAAAAAAATTTAAATGCGAAAGTAACTTTGTCTGTCTGTCTCGCTTTTACAGCCAAACTACTAAACCGATTTAAATTAAATTTGGCACTGAGATAGCCCATTGCCCGAGAAAGGACATGGGATAGTTTTTATCCCATAAACTCCATTACGCGGATAAAACCCCGGGGGCAGCTGGTAATTCATAAAAGGATATTACTAGGACTACTAAGGACTATTTTGGAATTCACATCATCGTTTTTTTTAAACAAAGGGACACTTTTCAATCACCATCCAAATTTTAAAATCGAGGACTTTTAATTAAATTATTTTCATATGTGAAACAATATAATCAAATAATAACAAAAACAAATAAAAACATTCAAAAGAAAATATCCGAAAGCGGGGTGCAGCGTGTGAGGGAGGGGTGGGCGTAGTGCGTGCTTTTGTGTGCGTTGCGTTTCCGAATTTTAAAGGTAAGCGCGTGTGCAGTCAAGTTCAACAACCTAGTTGAATTGTATTTATTCCACACGTTTGGATTTTAGTAGCGGACAATAGTGAAAATCATGTAATTTTTTTATTTTTTTTTATTTCATTAATTGATAAGGTTATCGATTCTGAACCATTTCTGAAAATTTGGATGGTGGTTGCAAAATGACCCTGTATAACAACATCCAAAATAATTATAATTATCAAACCAAAAAATTACATTATTAACTTAATATGCACAGTAGGCTTCTCGACCAAAACAACTTTAAATTCTAATCACGGTTCGCCCCAAAATACGCGTAAAGACAAAATATAACATGTCTCATGTGTCTGCGCCGGTTATCAAAAAGGCGTTATGAATTCATATCACGAATCCCTTTAGAAAATCAAAGCATATGTGACTGAGAATGTACTTTTTTATCTTGGTCCGAGCGCGGCCGACCTTTCAATAATACGATTTACATTACCCCTGGGGGTACTCGGTGATAAAGTATAAAGTATGTGGAAACTTCGTGAAATTTTCAGTGTTTGTGGGGTATAGAATAATCTAAGTGTTGTTATTGAGATTTTATATTAAACAATCTCAATCGGATCCGCGATCTCCGGCTTAGTAATCAGGGTTATTTAGCACAAGATCAAAAGGCTAGGCAAAACATATAACAAATATATTTTTGATTTTCTTAATTACTTGAGAAACGCCTGTTATTAAGCCTTCAAACTCACGTGATCCGAGACACAATAGCAGCGCGACAGCCGGCTGTGGCTTTGTCGTCGAAATGTTAATTGCATAAAAGAAAACCAAGTCGACTAAAATATAATACACAAACATGCAACTTTACCGTTTCTGCCATTATGAGAATCGGTACTTATGGCGCAATTACACTTGGTCTTTAGCCCGAATCGGTCGTGCACCCGATACATTTATTACATTGCTTCTTCAAAGAGCAGCACTGTCATTGTGGCGAGTGATAATAATAATAATAATAAACCCGCAGGGCAGCTTGTGGCGAGCTGTCGGGCAGTAGCGACCCCGTGGACCTGACCTCCTGGGAGACTGTTTATTTGTTTTAAAGGTCCGTCCCCATACCGGAATGCAATAGGAGATCACAGACTCGCAGAGAGAGCGATAGACAAGGGTTGAAGTTTCCAGGTCTGCTGAGTGTCTAAGTTCTTTAAATAGATAGATAAGCTTCCGGAGCCTAGCGCATATGTTATCAGTGTGCACTCGCCAATCCAATCTTTCGTCAATGTGAACACCTAGGTATTTTATATTAGGGACTATCGTGAGAGGAATGCAGTTGCATTGTGAGCTACTCCGACATGTATGAGCTATAATTTTATTGGAAAGTGAGGGAGGTTTAGGTGAGTTTGATAAAGTATCAACCTAAGGCAATCGAATTCGGGGTAACAACCAAGCGTGATTACTGTTTTTATACTAACCATACATCCATAATTAAAGAAAAAAAAACGTGGTTTTGACAGTTTCCGTTAAGAAATTATATAAAACTGTCATATACAGACATAAGAACAGATTATGGAAAAATCGAGTCTAATTAGTTCACAAAGTACTTTGAAATTCTTCCAAGTTTTTTATACTTAGTTTGTTAACAAAGTTTGAACAAAAGCGAGTTTCAAAAGAAATTGTTTACATTCTCTGGTAGATTTTTCCGTACGTCAGTGAAGTTTTTATCCACGTATCTCTTAAACCACGTGATTTGAGTTTGAAGATTAAGGCACTGCACTGCTTAGTACGCAAGTTCATCGTTATACAGCTAAATAAGCTGTTCTAGAGTGAATGGAACCGAAAATAAGTGTCATTGACTTACTTAAATGAATGTGAAAGATGATTTTTCTGGGGCTCGGAATATAAGTTATATGCCCTATAAAAAATATAATACCATGTGAACATGAATGCCTGAAATAAAGAAAATTTAATTTAATTTAATTTAATTACACAAAGCTTGTCCGAGGTGGGAATCAGACCCACGACCTCCGGCCACTGTTAACCACTAGATCAACAGGCCCGACAAATATAACAATAACACATATTACAGTAGAGAAAATCCGGAATTTTCAAAGATTTCTAACACCAGTGCTAAGTATTATTAAATAAAAGTGGGTTGTTTAATTCATCTAAATAACAATACAAACATTATCTTTGTTAGGAGTTTAGTTTTGCCAGTTTCTAACAAAGAAACAAGATCATTTGATTTTATTTGTTCATTTCGTAGGAATATGAACAAGATAAGAACCCCTTGAGAGATAACTACCTCGAAGCTATAAAAAAGATATAAACAGTTACTATTGGTTAAGCTTATCATAGACACGGATATGACGTCATAACAGCACGTTTATGAATGTGATTGTGTAAAGGGTTTTTTAGGGAAGTTGTCTCACACTAGTCTTTATAAAAAATGGAAAAAGGTGTGCATCTCTGGTGTGCAGGGTGCGGGCCAGCTCTAACAGCGTCCTGGGCATGGTTGCTGATAGGTTGGACTGCTGCATAGTGAGTCGATGCTCCAGAATTGCGGCTGGAATTATGCAGCAGTGATTTTTGTTTGTATTGTGTTACGTTCTTGTTGTGTGTGTACTAACATAGTTTTAAGTAGATATTGTTACTAACATAGTTTTAAGTAAATATTGTAACTATGAGTCCTAAGTTACTCGCAATAAATGCTTATTATTATTATTATTTATTTCATAGGGAATCGATTCGAGTTACTGCGCTATTCGTATCATTGCTAAGATAGTATGAATGGGAACTAATGGGAAGTTTCCTTGTCATTTGTGACATTTTGGTGTGCTCCAGTAGAAGTTTCTAATCAGTATTAGAATCTAATATTGTATTTGTCCCAACATTTAGTATGAAGATTTTCACACATTTTCTTATGTCATTAGAACCTGTCTTTAATACCTGCTAATAAAAAAAAATTAAATAAAAGTTGGAGAAATGAAAATATCAAAATTGCGCATGTCAATACATATTTGTGGAGCAATTTATCCATACTAATATTATAAATGGGAAAGTGTGTCTGTCACGGCAAAACGGCGCGACGAATTGACGTGATTTTTTAAGTGGAGATAGTTGAAGGGATGGAGAGTAACAAAGGCTATTTTATGTCTCTTTCTAACGCGAGCGAAGCCGCGGGCAAAAGCTAGTTATCATATATTTCTGCACAGTAATGCTTGATCCTTTTACTTATCCTCAATCACTTCACACAATTGACATTATGATAAGAATACCAGTTTAATACTATCCCACTGCAGGGCAAAGGCCTCTTCTCATACAGAGAAGGCTCGAGAATTTAAAGCCATGCTTGCTCAAAGCTGATTGGCGAATTCGGACTTATTTACTGCAAGTCCAGGCACAATATGATAAAGTAAAACAAAAAAAATTGGTTGCCTGTAAAGTCGGTATACGGGCGAAAGTTTTACGTGACAACGACTTACTGACGTTGACTGAGGCACGCGTGCCTTTCACTTTTTATGTCTGTCTCTCTCGCTCTTAGGCGGGCTAACCATGCCCGAGTGGAAGGGACGCGTGCCTCTCACTCGCTCTCATTGTGAGCGCATAACGTGAGCGGAGCGTAACGCAGTTTCTTGAAGTGTCACCCGGCAAACCAATTTATAAGACGTTGTCACGTCAAAAATACTCAAAATATATTTGAAAAATCTTTACAGAAAAGGTTACATTTTTAATTGGCTCGCAAATCTCTCCCTATTCTATTTTTATACCAATCCCGGCTTTCCTTCATAATGAGACGCACTCAACGAAAGATTTTCCGAGAATCCTTTAGGGACGTATTGAAATACACGATCGAGTTGTAAATCATGTATTTATAGAATGTAACTGACAGGCGGTGACGTTATTTTTGAGTTTCGTGTATATATGTGTGAAAATGTGGGTGTGAGGTGCATCCCTAGGGGATTAGTGAAGGATATCTTGCTAGTAAAAAGATGTACCTCGTAGAAAGGTTCTCGGGTGGCGACCGCGTAACGGAAAACGCAGCGTGGGCAGGCCGGGGTGAAATGGACCGATGATCTTATCAAGATCGCCCGTCGTGGAGTACTTGCGTCAAAAGCTGAAGTACACTTTGAGAGTGCAGCTGCTGGAGTCGCGCCGCAACGTTTATTTTAAGGCGTTTGTGGTGCGCGTACCAACATTTTTGCTGCCATCAGTGTTAAATGAAAGCTTTTGGCCACAGAACGTGGTGTTCCGCCGCTTCCGCGGACAAGCGCCACCGGAATGCACAAAAACTTAAGTGCAACGTAGGGAAGTGTTACTAACATAGATTTAAGTTTTATTTTTACTAACGAATTAATTATAATTGTATGTATGTTAGATTAAGGTATTTATATATGGGCCTATGCAGCCTGAAATAAATTTAATTTGATTTGATTTTGATATGCATGTGGAGATCTTTGGGAGAGGTCTTTGTCCAGCAGTGGACGTCTATCGCCTGATGATGATGATGATAAGAAAGATGTAGACAGGTTATAGGCGCGCCACGAGGTGCATTGTTATGCATGTAGTATGTGCTATACATATTAAAATATTTGCGTTATTTAATAATACAATGTATACTTTAGAGTCCTTAGAATAATGTTGATATTGGTGCTGATTCTCTTAATAGGAGGTACATATATTAGTTTACTCTTGTCAAATAGACAGCGGCTGAAGAAAATTGACGTACTTTAAGCCGCCATGTTTTTAATCGCGTCTCGGTTTACATGAGCCCATCACTACAACAAACAGACTGACTGTTCCGTTTATTTCATGTGAAAAATATTACTCCTAATATTAATTACATGAAACCCCTTTGACAGTCATTAATTTAATACACGAGTAAACCGTTTTATTCCGCCATTTTAATTAATATCATATAAAACGTTCTCTTTTAATATAGCAAAGCTGTACTTACAAAATCTAATTACGTGTTTGAATACAGTGTACATATAGGCTTGATATAGAAGACTATATAGATAAGATATAGAAGGACTACTTGATACAAGTAGTATAAAAATATCATAATTCATCTTTCTTTAGTTTGATCGTTGAATGTCGTGATGGAGCGCCTTAATCACTAGGCTATCACGACATTCATGCCTCTCATGCAAGAGGTTGTGAGTTCAATTCCGGGCAAGTACCAATCAGGCTTTTTCAATTCGTACCTTCTAAAGTTTATCTTGGACACGCACTCTGAAGGTAAAGTAGGTTGCCATAATTACTTGACCCACCTCATGAACTTCTTTTTAGGGTAGTTAAGAAGATTGTGTTAAACTTTTACCGGCGGCTTCACTCTCGTTAGAAAGAGACAAAAAGTAGCCTATGTCACTCTCCATCTCCACTTAAAAAATCACGTCGTTTCGTCACTCCCTTTTGCTGTGAAAGACGCACAAACATACTGACAGACACACACACTTTTTCCTATTTATAGTATTAGTATAGATTTACCTTCTGTATTTATCTTTTATGTGACTTAAGCCTACAATGACGCGATAAAGCTTCGGTGACGTCATAAAAGACAGGCTTTCGAAAAGATTTTCGCGGCTCCCCAGCAACAAGTCGAGCGAACTTTATGTTTGTCTCTACGACCTCTGAGCCCTTAATTGCTCATTTGTACTTTTGCAAAGGAGTTGCAATTAAGAGTTTCTTTGTTTGAGTGTCTACTATACCTATAATAATCTTTGTATTTAGGACTATAGCATGGTATTATTTAAAAGGAGTAAATTTGATCGGTGATTCGACTATGATACTCTAGGTGTTGCATCGTCCTTTACACTACGAACCAATTACTACCAGGCGAGCTTTGAGCTTTAAATTTAAAAATAGTACAGATATATTTTTAAATTTAAAGCACAAATCTAGCTATAGGACTAGTTTATACATATAAAATGGTGTAAACTGCTGGTCCTAGAGATATTAAACTTGGAGGGTACGTTTTTGCGAAAAGTAAGTCTCTACAAAGAATGATTTTTGTATATATAAGAAAGTAGAATTTCGTCTTCGCGGGTGAAAGCTAGTTAACCCATACAAGAAATTGTGATTGACCTTCATCAAATGTTAATGTACCTACAATAATAAGCAGTGAAGCCTGGGGAAGGTTTATCAAACATTGAACGTCTTTCAACGGAATGATAGATGGTGAAGTTGGATATAGCGGCTTTTCGAAGGACCAATAAGCGTTGTGTTTTTGCGGGAAAATAATTTTTTTTTTATGCTGGATCGAATGGCGTATATTGGACGACACAGTAAATTGAGCAAAATGGGAGTAGGTATGGGAATATATGTATGACTTACTTGGAAGCACTGGATCTCGGTTTGGAGCACCGACTGCCGACGTAGGTATATGAAGACACACAGGTTCTTTGCACTCGCGTCGGTGAATCGATTGTATTATCCCACTTTGTCACTGGTGTCGGCCGACACGTTAAATAGTTTAAGTTATACGCAGCACAGGTGCACTGGTACAGCGATTTTATGCGGAGTTACGAAAACGGTGTTGAGCGGTTGGCGTCTTGATTCGCAAGAGGGCGGATGTTGATGGCTTCTTCTTGAACATGGCTTCGGCGGAAGCGTCGCTCATTGGCTTTGCGGTGTAGCATATTTTGCAGTGCGGAAATTGGATTGGACAAGAAAAAGGAGTATGATTGGCTCAATAATGTCGTCCAATAGGAATTCTATTCTTAATATGTGAGATGCGTTCAGAAACGTGATACTAAAATTTTATTAACTAGCAATATCTAGCTTGCGTAAGCATTCTGCCCGGCTTTCGAGGATATGAAGTATTCTCAAAAGGTAAGAGATTAAATTATAGCGGAATGAAAAAAAGAATGATTGAAATATGTGAACTACAGCTAAATTAGGCTTTAATTTTTTAATTATTGTGAAGGTAAAGGACATAGTTTAACAACGGGTCTTTTGAAAGAGCCACTGCATGTCTTTACCATGGCAACGCGGGTTGTCCCATCCCTGCCGGGGAAAATCTCGGTGATTATGCCCATTGGCCAACGCAAAGGAGGGACATCATCCTGATGTATGAGAACCACTGTACCAATCTTAATATTGTCGACGGCATTCAACCATTTTTGCCTAACTTGTAAGTTATGTAGATATTCTATACGCCATCTTTTCCAAAAGCTACAAACCATTTGGTCAAGCAATTTTTTGCGGCAAGTTAGAGATTTAGTCGTTTCGGGAACGTTCACGACAGGCAACGTAGTCAATGGAGAAGCCATTATAAAATGAGCGGGAGTAAGCGGTTCTGGGTATGGGTCCTCATTCAGGACACAGAGCGGTCTGGAATTTAGAACTGCCTCAATTTCAGTGAGGACAGTAGAAAGCTCCTCATAAGTAAGGAGTTGAGAACCGATAACACGGTATAAATGTGTTTTAGTAGATTTAATATTTGATTCCCACAGCCCTCCAAAGTGAGGGGCGCGGGGTGGAATCATTTTCCACTCTATGCGGTAGCGGTTAGCAAGTAGTTCTTGTAATTGAGCCTTGGCTCCAACGAAATTTGTTCCGTTGTCGGAATATAAATAAGAGACAGGTCCTCTGCGGGAAATAAATCTCTTAAAGGCTGAAATAAACGTGTCCGATGACACGTCGGTTACCAATTCAATATGAACTGCTTTGGTAACGAAACAAATGAATAAACATATGTAAGCCTTCTGACTTCTTTGGCCTCTGCGTCGACATAAAGTTACTTTGATGGGACCAGCGTAATCCACACCAGTATGAACGAAAGCTTTAGTCTCTTGTACGCGACAAGCGGGTAAATCAGCCATCTTTGGGCTGGGGTGAGAAGGAGAAATTTTGAAACAAAAGTTGCAAGCATGTACCCTTTGTCTTATGACACCTCTGGAAGAGAGGATCCAATATTTTTGGCGTAACAGAGAGCTAAGAAGGCTTACACCGGCATGACAATGGATGCGATGATAATAGTCTATTAGAACATGTGTAAAATTATCATGTTTAGGTAAAAGCGCGGGATGCTGAGCTTCATAAGGAAGGTTCGCATTTGACAACCTGCCACCAATTCTAATTTTATTATGCTCGTCTATAAACAGATCGAGTTTCTTAAAGTGTGAGCGAAGTTTTTTACTTTTAATTTCGTCATAAATATCTAAAAAATGAAATTGTTGAATACAACGAATTAAATAAATTTCAGCGGTAACTAATTCACGGACAGTAATTGCCTTATGTGACTTGTCATAATGAATAATATGCAAAAATCTCAAAATGTATACAATTATGCGCAATATTTTATTTAACGATGTAAATTTTTGAGAAAGACTATATATCAAATTAAGTTCTGATTCGGTAGATACTAATGTTAAAGATTTATTATTAAACTCAGGCAATTGCTCACTGCATGAGGAGACAAACGGAGTGATAGGCCACTCAGCAGTTGGTCGCAGAAGCCACTCAGGGCCATGCCACCATAAATTATGGTTTAGTAACTGTTCAGGTAGAAGACCTCGAGACAGACAGTCACTAGGATTTTCCTTTCCATTAATATGGTAAAAATGTTCAGGATCAAGATTTTCTTGACATTTAGCGACGCGGTTACTAACAAAAATGCTCCACTTGTGTGGTGAGGAATGAATCCATGAAAGTGTTATTTTAGAATCGGAAAAGGCAAATATTTTATTAATAGCGGTGCGAGAGCGGTAAGTGACATAAACTAATTTAATTAGCTTAGACAAAAGAACAGCGGCGCAAAGCTCTAGACGAGCCAGAGAAACGACCTTAACAGGTGCAACTTTAGATTTAGCACACACCAAATTTACGTGTGTGTTACCATCTGTGTCAGTGACATGTAAATATATGACGCAGCCATACGCATTCAAGCTGGCGTCAGCAAAACCTACTATATTTGTCACGCAACCCATAGTAACGGCTACATGACGCGGCAATTTTAAAGAAGAAAGTAGAGGCAGCTGCTCTTTAAATTTTTGAAAGAGAAGTACGATAGTATCGGGTGGAGTTTCATCCCAATCTGTGTTTAATTTCCATAATTCTTTTATGAGTAATTTCGCGAATAAAACTACAGGTGCCACTAGACCGAGAACATCCCACAGACGGGCAATAGTGGAAAGTATGGAGCGTTTAGTACAACTTTTATCTATATCAGATGTAGTAAAGGTGAAACAGTCCTCGGAAGGAATCCATTTGAGTCCAAGGATCTTTAAATTATCCCCGTCAGAAAAGTTAATTGAAGAGCGGTGAGAATGTGGAATAACCTCTAGTAATTCCGAGGAGTTACTTGCCCACTTAGTAAGGTCAAAGCCCCCAGCTTTAAATAAGGCGATAAGTTCAGCGGATAGAATTTTGGCTTCCTCCAGAGTAGGGGTTGAATTAGCCAGGTCATCCATGTATAGCTCATGAGAAGCGACAATGGATGCGAGCGGGAAGCGATGTTTTTCATCCTCTGACAGCTGGCGCACAGTGCGCATGGCTAGAAAGGGACTGGGCTTGAGACCGAAGGCAACTCGGTTAAATTGAAATTCGCGAACAGGTTCAGTAGTATTAAATCGAAACAATATTTTTTGATATTTTCTATGATCATCAATAACCTTAATTCGAAGGTACATCTGTTTTATGTCAGCCGTAACTGCAATAGGAAACAAACGGAAATTTAAAAGTAATATAAATATGTCAGCCTGTAAATTCGGCCCTGTGTGCAATAAGTCATTCAATGAAACGCCATTATGAGACTTAGCACTTGCATCAAGGACAATGCGTACTTTAGTAGTTTGTTTATCATTCCTAATAACAGGGTGATGCGGTATGTAATATCCTATAGTCTGATCAACAGAACTAGGTGCGGTTTCAGTTAAATAATTTTGATCGATATACTCTTGGATTATTTCGTTATAACTAGCGCGCAAAGCAGGGTCGCGAAGCTTAGTTTTTTCCAAATTAATTAAACGTCGATAAGCGACAGCATATGAATTTCCGAGTGATTCTGGATTTTTACAGAATGGTAACGCGGTACAATACCTACCACTGGAGTCACGTGACATGGTAGAAGCGTACAGCTGTTCACATTCCCGTTCAGCGGGGCTCATAAAAGATTTTGAAGGTATTTCTTCAATATTCCAAAATTTATGTAAAGATTCGTCTAACGACAGAAAACAATGAGAATCATCTATATTTAACGCGGTAGAAAAATATGAAGCGGTATTTAAATCAACGAGACTGTTATTGTTATTAGATATACTAGAGGGTATCTCACCCATAAGAATATAACCAAACACGGTTTCAATAGCGGACGGCGCGGTAGGTGAGATAATTTTATTATGAAGTAATAAATACGGAAACAGTTTTTGCCCCTAGAAGCAATTCAACTTCACCGGGCACGTGCCACAGGGGGTCGGCTAGCGGTAACTCGAACAAATGTTGCACAGCAGAGGTGTCAACAAAGTGAGATGGTAATTTATCCGTTATACAATCAATAACAAGAGCGGTTATTTTAAAAGAATTTGTTTTATTTTTTGCAGTAACTGTTATCTCCACGTAACCTATGATAGGCCGGGAAGAGGTGCCTACACCCTTTATGACTGAATTTGAAAGCGGTATAATATTTAATTGCAGTTTCTTACAACAAGCCGAAGTAATTATATTATTTTGTGAAGCGTTATCTATTAAACACCGTACAGAAACGTATTTGTTATATTTGTTATCAACATAGACTTGTGCTGTTGACAAAAGAACCGTAGTCTGTGGATTCTTCAAACCTACGCGGGAACACGCACATAGCGCCACCTGTTGTGAATGCGCGGAACTAGGTACAGCGTCAGCCGATATCGATCGCGGCTGTGAACTTTGTTCCAAATGTAAAAGAGAGTGATGTTTTTTGTTACACGTTCTACAAGTGTGTATAGATTTACACTGTGAGGCAGTGTGTGTTGCACTAAGACAGTTTACACATCCACGTTTGTTTTTAATAAAATCCAAACGCGAACTGGCCGATATTGCTTGAAAGTTTGGACAGGTGTAAAGCTTCCAATGATCTTTGTTGTTACAATATAAACAAGTTTGATTATTATCACAAGCAACAAAAGTATGTACTGTATTATCACGTGACTGATTACGATAAGAATTATTTTTATTATTGTTGTTACCTAATGATGCGGTCCGAGAAGAAGTAGACCTATCTAATATTTTAACTTGCGATTTTATGAATTCAACGAAATCTTTATAAGTAGGGATCTCCACATCTCTCATATGCATTTCGAATAAATTTATAATAGCGGGATCTAACTTTTTCAAAGCCAAATTTAAAAACAAAAAATCTTTTAAGTCTTCAATTTTTAATTGTTCTAGTGCCGCAACAGATGCATGAAAACTTTCAATAAAACTATTTAAAGATGCGGAATTATTAATTGCGGGTTTGATATTTAATATGTTAGACATATAGTGTGAGCCTAGTGCTCGTTTATCTTGATACTTTTGAACTAAACTGTTCCAGATAGACACGTAATTTTCCCCTGACGGAATAATTCCGGCGGTAATTTGCAATGCATTTCCTTTTAGATTACCTAATAAATACTGCACACGTTGAGAATCTGTAAGGTTTAAATTGCCATGTATATTAGATTTAAATGATTCATAAAAAACTGGCCAATTTTCAATTTTACCGTCAAAGAACGGAATCTGAATTGGTGGCAGCTTGACCGAGCATTTTGACTGCGTCGCGGTATCGCTAGACTTTGAGTCATTCAATGACCTTGAGGAATTCGCTTCAATAAGTGAACGTATTCTCTCGACACGAGTGTAAACGCCGTCAAATGATATTTGACTGTTATAATCAATTTTATGATCAGGATTTAATTGTAAAGAATATGTATTTATTTTATCTATGTTGGTACTAAATTCCTGACGAATGACCGAGAGTATTTGTGTGTCTGCCATAAACGTCTCTGCCGAACGAAGCTCAATACTAGTCGTATTTATTTTCTTTGAAGTTTCATATAATGACGATAAACGCTCAAAGATTGCTTGATTTTTGGCTTGCAGTAATTTAACTTTGATTTTAAGATCTTCCATGTTGGAATAGTTCTAGAAAGTACAACGGATATAAAATAATAATAATTTTATAGTGGGTAGACTTCAAGAATATTTTTATTTTTATCGCGGGTGTAAGAAATTATTGCGGTTGAGTATAAGTTGTAGGCAAGTTTGCCAAACTAACTCACGATAATTAGCGGTTTTAATAATTACCTATGCTATTTCAATGCAACAGGCGAACTATTAAGTTGGTACAGTAGTTCACAATGAATAATGTACCTAGCGGGGAATATATTGAAAGAGATGTTTCAATATGGCGGTTTTACGAATTTAGGTATTTGACCTAAATCCTAGGTAGGTATGAGACCTATAAATGCTGATTCTATGAATCCGACTCGAAATGGACCAAAAACTTATGGTGAAGTTGGATATAGCGGCTTTTCGAAGGACCAATAAGCGTTGTGTTTTTGCGGGAAAATAATTTTTTTTTTATGCTGGATCGAATGGCGTATATTGGACGACACAGTAAATTGAGCAAAATGGGAGTAGGTATGGGAATATATGTATGACTTACTTGGAAGCACTGGATCTCGGTTTGGAGCACCGACTGCCGACGTAGGTATATGAAGACACACAGGTTCTTTGCACTCGCGTCGGTGAATCGATTGTATTATCCCACTTTGTCACTGGTGTCGGCCGACACGTTAAATAGTTTAAGTTATACGCAGCACAGGTGCACTGGTACAGCGATTTTATGCGGAGTTACGAAAACGGTGTTGAGCGGTTGGCGTCTTGATTCGCAAGAGGGCGGATGTTGATGGCTTCTTCTTGAACATGGCTTCGGCGGAAGCGTCGCTCATTGGCTTTGCGGTGTAGCATATTTTGCAGTGCGGAAATTGGATTGGACAAGAAAAAGGAGTATGATTGGCTCAATAATGTCGTCCAATAGGAATTCTATTCTTAATATGTGAGATGCGTTCAGAAACGTGATACTAAAATTTTATTAACTAGCAATATCTAGCTTGCGTAAGCAATAGATGATAGTGTACGTGTCTAAACTTAATATTAATTACGTGTATTATTATTATCCTGACCCAGTTTCGGTCGCTTAAATCTTATTAAAGACTAGTGAACTAGCAGGAGGTGTTATAGTATGTCGCCTTCTCTACTCATATACTGATATAACAATCTGATATAACCGGGAAATCATAAACAAACCCGATTTACATAATTACGCTTTAACATTTTTTATGTTAACATTCAATTTTCGTCTTTAAAGTATAACAATATAGCTAGCTTTCAAGGGTTGAATGAAAATCTTAAAAAAGGTAGACTACAACTCAATTGCCAATAGCCTAAAAAATAATCTTAAAAACGTAACATTAGATTATTTTTTTTGGTGAGCGGGAAATCATCCAATGACTCCTCCCGTCCTGGGTGCGGCGGGAGGGCGTGTCAGACTCTTACTGACTAAAACCCACTCATGTTCCTTCGATTGCCTTTTATGTTGCAGGGTCACGGTAACTATTATAAACATTCCGCGACCCGTAAACATTCCGCGACCCATAAACATTCCGCGACCCACGTAACATTGGATTACTAAAAACATTTACTGCAAAACGCTAAACCTCTTCCACACAAAAATGTTCTAGAATTCACTCTCAAAGTAATCGGCTTCCAAAAATCGAATTTTCATAGCTTACCGACGAAAAAGATCATAAGAGGTTTACATACATTTCGTTAGGATTACATAAAATTTCTTCCATGTTCATGAAAATTTTACGCCAAACCCTTTTCGAAATAGCCTCAGTACTGAAATTCATTGGGTCGGTAATAATCTGGTAATATTTACTACTAAGTTACACATTACGCCTCAAAGGACATTATGTATAAAAGATACAGACTTTTTGGAGGTAATCAATGTACAGTAGAAACTGCTGAAGCTAGAAATATACACAATAGTTTTTTATATAATAAAATGTCGTGATGGCCTAGTGGTTAAGCCTCTCATGCAAGAGGTTGTAGGTTCGAATCCGGGCAAATACCAATGTGACTTTTTCAATTCATATGTACTTTCTAAAGTTTATCTTGGACATCACAGACATCGGTGAAGGAAAAACATCGTGGGGAAAGCTGGACTTGTAGTGTCTAGTAATATAAGTCCGAAATCGCCAATCCGCCTTGAGCAAGCGCGATGATCAATGCTTTTGCCTTCTCTGTATGAGAAGAGGCTCTTGGCCTGCAATAGTACAGCCATAGGCTGGTAATATTATTAGTTTTTTATATGACTAATGGCGACATAAATAGACGTAACTTAGCACTTGCTTTGTCTAAGCACTATATCTGACACTATTACACAACTGTCAAACCTTAAGTGAACGATAGAGACGGAACATAGCTAAGCCAAAGTACGTGCTTCATTTTTGAAAGCTCAACCTCTGATGGGGTAAAAGGGGGATTAAAAGTTCTAGGTAAATGGGTGGGCGAAGCCGCAGTTATTTATAATCTAGTTTTAATGTCTGTAATTAAAAATATCAGGATTTAAATGCCAGGACAACAATAGAAAATAAAGGATTTAGAAATGTATCAAGATAATACAATAATTAATTATGTATTTGTACATAATATGTATATCAATAAACTGATATTTAGTCCGGTTAAATTAGCTTCAAAAATAGGGGCAAGGATACATTAATTCGCACCTAGCTAAAAATTGGCATGAATGTTGAGAACCCTATTACACACAATTTGTCAATTATCCACATGACTCCAGCGTGTGGAAAAAAAGTTATTCAAGGTCAAATGTTGCAAAAATCGGTTTTTTGAGTTTTCCAGCTAAACGGTAAGTGTTATCATAAAAATAGGTGAGACAAAAATTATTCATCATACAATTATGTATAAAAATTGTTCCTACACTTTTTTTCTTAAGAATCACCATTTCGGAGATATAGCGATGCAAAATGTTGAAAACGTTGTGTTACTGCACACGTTTCCGCGCCACCCGTGAGGTAGTGTACATGGCGCGTTTTTTTTCACGTAGTTTCCCCGGTAGGCCTATTCCACGATCTATGGTGGTTCTGTTGAGTTATAAAGCTATTGTATTAAGTTGAAAATGGTACTATTGTAATGACAAGAGCGGTGTAAGTAATGAGTAATTTGAGAAAATTATTCGTCTGATTGATACTCTTCTAATGGAACATAATCCATACTGTCTTCTTCTTCTTCTTCTTCTTCTTCCTGCTGGGTACAAATAATTTTTTCAAAGAGCGATGCATCAGATGTCTCCTCGCATATATCGTAAGAATCTTCTTCTACTGGCGATTGAACATTGGAGCACGATTGACCTCGACAACTGATACATGCTAATGCTAATGAACAAAACAACCCAACTTTTTTACAGCCGCATTTAGCATTACACCCCGTTTTGCAATTCCAAAAATTGTATTGAGAAGTTTTTCCGGTGCAGGAGGAAGTAAAGTCTTAACTGGTTCCAATATATTGTCAATTAATTTCCAACCCCAGTCTTCTGGGTTTAGTTTATTACCAAGCCATACTTGAACTTGATATTAGCCATACTTGGGTTGTTTTGTTCATTAGCATGTATCAGTTGTCGAGGTCAATCGTGCTCCAATGTTCAATCGCCAGTAGAAGAAAATTCTTACGATATATGCGAGGAGACATCTGATGCATCGTTCTTTGAAAAATTTATTTGTACCCAGCAGGAAGAAGAAGAAGACAGTATGGATTATGTTCCATTAGAAGAGTATTTATTTATTTATTTACACTTTATGCACAAAATTCATGTACAGAGGCGGACTTAGTGCCTTAGGCATTCTCTACCAGTCAACCATCGGTAGTGCAGAGATATGATGGCAGGTGCAAATATTAAAAAAAACAGATGTTAATTATTACAAAAATTACAAATTAATTAAAATACATATATACGTACTAAAATAAATAAGCAAATATAGTATCAATCCGACGAATAATTTTCTCAAATTACTCATTACTTACACCGCTCTTGTCATTACAATAGTACTATTTTCAATTTAATACAATAGCTTTTTAACTCAACAGAACCAAAATAGATCCTGGAATAGGCCTACCGGGGAAACCACGTGAAAAAAACGCGCCATGTACACTACCTCACGGGTGACGCGGAAACGTGTGCATATTATGAGTAACACAACGTTTTCAACATTTAGTATCGCTATATCTCCGAAATGGTGATTCTTAAGAAAAAAAGTGTAGGAACAATTTTTATACATAATTGTATGATGAATAATTTTTGTCTCACCTATTTTTATGATAACACTTACCGTTTAGCTGGAAAACTCAAAAAACCGACTTTTGCAACATTTGACCTTGAATAACTTTTTTTCCACACGCTGGAGTCATGTGGATAATTGACAAATTGTGTGTAATAGGGTTCTCAATATTCATGCCAATTTTTAGCTAGGTGCGAATTAATGTAACCTTGAATGTCTATTTTGACCGGACTAATTGTGCTACAAGTGTTTGATTAGTAAGAATGAAAAACCAGACGCGAAAAAGCCTAGACAAAACAGTTATTTGATGCCGTAAAAATGTAAACATTTAATACCTATATCATGAACTCATTTATTAGCTTAATAGGGTGCCTACGTGACCTGCCCATCGTTTACCATAGAACCTATAATAATAGTACCTTCAGCCACAAAACTCGTCCAACAATTTGTCTTTTTTTTATTAGTATTTTTTAAAAAAACTCTTACCTTACACTAGATATTTCTCTTAGATAGTTTACGAACATTTAACTTAATTAAAGAAACATTCATAAATATATTATCAAACACAACGGGCATTTCGTACTATCGTACTTAACCTTTTGACGACCAACTGACAGCCGGCTGTCGCACAGCTATTGTCTTTCTATTGTGTCTCAAATCACGTGTATTCGAAGGTTTAATATTATAGACTAGCTTCTGCCCGCGGCTTCGCTCGCGTTAGAAAGAGACAAAAAGTAGCCTATGTTACTCTCCATCCTTTCAACTATCTCCACTTAAAAAATCACGTCAATCCGTCGCTCCGTTTTGCCGTGAAAGAAAGACAAACAGACAGACAGACAGACAGACAGACACACTTTCCCATTTATAATATTAGTATGGATGTTAAAGTTTGTGTGTGTGTGTGTGTGTGTGTTGATGTTTGTTAAACTTTCACAAATAAACTACTTGTCTCATTTTGATGTAATATAGTATGTACATCACAATAACATAAGACCGGTCAATTAATTCATTTGAAAGTGCATAAAATCCCAACAAGCTGAAAATCAGTAAAATTGTTCAAAACATAAATATAAACAATGTTTAAAAATTTCCCATCATTCCCGTGTACGGAAAAAAATATATTTAAGTATAAAGGTCAAAAAAATGAGTAGATTATAGGCTAGATATTGTCTCAATATGCAAAATATTAATTTACGGTGTTAAATTTTGTTCTTGACTGTACCTGGACGATGACATTGATTTCTAGTAACTAACATAGAAAAAACTACAGCAAACAATATTGTTAGTACTTTTTGCTTTCAATGCTTTATGAAAAAACTACTGTCCATACAGACTATAGTGGCAATGTTACTGGGTTTTTTTTTATACTTGTTGACATGATTCATTGGCAAAAACAATGAAAATGCTAAGTTACTTTCAGTAGGAAGTTGACGTTGTTTCTTCAATTCATATAATTATTTTCTTTAACTTGTCTTAAACATTAAAAATACCTATGAAAGAAAACATTGAAATCTGGGTTATAATATATTCACGTAGTATAAATCATATTCGCTTTCCGCTGTCTATCCCTATGTATGCTTATATCTTTAAAACTACGCATCAGATTTTGATGCTGTTTTATTTTTATTTTTATGAGCGAGCATTGTGATCATTATTGCTTTTGTCCTGCAGTGTGGCTATAATAGGCCGGTATTATTATTAAAGTTACAAAATTGACTGAACCCCAAAAGTTACATTTACTTCTGCACAAAACCTGGTTAAAAGTTTTACAAGCTTCTCGAAAATAGGCTCTACAAAAAAAGGAAATCAGTTTTTGACGGTCCTAACCCTCTTTACGATTTAAGCTATCACTATCAATAACAAAAGTAGTACATATAATAAATACTATCACGCCCCACAATCCAGATTCCCAATATTTTGAAACCAGTTTTGCCAGAAGGTCAAACCAAAGACGAGACAACCTAAAAAGAGAGGAAAGTATTATTTACCTATTTTTGTAATGAAACCTACTCTTGATACGTTACAGTGTCACTTTAAAAAAAGTAAAAAGTGTTCTTTAAATTTTTTTGATGCAATTCGAATTTGTAATGTCGAAAATATAAGATATCATTAAATTAATTCTAAAACTTAAATAAAATCGACACTTCGAGTCGTTTAACAAAGTCGTCAAAAGCAACGTAACTTGTTACAAAAGTAACATAAATAAAGTCTTTGCAAAAGCTTTACCTTATCGAGAGCCAGTTGGCCGGACTAACCATTACCTACAAGTTATACCAACACATGCGGTCTAACTGAATTAATATGGTCCCCTACGTGACAATAAGGGTATTCTCCTACATTTTTGTATGGAGTTTTTACATTAAGACGCCTGAGATGAGGGATTTTCCTTTTGTTGGTCGTATTTATACATTTTCCTATAGTTATGTTGTACGTCCCTTGTCCTTTTTGGGGGGGGGGGGGGGTTAGGGGGAAAACAAGGGCGATAAGTGCGCTTTTATTTTGATGCTCTTTCTTCGATTATAACCCAAGTTGTGTGGGTCATTCTTGGGTTATTATTCTTCGTTCCGGGGTCGGCTTTAAGATTTTATCTTGTATGCTCTTGGCAGTAAAGGATTATTGTTATTAAAAGTCTCCTGTTATAATTGTTCTGGACAAAACCTTTGTGCAAAATGGGAAGGTCTTATATTAATAAGTTGTGGGTAATTCCATGAATGAGGCAAAATTCTGTTTTCGTAAATATATTATGCCCATACAAACAAGGCTTTTATTCTTGGGAAGTTGGGTCACATGCTTTTGTGTATCCTGTTTAGAAGGAAAATTGTATATATTGTACTGTATGTTGTACAAACATTATTTTAGCACCTGTATTACACAGGTGCTAAAGTAATGTTTGTAATGTCCAGAATTGTGTTTCTTTGTTTTTGTTAGCATGTAGGGAATTCTGTTTCCAACCTACGTTATTTAATATTGTATAGGCTTACACCGATTAAGTACACGATACTTTGCTCGTACTTTGACAAAAGTGCGAAAGTGATAATGCTGTACAGCTTAGCTGATGGATTTACTAAACATCGTTTAGTTATCTCGGCCTCAGTCTTATTTATTTATTTTTATTAAGTTACATACAGGGCAAAGACCTTCATTCTTTCCATCACAACTTTGCTCTACGTTTTGCCAATCTTCTAGAAGCCGACCAAGACCCACCATCTCTTTCCTTGTCTGCCGCATCTTCGATTCGCCATTTTACGGCACCAGGACAACTCTTAGTATTAAAAATAAAAGTAGCCTTAGCGCCTTACTAATAAACGTTGCGTAAAGTTATGACAGGTTTATACGTCAAAAAATGTATTACACAGGCTTTATTCATTGCATAACTTTACACAGTGATTATTAGTAAGGGCATTAGTGTCCACGTAGCCCTTACGGACGTGCTCTCGTTATTGTGTCATGCTTTTCTCATTGTAACTAGTTTTTGACGTTGATTATTTCATTTCAGACATAATTTTCAGATTCGACCATTCCATTCCCTGTTTTAGGGTTGGAATTTACAAAAATCCTGAATTTTTGTCGGGCCGCTATTGTCTTTCTATTATGTCGTTAAAAGGTTAATGAATACTTACTCTTCACAAAGAACACACCCTCCAAATTTCATGTTACTAGGACCAGGGGGCCTAGCCAAGTGGCATTGTAGAAAAGAAAACGAAAACGAATAGATTGTCAAATATATGGAATTGACATAAGCTTTCGCTAAACAATTTGACATCTCCATACATTTGACAATCGTTTTCGTTTCGCTATCTATTCTACAATGCCACTTGTCTAGGGGGGCAGATTATCAACTTACCATTTGAAAACAATTACCTACAATGAAACGCCATGACAAAATCACAGACCGGAGATCAAATTGAGACAGGTTAGTGAATAATATATATCAAGTCCCAGACGGCCATTTTTGCTAAGATACACAGTAAAACAATTTAGAAAGTGAAATAATTAATTGTGTCTCAAAGAGTGGACGGTTTGTTAGGAGCGAACGAAAGGAGTGATTGATAGAATGAATAAAAAGTTGTTTTCAACTTTCTTAATAATGAAGTTAGTGACGTCGTGTTTTGTTTTGTGTACTCAGTTATTGTGTTTGTGTTTTGTTTATAATTAGGTTTGTGATTTGTTTTTGACAGGACAGGCTATAGTCTGGTTTGTGACGAGTGTATTTGTGGAGTATCGATTTCCATCACTTCCGTATTTAAAACATTTGTTGTGCATGTTATACTAAGGCTATGATAAATGTTATGAGAATTTATTATGCTGAAATGATAAATATTTGTTAGGGTTTTACTTTTACCGATTAAATTTAACGTTTACCCAATCCTGTGATTATTTCGAATCGTTAGATAATGGGCGCGATTCCCTTGTTCATAAACTAAACTAAATTTTAGTTCAGTGCATCTTCCTATTTCCATTACATTAAAAAAGTGTCAAAAGATAGATATATTAGTTTAGTCCTGTCAAATTAGACACCTCCTGAAATACATCGACGCAACTTTTAGTGGCTATGTTCTTAATCGCGTCTAAATTGTCTGTAAAGAATCTTAAACCTTCGTATACACGTGATTCGTAATTCGAGATACAATAGCAGCGCGACAGCCGGCTGTCGCTTGGTCGTCAAAAGGTTAATTTGACAGGACTATTTTTTTATTGGGTCAATCCCACCACATTATTCCCAACCACTGCAACACCTGAAAGCCAGAATCAACAGTGGTGTCCGCCAGAAAAGCGCCGAGCAATGAAGCTCGACGAGTCCCAGAGAAGCGATTCAACTGTCTTGGATCCCGCAACAAAATAATCAGAAAAGTACAGCGGAGGAGTAAGAAAAAATATGTTTTTCACTTCCTTCCATAACAAGCAGGAGACGGAACAGAACTAGGCCAATAGGCACAAAGGGGCGATTACAACTGGGAGAAGCCCAGATTGCCTTGCACCACGGAATAGAATTGACAGGACAGGACTAAACTAATATTTTATCTTCCATCCTTTTCCTAATGAACCCTGCGGTTTAACCTGTGTTATGTTAGGTCTTCTGTTACTGCCTCGCTCCCGTGGGTCACAGCGTGATGTTATAGCAAAAGTTTTAACAAAATCTTTTCAGTAGTGTTTGCTAAACAGAGTAACAAACAACCATACCTTATTCTTAGTAAATGCGAAACCCGAAAGACGTGTCTAACATTTTTATGCACAGAATTTTTAAAGCTGGATCATGAAAAATCACGAAGTTATAAGCTTGTTATAACAACTGGTTGTCAAACCGCACCAAACCACTGTGCGCACACGCATTCGACCGTGATCAGTGTTGGACATATTATAATAGGGATGTTGACTACATCAAAAGAATGACATTCTATTTAGTCCGTCTGTTAGACAGTCCAAAAATACTGGACACATATTTTTTGCTTGATCAAATTAATAACAAAATGCAAAGATAAAGAGCATCAAAGTTCCGGAGAGGGGGCTTGTGACGTCACTCCTCAGTAAAAATTATTCAAAGGTGTGACGTTTCACGAAACTTCAACGCACTGTATTGTCGTCATTTTTTGTTAACGAAAAAAAAAGAAAAAATACGTGTCCCAAATTTTTTGATTATCTAACTGACGGACTAATTACTTTTTTTTTGTCATCTCGCCTATTGCGATACTGAGACGCTTTGTTTTCAACAGGAAATTAAAAATATTACTTGGCTTTAAAATAACTTGAACCGATTTAGTACCTTATTTAGAACAAACTACTTATATTTAGGTTTCGCATAACCAAAAACCAACCTTGTATATTTTATATAGGGATATACTTACATACTTACGTTTAATTAATTATCTTAAGTGATGAATGCTTCTTCTGCCCTGTTGCCGGACCATCTGTATAATCCATCTGGCTGGACCATACCCAATGTATAGTCCAGCCTGATGGATTTCCTTTACAAGAATTTCAGATTGGCGGGGTTTATCAGGAAATTCTATTTGTTTTAGATTCTTAGAAGTTAATATAATACTTAACAACGTCTACCATAATAAAATTGATGCTGTCATATATAAGCCCACTGTTGAATATGATCATCACTATAAATAATATAATACTCTGGATAGCCCAACCAGCTGATGCCAGCTGGGTATACCATGTGCTGATTTACATGATAAACATATTTTTAATACTTTCCTAATGGTCAAAACTAATTAGCTGATAGGTACAATATTGTGAGGAATGACATTGAGATAATTTTTTACTAGTTGTGTTCACGTTATAATGTCATGGCCTTAAATTGATACTCGAAGACCCAATAGTCTTTATTTGAACCTTATCCGGATTTCAACGAATATTTGTAAAACATAGTAATCCGTGTTGGTCCTGTAGTTCTCGAGTTTTAACTTACTGACATAATATTTAGTGAAACCTTTTAATTTATAATATGTTTTATAAGATAGACAGGTATTTCCTTAGTTGATAAACAAAAACAACAATATCGTCCATAAACATTTATTAATATATTTTATCATTTTCCATATTCCAATATTAGTATTAATACAATTACCATATTCCACAATCAGGAACATACATAAGAGGCTACATACATACAGAGAATCTACTTGGCTGCAATACCATATATACTCCTGTCCGAGTCGCATACAATACATTAAGATTCGTTTTATTAATATTATATGAATTATGTAAGTATTGACACATTAATAATAGATATTTTTTTAAAAATCTAAGGTGCCAATCGCAAATACAAATGGCGTTGTTATATATAAAGGCTTATATTAGCGTCTTTCACCAAGTTTTCCATTACCGATACTCTCTTAAATGACTAGAACATTTAGTTTAAAAGTACATTTATATTTTTTTTCTATTTTGTAGTGATCGCTACTTCCTATCGACATAAGTTTACCATCAATTTAGCAGCTACTGCTTTATTCATCTACTATTAGCTTACTTAACTCTACATACATACATTGTAATAGAATAGGTGAACTGCCTTCGAGGCGACGGGTCGATTCGTCCAAACCAAAACTTCAAATGAAACGGAACGCATGAAGACGCGTCGCCAGAGGCAGTTGCCGGGGTCTGATTGGCCGAGCTTGACGTCGGGGCGTACTGATTGGGCAATAAGGCTGGGTGATTGCCCAACCACGTAAGCGGACACTCGGCGAATCAGATAAAGAAAACACTACGAAAACGAAACCTAGAGACAGAAGTCTAATAAGAAAAACAATGCCATTTATAAATGTTGTATATCATAAAAGGTCCAAAAATATTTCCAAACTAAAATCTAGGTCCCTGTTTTCAATTCGAATCTCTCTAAGTGATAAGTGAAGGTAGAACTAGAGAGGGGAACGTAGAGAAATGAAATATGGTAAAGAACGCAACGGGTCCGTTTGAAAACGCTGATGTTGTCGTCCGATGGAGCGGCGGTCAAGTCGGCTGGTGGGAGTTGGTCGCCGCTTCAGGGGAGTCGAGGTGTGGGGCGAGGTTTACCCCCACTTTTGGAAGAGCCCCATGCGCTGGCAGCGGCAGTTGGAGCCCCAGAGATTGCAGCGGCAGGACGAGGAGTGGCAGCAATCCCCAGGCCGGTGGTCGCAGTTGCCTCCTCGTTTCACACAGGCGCGCCTGAAAACGTAGATCAGCGACGATCGTCTGAAACCATATCATTGAAGGCTAGCCTAAGTTTGTGTCCGTGGTAATGCTGTGCTGTGGCGCAAGCATTCACTTTGGGTTTGTTGTTCTTTTCTTTGGGTTTGGATGTTAGACTCTATTTTGTAAAATAATTTATAAACAAGTAACTAATAAACCATTACAATACTTAGAAAGTATTTTACTAATGAAGGTAAAATTGGACTTAAAACAATATTAAGTTCAAGATTGATTAATAAGCATTCCAACTTATTAAGTATGGGATTCTTGTCAAAAAGTAGAATAAACGTGATACAAAGCAATAAAAACATAATAGTAACAGTGAGATCACAATAACCCAAAAAACAAAGTTTTATCATCGAATGTTTATCGAATGATTGCTCGACAAGCCAATTATTCAAAAGAGCTATGAAGTTTCCTATTGTTGGGGTACCAGAAATATGTGAAAGCAGTTCCTTATAAACTGCCGGGACGTGAGTCGTGTTTGACTTCACAAGCTTTCTCAAAACCTTTTATATTTAATAAGCTTTCACGTATAAAACTAATTAATTAGAAACATTACCAATTCCCATAGTTCAGTTTAAGTTTATAACTCAAACTCTATAATCACGTCTTGCGTTAGCAATTCTCAAGATTAATCTTGTTTGACTTAAAGTTTTGGTTACTCAATTTTGATCTTTAAGTGTTAAGTATAGAACTCACTTTCCAACATCCTGGAGGAGCTGCAGATCGGCAGGATCGTCTCCGTAATCAGACAGGTTTACTTCGACGTCGTCGTCGCCTGTTGACAAAACGTTTTGTTACAGTTTTTGTTTCATGAACAGTTATCTAAGTAAAACAAGAAGTATGAAGTTTTGTAGCAAGTTAAGGATTAGGTAAGCAGCCTTGGTTGTAGTTTCTTGGAAAATTGAGAGGGTCGTAGTAAAATATTATATTTAGTTAAACAAACGGTCGGGTTAAGGAGGGCTCGGAAAAAGTGGTGAAATGATTTAGACGTGTACCATGAGAGCTGATTTGAGGTGGTGGAAAAATAGTTTTATTGGAGGTTTCGGCCTACAGTGCAAGGCTAAGGCTAATAAAAACAAAAACAAAGGGGCAAATATAATTTGCTTGATGACTTATACGTTTTAAGGGGTTAAACGTGAAAATGGATTTAGATCAGATAAATTTTATGTGAATTTCAAGATCTCCTTAGGAACCGCGTCGACGGCGCGTTAGTGTTCCACGCGCGCCTCAAAGAGGAGGAGTCAGCACAGGAAGGGGTCCAACAGGGCCAACGCCTGCCGGGGTTGCGGAATGTTTATAATAGTTACCGTGACCCTGGAACATAAAGGGCAATCGAAGGAACATGAGTGGGTTTTAGTCAGTAAGAGTCTGACACGTCCTCCTGCCGCACCCAGGACGGGAGCAGTCATTGGATGAGTTCCCACTCACAAAAAAAAAAAGATCTCCTTAGGAAAAGTTGCACAAATAGCTTCGTACTATCTACATTTACGTTTATTTATACAGTTTTTTGCCTTGTACAAAAAATCTGGTTCTAAAAATGAAAATGGTCGAGTTATATCAATCAGCAAGTCTCTCAAAAATAAAATATACTTAGTAACAGGAAAACATAATATTTATTGCCAGATAATTCAATTACATCCTGACACTATTATAACATCATTTTTTTTTTACCATCGTCTTTTAATTTCTGTACAAAAATTACGTCAACGCAATTGCCGAAGGAACAAAAAATAAGCTACTTCCTTAGGGAATATTTTGTAAGAAAATATTCAAAGCGACGAAAATACTTCATTGTGGGGTCCTATAATCATGTTTGTCATTCAACAAGATAATTAAGTTTATTTTTCCATCTCAATGATATTTTTCCGTAAATTCTTTTTTCGCTTCCCCCTCAAGTATTTTTGTAACATTATCAAAAGCACAAAAAAGCTGTGACTTTCAAGTCCTCAATTTACCTAAAGTACGTCGTGTTTCTAAAAACAATTATTTACATTTACTTGTTTTTCACGGATGACAAATTAAGTAAAGTAGACTCTATTAAACAAGCAAAAAACATTCATTTGGCTGTAACTTTAAGGCGGATTAAAAACAAAATGGTGTTGTCTTTTTCGCTTTATGAATGTTTTCATTATGAATTTTTTTAACAATTAAATTGCGAAATAATTTGTACTGAATTTAATAAATGTTTGTCTGATATTGGCACATAGTTTTTTATTAGAAATATGTCTAATTATTTTTAAATTATGTATTTAATGATGTGTATCAATAAATAAAATATACAATATGAAGTAAATTATATTTTCAGTGACTGTACTGACCTAATTTAAAACGTACGAATAGAGACAGCTGGATTCGAAACTTCTCAACAAATGGAAGGGTCCTGATTAATCAGTAATGAGAAAAACTCATTTAAAATAAAGAAGTAACGTGCGTAAGTACAGTCACGGATGATGCCTAAAATAGGCCCGCTGATGCCTAGAATAGGCTGTAAACTTAATTTATTTTACCCCAATGGTTGTATTAGGCATGGGAGTGCTGATGCTTGGAATATGCAGTAAAATTAATTTACTTTACCTGGATGTATGAAGCAGTGACCCTCTTAACGGCGGGTAATGGTGCCTAGAATAGGCTGCAAAGTTAATGTACTTTACCAGGATCGATGTATGATTAATGGGCCCAATCGACGGCGAGTGCTGATGTCTAGAATATGCAGTAAAATTAATTCACTTTACCAGGATCAATGTATGAGTCATGGGCCCACTCGATGGCGAGTACTAATGCCAAGAATATGCAGTAAAATTAATTTACTTTACCAGGATCGATGTATGAGGCATGGGCCCACTCGGCGGCGAGTAGGACAGCCGCTATCGCCAGCAGAAGTGCGCCGGCGCGCGGCATTATGCCTACGCGACTACCGCTGCTTATCTGTAACGGAACGCCATGTTAGTTTACTCATGTGCTTATAGAAGGTGAGACTTTGACCGCCATTGTTTGAAAATAAACGGGTTAAGGAAAATATTTTAGATTTGTATGAAAAATGTCTACAGGCTTTCTCTTAATGAGCTTTTAGCTGTAATAAAGTTGAGTATATTGTTATAGATTGTAGTAATTGCTATCAACTTGTTCCAACTTTAAGCGAATATCGTTCTTATATGTTGATCAAATGGTTACCAAATTTCCCAGGCCCACACGCTGAGCTAATCTCAAGACAACCTATATTTTGTTCCTAAGTATACTAAGTGAATTTTTGGTCTTGCTCAACCCGCTAGGAGATGATTTTACTCATAAAAATAAACAACTTTTATAATGGAACCAACTCTGAAATCTCGAAAAAAGTATCAGCTGTTTCGTACATTACGGTCGGGAGGCCATTGAACTTTTGTTAGAATCAGCTGATATTTTTTTCGCGATTTCAGAGTTTTTTCCATGATAAAAGTTGTTTGTTTTCATGGGTAGAATCATCTCCTAGTGGGTTGAGCAAGACCAAAAATACACCTAGTATGTATCTATCATTTACTATGGTTGTATACACCCGAATGCTCCTGGTGAGTGCCTGGCGACATGTATCATACTGCATGTGAACTACAGCTGACTTATTCTACTTCGCGCAAACGAACTTCTGCTAAACATTAGCATATAATATGGTCCCAAATACAACACTCGGCCAGTTGTTCGCCAGACAGTAATCTTGTGTTGGAGTTGACTTTACATCCCTCATACTTCTGACAGCATAATGTTGCAAATTGTCTCTTCACAGGTTACGCATTAAAATACTAATATCTTAAGACAAGTCACACGGTCATCTGGTCCTAGAGACTATGTAGAGCCTGTTGTATGGTAACAAGACAACTGATGTAAATAAGAAACTGCTTCGATTCCCATCATTTTTACACCATACTTTTATCCCATTAAAAAAAAATAGCAAGTACTACAATCGTATGTCCAACACTTATCAAGATCAAATGCGTACGCTCACAGCGGAGCGACGGTAACACATCCTTTGAGGCCCTGGATTGATATTTTTTAACGAACTACCATGTAATATAGCAAGCTTATAACTACATGATTTTTCATGATACAGTTTTAAAATTTTGCACATAGAATTTTTACAAAAAAGTACACGTGTTTTGTGTTCCGCCTAAAGTAAAAATAATGTTCGCTACCCTCACTGTTGTGATACCCGAATCTAGACTATTACATGTTACGTTACAGACAAAAGTTTTTAGAGAGTGCCTTTAAACATAATTTATAATTATAAGCACATAAAACTCATACATATTATATTTTTCGTTCAATTAGTCATGACATTTATCAAAAAGTTTGGCGGTCAAAGTTGAAACAAACTTAATGTTAAGAAGAAGTGGAAAGTCCTGAAAAGTTCAGTGTTGTGTGTGGTTTTTCTTTTAAAAAGTTTTTAACTTCTATCGATGTATACGTACTTGTAAGACAAGAAAGAACAACAAAGACGTCCAATAGAAGCAAATATGGTATCAATTATCCATATAATAAAAACAAAATCAACAAGATTGAAAAACCATAATACGGTAACGAGAAGACGCATTTAACCTTTCGATGATTAAGCGACAGCTGGCTGTCGGGCTGCTATTGTCTTTCTATTGTGTGTCTAATCACGTGTGTTCGAAGGTTTAAATTAGAAAAGCTATGATTCTAAACTGTTTGTTATCACCAGGACAAAAAGCGAGACGGCAATATTATAAAACTATTTATTTCGTCAGGTAGATCATCAAAAATTTTAGGACACGTATTTTTTCTTTTTTCTTGTAAACGAAAAATATCCATGTTACAGTGCGTTGGAGTTTCGCGTGACGTCACGCCTAGGTACAATTTTTAACTGAACAGTGGCATCACACGTCTCCACTCCGAAACTTTGATGCTCTTTATTTTAGTGTCTATATTAATTTCATCAAGTAAAAAATATATGTTTAGTATTTTTGGACGGTCTAAAGGACGGACTAAACATAATATTCCACACCACCGTTATTTCAGACAAGAACCAGTCACTCTTCTTTCTACTATATATACTGTCCCACATCTGAGAACAGGTCCTTCTGAAACGGGTAAACGAAAACTATCAAATTGTGTGAGAACTGTTCCATTCACCCTACGAAAACATCTAACATCGTAGACCCTCTACGAGATCACGTAGCAATTTGCTACGTCGCTACGCTTTTGTCTTAGCTACGAGCCGATCCGACCCGTTTCGCACCATTGCTGGAGCCCAATTCTCGTGCGTTAGATAAATATCAAAATCGATATTTATCAAATTAAAATGGCGGATATCGAGTTATTTGGATAAATCGGTATTCTCAGTTTATCGAGTGAGATAATTATCCAACCATTTCATTCATTTGTCATTGAATTTTGTGATATTTTTTGTGATATTAAGACTCTCGATATCTTATCGAATTCGATATTATATCACATAAACCGAGAATTAGGTCCCTGGTCGGATTTCCGCTCCGTAACCTGTTAACCCGTTACTATGGCAACGAAGACAAGCGGTCCGAGTTTATTGCCTAGAAAGTCTTTGATAACATCGTTGAATATGAACCGGAATAGATTTATAAATTGACAGGTTGCTGTTTAGGTGGTCAAGTGGAAATAAAATATGGCTTCTACCTCTGACCCAGGATGGAAAAATGGTTTCTATTTTTGAGCTAGTAAGGTGAGGTTTTTGATTGATTGTTGCAGTGCATTTCAAGAGTGGGTTAAATTTGTTTCTTATAAACAATACCTTCATTTATTAGTCATCTATTTTTGATACAGACTTGAACCAGATAGACTCATTAGATTAACTATCAACACATTTGCTTGTAAAGTGGTTGTTGTTTTAGAGTTTTTGTGTACATATCACAGAAAATTAGACATTACAGATACACAAATTTTCCGTTTAAAAACAAAGAAAACAGTTATTAAGTAAACTGTTATTTAACGTACTTCTTTGCAGTTTAACTCTAAATACGACGTAAGGACCTTATTGACCTTGTAGATAATTTGGAAATTCAAAATTTACATTGTAATACATGTATACCAATTACTATAATATTGTTCATGTTATTCAAATTATAAATACACTGATAATTAATTATAGGATCAGAATAATGATTAACGCAACTAGCTTGCTTCGTAGGTATTGGAAATACTTGTTAGGTGTTCGATACTAGATCTTAATTAAAAATAAAGGGCGAATAGAGGCTTTCTATCTTAAGTAAACTAGTAAAACATAATGAACTGTTGTGTTTTAATCAACCTACCCTAACCGATTACGTTACTATAATTTAATCATTTCGTTAGGAAACCTTTTTCACCTAAATATTAAATTAACATTTTCCAGTTCGAAATATTTGCACTGCTTGGTTCACAAATAACACAATTTAAAAATATGTCCCTTTATATAAATTACTATTTTATAAAAAAAAAAATACATTTCTAATTCAGTAGAAGGAATTATAGTTTCAGACAAATTAATCTATTTACTCATTTGTACTTTGTGAAGTAAGTCTTTGAAGTTCCGTACTTCACGATGATGCGCATTTGAGATTCAGTAATAGGTTATAGTTTACTTTCGAGATTTCCTACATCAGTATCATGAACATTCTAAGTTCCCCCCTAGACAAGTGGCAATGTAGAATAGACAGCGGAATAGAATAGATTGTCAAATGTATGGAGATGTCAAATTATTTAGCGAAAGTTTATGTCAACCCCATACATTTGACAATCTATTCTACAATACCATTTACTTACTTCGACATTTCATACTTTCTAACTCACATAATTCGTAAATATAGACATTATGAATGCAGTACATAGACATTTCAAACTTCGATATTCCATGATACAGTCGTATCTATCCATCTGGAGACACTTTAAAAAAACAAAATAAGAAAACAATAAAACTCAGCCGACTAGGCAGAATATTTCAATAAAATATTTGATACAATTTTTTAGTTTGACAGGCAGACATTCCCAGATGTGTTCAAGTATTCATAATATTGTTGTTACATTATTATGAATACTTCAACAAATTATGTCGTGCGACAAGTCGTGTCGGGGAACAATGCTTGTCGTAAAAATGGCGGGATATCGGTTTCCATGTGAACTTGGAGGAGTAATTCGAAACAAAATGGTTAATGTTTTAGTTTATATTATGCGTAATTGTAGTAGTTGGAATACGTTCATTTGTATTATTCTTATGATTGTTTAAACTTAATTTGATTTGCATTTTGTTCTTAAATATTGCCTAGTGGTTGTAGATGTCGTGATGTCCCAGTGCGTAAGGCGGCTCGTGCGTCACCTCGTCCCAAAACAAACTCGGACTATTGGGCCGAGTTGACGAATTTCAAAATTAATATTTATTTCGTTCATCATCTCGTCCCACTTTATTATTCTTCAATATTTCAAGTTGTTTTGGTACAGTCCAAACCAAAACTTTTCACTATATACGAGTAGATAAAAGCCAAGAATTTAGGGAATCAACATTTATATAAGTACCTAATAATAAAAATCAAAGTTAGTAGGTACATTTTAATTGCGTTTAGGTTTAATAGGGCTTAATAGACTTACATATCGGGAACAAAGTGTCCCAAAGAGTTACGGTTACGGATCGTTATTTTTCAATTAAAGATTGAAAACTTAAGAGAACAAAAGTACTAGGCGCGCAGTATTGTGAAGTGATAATGTGAAAATATTAAAAATACTAAGATAAGTACTTAGTACTTAAATCAATCAAAAGTACTAGGCGCGCAGTGGCGTGAAGTGGTAAAAAATCACAGACACTTTTCTTCCTGACTGTTTTTGACGTTTAGCTTTTGTTAATATTTAACAGAATTTAGAATGGGACGAGATGATGAACGAAATAAATATTAATTTAGAAATTCGTCAACTCGGCCCAATAGTCCGAGTTTGTTTTGGGACGAGGTGACGCACGAGCCCGTAAGGCGCCCGCCTCTCGTGTAAGAGGTTCACTTTTTCAATTCATATGTACTTTCTAAAGTTTATCTTGGACATCACTGACATTCCGTGCCTCGGAAAGCACGTAAAGCCGTTGATCCCGGTTGTCATTCGCAGAACTTTGACAGTCGTTACGGGTAAGCCAGAAAGTCTGACAAGCCTAACCAAGAGGTATCGTGTCGCCCAGTTACTAGGTTATAGGGGTCTGATAGGCAGTCGCTCTCTAATCTGGTTATTACCCCAATATACAATGTGTAACTGAATTAATGCACTTTGAGAAAATAGTTGAATCGTTTGCTGAATCGATTTTTGTAATTTTTTATATAGGTAATATTTTATCCCAAAAATTATTAAAACTACGTTAAGTGCTGTCACACTTCCGCTGTACAGTCAAAACAAAGTAAAATGGATGAAATACCTACTAGGCTAGACCCATAAGCAAGTGCGACTGTGTGCATGCGTAGATTTGTAATGTGGCTATAATTTTCTCCCACAATCTGTACAACTAATTTATAAAAAAAAACAGTGTTTTAAACATAATAATAAAAATTTAGTGTATGTATTATGATTATAACATAATATTTTAATTGGGGTGTCTGGTGGTGTGCGTTTATTCCGGGACATGTTGTAGTTGGGAAAAGGCTAGGGAGATGATGATGACGTTTATCGATACTACATTTTACAACATTATGCAAAATGTACCTAAATGTTTTCTGGCGCTTGATGCACTTCACGCAAATTACATTAAGAATAAGTAATAATAAAAGTCACACAAAAAAGTAATAATAAAGTGTTTTGTAAAAAAAAAAACACCACATGAATTAAACTCAATAAGCTGTAGTAAAATAATAAGTAGAAATCAACAAAGAAACATAAATTAATGACTTGCCGCTTTCAGGCAGTAAACTTGCACAAGAATCAACCCGAAGAAACTTTGATAACAATCAATATAAGCACGTATCGATCATTTTGTTTGCCAACACCCTGTATCAACATGACACTGGCAATTCTACCAGTACATATTCGCCTTCAAAAGGCATAGTTTGGTGAAACTTTGATTAGTTCCGTGCCCTTTGATTGGGCACATTGAGGCGTACAACCGAGGATCACTTCTATCCCTTAATTGCTAAACTATTTGCGGTAGACGACTAATTTTGTCGTGGTTTTAGCTGGAAATATGTCTAGGTCACATGGTTTTAGTGTAGTCTGAAATCTGTACTAATATTATTAAGCTGAAGACCTTGTTGAATGTTTGTTTAAATTCAGATACTACTGGTCCGAATTGACAAATATTTTTGTGTTGAATAGCCCGCATTTACCGAAGAAGGTTAAAGCTAATAACATCACGCTACGATTTACGTGAGCGGAGCAGTTAGTTATTATATCGATACCTTTGGGTAGAAAGGTCGTATAAACCATTTTGGCCAAATTGAGTTATATATACCATTTTGCTCAGAATTTTTTTCTCTATCGATCTGTATATTTGAAATGCCGAAATTCGCACAAAAAGGGTTAATACGACCAAGAAATTTTCAGTCATACACTCTTAAAAAAAGGAAATTTTTAACGTAAAAGCCAAATGTTTTTATTTTTTAGTTTTGTTATGATGTAATGACCATTATTTACATTAACTCAGGGCGTAAAAATAGTAGTTAATTGTAAATGGTTTATACGCCCTAACGTGTTAAATGCATTACTTAAACACAGTTTAAATTCGACGTCGTAAATCTAAAGGCCTTTGGATGCGTGAGGTTGGTGTATAAACCATGTTTAAAAAAGATTTAGGTAATAAAAGATCAAAAAGCAGAGAGATACACATGAAAAGGTGATGATTATGTCCCTAACTGCACTTTATAATAACTTATTGTAAATATCAAAATGTAAAATATCGATACCTTTGGGTAGAAAGGTCGTTAAACCAAAACCCGACTTTTTAGGATTCATAACTTTTTTGTTTTTGAAGTTAAAAAAAAATGATCTATGAGAAAGGTTCTTAGAATTTGCAAATGAAAAAGGTTAAATCATCAAAACCTACCTATCTTCTTTAGTTTTAAAGTTAGCTTGGATTTACGACTCAAAAAATATCAATTCTTGGTTTATACACCCCATGAAAATGAACTTTAAAAAAACTGTATAGGTCGTATATCCATTTTTGGTAAGCTTTTGGTCACATTTACGGTCGTAAAAACCCATGTATGTAGTTTTTTGTATTTAAAACCATTGTTATAGTCACAGATTAATTGAATTTTGACCAATAAACACTCTGTTACTCTCCGAATTAGTAAAAACTCAGTAATTATTATTCTAATACCCATTAATAGTTGATTCAAATAAAATAAAACTACCTGAAATACGTAATCAACATTTATTAAGTATTATAATACCTTTTAATCAACATTTACTATTATTTTAATAATAATTATAACAACATAAACAGAAAAGTGAAAGAAGAAATCTAGAAAAACTAAAAAAGTAGTCAAAGTAATGATGAATACAATTTTATATCACGTTAAGTTGTTAATTAATTTTTTTATTTTACTTAGTTGCAATTTAATAAATCACTTAGTAAGTAAGCCTTAGTACAAAGGCTAAATTCAATAATTTATGATTACTTTTTTTTTAAGAAGTTGTGTTTTTTTTATTGCTAAGTAGATTTTTATTTTATTTCACTATTTTGTTTAAGCTGTTACAATTTTTATTCAATTAAAAATGTTAAACCTGTTAGGTATGTTCTACCATTATTGAAATTATAGTAAATGTTCATTAGAAGATATTATAATACATTATTAATGTTGATTTCATATTACAGGAAGTTTTATTTTATTTGAATTAACCATTAACCATTCAACGACCTAGCGATCGCCAGCTTTCGGGTTGCTATTGTCTTTCTATTGTGTCTCGAAGCACGTATGTTATAAGGTTTGAATCGAAAATAGTTAGGCGTAACGTTTAAAATAATATTGATACCATCAATATGGTTAACACCCTGACTCAGAGCACCTCGATTCAGAGCACCCCGACTCAGAGCACCCTGACTCGGACATGATAATTAAACGTACGTATCTAACTTATGTACTATGAGTAATTTATTTATGATATAAAATTGATTCATAATTAGTATAACTATTTTTTTAGTTTTTTGGTATGACTAAGTAGATTTCTTTTTCACTTTTCTGTTTATGTTGTTATAATTATTATTGAAATAATAGTAAATGTTGATTAAAAGGTATTATAATACTTAATAAATGTTGATTACGTATTTTAGGTAGTTTTATTTTATTTGAATCAACTATTAATGGTATTAGAATAATAATTATTGAATTCCTACTAATTCCGAGAGTAAGAGAGTGTTTATTAGTCAAAATTCAATTAATCTGTGACCATAACAATGGTTTTTAATACAAAAAAACTACATACATGGGTTTTTACGATCGTAAATGTGACCATAAGCTTACCAAAAATGGATATACGACCTATACAGTTTTTTTAAAGTTCATTTTCATGGGGTGTATAAACCAAGAATTGATATTTTCTGAGTCGTAAATCCAAGCTAACTTTAAAACTAAAGAAGATAGGTAAGTTTTGATGATTTAAGCTTTTTCATTTGCAAATTCTAAGAACCTTTCTCATAGATCATTTTTTTATAACTTCAAAAACAAGAAAGTTATGAATTTTTTTGTAAAAAAAAATTGTTTTTCTGCTCTCCTGAAAAGTCGGGTTTTGGTTTATACGACCTTTCTACCCAAAGGTATCGATATATTCGTATATAGTAGAAAAAAATTTGCCTTTTATACCTACTTCAGATTTCGTGTGTGAACTCCGTCTAATACCAAAGTTATATTCTTTCATACTAACTGGTTGATATATATTGTTGGTATGTTTTAAAAACATTACTTCAGTCTTAAAAAAATAACAAGAGCCGAGTATTTCCAATTAAAAAAATCGACCTAAGTTTTGTTGTCAAGCAATTCCGAACGCTAAAAACTGCGTCGGCCCTCAACTTATAAAAAAAATATAAAAACATATTTTTCATCTACAAGAGATAAATGGTAACCATCTCCGATACAACGAAAACAACCCTTTTCTTATCAAAAGAAACTTATAGCCAGAGAAGAATGATAAACTGTCAAGAATAATGCTAGACTATCCTTCTATTCATAAAACCTTGACGTCTACAAATGGTCAATAAATCTTGGTTTCTTCAGTCATTTTCTTTGTAAAGGAGAAGACCAGTGAATAATGTCTGGACGAAAAAATGTTAAATAGAGTTTTGAACATAAAATACTGATACTGCTATTAATTTTTTTGTCCACTAATCCTGCGAAACAGCGTTATTAGTATAAGCGTTCTTAGTATAAGTACAAAGTCGATTTTAACCGACTTCAAACAAAATGGTGCTTATCAAAACAATCGACTAAAAAGTAAAAAAATATATTTTTAAAAACAACCGCCTTCAAAAACTTAATACAAACAGAACGGAAGCCGCCGACTTCCGAAAAAGTTGATGTTCAGTTTTTAGTCTTGGAAGACGATTTAAAATAAATAGTATTTTGTTTGTAGGTACCTATCTAATAATCGGCAGTTGAGCTCATAATAATACACACATCAAAAGTGTCTAGGGATATTTCAATTAAACCTAAATTACTAAAATTCTATTAACTTTTTGTTAAAACATGTACACATTAAAATAAACCATGTTTAATAGAGTATTTAATCTGATAATAAACTTTTAGATAAAGTTAAATTAAAAAAAAAAACTTAGAAGAAGAGGAAAAACTCAAACAAAATTTCAATCTTAACTTTATTTTTGAAACATCAAAACTTAAACAAAACAACAATTTTTTTTATAAAATTCTTGAAAACTTAAAATTAATATTCCGTGGATCCACCTAAGACTCTCCTGACACATCTGCAGCGGTTCTGCATACTCAAAACAAGGGTGTCAATATCCTGTTGTGGAATACTGTCCCATAATTGCCGTTTCTGAAGCCATGAAGACCAGTCAGAGCGTTATATCCAGGCTTTGGTCATGTTATCGTGTCACGGAGGAAGTGGTGGAACGGCACCGAGGACCTCAACGCATTACAACACATGTACAGGACCGATTCATAGTAAATGCTGCACGAAGTCAACTAAATGCAGCGGCGATGCAATTGGTTCAAAGGCTACAGAGAGAGTATGGTTTGCTGGTAAGCGGTCAAACTTTGAGAAGGCGACTGCATGAAGGCAATCTACGTGCTCGTAGGCCATTTTGGGTATCAGCACTAAGGAGAGGTAATCGAGGAAGAATATTACAATGGGCTATTGCACACGAAAACTGGAACCATTCTCAATGGTCACTTGTGCTTTTCACTGATGAATCTAGGTTTGGATTTCATCCTGATTCGCGAAGAGTACGCGTTTGGAGAAAACCTGGACGTTGGAATCAACTGCAGCACCCACAACAAGTTCATGCATATTAAGGTGGCACGATTATGGTTTGGGCAGGAATTCGTCTCGGCGGTAGAACGGACCTCGTTTGGATACAAGGCAATATGACTGCTCGAAAATACCGAGATGAGGTGCTAGAGCCTGTAATCTTGCCCCACAATCAGCAAATGGGACAAAATTTCCAGCTAATGCACGACAATGCCCGTCCACATACGGCGCGTATCGTTACAAGTTGGTTACAACAGCATGTTATCCAAGCTTTAGACCGGCCTGCACAATCCCCTGACTTAAATCCTATTGAGCATGCCTGGAATATGCTTCAGAGAAGAGCTCGTAGGAATTTCCCTGTTGATATTGTGCATCAAAACCAGCTTTTCTTGCATCTTAGCAGGATTTGGGACAGTACTCCACAACAGGATATTGACACCCTTGTTTTGAGTATGCAGAACCGCTCCAGATGTGTCAGGAGAGTCTTAGGTGGATCCACGAATTATTAATTTTAAGTTTTCAACAATTTTTATAAAAAAAAATTGTTTAGTTGTTTAGGTTTTGAAATTTCAAAAATAAAGTTAAATTGAAATTTTGTTGAGTTTTTCCTCTTCTTCTAAGTTTTTTTTTTAATTTAACTTTATCTAAAAGTTTATTATCAGATTAGATAGGCAATTAAACAAGGTTTATTTTAAAGTGTAGGTGTCTTAACAAAAAGTTAATAGAATTTTAGTAATTTAGGTTTAATTAAAATATCCCTAGACACTTTTGATGTGTGTATATTTACGTCAATAGATAGAATCGGATAAGTTTACAATAACAAGGGTCCATCCGCAACTGAATTTATGACGAATCAAATATTCTTTGTTTTGTTTCACAATCTCTCCCCTTTAATTCGATGCTAAATACATTTTCTATTTATCCACGCTCCCTTTAGATTTTATTTCGGGGTATATTTCATTAGTAATATCAAATTATAACCTAATAAATCAAATTGCGTTAAAACAATGGAGGGTAGAAATGCCTGAAAATGTCTGTTTGGTTGCAGTTGGCATATTTACGATGAACCGGTTAAATGTGATTTATTGCAACTGGATTTAGAAGCTTTAGTAATTAATTTGTACACTGGAATTATAAAATGATGTAGGTAACTTGTGTAGCTTACTATGTTAACGGAAAGTGTGTTTGGAAGACTTAACTAGCCCATTCGTTTTTTTAACCGACTTTAAAAAAAAAGGAGGAGATTCTCAATTCGGAGGTTGGTATTTTTTTTATGTTTGTTCGCGCATATCTCCGTCGTTTACCAACCGGTTTGAACAATTCTTTTTTTGTTTGAAAGGGTAGACTTCCCAAATGGTCCCATTGTCATCAGGTCCAGGATCTGATGATGGTATCATGCCGAAATCGAGGGAAGTCGGTTTTTTTTGCAAAAAAATGTTTGTACTAAACTACGAAACGGTAAACTAGTCTTACACAACATCTAACCTAGCCCTAGAACCCGTTTCCGAATAAGAATTTAAAATTAGATTTAGTATGCATTAATGTCGATAAAGCTAAAATAAATAGACCTTATAACGATAAATAAACGACAGTAATAGTTATAATGCTTAGCCACAAGACGTGTTAAGTAACACTTATGTATGTCAGCTTTGGTTATACACACATCAAAAGTGTCTAGGGATATTTTAATTAAACCTAAATAACTAAAATTCTATTAACTTTTTGTTAAGACACCTACACTTTAAAATAAACCTTGTTTAATTGCCTATCTAATCTGATAATAAACTTTTAGATAAAGTTAAATTAAAAAAAAAACTTAGAAGAAGAGGAAAAACTCAACAAAATTTCAATTTAACTTTATTTTTGAAATTTCAAAACCTAAACAACAAAACAATTTTTTTTTTATAAAAATTGTTGAAAACTTAAAATTAATAATTCGTGGATCCACCTAAGACTCTCCTGACACATCTGGAGCGGTTCTGCATACTCAAAACAAGGGTGTCAATATCCTGTTGTGGAGTACTGTCCCAAATCCTGCTAAGATGCAAGAAAAGCTGGTTTTGATGCACAATATCAACAGGGAAATTCCTACGAGCTCTTCTCTGAAGCATATTCCAGGCATGCTCAATAGGATTTAAGTCAGGGGATTGTGCAGGCCGGTCTAAAGCTTGGATAACATGCTGTTGTAACCAACTTGTAACGATACGCGCCGTATGTGGACGGGCATTGTCGTGCATTAGCTGGAAATTTTGTCCCATTTGCTGTTTGTGGGGCAAGATTACAGGCTCTAGCACCTCATCTCGGTATTTTCGAGCAGTCATATTGCCTTGTATCCAAACGAGGTCCGTTCTACCGCCGAGACGAATTCCTGCCCAAACCATAATCGTGCCACCTTAATATGCATGAACTTGTTGTGGGTGCTGCAGTCGATTCCAACGTCCAGGTTTTCTCCAAACGCGTACTCTTCGCGAATCAGGATGAAATCCAAACCTAGATTCATCAGTGAAAAGCACAAGTGACCATTGAGAATGGTTCTAGTTTTCGTGTGCAATAGCCCATTGTAATCTTCTTCCTCGATTACCTCTCCTTAGTGCTGATACCCAAAATGGCCTACGAGCACGTAGATTGATTTCATGCAGTCGCCTTCTCAAAGTTTGACCGCTTACCAGCAAACCATACTCTCTCTGTAGCCTTTGAACCAATTGCATCGCCGCTGCATTTAGTTGACTTCGTGCAGCATTTACTATGAATCGGTCCTGTACATGTGTTGAAATGCATTGAGGTCCTCGGTGCCGTTCCACCACTTCCTTCGTGACACGATAACATGACCAAAGCCTGGATATAACGCTCTGACTGGTCTTCATGGCTTCAGAAACGGCAATCATGGGACAGTATTCCACAACAGGATATTGACACCCTTGTTTTGACTATGCAGAACCGCTGCAGATGTGTCAGGAGAGTCTTAGGTGGATCCACGGAATATAAATTTTAAGTTTTCAAGAATTTTTTTTAAAAAAATTGTTGTTTTGTTTAAGTTTTGATGTTTCAAAAAATAAAGTTAAGATTGATATTTTGTTTGAGTTTTTCCTCTTCTTCTAAGTTTTTTTTTAAATTTAACTTTATCTAAAAGTTTATTATCAGATTAAATAGTCTATTAAACAAGGTTTATTTTAATTCGTACATGTTTTAACAAAAAGTTAATAGAATTTTAGTAATTTAGGTTTAATTGAAATATCCCTAGACACTTTTGATGTGTGTAGTAGGTCGAGGTAAATAAAGGTTTCTTAGCACATGTTTTTTATGAGGATGGGAATTCATCAAATGACTTCTGCCCTGGGTGGAGCGGGAGGGAGGGTCAGACTTTTACTGACTAAAATCCACCCTTGTCCCTTTAGTAGGAGAGCTAGCGGTCAATCCGAGTAACTTGTTTGACACAAGGCTAGAAATTTGTAAAATAATGTTTTAGTATTGGTTAACTAAGAAAATACCGTTCTGGCAGGCATCTCGCGGTTGCGTCATCATCCCCTAAATTTTTGAAAATGTTAAAAAAATAGTAAAAAAAATCTGCTTTTACAAGGCTAAAATTGTAATATGTTTTAATTTACATATGTTTAAAGGTAAAAAAAAATTGACAGTCGATTTTGTCGGTTGCAAGTACGTGCCAACCCATAATAAAGTTGTTATGGGGATAGCAATTCATAACTTGCTTTTACAAGGCTGTAATTTTGAGAAAATATTCTTTAAACAATTTTATAAATATATTTAAAAAGCCAGACTATTCTGGTGGTTGCAAGTGTCTACTAAGTTAATATATAACGGTCGCGACGCTTCGTGAGGTGCGAGCGTAATAGGCTTATACGGGTCTCTGTGTCAGAAATTATTGTAAAAATTAAAATATACAATTTCTAAAAATTTTCTCGTTGAAAATTGTTAATATATGATGAACGATTATTGTAATAAAAGAAAAACAGAGTTATATGTAAAATATAAATTTTTATTTTTTTAACATATTTTTTTTATTAGTATCTTATTCGTCTTCACTCAGTATTTCATCTTCTGAGTCAAAATGATAGCCATCGATCGCTGTTTCGTTTTCTGGAAAAAAAATATAAATTTTTATTGATAAAATGAAATGTAGGCAAAAATACCATATGCACATGTACAGATAAAAAACAGAAATTATTTACCTGACTCAGTGTCATTAGAGTGATCAGGTTGTAGTAAAGCATCATAGATGGATGGTGGCACAGTGCTACCCTCATACCAGTTATATATATATTTATTATCATCTATAATCCACCCATTCTTTTCTGGTGTTAACGTTGTGGGTTCTTTAAGGTGGGCATTACTCCATATACTGGTAATATATTGTGAACGTAGTAAATGTTGATATAATTCGGATTTACAAGGAGGTAAATTTGATGTATCGTAGTTTAAATATTTCTTATTAAATGGTTCATTCACGTTTTTTGGTTTGTAGGTGATGATGAATTTATCATATCTTGCTTCGTTAACATTATCTGCTTTGCTTCCGTAAATTTCACAAATGAATTTTTTAATAAACACTAGAACTTAATAAAAAATAAAATAATTACACACAAACACGAAATCAGTAAAGAATTTTAAAATGTGTATAGAAAATATTGACTGTAACGATCTGAACTCTGCACTACTCAGCGTTATAACTGACAAATCTCAACAGAATTTCCCTTCAGATCATGCACAAGGCACGTGCACTCTACACACAATAGATGTACTCTCCCTTTCTGACACAGAGACCCGTATAAGCCTATTACGCTCGCACCTCACGAAGCGTCGCGACCGTTATATATTAACTTAGTAGACACTTGCAACCACCAGAATAGTCTGGCTTTTTAAATATATTTATAAAATTGTTTAAAGAATATTTTCTCAAAATTACAGCCTTGTAAAAGCAAGTTATGAATTGCTATCCCCATAACAACTTTATTATGGGTTGGCACGTACTTGCAACCGACAAAATCGACTGTCAATTTTTTTTTACCTTTAAACATATGTAAATTAAAACATATTAAAATTTTAGCCTTGTAAAAGCAGATTTTTTTTACTATTTTTTTAACATTTTCAAAAATTTAGGGGATGATGACGCAACCGCGAGATGCCTGCCAGAACGGTATTTTCTTAGTTAACCAATACTAAAACATTATTTTACAAATTTCTAGCCTTGTGTCAAACAAGTTACTCGGATTGACCGCTAGCTCTTAGACTACTTGATGTTCCGGCGCCGCGTTAACCATTAGATCATCATCATCATGTTTATATCTCATCAACTCTGGGTTGACTGGTAGAGAATGCTTATAGCATTAAGTCCGCCCTTGTACGCTTGTGCATGAAGTTTAAATAAATAAATAAATTAGAACTATTCCGCAACACCCGCATTCCGCAACCCGTTACGTGTTACACTTAGCTACGATCCTGTCCTTTTCTTACGCTCGTAGTTTGACAGTGACAGAAATTATACTTAGTCAGGGCACGTGCTGAATAACACTTATTTATCTCGTCCTAAGTATTTTCACACAGTTTCTTGAACTCTACGAACGTCACGATGAAACTAAATTATTTGCTACACATAACTTAAAACGATGTTAACTGAAGGGTCCTTCAAACTAAAGGTAAAAGATACCTCTGCCGTTTCGCTTGTAGGGTTTAAAGGTAAGGGTCGCGGATAAAGGTTCTGTACGGTAGAAGACCAAAATAACTTGATGATGATGAAGTGGGACGGACGAAGATATATCTAAGGATAGGACGCTGTAGATCACGTTTTGATAAAGGTTATATTGATGGGTTGCTGTTTTAGGTGACGGTTAGGTGTTCATCTAATTTGTAACTTAATCGAAAAGCGCAACAACCATTTAGGTCCAAAAAATAGTCGCTGTCAGACCTAAAATGCTTCTCAACTGTTAAGTAGCACATAATTTATACTACTGTTTGAATTTAGCCTCTTAACTTTTTTATTGGTGACTAAACTGAGAAATAAATATTTTACATTTTCAATTAAATCAGCTCTATCAAAAAGTAGTTTAAAGGCCAAACACCTAGCATAATATTACTAATATTATGGGCAGTGTGACCTAGTACACTATTACTATGGTCTAATAAGGTATCTTCTATATATAAAAGAAAGTCGTGTTAGTTACACATTTTATAACTCAAGAACGGCAGAACCGATTTGACTGAAAATTGGTGGGAAGGTAGATTAGGACCAGGGGACGGACATAGAATACTCTTTTTATCTTCTTACTTTAGTAACCAAATATCTGATATAACGCGGGTTAAACCGAGGGGGACAGCTAGTCCATTATATGTATAAAATGGTAAACTTACTGACTGATTAATTGATTGTCGATACATCAACGCACAGCCCAAACCGCTGGTCCTAGAGTCATGAAACTTGGAGGGTGTGTTCTTTATGAAAAGTAGCCACTAAGAAAGCAGTTTTGGAAAATCCAACCTTAAAGGGGTGAAATAGGGGATGGAAGTTTTGAAATAAAGGCTGGTGAAGCTACAATCCAAAGCTAGTTAGAAATTATTCTAGATCACTGCGCACGTTTTTATCGAAACGATTTAAATTACGAGGTGAAAAATAGCAAAGTTGTAGTTGTGTTATAAGTTTCTGATTTACTACAGGGACTATCTTAAGAAGCACTCTATGACGTCATAGCCTGTGCTTCGAGGCGAGAACTGCAGCACACAGGTCAACGGTTTCTTTGAAATCAACGTAATGTCAACTACAAACCTTTAGCCGCAAAGTAAATAAGTACAGAAGGACAAGTCTTCAATAACTATACTGTGACCACTAGCCAGGCGGTTGCGGAATGTTTATAATAGTTACCGTGACCACGGAAAATAAAGGGCAATCGAAGGAACATGAGTGAGTTTTAGTCAGTAAAAGTCTGACACGCCCTCCCGCCGCACCCAGGACGGGAGAAGTCATTTGATGATTTCCCACTCCCCAAAAAAACCACTACCCAGGCGCACGATTTTTATTAAGTTTACTTCACACTAGAAATAACTCTTGTATCGTGCATTTACATTGAAACACGTTATTAACCAACCTCGGTCGCCTCAGTTTGTTACCCCATCTGTTAGCCGTTTCTTTTTGTCCGTTACCAAAATACGAGTACCTATATAAAATGGTAAGCTGATTGTTCATTATATCAACTCACAACCTAAACCGCTGGTCCTTAAATCATGCAACTTGGAGAGTATATTCTTTGTAAAGAAGATGTAAAAAGAAAGAAAGCTAGTTATGTATTATAATAAGATTAAATAAGGTTGCACTAGCAAGTTTCTACAGTCCACATACATATGTAGGTATTAAGTCCGCCTATGTGCTGTGTTCGTACATTAAGTTCAATAAATAAATTAGTAATAAGCATAAGTTCAATAGTTGTGCAACAGTGATAGTAACAAGTCAAAGAAAAACATATAATATTTAATAATGTTAAACGAAAACCTGAAGCGTATCCAGCACTGTTTTGTACTGACATCAGACAAATTTGTGTGTTTTTATAATTTTAATCATTGTATAGAGTTAGACTTTTGTGCCTATTTTGAATGACTTACTTTATCGTGACGTCATTAAAACTCTCTTACAGGAAAAACTTGTGCAGCAATTTATAAGCACAAATATATAAGAAATTCTAAAGAAACTTGCGTCCTCTTGTACAATATTTTATTTCAAAGATACTGTGAGTACTCCAATTGTTGTAGATGATTGTACTGCTATCCTTGTTTCAATTCAATTTGTGTGTAGTTGTGATTTTTATTTCATACAAGAAGAAGTTAGCGTTGCAAATTCGTTGTGGCGTTTAAAACTTTTGCGTTTTCGTTTCAAAGTTCAGAAAGCGGAATTTTGTTGTGCCTTATAATAGTACATTTTCGAATAAAATTAAAAGTCGGAATAGTACGAGTTTGACTCGCGTATAAAGAGGCTCGTGTTACAAAAAATAAAGACTTAGCAGATTTGCGGAAAAGTTCAAATAGTTACCGTGGCCCCGGAACATAAAGGGCAACCGAAAGAACATGGGTGGGTTTTAGTCAGTAAAAGTCTGACACTCCCTTCCGCCACGCCCAGGACGGGAGAAGTATTTTAAATGATTCCCCCTCCATAAAAAATACTAAGCAGATAAAAGTAACACAACATTATCTTACACCAAAGGATTTACAAAATATCACCCAAAAATAACAGCCCATTAATCAAATTATATCAAAAAACCTTTCACCGCTACTCAACTGAACATCGAACCCTCCAATATGGCGGAACAATAGGCTTCATAACGAGAACAAGGCCTGCCTTCATACAGCCACTTAATTAAACACTTTGGCTAACGAAAGGACCTATGTATCAATTTTGCTGGTAACCGATACTTGGATAAACCTTTTAGCTTCACGTTAAAGGATATTCTGACGATGTTGTGCGGTCTAGGTATTTAATGGAGTTTTTGTTACTTTGACATCGATTTTTAAGACTTCTGTCCGACGGCTAACGATTAAGGCCCGTATTAATAGACGTCACTCAACTCCGAGACGCTCTCAAGTCTCTTGCTATCCTTGTCATTCTAAAGGGAAAAAATAAGGACAGCATTAAACTTGAGAGCGTCTCAGAGTTTAGAGTATTTTATTTCTCGGCGTATAAAGAGGGGTGTCGTAAGTTACAGCATACATTAATTTAATGTGGCTAAAATATATTTTGGCTTGAAAAGGCACATTTACATGCTCGGTTACAAAAATGCACAACCATAATGACAAAAATAAAATGTATATTCCATTTAAATCCAGTTAAGCCCAGTTATAAAGTTGGATGGAAGAGCATCCTATACAGCATTAGCCAAGCCACCCATTACACAGATGTACAAAACATAAGTTTCGTAATACCGGCATCAACACCAAAACTACGGAACTCAAGTTATACGGCCCAATAAATCCGTTTATTGCTTCTATCTGCAAAATAAATAAACTTTTCCTTTAGAACGTTTGATCTTGAGTCGAGGCCAAATATTATGGAAGCGCTCAGTATATGTATATCAGTTATGAAATTCAGTTGAAAATCGAACTCCGTTTGTGGAAAGCCGATTTGCTTTCTATCTATTGTTGTTTTGATTCCAAAACCTCCGTGCTTTGGTCGTGTCTCTAAACCAATGTTGGCCTAAAATGTTTGCCGAATTTCCCGGATATTGCCAACAATGTTAGCTTGGATAGTTGCGGCCGAGAATTTCAGGGGTATATGCATGTTGCCACCGATATATCGGACGATTCGGTTGAAATTGGAATAGTAAGTAGGTAATATATTTCTGAATGGCTTTTTATATAGGAATTTACGGGTTTTCGTACGCCATTTAATAGGTTTTCTGGGTGGATATTGCTAGTTGTTTTGCGTCGTTTTTTGTGTGTATAGATAGGGCCATTCACGAGACTGCGGATTCAAAATCGAGCGAGTACCTCCATCATTTCGACCCCTTTTCCCAACTATGTTGGGGTCGGCTTTCAACCTAACCAGATTTAGCTGGATAACAATGTTTTTCGTAAAGCGACTGCCTATCAGACCTGCACAACCTAGTAACTGGCCGACACAATACCCCTTGTCAAGACTGGTCAGGTTTTCTGGCTTTATCAGTGACGACTGTCAAAGTTCTACGAATGACAACCGGGACCAACGGCTTTACGAGCTTTCCGAGGCACGGGATGTCAGTGATGTCCAAGATAAGCTTTAGAAAGTACATATGAGTTGAAAGAGTAACATTGGTACTTGCCTGGATTAGAACCCACAACCTCTTACACGAAAGTCAGGCGCCTTGTCGACTGGGCCATAATGACATTAAGATCGGTATTCGGGACTAACCAAGAGTGAAGGTACTAGTAAACACATTACTCTGCCATTTATATTACCGATAATGACCCCTATTCTTACGTCAATTTGTTACGTTAATCCATACTAATATTATAAATGGGAAAGTGTGTCTGTCTGTCTGTATGTTTGTCTTTCTTTCACGGCAAAACGGAGCAACGAATTGATGTGTTTTTTTAAGTGGAGACAGTTGAAGGGATGTAGAGTAACATAGGCTACTTTTTGTCTCTTTCTAACGCGAGCGAAGCCGCGGGCAAAAGCTAGTTATTTATATTTTACTAGCTTTTGCCCGCGACTTTATCTGCGTGGAATAGTTCCCGTTCCCGGGAGATTGTCGGGATGAAAACTATCCTATGTCCTTTCTCGAGTCCCAGACTATATCTATACCAAATTTCATTCAAATCGGTTCAATGGTTTAGGCGTGAAGAAGAGACAGACAGACAGAGTTACTTTCGCATTTATAATATTAGTACGGAAGTACGGATTCTGCTCTACCATTTAAGCAAATATATTAAAATTAATTTAGTACTAACAAGCCACAGTAAAATATAAATTACAGCCTCAAACTCCTTCGTAATACAAGTATAGTTAAACCGAACACAAATTGCCTTCCGCTCATTTAAGCACTTGACACTAACTAAATAATAAAATTCAACTCTTTAAATGTTTAACATCAAGTTATTACTGACTTTGAGGATGAATAAGGAGAAGTGTTTTTTTTTTTTTGGTGAGTGGGAAATCATCCAACGACTGCTCCCGGCCTGGGTGCGGCGGGAGGGCGTGTCAGACTCTTACTGACTAAAACCCACTCATGTTCCTTCGATTGCGCTTTATGTTCCAGGGTCACGGTAACTATTATAAACATTCCGCAACAGGAGAAGTGTAAATGCAATAAATCGGATTATTCACCTTTTGACGACCAAGCGACAGCCGGCTGTCGCGCTGCTATTGTCTTTCTATTGTGTCTCGAATCACGTGAGTTTAAAGGTTTAGAGGATTAAATCTGTTTAAGGCAAGTCGGACTCGCACAGCCTTACAAACTTACTAGCTGTCTCCCGCGGTTTTACACGTGTAGTTCCAGTTCCCGATGGATTTATTTGTTAAAATATATTCTACTAGCTTCTGCCCGCGGCTTCGCTCGCGTTAGAAAGAGACAAAAAGTAGCCTATGTTACTCTCCATCCCTTCAACTATCTCCACTTAAAAAATCACGTCAATCCGTCGCTCCGTTTTGCCGTGAAAGAAAGACAAACAGACAGACAGACAGACAGACACACTTTCCCATTTATAATATTAGTATGGATGTCCTTTGTTAGGCTATGGACTATCTCTGTTCCAAACACTTAACCCATTGAATGCTCTAATTACAGACACAATTAAAAAAGCATTGTGTCTCGCGTGGATCCACGTCCTAGACACACGAAAGGTTAAATCGGTTTTGTTGTTTTGGAGTAAAAGCGAGACAGACCGACAGAGTTACTTTCGTTATACTACTTATTAGTATAGTATGCAAATATACAAATTTACTTCTTGCCTTTTATGGTTCTAGGCTAACGAGAATTATACCCTATAATTATTCCCCTTGTAAGTGTAAAAATATGCGACATAAACTGTTGTACTTTTGTTTCTCCAAGGTCGAAACTTGATTACACAGATTCAATAGAATGTAGAATTTAATTTTAATCTAAAGCCACATTAAGGACCAGGCCCGTTTAACGGCGCGTTTTGTTCCACGCGCGTTCAAAGAGCAGTCAGCACGTGACGGGGCTCTCTAGAGCCAATGCCTGCCTCGACTGCGGAATACTTTTAATAGTTGCCGCGGCCTCGGAACATAAAAGGGCGACCGAAGGAACAAGAGTGGGTTTTAGTCAATAAATGTCTGACACTCTCTCCCACCCCGCCCAGGGCGGGAGAAGTTATTTGATGATATACCATCCATAAAAGAAGAGTGTTCTTTAAAAAAATCTTCTGGATAGACATACATAATACGTCATTTTTAGTGTTTAAGTTATGAGACGCCTAAACATAGCACTAAATATAGGCTAATTTAAGAAGAATTTTTCGGAATAGTAAGCGCTCTGCAGCACATTTTTTCTTTAAAAAATGTTATTTAACGTTGTTGAATAATTCTTGCATCGTTTGAGTACTCAATTAAATAAGAGTTTTATTGCCGCTTGTAAACCGGTTCCGGGAGGTTAATATTAGTGTCGCTACGAAATTAATTTGCGTGTTATAGCTGAGCGGTAAAATAAAGAATAGTTGGGGACTTTTCTACTAAAGAAAACAGAGATTTACGGAAAAAGTTTTTTTTTTCAAATCAAAATTAACAGTTTTTTATTAAATGCTTATATAAGTTACTTTTACCTAAGAAATGGCTGAGAGGATTTCCAGATATATGATCATTTATTTTAGCAGATAGTTGTTATAAGTAGTAAGATAGACTATTATTACTTTTAAAAGTTCGACCGCTATGTGTGTGTCACTCTTTGTCTAACCATATGTCTGTACGTCTCTTAAACGGGTGAACTGATTTGGTCGCGGTATTTTTTTTAACTTAACTTTTTCAGTTGTATTGCGATGGTTATTAGGCATTTTTCATAATGTAGTTACCTAATGGGCAACCGAAGGAACAAGTGTAGGTTTAGTCAGTAAAAGAATGACACTACCTCCCGCCAGGGCGGGAGAAATCATTTGATGATTTCTCATCCTCAAAAAAAAATGTGCAAAACAAGTATCTTTAATATAAAAATCGATAGACTGTGCGTTACGTGTCCGCCCGCTCGTGAGGCCTGGTAACAACATCGTGCGTCAGTCAAGGATTAGCCGTAAAGCGATTATCATCAGTAATCCTAGTCGCTGGTTAGATTAGCATGTCTGTGTCCGCTGATATAGTGTCGTTCAAGAACCTAATTCGTGGTGAAATCCGTCATAGTGACGTATAAATACGTTTATTATGTCTATATATAAAAATAAGTCGGGTTTTCCTTCCTGACGCTATAACTCCAGAACGCACGAACCGATTTCCACGGTTTTGCATTCGTTGGAAAGGTCTCGGGCTCCGTGAGGTTTATAGCAAAGAAAATTCAGGAAAAATTCACGCGGACGAAGTCGCGGGCAGAAGCTAGTTATGTCTAAATTCGTTAAAAGGTTTCACCTTTTATATCTATTTACATAAAATGAAAACTGTCTTAATGGCTGGGTGATCAACGTTCAGCCCAAACCGCTAATCCCATAAACCTGCAACTTGGAGGGTTCTTTGTGAGGACTTTGTGAGGATAGCCCGTTTATGGAGGAAGGCTACAAGCTGTATACCATCACGCTATGACCTAGGCAAAAAAACTAGTAACCAAAGACACGAGTAAAACTGCGGGGGACAGCTAAGTTTATTTATATTTATACATCATTCTATGTATTTTTTTTTGGTGAGTTTAAAATCATCAAATGACTGCTCCCGTCCTGGGTGCGGCGGGAGGGCGTGTCAGACTTTTACTGACTAAAACCGACTCATGTTTCTTCCATTGCCCTTTATGTTCCAGGGTCACGGTAACTATTATAAACATTCCGCAACCCCGGCAGGCGTGGCCCTTTCATTCTATGTATCAATTTTTGTTTTTGTTAACCAACGTTAAAACAAATGTGGATATGGAATTACTTATTGCACGTTATAAAAATAATTTAATATAATTTATTTCATGTATTTCCTTAAAAGAATAGCTTTTATTATACATAAAAATATGGTTTGACTGGTAATAAAACTTTGGACCTCATGTTCGGCATACTCAATAACATTTGCCTGACCCAGGAAGGGAACCTTTAATTCCACCAAAATATAAAGAAGCAGCTATAATATCTTTCAATATTAAACCCTACTGCGTCTTACATAAAGCGTAATCTAAGCTGTATCTCTTCTTAATCCGTCTCGAAATCCCGAATCTTTATCCAAAATAATCCAGTTTAACTTTCAATTCCATAAATTAATTTCTGATTTTCCTTTTTAAACCTTTTGATTAAACCCAATTTATTATTAGAAATCCAATCAGGCATTTCGACTTAACTTTAATCCCCATTTTTGCGTATCGTTTCGTCTTAAAAATATTGTTCGGTCAATATTAATTTTATACTTGTGGTAAACCGGGACATCTTAAGGTGGGAACTGACCGGCTTTACTGGAGTGTAATGTAACGAACATTCGTGCAGCTAGTACGGTGAAACAGTTTGCTCATTGTTGGCCGTGAGTGCTCCACCACATATCTAGAGAGTATCAAATCTATACAGGGCGTCCCACGGCAGCCATGCAGGGAAAGTACCTTAAATATTGTAGGTAGAAATTCATGGTCTTTCTTTTATTTGTGACACTATATTATTTAGCAAAAAGCAATCCTCATGATGGAGCCTTTCGAACCGGGTATACCAATGGCAACGGTTTTGGAACACGGGCGCCCAAGTGTTTGAAATGAGCATGTCACACGGAGTTTAGAGCGGCGGCGGCATAACGTAACATAGTCGCTGCGAATGATACATTTCGACCGTTAAAACTAGTCAGTATGCACCTTTAGATTTTCGCGGCTCAGTGAATAATAAAACAAAACGATATTATTGCTTAAACGCTGGCGTATTGCAGCCTTGGTTGGTTTGTAGAATGAAATGCTAAGTTTATCAATTTGAATGGATATTTCCCTGTTCGTTTCTCTGTTTTGTCATACAGATCTTAGTTTATTCGAGTAGAGTATATATGAATATTATTACGTATTAGCTGTAAGCGTTTTTGGTTCCTGCTCCGCTCTTGTAGATACTAGCGTGATGTTACATAACTAATAATTTTGCTTAATAAATGGGCTAACCAACACAATTCGATTTTTTTACGATTTGGTTCTGTTGTTCTTGAGATTGGCGCGACAGACGCAAAAAAAAGAATAAAAAAAAACTCTTTAGCTTTTTAAGATTAGTACATAGATGTATATTATGCTCTAAAATATCGCGAGGAAGTCGCCAATCCTTCAGCAAGTGCTGTGATTCGCTTCTGCCTTCTCTGTATAAGAAGAGGCCTTTTCCTTGCAGTAGAACAGTACGGGACTGGATTTATATTATTATATTTTTATTATCTTTTTTTTATACCAGGACAACTCACACACACTCAATATTTTAATCTTATCGTGTAAGACTATCAATGTTGTACCTGTTCCTGAATATACCCACAAAGTAAATACCTTTGCTAATATTAGATACATTATTAACAGCGACAAGTTACTGTTAGTACCTCATATCGCTTATAACCCTGTTATCTCGCTTGACTTGGCAAAGACGTAAAACTTCGTAATATATGAACCAATGGTTTATTATCTTTAGAACTAAGTATATACACCGTGTTAGGTAAGACGAGGGACATATTGTAGAAGACTCTTTAGTATTTGATTCTCATTCCAAAAATATAAAAAAGTATATCCTACTTTTTTACCAAATGACTCATAAAATTAATAAATTGTTGACAAGCGCGCTAGATACCCATCAAAAGAAGAACGGATCATACCTACTTCACTATCTTATTAAAGGTTAGTGACCCCATGCAACCGCGAGCGCTAGGGTGTCCTTTTTTACTTTGAGAGCCTTATTGCGATAGTTCAACAATGGTTTTCTTTGATTTTATATTGTTTTATCCGTACTAATTTTCCGTACTATTCCATACTAATTTTATAAATGCGAAAGTAACTCTGTATGTCAGTCTTTTCTTCATGTCTGAACCGATTTGAACGAAATTTGGTTCAGACAAAGTCTGGAACCCGAGAAAGGACATAGGATAGTTTATATCCCGAAAATCCCGGGAACGGGAACTATTGTTCCACGCGGACGAAGTCGCGGGCAAAAGCTAGTTATAGATAAATTACATTCAGACACAGAGCAAACAATCATGCTTATCAACAATGTTTGTCCTTAGTGGGAATCGAACCCACGAGTTCCGGCTTGGCAGCCGGGGTAACTAACCATTAGACCAACAGGCCTGTAAATGTATGATTACATGTGTGAAAACGTAGTTTAAAATAATTATTTCATTATTTCTCTGTACTTCTAACCTTGAAACTGAAACATAATTAATTACTGAAGAAACAACTCTTTAGACTAATTAACATAACAAAGATATTTGAATATATTACGTCTTTAAAGACTGAGTTTGTTATGCATAGCTTAAAGTTAATAATTTTAATTGCAAAAAGTACGTGAAATGTTTATTAATAATAATCATTGTAATCATCACCCTAGTCTTTTCCAACTATGTTGGGTCGGCTTCCTGTCATTGGCCGTATACAGAAAGAAAGCTGGAAACTTATAAGCGCTTGCCGGCGCTTGTCAGCGCTGGTAATCCGCGCAGGAAAATATATGAACACGCGCCGATAAGCACTGAACGGTGCTGACAAGCTTCAATACGCGCTGGTCAGCGCTGGGCGTTGCCATAACAACTGCAAACAAATCATTCCGACATTTTGCTTAGTCTGCTTCAACCTGCTTCCTTTGTGTAAAACGGACCAGCGCTGACAAGCGCTGGTAAGCGCTTATAAGTTTCCAGCTTTCTTTCTGTATACGGCCAAACCGGTTTTAACTGGATACCAGTGTTTTACTTCACGTAAAACACTGGTATCCAGTTAAATCCGGTTTAGAGACTGCCTATCAGACCTCCACAACCAGTTACTGGGCGACACGGTACCCCTTTGATAGACTGATTAAGCTGCCCAGCTTGTGACTACCAGTAATGACAGTCAAAGTTTAAAGTGTTTATTCATGCTTATATTGGTATTTATGGTATTTATAAAATAATTATTATTTTGTACTGATGGCTCAATGATAGATTTAAAATCGAGCAAGTCAATAGTAAAAAGCATGTCTAACAGCTGATGTCATTCGTCATTTTTTTAAAGTGAATTGCGAAGGTCTTAAGGATTTGTCACACTGGATGCGTTCTGCGGCCTGCGGTCAGGTCAAAGTGAACGCAGCCCGCATTATGTATGAACAACATTGTCGGTATCAATATATTTTGTATAGAATGCGATCTGACCGTGCGAGCACAACCAAAGAACGCATGTTGGGCTGACGGGGCGGCGACCAACAGCGTTGTTCATACATGATGCGGGCTGCGTTCGCTTTGACCTGACCGCAGGCCGCAGAGCTCATCCAGTGTGAAAAGTCCTTTAGTCGATAGGCTTTCTTGTTAAACACTTAAATACAGATGGATTCGGTTACACTGGAATCCAACCCTATTATAGTTCAAAAAAGGTTCGAGAGGTGATTAATTATTTGTTAAATAAAAACATTAAGAAGAAAAATAGCAGCGTCATTGTGTCAGAAATTATTAAAATAAATAGAATGAAAAGCCTTGTATTTTTAGCGTAACAGGATATTCTTGTCTCAAAAATACAAAATACATTTTTAAATCAAAAGCAATTTTAACGATTCCGTAAATTAGCACTTAATTGTTATAAATGAAAGATAATATTCCAGTAACATTATTTTAAAAGTTTCAATAAGGCTTCCAATAAGCTTTTGTAATTTAATAAACGCCTTTAACCAACATTGAATAACAGCTAAATAAAGAATGGAGATAATATTTTTTTATTTCAGTATTTATAACATTATTTTTTCAGACGAAAAATATTTATTTGAGTGGTTCTCTGACGTTTTTTTATTTCAAAAAAGATAAGAAGAAGCCGCGATGGACCAGGGGTTAATGCGAAACTAACTCTATCTGTCTGTCTCGCTTTCACGCCAAAACTACTGGCCCGATTTAAATGAAATTTGGTACAGAGATAGTCCATAGTCTGAGAAAGGTCCTGGGATAGTTTTTATCCCAAAAATGCCACGGAAACGAGAACTACGCGGTTAAAACCGGGGGACAGTTAGTGATAGTCAAATAAACAAAAATGGCTCAAGTCTAAACTCGAAGCAGAAGTCGACACGTGCTCTGGTGTAGTTAGTTGGGACTGCTCTCAAGGGACACCACATAAGTACAGTCAGCAAAGTAGATAAGTATGCAGGGCCGCGGCCGTCAGATACAGTTTAAATTTTCTCAAAAACCCACGGATATTTTTTAATAAAAAATTTTACTATAATAAAAAAGGGCCAGTTCTTTAATTATGTTAAATTTCATTTGAATACATTCATTGGTATTCAAGAAAACGTCAATTGTAGATGACGGCACTGCATACCTATTTACTTTGCTGACCGTACATACGTTGTGACGCGAAAAAACTTTTATGCTGCACTGTAGATAGAGTGAGGTCATTGACATACAGACTTTTATCATGAATTCAGAATATGGTTGGTGTAGTTCCAGTAACAAAATGTTTCCAAGTATTTTAAAAATTCAACTCTTAGAATTGAATTTTAACTTATATTGGGCATTCTTCTAACATCTTGCATAAAGAAGTTCTTCGAAGTTTGCCCGCTATGTGTATGTTTGTGTGTGTGACACCGTAGCTCTTAAACCCGTGATCCGTTTTTTTTTATAAGGAGATTATCTAACGATGGTCCAGATATGTTTTATGAAAATTGGTTTAGAGGTTTCGAACTCTTGTTAGTTACAGTGGCGATCTCTATAACGTCGGGGGTGCGGGTTTTTAAAATGTTTGTTTTAAACTTGAGTATGTATTTATTATGGAAAAAACCTTAAGTTGTTGCTCCCAGTTACCATTCTTAGATCTTCGATAATCGTTACGGGTAGTCAGAAAGCGAAAAGTCTGACAATCAATTTAGCCATGGGCCATGGTGTAACATGTAACTAACTCAGTGAAATCTGGCTCTAAATTACCTACCAATTTTAGACAATCATTATTAAATAAATAAATATCCTGGGACTGGGACACATACGGTCATCTGATCCCAAACTAAGCAAAGCTTGTACTATGGTAACCAGACAACTGATAAACTTCTTCTTCTTAATCGTGCACTCTTGACAGAGTGGTCGTGATCATGGAAAGTCCTTCGTAGCTGCCCTTGCGATTTCTCTCTACTTGTTTCTATTAGTGGCGTTCCTCGCGCACTCTAAGAGACTGATAAACATACTTATATAATTTATAAAAGCATACATATTATAGATTAATTTCACCCAGACCAAGAACAAACAATCATGCTCACCACAAAAAAAAAAATATCCCGGCTGGGAATCGAACCCACAACCTTCTGATTAGCAGTCAGGGTCACTAACAACTAGACCAACAGGCCCGCCAGATTGTCACTAATGCTTATAATAGTTACCGTGACCCTGGAACATAAAGGGCAATCGAAGGAACATGAGTGGGTTTTAGTCAGTAAGAGTCTGACACGCCCTCCCGCCGCACCCAGGACGGGAAAATGACTTACAATGAACAGCCATTTGATGGCAAAAAATTAAAAATCTATTAAGAAACAGAAGCAAAGGCTATTCATAATGGAATATTCAGCAAATTTTCCTAAAGTGTCTATAGAAATGAGATTGCCCGAGGTTGCTAAACTCATTTAGCAGAAAGGCCTTTGTAATTAACGCAGTTTACTCTAATATTAATAACGGTGTTATCTTTCAACGCAGTCGTCCGTTAATAGGCCTTTCTTAACTGAACCCAAAGGATTAGGGCTCAGGCGACAACTTTTCTAAATTAAATTGTCTCTATAAACATCGGGAGAGCCTGGATTATGATTGTGTTTACAATTCAGCCTAATAAACGATTAATTTGGCACACTATTGAGCCTCTGGTTGAGCGATTGGCTATGCTAAGCTGTGTTAAATGGAAATTGATGATTCATTTACGGCTCAATTAAACGGAGTTGTCTTGTAATCTTCTTTTTCATGTATCTATACTAATATTATAAAGAGGAAAACTTTGTTTGTTTGATTGTAATGAATAGGCTCAAAAACTGCTGGACCGATTTTAAAAATTTTTTCACCATTGGAAAGCTACGTCATCCCTGAGTAACATAGGCTATATAATATCACGCTATGTCCCACGATAGCGAGGCAGTAACCAAAAACCTAACGTAACGCGGGTTAAACCGCGAGGAACAGCTAGTCTTAAATAAGTACGTAAGTTTATTTTCTTAACATTTGTTTTATAACGTTAAAATTTTTTTTTTTATATTTCCTAGTCTATTGTGATTTTTGTTGGATTATTTAAAAGACGAGCTCAGTTTTGACTGTTATTTATTATAATAGCAAATTTACAATTAAATACACTGAGTAATACCGGTCGCTTGATGTCACGGAAAAGAGTAGAACGCACAGAATGCACAGATAATAAAAAGCGCGAATCAACATAAAAAGGCGCGAAATTCGAATTTGGAATATTACATTCAACACCCTTCCTTAATTTAAGCCTCTTAAGACAAATACATATTGACTAATTAAATTATACAATGACAATTACACATTGTAATATAAAACAAAAAACTCACTGTATGACAACCAAAATAACTGAGTTTAAGCATTATGTTTTTCTAACTAAACTGACTTAACTATACATTTATGAAACAACAAGAAAGTAAATGTGTTAAGTAATAACATTCAGAGCTTAAACTTTAACAGAAATTATTATAAGTTAACATTCCAAGCTTTGACCTCAAATTATTAAATTTATCTTTAGACAATGCTTTTGTAAGTATATCTGCATACTGACAGTCACTACTAACAAACTTCAATGTAATTAAGTTTTGTTGATATTTCTCTTTAATAAAATGATATTTGATATCTATGTGTTTACATCGTTTATGAAAATTGATGTTTTTAATTACACTAATGGCACTTTGATTGTCCAAATGAAGACACATAGAGTCCTGTTTATATTCATTAATATCACTTAAAAACTGTTTGATCCACATTGTCTCTTTAGTAGCAGCACAGGCTGCCATAAATTCAGCCTCTGTAGTAGACAGTGCCACTGTTTGTTGCCTTTGGCTGGACCAAGTCACAGCTGCACCGTTCCTTAAGAATACATAGCCAGTTACTGAACGGCGTGTATCCATATCATTGGCATAGTCTGCGTCACTGTAGCCTGTGACTTCTGATGTGTGTGAAGATTGTGTATAGCACAACCCATACTGCTTTGTATCTTTCAAGTATTTGAAAATCCTTTTTACTGCATTCCAATGGGTCTGATTGTAACAATTAAGGAAACGACTCACCAGGCTGACAGCAAACATGATATCAGGACGACTCACAATGGCCAGATGCATCAGCGAACCAACTGCTTCTCTGTAGGGGATCTCCTTTTCACCCTCTTCATTTCCTTTTTGTAACTTTACATGGGGATCAACTGGAACACTGTTGTAATTGGCATTAGTCATGTTGAATTTGACCAACAATTGTTCTATGTATTTAGTCTGATGAATAAATATGCATTTACTAAACTGTTCTATTTGCATTCCCACAAAGTTACCAGGTTTGGTTAATATTTTAATTTCAAATATAGTACTCAATTCTTTAGTTATTTCCTGCAGAGCCTTTTCACTTGAGGAAAATAATAATCCATCATCAACATATAGGCATAAATAGCATTTGCTTTTATTTACTTCACCAACATATACACATTGGTCTGCTTTGCTGTTGACAAAGCCAAACTTCTTAAGCACGGAGTCAAATTTACTATTCCAACACCGTGGAGCCTGCTTCAGACCATATAAGGATTTATTAAGTTTACATACCATATTGTCTTCATGGTGCAGGCCCTCTGGTGGTTTCATGAATATGGTCTCATCAAGTTCTCCATAAAGAAATGCTGTTTTGACATCCAGTTGTACAATGTTTAAATTATTTTGTGCTGCAACTGAAAGAAGCAAACGTATAGAATCATACCTGACTGTTGGGGCATAAGTTTCATGGTAATCAATGCCCTTGGTCTGTGAATATCCCTTTGCACACAATCTTGATTTAAATCTTGGACCTGTTGGTTCATCCTTGATACGGAATACCCATTTACATGGTATAATTTTTGCATCCAGAGGTTTTTCAACCAATGTCCAGGTGTTGTTTGTATGATGAGCTTCCAGTTCCTCACTAATGGACTTAATCCATTTATCTTTATTAACCGAGTTCACAGCTTCCTTATATGTCATTGGAACTTCTAGGTGAATGTTTTCACTTTGACACAGGTATGTACTTTCTTCAGAATCTAGTTTTTCTTCATTTTTCTTCTTTCTTGGTCTTAATGTTGATTAAAAAAAAAAAATGATTAAAATGATCTTTATTTTGTAAATAGGTTATATCATAACACTTTTACACGTCAATGTTTTGTTTTTTTATATTTTAAGCGAACGATGGAGCCGGTGTTTCGTAACTGACTACTCTGAGAAGAAACATCCGAAACAAACTCAGAGGTCAAAGTCTCTTTTAAAGTCCATACAATTGTATTGGTCAAATTATGCGAGGATCATGAAGGTTAATGACTGATGTGCTTTCTTGATGAGAAAAGCACACAGATTTGAGTGGACCTGTCCAGACAGTGCAAGCATTTGTCAGCAATCGTTTAGCTCAACTTAAGACGTAAGGAGCCCAACGTTTTGACGAACAATACCAAAGTAAGGACATTTGGGTAGGCCGCATAACTACTCAAACTGTCAGTCAAAGAAAATATATTAGTACATGTGTATTCTTAGGATAATGAATGACCCACATAATCCTCACACTCACAAAAAAAAGTATAATGTATATAAAAATAATAACATACTTAAAGAAGTACAAATCAATGTCAATACTACAAAATAATCATGTCAATAAATAAATATGAAATTTATACATAAAAATATAGAAAAGATAAATATACTTTAAAAAGTACACATCAATGTCAAAAGTACAATAATTACCATGTCAATATATAAAAGAGTAAAAGTAAACTAATATTGACCTGTGTATATAATTGGTGCAGCTCAATCCCAAGCATTTGAATCCTCTAGGTGATCCTTAACAGAGTAATAAGATTTCTTGCATAATCTACGTTTTATAAATGATTTGAATTTATTAATACTAAGTTTTTGAATCTGACTGGGAAGTTTGTTATAAAAGCGTATACATTGACATCTGAACGAACCTCCTATTTTCTTTAGCCTAGTTGAAGGGACAACAAATTTGTCCTTGTTCCTCGTATTTATGCTATGAATATCACTGTATTTCTTATACTGATTAATATTTTTATGAGCAAATAACAAATTCTCATATATGTACTGGCATGGCAACGTCATTATATTAATTTCTTTAAATTTGTCTCTTAGGGACTGTCGGGGACTCAATTTGTAGATTGCACGAATAGCCCTTTTTTGCAACACAAATATTGTTTGTATATCGGCGGCATTTCCCCACAATAGAATGCCGTACGACATCAAACTGTGAAAGTAGCTAAAGTAAACTAAGCGGGCTGTTTCCAAATCTGTCAAATCACGGATCTTTCTAACGGCGTATGCTGCAGAGCTGAGTTTTTTAGAGAGTTTTTCTATATGGGGGCCCCACTGAAGTTTGGAATCTAAAGTTATACCCAAAAATACAGTGTTATCGTCGGGTTTCAATTCTTCCCCCTTTATTAGAACACTAGTCTCTACTTTTGTGACATTAGGTAATGTGAACTTAATAAGTTTAGTTTTCTTTTCATTAAGAAGTAGGTTATTTATATTAAACCAATTAACTATTGACGCTAAGGCACTATTTATTTCGTTACTCAACAGTTGCTGACGTTTAACTTTAAATAAAAGTGAAGTATCGTCTGCAAACAATACTATGTCATGCTTATCTTTAATGAGATAAGGCAAATCATTAATATAAATTAGAAACAAGAAAGGACCAAGAATTGAGCCCTGAGGGACCCCCATTTTTACCACAGAACCGGATGATCTTTTACCGTTTACATCAACCCTTTGAATCCTATCACTCAAGTAAGAAGTGAGAAGATCCAGAGAGGTGGCACGGATTCCATAGTGGCGCAGTTTCCTGATTAAAGTTTCATGGAGGACGCAATCAAATGCCTTGGACAAATCGCAAAAAATGCCCAATGCATCGCATTTGTCCTCCCATGCTTTAAAAATATGTCCTAAAAGTTCAACACCAGCATCAGTGGTTGAACGACCCCTTGTAAAGCCAAACTGTTTATTATGCAACAACTGATGTTTATTAAAGTGTATTTGCATTTGACTTAAAATTAGTTTTTCAAAAATTTTACTAAAAGTAGGTAGCACTGAAATCGGTCTATAATTTGTGGGGTCAGATGAGCTACCCGATTTGAATAATGGTATTATTTTACTGTATTTCATTAAATCAGGAAACTCACCACGATCAATACATTTATTAAAAATATTGGCAAGAGTAGGTGCTACTATATTTATTATAGACTTGGCAACATCTACGGAGTTACCCCACAGATCTGCTGTCTTTTTTACATTTAAGGAATGGAAAGTTTTAATTATATTGTTACAAGAAACATGATCGAAATGAAACTCAGTGTTACAGGGCGGGACGTTATCTTTTAGTAAAGATTCTGCAGCATAAGGGGATGAATTTAAATACTTTGTAGTCGAAACGGGAATATCTGCAAAGAAGCTTTCAAAAGCCGTGGCGACTTCAGCATCAGATTTAATTATAACGTCATCAATAGTAAGACTGTAATTACTTCTTTGGTTTTTAGACTTTCCTGTTTCGCTATTGATAATATTCCATGTCATTTTAATAACATTACTACTGTTTTTTATTTTTAAACTTAAGTATCGCGACTTGGCCACATAACAAACCTTTTTAAATAATTTGGAATAATTTTTAACATATAAATTAAATTCAACACTTTTATTGAGAGCCCGTTCTTCGTACAACTCGTAAAGACGTATCCTACTTTTAAAAAATCCGGTCGTGGCCCAGTCGCTGAAGCAGGCATTGCTGTTTACTGATATAGTTTTTGGAACAAACGTTGAATTAAATTGATTGCAATACATATTAAAAAAATCATTATATTGTTGATTAGGGTCATCACTATTTTTCAACAAGAACGGTAATTTATTCGTAAGTTTACTTTTAAATGTTTCCAACCGACATCTAGACTTGGAGTTTACAGTGATATCTTTTTTTATAACTTTTTTATTTAAGATAGGTATTGTAATTAATTGTCCGCAATGATCAGAATCTACTGAGTTAATAATTTTTTTGTGGGTAGGTATAACATCTGTATAAATATTATCTATGCAGGTAGCGCTTGTTGGCGTTATTCTTGTAGGCTCTAAAAATAGATTTGCAAGATTGTATGATTTAAACAAACTAATTACTTTAGTATTTGAGCTAGAATATTCTAATAAATTAATATTAAAATCACCACAGACAATGATGGACTTTGCAGAGTTACAGATTTTGTGCAATGCTTCATCCATCACCTTCTCAAAGCAATCATACATTCCTGAAGGAGGTCTGTATACACTTATTATAACATACTGCTCCAATTCCACACAGGCCATTTCAATTGTTCGCTCAACAGATAGGCTCACAATATCCTTTCGCTCTTTAAAATTAATGTTATTATGTAATAAAATTAATGAGCCACCATGTATGGCACTTACTCTGCAGAACGAACTACCAACCTGGTGATTATTGAAATTAAACATTAACTGGTGGTTTTTAAGCCAGTGTTCAGTTATACAAAGAATGTCAATATTATTAAAATTAAGAAATAATTCAACTTCTAAATCCTTGTTCATTAAGCCTTGAATATTTTGATGCACCAGGTTGATACTATTAGTTACTTTTACATTTTGGCCAGAGGATGCCTCTATTGTCTTTGATTCTAATTTAAATGACTGATTGTATCTATATTTGATACTATATTATTTAATACACTAAAAGATTGATTGCCTTGCTCAATAGGAGCAAGTTGTTTAGCCAAGTTCTTGGCTGTAATACTAAAATAATAGGATAGCGATATAGCTATCTGTTGTTTACAATTTTTTGAGAGATAGTACCTGTCTACAAGATATCTATCTTTTGTCACAATAAAGTTATTGCCAACATAATTGTTGGTGTCAATTAATTCTAAGCAATCATTATAAATACTAATATTATGTAATGTCATGTTTAATTTATATCTAATATAGTTTTCTTCCTGTGGCAAGCTTTGACTATAGGGGAAAGTAAACATAACAATTTTCTCTAACTTAATATTGCACAAAGTTTTAAAATACTGAAGAAGTTCTTTTTTGTTATCATTTCCCCTATTACCAACAAAAATTAAAAGAGTAGTATCCTGGTTAAAATTATATTTAACAATTGTTTTCATAATGTGAAGCAAAGAACAACCAGGCATACAGTGATTTATTATTGAGTGTCCGGATACTCATTTGTCAAATAATGGCCTAAATCTTTTCCAATTTCATCACAAAACAGTACTATTTCTTTATTACAATTTTGTTGGGACAGACAATCATTTATTTCTATTGGCAAACTGACATTAGACTGTGGTGTGGTGTTATTTAGTATTGGCAATGAATGGTCCAGCGTAGAATCAAAAGATGGTGATTGACAATGCTCACAGTTTGGTTTCTGTGTGTTCACTAGCTCATTCATGGCCAGTACATATTCCCTCATTTGGTTTTCTGAGGCTGTGTATTTTGTGGTCATCGCACTAAGTTTTTCTTGAAGGCGGTCCAGTTCACTTTGCAAGTCTTCTGTGTCAATTTGATATTTCCTAGTACATTTTTCTAAATTTAAAGAGTATAGGTCTAACTGTTTAAGTAAATTGAATCTTTCTCTGTTTAGTTTAACATTTTTGATAAAGAACTTTTGTTTCTTCACCATTTTCTTTGTTTTTAAAATGTATTTATTTATTTTGATATATTTTTTTAATTTATTTCTACTGTTAATGTTTACAAATTTACAGGATTTTGATTCGTTCTCATCTGTTAAGTCTATTGTGTTACAGGGGTTTATTTGAGAAACCATTGATGGGGCATAAGGCACCAACTCATTGAATAGACTTTGGTTCAACGAGGCGGTGATGTTGTGGTTAGTTGTCTCAAGTTCTGTAATTTGACTTTTTGCCTCTTGTAGCTGTTGTTGTAATACATGTCTGTGATTAAGAGCTTGTTCATACTCAGCGCTACACTGGCTGAACCCATCCACAACAAGTTGGAGCCTATCCCGGGTTTCTATGGCCTCAGTGAATTGAGTGTATAACTGTGCCATTTCACTTTTTAACCTCCTGTTAGTTTCGTGGGCTTCGGCGAGAATTGTTTCATTGCCATCTATCTCCTTATTTAGTTGGGCACAGAGCTCCTTTGACGCCTTTAATTCGCTCAAAGCCAGACTGAGTTTGGTCTCTTCTTGGCGAGCATAGGCGCTGCGAGTCATAGGCATGTTTAAGGAAATAGAAAGAAATGAAATCAGAAATAGTGACAGAAGTTTAAAAAGTAATAGTTTAAGGGGAAAATGAAACTTAGATGTAAGTTAAGAAGCTCTGTCACCGAACTAATCAAGGTTATGTTTACGTTTTAAACTTAATAACCCGTTCCGAAATCAAAAAGAATTGGTATTGTAATTAACACCGAAACGATTTTATATAAACAATTTAGTAATAGTTAAAATACAAAGTATTGTACCTGATATCAAGATGACAATGCAAAATCACTCGAGCCGGTAACCTGTCACCGAAACACATGAACTTAACACTGTTTTTAAAGGTAGATTAAGCGAGTTTAATATAAATTTCACATTAATATCCTATAAACTACAAAAGAAATTGGAAATAGGCTTTAAAACATAGTTAATTAGTATTTAAAATTTAAAAATATTCGGGACTACTTTAGAACAGCTGTTAGCTGTAGTGTTGCCACAGGAAATCGATATGTTTCTAACTATTGGAGAATCTAAACTGATGTCAGGTGTGTACTCACTGTCTGAGGATGTTTTATTGTCACACACAGTGTCATAAGAACTTGTTGAAGATTCTTCATCCATTTCAGTGGTATTAATTTCTTCCTCATCAATTTTTATTACAGGATTCTTTTCTGATAGTTGTACAGGTACATAATCTCTTTTGACAGTAGATTCAAGAAATGTAGCATCTCTGCTTTTTATCACTTTTCTAGAGTTTGGTATTATAAATCTATAACCTTTACTGTGATCACAATAGCCAATAAATATCATTTTCTGTGCCTTTGGGTCCCACTTCTTACGCTTTTCTTGTGGTAAGTGCACCATTGCTTCACAACCAAATATGCGCATATGATTGACATTTGGTTTCCGTCCAGACCACAGTTCTTCTGGTGTTTTGAATGACAGGGACTTGGTCGGAGAACGATTAATTATGTAGGCGGCTGTGTGTACTGCATCAGCCCAATATAGTTTAGGTAGCTTTGCATTAAGCAGCATACATTTTGCTCTTTCAATGAGGGTTCTGTTCATTCGTTCTGCAGTCCCATTTTGTTCAGGAGTGTATGGTGTAGTAGTCTGGTGTATGATGCCAGCATTCTTTAAGTAATCAGAGAATTCCTTATTGGCATACTCCAGGCCGTTATCTGTTCTAAGAGTCTTGATGTGGCTATTCAATTGATTCTCTACTTCACTTTTGTACTCTTTGAATTTTGCAAGTGTGTCACTCTTTTTGCTAAGGAAGTATACATAAACCTTCTTAGTATAATCATCTGTAAAGGTTAGGAAATACCTGGCACCTCCTAATGTTTGAGTTTCCATAGGTCCACATATATCCGAGTGTACCAGCTGCAGAGGAACTGTTGATCTGCTTCCTTCACTTTTAAAAGGTAGTCTAGTTTGCTTACCTTCTTTACAGGTGACACATGTCAGACTTTCTGTATTAGCGGAGAAAGTTACATGGTCAGTATTTTCAGGCATTTTCTTTAAACTGTCAAAGTTAAGGTGTCCCATTCTTTGGTGCCACACGAAGATATCCTTTTCTTCAACATCAGACATGCATGCATAGCCTCCTCCAGGAGTGTTCAGCCGGTACATGTTGTTGATAATACTCGCTGTTGCTACTACCTGACTTTTACTGTTCATAATAACACAGCCATTTTTATTAAATCTTACTTGGCCACCACTTCGGATAATCTGACTGACTGACAGCAAATTGGTTTCCAGTTCAGGGACATATAAGACATTGTTAAACAGGATCTTTTGCTCATGACCATGGTCGTTATATGTGTCCAAGCTTACTTGCCCTGAGGATTGCACAGATAGTTCTTTGTTGTCGGCAACTCTAATTTTCTTTATTAAAGAGGTTGATCTATTCTGTAGCAAATCCTTGTGTCTGGTCATATGTGACGTCGCACCACTGTCCACGAACCAGGCATCATTGTGCGATGTTGATGTTGCAAATACAGCAGCATATGTGGAACTTCCTGGTTTTTCTTGATCTTTGGATTTTGACTTGCACTCAGGACTTTTATGCCCATACTTATTACACTTATAACATCTCGGCCCTTTAGATTTATTGTGATTTTTATGAGACCTTTTGTTTACTGCAAATGCCTTAGACTCACTTTCTGACAGCCTTACATCTTGTAATAATTTTGCCTTTACAGAATCGGAGGTAATTTTCATTCCGGAGCTCTCTATGGCTATTATCATAGGCTGATATGTATCAGGGAGACCGGAGAGCAGCAATGTTCCGAGCCACTCGTCGTCCACCTTAAAGCCTATGTTCCTGAGCTTATGAGCGGTACCAATTATTCTGCTTACGTATTCCTCTACATTTTGACATCCACTGAGCGATGTATTACATAGATCACGCAGGAGACCGACGCGGCGTGTCAGCCCAGAATCGTCGAACGCTGACGACAACTTCTCCCATACTTCTTTGGCAGTGCGAGCTTCTTGAATGTGCACATAGTTTGTTGGATCAACTGAAAGTATTATCTTCGTTTTAGCTTTAATATCCCGTTTCTGATCTACACTTTCTGAGTTGTCTTCAATGCAATCCCAGAGGTCCTCGTGTTGCAAGTAGGTTTGCATTGCAAAACGCCATGTAGCGTAGTTTTCGCGGCCAGACAGCTTTTCAATAAACGCGGGAGTATTATTTAATGCCATTTTTAACTAGATATTTCAGTTCAAATACGTAAATACTTTGAGTCCAACAAGAAAAAGTTCACGCAAGCACGTTTCACTTTTTGAGGTTACACTTTAGAGTTCACTTTATTTCACACTGTCTTTATTTTTCTGAGCTTTTCTGGGCCCATAACCTGTTGGATTATTTAAAAGACGAGCTCAGTTTTGACTGTTATTTATTATAATAGCAAATTTACAATTAAATACACTGAGTAATACCGGTCGCTTGATGTCACGGAAAAGAGTAGAACGCACAGAATGCACAGATAATAAAAAGCGCGAATCAACATAAAAAGGCGCGAAATTCGAATTTGGAATATTACATTCAACAATTTTATTAGTGAAACCCGTTTTTTTTTGTCTTAACCGCTTATTGTATAAGTCCAAAACTTAGAATGAGAATTAATTTTTGTATGATTTCGTAAACAATAGCATTTTATCATTAACCGATTAGGTACTATTAAGGAAAATCATACAACAATGTTATCGTTACAAAAACTATTTTTTCCAAGCCTCTAAAATGGTTCATTGTAATTCATAAGATAATTCTATAAAATATGAAAAATCAATATTCAATATCTTTTTTCCTTTACCATAAGTATGTTTAGGTGGTAACAATATAAATGATATCTTTAAGGACCCTGCTGGGCACAGGAAAATAGGGAAACAGGAGAGAGGAAAGCCAATTATAATCGATTTAAAAGTTAGGAAAAACCTTCAATGTTGTTTAAATATTATTGTAAATGTTATTAAATATAATGGAATTTGGCTAAGTCAAGTTCCAGTGGCATGGAAAGGCATGAATGAAACGGTTCATATCCGATTGTTGTGGAATAGGGTTATTCTCGCTCCCCTCTGAATCCCATCGCGTAAGCTCTTTATTTGATCCGATTTCAAGGGGAACATGAAAGTGACAATTGCACATTTCCACTTTTATGGTGAAAAAGATTTCAGTTACTAAGAGAGTTTCAGATTAAAATTTTAAGAAATGATTATGTTAATTTTTTTAATTTATCGGGTAGTTACTTTGAGGCGAGACTGGTAAAAATGAGACCATTATAGGCAAAATATATGTTGTCAAAGAGTCGGCCAGTTAGAGAGTACAACTAGACACTTATACACGTGATTCGAGACACAATAGAAAGACAATAGCAGCGTGACAGCCGGCTGTCGCTTGGTCGTCAAAAGGTGAATTGATAAATGAAAACATGATAATGGTAATGATTAGTAACAATAATGCTAAACACAGTTATTACGGATATATTGATTTAAGGAAAAACTAATAACTTGAACAACAACGATGTACTTACTACTTCTTAGGCATCTAAGTCCTTATTATTTTCATTGTCAAAGAAAAGGCACAGCTAACGTCCGCACATCCGCCACAATTGTTGCGCCACAATTGTATGCAAGAAATGTATTGTATATGTCGCAGTCATCTGGTTAAATCAGCTATTTGATTGTATGACTAGCGCGTTCATTGAATGACGACATTTAATTGAATGACTAAACGACAACTCGTCAAGTTGTTTAATGTAACGTTCAACGACTTGACTGAACGTCATTTAGCATTGTCGTTTAATGGGATATAGTCGACTTTGTAATGTTTGTTTAGGGTGACCATAAGTTCGCAACTTAAAGACTTAACTTCCTTTACATAACAAAAATGAAGACATGACATGACACACTTTATTATGATTTTGATTAAAAAAAACTTTAAAACTAGCCGGCGGCGGCGTATCAATAGGTAAATCCATGCTGTCACACTATTTTATCAAGAATAAGTCACTTTAAAAGTAAAAATAGAAATAATATCAAAACAGTGCTATCTGCGCGAGCTATTTTACGCCATATTTGTTTTGGTGATTACTAACGCCGCAGTAGAAAAATAATGAACTAAATTACAATCACCTGACTGATATTACGTCCGCTCTGTTCAAAGGGCTATGTTCCAATCAGCTATCTAGTTGGACGTTGAGTGACGCTTGTTCAATCAGCTTTCGGCCTAGTCATTCAATTAAATGTTGCTATTCAATGAACGCGCTAGTCATACAATCAAATAGCTGATTCAACCAGATGACTGCGACATATACAATACACCCGCCACGTGTCCTTCGTGTGCGTGCCTACGGAGGCGATAGAAGTGTCGCGTTGCAAATGTGGCGCCACAATTGTAGGCTAGATGTGGAACTTGCTTAAGAGAGAGCTGTTTATTTTATTTCGAAGATATGAAAGCCAATTTGTGTGAAATGCTTAGAGCACACTGTAAACACCACTGTGTCTTTTAGGCTATATAAAAGATCTTAGAGTCGTTTACCGCCCTAAAAAGGCAGTGTCGGAGTAATAACTGTCAATGTGATGGATGTGTCGACATTAAGCCACATAGCCGAGCGTTTATTTCTTCGTGGAAGATAGTTTTTTCATGTATTTTTTAGGGTTCTGTACACGCGGATTAAAATCCGTACCTTTCTGAGATCGGGGGGCACGGTCGTGCCCCCGGCCAAGACAAGCAAGCGAAGCGCAGGGGCACTACCTACCTTTTCTCGAAGTGTTTCGTCGTTTTTTCGAACCCTCATAGAGTTGGTATCCGATGTACCAGACACTTCATATTCACAAGAAATAATGTCAATAACAAACTCAATAAACATACAAAGTTTCAATTGAATAGCTTTTATACTTTAGATTTTATTGATATCTAAAATACACCGATTTCGTCACTGATTCACTGATTCACTGACACACTGACACACTGATGATCATCAAAATGTTTGGCTACTTCCTGAAGTGTTAGAATGCTGAAATTTGGTATGTAGCCTAAGTTTAGTATACAACCAACAGAAAAATTCATAAACTTATAGATTTCGACCTCCATCCCCTAAAATGGGGGTGTGGAAGTTTGTTTGAACAAATCAAGTAAAAATGCAAAGAGAAAGATTGGGCTATTAGGCTATGGGCTATGAAAGCCGACACTGCTGATGTGGCTACTTCCTGTAGTGCTAGAAAGCTGACATTTGGTATAAGAAGTTTGGTAAGTTTGGTATCATCCACCTAAGAAAATTATAAACTTGTGTCGTTGACGGTCGTGTTGCGATTGCAATATTTTTCGTATTCGTGTAAATAAGTTTTGCGGCTTATTTCTGTGGGCATAATTTTATGTATTGGTAATTGGTTAATATACATACATATCTAAATTGTTACGGTGTTGAACAGAATCGTAGCGCGATCCTCGATGACAAAAAGTTTAAGTCTTACTTCCCTAGATGGCGTTGGGATCGAAATAGATCGCGCTATGGTTTCGTTACATCGGAAAGTATAAGTACTATTTGAATTTTTGAGAATAATATTGTTAGCACGTTTGCACGAAAACTCGTTTATATTGTGGAGTCTTATCTATACTACCTACAGTTATTCGGCAGCGCAATACAGCCTTTAATAATTTCTCCTAGATCGAAAGATCACCGTTGTACGATCAAGTATTTTAAGAATAAAAAGTGTGGGACTTTCAGGTCAATTTAGTCAAAAAAATCTGTGAACGAAAAGAAAAAAAAACACTGAAAATACTGCCTAGCAACTTACAAAAAGAACTGAAATCCCACTAAAAACATTTCATATAAATGTAGCCAAGACAACCACATAAGGTATACCCTGTGAAAAATATATCAGATCTCATGTAGAGCCAAGCTTCTGAATCTACACGGCCTAACTCTACAGACCCTAACTTCACAAACTCTACATATCAGTAAAAATGTATGGCTTGGCTGCAGTGAAACTAATTACTTAGTTCCCCTTCAAAATGCTCTGTAAATTACATCAATAGACATTCATCCCCCAAAATGAAATGACATTTTCATGTTCCACCATTTACTATAAATAATCAGTCATCAAATACTGCCTTTCATATAAAATTGTGTACCGTGACAAATACCCACGCATATCAAACCAGCAGCATAAATAATTTGTATGTTCCCTAAAATAGTCCGTTTTAATTAATTCACATCCATTCAAATGTGTTTCTAATTTAAGTACATTTTAATTAGTTTTCACTTTATGTACTGGTTCTATTCTATGGCCATCTTTACGGGAGTTAAAGTAATGATAAATATTAATAAAGGTAACATTGTTTGTATTATGTTATGCTAACATATAACTAGTAAATAGAAATTCAGAATGTAACTAAAGACCACGCTGCCGCATTAGGATTATTGCCTGTAATGGTAGTTGTGATTGTGATACATAAATAAATAATATGTTTTAAAACTCTGTAACCGAAATGCTGTATATAGGTATAGAAATTAAAAGACTTTTTGCATTTATTTATTCGTTTAATATTTTCTATAGCTGGTAGTATTTATTGCAAAGCTCAACCAAATTATTTACTTTGTGGCTCGACAGCCTGACTTGTGGTCTGACTGTCAAATCTTTGTTCCAAATATCTCCTTAGAATATCAAAACGTAATCTATCGAAATAAGTTTTTTTACGGCAATAACTGATAATTGATCTTTATTTTGTAAACTATTACACGTCTATCTTTTTTATTTTTATTGAATCGATCCGGTGTTTCGTAACTGACTACTAAGAAACATCTGAAACAAGCTGAGAGGTCAAAGTCTCTTTTGAAGTTGGGTAGTTTACACCATTTGCCAATAAATGTTAGGCACAATTTCTATAAAACGTTATTTAATTTCAGCCCAATAAATTCGGTACATTTTCAATATGCTATAAAATTTGATTTTTAGTTGCTTTGAAATCAATAAATAGATAGTCAACTGAGTTGTTATTTTAGTGACGTCATAAGTTGCAATTGCCATACAAAACCTATTGGAGAATTGCGTTTTGACAGCTCATAAAAAGTACGTCAATTGATAATGTTCACTATTTACACTAACTTTGAGTACCTATTCACAAACAATCACTAGCATCCTAATAGTACTTTAATATTGAGATTCAATTAAGCCGTGTTCACACGATCAAACGAGAGAGTAGATTGTATGATAGCTTTATTCAAACAGCGCCTCAATAGCGTTACACCGGCAATGAGATTCACTCTCCGTGTGAATACGGCTTTCGGTTGCATGTAAAGGATTTGCGCTCAACGTTTTGCAAATACTGGTTTCATGGTTTGTTTGTTGACAGTGATGCCTGGCTTGATCAATGACTGCGTTGACTCAAATGCTTGGAGTTGAGATGCTTCAATCTATGCTGATATTCTAAAACTTAAAAGTTTGACTCTTTGTTTTGTTGAACGCGCGAATCTCAGGAAATGATAGACTATATGTGTTGGATAGCCCGTTCATTGAGGAAGATTACAGACTGTATAACATCATGCTATGACCTACAGGGGCGGAGCATTAACTGGTTAAATACATGGACCGATGTTTGCTTTTATAAATATGTTAATCACATTTCAATTGACTTTGTTTCTAAATGTTGATATTGATGTTTACTTCTCTAAGTGTATTATTTTTTTATTATGTCAATGTGAGTGTGGGGACTATATAATTATGTCGTTGTATTATAAGTATTTTTTGTAATAGTCTGAAAGTTTGAGTACTACGGCCTACCCAAATATCTGAAAGAACTTCTTTATTCCTGCTTTCTAGATTTCTATGAAAAACGCACGGACGTAGATCTGGACCAAACTATAATGAAATAACAGATTCTTCTTACAGTATGCGATTCATATTAGATATTGCAGTAATGTACACAAAGCAAACTAGATAAGCGTACACAGATTGATGATTATAAGTGCGCTTTTAGCCGAAGAGACTAGACAACATTTATCCGTTAATTTTCCCGCACTCGAGGCAAGAAGAAACAAGACTAATAATTTTAAATTAGCATAAGGTCACGCGTCAGAAGTAATGTCGTTGCTATTATATTTTACACATACTTTTAAGAGGTTCCGTACCTCAAAAGGAAAAAACTGAACCCTGATAGGATTATGTTGTAGTTCGTCTATCTGTCCGTCTGTTTGTCAAGACGTTTATTTATCTTGAGTCGGCATGCAGATGTTGAGTTGAAATTAACTCTAATACTATATACTCAGGTCTGAGGTTCTTTAAAGCTGTGAAAAAAAAAACAAACTTATAAGTTGAAGAATAAAAGTTACGGCCGTTGTAGAAAATTGTATATTTATTATAAAATATTTGGTTTTTATATTATTGGACAACCAATGTCGTGATGGCACCTACCTCTCAAAATTTTATATTTTCAATCAAACATTTCATTTATTTTTTGTACACTCATTACATCCACTGTTCAAATATCATGTTTGTTTGATCAAGAAATGAAAGCAGCGAATGTTTTTGTAAGCAAAATAAATGCCTACATTTTTTTTTTATTACAAGCATGATGCAAAATCATTTCCATAAGCCGCTTTTAAAAGCTTTTACTGTTAATTGAAAATATTTGTATCGAGATTCGCTTGTCAATGTCGTAATTGATTAGCGGTCGAATGTATGTGGCTGTGGGCGTAGATACCCCTTTGTTTAAAGATATAATGTATTCTGATTGTTTACAGTTAACGACGAGTCATCTGCATCCGAAAGATTTGGAAATTGATGTGGGTTGATCGGTTTTAGGCATAAAGTTAAAACTGGATTTTGAAAGCTGCGTATACAAAGTAAAATTGATTATCGGTTTTTATTAAGAACCATTATATAATTTTATAACAGCCCACGACTTTTTCCTCTGAACTTGTTGAGCTCATGCGCAAAAGTGCGATGCGACTTCGATTTGCAAACATCTGCGAACTTGCACGATGCATCGTCAATATCTGTGAGCTCGCGCGATGCATCGTAAATATCTGTGAGCTCGCGCGATGCATCGTAAATATCTGCGAGCTTGCGCGATGCATCGCAAATATCTGTGAGCTCGCGCGATGCATCGCAAATAACTGTGAGCTCTCGCGATGCATCGCAAGAATTTGCGAATTGATACGCATCTCGCACTCAGAGGATTTCGAAGCATTGAAAGTAGACTAGTTTCGTTGTTGCGGATTTGCATCGTGCCACATCGCGGCTTATATCCAAGCCCTGTTCAAACCCTTAAACTACCAAAACGTTTAGACTAAACAAATTACAAATGTTATTTTAAACTTCATTTTTTAAAAGCCTTGTACAACAATAAATTATTCCGAGTCGTCATAATTTAGATAAGCTTTAAACACAATGAAAATAAAATAACACAAGCAAACTCATTTTAGAAGGTATTAAAGTTCGCCCACAGTGTTTAAAACTTCACATAATCCTGGAAAATAAACGAAATTGTTTGTTTTGACAAACCTCAGTTGTTTATACAATAGAAAAAGGGTACAATGAAACTGGGAAAATAGTGATGCAATAGTGAATTTGGACTAAACTTAGAAAAGGATTTTTCGACACACTTTTTCGTGTTTTTGTTTTAGCGTTTTCGGTAAATAAAGTATCTTATTATGGTGTGCTGAAAAAAAACTTATTTATGGGTTAAGCTCGCCTTTGTACAGAATTTTTTTTGCTACTTTTATGTTTCTTTTTTGTATGCAATGTTGAATTAGACATTAACCTTCATGGTCCTCGCACATTTTGGACCAATGCGATTGTATGGACTTTAAAAGAGGCTTTGATCTCTTAGTGTTTCTTCTCAGAGCAGTCCAGCTAGGAAACAACGGCCCCATTGTTTGCTTAAACTAAGAAAATCATAATATTGCAAAAGTATTATGTATATTGGCAAAATAAATATGATTTTACTGAATATGAATGGAAAATGACTAGGATGGCATATAACTCCTTCTGGTATTTTGAATGCTTTTGATATAATTTCTCAATACTGATCCGGCAACATCCGACACACTATTGATATAAGTATAGATTCTATATATAATTAAAGTACAGTTAGTAACAAAAATCAATTAATACTCTTACTTCTTAAAACTTCGAAAACACGTGATTCGAGACAGAATAAAAAGACAATAGCAGCCCGACAGCCGGCTGTCGGTTGATCGTTGAAAGGTTAATAAGTATGTAATAATATTTTTTGGCATTTCCCGTAATAACTAAGAGTTGATTATAATTTACATCCAATCCGTATTTTCTTTAATATTGTTCTCAATGTTTTCCTCCTCGCAAAAAAACCGGCGGGCATAAGCTAAAAACATATTATTGTACAAAAATCAACACAATATAAACTCGTCCGTAACAATAAAAACAAAAAACATTTGATCCTTTAATATAATACGAAGTTCTTAAAAGTTAACATAATCTTTTACAAAGATGCTGAATTAAATTACAATTTTGCTTCGAAATTCTTTGATGAACACCAAAGTTATGTAGGTAAGCAAATTTTTAGATTTTTCTTGTGTTGCTAGGTTGAAACGGTACAGTCATCAAAATAAATAGGTATGCAGGCCCGTCAAAATATAATTGAAGTTTTCTTGAACACCAAATCTCATTAACAAATTCTCAAACAAAGGAGATGGCTAAATAGAAGTATGGACGACTGCCCCAGCAATGTATAAACTTGATACCTAGCAAAATGTAATGCTGAATAGCTGAATATTAGTATATCTTATAAAAAAGGTTTCAGGAACTCTTCATATTTTGCAATCCTGAAAATAAAATCGTGTAACTCCTACGTCAATTGTTATAAAAAACTTCACACAAATGACATTGCTATGAACTTTTACCTAGGCGTTTTGATGCATCTGCGATGATTTTAATAATTTTAGTATTGACTAGCGACCCACCCCGATCTCGCACGATGGTACTTGAGTAAATATATGGGTAATTGCACCAAAAACGTGATAAAACGTACATAAAACCTAAACTACTTATCCAAATGAGTTAAAAACAAAAACAGTTTTTACAAACAATAAATAAATGGTTGAAATGATAAACGTATTTGAAAAGATAACGATTTATATTAGCTGACCCAAACAACTCTAGATTTTTGTTATAGGCTAAGGTTATAGGTAAACAATTCTGCTAAACATTATTAAAACAAAATCTTGTTTTATGCAATGCATGCAAGAAAAGGACTCAGGCGGCAGGATTTTTTTGGCTTTACATTAGTTATTAAAATCTACACAAATACCTATGCCTTCCAGAAAAACCAATCTACTTACTAATGACAACCCCTTCAAAATCTGTTTGTTGATACACACGTATAGACAGACTGACAAACAAACGCGCCAGGGCTTAGTTTGGTTAGTACCTATGTGGTGATTGATAAATCCTACCTGAACTAAATAACAAACGCACTGAGTAACCAAGGACATAAAAGATATTGAAATAAAACAACAAAAATGCGATTTATTTATTTATTTGTTATTCTGTGAGTCTGACAAGAACATTATCTAAAAATGAAGCCGGAGCTGACAATGTGTTTTGGTGTCTCGCCCACCCCAGATACCAGATCACTGTCATGACATGACAGCAACAACCCAGAGTTCTGTTCCCTACAATACAGCTGCAGTAATATGACAGTATGTCATCTATTGGATTTATAGTCGATTGACTTTCATATAAAATATACACATAGTATATTCTTTGGCCGATATGTCTGGATTTTATTCGGCCTCTTAAAAGTTGAGGTCTTGATCCTCCTAAATGAGTTAGTCTTTCAAGATCCGGGCACACTTCAATGTCATAAACACCATTTGCACGAATATGCTCTCCGTAGTATGACCGGGCTTGTTTAACCCGATAACCGGTTTGTTTTTCTATAGAGATGGGAATGAACTTCAAGTGCATCAGAATCGATAAAATAATCGAAAGTGTTGCAAGAAAAAAAAAATAGAATTTGTTACTGTCGACCATTTTTCAGTTAATATTTAATAGGTATTAAGATTAAACGAAGAAACGAAGATTCCAAACCTTTCCGCTATTTTTATTTGACTTCGATTTTGAACTCCATTCCAATGTATTCTAATAGAGAGAAAATAAATAGTTTTGATACCCGATACCAAAAATCGATATATAGTTATGATTTGACATTCTAATTTCTGGTGACCCCTCCCTATCTTGCCCTTGACGTTGTCATGTCAAACAAAGAAAAGATTAAAATACAATTAAAATACTTTTTTTATGTTTACAATTCATGAAAGTTCTAGGAAATTATTAAACACTTAATAATTAATGATTGAATATTTAAATTTTACGAGTTAATGTAAGATTTCAATACATGCTTGGGGCAGTCATTTAGCCATCTCCTTTAAATAAATTAAAAAACTTATAATTTTCTACACTCATTTAAATATAATTTATATTAGCTGCGCGGTTTTCTCCCGTTACGACATTTTCTAGATTATTCCTTCGCTTTCGTAGTTCATAGCGTGATGTTATGTAAGCCTATATGTTATTGTGAAACAGTAGTCAGCACGTCCACGGACCCCCTAGGGCCAACGCCTACCAGGGTTGCGGAACAGTACTAATAGTTACCGCGGCCCCGGAACATAAAGGGCAACCAAAGGAACACGTGTGGGTTTTAGTCAGTAAAAGTCTGACACGCCCTCCCGGCCAGGTCGGGAACTCATTTGATCATTTCCCATCCATAAAAAAATGTATAAGCTATATTACAGTTAAGTCCCATCAAAATCCGATCAGTGATTTTGGCTCACCTACGTCCATACAAACTTTCACATATTTAATATTAAGTAGGATAGGATTAAAAACCGTCCATTGGTTTTTGAAAAATTTTAAATTATATCTGAGGGGCCTGCATACCTGTGTACTTTGCTGAAAGTACTAGCAAGTCTGTAGGGAGTAGTTTCGAGTACTTTGAGTGGTCTGAGATGAGTTAGCGCTTCTGAAGATCTCTTAGCCGAAAATAAGTGTTTGGATAGATTTTCTAGGAGAGAGAATATCAACAAAAATTGAGATAGATTGTTTCGGAAAACTGTCAATATTGTAGCAGGAGTATTTTTTTAAGAATTAAAGGAATGTTTAAGTGTTATGCTTTGAAATTGAGTAAAGAAAATTGCTTAGTGAAAGGCAGTATGAGAAAAATGGGCGTCGAATTTTTAAGTTAAAATATAAAATCTAAGAGAAGGTCCTATTGAAATGAAACAGAATTTTAATAACTTATTTCTTGCATTTATGTTAATTTAATTATCAGATTGTTTGGAATACATATGGAATAGCAAAAACTTACTCTAGAATTTTCTTCTACAAATGTTGGGTGACCTAACATTAGAAGTTCACATGCACTAACACTCATTATACATAAATATTGTAGTAGTAGTTATAGAGCTTTATGTGAAGAAATATAGGGCTATATGAGTCTTGGTAAAATTACATGTATAATATAATTACAATGAGACATCATCGTTATGTCTGGGATGGCAACTTGTTTATTTATTTCCTTATTATTTATGCACAAATGTAGATTAGAAGAATTAATGCCTAAGCGATTCTCTTTCCAGTCAACCAAGTTCTAGTTTAATAAAATCCATACTAATATTATAAATGGGAAAGTGTGTCTGTCTGTCTGTATGTTTGTCTTTCTTTCACGGCAAAACGGAGCGACGAATTGACGTGATTTTTTAAGTGGAGATAGTTGAAGGGATGGAGAGTAACATAGGCTACTTTTTTGTCTCTTTCTAACGCGAAGCCGCAGGAAAAGGCTAGTAAATAGTAATCAAGCCAAAGAACTATCTGTAGACTAACCAAACATTTGTTATTGTCTAGTCAAAAGTTTTGACTTTCAACCTTTCAACGACCCAGCAACAGCCGGCTGTCACGCTGCTATTGTATTTTTATTGTGTCTCGAATCACGTGTGTTCGAAGATTTATAAAAAAAAACATCACAAGTACCAACCTCTTACAAAATAGAAAACCCCAACCACGTGTTCACACACTTAATAATTTTATTGAAACGTGCCAAACGATTGTCACCTTTAAAAACACGTGAGCACTTACAAAACCTTTGCTTACCCGCATAAAAGTTTCCGGGTTTCGCAAACAGAAAATAAAATTACTCCTTCACACTTTTATTGCTTCCTAAAATACTTTCCAACCCCAATCACTGAAATAGGGGCTGAAATCTTGAAAGACATTACATTTACAATCCAGGTGCTGCAAAAGGTGGAATCGTTAAATAGGCAAGCAATTTTACGCGTGAGGAGGCCTCGTGGTGTGCGCTGATTGGTCGGTGTTCCTATGGCCTTTTTGATTGAGGCCTCCGAAGGTAGCTGCCACGAGTGGAGGCCTTTTCGTTAAGAGATAATGTGTTACTAGAGAGTGCTTGAGTGTCGGTGTTATTTGATGCGGGTGAAGGGGCTTTTGTAGGGGTAATTAATATGGGGTTGTTTATTCTTTTTTTTTATGCAGAGTTTATCGTAGTTGATTTAGTATGAATGTGGAAGTCTGAAGGATGGATTGATGTTTGTTACTTTTTCAAGCAAAATCTACTGAACGGTATTAACAATTAATGTTTTTTTTTTCTGAACCCGGTTTCTTATGAATATTTATTGTAAAATCCTCTAAAATTATTTTTTAATTTAACTTTCTACCGAAAACTGAAAGCTCAGTCAAAAGTTCGTGGAGAAAAATCAAGGCCATATCAATAGCCAGAACAAGGTTTGTCATTTTTGAAACTACAAAATCTTTTAGGAGGTAGTTATAAAACTTCTAAAGAATCATACCTATAAAAATTCGACACTTGGTCAACAATCAACAGTTCATTTTTATTTTGTCTTTTTTTCAGTATAACTCACATATTAAACCTCGTATGATTTGGATCTATGTAATTATCGTTTACATTTGTGTGTGTGTGCGGCCTCGCGTTTATAGGATGGTTACAGACTGACCGCGTTTTAATTAAGAACGGTAATTTTACATTACTGATATAAAGTTAAAACAACAAAAGCCATATGAATTATAGAACGTTGCATGGAAGTTCGTTTGTTTTCATAACCGTACCGCTATCGTACGGCAAGAAACGCATAAATTAACAGAGCCCTGTTGATTCGAGTCGAGAATCACTCACGAAATTGCCTCCTCTAAGGTTTTGCAAATACAAAAATATACCTTGTATGCAATATAAGTTTTTAGTCAGACGAGACTATCATGTCATGTGCACTTAAAGTGCATTTTCATGTAAAAGATACCATTAAATGATCTTATATGCTTCGAATATAAAGAGGGAATGGTGATGTATGTATTATGTTTATAGACTCGTCGCAAAATGGATGAACTTTAAACATAAAAAGTTGAAATGCAAAAGCTTCTCAAAAATGAAAATATATTTTGTACGTAAATAATAGTTTATGGTTTTATGCCAAGTAACCATCACTTGCAATTATATAAGTGACTAGTTTCTGCCCTCGTCTTTGTTCGAACTATTATATTTATTTTTATTTATTTATATAAAATCTCTAACAAAGGATATAAACGCAAATCATTTTAAAAGATGTATGAGTTTTTAGCCATTTTTTTTTACATTTAAGATAGTTTTTAAAGTTTACCTTTTCAAGATAGTTTTTACATAAAATAGGTAGTTTATAGATCGTAGTCGAAAGTTCAAATGGAATATTTTCATGGGCTCAAAAAATCGCGCAATGAAACTTGTGGGGTCGAATCTAATTTGAAAACCAGCAAGTCTCGGTAGCTATGTCCTCCTATTTTCATAAATAAACCTTCATGCCTCATTTAATTCACCCCTGTGATCGGTGCCAAAGTGGCTGGTAGCGGCAGGCGATACAATTAGTTACTCTCTGCTAATTAATTATAAGAGTGCATATGTTACCGGCCAAACCCGATATCAGGACAAACTAGTTTTGCCTAGGCTAAACTAGTTTCTTCACTAACTAAGATAGGTCTAAGATTAGCAGACGGAGCCCCGCGCAGCGGGACTCCTATTTTTGGGTATTTTAAAGAAAAATAACCACGCAGGCTAAGGCTTCTAACCTAACCTGTCCGAGTCGGGGTGAGGAAAAACTAGTTTAGCCTAGACAAAACTAGTGTGTCCTGAAAACGGGTTTGGCCGGTAACACATACAATAATAATCATTATAAATAAAAAGGTGTAGATTGGTTACTTATTCGATATTATATCTTTAAAAAAAAGCGGCACACTAACGCCCACATACAATTCAACGTCAAAGTAGGAAGGCGTAATTCAAGTGTTGCAACTGAAAAAGAGACACGTATAATTTGCGACCGAGGTCAATGGAGTGAAATAGCTACATTTTAAAGTGACACTGGCTGACTGCCTACAACCTATCTACACCTTATAACTTATAATATCATTGAGTGAATGTATCTAACCTACCTATGCTCATTTTAATGTCGTTTCGAAAATTCTTTTTCGCATTGCAACGGTTGCAGACGGCAGCTTGCATACTAATTGCCTTTATTGTATGTACGGTGTACATAGCAGAAATAGAAATCGATTGGACTGTATACATGACCGTATGACGTCTTTCGTTCAAGGCGACACAAGTAACTTTATGGTAACACGATCCGACGCTAAGTGTTTGCGACGCCGAACAAATCATTCGCTTCGTTTGCGCTTCTATTTTTGGATATCTGTGTTAGAGCAGGTAAGTGTATTTGCTTCTGTGGCAGGAAGATAGAAATTAGTTTTGCAAACGGTACGTATATTATACTAGTTGTAGCAGCACAAAAAAAATATACATAATAATTTGAGTCGGTTGCGATGCGCGGTCGAGTACGGTCGCGTTTGCGCTGCTCAGTGTGAATTATATTCGCGAGTTGCGCGGCTATAGCCGCTGCCCGGATTCTGCTATGAGTTCTCAAACGCTCATAGCCAATGAAGTTCTGGCATTCATAAAGCATGCCATCGATTACATGGACGAGGTCAGCATCTTGCAGATCTGCAAGTCATCGTTTAAGGAGGATGACATCAGCAGTGCCAAGTTGCTGCTGTTCACGACGCTCGGCAAACTCAGCCAGATGCCATCTCGTCGAAGGGATGGCACAGAGAAGAGCCTCCAAGACATCATTACGTTGTTGAAGGAGACCGACCCGGACGACGTGCCTGAATTCGTGGCGAAGGATCTGCACAAGCTGCCTCCTGTCACGTTCGACCACGTAGACGTCACCAGGCTGCTGAAAGATATCACACTCCTGAAGCAAAGCCAGGTCGAGATGCAGCGTCAGCTGGAGGTGTCCAACAACACCATCAGTGATCTACGGGCAGAAGTAGTGTTGTTGCGCAATGCGATTTCTGCAAGTAGGTCACCTAGCGACAACTTCGTGAACACGCGTCGCGGGGCACAAAACGCCTCCATCTGCAGTTTCGAGTCGGCGGGCTCGAGTGCGTCACCAGCTGCCGAGAATGCATGCGTTGCAACGTGTGCCGCGGCCGTCCCGGTAGAGACGACGACGTGTGTAGGTTCAGCGACCCCCAAACGAGCCTACGCAGCAATTGCAGCCGCCGCTAAAAAGTCTGTTGAGCCAATAAACTCGCAGGTTAAATTAGCGGACAAAGCAAAAGGGGGTAAACGGAGCCTGTCAAAACCAAAACAGGTTCCGAAAAGGCAGGGTCCAGAGAAGGACAAGAGCGACAAGGATGGTTTCATCAAGGTTGAGAAGAAGAAGAAGCCTCCTTGTCGGAACCAGTGTGGTACTGCGCTGGCAGGACCCAACACGCTATTGCGTCCAGCCGTACCGACAACGCTGCTCTACGTGTCCAGATTACACCACTCTACGAAGGTTGAAGAGATCGTGGAGTACGTGCGCGTGAAGACCAACTGGACCTTGAGAGTCGAGAGGTTGGAGCCGCGTCACAACACGAACTTCAAGTCGTTCGTGGTGCGCGTTCCGACACACCATCTTGAGAAGTTCCTCAAGGAAGAGTTCTGGCCGAAAGGTGTTGTGTACCGCCGGTTTCGTGGCCGCCTACATGACACCAGTCAGCGAAACACGACGCCGACACTTCGTGTGCACTAGTTTTAGTTATTATGTAATGTATATTTATAGTAGTTTTAAGTTTTATATTAATATTGTATTGTATATGTTTATATGGGCCTTGATGCCTGAAACAAATAAATAAATAAATAGCAATAAATGAGTATGCATTATGTTAGGTGTTTGGTTATTGCTCTGTTCCCGTGGGTCTTAGCCTAGTGTTATGTAGCCTATATGCTAGTTTGATGTATAAGCTATATTACTGTACAGTTTCATCAAAATCCGTTTAGTAGTTTTTGCGTGAAAGAGTGACAAATATACAGTCACACACACAAATTTTCTCATTTAAAATATTAAGTAGAATAGCCAGATTATAACAGTTAGTATAAAAATTATAAATAAATTCTGAAAAAAAAACAAATTGTTGGACGAGTTTTGTTGCTGTCCGTACTATAATTATAGGTTCACTTGTTAACGATGGGCAGGTCACGTAGGCACCCTATTTAACTAATTAATTGTAAATACTGCAGAGCAAAAGACTCCCTACTCCTCTTTCGTCTCTCTCTGCAAATATCTCTTTGATATTAGAATCAGTATTTATTAAAGTATAGTTTATCCCGCAATCTCCTGAAGGTATGTAATAAAATAAAATATACTGACTTTAACTTTTTGAATGAATGAACCGCCTTTGAATCAAACGAGGCGTATGTGTAGAGGGACAGTAACTATCTTTATTATGACAAGGCGGTTGGTCTAATGGTAAGTGACCCTGACTGCTAAACCGGAGGTCGTGGGATCGATTCTCACCTAGAACAAACTCTGTATGATAATTTATCTATAAAAATCCATACTAATATTATTTTTTTTTAATATTAGTATGGATTTACCCATATTAATGCGTTGAGATGCCCGAATATCCATACTAATATTATAAATGGGAAAGTGTGTCTGTCTGTCTGTCTGTTTGTCTTTCTTTCACGGCAAATCGGAGTGACGAATTGACGTGATTTTTTAAGTGGAGATAGTTGAAGGGATGGAGAGTAACATAGGCTACTTTTTGTCTCTTTCTAACGCAAGCGAAGCCGCGGGCAGAAGCTAGTTCATCTGTAAAATGAAATGTATCAATAAAATATATAAGTATTGATATCAGTTGTGTGGTTACCACAGTTTTAGTTCTTGTACCAGATGACCTTGTGAGTTGTCCCAGGATATTTACTATTTTTTATTATATACTTAGCGTGAAGTAACAAAGATTTATATGACTTCATAACTAACTTTTATTACAATTGTGGTACATAATTGTAAAGGTCAGTTTGTTAAAATAATTAGGATGATTATTTTCGGAGCACTTACATAATTAAACAGGAAGCGAATATGTTTTCTAATTTTCTCGCTCTGTTAGAAAATTGTTTGTGTTTTCCCTCCGGTAATGTGGATAATTAATTATTTTTTACATTTTCTTTACTCTGTTTAGTGTAAATTGAAGAATAATTATAATATTTTCAGCTTATTATTGTTCTGCAGAGCTACGTTTTAAGCGTATAGAGAAAGCATGATAAAAATGAGTTACTATTTAAATTTTCAAGGCAAATTGATGATTTTAGACGTACATACATTTTTAAGTTTAGTTTTTCTCACATTTTTCTTCGCCACTAATCTACACTTTATAATATTATAAAGCTGAAGGGTTTGTTTTGTTTCGCTAATCTTAAGTACTACTGTTCCGAAATTGAAAACACTTTTTTAATACACTTCCTCAATAACTGATTTTTATCACGCTACGATTAGGCTCAATATGCTTTGTGTATAATGCGTGGCTTTTGAGAATTTTGAGAGCTAACCTAGAACTTACTTTAACCAATTGTCAATATTGAAACATCAAACAATTTCTTTAAACCATTTGTCATTATAACAGAACGGCTAGATTACTTTGACTAATTCTTCATTGTAACCCCATATTCCTTATTAATTATAAAATTATAAAAGTATGGACATGTTCATAATAAATTTCAACGTAATGACCTGAATTTAATGACCCTAGGGGCCGTAATGATGAAATACGAGCGAAACGTGAACGACTGAATGTGACAATATTACTTCTGGCCTACGGAAAAGTTATGTTCATAGAATTATCTGTACACGACTTACCTATTTGTTTTTAATATTTGTTTTTTACATTTATGCTCAGAGTTTAAAATTGTTGCCTAATTAGTTACATCTTTTTTTGGATGCAAAAGTGTTTCTTTGCGTTTATATACTACCCATTGTTTTTAAGTAAAAAAATATTTCGAAAACAAAATAGGAAATATAAATTTTAATTATACGTTATTTAGAATTTGAAGAGACGTAAGAAAATGTAGGTAAATAAACTAATGAATATTGTTAAATTTCTAAACTTTGTTATGTTTGTGTTTTGTGAGAATCCTCCTTTAAAGAAGTTTTTAAGACTAAGCCAACTTAGCGAACATACTTCAGGAAAAGTTAGTACAAATAAAGTCTGAACTAAAGTGACAACACAAATACAGTTTAATTTATTCCAACAAGAAAGTACACGGCACTAAACAAACCATCTCAACGGTAAAAAAACTCGCAAGAAATTTCTTCTAGCATTAACTGAAAGGCTACGCCGAAACGTTGAGTGAATAAAACCCTGAAAATCTAATAACGCATTTAATAAGACCCAATAAGGTCGAGTTTCGTAAAACTGACACACGAACTTCTTCTTACGTTACTTCTCTTCTTCACACGTTCTTACAGTTCATAAAAACGGACCGACAAATTAACGGACCAGTAAAAATAACGTACAGGATCTGTGAATGAGAAAAAATAAACATTTCCCATGGGAATGGGAAAGAGGGGTTTCTATTATATTGTATTTTTGGATGTATGAAAATGGTTTGAGATTTTGAGAGAAGGATTTGAGATTATGATATTTATTTATTCTTAGTAATCCGCCCCTGCGGATTGTTGTTCTGAATTATTTCATACACTACTATTAATCCGATTTGAAAAAAAGGTTCTCAGTTCGACTTATATTTTAATGACGTTTAGAAAAGCGTTTGTTACATTTAGGAGAAGGTTTTAGTATATTGATCGACTTCAAAAAAGTCGGTTGTGAAGAATAAATTACCCTAAACAGAACCGCCTTCAAAACGAAACACAGAAAAATAATTTAAAAGGTTTTTTTTTATTAAAATCCGTCCAGGAGTTTTTGTTTGGAAGAGAACAAACATTCATCGATCCGTCAATCAACATCACACATTTATATTTATACCCAATATTTGTACGTACTGGACAGTGGTCTAGATTGTGTATTTATATTTGTATTATTTACAGAATATATTTGTTTCGAGTTTGTTTTTTATAATATTCATGTAACTCGGCGCCCTGTGATGATTGTGTAAGACCACGTTTAAAAAAGTTAGCTCAAAACATAAATGACTGAACGCAGGGCCGAATTTAGAGATTCAGGTCCGCTAGTAGGCAGTTCGACATTGCCCCTAAATTACGCCACCATTTGGGCTTGAATGAACGCATTAATAGCTGTACGAATTTAAACATCTAGCACACTTTAATGCAGCACATAGAAAAACATCTCTTATTTTATTGTTCCGCTTAATTTCGCATAACTCGCACAAAGTCACGGGCAGAAGCCAGTATATAAAATAAAGATGGTGGATAACGTATCGAAGTTTGCTACGGCGTAGCTAACGCAATCACGTCATCGCTGCTACTCCAGCTACGACCGTAGCCGATAATTGCTACGGAGCTACGCGACCGTAGCGATAATTGCTACGAAGTTGATAATTGCTACGCGTTCAGACAATCAAATATGACACGTTGTGAACTGTACAGTGTAACTTAAATTATATGACTTTTTTCTTTAACAAATTCTATTTTTATAAATCAAAGTAGATTTACTACTATGATTGTACGAGTCATACATCGTACATGCGCCTACATGGCACGCGCACTTCGTATTTTCATAATCATAATTTTTCCGTCGATTTTATTGTATATACAAATTATATTGTATCACGGCAGTACTCAATCAGCGTTCATAGTCAATTGTACTCATTACCGATCATTCATATTACATTATTTACGTGGTAGTTAAAACTATTCAATTAACCAGAAGTTATTTGGCTATCAGTGACTTATCATTTTAAACTATTTACAAGGTGTGTGCGACCCATTCGGCAACGCATACAATGATATGTCTCGAGCCTTTTCCCAATTAAGTCGAACTGAGTTTAGCTGAATACCGGTGTTTTACGTGAAGCGGCTTCCTAACAGACTTCCAAAATACTATACACTGCACCCCTTTCTGGCTTCTGGCTACTCGTAACAACTGCCAAAGATATACGAATTGCAACCGAAATCAACAGCTTTACATGCTTTTCGACGCACAGTATGTCAGTGATTTTCTAAATAAACATGAAAGATATTTTTTTCAACTTCTGGTTTTAAAATCGCTACCATATTCATCAGAAATGATGACTATATACATAACTTTTTAACGACCAAGCGACAGCTGTCAGGCTGCTTTTGTCTTTCTATTTTGTCTCAAATCACGTGTGTTTGAAGGTTTAATGAATAAACTAAAATTAACTTACAGACGAAAAAACCAAATTAATTTCAAGAAAAAATCAATTATAATGTTCCAAAATGGTCCTTACAGCTTAATTGAAAACAAACGACGAAAGAAAAACAAGTTGCTTGAACTTCGGCCATGATAGATGGCTTGTTGATTTAGTTATAGACCTTTTTATTGGCTAAGAACTTCATTGACCGATCGCCGATCGATCAGCGAATTCCTTCCGAACCTTTTATTCTCTTAAGATAGCGTGACTCACTGGGCGAAACTGGACAAGCTAAAAATAGATTTATGTTATGATAATGTTTTTTAAGGAAAGTGGTGAATTGGTAACATTTTTTTACGATCTGTTATAGGGTCCCTTTGAGAAGGCTTTTTAAAAAAGAAATTATTTAAAAAGAAGAAGATATTTATTTGATTAATTAAAAGTACAATTTATAATAGGGACCCTTGTACAACCGTTCGCCGTGGAGATGTAAAATAGACTGATTAAAAAGCCAATGATCACGGCTGACAATTACTATAGTGCTGACATGGCTGACAGCCATGTTGGCAAGCACTTTAGGTTATGGTGTATGCTTATAACACCTCCCCTATTAGAGTGAACTTTGGGGATGTTTACCAAAGTTAACCCTAAAATGAGGTTCTGAGGGCTGGAGCGGGAATTTCTTGAATGGTTTGCTCCAGTTCCACAGATTCTGATTTAGATCTATCGCATTTGCGGGAACTATATTTGCGAATTGGAAGGTTGCAATAGGGTTTACAATATATTACAATTTTATAAACTATGTAAAGTAAGGTAAAACATACAATTAAACTTACAGCTACTGAATAATGTGTCCCATATTTTAATATGTGAGGTGTCTCTACAATCTTATCTACGTCTGTTAAGAGGTTGTTGATTGATTGGCCAATATGGTTCATGTCATCTAAGTTTATTTGTTCTAAGTGGATAGGGGACATATTATTTATTACATTACTTGTTTTACAACAGTTACTATTTATCAAATTAAAATCCGGCAGCTTAATAGGTGAAGTTAAATTTAGAACGTTATTATATTTAGGTAACAGTGTGCTGCCTCTACTATAGCCGATACAATTGGTTGGTACAGACAAAATACCTATACCGAATATATTTATTTCTTTTACCTGATTGTGATCTTGGCAATCTAGTGAAAGTTTAGTTAATTCAGATTGAACATAGATAAATTTATTATTATTAAGTGATTTAAAAATATCTAGATTACCATGAATAAGTCTTATATTACACTGCATGGGAGTTTCTTTAATCGTTTTAGATAACAGTTCGCTTTCACAGCTGGGTCTCGAATCAGTTTTGTAGACAATAGGAATTTCACATAAATATTCTGCCAGATGTATTTGTTTACAATATTGTAATGATTCCAATTTACAGTAGTTTGACATGTCTTTTGTTATAGCTATATATTTAACACTTGGTACAATTAAACTAAAGGTATTTGGTTGATTGGCATCATGAGGTGTTGGTAATGCAATATTATTAAACAGAGAATATTCTTGATTAGATATCAAGGGGACACGCAAAAGAAATATTAGTTTACCATTAAAATAATAACATAATAAAGTAGACACTTTTATAATAGTGTGCACTGAACTTATATCTAATTGTACAGGTAAGTTTAAATGATTAGGCAGGTGCCTTACGTTATCAGCTAATTCTCGGTACATAGCGATAGGCGACATAACAGACGGATGCAGTATGTTTTGACTACAAAGTGTTATCGCATTTGTTATGTCTTCAAGTTGAAATGTTAGGGTGACCATGTAATTTTCCAAGGTATTACGGACAAAATCTAATTCTAAAAGATGCGTAGTTCTAGAAATGTTTTGAATACTGTTCGAAAGCTTGCTGATAGCGTCATTCAACTTTACTTCGTTTTGTTGAATTTTTTGAAGCGTGTTATTATATGTTGATATAACAGATTTAGTTATTAAAATGTTCTTTCTAGTGAAAGACATAAGTTTATCTTGATTGTGTTGTATCGATTCAATAGCTCGATCATATTGAATGGCGTCATTTTCATCTAAAGTGCCAAAAACTTGTTTTAGAATGGTTCCAATTCCTCCAATCCATGCTCGTTTGCTTCTGTAATCACCGTTATCAGTGAGGTAAGATATGGAACTAAATAGTTTCATTAAATTATTTTGTTGTACTACTAGCGGCTCCACTGTATTGTGGCATTCTGAGTGTTTTATATACCCAGTTTGTTTACATGTATATATTACCGTTTCTAATGCTGAATTTATATTTTCTAAATGTGGTTTAATATGTAAAACATCTAATGGCATAATGACATTTAGGATGCCGTTCCTGATTTTTAATTTCCCTAAGTAATCGAAGTATATTCCGGGACTCGCAGTTATCGCGTGGACATACTCGTTAGATGGTTGGAGCTCCGCTGAGACACTGTAAGTACATAGGTATGTATGTATTATGAATCCTAACTGAGTACATAATGTAATAACTAATTACTACTAACTTAACTAATCTATATGTATTATATAAATGTTTATAGTCTATCTATACTTAAATTATTGATTTAATTATAATTTTAATTAAGTAATAACTTTCTTTTACAGGTTGCTGGTGACTTCTGCAAGTTTCACCTCGTCATAGTGATGACGAACATGCCGTCTATTTATCAATAGTGATAAGGTGTTATTGCCATGAATTTTTACGACCTTATACGGACCTTTCCATATGGGCGATAAGGCTTTTCGCATTCGAAGATGGTTTTTTAAGTAAACATAATCGCCAACTTTATATTGTACTGGCCGACTATGGGAATCATAATAAGTTTTAGAAGTTATCTTAGATCTATGGACGTATTCAAGGGCTTTATCGCGAGAATACTTTAAGCGGTTTTGTAACATACGGACATATTCAGGGTATGTGGCGCCAATGCTATCGTCACATATAGAGTTTGGGATAAAAGGTTTGTTTCCAAACATTAATTCATACGGGGTGTAGTGCGTTACAGTATGAACAGTAGTATTATAAGTAAGCATGGCTGTATAAACATAACGGGGCCAATTAGTTTGTTCTTCGTTGACGAAGGATTTTAGATATTCTTTCAAGGTTGAATGGCTCCGTTCAAGGGCGCCTTGTGTTTGTGGGTGGTATGGAGTTGACCATAACTGTTTTATTTTTAGAAACTCACACGTTTTCTTAAATAGGTCCGCTGTAAAGTTAGTGCCCTGGTCGGTCAGAATCATTTTTGGTAGGCCAAATATTGATATGAAATGTAGTAAACATTCGCATGTTTCTTCGGCTGTCGTGCTGCGCACGGGATACGCAGTGGAAAATTTTGTAAAATCATCTTGTAGAGTTAATATGTATTTGAGTTTTGCAGGTCCGGATTCTGGGAGAGGTCCTACTATATCAAGTGATATGCGTTCACAGGGTTTAATCGACGTACTTGTAATTAACATGGGTGCGCGATTTATTTTACGTAAAGCTTTATTTTCTTGGCATGATTTACAGCTTTTAACGTAAGACTCTATGTCCTTGCGCATACCTTTCCAATAATATAACTGTTTTATTCTATCATACATACGACTGACACCAAGGTGTCCAGCTATGGGTAAGTCATGATTGTCGCGAAGAATTTTCTTTGTTTCAGATGGTGACGGGTAAGTAACGTTATGATGATAGATGTTTATTTGTATGCCAGTATTATGAAATAAGTAGTTTATGATATTATATATTTTAATATAACTGTGTTTTTCGAATGGGTCACGGAAGTCAGATATACTTATTTCTTTAATTTGATCCATTACTACAAGTTCATTACGAATGCATTTGAGAGTTTTAAATATTTCATCATATGACGTCTGATCGAAATGGTGTACTTTCACGTAAAGAAAGTAGTAGTCTCTATTTCCTGATTGGACTTTACAGAAGGTATATAATTGTTTTTCCTGGTTACGAATTTGATCTTGATTTTCAAAGTTATTTAATATTTCCTCAATATACGGATTTGATTCGTCAAAATCAATTGATGTGGGTACTAAAACTACTTTCGACCTAGTTTTTAATAAACTATCATTATGTTCTATAATGTCTGTATTAAATGATTTATTCTTATCCGCTATTTGTTTCAGAAAGTTTGAGTAGTCGTCAGTGGATAAATCAGGAATAGGACTGAGGTGAGCGTCTGAAATTATAGTGTTTTCTGAAGGGGCTCTCACAGGGGTTGGATCTGGAGATCCTGTTTTTAAAAGGTCTGGAGTAGGAATTTCTAACAGATGATCGGGATCTAGTTCGTCTGACTGAAGAGAAGTGGGTGACGTAATGAAATCGAACAAATCTCTGTCACAGTTACTATCAAAATTTTCAGATGTAATATAAGGGTCGGAATTTAGAGCGTCAAGGGTTGTTGTTTCATTTGCAGTAGGTTGAACGGGGTTTACAGGAAATCTAGACAAGGCGTCTGCATTCACATTTATTTTACCCTTTTTGTATTGAATTTCATATTCAAACTCTTCAAGTTTTAATCTCCATCGAATGAGTCTAGATCCGGGGTCTTTGCAATTGAATAACCATTGAAGAGGTTTGTGATCTGTTACGATGGTAAATCGACGACCATATAAATATGGTCGGAAGGTTTTAGTTCCAAATACAATCGCTAAACATTCCTTTTCAGTAACGCTATAATTACATTCGGCTTTGTTTAAGGTGCGGGACGCGTAAGCGATTGGAAGATCGCGCCCAATGGGGCCCTGTGACAGGATAGCTGATATTGCGTAGTTAGATGCATCGCAAGTTAATAGAAAGGGTTGATTAAAATCTGGATAGGCTAATATAGGTGCTTCGACTAGCTTATTTTTTAGGGTTTCGAAACTTAGCTGTTGTTCATTCGTCCAATTAAATGGGGCGTCTTTTTTGAGAAGCATCGTAAGAGATTTTGCTAATTTTGAAAAGTTAGGGATAAATCGTCTGTAATATGACACGAGCCCTAAAAAGGATTTTATGTCCCTAGGAGATTTTGGAACAGGATATTGTGTTACAGATTTCACTTTATCCGGGTTCGGTTTTACACCGTTTTGCGTGATAATGTGACCTAAGTAAGTTACTTCCTTCCGGAGAAATTCACATTTTTCTGGTTGAAGTTTTAGGTTATATTCCCGAAGTCTGTCAAAGATGGCCTTGAGATTTAGGATTGCCGAATTTAAATCGAAAGCATACTGTACTATGTCATCTAAATAAACAAAGCAACGAGAGCCTTGTAGCCCAGCGAGACAAGTATTCATGAGTCTCTGAAACGTACTTGGGGCATTTTTTAAGCCAAACGGCATTCTATTGAATTGAAAATGACCCTGTGGTACTGAAAAGGCTGTTTTAGGAGCGTCTTCTGGTGATATTAGTAATTGATGGAAGCCTGATGAAAGGTCCAGGGTAGTGAAATACTGACTTTTACCCAGTTGGTCGAGAATTTCGGTGATTTGAGGGATAGGATAAATTTCACCTATTGTAACATCGTTTAGCTTTCTGTAGTCAATTACAATGCGCCATTTCTTTTGACCAGAGGCGTCTAATTTTTTAGGGACGATCCATATAGGAGAAGACCATGGCGAAGTTGAGGGTTTGATGATGTTTTGGTTTAGCATTTTGTTAATTTGGGTGTCAACTTCTTCTTTGTGGCATTCAGGAAATCGATATGATTTTGTATGTATTGGAGTGCTACTTGTTGTTTTAATTTCATGTTGGATAGCTGGTGTAAAAGATAGGGGTTCATCTGATAAGTGAAATATATCAGAATAATCTGAACATAAATTAAAAAGCGCTTCAACTTCCTCATCATTAAGGTGGGAGGTTCTAAGGCAATTTAAAACCTTTCTAGTACGTTCCGTTACGTTTCCACTAAAAGGGGTCGATTGGATAGGATAAGCGACGATTGGTTCCAGTTTGAGGTTAAGATTGCGTTTTATCTTAACAGGTTTATTAGAGGTGTTAACAACTGATATATTAACTTGATTGTTGTGTTTCACTTTAGCTATACAGTTAGCAACTAGGAGAGTACTAGAAAGATGTTGATCTAGTATTATACCCTCTTTTAATTCTGGGTTTGCGACGGAACATTCTATCACCGTTTCTGTGCGTGGTGGTATGATATAGCAAGAGTCGAAGAAATGAATTTTAATCTCTTGACTAGTTATTTTTAGAACATCACGGCTATAGTCAATGTTACAACTATTAGTCGTCAAAAAATCATTACCTATAATGCCATCATAAGGCAAGTTAATTTCTTTGATTATGTGAAATTTATGGTCGATCGATTTAGAATCGGACACTTTCAATTTTAAATTAAAGTAACCTAAAGTCTGAGTTGTTTCAACGCCAGGATCGATACCTTTAATGCTTATAGGTTTAGGAATGATTTTTGGTTTATTAAGGACGCTTGATTCTTTTAACAAGCAGATTGCAGATCCTGAGTCTACAAGAAGGGTAAGTGGAGTATCAGAAACTTGCGACTCTATCAGCACATGAGGTAGTAGTTTTTTTGAAGTGTCGATACTAATCTCATAGATTTCATTAGAAGAATTGAGGTTTCCGTTTTGGGGCTGGCTACCCTGCTGTATAACCTCGAGAGGGTTGAGGTTGCCGTTTTGGGACTGGTTACCCTGATGTATAACCTCGGACGAGTTAAGGTTGCCGTTTTGGGGCTGGTTACCCTGATGTATAACCTTGAGAGGGTTGAGGTTGCCGTTTTGGGACTGGTTACCCTGATGTATAACCTCGGAAGAGTTAAGGTTGCCGTTTTGGGGCTGGTTACCCTGATGTATAACCTTAAGAGGGTTGAGGTTGCCGTTTTGGGACTGGATACCCTGATGTATAACCTCGGAAGAGTTAAGGTTGCCGTTTTGGGGCTGGTTACCCTGATGTATAACCTTAAGAGGGTTGAGGTTGCCGTTTTGGGGCTGGTTACCCTGATGTATAACCTCGGAATTATAGAGGGTTGAACTACTGCGGTTCGAATGTGTGCCGATTTTGACTTGACGTCCTGTTCGACACGGTTGCAGGACGTTTATTGGTTTAAATCTTCCACTTTGACATTTTCATCTTCGTCTTCGTGGCTAGATTCGTCAGAGTCATCGCAATCATCGATGAAGTTGACTTGAGGGGATTTTTGATTGGGTTGAAACCCAGAGGATTTACTTTGATCCTGTTGAGGATAGCGTTTCTGTCTTTTTTGACAGTTATTAATGTCATGACCAATTTCCTTACAATATTTGCACGTAAGATTAGGGTCATGTTTAGGATTGCTACCCGACGTACTTGGATTTGAGGATGATTTCTGCGAGAAGGTTTTAGGTTTCGACCTGTTATGGCTAGCCTGTTTAACATGTTGCGAGCTTTGATTTCGCCTATAAAGAGTTTCTAAAATCCTTTCTTCGGAAATGGCTAAATTAACGGCCTCATTAAAAGTTTTAGGGGCCCTACACCTTACCATGTTAGATACGCGAGGGTTTAAACCCATAAGAAAGTGGTGGAGTGTTAGTTCCTCCATGGCTGCTGTGCGACCTGGTATTTCTTTGGCCTTATAATTCGAGAGCGATATCTCTGTTAATAACTGAGAAAGATAAGTCTCCATTCGAAGGGCGAACTGTCCTACATTTTCAGACGGAGTTTGTTTGCTTTCCTGAAGATCGGTAAGTAAGTGTGTATAGTGTTTTCTTTCTGAAAATTGAGTTTTGAGGAATTCTTTTAATTGTTCCCAAGACGTGAACTCTTTAATTGAGCAGGCAATTTCGGCCTTGTCCATAAGCTGACATAATATGTATTTAAATATAATTGGTTTTTGTGCCTCGGATGCTAACTCGTAAGTATTATTGCAGTTATTAATAAATGAATTTAGTTTCTCGCGACTGCCATCATATGGTTTGACGAATTTTAATAAAGTATTGAGTTCCATTTCTACCGTTTGTCTAGTGACTTTAGGCGATAAGATTGGAGATTTTAGGCTCGAGAAATCGGATGGAATGTCAATTTGCAATTTACTATCTTCAGTTTTTGGTAATTTAGGCATAACACGCAAATTATAGACAAGTAACAAAATATCAATTACAGAGTAACAAGAATAAGCTTACAGTTAACAATTGTTCATTGACTTACAGGAATACGTGGGCGATGATAAGAAACAGGGCTGAGAACGGCTGCATAGCGACACTCACACACAGATAACACAACCGACACTCTTAGATTCACGGAACACTTATTCGACAGAACGCAAAACACTCGCGGGTTACAGGACGACACGTATGACGTTATCTAGGATCTGCAGGATTCCCGAAGGACTCGTAGGGTGCTCGTTGTACTCGCAGGATGCTCGAAGGACTCGCAGGATGCTCGAAGGACTCGGCAGGCACGCAGGGCTCTCGAAGGACGTGAGGCTGCCAGGTAATTGAAGGGCGCCAAGGCGCTCACAGGATACTCGCAGGGCGATGAAAGGATGTCCACAGGACACTCGCAGGATACATGCAGACTGCGCTTATTATTATGCGCTCAGGTTACTACGCGACTCGCAGAATCGTAGTTGTACTACTTATGTACACTTTACTGGTTTTATTACCGTTTATTTATTTTACGGGATTGTAGGATACGGAGAGTCTATTCACTATTTTAACGCAAATATAGTTTACGCGAATCGGCACTGGGGATTTCCGTATCCCACCGCTGTCACCAAATGTTATAGGGTCCCTTTGAGAAGGCTTTTTAAAAAAGAAATTATTTAAAAAGAAGAAGATATTTATTTGATTAATTAAAAGTACAATTTATAATAGGGACCCTTGTACAACCGTTCGCCGTGGAGATGTAAAATAGACTGATTAAAAAGCCAATGATCACGGCTGACAATTACTATAGTGCTGACATGGCTGACAGCCATGTTGGCAAGCACTTTAGGTTATGGTGTATGCTTATAACAGATCGTTATTTTGTTTTGTACGAGCAACTCTTCAACTTGGTAGTGAAGGTCAATTAAGTCGTCACGTTTTTTAAAGAGAACTAGTTTAAAACCTAGTCATAAAATGCACGTCACATAACCTTTACAGTCGCCACGTTACCTTACTTAAGAGCTATTACGTACTGTCGCCTAGTCACTAGGGACTCAGCTTCTTGCCGACCAAAACCTAGGCAACTAGGGCCGGAGACAAAGCGGAGCGATAGTATTAAAGGTACTTTGTACAGAAACTAATATTGGACATTCACTACATGCCTAGGCTTCCTCACAATGCTATCCTTCACCGATGTCTGTGATCTCCAAGATAAACTTTTAGAAAAAAATTTTGGATTGACAAGTCACATTGGTACTTGCCCGGACTCACAACCTCATGCATAAGAGACCTTAACCACTACACTATTACGACATTGTGATGTAACAACAAAGAACTAAAAAAAAAAAAGACGGGTTGCACTCCGGGAGTGCCGGCAGAAGTGAAAACTTGATTATAGCTGTCTACTATCCATCCGTCCTACGCTTTTTCGATCAGGTCACGTGTCCTGACGCGAGTTTAAGATTTTATACCCATTACAGAAAAAGTGCTCAACGCCGCTAAAGAAGTTTTCACTTTAAAAAGTCGCCTGCCGGGGTTGCGGAATGTTTATAATAGTTACCTTGACCTTGGAACATAAAGGGCAATCGAAGGAACATGAGTGGGTTTTAGTTAGTAAAAGTCTTACATGCCGTCCCGCCGCACCCAGGACGGGAGCAGTCATTTGATGATTTCCCACTCAACAAAAAAAAATTTTTAGAGGATTTTACAATAAATATTCATAAGAAACCGGGTTCAGAAAAAAAATTACATTAATTGTTAATACCGTTCAGTAGATTTTGCTTGAAAAAGTAACAAACATCAATCCATCTTACAGACTTCCACATTCTTACTGAACTCAACTACGAAAAACTCTGCATAAAAAAAGAATAAACAACCCCATATTAATTACCCCTAGCAGTCACTTGATGATTTCCCACTCACCAAAAAAAAAAGGACCAAAAGAAGTCTAAAGTTCAATTTGTCGCTTCTAATACCATTTCTAGAAGTCCTTGGGCCTTATTGCGTCCATAACAACAAATCTACAACAAATGACAATCAGGCTTAAGCTTAAAGTCGTTTTATCTTCAAATTGCTTACTTTTCTCAAAAACCTTTGTTTTCTTTAAACGCAAAATCTGTCTCAAGTTATAATTTCTGCTTAACGGACCATGGATTGAACTTAATTACGCTCCTAAAGGTACAATCTGCCTTTTAAAGGTAGTAATAAAAACTAAAAAACAAATACGCATTTTACATGCTTTTAGCCTTTTATGTAAATACTTCTAACAAAAAACTGGCTTTTCTTGTCTAAAGCATACGTACTTCCATACTAATATTATAAATGCGAAAGTAACTCTGCCTGTCTGTCTGTCTCTTCTTCACGCCTAAACCACTGAACCGATTTGAATGAAATTTGGTACATATATAATCTGGGACCCGAGAAAGGACATATGATAATTTTCATCCCGGAAATCCCCCGGGAACGGGTACTAATATGCCACGCGGACAAAGTCGCGGGCAAAAGCCAGTTCATTATAAACATTCCTTTTTAATCACTCAGTAGTTCAAAAGATGTAAGCGAACAGACGGATTGTGTCTTTGTTACTGCTATTGTTTTTCTACCCGTTTGTATAAATTCTCTTTACTTAAATATTTGTAATAATAATAATTAGTGGGGTTGTTTCTCCAGATAGTAAATAAATTTTAAAAATCTACAGGCGCCTAGCATTTTATGAGTTCCATACGTCACTTTATTTTCGTAACTACAGATTCTTAAAAAAACTCTATATTTTAATTATAATATATCTAACGGAACTCTTTGTGCGCGAATTTCGTATCGCATTTGCCTGGTTTTACCATTAATCCTACCAAACGAAATACTACAAAAACAAATTGGCCTTTCCAAAGTCAATAAATTGGTAAGCTTAAAGTTTCTCTTATATTCTTTGTTATTTCTAGTTACAAAACAAAATTCGGTACAATTATCTTAAGCTCTTGTCTACCACTAAAATGTATGGTCTTAAGTAATGTGAGCAAGCTTAGAAATTTTAGTAGAAGAAATTATTGGGAATCCATTTACTTACATACCTTAGGTGCACACTTCTCTACATGTACAAAATTAAGTAGCTGACTGTCTATCCCTATGTATGCATATTTTTTTTGGTGAGTGGGAAATCATCAAATGACTTCTCCCGTCCTTCGTGTCAGACTTTTACTGATTAAAACCCACTCATGTTCCTTCGGTTGCCCTTTATGTTCTGGAGTCACGGTAACTGTTATTACTATTCGGCAACCCCAGCAGGCATTGACCCTTGGGCCCCTTCTCGTGCTGACTGCTCTTAGATCTTTAAAAGTATGCTTGTACGTTTTAAAAGTATACAACGGATTTTGTGACGCGTTTTTTACCCTTCGACGACCAAGCGACAGCCGGCTGTCGCACTGCTATTGTCTTCTATTGTGTCTCGAATCACGTGTGTTCAAAGGTTTAATACATAGAGCGATTCAAGAGTTAAGCTGAAGCGGCTTGTTAGTTATTATTATAACCTAACAGTTCCAAGATGTTTTTTTTTTATTTTCCTCATTTTCATGCGTATCTCAAAACATTATTTTGGTAGACAACAGCATTATATCAAGAGAACGATAGAATAATAAACTTTCTTTACTAAAAAGACATTATCATAATTTAAAGCATTACAAACACTATAATAAATTTAGCAAAGACTAAACCTACCAAAGTATAATGTCTGTAGTTTGTTCTACCAACTTCTTATTTGACTTTAGCAAAAACTTTTTATAACACTATCGAGGTCTATTATCAAACTTAACAGTTCTAAGATTTATATTTAATTCGCTAGCTTTAGTGTATATAGGGCGACCTCAAATAGATGGCACGAAGCCAAACCAATTCAGTGCTGCCAGAGCTAAAAATAGCCACGAACTTGACGGAATTAAGGCAGGTTATGTTGCCAACCTTAATTCAATCTACGGATTCTAACGCTTGATAATACAATTGTACTGAAATTGTTACGTAGATTTTTGGAACAGGAAAGCAGAAGGAGGATATAAGGCAATGATTTTCAAAGTTTTCCACATATATCGACCCCTGGGGGTCGACAAGGACTTGTTCAGAAACCATATCAAGAAATTAATACAAAAAATAAGGGATCTATTACATATAAAAAGGGTTATTGTAAGCAAAACATAACTTTAGATTTGGCCATATTTATTACAACCGATGTTCCCAGATAATTACTTACACTAGTGTCCCCCGCGGTGACGAGATTTCAGACCCTACCCGAAATTGGAACAACGTGGCAAGTTTGGGAAACTCTGATATAATGTGTAATTATAATTCCAGCGAGCTCATTCTCGTGACGCTTAGGTTTGCATTTTAATTCGAGTTTCAATATCTCAAAAATGCCTTTATTTTAACTAGAATTTAGACTTTAATGGTCGTCGGATGGGTTGCGACTCAATTTTAAAAAGCTTTTAGTGTTTCCAAGCAAATTCCCTTATAGTTTCACTGTTTATCTATCTATCTGTCTATCCACTACTAAGTTGGAGTGTCGTACTAGGAAGCTGTATTTTGGCATGGGTAAAATAAAAATGTTTTAGGTACCTCCCGTCCGTAAAAATAGACTTTTGTGGGGCGGCATTATATGTCTTTCAAACATGTGTAAAAATTATTTTACGATTCTCTAATTTTAATTGTGACTATTTATTTATTTATAAATCTTTCAAAAAATTACTTCACAATATATAAAGTGTCTCCCAAAATGTGTAAACTTTAAAGAGCTTAAGTAAAAAAAGTTAACTTTAAGCCTCAATGGCGGCCAGGTTTTACCAAACTTGTTCAAAAACCCCAATAACGAAACAAAACGTTACAATTCTTAGTTCAAATAATTCCAGTAACACAAATTCAAGATGGCGGCCTTGACATCCTTACTCGTATATTCCTTTCGAATGTTTCAGGAGAGCGATAAAAGTTGATAAAATTGTGCTAATCAATTTATACGAAACGCTTTTGATTCCCATCGAGACAATATTATTGGGTTTATGTTAGGAATTGGGTTCCGTTAAAAGTAGTATCACTGTATATTTCACAGAAATTAATGCTGTACTCGGAGATATATGACGTATATTTTGCTCTCTTTATTTCCATTTGAAGATACATTTTACTCTCAGGTTCAGATAAATATAATAATGATTCTCAACAAGTACATTAGCTTAACTATATCTCATCGTTGTCTTTCCATTATACAAGGTTAGTTTTTGCTTATGTAAAACCTGAATATAGTTTGTTCTAAATAAGAAACTCAATCGACTTCAATCATTTTTAAGCCATATTTTTTTTAATAATAAATAAAAAATAAAATATTCAAATTGTACACAAAGCGTGTAAGTATCGCAATCATACGTCCAACAATGGTCAAGGTGAAATGCGTGCGCCCCATGGACCCTATTTCTAAGACATTGCTGTCAGTCTGTCCGTTTGTCTGTCTGTCAGCAGGCTGTATGTCATGAACCGTGACAGAGATGTATTTCTGTTGCCGTAACAACAAATATAATAAATCATAATAAATTAAATATTAAAAGGGGCTCCCAAACAACAAACGTGATTAATTTGCCGTTTTTCACCGATAAGGGTCGAAAATTTTATATCCGTGCGCGAGTACTTACACTTGGCTTGTTTTACCTATACTAGTATTATTATAAGGAGGAAAGATTTGTATGTATTTATGTTTGTTACTCTTTCACTCAAAAACTACCGAACGGATATTGATCAAACTTTACAAAAATATAGCTTATACATCAAAATAAGACATAGGCTTCATAACATCACGCTTTGACCCACGGGAGCAGAGCAGCGACTAAAAACCTAACATAGCGCGGGTGAACCCGGTGGGAGCAGAAATTTTTTATAATGAACAAACTTTAAACACCCGTTTTGACCTTTAAATATACCCTTAGAAACTTTTGAACGAAACAAAATAAAATTGTTTTGATCTTTAAGTATACCCTTAGAAACTACTTTCAAGTTTTCTAAAGTGCAGCATCATCAATAACGTAGAAACAACACAACAGCAGGTCACTCAAATAAACCCAAGCCTCGAGTATCGAGTATCCAATATAGAGGGAATAAAACAAATTCAATTTCCTTGAACATTGCACTAAGGCCAGCAAACGTGAACGAATAGAAACTGCAATCTTAAGAAAATAATTAAATAGTGCTTGATCTCAATTGAAATTTATTTCCAAAATATACAGCTAAATAAAAAACAAATGAAATGGCATTTTTTAATTAATGAACATTAAAAAGGAACGTGGTTAAAAAAACTGTTTGTATATCTGGGCTAAACTCAGAAACGGCTGTGTCGATTTTGATAGAACTTTCACGTGTGTGTAGGATATAGGACTATTATAGCGGGAATAATACAAATCCGATTTCTTTGAACATTGCACTAAGGCCAGCAAACGTGAACGAAGGAAATTGTGGTCTTAATAAAATAATTAAATAGTGCATGACTTCAATTGAGACTTATTGCCAAGTATATAATGCAAATAAATAAAATTGCAGTTTTTTACTTAAGGCAAAGTAAGCGTTTAAAAAAATCTGTTTGTTTTTGTCAGCTAATCTCCGAAATAACTGTGCTGGTTTTGATAGAACTTTTACAAACAGGTAAGATATTGAAACGACAATCGAGTTCTCGAGTATCCAGTAACCAATACAGAGGGAATGAAACAAATCCAATTTCCTTGAGCATTGCACTAAGGCCAGCAACGTGAACGAATAAAAACTGTTATCTTTAGTATATCTGACAATAGGTCAATGAATCCCGGAGAAACGATGCAACTGCCTTGGATCCCGCAACGAAATTAATTAAAAAAGGACAGCGGAGGAGTAAGAAATTGCCTAATAACTTGACGTTCTGACCGTCCATTTGGTAGTTAGTGACGCCGTTCGGTCATTTGGTCGTGGGTTCGATTCCCACACAGGACAAACTTTATGTGATGAGAATGATTGTTTGTTCTGTGTCTGGGTGTAATTTATTTATAATATGTATATGTATTTATAAATTATGAATTTATATCAGTCGTCTGGTTACCATAACACACGCTCTGCTTAGCTTGAGATCAGATGGCCGTGTGTGAATTGTTCTAAGATATTTTTTTTTTACTTAAAGATTTTGTTAAGGTAGGTGTGCCTAAAAAGAGCCAGTTCAAAAAGGTCCATTTTTTAAAACTTGCCGCGTTTTAAACTAAAGCAGATACCGCGCGGGCCCTCCCAAGGAATCAATCAAAAAAGCGCACCACGTTTAAAGCTTTCGCGCCGGCCATTTTTTCAGTGGCTCTGTGTGTAACCTCATGGGCAGTCGAAGTTACTTAATTCATAAAATGTTTTGAATCAGATTTGCATGGTTTTGGTGATAAAACCCGCTCGTAATGTGAGAAAGAGTGTGAAAAAACAATTGAGCAATAGTAAAGAAAAAATACTTTCAGAACTTGGATCGACGGGGTAATTTACTAAAATTATTTCTTTTTTTTCTTGATTTTGTTGGTTCTTCTCAGGATATATCTAAGTGCCTAACATGGTCCACTGTGTTGTCTTCGAATAAGGACCGGTCCAGGTTTTCCAAAAATCCGGCCCTTATAAGAGACACTTACCTTATATGTACTATAAAGTGACTAAAGAGATTAAAGTTTGGGTAACATGCCCGGTATACTTAGTAACAACTTCAGAATCAATAAGTATGTAGCATGAGTCGAAGTTTTAAAAACAACTCGTGTAGTATAAAGATTTTGTAATTAGCTAAATATTATAATTATAATAATATAATATAATATAATACCTTAGGTGCACTTGAGTGGTGCATATAGGGATAATCGCCGGTTGGTGCCTCACTTCATATTATAAAGCTTTATTTAAGGGGCCTCTGCGAGTTGGCTTCGACCCCTCGTACGCCTTTCAAAGGACCGGGACCCCAGGGTCCCGAGAAACTTAAAGTTTATAGTAAAATAATAATAATAATAATTTATTTATTCATAGAGATTGGGTTCTAAAACAATTTTGAAGCCTTAAATGTAAATTTGATTCTAAAATTAACGTGCCTGAACTAGGTAATCCTGTGTTTCAGGCGATAAGATCTAAAATAATCTAAAAATAATTAATAAACAATCCATCAAAAACTATGTAAAGTAGTCTTATTATATAAATGTGTAAAGAAAAAATGGAGAAAGTAGACTGTGGAATTAAACAGTAGCTTAGTCACTAAAATTAACAAAGTAGGTACTTAAAGTAATACAATAATATTATAAATAATATGTTATTTTATTACAGTTAATAAATTCTCTGTATCTTCGTAGGACATATTTTGAAGAGCATCCTTAACAATTCTCTTGCAGTTAGCGTGATTTAAGGAATAGATGTTTGCTTTCGCGTTTAGTCTATTATAGAGGAGAGGACCGAGGAACAGGAAAAATTTTGAAGCAAAAGCATGTTTGGTTTGTTTTTGAGGACAGATCAAATCTTTACGCCTTTTGTGATTAAAATCAGTGCTGTATAGTAAATCTGCGTGTTGTCTTAATACAACGCTCAATATAAATAGCTGGCGAACTGTTAAAACTTCACAATGCTTGTATAGGAGGTTAGTGGGGAAAAGGAATGGGCGGAAAGTAGACACTTTAAGAACAGCTCTCTGAGCTCTCTCAACAGTTAGCAACAATGTTTTACTCGCTCCACCCCATGCGGTGATACAGTAAGTTAGTACCGATTGACAAAGAGCAAAATATACTTGTCTAACTATTTTCGAATCTGCAATATAGCGTAATTTTTTAAAAACGAATATCAACTTACGAATTCTATTATTTAAAGCTACTATGTGTTGTTTAAACGAAAGTGTCTCATCTATTATAACACCAAGATACTTAACTGCATTAGACATTTTGATGATGGGACAAACACATTGGTTATCTGTAAATAATGTGCAGTGATGGGCAAATAATGTTGAGGTAGGGCTAGTTGATGATTGCCTGCGCATCGAGAACTTTATGTAATTTGTCTTGTCGGCATTTAAGGTTAGTGAGTTATATTGAAGCCATTTATTAACAATATTGAAGCCATGTTGCGCAAGCCTGTAGACACGTTCTTCTGAGTCAGCCGAAAACAAAAGAGCAGTATCGTCAGCGTAACAAACAATTTGGCCATTATCTAAATTTAGATTACAAAGATCGTTTATGTAAACTAAAAAAAGTGTAGGGGCTAAAATACTTCCTTGAGGAACTCCGAAAATAGTGCTTTTTTTGTCATCGCTGACAACATTATCAATTTTTACACATTGTGTACGGTTTTCTAAATAGCTCTGAAATAGTTTCAGCTGTGTACCTCGTATACCTGTGGCTTCAAGCTTGTGCAACAAGATAGGGATGGAAATCGTGTCAAAAGCTTTTGCGAGGTCCAGAAAGATTCCTACTGTGTGGTTACCTTTGTCAAGTTCTTGCGCCACGTAATCAGTCAGATGGTGTACGGCATCATCTGTTTATTGTACAGATGCTGGCATATTAGGCTATTACACACTGTGGAATATATTTAATAAATTTTCGACTTTATTGCTAATGCTTTAGGCTCAAAGTTGATTGGGAAAAGTGAACAAAATATTTCATTCTTCTTATTTCTCTGGTTATTTTGAAATATAATTTGCACTACTTAGTAAGAGAACTGAAAAAAATAATTTCATGATAGTGTACTATTTTTAGTACTTCGGATTAATACGATAAAGATAAAAAGAATTTTAATAAATAAACGAAATAATATCGTTATTATTGTTATAGGACGGCTATTAAAGAAAACAAGTCATAGATATACATAAATAATTTATTCATAATAATTACGTTTGATTGATGTTCTCATTGTTTTTTTTTTTTTGTTAATAGCTGTGTTGTACCTTTCGTTGTTATTCATTGGTACACCCTTTAACATTAAGTTTAATGCAACGAGTAAAATTCACATGATTTAAAGCACGTAATTAAAATTCTTTGGAATTTTGTATTGTATGAAAATGTTTATGATTGTTTTTGTCTATTGTTAGACTTGTGTTTTCATACGTGAATTGTATATTATGTCAATTAAAACAAATATAAACAAATAAATCGAATTGAATTGTTTGTCGGCCATGCTCGAAATAATTAACATTATTATTACAATTTTTTTACAATAGTATAAAACAGCATAAGTATGCCTATTGCCAAGGCATTAATTCCGTCTCCTGAATTAAATATGTTGGGTATACAGTGGTTCAACCGTGAGAACACAATAACTTCTGCACTAATATAATATTAGTGTGTCCTTAGAAAATTACAAAGCTGTTAGCATAAGTCCGTCCTATAAAGACTATAAATAGCCTTACCCGCTGACGTAACTAATCAACAGTCAACTTCTAAACCAATTAAAGTTCCCAAGCAATTAGCAGTACTGGACAAGCAAGTAACATAAGGCTCTATTCACAGCGAGGAGCATTTTCAGAGTCATATTTTCGACTTTATCAGCATTATTATTAAGCACAATATCGCTTGAGAAACTTACAAAGTTCGCGCGGCTGCACGCGTCACCGCGGGCACTCTGACGACTACCGGCGCAACACTTTCTCAAGCGATACTATGCAATTATTATCACCATCATCATCAGCCCCAAGGGATCCACTGCTGGACATAGGCCTCACCTAACTTTTTCCACAGCATACATTTCTGTGCCACCTGTAACCAACAGTTCCCTGCGCCCTACACAAGGTCATTGGTCCATCTAACTGCGCTTGCCAATAATAAACTGCCATGTGAGGACCTTTTTCGTCGGTCATCGGTTCTTCGAGCTATGTGCCACTTTAAATTTGCGCCTTGGTGAGCTATGTCGGTGACTTTGGTTCTCCTACGGATCTCCACGTTTCTAGTTCGAACACGTAGGAAAACTCCAAAATCCGAACTCTATCCATCCCGCATGGAGCTTTTCTATGAGGCTCATAGTTGGCGGCCACGTCTTAGTTGCGTATGTCATCACTATCATCACACACTTGTTGAAGACTCCTTCAAGCGATACTATGAATTAAATGAATGAAGATAAAGTTTAAAATGATGTAACACAAAATTCACAGCCGTTCACTGCCATTTCGGTATGAATGAAGCCTTAGTACAAAGTTCTGACGTCACTTCATATAAGACTGACATCGTGCTACAAGTTAAATTATGTTGACGGGGCTAGACTCAATTAGATTATGATCAGAACTTTAATTGCCTTTCATCTTGACGTTTCGTTAAACATAGAGCTGGTGCACTTTAGATTGGGCCGATAGTTTTATTAGACCGACAAACGTGTTGGATATTGGTATCTTATAGCGCAGCTCACATAAAATGACCCGAAAACTATCGGAGACGACACTTTTACCAGACGTTCAGCTACGATTTTTGTTGGATCAGACATAATATTAGCGTACTAGCAAGACAGTCGGAACGGCCACAAGATTATGTGGGTACACCCGGCAGACGGTGAATGATAAAACTATCGGTCCTACCTTATGTGAACCAGCTCTTAGTTGGCATAGTTGCTTGGTAGAAAATGTCAGAGTGAAGATAAGTAAGTCAGCGTTGCTCGGGTGCGTTCCAAGAACTGTCACTGTCGCGCAACTGCTAAATTGGGATGAAAAGATTAAGACAGAGAATGGCTAAGTCATTGTAGGTGGATTTTGTCAAGTGGACAACAATCGTCATACAATATTGTATGGACTTTAAAAGAGACTTTGACCTCTGAGTTTGTTTCGGATATTTCTTCTCAGAGTAGTCCAGCTAGGAAATACCGGCCCCATCGTTCGAGTAAAAAAAAAAAGAAAAAAAAAATGACGTGTAAAAGTGTAATTTATTACCTATTTACAAAAATAAATCATTTATTCATTTATTTATTTATTCATTTATCGACTTGAATACAATAGCGTAGCACTTATAATAATAAAGTGTCAGCTGACTCGGCCACGCGTTGCTGTGGTTGTTATCGAAAAAATATGACCTATCTTTTAACCTTTCGACGACCAAGCGACAGCCGCCTGTCGCGCTGCGAATTGCGTCTTTCGATTGTGTCTCAAATCAAGTGTGTTCGAAGAATTAAGTTGGATCAAACTGCACACGGAGTGCTTTGATAAAAATTGGTTAAGTAGTTTAGGAGTTCATTGCGGGAAAACAACGTGAACAATTTCTCAAAAAGATCTGAGGAGCCTGAGAGATCAGCATGAAAGAAACTTTTATTTACACATACAACAGGCAGTTTTGGTTTTATTTAATAAAAATGTGAGGTTACTATTGTAAAGTATAAAACTTTTTAAAAAACATATACTATAGTTCATATATAAGAATAGTGTAGTTCGTATATAGGAAAAGCTTGTATAAATACGACAGATGATCAAGTACTCTAAATACTAATTTGGTTTAAATTACTTGGATGAGAAACAAGGCAAAAGTCAAAGACAAATTGCTTATTTCCATTAGAACATTAAATAAACTTCCAAGAAACAGAAATTAATCTAGTTCCCCATTCCGCAATGTAGTTTCGAATCGAGAATTACAGGCATGAAACTCCTTTACTAACAGTTTCAACAGTAATATTTGTCAATATTCCATGTACCTTCATTGAATCACATGTACCTAGTACTAATAATATTTGTTTTTTTTTTCAAGGTTACCTGGAGCTATTTAGTAGCAGTTCCGCTTAGAACTTTATAATTATAATTATAAAAAAAATATATATATAAAGTCCTAGTATTGTTCCACTGTAGGGCAAATACCTCTTCTCATACAGAGAAGGCACGAACATGGGTTGCGAAATAGTTCTAATAGTTAACGCGGTCCCGAAACATAAAGGGCAACCGAAGGAACAAGGGTGGGTTTCAGTCAGTAAAATTCTGACACTCCCTTCGGGAAGTCTTTTGATGATTTCCCATCCATAACAATGGCACGAGCAATGACACCACGCTTGCTCAAGGTGGATTGGCGATTTCGGACTTATGTTCACTACACGTCTTGGTTTCCGCCTTACGATGTTATATTTCCCCGAAATCTGTGATATATGAAAATGTATGTTTGTTTGGAAATTTAATCCTTACAAATGACCCTATCGATTTTCGTTATAAAAATACAGACAGAATGTTCTTTATTCCATTTTAAGCCAGTCCACACCCTGGAATCGGGGTGTGACATATTTTCGAAAATCTATGAATGCAGTTTTATTTCTTTGAAACAATAAAGGAATGTTTCCTTTTGGCAAAACAATCTATCTTAACGATTTAAAGTAGTTTTCATCCAGGGCCCATTAAAGCTTTTCACCCTATATAAAAACGATAACATACAAGTGGAAACACACATTAGCACCAGTATTGCACCAGTATTCCTCACAAACAAGCCAAACTCAAATCGCCCTAGCAAAATCCTAAACATTTTGATTTTCAAACAAGACCGAATAATTTCAAATCCCATTCTGAATGAGGCCCGCCATGATTGGTGTCCCTCACACGCGAACAGTTACCAAAACACTGTGATTGCAATGCTCTGATTTGTACGTTGTAACCAAGATTAGCCGGAACTGCATCCTTTGTTGACACTGCCCGGCTGAATTTGGGATAGGCCAGCCAGTGATTTTAGGCGTTTGTTTTAAAGCAGTGTAGTGTGAATTTTGGGCGAGATATTTGAGACTGTAGTTTGAAATGTAGCACGCTGTAGACTATTATCATAAGCACCTGGATTTTTTCAACGTTTTCTAAAAATTAAACCTGGCTAAAACCCTTTTATTTTGAACAAACCGATCGGCTTACTTAATTTCTTGAGATTCGTTAAAGCCGTTTCTCACAATAAGATTATAAAATATATTACAAATAATAGGCTGCGACAGCCTATTATTAACCCATTGTCTACGTCAATGAAAACAAAAAAAAACTATGTGTTTTTTCAGCAGACTTTGGCAGACTTTTATTAGTAACTAGCTGTCCCCCGCGGTTTCACCCGCAGTATATCAGATTTTTGGTTACTAAAATAAAAATAAAAAGTAATCTATGTTCGTCCCCTGGTCCGACTTTCACACACGACTTTCTTTTATATAAATAGATTATTATTGCAATTTACGCCCTGATTGATTAGTTTTTCATGTTTACTGTTACTGAAATGATATTGCAAAAAAGAATTGATTGTTTTTAATTAGTTAAATTGGTCTTCATGACATTGAAACTTTAACAGTTATAAACTCAATTATCGGCCAAAGTTCCTTCATTTGCTCTTTGAGATCTGGGGCCACGGTAACTACCTACTACGCCTAGTAGCTAATCTGGTTCCTGTAACAATTGACGGTCTAGTTGTCAGTGACCCTGACTGCTAAGCCGGATGTCTTTGTGTGATGAGCATGATAGTTTGTGTTGTGTCTGGGTGTTATTTTTTTATTATGTATGTAATTATAATTTATTTTAGTACGTATATCAGGTGCCTGGTTTTTATAGTACAACCTCTGCTTAGTTTGGGACCAGACAGCCGTGTGTAAATTGTCCCAAGATATTTCTTTAAGTTTTTATTAGGGACCTATCTTTTGGGTGTACAAATTACTGATTTCCTAACACATTCGAGATCGTTCTATTTGCCAGCTCGGTGCAAATGAACCGTGAAGTTGTGCGATGTGCGAACACGATCTGCGCTGCCCTATATTTACTTTCTTTCGCGCATCGTCACACACCATCGGCAAAAGCTGTTAATCGAATGGGACGTGAAGAAACGATTACATCTAACCGTTTTACACTCTATTCGTATGTTAGTTAATACTTTTTTGTATGTTTGTATATGTGGTTACAATGGTTACTTAAGTATAACAATCCATACTATTAATAACTATTATAATGGGAAAGTATACTCGTATATGTGCCTGTCTGTTTGTCCGTCTTTTACGGCAAAACTACTGGCAAGATTTAAATGAAATTTGGTACCCGTAACCCATCTGTGTGGTTACTATGTACTACGTTTCTATGTCCTGGTATGGACACAGATAGTTTGTATGTTTTTAGTATCTATGTCCTTTCATAAACTATGGCTTATGTTAAGAAGTTTTTATCCCAAAAATTCTACGGGTACGAGACGCGGGTAAAACCGCTGGTGACAGCTAGTACATTATAAAAATATATAATATGCACGAAAGTACCTACTGAAAGAGTCAACTAGTTATTTTTATTACTGACATGATACCGAAACATGGTATTTCAAGCGCTCATGGTGTAGCCTATGGATGCTTAGGGCCCTCGCCCACGGGCGACTTTTTGTAGCGATGCAGTGGCGATGCTCTCGCGCGTAGCATCGATACAGACGCGAAGCAGTCGCTAGCTGTGTGCCCGCGCCCACGGGACCAGATTCAGTCGCGATGCAAACGCGATTCGGTCGCGATGCAAACGCGATTCGGTCGCGATGCAAACGCGATTCGGTCGCGATGCAGTTACGATACAAAAATACCTTGGATCAGTACAGTTGCAAGATGGACTCCGTTGAGGCAACATTAGTCACGTTGTCTTTGGTGCTGCTTTTACGTAAGCAGCCGAAGCGTAGGCAACGGAAGCAGCTTCAATATTGGATGCATCCATTTAATACCCAGAGATTACTTTGTGGACATCATGTAACAACATTCAAACAACTCAAAAATTATGATCTTAAATTTAAAAGTTGTTATAGTATGTCATATTCGACGTTTTGTGAATTGCTTTCCATTGTAAAACCAGAGTTGACACGCAGAAATACAATAGTAGCGCGTTAGTAGCGCGACGCGATCGCGCGTTTGTATCGATACAATCGCGATGCAGTAGCGCGTTGCAAATGCGACTAACACGCGTTAGAAGTGATGCAGTCGCGCGTTTGCTAAACGCGCGACTGCATCGCTACAAAAAGTCGCCGTGGGCGAGGGCCCTTAGAACACTAGGTCTCACCATTGCATCTACCACATACCACCATTGTTTCAATACAAAGGAAGTATAGGTCAGAAAAACTTCGTCGGTATCACAACTGCCTTGCTGACCCTTGCTGGCTTACGAGGAACAGTAAAATTTAAGTTAAATACTAAGAAACTAGAAAGGATTTATCGACATGTACTCGTACTGATCCACCCTATTGAGGCTGAATAAGGACTAAATCAGACGGTGGATAGATCTAGACATCTGCTTATTATGCGTGCCGTGTTCAAGACGACTGACCTTACACATCAGTCTCCCGACCTAGCTGTTAAGCGTGAGTCTTTAACATTTGTATTATGCCATCGAAGTATATTTAAAGTGTACTTTTGTGGAAGAGACCAAGATATGGTGTATTTCTGGTGTCCCCGTTGACTCTACCCCATTATGGAGATAACTGGAATTATATTATTATAAAATTTCTCTCCTGCTATTCTGCTCTGCTGACAACAATAGATCTTATCTTATCAACTTTTTTTTTGGAAATCGCGTCCTTTCTTATCGGTAAATACGTTAAATTAAATAATAAAAAAAAAGGATTTACGACCGATCGATCTTTATTAGCAACTTTCCTTAGTTAGTAATTAAGAGTAGAAACGTTTAAATATATAGGTCTCTAACTATTTAGGCAAGCAAATTATTTATTTGATATTTTAACCTATCAACGACCAAGTGAGAGCCGGCTGTCGGGCTGCTTTTGTCTTTCTATTGTGGCTCAAATTACGTGTGTACGAAGGTTTAATAGTTATTTTACTATTCGTGAGAACAGAATTCCAATAAATCAAAGATCATAGAACTCGGTTCATCTGTTCTCTATTTATACAAAATAGACTGTAACTAACCTGACAAGCTTTAATATTTAAATAAAATCAATGTTTCATGTATTCTAGACTCAAACTTCACAAAATCAAGTCATCTGTAACAGACTCCATATTACATTATCAGAACCTTTATCTATCAAAATTAGGTCGAACCCTATTTATTTTAGTCTAGTCTCATACTTGACATTCAGACGTCTTTTTATGAAATTCATTTTTTCTAAGAAACTTTTTGGCACGCCGTTGACGTTGATCCCAGGGCTCTTTGGAATACATAGCACCTATTTTTATGTTGGTTTTATTCCCGCTGTTAAAGAAAAAGACATCTTAGGAAATTTTATAGCCTTCTTTCTAAGGCACTGTAAGGAATACTAATTCTAGTTTAGGTATCGACTTATTTCGGCGGAGCTACAAACTTTTATAGTATACAAGAAACAGAATTGCTAGAAGAAAGAAAATAAGTTCTAATGACTAGGTATTTTCTTTTATAGGCATTGCACAATAGTCGGTAGGTTTTGTAAAGCTACCATTTATTAGGTATGTCTTTATTTAACATTGACTGGAATATTCCCGGTTTAAGAGTAAGCCATGCTCACTTAAATATCTCGCTAACGGTGTCACTTGTTTAGAATCGTTTCCTTCAAAATAAAATAATTCTACTAATATTATAAATGTGATTTGTTACCCTTTTACGCAAAAACCACTGAACGTATTGGAATTATACAGTAATATAGTTTAAACGCCTAAACGGCGTCAATAGGCGAGACGACGAAAAAAAAGTAATTAGTCCGTCATTGAGATTATTAAAAAACTTTGGACACGTATTTTTTCTTTTTTCTCGTAAACGAAAAATGACGACGTGTATCGTCGCCATTTTTCGTTCGTGCGTTGAGGTTGTGCGTGACGTCACGATCAGATACAATTTTTGCATTACGGTGGCGTCAAAAGCCCCCACTATGCCCCCACTCCAGAACTTTGTTGCTCTTTATCTTTGTATTTTTTTATTATTTTGATGAAGCAAAAAATACGTGTCTTGGTTTTATTTTGTAATGGAGACTTGTCCGCGGTACTGGATGTGATAACATCAAAATAACATAAGCTACATTACATCATACTTTGATCTACGGGAGCAGAGCCACTCCCGATAATTATTACACCAGCTTGTTACTATCACACTGCAGGGCCAACGCCTCCCCATATAGAGGAGGCACAAGCATCAATCACCATTGCTCAAGGGGTATTAGCCAATTACGACTAATATTAATTGTAACACTAGCTTTTTCACAATGTTTCCCTTCACTTTCACAATTATGGAGCTAAGTGACGTTAATCAGTGAGCCATTGGTTGGATCAAACAACGACTGGATAAGTTCAAATTACAATCTCCAACTCCTATTACCAACCATCCCAAAATAAACCAGAATTAACTCAGGCTAACCCATTTATACAATTGCTAAACATCACGGAAGGCCTCGCTGGAACAAGTTGGAGTACCAAAGAAGCCCCGAGGGAACTTGTAACTAAATTTATACAGACAGTGAAGGATTAGTGCCTTAGTTGGGGTGAGAGGGGGGAGGCTAGTTGTGCTTGTATGAGGCAGTTGAATGATACCCTTTTTGTTTTTATGACGTCAGTGGGGTTGACGGCGGTGCAAAAGTTAGAATAAAGTTCTCTGGCATGTTATTTCGCGTTGTTTGGCAAAAACACTCGTAATTTATATCGCCATATTTTTTTTTTAGGTTTGTGTGGTTTGGTTAGTGGTTCTTTGATTAGATCATTAAGTTTTAATTTTTTTGGCTTTTTGCTAATAGCAGTCGCAATATTCTTGAAATGGGGTCCAAAGGTTTTCTCTTACATTTTATTATTGTATGTATACAGAATGTAACCCTACATGACTACTGTTGTCAATTAAGTTCTTTTCCAATAAAATTATCATCAGATTTACAACTTTAACTGAAAAGGACAATGCGAAAGTGCAAGAAATTAAGATATTTCATTCATCATCTCCCTAGCCTTTTCCCAATCGTGTTGGGGTCGGCTGCCAGGCTAACCGGATTCAGCTAGATACCGGTGTTTTACGTGGAGCGACTGCCTACCTGACCTCCACAACCCAGTAACTGGGCGACACAATACCTCTTGGTTAGACTGGTCATAGTTTCTGGCTAACCAGTAACGACTGTCAAAGATCTACGAATGACAACCGGGACCAACGGCTTTACGTGCTTTCCGAGGCACGGGATGTCAGTGATGTCTAAGATAAACTTTAGAAAGTACATATGAATTGAAAAAGTCACATTGGTACTTGCCCGGATTCGAACCCACAACCTCTTACACGAGAGGCGGGCGCCTTATCCACTGGGCTATCACGACACATTAAGATATTAAGATCATCATCATCATCACACAAATTAAGATATTTCATTATGCCTTCCAAAATGTAAATACTCGACTGATTTATTTATTTATTTATAGTTAATTAAAGCGGTTATACACCAATTACAATGATTAACCTGATATAGGCGCTTATAAAGAATGATCGGTATAAAGGCACATAGAACATTTCAAGTTTATTAATTTAAATTGTTTGAATAGTTTACTAGTTACGAGTTGACATTATGTTTCGTGACTTGGACTAAAAATTCTGATTTGACTTTTCAACGACCAAGCGACAGCCGGCTGTCGCACTGTTATTGTCATTTAATTGTGTCTAGAATCACGTGTGTTTGAAGGTTTCAATCAGAAGTTGGGTACTCCTACTTAACTTAAACTACTGAGTATTTAGTGATGTTAACATGTTAGTAATTAAACAATATCAAAATATTGATTTTCTATTAACCCATTTAATAACTACGTGTTGGAACGTGTTCAAAATTTGCGTTCGAAGTTCGCGTCTATAAAATTTTACGGCTTTTCGATTGCCAGGAAATATCAATAATTTGCTGTAGCTAATAAAATCTTGTAGCATGCCAACAGAAGTCGTTGCCCTTTCTAATTCCTCAACTAGAAACTATGTAAGTATATAAAATAATGTGAAACAGCTACTAATCGTAATTGAGTACATAGAAGATATAGATATACTGATAGTGTTAGGAATAGTGGGTCGTATAAGGCCCAGCGCACACCGCTGGAGGCGCAGCGGAGCGCATTTGAAGACAACATTTTGACATGACAAAAAATTTAATATATGTATTACTTACTTACTGTATTACTGTTAGGGCCGAGTCACACCGAAATGGCAGCGGCCACCAGCGTCGGAAGAAGCGCGAGGCGCGCGGCTGGCGGCCTCGCGACGTTTTTACGCTTTTCAGCGATACTGGTCTTTTAAGTATGTAGTTAAAGTTTAAAATTATTATTTTATAATTCGCCGCGCCGCTGCCGGCCGCTGCCATTCCGGTGTGACTCGGGCCATAAGTTTCATCAAAATGCCTTCAGTAGTTTCTGCGTGAAAAAGTAACAGACATCCACACACACACAAACTTTCACATTTATAATATTAGTAGAATTTCACAATGTAAAGTATTTCCAAATATATTAAAATTTCCTTTTAACTTTCCTGTTCAATGGAGACTAGCCAAGTATTATAGTGGAGGTATTATAGTGCTTATGTGTGTGTGTGTGTGCAAACACTGCACCTATGTTTGCACATACTTACACAGACAAATAGGACAGTATCAACATGAACAAACAAATGAAGATTGTACACAACACTACAACGAAATAGACATTCTTGGCAGAATCACAAAGTAAGTAGGTATATTCTGTTTTGCGCGTTGTGTTCCATGCGCGCCTCAAGAAGCAGTCAGCGCGTGAAGGGGCCCAATAGGGCCAATGCCTGCCGGGGTTGAGGAATAGTTATAGTAGTTACCCTGACCCCGGAACATAAAGTGCAACCGAAGGACCATGAGTGGGTTCCAGTCAGTAAAAGCCTGACACGCCTTCCCGCCCTGCCCTGGACGGGTGAATTTGATGATTTCCCAAAGAAAAAGTATACTCTGTGGCAGAATGTCAAGGCTTGGTTCAAAATACCTAACCCTTACTTTAACGGTAATCCCAATCGATTTTATTTGTCATTCGAGATGTCAAGTCATACCGATTAAACTCTGAAGTTTCTCAATTGGATTTGTTATTCGTCGTAAATTTTCTTTGAGATTATCTTAAGGTATTGATTTTAAGTTAGATTTGAGGGTAATATTCCTAATTGTGGGTCTTTTGAGAGGGCTTAGAATTTGAATAAGCGTGAAGTTTTATATCAGGTTACGTAGTCGAAAAAACTTGTGTCTTTAAACGTATTACTGGCAAAATGTCTTTAAAAGTCCTTGATTCTTAAATTTGCATTTAGTTGAGTAATTAAGAAACCAAATTTTTTTTTACAATTTTGTGCTTCAACAGCCTATATCTTTAACTGTGTTTAACCCTTAGACTGCCGGAGGCGCAGATCTACGCGAGACACAATGCTTTTTAATTGTTCTTTTAATACCGGCAGACACCCGGTTAATTATCGGTTGTTTGATAGTCATTAAACAGAATATGTGTAAAAATTTAATAAATAAACATTATTAGAACTCTAAAAATACCTACCTCGAAAAGTCAAAAATTACAGACGTAAAATCTTTCAAAGCAAAAAAATAGTAATATCAGAAACTTAAACGAATCGAAAACAAAATATCCATTTCAAATCGAAGATAAAACTTGGTCCTACACCGTCCAACATCACGATCAGGACTCTTAAAGTTTATGCACCTTGTTAGTACTCTTTTCTACAAAATTGCTGAACTGAAATTCATTAGAGCTTTCGCTTGGCGCAGTAGTTGTTATTTCAAGTCTTTAGCTTTTCGTTTTGTGCACGTTCACTTGATTGTCTTAGCTTAAACTGAATTAAATATCTTATGTGCACTGTACTTTTCTGAAACTTAGAAATTAACACTTTTTTTTCTATGATTTGTCTCTGACTTTTACTGTTTTTTTTTATTTAATCTTTAAGTAATAATCAAACTTAACTTTGAAGAAAACCCAATGATGATTTGACGGGCCTGTTGGTCTAGTGGTTAGTGACTCTGACTGCTAAGCTAAAGGATTGTCCTGAGTTCGATTCCGACTCAGTACCAACTTGTGTGATGAGCACGGTTGTTTGTTCTGTGTCTTTGTGTAATTTATCTAAAACATTTATGTATTTACAAAATATATCAGTTGCCCGCAAGCTGTGCTTAGTTTGGGATCAGATTTCCGTGTGTGAGTTATCCCAAGGTATTTATTTATTTTATGATTATCATTACTTATGTATATTAAAATTAATACCTACAGTCCTTAAGACGTACCTGCCAAACTTAAATGTTAGCCCAAGCATGGAATTGCAGATTCGATACCAATGTGGCTTTTTTAATCCATAAACACAAATACATTATAACCACACAAATACTAAAGTTGGTTTTTTTACCACAATATGTAGTTACCAAAATAGACAAATCGCGCCGCCCTTTTAGAGTCACGAAGAGTTTAATTTATTCAATAATAAAAATATTTAAGAAGAAGAATGAACGTAGAAATTTATTTACTAAACATACTTACTTAATTAAATATATAATATGTAAATATATAATGTGTATGTAAGGAATAAAATTAAACCCTCGAAGAACATCGAGAACCTCCAAAATGACTAAATATGCAATAATTGTACGTCCCCATGAGCACATTTACCCATATTGAATTTACATTTTCATTAAAGTGAGTTAACCGAATATGTCGCGTCGTGTGTGAGCCCGGACCCCGACAAATTACTTTAAGTCCGGTCGGAAATTGCGCCGCTGATAACCTTCAGTAGTACCATAAAATGTAACAAAATAAAAAGGCACTAATTGAAGCTGAGAGAAGGAAAAAATATCTATGTCATCTAGGTATCTCCTTCTATACTACAAACGCAGAAAAGTTTGTTTGTTGAAAACTGTTAAATAGGATAGAAGACCTTGGTAGAGTTATAAAAAGTTTTTGTTTTGCAAAACTGTAATTAAAAGTTAGTGGAACAAACTGCCTACAGTTACATTTAACCGTTCAACGACCAAGCGACAGCCGGCTGTCGGGCTGCTATGGTCTTTCTATTGCGTCTCACGTGCGTTCGTCTCAAATCACGTGCGTTCGATGGATTAAAGGTCATAGCTCATTACAGCCACCCGGCAGCCACTCCGCACCGACTCGCCTCCTGCGGCTAGTATTCTTTATATGGATTTGTATGGGCATGCGCTCACTATATCAACTCCGTAGCGTCACCGGATCGCCTCGGTTATAAGGCGAGACGGTGCGGAGTGGCTGCCGGGTGGCTGTAATGAGCTATGACCTTAAAACATAGTTATTTGGTAGCTTAGATCCAGACGTTACGGGTAGTCAGAAGCCAGAAAGTTTGACCAGTCTAACCAAAGGGACGTGCCGCCCAGTTACTGAATTGCGGTGGCCTGACAGTCCGTCTGTTTACCATATTATATACCAATATAGAAATCTTGTAACGAAAATATGTTTTAAATGTTATACAAACAACGGTTTTCGTGTCTATAACCAACCTACGAAAATGGAGGATTAACCAAAGACCTAAATAATGTGGGCAAACCGCGGGGAAGAGCTAGTCTAGTGTATTTGTGGGCCTATTTTATCATTACACCTTTCTTCTGTACTTCTGTATTTTTTGCTTTATATCAAGTCCATGTTGCTCAAAAGAAAATAAATTTACTTTGAATATTACCTTAAAAAGGGATTAAAATACGGTTTCCTTATTACATTTCCGTAGCAGAATCCCTTTGACGTAACTACATTACGAATAATTACGTGTATAACAGTGTCTATTTAATAACTTCCGAATGTTCTTTTGAAGATTTTCTTTGATTGATGGTAAAATATTTCACTGATACCTATCTTATAAGTAATAAAGCGGAATTTTATTATTGTTATTTATAAGAAGAAATAAGGTTAGCTATTATTAAAATATCCCATTCCAATCAAAAACAAACCTAACCTCGCTAGTCCCGGTGTTTTTTTTTTGGATAAAAACTATTATGTGTCATTTCTCAGGCTCTGGGCAATCTCTGTACAAAATTTCATTTAAATCGGTTTTGTAGTTTTGGCATGAAAGCGAGACAGACAAACAGACATGCAGAGTTATTTTTGCATTTAAAATATTAGTATTGACAACAGCATCTTTTACCCGCATCTTCGCTCGCGAGTAATTTTATAGCCATTCAGAAATAAAATAGCTATCAGTGAAAAAACTTTTGCAATAGAATCAGAACTTCTAGAGATTACCTACAAACAAAATAACAAACTTTACCTCGTTATTATATTAGTTTCGATTGCAAAATGTTCTTTCGTGAAGCTCGACAAGTATTATATCGTAATGACTAGCTGTCCCCTGCGGTTTCACCTGCATTTTTCGTTACTGCTCCGCTCCCGTGGGTCGTAGCGTGATGGTATATAGCCTATAGCATTCCTCGATAAATGGGCTATCTAACACTGAAAGAATTTTTCAAATCGGACCAGTAGTTCCAGAGATTACCCCCTACATACAAACTTACAAACCTACAAACTTACAAATTTTACCTCTTTATAATATTAGTGTAGATATAGAGGTTAAAGCGTCCATCTTCTAAGAACGAGGTTGTTGATTCGTTTATTTATACTCAGTGCCCCTTTTATATTTGAATATTTCACTAGGGATGAGTACAAAAACACAAAAATAGACCTTCACGTTTTAGAAAGGGAACAAATTAAACGCTCACCAAAATAATGTTCTTGCGTACCAAAAATAGTAAATGATCACCAAAAAATAGTAAGTAAATGATCACCAAATTGTGTTAGGTTTGGTTAGGTTAGAACTGTGACCACGGAGCGCCAGATCTACTAGTGATTCATTTTATTTACCTTAGTCAAAAAGGAAAATAGGTTATTTCTAGAATCCATACTAATATAATAAATGGGAAAGTGTGTCTGTCTGTCTGTCTGTCTGTATGTTTGTCTTTCTTTCACGGCAAAACGGAACGACGAATTAACGTGATTTTTTTAGTGGAGATAGTTGAAGGGATGGAGTGTAACATAGGCTACGTTTTGTCTCTTTTTAACGCGAGCGAAGTCGCGGGCAAAAGCTAGTACTTTATGAAACATAATTTGGTGGCCATTTACTATTTTTTGGTGATCGTTTACTATTTTTGTGTGTCAGTGTCATGTCATTTTGTTACTATATTTGGTGGTAAGTTAAACATAAGCCTTTTGGAAATGCCTTTTTCTTTGTGAATGGAAAGTCATAAAATGACTTCTCCCACACTGGGCGGAGCGGGAGGAAGTGTCAGATTCTTACTGACTAAATCGCCCCATGCTCCTGCGGTTGCCCTTTATGTGCCGTTGCCACGGTAACTAATTCGAACAATTCCGCAACCCCACCAGGCATTGGCAAGGACATCTAATAACTTCTGCAGTGGTTTATTCTCATAAAACAAATGTCCTGTTTTATCCGGAAATTAAGGAATCAGTTGACGTTCATTTATAAAATGTGTTCAGTAGTAGTTTCAGTAGTTTGTAGCGATTCTAAGAAACATACATACTTAAACCTAAAATAATAAACTTTGAATTAATCGGATTAACAAAGTCCTAACATCCTCTTAACCTTTTTATTCTAAATCTGCTTTCTAGAAATGAGATTCAAATAAATACGGTTTAAAACAAATTTTAATTAGCTCAGGTACTCGCGGTAACCAGAAATGTGGTTAATACGTAATTAGGGCTCAAAACAGACGAAATTAGTAACCGTATGGGTTTAATTTATTATTATATACCATCATCGTCCGTTTTGATTAATGGAGCTTTTCATGTCTGCCGGGGTTGCGAAATAGATCTTATAGTTACCGCGGCCCCGGAACATAAAGGACAACCGAAGGAACAAGGGTGGGTTTTAGTCGTAAAAGACTAAGGGACGAAAGAAGACATTTGATGATATACAATCCTCAAAAAAAAATAGTTGATATTACGAAGTGGGTTGAATAGTTCTGGCTGAAATGAAACTGAAAATAATGTCTCAAAAAATGTCACTGAAATAAAGAGAGCTAAACATTTACGAGAACTCTTTCACTTTAAACTGAATAAAAGGTGAAAAATTCTATTCGTTTGCTTCAAGTCTCGAAGCACCGATGCCATATGAAAGCGAAAGAGCTGCACTTAAATTGATTTAGCAGTTCCGGAGAATAATGGCTACAATTTAAGGCTAGCTGGCACGGTTTGGTTCGTTTGTAAAAGACTACCGTTTGACCTGTTACTTAATCTATCGGAATGAGCACTTGTGACCCATTACTTACATGTAGTTGGGATTTGTCAAAATAACTAGCTTTTCGCCACGGTTTCACCTGATTTAATGTGTCTTTGAATACTATTTCACACTATTGTATAGCAAAACGTGTGATGTTATATTGCCTATTATCATCCTCGATAAAGCGACTATATTTTGTATTATTAAAAAAAAATGTTGGCACTAATATCTCATCTGTTTAATTAATTCGATACTGTTAAGGACTCATAATAGAAACAAGTTTAAACCAAAGTGATTTTTGGTTGCTAGTTAAACCTTCAGGCTGAGGCTACAGTAGGCAACGATTTGCGATGCGACTGGAAGAGCGAGAAACGAGATAAACGTGGAATGGCTACATTATAAGCGAAAATCTGGCGTATATTCGATTCAATTTCGCTGATCGCTGATACGTCGATGTAGCCGATGCCGTGATTACAGTATTGTAGTTCCTGTCGCATAAAGAAATCAAAGATCGCGAGTAATATTCGATGAACGGTGTAGCCATACACGGTGCATATCCATGTATTTGTTTCAATCGCTCATGTGTCGCAGCTCGCGTCGCAGGCTAGTGTAGCCTCAGCCTAAAACACACGTGATTTGAGACACAATAGAAAGACAATAGCAACCCGACAGCCGGCTGTCGCTTGGTCGTTGAAAGGTTTAATAAATCCCTATATTTATTTGTAAAAGATGAATAAAAACAATAAGTGAAGATGTTATTATTGATTTAAGAAAAAATATATTTACTGAATTACTGTACAACTTGAAAAAAAACTAAGTATTGTAAGTAGCTATGTTTATTATATGTATTAGCTATATAAGATTTGTATAGATTAGGATCAAGTATGTTTGACGTCATTGGAATGATGTAGCCGCGTCGTCTTTACTTCAGTTTTGCAACGTCATTCAAGGTAATTTTGACAAATTGAGATTCCTTCGAGCAGTAAAAATATAAGAAGGAAACCCAAGAAAATATTGCTTAATATGTATTAGATACATTTTTAAATTTCAAACGCAGCTTAAAAAGGAAGGCAAAAGGGAAAATAAAGCAGTTTTACCAATGTCGTCCGTTACGGCGCCGCTCCTGTTTCTCGTAGCGTGAAGTTATATTGCCTTTAGTATTTCTTGATTATTAAACTGTCTGATAAACAAATCAAATGCTGTAATTCATGAGGTTTTCGCTTTCAACAAAATAAGCAAAATCTCCATTTTGTTTAAAATATATACTTAACTACCTGTCCTCCGCGGTTTTACCCGCGTAGTTCCCATTTCCGTGAAATTTTTAGGATAAAAACTATTATATTATGTCCTTTTTCAGGAATGTCCAATGAACTATCTCTGTACCAAACATTTAAATTCGTACACTAGTTTTGCGAGGAAGCGAGACAGACCGACAGATAGAGTTACTTTTGTATTTAGTATGGATTTAGTATAGGCTGATTTTCAACCGACTTCAAAAAAAGGAGGAGGTTCTCAATTCGGCTGTATGTTTTTTTTTATGTTTGTTACTCGATTTCTCGAAGACGCCTGGACCGATTTCAAAAATTCTTTTTTTATTTGAAAGGGTATGCTTGTCATTTGGTCCCATTGTCACCAGGTCAGGACCTGGTGGTGGAAACCCTGAGAAATTGAGGGCATCTCTAGAAAATTGTAGGCGAGCATCGGGTAAAAACTTAATGTTAATGTGTATATCTGAAGAGACTACAATACCATGGAGGTTTAGGGCTGATCTGATGATGGAGACGACAGATAATCAAGGAAACTTCTCAACGGTACAACTTAGGTACCTCGTCTTTGGGCTCATTTTATTCGTGATGACAAGATCTTTACACCAAGATGGGTTATGACTGCCACTGCAAGCTCCGTGATGCAGGTGCAGTACAGTTGAGGGAACTCCTTAATGGTTGATAGCAGCTACATAGTGTTTGGGCTTATTTTATTCGTATTGATAAGCCCTTTACACCGAGATTGATTATAATGCAGATTCGATAGTGAAGAGAAAACACTGTTTAAGGATATCCTAAATGGTTCGTAGCAGCTACCTCGTGTTCCAGCTTCATTGAAGTTAGTTTTACACTAAAACTGGTTATGATTTGTCGTTTTGAATCGACAATTTATTATAGGTACAATGAATATAAAAATGCAAAAAGAAGTTTTATTGTATATTGTCTGCGTTGTTAAACGTTTGATGCTTTTTTTACGGTTGGATGAAACTTGGTATGGACATTGGCAGCCTGGATAGGTTCTTTAGTCAGACATTGGGACTCGACACTAAAAAGTAAAAAATAAAAAACACAAATTGACTGGCCGAAGACAAGCCACCGACTTCCGAAATTTTAGTTATTTTTATGTTTTTAGTTTTTGAAGGCGGTTACCTATATTTTTTTTGTAAAAAGTTTTTTGATAAAACAACATGATTATAGTAATGTGTAAGATACGGTTATATCGTTAAACCATTTCTGCTGCCTTCATAGCATTAAAGTATCATATTAAGTATGTACATATAACGTAACTATTCATAGCCGATTTGAACAAGTTGTAATGGCCAAAGTTGTTTTCTATTGGGAAATATTCGACCAAAACTGTGTCATGTTTGAGGTTATTTGAAGTGATATTAAACTTATTTAATAGCTCTTGACTTGTTGCAATTTATCCCACGGGTATCGTGGAAGGCAATTAAGAGATTTTAATAGTATGCTGGGTAAATGAGGTGGTTTTTTGCGAATCTGTATGAAACCAGAAATTAATTAGATTGTTCATGCCGTCAGATGGCGGTTGCAACAAAAAATAAAGCAACAGAACAGCAATTATGTTAGTACAAATTAATATCTCTTAGTGCGTTTAATGATAATTGCAATGCTAATGTTTTGTATCAGAGCAGACCTGATGAATATTTTCAGACATTTAATCCTTCGAACACACGTGATTTGAGACACAACAGAAAGACAATAGCAGCCCGACAGCCGGCTGTCGCATGGTTGTTGACAGGTTAAAGGACAATATTATTTTAAATACTAGAACAGTTCCTTTGAAAACTTTATATTTATCTATAAAGTACTGTCTAAGTTAATTCAAGGTATCACTAAGATCAATTAGGAAAAACATAGTAAACCAATTAGAAAACCTAGACATATAATAGTATAAAATCGCAAATTCGCTAAACCAAAATTCCCTTTTAAAAGAGTTATCATATATAGCAAAAAGATTTTTTCATTCAGCGAACAACAAAGATTAACTCATTCAAGCAAAGAACCTTCAGCTTTATAACATTAGTAAGGGTTTCACACCCACTTCCGATAATAATATTTTCTCATTGCCATCAATAAATCAAAAAGCGAGAGAGCGGCTAATAGAATTAGAAACAGCAAATATTTCTATAAATGTGAATCACATGGAAGACCGACCATCCGTTAGGAATAATAAACTAAATTACCCAGCAATACTTGAGTTAAGTGGCGCTTTGTGGCGCTCCGTGGCGCTACGTGGCGCTTATTGCCGCGGCTGTGTGGCGCCAAACAAATCGTTCGGTGAATACGACGGAAATATCGGGTGTACGGTTTGATAGTATCATTAGTAGTAATTAATTGTACGTTGTTTTGTTTTAACATTTGTATTTATCAATGGGGGATAACGTTGTTTATGGATTATACTTTTTACTAGTCCAGTAGGTAAGGCGCTCTTTCCCAGTATGATACGTTGTGGTTTAGAAACCGAAAAAATATCTGACTGAGTTAATCTAGATGGTGATTAACGTCCCTCGATAGACGAAGTATTCCCGCTTGAACACCATGGGCACCAATGCATTGAGCACAATTGAATAATTTGATTGGTTAATATTGGTGCTAAAAAAAATGTGCTCAAATGGGAATACTCCAATAGTCGGTAGACAGAAAATGTGTCAATCCGACTAACCAAGGAGTATCGTGTTGCTCAGTAAATAGATTGTGGATGGCTAAGAGATTGGCATTTAATGTAAAACACTAATGTTTAGCTAAAAGTTCAGGTAAAAGTGGAAGCCGACCACGAAGCTGGGAGAAAGTCTAGAGACATGTTGATGAATTTCATAAAGTTAAAGTATAGATAATTCTAACATTAATATAAAAAATATCGCAATAAAAACGTCAAAAACTAAACACAAACCGAGAAACAAATGCACCACAGACGCAAAAACAACTCTATTCTGGCGCCACATACACACAGACACGCAATACTAACAGTAAGTACTCGTTTAAACTGCGCTTAATCGTCGAGGGAACAACAGACCGGCTGCCTCCATGACACGTGGAAACTGGAGCATTCTCTCCCCCCGCCTCTCCTCCACTGACAAAGGCATCCCCACTTATTTCAAACTTGTTGTTCGCTCAAGAATAGCTTGAAAAATTGTGTCAATGTAAATTAGAGTAGGGGAAGGAATCACATGGGGTACGTAATGGATTTCGTTTGACTTTTAATCTAGATAAACGAAAGTTGTGTATATTGTATAGGCTGGTTGATGATTTGTAAAAAGGGAAATAATAAGACGTTTTTGAAATACCGCATGTTGTGATAGAATAATTTAGTTTAGAATACGATACGACTGACGTACGCTTAAGGTTAAGCGTTTGACTATTGCTCTGCATTTCGCGGATTCGCAGGACAAATATTTTTTGTAAGTAGGATATTAAAATCACTTTTACACGACATTTTTTTTTTACTGGAATTCGCATTTCCTAACTCACTTTGAGAAGGAATGCGTAAACAAACTCAGCGACCATCTTTTTTCAAGGTCAGACATCCGTACCCGTACTAATACCTATTATAAATGCAAAAGTAACTCTGTCTGTCTGTCTCTTCTTCACGCCTAAACCACTGAACCGATTTGAATGAAATTTGGTACAGATGTAGTCTGAGACCCGAGTTAAGACATAGGTAGTTTTCATCCCGGAAATCCCCTGCGAAGGGGAACTATTATTCCACGCGGACGAAGTCGCGGGCAAAAGCTAGTTCAAAATATAATAAATATTTTTGTTTATGAACCATGCAGCATCTGGACTAGCTTTTTGGAGAAAGTGCCAACATTAATTTGCCAAGACATGCCAAAAGTGTTTGTCTGTCAAATTCTGGTTGTCTGAGTATTTCAGTTTTTATGTTTGTAAATTCACACACAATGGAGAATAATCTAGATTCATCCTTATAACATATTCACATGAACAAAGTCACTGGAAACAGCTAGTATAAGATAAATATATATTTTTAACAAAACGAAAAACAACATTCTCAATACTGGTTACCAGGAAGGATCACATAAAACGGCGTACGTATAGGATTTTTAACCTTATCACCGTTCACGAAAAAATAGCTTAGGGCGTTTTTCCGGTACACACGTCAAAAGCAGTTATTTCTACTTTTGTTACTATTTGTCTTCGCCTCTCGGCGTTGATTTTTTGAGGTACAGAGTTACAGACAGACAACACTCTGAGCATTGTGGCGCGTGGGACTGAGGATCTAATATCATTATTCATTTCTGGGAGAAAGGAATAACAACAACTGTCGACGACTTGTGTTGAAAACTCAGTAACTATTGTAACACGCTTTTTTTTAAAGAATTAATATAAAAAATTCAAAATTCAAGGCATTTATTTCACTTAGTCCTTTTATAGGCACTTATAAATTGTCTAAGAGTCGCTCAGTCAAAATAGTGACGCTAATTGTTTGTTCCAAAACGTAGATCTCTATGGGGAAGAAAAGGAAACTCCACGGACACTGTTTTAAAAAAAACATGTTTTATAAAATCTTAGTTACATTATTAAAGTGTCTTGCTGTGGTTTTCAGGGCCTGGTATCATTCATTATTCATTCCTGGGACAAAGAAATAACAACTAATGTCGACGGCTTTTGTTGAAAATTCAGTAACGATTGTAACACGTTTATTTTAAACCAGTAAATATGGAGTAGCGTGTTGTAATACTCAAGACTTAATATCATTATTCATGCTTGAGAAAAAGAAAGAAGAATTGTGTTGACGGCTTGTGTTGAAAACTCAGTACAGCACTTCGTATTTATTGTTTTAAAATAAACTTGTATCACGCGGTTTATTTTAAAATTATTAATACGAAGTGTCTTGTTGTGGTCCCCAAGATCTAAGCGTTATTCATGCCTGGGAGAATGGAACAATAAATCTGTTGACTTGTGTTAAAACCTCATACTTTGTAACACGAAATGAGGATTAATTTCTTTGTATGCTACAACAACAACAGCTCTTTGAAAATTTCATGCTTTTCTTCCTTATACTATGCATGTATTTGACGTGTAAACTTCATCTTAAATTCCTCTATCTTTGAAAAAATCCGCATCAAAATCCGTTGCGGGGTTTTAAAGATCTAAGCATACATAGAGACAGACAGCGGAAAGCAACTTTGTTTTATAATGTAGAGATTCCAAAGGGCCTTTTTAATGGTCTAATGAAACAAACACTGAGTTCATTCATTTATCTTGAATTCATGAACGATACATGGCTGTCAACTTGTTTATTTGCTCGTACTTTGTATATTTTTGCCTAAAGTCTGAATAAATAGCAGAAATTCCTAGAAATAACCGTGTATCTATCAAAATAGAAGCGTACTGGAGGTAAGATATTCAAACTCAGTTGGTATAGAACGTATTTGCATAGTAAATCGAAATTCAAGGCGTGAACCTATGTCGTTATACCGTTTAGCATAAATACACGATTTTAAGTGTAAACAATAGAATAGACCTTTATTTTAGGCTGCAAAACTCCATATACACCTTTCTTTTGGGAGTGGGAAATCATCTAATGACGTCTCCCGTCCTGGGCACGGCGGGAGGGCGTGTCAGACTTTTACTGACCAAAACCCACTCATGTTCCTTCGGTTGCCTTTTATGTTCCGGGGTCACGGTAACTATTATAAACATTGCGCAACCCCGGCAGGCGTTGGCCCTATTGGGCCTCTTCTCCTGCTGACTTCTCTTATACACCTTAACCTAATATACATAGACGCTCCAAATTCTGTTGGGGTCCTTACTTTATACCCTAAAAGTGACAAAGACAGCAACAGATTTGAGAGCGTCTTAAAGTTAAGTGACGTTTCAAGTATTCGGGCATTATAGATATAATCAATTTGATAGTAGAAATAAAACTGAACTCAATGTTAGTAACACTTCCCTACGTTGCACTTATGGCGAGATAAATAGACGTAACTAAGCACTGACTTTGGCTTAGCACTATACCTGTCACTGTTACACAACTGCCAAACGTCAAGTGTACGATAGAGACTAAGCTAAGCCAAAGTCAGTACTTAACGTCTATTTATCTCGCCATAAGTCTTTGTGCACTCCGGTGGCACTTGTCCGCGGAAGCAACTGAACACCACGCTCTGTGGCCAAAAGCTTCCATCCAACACTGATGGAAAAAAAAATGTTGGTACGCGCAAAACACACAAACGTTACGGCGCGTTTCCGAATACTAAATTTAAAAATAACAATGCAAAATATTATATAAAAAATATCGGTCAAATAACGGTCCGCAATTCGATCATAAAATTATCTGTGATCGACCTAGACCCTGGCTATGACCCCTGGTTCTGCCCTTGAGTTGAAAAGAAAAGAATTCCTTAAATATATTTTTTTGTCGAAAATCTTACATTTAGTATATTATTGCTTAAAAATGTCTTGTACACACTGTATATTAGCTAATTTATACTGTACAGGTACTTGCTTTTGCTATGTTTTTCATTTAACAAGAGTGTTAAATAAGTACCTTAATTTTGACACTCAAAATTTCCTAAATTAAATCATTCAAACCCAAATTTATTTTAAACAAATCAAATCAACGCTACCCCGGCTCGATGTCAGGGGTCACAAAGACCCGATTTAGAATACGCCTCTCTGGTTCCGTATAAAACTTTCATACATAATTTCATTGAGGGTCCAAAGTTTGGGTGTTGAGGCGTCAGTTACGGGCCATGAGCGAATCATCCGTCGGCCCTTCGAATTTCGCTTATCGTGCAATTTATACCCCATGGGCAAGTAAAGCTTCTTTATAATTTATTCAGATCTCTACAAGTTATCAGTGAGTCAGTGACTGATAAAAGCAATGATATTTTGTGGACTAGTGTTACAGGAGTCAAAGACATTTTGAATCCGATATCACCAATGATGTTATAAGTAAAACAGTGTAGATAGGTTATATGCAGTCAAAAAGTGGCACATTAAAAGTGGCAATTGGCAAACATGATACTGAGTACCGCATTCACATTTGACGTTTATCTCTTTTCACTCGCACTACTTGAATCATGTCATCCTACTTTGACGTGTAATGTATGTGTGCGTTAGTGTGCCGTTTTTGAAGATAGAATTTTGTTTGGGTAACCTATCTACGCTTTTTTACTTATAACATCATTGGATATCACGATAAAATTATGACTCGACTTTAGCATATGTACAAAATTCACCACTTCTGTCGGGCAGTTTATCACTAGACAACAATCTGTCTGGTCGAAAGATTCTGTCTATACAATGTAGAACTTATTTACGAGTTACCACTGATACATAGTATACTAAACTAACCCAAAAAATCGACGGTATAAAAGTCAAATGTATTTTAGGAAACGCTATCTCTGAAGCCTATAATAGATCTCAACAAAATATTCTTCTGAAGTTTATTTTTTCAAATATTTTATAACCAGATCCTTATTTGGAAAAATTGAACCTCACAGCAGGGGAAAGATGAGAAAAAAAAAACAACTTCCTCATATTATGATGTGCGGTGAACCAAGCTCAGATTTTTACGCTTTGACCAATCAAAAGTGTAATACTTTATTAGATAATAAAGGATATCTTCACCTAGCAAAAACGCCTATATCACCGGGCCAGTTAAAACTTTTTTGCTCCATGTGGCCCGGTACCGGGCCAAGTCACCGGGCCAGATGGGATACACTCAATTTCAATACCTAGTGAAATATTCAAATTTTACCTAGATAAATTATTCAGATTTCAATATGATTCCATCGTGGTTTTCGGCCCCAAAATCAGACGTCGAACGATATAAATATTCACTGGCCATTTCTTTGCAATATATTTGTAAGGTCTCTTTACGATTTCTAACACCCATTTTATTAGGGTTCAGTAATAAAACAAAATAGTAACCTTTATTTTATTTTATGTGCTTTTTTGCGAATCCTCTTTAATAAAACCTTGGTCGGCTAACTTTTTATCGTTACATGGTAATTTGTGGCTTGAGGCCTTGTGGTTCACAGTTACTGTCTTTTGCCTGGTGATAATGATTGTAATTTTTAGCTATGATTAAACCTTCGAACACACGTAATTCGAGACACAATAGAAAGACAGTAGCAGCCCGACTGCCGGCTGCCGCTTAGTCGTTAAAAGGTTAAAGAAGTGTATTGGGTCTAAAAGAAGACAGCTTTTAAATTACACAGCTTCTACCTGCGACTTTTTCCACGCGTAATTTTATCAATAAAAAAATAAAAAAAATATATAACACTCAAAAAATGTAGTTTTCTGTCAGTGAAGAAATATTATTTACACCTACAAACAAAAACAAACTTTACCTTATATAATATTATGAATTAGTAGATGTATCGGAAGCGATCAAACCGCGAATGGACATAGTTCTAAAGAACCTACAGTTTTATATTAAAACCAATACAATTTAAGCCCGGTTCCCGAGAAAATGGTACCTAGATAGCACAAGTTCTCACCAAGTACCTAAACTGCATCTAGAACAGTCCATTTTGCATATTTAAGTCTAATTTCAACGGGATGGTTCCGAACAGTTCTGAAAGCTGTAAAACTTAAGGGTTGCTACTCTGAAATGCATTACGTTCATTAAAAAACCACTCGGTTACTATGCTAGTATAAAAGATTAATGTAAAAGAATGAAAAGTTTTATAAGTGAGAGTTTGTTAGATAAGAAAAGTTGGTGCTGCTAACATTAATTTATTGAGCACTGATTCACAAGAAAGGGGGACGAATTTATTACTAGTTATAACTTTCGCGATTATTTATAAACAATAAACACAAGCATGTGGTGACGCGACGCAACAGCGCAGAAACATATACGTAACACGCGGACGTGTGCAGCGGATTGTCGCGCCACACCGCCACCGCCAATAACGGCCATAAGTGTAAGTGAGACAGAATGCTATCTCACTCTGCTCTGCGCACCGATGAGCTACCGCTTGCTACAATATTAATCTTTATAACATATTAAAAGTCATGTTGGAACACACTCAATTAATACTCAATTTGTATCTATAAAATTAGACTTTTGCTTTAAAATGAAGAAATAGTCAACGGAATCAGCAAATGGGTGGCTCCTTTTTGTGGACGGGAAATCGTCAAATAACTCATTTCGTTCTGGGCGAAGCGGAAGGCAGTGTAAGACTTCTACTGACTAAAACCCGTCCGTGTTCCTTTTAATGTTCTTTATGTTCCAGGGCTGCGGTGATCCTTTTGAACGAATTCCGCAACTCTAGCAGGAAATGAGTGGCTTTATCCCTGGAGGTCGTTCATTATTTTACGCCACATATATTTTATTATTTTTAAACCTTTTCATCTTTTCCATACATGATCAACTTTGGGGAATCTCCCATTTCCTAGTGTGACATCATATATTTTGCAATTTGACATCAACAACTGTATTGTAAACGGCATAATTTTTCTTTTTTCGAATATTTAACTTTCTGAAAGTTCAGGTCACGAAACTTATGACACATTCATTATCAGACAATTAATTTGTGAAAAGGCTCTACTGATCAATTTGCTTATCTATACAATATCTGAGAAGCAAAAAAGATAAATATAAAAGAAAGATTTTATCTTTAAAAGGTAATAAGAGCTGGGTTGAAATGTGAAGGATTTCTAGTTCACACGAGAGTTCTAAGTGTTTTTTGACGCTGAAATGTGTCAAATAACGCGTGTATTTTTCGTGTGAAACAAAATTGTGTTTACAGTTTCATGTTACGTAATGTAACACCGATGTCAAGTGGAGTGCCAATAAACTTTTATTAGCAATACAATTGAAATACTTTTTCTTTCCAATATATGGAAGATTTGTGTTACTAAGTACTTGAATTTGAAGCGACTGAGAGTCACTTGGCATTATTGCTCCTATTTAATTAGTGACATGAATTCTCTCATGAATTTGTATGCTTTTTATTTTGAAAGCAACACAGTAATTTTTACATAGGTATAAAGGGTGTCCCTGAAGTCTGGGTCAAACCGAATAGGGGCGGAGTGAAGGTCATCTCCAAACTTTTTAACCTTGACAATGTCAGTGTACTGTTTTTACGCGTCAAAAGTTATGAGTATGATCCATTTTTGGTTTTTCAGAGCTATTTTACCTGGTATCTAAAGAAAAATTTGATTGGCAGCCTTGACAGTTACTTTTATTTTGTACTCTTTCAGCACTAAGAGTCACTAATTAAAAAAAAAATGAAACTTTCACCCTAAAGAGATTTAGTTATAATAAGTCATTAAAGGTTGTACTTATAGAAGTTCGTAGCAAGTAAAAAAATAATTTTGTTGTTTGCAGAATTAGAATAAACTTTTATTCAGACAATTAGTATATCTTGGAATAAAGTCGTTAAAGGTATGAGATACCCAATTAACAAAGTTCGAAAACAATCGCGTAACTTGAAAATAAGAATTCCAAAAACTGATTTTTAGATTACGATGGACGATCCATTCAATTTTTAGTCAAGCTTTTTGTTAAATAAAAAACATATATAAAATTGTAGTCTAGTCATCTCACAAGCTAAATATTTCCAATACTCCTCACTGAGATAATATAAAACGACTTTATTGGCAACAAAAGCTGTACACAGTTTTTAGGTCCTTTTTAGTACTCGTTTCTTTTAAGACCTCCAGTACTTACATGCAATGCCTACAATATAACGTTAAGGCTTATTTACCTTATTTTACGGTCGATTTTCGTGCACAATGGTTTTTACTGAAGGACTAAGTATGCGTACAAACTGTGCCGACTATACCAGCGCTGTTTTTTTTTTTAATATAGCAGATGCAGAGATACGAATAACTAGCGACCCGACTCAGCTTTGCTCGGGTGTTACAATTATTAAGCGGTAAATAGACATCCATACTAATATTATAAATGGGAAAGTGTGTCTGTCTGTCTGTATGTTTGTCTTTCTTTCACGGCAAAACGGAGCGAAGAATTGACGTGATTTTTTAAGTGGAGATAGTTGAAGGGATGGAGAGTAACATAGGCTACTTTTTGTCTCTTTCTAACGCGAGCGAAGCCGCGGGCAAAAGCTAGTATATATATAAAACCGAAGATTCCGAGATTTTTCCGGTTTCCTCAGCCATCTGGCAGCCCCAAACGCAGCGCGAACCCAATATAGCGTAAATTCAATAACATTTTAAATTGGACATACCCGTTGCGCTCGTGGTATTTATTTAATTCGAAGGCTCTTTTTAAATCAATGGGTAACACTAATTGTACTTGCAATACAGGGTTATTGGTAAAACACCGACATCCTTTCAGGACTATGTTACTATCATCATAAACAACAACTTTTGTTATATGATTTTTTACAAAATGTTATACATTTACCAAAAACAAATCTTCAAGATTTCGTTGTCCTATCTAACACATTTCAACTCTGTATTGTGCCGTAACAACATACCTACGCTTGCCGCGCACTGTCCTCGTATGCCACGCAGACTTTGTCACATTTAGAGTGTTCAATTTAAATATTCTAAATTTTGTATGAAAATGTAATGAATAAAAATATGATAATTTTTAAAATGTCGTAGAACCAAAGTTGTTGATTATGATGTTAGTAACATAGTCCTGAGAGGCTGTCGGTGTTTTACCAATAACCCTGTATAGAACAGTCGCATTTCCAATTCGTTTCAAATTAATTACATTACTTTAACGTACGCTCCTGGGTGTAAGACCCAACTGTTTTCATTCAGCCAAATTCTTTAAGGAAAACCTGATTACACTGGCCCGACATGGGTATCGAACTAGGATCTCTACGGTCACCATTTGCTAACACACGATACAGTATAACAGAGAGTGTTTATTCGTTTTTCTGAGATTCGTAAGGTAATGTTGTGTGAAGAGCTTAGATATTACGTCGTCGAAAGCACCATTGTATCATTCAGTGTATTAACACCTACGTAAATTATTTGTGTATATGTAATACTTTATATAATATATTAAATATGAATCAGTATTCGACTGGATATTCGCATTGTTGTGTCAATAATTATCTCATAAGTTTGTGTCTGTACAATCCATCACGGATACAACGGCTTTACATGATTTAATTACGGGAATGTCTCACTATCCACTTACAACCATCGGGATGCTATTGATAAATTACTCATGAAAAGGCATGAGAAATAAATCGGTAAGTTCTTGATAAACAATTGAAAACGATTCTCGAACCAGACTTATTATGCTGGGCAACCAACTATCTACCAATGCACATTTTAAAAAGTGGACATTTGGCCCCAAGGGGCTAAATTTTTCATTGGCGAAATGTCTCATAACCCAAATTGATGACCCCACGGTCCGTTGTTGCACTTATGACCATGCATCAAACGAGTCCCGACTCTTCAAGTTTATTTCGTCGAATATACTCTCCAGGAAATTTTCAACATGGGAGACCCGTAGTTCTAAGTCCCGTAGTTCTTAAGTCTACGCATAGCAAATGCACAGCTGGTAAGTGATCCTCCCTCAAGCTGCTCTACACTGCAGTGGCACTTGAAAACTGTTGGTCTGGCCCTAGCCTAGTTTATTACGGCACTTTGATTGCGAACCAGTTCCTCTTGCCTTTCGTTTCATGAGTCAAGTAAAAAATTGCAGAATTCGTTTAAAAATGTTAGAAGAATTCAGTTTAGGTCGAGGTGATTTTATTTTAAGGACTTTTGCTATTCTATTCTTTCAAAAATTTCGGGATGACCATTGCTTAGCAAGTTCTCTTGGTTAAGCAATATGTCTGTTACTGTCGCACAATTGTCCTACAGTGATGGCAAGATAGAGACGGAGAATGGCTAAGTCAAATGTGTATGTTAATTTTGATCTTTATTTTGATCACGCTCGGTATCATTTGTAGCTGAAATGAGATTTTGAATAAAAGTAGTGTTGGTTTTTAATTGTAAAGTTTTAAAAAAAGATTATTGATTAGCCCGTATTAAATAATTTCCATAAAGTTGGCTTTATGAAGGATTTAAAAGAGACTGTTCATTAATTCACCTTTCAAGCGCGCGGGCTTAACTGAACTTTTCATAATCCGCAAGTCCCAAAAAAAATGCCCTAAAACGTTTCAGTCCACAAAAACGCTCATCTCAAACAATGAGTTTTATACCTTTTCTTTATTCCAAAATAATTTACTAAATTGTGCGTTTAGTATTTCTTTTTCTCCCAAATAAGGTAGTCCGCAATAAAAAGTGCTCCAAAAAACGCGTACATAATATACTTCTGAAACTTTTATCGGTTATGGTCGAGTAAATCTTTTGTCCTGACCCTCCGTTTGTTGAGGAAATATATTTTTCTTACGACTTTACGTTGATCTTCGGCGGTTTAATGATTCTGTGTTTTGTTTACCTCGCCTGAAGATATTTTTTATTGTAATTTGTGGAGATGTGCCGACTATTCGGCCTCCGACTTTTGCGCCTCTTATCGACTATGTATTTCTCAAAGTCAAACTAGCATAACAATAATTTCTCAAAGTCAAACTAGCATAATAATAAACAATATTCAATAATCATATAAGTACTTTCTTAATCATTTAAATCGCTTAATCAGTTAAGTAGCACTGGCCCGAGTTTAACTAAACTCGGGCCAGTGCAAAAGTAAAATTTAAGAAACAATGTAACATAAGTAAACAAATATCTTTCTGAACGCGACTCAGATTTAAACCAAAGACTGTCGCACAGAGTACTGCTGAATGTGTGGCTAATTTGTGAAACAGATTCGAAATAAAAATCCCTGAAGCTCTACCGGGAATTTTCGCAGACATCCGCATATTGCAATAATTTACAAAAGTTTTTATTAGACCTCGTATGTTTGTATAGGATTATTTTTAAAGGCGGATACACGGAATAATGAGTTTTTTTTTGTTTTGCTTTAAACTCTGGCAAAGGGTTCACGTTTGTACAGAGACGGGACGAGTTTTGATCTTAGTTCTCTATTTAGTTCTCTATTCTGGATATAATTTTTCTTACGACTTTTAATATAAGATTCAGTTTATATGTATTTTTTATTATGGTAATTAATAACTGGTACTTAACTATACTCACTAGAAAAAAAAAACTTCTTTTTAACGAAAAAATACCTACGTGTTTGTAATATGTTTATAATGAGTAGAAACATGTGACGTGATCGGTTACAAGTCATAAGTCATATTAACATTTTTATGAACTATATTGAAACTGTATGTTTTTCTTATAACGACTGCCTATTTTAACTCCACAACACTATACTTTCTGGCTTTCTTCCCGTAACGACTCGACTGTTAGTCTATCAGTCGAATATTAAATATTAAAATAAATATTAAAAAAAGTATCATAAGGTCTTTCGTTAACGATAACATCGATAGCTCAATAGCGTTGTGTGGGTGTTTGTTAACGCGACGGACACGTACGCATTGCATCATTGCAACGAAACTCAACGCGTCGGCCCGTTACCCATTGATTAAACCAGGTCAACAACAGAACATAAGTAGACTTCCTGAAAACCTCACAAATAATTTCATACAACTTTGACCCTTAAAGCTTCCTCAAAGCTTCACAGTACCTTAGTAACATTGTCAAAAACGTCTATACTTAGGTTGTCAGGCATTCAAGCCAACTATTCTATATTCGCTGTCCAATTAATTGGATTCCGCGCGTAACTCGCATTGTACCCATTCACGTAATTGTATCTTACGCCCATCACGTGTCAGTATGCTATGGTATACGTGCCATTAAAATTGTTCACATATCTAGCAATCCACTTGAATTTAGAGCATTTAGTAATTACTAGACACCTGAACTTCGCACGGGTGTTACATATTTTTGAAAATCTCGGCTTTTCTATACTATCCGTCCGTACTAATATTATAAATGCGAAAGTAACTCTGTCTGTCTGCCTGTCTCTTCTTCACGCCTAAACTACTGAACCGATCTGAATGAAATTAGGTACAGATATAGTCTGGGACCCGAGAAAGGACATAGGATAGTTTTCATCCCGGAAATCCTCCGGGAACGGGAACTATTATTCCACGCGGATGAAGTCGCGGGCAAAAGCTAGTAAATACACAAAAACCTTCCTGTTTAATCACTTTATCTTTTAAAAAAGCCGCTTCAGAATCCGTTGCGTAGTTTTTAAGATTTAAGGATAAAGATGGACAAACAGACAGTAGTAAACGTCTTTGTTTTATAACACGTAATGTTAGCCACATCGTAGTACCCAGTTGCTGGGTTGTGGAGGTCAGAGCAGTCGCTCCAAGTAAAACTAAATTATTAAGCCAAATCCCGATAAATTGAAAGCTGACTCTTATACTAAGAAAAAGGTTAGGGTAATAATGATCTCTGCCGCTTCCGTACAGTTTCCATTAAAATTGTTTACATATCTAGTAAGCTATTTGAATTTAGTACATGCAGTTATCATATCCACGTCGTTATATCCAGTAGTAGTCAGAAGTCAGAAAGCGTGACATCAAGTCTAACAAAGGGGCTATTGTGACCCAGTATCTGGGTTGTAGAGGTCTAATAGGCAGTCGATTCAAGTAAACCACTGGTATTAAGATACATTCAGATAGACTGGCAACAACATTTAGGTAACTTGTATACATTATGGGATGCAATAAAGTTATTGAGTATTGAGTATTGAACTATCGTGAACGCTTAGTATTCAAAAATGATAAAATATTCATAATTCTATATTCAAGGCATTTACTTCACTTAGACCATTTATAGGCACTTATGAATAGTCAAAGAGTCGGTCGGTCAGTCAGAAAAGTGACGTTAATTGCCTGTTCCAAAACGTAGATCTCTATGGAGAAGAACAGACAAGAAACTCCACGGATACTCTTTTTACAAAAAAAAAACATGTTTTACTAAATCTTGGTTACATTAATTTTTGTGCTTCTATATGTGAAAACAATGCAAGTAAATAACAAAATTAATTATAAAAACTTACAAATTAATATAAAAAATAAATAAAAAAGTCATGGCAGTTAAGAGATGACCGATCTCAACTGACAGCGCCCGTTCACGAGCATGACGCGTGACATCAGCACCATTTAGCTCAACCATTTTGAAGGGAATCAAATGATCCAACGCACTCGCCACCATCAGCGAGACTTTTAAGCGAGCATGACAATTTTCCCAACCACCATGTCCATTTGTGTCAGTATTATATATATTTATTTTGTAATTGGTTTAAATGTACTCTTTGCTTTGTTTTCTGTGTTTATCATGGATATCTATTTGCATAAAAGGATAACAATAACAGATTGTCTGCAGAACCCAAATTAATTTTACGCTAAAGGTCAACACTAAGAAATAAGAAATATGACCTTTTAAGGGGTAATAAGGAAAGGTTTTGTTACTCAGACAAAATTGCTGGTGTAAGCTAGTTACCGACTAAAGAAAAACATCAGAGGGAGTGAATTATGATTAATATAAGTCTGAGACCATCAATCTGCTTGAGCTAGAGTTGTGGGTGGAAGAATAAAAGGCTGGTATTATTATTGCATTAAGTAGAACACGTAAGTAACGGTAAAGGTACATAATTTATGGTTAACTACCTATCTTCTGCAGAACCCATATGGTTTGTTTTGTCCTTTGGCAGCCAGTATCATGTCTTTAGGACGTCATGGAGCGTATTTTATAGTGATTATAATAACGAATCGATTGACACCGTAAATTGTTGATATTGAATGATTTATCAAAATCGGATATACAACATGTCCCGGAGTAAACGCACACCACCAGACACCCCAATTAGAATATTATGACACTGAATTTTTATTATTATGTTTAAAACACTGTTTTTTTATAAATTAGTTGTACAGATTGTGGGAGAAAATTATAGTCACATTACAAATCTACGCATGCACACAGTCGCACTTGCATAAGGGTCTAGCGTAGTAGGTATTTCATCCATTTTAGTTTGTTTTGACTGTACAGTGGAAGTGTGACAGCAGTTTACATAGTTTTAATTATTTTTAGGATAAAATATTACCTATATTAAAAATTACAAAAATCGATTCAGTAAACGATTTTGAACAAACTATTTTCTCAAAGTGCATTAATTCAGTTACACATTGTATATGCTCGTAAAACAAAACCCTCCTTTCGGTAGTCGGGTAATAAGTTCAAAATAAAGGTTAATACTTCTGCAATTACTTATAACTACTGTAAGACATTAGTGTAGGCCGTTAAACTTACAGTGAGTTGACTGGCAAGTGAAATAAATTGCCGTGCAGTAATCGTTTGTCAGAAACATTATACTTTTGTGCCATTACAAACTTTAAATTACAGTTCTTTATTTTATGACTCTTAGCAGTATTGTTTGGTTGAGTTATTTTGTAACTGAAAATGCATGATTGTTATTAAAAGAATGTTATTAAGAAATGCACCTGAAAACATAATATGACAATAGGCGAGATGACAAAAAAAAAGTAATTAGTCCGTCAGTTAGATAATCAAAAAATTTGGGACACGTATTTTTTCTTTTTTCTCGTAAACAGAAAATGACGACAATACAGTGCGTTGAAGTTTCGTGAAACGTCACGCCTTTGTATAATTTTTACTCAGAAGTGACGTCACAAGCCCACTCTCCGGAACTTTGATGCTCTTTATCTTTGTATTTTGTTATTAATTTGATCAAGCAAAAAATATGTGTCCAGTATTTTTGGACTGTCTAACAGACGGACTAAACAGAATGTCATTCTTTTGATGCAGTCATCATCCCTATTGTATAAATAATAATAATAATAAATAAATATACTGGGACAACTCACACACGGTCATCTGATCCCAAGTTAAGCTCTGCTTAGAGCTTGTGTTATGGTAACCAGACAACTTATATACATACTTATATAATTTATAAATACATACATATTATAGATAGTATGTTTGTTTTGTATTTAACTTACTAAAAAAAATGCATATTTTTTGTTCTCCAAGTTAGTATTTTGTACAACGTTATTGCTACAAAATAATGTATGTAGCCGCGTATAAATAAATAAAACGCAGACATGTTCTTGATCATAAGTATTCTCCTCTTGGACCTAACCTCAGTAAATGATAATATTTTAAACCAACAGGCATCGGGTACATTTTCTTCCACGCGAGCGCAACCTTGAGCAAAACCTAGCAATGTATAAACATTTATCACCAAACAACCACTAAATGCCACTAATGAAATAAATCTCATATTGGGGCTGTCTATAAAACCAGCAATACCCAGTAACAATACCCAGTAAACCGGATAAAGTTATTATCAGTCCCATAATTACGAAGAGGAGTCGTAAAGGCGCCTCAAAGTTACAGTTCATATTCTTAAGATGAATTTCTTGTAAAGGTAAACGCTCACTAACAATATTTTTTTTTGGGTTTCCCCACACTCGGCCGTCTGACCCCAAACTGGACAGAACCTGTACCAGGGTAACCAGACAATTCTGCCAGGGTTGCAGAATAGTTCTAATAGTTACCGTGGCCCCGGAACATAAAGGGCAACCGAAGGTATATGGGTGGTATATGGCCATTAAAGTTGTTTACATGTCTAGCAAACCGCTTGAATTTAGGGCTTTTTCATTAATAATAGCCACGTCGTCATACCCAGTAGTAGTCAGAAGTGGGCTATTGTGATTCCCAGTAACTGGGTTGTGGAAGTCTAATAGGCAGTCGATAGTCGCAGGACGACTACCGGCCACCGAAGGCGCGGTTCTGCGGATGGCGAGCGATGGGTAGCTCGCCGCCCGGCTAGGACCAGGACCGCGTCGACGGCGCGTTAATTTTCCACGCGCGCCTCAAAGAGAAGAAGTCAGCACTGGAAGGGGCCCAACAGGGCCACGCTTGCCGGGGTTGCGGAATGTTTATGATAGTTACTGTGATCCTGGAACATAAAGGGCAATCGAAGGAACATGAGTGGGTTTTAGTCAGTAAAAGTCTGACACGCCCTCCCGCCGCACCCAGGACGGGAGCAGTCATTTGATGATTTTCCACTAACAAAAAAAAATGGTTAGTCAGTAAACGTCTGACACACCCTGAAGTCATTTGCTGATTTTCCACCCACGAAATAAATCCAGGCAACTAATACATGTATTTAAATGATTTATAAATACCTACATAATATAGTATAGATAAATTACACCCATAGACACAGAACAAGTTATCATGCTCGTCACAAAAAAAAATATCCTGGATGGGAATCGAAACCTGGACCTTCAGCTAACTATATTATAGTAATCTGTGCTTCAGCTTAGCAGTCAATGTAACTAACCACAACACTAACAAGCTCGACAAACAACTTCAACTTCTTGTCTTGAACTTGATCGATAGTAGTCCAACTTTTTAATCAAAAGCAAATTGATATAGCTTCTAGATTTTAATGAGCAACTGTCGAGTTGACAATACGCGCAACTCTTTCAAATTCAACGAAATAGTCGTTTACTCAAAAACTCAGTAGTGTACACATTTAAAGTTCAGGCATTCTGATAAAGATACTCATGTACATTGCACATTATGAGAAAACGACATTTTACGAAAGCAATATGTTGCAAAAGTGACATTCTGCGAGAGACATGAGAACGTTTGTTTCCGTTTTGCGACCAGTAGACATTTTGCGAAGTGGACGTTTTGCGAATAAGCCAAAATTGTTTGTGTGCGATAGCCCTTAGGTGTCGGTGCTTAATAAAGGGACATCGTAAAAATATGGCGGCTTTAAAAGAAAGCACAATAGAAGAATTTTTATAAGAGAGATTTCTCCTATTCTTTTGTTACAATTTATCAAAGGGAATTCTTTGTGCGGTATTTTGAAATGAGTGGATTTTTTTATTTGAATCTTGTTGTTAGGAGAAAATTACGTAAATTAGACAACGTATAACAGTTGAGTTCCTTGTGAATTAAATATTTTTAGTAGCCGTGTTTCTAAAAATTTATTCCATATATTCGCACTGGGAATATTTTGTTTCTTGTTTACGCACTCGAGTAAATGTAATTTATGAGCAAACTGAAAGTAATAAAGTTTATGCGATAGACGAAAGAGAAAACAAATCCCTAAGACAGTGGTTCATATATTATATAAATTATATATATAAAAAGTTTTCTTGGTTAAACGTAAAAGTATTTTTTTCTTGCTAAAGTTCTCTTTTGCATACACTATTATAACAAATAAACAAAAATCATCGGAATAAATATCTGATTCTAAATGTCTCTCTTATAAAATGGTAAACTGACTAACTGATTGGCTGACTGATAATATATTAACGCACAGCCTAGACCGCTGGTCCTAGAGATATGAAACTTGCAGGGTTATATTACTTGTAAGGAGTAGGTAGGGCTACGTAGGTAACTAAGAAAGGAACGTCCAACTCTAAAGAGGTAAAATAGGCGATAGAAGTATCGTCATTCACGTTGACAAAAGCTAGTAGCTTATAAAAATAGTCGTGGGTAAAAGCTAGTTTTAATTACTGTTTTCAATAATTCTAATTCGTAAATTAGCGTTAATAAAAATGTTTTTGAAAAAGCTTTGAAGTAATGTAATATCATTAATGCCTAAGATTACTCAACTTTAAACTAAACCCAAGAAACTCTTAATGAAATCGTCACTAACACATATCATAGATACTTTCATTACACCCCCATAAAATGTAATTTTACGACAAACTTTAACAACTTATGAGGGAACGTACGAGAGTCAAATCCTAACAATTTTAAAGCATTCCCGATGTAATAACTAATTAAATATGGTGTTTAATGTTTCAAGTTGAACTCCCCGTTACCAATTAAGCCGAAAATCCGAAAGGGGCAAAGATACGAGATTTTTGGTGCCGATTAAAACCAAAAATAAATTAATTTCAAAGAAGATGAAATGAAGACTCTTTTGGGACCGAATGAAATGAATGAGGTATTAAAGACTTCGTATACTTATTCAGCGCCATCCGCGTTTCGCAGACCGATTTTGGTCGCACTTATTTAGCCTTCTATAGCTGATAGAAGTTGGTTGTTTTCTATGGATATTTTGGAATGGGCGACTAGAATCTACTATTTTTAATGGAAATAAATAATTTCACTTTTGAATTTTGACTTTTGTTTAAAGTTAAATAGAATAATCGTGATGGCCCAGTGGGTAAGGCGCCCGCCTCTCGTGTTCGAATCCTGGCAAGTACCAATGTGACTTCAATTTATATGTACTTTCTAAAGTTTATCCTGGACATCACTGACATCCCGTGCTTCTGAAAGCACGTAAAGCCGTTGGTCCCGGTTGTCATTCGTAGAACTTTGACAGTCGTTACTGGTTAGCCAGAAACTCTGACCTGTCTAACTAACAGGTATCGTGCCGCCCAGTTACTGGTTTGTGGAGGTCTGATAGGCAGTCGCTCCACGTAAAACACCGGTATCCAGCTGAATCCGGTTAGGCTGGAAGCCGACCCCAACACAGTTGGGAAAAGGCTAGGGAGATGATGATGTTTAAAGTTGAATAAAGCTGAATGAATTAGGTGACAAACCTGTTAAGATAAAAGTATGATGAAAATAAATAAATGTGTCTAGTCCCTTGAGCTTGATAGCTTATCTCATTCTTACGACACTGAACGCGGCTGATAAAAGTATACTTAACTGAATAAATGAATAAATGTGTCAAAATCGTACAGCTAAACGCGACTAAAGATGAATGGGTGTGTAGTCCCTTAATATTAAATATGGAACCACAACCCTGTTTTGCGAGCTCTTTAGAGTGTCGCTTTCGTAAGAGTATGATCATTTATTAAGAGGATGCAAAATCGGAATAGATAGGATGGGCCATCAGTCATGTCCGCAGCAGTGTAATGCACAAAACGTCGTTTATCAAATCCGGGCTGTGTAAAATAGGGCAGACATTTTGAATACGAGTAGTATCACCATAATGTACAGAATTTTATTTCAGGGTACACAGGCCCATTTAATACCTTAATATACATACAGATATAATATATTAGTTGGTAAGAGTCTTAGTAAGACTTTATAAATCAGGGGTCGAAAATGAATTTTCATTCATGTCATTAAGTTATGGAAACGTTTTCTTTTTAAATATTTTGTTAATATTTCAACGTTCATAAAAGTATTTATTGAATGTTTAGAGCAAATAAGTTTTTAGTAACTATTTGTTTTGGTAACAAGTAAGAAAATAATTGAAAAACGTAGCTAATAATCTCTAAACATATAAAGGAATAAATAAAATAAATATCTTGGGACAATTCACAGCAATCTGATCCCAAGCGAACTAGAGCTTGTGTTATGGTTACCAGACCACTGATATGCATACTTATGTAACAGACACCCTGTATACCTATGGGCCAGGTCAACTGTGATGATCGGAACTAGAATTCATGCTTGAATTAATTTACCAATGGACAAAAAAGGGTTTGTTCTGAACCATTCTACTTTTCTATTTTTGAATTTGAAGTTTGGTGAATACATAAATTCTATTTGCGCACGTTTGATTGGCTTTTATATTTCGAACGCTATTCGTTTTTTTAAGAACCATAATTCGATTTTCAATTTTGTTCGTGCTTCTATCAATATGGTGTGATTGGGTTTTTTTGGATATTCGAATCTATTTAGTAAAGCAGTTTGTACTAAAGATTGTATTAAATTAAATTGTGGTTTAAAATAAATACAATTATATTATTATATTATTGTAACTTGACTCAATAGACATCTCACATTGCAATTCTCTCTAAAAGAAATAAGGTTTGCTGCCAAATAACTGAACTTTGGGTACTTTCCACATAACTCGTATTTTTTCTATTTGAATGTAGATTTTTTTTTTGTGTAACGTGTGCAATATTGTTTAATAGTTTCGACTAAGCCTTGTTTTTAACCAAAAAGTCAGCTGTTTTCAAATAAAAATATATTTCTAAACGGAACCTGTTAAAATTCAGACTATATATTATTCTATGAACAATATTTCATGCTCCATAACCAAGGCGGAACAAGATGAATATATTCAAGATCTTCGCTAGTTCTTCGTCTGTAAGTAAGTAGTTTAACTTAGAACTTGGAAGCGGTGGCTCGGTAATTTCATGCACTTCATGCATATTACGTGGCTGTATTTAATGTGCATCAAATAATTTATTATCTCTTATAGTTGGCAGTTAATGAAGTTGTTTAATTTTACGATATTTGTATACATGTAAAAGAATCTGTTGAAAATTCGTGTCTTTATTAAATAAATTTATCAAAAAAAAAATGTTGGTAACCATTAGAAACAAATAAAATACAAATAAGTTGATTTTATTAAGTATGATATTTACGTTTTCGCTTATCTTGACAACTACGCAACGGATTTTCTTGCCATTTTCGCAAGTTGGGTCAAATAATATATTTTTGTCAGTCTTTAAGTATGTTTGTCTTGTTAAGAACAAGTGTAAATAAAAAAGTCAAAAAACCTAAGCCTCCGAACTTATTAGGTTCGCAACTGCAGCTAACAAAAAGTTTATAACTTCAAAATGGCTGAATCGTTTTGATGTAAGGTGTCTGAAAACTATTGATAAATAACTTACTTTCAAATGAAAATATAACATAATATATTTATTCCATTAAATGCACAAGCACTATTCATAAATTAGAAAGCAAAACTGTTTGTCGGTCATTTTTATAAAGCCTATTCTATTCAACTGCGAGACCCGACCTTCAAGCAAAGTCGTGGACAAAAGCCGGCATTATTATACATCTAACATTACCCTATACTAAGGTATAGCTCCCAAAGAACCTTAAACTTATCCTAGACCAAAACCTACCGGACTAAAACAAAACCACACAAGATCCTTCTCCATAGTCGACACGTCACGTCTGACGTCATCGGCTAACTTTCTGCCTACCCTCATCTAAGTTACAAAGCGAATCCAGAGCAAGATGACATTTACATAATACGTAATGTCCAAGTGTATGTATTCAGAGATATATGGGCAAAGCAAAGATGCCTGTATGATTATTGAATTTGTTGTTTGTTTCTGTGTAGTACTGTCTAAATATCCTTCCTTTCCCTGTGCGTGACGGTTCAAAGATAACGGTTGTCTTGCGTGGGAATGATAGGTCGAACCAAATGTCACTGCGACTAGCTTCTGTTGGTGACTTTGTTTGCGCTTTTTGAAGTGGGACTTGCAGTTCAATATTATAAGGTTGTTTAACCTTTCGATGACCAAGCGACAGCCGGATGTCGCGCTGCTATTTGTCTTTCTATTGTGTTTCGAATCATGTGTGTTTGAAGATTTAATGCTTAAAGAAGGACTGTAAACGTTATGTGAGAGTATCTTCGAGCCGAATTTTTGCAAGCAGAAATAATTTAGTTTTCTTTCACATTTTTAAAATTACATCATTAGTTTCTGAGTCCTTACATCGTCTAAGCTTGATTTGACCAATACTTTTTTTTGTGAATGGAAAATTATCAAATGACTGGACTTCTAAAAAGGCTGACCTATGCGTTAGTTTTGGATGTCTCTTTTCTGAGTTTGAGGTTATAAAATAACAGGCCAGTGTTTCCTAACGTCGTTAGCTCAAAATAATAATTTCTTTTAATCGAATCAACATTTTTCAAAGTTCTTCTCACAAGCGTGCAACTATGTTCTCTATCTATATAATTTACATTTGTCACCGCCACAATAGTGTCGGCTTAACGTCAATGACATGTGAAAGTTATGACATTGACGTAACGGTGCGTCAGAACGCGCGCCACGTAAAGTAGCTGTCAACATTAAAAAATTCCTCTTGCGGCGGCCGTCGCAACTGCAACACGCGTTCACCATCACCTCGAAGTCACCGTTTAAAAAATACGTTCCTGGGAAATTCAAGTAAGACCGTTTTCAACTTACTACACTCCTAAACAACATTTAACATTTAAACATATATGGCGAAACGCACTAACATTGTTCTCCCCTACCTATCCTTCCAGAATACGGGCACTATATATTATTATGATAATTTACGAACTTGCTTATCTTATTTGGCCATCTCTGATTTACGACGTCGGTCGTGCGGAATCTAGCAAGCTGTTGTGATGGCCTAGTGGTTAAAGCATGAGGCTGTGGGTTCGGATATTAGCAATATACTTTCTCAATTCATATGGGTTTTCGAAAGTTTAAGAAAAATATCTTGAGTAAAACATTGACTTTAAATTGCCAATCCGTCTTGAGTAAGTGTAGTAATCATTGAGACAGTAATAGGCAAGTATTATTATCATTATTTTACCATCCCTAAATTCAAGGGCTTCTTAATATACAAGGTGTATTTTTGGTCTTGCTCAACCATCTAGGAGATGATTCTACTCATAAAAACAGACAACTTTTATTATGTAACCAACTCGGAAATCGCGAAAAAAATATCATCTGTTTCATACATTATGTTCGGGAGGGCAATGAACTTTTCATAGAAACAGCTGATATTTTTTTTCGCGATTTCAGAGTTGGTTCCATAATAAAAGTTGTTGTTCCTAGAGGGTTGAGCAAGACCAAAAATACACCTTGTATTTACATTATGCATTGCTCCCAAAATCAAAGTCAAATACCCATTACTTGGCAATTACAAACTGTTAGGGATAAAGTTGGTCTTCAGTGCCTAACATCGTTGAAGCCTTCTGTTATTCTAACGAGTTACAGACAAAGCCGGCTCATTTTCATGTTAATTAGCTGGCCCCGATGTTTCTCGCAAAAGTTTGAACAAAAGTTGGCACCAAACTTTGTCCAATGTTAACGGGATATTGGTTTCGTTGCTATCCGAATGGGCTTCGTAGGTATTTTGGCTGCTGAGTTTCGTCCACACAGGACGAAACAGGTAATTCATGATTACCAAATATTATTTGAACGATACTTTTTTTAAACTAAATGAAACATGCAAATCTTTTCATTCGCACTGCACAAAATTAATTAATTTAACTTTATTTTGTATTTTTAGAAAGAAAATGTTTTACTTTCTGACTAATCTGCTCTCGTCTGAAACACCTTTCAATTTTTTTTTTCGACTAGTCCGGGCGGAACTTAGCGTGCGTAACCCCTACTAAGCCTAAGCCATCAATTGTATTGACTATAGTCGTGAGGTTACCAAAAGTTAGTTAAGCTAAAACTTGCGTATCTACTGTTAGAGCACCAAATAACAATATTATCTATAATATTATTATGTATATAAAACCGCAGATATCTCCATATCCTCGGATACAACAAGCAATATAATCTCATTTAGGCGTACATCTAAACTCAATTATAATTGGTTGAATATTGACAAACATGAGCTTTGTGGTAGCTTTACCTTGCATGTTGGTTCAATGAATTAGCCATGATATAATATAATTACATAATACCTGTAGTAACTTGCTTGATTACGGCGTCGGTTTGGGTTGGGAAATTTATTTTATTACAACATTTGTTAGGGATGAAGGTACATAACTATTTCTTTGTTTTTATCCATACTAATATTATAAATGGGAAAGTGTGTCTGTCTGTCTGTCTGTCTGTCTGTCTGTCTGTCTGTCTGTCTGTCTGTCTGTTGGTCTTTCTTTCACGGCAAAACGGAGCGACGGATTGACGTGATTTTTTAAGTGGAGATAGTTGAAGGGATGGAGAGTAACATAGGTTACTTTTTGTCTCTTTCTAACGCGAGCGAAGCCGCGGGCAGAAGCTAGTTTTTTATAATTGTTTAATTTTTCACAAGCTTTTGAAAACGTCTTCGCCCGCGTCAAGATCGTTTAACTTTTACTTTCAAAAAGCTCTATAAAACACTGGGTGTTAAAAAGAGCCAATGTCTTACCTATGTGTTCTAGCATATTCCGTCCCAGCATATCATAGCATAGTTTCGTCCCAGCATATCATAACATAGTTCCGTCCCAGCATGTCATAGCATAGTTCCGTAGCATATCTCGCGATAATACGCTGCTTTTATCGGTAGTCTACTTATTCATATTATGCTACAATTAAACTCTATGCCATTGTAAACACACTAACATACGAAAGGTTAAGAGCTGATTTTTTTTGAGCTCTTAACCTTTCAACGACCAAGCGACAGCCGGCTGTCGCACTGCTGTTGTCTTTCTATAGTGTCTTGAATCACGTGAGTTCGAAGGTTTAAATAAGATTTTTATCAGATTGTTTTTATTTATCAGCAAGAAGCTGGTGTGTCTTACAAACAGCTACTCGCGTTATCGCATACCATTGAAGTGGCATAAACCTCGAAATGAAACCATTTAAATCTGAAATTCGTCGAACGAAATGTTCACAAACAGTGATGCGATAAAAGGCTCCGTGAAAAAAGTTTCGATTGCTGCCGTATTTCCATGTTGGGATGAGAAAAAAGTACGGTTGGCTGTCATTTAGGAAATCCATTGGCTTTACATGTCGTGCGGCTACTCTGGGTTACAAGTCCGGATTAATGATCGGTGTGCGTTTTTGTACTGGACTTTGTACTCTCGATACAATTCGAGGCAGTGTAAAAAAAATGTTTGGTCGTCTTTACTTGAAACATTAAATAAAAACTAAAAATATTCTAGAATCTCTCAATGAATTAATGAATTCGCCAATTATTTTCGTCAAATCAATCTTTTAATAACAGTGTATATAAACTGATCAAAACTGAATTTAAAGGCATTGTGTTCAGTAGCAAAAATCATTTATTTATTTTATTTATCATATATGATTACTAATGACTTCATAAAAGAGGAGAAAATATATTAATGTGAGTTAGTAAAACTAGAACCAAGTACCGCATGTTCGTGCAAAATAGCTCTACACAACATGCAACTCAAATTGGCACCCAATACTTAAACTCGACTCGTGTTTCGCCCCTCCATGGGGTTCGCCCCAGGACCAGGACGCGTCATTAGTTCTCATGGATTTTCACAAAGTAACACCTCATTCAATAATTTAATGTATATATTTCACACTGTATTTTCCACATTATTTTTTTCATATTTTTTTTTTTTGTTGAGTGGGATATCATCACATGACTTCTTCCGTCCTGGGCGGGGCGGGAGAGCGTGCCAGACTTTTACTGACTAAAACTCACTCATGTTCCTTCGGTTGCCTTTTATGTTCCGGGGTCACGGTAACTAATCATAAATAATAAAATATTTACTATAAAAATCTAAAGCATCACAATTTAAGTCTTGGGCCCAGACTCCACCAAAGCGGAAGATGTCTCATAAATAACCAATAGAATACTGTACTGCGTTAAAGCTAACCGATGAAATGTAAAAATAACTTAATCCGATTGGCAGCTCGGAGCATCTCCAAACATCGCTGCTCTGTTGGAGTCCAGCCCCGTTTAACGCATAGCAGCACGTCTCGAAACCGCTCAAGAAACCGGATAATACCACCGGAGGCGGCGACGGCCATCCGTTCCGGTTTGTAAACCCCGTAAAAGTCAACATAGGAAAATGGATTACTCCTATTGTTATTCCTTAGGCTTCCGTGATGAGCTAGCAAATTGTCTGCTTTACAATTTTGAACTTTAATAGTCTACAATTAAGCTGCAATTTGTTTGACACTTGTAGTTGTAGCTACTTGTTGAAATTCTCCTCGCTCTGAAATACCGCTTCGATAAACAAATATCGATTTCAGCTGATAAGATTGTTTACATTTTATCTTTGAGTGGAGATATACTTGCCTACTTGAAAACAAATGTATAGATAGAATATAATACAGTACCACCAGCCTATATTTTTCTTGTTACTGCTTGCTGCTTTTAAAACTTAAAAAATCTTAGCTTTTTTCCAATATACCTATATGTAACACTTGAACGTTCCTCATAAATCACTGTTTATTCATTTCAGCGGAATAAATAAGTCGTCAAGCATTTTTTTATTTTAGAATGAAGAAAATTTATCAATTTGTTTTTCACTCATGCTACAGAAGTAACACAAATTACAACCCTTTAATTGCGGAGACGTCACATGAGTCAATAAGACCTTATTACGTATTATATTAGACCTTACGTATCTTCTCCGTAAGTAAAGTAATTTCCATATATTTTTACTTACCGTCTCGCGTGAAGACTAACAAAAAAGTTATTTGTTTAGCTCTCAATACACCTACATACTACTTACATTCAATGTTATTTTCTACTCAGACAAGTTGAAAAGGAATGATTGTGTTAGTCTCGAAATAAAACGAAAACGTCCCTTCACCGGGGCTTTAAACCTTTACGCACATTTAATTTGGGATGTCAAGGATAAACAGTGCTTTCGCTTGCTTTCAGAGTAGAAATCTGATAGAGAAATGTCGACAGTAGGAACGCCTTACTGAATAATATATGTCAAGTGTTAGTGGTTTCTTTTCCTAAACCTATCGGCTTTTGAGAAGCTTTTTATTTTACATTTGTTGAAATCGCATTGGTAAGGGTACACCTTAACTATTTTTTACTATAAATTCTGTTTTGCTTGCGAAATATGAAGCTTTAAAGTGTTTTTGGTTAGAGTGAAGTCTTTTCCTCCTTTCAGATAAGTAGGTTCTTTCGGAGACATGGAAAAAATTCACAGCGGTGTACATAACGAAGTTAAATATTAAAAATTAAACAATATAAAGCCAATAGCATCGCGACAGCCGGCTGTCGCTTGGTCATCGTAATTTTCAGGTTAAAGGTGACAGTGGGTTTTACAAGTTAACTAGTCAACCACTATGTTCACCGTGGTTTCTTGGACATTACTTGGCCGGTTTATTCCTATGCTAATAATAACTAATAATTATTGTGACAAAAAGTAAAATTCAAAGACCATAACTGTTTTAAACAAAGTTCTTGAAATGTGAATTTTCTATTAGTACCAACGGACTTAAAAACAATATTGGAAATTTAACCCCTAACGTGGTAAAATAAGCGATGATTTGTATGAAATTCGGCAGGCAATACCGCAGGAAACAGCAAGTCAGCATATTTAACATATCATTCCCATTGTTCAATCCACTTGTTGAATATTAGTATCAAGCGTAAAATTACCCTTCATAATATTTGTATTTTTCCGCGTTTTATTTGCAACCTGTAAATTCGACTTCGTCCAAATTGGTGAGCGACCCTGACTGTCGTTGGTTGGATTCCCACCCAGGACAAACTTTGGGTGATGAACATGATTTGTTCTGTGTCTGGGTGTTATTTATGTATAATATGTATGTATTTATTTATAAATTATATAAGTATGTTTATTAGTTGTTTAGTTACCATAGTACAAGCTCTCTGACTGTGTGTGAGTTGTAGCATATTTTTTTTTTGTTTAACCTTTCAACGACTAAGCGGCAGCCGGCTTTCGGGCTGCTATTGTCTTTCTATTGTGTCTCGAATCACGTGTATTCAAAGGTTTAAAATTCAGGCGCTATAGATAGACGGGTGTGGGTAGGTAAGTTAAATAAAAGTCCATTGCTTTAACCGAAGGGTCGTTGGCGCCAGACCCGACTCGGGTACTAAGTGGATTAACTGGTATCAGAGGCAGTGCATTTGTACTGTATTGACTGAATAATGGTGGAAAAAGACAGAAAGTGATGGTATAAAACGAAAGTGGTATAAAAATGTGTACTTCTTTTAATTGGATATAAAAGAAAATGTGCATCCCACCGTATTCATATCTTAGAACATTACGCAAGCAACTAGTCTACTTTTCAGACTGACGAATTTTTTGACAAAACAAAATAAGGATTATACCTATTTTTACTATTTTATAAAGTTGAAAAAGCTTAAAAATTTTGAAATAAAAAATAGACACTTCAAAATTTATTTGGAAATAGAATAAAGAATATAATCGTTTTAAGATGAGTTTATGATCACTTAAGGCGAAACTGTGGGCGGATCTGTTGTACATTTTGTCATAACTATATGAACTAAAGCATCAGAAACTAAATATCAAAAGATATCAAACTATTCAATTGTACGTTAGACTCCTATCTGTTAGTTTAATCATTCCTCCTACAACACTGTCACAAAAAAGAACCATTCCATTCTAAAAACTCCGCTTGAAAAAACATTAACTTATTTTAGTCCTTTGCTTTCCTCTCGTGATTAATATATCTATATTGTACCTGGGCTGAGTCTGTCTGTTACTTCGTATACATAAATTACATTACCACCGTGCTTAGGCTCAAATGGAACGTCTGCGATAAATCTTGTATTGAGTCTGAATTCCAATGCTCCAGGTTAATCCTACATCCATATTGTTGTATTACGGATACATTAAATAAGATTTGTAAAAGGAATTTCATGCAAAGTGGAATATAATATTATGTTTGGTATTCGAATTTGTTCTGGAATTCGGCAAATGTTTCCTTTGAAATATGTATCCAGATTCTAAAGGTTTTCAAAAACGTTTCTGTTTTTAAATTGTAAGAACTTAATGGTAAATTAAGAAAATAGTTCATTCACACACTTATTTGATTACTAAAACATGTGCTACTCTGCTGCAACTTGTTATGAATATCGTATTTTGCAATACAAAAGAAATCCTTAGTAAAATATGTTTAAAGAAAATACTACCACAGATTAACGATATTCCATTTATAGAGCCCATTAAAAGCCAGACAACGTATCGACAGGAGTAAATAGGCTTCCATTGTCACCATAATGACTTATAGTTAACCCTATCCATGCCATGCACCATCAAGGAAAATCCACAGACCGGATGGGGTTAAATCAACACAAATAATTGGTGACAGAGGCCGTATTCATCAATGATGCTCCGAATGGGTTTAGATCCAGTAATTGAATGGGCAGTTGTATGAAAGGGTTAGAGGTCTAGTGAGTGAAAGGATAAGTCTGTATCTCCACGTAACATTGAATCAATGGGGTCGTATAAGGGGTCTTATCAATTTAGGCGTTTCGTGTCGTACGGCTGCAGCGCCGCAATGGTACGTCTATCGTACAGTAGAAGAGGCGTCGAACGTACGTGCGCCGTACGGCACCGTACCGCTGCGACGTTGCAGCGGTACGACAGAAAACGCCTAAATTGAAAGAGCCCTTAAGGTTAAGGGTGACAGAACAAATGAAAAACGCATCTATTAAGAGATACGTCGATCGTTTGTTTCGATTTTCATTTTTTTTTTTGTTACTGTCACTCTTCTGTCGTTGTACTTGTAATATTGATTAGCTTTAGCTTGTAACTTTGTCTGAGGGCAATTTTATAGAACTTTATTGTGTAGCGCTCATAAATAAAATAGAACTTCGAGAGATTCTTTCCTCAAACAAAATATCAAACTTTACCTTTTTATTATATTAGTTAAGGTTAAAAACTCAAAGATACAAATGTCGTCTTTACATATGTTTACCGATAAGTGACAAAAGTCGGTGTATTTTGTTCATAAGATTAGTTTGATGATTGTAATGGTTGGATTATTTTTGTATAGAAGGTATATTTGTGACATCTTCAAAAATTGAATTATCTTTTCTTTTGACTAATGACTATACTAACGAACAAATTACATCACAAAATATGGACTAGTTTCCGTTTACAACTAGCTCATGTTATTTGGAACCATGCAAAGGTTCTAACGATACCTCTTACACCTAGTTATTCTAGTTCAAAAGTTACGGCTTATGTAACCAAAAACCATTATTTTCTTCTTTGTAAGCAGAAAATAAAATGTGAAGTTGGAAAACTCTTTTATTTGTCACGATTAAACGATAATTTAACACTAAGGAGGTTTTAGTGTCACGCCAGTCAGTCAAACAGTAAGTTTTCTCTCTTAACTTGATTTTATATCAAAACAAAGTATGAAATTCATAATTTTTCGGTAACTCTAATTCAATGTAATGTAATTAAATAAGATAAACATTTTTATATAAACATGTTTGGGTGATTTATAATAAAGTTTGAAAGTATCACGCTCATCAAAAACAATTCCGACCTCACATACCAATATTTTTGTAAAAAAAAGCTTTATATATACATCTAGTAAATTGATAATTTGATTTCAATTTGTGAAAGCTTTAAAATGACAAATATCAGTGTCCATTGTAACAACTCATTTGTTCGTTGATTATAAGTTTTCTATAAGTATTAAAATAAATAATCAACATTAACATTCAGACAATAACTCAACATTACAGACGTTTCAAAGTACTCTATTTACCAGGCACCCATAACAAACAACAGTTCTCATTTAATAAGTAATGGAACCGTTGATTTATGCCTCAGTTACTACCAACAGTCTTCTTGATTTATTTTAGCTTAACTACCAATTTACATTTGTTTTTCGATCAAAACATTTTCCAATTAATTTGAAAATAGAATCGAAACCATTTTGTTGGCTAAACGATATTCTTGCCAGCAACGTTGCATTGATATTGTCTGCCAAAATGGTGGTAGGCGTAAAACTCGTGCCAAAAGATTGGAAACTACTTTCCGATCTTCCTTTATATTTGTTCTGACATACTCGTATAAGTATATATTGTCACGTAAAATGATACAAACAGAACACAGTTGCAATCGATTTATTCAACGAAGGACGGACTGAGAAATAAAATAGGCCTAACAATAAAAGCTTAGTCCATTCCCTTAATTAGGTCGCTAAATAATTAACTTACCTACACACGTTTTATCGCAATTGATTACGACATTATTATACCTAAAGAATCTTGGGACAATGATAACGTAACCTAAAAAACGAACGAACTCATTGAAATGCATGAATTCGTATCTGAATGCTCAATTTGAATTTTTTGGCTATTTACATATACCGCATGGCGATGCAAATTAAAAGAAATTCTGGCAAACATAGCCCGGGATTCCATTATAGAATGACAATATTGATATAGCGGTTATTCAGCTGATTCTGTTTATCAATTTCGTGCCATATCAATATTCAGCTTAACCCAATAACAGTAAAACCAACACTTTTCAATGTAAAACCTTGACGTGAAAAGTAATTTGGAAAACTCACAACATTTCAAGCCAAAAATAACAAGCGAGAATTCCGTTAAAGCCGAAAATGAAACAAACCCAGTTTCCACCAATAAGCGACGTCCACCAATTCGAAACTCAAACTTCGACTCACCGAATTCGCCACACACAACACACGAACACTTACGCACCTCCACGGAGATAAAAAAAATACAATTCAAACTTGGAACTCCCGTTGAATAAATTCTTTAAACCAAAAATGTAGTACAACTTTTGTAATTAAACTTTGAAGATGGAACATAAGATGATTATTTTTTAAATAAGGGAACTTTGATGATACGTACGCGCGCGGTCGCAGTATTGGTTGCAGATCGGACGGCGCCCGACTGGTCGGGTCGCGGCTTGGGACGCGAATGAGTGTTGGGGCTCCGCGCGAGCCCTTATACCGACGCTCTCAACCCCAAACGTGATGGCGGTGGGCGGCAGTATACAGAGCTGCTGTTGCAGTAATTTTTTTATTATTTGCTTCAATTGCTACAGCCTTGTAAAGACCTTACTAAGAATCTCAGAAGACTGACATGCACAGAAGCTGTAATTGCCTCGCTGCAGTATCAACATTCAAATATTAAATTGAACGCAAAAACATGATCCTTCAATGTTAACACTCTTATATAGTAATCATCTACTTATAATAAAAGGGTTGGCAAAATCTTGATACTTCGAAATACATTTGGCTGTTCTTTGTTATGCAAAATAATACTATGACATTAAAAGTTCTGCCATAAAAGGTAGATCCACAATAAGAAAGTTAAGAAACCCATCTCTACTTCACTCAACATGGATTGTCGTTGCCCTGTGAAAGAAAAGAAAGGAAAGTTTAAACTGGTATTATCGCCTCTATATGTATCCCGAAGAGCGCCATCCTTGTCGCACAGTGGCGGGTTGTCAACAAAATGTTATTAGTCGTCATCTGCGGTGGGCGACTAACTGGAAAAATTCTCGAATGGCTGGATAGAAAACTATATCTTGACTTGCAACAAGATTGGACTGAAACAACGTTTAAGTAAATTAATGTCGGTAAACAGGAAAATTAAACTGTGGAGCTGGAAGATTTTTCTTTAATATATAGGTTGAAAATATTACGTGAGCTTAATGTTCAAGATGTTTAGCGTTAACTACGTATAGTAAATGACATCAAGCAGAAGATTGCTTTTATTTATGCAACTTTCTTGGAAGTGGGTATAATATAACGAATCAACTTTTTAGAATGGGCAACTAGATTAATTTTTCTTTATTTTTGACGTTCTAAAGTGCCTTTTAAATGGTCTATTAGAAATAAATGATTTTAGTTTTACTTTGTGTTTGGTACATATCTCTCTAACCTAACAATTTTTTTATTAATTGAAGACTTACAGTTAAAACAATATTTTAGTAAGTTTACAGTATATAAGCAATATATGAGAAAAACTACCAATTACAGGTTTTTACTGTATTTTTATTTTAATATTTAAGTGTATAAAATAAATAATTGCAAAAACAATTTTAGTGGAATTACAAAATCAGTTGATATTAATAGACCGCCTTGTAGATATTAATAGATCCAATTTCCAGGTCACAAAAAAAATTTTACAGGCTTCTCAGTATATTTTAAAATAAAATCTGGATTATGGAAGCAATTTTACAAAATGTAGGTTTATGACGACCTCTCACGGTTAAATTGAGTTCAGTTATTACGTAGTTTAAGCACCTCATTGTCGTTAATGTAATATATGAGGTTTATCGCGTGTGTTTAGCAAATTGGCTGAAATATTTCACTGGAAAGAATTTGTAGAGTGGGTAAGGAACAATTTGATTAAGTAAGTGGAAAAAACATGGTGGTCATCATGGTTTTTCCTCCCTTGGCTTTCATGGCCATCGAATCTGGTCAAAAATCTTAAATAATAATAAATTTCTTTTTGGGCATCGCAGATATAACCGAAGGAAAATTTCCCCCACTGCGAGTTAGGCTAACAAAAGTGTTGATATTTTCGAAAAAAATTATTGCTTATGTCAAAACAGTTGTACAGCAAATTGTAATATATTAATAATATTATTATATATACGTAACCAAAGCTGCGGGCAACAGCAAGTAGGAAAATATCTAAACACGATACACAAATACCATATATTTTCTATTTTTAATATCTAGCTGACATCGTATGGAAAATCACAAGTCCTATTGAAAAATCGATGGAATCGAACAATCGACGCTACCATAATAACATAGAGCTTAAATTAGAATTTAATGTGTCTCCAAATACATTTTAAATACAAGGTCTTATTTTTCGACGTGCTCAGAAAATGTTTGAACTTTACCCCTTATAGTTAGAATGACCTTTTCATTTCTGAACTCATGTACTGACGTTGGCGTAGGCGCCTAGAAGTCGCTTCAATGTAACAAGATATTCATAAATAACACATTTTTAATACGAAATGCTCGTTCAATAAACCATGTAATGTAGATACTATTTCATAAGTTCTACGCCGTAGCGGCTCGTAGCACATGCTACGCGCGCTACGGCGTAGTCGCTGTTCTCGATCAAAGGAAAAAAAATTCTTTGATGCAAAATTATCAGCATTATTTTTAAAAAGCAAATGAGTATTAAGTATTGCCAATGCATGGAGTTGATTAAATAGTCTTAAATATGTCAAAATAAAGGAGTGTAAATGTTTTACACTTAACCAGCTGAATGAAATTATCTGAAAGTCCAGTGTTCGATTGTGCAAGTTCGATTCCCCCAGGAGAAATCTTCGTGTAATGAACATGTCTGTATGTTATTTGTCTAAGTTTAATTTATGAATAAATAACACACTAGTCAAGATGTATACTGTGTCTGGTGAGTCAAGGGACATATTGAAGGAGGCGATTCTCATTCCAAATAATTTTGTAAAAAAACAATGCCTTATTTTTTTACTAATCCGTACTAATATTATAAATGCGAAAGTAACTCTGTCTGTCTGTCTGTCTCTTCTTCACGCCTAAACCACTGAACCGATTTGATTCAAATTTGGTACAGATATAGTCTGGGACCCGAAAAAGGACATTAAGGATAGTTTTCATCCCAGAAATCCCCCGGGAACTATTAACCACGCAGACGAAGTCGCAAGCAAAATCTAGTTGTCTCATAAAATAATTTATTGACGAAACACGCGCACTCTGAAGTGACTCGATGCAACCGCCAGCGCAAGAATGTCCTATTTGATGACTGAGAGCTATTGAGATAATTTTACTACAATTTTCTTAACTATTTATATTATTTTAATTTTGATTTTTATTAGTTTTAAGTGAGCATATTATATTATCGCGTCCTTAAATATGACTCTCGACTCACCAATTATGGTGTATTAGTATGTACTTAATGGTCGCCTGTGTACCATAGTACTCTGTCCTGTTTGACCAGAGATATTTATTCCTTTTTTTTTCTTAGTTTTCATACATAACACGAAAGATCTTTCGATTACCAAGGTTCAATTCCGAGAAAGTACCAATGTGGTTTTTTCAATTCATTTGTACCTTCTAAAGTTTACCTTTGACATGCACGCTGAAGGTACAATATGTTGTTTTCAGGGTGGGTCAGATGATTGTGTCAACAGAATGTACGCTATGCATAATTATGCCTTTCGACGACCAAATTACAGCCGGCTGTCGCGCTGCTATTGTCTTTCTATTTAGTCTCGAATCACGTCTGTTTTTCAGGTTTGATATAGCTTACCACGGAATTTTGGTAACAAAAAGATTTAAGGGCAGTTTACACAAAGTCACCGCAACACAGGGCCAAACAAGGTGTCTCACGGTAATTGTTATGGCATCCCTTTTATTAAAAGGACTGAGGCTTTTCTTTGATGTGGGCCAGGGTATGACATACAAAACCTTCACGTGCCTTCACAGTGTTTTTTGTATATAAGTTTTAAATAGATATAATAATGCTGACTGGAATTAGTTTTAAAAATACGTAATAGACGTGTAAAATTGATTTAAATATCTAATAATTTCGTTTTATTTAATTTTAATTGATTTATCTATCTAGACTTATATCAACGCCCAGTCCAAACCACTGCTCTTACAGACATGAAACTTGGAGGATGTGTTCTTTGTGAGGAGAAGGTAAGCTAGGATTCTTGGAAACTCGATCTCTATAGAGGCAAAACCGTAGGCGAAAGCTAGTAATTTATATATAATTTTCACGCGAAAAATACTTAATGGGTTTAATGAAATTGAATAATTTAGCTTATATCCGTACTAATATAGGTACGAAAGTAACTCTGTCTGTCTGTCTCTTCTTCTCGCCTACACCTCTGAACCGATTTGAATGAAATTTGGTACAGATATAGTCTGGGACCCGAGAATGGACATAGGATAGTTTTCATCCCGGAAATTCCTTGAGATCGGGAACTATTATTCTACGCGGACGAAGTCGCGGGCAAAAGCTAGTTAACAATAAGTAAAGGCAAATCTCTGTTACGGTTTCAGTGCTGATTCATTGAATTTTGGCCCAGAGTAAGCTTGAAATAAGGATACTTTTTAATCTAAGATTTATCCACGATAATTTTAATGTCGTAGACGAAACCGGAGGAAAAGCTTATTAGCTATTAAGTTTATTAAAAAATGCGGAATGTGTGGGCGAAGAGGAGAAAATACTATGTAGTATTAATAAATTTCCAAAATATGTATAATTTTGCTTATTCACATTATAATGAATAAGCATTTCAGCAGATTAATAACATTCTTCACCATATTTATTATTTAATTATAGGGAAGAATGTTATATTCGCTCGGTACATTTTGTTGCTATCGATAAATTATCGGCTGCTTATTAATATTGTAATAATTTATTTTAACAGAGGTACTTCTCATACAGGGAAGATCGAATCGCTTACTTAATGGTCCCTGCTATTGAATGGTAACACACCTAAGTGGCCTCTTGTATTACTGCTTTGTATAGGCTACAATAATACTTATAATGATAATAATATTTAATATTTTCTGACCTCCTGGGGGTCTCAGGGTCTCCCCCTTTGTTCTTCATCTCTGGCTTGCCTTCATTGGCCGGCCAGAGTGAGCACTGACGAGGAACAAGGCTCCCACCTCTCTCTTGCCTTAATTGGCTGGTTAGAGTGGAGATTCGCAAGAGCAAACGTGCTCGGGGGAAGGAAGTATTCCAGTAAGATGCTGGTAGGGATCTTGACCGTACTTCCGGGATTGTCCTGATAGCCGTGGAATACCTCTCCACTCCTCTAGCACCTCGATATATGTTGCCCCCTTGTCGCTACGTCACTTTGTGCTAGCGGCCGTTTTCGGGGGCCCATTTACTGAGTGTGCAAGTCACCCCCTGCCTTTTTATCCGTGCTTCCAAACATTGGTCAGGCAGGGGCTATAGTCCCTCCATAGTCTTAAGTACCTAAAAATCCAAACCCATAGTTCAAATTTTTTTGTTTGCTACATAGTTCTACAATAGTCTCACACTAACCGGGGATTATCCTTAGGTGCACCTGCATAGTGCATATAGGGATAATCGTCGGTTGGTATCTCATTTCTCATAAAATTCTCAAGGGGCCTCTGCGAGTTGGCTTCGGCCCCTCGTACGCCTTCCAAAGGTCCGGGACCCCAGGGACCCGAGAAACGTAAGACGTTAAACAAAAAAAAAATATTTATAATTGTTGTATCAGTCTGTACATATTTTGTTAAAATTTAAATATTCCTATTAGTAACAAGCGCTACGCCTTTTTATATATCCATTAAAAGTTGTACTTACTTTTCACTGTTCTTAGGCTGCCGTTAAATAGAAGCAGAGCAAGTCAAATTCCACCAATTGGATTGCATAAAATCCCTCGGAAGATTCTATTGGTGGAATTTTGAAACGCTCACCGCTCCGCTGCTTCGTTCCGCTCTTGTGTGCAGGCAGCCTTAACCTGACTTTCTTTCTAGCTGTTTTTCAACTATGTTAAGACCAGCTTTCAGCCTAATATGAACCAACTATATGCCAGTGTTTTTTACATAAAGCAATTGCCTACCGGACATCTTCAACCCAGTAACTGGGGAACACGACCTGGGGAAACCTTTAGTTAGACTAATTGACAGATTTCCTGGCTTTTGACTATTAGCAACGACTGTCAAAATTCTACAAATGACAATTAGGACCAACAGCTTTACGCGCCATCTGAGGTACGAGGTGCCTGTGATGTCCCAGATAAATTTAGAACAGACCCACTGCACGGCAAAGGCCCCGTTCGATACAGAAAAGGCAAGTGCATTAGCACCACTTTTGCTCAAGGCGGTTAGGCGATTTTTTACACGACTGCCCAAAAAAAGGAATGACGTATGTATGTATGTGAGTTTCTTTATTCCACCATAACTTCTTAATGCCTGAACCGATTTAGATGTATGATGTATCGTTACAATCCGTACATAGTTCCGAGTAACATAGGCTAGTAAAAATTGGAAAATTCAACCCCTGTGTGTGTTTTAGCCTTTCAGTTCTTTTTTGTCATGGCAGTCGTGTTTTTTAATTTTTTTACTTATTTTAAAACATGTGATTAAAATAGTAGAAATGGAACTTGATGTAAACAGCATAAAAGCTAACAGTAATAAGTTGTAACTCTGTTGTTGTTACTCAACAAATAATTGCTGGGAACAATGATACTCAACAAATAATTACTGGGTGTCAACAAAGTTAATATTGAGGGCACGCGTCCTAGTTTTCATTACGAGTTGGGTATCAACAACTCAACTTCCAACTTAGTAATAGCTATTAAAACAATCTGTATATATAAAACGCTTCCGTTACTGACTGACTGACAGACAACGCACAGCCAAAACTACTGGTCGTAGAGAGCTGAAATTTGGCATGTGTGTTTGTTGGGGGATGTAGGCGCGTACTAAGAGAGGATTTTTGGAAATTCCACCCCATGGGGGAGAAAAGGGGGGTAAATTGATTTTTTTTATTTCTTTTTGGATTCACTTAAAACTTTGTATGTAGGTTCTACCAGTGATGCAACTGAGCACTGAGAGAGGATTTTTGGAAATCCCCACTCCCCATGGGGGAGAAAAGGGGATAAATTGTTTTTTTTTACTTCTTTATGGATTCACTTAAAACTTTGTATCTAGGTTCCACCAGTGATGCAACTGAGCACTCAGAGAAGATTAATTTTTAGGTAGGTAAGATTATTTTTTATGAAATAATGTTAAAACGTACATATAAATAAACAAATGTAGCATTTACTTCTTACAACGCTAAAATAAATTGGAAAATCGTTTATATGAAGTCATATAAACAACTAGCTTTTGCCCGCGACTTCGTCCGCGTGGAATAATGACTGCTGGCAAAATTTGGGTTTTTCAATTAGTTATCGCCTATTCCATGGTCTATCTATCACATGTTGCAAATTGTCTCTCTTTATAATATTACAGTACACATACAGATTTAGAAAAGGTTAAAAGAACAAAATCATAGTCCACAAGAAAGAAAAAAATAATAATAAGAATTTATACAGGACGAAGAGGACACGACGCGACGCTTGGACGGTTCAGTGAAAGTCGCTGAAAGTTGCTGACTCCGTTTAGCACAGGACTGACTATCGTAGAGATGTCTATGGGCAGGCCTATGTCCAGTACTGGATGTGTATTGGCTGACAGAAAGATGGAAGAGGTCTTACAGGATTTATATTTTTTGTGTAAGACTTTGACTTGCAACCTGGTGCCGTCACACAATATAGGCGGTTTCAGGTTACGTAGCAACATTACCGGTGTACCTACTCGCAGTGCAAACCTATGGTACGGGAGACCAGCTGGTTTTAGGGAATTTAGGAATTCTACCGGGTAATTAATAGCGTCATCTACATGGCATGGTGTGTCTATTGATTTGTAATTTTTTTCTTCTCCGTCGAATGACTTTAAAAGTATATCGTTAATGGACGCAGCAAGTGTCAGTGTGGTGTTCAGGATCTCAGGGTAGCGCAGAAATGAGTGGACTGTATTTTAAATTAAAATTGTATTGAATAATATAAGTAGCGGTACAGTGAGGTGTCGATAGAGGGACGTGTGTGCCTCGGAAGCCGTCGTATGTAGAAGTCCCCGCACCGCCCGTCGACCGTCGTCGCCCGGCTGCATGCCCGTCCCGCGCCCGCCGCCTCAGCCGCCGCCGCCGATGACATCAGCACGTACATGTGTATGGTCACGCGTTTGATGCGTGAACATCCTCCCGCCTGTTGACATCTTCGAAGGGAAGAGGGCAAATATTGTTGAACCCTCTCGTGATGACTCCTCTCTTTGTCTTCACGTCAGCTACGCGTGCGACGCCGTCGACACCCGCATACGTCCGTAGTACACGACCTAGTGGCCAAACAAGTGGTGGAAGCGCCTTGTCTCGGACGAGCACAAGTGTTCCTTCTCTGAGCTTCCTCTCTGAAGCAACCGACCATTTGGTCTTCTGTTGGAGTAAGGAAACATATTCATTAACAAACCGCTGCCAGAAATGTTGGCGGATGTATTCGATCCTTTTGAAGCGGTCTAAGCTGCAGATGTTTTTGTCAGGAACCTGTGAAGACGGTACAGACGTGAGTGTTCGCCCAATTAAAAAATGAGATGGAGTGAGGACAGATAAATCGGATGGGTCACAGGACAAAGGAGTTAGAGGACGGGAATTTAGAACAGCCTCTATTTGACATAAACAGGTTGCCAGTTCCTCGTAAGTGAAGTTGGTGAGGCTTAGCAACTTTCTCAAATGTTTTTTTGTGGATTTTACGGCAGCTTCAGCCATACCATTGAAATGTGGAGAATGAGGCGGAGCAAAAACAAATTTAATGCCTTGCTGAGCCATTTCAGATGCAACCTCACAGTGAGTAATAATCTTTTGCAACTCATTATTAGCCCCAACAAAGTTCGTTCCGTTGTCGGATAATATGCTTTGAGGTTTACCCCGACGAGACGTAAAACGATTCAGTGCGGCAATGAAACCTTCTTTGGTGAGGTCGGTGACGAGCTCTAGATGGACTGCCTTTGTTGCATGGCAGACGAAGATGCATAAATATGACTTTGTTAGCTTACAACCGCGACCCTTTCGGTCAGCTATCAGTACTGGACCAGCATAGTCAACACTACAATTATAAAATGGAAATTTAATATCGGTTCTTGAATATGGAAGTTGACCCATAATGGGTTGTATATTTTGACATTTAAATCTAAAACATTTTATACACTGTTTGACTACAGTCTTAGCAAGATTCCTGCCGCCTAAAGGCCAATAATTGAGTCGCATATTTGCCAACAACAATTGTGGACCCGCGTGAAGCAATTTTTTATGTTGCATATGAAACAGAATCTTTGTTAGATGGTGTTTACTACAAAGTAATATTGGGTATTTTGTATTGTAATCGTAAGGCGAGTTATCAAGTCTCCCGCCTACGCGTATAACTCCCTTTGAATCTATGAATGGTGTTAATGAAAGTAAACGATTTTTACGAGGCAGAGATTTTCCCGACTTTAAAATATTACACTCGTCTGGAAACATCTCTGCTTGTGCACTAAGTAGTAAACACGTTAAAGCGTTATCTAATTCATCACTAGTTAGAGAACCATGCAATTTGCGATCACTATTTTTTAAATTATATATGAATCGATTGATGTAGGCAACTGTTCTTTGTAGATGAGTGAAATTGGAATTATTATGAATTAATGATTGAATTATTGAATGATTAGATGATTGATTGTAATTAATAGAATTGTTATTTTGATTAGTGACATGACACACTACTTCAGGTAGATCCTGTTTCGCGCTATCATAGGGCGTAAGAGGCCAGCTGCTTTCGCAGCCTTGCAAAAAACTAGGGCCCGACCACCATAACGAGCATTCACCGATAGTATCGGCCCTCGCCCCGCGAGAAACAAGGTCCGCCGGATTGTCCTTCGATGATACATACCTCCACCTGTCACCGGCAGTACTCTCCTGAATTTCAGCGACTCGATTACGTACAAAGGGTTTTAACTTGTTTGGTAATGTATTGAGCCATCCCAATACGATCATCGAGTCGCTCCAAAATAGTCGCTTAACTATAGGTATAGTTAAAGATTCTATTACGGTCGTACACAGTCTTGCACCCAATAGCGCAGCACAAAGTTCAAGGCGCGGAATAGTAACAGTCTTTAATGGTGCTACGCGATTCTTGGACACTAAAAGTTGTGTATATGCTGAGCCATCACTACATACTGAGCGAACATAGATGCATGAGCCGTATGCTCTTTCTGAAGCATCACAAAAAATGTGCAGCTCATGTTTCACTGCTAGATTGCAGCTGACCCATCGTGGAATCTTTAAATTATTTAAATTGGGAAGTGTGCGAACAAAGGTAGACCACATCTCGGCAATTGCAGGTGAGACTTCATCGTCCCATTCGGATTGTTGAACCCATAGTTGTTGCATTATTAGCTTTGCCTCAACAATACAAGGGCCAACCAAGCCTAATGGATCAAACACCTGACTGATCACTGAAAGAATGTGTCGCTTTGTAATCTTTTTTACTACGGTAATATTAATTAAAAAAGATAAGGTGTCAGTATTACATAGCCATAGCAAACCCAAAGTTTTAGATGACTGAGAGTGAGTGGACAAGTCTAATGAATTAGACTTTTCTGAATCACCTATCGCTTCGAGGATTTCCGGACTATTCGATTGCCACTTTCGCAAGAAAAAATGAGCAGATGACAGAATTGACTTTATTTGTTTTACTTGATCTATAGTTTCCGGAATTGTTGAACCACCACCTAAGTAGTCATCCACATAGAAATCCCTCGAAATCGCAGACCTCACGTTGTCTGTAAAAGCATCGTCGGCAAGACTAACTAGACACTTTGTTGCTAGATAAGGTGCAGATGACGTGCCGTAAGTCACTGTGTTTAGTCTGTATGTTTTTAACGGTTCTTTGGGATCCTTTCTAAAAACAATTTGCAACAACGGTCTTTGTGAATGAGCTACCTCTATGCAGCGATACATTTTTTCTACGTCAGCAGAAACAACAAACTTGTGTTGACGAAATCTTAATAAGATTGAAAACAATTCATCCTGTACCTTGGGCCCTACCATTTGGATGTCGTTCAGAGATACACCAGAAGAAGAAATGGCGGAAGCATCAAATACAACCCTCAGCTTCGTTGTCGTACTAGATTCGCGAATTACTCCATGATGAGGTATAAAATATTCGGCGTACTTGTTTGAATGAGGTTTTGACTCTGTTTTAACTTCACTCATATGACCAAGGCGCTCGTACTCATCCATAAAGTCAATGTATTTTGCCTGGAATTTAGGGTCTCGTTGAAAGCGGCGCTCTAGAGACAGAAAACGGTGTTTTGCCATATAATAGGAATCGCCTAATATGCTTGGATCGGATTTCAGCGGCATAGTAACAACGAATTTACCGTTATCATCACGAATGGTTTTTTCTTTGAAATTTAACTCACAATCTCGTTCCTCTTGAGACATATAGTGCTTAGGAGAGATGGAGTCTAGTTCCCAAAATTTAGTTAAATCTGGTTTTTCCATTAAGTTGGTGAAATTACAAAAATGTGAGCCTTTTTTATGAGAACGAAGCCGAGAAACTGGACCAGACACTATCCAACCAAATTTGGTATCACATAGCTTAGGCATACGCTTGCCTAAATCAATAGTAGCAGTGCCTATGACGCTCCAGAATATTTCTGCGCCTACTAAGATGTCAATGACAGAAGGAATATTAAATGTAGGGTCAGCTAAACGAAGGCCTGACGGAATAGGAATATCTTTCATGTCGACATAAGAGGATGGCAAAAATTTTGTAATCTCAGGTAAAATTAGGCAGTCTAAATTAGTCCTATATTCACCATTACAAGACTCAATACAAAGATTGCAAGACTGTGTACTGTAGGAAGACTGTTGGTTGATACCTGTGACAGTGGAGGTAGTTTTACGTCGTAACAAATCCAGTTTGGTGCAGAGGCTCTCCGTCATAAAGTTGGCCGTGCTGCCGTTGTCAAGCAGGACTCGAGCGTTGATCCTCTCACCGCTGTTGCTCACCACCTTCACGATAGCTGTGGACAGCAATTCATTGGGTGTACTAGTATGGTGTACAGTATCTGCTGATAAGACGACACTATTTGAAGTATCGATTGGCAAGGCAACACTATTTGATGCTGAAGGCATGGGGTCTTGATAAGGCTGCTCAGTCGGTTCAACATGCAAGAGAGTATTGTGCCTGGCTTTGCAATATTTACAACCGGCCAATCGACATTTCTTGGTTATATGACTAGAGCGCAAACAATTTAGACACACATGTAATTCCTTAGCTTTTTGTATACGTGCTTCAGTAGATAAATCTTTAAATAAATTACAAGTGTATAAAAGATGGTCGTTAGAACATAAGGGACATTTTAATTTATTTTGTAAATTGTTACTATTTGACTTTTTCGTTTCTAAGCTATTTTGTAAATTATTATTTTTCTTGTCCTTTGTCTCTGAAATAATAAAACTTTTTTGTTTATTATTCGTATTAGTTTTACTTTGATTGACTTCTATGGTTTCTAACAGATCAGCCCTACTGCTTATAAATGAAATTAATTTTGACAATGTTGGAGACTCCGACAGTGCATTGCGATACTCTTCCCATTTTAAGTTGGTATTTGTGTCTAATTTCCTAGACATCATAAATATTATGAGAGTATCCCAATACTCTGTTGGCTCCTTTAAGTTTTTAAGTGCCCGTATATTTCTATTTACAACATCTATGATACGTCGCAAAGAAGTTGACGATTCCTTATGTATCGGTTCAACGTCAAACAGGGCTTGTACATGATTATTTATAAGAAGGCGATTGTTATTATAGCGATCACACAATAAGTCCCAAGCTACTACATAATTATCACCCTTAAAATCAATATTTTTAATTATCTCCGACGCGCGACCCTTAAGGGATGCACGGAGATAGTGGAACTTATTGATGCCATCGATACAATCGTTGCTATGGATCAATGAAATAAAGGTATCCCTAAATTCTAGCCAGCACTGGTAGCTACCGTCAAATTGCGGTAGGTCAATTTTAGGTAAGCGAACAAAGTTATTTTTAAACGATGCACCTGGTTTAGAGCCCATTGTAGTGCCCGCCTCCGACCCGTCACGCTCAGCGCAGCTGGACTGCAGCTGACTGCGCGCCTTAGCGACCAGTGAGTGGTACCGCTCCTCAATCTGAGCTCGCTCCACGTACTCGTCTTCGGGGTCTGCCGCAGCTAACTCTATCTCCATCTGTAATGCATCAAAAACGTCGTACAAAGCTTCAAATTTGCTCAAGCGGCCCTCTAAATCAATCCGTTGAAGTTCGGATATGAGCTTTGAAGAAGAAAGAACCGTGAGGTATTTTTCAAAGTTGGTAAGCTTCGCTTTAATGCCGCTACGCTGTTTGACCAATTTATCAAAATCCATGTTGCACTTAAATTGAGAAATATAAAGCTTTAGAAGTGATGGAAGCAAAAAGAAAAAAAAAACGGTTTATTTTTGAAAACAAAACCAATCAAAGTAAGCGACAAGTCTTAAATAAACTAACAAAAGGAATAGCCAGCTGACTCATTAACGGTTAAATTGAATAAAGTCAGTTGGTAGCAAGCACAGCTGATGCGAGAACAAAGGACGTGAGTCACCGCACAAAAAAAAACTGGTCAGCCCGGTCGGCCGGCAGGTAAAGCGTACGGTTTTTAAACAAGTAATTAGCAAGGTCAAACACGCGCGATAAAAGTAATTGCAAATAGTTTATCACTGTTTGAAGTAGAATGCTAGCAACCAATCGTCTGTCTTAAATAGAAGCGAAGTAAAGCGAAAAAAGGAACAGAAATTGATTTTAACACACTAGTTTGTGAAATGGATAATAGGCAAAGGTAAATAATTGGAACGAACTCACAGAGGCCCTTAACCGTTTCACTATTGGACTTCTTCAGGCTGCAACGGTAATTTTGCTGCTCGATGACGGTTGAGGTTCAAATCCACTTCAACGGTTCACTTGAAGACTGCTTAATTTTCAATACTCCAAGATGCTTCTTCCCGGTAGATGGACCATGTTCAGGATCTCAGGGTAGCGCAGAAATGAGTGGACTGTATTTTAAATTAAAATTGTATTGAATAATATAAGTAGCGGTACAGTGAGGTGTCGATAGAGGGACGTGTGTGCCTCGGAAGCCGTCGTATGTAGAAGTCCCCGCACCGCCCGTCGACCGTCGTCGCCCGGCTGCATGCCCGTCCCGCGCCCGCCGCCTCAGCCGCCGCCGCCGATGACATCAGCACGTACATGTGTATGGTCACGCGTTTGATGCGTGAACAGTGGTCCTATAAAATTTTATGTTTTTTGTATGGTAGCCCCTTAAATTATTATTTTATTCCGTTTTTTAGTATTTGTTGTTATAAGCGTCATGGTGGTCCGGAGGTTTAGGCCTGCCTCTTCTAGCAAGTACCAATGTGATTTTTTCTGAGTTATACGTACTTTCTAATAGTATTGGGCACCATTGACAGGCGGTGAAGGAAAACATCGTAAGGAAACCTAAATTTCAAATTATAAGCTTGAAAGATAAAAACAAATATAATATTTAGTTTTAGTTCCGCAATTTGAAAATTGAAATTGCGGAATTAAAACTAAATATTATATTTGTATATTGTCATGGATTTCCGCAAAGTAAGTTATAAGCTTGAAATCCCCAATCCACCTTGAGCAAGCAAATGGTAAAATGCTCTAACCTTCTCCACGTGAGAAGAAGCCTTTGCTTAGCAGTGGGTACTTATAGACTGAGGATGTTGTTATAGCGGCAACAGATAACTATCCGACTATCATGGTGCATGAGATACAGCCTGGTGACAGAAAACAAAAATCCAAAAAGTTTTAAGTTAATCCATAAAGAAATAAAAACATTTAATTTACCCCCTTTTCTCCCCCATGGGGGGAATTTCCTAAAATCTTCTCTGAGTGCTCAGTTGCATCACTGGTGGAACCTAGATACAAAGTTTTAAGTGAATCCATAAAGAAGTAAAAAAAAACAATTTATCCCCTTTTCTCCCCCATGGGGAGTGGGGATTTCCAAAAATCCTCTCTCAGTGCTTAGTTGCATCACTGGTAGAACCTACATACAAAGTTTTAAGTGAATCCAAAAAGAAATAAAAAAAATCAATTTACCCCCCTTTTCTCCCCCATGGGGTGGAACTTCCAAAAATCCTTTCTTAGTACGCGCCTACATCCCCCAACAAACACACATGCCAAATTTCAGCTCTCTACGACCAGTAGTTTTGGCTGTGCGTTGTCTGTCTGTCAGTCAGTCAGTAACGGAAGCGTTTTATATATACAGATAGAATCAGGCGTTACTTTGCGGAAATCCATGACAGATAAAAACAAATATAATATTTAGTTTTAATTCCGCAATTTCAATTTTCAAATTGCGGAACTAAAACTAAATATTATATATTTTGTTTTTATCTTTCAAGCTTATAATTTGAAATTTAGGTTTCCTTACGATGTTTTCCTTCACCGCCTGTCAATGGTGCCCAATACTATTAGAAAGTACGTATAACTCAGAAAAAATCACATTGGTACTTGCTAGAAGAGGCAGGCCTAAACCTCCGGACCACCATGACGCTTATAACAACAAATACTAAAAAACGGAATAAAATAATAATTTAAGGGGCTACCATACAAAAGACATAAAATTTTATAGGACCACACTGACACTTGCTGCGTCCATTAACCCTAAATAGATAACCTACGTCGAAACGACGTAATCGATTTTGAAAAATCGATATAACTCGTTTGTTTTTCGCGTCACTGTCCTGCCCGTTCCTGTCAACTCAGTCGGCCGTCGAAGCTTGTAGGACACACCCTTATTGCTCCGGTAAGTGCAATACTTTCGTCAATATTTACCTACCTTACGTCGAAGTGACGTATGGTTATCTTTAGTGTTAGCTTTTAGATTTTTGGGAAAATGTGTTATTTTTAGGGTTCCGTACCTCAAAAGGTAAAAACGGAACCCTTATAGGATCACTTTGTTGTCCGTCTGTCCGTCCGTCCGGCTGTCAAGACCCTTTTTCACAGAAACGCGTCAAGATATCAAGCTGAAATTAATATCACATACTCGGGTCTGCTATCTCTTAAAGCAGTGAAAAAATCAAGTTTTTAAATCAACGCAATAAAAAGATACGGCGGTTTATATTGCAAATTTGGACATTTGCAAGGAAATCAAAACCTATAGGGTACTTCCCATTGACCTAGAATCATGAAATTTGGCAAAAAGCAAGGTCAGGTAGCACAAGTAAAGGGAAAACTCCGAAAACCGTAAATTTGTAGTTAGTTCGCACCAGGCGTCCGTCTGTCCGTCTGTCTGCCAAGAACCTTTTTCTCAGGAACGCGTCGAGATATCAAGCTGAAATTAATATCACATACTCAGGTCTGCTATCTCTCAAAGCAGTGAAAAAATCAAGTTTCTAAATCAAAGCAATAAAAAGATACGGCGGTTTATATTGCATATTTAGACATTTTCAAGGGAATCAAAACTCAAAACCTATAGGGTACTTCCCATTGACCTAGAATTGTGAAATTTGGCAAGAAGCAAGGTCATGTAGCACAAGTAAAGGGAAAACTCAGAAAACCGTTAATTTGTAGTTAGTTCACATCAGGCGTCCGTCTGTCCGTCTGTCTGTCAAGAACCTTTTTCTCAGGAACGCGTCGAGATATCAAACTGAAATTAATATCACATACTCAAGTCTGCTATCTCCCAAAGCAGTGTAAAAATCAAGTTTCTAAATCAACGCAATAAAAAGATACGGCGGTTTATATTGCATATTTAGACATTTTCAAGGGAATCAAAACTCAAAACCTATAGGGTACTTCCCATTGACCTATAATTGTGAAATTTGGCAAGAAGCAAGGTCATGTAGCACAAGTAAAGGGAAAACTCTGAAAACCGTAAATTTGTAGTTAGTTCACATCAGGCGTCCGTCTGTCCGTCTGTCTGTCAAGAACCTTTTTCTCAGGAACGCGTCGAGATATCAAACTGAAATTAATATCACATTCTCAAGTCTGCTATCTCCCAAAGCAGTGAAAAAATCAAGTTTCTAAATCAACGCAATAAAAAGATACGGTGGTTTATATTGCATATTTAGACATTTTCAAGGGAATCAAAACTCAAAACCTATAGGGTACTTCCCATTGACCAAGAATCATGAAATTTGGCAAGAAGCAACGTCATGTAGCAAAAGTAAAGGAAAAACTCTGAAAACCGTAAATTTGTAGTTAGTTCACATCCGTCCGTCCTCCCGTTCGTCCGTCTGTCAAGACCATTTTTTTTCAGAAACGCGTCGAGATATCTAGCTCAAATTAATATCACATACTCAGGTCTGCTATCTCTTAAAGCAGTGAAAAAATCAAGTTTCTAAATCAACGCAATAAAAAGATACGGCGGTTTATATTGCATATTTAGACATTTTCAAGGGAATCAAAACTCAAAACCTATAGGGTACTTCCCATTGACCTAGAATCGTGAAATTTGGCAAGAAGCAAGGTCATGTAGCACAAGTAAAAAGAAAACTCCGAAAACCGTAAATTTGTAGTTATTTCACTAAAAAACAAATTAACGGAACCCTCGTTGCGCGAGTAGAACTCGCACTTGACCGGTTTTTTTTTTTTTGAGAATAAATGTACATGTTTTTTATTAGTTTTTTTACTTGTTATAGGCCACGATAAAAATAACATTATGACGTCACAAAACTGTGCAGACAATGCAGCAATCTGTCGGTTCTTGCTTGAAACAAGTGATGAAGAGATTGAGGGGTCGGGCAGTGAAACTGAAGACTGTTTATTAGAAGATGAAGTACAGAGTGATGCCGAAGACTTTGAAGACAGTGCACCGGTGGAGGTAAACACTGATGCTGAAGACGTGTCTGAAAATAACTGCAAAAATCCCATTTGTGGAGAGCACAAGTCTAGCACCTGCCCTAAGTGCCTTTGATACCAATATGAATAAAAATTGTAATTTACTTTAATTTGTTATGTTCTAGAGATTGAAAAAAGTTGATTTTTAAAAGTTTTTATAGTAAATTATAAGACTGATGGAAAGATTCCTAAATGTTTAAGTTTCGTAAAGTAAGAATTACCTTGTTTTGTACTTTATTTTTTTTTCTAATAAAAATATAAATAAATTCTAATGTTTTTTTATTTAATCACAATATAATTAAAGATATTAAGACATAATATCACATTCATAAACCTAGTATATACATAATCCAAAATATGCTCACTCAAACATTCGCACGTCGAATCGACGTATGGTTATCTTTAGTGTACAGTGAAATATGGTTATCTATCTAGGGTTAACGATATACTTTTAAAGTCATTCGACGGAGAAGAAAAAAATTACAAATCAATAGACACACCATGCCATGTAGATGACGCTATTAATTACCCGGTAGAATTCCTAAATTCCCTAAAACCAGCTGGTCTCCCGTACCATAGGTTTGCACTGCGAGTAGGTACACCGGTAATGTTGCTACGTAACCTGAAACCGCCGATATTGTGTGACGGCACCAGGTTGCAAGTCAAAGTCTTACACAAAAAATATAAATCCTGTAAGACCTCTTCCATCTTTCTGTCAGCCAATACACATCCAGTACTGGACATAGTCCTGCCCATAGACATCTCTACGATAGTCAGTCCTGTGCTAAACGGAGTCAGCAACTTTCAGCGACTTTCACTGAACCGTCCAAGCGTCGCGTCGTGTCCTCTTCGTCCTGTATAAATTCTTATTATTATTTTTTTCTTTCTTGTGGACTATGATTTTGTTCTTTTAACCTTTTCTAAATCTGTATGTGTACTGTAATATTATAAAGAGAGACAATTTGCAACATGTGATCGATAGACCATGGAATAGGCGATAACTAATTGAAAAACCCAAATTTTGCCAGCAGTCATTATTCCACGCGGACGAAGTCGCGGGCAAAAGCTAGTTGTTTATATGACTTCATATAAACGATTTTCCAATTTATTTTAGCGTTGTAAGAAGTAAATGCTACATTTGTTTATTTATATGTACGTTTTAACATTATTTCATAAAAAATAGCTGCTGCCGTAAGTTACCGATTATTTGTAGCACTTTGTCGACGTTGTAAATACACATATTCATCCAAAGTTTTATCTTTCTAGCACTAACCGTTTCGACGGTACACCGAGGACGGACGAACGGACGGACGGACTTGACGAAACTATAAGGGTTTCTTTTGCACCATTTTGGCACAAAAAGTTGGTTGTTGTTGTTGGGTTTTCTTTTGTTGTACACAAAAGAAACCTCAACACAGAAAAATACAATTAAAAAAACAAATAACATACTCGTACATATTAAAATAAAGTGCCAACATTCAAATAAAATCTGCATCATTATTACATAGTACAAAACAAAGTGGCATTCCTCTATCTGTACCTATGTATGCATAGATCTTAAAAGCTACGCAATAGATTTTGATGCGGTTATAATATATATAAAATATAGCAGAAAAAAGCCGGGATTCTCATGATGCTTTAAATGTACTTTAAATAAAAAATAATCAGTCTCTAGGTTGCACTAAATAGAAGTCAGGGTATGTGTGTGTCAGGCAAATGTACCTGATACTGATATTTCACAGGCTCCTTACAAATAAAGTCACAAATTTTCTACCACTATAATAATTTAGTCATCTCAATTTTAAGAGGCCTCTGGGAGCTACTTCAACCACTCAAACGCTTTTCAAAAGTTTGGGTCCCAGGAGATTCGAGATTATAACGTTAATAAGTCTGGGGACAAATATCTTTTTTGTACATATTTGTATTGGTATGTTGCCGCTTAACTAGAAATATCGCGTCATTAATTGGCCAGTACGTTATTGGACCTTTTTTAGGAATTTTCCAATAATGTTGAAAATTTTATTGACGATATTGAGTTCGGTAGTAGGTACTAGCTGTTTGCTGCGGGTTCACGCAAACATTTTCAAACAAACTTCTATCCCCTGTTTCATCCTTTCCTAAGGGGCTTCAATTTATTAATATTTCATTAATTGCTTCTTAGTGTCGGTCGTGCGTTGATTAACACCAAAATACCTGCTCCTTTAGAATAGAATAGAATAGGATAGAATAGAATAGAACGGAATGGAATGGAATGGAATGGAATGGAATAGAATAGAATCATTTATTTGCCATAAACATATGTATACATGTTATACATAGTACAACGACTTGCACCAGCTTCTCAAGGTTGATACGAATCTTAAAATATATTGGTTGTTCTTACCTATAAACTCTATGTTTCTAATGGATTACTCTATCTATTGATCGAAACTGCATTATTTAATCGTTTCGTAGTTCAAAAGATCAAGCATAAATACAGGTGAAAGGTTACTTTATAGTATGTAAACTGTACATACCTGTCTGTGGACCTGGTACCTATCTAAAAGTCTTAGCTTTTTTCCAAAAGGGTAGAAAGCGAATCCATGCCTAAATTTTATTCCAAATCGGAAACCTGATTCACAAGTGTAACTTATTCTGAAAAAAAAAACCCTCTTAACCGCTTCCAACAATCCTTAAGCCCTCCACAAAAGCCACTAGGTTAAAAGTACCTTGAAAATACGCTCAGGTATTTGGAAAAAGTTATAAATAAGGATACCTATTTAACCTTTGCAATTTCTATTTGATCAAGAGACAGCCAGCTGTCGCGCTGCCATTGTCTTTCTATTGTTAAGCGATTTTAAACCCTTAAGGATTTGTCACACTGGTTGCGTTCTGCGGCCTGCGGTCAGGTCAAAGTAAACGCAGCCCGCATCATGTATGAACAACGCTGTCAGTCGCCGCCCCGTCGGCCCAACATGCGTTCTTTGGTTGTGCTCGCACGGTCAGATCGCATTCTATACAAAATATATTGATACCGACAATTTTGTTCATACATGATGCGGGCTGCGTTCACTTTGACCTGACTGCAGGCCGCAGAACGCATCCAGTGTGACAAATCCCTTAGGGGGTTAAATATGAGATGAAAGCCGAAAGATGCCACGTATTATATAGGTACATAGACCGTTTCCCTTTTACAAGTAATTAGGTAAATAACAAATTTACATAATAATAATATAATTATGTGTTATAATTTTTAAGACTTTGACGTTTATCATTTGTCTTTGCCATGCCCTTCAAGTACTTACATAGCTGAGAACTTTATACCCATAATAAAAGTCGTCACGCGTTTCTTTTGCTACCAAATATAATATTGGAAAGAAAATATTTGACGAGTAAACAAACTTAAATTAATTAAAGATAATGTAATAAAGTTGTGTGTATTTCGTAAGCGTCAATATTACATTGCGTCAAAATATTTATAAGATTTTTTTGTATTCTATTCTGTATGAAAATCAATTCGATATATTTTTTTTCTACAAAAAATTCAATCTAGTAAGCGCCATGGGAGTGGATTATTAAATAAATGTATGAACTTTTTGTTTACTCTTCTATATGAAATTATTTGAAACTCCATTTTTCCGTCTCAGTGATTGCGATACGAGTTATTTGAAAATATCGATACCCATTTATTGAAAATGGTATTGCAAAAAACAAATGAAAAATGGTTTTATTTCAATTTGATATTAGAATCCCTTTGGCATCGGGCAAAAACCTAAATCCACCATTCACTACTGAAATAGAAATTTATTTTTACATCTCTTGCTATCGTGATTGACAACGTGACGTTGTGTATGGATTAAATATGCGTATTTTGCTTTGATTAGCTTATGCTCCTATTAATCTAACCGTTTCAAAGTTAACCAAAAGAATATATATTTGAGTTAAAGTAAATAATAATAATAATATAATTTATTTGCCATAAGTGTTGTACAAGATGAGATCTTAAAACTAGTACATGTTTCAAACGTCGAAAATTAGACATGCAAATATCTAGTGGGTTCTGGTAAAGCCATTGGTTGCTTTTTTTTCGATTTCCCACTCCCCAAAAAAAAGCCATTGGTCCTGGTTATCATTTGTAGAACTTTGACTATTGTTACGAGTAGTAGCAGTAGAAGCCAGTAAGACTGACCAGTCTAACCAACGGGTATCATGTCGCCATGTAACTGAGCTGTGACGGTCTAAAACGAAATCGCTTCACTTAAAAGACTAATATCCAACTGAATCTGGATAGTATGGAAGCCGACCCCAACACAATAAAAAAAAGAAAAGACCATGCCTTTTGTCTATAGTATAAGCCAAGTTTGTATGAAAGGCAAGTCACTGCCTAATACGTTTAACCTATGAATGTGAACTTTGGTCCATAAATAAATATCTATCGGTAAGAGAACGGAAAATAGCTTCTGTTTATTCCAATAGTCACGTTCGACAGTAAAGTATAGAATTTAAATATGGCTGCCTTATATAAGTACTACAGGTTGTTGGCTTATGTAAATAAAAGTATGGGCTGTTTCTACGGTTCATTTAATAATAAAAATATACGGTTTAAATGAAAACACCAACGACTATGATCAGATTCGTACAAAAAAGGTCTGACTATTAACAAACTATTTATTTGTATGCTTACTTTGTAATTTGTTTCTTTTAAATAATAATAATATAGTATGACGTCAGATTTGCATCTGTCAGAGTATATTTTCAGAAGTCTTTTCTGATGAGAAAATATATAAAGGATGTTACCACTGAGTGTTCTTGCAAGAGTGGTAATCAGTAATCATCTTCAAGTTTTGTTTGAAAATTTTAGTATTTCTGGTATACTATTTGTCTGCGAGGGAAAATATTCAAATAGAGCCACTCCCTGCAGTTAGGCAACTAATCCGTTTATATATCTTGGCATAGACATGGCCTAGGCGGTATTGATATTTCTTGCTGTTTTACTCGATTTCTTTCGCAGTTTTCTAATTGTGAGATTCTGCATGCTCTCGAGCTAAATAATAAAAAAATAATTAGTTAATGCGGTAGAGATCAAAATCGAACATCAATGATGATACTGGTGTGTGTGGTAAATAATAGCGCAGACAAATTATGGTGCAAAAAGATTAAATTTAAAATGAAGTAAGTAAAACAAAATGAAAATATGTAAATGGAAAATTATCGTCATTTGTTTGTTGTACGTTTTTGGGCGATATAATTAAAAAGTATGTACAGAGAAGTTCTCATACTTACACGAAAACTTAGCCGTTTGTCCACCACCGTCGTCACCGTCACGTCAACGAGAACGAGATAACGGAACTGAGGTTGCGTCCACTGCACGTTAAGACACCACATACAATTCTTTTTTTTTAGGATAGGAAATCATCAAATTACTTCTCCCGCGGCAAACATTGGCCCTAGAAGGCCCCGTCACGTGCTGACTGCTCTTTAAGGCTCCCCATACAAACCTCGGCTCGCCGTCATCTCGTTCTCTTTGACGTGACAGTGACGGAAGCGGTGGACAACGGCCGTTCGAGTCGCAAATAGGTAAGACGTAAGACGGAACACGAAGAGTTATTAGGGTTCCGTTTTTCTCGTTCCGAAAACAATCTCTAAAAACAAGAAAACAGTTTTGAAAACATTGAAAACCCAACATAAATAATAACACTAGCAAGTGAAAATGCACTTTGCAATGGAATCTATGTACACTCGCAAGATGGTTCCACAGTCTATGCATTCAAATGTACACTTCAGTTGACTACTAAATAAATAAAGGAGAGCGGCGGAATGCAGACTTAGTAATGATCTACTAAGTGCTAACCAGGAGATTGAAAACCTAAATTCAGAGAATTTTCGTTTAAAAGCAGATCTCCAGAACTCTTTAAAAATTATAGACCAATATAAAAAGATTAACAGTACATTAGATAGGAAAAGTGTAACACCTAAAATTAAGAGGAAAAAAAATCCAGAAAAAGACCCTTCAAAGCCCAACGTTGCTTCCGGCAGCAGACATATCGAACCAAAGCTTTAATAATTCTGTAATTCCTGAACTACATGGACTTACACAAAATATACCACAATATCTCAGCCCAAAAGTGTCTTCCCCTTATAGTACACCTTTGGGCTCGCCGGTTACACCACTCGTACAGTCACATCCTAGTTTGAAAAAGTGCGACCAGGACAAAACAGATGGCGCTGCATCAAATAAAAAAGACATACAAAACAAAGACCACTCATCATCATTAATGAATAAAAATGAAACAAAGAAATGCGAGAAAAATGCAAGCTCATCTAGCGCAAACCAAGACACGCCAGCCCTGAGAGATGTAAAGAAACCTTCCTCCAGAAAACATAAAATATGTTTGTTAAGCAGTGAAATCTCTAACTGGTTATATGAAATAACAGAAAAGAAAAATATGAATGACTATGAAATCTGTCATTATCGAAAACCAAGATGCGGATTAAGGCACATTCTTGATAAAATTGAACAAAAAGTCCTAAACTTCACGCACATGGACTATTGTATTATTTATATTGGCGAGGAAGACTTTCGAAAAACGGCAAACTATGTAGAACTTGTCATGTTTATTAGAGATAAGTTACTATCTTTAAGTCACACGAACTTTATAATTTGTCTTCCTACCTTCAAATATATGTCAAATGCTAATTTAATGTTTAACAGTCGCATCGAAACTTTTAACAATCTTCTTTACTTGGATACAATTGCATTTAACTATGCCTATTTACTGGATTCAAATCTTAATTTTCCTTACGAATATTATAGTTATAACAAACATTATGGAACCCTAAATAGTTACGGTAAGAAAAATTGTTATTTCAGATTTACATGACTTAATTGTTGACATACGCGGCCTAAATACTATGCACTCAGAAGTTGACTGCCTCCCTGATAATGGTCCATGTCAAGAGTATCCATCTTCTGATTCACAACAAATTGATTCACAGTTTTTTCTTTAACTATCTAAACATTCTACATCAAAACATAGCAGGACTTGTTAATAAATCAGATTTGTTGACTATAAAATTACTAGAATTGGATTCTGAAGGAATTACTATAGATGTTCTCTGTGTTACGGAACATTTCATTCAAACAGGTTATGAGGATTTATTACACATAACAAATTTCTGTCCAGCTGCTTTCTTCTCTAGAAATACAAAGAGAGGAGGAGCATGTATTTTCGTAAGGGTAGGGTTGCAATTTAGAGAATTGACAGAAATAGCAAAACAATCAGTCTCCGGCATTTTTGAATGCTGTGCTGTAGAATTAACAGATTACAAAGTTATTGTTATTTGTATATACAGAATCCCTAAACATCATTATGAAGTATTCTATGAAAAATTAGATTATATTTTAACAAGAAGCTGTCTCTCTTCGAATAAGAAAATCGTCCTATGTGGAGATTTTAATATTGACGTTCTGAAAAGAAATAAAGCTTCACTGGAACTTGAACACTTCCTTGAGGCATATAATCTGAAATTAGCACTTTACACTCCAACCAGGCTAAGTAGTAACACCTGCATCGATAACTTTGCACACAATTACTGGAAAGGGTGCAAAGCTGAAATTTTTGACTTTGTTCTTTCGGATCATACATCTCAAGTACTTAGAGTTCCCATTAACAAAACTTGTAAATTAAAATACTGGAAAACTAAGAAGCGAGATCTAAGCATTGACAATTTAAATAAATTCAAAACAAATCTAGGCTGTCTTTCCTTTATGCAAGTGTTTGATACAGAGGACGCGAACAAAGCCTTCGATAATTTTATGGAAGATTTCTCTCTTTTATACAAACTGTGTTTTCCAGAGAAAATTGTTACTATTAAAACCAACAAGAAAACAAAATGGATATCTAAAGGAATAAAACTATGTAGCAATAAACAAAGGCAGTTACTTTGGGCATATAGACTAAATTCTAACTCACAAAATAAAACAGTTTTAAAAACCTACACAAAACTCTATAGAAAAATTATCAAGCTCACACAAAAATCACAAAATAATCATTACATAAATACCGCCCAAAATAAATCTAAAGCTACATGGCAAGTTATTAATAAATCAAAACTTTATCTGCCCCAAGAGCCTATCATGTGCATAAACAGAGATAATTTGACATTTAATTGCCCCTCGGACATAGCTAACGAATTTAATAATTATTTTATTGATGAGATTGAAAACAATGTCAAAACTGACAAAAATTTGTACAATATTCACATAAATTATCAGACATCAAACTCACTTTTTATGTACCCAGTAACAATAGACGAAGTAATTAAGATTATTTCAAACTTAAAAAATACGAATACTGTTGGGCATGACGACGTCTCTACAAAAGTAATCAAATTCACCAAAGAAATTATAGCAGGACCATTAGCTCATATAATTAACCTATGTATTGCGAAAGGCACGTTCCCGGATAATCTTAAGAAAGTTATAATAAAGCCTTTATATAAAAAAGATGACAAAACAGATTTAAAAAATTATAGACCTATTGCAAAGATTCCTATATTTTCAAAGATTATTGAGAAAGTTATTTATAACTCATTATATAGATTTCTTGAAAAGTATGATTTATTTTGCAAAGAACAAAAGGGTTTCCGCAAGAATACAACGATCAACATGGCACTATTTGATCTCTTAACTAATGTAATGTCATCTGTAGACACGAGAAATCCAGTTTGTGCAATATACACCGACATGTCCAAGGCGTTTGATTATGTAGACCATAACATTTTACTACAGAAATTGCATAGTCATGGTATAAGAGGGAACATATTACAGTTAATAGAGTCATACTTAAGCAATAGGTTTCAATGCACAGAGATCTCTAGAATCTGTCCAAAAACTAAATTTGAAAACCGTTTATGCATCAAAACCAAGGTTCGTAAAATATGGCGTACCACAAGGAAGCGTTCTGGGACCGTTACTCTTCCTCATATACATAAATGATCTTCCAAAAGTGACTTCTAACAAGATGATTCTTTTTGCAGATGACAGTACAGCTGTAATTAAGTGTACGAATAAAAATATTTATGAGCATGACATTAATACTTGTTTACATGACATTATAGATTGGTTACATAATAATAATTTAGTTATTAACCTGAGTAAGACAAAAGTTATGCACTTTCATCAACGCAACAAACCCCCTGACGTAAATCTTGCTTACCAAGGTTGCTCTATTATGGAAGCAAATACGGCCAAGTTTTTAGGTATATTGATTGACAGTAAACTTTCGTGGAAACCTCATATTGAACAATTATGTAAAAAACTCAGTAAATCCGCATACGCACTATTCAAACTTTCAAAGATAGTCAACAATCAAGCAATTTTAACTGCCTACTATGGTTTGGTTGAGTCCCCTTTTACGATATGGCATTATTTTCTGGGGGCGTCTGCTGATAGGGAGCTGGTGTTTAGAATGCAAAAGCGTTGCATTAGGTCAATGTGCGGACTTAAGACAACAGATAGCTGTCTTCCTTATTTTAAATCTCTACAAATTTTAACTTTTCCATCGTTATACATATTAGAAACCGCTTTGTTTATTAAAAATAATCCAGACCTATTTCAGAAATGGTCAGCAACCAGAAAAAAAACCAATACGGTCACAGTATGTCAATGAATTATGTCAAGCAAAATGTAAAACCGCATTAATGAAAAAAAGCTTTTTTGGTATAGCCCCACGCGTTTATAATAAGGTACCTAATGATATTAAAAATATGACTGTACTAAAATTTAAAAAGACGCTAAAAAAGCTTTTACTTGACAAATGTTATTACACAATTGACGACTTCTTGAATGATAAATCGCTGACTAATTGACATTCTTTATGTTCCAATTGACATTGTTTTTTAAATATGATACTATTTCTATTTGACATTCACTTCATTATTTCTGTATTTTGTTATTTAACTTCAATTTGAGCATAAATATTATTGTAGTTCTGTATGTTAAATTCAAAACTTTAATGTAATTTGCATGCCCATTTGTCGGTAGAATATGGAGGACCTACTATAAATTTAATACCTGTACATGTACAATTACCCATGTTTGCAAATGAATAAATGACTATTGACTATTGACTATTGACTAGTATATTTGCTTACTTAAACTGTTTTTACTGCAAATGTAAGTGTTTATTTTTAGAATACAAGGACTTTTTCTAGGCTGTGTTTATGAGGAAAATTGGAAAATGGTTTTAGTTTTTAGTTTTGGATTGGGTTGTACTGGATTTATTTTCTAGAGTTTTGTAACTTGGAGGGTGCCAGGGACCTTATTTTTCGGCTGTCATTGTCTAACCGTCTATCTGTAGGCGGGGTTGTTGTAATAATTAATCGTAATAAATAGAGAGTTAAAATTCAACTACTACCGCCCCTAGGTTCCGACTGGTGAATTTTTTTTTATTAGAAGCATTAAATTACAATACTTTGTTGTTCTGTATTTGTCCTACGTTAACGCACTCGAGCAATTATCGAGTTATTTAACACGACGTTTATAATTAAATTTCTATATAAATTAAAAGATGGCCCGCAAAAAATGATTTCCATACTCAAAACTTACCTTGGGCTGCTATTGTCTTTCTATTGTGTCTCAAGTCACGTGTGTTCGAAGGATTAATTTACCTTCAAATTTTACGAAACTCGTCTCATGGCAAGAAAAAAACATACCAAAAACATTGTCTTCACATACTTATCATTCGTTCCTAACAAAACTTTACAAGACTTTACGAGCCCAAATGCAAGCTGCCTGTTTCCACTTAACAACCAAAATACAACCGTATCTTACACGTAGCAGAGCTTACTTTCCAGTGCGTTCTATAGTACCTTAAAACAAAAGATGGCTGACACATTATCAGAACTTTGACGAGGGATTTGGCAAGAACTCGTGTTCAACACAAATATTATTATCGTATAATGTAAAGAGGGATATTTCCGCGTCGCACTGTATAGTCATCAGGATATGTCTTGGGAATATCAGATCCAATTTAGACATAACGAGCCTATAAAGAGAATGTATATATTTTGTATTTTTTTTTTCGACAGTTTACATTTCTAAAAAACACTACAAATATTTAACACTAAATAATTAGCGGTTAAAATTGAAGGTCAAAATTATTAACACGGGCACTTCTAAAGCGCGCCATTTTCCTCTTGGTTTGACCGTCATAATTTATTTATGCCATATATAAAAGAGCTACGCACTTAAATAGACATATGTAAGTAGTAAATGCAACCTAACCAAATCCTTGCCCTTCACTTAAATGCGATGTTTATATAATTACCTTCTTTTTGAGAATGGGAAATCATAAAATGACTTCTCCCGCCCTAGTGTCAGACTTTTACTAACTAAAACCCACTTTTGTTCCTTCGGTTGCCCTTTATGTTCCGGGGCCGCGGTAGCTATTAGAACTATTACGCAACACCGGTTATATAAATATTTTAAAATCAATTAATCCAGTGGTTTGTCAACCAGTCGAGTAGATGTCAATACTAAGCCAATGTCTTAACAATGTCGTTTGAGCATAATAATTATGTTCTGCAACAAGATTGATTTCTTTACCTACAAGTATGCACGGAACCTTCAGTGTACGCGTTCAATTCGCACTTGGCCAGTATAGCTATAATGTATAGTAATAAAACATACGTGTATTGCCGGGGTTGCGGATTAGGTGTAATAGTTACCGTGGCCCGGAACATAAAGGGCAACCGAATGAACATGAGTGGGGTTTAGTCAGTAAAAGTCTGACACGCCCTCTCGCCCCGACCAGGACGCGAGAAGTAATTTGATAATTTACTACTCACCAAAAAAAAAACAAAAAAAAAACATAGGTGTATGAAGTAAAGCAATGATAGTTATAAACGCCAATGTTCTGCATACAACAGAAAGTAATGAACTGAAATATTTTTCGAATGCCACGCTAGAAAAACATTTTTAATAACTGACAATGTTGAGCAAAAAAAATTGAAATCACGAATAGCATTTTCACGTGATCTACGAAAAGGGAAAATGAGTTACCAGTTTTTACTATTTAATTGTTGCTGGAGCAATTAAAAATCGATCATTTTGGAATGTTTCAGGCCCTTTGAACTAGTTGGGAAATAGCTGATGTGTTCTTGGAAAACAGTTTTAGTGAATTTAAAACTCTTTGTAAAAAATAGATTTGTGTCCGTTGGTTATAGCCTATATGACGTGTCACGGTATCTAATGTGGCGCCCTCTGGTGGACAAAAATACCAAATCAATAAATATACATATTATAAGCATACCGTGTTATGGCATACAACCACAGCTTTAGCTTGATCATTGTGTACCCATGCCTTAAATTCTGTCAGAATATTTTCTGGTTTTGTTTTTTTTACAGCATAGTCGGGTTTTAGTTTTTAAACCTCCAAACACACGTGATTCGAGACACAATAGAAAGGCAATAGCAGCGCGACAGCCAGCCGTCGCCTGGTCGTCGAGTGGTTAGCTAAATTTTTTATCTATAACAGATTACTTAATTTCAATGGTATTATAAGTAAAAAGTGTAGATAGGTTACCTAAAGGAAATTCTATCTGGCACACTAACGCACACATACGTACTGAATATTGCAATGACACACCAAAGTACTATTACACGTCAATGTAGGATGGCATGAATGAAGTAGTCCGAGAAAAAAAGACATAAACGTCAAATGTCAACTCGATAATCAGTATCATGTTGGTCAAATAGCTACATTTTAAAGTGCCACTTTTTGACTGCCTAAAGCCTATCTACACCTTTTTACTTATAATATCACTAGCTGACTCCCGCGGTTTCACTCGTTTATCAGATTTTTGGTTACTAAAAAAAGAAGATAAAAAGAATTCTATGTCCGTCCCCTGGTTTTAAGCTATCTCCCCACCAATTTTCAGCCAAATCGGTTCTGCCGTTTTTGAGTTATAAAATGTGTAACTAACACGACTTTCTTTTAGATATATAGATTGTTTGATCCTCACAAAACAAATATACACACATCAAAAGTGTCTAGGGATATTTTAATTAAACCTAAATAACTAAAATTCTATTAACTTTTTGTTAAGACACCTACACTTCAAAATAAACCTTGTTTAATTGCCTATCTAATCTGATAATAAACTTTTAGATAAAGTTAAATTAAAAAAAAAAACATAGAAGAAGAGGAAAAACTCAACAAAATTTCAATTTAACTTTATTTTTGAAATTTCAAAACCTAAACAACAAAACAATTTTTGAAGTGAAAACTTCTTTAGCGGCGTTGAGCACTTTTTCTGGAGTGTATCCCATCTGGCCCGGTGACGTGGCCCGGTACCGGGCCACATGGGACAAAAAAGTTTTAACCGGCCCGGTGATATGTTTACCGGGCCAGATGATACAAATCAAGTGCCATCGTCCCCGGTAAGGGGCGAAAAGAGGATACGCCTCGTAGAATAGAATAGAATAGAATAGAATAGTACTTTATTTGCACGGAAAGTAGGTACAAGTTACAGGTGTTAAAAATTAGGTGACCCTTATACTAACTACCTTAGCTAAGGCATGCAAACAGGCTAAACTAAAACATAATAGTGGCTCACAATCAAGCTAAAACACATTCAATTATGTCAAAATAAGTAATTCATGTCACAATTAAAATTCAAATTAATAGTTAGTCTAAATATAATCAAAAGGTAATTGAAGTTCAAATATAATATGTCAATATAGTTAAATAATTTATGTCGAAAAATACAGAGATGTCACATTTTCAATTTAAATTATTATCAGTCAGAAATTCGCCAATTGAGTAATAACATTTATAAATTAATAGATCTGTCAGTTTTCTTTTAAATAGTGGAAATGTCTCTTTTTTTATTATATCGGGTATTCTGTTAAAAATTATCGGCCCCATACATAATATACTTTTTTTTAAAAGGGCGGTATCGGAACCACTTACAATTAGTAGATTTTTATACTGACTCCTGATTGGTCGGTTTCTATTTTCGGACATTTTATTAAAAAGATTCATGTTAGATTTGACAAAAACAGCCACCTCGAAAATATACAATGATGGGAATGTTAGTAATTTCAGGGACTTGAATAAAGGTGCGCAGCTATCTGTTACTATCAAATTGCACATAGCCCTTAAACAGCGTTTTTGAGCCTTGAACACCTGTTCCTTCAGACTACAATTTCCCCAAAATATTATGCCGAATCTCAAAATGGACGCGACTAATCCGTGATATGCAATTAACCTTGTGGCCATATTTACTTTTTTAGACAAGTTAAAGAGAACATACGCAGCCGTACTTAGTTTTTTGCATACTTCTTCAGCTTGTGGCTTCCAACTCAATTGGCTATCTATCATAATGCCAAGGAATTTTGCAACTAGAACTTGATCAACTTTTTGTCCATTATAATGTAAGTGTAATGCTTCTGGTGGGATCCTTTGATAAAAATGCATTACATTTGTCTTCGGTATATTAATCATTAAATTATTTTGGTCAAGCCAGGTTATTATATTTGTCAAAGTGTCATTTATGTCATTTTCATACGTTTTTTTGTCAATACATTTAATCAAAGCAGTACTATCGTCAGCGAATAAGACCATGGGATGTTCAATGTGGCGCGGTAAATCATTAATATATAGCAAAAATAATAAAGGGCCTAGCACACTGCCCTGTGGTACGCCATATCTTATAACTCTAGCCTTAGATAGATATTTTTCTTCGCACTTAGTTTTTGCACATATTCTAGAAATCTCTGTGAGTTGTTTACGATTGTTAAGGTATGATTTTAAAAGGTTAAGTACATTTCCCCTGATGCCTATGATGTCCAGCTTTTTTAAGAGAATTTCGTGTTTAACACAGTCAAAAGCCCTAGACATATCAGTAAAAATAGCGCAGACAGGTACTCTTTTGTCCACATTTTGCAAAATGATATGTATTAAATCATAAACGGCAGTGTTTATACCTTTGTTTTTTCTGAAACCCATTTGTTCCGCACTTAAAATATTATATTTGGACAAGAAATTATTAATTGACTCATAAATTATCTTTTCTATAACCTTAGAAAAAATTGGTATTAAGGCAATTGGCCTATAGTTTGCTAGATCTTCTTTATTGTTCTTTTTAAAAAGTGGCTTTACTATAACTGTTTTTAATCTATCAGGGAATACTCCAGTACTGATACATAAGTTTAATATGTGACACATATGCAGAGCTATGTCGCCTGATACGAATTTTATAACCTTGGTTGATATATTATCGTAACCGGTGCTACTTTTGTTTTTTAGAGACTGTATCGCTCTCATAATATCTTGTGGTACTACTGGATGCATAAACATGGAGTTCGGGTTATTTTTTAATTTCGCAGAGTCAGGTGGGTTTGTCATGTTATTTTGTGTCTGGTCGATAAAATAGTTATTAAAAGCGTTTGCAATGTCAATCGGATCGGAAATAGTTGTATTCCGAACCCTTATTTGGGAAATAGGTTCAGTGATTTGGGTTTTATTATTTATAACCTGCCATGATGCTTTCGATTTATTACTTGAGGTGCTAATGAAATAATTATTCTGTGCTCTTTGTGTTAATTTAATGATTTTTCGAAACTGTGAAACGTAAACGTGAACGTAATTTGTGAAATACTAACTATATGCATCTATGAAAGGGATTGAACCTATAAATCAAACCGCTTAGTAATAATCAGTTTTTATTGCCGATAACGCTAGATATCAACTTGTGTCATATATCTCAACTTGAAATAGAGTTCCTGTAAGCCGATTTTTTTAATTTGAATATACTAACTTCGATAATTTCGAATTCTCTAACGCATTTTTTCAAAAAAATGACCGACGGTTATTTGACCGGTCATGAGCTCCATGGTTGTCTCCTGAATAAAGTCTTTGCGAAGCATGGCTTTCTTCGAATGGCGTCGAGTACTTGGTATCTTATTTGCAATTTGCACTAGTCTTGTTTTGTTAAAAGAGGCGTCAGTATAAAGCGCTTTTAAAATCTCGATCATATTGGGCAGTTTGCTGTGCCACGCTTCCAGTGCATTTGTCGTACGGTGGCGTTGTCCGAAATCGCACTACACGTTTATAAAATCATCACGCAACCATTGTTTTAACATAAAATAAAGAAATATCTTGCTGTTTTTATCATCAGGACTTTGAGTAGCAACATACCACCAACCGCTTTTGTGGGAGAAGGGGTAGTACAGCACTGAGGGCTACTTGTCTGCGGGTTGTTTTTAACTTAGTTGTAACTCCTTCCCTTTCTTCTTTGTTTTATGTGTAAAATGATTAATAAACGTTACTGTTCAATAGTGGGCTCAAAAAAAAATGGCTCTTTTATAGCAAACCATTCTGACCTTCGCGCGAAATAGGAACAACGGCAGACTGCGTTAGAGAATTTTGAAATTATCGAAGTTAATAATATGTTCAAATTCAAAAAATCTGCTTACAATAACTCTATTTTAAGTTGAGATTTATAACACAAGTTGATATATTGCGTTATTCGCTATACAAACTGATTATTACTAAGCGGTTTGATTTATAAGTTCAATCCCTTTCATAGATGCATATAGTTAGTATTTCACAAATTACGAGGCGTATCCTCTTTTCTCCCCTTACCGGGGACGATGGCACTTGATTTGTATCATCTGGCCCGGTAAACATATCACCGGGCCAGTTAAAACTTTTTTGTCCCATGTGGCCCGGTACCGGGCCAAGTCACCGGGCCAGATGGGATACACCCCTTTTTCTGTAATGGGTATAAAATCTTAAACTCGCGTCAGGACACGTGACCTGATCGAAAAAGCGTAGGACGGTTGTAATAGTTTTAAAGTGTTAAATTTTTAATGTAATATAAATTGTCATGTTTGTGTACGATAGCGCAATAAATGAATATTGTATTCTACCACATAAATGATAGTACTTTTATACTGATAAAGCAATTGGTGCAAAATTATTCCCTAACCATTCCAAAATATCAAACATGCTCAACGTTAATAATCAAGTTTTCACTTCTGCCGGCACTCCCGGAGTGCAACCCGTCTTTTTTTTTTATAAAAATTGTTGAAAACTTAAAATTAATAATTCGTGGATCCACCTAAGACTCTCTTGACACATCTGGAGCGGTTCTGCATACTCAAAACAAGGGTGTCAATATCCTGTTGTGGAGTACTGTCCCAAATCCTGCTAAGATGCAAAAAAAGCTGGTTTTGATGCACAATATCAACAGGGAAATTCCTACGAGCTCTTCTCTGAAGCATATTCCAGGCATGCTCAATAGGATTTAAGTCAGGGGATTGTGCAGGCCGGTCTAAAGCTTGGATAACATGCTGTTGTAACCAACTTGTAACGATACGCGCCGTATGTGGACGGGCATTGTCGTGCATTAGCTGGAAATTTTGTCCCATTTGCTGTTTGTGGGGCAAGATTACAGGCTCTAGCACCTCATCTCGGTATTTTCGAGCAGTCATATTGCCTTGTATCCAAACGAGGTCCGTTCTACCGCCGAGACGAATTCCTGCCCAAACCATAATCGTGCCACCTTAATATGCATGAACTTGTTGTGGGTGCTGCAGTCGATTCCAACGTCCAGGTTTTCTCCAAACGCGTACTCTTCGCGAATCAGGATGAAATCCAAACCTAGATTCATCAGTGAAAAGCACAAGTGACCATTGAGAATGGTTCCAGTTTTCGTGTGCAATAGCCCATTGTAATCTTCTTCCTCAATTACCTCTCCTTAGTGCTGATACCCAAAATGGCCTACGAGCACGAAGATTGACTTCATGCAGTCGCCTTCTCAAAGTTTGACCGCTTACCAGCAAACCATACTCTCTCTGTAGCCTTTGAACCAATTGCATCGCCGCTGCATTTAGTTGACTTCGTGCAGCATTTACTATGAATCGGTTCTGTACATGTGTTGTAATGCGTTGAGGTCCTCGGTGCCGTTCCACCACTTCCTCCGTGACACGATAACATGACCAAAGCCTGGATATAACGCTCTGACTGGTCTTCATGGCTTCAGAAACGGCAATTATGGGACAGTATTCCACAACAGGATATTGACACCCTTGTTTTGAGTATGCAGAACCGCTGCAGATGTGTCAGGAGAGTCTTAGATGGATCCACGTAATATTAATTTTAAGTTTTCAAGAATTTTTATAAAAAAAATTGTTGTTTTGTTTAAGTTTTGATGTTTCAAAAATAAAGTTAAGATTGAAATTTTGTTTGAGTTTTTCCTCTTCTTCTAAGTTTTTTTTAAATTTAACTTTATCTAAAAGTTTATTATCAGATTAAATAGTCTATTAACCCGTGAGAAGGCGCGCCTCTGTTTGTTACATGGAGAGGCGCGCGTGAGCAAATTACTCACACAACTTTAAATGCTCATATTTCTGCTTTTAAAGTACTTATTGACTTATAATGGATTTCTATAAATAAAACAAGGTTTAATATGTAAGGAAATAAGTATTTTTATTAAAACCATGAAACATAAATGCAACTTCTAAGACAAACAACAAATCAACAAATTTTTATTTTCTAATTTACTGACAGTCTTCATATAAATGGCAATAAAAAAACTTACAAATCAAAAACTTAATTTTTTTTCTCTTCCATGAGATCTGGACAAGTGTGCCTTTCGAAACACATTAAAAACATATATGTAATATGTTCGGTGCTGAGTAATTGCTTACACAAAGTGCAAGCTTTTTTGACCGTCTATTCTTACGTCTAGGACATATATTTATTGCATGAGGACTGCAAATGATGGAAGTATCGCTTTCTATGGTGTTAACATGATGTTGTTCTACATTCTCAAGATCCGCATCCAACACTTCATCACCAGAATCCTAGTCCAGCCACGAACTGTGCTTGACGTCGGTCGCCCATTTTACATGTGTGTTGTAGCTTCAAACAAAATATATTATTATTAAAATATTACTTTAGAGTATTTACGTAATAATCAACCAATTTAAAATAAATAAATAAAATAAAATAATCTAGAAACTACAATTTTACTTTATTAATTGAAAAAATAAATACTTACACGGATGGGCGCGTGATGAGCAAATTGCCGCACGATAGGACGCGGCCTCAACAAACACCTAGCTGCGCGGTCGCAGCAGACCTGACCGGCATGAAAGTTGCATCACGGGGGAGGGGAAGAATAGTTAGGAAGGTATCTAGGCGCCTGAGACATTAGGGCGTCGGTATCACAAAATAAAAATGCTTTAAATTTTTGTGTGAGCAAATTGCTCATAGCGCGCCTTCTCACGGGTTAAACAAGGTTTATTTTAATGTGTACATGTTTTAACAAAAAGTTAATATAGAATTTTAGTAATTTAGGTTTAATTTAAATATCCCTAGACACTTTTGATGTGTGTATATATAATTCTCACTACATTCAAAACGTGTAAACAGATCGGACACTCCGGTGACAAGGAACGCTGCTCGGAATCTAATAAAAGAATTTAGAAGACGTGCGCGTACACGGAGATATTCGCTGTTTACACACGCGAGACAAGTACTATTGGTATTTGAATGGTATTTTGTTGTTAAATAAGAAGGCAGTAAGTTGGTTTTAATAACAAAAGCAAATTTTTTTAGAAATGTATCTTTCTCTTTGTCTTGTAAATTGGTTAATAATAGCCTGGGACTACTCACACACGGTAATCTGATCCCAAACTAAGCAGAGCTTGTTATGGAGAAAGCTTATCAATGGGACCAGCCACCCAATACGTAGTTACTTATACTCGATACGTGTTTTGGCCCTCTACTTGGCACCCTCAGGAGACGTCGTCTTTCACCTTTACTATTTTAGTGTATATAATATGTATGTGTAGGAAAATACCTAGCCTTTCCCCATGTATGTTGGGGTCGACTTCCATCATCATCTCCCTAGCCTTTTCCCAACTGTGTTGGGGTCGGCTTCCAGTCTAACCGGATTCAGCTGGATACCGGTGTTTTACGTGGAGCGACTGCCTATGTGACCTCTACAACCCAGTAACTGGGCGACACTTTACCTCTTGGTTAGACTGGTCAGTGTTTCTGGCTAACCAGTAACGACTGTCAAAGTACTACGAATGACAACCGGGACCAACGGCTTTACGTGCTATCCAAGGCACGGGATGTCAGTGATGTCCAAGATAAACTTTAGAAAGTACATATGAATTGAAAAAGTCACATTGGTACTCGCCCGGATTCGAACCCACAAACCTCTTACACGAGAGGCGGGTGCCTTATCCACTGAGCCATCACGACATTCCTGGGGTCGGCTTCCAGCCTAACCGAATTTATGCAGTATTTTACGTAAAACGACTGCCTATCAGACCTAAACAAACCATTTACTGGGCGACACGATACCCCTTGGTTAAACTGGTCAGCTTTCTGGCTTATGACTATCCGTAACAACTGACAAAGTTTCATGAATGACAACCGGGACCATATTACCTAACTTACTTTATTTAAGATGTATTCAGGAAAAAAAAAGAAAAATTCCTAGGAAATACGATTTAACGACTTTAATAAATTACATCATAATACCTAAAGGCACAGGTTTACAATATGTGAGCAAACCTAATTTTCTCATCATATTTCTGAAACATTATTGAGTAAATGTAGTCTTATTTAATTTCTCCGAGACGTGATATATGAGAAAACTTAGCCTATTTTTATTAAAAATATATAGGAGAGAATTTTTTCGCAGGAATTTTCGACACTATAACAATATTCGGTAGCTTATTACTTTGCATGATAAGCAGTCACGTGCTTGTGAAAGAACTCATTTGTGCCTCACATTTAAGAATTTCGCTTTAACGATACGCCTTGGGAAGAATAATGTTCTCCACGTGACTTGAGTTCGTAAGATTTGGCGGTTTCAATTGTGTCGTCTGATGCACAAACGGAGAACGCAGCGATGGATTATCTTCCTTCTTACTAACTAGTTGCTTCAACTTACACAAAACGAATATTTTTTACTTTGAGGCTAGATTGAGAACTCATGCTTGGGCTTTTTACTTATGTTTATTGTAAGTATGGGAGCAATGTAGGTCGTTATGTACGAAAATGTTTTATTGTTTGTCAAGATATTGGGCTTTTTTAGGATGGGAAATCATCAAATGACTCCTCCCACCCTATGCAGGGCGGGAGGGAGTGTCCATCGGTTGCCCTTTATGTTCCGGGGCCGCAGTAACTATTAGAACTATTCCGCAACCCCGGCAGCCATTAGCCCTAGAGGGCCCCGTCACGTGCTAACTGATCTTGGAGGCTCGCGGGGCTTCTTGTGTTTTTATTATAATTTAATAGTTACAGATCAATGTTTGCACTGTCCGGACAGGTATATTGAAACCTGTGTGCTTTTCTCGTCAAGACAGCCCCTCAGTCATTAGAGAGCTTCAGTTAACCTCCATCGTCTTAACTACTATACAATATTGTACGGACAAGAGATTTAAAAGAGATGACCTCTGAGTTTGTTTCGGTTGTTTCTTCTCAGAGTAGCCCAGCTAGGAAACACCGGCCCCATCGTACGATTAAAATAATAAAAGAAAAAAAAATAACGTGTAAAAGTGTCATTTATTACCTATTTACAGAAATAAAAAATCGTTTTAATCGTTTTTTTAACTTGATTTCACCAATATAAGCTTTAAATAAGATTTTGATCTCTGAGTTTGTTTCGGATATTACTTCTCAGAGTATTCAGCCAGGAAACACCGATACCATCGTTTTTTCTGACGTGTCAAAATGTTATATTTATTTAACTAATTTACAAAACAAACATAATTTTATTTTATCATAAACTAAGTATCTAACTATCTGATCCACGCGGTTTCACCTGCGTAATGATAGGTTTTTGGTTGACTGCTCCGCTCCTGTGGATCATAGCGGGATATACATAGATTATTTATTTCCCGTTTTTGCCATATTTTCCATTGACCCTCCGGTCATACTGGTCATGGTGTGATTTTTATAGCCTATTTTACACGCTGATAACGTAGCTTTATATTGGTGAAATAATTACGGACCCTATTCAATGTAAACAAACAATCAAATCTTTCCACTTTATAATATTAGTCATTAATATTATAATTAACCATAATATTTTTCAATTTTCATATCACAAAAATTATATATTTTTCCTTGTTCAATAGTTTAAAATAGGTCCCGTTTATTACTAACCTCTTTCGGTCTGGTAAAGCAATATTGCGGTTTTCGGGTCAAAGCTCCTTTGTTATATCTCCCTTAACCAAAGTGCTTGGAGGCCAAAATCCTGCGGTCGCGGTTAATTGCCCACTCAAGATCTCTGGTCACTAGCGGGTTTAGCATGAAATGCCTACAAGTGTAGATTATATTTGCCAAAGTGGTACAGGTAAATTTATACTAATTTTATAAAGCTGAAGGGTTTGGTTAAAAGCACTAAATTGGAAAACTACACGAATGAAAATTCTTTTTGCGTTAGAAAAAGGGAGGTTGGTGGAACATCAGGCTACAACTTACAGGAGCGGAGTAGTAACCATAAATGTAGTTAAAACCGCAGGGTGACATCGAGTGTAACGTAAAGATTTATTTCCATTTTCAATAGTTAGCAAAGCATCTTTGTTATATCTCTCTAAATCGAAGTATAATGCCGAAACCCTGCGGTCACGGTTAATTGCCCACTCAAGACCCTTGGTCACGAGCGGATTCAGCGTGAAATGTCTACAAGTGATCACTGTAGGCTATGTTTGGCAATGGTACAAAATAATCCTTCACACACGTTATTCAATACACAATAGAAAAACAATAACAGCACGAAAGCCGACTGTCGCTTGGTCGTCGGAAGGTCAATAGATCATAATTATAATTATAAGTTTTGTCTAATCACAGGACAAAACTGCATCTGTTACTGGGTAATTTCAGAGCAAGAAAATATATTTTTTATTAATGTATTCATGCATCTTCGTAGTTTTTATTCATTTGAATGTGGTTTACATTTTTGTGGTCAAGATTTAAATTGGTAGGATCGCTTTAATTCTGATCCATGTTAAGCTCATAAAAATATTACTATGTACTACTAAATACATGTTGCTGTTAATTGTTATAATAATGATAGTAACAAACAAAATTTTCCAAGAATACTTTTTTTAACTTTTTTTATCCATTTTAGCAGAGGTCAACGCCACTTATAAATTGAGGTCCGGGGTCAGAGACCCTGACAACTGAGACAACTGAGAGGTAACGCAGAGAATCGCACAGTTCTGTAGGTATGTAAAATTACTTTATTTTAAAAAGTTTCTTTAAGAAAGATTTTCTTAAACTTGTTTGCTATCTTCTTTACAAAGTATAAAATGATGTTTCGTAGAGTACACATGCGAAACTTCATTCACTGCGAAACGGATTTTCGTCAATAGAAAGACTAATTCAAGAGATATCTTTTACCCGCGGCTTTGCTCGCGTCAATATCGAATAACTATGCGCTAGTTTTACGTATTTAGAGGTTGAATTCATTTGATGATTTCCCACTCCCAAAACAAAGGGTTGAATTTCCAAATTTGGAGGATGTGTCTTTCCAAAAAACACGCCCTCCACATTGTGTGTCTCTGGGATCTGCGGTTTGGGCTGTGCGTTGGTATATCACCCAGTCAGTATACCATCCTTACTTCTTACTAATATTATAAATGCGAAAGTAACTCTGCCTGTCTGTCTCTTCTTCACGCTTAAACCACTGAACCGATTTCAATGAAACAGATATAGTCTGGGACCCGAGAAAGGACATAAGGATAGTTTTCATCCCGGGAACGGGAGCTATTAATCCACGCGGACGAAGTCACGGGCAAGAGCTAGTATTTAAATGCGGAAGTAACTCTGTCTGTCTATCTCTTATTCACGCCTAAACCACTGAACCGATTTTAATGATATTTGGTACAGATATAGTCTGGGACCCGAGAAAGCACATAGGATAGTTTTCATCCCGGAAATCCCTCGAGGATGGGAACTATTATTCTACGCAGACAAAGTCGGGCAAAAGCTATTCTTTATTCTTTATTGCACAAGAAAAACAATACACATAAAAAAATAGCAAAAATATATGAGTTGTGTACAATGGTTGCTAGTTTTATAGTAAAGAGAGGCCGCTATAAAATCATGTGTATTGTACAGACTAGTTCATTCATAACACCATCCTGTCGTTTGAGTCAGTTGTTCAGCTCCTCTACTCTAAATTCTCCTTGACAAGTCATGTCACACTTGTATAATGCTCATTAATTAACCGCCTAACCAACAACCCGTGACGTTTACAGTTCAGACATGTATTTATTGCCTCCCTTCCATTCATAAGGGTATTCAATGTATTGGATTCACCACAGATATAATAATTTTATAGATGGATTGGCATAAACTTATGCTGAGTAATTCGATATCTTGTATCGAATTCTATTATATTTTTTATTCTACAATGACACTTGTCTAACCAATAAATGTTGCTTAGCAGCTCTTTCAACTCATCACATTTCTGTCACCGTTACACAATTAAGAAACTGTGATGGTAAGAAAGAGACGGAGCATTGCTTAGCGAAGTATGTACAGTAAGTAAATAATATTCTGTTTATCGTGATAAAACAAAAATTATTTCTTTCCTGACAAGATTGGCCACCTATAACATGAGAACACTATTCCTATGTTATGATGTTAATCAAGAGGGATATTTGGTATTATATATATACATAATATTAGGTATTATACATGACCTTGCTATGGCACAACAAAATAGGCGTTTTAAGGTACTACAATGTTCCAACACTAATATAAATCACTATATGCTTTTAGAAAAACAAAACACTTTATTCATTTTCATATGTCTTCGTTTTCATGTTGGATCAATTATTAGCTCTTACCTGCCACTTACCTCTAACTTTCCTCACGCTCACTGCACCAAAATTTACCGAGTAAGCGCCTTACTAATAATCGCTGCATAAAGTTATGACAGGTTTATACGTCAAAAAATGTATGGTTACACAGGCTTTATTCATTGCATAACTTTACACAGTGATTATTAGTAAGGGCATAAGTGTTTAACAGAACAACACTACTAATCGAGCGAAGTCGTCTAGTTATATTTAAAATCAAAAACTGTAGTTAAAACAGATAATTGATATAATAATATCCACTATTGAATAATCCCAGATAAAAAAAAATCTATAAATAAAAGCTCCAGATCAAAGAACGAGGAAAAATTATAACAGATAAAACCACCTGTTCCCGTGAACGCGACGTCAAAGATATTCTTATCTCTGTTTCTTCGTGTTTAATATTTCGCACAGTATGTCATCTAATATTTTTACACAAATAATTTTATCTTACATCTTAGTTCAGCGTTTTTATAGTTCGTAATGAAGCAAATTACCGCCACGCATAATGTTAATGTGTGCGATCGAAAAGCAGGACACACCTTGGGTATAATAATAATAATAATAACACGGCGCGCATTGTCCGGCGATTCCTCTCTCTGGAGCCCTGACCATCGGTAGCTGAACCCTGTTCCCGATGTCGGTGGGCTACTATTTTTTGTATTTTTAAATGTTATTTTTATATATTAATATTTAAAAATGTAATTTATTTGTATGTTTAAGAATAAATGGAATAATAATAATAATAATTTATTTGGTTCACAACTATAAATTACAGTGTCTTAATAGATATACCTTAGAATAATAACGCATAAAAGCCTAGTCCGCGCGTAAAAAGTGAAGCAATTCATACTGAGCCATTTGTGGCTCAGTATGAAGTTTTGGCAAGTTCCGAAAAAGTAACTTAGCATTCAGTTTTTATTTTTTATAATTTTCCCAATTATACTTTCCTTTTCAAAATTTACAACACTTACTATTAATTCATAGCAAACCAGATTTTTTTAAATATCGTCAATTAATATTATTGTAAGTTTGTAAGATTTCACACATCATAGTAGTGCGCTTTTCCATGATTTTGTGGGTCTAGACGTGCGGCCTAGACGGCCTAGTGTTGGTAACACTGAGAGCTTTATTTGTGTAGCGTAAATACATTCGGCTCACGCACACATACATGATGAAGTTGCCTTACTTTTTATCGCTTTTATTTTGTTCGGGATGCGGCTTCTATGCGTTATTATTCTAAGAGCTATACATGTCATCATCATCATCATCTGCCTATCTGACCTCCACAACCCAGTAACTGGGCGACACGATACCTCTTGGTTAGACTGGTCAGAGTTTCTGGCTAACCAGTAACGACTGTCAAAGTTCTACGAATGACAACCGGAACCAACGGCTTTACGTGCTTTCCGAGGCACGGGATGTCTGTGATGTCTAAGATAAACTTTAGAAAGTACATATGAATTGAAAAAGTCACATTGGTACCTGCCCGGATTCGAACCCACAACCTCTTACACGAGAGGCGGGCGCCATATCCACTGGGCCATCACGACACAAGAGCTATACATGTGTATCTTGGTAAATGTGGCGTCACACTGCAACGCGATAATCGCCTCTGTTCGCGGGACCGCACACCAAGAACACATTTGTTGTAGGCGTATACAATACATTTGTAGCAGACAATTGTTGCGAGGTAAATGTTCGATGGGTGTTACATGTTACACCGGTGTGCGGTACAAACTTAGTGGTATAATGTACAGTCAGCAAAGTATATAAGTATACAGGGCCGTCAGATACAGTTTTAGTTTTCTCAAAAACCCACGGATATTTTCTAAAAAAAATTTAAACTATAGTAGAAAATTACTAGTTCTTCAATTAGGTTAAATTTCATTTGAATACTTTCATTGGTTTTCAAGAAAACCTCAATTGTAGATGACAGCCCTGTATACTTATATACTTTGCTGACTGTACTATGTCTTGAATAGAATAATTATCGACCCATTGCCCTCTTACCAACAGCGTCAAAAATATTTGAAAAAGCCATGTGCAATAGAGTCTACGCTTTTTGTGAAAAGTTTAACATATTTAATGACTCTCAGAACGGTTTTCGAAAAATTCGATCCACTATTTTGGCCGTCTATAAGTACGTACAGAAAGCCCTCAATATCATCAACGACAAGAAATACGCCATAGGCTTACTACTAGACATGACAAAAGCTTACGATAAAGTACAATTTGAAATATTATTAAATAAACTATTCAATATAGGAATCCGCGGCAAATGTCACGAATGGTTCACATCGTACTTACAAAACAGAGAACAACAGGTAGAAGTAGAATATCACAACCACAAAACAAACGAAATAGAATTCTTCCGTTCGAATAACATACAAATTCAATCTTCTATCCCACAAGGAAGCGTTTTAGGCTGTTTTCTATTCCTTGTGTACATAAACGACCTACCTAACCATATTAAAGAACCCTGTGTTTTGTTTGCGGACGATATATCAATAATAGCCTCGTGTGATTCAAACAACGATCTAAACAATAAACTAAATTCCATACTGAATGATACCACAAATTGGATGACGGAACACAACCTAGAAATCAACTTTAATAAAAATAAAATAATGACATTCTACCCCCGCCAAAAAACACCATTACACATAAACTTTAATTTTAAAGGCTGTAAACTAGATACTGTTAGCAAGTTTACTTTACTAGGCTTAGACATAGACTCACACGTAGATTGGAAGTCTCATATCCAGAAATTAAGGGGGATGTTATCTAAATTCTCCTATGCATTCCGTGAAATAAAGAAAACCACAGACCTTAAAACCGCGATGGTCACATATTATGCGTACGCTTACGCATGGCTCAAATATGGTGTCATCCTATGGGGTAATAGTACTGACGCGACCACATTATTTACTTTACAGAAAAAGCTTATGAGAATCCTGGTTAACATAAATGAAACTGACAGTTGTAAGCCTCATTTTATAGAACAGAAGATTTTGACCTTACCTTGCATTTATATATTTGAAATTTGTAAATTTGTGCGCAAATATCCCGAACTATACACAAAAAGAGACGACATACAGACTAGATTTACCCTAAGACACAAAAACAGACTAAACATTCCAACATCACGTATTAAAATGCATTCATCAAGTACATATGTAATGTCAATAAAAATTTATAACAAACTACCGGAACAAATTAAAAATATAACCAAATTTAATAATTTTACTAATAAATTAAAGCTATTTCTAATAAACAAAAGCTACTATAATATAAATGAATATATGAATGACAAATTATGACTGAAACTGTATAAATAATAATAATTATCTCATTCTCTATACGAAGACATTACTACATTTATTTTACTTTTCACACACATAAAACAGACATTAAAATATTAAATATATTCTATTATTTAGATACCTAAAATTAATGATCTCAATAAAATTTGCCTAATTGTGTTGTAGTGACATAGACCAGCAACTTACCTCCATTACCAGAAACCACAAACCATCACCTTCAATACCAGAACCAATACCTTTACCGTACCACCTGCATAACCATTACCTTTTGTTTTGTTTGACAACTGTTAAAGAAACAGAGAAAAAGACCGCCTTGAAAAAGGCGCGCTCTGTTTAAGAAATAAGAAGTTCGTTCTGAAAAGAACGGTTTTGGGCGCAAGGCTGTCGACGTGCGTGAAGATCATCGTAGCAGCAGAAGAAACGACGCGAAAGAAGTCACACGGCGCGACACGGCGACACACGACGCGATGACACGCAGAGATCTTCACGCAACGCCAGCAGCCCGCGAAAAGGACACGCGCGGCGCGCCCGCATGTACTTATAGCCTAGCGCGGCGCGCGACGGACGACGGTACCCCCCGCGCGCCCCGCACACGCGCGGCGCATCGAGCGCCCTCTGACGTTTGTAAATTGTAAATATCATAGGCTAAGCACTACTTGTACCATAGCGAATGTAAATATAAATAGGACCATTTTACGAATAAACACAGATCAACTGGACACGTCTTTCCATAAGGATCCCGCTCGCCACCTATAAATTGGTGACCCCGAAAACTCAAGAAGACGCAAGCTAAGCAGATCAAGACGCCTGCCTTCTAATAATAATTAAAATAAGAAGAACCGTCGAGATCAAGAATGTCAAAAGCCGACCAAATCGAAGAATTCTGTGATGCCCACGGTGCCGCAACAGTAAAGAGCGACGTCGCTGCCGTATCGCTGCCTGCGCGTTTACCATCTTTTTACCGCCAAAATCCACGACTATGGTTTGCGCAGTTTGAAGCCGCCATCGCCGGAAGCAAGATCGGAGAAGACCAGAAATTTAACCTAGTCGTTCCACTGCTGGGCTACAGCGATGTGGAGCAGATTGGAGACATCATCATGAATCCACCTGCCACAGGAAAATACAGCACACTCAAGAACAGGCTGATATCGACGTACCAAGAGTCAGACCATCGCCAACTACAAAAGCTACTCGCCGGACTCGAACTCGGCGACCAGAAGCCTAGCCAACTACTTCGCAAGATGCGCGATTTAAACGGAAAACTAATGTCCGACGAAGCGCTCAAAGTTATGTGGCTCAATCAACTGCCCACGCAAGTCCGCGCCGTAATATCTGTGAACACAGAATCCACGCTCGAAGTCCTGGCTGCGATGGCCGACAAAATGATGGAGCACTTCGAACCAGCGTCAGTAGCCGCAGTCTCCACAACAACCTCGTCAAGCTGCGGAAGTCACCACTCAGCATCATCCATCACGAATTTGCAAGTAGATTTGCTATCAAAACAAATCGAGAAGCTATCAGTTGAAATCGCCGAGCTACGCTCAAGCCAGCAACAGCGCACGACGCGCGCCCGCCCCTCCCGCTACCCTTCCCGCTACCGATCGTCATCGCGCCACCGCAGCATTTCGCGCCAAAACTACCGCGGATCAAGCAAACCGGGCGACGCTGATTGGCTGTGTTATTATCATTACCGATTCGGCGACGAAGCACGAAAATGCGAATCACCGTGTTCTAAAAGCAAGTCGGAAAACTAAAACATACATCGACTGTGGCGGAAGTCGATGTGAGCCAGCGAAGTTACCGCCTCTGCATCATCGACATCAACAATCGAGAGAAGTTTCTCGTCGACACCGGAGCCGACATATCAGTCTTAGCAGCAAGAAACAAAAAATATTCGCAGCCGGCGGACAGTACCTACAAGTTATTCGCAGCAAATGGCACACAAATACGTACCTACGGAGAGCGTACACTCGAGCTCAACCTAGGTTTACGTAGAAGTTTTAAATGGACATTCGTCGTCGCCGACGTCAAGACATCTATACTGGGCGCTGATTTCCTAGTAAAACACAAATTACTAGTCGATTTACATCACCGAAAACTTATCGACCGCGTCACCGATCTCGCCGTGAACACCATACGTGTACAAGCCTCAGAAGAATCCGTCTACTTAATCGACCGTAACCACGCATACCACGACATATTAAAAAAGTATCCAGATGTTCTGCGACCCGTATCACTCAAGACTTCTGCAAAACACGACGTGAAACATCACATAGAAACAACAGGCCAACCTATTTACTCACGGCCACGCCCACTGCCTCCGGACAAGTACAACGCAGCAAAAATTGAATTTGAGAAAATGATGGAAATGGGTATTTGTAAACCTTCTAAAAGCCCATGGGCCAGCCCACTACACGTCGTAAAGAAAAAAGATGGCTCATTACGTGTCTGCGGCGACTACAGGAGACTTAACGCCGTGACTATACCCGACCGCTACCCGATTCCGAGAATGCAAGACTTTACGTACCAACTACACGGGAAGAAAGTTTTTTCGAAACTCGATATGAAGATGGCTTATTATTCAATACCTATCAACGAAGAAGACGCTGCCAAGACCGCCATTATAACACCATTCGGTCTCTTCGAGTTTACTTGCATGCCGTTTGGCCTACGCAACTCGGGTCAAACATTCCAGCGTTTCATGCACGAAGTACTGCGAGGGCTCGACGATATCGTATTTTGTTTCGTCGACGATCTACTCATCTACTCAAATAATGAAGAAGAACACCAGCGCGACCTACATCAAGTGCTCGAAAGATTAAACAAATACGGAATCACACTCAACATCGATAAATGCGAGTTCGGCACGAACAAAATACAATTTCTCGGATACGAAGTCACGCAAGAAGGAATAAAACCCACACAAGAACGAATCGAAACAATAACTAATTACCCGAAACCGACAACTATTCAAGAATTACGAAGATTTTTGGGAATGATAAACTTCTATCGCAGCTGCTTACCTCACCAAGCCGAACATCAAAACCTTCTCAACAAATACTTACATAACAGCAAAAAGAACGATAAGTCAATAATCGCCTGGACACCTGAAGCCGAAGAAGCGTTTGAGAAATGCCGCCAAAGCATACTCGACGCAACTACGCTAACGCACCCAATACCTAGCGCACCGCTATGTTTGTTTACCGACGCATCGAACACCAGCATCGGCGCCGTTCTGCAACAAAAGATCGACAACGTGTGGAAACCTCTCGCATTTTACTCAAAAACTATGAGCGAGACGCAGCGACGCTACAGTGTGTACGATCGCGAATTATTAGCTATGTACACCGCTGTCCAACATCTACGTCGACTAATAGAGGGCAACGACCTAATTATATACACCGATCACAAGCCTCTTACGTACGCACTCACAAGAACGCCGAGCAGCACCGACACGCCGAGAAGAGAACGACAACTTCACTATATAAGCCAATTCTGTACAAACATCAAATATATTCACGGCGATAAGAACGAAGCAGCTGACGCGTTATCACGGATAGAAGAAGTCGAACTACTAAACTCGACTATCGACTACAACCAACTTGTTCGCGAATATGAAGACGACTCCGAACTACGATCGTGCCTGAGCAACCCCAAGTTGAAGTTTACCCGACTGTGTATGCCTGGAGTTCAGCGACCCGTGCTATGCGAAACATCAACAAACAACGTTCGACTGTATTTACCACAAACTTTTCGTTTTGCCGCCTTCAAAGCGCAACACGATTTAAGTCACCCCGGAGTTCGAACGTCAAGAAAAATAATGGCAACAAAGTACTTCTGGCCTTCCATGAACAAAGACGTCGCAACATGGGCGAGGGCCTGCATCGGCTGTCAACGCGCGAAAGTACAAAGACACGTGAAGAGCCCACTCGGCGAATTTAAAGAATCAGCGCGCTTCGAACATATTCACGTTGACATCGTCGGACCATTACCTCCATCTAACGACTACAGATACCTCGTCACGATGATCGACCGCTGCACCAAGTGGCCCGAAGCAATACCTACACGTGACGTCACCGCCGAGACAGTCGCAAAAGCTGTATACGACGGATGGATATCGAGATTCGGATGCCCGTTACGTCTCACAACAGACCAAGGGAGACAGTTTGAGTCTGCGCTATTCACATCGCTGATGAAGAAGTTTGGTATCAATCGCATTCGCACTACTGCATTCCACCCGCAAGCAAATGGTCAAGTCGAGCGATGGCACCGCACGCTAAAGTCTGCATTGATGGCGAGAGCAGCCGCCACACGCTGGAGCGAGGAACTACCTACAGTTCTATTAGGATTACGTACCGCACTTCGTGAAGATACCCCCGTCAGCGCAGCCCTAATGACGTACGGTACAACACTACGCATTCCGTCCGATTTCTTCGTGCCTACAACGCCGAACATTGAAGACGCCGAATTCGTACGTCAGCTGACTGAAACAATGTCGTCGCTATCGCCGGGTAAAAGAAACAAAACAACAAACGCGAACACATTTGTGTACAAAGATCTCACAACATGTACGCATGTGTTTCTGCGAAACGACACTGTGCGCAGCCCACTCACACCACCTTACGACGGCCCGTTCGAGATACTACAACGCAGCGAAGACGGAAAATTGTTTACATTGCGCCTACCTCATCGCACCGCCATCGTGTCAGTCGACAGATTGAAGCCGGCGTATATATATAACGAAGACGACACGGAAACAACAACATCGAGCCTGCCGTCGTCTGAAACACAGTCGCCAACCCGAGGTCATCAAACCGCATCAGCTGACACGCACACATCGAATGCGCCGAGTAAACATACCTACGTCACAAGAACCGGCCGCACTGTGAAACCGAACGTACGCTTCACTTAGGGGGGAGTGATGTAGTGACATAGACCAGCAACTTACCTCCATTACCAGAAACCACAAACCATCACCTTCAATACCAGAACCAATACCTTTACCGTACCACCTGCATAACCATTACCTTTTGTTTTGTTTGACAACTGTTAAAGAAACAGAGAAAAAGACCGCCTTGAAAAAGGCGCGCTCTGTTTAAGAAATAAGAAGTTCGTTCTGAAAAGAACGGTTTTGGGCGCAAGGCTGTCGACGTGCGTGAAGATCATCGTAGCAGCAGAAGAAACGACGCGAAAGAAGTCACACGGCGCGACACGGCGACACACGACGCGATGACACGCAGAGATCTTCACGCAACGCCAGCAGCCCGCGAAAAGGACACGCGCGGCGCGCCCGCATGTACTTATAGCCTAGCGCGGCGCGCGACGGACGACGGTACCCCCGCGCGCCCCGCACACGCGCGGCGCATCGAGCGCCCTCTGACGTTTGTAAATTGTAAATATCATAGGCTAAGCACTACTTGTACCATAGCGAATGTAAATATAAATAGGACCATTTTACGAATAAACACAGATCAACTGGACACGTCTTTCCATAAGGATCCCGCTCGCCACCTATAAAGTGTTAATATAGATTTTGTTATGTTCTCAATGATATTAATTTAATTGCAATGTTTAAATAATTATTAATTTATTACTTTATTTTATTTTTTCTTTTATTATTTTATTTTCCATGTTATATGTTGCTGTGCCCTTACAGGGTCCATAACACTGTACTGTAGCTTTAAGCCATTGTAACATCTAAATTCACATTATGGTATGCAAATAAATGAATATGAATATGAATATATGAACTTACAGATATTAATCCAGAGAAAATAACCAATATAGCCCCAGCTTTAAACGGCTCTGAACCTCCTCCTCTTATAATTAATTTTCTTTTGCTCCGCTCTTCTCCGCTGCTGTAGATTATTATTATTATATAAAAAATACAACGCACAAATATATTTATAGACGATACACGTTGCATATTGCACGCTTATCCTGTACCGTTAAAAATACAAGGTGTATTATTAAAACTGCAAAACTTTTAAAATACGATACTCGGTCAATAATCAAATTACTAGTAATTTTTTTAATTTGATTGTTTTTCAGATTAATTTTCATAATAAATTTTGTATGCTTTGGATTTATGAAATAATCGTTTGCGTTTGTTTGTGTCTGTGACCGCGCGCTCCTATGAGCGCGTGGTTACAGACTTGCCGTGTTTTAGGAACAGTAGTGTCAGTAGTAAAATAAAATGTTTTACAAATTCATAACTATTACGACCAATTTTCATGAGCCGGCTATCCTTGAAATCACAAAATACAGCAGCTCCATAGATGTTTAGATAATCCTGTAAGACTTTGTGTGCATTGAGAAATTAATATTTTATTTCGTTACTTAAAAAAGAATTGTAGTGTATTTACTTAATATATTAACAGATGGAATGAAAAGTTTCATGAGGTACCTAGTCCTTCGTTCCACGTCATACAAAAGAGGTAATAAATCGCTAGACAATTCGGAGACCGAGTTCTGAACTTGAGTACTAAAACGCGTTTATATCTAGCAACTCATATTGCGAACCCCTACACAATTCTAAAGCACTTGTTCCACAGTGTTGACATTCCACTCTGCCTACCTTCCCTGAAAAGATACCAATCAAATGTTCAAATAATTTTAATTACAAAACCTTCAAACAATTATGTTGAAGGTCCCTCCCTCACAAATGAGCACGATTTGTTAAAATTCTTGCCCCAATAAAATGTAATTTCTTCAAGTGTTTTGAAAAGATATTAAAGGAATTTTCTTTTTACATCGTTAGAGTTTCCTCATTCAAAAGGAATTCCCGCAATTTGCCCGGAAACGTAATATGAAAAAAATATATAATGATGTAGATTTTATAAGGCTTTGTGTTGAAATATGTTTTGAATAGGAAGGCTGTTGAAAAATTTAACTAATTAAACTGTGGACGAAATTTAAGAGATTTATGCTAATTGATTTTTGTAATCTTTTTGAAAAAGTATCCTTGAAATATTAAGTAGTATTAAAGGGTATTTTCTTAATTGCTGGGTTGTTAAGCGCTCTTAGAAAAAAATGCTTTTAACTTGCCGTGGGTCAATAGGGTAAAATTATTATTAATGTTCTAAAAAGTATTTTAACCTTTTGACGACCAAGCGACTTTCTATTTTGTCTCGAATCACGTGTGTTCGAAGGTGTCATAATTAGAAATAATAATTTCATAACTTATTTTGCCCAACATCCATACTTTTTGAGAACTGCTTTTTTGGAAGAGCATTTTTGCAAAGTGCACATTTTGCGTCGAACGTCTAAGAACAGCAATATTCTAAAAAAAAACATTAAATAAATAAATTAGTAAACACTTGTTGTATTTTATAATATTTAAATATATTTATACCAATTTTGACAAATACAATATAGTATGGACTTTAAATGAGACTTTGATCTCTGAGTTTGTTTCGGATGTTTCTTCTCAGAGTAGTCCAGCTAGGAAACACCGGCCCCATCGTTCGATTAAAAAAAAATGACGTGTAAAGTGTAATTTATTACCTATTTACAAAAATAAATCATTTATTTATTTATTCATTTAGGGCTACAATTTTCTATTTGTGTCACTTAGTAAATACTAGTAGTAGCATGTATTTAAGTAACAAATTGTCCTATACATCATGATGTGTAAATAATCACACATCAAAGGTAGTAAAATTAAAAAAAATATTGCACGTTCACTTAATCACACTATTAATAATATTCTATTTTACATTTGGCGCAAGTAAAAGGTTTTTCTTCCTCTTTTTGAGTCTAGAAAAAGAGGTGTTTAGTTATATCATATCTTAGAATTACAATAAAGTTAAGCAAAACGTAATCCCAAGACTTTAAACTATTTCAAGCTTTGTACCAGAAAACACGGGCGTAGCAATTTACTACGTCGTAGCACTTGCTACGCTAGTGCTACGGCGTAGCTTTCATGTGGCTTGCCAAGACGGGCCATGTTAGCCGTATTGTAAATAAGAAGTGTCTGGGTTCAATGAAAATTATTGTAACAGTATGTTTAAGAGAATGTTCAATTGGTTTTAGTTTTATTTAACTATTTCGAAGGTTTTTTCTTGGCTAAGGTACCCGGACACAAAATAAACAGCTTCCTATCATACAAAAAAATTTCCAAGGTGGGAATCGAAACCACGAACTCTGGCTTAGCTTTCGGTGTCACTAACCAAAAGATCAGTATGTAGTAGAATAAAGCACTTCAACTGAATACCACAGAGCATTGCATACTAATTCACTGCCAGTTGCAATCAATTACTAAAGCGCCTAAAAGAGAAGTCAGTACAGGAAGGGGCCCAAAAGGGCCAACGCCTGCCGGGGTTGCCAAATGTTTATAATAGTTACCGCGGCCCCGGAACATAAAGGGCAACCGAAGGAACATGAGTGGGTTTTAGTCAGTAAAAGTCTGACACGCCCTCCCAGGAAGGGAGAAGTCATTTGACGATTTCCCACTCCCAAAAAAAAACAATCCTTTAAGTATTACGAGCATGTTAGTACTCGTTGCTCGTTTCAACGGTTTACTAATGTTTGCCATAATTTAATATGCCATAATCGTATTTGCCATAATTTCATTTGACATAACGCTTTAGTTGTCATAATCATGAAATGATACATTATTATTTTCCATAATTTCATTATTCATAACCGATCAAACGCCATAATAATTAAAATACATAATTTTGTTTGCCATACTTTTTATTTTCAATAATGTCATTATCCATAACATTTGTTTACCATAAAATTCATTTGCCCATACTAGCAAAACAAAGCTAGTTAGGAACAAGCGCCTGCTAGGTTTTTGATGTTATGATCACGTTGAAATGAATAAGTTTGATATTACATATTTACAGAATGTTAACAAATTACACTATGTGCGTAAAACAAAATAAGACTGACATAAATAATATTAGTTTACAAGTTAAATCTGAGAGAATACCAGCAAGCATACAGCATGCAAGCAAGCATGCAGCAAGCAAGCAAGCATTAAGCTTGCAAACAAGCATACAGCATGCAAGCAAGCATGCAGCAAGCAAGCAAGCATGAAGCATGCAAGCAAGCATACAGCATGCAGCATTCAAGCGAGTATGAAACATGCAGCAGGCAAGGTTTCCGTCACGGCTCCGGCGCTGCGGGCCTCCGGCGGCCCCACGCGTACTAATCGTCGCAGACGGCTTTCACTCACCACCGCAGCTTCGGCTTGTTGGCCGGCTTCGCCGGCCAGCCTCAGCCGCGGCGCCTCGCTCGCAGCCGCCTGCTCCTCAGCCCGCGGGCCACCTCGCCCCTACGCGCCTACGGGATTTTAAATAACACTCTAGGGGTAGGACAAACAAGACTACGTGGAGTCGGTTTTGCAACTATTCAGTTCTGTCACAAACTTTTGTAGCACAGCATGTTAAATTTTTAACCAACAATATTATTTAATTGTTACAGAAACTATCGCAAATTGGTTAGGCCTACTAGTCGGGGTGATAACTATACTTATTGATGGTATATTTTTTTATAAATTATATCAAATGTTGCTTATGTCAAGTGTCGATTATGGAATGTATTACATATGGAAACTAATTATTATGGCATATGTTATTATGGAAACTCATTTTATGGCAAATGAAAGTTATGACAAGTAAATTGTTATGACTCGCGTTGTTAGTATAAATGAAATTAGTGCAAGTGAATATTATGAGCAGTGACGATTATGGAAAATAAAAATAGGACAAATAATATTATGGGAAACAAGGGAATACCCGTTTCAACGTTATGATTTTACGAACGCTCGCTATGTCACGCGTTAAGGTGGATACAGACCCGGGGTTTCGGAATAGTTGTAATAGTTACTGCGGCCCCGAAACATAAATAATATGTAGATTGAAAGGCCCCGGAATATAAGTCTGACACTCTCTCCCGCCCCGCCCAAGGCGAGAGAAGTCGCGTTCGATGATTTCCCATTTAAAAAAAAACATATTATGTTGGTAAAATTTTTCAGCAAGCGTGCCTTAACCTCAAGCAGAGGCATTTATTGAGCGTTGTTCGTGGCGCATGCCTTGCTAAACGGTAACGCCGACAGTACCTGGCTTTATACTCTTGCAAGAGCTTTACTAGAGCCTCCTTATCTTCAGTTTTCGATCGAAAGAACTAGATACTATAAAAACTATAAGAAGCGAACTGACGCCACGGGCATTGGAATGACTATCACATACTCACAGGCAAGTTTGGCACGACGCGACTGGTTTTATAGTTATAGCCAAGGAATATTTCCTTGCGCGTTGTCAGTTAAAACTATGAAGTGACAATTCGACACTCACAATCAAATCTATGGACATCATTTCAACTGAGATGATAAAAGTACTCTCAATGTCAAGCTTTTGAAGGCATTATTCTACTTATCACGCCCGCGATATTAACTGTTACGCTGTAGTCGCTCCTTGGCCTGTCCTTTAATGTAAATAATTATTTTTCTAATAAGATATTTCAAAAGCAAACAATACTAAGAGTGCGTTAAGTTTTAACCTTTAAACGTTAAAATGAAATGAAAACGAAGCCTTCTAAGTGTCAATTACTGACGTCAAACGAACTTTAATATTTAAATTATTTAAAGCCAACGTAATGTTGATTTGAAATTCAACTTTTAATTGGTAATTAGAGCTTGTTATTGTTTTTGATTTACTTATGAATTGAAATTACTAAGGGCCGGACTCCCCTAAAGCGAAGAGGACAAAAAAGCTACAACCAATCGGCTTGCGTTTTACATACCACCCCTTAGCTTTTTAAAGACTACAAAAATAAAATCACAATCAAAGCATTTATTTCACTTAGACCATTTACAGGTTCTTATGAATTGTCAAAGAGTCGGTCGGTTAGTCAAAAAGAAAGTTAAAAATAGTTTCTTGTTCCAAAAAGGTTGATTTCTTTGGAGTGGAACAAGCAAGAAACTCCACGGACACTCTTTTCAAAAATTGAGTTTTTCAAAATAATAAATAAATATACTGGGACAACTCACACACGGTTATCTGATCCCAAGTTAAGCTCTGCCAAGAGCTTGTGTTATGGTAACCAGACAACTGATATACATACTTACATAATTTATAAATACATACATATTATAGATAAATAAATAAAGATAATTTAAATGTAGGTGACATTCAAATCATTTATATAACTTATTTTTAATTATTTATTTATTATATTATTCAAAAATAGGAAAGGACCGTTTATTGATCCCTGAGGTACTCCCATTTTTACCTGTAACCCAATGAATTCATACCGTTTAAACTTGCTGTAGTCTATCACTTAAATATGACGACTAAATTTTAGGTTGGTTTACAGAAACCATAGTGCTCAAGTTTCAATAGTAGTGGTAGTTCCTTTCATGATTCACATAAAAAAAACCGTAACGCCGTATCAACAATTTCTGGATTATTATTATACTAGCTACCAGCTTCGGACGGGTGTTATAATTTTTTGACTATCCCTGCTTTTCTCTACTATGATTTTTTATATACGTATAATACGTGTGCATAGGTGTATGCACACGTATTATACGTATATAAAAAAATCTCTTAATTAATTCTATCTATAAAAAAATATCGTAGTTTTTTGCGTAGTTTAAAGATCTAAGCGTAAATAGGGACATACAGCGGAAAGTGACGCGATTTTTTTTATATTTTTTAAATACTCTGTACATTTTATTTATATCAATAGCAAATGGCCGTTGTTTACATACATGTTTACATTGTTCTGTTTGTAAAGCTTATTGTTTGTTTGAGTTTTTGAATATTTTTATAGGATAGTGTTTATGGTTCGTGTGTAAATACTTACTGTACAGTTTTCACAACAAAATATGAGTAATAAACGAAAATATACCTATTTATAATAAACTTGCTGTGCCCTGCGGTTTCATCTACGTAGTTCCTGTTCCCGTAGGATTTTAGGATTTAAACTATCCTATGCCCTTTCTTAGGCTATGAACTATCTCTGTTTCATTGAAATCGGTACAGTAGTTTTGGCTTGAAAGCGAGACAAAAAGATAGACGGACTGAGTTAGTTTGGCATTTATAATATTACTAGCTTCTGTCCACGGTTTCGCTCGCGTAAGAAAGAGACAGAAGTTAGCCTATGAAATTGAAATTGAAATTGTTTATTATGCAAGTAGGATATTACATCACTTTTACATGTCATTTTTTTTAAACTAGATGGATGGAGTCGACATTTCCTAGCTGACTACCTCTAGAGAAGAAATGCCGAAACAAACTCAAAGGATTATCGTCTCTTTTAAAGTCCAGACCTAGATTCATCATTTTTTGTGCAACGAACCATGCAGAATACGTTTCGGTCAGGCCTCTTGAGGAAAGTTCCGTATGTCACTCTAGTCTAGTATGTCACTCTGCATCCCTTCAACAATCTCCACTTTAAAAATCACGTAAATTCGTCGTTCTTTTCCGCCGTCAAAGAAGGAAAAACAGACACACACACACACTTTTCCATTTATATTATTAGTATGGAAGTCTGGATAACTATTCTAAAATTATATACGGCCCGCAATCAAAGTAATTTAAAAAAATCTCGTTCCATATTATTCCGTATCAATCAAATCAAAACCAGCAGTGGTACGTGCAAGCGTATTTCGATTAAAATCGGTTTCCTTTCAAACTATTCTAAGCCATTTATAACGAGATGCAAGCTTGCCGAGCATCAGTTTACACACCTGTGCTTGAGACACCACATTTATCCCAGACTCGAGCACATCAAAGAGGCTAATAAATATTCCGGCCGGTATCAACACGGAATAGACAAACTAGATGGAAGTGCCCCGTTAGGCGACAAGGATTTCCGTTCTTAGAAATACCCTTCTTCGTCATCGTTTGTGTTGTGAAACTCACAAAACAAATTGAAAAGGGTGATACGATACGCCTGGATAAGGTTCATACCTTTTTAAACCCTCTACGCAAAAAGAAAAATTTTTGAAATACCGGCAGTACCAATCATCGTTTGCTTAAAATAATAAATTCAATATCAATATTTACAAAATAAATAATATTATTTAATCACACTATGTGATTACGGTACTGTGTTAAGGAGAATCATCATTGTTGTTTGAAAGAAAATTCTGCCCCATACATTCGGCCGTCTTTTTACTACTGTTTTTTCCGTCTTATTTGGGTCGCGGACCAGAGGCCAGTTTCCCGCAAACCATGCGCGCCTAACTCGTAGGGCACTTCCACTTTTCTTTTAACTCCGTGGATTCCAACGTCGATTGATACTATTTCTACCAGCACTAGGTTAGACTAGCTGCTCCATAAATAGTAAACATCTTCCTTGAAGCACACTTTAATTAGATGCTAATAAAATTGCTGGAAAGTTCTTTAGATAACTTTGTAGTACTTTTATAGACATGTTAAAATACCCTCGCGTGGGTTGGAGGGTTTTTAGAAGCAAAGAAATAATAATGCTGCTGAGAGTTAATTAATGGAGAAAGAAAAGTAGGTTATTTATGGTACTTAAACGAAGACTTGTTTTTTTTATCATTTATTTTCTGGAGCATTCGTTTTTATCAAAATAAATGAAGAACATCAACGCGTTCTTTCATCAAGTAATGTAAATAAAATATAAAATAAAATATAAAACTATTATTAACCGATTGCTGAGCAAATGCCTCTTCCACGTTTTTTCTTAACCCTAGTTAGGTTAGGCTAAAGGTACAGAAAAAAGGCTTTAATTTTTAAGGTAATCTCAATAGGTTGCTACATTATTACTATTTTAAAAATAATGTTGAGTATCAAGCTCCAGGTTAGCTGCTGGTGGTCTTGAATAAAACTGCTTGTTCGATATAAAGACGACTGTATTCTACTTAGGTATGTGTTACAAATTTTGAGATAACCGATACAATGTGTGTACGCGCGAGGTGTCGGCGAGTGAGTGCCCGGAGAGGGGATGGCCGCAGCTGCGATGTGTGTGGCCCGATGTGACGTCAGGAACAATAATAAATATTTTTTGCAAAAAAACCGACTTCCCTCGTTTTTGGCATGATACCATCATCAGATCCTGGACCTGATGACAATGGGACTATTTGGGAAGCCTACCCTATCAAACAAAAAAAGAAATGTTTAAATCGGTTAGTAAACGACGGAGATGTGCGCAAACAAACATAAAAAAATACAAACATCCGAATTGAGAACCTCCTCCTTTTTTTAGAAGTCGGTTAAAAACACTACAATCTACCTACCAAAAATACCGAATTTTATCCAATAGCTTCCAAATTTAACCAGAGAATTCTTAACATAGAACGAACGAAATTAAGCCGTTGGGAATTTCACTTTTTAAAATTCTACATAGCCCAGTCTCATCAGATCGTATCATAATGCATGCTTTCGGCATAGCGGATAATTTTCACCTTTGTAACGAATTCATGAATTATTCACGTTCCAATTTCAGCCTAAAATTTGAGTATTTGTTAGAGAACCTACGTAGGAATGTCTAGAAAATGTCAGTGTCTGGATCTTGATAAACTTGATGGTGCTTAGTATCTAGTTCAAGAGGTTCGGAATTTGAAATGTTGAGCCTTTGAAGGCCGGACTCCACTAAAGCAGAGAGGAGATGAGATGTCTCGTGCAGACAACCTGATTGCATTTTTTTCGTATCCCACCGCTTAGCTTTAACTCAACACAGTATACTATTGGTTATTTAGGGTTATATCTCATGAAGACATTGCGCATTCAAAAATTGTATAGAGTTGTATGAAGGGTATTTCACTAGGAAACATGACTGTTGCCGACAACACAAATTGTTACATAGAGAACATATTTTTCTTACTCCTCCGTTGTTATTTGCGGGATCCGAGATAGTTCACTTGACAAGGTCCTCTAGGATGCGGAATTGTTCCAAAGCGTTACCGTAGCCCCAGAACTTAAAGGGCAACCGAAGTAGCTTGGGTTGGTTTTAGTCTGTAAAAGTCTGACATTTTGTTATTACCATCATTAATTCTTCGACGTCCAATTTGAAACTGCCAAACGTAGTGTTTGATTTCGTGTTTCTCGCTAAGTAGCTCTAGATATCATGGTTGCGACTAGCTTTTGCAACCAGCCCCCCTAGACAAGTGGCATTGTATAATAGATAGCGAAAACGAATAGATTGTCAAATGTATGGAGATGTCAAATTGTTTAGCGAAAGCTTATGTCAATTCCATACATTTGACAATCTTTTCGTTTTCGTTTTCTATTCTACAATGCCACTTGTCTAGGCCCTCAGGTGTCCTAATGAAATATAGCCCTTACTAGATATCTTCGCACAGTTTCGCTTTGACAGGACTGGCTGATAGGCTTTAACCTAGCACAGTGTTTTCCAATCTTATTGATTTAGCGACCCCCTTACAGATTGAACAATTGTGGCGACCCCCTGTCATATAAAAAAAAATATAATTTTAAAGGCTACGAAAATGATTTATTTCGATATCTTATTACTCTATAAGAAGCTGCGAGAGAAGATTTTATGATAATTAAACAAGCCCATCCTCTTACTGAAACTGTGTTTTTACTTGACCTTGACTTATTCCTTCTACCGGTGACTCCCGACTAAGTCTTCGTAACCCCCCAAGGGGTCGCAACCCACAGATTGAAAAACACTGGTCTAGCACACAGTTTGGGCAAACAAGCAATTGGGTGGTGAATTATGTATTTGGATGGATGTTCGGATGGCGCTTCCGGATGTCGTTCGCCCGACAATTTGCGGTAATGACACGTTTAGCGTTTGAAAGCGTTGGAGTAGGAATTGTGAATTGCTAATTGCAATGCTGTCGGATGAATTGCACCTGGAGAGAGCTGTTGTCGATTTTGAGTTCAATGGTTCTCTCTTGCTTTACGTATAAACGCTTTCTTCATTTCGTCATTTCCTGTGTTGTCTTGACTCTGTGTGATGTTTTTTATAGGAAATATGTATATGACACTGAATTGGAAGGTTTCGTAAATCTAGATGACTGACAAATATTAATTGTATTAAAATTAATAAATAAATATATAGTGAAATCCGTTTGTCTGTCTGTCTATCTGTAATACAGATCAGAGACTTTTAGAAAAGCTAAAATCACCATGGGTATGGCTAATAACAAGGTAAACTAAAATTTATATTATATTTTTAATATTGAAAAATAAACAATTGTCAAATAGTTTGTTAGAGAAAGCATAGCACAGGAAGAGAGACAGATAGATCTACTTTTACATTTATATATCTGAATGAAATAATACTGTTTTTTTTTCTTCTGTTTGACAACGGGAAAATATATATACCTTGACAAGTTACAAATATGACGGGCTTGTTGGTCTAGTGGTCAGTGACCCTGACTGCTAAGCCGCAGATCGTGGGTTCGATTACCACCCAGGACAAACTTTGTGTGATGAGCACGAATGTTTGTTCTGTGTCTGGGTGTTTATCTATATTATGTATGTATTTTAAAATATATATAGTAAGTATGTTTATCAGTTGTCTGGTTACCATAGTACAAGCTCTGCTTAGTTTGGGATCAGATGACCGTGTGTGAGTTGTCCGAGGATATTTATTTATTATTTGTTCCCGGAGAGTATCAAAAACCTTTCGAAGACCAAGCGACAGACGGCTGTCGGGCTGCTATTGTCTTATATTGTATCTCGAATCACGTGTATTTAAAGGTTTAAATAAAGTCCGTACCCATTAGCAAGTGTACAGTCTGAACTAAGTGATTTACCTCAACAGTTACTGTTCCTTAGACTAGAACGAATGTGTACTTTTAGTGCCAAGATGGCCGCTAACCCTAAGTTCTGTACGTCTTAATTTCATGTATATAATCTAAGTTTCCCATAACAATAAAGGATTCTTTAGATCACTTGTGTTAAATTAGAACCAAACAGCACTTAAGATAGCACTATTATAACAAAGAAATTCGCTTTAACGTTGAATATCTCGGAAACGGATACCTAAATAAAAAAATCTTCTTAGTAATCTCTCAATGTTTTAAACATCTAATTTAGAACTACTTTATGATACCCCACATACTATAGGGTATACGTGAGAAAAAACATCCCACTTTACGTGTACGAGAAAAATATAAAAAATATTTTTCGACAAATAAAACACACACATATCCTAGCAGTTTCACATTTCTAACGAACGGTGGTAAGCCGAAGACGGTCCATCCGTCTTCGGCTTACGGTCATGACGAAACTATAAGAGTTCCCCTGATTCAATTTGGTACGGACACCTAAACAAACGAAAAAAATAATATTTTACTTACAAGAAATGAATAGGTATATAAAGTGAAAGTACCGTTTTAAAAAATTGCCTAAGTTCCGAGTGATGAGTTTGCACCTAAGAAATACAGGTGCAATATTATATTTAACGAAGTTAATAAATTTACTACGACAGACACATAAATATGTTTTCTAACCCTCTTTGCTCTGAAAACTGTGAAGTGTGTGCACTTTAATAATTTTTCATGTCGCGCTGAGTGTCGAGAAATATACTACAAATGTACTCATAAGAGACAAGTGACCATGTACTTACTTAAGTTGTTGCAGAACTAAAAATGTTTCTTATTTTGATTTATTTCTCCTTTTTGTTGAACGTATGTAGTGTATTTTCCTTGATATCATTGAATGAGTAACAAAACTAGTATAAAAACAAAAAATAGTATGTAATATTCGGTGTCCTTCAAAATCATCATCTAGCCTTTTCCTGATTATTTTGGAGTCGGCTTCCAACACAACAGGATTCAGCTGGATATCAGTGTTTTACGTAAAACGAGTCAAAGCTCTATAAATGACAACCGGGATCAACGGCTTTACGTGCTTTCCGACGCACGGGACGTCAGTGATGTCCAAGGAAAACTTTAAAAATACATATGAATTGAAAAAGTCACATTGGTACTTGCCCGGATTCGAACCCGCAACCTCGTACAGTCGTACATGAGAGGCAGGCGCCTTAATCACTGCGACATCACGACATTCAATAAATACCATATTATAGATAAATTACACCCAGACACAGAACAAACAATCAAGCTCATTACACAAAGTTGGTCCCAGGTGGGAACCGAACCCACGACCTCCGGCCTAGCAGTAAAGGTCAACTTGTAACTACTAGACCAACACCAATACACTACAGTCTATTAACAAGCCAATAGACTGATATTATTATTATTGACACATGTACTAAAAGCAGTATCTAAATTGATATTTCTGGAGAATTTTCCACATATTTCAGAGACCACTTTTATCATTTTTCGCTACGTCTGTTCTGTTTATCTCATTACTTGTCCAGCTTCCATGCTGCCGGCTGAGTGCACGTCAAAGAGAATCAATATCTATGTTTATTGAGAAAGTTCTAAGTGTTCATCATTTTGTTGAACGTTCCAGCGTTCTAATGCACTAGTAGGGACTATCAATAGAGTGGTTAGTATATGCTAGGGTTAGGTAAGTCGCCAACCCGCTTTGAGCAAGAGTGATCAATGCTCATGCCTTCTCTGAATGAGAAGAGGTCTCTGACCTATAGAGGTCGGACAGTATTAGGCTAGAATTATTAATATTAACAAAAATACGGGGTTAAATAAAACACATACAGAACGGTGCTTTCGCAAAAACTGGTTAAACAAATTTTATTTATTGTACCCAAGCCGCATATTTTAATATTAAGGTCTATTCAGTCTTGTATCAAAAAATATGTAACGAAATTACTAAACAGTATCCATACTAATATTATAAATGGGAAATTGACTGTCTGTCTGTATGTTTGTCTTTCTTTCATGGCAAAACGGAGCGACGAATTGACGTGATTTTTTAAGTGAAGATAGTTGAAGGGATGGAGAGTAACATAGGCTACTTTTTGTCTCTTTCTAACGCGAGCGAAGCCGCGGGCAAAAGCTAGTGATTAAATATACCTTCGCTTTTACCTTTCAGTTTGTGAAAGCAAAATAAACATCGTTCCCGGCCGATCAAGGCTGTTTATTTTCAGTAAACATGCTCATGTTTTTCTTAGCTATTTTTATTTACAATACAGGGATATATAAAGCAAATATCGTGCTTACAATAATCATTTTTAGAGTTAAATAAATAAAACCTTCTTGGAAAAATCACTAAGTTAGAAATGGTTTATGAATTGACATATTCTGAAGAGTTTGTCGTTACTTAGCATAGGTACGAAACTCGACTAAAACCATCGTGCAGTAGCCCACCAGACACAACAGAAATCCGGTCGAAGGTTCCTTTCTTTTCTATGAACTTTACACTCTGTTCCTCATACCACTAAAATACTTAAGAAAAGAGTCATCATCGTCATCTCCCTAGCCTTTTCCCAAGTGTGTTGGGGTCGGCTGCCAGCCTAACCGGATTCAGCTGGATATCGGTGTTTTACGTGGAGCGACTGCCTACCCGACTTCCACAACCCAGTAACTGGGCGACACGATACCTCTTGGTTAGACTGGTCATAGTTTCTAGCTAACCAGTAACGACTGTCAAAGTTCTACGAATGACAACCTGGATCAACGGCTTTACGTGCTTTCCGAGGCACGGGATGTCAGTGATGTCTAAGATAAACTTTAGAAAGCACATATGAATATTGAAAAAGTCACATTGGTACTTGCCCGGATTCGAACCCACAACCTCTTACACGAGAGGCGGGCGCCCTATCCACTGAGTCATCACGACACTTAAGAAAGGAGTGTATTTAAGAAAAAAAAAATGCCATTTCGAAATAATGAAACAGATAAACAAAACATACCAGAATTGAAAGTAATCTCGCAATACAGTGAATACCAAGAATAGTCCAACTGTTCGGAATTCAATCTTAAGGCAATTTGATCTAAGGCTGTGGCCAGACGGGATCGAAGGTTAAGCAGCACTAAATTTGCGACAGCTCAGCGATGGTGGCATCGGAGCGGCGCGACAAATTTTGCGTTACGTCACGTCGACAATTTTTACTAACAGTGACGACATAACCCGACTCCTGAATTTTGATGCTCTTTATCTTTGTAGTTTTTATTCATTTAATCAAGCAAAAAAATGCGTGTCCAGTATTTTTGGATACCCACGTATGCGACGAAACGTCGTTCGTTTCGTGCACTTGGGTATTATGTATGTTTTTGTCGCAAATTTCGTGCCCGCAGATTTAAACTTCTGCCGCCTTATTCCAAAACAAGGTTTTTCTTTAAACCAGGTTTAAACAATTGAGCCAGGTTTTGTAATTTGAATCTTATTCTGATACGATCAAGATTCGAAATACAAAACCTAGCTCAATGGTTTAAACCAGGTTTAAAAAAAACTTTGTTTTGGAATAAGGCGGCTGGAGTTTATTACTGCCTAGTTGTTTCTCATTTTCATAGAATGAATGATAGAATGATAGAATGAATGATAGAATGATAGAATGATTTATTTTTGTAAATAGGTAAAAAATTACACTTTTACACGTCATTTTTTTTTCTTATTTTAATCGAACGATGGGGCCGGTGTTTCCTAGCTGGACTACTCTGAGAAGAAACAACCGAAACAAACTCAGAGGTCAAAGTCTCTTTTAAAGTCCATACAATATTGTATCGGTCAAATTATGCGAGGACCATGAAGGTAATAACTGAAGTGATCTCTTGATGAGAGAAGCACACAGATTTGAGTGGACCTGTCCAAACAGTGCAAGCATTTGTCAAAAGTCGTTTAGCTCAACTAAAACGTAAGGAGCCTAACGTCTTGACGAACAATACCAAAGTAGGGACATTCGGGTAGGCCGCATTAGATACTCAAACCGTCAGTAGTTGTAAAACATACTAGTAACCTAACAGCCCACATAGTCCTCACACTCACAATAAATATAGTGTAAAAAAAAATATAATATACTTATAAAAGTACACAAATGTCAGATTCAATAATTAACATGTCAAATAGGGGAAAAAAAATATGGTATACAAAATAATATACTTATAAAAGTACACACCAATGTCAAATAATGATAATATCAATGTCAATGAAGGAAATTATGTAAACATAAATGTCAATATAGGCCCATGATTATCATTGAAGCAGCTCAATTCCAAGCATTAGAGTCCTCAATATACTCTTTAACAGAATAGAAAGCATTTCGGCATAATTTACGTTTTACTAATAATTTAAATTTGGTAATACTAAGTTCTTGAATCATAAAACTTTCCTCTAGAGACTTCGCGATTTTTTATTTGGAGAGTGCGAACTCATCTAATGATGTCTCCCGTCCTGGGCGGGGCGAGATGGCGTGTCAGACTTTTACTAACTAAAACCCACTCATGTTCCTTCGGTCGCCCTTTATGTTCCGAGGTCACGGTAACTATTATAACCATTCCGCAACCCCAGCAGGCGTTGGCCCTGTTGGGCCCCTTCTCGTGCTGATTGCTCTTTGAGGCGCGCGTGGAACACTAACGTGCCGTTGACGCGACTCTCGACGTCTACGCCTGGGTATATGTCCGGGGCGCGAAACTTGACGCTGCCTAGCGCGCGCCGCCGCTTCCTTCACTAGCATGGGCGAGCCTCCACGCGACTGTTGCTGCAGTGGTGACCCCCAGGCGTCGCTCCCGCCCGAATGGAATGGTTGGATCATTCGGTTCCCTTCAAAATGGTTGAGCTGGATGGTGCTGATGCCACGCGTCATGCTCGTGAACGGGCGCTGTCAGTTGAGATGGGTCATCTCTTAACTGCCATGACTTTTTACTTTTTATTTCAATTTTGTATTTGTTTATTATTTTGTTACATACACATTGTTTTCACATGTAGAAGCAACAAAAAGAAAATGTAACCAAGATTTTGTAAAACATGATATTTTTAAAAAGAGTGTCCGTGGAGTTTCTTGCCTGTTCTTCTCCATAGAGATCTACGTTTTGGAACAGGCAATTAGCGTCACTTTCCTTTTCTGACTAACCGACCGACTCTTTGACAATTCATAAGTACCTGTAAATGGTCTAAGTGAAATAAATGCTTTGAATTTTGAATTTTGAATGCGACACACGAACTTCCTGAACTGACCGTCTCCGGTGAGGACTTGTGCCAAGCGAAACGCGAGAGCGCCGTGGCGTCTCTCCAGCCACTCCTCAAAGAGAGATTTCCTGATAGAGGTTGAATTTCCAAAAATGGCTTCTATGTCTCAACAAACAAAACAGTAGCAGGCCGCAAAGGAAAGAGTCGAGGCCACGTGTATTTAGCCGCTATTATAAACTCACCCTTAGGTAAAATTTCTATCTCGGTTTCACCTTGGCTTCACCTTTGCTGCATTTCAAGGATACCCGCTTTGAACCTTTGGCCTTTGCGAATGCGATAGCACAGAACTTTACTTGGAACCCGAGATGAATGCGCTGTCCTGTAGGATTAATATAATATACTAGCTTCCGTCCGCGGCTTTTCTCGCGGGAGTCGAACTTTCAACCTCTTTTTTACCCCTTTAGGGAACGAATTTACAAAAATCCTCTCTTAGTAGATACTAACTCGCCACAAAGAACAAACATACGTGTGTTTATTTCCACAATCAGTCAGTCAATTTACTATTTCATAAATATTGATACAGGTGCCAATTCTCTTATTCACAAACTAACGTAAATTTAAGTTAAGTGCATCTTTCTCTTTCCATTTATCAGGACAGAAGATGAAATATTAGTTAAGTCCTGTCAAATAGTGACACTCCATAGATAATTTAGACTCGATTTTAAAACATGGCGTCTAAATATACGTCAATTTTCTTCAGGCGCTGCTGTCTAATTCGACAGGATTAAACAAAAATGTATCTTCTGTCCCTTTAAGAAATGGAAAGAGAAAGATGCATTTAACTTAAATTTAGTTAAGTTTGTGAACAAGAGAATCAGCACCACTATCTTTTACCTGCAGCGTCGCCCACCTGAATGTGGGACTACCATCCCCTATTTTAAGGTTGGAATTACCTAAAATCCTTTCTTAGTGGGCACTAACTCTTGACAAAGGACATACCCTCTAAGTTTTATATCTCTAACTAGCTTTTGCCCGCGGCTTCGCTCGCGTTAGAAAGAGACAAAAAGTAGCCTATATTACTCTCCATCCCTTCAACTATCTCCACTTAAAAAATCACGTCAATTCGTCGCTCCGTTTTGCCGTGAAAGAAAGACAAACATACAGACAGACAGACACACTTTCCCATTTATAATATTATATAGTATGAATGTCCAGTGGTTTGGGCAGTGGGGTGGTATATTTGGTTGGTAAATTTTATATTTTGAAATTAGCTTCAAGTTTTGCTTTTAACTGTCTTAGTAAACAACTCCTTGTGTGGTTTCTAAGACGATTTTAATTACATTAATTAAAGGCTTATGCTTCGTAATGCGGGCTGTTAACATACAATATATTATAATACAAAATTAGCCGCCGTTTCGTCTTTGATTACAGCTAGATCTCGTTGCTCGTAGCGTTATTATATACCTATTATTATGTGATCTTTAAAGATAAGTGGGATATATTAAACCGCTGTGAAATTTTCTGAAGTTAATATCATCCTGTTATTGTTACATATTATTAGTGTTTTAATTCTAACATAGATAACCAAGCTTGCTCACGACGAATATAAGTTTGGAAATTCTATACTTACTCGCGATATTTTTTTATTTTTGTTGCAATGGTCTTATTTAGCAATCGATTCTTTAAGTCGTGTTTTTTTAGGGTTCCGTATCTTAAGAGGAAAAAACGGGATTCCTATAGGATCTCTTTGTTGTCCGTCTGTCTGTCTAACAAGATCATTTAACTTAGAAACGCGTGGAGGAACTGTTTAAACGTAGTATGGATAGTTAGGTCTGCAGTCCCTTGTAGCTACTAAAAAAATACAACTAATTTTATTTTTTTGTGTCTGGGTGCAATTTATCAGTTCTCCGATTGTTACTCTATGCTCTGCCTAGTTTAGATCAGATGGCTGCGGGTATGTTGTCCCAAGATATTAATTTTATTTTACTGCTGAAAAATTAACAAGTATGCAGGCCAGGAGGAGACCCATGTATCAATTAAAACACTTCTGAAGTGATATATTATATTACACATAATAATATTTTATAAAAAGAAAATTTACATGTAGTATATAAGGCTACTGATCTTTAGCCGCCTTTTAAATGTCATTTTAGCTCACAATCATAAGTAAACTCGCAGAAGAGTTACCATTTTGGAAAAGGAGATACATAAATAAAATAAATAAATAAATGTCCTGGGACATCTTACACACGGCCATCTGATCCCAAGCAAAGCAGAGCTTGTGTAATGGTAATCAGACAACTGATATGCATACTTATATAATTTTTTAATACATACATATTATAGATAAATTACACCCAGACACAGAACAAACAATTATGCTCATCACACAAACTTGTCAGTGTTTAATAAAATATTGGTTAAAAAAACTATTAAAAACCACTAAAAACTAGAAAATAAAATTTTATTTATTTGTTCTAGCAAATCATCCACTAGCTTCACAAACACGCCAATAAAAAAACATACGGCGTACTAGCATGAATATATAGTAGTTTGGTTAAAGAACCTGTTGATAGCAGATGAGAAAAGTTTCAAGACTCTGAAGGTGTTACCAATGTATTCATGACACCTGATGGAACCGATCGGCAGTTGTTATTGCCCTGAACTTTTGATTACACACTATCTCGAAGTTGATGCCTCGTTTTAACTACATAGTTTGACGGACGCTTTTTGGATAGATAATAAACGCTTTTAAGCTATTTCTATACAGGGTTCAAAGTTTTAATGGGCCCTGGAAGAAAACTACTTCAAATCGTAAAGTAAGTTAATTTTATAGGAAACATTCCTTTATTTTTAAAAAGAAATAAAACTGCATTCAAAAGCTTTTGAAAATGTGTCTCATCAGGGAGTTAAACCATTTAGAATCCAAAAAAAGTAACCACAATGCACGATTTTAACCGGTTCTATTACCGAGTGAGCGAAATTTTGAAAATCTTTGAATGCAGTTTAGTTTTTTTTTTTAATAAAGGAATATTATTTCCTTTAAGTAAAATAATCTATCTTAACGATTTAAAATTGTTTTCCTTCCATGGAAGCTTTTCATCCTGTATAGACAGATGTGATTAAGAAACTCGAAGTTTGATACTAATACTAGCTGACTCAGCCACGTGTTGCCGTGATATCGAAATAAAATATGGCCTATCTTTTAAGTTGGATAAAATAGCACATGCTGTGCAAATTTGATTAAAAATCAAAAGATATGTCCATGGAACTATAAATTTTGAATCTCACTTCTGTGCCTACAAAGGTAGTTATGTAAATTAGGATACAGCTTACCTTCCTTTCCATCTAATTAATTCCCTTAAGTAGTTAACTAATTTTCCTTAGCGGTTAAGTGACTTCCTTACGGTGTTACGATCATCTAAATGGATTACGTTTTACCTTATTTAGGGCAATAGTATGATTTTATGTCAGGATTTAAGGTAACTGTAAGTATCACTGTTCCGGAAGCGTAGTAGCATAGACACGTATTTGCCATTAGACTCTACTAGTTTTTTTTTTGGAGTGAGAAATCATCAAATGACTGCTCCCGTCCTGGATGCGGCGGAAGGGCGTGTCAGACTTTTACTGAATAAAACCCACTCATGTTCCTTCGGTTGCCCTTTATGTTCCAGGGTCACGGTAACTATTATAAACATTCCGCAACCCCGGCAGGCGTTCGCCCTGTTAGGCCTCTTCTCGTGCTGACTTCTCTTTGAGGCGCGCGTGGAACACTAACGCACCGTCGACGCGGGCCTGGTCCTAGCCGGGCGGCGAGCTACCCATCGCTCGACATCTGCAGACCCGCAGATTCAACTAGATTCACTTTTGTTTTGTAAATGACGTTTCAAAGTGCCTTTTTTAGTCTAATGAAAATAAATGATTTGACTATTGACTATTGAATTCGGGCAAAGTACCAATGTGACTTCTTCAATTCCTATGTACTTTCTAAAGTTTATCTTGGACATTACTGGCATCACGTATCTTGGAAAGATCGTTAAGCCGTTAGTCTTGGTTATTATTCATAGAACTTTGACAGCCGTTACGGGTAGTCAGAAGCCAGAAAGTCTGACCAGTCTAACCATGGGGTATCGTGTCGCCCAGCAACTGGGTTGTGAAGGTCTGATAGGCAATTGCTTCACGTAAAACGCTGGTATACAGCTCAATTCGGCTAGTCTGGAAGCTGACCCCAACATAATTGGGAAAAGGCTTGAAAAAGTAATGAAATTGGAACTGGACAAAAAAGGTTCAAAGTAAACCCCTAATAAATAGATAGTGACTTTGTAAACCTACTTATTTATTGCGTAAAAAGTACTGTTTATCAAATTATATTAAACTTTTCATGTATAATCTGTTTATCAAAGTTTTAATATAATATCGCAATAGGATCATAGCTCTCAGAAATTCAATATTTAGCCAGTATTTACGCGGCCCCGATTATATTATACGTACAGCCGCTAGATTACATGTGTTCGTCGGATTTTCACTTTATATGTTAATTTTCTTTCGTTTACCTATTCAAGTTTAGAAGGGAAAGCTCGCGATGATAATTGTGCGTTTCTATGCGCATTTCATTGTAATTTTTTAAATAAATCTGTTGGGAAAATGGATTCCAAACCTTACCGAGATATTACGCAAACGGTTTTGAGTGCGGCAAATCCGGAATAAAGAGTAGTATTTTTAACCGATTTAAAATGGAGGTTCCTGGTTCACCAGTATGTACTCGTATATTCGTTCCCAATACAACCATATCTCCACTGACCTTATCGTGATATTACAGAGCCTATAACGGCTATAACTCTGTTGGAATTTAATTATAGTAAACGATACAGAAATACTGTAAGTCGGCCGTTATAATGCTTTGATGTGTTACTTGGGTATTTTTTCTTTTATTAGTGTTGTATTGTGTAATTATTATTAGTGTTGTATTGTGTTATTATTATTAGTGTTATATTGTGTTTCTTAACGTGTTATGTGTCCTTAGTCCTTAGTTACCGCGTAAGGAAACTGTAATGGTAGTTTTAAGTTTGTAAATAAATAAATAACTGTCCTCGATAAATAGGCTATCCAAAATAAAAAGTTTTCTTTCAATTCGGATTTGAAATTAGCGCTCCAAACACACTCTTCCGCTTTATACCTAACTAGCTTTTGCTCGTGGCTTCGCTCGCGTTAAAAAGAGACAAAAAGTAGCCTATGTTACTCTCCATCCCTTCAACTATATCCACTTATAAAATCACGTCAATTCATCGCTCCGTTTTGCCGTGAAAGAAAGACAAACATACAGACAGACAGACAGACACACTTTTCCATTTATAATATTAGTATAGTATGGATATTGGTTTAGATTATACAACTTTTATGTTCTATTTGTTATGTACAAATTCTTAATGTACTTAGAAGTAAACAAGCTTCATGTTTATTCAAATAATGTCACCCCAAATTAAGATGGATGAAGGATATGGTTACTTAAGTCCCGGATAAGTAACGAATTGTCAACGTGATATGGGTTTCCGATAAATGAACGTTCGACGAAAGGATTGGTGCTTACGGAAAACTAGTTTTGCTCGTGACTCCGCTTAAGTATACAAGGTTAGTTTTTTGTTTATAAGAAACCTGAATGTAGTTTGTTCTAAATAAGGAACTGAATGTTTTTATCATCATTTTTAAGCCATGTTCTATTTTGTTCTATTTTCTTTATTTGGACACGAAGCGTCTAAGTACCGCAATAATACGTACAACACCGGCACGGTTAGTGATAACATAACCCCTTTAAGACGATGGAATGGAGTTTCCGGGCGGATGTCATAACAAGCTTATAACTTCATGATTTTTCATAATACATACTTCACCACTTCTCGGGATTTAACGCGCACATACCTTTTATTTGTTTTTAGCTTGACGTTTCGGCAGGGTTACACCTGCCATGGTCACAAGCAGACTGTCCGGTGACACTACTCCGTCGATGAAGTAGATTGATCTTCATCTACCCTCGATGTTGATGAATGTCCACTATAAAGCCGCGTACACACTACACCCACTGAGCATAATACAGCTGTAAAATTTTGTACATAGATTCTTTACATAAAAATATTTGTCACGTGTTTCGGGTTTCGCATAAACTAAGAATAAGGTTGTATATATTGAGGTAGATGGAGTTATGGATCACCTAAAAATGTCTAATGTCTGTCTTGTTAACGCATGAATATTTTTTTCGTTTGTAATGGATATTTTTTTATGATTTTTATTTATGTTACCTTTAGTTTCTATTGGGTCGGTAAAATTTCTGTTTTTTTTTTAAATATTTATATTATTAAAAGCATTACTCTGTTATAAGAGCTATTTTAGAATAATCTTTCAATTCAATTTGTGCACCTAGTAATTTTTACGTGAGACAGTACACAAACATACTAATAGATTTTTTTACATGTAATAAAGGGATTTTTTAAAGAAAGATTGAATAATGCGCATCGCCAAACACATCTTTTTTTAAATATTTTTCTCCAATTTCTCCTGAATGGTGGACGTATTACAAACAATAGAGATGACGACAATATAAAAAAAAATCTAAAATACTAGACACATATTTTTCGCTTGATCAAATTAATTAAACAATTCAAAGATACCGAGCGTCAAAATTCCGGAGTGGTGACTTGTGACGTCACTGTTCCGTAAGCGGACATCACGCAAAACTTCAACGCATTGTATCGTCGTCATTTATTGTCGTTTACGAAAAAAAGACGGACTTCTTAGTTTTTATTAGTCGTTTCGCCTTTTCTACTTATGCATTAGTTACACGTACCGAGCAAACCGGCGAGACAGTGCTCTGGGGCGAGTACTCGGTACATGTAAAGAACGCCGAGTGCGCTCGGCCTCCCACTTATCTCTATAACTCGCTTTCATCACTGTCTCGGCCGAGCAACATTTTACTGTCTCGCCCTTTTACTCTGTACGTGTGATCAAGGCATTACTTTCACAAGCAATCAGATTTGGAATAAACCGTAAGTCATACAAATACATATTTTTCCTGTGTTGTCAGATTTCGTTCATCAAAGTCCTCAACATCAGAAGAAATTATAACAAATTTACTCACTTGCTGATTTCACTTGGCGCCTTTTTCCACTTAGTTTCACTTGAGCGGCATTACTTGACTTTCACCTTTTCCGAGGTCAAATTATGAGAGATTTCTTCCCCCGATTATCGAGTTTCCTTTAAAAGCAAACATCATTATCATGCCGTATTTACATCCGTGAGTGTTGCTAGCCTTTTCGCAATCTTCGCTGTTTATTTTGTTAAGTGCTGTTATATTTTGGTGTCCGGTTTTCTTGAGAGCTTTTGAGAATATTTTAGTATTTTTATTACGATGGTATTTAATATAGCTACTCAGTGAATGAAAAATGAATAAACATGTTTAGATGTTTATTTGTGTTCAGAATAATTCATAAATATTAATAATATTATATTAGCATGGCTGTTCAATTAGTTTCAATTATCAAAATCAAAATAAATAACTAAGTGTGTGTGTGCTAAGCCCAAAACTTGAGAACGGCTGCACCAATTAGGCCTTTTTGAACCTGAGAATTGCTTAAGAAAAATTGGAAAAGTCGTAGGAATAATTATTAAATATGGGAAATAGCTAATGTCTGTAGCTTGCACTTGGCTGGTTTTTAATTATAGATACTACTAAAAGCATATTGATAATCCATATAATACCAATTTTCAATTTTCATGAATATATATGTAGTTTCTTTTGTCAGTCTTTTTCGGCAATCAAATTACTTAATTTACAATTCACTACCTATCTAACGGATTGTTCCAGTGACTCCGACGAATTCCGGGTATAGTTAATTAAAACGAATTGGCGACCCTCCTTAGGACTGACACCTTTGATTTGGAGCAATTGTATTAAGGGATAGTTTGCTCTGTCATTTGGTCAGGAGTCTGATAACTGCTTTGTGTGACAGTGCTAAGTCAGTGTGAAGCTAATTTCTTTTGGCAAACCATCTGACGATCTACCTGATGTTTCATGGTTACATGTTATATTGTTACATGGTAACATATTACATGGTAACACGTTACAGGACATTGCGCTACATGCTACATGGTATCATCTGGGGTCATCTGTGCAACGCAAGAGGCTTTGCAGATGCGATGTCATCCCAAGGCCAATTACACCAGCAATCTCTTCTAACACCTAATAGGAATGCCACTTGTCCAGACTGTCCATCGAAGAGCAAATATAATTTGCTCCTCACTAAATATGTATTCTTCAAATCTTCTTTATATTGTATTGAAAAATTTCTGTGTGTGTGCTTATATTTTGTATCTGAGTGAGTGTAGGTCACATTTAACAAATGAACCTTGTATGCGACACACAGTTTAATGTAAAATCAACTTCATTTAGTCCATTATATTTATGTCCGTTTTGACTTCAACCCTTTAAGTATTTCTTGAAGAGTCTGCCCTTGGATGCACTTAAGTAGATCCAAAGTGCCAAACTTCTATATTAATATTAGAAAGACGTAAAAGTTTGTGAAATTTATTTCTCTGATAGAAAGCGTCTCTATCGACGATTGCCATAAATATTTTATGTTATACTAGACTTCTACGCTGATGAAGTCGTGGGCAAATGCTAGTAACAGATATAAACGGAATGGAAGTTGATAGATTCTATAAAATTTTGGAAGGTCGTACGTCGGTCAAACGATAAACCAAATTTCATGCGAGTGAACTTCTTGACGTGAAAAAATTCTTAGAGCTTATTTTTTTAATGCTGGAAAATAATTCCTGCTAACTTTTTTTTTACGAAAATAAATATTTGAAGTATCTTTTCTATAAAAAGACACCTCAAGTATCTTTTTTTAAATAATAAAGTATCTTTTTTATTACAAAATCAAATTCTATGCATTTATTTCACTTAAATCTATTACAGGCACATGAATCATCAATGAGTCGGACGTGAATCGAAAAAAATGACGATAGTTGCTTGTTCTAAAATTTAAGTAGATTTCAATGGAAGAACGATTATGAAACTTTACGGACACTCTTTTCAATTAAGCGCCTTACTAATAAACGCTGCATAAAGTTATGACAGGTTTATATGTCAAAAAATGTATGGTTACACAGGCTTTATTCATTGCATAACTTTACACAGTGATTATTAGTAAGGGCATAAGTTTATATACATTTTGGTTGCATTATTTTAAGTGCTTCTACATTACATGAAAACAATTTAAGCAACGAATTAGAACACTCGACAAGTATTTAACCAAACCGAATAGTGGTCAATCAATTTCATCATGGCAGATTAATTCGGAAACAGTTTCATTAATTTCCCGTAATCACGCTTGACAAGTTTCCAAAATTTCAGTAATTTTCAATAATTGGTGTACTCGCCATTACTGGGAATTGCGTAGGATTGTAATTAAAATATCGGTAGCACAGAGCTTTTCCCTGAAACGTTATAATATCACATAATGAAACGCTATAAAATTATACATTTATTTACAAATAAACAAACATCAAAGGTTCACTGTCAACGATAATTGATTCATTATTGTGGTCTCACCTTTACAAATGCCAACTGTAAACATTTTGAGTTGAAATATACCAGTATTTTGGTCGCGCTAATAATAACTATGATTTTGAGATCAATCCATTCAGATATCTATGTAATATAATATGGTAAACTGACTGACTTATTGTTAATATATCTGCTAAACTGCTGGTCCTAGAGTCATGAAATTTGGAGGGTGTGTTCTTTGTGAGTGTACGTTACTCCAACAAGAAAGTATATCCTAGAGTTATTTGAGTAGAACGTATAGTTGGTGCCTTATCTGCTGTAAATGTGCCCCCACATAAAAAAATGCGTGCCCTGAAGTGTAAGTAACCACCAAAAAATCCATAAAAAAAGAATGTGAAAGAAGGTAAAATAAGAATGGGAATTAAGACATGCACGCGGGCAAAGCCTCGGACGAAAGCTATGTAGCTTTCGTCCGAGGCTTTTAGATATTGTGAAGTTGTAAAATTGTTTGTTTATAAGCACTGGGCTGATCAAGTCTACAGATGGTTAGACAGTCGGTGGAGGTGTTTTAAAGTAGAGACGTAGAGGAAAACGTAATGTAGGCCGCCCTACCGAAAGATGGACCGACGATTTAAAGAAAGTGATAGGCAGTGGGTAGGATATGACCCGAGATGGCTGGCGCTCTTTGCGGAAAGCCGACGTACATACAATGAAAGTTAATGACTGAGGTGCTCTCTTCCTGAGAGAACAGATTGTAGTGGACCTAACCAGGTAGTGTAGTAACTCCACTTTACAGTATTTGTTTAGCTCCACTAAAACATTTGTTTATTCGTCTCATCTGTTGCTAGCAACACACACTTTGTACAAAACAAAGTAACCCTATTGCGTCACTAAAAATAACACCAGAAGCCGTTTACCGAGCTTAAACGGAGTAAATATTCTCCAACATATGGCTTTACATTAACCCTTATGAAGAAGAATGTACTTTCCTCCATTTTTCTATTTGTCCTCATACTAAACGTTGTTAACTTAATGTTTGCCAATTTCGTCAGTTGTGGCCACGAAACAAGCTAATTGTTCCGCTCACTGAATCATAAAATGACGAAAGTGATCAAACCAATCCCTGTGTTCACAGACGCTGTGTATTTGCCAAACAATTGTTAATTGAATTGTTAGATTTGCGTCGTATTAATTACCCTTTTCTGTCTATTACAATGAATTTAATTGTCCCTGGGAATGGAGTGTCTTTAATGATGTACTGTGTGACTATTGTAACCGTCTTGAGGTCGCAATTCATTTTATTATTCATTTGAGTGTTGTCTTTTGTTTTATTGATGTTTTATTTGTTAAAAGCTTCTGCTTCTATTGTTTCTTCGCTGTTCGAACCATTATTTAAATGGAAATGTTTGTTTGTTGTTTATGTTTTTTGGGAACGTCTTGTAATAAAAAGGTCTCTCGTTTTGTAGTTATTGTTAGACGTGGAAGGTGGTTTTATTTGATGTTACTCCGTGATATTTAGAAAGCTTCGTTCGTGATGAATGTTGGAATAAATTTTCTTAAGTGCCTTCTAAAAATATGATAAATGAACGTTTCAAGAAATGGAATGCTAATTTTGTAGTAGTAACAGATTTTATCGGCGTGACGGTCCGCTGAGCAAAATATAATACGCCAGGTATAAAACTGGGCACGTATCAATGTATATTTTATTTTCAATAATATATAAGTTCTTTCAAGACTTGTAAATCTGAAATCGCCAATCCACTTTGTACGTGTGGTTATCGATTCTCGTGTCTTCTCTAGACAACAAAAAACATTTGCCCAGCAGTGGGACTATAACAAAACGAAAGACTGATATAATTTTAATTATTAAATTAAACGGCTTTCCAAGTCACCGCGATTCAAATCCTTTCTCCGTTGCAAATCTCACTTTTATTTTAGTTTTGGTTTGGTACAAAATTTTATTCTGGGTTAGTGTCAGACTTTTACTGACTAGAACGGGTGCCCTCTATCTGGCAGAAACTTGTTTCTTGAAACCTATTTGGCATAACTCACTTGGCAGAAACTTTTTTAAACGAACATTGCTAAGGAATAAAAAAATATTTAACATAATTGTTTTTTGGCCTAATGTTTTTATGTCCGAATTTTAAATGGGATACTTTTAAGATGGCAGAATTGTATTGGGAATAATTACCTTTGTCAGAATTTCAATTTTGCATAATTTCGTTTAGCATAACGTTTATTTAGAGCGCCGATTATTTGGCATAATTTGACTTGGCATACTACGAAGATTACAGAATTTCAATAGAAATAATTATTTTTATTAGTTATATTGAAAAAAATATATATATTGTTTTAAAAAATCACTATGGTGTGCTACAAAAGTGAGTGACAGAAATGAATCGCTGCAAAACCGACTTCACGTAGTCTTGTCTGCCCTACCCCTAAAGTGTAATTTAAACCCGCGAAGGCGCGGAGGGGCGAGGCGGCCCGCGAGCTAAGGAGCAGGTGGTGGACGTAAAACCATCTGCGACGATTAGCTCGCGTGGGACCGCCGGAGCCCCGCAGCGCCGGAGCGGGTTTAAATTACACTCTAGGCATGCAACAAGCATGCAACTAAGCATGCAGCAGGCATGCAGCAGGCATGCAGCAGGCATGCATGCTGCAAGCCTGCTGCATGCTTGTTGCATGCTTAGTTGCATGCTTGTTGGACGTAGAAAGTTCAAAACCAGAATCATCTTTTGGCATATATTTTATATCCATAATAATCAAAAGTAGAACCATCATATCGCAGAAAATTCACAGCCAGAATCATCTTTTGGCATGCATTTCATATCTTATTTTGGTATGCAGCAAGCATGCAACAAGCATGCATTGCTATATTGATATAAAATATATGCCAAAAGATGATTCTGGTTTTGAACTTTCTACGATGTGATGGTTATACTTATTGATTATTATGGATATGAAATTTATGCCTAAAGATGATTCTGACTAACAAAATTATGGGTTTCGGTGTATGGTAAATGAGTGTATGCCAAACGATTTTCTGCGAAAAGAGGTTTATGCTATCCGTTGCTATGCAAAATAAAATTATGACGTAAAAAGTTCTTCTATAAAGGGTGGACCCGACTAGAACCCACCCTTGTTCCTTCGGTTGCCCTTTATGTTCCGGGGCACGGTAACTATTAGTACTACCCCGCAACCTCGGTGACAGATGTACCCACCGATTTATTTTGTGATACGTTGGTTTTATGGCCCCATACTGATGTAGTAAGTCACATGGATTTACTAAATACCTCATGTGTAAAGTAACGAGCTGGGTTGTGACTTCTGAATGTAATACATATTATGCCAACTAATTGAACATTTTTGTAGGTGTTTGCCTTGTATTTCACACCATTATAATAGTATTGTACCTACTATATTATATTATCTGTCCCCAACGGTTTCACCCGCGTTATGTTAGGTTTATGGTTACTGCTCTGCTCCCGTGGGTCATAGCGTTATGTTATGTAGCCAATGTCTTGTTCTGATGTACAAGATTATATTTCTGTAAAGTTTAATCATTTTGATTTCCATTCAGTATTTTTTGCGTGAAAACGTAACAAACATAAATAGGTACATACAAATATTTCGTCTTTATACTATAAGTATAGATAATAAAAATACATACTATAAATGTTCCTGCGTGTTGTGTTGTCTGCAGCTGGAGGTTGAAAAGAAAGTCGTGTTAATAAAAAATTAAGTGGTCACATAATTAAAATTATTTCTTTTGAGAATGATTATTATTTAAGAGTTTATAACAACGAAAAAAGGGTAATTTAATCAGGTGTATTTTTGACGCTGCAAAACCTTTTATTTACAAGAATACTCTAATATGCATGAACTTAGAACTTTCCTCTTGAAACACTTTATCTATTGATGAAAGCTGTTTAAAAAATGAAAGCGCTTCAAAAACTTTATTTTATACTACGCGAAGAAGAATACATTATGTCATTAAAGGACAAATTCAAATAGGTATGGCAAGAATTCCCCGAATAATTATCTAAAGTAGATAGCTACAAGAATACTCCAACTGATGGCTTCCATTAAAATCGCGGCTTCCGAGTACCAAAAGGACAGCATTTTCTTAATCGTGGATTACACGCTTCAACCACGAACCTTATAAAATAACTAAACTTAATTACGACAAAATGTCCCATAATGGCGCTTAATTAAAATACTTTATTTACTTGAGGCAAGATACAGTCGTGGCAAAAGATGTATTTATTAAGAGAAATCCAGTATTTCTAAATCTAAGTGTTTATTAGAGTTAAACTATTTTCAGGCACTTTAAATTGTTAAGACTTTTTTGACTTCTAGTATATCATCGAAGTATATGTAATACGTCAAGATTTGTAAGATGTAAACCTAAAAAAAATGTTTACATTTTAAATCATCGTCTTTATTTATTTAAGCAGTTAGTTTTGCCATCATTTAGTTAGTGTTGAAATGTGTTTAAAAACAAGCAAACAAAACAGTATTCGTATAAATAAATAAAAGCTTTTAATAGCGGCTTTTGTACACCACAGTTTTTTTATTTTGCAATATTTATTATTTATATCGTTTCAGCTGCACATGTTTCGGTGTGTGTACATTTTGTTAATTAATAAACAATTATATGTACAATTTACTGTGTGTTGATATTAATAATATATCCACATTTTGAGCAAAAATAAAATATATTTATTTATTCCACTCGTTTCGTTTCGCTCGTCATTTTCTTTTCTTTTGGTCCTAGTCAATCTGCTATTGAACATGATAGTACTGTCGCCCTTAAAATTCAATTTCAACGTACCGTCGCGCACAGCTTACACAGTGGAGATGTCAAAACCTCAAAGACGGATTAAATGCCGTGTTCTGGGTACAGGCGCGCACACCAAGCATTGGCTACGTGATCATATCGACATTCGGAGGCTTTACTTAAGCCCATATCTACCGATATTTCCAAGATGTTTACGCCCAATAAGTACTTATTGAGCTTTCTAGTAAACCCTTTTACGTAATATTAGGAGTTATTATTTACTTACATCGAGGGTTTGGCCTTGAAACCTAATTTGGGGATCTCAAAAATGGCTAGTAATTTTTTCGCTGTAGTATATTTTGGTAGGGTTTAGTGGCTTTGCCGAATTCTGTAGTATAATACTGGCTTATAACTGTCCTACTGAAACGTAAATCCTTTTCTCGGAATAGGCATAATCAGTGATCACCGTGTTTAAGGTGGGTATGCGATTTCAGACTTATATTATTTACTAACATTCCACCATAATTACACACTTTTATTTTTGGTTTTTAGAAATTATTTTTTATTGATAACTACACGTTTCCTCATTAAGGTTTACGTCAACGATGTCAATGACTTTCCAACAATTAAGGCGCTCGCCTCTCTACTTGGACATTACGATATTCTAACTGTCTTTAATAACTCAGTAATTGACGCAATTTCGAACACAGCATTCTTTAAACTAAGCAAGAATGCATGAGATATTGAAATGCATCTGTGCATTGAGTAACATGGATGCAAAACAATATTGGTTGCGGAATGTTTATAATAGTTACCGTGAACCCGGAATATAAAGGGCAACCGAAGGAACATGAGTGGGTTTAAGTAAGTAAAAGTCTGAGACGCCCTCCCGCCGCTTTGGCGAGAGAAGTCATAAAATATGATGATTTCCCACTCTCAAAAAATAAATGCAAAACAATGTTTCTTTCACAATTTTTCTTTCTTTTGGGACCCGATGTGATAGCAGTCATGGCATGGGATAAATACATGATCAAAAGTGACATATAGTTTCCAAAGAACGGTTCCCACACTATCAACTGCCAAACTATGGATCACTTTCAAGAAATCCCTAATATACCGGACACGTGTCTCGTTGGCCCGGGAATATCACACCATGTACCAAATTCTGAGAAAGATACTAATAGAAATACTACAAAACACAGAAGTTCATAAAACATTTGCAAGTTTTTTTAGGAGACGAAGATAAAAATGTGTTTTTCGCTACCTTTTATTCTAGCGTCTCTTTCAAGAATTACTTAGCTCAGGAAAAAGGGACGAAAAATCTTGAATTATTAAAACGTTTCACGTAACGTTTTTAAGAACTTTTTACTCGTAAAGAAGAAGCGCTAACTTGAAGACGCGACTTCATCACGTCACTCTCAGGCTAAATTCTCTTATCAATTGGAGTGTCGGCGACTGTACCGCCTATTGTTCATCAGCTATTGTGTGGCTAACAAAAACTTGGTCTTTACGCCCCAGACGTTCATTATTAGCGTTAGGAAAACAACATTGAATAACTACTTGAAGGTTACCGTTTACAGAATTTTAGATACCCAATTTTACGAATAGGTATTTTTTTAGACATTCACTTAGTTAAGTTTATTTCTTTTGCCAAACATGGAAATTCTAAGTAAATAAATAAATGTCTTGGGACAATTCACACACGGCCATTCAATTCCAAGTTAGGCAGAGCCCTTTTTTGGTAGCCAGACAACTGATATACACTTGTATAATTTATAATACATACAAAGTTTATCCTCGGTGGGAATCGTACCCACGAACTCCGGCTTAATTTTCATGGTCACTAGCCACTAGACCAGCCCCCCTCCTCCTCGTCAGACTTTTACTGACAAATCCCAAGCACGTTCCTTCGGTTGCCCTTTATGTTCCGGGGCCGCGGCACTATTAGAACTATTCCGCAACCTCGGCAGGAACTTGCAAACAGGGTCTCATTTTCAAAAATCAAGATCATAATCAACTTTACTGACCGCTCTATGTGGTGTATAAAATAAAGTAATCTACCTATAAACTCTGGGGTCCTATTACATAATGAGATGTTATTTGCCCCCCTTCCAAACCCAAAGATACTGCATCGGCGAACCCATTTATTCCCAATGGTAATTACGATGGGTCATTTAATGTTTTTTTTTACCATCTTAATGACCCATTCGTTCCCCTTCAAGTTAAGGATGTAGATAGCTTGATTACCATAAGGTTTACATAAATTAGGCAGGCTGTGTTGATTACATAAATTATGTTACGTACACTGAGTTCTGCTGAGTTATTTGTAAAACACTAAATAAATTTTCAGGACTTACAAATTTTGTTCTACGTCTTTTTACAAAACCCAATTAAATTATCAATCAGAGACAACCCATTCGCAATTTGTCATCGTATAAAAGTACATAGCATAAAACAAAGTCGCTTACCGGTGTCTATCTGTCCGTGTTGCTTCAGTTCATTCCTGTTCAGATCTTTAAAATCTTACAACGGAATTTGATGGGTTCAAGATACGATTTATATATGCGTACATAATATGTGCGATTTAAAAAAAAAATTAACATTGGTGCAAAGCCGAGCGGGTCGCTAGTCCATATAACATTTTTCTGTACGGTTAAATTATTCGACAACTGATATAACCTATCTCAGGAAAATGATGACTTAAGCGCTTAGCTACCTATAATATGTTTGACTACCTATTACTTAAGTAAATCCCATTAGGAAGGCTTGCTACAACTGTCAAGCTTGCTAAACCGAAATTGGCTAAAAGGGTTTATTAGTAGGTAAGTAACAGGATGATCGATAATCCAATATATTTCATGAACGAAAATGAACTTGAGCTAGTATTTATTCATAAAGTATTTCATTTTTAAGTTTATTATACAAATGTATAGGGTTGCTTTGGGAAAAGTGCCTCTCATTCATGGTTGTTTAGATTAGTCAGCGTCAGTGAGTGTTTTAGCTAAGCCATCCACGTGATATACGTAACATACTACCCGTACAATACCTATAAAAAAAATATATGTTATATATTATTTTTCTGTGCAACCCACGCTGTGACGTAACGCTGCGTAGCGATAACAAAAACGCTATCCCTACTCGACGAACGAGGCCAACGGGGCTCTGCGCAGGGAAGCACATATACGCCTATTTTTTGCGTATTTTTTTTCTTCCGTAAGAACCTTCTATGAAATATCAGCTATCGTAAAATAATACAGCAATATATAAATATATATAAGTCGTTTACAAGTTATGACATAACTTTTCACGGAAGAATACGCGACTCCTCCCAGTGCATAGTTTTAAAATAAGATGATCATGTATGTTATCATATAAGGAGTGTGACAACGTGTAGGTATTGTAATTATATTATCGTCTAATATATATGTTGGAATCTGTGTAATTTCTAGTATTGTGGAATAATGTTGAAAAGAATTAAAACAGTAAAACAGCATATATGATGGTTGCTATATAATCAAGTAAGTACGAATGTTTTTTCATTGACATTACATATTAAAAAGTACTTAGTACCAAAAGGTTTAATACCAAGTAGTTTTACAACAATATATCGTCTAATAATTATATAAATCGTCTTAACCAAGTTTAACACGACCACAAAGATCTACTTCAACCCGTTTCAGAGAATATAATATATATATCGAATTACCAATCACCCTATAGATATCTAGACCGAACGACTAATTATCTATTTACTTAGAGTTAGTTCAAGATTCTGGCTCTGACCTACATTGGGCGCGTTCGAGGTAACTCAGCGTTACTCAGCGCTTCTCAGCGATTAGCAGCAATGAAGCCGAGATAAATAGACGTTGTTCAGCAAATAGTTCGTTTTTTTATACGATTTATCATCATCTGCCTTTGCCTTTTCCCTTTCCCTTTTCCCAACTATGTTTAAGTCGGCTTCCAGACTAGCCTACCACCAGTGCTAGTACCAGTGTTTTACAGACCTCCACATCCCAGTTACTAGGCGACGCGATATCTCTTCGGCTCATGCGCAAAACGTCTCTTTCGCAAAATGTCCCCTGGTCGCAAAACGTCTCTTTCGCAGAATGTCGCTTTCGTAAAATGTCTCTTTTGCAGAATGTCTCTTTCGCAGAATGTCTCTTTAGCAAAATGTCGCGCCAGGGACTTAGAATAAAATTTAGATTTAAAAAAAAAAAACATTTATTAAAATTATAGTGCAATTATGATGTTAAAATTTTGGTACTTAAATTTACTTAAGTATGTACGCAAAGCAAACTATTTAAGTTTACATACGCATACTACCATAATGTTGGTGTGCGCAAAATCTACTTGTAAGATAGACCCGTTCTTACGCACACATTTGCTATATCTTGTTACTTTAACTTTAATGTTGTAGGTAGTCAATAGCTACTTCGCTCATTTATGAGCGTTTGCTTGACAAAATAAATTTATACCAAAAAATAAGAAGCACAAATTCAGACTCGACACGCAAGTTGTTCGATGGCTTAGGTGTATAAGCCTAGGACTTGATAACCTGTATGTCGCAGGTTCGAGTCACACAAACCGCACTTTCTTTTTGCATTTTTTTAATTTGACTTTTGTATCGAACCTCACAACCAGTGTTGATTTTTTTCATTTCTAATAACATTTCTGTTATTTTGTTGTTTATTTTTGTAATATATAATAGAGAAATAAAAATTAAACAATTTGTAATTAGAAATCAACAATATTTATTGTTCAGTAGATTTTTATGATAATTTCAATAACAAAGTTTTATGCATGACAATTATTTTAAATCGGACAAGAATGAATGACACTTTTTGTATTTAAGTGGGTAATTTATTGATATATGATATGAATAAACATGTTAATGAGATATTAAGATACAGTTATCCCAATTGTAACCTCACAAACAATAACATCACTCACATAAATGAAATTACCTCCACATAATTATATCTAATTATCCGATTGATGCGCCTTCGCTGTCTATAACTTTTAGCACGATAATCAGCCCTTAGGTTCGATTGGGTTCAGAACAGTAATATTATCCACATTTTTTTTTCTATTTCGCTCACTATTTTTACGCCGTAATAATTATTTTGCGACTGTCCTTGTTCGATTTAAAACACTTATTAAGTTCATTATTACGTATAACTATATTATTGTAAAAAATAAAATCTATTGTAAATTGTCTCTTGCGACGCGTACCCGGTTCCGGTTTTGCCTGTAAACAATGGGAAGGAATAGCTTACGATGACGCTTTAAACCAGCTGCTGGTTCCGTACACATTGTAACGTGACGAAGTTAAGAAGGCCTCAGCTTTATGCGTAACAAGTTAACAACCATATCACGGTGTCGCGCATTGTCATTTGTGTATGCCAATCTTGCTGTCTTGATCGACAACGATCAATGCTTCTTGTGTCTGTATAGCGGTGCACCTACAGTTTTTCTCTGTGAACAAAAATGAAATATTGTTATAAAAAAACAAGAATAATTAACGAGATGTAAATAATTATAATATGTATAATAATCTATATATAATGTTATATATATAATTCTATTATTTAAAAAATATCTATATATAAAAAACATTATATTATATATTAAGTATATAAGGAAGCTATAAAGACTTATATATGCTTCCGTGATTAATAGGCCATCTAGCACACATAATTATTCAATTCAAACTACAACTCAGCCAAACAAACCAACTCCTCAGCTTTATAATATTAGTATAGATGTAACATCATTCGAATCATAAATAATGAAAAAAAAACTGAATAAATATTTTGTTACTCACCGAAATTTTCTTTGCAATTTCACATATTAAAACGTTTTGTTCATGTTAAATATCAATTTCAGCTCTCAAAGGTATAGTAAAGTGATTCATATTGACTCACAACTAAATCAACACAACAAAAAACAACACTTCTCCAAACAAGCAGGTTATAATGTCTAAAACGTAACGTAAGTCCGATATAGATGTTCTGTGAGTTCGATAGTCAAAAGCAATATAACGATGAAACTAAACTATTAAATAATATTCTACCCTCAAAAATTAAGAATCGTATACATGATTCTTAATTTTTGAGGGTAGACTATACATTTTTCCAAAGCCAAATATGACGAAGTCTTGTTAATAATTGTATTTGTGTGCGTGGACATCAGGTTATTGTCAAGCAAACACTAACAAATAGGCAATGTAAATACACGAGTTGATTTTACTCACACATACATTATGTATGTAGTGACTGTAAACTTAAATAAGTTGCTTTGTGTACCTATTCCAAAAATATATATATATTTTGACTGAGACTGTTAAAAATAATATTTTGGTACAATATAAAGTTCAGTGACAACATTTATAATAATATGTGAGGGTAGTTTGAAAAAAACTTATAAATATATGTGTCATTTATTATTGCCGAGCTGTGTTTTGTCTGTTACTTTTTATTGAAAAACAGTAGTGAATTTGAGTTTTAATATGGATCAAGAAATCGTATACATTCGTAATCAAAAAGGACATGGAACACTTATACATTGTGAGTACAGATATCATAAGAGCAAAACAAATAAAAGTGGTAGTACTTTCTGGCGGTGCATAAATAGGCGAGACTGTAATGCGTCACTAATATTAGACAAAACAGGGAAAAATATCATTAAACTGAAATTAGTGCATACATGTGAGTCAATGGAATTTCAAAATATAATTAAAGAACACATTACATTATTAAAACGTATTGTTTGCAAGGAAAATTATATAAAAATTCGTAACAAAATACCTAATCGTGAACATTATCGAATTCCTACGTTTAAATCAATTAAAGACACATTATATAGAGCACGAAAGTCTTATTTGAACGTAGATCGACTACAACATACCAGTACCAATATTTGATAATAACTCAAGTAAATAATATTTATTTGACATTTTAATATTATATATATTTTTTAATCATTTTAAAAATGGTATAAAAAATATTTTTATTTGCAATACTTATTAAATGTTTAGTTATTATATTAGTAATAGCTCCTATTATAATTATCTGTGGATAGGTTTACTAACAGTATTGATTCTTTTGATCTAAATTTTGAATGTGTGTAAAATGTTTAATACCTGTTGATATTGTTTTTATTTGGAATACATACTTAAGTAAATTTAAGTACCAAAATTTTAACATCACAATTGCACTATAATTTTAATAAATGATTTTTGTTATGAAAATCTAAATTTTATTCTAAGTCCCTGGCGCGACATTTTGCTAAAGAGACATTCTGCGAAAGAGACATTCTGCGAAAGAGACATTTTACGAAAGCGACATTCTACGAAAGAGACGTTTTGCGACCAGGGGACATTTTGCGAAAGAGACGTTTTGCGCATAAGCCATCTCTTCTTCTCTACCTTTTCTCACGTAACTCTACATTTATTTATGTTAAGACTTGCTGTCCCCGGTTCAACCTATATCTGTGGTCACTACTCCGCTCCCGTAGTTTGTAGCGTGATGTTAAATAACCTATAGCCTTCCTAGGCTATTCAATTCAAAAATATATTTTCGCTTCAAACCAACTTCCTAAAATTGGAGCGTTCAACCAAACAAACAAACTCTTCAGGTATATAATATTCCGGGGTTGCGGAATGTTTATAATAGTTACCGTGACCCTGGAACATAAAGGGCAATCGAAGGAACATGAGTGTGTTTTAGTCAGTATAAGTCTGACACGCCCTCCCGTTGCACCCAGGACGGGAGCAGTCATTTGATGTTTTCCCACTCACCAAAAACAAAAAGTATATAATATTAGTATAGATATCTACAGAAATTGTAAGCGATACTATGAATAGCACTCGAGTGTGAATCAACAGCGATTGGTTGCGAAGCTGATTTTGGTAATCGCTAAATTGCAGAGTTAGTTTGAACACACCCATCGTAAGGTCGATTAGGATTCTACTGAACTGAGTATGAGAAGATAACTTGTCGGATTTAGTTTGAGTTATCGTGTGTGAAGCTTCGATGTACCGATACATTTCTAATTAGGCGTATTTGCGGTAAATGATATGAATTTCTGAAAATGGAGGGTCTATTTATAAGCGTATTGCTATCTTGTTAATTAATGAATAGTGGTACTGCTCTGTAATCTATATAAATAGAAATGTAACTCTTAATGTGTTTCGAGAATGGAATCTCGAAAAGACCAGTTCGGTAAATTATTTTGTTCAATATTTGTTGAAATCCAAATAAAACACTGGAATCTAGCTGAATCCGGGAAGCGTGGAAGCCGACTCCAACATAGCTGGGAAAAAACAAGGAAGATGATGATGATAACAATATGCATATTATAGAAGGAAAAAATCGGGATTTTCAACGATTTGTAATATCTATGCGAAGCTGGGGCGGGTCCTTAGTCACTTATAAATTATAGGAAAACTTATAACAACCAAAAACATTGTGGTGTACGAGTCTTGACTACAAATTCTTCATTAAGGGTAACAGATTCTATTTCGGAAAATAATTGTACCACCAAATTGTTCGTTTTAATAATTTGCTGAACATTATTCAACTACCTATGTCGGAGTGGTTTTAACTTAACCTTTAATTCATTTGTTGTTAATTGAACTGTGATTGCGAGTACTACTAATTGCCAATAATTACTTAGTCTATGTTTTAACTTAGTAACCACAGATTGTTGTAATTTATTAATTAAGTTTAATTCTGACAAAACAAAGTAATCTACGAACTCACAATAATTAAATAGATTAGGAAAAATTAATTAAATTTATTTATGTGTTATTTCCAGCAACAATTATTCTATGTACAATAGTCAATAGCAACAATAGTCGTTAAACACTTGTAATGCTGTTATCTTGAATTCCATAAAATTATTTGTATCGTTTTCTATGTCCATAATCATCCCCGATCAAAATATTTACTTGCACTACACACATTAATACTAACAACACTTAATATAAATTTTTAGTCATAACTTTCATTTGTCATAAAATAAGTTTGAATAAAAAATAAGGTTCAATAAGTTAAAATAATATCTCATAATAGAGAGGCACAAGCATTGATCACCACGCTTGCTCAAGGCGGATTGGCGATTCACCATGTTTAAGTAAAACTTACAGTGTTAGAGTTTTGTTGACCAATATTTTTATTCGTTGTGTGAACTTGTTTGCTTCCCTATTTGCGAGCAACTCTCGTCTTGATGCAGGCCTCCATCAACCACCTACTATACCTCATTGCGATTCCTCAATGAAGGATATTGCTGTCCACCAAAAAGAGGTACGGAAGGTTCTGCTGAATTTAGACGTGAATAAAGCCAGTGGACCAGATGGAATACCTGCGCGAGTACTTAAACAATGTGCGCCTGAGTTGTCGCCTGTATTGACACGTCTATACCGGCTCTCTCTCCAAACTAGAACGGTGCCAAAATCCTGGAAGCTTGCTAATGTGCAGCCAGTGCCCAAAAAGGGCAGCCGTGCCGATCCCTGTAACTATCGACCAATCGCCATCACCTCCATACTCTGTAAAGTCATGGAAAGAGTACTAAATAGCAAATTGTTGGCATACCTAGAAGACAACAACCTACTCAGTGACCAGCAATATGGCTTTCGCCGTGGTCGGTCTACTGGGGACCTTCTAGTGTATGTTACACATTGCTGTGGTGAAGCCATTGAGAAAAACGGCGAAGCCCTTGCCGTTTCACTCGACATCTCAAAGGCCTTTGACAGGGTCTGGCACGCAAGTCTCCTTAGCAAGCTTCCTGCTTATGGCATACCGGCAGACTTTTGTAGCTGGGTATCGGACTTTTTGACGTAGATGATTTCCCACTCACCAAAAAAAAAAACCCCCTTTAAGAGTTGTATTCCCATTTATCCTTTCTTAGGCCACAAGCCATTTTTGTATTTTGGTTGACGTTTTTAGTAGCAACACGAATACGCACCAGTAACTCTTTTATGGCGTTGACTGGCTCAAAACAAACTTTCTGTTCCATCCAGCCCCAGAGACGAAAGTCTAATGGCGTTAAGTTTGGTAAACTCAGTGGCCAGGACAGAACCGCTGCGCCGCGGCCAATCCACCGTGACAACAGTAAGTTTATTTTGTGCCAGACTTCCGTTGTGGGGAGTTTTTTTTACGTTCATTGGGCATTCAATTCCAAAGTTATATAGAAAATCAACCAAAATTCAAAAATAGCTGCCATTCAAATGGCGTTGGGTTTAGACCGTACATGTTGGTTTTAAACTATCACCCCTTAAAGCTTGCACAGTTCGAACTCAGACTTACGCTATACTAACCTTTGTCCGCAACTTCGTCCGCGTGGATTAATAGCTCCCGTTCCCGGGGGATTTCCGGGATTAAAACTATCCTATGTCCTTTCTCGGGTCCCAGACTATATCTGTTCCAAATTTTATTAAAGAACTGATAGACAGACATACAGACATTTTTTTCATCTTGTAAATCCCCCAGAACGGGAGTTATTCTACGCGAACGAAGTCGCGGGCAAAAGCTAGTATTATATAAAAACTAGCTTTTGCCCGCGGCTTCGCTCGCGTTAGAAAGAGACAAAAAGTAGCCTATGTTACTCTCCATCCCTTCAACTATCACAAAAATCACGTCAATTCATCGCTCCGTTTTGCCGTGAAAGAAAGACAAACAGACAGACAGACACACTTTCCCATTTATAATATTAGTATGGATGTAAAAGTGTGTCTAATGTTCCGTTTTTCACTGCAAGAGATAGTTCACAACTTGGAAAAAGACATAGGATAGCTTCATCCCAAAAATCCCACGAGACCGGGAACTACGTGGCTAAAACCACGCGGGACAGCTAGTCTATACTAATATTATAAAGGGGTAAAATTTGCAAGTTTGTAAGTTTGTATGTAGGGGATAATCTCTGGAACTACTGGTCCGATTTGAAAAATTCTTTCAGTGTTAGATAGCCCATTTATCGAGGAATGCTATAGGCTATATACCATCACGCTACGACCCACGGGAGCGGAGCAGTAACGAAAAATGCGGGTAAAACCGCAGGGGACAGTTTTGACAAATTGGAATAAATAAGTTTCCAAATGTCTAATACTAATTAGACATTTGGAAACTTATTTATTCCAATTTGTAATATTGTTCTTTTAACTTCATTTACTACAACATGACACTATCCTCATGTGAATCAGCCTAACTTCTTATATTTTTTCGTGCCAAATTCGCAAGTTTTCTCCTTCCGAGAAGTCAAAAAGTTAATGTTAGACTTTTGCTCCTTAATCCCTCCGGTATTTGTCCGACTTACTTTTGGGAAGAAACGGGAAACGCCCACTCATACTGTTACTTTTTGGCGAAAATGTTTAACAAATGTTCTTATTAACTATGTGAAATGTTTTTAGAGATCGGTACCGGAAGAGTGCCACTGGGTTCTGTACTCTTCGTTGCACGTCCGTTCGTCTGTGAGTGGGCTGTATTTAATGAACCAAAGTAGACCGCCGAAAAAATCCATACTTATAATATAAATTGGAAAGTGTGTATGTGTGTTTGTCCGTCTTTCACTGCAAAACGGAGCGACGAATTGACGTGATTTTTGAAGTGGAGATAGTTGAAAAGATGGAGAGTGATACCGGTTACTTTTGTCTCTTTCTAACGCGAGCGAAACCGAGGGAAAAAGCTAGTTAACCTTTGATAGAGTGTGTATTTCGACGTTTTTTCCTGGTTCTTAGTATTGTATGGTGAACGCAGCTACCCATCGTGTAAAAATCAGTTACGTCAAAGTAACTGTTATCAAGGGCTCCGCTCGCGTGTATGTACGAAGCATACATATATATATGACGTATTTTTATACAGACTTACTTACATCCTTAATTTGATCAGCTTAGAGATTGAATTGATAAAAATCCTATCTTACTCTTAAAAGAACCACATACAATTTTTCACGAATAGATTAGTAGCTTGAGCTAAAATAATACATACCTATGTTGTTATGTCAGTCAAACGTATCTCTTTGTCGATTTTCTAGATTAAACGCCAAAAAATGATTGGTCACAGACGTTACTCATGAAATATCTTTACGAAGCGATTTACGAAAAAATAGATTCTAATAAAAATGAACTTAAGTTGACTTTAGCATGTTTGTAGCTAAGCCATAATGTGGTGATTCTTTACTTGATATATTTGACAAATATATTGGCGTTACTTGGGTAACAAAAAATATACTCTAGTGTCATTAGAATAAGGTTCATATTGCGTTGCATCGAATACGCAAATATTTTGTCAAATACACAAACAAAGTGATGTCGCGCCATTACTGTAAACGTCACACAACTGTCAAACTAATGCCAAGATAGACATGGAGTATAACTAAGCCGTGATACGTGCTCGTTTAATCATCTCGATCTTAAAAAGATAAATATTTTATCTATACAAAGAGGCTTTGACACATTTCCCAACTAGAGGCAAATGTAACGGTGTATTCAGATGTACTATCGACAAAATTGAATCATGACCCATTTTGACGATAAATCGTTTGAAGCTGTCAAAATAATAAGACTAGACGTGTAACATTTTTAATACATGTTTACGCGATTGTCGACCTAATAGAATTTGAATGTCTGTAGGAAAATAAGCTTTTGGTGGGTCATGATTCCATTGGGTTGATTGTACAACAAACTATGCCACAGCTGCTGCAGCTAATCAGAATCAAATCATGGAACTTCTCAATGGTCAATGGTCAAGGTCTCCTGAAGATATTCCGTGAGGGGCCGACACAAGTGTCGAGTTATGAGTGGCAGGTTGCGGTATTCGCTCCGTCTTCTGGAACGGAAGGGCGGTACTCCGTCTTTCTATTCTCACACTCAAGATAGGATCAGGCGCAAATAAAACTATTTACATAATCTATACCTCTATACCTACTAATATTATAAAGAGATAAAATTTGTAAGTTTGTAGGTTTGTAAGTTTGTATGTAGGGGGTAATCTCTGGAACTACTGGTCCGATTTGAAAAATTCTTTCAGTGTTTGATAGCCCATTTATCGAGAAATGCTATAGGCTATATACTATCACGCTACGACCCACGGGAGCGGAGCAGTAACGGAAAATGCGGGCGAAACCGCTGGGGACAGCTAGTAATTGATAATCGTACTCCCAATCGTACTAATGTATATAGGCATTAGCTTTTGCCCGCGGCTTCGCTCGCGTTAAAAAGAGACAAAAAGTAGGCTAAGTTACTCTCCATCCCTTCATCTATCTCCTCTTAAAAAATCACGTCAATTCGTCGCTCCGTTTTGCCGTGAAAGAAAGAAACAAAAATACAGACAGACAGACACACTTTCCCATTTATAATATTAGTATGGATTATCATACAATTTTGCACATGTATGTAGAAGCATCCTATTTCTCGCAAAAGCCGCTTTTATGACTGTAAACCGAAATCACTCTCCGTGCTTTACGTAACCTTTAAACTTATGAATTAATAATAACTTTAGCAAATTGTTCAAGTTTAATCAAAGTGGTTTAGAATTGAGAGGGCCAAGTTTCTAAGCAAAATTGTTTTTAGAGATAATTTTGAGACAAACGAACACGTGCTTCAAATAGGTATCTGGATGACATTTGGTAATTTACTATGATAAGTATAAGTTTTCCTAAATTAGGAGACTCAATTTCCCAGCGTAATTTTATTGGAATAATACAGTTTTCTTCAGATTATTCTGTATTTTCGAAGAATATTCAGCTAAACTTTCGTAACTAACTTTGCTTGTTATATTCTTTTGAAATTTCATTTTACTTATTCTGGTAAAGGGTTTCGCAACCGAAAAGTTGTTTGACATTTTAATAAAAACTCGCTAGAAGCCTGACAATGTTATTATTTAAAAAAACAATACTGTTACTTGGTTATCTAAGAAGGGTTGTGGAGCACGAGTGAGCGTGTAAAACTCAACGTGATCTTGAAACGTGTTTAAAAAAGTTTACAAACTAAATCTTTACAATCACCTGTTAAGATTTCTTCTAAGAGTTTAAAGCTGATTTTATGTAATTCCAAAACGGGTTTTTCGTATGTACAGTCAGCAAAGAAAATAGGTATATAGGGCCGTTATCTACAAATGAAGTTCTTTTTCTTAAATAGCAATGAATGTATTCAAATGCAATTTTATCGTATATATATTTAGGTATATATATCGTATATGTATTTTATCGTATGTACAGTCAGAAAAGAAGATAGGTATACAGGGCCGTTATCTACAATTGAAGTTCTTTTTCTTAAATAGCAATGAATGTATTCAAATGAAATTTTACCTAATTGAAGAACTAGTTATCTTTTACTATAGTTTACATTTTTATTAGAAAATTTGAGAAAACTTAAATTGTATCTGACGACCCTGCATACTTATCTGTTTTGCTGACCGTACCTTAAAGACGAACTAAGAAATGATTTTCGGAAATTCTACCTAAAACAGGGCATGACAAATTGTATGGAAGTGCGCGGACCAAGACTCAGGGGGCGTACCACAAGCCCTTATAGCAGTATTACTTTGATATTACTTTCAGTGGGAAAGAGACGGCGCTAGACAACGTGTCTAACGCTGTCACTTGCACACTCCTGCAACAGGACTAAAACAATCTTACTTTAAACGTCATGGTAAGGGGACAGGAAGCAGTTATTTGTGCAATACCAATCTCCTCATTTATCGAAATTGCGTCATCGAATCTGGAGTAAAGATGTGGTCTCATTTCAATTATATTTTTATAAGATGTCAAAGACATATTATTTTTAACATTTCGATTAAGATTCCTCTTGCGTTTGTGAGTTTGATCCCGGGCAAATACCAATATGACCTTCAATTCATATTATGTACTTTTTAAGTTTATCTTAGGACTTCACAATATCTAGTAGTCATAAAGACTAGTAATTAGTCGAAATACATCATCTTAACCAGAAACTGGGTTGTTAAAGTCAAATTTGCAGTCACTTCATGTAACATTTAAAAACTGAATTCGATTGCACTGACGGAACAGACCTGCGTCTAAAGTAGCTAGGAAAAGACTAAAATGACTTTACAACACAAGAACAAAAAAAAATATTATACTCAGATAAAGTTTAATCAACCATTATCTCACACACACTGCATATCTAATTAAATTACTTGAACAACTTTAAAGTCGATAGCATGGTCTGTCAAACATTACTGTCTTTTGTCCTTGAACTAGGCACAAACTTAGGGACTATACACACTTAATCAACTCCATTCGCGTTTTGCTGAACGATTTTGGTCAAATTTATTCTACTGGACTTCTATCAGCCGCATTCAGCGTCGTAAGAGGCTCACAGGGGCTACTCTCGGACCTGTTGGACTAGTGGTTAGTAACCCTGACTGCTAAGCCGGAGTTCGTGAGCTCAATTCCCACTCAGGACAAATGTGAAAGCTCAGCTTTGCTTGGTATCAGATGGCCGTGTGGGACTTGTCCTTAAATATATTATTTATTATTTATATTATTATTTATTTTATATGCGTTACATATCTCGGGACCCAAGGATCCCGGGCTTTTGGAAGGCATACGAGGGGCCGAAGCCAACTCGCAGAGGCCCCTTGAGCTAAACTTTATGTGAAAAGGGACACCAACCGGCGATTATCTCTATATGCACTATGTAAGTGCACCTAAGGACAACCCCCGGTGGGTGTTGGACTATTGTTAAATATGGCAACTAACAAAAAAATTTGAACTATGGGCTTGGATTCTTTAATGAATAAGGTACCAGATACTATGGAATGACTATGGCCCCTGCCTGATCAATGTTTGTATACACAGATAGAATGGCAGGGGGTGACTTGCACACTCAGTAAATGGGCCCCCGAAAACGGTCGCTAGCACATAGTGACGTAGCGACAAGGGGGCAACATATATCGAGGTGCTAGAGGAGTGGAGAGGTATTCCACGGCTATCAGGACAATCCCGGAAGTACGGTCAAGATCCCTACCAGCATCTTACTGGAATACTTCCTTCCCCCGAGCACGTATGCTCTTGCGAATCTCCACTCAAACCAGCCAATGAAGGCAAGAGTGAGGTGGGAGCCTTGTTCCTCGTCAGTGCTCACTCTGGCCGGCCAGTTAAGGCAAGCCAGAGATGAAGAACAAAGGGTCTCCCAGGAGGTCAGGTCCACGGGGTCGCTACTGCCCGACAGCTCGCCACAAGCTGCCCTGCGGGTATATATTATTATTATATATATTATTATTTATTATTATATTATTTACTTACGCTCATATATCCGTACTAGTTTTATAAATGCAAAAGTAACTCTGTCTGTCTGTCTGTCTGCCTGCCTGTCTGTCTCTTCTTAACGCCTATACCACTGAACCGATTTGAATGAAATTTGGTACAGATTAGTCTGGGACCCGAAGAAGGACATAGGATAGTTTTCATCCCGGAAATCCCCCGGAAACGGGAACTATTATTCCACGCGGACGAAGTCGTGAGCAAAAGCTAATTCAGCATATATTTTCCTTTCAGCATAATTATTATATCCATAGAAAACCACGATTCTCTATGAAGACGCGTACGCGTTCTTTCAGCTTTTCGAGTCTGTTCAACTTTTGTACAAAATCTTTGTTTTCTTTGTATGGATATAAGCTAAATGGCGCGGAATAAGTGTGCGTAGGCCTTTAGACACGCCTATATCAAATAGACTAAGAAATATGTCCCCACATACCTAGACTAAAACTTGACTCAAACAGAATTACTTTGGAAATTAGATGTGGTAACCCTAAGTTTACTTATACTGATTGTTGAGCTTTTGATTACTGGAGATAGTATTCTGCGTAGATTCGAGCAATTATTCTAGATTTTAGTTTAATCTACATTATTAACCTAATTGATGGCCTAGTGCGAACAAAAATATCAAAGTGACTTTTTAAATTCTGTTGTACCTACTTTGTAAAGTTTATCTTGGACATTACAGACATCGATGATTAAGGAAACCTGGACTTATAATGAAGTGGCGATCAATGCTCATTCCTTCTTTGCAGTGTTATAGAAATAGACTGGAAATAAATATAATACACTGATTATTGGATTTACAAATATAGATTAAAATCGTCATTATCCTTCATCATTTATATTTGTTGTTCTGAACTATTTTACTGTAAAATATCATCAATTCGTTCAACAGTTTTTTGCGTAAAGGATTTACAATCATACACTCTTATATCCGTTTGGTCTAAACGCATTTGGTCTAAATCTCGTTATGCCTAATGTTTAGTTTTGAATAGCGTTTTGCCTAAGTAGTCAATTAGCCTATGTCGTTACTAACCTATTTCTCGTATGGTCTATTTCGCAATGTAACTAATTCGCATTTCTATCTATCTATCCATCCATCCTCACAGACTCATCTTGTCATTAGTTAAAAAGTTTTACTTTTAAAGAAACAATAACATCACTTAGCATCTAATTCACTTTTGGCTTAATACTCAAACGTCATTTAACTTAACGACACTCTCAAATATATTGCTGTCCTTATTTATCACTGTAGAGTGACTAAGACAGCAATAGATTTGAGAGCGTCTTAAAATGAAGTGACGTTTGAGAATTCGGGTCTTTACTATTCAAACATTGGAAGCCATAACTCTTAACACGCTAACCGTCTAATTTGTATGGAAAACTTGTGACTTGCCTACGACGCGCTTAATTACCTAAATGAAACAAGTTTTTAATTGTTTCTTCAGCCCGGGGCTATTTATCTTCAAACCGTGGCCTCGAAGTACGGTGACATTTAATAGATTAGGATTATTTTGGACTTTTAATTAACCTCGTGGTTCAAATAGATTTTGCTTATGAATTTTTTTACTTTGTGTTTTTGCCTTCTTCTAACGAGTTACTTTACAATACCTCCATCTGAAGAAAACGTTCTATTCATTTATTTATTTATTTATTTAATACTTTGGAAGACTTACAGCTTAAACACTTAATAATATAGAAACTATAGTCTCTAATAAGCCAATTACAAGTCTTCACGTGTGGCAACAGACTAAATTTAATGTAAATGTGAGCACGCAACAGTAACACATTTACACTAATATTATATACTAATGCCCTTACTAATAATCACAGTGTAAAGTTATGCAATGTATAAAGCCTGTGTAACCATACATTTTTTGACGTATAAACCTGTCATAACTTTATGCAGCGTTTATTAGTAAGGCGCTAATAATATACTATACTAATAATATTTATACTAATATTATGAATGAGAAAGGAACTCTGTTTGGCTTTCACACTTTTCACGCCTGAAACCACTGAACCGATTTTGAGGAAAATAGAACTGATTAAGCTTGAACCTCAAATAACTATGACCTTAGTTATTTTTATGAAGCTACTCAACCGATTGTCTCGCAGACAAAGTCGCGAGCTCAGAGATAATATATTATAAAGACGTTTTCTTTATTCTTCCAGTTTTTAAAAACACTTTTATTAATGTCAATAGTTAAGTTTACCAAAGTCAACACTAACAAAAAATATGAACTAATTTATTCATAATTTAATCCCTCAGTGCCCGAAGAACCCGTTTTATTATTAATCCTATTAAAAAAATTCTAAAACTGCTAGAATATTAAAGTATTACCGCTCTTCTAGTTGCCTCATCGTCGCCTCTAAGGCGTTCAGTTAGAAACTTGTCTAATTACCCTTGTAATTAACTACTTATCTATATTCAAAGCTTCATTGTAATTTCTATTTTATTTTGCGTCGAATTTTATTACATTAAATTAAAGAATTTTGTTCACGTGCCAGAATTTCAATAATGTATTTTTAATTTTTCTAAATAATAGGTTTAAAAACTTCTTAGTTGAATCACATCAAGTCTAAAATAATTTCGTTGGCTTGACAAAGGTCAGACGAAAAGCAAAAAATTTTATTTATTTTATTTTCCTATTTTAGACTGATTCTTAACCTGAACCACCAACCTTAACAAAACCAACCAACGGATGCCAAACTTGACGGATTTATTAGGCATATTTGGACTTAGGATATGTCACAGTTACACTTAGCCGTTAACCCGAATTCGGACACCTTATGCATTCACTATTCACCACTCGCCATTTTGACGGTATACCGCCGTTGGTTGTCTATTGTTTGCCCGAAGATTATATGCCATAATCATCATTTTCCCGAATTTCATTTACCCGAATTTCATTTGCCCTAAAAGACATATGACATACTTTTAATTGCCCGAATTTTAGATACCATAAGATACGAATGTCATAATTATTGTTTGCCTTATTTTCATGTGCCATAATAATTATTAGACATAATATTTAAATGGCATAACAAGTATTAAACAAATATTTAAGTCCTGTAATGGTTTTTTTTTCTGTGCATGGTTGATGGTGGGCTAGGTCGACGGAGCCCCGCGGGGCTCCTACTTCTGTGTGGTTTATAAAAAATATCCACGAAGGGGATGATGCCCTAAAGTCCCAATTGCATCCAATTTCTCTTGATATAAACAACCGTTACACACCCGATTTCGATGGCAAATTATGTTATGGCATATCATAATTATGGCATCATTAGGCCTTACAATGATTATGACAAAATGATGTTATGGTAAGTGACTTTATGGGAAACAATGATTCTGGCACGTGACTAATATGGCAAATGAGTATTATGTCGTTTATGCGGTATACCACCGCGCCGTTTACCCGAATTTTATTTGCCCTAATATCATTTGCCATAATAGTCAACAGCCATAATATCATCAAGATCAAGAGATGTCATTGATGTCCAAGAAGAACTTCAAAAAGTACATTATGAATTGAAAAAGTCACTTATGTACTTGCCTGGATTCAAACCCACCATTTTTTACATGATAAGCGAGCGCCTTATCTACTGGGCCATCACGACCTTTTAGAAGTCAATTAAAAAGATAAAATTGATCAAAAGTACTCACAGATTTCCACACGAATTCGAAATCAACCCAAATGAAGGTTACATGCATCTATTATTACCAAATCATTTAGTACAAACCTACAATACTATCGGATTACGAAACCAGATTACCATCTGCTAAAATATTTAAACATTGTATTGCTTAAACTAGATCGGATATCAACAATTTTCTCAATGTAACATCATTTTAAAGTTAGAGTACAAACTAGTATCCCAAACGGAGTAGACTTTTTGAAGAAAATAAACCGTACAGTTCAGTTCAGTACAGTACAGGAAATTTAATAAAAACACGCGGCAAGCAAAGTGTCCTCAATAGGTATTTTATTAGATAACCCGATAGGTTTTCATTTTTACCGTTGTGAGTACATTTTCAAGTGGCTTGTGAAATTGCGTTGCGGCTTGTTGTATTGAAAAATTGTGATTGAATTTTGTTCGTTCGCCTTTTATTTGTCAAATCTTATTTCATTGTGTGATTGATTGAGTGTCGAGCTTTTATCATTGATAGGAGTGTGATGTTAGTTTAAATGGCAGAACTTATTTTTAATAGCAAGTTTGATGGAAGCGAGTGTAAGGTCGTGAGTTTATACCCAGGTGGCTATACTAAATTAAATATTTTACGATAAGTGTTCTTAATCGGTTATATTATTTATCCAGCTGTCTAAAAAGCTAACTTAGGAAAACTAGTTTTTAAGACGACCAATATCTACCATTAAAATATTGTTATATTTTCTTTTAAATTACACTTCTGCATCATTTTTGGAGGAATAAAGAACAGAGCGTAAAGTTCTTTATCTTCCGTTGAAAAGGGAGGATCCTCCGACCAGACGGGTGTTGTATCTGGTGGGCTACTGCGCTCCATATATTATGTTTAATTATGTTTAACACGGCTAAAGAAAGTCATCATAGTATTAAAAAAGGAGGAATGAAGTATATCTGTTAGTACTTAGTTGTCATGATGAAATGTGTTTGTAATCATTATTTGTCTGTGGGTAGTAAACGGGGACGGCGTACCGACCCATAGACAAAATTCTTAGCCAGACCAGGTGATAAAACCTCGTTGCGATGCCATAAATAAATAATAAGAAAAGAGTTAATGCTTTTGGTAATGAATAGTAACAAAAAGGTTAGTCAGAAAACAGTACATCCCTTAAGTTATTTTTAGATACTGTCTTTGTCTTAATTGTGTGGGTATAAGCCCTAAATAAAATCAGATTAATAAAATGCCTTTAATGCAATTTCTTGTATGTATTAAATCCGTTTGAAATATTCTGATTAATTTTAAAGAACGGTGTCGGTCCCAAATGTAATTTAACTTTTTTTTGGAAGATAACCGGGTTTTGGTTTATGGATGGTTAATTAACAGTCGAAGATAATTAATTCTGTTTTAGTACCTTTTACCTGGCAAACATTATAATAACACATATATATTTTTTCCAGATAAACCCATGTTCAAAGGCAATTTTGTTTTTTGTCAAAATGAATAGGTATCCTTAATAATGACAAAAACGAGCCTCATTAAAATCATAGCAGGAGAGAAACTGAACACCATTTTGTAAAAACAAACGCAGCGGAGTTTCAGAAAAGCATCATCGAAAAATTTATATCTAAATAAACCGATGAATTTCAATAATCTATTATACACCCTTTGAAACCGATAATTTTAAAATCGAAAACAAAAGAAGATCAAAAATAGAACGACACAATGATGAAAAATGACGTCAGAATCAAGACAGCTTTTATCCTTCTCTTAATAATTTACCCCACAAGGGCGTATCATTACTATTACCCACCGCAATTCATGGGCTTCTATTTTTACCCAAATTACTACGATTTTGAAGATACACATTGGGTCTATAATGAAACATTTATTAAGAATAACACTATTCCTCCCACTAATGGGTCGATAGAAGATAGATCTAAGAGGAATTACCCACCGCATAACTTGGGGTATTATTATTACCCAAGTTACTATGATTTTGAAGACATACCACCTTACGATCCATATATTATTATGAATACTACTACTCCTGCCACAACTGCGTCGACAGAAGGTAGTTCCAGAAGGACGTGTAACATATGGTGTTGGATTAGAAGAGTGGGACTTTTTATAGTGCAACAGTTATTAGCGGACAATACATAAGTAGAGGCAATTAAACTACACTGCACACCGGCGCATCGAACTTTCACCTCGCCACAATTGTTGCGCCGCAATTGTTTGCTACAAATGTGTTGAATACAAATGTGTCCTTGGTGTGCGGACCCGCGAATAATACGGGAACGATAAATCGCATTGTAAACGTGGCGCCACATTTACCGAGATGCAAATGTGCCCAATGTGCGGCCTCCTTACACTCAGCGATGCTTGCACGCGCGAGCGTTTTTCTTTACTAGCACACTGCGCGATGAAGCGTGTTTTTGTCGCTGATGTTGCTGGGATTCGTCGTTTCTTTGTCAAAAAACGCGGCACTGCGCTCCGTCGCGCGGTGCGAGCAGAAAGAGCCTGTCCACACAGAGCGTTACGTAGACGCAGCGCGTTTTTAGTATGGAAAATATTGTGATGTAAAACCCTGCAGTGGTAAGACTGCGACGTCGTTAGGTTAGGTTAACTGCCACGCACCTTGTCGAGCCTTATGTATAGGCTCTTATTTTTCGTTAATTCAGTTGTAGTTATGTTTTGTTACTGTTACTCAATAAATACTATTAACATATTTAAATGTTTAATTTACTTACATTTATTGATGAATTAAATAAAAGATATTTTTTTACTTCCATTTTTGTACCATTCTTATCTCACACTGTTTAGCTGTACCACCACCTCCCACTTCCATTATAATTTATGTCATTTTCTGATAATCTTATTTTGTACCGTCATTGGTATGACGTACAAAATTATTATTATGTTATACTTACACGTCAGTTGTAAAGCCGCGTTGTATGAAACAAATTAATTAACATGACCAAGTGTATAAAAGAAAAAAAAAATTGCATTGTAAAACTTACCTTACTCGTCCGACATGTCGGATTCCAACGTGGAACTTAGATTGCTTTTTTTTTCAAGGCTAAACCACTTATCCGATTTTGATAAAACTTAGTTCGCTGCAATCTTTTGCCCCGATATTCCTGTAGATGAAGTCACGGGCAAAATCTTATATATAAGTAAGGTTTATTAAAGTGTAGTTTATCTAGTTGACAGCTTAATCAAAGAAGTCCCTAGCCTACTAGCATACTAACAATTTCTTTCCAATGTTTACGAGAAACTCAACAGAAAGTCTTAATTTCTGAAGTTGTAAGCGTTTCCTAATCTAAGTTAACCCATGTTTAAGTTGGGTCAAGGGTTTCAAACTCATGAGCCCACCAAGTGTTGATTTAAGATTATTCCCAGTGGATCACTAAATATTCAGCGGTAATGTGTTTAGGCGTTAATATTTAAGCATATTTGTTGCTGATTATAATAGTTATCGTGACCCTGGAACATAAAGGGCAATGGACATGAGTGCGTTTTAGTCAGTAAAAGTCTGACATGCCAGCCCACCGCACCCAGGGCGGGAGCAGTCATTTGATGATTTCCCACTCTCAAAAAAAAAATATTTTAGCATATTTAAGGCTTACGCACACGCGCATGACTGATATTATTAATCTCAGCTTAAAAGCGCAGTTCAAATAAAAACGCACTTTCGCTCGGCCGGCGATCAGAAGTGTGAAAAAGCCTTATGGTTAGTTGTTATCTTATTCCATCTCTTAGACCAGTGCCGAATTGATCTAAGATAATAATATACGCGATTATCGAACTGCATGTAATGAACCGTGATTTATGAAAAATAAAAGACTATGGACCTAAATAATGTCTAACCTAATCTCTTATAATCATTAGTGAAGTATGTAAATGGCTGGAGTGTCTCTGTATGAGTGTAGGTTATGGTTTACAAGATAAGTCTGTGTGGGTGTATCATATAATGTAACAAATGAATTTGTTAACTTCACACCGTTTTAATGTAAAATTACATACATCTCATTTTAAGTACAGTCAGCCCCAACAGTCGCTGAACTCGTTTCAATTTTCAAAATCACTGTACACTTTAATATAATCTATAAATCTCTCAACAAGATAGACGCCAGTATTGAATGAACATCATAGTTCAAAATTAGTTGAACACCATTTTGTCATTTATAGATTATATAGTGTACAGTGATTTTGAAAATCGAAACGTGTTCAGCGACTTTTGGAGCTGACTGTACATGTGCCTTAGTTATTTTTACCTCAATATTGTCCTAAACCAAAGGGCTTCATTGTGTGGCTTTTGACAACATGAAAAGCAATATATGTACGTTTAAAAATAGGCGAAGTTTATAACTTCCATACGACACCTGATATCGGTGTCAAGCAATCACGCAATTGAAGGGCATCCTCACATATCGAGATGAAATTGGATTCTGCCCTTACCCTAAAATTAGTTCCGATAGTAATTTGCTTTAGGAGTCGTTCAAGAAGCGAAGGTAAGTACTGATCATCCTGATATATCATTTATCCTATATTATCGTAGATGCTATAATGGAAGGTTACCTGTTTAACTTATGTTTGTGTTTTCTAGGTGAGAATACCATGGTTTATAGGTATTTGAAAATAGGAGGTTTCTGTGTTCTACACGAATACATTTAAATACCGTTTTTTCAAAAAGTACTGATCCATTTATTTGTCTACTAAAAATGCCACAATTATTTACAAAAACGTGTGATGTTGTGTGGCAAAGGTCCTAAGCTTCATGACGACACATATCAGAATCTAAAGTATTTTAACACAAAAATCGATCAGTGAAAATTAACCGGTGCGGAAAGCACAATTATATGACAAGAGGTGGGGCTTGTCTAAGATGCACAGACAACTGTACAAAATCTGTCGTTTCCAGAATCTGCCATTTAACGAATAAAGGTCAATTTCCTCTTTCTACTGTAGTTGTCATTAGGAACACATACGTAGTTGGTCCATGAGGAAGGCTTGTTTTCGAAACAGGCGAAGTACTAGGAACACATAACTTCCAAGCAGTTTTCAAACTAACGAGTTATCAATCAATACCCAAAAAGGAAAAAAAAATCCAGTCTGATAACCGATTGCCCAAAGAAGAAAAATAATTCTTCTTTGGTAACTGGTTATCAGACTCTGGTTATCAACATGGACGAAGGGGTTAAACCCTTCGTCCATGTTGATGAGGGAGGATTAACAACCCATGATTTTTTTATAAAGTAAAAAAACACAGATGTTACGTGAATTAGTAAATCCTTATGTAACTAATCAGAAGCACGGCAACTCATACACGGACGTACAAATATACTATACATATATACATCTCCCACTATGTACAGATACCCCAGGATTACACAGGCTTTTGTGTCTTATCAAAGCAATTACAGAGAACCTTAGTATTCAGAATAAATAATTTGAGTGAAAACATTACATCGTCGCTGGAAGATATTCAAGTAATACAACCAGGGAGCCACAATCCTTAAGATAAATCAGTGTTAATTGTCGTTCCGGGAACGGTAGGCAAACGAGCTGGCAACGAAAACATTAAAATGTATTTGTTTTATCTTCTACAATGTAAATTAAGACGTATCTTGCGTTAGATGCTTCTCTTTTAAGGCCTTTTGTGTCGGGAAACAACCACTTCAATTTCTGCCGAAAAGCAGCGTTGCTGTGTTTCGTTTTCCAGCTTAGCAGTCAGAGCCACTAGACCAACAGGCTCATATGGGCCTACACACACCTAAATATGGATTTGACCTAAAATTCTCGGGAATCAGTGTTAGAATTATAAACCCAGGGGTCCCGGGACTTTTGGAAGGCGTACGAGGGGCCAAAACCAACTCGCAGAGGCCGCTTGAGCAAAACTATAAATGAAATGGGACGCCAAATGACGATTATCCCTATATGCACTATGTAAATGCACCTAAGGACAACCCCCGGATTGTGTTGGACTATTACAAAGCATAACAACTAGCAAAAATGTTGGACTATGGGTTTGGGTTATTTAGTGAATAGAGTAAAAAGAGACTATGGAATGACTATGGCCACAGCCTGACTAATGATTGTAAACACGGAAAAAATGGCAGGGGGTGACTAGCACACTTAGTAAATAGGCAACATATCTTGAGGTGCTTGAGGAGTGGAGAAGTATTCCACGGCTATCAGGACAATCCCGGAAGTACGGTCAAGATCCCTACCAGCATCTTACTGGAATACTTTTTTCCCCGAGCACGTTTGCTCTTGCGAATCTCCACTCAAACCAGCCAATTAAACTTATATTTCCCCAATTTCCGATCACTGGTAAATACAGGCACATGAGACTTCTTTGTTTCTGGGCAACACATCTGTGAGGTCCCCTTGTGCACTTCGCGCTTTGACGTAACGCTGACGGAGTGCTATCGCTACTAAATGAACGAGGCGAACACGGGGCGCCGCGCGAGGAAGCGGGAGAGGGGTCGCATTCCAGCGAGGTGCACAGATAAGACGTACGGGTTGTACAGATGTCTATATGTATATACCTTATTTGTCATCCTAAAACACAAACTAAAATATACCTTCGAACACACGTGATTCGAGACTCAATAGAAAGACAATAGCAGCCCGTCAGCTGGCTGTCGCTTTGCCGTCAAAAGAATATATTCAGCTAAAGTGAAGTGACATAACTCTGATTTTTTTTTCCTGTGGCAATATTGAGTGCGCAAAATGAATGGCGTTTCTTTTTAATTGGTTCGTATGTAAAAGGCGAACGTTCGATTTCAAAGAAGCAATTATTTTAACGGCTGCCAATATGAAACCCGTCATCTACAATATTGATTGCTGGCAATATTTTAACAAGATTGATGGGAGAATATAAATAAACAATCCTATTTATTATTTTAATTAAACCTTCTAAAGGTCCTTATTTCAAGTATAAATATGCTACATTTCGGAAACACGATCTAATTTTACTAATGGTCATTTTTAATACCCTAATATCAGATATTGTTTCTCGAATTCGGCTAAAGCATAGATTCAACTTTCTTGCTATTTGACCTACTCCCTGGCCATTCAAAACTAAAGTAAATCATCAAGTTGGCATATATGCTTTGATTTTTACTTTGACAGCCCGCTATCAATAAATAATATGTTTGTTTCTTCTAAATAAGATATATCGATGCGGATTCTCATCTCAATAGAATTCTCGTCATTTATACAGCAATAAAAGAGTCAGACATACAAGAAAAAAATATCTACACGATAAAACTTCTATAGGAATACACAAAAGTACCGACAAACAAAGTTAAGAAAATAAATCAGTCACGTATCGAAGAAAATGTAGGAACTTATTACAAGTATACAAACATAACTTTGTTCCCGCGAGAGAACATAGTTAAAGAACCAAGTAAAACACAATACCTAAATAGTGAAAGTAATTTTTTTCTTACAATATTTAAGGGTGGAAAGTTTTTATAGGCCTTGGAACATAACTACTTTAAATCGTTAATATAGAATATTTTACTTAAAGGAAACATTCTTTTATTAATAAATAAATGAAATAGCATGGAATTAGATTTTCAAAAATGTGAACTAGCATAAAATGAAAAATACAACAGCCTGTACTTTTATGACTTTAATGAAAAGGGTCATTCATAAGAACGAAATCTTTCAAACAAACTTGGTAAATAAATTGATGGAAAGCCATGAAATTTTTACTTTTGAAATCAAAGAGCATTTTAACAGTCGGCGTCGATATTTTTTATTGAATTGGTAAACAATGGTTTTCTTTCATTTAATTAATTTGTTAGAAATGTTTAGTCCTCATTGGCCGCCCTAACGTCGATGATATTAAAATATAGTGGTACTTTTTTGGATTAAAAAAATAAAGAATCTTAACGATCAAAAGTTATTTTTTGGGGCCCATTGTAACTTTCCACCCTGTATATAGATATCCCAAAATTCGTTCATTATTTTACCAAACTTTTTAAGATAAATGAAGTTGCTGGACTGTCCTCCATGATGCAAGTAGTGGACGGCAATGCAAATCTATTACAATCAATGCTAGTACAATCTGATACATGCTTCGATAGTCAACTATTCATTAAAATATAAAATATGAATAAAATATGATTTATTTTTGTAAATAGGTAATAAATTACACTTTTACGCGTCATTTTTTTTCCTTTTTTTTTTTTGAATCGAACGATGGGGCCGGTGTTTCCTAGCTGGACTACTCTGAGAAGAAACATCCGAAACAAACTCAGAGGTCAAAGTCTCTTTTAAAGTCCATACAATATTGTATTGGTCAAAATATGCGAGGACCATGAAGGTAAACTGAAGGGATCTCTTGATGAGAGAAGCACACAGATTTGAGTGGACCTGTCCAAACAGTGCAAGCATTTGTCATAAGTCGTTAAGCTCAACTAAAAAACACGTAAGGAGCTCAACGTCTCGACGAACAATACCAAAGTGAGGACATTCGGGTAGGCCGCATTAAGTACTCAAACCGTCAGTCATTATAAAACATACTATATAGCAATCAAGCAACCCACATAGTCCTCACACTCACAATAAATATGATGTAAAAAAAAATATATAGGTACTCAAAAAGTACATAAATGTCAAGTTCAATAATTACTTACAATGTCAAACAAAATAAAAATTGGTGTACAAAATAATAATACTTTAAAAATAGTACTCATAAATGTCAAATATTAAAATCTTAATGTCAATAAATATAAAAATGATAATTTTAACATGTCAATATTGGCTTATGTTAATGATTGAAGCAGCTCAATTCCAAGCATTTGAGTCCTCAATATACTCTTTAACAGAATAGAAAGCATTCCGGCATAATTTACGTTTTATAAATAATTTAAATTTGGTGATGCTAAGTTCCTGAATCTGGATTGGAAGTTTATTATAAAAGCGTATACATTGACATTTAAACGAACCACCTATTTTTTTAAGCCTAGTTGAAGGAACAATATATTTGTCCTTGTTTCTTGTGTTAATATTGTGGATATCAGTGTATTTTTTAAAGTGATTAATATTTTTATGTGCATACAACAGATTTTCATATACATATTGACAGGGCACAGTCATAATATTAATCTCTTTAAATTTGTCTCTGAGGGAGTGTCGGGGACTTAATTTGTAAATAGAACGAATAGCCCTTTTTTGTAAAACAAAAATTGTTTGAATGTCGGCGGCATTTCCCCACAATAGAATTCCGTACGACATCAAACTATGAAAATAGCTGAAGTAAACTAAACGGGCTGTTTCCAGATCCGTTAAACATCGAATTTTCCGAACGGCGTATGCTGCGGAGCTGAGTTTTTTAGACAATTTATCTATATGGGGGCCCCACTGAAGTTTGGCATCTAGTGTTATGCCTAAAAATACGGTGGAATCGTCTGGTCTCAGTTCTTCTTCCTTTAATAGAACACAAGTATCTACCTTTGCGACATTTGGTAACGTAAACTTAATTAGTTTAGTTTTCTTTTCATTGAGAAGTAAATTATTTACATTAAACCAATTAACTATTGACGCGAGAGCACTACTTATATCATCAGTTATCAGTTGCTGACGTTTAAGTTTAAATAAAAGTGAAGTATCGTCTGCAAACAGTACTACGTCATGTTTATCTTTAATGAGATAAGGCAAATCGTTAATGTAAATTAAAGTGAATGATCAAAGTAACCCACGAAATTCAAAGTTTCTTACGTATTTTTGCAATTTGCAGCTCAGTGTCTGCCCTCGAAGTGCATATAACTCGATTGATTGCCTATTTCATGAAAATTGTCCTTAAAGTGCAAATAACAATGAGTTACATGCGCTTTAAAGACTGTTTGATGATTTAAATGATTATAAGTATGTAACTAATGGCCTATTACAGTCGCAAATCATTCTATATCAATTCACAGCCAGACACTGAGCGGCAAGTTGCAAAAAACGTTCAAAACGTTCGGCTACCGTGAAGCATCCCCCTTAAGGCGTTGCTTTCTGGACACATGTGTACGCCTGTTTTTACATACGTTACAACAGGCATAGCAAGATTTCGGCGTTCTTGTTCAATTTCGTAGAAATATAGTCAGGCATTCTCACACTCCGTCATCAAAACTGTAGATCGGGAAAAAGTCGTTGATGGTGTTGACGGTGTCAACATTCTTACATGACGGTATTCTCTACAAGACCAAGAGTCGTTTAGCAACAGTAATGATTTTTTTTGGTGAGAAAAAAAATGTTCATGAAAATAATTGAGGCTTATAAACGCACACTCTGCATTATTGAGAAAAAATCGTCAATGTTCACAGTCAGTGAACATTCCTGCCGCACTTAATAAGAAAGAAGCTTAAACAGCACCCTGAAGAATGCAATTATTGTCATACTAGCTGCTGTTCGCGACTGTCCTCGTCTGTCCAAAAGCTATAAATCAGTTAAGATACCTGCGTCACTGTTGTGGGCGTACCACAAAAGTGATATGTGTGACTCGATCTCTTTGTAATACTCATGCAAAAGTTTAATGATATCGATGCAGTACTTTTAAGGGTGACTCGGACAAACATACAAACAAACACACATACATACTTGTTGTGGAACATATCTTAAAAAAATTCAATTCACGGTTGACCTTCTTTGATTTGTAGTTACGTGTAAAGCCATCTTTTTATGCAAAACTTCGGAACTGGATGAAGCAACGTCACGCTTCGCTGCTTGCACGTTCCATGTCTCTGTCGACGGTGTTTTGTAATGTAGTTACGCGAAAATATGATGCGAGCTAACTTTTACCCGTGACGTGGACCGTAAAAATATGGGGTGACAGGATCACACACGAATTGGAAGAGATTAAAAAAAACAATGTCCTCTTCGGAGTACAAACTTATCTAAATGAGGTAGAAAGTCAAAGTTACTTTCCTTTGTGAGATAATTAAATTTTCTCCACGTTAAGCCCATTTTTCAATTCAAGTTTATCAATCGATAGTTGATAATTATATCAAAGCACAGCCCAAACCGCTAGTTTTAGGGAACTTGGAGGGCGTATTCTTTGTAAAAATTGTTGAAAATTCCATTCACAATCGGGTAAAATAGCAACTGGAAGTGCGACTTCTACGCGGACCAAGCCGCGTGCGAAAGCTAGTAAGTTATAAAACAATGACGGTAAAACCAAAGAAAAGAAAGTATTGCCAAAAACATAATACTGCTTTCGGCAGTCGGGTAAAAATTTAACGAAATTGAACCGGTGAACAAATGTTTGCCCGCATTTCGACGTTGACATTACAAAGTTATTGTAATCTCATTGACATTTACAGTTTCAATAACTTGGCAACAACAACACGATCAATCGGTACACAATTGTTTGGACTTCAATTAGTTTTTACAAATATAATTAACTGTTCCAATAATAGCCTTCAAAAGCATTTTGAAGACTACTATTAAACTTCTCTATTATTCTAGAATCCGACTGTTGAACTTAGGCTTCTCCAATCGCACTCCAATGTAGAAACGAAATCTCAGCAATTGAGCTAAAACTCAAACTCAACTAAAGTGTAATTAATATTTAAGAAACAATATTGTTGTAAACGCTGTGTACGCCTGTAAGTGACTAAATTCACCGTATCACAATACAAGTGCTACTTTTAACTATGTAAATGTTTCTAGTGAGTAAGTATTATGATAAATGTATTTAATATTTTATGGTGTAAACAATTGTTGGTGAGCCAAATAAATAAAATAAAAATAAATAAATAAATAAGTCGTTGGTGTACCTATCATTAAATAAATAAATAAACTCATCATCATCTCACTAGCCCTTTCCCAACTACGTTGAAGTCAGCTTCCAGCCTTACCAGATTCAGCTGGATACCAGTGTTTTACGTGAAGCGACTGCCTATCAGACCTCCACAACTTAGTAACTCGGCGACACGGTACTCTTTGTTTAGATTGGTCAGAGTTTCTGGCTTACTGAGTAACGACTGTCTTCGACGTCAACCGGGACCAACGGCTTTATGTGCTTTCCGAGGTACGGAATGTCAGTGATGTCCAAGAGATAAACTATAGAAAGTACATATGAATTAAAAAAGACACATTGGTACTTGCCCGGATTCAAACCCTTTGGAGGACAACATCTTGGTGGCAACACGAGAGGCGGGCGCTTTATCTACTGGGCCATCACGACTTTCAAGTTATGTGTTTAAGATCTAATCAAATTAAATACAATCAATACGTTTAACCAACACAGCTTTACGACCTAATAGTCTAAAACTACGGCAATTAATTAACAGTAAAATTCCAATCAAATGCCAGGCTGTAAATTACGAATGATCGAAGACTGCCATTACAAAACCAAGTCGTAATATTGAAAAGAGAATCTTACGTTTTCCATTCAGACGATTTGAAGGACAAGGAAAATTAAAGGAATACGGACATTTTAACACAGGTTAAAAGAAAGAAATGAAAATATATACAATAATACTAAATAGTTCACCCAGACACTCACACACACACACACGCACACACGCACACACACACACACGCACACACACACACACACACACGCACATACACACACGCACACACACACACACACTCACATAAATATACATCTCACATACAATCTCTAATTTCATTAATCAAATTAGAGAGTTATGTACTTGCCTACTTATAAATTTACCAACAATGTACTTACCAAGTTAACAAGTTCCATCTGTTTGGCATCTTTTATTGTATAATGAATACTCGAGGGGAAAGGTGCTGATAGCCGAAATACAGGCTATGCCTAGTTCGGTTACAGACGCTAATCTCACTACTTTTACTGATACTGTTGCCATATTACCATTGTAAAGTAGTACTAAGTTTTTGGAAATAAACATTTATTATTATTATTATTATTTTTATATACATTTTCGTATCTCGGGACCCTGGGGTCCCGGACCTTTGGAAGGCATACGAGGGGCCGAAGCCAACTCGCAGAGGCCCCTTAAATAAAGCTTTATAATATGAAGTGAGGCACCAACCGGCGATTATCCCTATATGCACCACTCAAGTGCACCTAAGGTCAACCCCCGGATGGTGGTGGTCTATTGCAGGTCATGGAGTAAAAACGGTATTGGGCTATGGGTTTGGGTTGCTAAGATGGATTATTTATCCTAGACTATTGAATGGCTATGGCCTCTGCCTGGCCAATGCTTGTAAACATGGTTTAAAAGGCAGGGGGTGACTTGCACACTCAGTAAATGGTGGGCCCCCGAAAACGGCCGCTAGCACATAGTGACGTAGCGACAAGGGGGCAACATATATCGAGGTGCTTGAGGAGTGGAGAGGTATTCCACGGCTATCAGGACAATCCCGGAAGTACGGTCAAGATCCCTACCAGCATCTTACTGGAATACTTCCTTCCTCTTGCGATTCTCCACTCAAACCAGCCAATGAAGGCAAGAGTGAGGTGGGAGCCTTGTTCCTCGTCAGTTCTCACTCTGGCCGGCCAGTTAAGGCAAGCCAGAGATGAAAACCAAAGGGTCTCCCAGGAGGTCAGGTCCGCGGGGTCGCTACTGCCCGACAGCTCGCCACAAGCTGCCCTGCGGGATTATTATTATTTTGGGAAAACGTATATGTTTCTTAGCTTTTTAGCTAGTTTTAAGCTACATTAACGGGTCTCAGACCAAGTCAATGTAGCGTGTGGTGTGTTTTATGTTTGGGTGTTGTGTGGAGAAATTTCATTTTCGTCTATTTGCATGAACTTTCGGACGATTCTGCAGGTGTTCAAGATTGCGGCTTTTTGGAGTGTAATGTAGATAGAATCCTGTAAATCTATTAGTTTGAGGCTATGGTGGAGATGTTTGGGAATAACACCTGTAGTAGAGATAACTATGGGAACTACATAAACTTTTTCTTGCCTCCAAATTCTGGTCACTTCTTCTTTGAGTTCTGCATATTTACTTATTTTCTCCCCTATGGTTTTTTGCAAATTGTGAGTATTGGGAATAGCAATATCAATTAGGTAAGTGACTTTGTTAATTTTATCTTGGAGTGTTATGTCTGGTCTATTGTAGTGAACAGTCCTGTCAGTTAGTATGGCGCGGTCGTAATAAAGTTTGTGTGTTGTGTTCTCTAAAACAGATTGTGGGGTGTATTTGTAGTAGGGGGTATTTGTATCTTTATTTATTAGTTTGTGTTTAAACGCTAGTTTTTGGTGTATGACGTTTGCTACTTGATTGTGCCTATGAGTGTAATCGGTTTGCGTAAGAGTTGTGCATGCTCCTGTTATGTGTTGTATGGTCTCTGGTTGGCTATGACACTTGCGGCATTTATCGTTCGTCATTGTAGGATCCTTGATAATGAATTTTCTATAGTTTTTAACCGACTTCAAAAAAAAAAGTAGGTTCTCTGTTCGACCTGTATGTATGTATGTATGTATGTATGTATGTATGTATGTATGTTTGTCCGCGATTATCTCGCGTTTGGCTAAACCCATTTTGATGCGGTTTTCAGCAAAGTGTTTGTTACATTCTGGGGAAGGTTTTAGTATATAACACTAATGGATATCCCGTGACGTTGCCCGCATAGATCGCGTTTTGCTTTCTTGGATTGTAGATTTTCAAAGACGATTGTATGTTTGACCGCGATTATCTCGCGTTTAGCTATACCGATTTCGATGCGGTTTTCAAAAAAGTCTTTGTAACATTCTGTGGAAGGTTTTAGTATATAACACTAATGGATATCCTGTGACGTTGCGCGCATAGTGCCGTTTTCATTTTATAAGATTATAAGTTTATTTTGAGAGCTACCCTAAAACGTAGTCAGACACTGAGACTCTAACTAAAAAGTAAAAAATAAAAAGCTTTTTAAAAAAAAAGATAACCGACTTCAAAAACTAAAAGCTCAAAAATAACTATTTCGGAAGTCGGTGGCTTCTCTTCTGCCGGTCGATTTGTGTTGCCACCGACTTCCGAAATAGTTATTTTTGAGCTTTTAGTTTTTGAAGTCGGTTATCTTTTTTTTTAAAAAGCTTTTTTAGTATTAATGATCTGATCCTGTATAGCCATAATGAATCCTTCGGTTTCTGGGAACAGATTACCTATCTTAAGCCATTTATTGGATGCTACTGTATCTATATGTGATTGTTCTAGGTCATGGGGGTGCCGCCCGTGTAGCACTTTTTTTTTCCAATCGTCTACTTTTTGCTTTTGCGGGTCATTGTTAATGTTTTGTGTATCGTGGGATGAGTTCTGTTCGTTTAGGTTAAGTGGGGAGTAATTAATATCATTTGTGGTTATAGCTTTGTGTATGTTGCTTGAAAGAGATTTTGCGTGAAAGAATGTCCTAAGTCTCGTTATTTGTTTCTGCCAGAGATGATGAATATCTATTAGGCCTCTCCCTCCATTTTGCCGTTTAATAGTTAGTCTTTCAATTGCTGATTTAGGGTGTAAATTATTATGTTTAGTGAGAGTGGTGCGTGTTGTTCTCTCTATTTGTTGAATATCTGTTTTTGACCATTTTATTACGCCAAACGAATAGGTTAATATTGGAATTGCATATGTATTTATGGCTTTTACAAGATGTTTCCCTGAGAGTTGGGTTTTACATACCGCGACCACCCTTCTCTTGTATTCAGTATTTAATGTATTTTTAATAGCTGTGTGATCTAATCCTTTGAGTTGTCTGTATCCTAAATATTTATATAAATCTGTGGGCTCCATAGCTGTAATTGTGTCAGTGTTATTAATTGCATAGTCACCTGGTTGAATTTTGCCTCTTATTATATGTACCGTTTTGCATTTATCAAGCCCAAACTCCATGTTTATATCTTTGCTAAAATTTGTAGTTATATTTATTAATTTTTTCATTTCTTTTTCGGTTTTCGCGTACAATTTAATGTCATCCATGTAGATGAGATGGGAGATCGTGGTTTCTTCTGTAGTATGTTTTAATAAATATCCGGCCTGGGAACGTTGCAGTAGGTAAGACAGAGGGTTGAGTGCAAGACAGAACCATAGGGGGCTCAGGGAATCTCCTTGGTAGATTCCTTTTTTAATCGCTATCTGTCGGGTCGTGATGGTATTATCACGGCAGTGCAACTGGAGTGTAGTTTTCCAATGGGACATAATGTTTTGTAAGAAGCCTATAATATTTGAATTTATTTTGTATATGTGTAATATTTGAATTAACCATGAATGTGGGATACTATCAAAAGCTTTTTTATAATCTATATAGGTGCAGTGTAAATTTTTATTTTTTGTTGCAGCGTGTTTGTGTACTATTGAATCTATAACTAGTTGTTCCTTACATCCCATGTGGCCCCGCCTGCATCCCTTTTGCTCCTCTGCTACAATGTTGTGGTGTTCTATGTGTCTATTGATTTTTGACGTGATTGCTGATGTTAAGATTTTGTATATTGTAGGAAGGCATGTTATTGGTCTGTATTGAGAAGGTTGTGATGAGTATTGGGTTTTAGGTAACATGTAGGTTATACCTACAGAAATAAATTCAGGTATATGTTGTTTACCTAAGATAATATCTGTTAAGTTTTTAGCTATAGTTTTGTGTAGTGTATCTAATTTTTTATACCAGTAATTATGTATTTTATCAATGCCAGGGGACTTCCAGTTGTGAAGTCTCGCTGTTATGTTAGTAATGTCTGATTCAGTTATCTCAATAAATTCCATTTCATCTAATGAACTCCACCTAGATTCTTCGTCTGTTATCCAATCTGATCTTTCATTGTGTTGTACTTGCTGTTCCCATATCCCAGACCAAAATGTTTCCAGTTGTTCTGCTGTTGGTAGTTCTACGTTGGTGTCGGCTGTTGTGTCAGACTGTGGTTTCTTTAGATTTCTGTAGAAATTCTTTTCGTTCATGGCAAATAAGGAGTTGTCATTTTTACGCTCTTGCCCTTTATTGTATCTTCTTAACCTATGAACTTTGAGAGCTAGTTTCTGTTTCAGAGTATCCAAGAATTCTTCTGGTTTCCTATTGTCATTTTCGTGTCTAGTGTGGATGGCCATGTTTTTAAATATAGTTTCTACTCTTCTTACTACTTTACTTGATCTGTTATTGTTAATGTACTGGGTGAGTCTACTACAATCTGCTCTAAGTTTTTCTATATTTTGTTCAAGCCTCCGTTGCCACGCTGGTTTATTCCTATCTTTTGGCCTTGTGTTACCTGTGTACTCTGTGATTTTATAATTAAGTTCTTCGGAAATAACTAGTGCTGTGCAATATACCAGGGTATGTACGTCTGTGAGTTGGGTTTCTTCACTAATATATTGATTGAGAATCTGTTGATTAAATAAATTGACAAGTTGTAATAGTTTTGGTGTGTACCTAAGCTTCGGCAGTTTTGGTCGGACTGCCGGGTCCATGCCAGAATATTGAGTAAGAGCTGTTTTGAATTTATCACGAATTTCTTGGATAAGTGTGTCTGTGGGCTGATTTTGATCAGAGTCAGCTAGCGTCTCTATATCATTTTCTAAAATTATTGTTATATTCTCAGTTTGTGTGGACGTATGAGATGTAAGAATGTTTTGTGAAAATTCTTGTGATTGAAAATATGATTGCGATTGTATGTTAGGTTGTGATTGAGAGTGTTCTAATTGTTCTTGTTGATGCAATTCGATTGTGTTTTGTGTTAATGTTGTTGGGTTAGAGCTTTGAGTACTTTCTTGTTCTTCTAATTGTGCACGGATTTCCTCTTTTAACTGATCGATTAATTCTTGCGGCAATAATTTATTTCTTACTATAGCCCTTCTTTGATCTGAAATTCTTTGTTCTGTAACGGATATTTCTGGGTATTGACGTGAAAAAAGTTCATGCAATTGTTGTCTGTAGGTGGTCATATCGGTCTCTAATTTAGTAATGTATAGGTAGTTCCGCATGATAAATAGGTTAACTTCTTTGCTCCATCTCATGCGAACTCTTGCTTTTCCAGCCTTGGTGGACGCGGGCAAGAAGGTACAACTTACCTCCCGCGCAACATTCAAGGCCGGAGTTGGTGTAACTGTATTATAGCTAGTGATGGGGGGTGATGATAGTGTGGTGGGTGACGATAGCAAGGATGGTGATGTTGTTCTAGACGGTGTGTATGATACAGTGCTTGGGCTGTATGGTTCTACAGGGGTGTTTGTCCTGTCAGTCAATCTGTCACCATCGTCACTGATTCCGGCTGTAGTATCTTTGTCGGTGGGAGCCCGCCTGCTCAACTCCTCACCGCTGACGGTTCGCATGCTGTGACACCCAGCGTCAGCTCCAGGTGCGCCCCGGCGATCGCCCCCGGGCAGCGGTCCTAAACGTTTTCTCTTTGAACGAGTCTCCATGTTTAATGGGTTTCCAGAGCCACGTTAGCCACGACAGTAATTTCTCATTCGTGTGTCCGCCCCCCACGTGATTAGATGGTCAATCAGGACGTGTGGTTGTTTAGGGGGCTTATTATTATTATTATTATCTGCAGTGTTTTTATTTCTCAGCTCTTAGGCTGGTATTAGCTACGTTCACGGGCCGAAACCAAGTAAACGTAGCGTGTGGTGTGTTTAAAGGGGTGTGACTTCTTCTTCTATCTGCATGAATTTTCTAACTATCCTACATGTGTTTAAAATGGCTGCTTTTTGTAAATTTATGTAAACAGTTTCTTCTAAATCAATTAATTTTAGACTATTGAGAAGATGATTAGGAATAATACCCGTGGTAGAAAGAACTATAGGGATTACGTAAACTTTGTCTTGTCTCCAAATTCTTGCGACTTCTTCTTTTAGCTATATATATTTGCTTATTTTTTCAGCTATTGTTTTCTGTAGGTTGTGTGTGTTAGGCACTGCAATATCTATGAGGTAAGTGATTTTTCTTATTTTATCCTGTAAAGTAATGTCTGGCCTGTTATAGTGTATGGTTCTATCTGTGAGTATGGCACGGTCATAATACAGTTTGTGTGTTTCATTTTCTAGGATAGTTTGTGGTGTGTACTTGTAGTAAGGAGTGTTAGTATTTTGTATGAGAGAGTGTTTGAGTGCTAGTTTTTGATGTATGATATTTGCGACCTGGTTGTGTCTATGGGTGTAGTCTGTCTGTGTGAGGGTTGTGCATGCTCCGGTAATGTGTTGTATAGTTTCCGACTGAGTGTGGCACCTGCGGCATTTATCGTTAGTGATAGTAGGGTCCTTAATGATATATTTTCTATAGTTTTTTGTGTTAATGATTTGGTCTTGTATAGCTATCATAAAGCCCTCGGTTTCTGGAAATAGGTTACCTATTTTTAGCCACTTGTTAGAGGCTATTGTGTTAATATGGGATTGCTCTAAATCATGGGGATGTCTGCCATGAAGGACCTTCTTTTTCCAATTCAACATTTTAAGATTCTGTTCGTCAGTGTTGATTGTGTCTTGTGTGGTTTGTTCATTTAAGTTAAGCGGGGTATAGTTTAAATCATTCAACGTAATGGCTTTATGTATAGTACTAGTGCGAGATTTTGATTGGAAAAATGTTTTGAGTCTAATAATTTGTTTTTGCCAAAGGTGATGAATGTCTATTAGGCCTCTCCCTCCATTGTGTCTTTTGATGGTGAGTCTCTCGATCGCAGATTTAGGGTGTAGCTGGTTGTGTTTTGTGAGTGTTGTGCGGGTGGTTCTCTCTAACTGTTCGATGTCAGTTTTCGACCACTTTATTATTCCAAATGAGTAGGTCAGTATTGGTACGGCAAAAGTATTTAAGGCTTTTATAAGGTGTTTTCCAGATAGCTGCGTTTTGCAGATTGCATTAATTCTCCTCCTGTATTCTGTGTTTAGTGTCTGTTTAATAACTGTATGGTCGAGTCCTTTTAGTTGCTTGTATCCTAAATATTTGTATAGGTCCGTTGGTTCCATAGCTGCTATTGTGTCGGTTTCGCTAACTGCGTAGTTGCCGGGTTTTATTTTACCTCTTATAATATGTAATGTTTTACACTTGTCTAACCCAAATTGCATATTGATATCTTGACTAAATGATGTTGTAATTTCTATAAGAGTTTTCATTTCTTTCTCAGATTTAGCGTATAGTTTAATATCATCCATGTATATGAGATGTGAGATAGTTGTTTCTTCGGTGTTATGTTTAATATTATATCCAGCCCGGCACTGGTTAAGTAAGTGAGACAAGGGGTTTAGGGCGAGACAGAACCAGAGGGGGCTAAGGGAATCACCCTGATATATACCTTTCCTGATGCTTATCTGTCGGGTAATGATTTGGCTATTGAAACGTGTCTTAAGCTGAAGTGTCGTTTTCCATTGTGTCATTATAATACGCAAAAAATTTATTATTTTATTATTAACTTTATATATTTCTAAGATCTGTATTAGCCAAGAGTGTGGAATGCTATCGAACGCTTTTTGGTAATCTATATAGGTACAGTGTAGATTTCTATTTTTTGTAGTAGCATGCTTATGAATAGTAGTCTATAATTAACTGTTCTTTACACCCCATATGGCCCCGTCTACATCCCTTTTGTTCTTCTGCTATAATATTGTGGTGTTCTATATGTGAATTTATTTTATTAGCAATTGCTGATGTAAGTATTTTGTAAATTGTGGGTAGGCACGTGATTGGTCTGTATTGGGAAGGTTCACATGTGTGTTCAGTTTTTGGAAGCATGTACGTGATTCCTGTCGCTATAAATTCGGGTATGTTTTGTTCCCCTAATACCAAATCTGTGAAATTTTTAGCTATGGATTTATGCAGTGTCGTTAGTTTTTTATACCAGAAATTTTGAATTTTATCTAACCCCGGTGACTTCCAATTGTGTAATTTAGCTGTTATGTTTAAAACATCAAATTCAGTTATTTCTTTAAAGTCCATTTCTTCTATTACTCTCCATTTTGTTTCTTCTTTTGTAATCCAAGCTGCTTTGTCATTATGATGTACCTGATTTTCCCATATACTAGACCAAAAAGATTCTAAATGTTCTTTCGATGGTGTGGCTATTTCGTTCTCTGTTGTTGTAGCGGTGTGTGGTTTATGTAAATTTCTATAGAACATTTTTTCATTAGTTGCAAATATAGCATTATCAATTTTTCTTTGTTGTGCCTTTTTATATCTTCTAAGCCTGTGGACTTTTAGTGCTAGTTTTTGTTTTAATGTGTCAAGAAACTCCTCAGGTTTTCTATTGTCATTTTCGTGTCTAGTGTGCTTAGAATTGTTTTTGAATATTGTTTCGACTCTCTTAACTACTTTATGAGATCTGCTACCGTTAATATAGTGTGTAAGTCTAGCACAATCGGCTCTTAATTTTTCTATGTCTTTTTCTAATCTATGTTGCCATGATGGTATTGTTTTGTCTCTCTGTCTGCCATTTCTATGATGTTCAGTAATTTTATAATTAAGTTCTTCGGAAATTACTACTGCAGTGCAATAAATAAGGGTGTGTATGTCTGTTAATTTAGTGTCATCAGATAAAAACTGTTTTAATATATGCTCATTAAATAAATTAACTAAGCGAAAAAGGTTAGGGCTATACTTTAGTTTAGGAAGATTGGGTCTAGCTGTTGGGTCCATTCCAGAATATTGAGTAAGCGTTGTTATAAATTTTTCATGTATTTCTTGTATATATACACTTGTCATCGGGATTTGATCGACGACAACTGTCTCAATATCATTTTCTATTGTTAGGGTAATCGATTCGGTTTGTGTGGCAGAGTGTGATGTTTGTGATTGGCATGGTTGGGATTCCATACTAGATTGTAATTGAGTAAGTGATTGTTGTTGTTCTTGTGAATTATGTTCGCTTGGGATTTGTATATGGTCAGCGTTGGTGGGGTTTTGTGATTCTTCTTGTTGTAACTGTGCTCGTACTTCTTCTCTTAGTTGGTCTATTACGTCTTGTGGTAGAAGTTTATTTCTTAGTATGGCTCTTCTTTGGTCTGATATTCTTTGTTCTGTTACTGTAATTTCTGGGTATTGTAGCGTGAAAAGTGCATGCAGTTGTTGTCTGTAGGTGGTCATGTCGGTCTCTAATTTAGTGATGTGAAAGTAGGTTCGCATGATAAATAGGTTTGGGCACGCCGTGATAGCGGCGGTAAGACCCCTCTTTGAGGAGTGGCTGGAGAGGCGCCACGGCGCTCTCACGTTTCGCCTGACACAGGTCCTCACCGGACATGGTCAGTTCGGGAGGTTCCTGTGTCGGATTCAGGCGGAAGCGACGCCTGGGTGTCACCACTGCAGCAACGGTCGCCTGGAGGACACGGTCGAGCACACGGTGGAGGTGTGCCCCGCATGGGCGGACCATAGACGTGTCCTCGTAGAGGCGATCGGCGGCGGTGACCTCTCGCGCCCAGCGCTGGTTCAGGCTATGCTGCGGGGCGAGACGGAATGGGATGCCGTCGCCTCCTTCTGCGAAGCAGTTATGCTAGTGAAGGAAGCGGCGGCGCGCGAGAGGCAACGACGAGCCTCTCGCCCCGGACAAAGACCCAGGCGAAGACGTCGAGAGTCGCAAGACGACTACCGGCCACCGTAGGCGCGGTTCTGCGGATGGCGAGCGATGGGTAGCTCGCCGCCCGGCTAGGACCAGGACCGCGTCGACGGCGCGTTAGTGTTCCACGCGCGCCTCAAAGAGAAGTAGTCAGCACAGGAAGGGGCCTAACAGGGCCAACGCCTGCCGGGGTTGCGGAATGTGTATATTAGTCACCGTGACCCTGGAACATAAAGGGCAATCGAAGGAACATGAGTGGGTTTTAGTCAGTAAGAGTCTGACACGCCCTCCCGTCGCACCCAGGACGGGAGCAGTCATTGGATGATTTCCCACTCACCAAAAAAAAAAAAAAAAAAAATGATAAATAGGTTTACATCTTTACTCCATTTCATGCGAACTCTTGTCTTTCCAGCCTTGGTGGACGCGGGTAAAAAGGTATTCACCTCCCGCGCAACAGTCAAGGTTGGATTGGGTGGAACTGAATTTAAACTAATTAATGTGGGTGACGATGGTGCGTGTGGTGATGATAGTATGGATGGTGACGATGTTCTAGAGGGTGTGTACGATACTGTGCTTGGACTATACGGCTCTACAGGGGTGTCTGTCCTGTCGGTTAGTCTGTCACCATCGTCAATGTTTTCGGCTGTAACATCTTTGTCGGTGGGAGCCCGCCTGCTCAACTCCTCACCGCTGACGGTTCGCATGCTGTGACACCCAGCGTCAGCTCCAGGTGCGCCCCGGCGATCGCCCCCGGGCAGCGGCCCTATACGTTTACTTTTCGAACGTGTCTCCATGTTGAATGGGTTTCCAGAGCCACGTTAGCCACGCCAGTAATTTCTCATTCGTGTGTCCGCCCCCCACGTGATTAGATGGTCAATCAGGACGTGTGGTTGTTTTGGGGGCTTATTATTATTATTATTTGTTTGTATACATTTTTGTATCTCGGCGCGTATGTGCCGGATTTATAGAGAAACACGGGCCGAAGCCAAGTGCTACCCTAGAAGTAGTTTCTTATGTGAAAGATGATAATAAGTGTGATGGTGTGGTTGGACTTTGCGTTGCGCATGTGTGATGGTGTGTCTGAGTGAGTGGCTGTGTGTGAGTTCGTACGGTGAATGATGATTGTGGCTGTGATATTTGTGCCTCATTGTCGTTCTGTAAAAATTTTCGTACAATTCTGCAAGTGTTTAGAACAGCAGCCTTCTGTAGGGTTTGGTAGGTGGAGGGAGCTAAATCTAAAGTTTTTAAGGATTGGTGCAAATGTTTAGGTATGACACCCGTGGTAGACAGTACGATAGGTACAATGACAACGCTACTTAATCGCCACATTCGGCTAATTTCTATTTTTAAGTCTGTGTATTTTGACAGCTTTTCTGCTATGGTATTTTGTAGATTATGTGTATTCGGTACTGCTATGTCAATAATTTGCGCGGTTTTATTAATTTTATCTAGTAAAGTTATGTCTGGTCTATTGTAATGTGTTGTTTTGTCTGTAAGGATTGCTCTATCAAAATAAAGCTTGTGTGTTGTGTTTTCAAGAACTATTTCAGGACTATATTTGTAATAAGGTACAGGGGTTGCAGTTATTAATTTATATTTTAAAGCAAGTTTTTGGTGGATTATATTGGCTATTTGGTCGTGCCTGTGTTTGTAGTCGGTTTGAACAATCGCTTTACATGCCCCAGTAATATGCTGGATAGTTTCGGATGCGCTATTACATCTTCTACAAATATCAGAAGTGAGAGGAGCTCGCATGATATGTTTTTGGTAGTTACGGGTTACTATTACCTGATCTTGTATTGCTATTTTTTTATTTTATTATTATTCCGTTTATTCATTTATATTACATAAAAAATACATTTTTAAATATTAATTTATAAAAAAAAAAACATTTAAAAATATAAAATTTAGTAGCCCACCGGTATCGGGAACAGGGTCCAAGCTACCGGTGGTCAGGGCTCCAGAGAAAGGAACCTCCTGACAATGCGTGCCGTGTCCAGTAATACTGCCTTCTGAATCAAGCGCTTGATCCAGCCACCTAACGAGAGCCTCTTTAGATGTTGATCGAGGCTCTTGGCTATTAAGCCATTGGCAGAAACAACTATCGGCACAATGATCGCTGAGTCCACATCCCACATATCGACAACCTCGCGAGCCAAGTCGATATACTTAATTTGTTTATCTTTCTCAGCCTTCACGAGGTTCCCGTCATGTGGGACGGTAACGTCAATGATCATTGCGCGCCGCTCCAATCGATCCACCACCACTATATCAGGCTTGTTTGCTAAAACAGTCCTGTCAGTGATGATGGATCGATCCCAGTACAATGTGACATTGCCATCTTCGAGAACTGGGTCGGGCACATACCTATAGTACGGTACTTCAGATTCTACGAGGCCGTATCTCAGAGCAAGTTGCTGATGGATAATCCTGGCCACGAGGTTATGCCTATGCAAGTACTCTTCGTTAGCTAGACGAGAACAACCAGAGATAATGTGTCGTATTGATTCTCCCGGCAGGTGACACGCCCGACATATGTCAACCGTACCATCCTTCACAATAAATCTCCGATAATTCTTCGTCATGATAACTTCGTCCATAATTGCACAGACAAAACCTTCGGTTTCCCCAAATAGGTCACCGAATCGCAGCCAGGATACGGACGCTAAAAAGTCTACATCAGGCCCATGTAGGGCCCGGAAAAACCGTCCGTGTAGCTCCTTACTCTGCCATACCTCCTCGCGATCTTTCGTCTCAAGTACTACAGGTCTGCGCCAGTTCTCTTTACCTAAGGAGAGCGGAGTGAGGTCCTTGTCCACAGTGACCACATCTCGGTGCATCCCCACGTCAGCTTTAAGGAAATAATCCCTGAGGCTGTATATCTCGCGGTTGTGGAGAGACTTAGCATTAAGAAAGCCTCGTCCTCCACATTTCCGTGGGATATACAGTCTCATCACTGATGATCGCGGGTGATGCATCCGATATGCCGTCAACAATGTACGGACCTTCCTATCCAGGACGTCGAGTTCTGTTTGAGTCCATTTGAGTATGCCGAAAGAGTACATCAACACCGGCATGACCCAACCATTAAAGGCGCGCACCTTATTTCCGCCTGACAAAAGACTATTTAAAACTTTGTTCAGGCGGCCGAAGAAGCGCTCCTTCAATGATTGCTTCACGCCAGCGACATTAATGCCTAACGCTTCCGACATACCCAAATATTTGTATGTCTCAGTTGAAGAAAGGGATCTAAGGTTTATGGAATCTGAGAGTTGAACTCCCGCAGATTCTATAATCTTCCCTCGCTTGACATGCATGACCGCACATTTGTCCACACCGAATTCCATCCTGATGGCACTACTAAAAGTTTCTGTTACCTTTAGTAGCTCCATCAGTTGCAAATCATTGGGGGCAAACAGTTTAAGGTCATCCATGTAAAGAAGGTGAGATATTACCTGACCTCCTCTCTTCAACTGATAGCCTAGACCTGAATCCTCCAGCAATGTGCTTAGCGGATTCAAGGCTAGGCAGAACCAAAGCGGACTCAAACTATCACCCTGGAATATGCCCCGCTCAATCCTTATCGGTTCGCTATTCCTCTGGAAGTGTCGACATCCTGGATAGCGAAGCACCGTCCTCCATTGCCCCATGCACGACTTCAAGAAGGTGCACAGAGTTGCATCAATCTTATACAACTCCAGCACCCTCGTGAGCCATGCATGTGGCACAGAGTCATAGGCTTTCTTGTAGTCTATCCAACATGTCGACAAGTCCTTTCGGGATCGGCGAACCTGTTGGTTGATGGCCATATCAATCAGGAGTAGCTCCTTAGTACCGCGGGACCCATTCCTACATCCATTTTGAGAGGGAGACATGATATTATTAATCTCTATATGTTTGTTAATTTTGACTCTCAAAATAGATGTAAGAACTTTATAGACCGTCGGTAAACATGTGATCGGTCTATAGTTTTTGGGTTCCGCGGTACTACCTGACTTATGGAGCAGGTGGGTTATACCTGTTGTTAGAAACTGGGGCAGCGATCCTGATTCCAAGGCCGACTGAAACCGGGAAGCCAAGCAAGCATGCGAACCTCTCAACCATTTTATCCAAAAGTTGTGCAGTCCGTCCGGGCCCGGAGATTTCCAATTAGGCAACGGACGAACTGCACAAGCTACATCTTGGGGGCTGATTGTAATTGCCCCCATTTCTGGTATCGGTTCGCACGCTCGCTCAATCCCCGAATCCAATCGCCCTCAGTGTGTCGGACAGGCACCGACCAGATGCTGCGCCAGAATGAGCACATGGCGTCATCATCCGGTAGGCGCGTATCAGACACACCTTGAATCGGTCGCTCCCAAGCTCTGTACACCCACCTTTCATCACTCTGGAAAGTACGATTTAGAGCGTATCGATCCACACGTCGCTTATACCTACGAATACGGCTTGCCCATGCATACACCTTCTGCTTCAGAAAGTCGATGCGCTCTGTGACCCGAGACATATAGTCTCGAGGACTAGTATTAGTCCCCGAGAATGCCCGTCTCACAAAGCGCATCACTCTTGGGCGAGTATTGCCCTCTCTGAAGCAGTTAAGTTTGCCGATGAGCACTCTGGCCTCGTCAATGCGCCTCTCAATTCTGTACTGCCACGCCGGTACGGTCGGTTTCGGTCGTGTAGCTCTGTCATCATTAGGGAATTTGACATGAGCTACACGACATACCGCAACAGCCGCACAATACAGAATCGAATGCACATCAACGAGGTCTTCGCAGTCATCAAAATAATTTGATAACTGCGAATCCAGAGCACACACCAGCGCCCTATTTTTGTTATGCATGGGCAAGCGAGGTAAGCGTGGTCTAAGTTCGGGGGGAACAGATCGATACTCCCGAATCGCACCCTCCAAAGCGCTCCTTAACTTATCATTATTATTATTATTATTATTATTAATCCATACTTACTAATATTATAAATGGGAAAGTGTGTCTGTCTGTCTGTCTGTCTGTATGTTTGTCTTTCTTTCACGGCAAAACGGAGCGACGAATTGACGTGATTTTTTAAGTGGAGATAGTTGAAGGGACGGAGAGTAACATAGGCTACTTTTTGTCTCTTTCTAACGCGAGCGAAGCCGTGGGCAGAAGCTAGTAAATAATAACGTGCGATGTATCATTGTTTTATGTACTTAAATTTTTCAGGAACTTTAATTGCTACATGTCGATATCACTGTTTGCACACGTTATAGAAAACAAGTGTCTATCCGGCTTCATCATAAGACCTTGAAAAACTATTTAAAGTGCATGTACTAAAAAAACTCCAACAAGCCTAAATACGGTACGATTAATTTAATAGGAGTTTTGTCATCGGATTAAGCGCGTTAAAAATTAGTTAGTTAATTACTAACTAATTTTCTGTAAATTTAATTATTTTTTTGGGAATTGGGTCTTGGGCCACGACATTTTTTTTATTTCGATTTATTTAAAAAAACGATTTGAAACTTATCGCCATAGTGGCAAGTATACGAAAAATTGTTTCTAATTGTTTACGCACGGTTTTGTAATTTATTAGGCCGACTTTCGTTATATTCTAGCCAGTTCTCCTTTCAGAAAAGTTAGCTTAATTTTTTATTTTCTTCGAAGGCTCGTGACCGTATTACCCAATAGCAAAACAATGAAAATAACAGTTCGAATTAGATAGAAGTTCTGCTCAGGCTAATATTTTATTAAGTAGAGTAATTAATTTGCGGTAATCCATTGTTTTTTTTAATTTAGAACAAGTTCGACCCAAGTGGCTGACGAGTCAACACCTTCTGAGGATGCCCCGTCGAAACACGTGTGGAGTATAAGTATAAGGGCTCTTTGAATTTAGGTGTTCAGTGTCGTACGGCTGCAGCGCCGCAGCTGTACGAATTCGCGATAATCGCGGACAAAAATACTTACATACAAGTTAAACTGGCAACCTCATTTTAGAAGGCTTACAATGATTCAAATAAAAATGGCACGTAGTGATTGACCCAGAAACGTGCCCAGGAGACTGTTAAAATTGTCATGTTACCCAAAAAACATACACAGGATAAATGATTAAGTAAATTAACCACTTACAATTAAAAAATATTTAAATTACCATTAGTACAAACATAATGTCTAAGCATCCGTTGGAGTTAGTAAAACAAAACGTGGTTTTCTTTAGAAAAACTATTTTATCAGAGCACTACAAGTAATAAGAAAAGCGATATTCACAGAGTAATGACAGGGTGAGAAAAAAAATTAACACAACTGAAAATAGAGGCGTAGAGTTTGACCCACAGGTTCAATAAAAAGTATGACCGGTAAATATTTTAGACAATATCACTCAGAAACGAGTTAAGAAAAAATATTTTAATAAAGTATGAAAAGAAAAAAATGCTACGTATGTTCAGAATTTTATTCATAAAAAAGATTTTAATGCGTAATTTTGCCACACACCTGGCATTATTGGTCATTTTTTGCGTTACGTCGCCTTTTGATTTTCGTTCTTATCAAACCATTCTGAACAATAGCCAATTGTTTTGCAAAAATTCGTCTAGTATATAAAACATTGGCCAGCAAATTTTGGAAACATTATACTTCCTGACGTTAACGAAAGAAAAATATCCAATTTCTTCTGTTTCAGCTTTCAGTCATTTTGTTGGACTTGACTAATGATGTCCAATCGTTGTGCGTGACATAAATTTATGTGATTTTTGCGACTAGAAAAAGCAACGATGGAAAGTAAGTAATCTATACTAATATTAAAACTGAAGAGTTTGTTTGTTCGGTTGAAGGCGCTAAACTGAGGAACGGCTGGCCCGAATCAAAAATCTTTTTGTGTTGGACAGCCCATTTATCGAAAAAAGTTATATATAGGCTATCTAACGTTACGCTACACCCTATAAAAGCGGAGCAGTAAACAAAAACGTGGGTCAAACTGCGAGGGACATCTAGTTTTTATATAATGTTTTAATGTTCATGAAGGATAAAATGTCGGAGAAAAAAAAATCTACAGACTAAAAACGAGTTAAACTTAAGATTAATTCTTTTGAGATAGAACGAGAAATCCTTTAATGGCGGTGAAATTTCATTTGTGTTACGTCCGCATCTTGCTCAAGTTTCTTCATAACTTTGTGGAAGCGAAATCGTATTAAAATTACATTGTCATTTCTATCTTCTGGACCGCTGACATCGTTGAAAATTTTCCTTGGCAACATATCTAAACAGCGGTATTTTATTTTCTTTACAACCAGCTGGTCCCAAAAGACGTTGTTCCCACAAATAGAACTAGCATACAATACCGTCTAAACTTTTGTGTCTTTGTTTCATGAACCAGATATTTTTAATTTTAGTTGTATTTTTTTATTTCTCAAATATTTCCACGTTATATTAGTTACTAGCTTCTGCCCGCGGCTTCGCTCGCGTTAGAAAGAGACAAAAAGTAGCCTATGTTACTCTCCATCCCTTCAACTATCTCCACTTAAAAAATCACGTCAATCCGTCGCTCCGTTTTGCCGTGAAAGAAAGACAAACAGACAGACAGACACACTTTCCCATTTATAATATTAGTATGGATTCTGCTATTTGAGGAGAAGACAAAACCGACGAAATAAAGATGAAAAAAAAAATCGATCCAGCCATTCCCGAGTTACAAATTATGTAAATAACCCGACCTTGTTTCATGCAATGTAGATTTATTATGTGATTTATTTACGTAGGTAACAGTGTTGAAATACTTTCAGAAATACTAATCTTCACGGCTTTCTTATCAGTGGCTGTAACAGTGAACAGTTACAAAACAAAGTTTTTCTCGCAAAGCTTGGAGTCGGAACCTCCAATCTCAATTCTGTACGCGCGCGACGAGAAAAGTGACAAAATAACCAACGACTGTTTAACAGAAATGTATCCACGAAACCTGTATAAATACCCTTTACGTATAGACAGGAATGATATACCTTGTATAATACATTGTGTACTCAAAAAGTTCGGTATAATGACCAATGATGGTTATATTAATATAAGGAATTACTACAAAAGAGTGCAGTCGATTCATAGAAACGATCCGAGGATTTTGATATCGGATGTCGGAGAGACCTGTGCGCAAAATATAAACAGCATGAATCTGGACCATGATGTGTGTAAAAAAGCGAAAGTGTTCAACGACTGTACCCAGCTTTACGCTGTTTCGTATAATGATCCTGATGACCGGATGAAGTAGAATTATAAAATAATAGAAGAATAAAATCAAAGCCAAAACCTATAGCTGATAATTTCATGGATAGTTCAGCCAATTTTCTACCATTTCAAAAAAAATGTATTCCTTTTACTTGAAGTTGCTAATTTACGTCAGAACAATTCATAAAATTATCAATTTTAAGGTCTGGCTTTATCTATTCCCTTTTCATGTTTTATAAACCTTTTAATAAAACCAATAACCTCCACCGCTCCTTTTATTACTAGGGTGTCCCTTTAAGCACACATTTTTGCATTTTTATATAAAGTCAATGTAAATTAAACCATATTTCCATCTTTACGTTTGGGACCAGTTTTCGTTGAGGGCTTTTGATTACAACATTCTTGCATACTTAGACGTACTCTCTCTGCATATCAAAGCATTGGAAAGTTTCATTAGACTACAGGCTGCCCAGATTTTGTTTAGCTTTTGGAATTTTCGCCTTAGGTTCCTTTGTGTTACTACGTGAAAAAACAATCGAGAAATGAGCTTACAAAGAACTACAAATATACTTCTAAAGGACTCGGCTGATTGTCTGATTCTTGAACTTCCAATTTTTATTAACTATTTTCGCCACAGAACATTCTGAATTTCGAAATAGTCTAAAAACACACGAGCGAAATTAAACCTTCGAATACATGTGATTCGAGACACAATAGAAAGACAATAGCAGTGCGACAGCCGACTGTCGCTTGGTCGTTGAATGGTTAATAGTGCAATTAATTAAACACGCAAGTACGAAAAATGCACATAGTGTCAACAAGCACTAAGTTTAGTCACTTATTCTTTATCAGGGTTACGCAACTAGTTTACAAAACATATATTTCCTTGTTTATAACCCACATGAACAAAGTTAAGCTGCTTTTGCCTACGTCACGACTTCTGAATCTCTAATAAGTACCTTATTGTTTTTAAAAATGTCTGAGGTGCCTTCATCTTGATTTTGAGGGAGGTTGGGTAGGTATCTTATGTGGCCACGCCAAAGAAAATACCGAGCTTAAAACGAAAGAACATTTAACCACTGCGACCGTGTAAGTAACACGTTAACAGTGTCATAAAAATGCGGAAAATGCACCGCGTACCAGAAAAACAAAAGAACATGCAATATTGACGTTGACATAAATCAGAAGTACAGATGTGGCATTTATTTGAGAGCATACGAATTAACTTTCAAGGTTATTCAAGGACAGATCTAACTGCTTAGCTCTTAGCCGATGGTATGGTTTGTCGACCGCAGGCCAGTTAAGTGAACCACATCCATACCACAGAATAAACATCAAAATGACAGTGATCACAAGGGTCAATTTCGCGTGGCAGTAATACGATACCTGACATTAATGACAGCTGTCACATTGACATTTGACCAGAGTAGAGGATAGTGCTCTTAAAACCACGCTAATGTTCTATTAAAATTTTCAATAGAACGTTGTTGAAAAAAACTATTTTGTTCTATTAAATGGAAAAAAATCATAGAATAAATTTGAGTATTTGAAATAACACTACATAAAACATACAGACAGTAATTTTATGATCAATAAAGTAATGTAATTTAGTTCTATTATTACCACAACGATGTGTTTAAAGATTATTTATCCGCAATAAATTGTTCAGATAACATCTTCATTGTTGGAGGTTGTTCCAAAAACCATCATTACCTATTAATATTGGGCTCATAATTTTGTGTGTTTTTAGATTACAATATTTATAATCGTCTACGTTTTTCAATTGTATACCTACTGAAATGTTTGTAGAAAATATAATTGTAAATCATTTTTTTTTTCACTATACACTTCTAGAGAATATTTAAAGATGATCTGCATCGTGTCTCTTTTATTTCATAGGGTTTGTTTACTAGAATTCGCAGTGCTATTGGTCTCCACAATTTCACTGATAGCAGATAAATCCATAATAATATAATTACACAATAGGACTGAAGTTATCACCATCAATGCCTCACGCCATAGCCATTGGTCCCACAATTCCAACGTTAGTAGATAAATTCATATAATTGCATACCAATAACGCATACGACAGGAGATATCATCAGACAACCAACTTGCTGGCGAAATGAATGAAATGATTAGAGCCATGCGGGCGGTGAACGAAGTTCATGAGAGGGTTGATGTATTGTGGTGCAACTTCAACTCATTAACGACCTTGATTCTTTGAATCGTCCACCCTTTGTCTAGCAATTATGTCATGTTCGTTTTTAGTAGTATCCTGTAAAACATAGAAGCTAGCCTTCACATTTGAACGCACATAAGTGGGAATGATAACTTTTAAAGAGAGAAAGAATGATTTATTTTTAAGAATATAGTACAATAGATATTAACATTATATATTGTTTCTTATATTCTACCATTTCTGGTGTACAAATTTTTAATCTTAAATAGCTAAACCCATAAGTAACTAATTATGCTTATACCTTTCATTTTATTCTACATGTTTCTGTCATCTAGGAATTCTTTTGTTGAATAAAAACTTTTGTTAATTAGGAATTCAAACAATATTCTTTTAAATTTGTTAAAATAAACGCTCTTTTTATATATTTAATACCATAAGGAAGGGCCTAGCTAATGCTAGAAAATACGCATCCCTTCTTTTTATATTTCTTGAATATAATGGTTGATTATTTCAAAATATCAACCGTTATTTAATGGCATTTCAATTTGGCAACTCTAAGGTCCCAATATCTAGGTATTGGCGGCCTACGGTCAGGTCAAAGCGAACGCAGCCCGCATCATGTATGGACAACGCTGTCGGTATCAATATATTTTGTATAGGCCGCAGAACGCATCCAGTGTGACAAATCCTTTAATGTCCAAAATTTACTTGCCAACCAGTCAGATCTTATTTTTCTTTCGATCATTTGAAGCAAATTAATGCCTTTGACTTAGAAAACTCCTCAAGCAATTCTTCACTAAGTTTAATATTGAAAAGATATTGCTACGATTTACGATAGCAATTAAACTTAAGTTTTTTTTAAAGCAATCATTCGTAACTTGATACTAAAAGTTACAAAATAAACATTATTGAAAGCAGGTACTTAAATTGTAAACACTTAGCGCCTTACTAATATAATCGCTGCATAAAGTTATGACAGGTTTATACGTCAAAAAATTTATGGTTACACAGGCTTTATTCATTGCATAACTTTACACAGTGATTATTAGTAAGGGCATTAGAGTTTCTGTTCAAAGATTAAGGTATGATTCAGTATGTAGGTTAAGCAGCCCCTAAAAGATAGATGGATAACATTTTTAATTCAATCACCACGCTTACTTTAATTGGCTTAAATTTTTTACTTATTTTACTAACTAGCTGTCCCCCGCGGTTTTACCCGCATCTTTGATTACTACTCCACTACCGTAGGTTGTAGCGCGAAGCCGATAAATTGGCTATCCACAGACAAACAAATAAACTCTTCAGCTTTATAATATAAGTATAGGTATTACTACCCGTAAGGCTTTACTGTGTACTTGCGCGATGATGTAACGCTGACGGAATACTATTGCTTCCTAACAAACAAAGCGAACACGGGGCGTGCACAGATAAGTCGTACGAGTTGTCAGTTTCGTATATTGCTACCAATGCATTCACTTATTACTCACTACAAGTACGACTTAACTGTGCACTTCGCACTATGACGTAACGTTGTCAGGATGCTATCGCTTCTTAACGAACAATAATAATAATAATGATAAGTCGTACGAGTTGTAACTTTCTTATCAGTTTCGAATATGCAAGCTACTGAGCTTGTGTTGAATTTGAACCGTGCGTGTCCCGGGGTTGCGGAATAGTTCTAATAGTTATCGTGGCCCCGGAACATAAAGAGCAAACGAAGGAACATGAGTGGGTTTTAGTCAGTTAAAGTCTGATACGCCCTCCCGTCCAGGACGGTAGAACTCATTTGTTGATTTCCTACCCAACAAAAAAAAAACGTGCGTGTTATTTGCAGGTTTATATTCGTAGATTGAATTAGTTGATGATTACCGTAGGTTTCTGATTATCCGTAGTAATCAGAAGACAGTTAATCTCTCCAATGCGTAGCCCGGTAACTAACTAATAAATCAGCTACTGGGAGATCACGATTAGACAAACAGTACAGCCCCCGGCAGATAAAGTGGCATAATCTGGATACGTGTAGCCTTAAATCGGGCTAAGGGACTTCGCACAATTATTTAACTCAATTCGCGTTTCGCTGAACGATTTTGGTCAAAATACAGTTTTACTTCTATCAGCCGCGTTTAGCGTCTTAAGAATGAGAAAAGCCGTCAAGCTTAAAAGCTAAAAGCACTTCAATCATTATTAACCTTCATGATTTTCGCATTATTTGACCAATACAATTGTATGGATTTCAAAAGAACTCTGACCTCTGAGTTTGTTTCGGATGTTTATTCGCAGAGTAGTCAGCTAGGGAACACCGGCTATTTCGTTCGCTTAAAATGTGAAAATTAAATATTGACGTGTAAAAGTTTTATATATATATACAATGTGTAACTGAATTAATGCACTTTGAGAAAATAGTTTGTTCCGAATCGTTTACTGAATCGATTTTTGTAATTTTTTATATAAGTAATATATTATCCCAAAAATAATTAAAACTACGTAAACTGCTGTCACACTTCCGCTGTACAGTCAAAACAAACTAAAATGGATGAAATACCTACTACGCTAGACCCTTATGGAAGTGCGACTGTGTGCATGCGTAGATTTGTAATGTGACTATAATTTTCTCCCACAATCTATACAACTTATTTATAAAAAAACATTGTTTTAAAGATAATAATAAAAATTCAGTGTATGTATTATGATTATAACATAATATTCTAATTGGGGTGTCTGGTGGTGTGCGTTTATTCCGGGACATGTTGTATATATATATATATATATATATATATATCTATCTTTAACTTATTTATACAATAAATATCGTTATTTCATTTATAATCTCGTTTTTTCTATTTCAGAACTCCTGGTCTTCGCACTACTAATGCTCACAGGGGCTTACTCTCATGTGATGTACGCACATGAAAAGTTTACTGATAAAGTGGCAGCGCAGTGCTTAAGCGAAATGTACCCTAAGCATAAGCACATAGAGTTGCAAGAATCTGATGCTCCGTGCATTATCTTCTGCGTTCTTAAGAAGTTTGGGATCATGAGTGCTACCGGTGTTATAAATTTGGAAATTTACAGGTATGTGATGGATATAGTTATTTTTTAACCCCTAACACAAAAAGAGGCGTGTTAAAAGCTTTTGCCCGCGGCTTCGCTCGCGTTAAAAAGAGACAAAAAGTAGCCTATATTACTCTCCATCCCTTCAACTATCTCCACTTAAAAAATCACGTCAATTCGTCGCTCCGTTTTGCCGTGAAAGAAAGACAAACATACAGACAGACAGACAGACAGAAAGACAGACACACTTTCCCATTTATAATATGAGTATGGAATATGTTATGTTTCGTCAAAATCGGTTTGGCCGTTTCAAAGTTATCAAGTTTTTTGTTGGTCCAGTCGTGATCTTCGAACACACGTGATTCGAGACACAATAGCAGCGCGACAGCTGGCTGTCGCTTGGTCATCGAAAGTTAAAAAAACTCAGGGGTGGGGTTTTTAAAATCTCTAATTAACACTAGTCTTATCTATGCATGGTCGATACAGCTGAATTTCAATAAGTGTGGTTGGTTAATTATAAAAGTTCTACATTGTATTCATGTCAAGTTAGCCTTTTGGACACCTGACCTTTTGCCTTACGAACCATTTTATTTATAAAAAAATAAATTACTACTTTGGAAACACCTTTCATATTATTTTATTCTGTCTAAATCCAAGGAAATTATTATAAAGGTTATTCACTCCGACACTTTCTTATAAATCATTTCTGTTTAACAACCGTCAGATAGTTGTCAAAGTAAAATGTCGAGCTACAATCTAGATTAATGATAAAAAGAACGACGTCAGCAACTGAATCGAGATTTTGAAGAAAACAGTCCCTCATAAAAGTTTCAGAAATGCTTTGCCCGCCGTTTTTGAACGAAAAATGTATGTCCAAAACGCAAAAGTACATACAAATAAACCATATACAGGTACTTTTGAATTACAATACAATACAAAAATTTTCATACAGTCAATTTTCAGATAGTTACAATTACTAACAAATTAAGGAAAACAACAAACACCTTTTAACGACCAAGCGGCACCCGGCGGTCACGCTGCTATTATATTTCTATTCTGTCTCGAATCACGTGTGTTCGAAGGTTTAAGCCATAATTATACTTCTCACAACAAAATATAACATTTTAATGGATATTTCTTTGCTTGTTACAGAAAACGAGTCCAAATGGCTCACCAATTAAACCAGCAGAGGATCGGCATGAACGACTACGGCGGCAACTGTGTGGAGAACGCCGAAGCAACGCAACATAAAGAAGACGTGTGTAAAAAAGCCAAAGCATTCAACGACTGCACACATCTATACAGAATAGTAATCCTGTAATATTACTATGGATATTTAAATGCAAATAAAAGTAACTTTGTATTCTAAAATCAGAATCTTAATCAAAATTACTGACTGCGCATCGACTCTTTTATGAACGGCATTTATGACGAGAAACATATATAAGGACCAGAAGAAACAGCCAAGGCAATGTTGATGGAGCCCCATTTCGCGGGGCTCCATAAATGAAAAAACCTAACCGCAACTAACTTTGGCATGCCTAAAACAGATTTTCAAAGAAATTGCATTAGAAATTAAATTTATTAGATGCACTTTTGTTGTTTGTCATGTGTGGTTATTATTTTTGATATGTCGTCTGTAAATGGTTATAAAATTATTTAATATAAAAATATTTTACTGATACGATAATTAATTTCCCTTTTACTATTGTATAACTTTGTAATCTTCGCAAAATGCGAACCGTCTACTATTTCTTTCCTCGTTTTTGTGCCCATTAATTAATTCAGTGGATCCTTGGGTCATTTTTTAGACGCCCCCAGCAAAAAGTGTGGTTAATTAGACGCTGTCCCAATTTACTTCGTCCGAAGTTGTGTTGATAAAAATAAATGATTTATTACATTTTCTGGGGAAGGACTTTATTGACTGACCTAAGCACATCGCCCGGTTAAGACCAGTCAATATAATTCTTGGTTCAATTCCCATCCAGGGCAAATATTTGTGTGATAAGCATAATGGTTTGTTCCCTATGGATGTAATTTATTTATATAATATGTGTATTTATAAATCATACACGTATGTATATCAGTTACTCGGTTACAGTACAAGCTATGACTAGTTTAGAATCAGATGATCCTACGTAGATCCAAGATAGAGATAAATGAATCCATTCATTTATCCAAACTTTGTTCTAATAAAAGATTTTATATGGTAAGGCGGGATCTATACGTTTTATTTCATCCCAACGTTCCTGATGAATTGATAAATCCGCTAAACAAACAAATAAGTTAAAAAGAACTTTCGGAAAACATGTGACAGCAATCAATTGGAATTTCCACGCGAAGTATTTCACATTGCCTTGTGAAGAACAGACCGTATCTAGAACTAATTCGTACGAAACATATTAAATGGATTCCCTTGAGTTTCCATGAATACGTTCACTGAATTACTGAATGAGTTGATGCTTAATTTCGCTCTTAATACGGTGGAAATTCAGGGTATATTCTGTTGTACGACAATAATTTAGTTTCTGTTTCGGCTGGCACGTTTTCTGATTGTTCATGGAAATTAATACAAAGTATAAAACAATGTCGCCTTCAGTTGCCTGTCTGTACTTTTCTATGTACAGCTAGTCACTTAGACACTACTCTAAATAGCTCTGAATTTCTTTCTCCCGTTTACTGAAATAGTCACATTGTGACCTTCTTAGTGCAAGCCAGGCGTTTCTGGTCGTATTGTCAAATATTTTGTGCTGCGCGTATAGAGATACTAAACTAAACCTAAACTGACCTTTTTCAAAGGTCAGTTTTAGCTGAACTGTGTTTTATATTGCACTTTTTGCAGAATTATACGTGACACCTCGTAACACAACATATCGACGCAACGCCGTCACTTCGTGTTTAGTTTTACTATAAAGTAATCTGTATGGGTGTCTGTAGGGTACATGTCATGGTTCTCTCTAACCTTAATTTAACCTTCGAACACACTTGATTCGAGACACAATAGAAAAACAATAGCAGCCTGACAGCCGGCTGTCGCTTAGTCGTGGTAAGTTTAAATAATAAAATAAATAAATAAATAAAGAAATTGACCGCTGTAACCTGTAAATTCCAGAATACACATTAGTAAAGCACTATCTTTATGAGATATAAAGTTAATCCAATTACGGAACTAAATAGATAGTGGATTTCATTCAACACTCGACAAGGGGAAAGACCCTGATTAATTTGTATTTATGGACCAATATACGTAGTGTTAAGTGGCTTATTCCAATTCGTCTTGAAAGTAGTTTTCTTTTACATTACTGTTTGGTTTATATAAATCTCATGAGGATCCTAGTAGATTTATTGCCATTTCAATAATTTATCTATCCGTGGAGTTGTTTGGTGGGGATAGAATTCTGACTCATTATTGTATGGAGCTTCTGTTAAATTGTATATTTCTAGTAATCCATCGATAACTAGGTTATAGAAAATGGCCTCAAATGGGATAGGAATCAGGTTCTTTCGTAATATTTCATTAATAAAAAAAGTAACTAGCCGCCTCCCGCGGTTTCAACCGCGATATTACCGATTCTGATGGCCATGGCGTGATGTCATTAGCTTATGTGTTATTTTGATGGACCAGCTGTAATACAGCCAAAGCTCCAACAAAATTTGTTATTGCATGAAAGAGTACCAAATATTAATCCATTTTTACAAACATTAACATGTATGTTTATGTAAGTAAGTTAATTAAAAAATACTTAAAAAAATACAACTAAACCGAAAATAGCATAAATAACATCGCTATATATGACCTGACGACGGCGACGGCGCGTTAGTGTTCCACGCGCGCCTCAAAGAGAAGAAGTCAGCACTGGAAGGGGCCCAACAGGGCCACGCCTGCCGGGCTTGCGGAATGTTTATAATAGTTACCGTGACCCTGGAACATAAAGGGCAATCGAAGGAACATGAGTGGGTTTTAGTCAGTAAAAGTCTGACACGCCCTCCCGCCGCACCCAGGACGGGAGCAGTCATTTGATGATTTCCCACTCACCATAAAAAAAATATATATAGGACCTGAGAAAAATACGGATGATGACATTTAAAATGTTTCTTTCATTCCTAGTAACTGCAATTCACTGCTTTTATTTCGCCACTTCGCAAGCGACAGAAAAATTCAACTCGCGACGAAAATGGACATCGTGTGATCACTCATTTTTATTTTATAAAAATAAGTGCTAATTTCTAACTGTGTCCCAAATAAATTGTGTAAAACTTTTCCAATAAATAATTCGACGTAAACGAACACGCGACTATGTCAGTGAATAAAAGTTCTTTCTTAAAAGCAAAAATTCCACACAAAGAACTCTTAATTGAAACGCTCCTAGAAAATAAGCTTAACGAAATCTGGAAAGCCATTTGAAATTCAAATTGGAAATCCTTTGAAGGCATCTAGACCGATTTTTAAATTACAATGCTTTTACCTAAAAATGTTCGATTTTTTTTTTCTTATTTAGACAATGTTTAGCCAACAAACTTTGTCTAAATAAGAAAAAAAAATGGAATGGCCAATGCTGCTTTAATGCTTCAGTGTTTCTGAACACTGTATTTTCATTTACCTAAAACTTTTATGTACTTACTTTTTAGTTGAATTCCATACGTATGTACCATCGACCCAATGGAATCATGACCCACCATAAGCTTATTTTCCTACAGACATTCAAATACAATTAGGTCGACAATCGCGTAAACATGTATTAAAAATGTCACACGTCTAGTCTTATTATTTTGACAGCTTCAAACGATTTGTCGTCGAAATGGGTCATGATTCAATTTTGTCGATAGTACCTCTTTTGTGTAAAATGTACAGCTGATTTTTTTTCTCTACCTTTTACGGCTACTACTTTTTTTTGCCTACACTATGTTGTGTACGTGAAATTGGAAGTTGGTGTACGGCAAAATTGCAATTTCTAAAAATATTGGATTTTATAAAATTCTTTTGCACAGGTTTTTACATCCTATTGTTAAGTTACACGCTGAAATTGATGACTTCGATTGTTTTCATGAATTATAAAGTGACACTCAACAAACAATACAATCAAACTTCATTAACAAAAAAATATCTGTTTCTTAGAGGTAAACACCACTAGTTAACCGACTTCAAAAAAGGAGGAGGTTCTCAATTCGTCTGTATGTTCTTTTTTTTTTTTTTTTTTGTATGTTTGTTACGCGATATCTCCGTCAATTGTAAACGGATTTTGATGGTTCTTTTTTTGTTTGATAAGTCATGATTCAGGGGTGGTCCCATATAAATTTTGTGGCGATCGGTTCAGTGGTTCTCGAAAAATTCACCAAGAACAAAAAAAATTGACGAAATATTCATAGACGATGTGTGTTTTTTCTTCAAGTTTCTAGTATATCTACATTGGGAGTCGACACTAAAAAGTAATAAATAAAAACTTTTTTCAAAAAAATAATAACCGCCTTCAAAAACTAAAAACCCAAAAATAACTAAAATTTCGGAAGTCGGTGGCAACACAAATTGACTGGCAGAACAGAAGCCACCGACTTCCGAAATTTTAGTTATTTTTGGGTTTTTAGTTTTTGAAGGCGGTTATTATTTTTTTGAAAAAAGTTTTTTGTACTGTAGGTACCGGTCTGTATTTCATCAAAGGGCTTGTCGCACGCATTAACTTTTACCGAATAGATAACTATACCGAATATATACTTTAAATTATGTAGGAACTTAATAAAAAAATTTGACGTTATTATGAGTACAGAAATATATTCATGCATCGATCAATAATTAAATTACCAGTCCCGTTACAAGTATGTAATGTCATCTAACCAAATAAAATGCACTTTTTCTTTAAACAATTTAATCAAGAAATGAAAAGCTTCAATTACCGCTCAACAGTTGCGAAATGACGAACATGGCTATCTTCTGTATCCAGCACCAGATGGAACAGCCCTTCTTCGCTGGTTCCTCTTCTTCGGGTTCTTCCTCACCCTTCGTGGTAGCCGGCATCGTGGTTTCCTCCTGGCATACCACGAAAGCTACCAGCACCGCCAAATAAATCACCACCAACAAAATCTTTTTCGACATCATTTTGATCACTCCTTTTTTGAATATCACCCCTTTTTAATATTGATTTTTATTTGTGTTGACAAGTGTTCTGGCTTAAAATTTTGGATGGAAGTGGCCGATGATATGGTGTTTTGAAATCATGGTGTAATTTAGATGGCTATCTATATTGATAGTAATCTATAAAGCTTTGTATGAACTCAGTGGGTCATGAAGAGTAATTTTGTTTGCGGCGGAAACTGATGTGTTTCGTACATTCTAGGACCATTAGGTAAGGCACATTTGAAGGTAATTATGAGAGGAAATAATTATATTAAAAATGTTTTGCATTTATGATTATCAAGGTCGGGATATGTTATAGAAGAAATAATCGTTATGTGAAGACACGGGCGTTTTGATGTTATTCAACGTACGGCGGATACCACTAAATCTAGTTATAAAATAACTTAAACAATAGGTTCTTGAGCGGTGGTCTACGAAACGGTATTTGGAAATTAAACCCCAACTAGGTAAAGTAGGGGATGAAATTTTGTACGAAAACAAGCGGGTGAAGCCGTAGGGCAGAGTTACTAAAATATAAGCCATTAAATACCGACATTATCCAGTAAAAATAGAAATACTATTTTTGGACTAAAGTGTGGTAATTTTTCTGTAAATTCATATTTATCTGTAACTAGCTTCTGCCCGCGGCTTCGCTCGCGTTAGAAAGAGACAAAAAGTAGCCTATGTTACTCTCCATCCCTTCAACTATCTTTACTTAAAAAATCACGTCAATCCGTCGCTCCGTTTTGCCGTGAAAGAAAGACAAACAGACAGACAGACAGACAGACACACTTTCCCATTTATAATATTAGTATGGATTAAAAAGCTTTTTCATAATGTTCATTGAATACTTTAAATTCTACAAAGGATATTAAAATTATTCGTTTTCTAGGTATTCGTTCATTGTTGTACAATGAAAGATTTTTTCATTCAAAGATTACTGAAGCATGAGAGACGATGATAAGTACTTGCGATTATTTTTCTTATTTGTGGGAATTATGGTACAATATTGAAAGTCAAAACTTTTTCAGACATCTTTTTAAATATTGTCTCTCAATTTCTTTTATATGAGATATCGTCGATATAAATACTTTGTACTTATTTTGTTATAGAATGTTTTGTATACCTATAAACTTTTATATGATACTAACTGTCCTCCGCGGTTCCACCGGCGATATGTTGTATTTTTTTTATTACTGCTTCGCTCCCGTATGTGTATAGCGTGATATTATGTAGCCTATATCTTATTCTGATGCTATATATTGCTATAAGGATTTATCAAAATCTGTTAAATACTTTTTGCGTAAAACTGTAACAAACATCCACACACGCATACGCAGACACACATGCACACACACATCCATACTAATATTATAAATGGGAAAGTGTGTCTGTCTGTCTGTCTGTCTGTCTGTCTGTTTGTCTTTCTTTCACGGCAAAACGGAGCGACGGATTGACGTGATTTTTTAAGTGGAGATAGTTGAAGGGATGAAGAGTAACATAGGCTACTTTTTGTCTCTTTCTAACACGAGCGAAGCCGCGGGCAGAAGCTACTAATACTTTAATTATAATATTAGTATTATATTATAATTTTTAGTATAATTAAGAGGCTAAAGCATCATGCGAGACTGAATGGCCGTTGTCTCCTTCCGCGAAGCAGTCATACTAGAGTAGGAGGCGGTGAGGCTAGTCGTAGACGCGAGCATGCGGTAGCTCGCCCCCCTACCAGGGACCAGGCCTGTGTCAAATGAGACGCCCGAAGTAAATCGACGTACTTTTAGTGGCCATATTTTTAATCGTGTCTAAATTAAATATGGAGTGTCTTAATTTGACAGGAGAAACTGATAATTTATCCTCTGTCCTTTTCTTAATTAAATGGAAAGAACAAGAGGCACTGAGCTTAAATTTTGTTAAGTTTGTGAACAAGAGAATCGGCACCACTATTTACATTTGAACATCGCTTTTTTGCTAATATACAATTTTATAGCTTTTGAAAAGCCCGCCCACACAGATTAACTGTTTATCAAAGAGAATGAAAGCAATTTGCACCACTTCTTTAATCCAATTGTTTTTTCATTTATCAGTCACGATCAGCCAGTGTCAATTAGTTTAACGTTGAAAAAAGTACAAATAAGGATTTGTAGAGAACAAAAGGTTAATCCTAAGAATTGATGTGAAAAATTCAATATCTTATGGCATTTAAACGCCTTTACATAGTGTTATGGTGCGACTTTACTTAGCGTATCTAAGCAAAGTATTTACGTGTTCGTTGTAACGTAAAATAAACCTTATTCTAATAAGTCCAGAGTATAGTTTGTATTACCATTGAACGAAGTCGCTTTCCGTTGTCTGCCTGTCCCTATGTATGCTTAGATCTATAAAACTACGATTTTGATGCGATTTTTAATAAATAGAGTGATTCAAGAGGAGTGTTTTTAATGTATAATACGTGCATATTTTTAGTAGAGAAAAGCCGTTATTAAAGATTTGTAACACCCATGCGAAACTCGGACGGTGGAAAGTATTTCAATAAAAAGTTTATTTAAGAGACAAGTCGGATTATTATTCGCCTATAAAATAAACTAAAAAAAACCTTAACCATAATTAAACATTTTTTCTCAAATAAACAAACACATGTTTATTTATAAATCGGTCATCCTACACCCATTGTATATATCAATGTTCCGAGGCTTACCTAAAAGTTCGACCGCAGAGTCTAATAAAGTCCCATTACAAATCTCGACCAGTTCAAGTAGACCCCGATATTTCCTCTTCCACGCTAACAAACAAATGAAAATCGTGAGCAATAAACAGGTACGCGGGTCTTTATAAATGGACGAATTAAGGCTTCCGAGAACAATTTTGCGATGTTACAATTTAACTGAAGTTTTAGTGGTTTTTTCATTATTTTGAGGATTTTCACACGTTCCTGAACAAAAAATATAATGAAACAGGTTTTTAATTCAATTGTTGGGGGGTGTTGGAGCGTTTTTATTTAGAAACAATGATTTCTTTTTGTAAGGAATTAAAGATATTCGACCCAACAATTTTTTTTTAACAGCCTTTTAATTTTTTGTTATATTTTCAGGGTTCATGTATGAATGCGAATTTATTTATTCCGCCATAACTTCGAAACGCCTAAACGGATTTAAATGAAGTATCGATAAAATCCTAGCATCATCCCAAGTAGGGTTTTTTTATATTAGTTAGAGTCTTAGTTTGTCATATATGGCTTAAAATACTCAAAAGTCAATTAGGTGAGGTTTGTGTATTCGGCCAATAGAATCACATTTTGATATGGTGTTTTATTTATTTCTTGTATTATTAAGTAGTAACTTTATTTTATCGAAAATCTCATAATCCTTATTTTTTTTTTTTGGTGACTGGGAAATCGTCCATTGACTGCTCCCGTCCTGGGTGCGGCGGGAGGGCGTGTCAGACTCTTACTGACTAAAACCCACTCATGTTCCTTCGATTGCCCTTTATGTTCCAGGGTCACGGTAACTATTATAAACATTCCGCAACCCAAGATATTAGTTAGTCTCAGTTTGTCATATGGCTTAAAATACTCAAACGTCAATTAGGTGACGTTTGTGTATCCGGCCAATAGAATCACATTTTGATATGGTGTTTTATTTATTTCTTGTATTAAGTAGTAACTTTATTTTATCGGACATCTCATAATCCTTATCATAGCCTTTTCCCCATCATGTTAGAGCTCCATTTTATTTATGACTCATCTGTCTATCAGATTTCTACAATCCAGTTTATAATTAGAATTATAGATTATGATTAGAAGCACACTAATTGTCTGGCTTTCCGAGTTTTAAAAGTCGACTACCCGTACTAGACTACCCTTGTGACGACTATAAAACTTAGAAATGAAATGGATAAAATAAATACATATAAGGTTTTTAACACGAAATATAGAAAGATGCAAAACAAGAATTAGTCATAACTTTTCGACAAAAAAAAATTACCGACATTTTCAGGTTCAATAGAGGTGTAAGGAAGAAAATGGCCTAACAACTCTATTCGATTGGATCTATAATTCCAAGGACAACCTATACAACATTATTTTTAATTTATGCGAAAAATAGTGTCTAGTATTTTTATGTAAAAGATCCGAATGATGTAAATGTAGCATTAGAGACATAACATGGAGCGCAGTAGAGGAATAACTTATATTAAACGTTACTCAAAAGGAATTGCTACACCAAGCGTTCCCTCAGTTGGATGTCAAAGTTGTAATTATGATGAAGTTGCACTTTAGTTACCGTCGGCTTCCACTACTTTATCAAGTTACCATAATTATATTTGTGTATCTGTTTCAGCTTCAACTAAGGTTTAAAAGCAAATTTCTAGCAAAATTACAAAAGAAGGTTTATTTTAAACTTTTAATTGTGTTTTTATTAACACGAACGCAAAAAGATTAAATTAATTTACTTAAATTAAAACTTATCCAGCAATGGTTTGGTGTGTTTCATCAAAACGGACTCTCTCCGCATGACCCTAAGGTAGACTGGTACAAAAAGGCATTAAGTCTGCTCCTATACGGCCATGCGGTGTATAAAGTTTAATAAATAAATACCATTATAATCAATAACTAATAATTATAAATATGCTATTTTACCATTCCACCTTCCTGTAAGCATATCCATACTAATATCTATCAGGACGATAACCCCAACACACCTGTGGCCGATCTAGGATGATAACGGACAAAACCTTCATATCTTCACATCAACAAGAAAGATGTGGGTCACGATCCCAATAAGTTCTTCGTAACTGAATACTGTTTATTGGAATCTATTTCACTTTTATGAGAAAGAACACACTGTATTATATTAAGTTAATACCTCATCTGAGTTATAGAATCCGGCGTTATTAATAAATATTTTTTAGTTAACCTATGTGTGGACAAAAGCATAAGGTTACACTCACTTATCACGCAATTTCATGTAGCTCATGTTTTATCCTATTTTGTAAGTATATTTTTTGTGCAATCCATACTAATATTGTTATGCAAAAGTAACTCTGCCTGTCTTTCCTCCACGCAAAAACTTCTGAACCAATTCAAATGTAATGAGATAGTCCATAGCATGAAAGGACATAGGATAGTTTTTATATCAAAAAGCCCTCAACGGGAACTACGCGGGTAAAACCGCAAGGGAGCGGTAGTAAAGAATAAAAATAACAACATCTCAGTAAATACAAATAAATAAATGAATACTTGGAGTTTAAAATTTTGCGTACGGGTTGTTTTTAGAAATTAAGTCCTTAATTAGACGTTATAATGCGAAATTTAATCCCTAAGTGGTGAAAAGAAGTGTCAAAATATATGTGAAACTTCGCCAGAATTTTTTTTTGGGACAACTCACGCACGGCCATCTGATCCCAAACTAAGCAGAGCTTGTACTATGGCATCCAGACAACTGATAAACATACTTATATAATTTATAAATACATAAATATTATACATGAATCACACCCAAACACAGAACAAATATTCGTGCTCATCACACAAAGTTTGTCCTGGGTGGGAATCGAACCCACGACCTCCGGCTTAGCAGTCAGGGGCACTAATCACTAGACTAACAGGCTCGTCAATTGAATATTTACAATAATTTAGCATATACGTTATGACTGTGCTACGAAACATCACGCTATGCCCACGGGAACGGAACACTTACTGAAGACCTAATATACCGAAGGTCACAGCTATTATATAAAGTATCGCCATTTGTGTTTGACACGTCGACGAATCAACATCTCCTGAAGATGCTTCGTGGAAAAGCAAAAGATGTCCGCTGCATAAGCATTTTTATCTCTTTACTAGCTGCTATCTTGCCCACTCCACCTTTCTTTTTGATCCGGGGGGAAAATCCTCATAAACATCTTCTGCCCTCAGGATGGAGGGCTCTGTCAGACTCTTACTGACTAAAAACGGGAACAGATACAAGTTTGGCAATCCTCCTGCTGGCCATCACAGACCTCAGGTTTGGAGGTTTTTGGCTCCTCCCACGACAACAAAGAGGGGCGCGTGGATAACTACGAAAAATTCTCATCTCTTATGTCACCCCCGTTAGACAAAGGTAGAATTTTCCAAAATCGCGTCTTAGTAAGTGTCTCCGTTAAAAAAAGAAACTACTGCGCCAACTTTGTCCTAAATAGCCTCGGCTGCGCATTAGCAGGCAAAACTACCACTAATAAAATTTACATAATATCAGCTATCCAAATAAAAGTGATCGTGAAACTATTTCCAACGTAGTTGCGAATGTTTTAATCTAAGTTAAGTCTCTTTATTGATTTAGTAAAACTCGAGTTGCTCCGGTTTTCTGAACGGAAAAAGTTGGACGTTGGGAGTTTTGTGGAAGATTTTGAATGGTGGTTGCGGGCACGTAGGTTCGTGGAATGGTTGAAATGAAATGAACACCGCTATTGGTAAAGATGGTGCGCAATGTGACCAAACTGGGAATCAGAATTTGTTTTTATTTTAATATGAGTGGAGGCAAAAAATTCCACTGGTACTCGCAAAGATTAATTCGTTTTTAAAGCCTATTATATCAACATAGATTAAAGATAAAGCCCCACATTTGATTTCACAGATACGGTCTGAGACGCATATATGGGGCATTCCATTCAAGTCACATAAAAGCACAGTTATGCGACTAGAAGTAAATTTACGGCTTTCATGTGCCTCGAATACATTTCACATACTGAGGACATAAACTTAAGTACTTGCCCCCAGTAGTGGCTGAATTGACCTCTAAAAACTGCAATATAATCTAGATGAAAGATCGTGCAGTTAGGATGCGGAAACAAATAGTTAATTTAAATGCTTTTATAATGATTGGATATTTTCTTGAGTACGTAACCTAGCCTATCGTGATGACCTAGGCTTCGTCATTCCTTATTTATTGCTTGTGGATTTGAAAGACAAGTACTGCGAATGACTGAATGTCTTTATAATTAAATAAAATGGTAAAATGACTTACTGTTGACGTATGGCAACGCACAGTCCAAACCGCTGGTCCTAAAGACATGAAACTAACAGAGTGTGTTCTTTGTAAAAAATAAATAACCACTGAGAAAGGATTTTTGGAAATTCGACCCCCAAAAGTTATGGAAATACCGACATTTATTTATTTATTTATTAAATTTTTATGCACAAAGAAAAACATTGCACAATGGCGGACTTAATGCCTTAGGCATTTTCTACCAGTCTACTTTAGGGTGATGCAGAGACAAAACATGGTAGGTGCAAAGATATTAAAGAAAAAAGAGAAAAAAAAATGAATGATTATAATACATACATTCATACAAAATATAAACACATTTACGCAGGCGAAGCCGCGAGCGAAAGTCTAGTACGCTATATTACTGTAAAGTTTCAATAAAATACTTCGGCAGTTTTTTCGTAATACATTTACAAACATCCAGCCATCTATTCTCGCTTTTCAAATTTGTAGAAAGTTAAAAAGGATTTTTGGTTTGACCCCTAAAGGTGAAGGAAATATCAACATTCGAGCGGCCAAAAATCTAGTAAGTTATAAAGTTTCAACAAAATTAATTCGGCAGTTATTAGGGTTCCGTACCTCAAAAGGTAAAAACGAAACTCTTATAGGATCACTTTGTTGTCCGTCCGTCCGTCCGTCAAGACCCTTTTTCTCAGAAACGCGTCGAGATATCAAGCTAAAATTACGTCTGCTATCTCTCAAAGCAGTAAAAAAATCAAGTTTCTAAATCAACGCAATAAAAAGATACTGTGGTTTATATTGCATATTTAGACATTTGCAAGGGAATCAACACCTATAGGGTACTTCCCATTGACCACGAATCATGAAATTTGGCAATAAGCAATGACATGTAGCACAAGTAAAGGAAAAACTCCAAAAAGCGTAAATTTGTAGTTATTTCATTAAAAAAAATTAACGGAACCCTCGTTGCGCGAGTCCGACTCGCACTGGACCGGTTTTTTCGTAACAGATTTACAAATATCCAACCATCTCGCTTTTCACATTAGTAGGAAGTTAATTACTGATTTTCTGAACAATACTATTACATAACATAAACTACTAGAGCCACCTGGTGTGAGGTAAAAACAAAAATAAACTTACTGATTCACAATGAGGATTGTTCCTACCACTCTCGTTTTTTTTTCAAATGTTTTATAAGTGTATGTCACCTTCTGTGAAATGCATTCCAGTTTCTGCCAGTGTACTGATTACTAGGTGAGTTGATTCTGGTTAAGTTTAGTGTTATTTAAGTTTATTTGGTGTATTTATTCAGCTATTTAAGCACCTCGCTATCAGTTAACTACGGATACTGGTGAGTCAGAACGTGATTGTTTTTTTGCCAGTTAATTGTCATTTAAACGCGTTATTGTTGATTTTAGGTCAGTATGAAAATGTCAAATTTTCCAGATATATAAATGTCCAACACCCATAGTTAACAAATTCATAATTAAAATTTTAGACATTACACGCAGATGTTTTAAAACCCTTAGAAAAACGAATTATCCTATAAACTAAAAAGCTAGGATACGAAACCCAGCTGCTCCAACAGAAAGGCTGAAAAAATACTTCGTGTGGATAGCTCATACAAAAGTACCACATCAGTGCCTAATTCCGCTCCAGTACTTCAAATGTCATTACTGGTTATCTCTTCATTTCTCAAATTTGTCATCTTTTACTCATTTCTTCCTCAACGTGCACAATTTTGAGACAGCTCATTCAACTAGAAGTTATGTTTATTTACACCATACATTTCTTGCTTGCTGTAGCCGTCGTTCCTGCTTTTGGTTAATACTTTGCTCCCGGAAATTGTAGAGTGCTTTTATATAGAGTGACTGGTAATTAGCTTAACAATCACATGTTCAAACCTTTGATCACACGTGATTCGAGGCACAATAGAAAGACGATAGCAGCCCGACAGCCGGCTGTCGCTTGATCGTTGAAAGGTACGGTACACTAATTACCAGTCACCTTATACAAATGGGCTGTGTAACGCTAAAGAGAAGATTTTTTTCAATTCAAATGAATAAATCCTGATATGAGTATGTTTAACCAAACAAGCAATCGAATAAATAAACATTTTGTTATCTATAATGGAAGATCTTGAAGAAACCGGCCATCCGGCTTCTGTTCTGCAGTGCTAATAGACTAAACAAAAACCATGATCATGTTAAAAATAACAATAATGTTTTTTGTTAACCTAACAATAATATTATATTAATTTTATAACATACATTCGCGTTTCTTTCAATATCAAAGATGTATAAATAAAGATAATATGACGTAAAATAAGTGATGTAAAATGTCATAATATTTTGCATCATGGTTATTATATCTTTATTTAAACATCTTGTCGGTTCATCAGTATTTAAATAAAAATCTGATTTATTTCTACATTATACAAATATTAGAATTTGCGCTAGTAAGCTATTCCTCATAAATCTGTAAATGACCGTCAGCATTTTTTTAAATTAAACATTTAACAGTAATTATAAGAAAAAAATAAACATCAAAAAGCTACTTATGTAATGTCTAACTGTATATCACAAAAGATCATTTTGACTTTGGCTTTGATCTATCTAAGTTCAAGTGATTCTCTCTAAATATTACTGTTCCTTTTTCCAGAACAATGCTACTAAAGATCAAAATGTTTGTCTGTTTGCTGCCCTTCGTGGTGGGACTGCGTACTTCGCGATCGGCTGGAACCTTGGTCGACTTCACTGACTCTAAAGTAAGATTTTTCAATGGAATTTTTTTTCATCTACTTATTCTAGTACTTCAAAGATCAAATTTTAGAGGCGTAATATTCTGCCTATTTTGTGTGACTAGGCAATTGACAATTTTTAATCCATTCTATTCTACCATCTATTCTACAACGCCACTTATCTAGAGACTGATTACTTAACATTCCTTCTTTCTCGTCCGGCTGCAAAGACTTGTGACTTTCTATGTCTTTGGTCCTGTGTAGTAATTCCATCAATCACTTCCGCCATTGTTGACAACTGTGTTATTTTGCAACATTCATAGGTATTCAGTGTATTTAGCTAAATTGAGAGTAAAATCAGATTTCATCCTAAGCGTCACGTTCACGTCACTCTTTTCACCTCTTCAGAAAGCTGGAAAAAGAGGAAGAATCGGATTTATCCACAACAACTAAAATATTCTATCTCACTCTATTTCAGGTTCAAGGCCACTTGGATGCCTTAGTCCGCATGGCTCAGTCCTGCGTCATCAAAGTTCGGGCGACTCCTAAGGATGTGAGAGCGTACTTCACGAACTCCTCACCGATCGCCAGATCTGGACAGTGCTTTGCTGCCTGCATGCTAGAACAGAGTGACATCATCAATCATGGGAAGGTAATATAAGCTGTTTATTTATTTGTGTGAAAATACTGATATAGCTGAAAGGATGCCCTTATTTTCTGGTTTAGGTAAACGCTCGTGAATGTCCTCTATGAGGAAAAAATTGGATAGAGGAGGGTCATGTCGAACTCTTACCAACAAAAGTCTGCACAGTTCCTCCTACTAAGGATCATCAGACTAAAGCCAGTATCTATTGCCTCAAAGAGCAGTCAGCACATGACGCGGTCCTCTAAGGCCAATGCCTGCCGGGGTTGTGGTTGTTGTTCTAATAGTTACCGCGGCCCTGGAACATAAAGGGCAACCGAAGGAACAAGGGTGCCTTTTAATCATTAAAAGTCTGACACTCCCTCCCGCTCTACCCAGTGCGGGAGAAGTCATTTGATGATTACCCATCCATTGTCAACAAAAGTCTTAGGCCGGCCGCGCACTGAAAGACTCCGGCGACGGGATTACGTATCTTGCAGAAGCCGAACGATCGCGATAATTGCGCAATAATTGCTTTTCAAACGTCAATTCGTATTACGTAGCAGCAATAGCAATGCGCTAGCAATCTAGCGATAGTGCTGCCTCTGTGGAGCAATCAGTTAACTAAAACATGCATTTTTCGTTTGGTGGTTTTGTGTTACGTATGGTTTTAAGACCAAAGTTAAGTTTTTTTTTTTAAGGTGATATTTAATTGGTTCCAGCGATTGCTACTTTATCGTCGTCGTAGCAATAAGTGCATTAGAACAATCGGCGAGCGATTAGCAATCGATTCATACATAATACGATTTTTTTTCACGTTAAGTGATTAATCGCGCGATGATCGCGCGATCACTGCGCAATGATTATTAATATTTACGGTAAAACCTATGTACCTTTTAGATTTAGAGTTAGAAAATAAGTCCAAAATTTGTACACCAGATTATTTTGGTAGAATATATGAAACTACACCAATTGTAACATCTTATTGCACTATGTTCTTACAAATAAAATATTCTTTCTTTCTTTCTTTCTTTCTTTGATTGCTGTTTGCTGTTTCATAGGTAATAAGCCAGCCGAAGCCCTAATCGCACTAGTGGGTGGACTCGTTACGGTGGACTGGTGACCTAGTGAGAATCACGGGAAATAGATGGATGCAAAGGGCGTTGAACAGATTGGACTTGTAAACTATTTTAGATGTCTCCTTCTCCAATTCCCAGTAGTTTGTGTTTTACGGTTGAAACAATGATAATATGTTCTTACTCCTTCGCTGTTCCTTTATGATTAATTTCATTGCGGTATCCAAGATATTCGAATCGTTTCACCGGGACTCGTCGAGCTTCATTTGTTGATTCTTGTTTTTAGGAGAATGATGTAGTGGTAAGAAATTGTTCCAATTAAAAATTGATGATATGTAATTAATAACTATTGTCTAATTGGTTAAAATATTTATCTTCTAAAATTCTAATTATTCAGTCGTTTCAAACAACTGCAGTAGACAACCTTTGTCAGCTGCAGTCGTATCAGGCAAAGCTTTTAGACAGCCGTTTTATAATCTTAACAAGCATGTTTTTCTCTAATGAGACGTAACTCTCCATTAGGATTTTCTTTTGTGTCTTAAAGACGTTCACAAACATATACTAGAATGAACATAACAAGCGTTCTGAAAAAATAATTATAGAATATGCGATTTTGAATCCTGTTAATCAATGTTATGTAGACAGGTTACGGCAAGTAAATAGGATACGCACGGCACTCTTTCTTCAAAAACAGCACGTTAGTGTGCTGTACATATACACATATACAATTTTAGACGTCAAAGTAGGATAGCACGATTCAAGTACTGCGAGTGAAAAGGCTGAATATAATTTTCGATAATTATAATTTGGTGAAATGCCTTCATTTTAAAGTGCCACATGCTGATTGCCTATAACCTATCTACACCTTTTTACTAATAATATCATTGCTTTTAAAGCCAATATTTTGCAGTTAACTTATTCAATTGTTTTAGTGCTTTAAAATCAAATATACCTATGTTTCTTTTTTACAGATCAACAGAGAACTTCTAGTCCACCTAGCAAGTCTGGTGAACGGTAAAAACTCCCGCGTGGTTCGCAAGCTTAACACTGTCTCCCGACTCTGCCTGGATAGCATCGAAGGCATGTCTGACAGATGTCAGCTCGCCTCTACATACAACGACTGTTTGAACGAGAATATGATAGAATTCGCCTTTCCTCTAGACATCGCTGAGGAAGCCGTCAGGAAGATGCCCTTCCATTTAATACAGCCGAAGTGAGTTACATTCTGGATTATTTGTTAATTAAACCTTAGAACACACGTGATTCGAGACACACTAGAAATACAATAACAGCGCAACAGCCGGCTGTCGCTTGGTCGTTGAAAGGTTAATAATCTTCTTCTCCGATGTTCTATCGTCACCTGAGAAACCATGTATTTGTGCTTAAGCGTTTCGGCAGCCGATATTCGCCTACTTAGGTCGAAATAGGATTTTAATTACCTATAATTAATATTCTTTTCTAGCAATAGAGCTCATATAAGTAAGTGTGAATTCGGCTATTTTTAAATAGGAAATATTCTTTTCACATATTTATATTTTAAAGCCATGAGACGGTCGACTAGAGACACTCTCACTTAAATACGGCCATATGATCCTAAACTAAGCAGTTTGTACTAGGGTAACCAGACCACTGATATACATTGATACCTATTTAATTTATAAATAAATTCTTATTATAGATACATAACACCCAGAAATAGAACTAACAACATGTTCATCAGACAAATTTTGTTCTGGGTGCATTTCAAGAGTTGTGCTCTGAAATGCTTATCCCACACCAAGGTATAAAATAAAACAAGCATAGAACAACGTTTTTGCAAACGCAAACGATTGTTCCAAAACTTACAACATTACATTATTATATACACACATATACCTCTCATCCATAAAGAATTCTTGTATGAAATTCCCGAGTTTTACCGTCTTTTACTGTCGAAAACAGAGATTCTACGACTGTCTAAATTAGATTAAACAAGTCCTCGACAAGTTCAAGCGTTCAAGAGATTTGATTACGGACTTTCTGAATCTATAATAAGTACGCAGATTGATTTCAGAATATTTTATCTACCTGACTAAGTTATCAAAGTCTTTGGGAGATTTTTAAATGAGATTTTGTCGTAAAAATAGGTCTTGAGTAAAATTCTTAGTTCAGATTGGTAGGATTAACGAATTCCGATCTAGTTTGTCTTGACTCTTAATTAATATGAAGATTATGATTGAGTTATATTCTGCAAAAAGAAATCAACCGTCGTAAAAATGTATGTTTTGTTGAAATAATCGAATCGATTGTCCTGGGTGGACATCGAACCCACGACCTCCGGCTTAGCAGTCAGGGTCACTAACCACTAGACCAAAAGGCCCGTTTAGTATCTATTCCGTAATTTTACTCGTAAGAGGGTTTTCTGTTGCTTATTAGATGCAAAAAATTTTCGTTATCTCATTTTATCTCTTATCGAGTCGAATCCACTCAGCGGTCTTCGCATTGCAATTTTATGTGGAAACATCCGTTACGTAAATAGCTATCATGTCGCTATACAGCCGTTTTGGCGTAGGCAGCACATGTAAGATGTGTCATTTGTCTTTAATAACACCCAGACCTTTAAACCTTAAAACCGGAACTTAGCAACGCTGCTTTGTGACAGAAAAAGCCTCGTAAGCCCAACCTAAAATTAGGTCGTTACGTAAAGATAGGTAAAATTTAGTATTTGATCGTGTGTGAGTTGTCCCAAAATATTTATTAATGTTTTACCAGACGAGCCTTTTTATAACGAGAGTCTAAAATTACATATGACCAATAAAACTCACTTGGAATCACATCGACGGCTCCTACGTATACTGGTACAAGTGCAAAAACACAACTGTTCAGGAGAGCGGTTTAAAGGTTTTAAAGCTTGTAATTTTGTCATAAATCAATGGAAATACTTGAAATTTTGATATGTTATATTTAAATATCTAAGGAAAAAGACTGCATTATTGGTTTTTCTTATTTTTTTATACTTTGGAAAATAGCATCACTTGCACTGATGTAGCTTGTTTTCTTTACTATGGTAGAACCTGTAAACTGATACAAGTAGCCATTTATACCAGTATTATAGTGTACTTGCTTATACTTATAATAAAGGAAAAATTTAAGGATTTTACTCTTTTTACATGCTTTATCTAATCTATTGATCAATATGAGGTTATAATATTAACGTTATCATCTTCTTTTATCGACTTTTAAACACTTACAACAGTTTACTCAGTACTGGAAAACTATTTGCATCAGTTTTCTGTATTGTTATAAACCTTCAATATTTGAATGCGAGTGGCAGGAATTTAATAAAAAACATGAAAAATACAAAATAAAAGTTTATATCAAATAAATGACTTTTCACAACACTCTTAATGAAAAATAAAATCAATGGCCTTGCCACCTTAAAACTAATAAAACTAAAAAATGTAATCTCCTTACTTAAGTAGAAACTTTCGTTAATTATATAGTTTATTATATTTTATTTTCATTAGTACTTCCTAATCAGTTTTACTACTTAATCAGTATTTCATACATGTTAAAAAAAATAACAATGTAACATACCTATTGCCAAATATCTTACATTGTTATTTTTTTAATAATAATCACAGTATATAGTAGTATAGTATAAATCCAATAAAAAACAGAAAAACGACATGTTGGAAAAAACAACTAGGCTTTCAAAAATATAACCTAGTCAGAGATATCTTCAGTGTTTTCGGTTCGTATCTTCAAATTATTATAAAATGAATGGTACCGCTCAGGAATCACATTGGACTTGCAAAGATCTTAAAGAACTTTAATTTTTTTCTTGTCAATTGGTAACAAACTCTTGTACATCTTTGTGTAAAGTTTTTTGAAACACTTTGTATACTGGCACGTGATAGTTTGGTAAGCCACTTCTTCAAACGCATACTTATAATAAAGCATACTTAAATAAATCTTTGGCTTTAACATTAACTTCGCAAACCTTACTCCACATAACAAGTTCCCCAATGGTTTTTTTTTTCCAGTTGTCTAAAAAAGAAAGGCAAGACTTAAAATCAAAAACTAAAGATTGAGTTACTTCTCGAACAATATACGGTTTTGCATTACTATCCGTGCGAGCTTACATGGCACCTGGGTTGAATTAGTGACATTTAAAGTCACTAATAAAAGTATATAAGTTGTGTATAAGTTGGTTGACTGGTAGAGAATGCCTAAGGCATTAAGTCCGCCTCTGTACATGAATTTTGTGCATAAAGTGTAAATAAATAAATAAAGTACTAAGTGCAAAAAAGGAGACGTTCGAATTTGGGCTAACACTATGACAGATGACAGGCATACGCTAACACCATTTAAAAAACATATTGACATTTAAAGTACTAAGTGCAAAAAAGGAGACGTTCGATTTTGGGCTAACACTATGACAGATGACAGGCATACGCTAACACCATTTAAAAAATAAATAAAAAACTTTTTTCAAAAAAATAATAACCGCCTTCAAAAACTAAAAACCCAAAAATAACTTAAATTTCGGGAGTCGGTGGCTTCTGTTCTGCCAGTCAATTTGTGTTGCCACCGACTCCCAAAATTTTAGTTATTTTTGGGTTTTGAGTTTTTGAAGGAGGTTATTATTTTTTTGAAAAAAGTTTTTTATTTATTACCATTTAGTGTCGACTTCTAATGTTTGACTGTGTATTAAAGTATCTTTCAAAGTAATTTATTTTCAAAATAAAACTACTTACAATCTTATAAAACGAAAATAGAAACTTGAAGAAAAAGCACACATCGTCTATGAATGTTTCGTAATTTTTTTTTTTGTTCTTGGTCAATTTTTCTAGAAGCACTGAACCGATCGCCACAAAATTTATATGGGACTACCCCTAACTCATGACTTATCAAACAAAAAAAGAACTATCAAAATCCGTTTACAATTGACGGAGATATCGCGTAACAAGCATACAAAAAAAAACATACAGACGAATTGAGAACCTCCTCCTTTTTTGAAGTCGGTTAAAAATATATTGACATTTAAAGTACTAAGTGCGTTCAAAAAGAGACGTTCGATTTTGGGCTAACACTACGACAGATGACAGGTATACGCTAACACCATTTAAAAAATAAAAAATATATTATTTTATTTGGTGTACATTGTGCTAGCCCGGGATCCATCCTTTCAGAATTTTATTTTAGTATTTTAAATGTACTTATTTTCTAATAAATCGATAATTAATTGACCTCGTGAGCGCTTCATTGTTATGTCTTTTTACCACTACTTATTCAAAACAAACAAAATTGCATCGCAGTTATACTAGTTTTTAACGTGCTCCCGACTCCGTCGCCGCGCGTATACTAGAGCAAATGGCACTTGTGCCGATGTGTCGCGGCGCACGCAACTACCTACACTGGTGCAAGTGACTTACATCAGTGTAGATAGTCGTGTGGCGGAAAATGATGTCACTTATATTAGTTTACAAGTTTGTATCTTTGAAATTACCTGATAATTTAATATATTTTTTACAGGTTATAAAGTTAAGGTATTTTTAAGGCTTTTGCTGCAAAAATACGTATTTCGCTGTTTTGCGGGTTACACCAGTATACGTAGGACCCGTCGACATGTAACATATAATGAGGTCGTAGGGGCAAGATCAAGATTGAAAAGGTTAGAAACCACTGCCAGGACATAATTAATTAGTACTTAGTAAATTAGTTCAGCTCATTACTTACTTATGGAAAAAAGTACGAAGCCACAACATGAACTCAATTACCTAATTTTCACTTACATAAGTAGCTTCGCAGAAAAATCGTAAGAGTCGCTACTAATAAATGAGAAATATTTGCTATTGGTTTCCTTGAAAAGCGCATTCCTTTATTTATTTTACATAAAACTTTCACTTAAAACGGCTAACTATTAGACATCCATCTTTTTGTATTCATTTGCAAACACATTACTGTCATACTTGGGTATGTATGGCAAAAATGGCGGGACAAAAATTGCAGTTATAATACTGTTACGAGGTTCAAAAAGAGGATTTATGTTTTTATACAAGGTGTATTTTTGGTCTTGCTCAACCCGTTAGGAGATGATTCTACCCATGAAAACAAACAACTTTTTTTATGGAACCAACTCTGAAATCGCGAAAAAAAAATCAGCTGTTTCTAAGAAAAGTTCAATGCCCTCGGACTATAATGTATGAACCAGCTGATATTTTTTTCGCGATTTCAGAGTTGGTTCCATAATGAAAGTTGTTTGTTTTTATGAGTAGAATCATCTCTTAGCGGGTTGAGCAAGACCAAAAATACACCTTGTATTTATAATCATCACTCATTTTTTTTTTTGAAAACTTAAAATATTTTTTTTTTTTGATAAATTTGATAAAACGACAAATCGTTCTTACATGTGGAATGGGAGACCAGACAGACATGAAAAACAATCTTTATTTTGGTAATATTTAGTAACAAGCAATTGAATAAATTCCTCCAATTAGATGCATTTCGAAAGTTCTACATTTTTTCTGAGAAAAATTTTTCATAACCTAATAATATTACTATTAGGTATGTCCTAATACTTCTCTCTTTTTGTTTCAGCTTGCCTCAAGAAGTCAGGTCCAGTCCTTTTTATAAACATTAAACATTCTTACATTTTACCCTTAGATTTCTTTTGTTTACTTTTATAAAACGTAATAAATCCTTTCAAAATAATTTGTGTGTTGTACCTCTTTTATTGCTGCAATACTGTGTTTTGCAGCAGCTTCGCCTGCACCTTTTCACTCAACTTTCACCCTCCATTTTCCTCTGTCAAGTATTGAATTATAAGAACATAGTCACTTAGGTACGGACATACAGCGGATCTGTCTGTCTCTATGTATTCTCGGAATTAAACAATTTTGAAACTACACAACGGATTTGTAGCACTATCCAAGAAACTAAACAAAAATCAGAAAATAAATCTAAGAATTAAATGACGCCACCCTGTGAATAGCACTGCCTTTTCAAAAGGATATTAAATAATCCACGGTTGATTGGATGCCGCCTGTACCCCTGTGACATGCCTACTAATCCGTCCCCAAAGAGCCAATAATTCTGTTTGTTGGGGACAAACGGGCCCAAATATCATAATAATGGGCCCAAATGAGGCAGATGGTTATTTGCAAAATGTTGTTCTATGGCTAAGCTTAGGATAGTTTGTTATTATAGGTTACTGGTGTGTTTACTGTTTACTTAACTAACTATACTAACAATACTACAAAAGGTGTAGATAGGTGCACAACGCACACATACATTACACGTCAAAGTAGGATGGTACGATTGAAGTAGTGCGAGTGAAAAAGAGATAAACGTCAAATATCAACGCGACACTTAGTATCATGTTGGTCAAATACTTTTTGACTGCATATGACCTATCTACACCTTTTTAATAATATCATTGATACTAACTTAATAAAAGAGTATCGGACTATACGCCGACAAATAGAACGCCGACCAGACTTTACTTCGACGGGACTTTGCGCCGACAAGACTTTACTCCGACTACTATATACACTACTACGAGTCTAAAATTTTTGGGCGGTCTAACGGTTAGATTAAACAGAATGCAATGTTTTTAATGTTGTCATCCCTAATGTATTGCTGGATATTTGACTCGCTCACCTCGCTTCTGTGTACAGGCAGCCTAAAAATCAGATTTTATTTCAAAGTCAATATCAAATTAATATCGACAAGCAAGGCCATCAATTTACTTCTGTCATTTCGTGGTGAAGCCATTGCGTGGGCCGTCACCCACGTTCATGATATTTACAGCACAAAATTGCAACACAAATTTATACGTCCAGCCACAAGTTGACACATGATGCTTTAAATAGTTCCCTAAACGTGTGGGTTTAATTTCAGTACCCATCGTAGGTTGTGGCGTTGAAAACCTCTAAAATTTACGGTTGCTAAAATCGCATGTCTAATTTTAGTCACGTTCATTCGTGGGAGTGGATCTTGCGTCAAGTATAACCGGGCTTCCGACTAATTGAAGAAATGAGGGGTTTGATTCGGTAAGATTTCGAAACAACCTTTCGTTTTGTCCATGAGCATTTCCAAAGTGAAAAAATTGACAAGGCCGTAATTACCACTCATAGTCTCTTTTTACCCGAAAGATTAAATTTCATTTTAGGCTATTCACGTCCGGGTATCTAACTTTTATTTTTCATCATCATTATATGTTTATTTATCACCTTCATCTGCCTCGGAAATAACTCTACCTTTATGGCAACACATGACACATTTTCATTTTTAATTCCGGGCGGAGGAATCAAATAATCATGGATGTCCTCCGCCTTGAGATGGGCGGGTTGGAGTGCTGTCAATCTCTTACTGACTAAAAACCATCTCGTTGTCCTTTCTCCCACTTACGCCGAGGTCGCGGGTACTGATGCCACCTCCGTAATCCCCGGCTGGTGTCGGCCTGCCCCTGCGAGTCTCGTCAGCAGGTCGTCAGTAAGGTCAGGATTTTGGTTATTGCTCCAGTCTCGTGGATCATAGTGTGATGACATTTAGCCTGCACAAATGGGCTACACAACCAAAAGTTTTTTTTCAATATTAACCGAGATAAATAGATGTTACTTAGCACGTACTTTGGCTCACTATACCTGTCATTGTTACACAACCGTCAAACGTCAAGAGCGCGATAGAGACGGAACATAGCTAGGCCAAAGTATGTGCTAAGTAACATCTATTTATCTCGCCACTAGAGTAAAAAAAATAGCGCGTTCAGCCAAACTTTTTCAGCTATATAATTAGTATACAATATGCATTAACCATAGTAATTTCATGCACTGGCATCAAAAAGCAAAACAAACTAACGTACAAACTCGAAACTATACGGAAAACAAGTGACGGTAAACAAGAACTCTTTACAACTGAAGTAGAGCGAAACCAGTACTTTTCATCTCGAACTTTGATACAAAAACCGATATGAAAGCTTACAGCAATCCAAAGAATAACAAAACAAACGGAATAAATCAAACAATCGTGAAAATACAATAAAAGGATCGCAGCTTTAAATAACTTCTAGAAACTTCGCTTGTAAAACAAAGATTTGTGAAATAGGTCAAGAATTTGTTTTTATGTGGAAGTTGAAGCCTGGTTATCGTTATTGTTATTCGGCGAGAGTAACATATACAATGTGTAACTGAATTAATGCACTTTGAGAAAATAGTTTGTTCAGAATCGTTTACTGAATCAATTTTTGTAATTTTTAATAAAGGTAATATTTTATCCCAAAATTAATTAAAACCACGTAAACTGCTGCCACACTTCCGCTGTACAGTCAAAACAAACTAAAATGAATGAAATACCTACTACGCTAGACCCTTATGCAAGTGCGACTGTGTGCATGCGTAGATTTGTAATGTGACTATAATTTTCTCCCACAATCTGTACAACTTTTATAAAAAAACAGTGTTTTAAACATAATAATAAAAAATCAGTGTATGTATTATGATTATAACATAATATTCTAATTGGGGTTTCTGGTGGTGTGCGTTTATTCCGGGACATGTTGTATATCGTGACGGCTCGGTGATCACAGTACGCCTTTAAATTTATATGCACCACTTTCGATGACTAAGGGACAGCCGGCTGTCGGGCTGCTATTGTCTTTCTGTTGTGTCGAATTATGTGTGATCGAAGGATAGTTTTTTACAGCGGGAAGATATAATCATAGATATAAATAAAATAAAATACTCTTTAATTTAGACCAGAAGCATCCATAGGTGGTTAGTAAAATATAAACTTAAATCTATGTTAGTAAACCTTAATATTTAATCACATATAATAATATTATTATTCGTGATGCATCTACGAACAACATCACTGATACCAACATAGACTGAGGTTTTAAACATGCATATACATACGTTCGTGTCGAATATATAGTATTTGTAATCGGCCTTTTGTGGCTAGTATGTTTTTTTACAAAGAAAAAAAACATTCTAGCCACAAAAATCCATCGTTCTTCCTCCTTTTTTCGGTTCGCAGTTGAGTATAAAGCAAGTGGGTGTAATTCGCTGTATTTATTAAACCTAAAAGCTGCATTTATAGCACACTCTTATTGAACCTTAAAGCGATCCAATAAAACTCACTTTATGGCGAAATGTGTTGAAAAATCATTAAATGGCGCTCCTCAAACTAGATTCGCACGATACGATAAATAATAAAACATATTGCTAGTGTACAAGTCATCTGGAATGCCCATGATTTTAATGTTGTATCGGTTTGTGGAGCTCCTTTTTGATTAAAAAAAGTGCCAAAAACAGTTTGGGTAAAAAAAAAATGCCAGCTCAATAAGCGAAGATTTTTCTTTACAAAATTCTAAACTGAGCTTATTTATTAGGAAAAACAATCAGTAGGATATTAAGCAAAAAAGTCTTTGTACTAAAATTATACTTAACAAATATACTACGAACAACATTTTTCATGTTGTTTATATAGTAATGAAAATAAAGGTGAGGGGAACGGTCTAACAGTTACACGAGTCCTATAATTGTTTCGTGCCCCATTCAAACGCACGGTAACTTAAAAAGTAATCAAACCAAAATGCGGAAATAAGCACAAAAGTTCCTAACATTATGTTCACAACATTTTCAAAATACAATCACGGCGGTGTTTCCTAAGCAATTACGTACTTATTGAGATTTCTTTCAGTGTTCCCAAGCCGTGGTTCTCAATTTTTTGCCACTCAACGCTTCCCCTTTTACCGAGGTATTCTCTGGGGAAATTTTCTACACGTAATGAAAACCAATATACTATACATAATACCTATTGCATAATACAAAAGGAAAGATTGTTATTAGAAGTAGTTCTCTATTATATATCTTTTTGCGTTAGATGTTAACACACCGGTCGAACAAGCACACCATGCGCACGTGTAGGACGCCATGAAGTCAAATTTTTTTTTTTCATTAACCCATTACAATGAAACTTTGGATCTATTTTAAATCAATAAGATAAACCTCTTTGGGAAAATCTTGAAGAACAGAGACTTGGCGAAAGATTGTTGTATAATAAACGAAGCTAGTCATCATCTCCCTAGGCCCGGATTGCGAAATAGTTCTAATTGTTACCGTGGGTCGGAACGTAAAGGGCAACCGAAGGAACAAGGGTGGGTTTAGGCAGTAAAAGTCTGACACTCCATCCCGCCTCGCCCAGGGCGGGAGAAGTCATTTGATAATTTCCCAAACTAAAAAAAAATCGTCCCTCTGGGCGTTTTCCAACTATTGCTGAGATCGACTTTCAACCCAACCGGATTCAGCTGGATGCCTTTTACGTGAAGCGACTGCCTTCACATTTTCACAACCCAGTTACTGGACGACACGGTACACCTTGGTTAGAAAACTGCTCAGATTTTCTGGCTTTTGTGCTACACGTAACGATTGACAATGTTCTACGAATGGCAACCGCGTCCAACGACCTTATCTGCTTTCCGAGGCACAGGATGTCTGTGATGTCTAAGATAAACTTAAAAAGTATATAACAAACTAGCTGTCCCCTGCGGTTTCACCCGCATTTTTCGTTACTGCTGCGCTCCCGTGGGTCGTAGCGTATATAGCCTATAGCATTTCTCAATAAATGGGCTATCTAACACTGAAAGAATTTTTCAAATCGGACCAGAAGTTCCAGAGATTACCCCCTACACACAAACTGACAAACCTACAAACTTACAAATTTTACCTCTTTATAATATTAAGTATAGATATTAGTACAGATGAAAAAGTCACCTTGGTAGTTGCTAGGATTCGAACCCTCTCTTACCATGACGAAACTCTTTCGAAAAGAAGCGACATTCTTGCGAGTCGGACTCGCGCAACGAGGGTTCCGTAAAATGTACACCTACATTCGTCAACAATTTTTATTTGTGAAATCCCTACAAACAGTACAGTTTTCTGAGTTTTTCCTTTACTTGCTACAAGACATTGATTCTTGACAAATTTCATAATTCTAGGTCAAAGGGAAGTACCCTATAGGTTATAATTCCCTTCCAAATGTCTAAACATGCAATATAAATGGAACATAAACATATCTTTTCATTGTGTTGACTTAGAAATTTCATTGTTTCACTTCTTTGAGAGATAGCAGACCTGAGAATGCGCTATTAATTTTAGCTTGATATCTCGACGCGTTTCTGAAAAAAAGGGTCTTGATAGACGGACGGACAACAAAGTGATACTATAGGGGTTCCGTTTTTACCTTTTGAGGTACGGAACCCTAACAATATCTTATCTCATTTTGCCAACAAAAAAAAATCCAAATGCAACTTAACACGACTCAAACCTAGCAAAATACATACAATATTATCCATTAATTAATTAATAGGTTAATTGACTGTCTTTTTGGCCTTGTGATAACTTGCGTGACTCCTGAGCATGGAATACGATTCCCAGGTCGGGCATTGTAAACCATTGTAAATGGTTTTTACCATTAATAATTTTATAGAAGCAACCCTGAGTTGTTATGTTAGTAATGTGGCACTCTTTAACCTTGTAAAACAAAAAAAAATTGGAAGTAATAATAAATAACATCATTAAAAACTTCCATTTGAAGGACATATGAAGAGAAAATACCGGAAAAATAATATAAGTTTATCCTAGTCACGAGAGGTTCTGGTTCCCTAAATCATTGTTTCTATCAGAAATTAATATAAATAATTTAAATTAATAATGAAACGATTACTTACTTTTAGATGGTATAACAAGAAATAAATATTACATTGAGAAAGTACTGATTTTACGAACATGGTACATAAGACACAGTCGTTTTCAGCTGTCTGTCCTTATACACTTTGTTTGCCGCTTACATCTTTAAAATTAACTAATAACATGATTTTTATGTGTGTTTTTACAGACTGATCACTCAGTCTTCAAGAGAAAAGTTTATATGAATATAACATGCAAATTAAAAAGTAGAGAAATTTTAAAAACCCGTGAAAAGCCAGAGCTGGTCGCTAGTAATTATATAAAAAGCACTTTGGGACGTCTCTTACAACTTCCTTAAAAAGTCAGCTTCACTTCCTTACATTCTAAGAATGAAATAGAAGAAGTTTCTAGGCTAAAAACGGATAAAGCAAAAGCAAATATGAAAGCTCTGAAAAACGATTGTCTTTACACAGTATCTTATTAGTTGCCGTCCAAAGCAAACAACTATAAAAAGGCTATCAGTACCCGGAATCAAACAATGCCGAGTTATTGGACGCCGGGCAAACATGGCCGCCGAATGAAACTGAATAAACATGGAAGATTCCTTTAGTTCTTCTGAATTATGTTTGAACAGGCTAGTTCATACGATATACTACCTACAGCACGTTATTTGTATTTTTCGCTTTAAGGCAACAACTGGGTTTTTAAACTGTTACTAAATATAAAACCTTCGAACACGCGTGGCTTAAGACGCAATAGATAAGTACACAATAGCACCCCGACTGCCGGCTGTCGCTGGGTCGTCGACTGTAGTACCAACCTATTATGGATAATAGGTTTACATTGCAAGACAAAGGCCTCTTCTTATACAGAGAAGGTACGAACATTAATCACCAGGCTTGCTAAATTTGGATTGGCGATTTAAGACTTATAATAATCATTTATAAACCTAAAAAGTACATATACATTTGCCTGGTTTCTAAAACGAATTAAAAAATATAGAGCTACATCAAAAACATCAACAATTTTTTCACCAGCAAAACTGAAGATTTTGGGTACAATCTAAGGATCAAGAACACATTTAAAATAATACAAAAAATAAAACGATATCTTTAAAACGATTAGACTCGATTACTTTTCTATAAAAATCTTTTTCACTAATAGAGAAACAGCAAAAAAATAAAATTGGATTTACCAATTTCCTATTGATTCTTCGTAAGTCTATCTTTAGCAAAAAGTTTATTATGGTCTCATAATAATATATATTTTGACTTTGGCTGCCATAAGATTTATCCTGCACCAAAAATACCGTGTGGAGGTGTAAACCCATCCGCAGAGTGGGCGTTTTTCCTGTCATCCATTTTATATTGCATTAGCCGCGAAAACCTTGTTAGTTCTTACTCAGGAACATGAAAGGATCCATCGATCATTTAATGTCTATTATATCTTTAAAACATCTCTCTGGCTCAGCAAAGACGCTGGTTAAAAGATGTGTTTTGAGAATGTTGGATTCATATTTGTTTGCAGATTTTTGTTTTGTTTGGCTTAATTTTATTTGATACTAGCTACTTTCTTGCGTCAGCTTCGCATGGGTGTTAAAAATCTTTGAAAATTGCGTTTTTTATGATATAACGATCCGTCCATTTGAATCAATATATGTATTGATGTAAGTAGAACGTAAATCAAGCAAACATACAGACAAGATACTTAATTTTATAATAAATGCATTGAAACAACTCGCACACGGCCATCTGATCCCAAACTAAGTAGAGCTGAATCCGCCGACTTCCGAAATTTTGGTTTTTTTTATTCTCAAACCACCAAATTGACCTTGGAAATATAATACTGTCTAAACTTGGCTGACACGTGTCAGAGTAACCGCCATTAGACTCTGAACAATATTTTTCTTGATAAAACACCTTTTAAAAATCTTTTAGCAACAACAAAATCATTTTAGCTTAACGATGAGATCACTCTCTTCCCTATGGAGCGTAAAAGAAAAACTTACCTATTTTTATTCGTTCCTCCCATTTTCTGTACAATAGGTTTATCTGCAGCCAGCTTATCCTGTCAAAAATGTGAGTCTGCGGAAAACAGCTTGTATAATAACAATTCTTCTTTCAGAAGACTGAGCTCTAGAAGTGTTTTGAAAAAGATATCATTTTTGAGGTACTTTCTATTAAACATTCAAACACACGTGATTCGAGACACAAAAGGAAGACAATAGCAGCGCGACAGCCGGCTGTCGCTTGGTCGTTGAAATTTTAACCCATGATATTCATGCAACTTGTATTGGTCAGTTCTATTTTGATTCACTGGTTGTCATCGTCAGCCGAAAGACGTCCACTGTTGGACAAAGGCCTTCCCCAAAGATTTCCCCCATATATCTATATCGACCCTGCGCCACCCGCATCACACGGGACCCGGTAACCTTGACGAGATCGTCGACCAATCTTATTTTTTTGACGAATTCATCAAATTTCTTTCTCCGCCCTGGGCGGGGCGCGGTAAGGTAAGTCTCAGAATTTTACTGACTAAAACGGGTGGGTTTTCCTTCGGTTGCCCTTTATGTTTCGAGGCCGCGGTAACTATTAGAACTATTCCGCAACCCCAGCAGGTCGTAGGTCCATCTTGTTGGGGGCCTGGCCGCGCTGCGTTTTCTAATTTCCGAGAACCTTTCCTACGAATTATGTGCCCCGCCCACTGTTACTTAAGTTTGGCTATTTGACGAGCTATGTTCGTTTCACTGATAACTTTATTAATTTAAAGGCATGCATGGATGTTACAGTCCTATTTACATGCCTTTAGAAGTCCATGTGGTTCAGCCGTGAAAGACACACAATTTTTTTAAGATTACTTTTTAATTATTATAGGTATTGAGGGATAGTTGACCTAGTATTTAAATTTTATTTGTGAAAATGAACTATGAATACTTGGCTATTGCTTTCAAACACAATGTGTACAATTCGGCCACAAATCAAAACGTGACATTTCTGAGAACAAACACGCAAATGTTACTTTTTTGCTGAAAAACCTTAGGGCGTGTAAGTACAGACTTGCAAAATGTAACACGCATGAAAGAATTTACCGTCCACATTGACATTGATGCTTTGTTCGTGCTCTTAACATGCTCGGTTCGTGTTCGCAAGCCACCGCACAGAGGGAACCCTTAGGCCCGAGTCACACCGAAATGGCAAAAAAGGAGTGTTATGTTTTCAAGATTCATGTATGTATGTATGTATGTGAGTTTCTTTATTCCACCATAACTTCTTAATGCCTGAACCGATTTAGATGTATGATGTATCGTTACAATCCATACATAGTCCCGAGTAACATAGGCTAGTAAAAAATTGGAAATTCAACCCCTGTGTGTGTAAAATAGGGGATGAAAATTTGAATGAAAATCTGTCATTATTGAAGTTAGTGACTGGAAACTTGGTGTTTACCATTTTGGAGGGAGATAGAAATTTAGAAATTCAACCCCTATGTGTGTGAAATAGGAGATGAAAGTTTGAACGAAAATATGACATTACTGAAGTTAGTGACTGGAAACATGTCGTTTAACAATGTGGACAAATATAAAAAAGAATGAGCTAATATAAATTCAGAAATTCAACCCTTACTTGTGTAAAATAGGGGATGAAAGTTTGAACGAAAATCTGTCGTTATTGAATAAAGTAAGTTACTGGAAACTTGGTGTTTACCATTTTGGACGGAGATAGAAATTTAGAAATTCAACCCCTATGTGTGTAAAACAGGGGATGAAAGTTTGAACGAAAATCTGACATTACTGAAGTTAGTGACTGGAAACTTGGTGTTTAACAATGTGGACGAAGATAAAAAAAGCATGAGCTAGTATAAATTCAGAAATTCAACCCCTATGTGTGTAAAATAGGGGATGAAAGTTTGAACGAAATTTTGTCATTATTGAAGTTAGTGACTGGGTACTTGGTGTTTAACTTTTCGGACGAAAATAAAAAAAAATGTTTTTTCCACCCTTAATGTGGTAAAATATGGGATGAACGTTTACATCAGAATTAAAAAGAATTTAATATACTATATAATACAGCAACGGCTTAAAAATGCGCGGTGGGAGGAAAAGGAGAAGGGAATTCATGCTAAAAGTTTTTGTCACGATGTCCTTTGTCCATAGTTCCATACCAAAATCATTTGCAGTTCGACCATATTTCCATCATATTATGATGATGTTTGGATTTAGACAGTTTTTATATAGATTCCTACGTATGATTTTTTTAAATTACCTAATATAAAGTTTAAACGAAATTGCATTCCGTAATTTTTTACAGCTTAAATGGCATGTTTTCTCAACTTCAACCAAGGTATTTCCATTGTTATAGATATAGGTAATTGTTGTTATGGCAATTTGTAACTTTCGTCTGTGCTTCCGTCTTAAACAATAGAGTCGAAATTCGAATGGAGTCGAGAGCATTCCTTCGTATTCGAGAAATAATATTTTTTATTTATAATGAAACCGTTATTTCATACTTATTAGGCCCATAGATAAATACCTTAACCACAAGTGATACATTTGTGTTAGTAATAAAACTTAAATCTATGTTAGTAGCACTTCACTACGTTGCACTAGTCTTTGTGCACTCCGGTGAAACTTGTCCGCAGAAGCGTCGGAACACCACGTTCTCTAGCCAAAAGCTACTTTAGAACCCTACGAAGCGACTACATTGTTCTAGAAACTCGGGAATATTCCTGGCTCAGAGTATAAAAGCATTGCCCCGACCGGAAGAAACTCAATTGTCTGGTTAAGCAGTAATAAACAGCGGTAGAGCTGAACTGCTAGATGAAAAAGTCATAAAAAGAAGAAACTCAGTGAGTTTTTGATACCGACACAAATGACACGAGAAACATGTGATAATTATTGTGATAAGCGACATAGGTACTCTGACAACCTTTGCAAAATTTTAACGGATTTTAATATGTAACATACATCATGATTGGTTACTGTCGTGGTGCTAAATTGTTATTGTTTGTAGTTAATAAAAACATCTACTTGTAAACCGACATTTGATTATCCACGAAGTAAAAATATTAAAGGAACGTATCACTAAAAGGTACAAAATAAAAATAAATAATTAAAAAAATTAAAAAACACGACTGCCATGACAAAAAAGAACTAAACGGCAAAAAACAAGATTTTTCATAGAAAATTATTATATTACTGTTTACTTAAAAAGTGAAAGGTCGCTCATTCAGTCATGGGCTCTATAATTATGAAAAATCCAAAACTACTTGATTAACAAAACTAAAATTTTCGTAGCAGTCGGGGGACCGCCTTGCGGAAAACTCAAATACTGCGGAAAGGTCCCCCCCCCGACTGCTACGAAAATTTTGCTGTTTAGTTCTTTTTTGTCATGGCAGTCGTGTTTTTTAATTATTTTTTTTTTTATTAATTTGTTCAAGAAAAAAATACGTGTATTTTTGAACGATCTATCAGAACTAAACAAAATGCCATGTTTTATGTTGTCGTCATCCTTATTGTTGAATATCCTGGTATATTTCTGAAAACTTCCTTAACTCATACTATTCAAAGCCTTATAGCAAAAAACTTGTGTCGAAAGTCACACAATAACACGAAGCAATGTCCTTGATCCTGAAAAAAAAACATCCAAAAGGGCCAATATTGTAACGAGTGCAATTAAATGGCCCTCCGTGTAATAACACTCGACAGAATAAACAAAGAGGGCCACTCCTGACCTCTTAAGAGGCCACATTGATCACATACTCTACGACCTCTTAATATAATCCTACAATAAAAGAGTCGAGGAAAAAATGGCTTCGGTTTTATTATTTATGTGGTTTCTCCTTTTCCTCCTTCAATAAATGAATAATATCCTCTGATTATGATTACCATTCATATTATACGCAAAAAAATTTATTGGTAAGTGTATTTTTATATTCTTTGAGGGTCGTTGACATCGGTGGAGGAAAATGTCTTGAGGAAACTTGAGATTTAGATAAAATAGTCTGAAATTATCAATCTGCCCTAAACAAGAGCCGCCATCAATTCGTGTGTTTTTTAATAATTTACCCAGGTGATTTTTCTAATTCATTATGTAAATTTCGTCAACTGAACTTCAACATCAAATTGAAACTAATGTGCCAATTTCAATCTAAGTCAAACATATACAACTTCATCAAGCTAATTCAATTCACAAGGACCGTAATTTAAGATACATATGAATGTATGTACATTCAAAACACACACTCGCGCTAATAACATTACACAGCTTTCAGCTTTGCCGTAATTGGATGAAAAAGGTCCAAGTAAAATGGATTTAGGGTAAATAACACTAGAAATGCATCTAATATATTAAAATCTTTATTAGGACGAAACATTCCACATAAGAACCTCAATATTACACTAGGGGTCCATCTCTCTACAGCGGGGTTTCACTTTTAAATATCCTAATAAAAAGCAATAACCATAGTTTGACTTCGACGCTGTGCCGTGCCTTAGGAAAGCGCGGGGTAATGGGGGGAAGGGAAAGAACAAGAATTCACATAGGATCGAAATCATTGGATAGATCTTACGATAACGGAATATGATATTTTTTATCTTTGGAGAGCTTTGAATCCATACTAATATTATAAATGGGAAAGTGTGTCTGTCTGTCTGTCTGTCTGCATGTTTGTCTTTCTTTCACGGCAAAACGGAGCGACGGATTGACGTGATTTTTTAAGTGGAGATAGTTGAAGGAATGGAGAGTAACATAGGCTACTTTATGTCTCTTTCTAACGCGAGTGAAGCCGCGGGCAAAAGCTAAGCTTTGAATAAAACTATATATTGAAGGTTACAGCGTCATATATATTTAGTAGCTTTGTAATTATACAAAATTTGTATATCAGAAAGCTTTTTTGGCGCGATTATGCCGTAACTTATGTATAAGTTACGGCATAATCGCGCCAAAGGTAAGACAATACTTTCTTTATTTAATTTCTCTTTATACCTAAGGCGCGGTACAGCGCTAGTAGCCAAACTTCATATAAATCATCATAATTTGTATCGAACATGAATAAAATATATAAAAGCCTATAAAATTCAAACAATTCCAGTGAAGTAAAACCTCTTGTCACAAGCCTATTATTTATTTCAAGCGATGTTTAAGAAGTAAGCCGTACTTTACATAACTGCTAATAAATATTTCATATAGTTAAAAATGGTATGTTTAACATTTCTGCTATTAACAATATTAAGATTAGAAACATAAAGTGGATCGAAAGGTACATTTAGGATACTTTAGTTTATTACAATCCTAATTTTCATATTTTGTGCTAGTTGAGATTTGTTGAGAGAAGAGTTATGATTTATCCTTAATTTGCACTGACCTTTTCTCGCAGCTTCGTTTGCTTGTATATTGCATTATAAGGTCTGGACATAATTCTTAGCAAAACAAACTTGAATTCTTTAGCCTCCTAACTTTGTAGTAGTAAGTAGTAGTAGTACAGCGGTAATCTTAATAATTACTTGTATAGAATATCTGTTAAAACTATGTCCTGAATCGATAAGCTTATAATAGGCTTGGAATACAAAACCAAAATCTGCATTAATTAAGCTCATCAAAATATTTAAGTTTCGTTGAAGATATTCATATTACATTTTCGATATTAATTCACAATGGTCCAAATCCGTATATATCCGTATTTCATATATTTTTGTATACTTTGTACAATATCAATCAATACTAGGATACGCCTTTAGTTAATCCGAGGTAATAAATGTTAGCAAGTTTTGGCTTTATTATGTTCCGTCTCTTTCGTGCATTAGTCTTTTGTCAGTGTGACCGTGACAAATGTTTATTCATCTCTCGCTCAGATCTTTGAGTTTGTTACACATGAGCGATCTACTCTCAAGCCGAAATACTTTGCTGATAGCATATCTACTTTGGCCCTGACTTGAGCTCTAAGTCAGGGACTCTTTCTTTCAAAGAAAGAAAACGTCAGTTGTATTGCTTAGCCAATGCACTTGCTAGACAACATTTAATTACGTCGACTTAAGGATGCGTTTCTACTTACGCGGAGCGGAGAAAATTACTAACTTGACCCAATCAGCTGATTTGAATTGGGTCACATTCTATGCAAATGATATAGGTAATTTGTCTAGTTATCTCAGTTCCGCGTCAATGAAAACGCACCTTACTTACTATGCACGTACTTTCAGTAAGCATTATTCCTGTCACTGTCCCACAACTATTAAACTACAATGGCAAGAAAAAGACAAGACATAATTAAGACAAGGTATACGTATTAGGTAGTGTTTATTTACGTCGTCCTCAATTTCGTCATATACAGGATATAGGGTGCTCTTACTCTACAAATAAACACCCTATAATTATAGTTGGAAAGTCCGACTTAATCGAAAATGTGAAGATCAAGTATTTTTTTTAAAATACCTAATCGATATTATTGGCTTCACCTCTAAATTAACAATAGTTTTAATTTATCGCCAGCACTTTTTTAAAGTATTGTATAGTTATCTAGTAGTATACTTTACTTATAATGAAACGCTTTGAAGATGCAGAAAAAATCCAAATAATACGAAGTGATTATCTTCTCCATTTTGAATCCGGCTAAAAATACAGCAAAATGTAAAACTTAAACGGCTTATGAACCTGTAATTTATGGGCAAAGTATTACAAAACAGGGGCGTAGCTAGGACTCAAATGGGCTGCCAGGTTATGGGCTCCAAACTCAAGGGCCGTACGGACTCTGATCTCAAATATCAAAATGAATTAATACATAACATTACGCCTTGTATTTTAGTAATTCTCTGTTAGCGAAGGGGGGTGTTTTAGTTCGATGTTGCTTTGCACCTGGGGCCCCCAGTTTTATAGCTACTCCACTGTTAAGAGCTGCATATCGAGCGAATTAAATTTAAAAAGAAATTATGTTATTTACTCCTGATGATAAATCCCGTAATTATAAAGTAAAAAAAGACGGGTTGCACTCCGGGAGTGCCGGCAGAAGTGAAAACTTGATTATTAACGTTGAGCATGTTTGATATTTTGGAATGGTTAGGGAATAATTTTGCACCAATTGCTTTATCAGTATAAAAGTACTATCATTTATGTGGTAGAATACAATATTCATTTATTGCGCTATCGTACACAAACATGACAATTTATATTACATTAAAAATTTAACACTTTAAAACTATTACAATTATTTTACATTAAAAAGTTTATCTCTCCGAAAAATCAACTTTCATCCATAATTTCAACTATCCATCCGTCCTACGCTTTTTCGATCAGGTCACGTGTCCTGACGCGAGTTTAAGATTTTATACCCATTACAGAAAAAGTGCTCAACGCCGCTAAAGAAGTTTTCACTTCAAAAATCCATTCGCAATCAGATATAATTTGCAACCAATGTCAAAAACAAAATTTTTTCTCTACTCATTTTCAATTTTATGCAAAATTATCCACGTTTAACAAAGGGCCTAACACAACACCTTGGGGAACTCAAAACAACTGCATCTTGGATGCCTTCCATTGTCATTTTTTCTTCTTATCATAGAATTGGCAACCCCACAGCAGTCTACATTCGTGTCGTTCTTCATACTTCTCTTTGAACCATTTGACTATCTTCACGTAGTTGTTCGCGTTTTTACTCAGAGCTCTCTTCAAGTGGTATTTGGATCTGGTGCTGGCTGCATGGGAGAGGAAACCGCCGTCGAGCACCACCATTCTGTATTCTTGGAGGCACATCTCCAGCATCTAGAGAAAAATATTAAAGGTTATGTGGATTCTCTAACAAGTGTCTTCACGCGTTTTAAGGCGTGTTCGAAGGCGTTTTTCTTTTTACATTCCATTCAAGATCTTTAATTATAAGACCAAGGTAATTGACGTTTCACTTTGGAACGTTTTAATAGTCTAATGGAAAAAAAATACTTTGACATTAGGTTTAAGAACGATTCAGTCAATTTATTTTATTGTGACAGCTTTAAGGATGATGCTACCTGAATTTTAGTACAGTCTAATCCGCAACAGGGACATATAAAAAGGTACTAAAAAGCATTGTTTTATATTATTGCCAAGCATCATCTCTAATTCAAAACTGGCTATACATCTATTACGAATCAAGAGATAGATGAATAGACGGACAGAGAAACATTCGGAGGCGAAGGCTTAATAAAAGAGCAGTGTGTTATCACCCTTTTGGGTATGGAACCCTAAGAAAAGAGTTGCAAAATGGTTGGATCCTCTGTAACGATGATTGTGTCTGCCGAAACACCAAAAATTCTTTTGTTTTGTTGCATGGAAAATGATCTTACGAGTTATTTCGGTCAGATCTCCTGACCTGAGCCTGCTGGTTACGACATTTTTGATGTAACATATATTTCATTGCAATATTCTACAACAAACAACAATGAAAAGGTGACTGATAACAATCAACTGAAGAAAATGAGACTAATGGTGAGATAAATAGACGTCACTAACTACTGACACTGGACACTGACTTGGCTTAGCACAGTAACACTATACCTGTCACTGTTACACAACTACCGAACGTCTAGTGTACGATAGAGACGGAAACAAAAAAAAAACATGGCTAAGCCAAAGTCAGTGCTTAGTAATGCCCATTTCACACGAGGGCAGAACAGTGGGCAGTTCAGTACTGCTACCGTTTGAACTCACAGAATAGTAGTACTGTACTGCCCACTGTTCTGTCTCACTGTTCTGCCCTCGTGTGAAATGGGCATAACGTCCATCTATCTCGCCATAAGATTTGCGAGTGCACCCGAACAAACAAATAAACACGCTCGTCCATTTAATATTACAATATTAGCATCCTACTTCCTACTCACATTATAAATGTAAAAGTTTGTATGTGTGTGTTGTTTGTACGTTTGTTACTCTATGACGCAAAAATTACTGACGGGTTTTGATAAAACTTTACAGTAATATAGCTTATACATCAGAATAAGACATAGGTTACAGAACATCACGCTACAACCTACGGAAGCGAAGCAGAAACCAAAAACCCAACACAACGCGGTTTAAACCACGGGGGACAACTAGTAGATAATAAAAATATTCAAAGATGGCACTAATTACCTGTGTCATTTTATCCTGAAGTCCTTCCCATGATAATGCTTCGCTATACCATGGCTCCTTATTAGTACCGAAGTAAAGGGGCTCCCATCTATGGTAAGGGTACTCCCGTTTCGCTATTATCATTGGCTGGAACAAAATCTGCAATTAGTCTCTAATTTGTAACCTGAAGCTGTATATTAAGTATAATTTATATGGTTTTACATTGTACATTGTTCCGTTGCGAACAAAAATTAGAACATAAAAATATGATGCGATTGTGCGACGCGATGCGAATTTTTAACGTTGAAAAATGAGACGCGATTTACCTTGTAGTTTGTTTTACATCACCATAACAGTTTCAAATGTTTAAAGCCCGTTCGCACAAGTGTTTATATATAATACCGTTTTAATGCTCATATAATACCCTGGACTAAAACAGGCTTATAAGTTAATAATCTGAATTTAACATTCATATCTATGTGGACAAACTTTCATGAACATTGAAAATTATACTGAGATAAGTAATAAAACATGTCATAAACAAGTTACAGCGAAATTTAGTCTACATTTTTAGCATGTAATTTGCAGAAAGTTGTCTGAAGTATTTCATACCTATCTCCAGTCTAGAAAATAAAACGAATTACAGACTTCACTTAAATTGTATCAATCTTTATAAAGACTTTAATAAAAATTTCTTCTTAAACCTAATAACTCTGAATCTTTGCGTTTCTGTTGAGCCTCAAAGTCCTTTTTATTTCAAAAGTAATATGAACATCTTCTGTTTAAGTTTTGATCTATTTACAAAGAAAGGATATTGACGAATCCCTTATAACTTCAGAATGCAAGGTCGGCTGTCATGACAGTAAGATTGCTTCTTACTGTCATGACTTGGCAAAACAGAGACGGAGAATAGCTAATCCAAAGCACGAACTAAATACCGTTTGTTTAAGCTCAAAAATCTTGATCAAAGATACTCTAGAATCTTTAGTAGGTAAATTCAATAATTAAACAAGTTTAATAAAAAAATTAACATCAAAATCGAGCCAAGAATCACTCGATCCTATAAGGAATCGTTTTTTATTCAAACGAACGGATCCCTAAGAAAAGTGACCTATTATTGACTACCATGATTCACTACCCACAAAGTCCTTAGGGGGGACTCAAATACATTCATAATACTTGGACAGTTGCAACAACAAAAGATTTATTACATTTTTCTTTTCTTCCATGTTCCTTCAGTCATAAGAAACTGTCGTTTGACAAACAATACAATGTCAAAGTTTGTCAAACTAACTATTCTTGTTTAACAAGTAATACAGGGAAGGTTCACTTGCAAGCTAGATTTACTGCTTGAATAATGGAATATCATTTATTATGATTAATTGACTTGGAAAGAAAATGATTTTGTTTTGTTTGTTGAAATAATGTAGTTCCAGTTTATTCTATCAGATAAATCCTACATACATTATAACAATGTCAATCTATACTAATATTATAAAGAGGAAAGATTTGATTGCCTTTTTGTTTGTTTGCATTGTATAGGCTGCGTTACTACTGAACCGATTTGAATAAAGCTACGTTATCAGCGAGTATAACATATGCTATATAACATCACGCTATGAGCAATAGGACCGGAGCATTAATGAAAAATGTGGCAAAAACGGCAAAAAAACCCTATAGGCATATTCTGCTGTGATTCACAGGAGAGTTGCAGTTAACCAAAAAATCAAACACGGGTGAAACCGCGCGGAACAGCTAGTAAATTATAAACCATATCATTACACTAACAGACATTTTCCATTAAATCGAAGCCAAAATATTATCAGACAAATTCGAATGTTAAGCGTGCCACAAATAAATTGAATCGTATCGTATGAATAGAACACGTATTCCAAAGGTTTCCCAATGTGTTTGCGATGATAGCTCTGACCTCCAACAGTTGTCAATTTGTAGAATTGGTACGTGTCGTATTGGCTCCTGTCACTTTATATCTATCATGAACATGTCAACGGGTTTTTACTGGGAAAATATCATGGAATTCTTAAATTTTTAAGAAGGTGGTAAGGCAAAAGAAAGAAAGAAAGAAAAACAGTTTATTTACGCATAGTGAGCTACTAGGTGAAACTTATATACTAAAACTTATACGAATTTTATGGTACACAACTGATAAATATACTTAGGTATATAATTTATAATTACACACATATTTTACACCGAGAAGCAGTACAAAAAATAATGCTCATCACACAATGTTTTTCCTGGGTAGGAAACAAACCCACGACTTCCGACTTAGTAGTTAGAGTCACTAACCGCTCGACCAACAGACCCGTAAAAATGTTTTGATTTTTATTCAAATTCCATGCAACTCAAAAGATGACTTGCTCGGACCACAGTCGGACTCAGGAGTCAGCAAAGTTTGAATAGGTAATAAAAAAAAAACCGGTCAAGTGCGAGTTCTACTCGCGCAACGAGGGTTCCGTTAATTTGTTTTTTAGTGAAATAACTACAAATTTACGGTTTTCAGAGTTTTCCTTTTACTTGTGCTACATGACCTTGCTTCTTGCCAAATTTCACAATTCTAGGTCAATGGGAAGTACCCTATAGGTTTTGAGTTTTTATTCCCTTGAAAATGTCTAAATATGCAATATAAACCGCCGTATCTTTTTATTGCGTTGATTTAGAAACTTGATTTTTTCACTGCTTTGAGAGATAGCAGACCTGAGTATGTGATATTAATATCAGCTTGATATCTCGACGCGTTTCTGAGAAAAAGGTTCTTGACAGACAGACGGACAGACGGACGCCTGATGTCAACTAACTACAAATTTACGGTTTTCGGAGTTTTCCCTTTACTTGTGCTACATGACCTTGCCTTTTGCCAAATTTTATGATTCTAGGTCAATGGGAAGTACCCTGTAGGTTTTGAGTTATGATTCTCTTGAAAATATCTGAATATGCAATATAAACCGCCGTATCTTTTTATTGCGTTGATTTAGAAACTATATTTTTCCCCTGCTTTGAGAGATAGCAAACCTGAGTATGTGATATTAATTTCAGCTTGATATCTCGACGCGTTTATGAGAAAAAGGTTCTTGACAGACAGACGGACAGACGGACGCCTGGTGTGAACTAACTACAAATTTACGGTTTTCGGAGTTTTCCCTTTACTTGTGCTACATGACCTTGCCTTTTGCCAAATTTCATGATTCTAGGTCAATGGAAAGTACCCTATAGGTTTTGATTTCCTTGCAAATGTCCAAATTTGCAATATAAACCGCCGTATCTTTTTATTGCATTGATTTAAAAACTTGATTTTTTCACTGCTTTAAGAGATAGCAGACCCGAGTATGTGATATTAATTTCAGCTTGATATCTTGACGCGTTTCTGAGAAAAAGGGTCTTGACAGCCGGACGGACGGACAGACGGACAACAAAGTGATCCTATAAGGGTTCCGTTTTTACCTTTTGAGGTACGGAACCCTAAAAACCAGCCAAGTGCTTTTACACCCATCGTGCGAAAACAGCAGACGTTTGAAGTGCCCATGTAAAGACTCGTACACGGAGCATTCCGTTCCATATCGGCGAAAGTCGGCAAATACATGTCAGTTGTATGTGATCCCCTTTTACTTATAGCAGCAACAGAATTACATCATCTTTAAAAATTTCAACTATCTAACTATCACGGTTCCTGAAATACAGCCTGGGGACAGGCAGGCAGTCGGACAGACAGCGAAATCTTAGTAATAGCGTCCCGTTTTATACTTTGGGTACAAAACTCTAACAAACACCTACAATGAAGCAATTACTGCACTAGTGCTGTAATCCGAGTAACAACGTTCCTTGCCACTTCTACGAATGACTGAACTAAATGAGTTTGTCGTCCCGTTCAAAAACAAGCACTTATGTAGCAACGACTTTTTACATTACTTTTCTAAAAGACTATTGGCTTTTACAGTGTTATTGAGTTTAAGACGACGCTCAGTGGAAACTTAGCAAAATTAACTCAGAGGATTTAGAAACTTGCTCTGTGTTACAAGTGAAGTGAGATGAATGGGAAAAAACTGACCAAGAACGAGTCGGACTCGCACCAAAAAACCATTTTTGATCAAGCAAAAACGTATTCAAAAGAATTTTCTTGTAAAATGACTCGTGTGTGTGTTTTTATTGATCATTATTTTTCGGTCATTTAATCATTAATTAAAAAAATTCTATAATTTTAGAGTTTATCTTGGACATCACAGACAACCTCAGAAACTTGGATTTATAATAAATCGCCAATCCACCTTGAGCAGGCGAGGTGATCAATGCTCGTGCCTTTTCTTATGAAAAGAGGTCATTGCCCTGCACTGGGGCAGAATGATATAAGTTGGTATTATTTTAATAATTAAGTTTTTGCTCCGTTCGTATCATGGAAGCGTCAAAAACATATAAACTCACATACACAATCAACTAGACTCGAAACTAAATACTTGTAGGTCATACAAATATTTGGCACAGAATAGCAGCCAAGCGTTCCACCACTGGGCCAGTTGCCGTCAAATTTTATCTTAGTGGTTCCGACAAACTGACAAAGTAACATTTATCATTACTAACTTTAAGCTAAGTCATAATTAATTTTAGGCTAGCACTCTACAAACTTAGGATAACCGTTCAGAACACAAATCTCTACTCACTACACGAACAAAATATCATCAAAGTAAAGTAAACAGTTAACCAGAGCATAACAAGCCAACACAAGTTCAGAACGAGTTCCAAACACTATCCTTATAACCGCCGCAGAACAAATTAGGAGCTAACCAGTTACAGCCGGTTATAGCCGGCTGTTAGCTCTCTAATACGATGAAGTGGCACGGTTAGGACGCGGAGCACTCGATAATTAGTTGGCAATTAGTAGACGCGCCATGAGACGGCAAAGGGGCGCGGGGAAGTAAGTGTGTTAAGACTTTATCCAGGACTTCAGAAGGCCTTCGTAGAACAGACAGAGCCGAAGATTAACCCAACCCAGCCTTCCATTTAGGAAGGATTAAACAGTCGAAATCCAAGCTTTTAAGGTGAGGGCCACCATATCGAATTCCAATCAAATATGGTCGATTTTAAATTATCAGTAGTTAACCTTAGGGGATAAGATTACCGCCATGATCCCTGGATCCTTGTCCAGCTGTGATGTAAATACGAGCAGAATTTTTTTTTTCAGAATGAACGTGATCATGTGACCAATACTTCTCTTTCTGAACTTCAGATCGGACAATATTACCGACTTGCAGAAGCTTACATGTCTTAGGGCTTTGTGCTTACATCTGCAGAACTACAGAAAAGTGACAGATTGGCTCCACAATCGTTTTTCTCTTTTTGAAGAGTGCTCAAATTTGTGAAACTTCGGTCCTTTATTTTTCTCCTTGCCTTTGAGACTGTATAGTCTTTAACGCAGTAAGAAAGTGCTGATATAATTGACATTGCAACTAGAAGATTTTTTTGGTAAGTTTATGCGCTTCAGACTTAATTTCCTAAGACACTTGTTGTAGACCGACCTTCTGTACTTATCTACTCTGCGCTATGCCTGTCGCTCGACAAGATTGAACCGCCATGATTGAAGCAGATTGGGAGCGTAGAATTAGTTGCAATCCCATTGGAAGTGGGATTTGATTGACTGGTGACTGCGGAATGACAGTTTCTCTATGAATTGAGATTCACGCCGAGTTGATTGATGTCCGGGCTGGGATTTCAGAGAATTGGATAAATTATTCCGCTTGGATTAGATTATCATGAGGCGTAACGAGAATTACCCTATTGGTTGCTAGATAAACCCTGCGGTTTTACTCGTGCATGATGATAATTACTGTCTTGGATAAAAAACAAACCATCGCGAGAAGTAAAAAAACAACATATATCAACACGCAGCTTCAACAATGGCCGGCAAATTACTTATTGGGCAATCACGACATCTTTGCATAGTATAAAATGAAGTCGCTACTGCTGTCTGTTTGCTTAAAATTTAGATCTTTTAAACTACTTAACGGATTTTAATGTAGTATTTAGCTGCAAAAGGGTTAATATAATAAAATAGCACAATATTCACCCGCGTTATGATAGGTTTTTGGTTAACTGCTCCACTCCTGTGGATCATAGCAGGCTATATTATGCCTATAGGTTAGTTTTTCCGTATTTGCCACATTTTTCACTGATGCTCCTATTGGTATACGGAGCCTATTCAGTGCAAACGAACGATCAAATCTTTCCTCTTTATAATATTAGTAAGTATAGGTAGATAATACATGCTAATCAAAGATCCGTAAGACCCGTACGAAACTGGGTCTGGTTGCTAGTTTCCAATAAGCGGTGTCGGCCACCCAATGCGGCGAAATAATTTCGACGCCGCACAACGATTACGCGACACATCGCGAGACTTCGATTCTACACAAAAAGCTGGTGGCTTCCGACTTCCGTTTGTCAAAGTCAAGACCACGCACAAGATTATCTTAAGAGGATATAGTAGTGTCTATAATGGGACAGGCGAAGGATTTTGTGAGATACCCTTGTTACTGACACTTAAGCGTGTGACATTTTTGCCTAATAATAATGATGCCGTTTTTTCTGATAGTTAAGATTTTTGCAGCAATAAAAAGCTATTTCTACACAAGTGTTGCTCAGTAACTTAGTTTGATGAGCTCCATGTAAGTACTAATAATAACATGTAGTCACTAAGTCATAGTCAATATTAGTACTTTTCGTACACCCCCTGTATTCCAAGGACGTCTGGATCAATATCGTTTACTTATTTAGAATACCAGGAATTTTATTTCTTGTAACAATACTAACAATTGTACGTAACATTTTTATATACTTCGATGAGCTAAGGCGCTCAGCAGACGAACTTACTTTAATATCAGAACTGCGGTCACAGAAATCTTGCAAATATGTAGGGCTAAACCTATCAAAGTTGCGGAATAGTTGTAATAGTGACCGCAGCCCCGAAAATAAAGGGCAACCGATAGATAAAGAGTGGGTTTTAGTCAGTAAAAGTCTGACTCTCCCGCCCCGCCCAGGGCGAGAGAAGCCATTTGATGATTTGAAGACGTGATTTCTTTCTACTCTTTAATCATTAATCTAATTATATTTTGCCTATCTCTGGTCATACCCTTGTTTGATAAAACTGTGCGAAACGACTGCACAGATAAATCGTTGCCGTCTCAAACCTCAAAGTTAGTCTGCATCGCACTTAAATAAATATTCCCAACAAAATATCCATTATATAAACGTTTCTCAAGACATGTAAATACACTTTGTCTCCTACATCCATCATTTCCTTCCATCAATACCAGGTAAATGGATTATTGACAGCATACACATATTCTGGTATATTTTGATACATTTAGGCGTAAATAGCATTTTTTCCTTACATATTTAAGGCTCTGTGGTTTTATTTTTAACCTTTAAACTAGACCTTCTCCCTAAGCTTAAAGGCTTTATGTAATTGGTTCGAAGATGATACTTTGATATTAGAGACAGGGCCGATTATGGCATTTGACATTAATTGCGATCGGCTTATCTTAGCTATTGTCCAAGATTCCGTAGGGTTAGACAAAATCTGTGGGCACGGGAGTGCCCCCGTCAAAACGAACCAAGCGAAGCGCAAGGGCACTACCTTCCTTTTCTCGAAGTGTTTCGTCGTTTGTTTAACTCTCATAGAATTGGTTTCCGATGTACCAGATAGTTCATATTCTCAAGATATAATGTCAATTTGTTGAACCCTAAAATGGGGGATGTGGAAGTTTGTACAGAAATTAGTAAGTCATCAAAGTAAATGGCAAAGACATAAAAAAGTTTGTACAGAAATCAGTAAGTCATCAAAGTAAAAAGGCAAAGACAGAAAATTGGTAAATAATCAAAGTAAAGACTTCAAAAACCAAAATCACAAAAATAACTAAGTATTTCGGAAGTCGGTGGGTTCTCTTCTGCCGGTCGATTTGGGTTGCCACCGACTTCCAAAATAGTTATTTTCGTGCTTTAAGTTTTTTAAGACGGTTATCTTTTTTTAGAAAAGGCTTTTTATTTTATATTTACTTTTTAGTTAGAGTCTGACTACGTTCTAGAGTAACTATTAAAATAAAATAATAAAACTACTTATAATCTTATAAAATGAAAACGGATCCATGCACGCAACGTCACGGGATATATATTTGTGTTATATACTAAAACCTTCCACGGAATGTTACAAAGACTTTTCTGATAACCGCATCGAAATCGGTATAGCTTAACGCGAGATAATCGCGGTCAAACATACAATCGTCTTTGAAAATCTACAATCCAAGAAAGCAAAACGCCATCTATGCGGGCAACATCACGGAATATCCATTAGTGCTATATATTTAAACCTTCCCCAGAATGTATCAAACACGTTTCTAAAAACCGCATAAAATTCGGTTCAGCCAAACGTGAGATAATCGCGGACAAACATACATACATACAGGTTGAACTGAGAACCTACTTTTTTTAAGTCGGTTAAAAAGGCAATGACATGCAGCTGATGTGCAAGAAATACACCCCAAAAAAAGAACAAAAAAAATTAAACACTAAAAAGACTACCTAGCAACTTATAAAAAGAACTGAAATCACAACAAAACATTTCATGTGAAATGTTGCCAAGACGACCACATAAGGTTTGCCCTGTGAAAAATATATCAGATATCATGTAGAGCCAAGCTTCTAAATCTACACGGCCTAAATCTACCGACCCTAACTTAACAAATTCAAAATATCAGTAAAAATGTATCTTTACTTACTTCGGAAACTAAATATTCGCATCACCTCTACGACCGGTAGCGAATTATTTTAAGTTCAACAAACAGAACACAATTTCAATAGACAACTCTTTCAAGTAACTACAATGTTCCTCACAATAAATTATTGAATGAGCGCTACAAATTAGAACGCAATAAGGATTGCACCTGCGACCTACATGCAATAAATATTAATGCCAATAGATTACGACCAGATGTTATTTGTTCCGCTAATACTCGATTTATTAAATAGATGCTTGTGGTTTTATCTAGCTAAAGCTATTTAAAACTCGAACACACGCGATTCGAGACACAATAGAATGACAATAGCAGCATCGACAGCCGGCTGTCGCTTGCTCGTCGAAAGGTTAATGTAAAATACTAATGCCCGAATACTTAAAGGTTACTTACGCACTCAAATCTGTTGCGGTCTTTGTCACTCTAAAGGGATGAAGTACGGACAGCAATAAATTTGACAGCGTCTTAAAATTAATCCTTCGAACACACGTGATTTGAGACACAATAGAAAGACAATAGCAGCCCGACAGCCAGCCGTCGGTTGGTCTAAACTAAATAGGCCACTGATAACATTTACAGGCACGTATGAATTGTCAAAGCGTCAGTCGGTTCGTCAGAAAGTTAAAGCTTGTTCCTAAACGTGGAACTCTATGGAGAAGAATAAGCCAGAAAATCAATCTATAATTTTTTTTTGTACAATAACTTGGTTACATCATTCGTGATGTTTCTATACGCGAAAACAATAAAGGTAAGTAACAATATAAAATCATTTTAAGAATTAGACTTTTGCAGTAGAATTGACCAATCCCAAATGACAGCCCGTTCACGAGCATGACGTATGTATCTGCATCATTCAGCTCAACCAATGTAGGAAACCGAATGATCCAACGCACACGCCACCATCACCGAGAATTTTAAGTGAGTGTTCTTCGAATAACCCAGCTTAACCAAGAGGTATTGTATTACCCAGTTGCTAGGTTGTGAAAGTCTGATAGGCAGTCGGTACATGTAAACACTGGTAACCAGCTGAATCCAGTTAGGCTGGGAACCGACCCCAACATAGATGGGAAAAGGCTAGGTAGATGATGATATTCTTTAAATCACCCATCATCATCATCAGACGTCCACTGCTAGACAAAGGCCTCCCCCAAAGATTTCCACATGCATCGGTCCTGCGCTACCCGCATCCAACGGGACCCGGCGATCTTGATGAAGTCATCGGTCCATCTTGCAGGAGGCCTGCCACCGCTGCGTTTACCGATACACGGCCGCCATTCGCGAACCTTTCCGCCCCAACGGCCCTCAGTTCTACGAGCTATGTGCCCTGCCCACTGCCACTTAAGTTTGGCAATTCGACGAGCTATGTCGGTGGTTTTGGTTCTCCTGCGGATTTCTTTATTACTGATTCTATCACGCAGGGAAACTCCAAGAAATGCTCGCTTCATTGCCCTTTGGGTAACCTTGAGCCTTCTTATGAGGCGCACTGTGAGTGACCACGTCTCTGTTCCGTAAGTCATCACTGGCAACACACACTGGTCAAAGACTTTCGTCTTCAGACACAGGATAACCCATGCATCGATTAAAAAAAAACAATCTTACCTCCAGAACATCGCGAGGTGGCCTCATCAGCCAGGTCTGCAGCCCTGGAAACCGCTGGCAGTGGGGACACACTTTCTGGTGGAAGTACGTCGCACGGTTGTTCACTATCATCTGAAGCAACCTGTTGAAGATTTATATTCGTTACTATTTTGCTTGTAACAGACTCTTAGGTACATATTAACATTGAATTAGGATATGGAATTGAATAAACTAGCTGTTCTCCGCGTTTTCATCCGTGTTATGTTAGGTTTTTGATTTCTTCTCCGCTCTTGTAGGTCATAACGGGATATGCCTGTGTTATTCTGATGGCTGTGTTATTCTGATGGATGAATATCTTGCAAAGCCACCGGCCGGACTCATTACTACCCTAAAAAAACTTTCATATCTCCTAAGATATTCATTGAAATCAAATTATGTTAGGGGCAATATTGATCAAATTGAAACACTAGTAATAAAATAAAATTAATGTTGTACGGAGAAGTTTAAAAGATTTTACATTCTGACTAAACAAAATTATCTTAAAAATGTATCGTCTGAAATCGCTCTCAGTAATAATACTAATAATAATGACGTTCCTATTTCGACCGAAGCGGGTGTAACTTAGCAGCCGATACACCAACTAACCCCTGAGAGGAATGCATAAAATGGAAAGCGATAAAAATATTCGTCTCCATAAAAAATTACGTTATTTTACAGCGCATACTAAGGGCTACGTTTTGCAGGAGAACCCTATAAAATTGATATAAAGTACGTTTTAAAGACGTCACGACTGCGGCATAAATTGTACCAACTGTTTGAAATAAAAATAAATGCCATATATTTATTGCTACAAAATATAATATGGATATTGGAATAGGTAATAATGATTAGACAATCGACTGGTAACTCAAAGACAAACAGAATTTACGGTGCCTACTTATTCAACTTCGTGGTGTAATATACACCATATCTTTAAAATATATAAGTACTAATATTATAAAGCTGAATAAGGGAATGTCTGGCATATAAACTGATTGATATTTATAAACCCTGAATATAATTTCAAATGAACTAAACTTATTTTTAAATTTAAGACACTAAATCGTCTTGAAATGATGTTTAAAGAGGACAAATTCTAGACCAGCACAATGCATAATAATAAATACCTTCAATTTGTTCACAAGATAAAAATATTTGCACAATAAAATGGGGATTTACTGCTAAAGTATATACGCACTCTAGTAGTTCTCACAAACAACTCAAAGGATACCATTCAGTGACAAGAAAAGAACGACCTTCTACACAAGATCACAACAATAGCAACAAAAGGTACATAAGCACTAAGTACGCTTTCTGCATTCCTTTGTATTGCACATCAAAAAGGCTATTTATCAACTCACGTTACTTTGTTGTGAGGGATTTTCTCCCCCCTCTCCACCTCGAACAGAGGAACCACAAATACCGTCTTAGCGAAAACACATCCAGAATCCCTTTTCTCATCCCCCATTAGTTTTCTAATCATCTTCAGGAATTTTGGCGCTAAGCCTTGACTCGGCACCATTTCTATGTCAGACACTAAGAAATAATTGGTCGTTGATGCGTTCCTCGCTACATTTCTACCAACGTTTATTGGATACAACATTCCTGTTGATTTTCTATACGTAACTATATTACCACTAAGACCAGAACAATCCTCAAATCTTAAATTAGGCGCCACGAATCCTGGACCCGGAATTTTCATCATCATGCGATCTATTTTATTTTTTCTCGCTCTCTGAATGTATTCCGCCCTAGTTTTGTTATTCAATTTGCGATAATTCTCCAATTTCTGTCTCATCAATTCTCTCACATCAGTTGTTGTGTTAGGCACTACTGCTGTCGATGGAGGTAAAGTTGTAAAATACTTCATTCTCTCTTTCCACGTTCTTAATTTCGGCTGTGATTTTGTTGGGAAAAATAAGTGGACCGAAACTTTAGCCATCATTGGATAGCAATGGCACAGGTGGGACAATATTTGCATAGCAATATCTAAGTCATAGTTGGGTACGTATACGGCGAGGCTGATGGGGCCATTCCAGAACTTCGCTAGTTCCACTACATGATACAGAAATTCTGGCGTCGCTTGAGTTACATACGTAACTGCGTCAACTTTGCTGACGTTAGCGAACGCAATTCCACGAATGGCATTATAAATAACTCCATAGTGACTCCTACTTCCAGTTTCTGGGGACGGAAGTACAGGGAATCTGCCCCATTTGAGACTAAATGGAAGGCCATAGTTAAACAGGCAATAACTTATGTTCCCGGGCTGTCGACCTTTTAAGAAGGCGCCTGGTCTGTAGTCAAAGTCACCGACACTGTGTTGTGGGTGTGGGTGTTCGTGGTGCCTGTACGCGTACATCTGCAGGACCATGGTGAGGGTCAGTATGAACACAGCTGAGAGAAGTATGGTCGAATGCTTCCTTGTCAACCTGAAGGAGTAAGCTCCGAATATCCTCAGGCATCTCGACATCTTTATCTATCATCGTTTTTATTTATAATGCTCTTCCAGTAAACATGTTCACAACACTACGTTGGCACACACAAATACACCACTTACTTTTTGCAATTTCGTATTATCATAATGAACTAAGATTTTTTGTAAACAACACAGCACACAATGACATTAAGATACGAGGCTTGCTGTAATTTTGTATTCACACCCAAATAAAAGTTCTTAGCATGTTTTATAAAATGCTGAAATTTTGGCGATTAATACAGAGTAATTGATAGCTACTTTAATAGCTCATTGAGGGTCGTAAGATTATGAAAATGATGTTATTTTCACATGAATTTCTGGACATTTCATTATCACTGTATTACGTTTATTTTGACAGTTGCTGCGCGCGCCGGTCGCTCACGGTGTGCGCAAGTGGAAAATCAATATTCCCGCCATGATGCTTCTAGTGCGTTCTAGATTACCAAATCAAGACATGGCAAAAGGCAAATTACTTATTACTTTTTTCACTGTAATATAAAAATACTTACCATCTCTAACAATAATTGAATTTTGCAATCATAAAATATATTTTCTCTTTTATCTAAACTCAGGTTCGGCACTTGAAAAATAGAATTAAAATTTATGAAATGGAGAAAGAACTTATTTTAACAAGCTGCTTGTTTCGTGTTGGTCCGCTGTAACTTTTTTCTAGCAGTGGTATATTATTATGTTATGTTAAATCGATATGCTTATTAAGTCATGTATGTTGTATTTTTAGAATGCCGCAGACCTCGTCATATTAACTATCAAGTTTACGAGGTGGTTTTAAATAAGTTAAAGCTAGTTTTTTTCAATAGAATTGAACTTTGACCAATATTGTTTAGCAAACTAGAGAAAAAAAATCTTTTTAAAACTGCCTTCAAGACTTAGGTTTACTCTATCAATCTAATATTTATTTAATTTCTATTTATTGGAAAACTACTATCTAATTTTGATAGAATAAAGCGTTTTATGTACACTAGTGTTTTGTGTCAGGGCGGGATCTAGTAGGCCTACCTCCTCCGTGGGGGTCGTAACACTCTCCTGGCCAGCTTAGGTTGATAACTGAAAACTTTATAATCAAACTATCACCCCTGGTTTAAGATAATTGTATACTACAAGAAAATGCTATTATTCAAGAACCTATATTACAATTAGAAGCAATATGGCAACAGCATGAAATTGTAACAGTAACTTCACTACAACCGTCAACCGCGACAGTACGAAAACTGACCTTACTGCCTTGGAATTAAGACGCTGTTGAAATCAAGTGTTGTAAGTCGTGTGGTAGATGAACGTGAATACACCACCGGTTCAGACTCTCTGTCTGACATACCACACGACGTGAACTCAATTTAACTTTGTTTCTTTCGTTTACACGAGGTTAATATGGACATGGCTCGTTTGAATATTTGAATATAGAATATTTGCTAGTTATTTTATTTTTATTTTATTTTAGACTAGTAGTATAACTCTATTTGAAGAACCTATTTCTGCTTCGAATCTCTATCTTTCCCCATACATTTGTACAATGGTTGAATTTTCACCGCATATAAAGAGTTAACGCCATAATAAAATTAATAAACCTAAAAAGATTAAAATTTTGTAATTAATTTGTATTGTTTTTTAAAAACTGAATTAAACGATTTCATTTGTTGGCTCTGTACTTTTTGCTCAGAACTTTAAGGGTAGAGTGTATTATGAAAGTAGAGATATTTATGTCAATTATCTCATTTATAAGCACTTATTCATTGTTAAAGATTCGGTCGATTATTAAATACTTGAGGCCAGTTGATTGCTCAAAACAGAAGTAAGTCTTTATGGAGTAAGAGAAAAAGCTACACAACGAACTTTTTTTCAACAATGTTTTTACAAAATCCTGGTAGAAAGTATTATTCTCTTAACACTAAATAAAGATTTAATAAAAATGTTAGAATTCCAGTCCAAAAGACAGTCTGTATATTAGAGTCATCATCATTATCATCAGCCGAAAGACGTCGACTGCTAGACAAAGGCCTCCCCAAAAATCTCCACATGCATCGGTCCCGAGCCACCAACGGGACCCGGATCTTGATGAGATCATCGGTCCATCTTGCCCCGGCCTGCCCACGCTGCGTTTTCCGGTTCGCGGTCTCCACTCGAGAACCTTCCCGCCTCAACGGCCGTTAGTATAGTATAATAATAGAATAGATTCGTCTTTTCTCAAAAATATTTATTCACAGGTATGTCCATAACATTCTATTGTCATCGTAGGAAGCTCTTTGATAGCCAAAATACGAATTTGATGCTCTCTTTGACATCGAAGAAATTATGTTTCCGCTGATTTTGTATTGCCTAAATTACTTTCCTTGATTGAATATTAGAAAATTGATTTGAGTATAAATCATCTAAAATGTTTACTGAAAGTATTCGCTGGAACATTTCATAACAAAATTATATACAATTCAAAACATTAAGTTGTTTGTTTGTAATGTAAAAATAATAGCTATTTACTAAATACATTTGAAAACACTAATAATAAACATTTTATTTTAAGTGCATATCACCGAAATTGGTGAACTACTTTATATATTACAATTATTATTGATATTAAGATAATTAAAAAATTAGGGATCTGAGTCCCAAAAAAAATTAAACACATAATCAGGGCAGAAGCTTATCTAAAATAAACCTTCACAAACGGAAACAAATTTTATCCATGCCGAAATTGCCGTAGAATCGTTCCCGTATATTTTCTTTAAGCAAAAGTTAACAGTAAAATAACTAGGACCGTAATAGATTTTAATTATACCTCCCTAGAGATCGCTGGCAAAATTGGGCAAAAGTTCGTGTAATTGCATTCAACTTTTAATGAGAAATTAGCACTTTGAGGGCAACAAAACACGCTAACAGTTTTTGGAGCAACTCCTGCTTTGTACAGTCTGAACGTTGAAAACATGAAGAACGCACTGAAAGAAAAATTTAAAAACAACGTTTTAGTAAAACCTTTGTATAGAAAACTTAAGAATGGTAATAAAATTCGCCCTAAACTACTTTTTGACAATACCTTTGAACTAGATGGTCAAGAAATAAATGTCAAAAGAAATATAGTGAACACTAACAGTGGTAAACGTGAAATATTTATCGGTAAAGAGAATAAAATATTTGTGGGTTCTCGTGGGAACAAGAAGAAAACTTTAAGCGATAAGGTTATTCATAAACAATTACGTAATGGTTTAAGAAAAAGCTATAATATGATAAGTGCAAAAGATAACAGAAAAGCCAATGGTGAAGTGGGCATTGAAAATAAAAGTACCAAATTGGTTCTAGATGACAGCGCAGTTGTGGTTCAAAAAGTAAGTACTACCCATACTAATATAAATACAATCCTTCTAATATTATAAATGTGAAAGTTTGTATGTGTGTGTGAGTTTATGTGAATGTTTGTTGCTCTTTCACACAAAAGCTACTAAATGGGTTTTGATGAAACATTACAGTAATATAGCTGATACATCAGAATAATATATAGGCTACACAACATCACTACGACCTACGGGATCGAAGCAGTAATCAAAAACGCAAACCGCAGGGACAGCTAGTCATTACTAATCCTAAGTATATGATGATATTAAAGAGAAATTAAGTTTAGTCCGAGAGGCCTTTCAGTTAGTGCTCACCCTGTACAGTCTCGTCTATTTATTTGCGGTTCTGATAACGGAGAGAAGAGATGCATTACAATATTATTTTTACGTTTTTTTTTTATTAATGGGAAAACATCATTACTTTATTTTTTTTACTTCTCCCGCCCTGGGTGAGGTGGGAGTAAGTGTCGGACTTTTACTGACTGGAACCCACCGTTGCTTTGGTTGCCCTTTATGTTCCGGGGTGGTAACTATTAGAACTATTCCGCTACCCCGACAGGCATTAGCCCTCGTATGTCTCATTCTACGCACGCTCTGCAGCCTTAACCATTCAACGGATTTCGACATAAGAGGTGTCAGCTCAGGGACTGATATAGGGTATACATGTTCATTACAAAAGATAACAAAAACCCAACTGCATGAAAATAAAAAGTGAACTCAAAGAACGGAAAAACGTTTTAGAGGTTCAATTTTCCAGAAGGAACAAAGATACCGACTTCCGATATTGCAGCTCTTTTTAAATCAGCGACTTTATTTGTATTAGATAAAACCATACAAAGGTGCAGGCAAAAGCTGTTGTTATTAAACACAAAATATTATTAAGAAACTTAGTACAAGGTTGCGTCTTTACTGTTCTGTAATATTAATCATATTCTCACAAAGTTTTTTGAAATACAGTACAAGAGTTCATATTTACTCTTATGTTTCTTTATCTTGCGGTGTTCTGTACGAAACAAAGTTGAAATAAGTTTTTATTAACTTATAACTTAGTAACGGGTAACTTATTATTAGGAACACTAGCTGTTGCCGGCGGAAAAGACCGAATTATCGTATATTTCATCCGTTATTTTAACCTTAAGGCCTCTGCCTCGAAACTTGCGGGCAGCGGGGCGGTGCATAAAAGAAGAGTTTTATAGAAATTATGAAGAACAGAGACAAATGTCCCGACAAATTATACAACTACACCATAATGAGTGTAGAAACTTTTGGCTATATTCTTGAAGCTATCAAAGGCGATTTAGAGTTTGTTTTGAATTATTACAAAACGATATATCTCCCGCAGAAAAGTTGAATACTTGACTTTAGGATACGTAAAATAACGAAATTGTAATTTGTGATTATATTTATTGTTAGTGAAAAAGAAAGAAATTGTGTTGCACTAATTTAGTAAATAATTTGACATCAGTCTTAAGTTCCCAAATACAATCAAATACCTATAATTATTCAGTTTTTATGGTTCCCATCTTTGCTGTTAGATATAGGTGTCCTTAAAAAATTCTGAAATAATTTGCTCTAGCACGTCCGAGGACATTTCGACACGTCACAAAAATAAATTGCACAACACTGCAACACAAACGCGCAGGCGGTCACCGCTTGACTAAACTACACCGCTCGCTGCCCGCCCCCGCTCCGCTGCCGCGCCGCTGTTTTCGAGGGCCGCTCAATTTGATTTAACGCATAAGATACTGCCGCTCCCGCGCCGCCGCCGCGCCGCCGCCGCCCTGCTGCCCGCAAGATTCGAGGCAGAGGCCTTAGGGGCCGACCATAGAATAGAAGGAGCTCTTGTAGTTAGAATTACATCTTGGTTACGCCATTGTGGTGTCCAGAACGCAACGGGAAACACCAAAACAAACACTCAGGCCATTTGTCCACCGCCACCGTCACCGTCACGTCAAGGAGAACGAGATATGACCGATATGACGGGTAGCTCGCTGCCCGACTAGGACCAGGCCCGTGTCAACGGCGTTTTGTTCCACGCGCGCCTCAAGGAGCATTCAGCACGTAAAGGGGCCCTCTAGGGCCAATACCTGCCGGGGTTGCGGAATAGTTATAATACCGTGACTCCGAAACGTAACCCCAAGGAACATGAGTGGGTTTTAGTCAGTAAAAGTCTGACACGCCCTCCCGCCCCGTCCAAGACGGGAGAAGTCATTTGATGATTTCTCACTCAAAAAAAAACAAATGTAGCGATTAATGCATTTACTGTAGCCGCGTGTCCACGGCACGCCACGTTACCTTACACTAAACTCGGTTCGCCGTCAACTCGTCCTCGTTGACGTGCTATCTGCTTCAAAATGGACGTCGAAGAGTTAATAGTTCCTTTGCTTTACGTACGTGGTAAAAGAAAAGGAGGGAAGGGAGATGGAGAAGGAGGGAAGGGAAGGAGGGAAGGGGACCCCACCCCTTCCCTTCTTCCCTTCCCTCCTTTTTATGGCCCTTTTGAGGTGTAGAAGGAATCTGCATGCAAATTATCAGTCAGTTATTGTTTAAGGCGAAAGGATACGCAAACGTCCTTGAGCATTGAAGTGCAACAAGCGGCCGGGGAGCGCGTGCGCCGGGCGCGAGTGTAATAATTTGGTATTAATTATTGATTTAGTGGCATATAAGTAATAATGTTGTAAAATTATGAACTTTAATTTAATAAAGCAATAAATTATCTATTATAGCGTGAAAGAAACATTTAAATCGGTTTAGTTATTTGAGAGCAGTAAGCAAATTATTGCAAAAATAAAGCGGATTTATTCGATTTTTTTCTGAGAAAAATATGAACAATAATAAAAACCGGCCAAGAGCGTGTCGGGCCACGCTCAATGTAGTGTTCCATAGTTTCCCGTCTGTCACAATAAGTGTTCCCACTTATAAGTTAAAAAAAAGAGCAATTTGTTACGTTGACATACTAAGGCGATTATCACACTGCCCCGGACCACGCTGCATGTTGCGTGTCAACGCACCTACGCGCGTTCCTGCGGGAGTGCAGATCTGCATCATCGTGCGGGTTTTTTGCGCACTCACGCGCGTAGGTGCGTTTTGTAGATTCACGCACGGCGGCTCTCATTTATTCGCCGTTCTCTCGTTCTCATTGATTCACACGTCACGCCCATTCAAAATCACGCGCGGCACTGCGGGATTCGGTGTGCCATACCTTGCGTCTCGCCCCGCACCTACGCGCGGGGGTGCATGTTTCTCCGCGTGTATGCGCGTGATCCGCATGAACGCGCGTGGATGCATTTTCGGTGTGTTAGACTGTGCGTGTTTTCCATACAAACGGAGATACTTACAAACAACGGAAGAACACGCATCCACGCGCTACGCTGCATCATGCGGAGCAGTGTGCGAATCGCCTTAGTACGCAGAAATTATTTTGTACAACCTTTTTGTCTTTTTTGTACAAAAACTGTTCTTTCTATCAAGTTCAAAATAATTTTCCTAGAAAGTCCTTATAAAGTTCTACTTTCCAGTTTTTTTTTCGTATTTTTTAAACCTACGGGTCAAAAGTTAGAGGGACGCTCTGATTTTTCCTTTTGGAGCGATTATTTCCGAAATTATTGACAATATCAAAAAATGATTTTGGTAAACCCCTATTCATTTTTAAATACCTATCCAACAATATATCACACGTCTGGGTTGAAATTAAAAAAAAATCACTTCCCTCTTTACATATAGGGGGGCTACCCTAATAAAACATTTTTTTCCAATTTTTATTTTACCACTTTGTCGGCGTGATTGATATACATAAAGTCAAAGTCAAAGTCAAATCATTTATTTCCATTAGACCCAAAAAAGGCACTTTGAAACGTCATACTTATAAAACAAAACAAAAGTGAATCTACCGCCCATTCGGAAATGTTGATACGTATGGAGAAGAATGGGCAAGAAACTCCATACTTACTCTTTTAAAATAATGTTGTTACAATATTATTAATTGTACATTGGTAAATGTGAAGAGAAGAAAGTATATAATGTCAAAACCATTTCCGTCAAAAGAGTATATAAACATAATTAAAATTAAAATTAATTAGGAAATGGAAGCTAATCAAGTTCACGAACATTTAGTGTAACACATTTACAAATAAATTACCTTCCTCAAAAAATGAAAAATAATGTGTGAGCCAGCGCCTCCAACTATTAGAACAAAGAATTGTGTCTAATTTATAATTGTAAAAGTAAAAGTAGTTAATCATTATCAGTTTTAATTAGCCACCAGTTTGGTTTTGTCTACACTGTGGATTAAATATCCTATGGAGCTGGACCAGCATGCTTCCAAGCATTTTTATCTTGAATGTAATCTTCCAATTTATAATATGCTTGTTGACATAATTTATTCTTAATATATGTTTTAAATTTCCTTTCGTTTAGTTTTAATATATCACAAGGAATTTTGTTGTAACATTTAACACAGTACCCCATGAAAGATGTATTTACTTTGGACAGTCTAAAATATGGTTGAGCTGGTTTATCTTTATTCCTGGTATTAAAATTATGTCTATCACCTACTTTACTAAAGATATGTTGGTTTTTTCTTACATACATGATGTTCGCATAAATAAATTGGCAAGGTACCGTCATTATATTTATCGTTTTAAACAGTTCTCTAAGAGATTCGCAACGACGTAAGTTATAAATGGCTCTGACAGCTCTTTTTTGTAGTATAAAAATAGATTCAATATCAGCAGCCCTACCCCACAGTAAAATGCCATACGACATAATGCTGTGAAAGTAACTAAAATAGACCAAACGTGCGGTTTCTACATCTGTCAATTGCCGTATCTTTCTTACAGCATAAGCTGCTGAGCTTAGCCGTCCCGCAAGAGATGTTAGTATCACATATTGGTACCAAATTTCAGCTTTCTAGTGCTAACGGTCACAGAGATTAAGCGAGGACGGCCGGACAGACAGACAGACATGGCGAAACTATAAGGGTTCCTAGTTGACTACCGAACCCTAAAAATAGAATTTAAAATTTAAAGTTAAATATGTTTTGCGTATTAGGTATTTTTTGTCTATTTTGGTCCATCCGTCTAGTAGTAGTAGTCCTCTATTTTGTAGTTTGGCCTATCCTTTCGTCTTAATACACTTACTATTAGCCCAGGTCATTGGTTACTGTCCCTCTCCCGTAGGTCATAGCGGACGACTCACTACCCGAGGGAGCGATGTTATATAGCTTTCTGAAATATTATTTATAATTAGACTAGCGCGTTTAATCAAACAAATAAACGAACTCTTTAGCTTGATATAGGTTTAGCGAGGTATAGACTTCAATATCCATACTAATATTATAAATCGGAAAGTGTGTCTGTCTGTCTGTATGTTTGTCTTTCTTTCACGGCAAAACGGAGCGACGAATTGACGTGATTTTTTAAGTGGAGATAATTGAAGGGATGGAGAGTAATATAGGCTACTTTTTGTCTCTTTTTAACGCGAGCGAAGCCGCGGGCAGAAGCTGTAGTGATATAATTAAGCTGTAGAGTTTTTTAATTTGTATAAACCAACTCTTCAGCTTTATAATCTACATATATCTAGCTGAATCTACCTATATGTAGCTAAATAGTTTTGATAAATTGTTAAAATAAACATAAACAAACACATAATAATTCTAAAATCCAATCTCCAAAGCAGATTTCCTTAATCCCGATCCAACGGAATATCCCTCGACTTCCCAGAACAATTTCCATTAAAGCGTCTATTGTCTAGATTTGGAACACATGGTTGAGATTATACCCGGAACCGAAACTCTCGGGAGAGACCGTCGGATCTGTCATCCTTCGATGCATTCTCTGCCAACTAGGATTGTTCAGTATCCTCGTGTTATGGACTGCTGTTTGGGTGTTCGTCATTCAGTATTTTGAAGGTAATTTATTATCTTTCTTATTCTTATTACTTTTTACGCACACATAAATGTTTAAAATATACAAACAAATTACTTATGCACAATGGTGACATGTTCAAAGCCTGCATGTTTGTTTTAACGGTAAATAGTAAATATTTAATCCGATCGAAAAATGTGTTATAATAATTTACTGAAGCAATCAAGTAACAATGTTGCTTTTGCATTTAGGTGTTATGCAAAAACTAATTTTCACGATCACAAAAGAATGTAATTTTACACTGAAAACATGTGAAGCATACAAGGACCTACAATTTCATACCTGACGCACAAGTTTTTAACAAATCCGCACTAACACAAATACACGAGGTACGACAATAAGCAGCGCGCGACATGCCAGTGACGCACGCACACACTTGCGCTGGCCATTTTCATGCTTCACTTTAATTAAAACGTCTGACTTTTTGGTTGGTGTTCATAATTCATGTTTCGCATCGGCACAATATAAATAATGATTATACACACAAAATAATCTTAATTTCAGGTCCCAACGAAATACAAGCATCTCTAGACTTCGAGAAAGAACAGAACTTTCTTGTCATCGACCTCGCTACTGAACTGAGGCAGGTAAGTAACTGTAGGTAATTATCAGACTATCGCACTTGGCACACTTGCTAATTGCAGTACTTACTAATCCTCTTACACTGTTTATAGAGTAGAGAGTGTTTGGACCTCCATAAAGTACAACTCGTACGACTTAACTGTGCACCTCGCGCTGTGACGTAACGCTGACGGAATGCTATCGCTACTAAACGTACGAGGCGAACACGGGGCGCCGCGCGGGGAAGCGGGAGAGGTGTCACATTCCAGCGAAGTGCACAGATGAGTCGTGCTGGTTGTATTTCCGTCGCTAGCAACGTTGTTGTGTTTCAGTATAGTGTATTGGAGACGTAGATCTTTATCTCTGGGCTAGCATCGGTCTGCAAGGCCTCTGGTATTGAAAAAATATTATTAAAGATATTTTTATTGTTAAATGAGTGGGAACAGTACAATATCTTACGTCACCTTTTTTGACTGAACTTAATTACTTTATTCTCCAACCAGTGACGTAAAAAAGAACGATTTTGTGAACCGGAAAACACGTAACTTTCCATATTGTTGTTGTAAAACAAACAATATTTTCTAGATAATGTAAATTGTTACTTATAACAATTCCACATAGTATTCCAAACAACAACACTGCCCACATAAAACTCATTATAAAACGTACCGGTAGAACGGATACCACTCCTGCAAACTAACATAATTTGCACAGAGCTAAGTTATGCCAACTATTAACTGCTCTTTCTAGAAATTTAATAATTGTAGCAAGTGTTTCCTACCTTTATATACTAAAATGGCAACAAAAGTACCACAAAAGTTCTTTCAAAAAGTTTAATTTGACAATAATAAATTCTGACCTCGTATTCATCAGTCAATCCGCCTGTTGCACTTTCCCGACTAAACCATTCAACCGATATTGAAGAAAGGAAAGGAGATAATAAACATTCTAGTTTCAGTGTAATTCACTTCGAAATACCGTACTTTCTTTCGCGGTTACGAATTTAATGAATACCGTACATCGACATTTTAAACTTTGGTGTTCAGTCGCTTTAAACCTCAAGGTTAATATGGTCGCCTTTAGTAGTAAACCGGCTGGTCCGACGAAGTAGTACCATCTTTTTACCGCAAAGCAGCATTACTGTGTTCCGATTTTAAGGGTACAGGTATTAATACGGGTGTAACTACATGGTACTGTCTCTAAGAAAGCAACGCATTTTACTTGTGACTTCTAGTATTCTAGATGTCTATAGGCGGTACCGGTAGATTCATTGCCGTCTATTGACTTAAATAGAACAAAAGGGTAATCAACCTATCATTGAGTGTGGAATCACACCTGACTTACGATGCGTGCGTAACAAATAGTCTTTAGTATTCGTGATTCAAAAAAGCATTTTAAAGTACTTATACTTAGCTGTAAACGATACGCTGCACTTCTTTTGATAGATGGAGATCCACTGTCAATGTCAAGAGACTTTATTACCCATCTTAAAGCCATCGAAAGTAGCATCAAATTCATGTTTTGCTACCAGTGGTCCTTCTGTCTCATTTTACATGCAAATAGTTGAGAACCAGCAAGAATTTTTAGAATGACCGCTCTGGTTAATTTCATGCTACACCGAGTCTCTGCGGATAAGAAAAGTTGCATAAAACCTCTCATTTAAGAGCCTTACTGGTTGTAATGATGATATAAGTCGAATAGAAATAAAATTATGTTCTATAATTTGATATTTATTTAATCTACTCACTGTGCCCCACGGTTTTACTAGCGTTTTACTCAAATATGTAACAGTAAGGGTTAGTATCGTTAGAACTCACTGCAGGGCAAAAGCTTGTCATAAAAAGAAGGCACGAGCTTTAATCACCACGCTTGCTCTAGTTGTGTTGGTGATTTCAAAGTTAAATTCGAGATTAATTAACGAGACCAGGGGGCGTACCACAAGCCCTTATAACAGTATTACTTTGATATTACTTTCAGTGGGAAAGAGACGGCGCTAGACAACGTGTCTAACGCTGTCACTTGCACACTCCTGCAACAGGACTAAAACAATCTTACTTTAAACGTCATGGTAAGGGGGCTGGTTTCCTGACTGTAGTATTCCTTCACCAATGGTGTCGACTCCCTTGTTAACTATCTTTACTAAATTTAAGTTCAGTGCATCTTCCTCTTTCCATTTCATAAAGAAAAGGACAGAAGATTAAATATACGTCTAGTTTAGTTAGAGCTATCAAATTAAGACACTCCATAGACAATTTAGCCGCCATTAAACCATGGCCAAAAAATACGTCGATTTACTTTAGGCGCGGTCTAATTTAACAGGACTAAACTAAGTTGTATATTTTGTCCTTTTCTTAATGAAATGGAAAGAGAAAGATGCACTTAACTTAAATTTGGTTTAGCTTGTGAACAAGAGAAATAGCACCAATCAGAAGTGTTCGCCGCAAACACTGGACGGAATAGAAGATAAATATACAAACGATTCCAGCCTCGCCTTAGCTAGTAAAAACCCACTGCCTTTCTCGGACTGAGGTAAATAAAAAACCCGTAAAAGAACGTTGATATTCAATTGTTTTGTTTAAGCTAAAGCACCAACGACTAGCTATTGCAATGGAAATTTCACAGTGGGTACTCTTATCTGATACGAATACCTTAAAAAACAGCATCGTATTGCAGGAAAACGCAGTGGCTGACTTTAATTTATCGTTCGTATTTCAGCGAATCATAGTACATATTATTTAATATTAGAATTATGATATTGTAACCAAATTCAATTTTTAAAAAAACTAACTAATTATTTCTTATAAACAAGTATTTATAAAAGTTACCGTTAGAGATACCACAGTGGTATTAAGTTACCGAGGCCGCAATGGAGTGCCAACCGAGGCCGCAATGGAGTGCTAGTAATGGCCCCATTGCGACGGCGCGTTAGTGTTCGCGCGCCTCAGGGAGAGTCACCATGGGAAGGGGCCCAACAGGGCGAACGCCTGCCGGGGTTGCGGAATGTTTATAATAGTTACCGTGACCCTGGAACATAAAGGGCAACCGAAGGAACATGAGTGGGTTTTGACTGACACACCCTCCCGCCGCCACGGCGCGGCGGGAGAAGTAATTTGATGATTTCCCACTCTCCAAAAAAAAAAGTGGTATTGTTTTCTAAGTAGTTTGTAAGTTAGATATAAGTGCCTTAAATGGTCTCAAAACTCGACTACGACACTAACATCATTAACATGTCCCTAGCCTTTCTGTTGGTGTCAGCTTTCTGCCTAGCCGGATTCAGCTGAGTACCAGGGTTTTACTTGGACCTGCTGCCTATCAGACCTCCACAGCCCAGTTACTGGACAACACGATACCCCTTGGTTAGACTGGTCAGACTTTTTGGCTTCTTACTACCCGTACCGACTGTCAAAGATTTACGAATTACCAACCCGTATTCAACGGCTTTCCTGGTATAGTTTATAAAATATGTTTGTAAATATCGCAGTGACATAAACAAGAAGGTCTTATAACCTTAGCAGTTGTATTAAACAAAAGACATCTTCGTACAAACAACTCATGTACATTGTCTGAAAATCTTGCAAACTCGATGTTCTTCGAAAGTTTCAAACTTCTACACTTGTACTTTGACTTGTCGCCCTGTTGCATAGATTGTGAAGCGGGACTTTATTATAAACAACACGAATTCACAATTAGACGGAGATAAATATGTTATTTAGCCCGCACAGACACCAGAATAAATATATGTATTACACGTACTTACATTTAGAATAACTATACTATACATTCAGTTTTAGACTTCTATAAAATATGAAACTGGCGATCAGACCTCCATAACCCAGTCACTGTTACGCTGTCAGATTTTATGTACTCTCGGCTGCCCTATTTCAAAACCTAGTAAGGGACACTTTTTACTAAAAAAAATATTGCATAATTTTGCTAACCTAGTAAGTCCCTACTTAATACAAAAGCACCTGAGTTAAAAACTCACTTAAAAGCACAGATATTTAAGCATCGATACCTAGTAAGTGCACTATCCATTTCTCGTGACCAGTTTAAAACCTAGTAAGTCACTTCAACCTACACACTTATACAATACTTAACCTATACACTATACTTTTTAAAGGCTGACTTTACGTTTATGCCCGCCCTCTCCTGTAAAATTTCGTTTTAGGTCCTTACTTGGTTTTGAAATGGGGCAGCCGCTCTGACTCTCTGACTACTTGTACTAAAAATCTGTAAAACATGCATTTTTACACCATCAGTGGCAAAGACGTGATGAACAATCCTCGTCCTATTTAATATATATATACGTACGCCCTTCAAATGTCCAGGTTTTCACCCCAGTATTTGGTTTCACTCTAACTATCTACCTTCTATTCTGACGACATTCCGATACCCGTCACGGTGGGCGTATAGAAAAAAAACCGGTTAAGTGCGAGTTGGACTCGCGCAACGAGGGTTCCGTTAATTTGTTTTTTAGTGAAATAACTACAAATTTACGGTTTTCGGAGTTTTCCCTTTACTTGTGCTACATGACCTTGCTTCTTGCCAAATTTCACGATTCTAGGTCAATGGTAAGTACCCTGTAGGTTTTGAGTTTTGATTCCCTTGAAAATGTCTAAATGTGCAGTATAAACCGCCGTATCTTTTTATTGCGTTGATTTAGAAACTTGATTTTTTCAGTGCTTTAAGAGATAGGAGACCTGAGTATGTGATATTAATTTCAGCTTGATATCTCGACGCGTTCCTGAGAAAAAGGTTCTTGACAAACGGACGGACAGACGGACGCCTGACGTGAACTAACTACAAATTTACGATTTTCGGAGTTTTCCCTTTACTTGTGCTACATGACCTTGCTTCTTGCCAAATTTCACGATTCTAGGTCAATGGGAAGTACCATATAGGTTTTGAGTTTTGATTCCCTTGAAAATGTCTAAATATGGAATATAAACCGTCGTATCTTTTTATTGCGTTGATTTAGAAACTTGATTTTTTTAATGCTTTAAGAGATAGCAGACCTGAGTATGTGATATTAATTTCAGCTTGATATCTCGACGCGTTCCTGAGAAAAAGGTTCTTGACAGACGGACGGACAGACGGACGCCTGACGTGAACTAACTACAAATTTACGGTTTTCGGAGTTTTCCCTTTACTTGTGCTACATGACCTTGCTTCTTGCCAAATTTCACGATTCTAGGTCAATGGGAAGTACCCTATAGGTTTTGATTTCCTTGCAAATGTCTAAATATGCAATGTAAACCGCCGTATCTTTTTATTTTGTTGATTTAGAAACTTGTTTTTTTCAGTGCTTTGAGAGATAGCAGACCTGAGTATGTGATATTAATTTCAGCTTGATATCTCAACGCGTTTCTGAGAAAAAGGGTCTTGACAGACGGACGGACGGACGGACAGACGGACAACAAAGTGATCCTATAAGGGTTCCGTTTTTACCTTTTGAGGTACGGAACCCTAAAAATATGTTATAAAATACCCACCAATTTACACATCTCATTGATATGAAATTTGAATATTGTCAGCGGAGATCGCAGGTACTTATATGAGTAGATACGGTGGTGTCCCGCGGGAGTGCCTGCCCTACATATTCGGTGGCAGTTACGTCATATGTACAGTGAGCCAGCCAAGAAAATAGGTATGCAGGACCCTTAAATTTTCTTGAATACTGACGGATGAAAAAAATGTTAGTATTTTTTTTCTATTGTAATTTAAGTCTGTATTATTAGAAATCCATCCATTATCTAACAGTTATTGAGAAAAATTACATTGTACTAGTTCTCTCCGCGGTTTCAGCCGCATATTTTGTAACTTTTCAGCTTCCGTAGATTGTAGCGTGACGTTGTTGCCTTCCTGAGATACCGTGACCCCCACACAGAGCGGGAGAAATCATTTAATGATTTCCCATCCCAAAAAAAAAAGTATAAATATAGGTAAAGATTCCTTGTTTCTTGTCCACACAAGATTTGAAGAAATGGTAACAGGGGTAACAATGGTAACCACAACAAGTGTTTTACAGTATAACCATACCATCATGACAATATAGAGAGCTGATTCATCGAACCCTCAAATTACGACACAATTCAATGTAACTTCTACAAACAAAATTCAAATGAAGTGCAGCCCATTTCCCTAAACAAACTATGTAGTACTTAATAAGCGGTACAAACAGATAAACAGCATTTAATCACCCGTCGGTATGTTGTTCCACTGGAATCAATATTGTCTCGCGTGCTGTTGCGTTTGTGTGCCTACTCTCATTGATTGGTTGTTGTAGGTATTGATGAGGTGGTAGGTTTTGTGCCTAGGTTATACTGTTATTTTTTGAGGCTCTTTTCATCATCTATGATGAGGCTGACTTCCAATCTCACCATAACGTAGTTGAAAAATAGTGTTCCTTCAACTGCGACTGCATTCTAGAACTTTAAAATATGCTATACCTTCAATATCATATTACTACTACTATTCTAGACGTTCAAAATCATTTTACTACTACTGTGCTAGACCTTCAGAATCACTTTACTACTGCTATTCCAGACCTACAAAATCATTTTACTGCTACTATCCTACCTTCTAAATGAATCCAATATTTTTACTATGTTATATAGAACCAGCTTAATAAGGTATATCAGGTCCAATCTATAGCAAACTTCACCAAAATAGATTTGGTACATTATCCGTGAAAGCTTATAAGACAGATAACATTACTTCTGAATTTAGAGTCCATTAATCATAACCTACCTACAAAATATTATAATTAAAAAAATATAATTAGAAAGTTCACAACGATTAACTCACAAAAAAAAGTTCCCCACCGGTCAGCTCCATAAATCTTGGACTTCCCATAAAATTAGTCGAAAATGAAAAAGCAAAAATCCTTGTAAAGCTATAAATCTAACTTACAGAGTTTAATAAAAACTTTCTGAGTTTCTGATGAGCTAAATCCAGATGTCAAATCAAATAAGGCGCCCTACTATGGTCCGGAGGTGAAGCTCTGAGCTCAAAATAATCTCGTTATGCTAATTTATTAGTACAGTCTGGTGGAAGATCAACACGTGATGTTAACTGTAATATTAGTTCTGAGAACTAAATAAAGGTAATAGGAAATGTCGTTCAAAACGAACACATAAGTTGGAAATACTATTTCTTTATTAACTTCATGAGGTCCTGCAACCACACCAAATTACATGACATTTTGTTCACCTATTGTGTCGAACTTTTACTGACTAAAACCCACTCATGCTCCTTTTTTTTTTTGGTGAGTTGGAAATCATTAATGACTTCTCCCGTCCTGGGCGGGGCGGAAGGCGTGTCATACTTTTACTGACTAAAACCCACTCATGTTCCTTCGATTGCCCTTTATGTTCCGGCGTCATGGTAACTATTATAACTATTCCCCTAACCCCCCGGCAGGCGTATCTCTAGAGATCAACCCAATTTTTCAGGATAAAAGTTATTTCATTATTTATTTAATACGATGTATGCTAAATGGCAATCGGTTCAGTAGTATAGGTGTGAAAGCGGAACAGTCATTCAAGCTCGTTTTATAAGTAGTAATATTATTAAGGACTAGCTTTTTGCTGTGCCATTGATATAGACTGTAAAATTCCAGTCTATATGTAACCAGGACCATAAACAGTAAAAGAAACCGTTTGCATAAAATACTTGCGAGTTTTGGCGACCCTTGAACATTGCATTCAGTAATACTCCCATAATATTTCAGGTATTTTTCTTCTGTCCTTTTCAATTTCATTTTCAAGAAAAAAAATTAGGTTATAACCTACCAGCAAAAACGGTATTATTAAAGTAAACAGCATTATTTTCGCTGTACAGTTGGCAGCACGCCATTATCATCAAGGTCTTAATGCCAAACTACCTCGCATGGTCGTTTTGAGGCCAACTGTACCCCAAATGCCTTCATCAACTTACTACAGCTGTGGTAGTATTTATAAATTATATTTTTAACTGCTGTTGTTCCTAATTACATGTTTCTTTACAAAAACTTTTTTTTGGGACAAAAAAACTATGCAGATTTAAATCGTGTGTGCTTATACGAGTTTTTTTCGAGTGTATTTTGATGTAAGTAAGTTTTAATGTATGTATTGTGGATTTGAGTCATATCGGCTTACGTGGTAAGTGGAACTAAACTTATCGAGTTTTTAACAGCCAGATAGCACCACACAAAGTTTGTCAAGGGTGGGAATCGAATCCTCGACCTCCGTTATAGCAGGGTCACTAACCACTCGACCAACAGACCCGTCATTTACCCTCTGGTTCTAATATTAACATCATCAAATAATACAGTAAACAATAATATTAGATTCTCAAACTGAAAGAAACAATCGCAATTCCGCAGTAAATTAAATGTTCCAACAACGTAAAATATCTAAACTTTTAAACTAATTTCACAAAGAGATAACATTGTTGGTTTGAAGTAATCTTGCGGAGTTCTGATACGATTTCAAAATTCTTTCACTACCATAAAGTTACATGAATGCTGAATGAATATTGTTTTTTTTGTAAACTAGATTTTCAACCCTTCAATGCAGTTCAAAAAGCCGATGGTCTCGGTTGTCATTCATAGATCTTTATACGGATATTTAGAAGCCCGATATTCTGATATCGTGTACCCAGTAACCAATTATTTGAAACGAGAAACTCGACTGACTAAATTCCTAATAATTTAAAGTACCATTTCAAATAATCAATCTATTTGAAATAAATTGTTCTAATTTCTGACTAGGTTATGGCGTCAAATAACTAATACTTTTGAAATTTCTATTCATCTGAATCTGATTAGACTTAAAGCCGATCCTAACTTAGTTGGGAAAAGTTGCCAAAGTGTCGGCCGGTTAATCAGAAAGTTGAAATTTCTTGCGCTCTCATATACTAGTGCAGGCCATACGCACTAGGTTAAGAAACATGATTCATATACATATAATTAAAATAAACAAATGAAAATTGTACAGTAAGGCCGTATACAGAAAGAAAGCTGAAAACTTATAAGCGCTTGTCAGCGCTGGTCTGTTCTACACAAAGGAAGCAGGTTGAAGCAGACTAAGCAAAATGTCGGAATGATTTGCTTGCAGTTGTTGTCTAAAGTTTTTTGATAATCTTACTGATGGACTAAATAAATAATAATAATACCAGCCTATAACTGCCACACTGCTGGGCAAAGGCCTCTTCTCATACAGAGAAGCCACGAGCATTGATCACCACGCTTGCTCAAGGCGGGTTGGCGATTTCGGACTTATATTAACTACAAGTCCAGGTTTCCTCACGATGTTTTCCTTCACCGATGTCTGTGATGTCTAAGATAAACTTTAGAAAGTACATATGAATTGAAAAAGTCACATTGGTACTTGCCCAAATAGATATAAATAGATAATAATAATAGAAATAGATGGACCAAATAGTATTCTTTTTTTGTCGTCTCGTCTATTGTACATTTTTATCACATACACGCTAGGGTTTAAAATAATAATAATTTTATGTGACCGCTTACAGACTAACGGATTATTATCCCTTTTCCAATGTTAATATTTAATCTTTTTTTCTATTAACAAAATACAATCTATTGGCAAAAGTAGCCAGAGTTAAATGTTTACCACCTAAATATTGAGTATTGAGCCTCTCTCACAAATCACAGTTTTATATTCACGTTAGCAACACCAATAGTAGGGGATCGGTGTTGCGTCACGGATATCTATAAATATACCCCCTCCCCCCCACTTCGCCCCTATCGCGATTCGTAGGCAATTTGAAGCGGACTCGTCAAATACTTATGAGTTCCGAGTTGTGTCCCAGAGGACCCTCCAAATAATTTCATCGAATTTCATCAAATTATAGAGTGGATGTGAATGACATCTTCAAGTGTAGGTGGAATAAGTTTTGGCAGTCTTACCGGCTAGTTTACTAGGTTGTACTGAAATAAAGTAGCTCTAAATATAATACTTTGGCAATAAGCAAAAAGTGATTCATTCAAAATATTGATGACCTGAGTTACCTTGACCCCGGAACATAAAGGACAACCGAAGAAACATGAGAGGGTTTTAGTCAGTAAAAGTCTGACACGCCCTTCCGCTCCGCCTAGGACACGGAACAAGTTATTTCATGATTTCCCACTCACCAAAAAAATGATTGTATTGATAAATAAAAATGTATGTAACTTATCTACGCCTACTATACGTGTAATGACATTGTTTACAACATAAAAGGCATCAACTTTCATACATTTTCACATCACAAGATAAAGATACGTAGTTTAATGACAGTAAACACCCAAAAGGTATATTCCTCTCCGTACAAAGCCCTCTTCCTAGAATCACCACAATATATCTGCTCCATTTAACTCCATTGTCAGTAATGTGGCCCATTCCAACGTTTTCAAGAGCACAAATACAAGAAACACTACAGTTCACTTGACATTTTGGTTCCTCATTAGTAAACAGGGCTGCTACCAACGGGTACCGCGTCATTAGTAAATAGGGTTACCACACTACTAATATAGGATTGAATAAACTGGACTAACAAGTTTGGCGAATTGTAGAAAGGTCTTGACTGCATTTCGACGTTATTGAAAGGGCCATATTTTGATTTTAGATGAGGCTCGGGGCTGCACAATGAAGCTCATACAGTTCTCTTGACATTCTGGTTCCTCATTAGTAAACAGGGCTGCTACCAACGGGTACCGCGTCATTAGTAAATAGGGTTACCACACTACTAATATAGGATTGAATAAACTGGACTAACAAGTTTGGCGAATTGTAGAAAGGTCTTGACTGCATTTCTACGTTATTGAATGCGCCACCATATTTTATTTTAGATGAGGCTCGGGGCTGCAATATGATTCTCTCATATTTCCTTAAGTATGGCCCGCGATAATTTCAGTTGCTCTCTTTAATAGTTGGTCTCTGCACCAAAATGTAAATGCAATATATGCACTATACATTTTCAGCAGGTTTTCTTTAAACATACAACCATCTTGTGGTATTACCGGACCGTTACGACTTAGGGACATTTACGGAAATAGCCTCCATCTGAAAGGGCGTGGTTCCTCTGATATTGCAAAGACTTGTGGGCGGCCGTGCGACCCGCTTGCTCCCCTCTCATATAAAAAGAAAACGAATGCACTTTCGTATTTATTTACTTATGCTTAAATGTACAACGGCGGACTTAATGTCTTAGGCCTTTCCTACCAGTCTACTCAGGATGATGCAGATTACTTTGCCGTTGAACTATATAAAAAAGAAAAAAATAGAACGGAAGAATAGAACTTAAAAATATATATATACACACATACATAATTGAAAGCCACAGTGAGTGCTCGCAATCACTGTGGCTTCTGTTTTCAATTTGTATTTTTATTCAATGCTAGCTGACCACGACTGGCCTTGTTCTATTCAATGAGCATTTTCTTGGTTTCAAACAGAAAGGGACAAATAGTTTTTCCACGAAACACAAAATTATGCGGACGACGTTTGCAATTTTTCGCTTCTTTAGGTGAAGGTCCCACTAGTCTATCCATACATTTTTCTTTGGATATAATCTCTTGAAGTTGACCCTGGTTACCGTTTTTTATAGAAAACTACTTTAGGCTCCAGTGTCCATACAAAGTTAACTCTATGTTCATCTAATCTAACATTAGCTTAACAATCAAAGACTTTTTTAAAAAAAGTAAACGATTTATATTATTGCTAACTGTTACTTACTTGCCAAAACTAAAGACGGGAGTAAAATGGGAGCAAGATTATAATAGTTTGTTTGATTTGCTGTAACAGGCTGTAATACTTTACATAATCCCGTATTTTTCCCCATAACGTACACAAAAAAAAAAGTTGTCTTAGAGTTGTAAAATGTCAAGTGCAAGATAGAGACAGCAACAGAGCTAAGCCTAAGTATAGCTACAATATAATACCAGCAATGTTTTATTTAAATATTGTAGAGCCACACTCGAACAAATTGAAACAGCATACAGCAGTCAATGGTGATACAAGTAAAAACACTTAAATAAGTTTTAAGCGCTCAGCGAGTCACACACAGAAACTTTAACATGCGCTAAACCAAAAGCTGTATTTACTTTACGAAAGTAGTGGCATGCATTTTGTAATTAATTCCGTGAACCTTGTTGCAGTGCTGTGCAAATTATTTCGTTAAAATATTAGTGTTGTGTAACCGTTGCGTTTGCTAGGAAGCTGCTGATGGAACTACCAACCGATTGTAATGTAATTAATTCTATACAAGGTATATTTTTGAATATACGAAACCTTTCAGAAGGCAATTATGTTAGTGATTCTCGATCCGAATCAACAATAAAATGGGGTAGTACTTTTCTTTATTTTAGCCTCGTTTACGCCGGTAAGAGTAAAATTACCGTTCTTAAAAGGCGGCCAGTCTGTACATCCTATCGCGTATAAATACTATGCGCGGTCATACACAAACAAACGCAAACGATTATTTCATACATCCAAAGCATAGAAGTTTTTAATATGAAAGTTATTCTGGAAAACAGTCAAATCTATATATATAAAAGAAAGTCGTATTAGTTACACATTTTATAACTCAAGAACGGCAGAACCGATTTGGCTGAAAATTGGTGGGGAGGTAGCTTAGGTCCAGGGGACGGACATAGAATATTTTTTATCTTTTTTTTTAGTAACAGTTGTTTGCTGTTATGACGCGGTTGAAACCGCGAGGGACAGCTAGTTTAAAAATAAATAACAAATTACTGATTTTCGTATTTTTATGTGATTACTACCTATCTATACAAATAAAAACAATTCGCACACTTTCTCACTCATTCACATACACTCATCCACACTCACAACACAACTCGCACTCACGCAGTCACACTCAAATCCTACTCATACAAATCACTCACCCTAGTGCGCTCCTTTATGTACTTTCCTTTTCTTGTTTAAATTGCATAACTGTGTATAATGATTGTTAAGCGGAAGGGCGGAGACACCTAACACAAGCATCTTCTTGCTTAAAAGGTGTTCTCCAAACTTATTATGTAAAAGCAATGTGAAAACGCAATAAACATTTTTTTTTTTTACTAGCTGCCTCCCGCGGTTTCACCCACGTTAAAAATGTTAAGAGTGAACAATCCTTATCACTTAGGGGTATGAAAAACATGTTTAAGATAGTAGCCGATCCTCAGACCTACTGAATATGCATATAAAATTTGGTAAAAACGGTAAGGTAACTAACATTGTGACACGAGAATTTTATATATAAGATTTACAAGTTTTATGACAACCTCCTAAAAGTTATGCAGTTTTAAAAATTTAACTTGTATAATAATGAAACTTTGATCACCACCAATGGTGATTACTCGTGTAGTAGCAATTTCCGCCACGCCGATTTTTATTGCAATTGAAAATCTCTTAAATTTCGTTGATGGAGGAACTTGAATTTAATTACATTACTAATAGGACATAATTTTGTTCGCAAACTTTGATCCTTGTCGACCCTTCATCAAGTTGTCACATTAATTTGGTGGTCGTTGTCTCAGATTGTGTTAACAAAATTATTAGGAAATTTTATTAACAATGAATTTTACAGAATTTAATTTTAATATCTTCGTTACAGAGGTAAAAAAAATCGTGCGTCAGTTTTTTTATTTGATTTTTTAGTAAGTTAATTTACTTACATAGCACAAACTTTGGCTTGAATGAAATTCGGGTTTATTAAGTTTCACGAAAAACAAAACATTAAATTTTCTAGTTTTCGAATATTAACTTTAACGCAAACTAGTTTTAAGAATCCTTGTTTCCTTTCTGGTAGCTTGACCTAGATTTATACACATAAAAAAAAATATACGCCAACCAAGCTTTCATTAGCAAACTGTTTACAAACACAGTCTGTCTAAATCCTACAAAAAAACGGTCTCATTATCACAAAAGCTCAGGAGACGCATTGTACGGTAAATGACGAACATACACGACACGTCACGTTAACTGAATTAACAATAAAGGACTCTGCCCACTACACCGTAACAAACTGATCCCAATCCCATGGTAACTTTGCAGCACATGTCCCTTAACCAGATTTCAACACCCCTTTCCAAGAAGTGACTGAATATGCATCATATTCGTACAATTTGGGGGATTTGACCCCCTTGTCTTTCTTCCCCCCTCCTACGCTTTTCTGTCAACGGCCCTGATGAAGAACGTATCACGGAAACATACATAACACTCTCACTCATACAGATGTATTTCTTACTCCTTCACTATTATTTTCTGATAAATTTCATTGCGGGATCCAAGACAGTTGAATCGTTTCTCCGGGACTCGTCGAGCTTCATTGCTTCGGCGTTTTTAGGTAGACTCCACTGTTGATTGTTGCTTTCAGGAATTGCAGTGGCTAGGTATAGTGTGGCAGGCTAGTGCCAATAAAATACTAGGATGTATTAACAGCGTATCATGTCCGTGTATAATCGGTTTAGTAACCGTAGTATCCGGTTCACTCGGATTACGGTTGTCAATGATAAGGATCCCCACCACTGCAGCAACGGTCGCCTGGAGGACACGGTCGAGCACACGGTGGAGGTGTGCCACGCATGGGCGCACCATCGACGTGTCCTCGTAGAGGCGATGGGCGGCGGTGACCTCTCGCGCCCGGCGCTGGTTCAGGCCATGCTTCGGGGCGAGACGGAATGGGATGCCGTCGCCTCCTTCTGCGAAGCAGTTATGCTAGTAAAGGAAGCGGCGGCGCGCGAGAGGCAACGACGAGCCTCTCGCCCCGGACTAGGCGAAGACGTCGAGAGTCGCAAGACGACTACCGGCCACCGTAGGTTCTGCGGATGGCGAGCGATGGGTAGCTCGCCGCCCGGCTAGGACCAGGACCGCGTCGACGGCGCGTTAGTATTCCACGCGCGCCTCAATGAGAAAGAGTCAGCACAGGAAGGGGCCCAACAGGGCCAGCGCCTGCCGGGGTTGCGGAATGTGTATAATAGTTACCGTGACCCTGGAACATAAAAGGTTTGAAGGAACATGAGTGGGTTTCAGTCAGTAAGAGTCTGACACGCCCTCCCGCCGCACCCAGGACGGGAGCAGTCATTGGAGGATTTCCCACTCACCAAAAAAAAAAATGATAAGGATCCCAAAATTGACAATCCACCTTGAGCAAGTTGATCAAACGTTCAGCCTCCTTTTAATGAGGAAATGTTTTTGTCCTACAGTGGGACAGTAATATACGAGTATTGTAACGTATTAATAAACAGACTTCGAGGCTTAGCCAATTTTTACTATTCATCCAAGAATGCTAAGAGAAATTGGCAATAGCTGGTGGTAGTACGTACGCAAAAATACTATATTTCAGCCGGATATGGGTACAAGATTATCTTTTGACTGATGGGATGCACGAATTACTGAATAAGCATTGTCTATTTATTTCTGTTAGAAGTACTGGACTCATCTTGAGTTTTGGATATAAAAACACGTGTATAATCTCGATACTACAATTAACCGTACATATTGTCCTTTGAACAGCAATCATCGAAAACTCGGTAAATTGCCATTGCCAACTTAAAGTTGAGGAACTTAGAAATACTATCATTAATTAAAAGTATAGTATATTTGTGCACTATTTTAACTAAGGTTAACTGTCAATTTATTACTAGCAGAACGCGTATCTATCTATATTTATGTATAAAATGGTAAACTGGCTGATTGTTGATATGCACAGCCAAAACCGCAGGTCCTGGAGACATAAAACTTGGAGGGTGTGCTCTTTGTAAAGAGTAAATATCCACTAAGAAAGTATTTTTTGGAAATTTCACCCCTAAAGAAGTAAAATAGGATATGGAAGTTTCTACATTTATTTCTATTTACTTTTGATTTGTGATATAATTAACATAGCCTCATACTTTTCATTGTAAAGAAAACATTTTTGCCCGTCACGTTCCTATCATGGTACGTTGTAGTGAGTAGGCACTTTTATACAGTAAGATGAATCGAGGCAATTTTTAAACTCAGCTAATACGACAGGTGTGTAAAATGAAACGTAAAATGTTGATGTATGAAACGAGTGTCTTTGGGAATTTATACTTTATGTGTGCAAAATATGATATATTTTTACTTCCGCAACGGGCACGCTATAATGCGGCTTCATCAAGTTATTCATACTTGTATATAAAATTGTAATACTCATATTTTCTGTGCTCATCTTGGACATCAGTGACTGTAAATGTAAACATCGTTATTAAATCTAGACGTAAATAACACGTATAAAATAAGTTTGTAGTTATGTTTGGAGGTATGGTAACAGAGTGTAAAGTTCCTCATCCTCCGTAGAAAAGGGACGGTTATCCGACCAGACAGGTTTTGTGTTTAGTGGGCTACTGTTTTAGTCGGGATTTTGAACATATGTCGCTGAAAACTCTTATATCGCGATGTAGGATGTCAGTTGTAGTTTACGTGTTCGGCGAAAGATGACGCCGCATATTAAATTGATAATCCGTCTTAGGTAACATGAGTGATATGAATCTGCATTTGCTCTGCAGTAAGACTATAATGGGTGGGTTTTTTTAATATTTTTATGAATTGCTTCTAAATTTTGCGGATATTAACGGTGATGGTGTTCACCTCGATACTGGTTTTTCAGTACGAGTTTAATATAAAAAAAGAAGTACATTCAGCATTTTTCTCATAGTCTCTTAGGAACATTTTCCCTGAATTTAATTCCTACTGAAAACATCACCAACATTTTGAGTTTAAAACACAGTACAGAAACAGTAGCTACACATAGAATTAAGTCTAATTAGTAAATACGTGCATTTGCGGTCTACACTCGCCACGTATGTACGTATTTACGTCACTATTAAAATATGTTTTACAACATTACCAAAGTTTTCTTATTTTCTTTTACTTTAATTTTTTACCCATTATTATGATCTCGAATAAAATCTATGTGGACGAGTATGATTTAAAGTGTGTACGAACTTATAATGGATGGAGCAAGATTTTTTATTCTGCGTGTATGACTCGATCATTTTGTGGTACAGAATAAATATATTAGGTCAACTCACGCACGGCCATTGCCTAAATTATACCCAGACAACCAACAATAATGCTCATCACACAAAGTTTGCCCTGGGTGGGAATTGAATGAATCGGTCGTTGAGACCTGAGAGACCTCCGACTTACAATAGGCCAGTTAAAACATACGGAGACCTGCACTAGGACGATTTTAAATACTACAAATGCCACATCCAAGACCCCACTCTGTTAGTACATCTTATTCCATAAATTGCTTCCATATTGTGTGAACGAAGATTATTTACCGACGCCCTAATACGTAATCCTTGAACCAGAATATAAATGAACTGTGCTTATTAACCGTGCGTATGTATTTTGTGGACGTCATATTTACTCCACGTCTGCTAATGTTGAAGTAAATTGAATCAGGAAAGTTAATGCGTTGCTTTGTGATTATATTGCTGAGTTGTGAAATGTTGCTGGCTTATTTTTAACCACTGAAGGTCAAAGAAAATAGGGCTTTGACCAGGCCATGTAGAGAAGGCATGATGAGTATTGATCACCACGCCTACCCAAGGCAGTTTGGCGATTCCAGACTTATCATTATCTCCCAGTCATTTCCGGTGATATTAAGATTTCTAAGTAGTTTATATGTTATCTATAAGTGCCTTAAAATGGTTTCGACACTCGATCACGACACGACACTATCATCATTAACATCTCCCTAGCCATTCCCTCTTTTTGTAGGGCTTTCAATAATGCATGAATGGAAAGAGAACATTAGTAGTTGCCCGGATTTGAGTCCCACATATACAAGATACACTTAATTTAACCTCACGATAATAATGTTTTACCAAATATTAATTAAGGTATAAGAACAAAGCTAAGTAAGTGTAAGTAATACTCTGCAGATGTGAGTAGGATTATCACAACCCCACTTGAAGGGATTACCTATCATTATGATTCTAACAGAACAATATTATCAGCAAATACAAAACAGGAAGGAATTTCCTTACGTAGTTAATCTAGCAAATGGGATGAAATAACATTGATAATTACATTGTTTTGTTTATATAGGTATTTGAGGAAAATGCTCGTAGGCTTACTAGGAAATATATCTGTTTTGGTTCAATATATTTTTATTTACTAACAAATACACATCTTCTTTACGAAAAGATAACTGACTGACCTGAGGGTGATGAACCGCTAGAATTACTGAGGTGCTCGTGAAAACGTATATCCGTTTACACACGGTCAGACCTCTTTTTTTTTTTTTTTTTTGGTGAGTGGGAAATCATCCAATGACTGCTCCCGTCCTGGGTGCGACGGGAGGGCGTGTCAGACTCTTACTGACTAAAACCCACTCATGTTCCTTCGATTGCCCTTTATGTTCCAGGGTCACGGTAACTATTATAAACATTCCGCAACATTATAAACATTCCGCAACACGGTCAGACCTCTTGTTGATGACCACGGACAACGACCCGATTTTCGTTTCATAGGTCAGTGTGGGTGTTTGTTAACGCCACGGACATGTACTCGTTGCTCATCACACAAAGTTTGTCCTGAGTGGAAATGGACAGGGGTTGCGGAATGTTTATAATAGTTACCGTGACCCCGGAACATAAAGGGCAACCGAAGGAACATGAGTGGGTTTTAGTCAGTAAAAGTCTGACACGCCCTCCCGCCGCACCCAGGACGGGAGTAGTCATTTGATGATTTCCAACTCCCCAAAAAAAAAAGAGGGAATGAAACACACAATTTAAAAAAAATATTTTAAATGTAGCTCTTACTAATCACCACATAAAGCTACACAACCGGCACATAAAACTACAGAATCGCCACATAAAAATGTACAAACGCCCAAAAAGCTAAAGCGAGCACGAGCAGAAGTGAATGCATCCTCCTGGGTGCTTATCTACGTTCAGCAATAACACTTATAATTCGCGCTCCGCATATAGTTAAACCTGGCTGCCTTCCAAACACAGAATAAATAGATACAGGAGGCTTCACAACGAACAAACAGGCTGACGCGTATATGAATGGGCTTGCACTGAAGTGTGTGTACTAACCAATTCATCAAATTATCCGAAACTGGTAAATTTTGGCAATTAATTTTGAACCTATACAGATAGTAATATCTAGTTTGATGTGTGTTTGTACAGTAAGCAAAGTGAAAGAAGTATCCAGTGTCGTAAGATAAAAAGTAAATTTTCTGAAAACCATTGGATACTTTTCTAGTGTAAATTTTAATTAAGATAGAGAACAATTAGGTCTTCAATTAATTAAAATTTTATTTAAACACAATTTGATATCGGCGACCTCACCCAACTTTTCTATGTAGAGCAGTAGATGCTTACTGTCTGATGATGACGACATCCATGAGTGATGAAGAAAACTCAAATTATACCTGACGTCATTAGATATACTTATAAGCTTTGCTGGCTCTCCATACTATCGCCTCTACATATGTGTGTGTGTGTTTTTACTTTCACCCGTTTTATTCACCCGACCCTCTGTCCCTATAGTATTCTGTGGGCGTGTGTTAAATTTTAAGACATTTCCGGCTTCTAACAGCGCATAGATAACACGTGTCGTCTCTGTAGTTTTATTAGCAGGAATGTTTGTTTGTGACCAAAGCGGGAATTCTGGGAACGGAAAGTGGATTTCCGGTTGTGTGTGCAAGGATCGTGAATTATGTAATTCTGGGAATCTCTAGAGAGGAACTACTGGTTTGGTAGTGCACTGGGGATGTCACTAAGAATGCGGTATTAAATGTTTGTCTTTCATATATTTAAGAACTCATATTATGTCGCTTTTACAATCATTTAAAATGGTTAAGACTTAGTTCAAAGACTGAACCTTCGTTTTTTCCTTATTCTGGGAAAGAAATCTGCCAGACATTTACAGACTAAAACCTACCGCGGTGTTCCCTCTCCTACTCCGAGGATTGCCGCGGGAACATACACGACTTCCGCAAACAAGGTCAGGCTCGTCAGGCTCGTAACCTTTATTGAGATGACTTCTAACACTTATCTTAATTACATTTAATTCCACGTTAACGAAGCAAAGTGCTCAGCTACTTATTATTTATGGAAACTGTGGTTGTATAAAAATTCTAGGAAATGTTGCTTATCATTCCTAAAATAAACCAAAAATGGGTGAAATATTTTACCCATTTCCTAAAGCCTAAGAGAGATGTCTTCATTATCCAAAATTAGGTTTAGTTTGTTTAAACAATAAATTAGACGTAGTAACTTTGGCATGATTTTTCAGTCACAGCTAAATAGATTTAATTTAAGAGTATTAACCCTTTAACGATTTCGCGATAAACAACATGGCGGTGGAAATTCCACATTTAAGCCGAAAAAAGAACTGACGAGCATAGACTATATAATTTTATGCGTTCAAATAGTAGGAAATTTCTCCAAGAACTTAAATAATCAAACTTGTCTCTACAAAAGTAGTCTGTCATCATCTCCCTAGCCTTTTCCCAATCGTGTTGGGGTCGGCTGCCAGCCTAACCGGATTCAGCTGGATACCGGTGTTTTACGTGGAGTGACTGCCTATCTGATCTCCACAACCCAGTAACTGGGCGACACGATACCTCTTGGTTAGACTGGTCATAGTTTCTGGCTAACCAGTAACGACTGTCAAAGTTCTACGAATGACAACCGGGACCAACGGCTTTACGTGCTTTCCGAGGCACGGGATGTCAGTGATGTCTAAGATAAACTTTAGAAAGTACATATGAATTGAAAAAGTCACATTGGTACTTGCCCGGATTCGAACCCACAACCTCTTACACGAGAGGCGGGCGCCTTATCCACTGAGCCATCACGACACCCAAACAACACAAAAGTAGTCTGTAAGTAATAAAAATAAGGACTATAATAAATAGGAGACCTCGACAGCAGGCTGTCGGTAGGTCGTCAAGAAGTACAGAATTCCTAAGCATACAATTAATTAAATAGGCTCCATTAATACTTTACAGGCATTAGTGTTTTATGCTATTTTCTGTGGGCGTTTGGAAATAAGTGTAATTATTTACCTACTCAGCTCCCTTGCACTAAGAACCACATACGACAAAGGCAAGCACAGCTACTTAAAACAGCATCACACGTACTTCAGAAATCGATGACAAAATACACACATCAAAAGTGTCTAGGGATATTTCAATTAAACCTAAATTACTAAAATTCTATTAACTTTTTGTTAAAACATGTACACATTAAAATAAACCTTGTTTGATAGACTATTTAATCTGATAATAAACTTTTAGATAAAGTTAAATTTAAAAAAAACTTAGAAGAAGAGGAAAAACTCAAACAAAATTTCAATCTTAACTTTATTTTTGAAACATCAAAACTTAAACAAAACAACAATTTTTTTTATAAAAATTCTTGAAAACTTAAAATTAATATTCCGTGGATCCACCTAAGACTCTCCTGACACATCTGCAGCGGTTCTGCATACTCAAAACAAGGATGTCAATATCCTGTTGTGGAATACTGTCCCATAATTGCCGTCAGTCAGAGCGTTATATCCAGGCTTTGGTCATGTTATCGTGTCACGGAGGAAGTGGTGGAACGGCACCGAGGACCTCAACGCATTACAACACATGTACAGGACCGATTCATAGTAAATGCTGCACGAAGTCAACTAAATGCAGCGCCGCCGATGCAATTGGTTCAAAGGCTACAGAGAGAGTATGGTTTGCTGGTAAGCGGTCAAACTTTGAGAAGGCGACTGCATGAAGTCAATATACGTGCTCGTAGGCCATTTTGGGTATCAGCACTAAGGAGAGGTAATCGAGGAAGAAGATTACAATGGGCTATTGCACACGAAAACTGGAACCATTCTCAATGGTCACTTGTGCTTTTCACTGATGAATCTAGGTTTGGATTTCATCCTGATTCGCGAAGAGTACGCGTTTGGAGAAAACCTGGACGTTGGAATCGACTGCAGCACCCACAACAAGTTCATGCATATTAAGGTGGCACGATTATGGTTTGGGCAGGAATTCGTCTCGGCGGTAGAACGGACCTCGTTTGGATACAAGGCAATATGACTGCTCGTAAATACCGAGATGAGGTGCCTGTAATCTTGCCCCACAAACAGCAAATGGGACAAAATTTCCAGCTAATGCACGACAATGCCCGTCCACATACGGCGCGTATCGTTACAAGTTGGTTACAACAGCATGTTATCCAAGCTTTAGACCGGCCTGCACAATCCCCTGACTTAAATCCTATTGAGCATGCCTGGAATATGCTTCAGAGAAGAGCTCGTAGGAAAGAAAACAATTTTTATAAAAAAAAATTGTTTTGTTGTTTAGGTTTTGAAATTTCAAAAATAAAGTTAAATTGAAATTTTGTTGAGTTTTTCCTCTTCTTCTAAGTTTTTTTTTAATTTAACTTTATCTAAAAGTTTATTATCAGATTAGATAGGCAATTAAACAAGGTTTATTTTAAAGTGTAGGTGTCTTAACAAAAAGTTAATAGAATTTTAGTTATTTAGGTTTAATTAAAATATCCCTAGACACTTTTGATGTGTGTATTTAAATTAAAAGTTAAAAGCAATCAAACTTTTCTCCCGGCACTGCCTACCTTATCCCAGTAAAATATTCAAATCAGAATCTTCATAAACAACGATTCAAGAATCTTAATACCGTAATACCGTCTATCGCGAATTCGGTGATTGTCCTCTGAAATCATTCTATCATTCCGTTGGCTGGTATTAGGACCAGCAGTTTCGTAGACTACATTGTTATGTTGGAATGACTAACAAAACCACAATTGGACCACTATTCCTGTATCGGTATTCTGTCCGAAAACAGGGTTTCACAGTTCCGCTTGACAAATATTATTGACTATTGTCAATAATTTGTACATTGCAAAGTTTCTTCCTAGCATTTCCCTAATTTTGAAATAACAATAACAACACACAACATTTTTTGTTGTGTGTTGTTATTGTTATTTCAAAATTAGGGAAATGCTAGGAAGAAACTTTATTCTGTAATTAGAGGTAAATAATTTTTAGTAGTAATTTTTTTGGTGTCGTGATGGCCCAGTGGATATGGCGCCCGCCTCTCGTGTAAGAGGTGGTGGGTTCGAATCCGGGCACGTACCAATGTGACTTTTTCAATGCATTATGTACTTTCTAAAGTTTATCTTAGACATCACTGACATCCCGTGCTTCGGAAAGCACGTAAAGCCGTTGGTCCCGGTTGTCATTCGTAGAACTTTGACAGATCGTTACTGGTTAGCCAGAAACTCTGACCAGTCTAACCAAGAGGTATCGTGTCGCCCAGTTACTGGGTTGTGGAGGTCAGATACGCAGTCGCTCCACGTAAAACACCGGTATCCAGCTGAATCCGGTTAGGCTGGTTGCCGACCCCAACGGTCAAGGAAAAGGCTATATAGGATGATGAATTTTTAGTTGTAATTTTTTTATTATATCTGTTTAGAAAACCATTAAAATACTATGCATTCAGGCATACAATGCTATTTTGTTCATCTCAGGTAGTAGAGTGATAATATAGTAGTAGTATGCCTACGTGTTGACCCAACCTCTTAGTAATGTTCATGCTATGCGTTTTTGAGTTTATCCCGGACAAACATAAAGACACAGAGATAAACATACAAAAACTTAAAATCTTTTAATGCCATTTTGTTTCTTTTTGAAAATAAAGGAATGTTTCCTTTAAGTAAAATTATTTATCTTAAAGATTTAAAGTAGTTTTCTAGGGCCCTTTGTTGAAATATAAACTACATTTTTTTGCTTTATGTTTGTAATTAATGGTACGGAATAAGGTCTTATTACATCACATTTACTTTAAATACACGCTGCCAAGTGTGAGTCAAATTCGCGTACGGAGTGTTCCGTACCATTATCGGCAAAAAAATACACAAACCTTTATTGTATGGAAGCCCTCGTAACTTACTTACTTTATTACTTACTAACTTACTTTATTCTAATTTTATGTTATAGATTTAACGGAAATACATCATCTGTGAAAATGTCAGCTCTCTAGCTAACACGATTCATGAAATACAGCCTAGTGACAGACAGACGGACGGACCGTGAAGTCTTAGTAATAGGGTCCCATTTTGCCCTATGTTTACGGAACCCTAAAAACCAACTACAGCTAGTTTAAAAACTAATACGCATTGTGAAATAAATTCTAATATCCTACTTACGTAATATACAGTTTCATTTCATTAAAAATATAGTTAAAATTAAACGGATTTTGTCATCTGCCTTACCTTTTCACAACTACGTTACTGACGTGTTTCTGCCTAATAGTATACTACTAAACACTATAGATTTACTAGCTTCTGCCCGTGACTCCGCCCGCGTGGATTTTTCCTGAATTTTCTTTGCTATAAACCTCACGGAGCCCGAGACCTTTCCAACGAATGAAAAACCGTGGAAATCGATTCGTGCGTTTTGGAGTTATAGCGTCAGAAAGGAAAACCCGACTTATTTTTATATAGTAGATTATATCCATTCAGTTAACTCTTGTATATTTTATTTTATTTAGTTTTTATAATTTTTTATTTCGTCGTTTCGGCCGTTCTGTAATTGCAAAATGCACTCTAAATTGTATTGAGACCCTTTCTTAAATATTGATATTGCTCACAACAAAATGCACCAGTGCTGCATTGTTCCCTGGGGAAATACTCGAAGTAACTTTCTCTATAAAGCTTAGAAACAAGTGAAGCGAAGCCAGCTATTCGGAGACAAAATATTTTAGCCTTATACTCGCTATCAAAGTAAAATGTTAAAACGTAACATTATATAGTGCAGTTACTTGCACATCAACCTACTACAAACTGTCGCTCTTTAATAGATTTTTAACTTCAATTCCAAACCCTTAAGTTCAGAGTTGATTGGAATCTCACAGTTTCGGAAAAGCTTAATGTGCAGACGTCTGTACCATAGCGACAGTTATTACAACTTCGTGACATGAGATACCTTAACTTTTCTATTTATTTCTTCTGCTGTCACTGTGTTCTTGTTTTTTTTTTCATCGTATAAAGCCCCGTATTCATGGTAAACATTGTCATTTGTTTAGCAACTGTTGATCAACTGATGTTGTCGCTCGCCGGGCGTCAACTCTGCAATATGGCGTAATCAACACCGCAACACAAGTGTTGCCCGTAATATGATGACAGCAACTCGTCAACATGTTTATGCAACCATGTTGCTAAATAAAATGTTTACCTTGAATACGAGGCTTAAGAGACATAACATGAAAGCATAGCACGGTCAACATCTCCCTAGCCTTTTCCCAACTATATTGGGGTCACCTTCCAGCCTAACCGGATTCAGCCGGATACCAGTGTTTTACGTGGAGCGACTGCCTATTAGACATCCACAACCCAATAACTGAGCGACAGGATACTCCTTGGTTGGACTGGTCAGACTTTCTGGATACTGACTACCCGTAACGACTGTTAATGTTCTACGATAGACAACCGGGACCAACGGCGTTACAAGCTTTGCGAGGCACAGGATGTTAGTGATGTCCAAGATAAAGTTTAGAAAGTACACAGTCACATTGATACTTGCCCGGATTCGAACCAACAACAATAGCTTTGAGGCGCCATGTTGCCAAGGGTCAGGCTCACTATGTGTGACTTCACAAAACTGAAATCGCCCCTGACTGTGTGACGTAGTATTGTCAACGAGGTATAAAAATTCGTCCTTTTCCCTGGCAATAGTTAGAAATAACTATTAATTCGCTTGTTTAGGATCAAATGTCCGTGTGATTGGTCCCAAGATGTTCATTTACGGTTTGTTTAATCTCGTATATTTCTCTCTGTTTAGAAACCTCACCTATTTACCATCCCACTATCAATTAAGACGGGTCTGTTGTTCTAGTCGTTTGTGACCCTGACTGCTAAGCCGGATGTTGAGGGTTAGATTCCCAGCCAGGACAAACTTTCTGAGAAGATCACGATTGTTTGTTCTGTGTCTGGGTGTAAATTATCTATAATATGTTTTTTTATAAATTACTAGCTTCTGCCTGCGGCTTCGCTCGCGTTAGAAAGAGACAAAAAGTAGCCTATGTTACTTCTCCATCCCTTCAACTATCTCCACATAAAAAATCACGTCAATCCGTCGCTCCGTTTTGCCGTGAAAGAACGACAAACAGACAGACAGACAGAGAGACAGACACACTTTCCCATTTATAATATTAGTATGGATATTAGTATGGATATAACTATGTATATCAGTTCTATGGCTACCATAGTACTATCTCTGCTTAGTTGGGGTCAGTAAGCCGTGTGTGACCTGTCCCAAGATATTTATTTAATTTCCACTACATACCGTCCTCATCTACACAGACCTTGGTTACCTGTCAGCCAATATGTCGGTTATGTATGTAAGTACGATTCACCTTAGTAATGGAATCTCTAATAAACCCTTGTAAATTAATTTATTGTGTTTATATTCGCACCCCGTAGAGCGAGACCCCATCGCTTATTGTTGTTTATTGGGATGACGTGTACGGGCTTGTAATCTTGTGAACACTAGGATTTTGAGACAAGTAATTTTTTAATTAATCTGGTTTACTATCAAGTCAGTAAGGACGAATTTTGCGTAGATTTTACTTATCGTAAATGTGGTAATTTGCGCAGGTATTTTTAGGGTTCCGTACCTCAAAAGGTAAAAACGGAACCCGTATAGGATCACTTTGTTGTCCGTCTGTCCGTCCGTCCGTCCGTCTGTCAAGACCCTTTTTCTCAGAAACGCGGTGAGATATCAAGCTGAAGTTAATATCACATACTCAGGTCTGCTATCTCTCAAAGCAGTGAAAAAATCAAGTTTCTAAATCAACGCAATAAAAAGATACGGCGGTTTATATTGCATATTTAGACATTTGCAAGGGAATCAAAACCTATAGGGTACTTCCCATTGACCAAGAATCATGAAATTTGGCAACAAGCAAGGTCATGTAGCACAAGTAAAGGGAAAACTCCGAAAACCGTAAATTTGTAGTTAGTTTACATCAGGCGTCCGTTTGTCCGTCTGTTTGTCAAGAACCTTTTTCTCAGGAACGCGTCGAGATATCAAGCTGAAATTAATATCACATACTCAGGTCTGCTATTTCTCAAAGCAGTGAAAAAATCAAGTTTCTAAACCAACGCAATAAAAAGATACGGCGGTTTATATTGCATATTTAGACATTTTCAAGGGAATCAAAACTCAAAACCTATAGGGTACTTCCCATTGACCTAGAATCGTGAAATTTGGCAAGAAGCAAGGTCATGTAGCACAAGTAAAGGGAAAACTCCGAAAACCGTAAATTTGTAGTTATTTCACTAAAAAACAAATTAACGGAACCCTCGTTGCGCGAGTCCAACTCGCACTTGACCGGTTTTTTTTTATTGACGGTTTACTATAATATAATACAGCTTTTTTATTTGGACGAGGTATCTCGGAATCCTAGTCTGGTTTGACGTTTTTGTATTTGTTGTTGTTTCTTGCATTTATAAAATAAAACGAAAATCTTGATAATTTGTCATAAACTTACAGTAATTAACATCTATATAATTTCGGTTTATGATAGCCAGATTTTTGAGGAATAATATAAGCTAAATAATATCACGGCAGTGACCGAAAACATGGGTAAAACCGCATGTGATAGTCATCTACCATGTAACTGACAGTCGTCAGTTTTTTCCACGGATTAAATACGGATTCAATTTGAAACTTTTTTGTCTGTTTTCATTGGCTACATTGGAACAAAAAACCAAAGTCCTTTTTGAGCTCGGCTCCTGCTAGTTTATAAAAAAATATTACGTGTAAAAGTGATTTTAAGATCCTACTTGCATAATAATAAATAATTTGATTTAATTTCGGAATCGTGAAAAAATACTAAAAGTTATTTTAAGCGTATGAATCTGCCTGTTTATGAAATGTTAACTAAAGGTTTATAAAAATTTGTTAAAATGTTAAGATAACACGATGTTATGAAACCAATGATATTTTATTCTTTTTTCTCCTTCAAAACATTTGAAGTATTATTTTCCGGAGCAACCTCAAGCCAGCCCTCACGGTCCACTTCTAAATCATCTCGCCACCTTATCTAGTCACTCATAATACCTTTACTCATTCCTCAATTTAACTTTAATACCAATCTTACTGTACCTCTGCAGGGCAAAGGCCTCTTCTCATACAGAGAAGGCACGAGTATTTACCACCACGCTCGCTCATAGTGAATTGGCGATTTCAATCTTATATTAATTACTAGCTTTTGCCCGCGGCTTCGCTCGCGTTAGAAAGAGACAAAAAGTAGCCTATGTTACTCTCCATCCCTTCAACTATCTCCACTCAAAAAATCACGTCAATTCATCGCTCCGTTTTGCCGTGAAAGAAAGACAAACAGACAGACAGACAGACACACTTTCCCATTTATAATATTAGTATGGATAAGTCCGGGCATAGCCAAGTGGCATTGTAGAAAAGAAAACGAAAACGAACAGATTGTCAAATGTATGGAATTGACATAAGCTTTCGCTAAACAATTTGACATCTCCATACATTTGACAATCGTTTTCGTTTCGCTACCTATTCTACAATGTCACTTGTCTAGGGGGGCTGGTTTCCTCTCGTTTTCCTTCACCGATGTTTGTGATATCCATGATAAATATTAGAAAGTACATATGATTTGAAAAAGTAACATCAAGTGCTCTTTCAATTTAGGCGTTCGTGTCGTACGGCTGCAGCGCCGCAGCAGTACGTTTGCCGTACGGCGCACAGACGTTCGTTTGTTTTTAATACAAACTGCGCGGTGCAGCCCTGCAGCCGTCCGACACGAAACGCATAAATTCAAAGAGCCCTTACCCACCCAACCTCTTACGTGTGAGTTTAACTTTAATTACTATATTATTCAACCCTATTAATAGGTTCAATTTCATCCATTATCTTAAATGTCACCAGTATTAATAGTGGTTGGGATCACCACAACATGGCGGCGGCGGCGCGGCGGTGTCACGTTCACAATTTCGAGATGTCACAGCCACCCTGCGGCATGCTGGGCTTGTTGTGATAATACGGGAATTAATATATGGAACTGGGGTTTATTGGATACTACGTGTAGGGTTTTGTAGATGAAAGATGCCAGTGAGAGCCTGTTACTAAGCCTGAATATTAGCAAAAGGTGGATCCAATCGTCAAGTCGCATCATCGAAGCCCAATCCGTAATTTGATTATAAAATTATATGTATTAGACTTTTTTTTGAGGATCGGATATCATCCAATGACTTCTTCTGCCCTCGGCGGGGCGGAAGGGACTGTCAGACTTTTTCGGACTAAAACCCACTCATGTTCCTTCGATTGTCCTTTATGAAAGAGTGAGTGAGTTCGACGACATTCTGCTTAGACAATAATGCAAGTCACATCATGACTACCGCCCAGAACGGGAGAAGTTATTTGATGATTTCCCACTCCCCAAAAAAAAACATTCTCGTTGCGTATGCGAGCATAAAACAAAAATAAGCTCACAATTTTACTTTGTCGATAATTTGACAGGATCCAATATACAAAGCATTTATCAGATATTCTACACTGACAAATCTCCTTACATTCTATAGGGATGGGCTCCCTGGAGATAAGGGAGAGTTTATATTTTTAGAGATACCTTCATTAACAATAACCTAATCTGACCTGTTATCATAAACACCCTCTTACGCATTATCACGGTACCAACGAACATTCTTGTACTCAAGGTTATATAACACAACATATGTAATTTTCGACCTCACCCAATTCTTGCTTGTCACTATATACAGGACATCCAGATGTGCATTCGCTTTTTTAAACTCTGCCATCCATTCTCTACTATCTCATCATTCAAATTTTGTCAAATTGGTTTGTCAGGAGCAGTCAAGGTCCATCCATCACGCCATTTGACTTGTGATTCGCGACTGTTATGAATGCTCTGCTATTACTGATACGTCAAAACATCCTATATATATCGGTTTTGTGTCCACAGATGGACTGCCGTTTGTCGTCCTACAAGCCTGCTAAAATGTTAAATGCAATCCTCGACGTTAGCCAATAACAGCAGAAATAGAAATAGCTTTTTTTACTGACTAATTCAAAATTCAAGGCATTTATTTCACTTAGACCATTTATAGGCACTTATGAATAGTCAAAGAGTCGGTCGGTCAGTCAGAAAAGTGACGCTAATTGCCTGTTCCAAAACGTAGATCTCTATGGAGAAGAACAGGCAAGAAACTCCACGGACACTCTTTAAAAAAAAAACATGTTTTACAAAATTTTGGTTACATTACTTTTCGTGCTTCTTTATGTGAAAACAATGCAAGTAAATAACAAAATTAATAATTATAAACTTACAAATTAATATTAAAAAAAAATGAAAAAGTAATAAAACAGTCATGGCAGTTAAGAGATGACCGATCTCAACTGACAGCGCCCGTTCACGAGCATGACGCGTGACATCAGCACCATCTAGCTCAACCATTTTGAAGGGAACCGAATGATCCAACGCACTCGCCACCATCAGCGGACTTTTAAGCGAGCATGACAATAATTGAACAAAACAATAGGTTTCGTCGGCTCCACTTGGCTCTGCCGACATCAAAATGCCGCTTGTCTGTGCGTAGCCTTACTGAAATAGAGCCTGTGATAAATTACAATGCGTTTGGGCAGAAACAGTGCCAAGATTTCAGTTTCCTGTCTAATGTACTGGAAGAATGTTTGACATGACACGTGCCTTCGACTTGTACGCTCTAGTGGCTGTAGACAATCAATTTATCATATATGCTCTGTTGATTGTTGTCATGTTATTTCATGGGTTAGGTTGAGACCTCGAGCGAATAAAAAATATATAAAATGGACTAATATTATTGTCTTACAGTCTTTTAGATATGCTAAACACTGGCCGTTAAAAATTCCATGGATCAAAATTTAGCAGTCTACACTATTTTAATATTCTTTTATTTTTTTTGGGAATTCCGTGTTCCAAGTTACTCGTATTCCATTTTTCTAAGTCCTCTAACTAAATGAATGTGAAATAGTCTAAAAGTCTAAAACGGGCTGTTCCAAAAAATTATTAAATTTACGATTACAACATTTGTTGCTAAGCCTTCAATTCAAGCCTCGAATACTATAATTGTATAACTAACAACTAACTATCAAATCTCTAGGCGACAATTGAATACCTAGTCAAACGAACTTACCTGTAAGTGAAGTTCGACGGTAATTATGCTTGTTGCTGTCTTGTCCGAAGATGATGAAAGTATACAAATGTAGTTACGGCATTTCAGTCGTCGGCGCCACATAATTTTGAAGAAATAAAATAAAATTAAACCGAACGCATTCCTTTAAGCGCTCTGTCCTGTCACTGCAAGCTAACGTCATTAAGTTCACAGCGATTTTATTGGTTTTACAACTCAGGGCCCATGCTCATGAGTCCATTAGCATGGTATGTTTGGGTTGGGAGGGACTCATCATCTTCGGACAAGACAGCAACAAGCATAATTACCGTCGAACTTCACTTACAGGTAAGTTCGTTTGACTATTCAATTATGCTTGTGGTTTCTTGTCCTCGATGATGAAAGTATACAAATGTAGATGTTCAAAGAGCAGTTGTAAAAGCAATAAAAAATTATTACAAAAAAAAAACATGAAAATAACATCGAAATTTCAAACTTCGAGATTCCGTAGCGGAGTCCAGTTTGATATGTTATTTTTCATAAAAATTAATAAAAAGAAAAGTCAAACAAAAATTTATTGAAGTTAATTACTGAATTGATATCTGGTATTGGTACCTGAAAGTATTTTAATTGGTACTAAAAATTGCTTTGAGGTTTATTATAAAATATCTCAAAAGTTTTGACTCCACAGTTTTACTAGCCGCTCTCCTCTTGTCATCAATATTTACCCCTTTCCTTTATGCTGCTGATGTTGTTGCAAACACATGCAACTATGTGTTATATCAATTTCAATCTCTACCATAATTTCTTTGACCCATCGGCTGATTATACTGGGCCCAAAGCTTTATAGGGCTTACCAGTTGGAACATAAAAAACTACAGGTTCACAGACCATAAGTTAATTATAAATAATAACTACAACTCTAGCGGGGCAAACTCCTATTCTAGTATGAAAGAAAATACTAGTTTAAAAAAATAGTGGTTGATACCTATTCGTGCCCCTTGTTTAAATAACTGAGCAATCTTAATAGCAGCCTTCTTCTATCATAAACTTATTAATTATTATCTTATATATAAAATTCTCGTCCTCCAAACGGCTTTACCGATTTTACCAAATTTTATATGCATATATTCAGTATTTTTCATAACCCTAAGTGATAAGGGTTGTTTACCCTTAACATTTTTAACGCGGGTAAAACTGCAGAAGGCAGCTTGTTATTTTATATTAACGAGATAGTTTAGCCCGTACCTTTATAAAACATTAATAACGTTAACCATTATCTTGGTAACAGTCTATAAATCATTGCAGTAAACATTTATTCTAAAGAATTCAATATCATTAGGTAAAAAACGATTTATTCCAAATATTATTGTATTTATATTCTGGAGGTTTTAATATAGAAAAAACTCGAATAAGCTTTACACTTTTTCATTTATACCTAAATGAACTCCTTTAAAGCTAGAGCAGATCTAGTGAAAGGAGATGTCCGCTTTTTGTATGGACGTTGGTTTTTTATTCCGAGAAAAATCCAACCAGCATCAAAGTCCACTCTAATAAATACGACAAAAATATGGAACTTAGAACTAATTCAATAATATTTTTAAACACCCCCATTTAAGCAAAAAATCATAAAATAATAATTTAATTAAATAATGATTTCCATTGATTAATATGATTTCAGAACGCACCCCTAATCGGCTCAACCAAGAATTTTAAATAAAGCTGGATACTAAACGTAGAATGAATTGAAGTGTGAGCGAGATAAAAACATTTTTTTCGTATGTTTTTATATCTCGCTCACACTTATATCATAATTTAAGTGGGAGCGAGATAAAAAACATACGAGGGGTAAATAAACTTGGTTTCAATTATTTCTTATAGGTGCAGTATCCAGCTTTATTTAAAATTCTTGGGCTCAACACATCGTTATCTGTCACTGTCAGTCAGATAACTGATTTACACTGACAGTTCTCCAGTGTCAATTTTGATAAGTTTACTTTTTTTGGACGCGTTCACTTTATTTACTTAGAGAATTTAAAAAAAGTTTGTTCGTTTTATAAGTAAATTCTCACTAAAATAAAAAAAGATTGGGGGTCTTTAAAAATGTATGATATAGTCAAAAGTACTAGGTTCTGAGATGTCTATCCAAATATATTTAAGTTATCCTGGTTAGAATTATTAAATAATAAAAAACCATTTTTGGACATGTCCTTTGAGCTTCCATAAAAAACTCCTTGTAACAGGCTTTATAATATTTGTTTTTTGGAATTTACAGTATTTAGCTCATCCTAGAATTGCTTGTGAGTATTTATTCAATAGTTTAGATGTTAGACACAATATTATCTCAACTGTTTCATAACTTTTTCAAAAAATAAATGTTTTCCTAATAATATTCCTTCTATCATTTTCAACTTTTGGTGAAGGCTTTAAAAGGTTGAAATATAACAGGTTCATCTATTAACCATGTTTTGTATGTATACAGCCATGGTTGAACAATTCAATAAGGAACTACTTACTTAGTAGTTCCAGATCCATAGATTATTATTGATCTGTTGGTAATAGCTTTTTCTAGTCTTGATAACAATAGAGATTGGAGGGAAAGCATAAAGTGATGAAATCTTGACCAATCTAATGTAAATGCATCTATTGCTACTGCCTTTGGATGTGGGTTCCATAGAACCCACATCCAAAGGCAGTAGCAATAGTCTCATAAGACATAACTAAGGCACCTTGTGTTAGTCCGAGTTGTATTCAAATCAATTGGAGGTTCACCAAAGTAAGGTGTTTGATAATGATCATTATCACCATCAGTCCAATCTTCAGTATTGTTCAAATCCTTTTATACATACTCAAAATCTGATTTATCAGTCTTCATTAATGTTAAAGTATATTTTTACATAAAAGTATGTTGCAAATAATCATAAGTTTCTCACCATTACCAAATTTTGTTAGTGATTAGGAAATAATAGCAGATTTAAAAAAAAAATCTTAATATTGGAATATTAAATTCCTCCTAATCTATTAAAGTAAGATATTGCAGTTATACATATAATCTTTTAACAAAATTTCACAATCTCTAAAAACTTCCCTCCAAAATACTTTAATCCAGAGAGAGTTGCAATTAATTCCAATGAATATTAGTAATCTGGGCTTTTCAATCAGTCCACTAGTAGTCTGACAGCCACTTCCCCTACCGTGAAGCATCAGTAAATGGTTCTCACTTAAAAATACCTTGTCTTTCTAATACTACTGCCTGAGATTATTATGCTAAGCAATCACCATTGCATCACCATTATATTATCGTATTATTTACATTGTAGAGCTCAATGTAGTGTTTACGCTGTAATTGTCATAATAATATTTTAATGTGAGATATTTAAAAGGTTGCTCAAGTTCCTTGGCATAAATAAAGAATGACATATTTAATGGCTGGACAAGCTGATATTAAAGTTTCAATAACTAAGAAATCTAACCTGAAGGTTAGACACATTAGATTATAATTAATTAATAATTTTATTAACTCTTTCTATGTGCTTTTGTAAAGATTTTTAACAATGGTATTGTTAATTAAACCAAGTGTTGTCTTGGTGAAAAGGTTTCAATATTCTTTCTACAAACCAAACCAAATTTTTTCTACATTTACAAATGCCTGCATATTTTCCAGACATTGTACCTATGTAATTATTTCCTTTACAAAGGAAAGAAGTTGTAAAGGTATAACACTGATGTGAAGCTTCTTTCTCTTAAGTAGATAGGAAAGCTCTAACATGTTTCATAATCTTTGTAAATATTAGTGGAGCAGTATGCAAGCCAAAACCTAATACCAAAAACTGTTAACACTTTCGAAAATTTAATGAGAAATAAATCTCAAGGATTTTTTACTCATTTTCTTTTTATTGAGTTGCAACTATAAAAAATAATCTTTTAAATATAGCTTTACAAGAAAATTGTCTTTAAGTTTCTGTAAAAAAAACTATATCTGTCTTGCAGGTTAAAATGTTCTGTTTTTTAAAAGTATTTAACTTTTTTAAATTTATCTAATAATTATTCATTTAAAATAAAGAGGAATTTTCCCTCAAGGTGCATAATGTGAATTATCGGTGAACTAAAGTCACCTGTGACTTGATCTATATATCTATAGCTTGTATAGACAAAAAAAAAATATATACATATTATGTATATATGAATTTCAAATATTAACTTTAGACTCTAAATATTAGAGAACTTATTATTCAGAGTTAGCTCTGATGCGGTTTGGTATGAAAAGGTATTTATACCCTAACAACACCCCGTCAACAATAATAGGGTCTTTTGTGATTTGTTTTCAATCACAAAAGTAAGATATAAGTCTGCCCACCTGTGCAGTTACTTGCAGCGTTGATGTTTCCTCTTCCACTCCTCCCATTTCCCGTCCACAGCTGGTGCTCTTAATGTTGCCCCCCCCCCTCTGCTCTTCATGTGTGAGGGAGTAGGGTCCCACCAGTTTAAAGCTTTATTTTAACTAGTATTTTGATCTAGAAACATATGAATTATGTCTACGAGTAAACTTAATTTTTCAGTAACTTTTAGTTCCTGACCTGGTTTCTGAGCTGACTTTTAATTTTTCAGTGGAATCTTCAGTGAAGAGGTAACTTTTCAACTCTTAATTTTGCAGAAAAAACTTTGCATGTTTTTATTTATTACTGATAGCGGGAGAGCTCTATGTCCCTGTGTCCAGGTACATTATTGAATCGCTCAACAGCGATGAGGCATTATTCACTTTTAACAATTTCAATCTTGTTAATTTGGATGTCTTAGAGACCCATTTAAAGGCCTAAGCCTAGATGTAATAGCGCAACAGCAATCTGCCGTTGTTGTGGGTCATAAAAACCAGCCCCTGAGTTTCTAATGTTTCTTCCTGGGGCGATTCCTCTTCAGTGCGTCTTCCATATCTACTTCGGATTGCTCCTTTTCAACCACCTTTGGAGGGTCAATTTCACTATGATCATGCAAGTCAAGTGAATGAATTGTTAACTAGTTCTGGTGCTCTAGATGCCCATGCCAACAAGCCTTTGCACATTGTAACCACGTAAGCCCCCGCAGGACTTCCCTTTAAGGTTACAGAGCAATATTATAACCACGTAAGCCCCCGCAGGACTTCCCTTTAAGGTTATAAAGAAACAGTCAACCACGTGTGCCCCTAAAGAACACCCCACAGGTCGCTTAGTTTATAACATAGCCATGTTTGACCACGTACGCCCCCGCAGGACGCCCCTAGGTCAGGCCAGTCGTTTTTAGGCTCAAAATGTTCACTCTTAGTGCAACTACGTGCGAAGCTGCGCGCGCGCCCAAGATTTCAATTAGCGATTATTCGCAGGTATTAGTCTTTCCATGCTTGGCACGATTATATTCTTGGCATTTAATAAGCCGATAATAGCATAAAACTTCACGTTAAGCGGCAAAAAATCTTAGGTACTTTCCTTGGAATCGGAACTTAAATTGTTGATCCGCCTCACGAACCTTTTAATTTTCTTTATTAAATGAATTCTTCCAATTATCCTTCCATCATTTGCCTATATTTTACACATTTTTACTAGAATTACTAGGTTTTTAACGATTAAAACAGAAAATTGTACAGAGAAGTCGTGACGCCATATCTTGACATAAAAACCGAATGACGTTAGCTTGCAGTGACAGGACAGAGCGCATAAAGGAATGCGTTCGGTTTAATTTTATTTTATTTCTTCAAAATTATGTGGCGCCGACGACTGAAATGCCGTAACTACATTTGTATACTTTCATCATCGAGGACAAGACAGCAACAAGCATAATTAAAATGATTTAGAGCCTAGATTCCTAATTACTATTCAGAACCTAACAAGATCTAGCAACTAGAACGCCTATGAGTCTGTAATTAAAGATGTCTGCTTTGCGGAGACAAGCTCTATTATTACGTAGTGGTAGGGTTCCCAAAACTGTGCTGAGAGCATCGTACAAAGGTACCCGTACGATTATCTGTTCTGCCGGGGTTGCGGAATTGTTCGAAAGAGTTACCGTGACCCCGGAACATAAAGGGCAACCGAAGGAGCACGGGTGGGTTTTAGTCAGTAAAAGTCTGACACTCCCTCCCGCCCCGCACAGGGCTCGAGAAGTCATTGGATGATTACCCATTATCAAAAAAAAACAATTATCTATGCACCTCGCTAGAATGTGACCCCGTTCACCTTGTTCGTTTAGCCACGATAACATATCGTCAGCATTACGTCACACTGCGAGGTACAGTTCGGTAATAATAATACGGTAACCTTTCGACTACCAAGCGACAGCCGGCTGTAGCGCTGCTAATGTCATTCTATTGTCTCTCGAATCACGTGTGTTCGAAAGATTAAAGCAAAAATAAAGTAATCTTAAAATTTACTACGGGTGCCCAACCTTTTAGATAGGCTGTGAACAAAGTCGCAAATTATTATGATTGGAAACTGTCCTACTGTCATTGTATAGATAGATACTCAACGAATAAGTTCAGTATGGAATATTGATAATTCACACAAACCACATACCTAATATAGTTATTTTTTTTTTCTTTTTTACGATAACAGGACTTGCATGTTTTTCCGAATTTTAAAATAATAGTTCATATCAATTCCAACTTTTTTCTTAACAAAACCCTTCTTTGAAACTCCATCAATATTGATCCAACAGTTTCGCTTTTAGCAACACATTTAGAAATTCACTTTAATTTATCTTTAATATCAGGAGTCAGAAGTCAGAAGTCAGGGACTTCATAGGAATTTTGTGAAAAAAGTTTGTGAATAAAAATTATTCTATTTTATTCTATAATATTATATTAATTTCCACGAACAACAACAGTTCGTGGAAAATAAAATTCTCTCGAATAAATAAGTTCACACAAAAAGTCAACATTTTAGTAATAAAATTAATATAAATCACTATTTCTTAGAAAACAATATTAGCGAACAAAATTAAGATCACGGAGAATATTAAAAACACCCTAATGGAAAATGTAAATTTAATTTAGCAGAATTTGCAAGATAAATATATTAAGTACACAATATTTTCCTGAAGTTATCTCTGAATTGAAAGCCTAGATGGAAATATTGAAATAATTTAAAATTTATGTACCCAAATCTGCTAGATAATTTTAGACTTACTATATACATAGGTAGGTACATATTTGACCGTCAAATCCCTTTAACAATGTTCTACGTATATACAAGGTGCGTAATAATTAGAGACTAATGTGTAATCAATCACATATTTATACTTATGAAAACAAACATGATTCCCAAGTCATATTTGTATTCGATTTCTCGCTGAACTATTTGAGCAAAGACCAACGACACCGACACATAACAGTTTCTGTAGGTAGTTGCTTCCAGTCAAAGGGACATAATGGGTCTTGGTTACCTGAAATAAATGACCAATCCATACTAATATTATAAATGCGAAAGTAGCTCTGTCTGCCCCTTCTTCACGCCTAAACCACTGAACCGATTTGAATGAATTTTGGTACCCGACAAAGGACATAAGATAGTTTTTATCCCGGAAATCCCCCGGGAACGGGAACTGTTATACCACGCAGATGAAGTCGCGGGCAAAAGCTAGTAAAATATAAAAACCTTCTCAAGAAGATATGTAGAAGCAACTTCATACGGAGGTCAGAAACCAGACGGGTCCGGATACATGATAGTTCAAAAAGTTTATTAAGAAAGTTATTTGTTATATCGAGTACAAACATGTGGTTAGATTAAACATTAATACGGTAAGTATTTAAAGTACTAATAAATCTTTAACAATACTAGTATATTATTTAGTATCTTTGACCTGAATGCAGATCTACTGAATAAACTTGACCGACTTCTCAATATTGCATTCGATTCGTGTTCAATCTTCGTAAGTATGATCATGTCTCTGCTTATCGGTCGATCCTAAAATGGTTGCCTATCAGACAGCGCAGAGCGTTAATGGCTTTGACTACCTTGTTTTCTCTTTTAAACAATCCTAGTTCTCCTTCTTATCCAACTACTCACTTTCAATAATTATGCTCAGCGCACAACAAAAATCTTCGTTCTTCTAATAACCGCCTTCTTCGATGTCCTTCTCAGTGGTCTGGCTTTCTTAAGTCTTCTTTTCTTGTTCAGGCGGTTTTTCTTTGGAATGCTCTTCCTCAGAATATCAGGACGGTGAGAAGTCGATTCACATTTAAGATAAAAGCTCGTGAACATTTACTAAAGGAGTTGGCAGACTCGATTAATAGTTAATTTGCAGTTCTTCACCATCTTTATAATTTTGTCTCTCAATGACTTTGTTATTTATACTTATATATCTATTTGTATGTATTTATGTATTTATTATTATTGTACCTATATATGTATAATATATGTACTTTTATATATATATTCTATTGCTGCTAATAAAATTTTATTTATATTTTTGCTCCTGCCATGTTTTGTCTCTGCATCACCCTAAGGTAGACTGGTAGATAATGCCTAAGGCATTAAGTCCGCCGTTGTGCATTGTTTTTTTACATGTGCATAAAGTTTTTTAAATAAATAAATAAATATATTAACGAACTCAAACAAGATATTACACAAACACATCACGTAAATATCAAGTTTACTTTTCACTCTAAAATTTTTCAACTTCAAATTAAACCTCGAAATGAAGTTAAATAGCGCTCAATAATTAAGTTTGCTGCAACTCTAAAAAAAATTGAACATGAGTGCAAACAAACTCTATTCATGTAAGCAAAACTTTGTGAACAAAAATCTCGTTGCTGTATGATTTACCATGACAAAGGGAGGGTAGGGTTGCCAGACACGCGAGGCTGGTAACATTCTTTACATTCCTTAGAGATTCCGTCCTTTGATTTCATGTTAAGAATTCAACGACGCCGACAGTGCGGCGCAACGGTTGGTACGCAAGGGGGCCACTGGGATGCTTGTGGTTTAATTGTAACATATATCTCTGATATCCCTCGCTGAGTATTTGAGTGTAACAGTTCGAAATTTGATTTGTGCATTACTTTGTAATACTGACAGCTATTCGCCTATAGTTTATACGAATTTGTCGGGCATTCAGTTGCTTTGGGAGGTGAGGGGGGATTGTGTGTGACAAAGGACATTTTTTTTTTTTTTTGGTGAGTGGGAAATCATCCAATGACTGCTCCCGTCCTGGGTGCGGCGGGAGGGCGTGTCAGACTCTTACTGACTAAAACCCACTCATGTTCCTTCGATTGCCTTTTATGTTCCAGGGTCACGGTAACTGTTATAAACATAACATTCCGCAACCTGGACAAAGGACATGTGGTTCATAGTTTGGTTCCATCAAAGTTAATTCAACTAGTAACTGGGTTAAACTTTCTGACTTAACATCTAATCTGTAAAGGATTTTTGACGTGACAACGTCTTATAAATTGGTTTGCCGGGTGACACTTCAAGAAACTGCGTTACGCTCCGCTCACGTTATGCGCTCACAATGAGAGCGAGTGAGAGGCACGCGTCCCTTCCACTCGGGCATGGTTAGCCCGCCTAAGAGCGAGAGAGACAGACATAAAAAGTGAAAGGCACGCGTCCCTCCCACTCGAGCACAGTTAGCCCGCCTAAGAGCGAGAGAGACAGAGCGAGCCTACTATACGAATGAATATTCACATTAAAATTTTTTTACCACTCAAAGTCGTTGTCACGTAAAACTTTCGCCCGTATACCGACTTTACAGGCAACCAATTTTTTTGTATGTAATTTGATATTTCTATTTACTTCATTTAAAATTCCAATTTATTAAATTCTTGTTTGAAATGTCAAAGCTAAACGCAATTCAATTGTGGCAAAAAGCTATGTTCAAACAGTCGTGGCCTAATTCTCAATGTAGATTGTCAGAACGAACACAAAATCGCTACTGTCATCTGCATCAATTTGACTGCCATTTTCATTTAACTTTTTCTTTATACCACAAATAAGATTGAAGTTACAATAAAACCCAAAAAGCCCGACAGACCACAATAAAGAATATTTGAACTTTGAACTTTGAACAAAGTTGACCTTTTACCTTTCGCCCAGACGTTGGCCTATTTCTACCATGTATATTAAAAATGTTGTTACTAAATAAAATTTGTAGTCATATTTTCATTCAGTGTCAGTCAATGACAGGCCTAGCCTCCACAAAAAATTCAATTTCCCGAAACAAAAATAAAACTGTAGATTCCTAGCCCTGTTCACAGTTCACAAAATCTGAATTTAAATAGTTTGGATGAAAAATGTTCGCCGACATTTCCGAATAAATTTTCAGCTTTTCAACTGAAAAATTTTGAAACGTTATTTATGCAACAATACGTGCAAATGGGGTTGTGTATTTTTGCGCATATTTCATGTTGTTATGGTTGAAATGTTTTATGTTGTTGACATTTGATGTTGATCGGAGGTTTCGAATAAAATGAACTTTGACTTTTTCAGGCAGAAAGAGTTTAATAGAGAATTTTGTTGTCAACACGACACATGTTTTGTTTTGGGAGTTTTGTGTTAAAAAAATTACTTTATTTTTTCTAAGTCAAACGAAATTACCATGTCTGTTAGGACGGAGGTCAATGGCTAGAAATTGACCACCTAAACTCTTTAAAAGCGTTTGTCTTTCCTACTAAATTCTTTATAATATTGAACATAAAATGCCAACCGTTTCCTGTCTTTGCTCGCCCATCCATACTAATCCATACTAATATTATAAATGGGAAAGTGTGTCTGTCTGTCTGTCTGTCTGTCTGTCTGTTTGTCTTTCTTTCACGGCAAAACGGAGCGACGGATTGACGTGATTTTTTAAGTGGAGATAGTTGAAGGGATGGAGAGTAACATAGGCTACTTTTTGTCTCTTTTTAACGCGAGCGAAGCCGCGGGCAAAAGCTAGTATTATAAATGGGAAAGTGTGTCTGTCTGTCTGTCTGTATGTTTGTCTTTCTTTCACGGCAAAACGGAGCGACGAATTGACGTGATTTTTTAAGTGGAGATAGTTGAAGGGATGGAGAGTAACATAGGCTACTTTTTATCTCTTTTTAACGCGAGCGAAGCCGCGGGCAAAAACTAGTTTTCATATAAATTTCCATTCCCTATTTTACCCCGTTAAAGGTCGAATTTACAAAAATAGCCTCTAAGTGCATCTCTGTTTCATATTTCTGGGATTTTCAGTATTTTTTGTTGCTGATCACCAAAAAACATAGCTCTTTATTATAAATAAAGATTTCAGGTTTAAACCTGCTATTTCATGTTATCTTTGTGAACCACGTAACTATAAAATGAGCCTAGATTTAATTAAGCATATACAGTACATATATTTAAAAATTATCATTACATTGTCTACATCCGTCGCCTTAGTAGGTGTTTCGGCCGATTCGGTTGAAACAGGAGTTTCATTATCTTTCATATTTTTCAAGGGTGTTTCGGACAATACTTTTTAAACTAATTTTGTATTGTAGGAATGAAAAACCTTTTTATTTTTGTAACTTGAGAATAAAAATGTTTTTCTTTCTAGCCCTACAAAATAAGCTATCGTCCAAAACACCCCTCAAAAATATTAATAACTAGCTTCTGCCCGCAGCTTCGCTCGCGTTAAAAAGAGACAATAAGTAACCTATGTTACTCTCCATCCCTTCAACTATCTCCACTTAAAAAATCACGTCAATTCGTCGCTCCGTTTTGCCGTGAAAGAAATACAAACATACAGACAGACAGACACACTTTCCCATTTATAATGTTAGTATGGATAGCAAAGTTTCTGTCTACCGAACCGGTCGAATCTTGGTGGTCGAAACACTTCCTAAGCCTGTACATATTTTAATTATGTTGATCGCACCCATTATTTACTTACGTAATTATGTAAATAGGTACTTAAATAGTGACCAAAGGCAATGAAAGGGCGGATGTTTACCTCGTTATTGTCCAGCCGTACCTTAATTCGGATACGGTACAGATATCAGCCATGGTAAATTGGTTATATAAATATTTTGTTAAGTATGGATAATCATCAGGATCAATGCGTCTCCTTCGTCTTCGAAATCGTGCCTTCTCTTTATGAGAAGAGGCCTTTGCCCTGCAGTGCGACATTCATAGGCTGGTATTATTATTATGGTTATTTTAGCATATGTTTACGCACATGGCTAAACAAATATTTCACGAAAATGCGAGTAAAATACTCTGAGTCCGTGCTAAAGAGTAAAAATACTCTAATCCCGAGATAAATACGATGCTTATCCTTTCGACGACCAAGCGACAGCCGGCTGTCGCGCTGTTATTGTCTTGCTATTGAGTCTCAAATCATTATATCATATTTGAAATGTGTAAAGGCTTTCTGAATGTAATAATGAACCGCATATTATGATAATTCAAAGGATTCACTCAGTAGAAGAATACAAAAATGTGCGCGGTACGTAAGTACCATCTTTTGTTCATGTTGTCGCATTTTATCAAAGTAATTGAAATAAAATGTAAATGGCGAGCATTTAAATTCACATTGCTAGAAAGCTTAATATTCTTCATATTTACGGTTCGTAGTGAGACCTTAAGCCCTGCGTCTCGTTATGTGGTAAGGTCAGCAACAGAAATAGAAACAGCTAAGCGTGAACCGGACACGAAAGGTTCCCTTTTCTGCCGGGGTTGCAGAATGTTTATAATAGTTACCGTGACCCCGGAACATAAAGGGCAACCGAAGGAACATGAGTGGGTTTTAGTCAGTAAAATTCTGACACGCCCTCCCGCCGCACCCAGGACGGGAGACGTCATTTGATGATTTCCCACTCCACAAAAAAAAAGCTTACTTTTCTTATAGGTTTTTCAGTATTTATCTTATTTTTAGCTTGATGGTTTCTAGTATATGGTGCAAGTTTTCGCTTTTAACTTTCTATGAATTTAATTAATAAAGAAAAATAATTTTGAGACTATGCTGAGGATATAAGTCTTGGAAGATTTCAACTGCAGTCGAGTAGGCACACAATTATTTATTCGTCAAAACATCTTGTGCAACAAAGACAAACTGATCTTGACATTCAATTAAATTACAAGTATACTTTGAACTTGTTAATAAGTCATCAATATTCGTCCCAAACAGCGATCATGTTCTGATCAAACAATCAAATAACCGAATAATCATTCGAAATCACCAGACCATAATCCTAATTCAATCGAATTACAAAGTTCAAACAGCGGCGAGACAACCATTTTCTGATTCATTGGGCACGCCTTCAGCGATACAGGGCTTTAGAAAACAAATGTAAGCATATTGCAGTAATAAAACAGATAAAATGTATTTATTTATTGCATTCATGTTGTTTAAAGATGTTACAGAATGTTCAGAACCATGCAGGTCCAATGTAAACCGCTCACCGAGCAGTGAAAAAGGTTGTATACTTTTCTTGTTATCTGTCAAAGTTCAATTGTTTTTTATGTCGCAAAATGTAGTTCACCAAATACAGTCCACAGTACAGCTAATTTATTGTTTTATTTAGTAAAAGAGTTTAGTAATTATTCACAGAAATAGTATTTATAATAAGATGAAAACAATCCTGCTAGGGTATAGAAACACATTTATTCGTTTACTATTTTGAACAGTATGCATGGTGGTTTTTGCTCTTTCTTCCCAGTGAGGCTACATTTTGGGAGAAGCTAGCTTGAACCTAGTTGGTTCAACATATCAGTTTTCTGGGTACAGGCCTTCTTAGAGAGGACCGCTTGAGGTATCTCGGAATGTTTGTATGTGACTAGTTAAACTATTCCTCACGATGTTTTCCCTCACCGATGTCTGTGATGTCTAAGATAAATTTCGTGATTCGTGTGAAAACGTGGACTTGTAATAAATACCTAGTCCGAAATCGCCAATCCACCTTGAGCAATCGTGGTGATCAATGCTCGTGCCCTTCTCTGTATGAGAAGAGGCCTTTGTCCTGCAGTGGGAGAGTAATAGGCTGGTATTATTATATAGTTAAACTATTAGGTAGGTACATATATTTATTATCACAAATAGAAAATATTAATGTGTTTCAACTGGGAGGCAATTTCTAATTAATTTTACCCGACTGCCGAAAGAAGGTTTTTGTTTTTATTATTATAAATTACTAGTTTTAAATATTGTTTTGTTGCTATTTAGCGATGTATTTTTTGTTAATTAGACATGTTTTGCCCACATTCTTGTATAGTGTAATTTCCTATCAGGGCGTAAATGTCACCTTGATTTTTTAAAACAGACATTTTTAAGACAAACGTTAGTTTTGAATAATCCTAATCACAACCCTGATATATGTCGTGTATGTTGTTCTTTACAACAGTTTTGCAGTTTCAAAAATGCACCTTGTATACCAAAAAATAGCAGAGTCACCAGTTCAACCGAAACAAAAGTCAACCTTGAAAACAAAAGCCGTCCCTCGTCACTAATAGCAAAAAGTGAAGTCGTTATCGCCTAACCTCCTAACACAATCCCAAACTTGCCTTTATTACTAACGATCCTTCCCAGCCAAACGATAAATGAATTCGCATCTTATTATCAAAGATATCCGCATTATCCGACATATCCGTAAATGTCGGATAATACGAATATGGATGTAGGAAGAATATCATATCGGCTTCGGATATGCTTAAGCAAATAAAATGATTACTAAGTATCTATTAGTTTCGATTCTGGATATTTTAATTTACAGTATTATTTTACACTAGCTTTTGCCCGCGGCTTCGCTCGCGTTAGAAAGAGACAAAAAGTAGCCTATGTTACTCTCCATCCCTTCAACTATCTCCACTCAAAAAATCACGTCAATTCATCGCTCCGTTTTGCCGTGAAAGAAAGACAAACAGACAGACAGACACACTTTCCCATTTATAATATTAGTATGGATAGTAGGATAGGATATTTTCATACCTTTTTACTATTGATTTACATTTTTCCGATGAATTTTCAGTACTGAATTGATGCCGACTCTTGACCAATAGATGGCGCTGTATGTCCGGAATAAATATTATTTTTCATTTTATTTTTTGTTATATTTTTGTAATAAAAACTATTCTATGTCCTTTCTCAAGTTCCAAACTATGTCTGTACCAAATTTCACACAAATCGGTTCAGTGGTTTAGGCGTGAAGCAAAGACAGACAGACAGACAGACAGAAAGACAGACAGACAGACAGAGTTACTTTCGCATTTATAATATTAGTTTGGATTAAGGGTAAAGATAATGCAACAATGAATAATAAATCATACAAGACGCGTGTAAAAAAATAAATGTTGTCATGACATGTATCATTAACACTCCGGCTCTATCCGAAATTATCAGAAAATTTTATATCGGATTCGGTTACAGCTACGCATGTTTTTTAAATTTCAGATATATCCGAAAATTTCTCCACAACATCCCTGCTTATTATGATAATCTGACGCGTTCCTATCTCAAAATTTTTGGACCCTTGTCAACTTCAGGCAACAATATTGAATATCAATACAATATGTCCACCTTAGGGACTGACAACGTCGAAAGGTCGTCGGTATCAACAGTTTGCGCGACCCTATTTTGTTTGCGGAGGAAGTTTGGGGGAAAAGTATTTTGTAGTTCAAAGCGGCACGTTTTGTTAGTAGAGCCTAAGGCGTTAAGTCAAAATCGACCTTCTACGTTGACTGTTAAATTAGTGATTGAAAGGAGACAATTTTTTTTGTTCGGGGAATAGGCCCACCACAAATTGTGGCATATATTAATGAAATGCACGTTCGTTTATTCCTTATAATCTCTAGATTACAGTGGTAATATTAGCAAAACTCTATCTAACCGGAATACTGTGAAATACGACAATCAAAATATGAATCTCATAATGACCAAAAATCTTACAAGAGCGATTGTTTAATGAGTGAATAGGTTTCCTAGGTATTTAATGTTAGAATAGTGCACTGTTCAATAATAATATAGTATAAATCTCAACCATGTTTGTACTACGTAATAGATTTTGATGTGATTTACACGATTAGTTTACTTACTGTTGTCGTCAATGATATCATTAGTAAAGTTGTCGCATGTTTCGTTGAAATCGTGCTGCACAATTATTACAACAGCTTTGTAGATCATGCACTGTATCTACAGATGCCATTTTCATAAATTCTATTGAATGAAAATACGAAAAGAACAGGAGAAGCACTCATCTTAGAAAACTATCGGAAACAATAAGGCTAAGCTTACATTACGCGCCACAACCGCGCGTCGCCGCGCGGTTGGGGCGTTCTCTTGACGGCATATGTAAGTACTTGCAGCTCGGGTGTCAACGTTGCGTGACAACAGACAAGGAGGATTTGGCAATTTGTTTATGGATTTTATACCGAGGGCTGAGTCGTCGCAGAAAAAGACAAAGACAATATTGGGTGCATCCTATTTCAAGTGAAAGACTTTCGTCAAGCATGTTTGTCAAATTAAAAATAATTCTTATTATTTTTATTTTATGTGAATTAAGATTCCTTATGGCATCTCTTTTTAAACTTCGTCCACATTTTTATTTATGCGTCTACCCGTCTCAACTCGCGACAATCGAATGAACATATACCTACGTAAAACGAATGTAGAACGCGCGGTAATGCCAACGATAATCACTGCTTACTTTGGTCTTGTACCGCGCGGTTAGTGGCACCGCGCGGTTTCGCGCGGTCGTATGAGCTTAGCCTAAAAATGTAGTCTGTCAGTGTCAAACTCATTGAAACTGTACCACAGAGCATCTACAACGGGATGTTAATTAGATACGTTTCGTTTTTCTTAATATATTTATTTTCACGTTGAAATAAATGTAAAAACGCTCCTAAACAAGCATTTTTCCGTAACAGTTTTTTACTATTATTTCATTATTCCCGTTAGATTTCTTTATAATATTTGTTGTTTTAATTATAATAAGGTGATCACTTGTTTCATGTGTAAAATGATTAATATACGTTACCGTTTAATAGTGGGCCTAAAAAAAATTGTCTCCTTTATTCACAAAAAACTCATGAAAACTAAATGTGACTTTTTAAAAATAAAGGCAAAGACGACTATTCGCGCATTCGGTTAGGTTAATTTAACGTTCCCTTACAAAGGTTAATTATATTTATTAATTTAAAGATATATACAAACTTTACAAACTAAATTACTTATCTAAAAATAAAAGTAAAAACACTAGAATCAAAATGAAATGTCATAAAAAAACTCCTCCGCATCGCTGTCAACCGGTAAAATGCGCAAGAGGCTGCGAGCCTTGCCAGGTTAATTTTACGTTTTAGAGTGTTGAGATGAGAGTAAGTTGTATTGACACGCGTGAGCATTTTACATTAATCCTCAACACACGTGATTCGAGACACAATAGAAAGACAATAGCAGCGGGACAGCCGGCTGTCGCTTAGTCGTCGAAAGGTTAAGCCGTGTAAAGCTTAAGCCGTGTAAAGCTTTACGATATCTCTCACAGGCAAAGAAATAATTTGTTTACATTGACGCTCTGTAAAAACGTCCACACTATGGAAATTCTTTAACATTGCTTTTTACATTACAGCAGGCTGTAAACGCCTTTCCACTTTCGGCAGAAGCTGGAACACCGCCTCTGGCGTAATAAGAAATTTTGTGCACATGTATCATAATATACAGTCAGCAATATATTGAAATTAATTAACGAACGAATTATTTTGTACCGTACTTTAATTAATATTAGAAAACTATTCATTGGTTTTTAAGAAAACTAAATTTATATTTGACAGCCCCGCATATTAACTATGTAAATTAAAAAAGTTTTCCATTTCAACGACCAAGCGACAGCCGACTTTCGCGCTGCTATTGTCATTCTGTGTCTCGAATGACGTGTGTTCGAAGGCTTAATAAGTTAAACGTGTATTATCACATCACGCATTGTTAAAAATCGATGATTTTAATAACGCATCACATAACAATAGAGTTTGTTTGATCAACAATAGACGATGTCTAACAATAGACGAGACTACGAAAAAAAAGTAATTAGTCAGTCAATGAGATTATTAAAAAAATTTGGACACGTAATTTTTCTTTTTTCTCGTAAACGAAAAATGACGACGATATAGTGCGTTGATGTTGTGGGTGACGTCACGATCAGATACAATTTTTGCATTACGGTGGCGTCAAAAGCTCCCACTATGCCCCCACTCCAGAACTTTGTTGCTCTTTATCTTCGTATTTTTTTATTAATTTGATCAAGCAAAAAATACGTGTCCCGTATTTTTGGCCGATCTACAAGACGGACTAAACAGAATGCCATTTTTTTTATGTTGTCGTCATCCCTATTGCAGTAACACAATATAATATTATGTGCATCTATGAAAAGCTGCAACACAGAAACTCATTCCAGGCTGTTTACTTTGACAACTCGTAAGAACGTGATATGTAACACATGATATATGAACATGAGGAAAGTTGTAGCTTAGCTTGGTAACTGGCAAAGTTAAATATGTTAGTATAACTTCCTACTTTCAGTATTTGATTAAGTATTAGGAGGATGGAATGCATGTCAGTCTTTAAAACAATTAACCTTTCAACGACCAAGCGACAGCCGGCTGCCAGGGTGCTATTATCTTAGCTCTATTGTGTCTTGAATGACGTGTGCTTATTGTGAAATATTATTGAACGCGGCCTGTTTTCAAGAATTTTAGCTGCCAAGCACATGTTGCTGTTCGCGCTGAGGGTTCTGTACAAACGACTGTATCTTTTAATAACTTACAGTTTACTAATTTATTTTAACAGCTCGAAATTATTGTCGTTCTGTCAACTTGATACTATGCTTTCCTGAACAAAATGGTATTGACAGACAGACAGTCAGTCACATGACAGATAACAAAGTAATCCCATAAGAATCTCTTTTTTCCATAAAAATATATAACTTCAAAAACGACTTTTAACCTTTCAACGACTAAGCGACAGCCGGCTGTCGGGCTGCTATTGTCTGTCTATTGTGTCTCGAATCACGTGTGTTTGAATTTTTAAACCTCATTTTCACGGAAAACTTCAGACCATTTACTAGCTCAAAAACACTAAACAAATGACCCGCATTCATTTAGCTCTAGTTCATATTTTGCATTCATATCCCGACCGTGCAGTGACCATGAAGGCGTCCCTCCCCCCCCCCCCTATTTTTTCGCCGATATATAGCCCTGCACTTGACAACACCTACCTAATGAGTTGGCACTCAAACTAGGAAGGTACAAGATCGACCACAGATATTGGGTAACAGATTAAAAAAAAATGAATTAAAAATTTTAGAAATATTCTCCGTGGAAGAACTATAGATATATGCCATATGATGTAACTGTACTTTTAATAATTTTTAAAACTTCTCTATTTAATTTAAAGAAACATTTTATTAAAGACGTATAATCTCTCCGTACGCTCCTGCAGATCTCTAAAAGAAACTAAATACTATCTTTGCAGAGAGTCTGTGAGAACTTACCTATTTGGAGAAAATTATCTAAATTTATTTTTTTGATCTCATTCTACAAACAAATAAACCTTACAAAAAAAATATCATCATCAAATAGCTATTTACTTTCATAGAACATTTAAAAAAAGTTTTGATATAAACGTCAGTCGCGGTATTTATGTCCTTATGCAATACTGCTTTAATGTCAATGATAGCACATACCCAGTGCCGCGCTTGACATCACCTACCTAATGCCTCGGCTCTCAAACTTGGAAGGTAAATGATCGACCAGAAATATTAGGACACATTTGAATAAAATAAAAATAACAAACCTTTTTTTTTATTTAGATTTTAAAACATGTAATTCTTGCGTGTCTTTGGACCGAAATTAATCTGACGACAAGCCGTATGATTGGTTAGTAATATCTTCTCGAAGTAAAGTATGAAATATTGTTTTTTGATTCCACTAGAATATGCACTTTACAACACTCATCTAATGTCTCGACACTCAAACTAGGAAGATACACAACCGACCAGATCTATTGGGACACTTTTTGATTTTATTTCATTTTCTTAAGCGTATTTTTGGTGCGTGCAAACTTACGGATCTATTTACAATTGGACTGTGTACACGCCATGCTTTTGATTAATTGTAAACAGTTCCTAAATAAAGAAGTATCTACTTCTTTATTTAGAAGACAGCTGTGCTTTGATAGAGAATAAATACAGTAATAACAATGCTTTCTTGAAAATGTGTATTTATTGAAAATGTATTTCTATAAAGATCAGAAGCCATTAAAAACTAGAAAATAAAAAGAGGCAAAGGACTGAGCAATGTTTGATTCGATTTGCAAAAGGTTTACAGCAGACTGAAAATATTTACATTTTCTAATTGCATTCTGGAGGCAGCCTGTGTGCGGATGCCAAGAAAATAACTTGTCTGGCTGGAACAGAGCAAATTACCAGCAACCTCTTGGTTTTCTTCAAGTGAAAATTCTGCAGAATATTTGTGCTGTTCTGTACTCAAAGTAGTTCTAATAAATATGGACATTTAAAAGATCAAAACTTGAAAAAACTGGCGAAGTACTTGATCCGAGGATGTTGTCCAAACTTCATAATTAGTGAGTTTATTTTTTTCGTTGGGAAATCTTTCGAATGGACCGTGGATGGATCAGACGTGGAAAATGGGGGGTTAGAATTTCCAAAAAATCCTTTCTTAGTGGTTACTTACACAGCGCAAAGAGCATTCCTTCTAGTAAACTGACTGTTTGTTGAAATATCAACAAACAGTCAGTTTACTATTTGTACTACTATTTATTTTATATAATCCGTACTAATATTATAAGTGCGAAAGTAACTCTATCTGTCTGTCTCTTCTTCACGCCTTAACCACTGAATCGATTTGAATGAAATTTGGTACAGATATAGTCTGGGACCCGAGAGAGTTTTCATCCCGGAAATCCCCCGGGAACGGGAATTATTCCACGCGGACGAAGTCGCGGGCAAAAGCTAGTTATAAATAAATATATTATTCATTGTTTTTTAACAGTACTACCTATAGTTACTGCGAATTCGGAAAACTGTAAATCAAAATTGCTAGAACAGGGCTAAATAACAAAACATTCATCATTCCCCAACCCGACAATTAATCAAATTGTTTGATCGTTAGTAATAGCGAAACACAAATACAGTTCGGCGAACGTTAGTTTATAAGGTCACCGCGTTTTTGTGTTTTTTTAGGGTTCCGTACTTACTTAATTCCGAATTACTTTATTTATTTATTTTATTTATTTATTTATTCTTATCACAAAATCCTAAAGCTCTCAACATTTATTTAACAATTTAATAACTTTACAGATAATTGCTACAGGACAGATTGCTTTAAATGCTAGTATCACCTTTGCATATCTGCGTTGCGAGTTAGTTGAGGGTATAAACGTAAAGGAATGTGCATAAGAAGTTTTGAATGAATGTGTATGTATGTATGCATGTGTGTGTATGCGTGTGTGTGTATGGCGACTACCTATGTAATTATATATATGCCTTCTGTTAATTTAATTCTGTTAATTTGTATCTATTTAGAATTATTAGTCAATTCGTCAAGTACAGCAGATACAAGAAGCTTCCTGAACATACCTTTTGTGTTGTTAAATATATCGAGATGAGAGAATCTTTTGTTGTAGTTTCTTAGTATCCTACCGATGATCAAGTTCTGCGCGTAGTTTACTAAAAAGCTCTGTGTGCCTAGTCCGTCGAGACGGAGTGCTCAGTCTAAAAAATTAATTTCTTAGGGCAGCGCTATCTATGTTCCCATTACAAACATTATAAAAAAATACCAGGTCCAAAATCGATCGTCTGTTCTGCAACGAAAGTATATTATGATGTTTGCATGATAGAAATAGAAGGTAATCTTTTTGTCTAAAGCCAGTGCGATAGTTAAGGTATTTAATGAACTTACTCATCTGGCTGTTAGTGTATAATAATAATATTCCTAACGTTTAGAAAAATAAATACTGTATTCTTTACTAAATATTACAGGAAAGCCTATAACAAAGGACCCCTTTAGTGTGCGATTCCAACTTGCACTTGGCTGGTTTTTTATTACAACCAGCTTGATTTACAATAAAATATATATCGAACCATCACAACCCAATTACTGGGCGACGCCCCTTGGCCCTTGGCGCGACTGGTCAGACTTTCTAGCTTCTGATTACCGTAACGACAGTCAAAGTCACTTTATTAAATTCTTTTGTAACCACCGATAACTTGCCGTTAGAATATTAGTAATGATAGTCTCCACAATAGGGTAGTAGCTTGTAGAGCTATTGTTACTAAAATTTCTTCCGAGCATGAGCTTCGCCATTTTACTTCATGGACAATAAGTACAAAGGCTAGCCTTAGCTATTCTCTACCAGGCAACCAGGAGTGATAAATAGATAACATGGCAGGTGCATTGTTATAAACGTCGTTTTTTATAAACGGTTACAATGCCCTACAAAATATTAGTTTATTCATATAGCGGTTGTGAAAATCCACTGCATCTTTACCAAGACTGAACTGACTGTATTATTACGTTCTTCCCATAATTACATCTTTTTATTTGGAACCAAAACTTCTGTTTCGTATGTATGCATACCTTTTAATAACAGTAAATTAATACTGTACACAAATAAAAACTTTCCTTTTAAAACACAATATTATAAAACCACTTTTATATCACTTTAATTAACCTCATTGAATTACACTAAAGGCACATAAAAAGTAATTTTTATGACCTTTCAGGCTAAGAATAAAATCAGATTTAATGTTCTGACTTTAACAACTAAAAGAGGTTTTTTGACCTTCAAGCCTTTCAATAAATGTTCAGTAAGTAAACCAACTTTACTTCTTTTTCTTAATTATGAAAGTAGCAATTAGGCAAGCTATCTGTCTGCGTCAAATTTGTTAGTGCAACCGAAAGAAAACAAATTGTTGTTGTCTGCAAATGTAACCGAGTAATGTAGACAAGGAGTTTGGGACGCAAACTGCATAATAAATAAATAATACCAGCCTGTTACTGTCCCACTGCAGGGCAAAGGCCTCATCTCGTACTGAAAACGCACGAGTATCAATCATTACGCTTTCTCAAGGTCGATTGGCGATTTCGAACTTATATTAATTCTAAAGCTAGGTTTTCTTATAATATTTTTCCATCACCGATATTTGTGATGAACAAGAAAAACTCGACAAAGTGCATATGAATTGATAAAGTCACATTAGTATTTAATTTGTCCGGAATCGATAAAACCTCTGACATCTGTAAATTGGTCACAAGTTATTACTTGCATTTTAAAATGTAAACATAAGTTCACTCATGCACTTCTACACTGTCAAACATACTTTATTGCTTTGCTGAAAGGTAAAAAATTGTCGAAGTTAGTAGGTAATAAAAGTATATTTTGAACTTACTTGAGCTACTCTCGCTCTTAAACTATAACATACCATCTAGAAATATGTGTCATCTAATGAGTTCTGTGTAAGGCAGTATTTTATTTCAAGAACTTGCTTTTATCTCATTATAACGTCCTACATTTTCAAAAGAATCTTTTTTTTAAGTAGGTAAGTGTTGTAATGCACTACCAAAAGCACGTGCGGTCGCCTTTGCGATACCTATCAGCTGTTAGGCTTTTGACCTTGATATGCAGGTACCATAATCATTAGTCTTTTGTCAAAATGCTACCGGCTTCCTACAGTGCGTCTTAACTTTTCAACGACCAAGCTGGGCTGCTATTGTCTTTCTATTGTGTCTCGAATCACGTATGTTTGAAGGTTTAAATAGCTTTGACCTCGTGCCTTAACCAACGTAATTCCGTTCCATTAGTAACATTTAAAACAACACAATTTAACCTCAAAAAAAAATTACCGATAAATGCAAAACGAAAAATAAAAACCCATCGAAAATGACCACTTTATTCTGCACTGTACTGTACACATACGGTACACAGCGTCATAGAAAATCGTTCTAACTTACCTAATAGGGCAATGAGCTCAACTAATGGTGCAGAAAACCGCTCGTACTTACTAGAATTAAATTTGTTCCCCACAAGATGGCGGGTAGTGTAATTAATCAGAAACCTACCCCCATTATCCCTGACTGGGTTCGGATTTATGTATTTTATATGTCAAATTGTGTTTAGCCGTGATGTTGTTACAATTAAGGTGAAATTTGTGTACTGGTACGTTGCGGTGAGAGGCACACTATACTCCGGTCGGAGACTACAATAGTCAGTAAAATTCATAGAAACGTATTCATACCATGGATACATGCTAAGGATGTCTTATTTTTCTGTTACCGTTTGAAATATCCTCTGACTGTGGATCGGTTATGTTGGTTGAAATATTTTCTGACTATAGAAAGGGAGGGTTATGTGAGACTGCCACCGACTGAAACCTCGCGGTCGGTTCCTTATACTACCATTAGTCTGAACCTTGGGTCGCCGGCACCGTTAGCCCCTATTCTACTAGGTGTATTTTTGGTCCTGCACAACCCGCTAGGAGATGATTCTACCTATGAAAACAAACAACTTTTATCAGCTGTTTCATACATTATGGTCGGGAAAAATACACCTAGTATGTACGGCTTGTTCTGCGACCACGCATTCCCTCCGGAAAGGCCCGCACGGAACAATACGCTCCATCCATCACATGCCTAATATCTAATCAGCCTAGCCTGTCCTTTAGTGGCCAGAGATCTGTCCGTCTAGAAGCTGTGAATCATAGGCTTTTTAAACTGGAACACAGCAACGCTGCTTTAGTCCGGCAATACACTAGTACATAAGTATGATCATAGTCATTCCTTGGACGATTTTCGCTATACCCCCTATAAAAATGAAAGCCTGCGGGGTTGATTAAAATAGTCCTTAACTTAACTTATCTTTGCCGATATTTATTTTTCAGATAACGCCTCTTTCTCCAAAATGGCGGAGCGTGATAGAGCGTCGGTTACAAGATGAGAAGCACCTCACGCTGGCTGCAGTCGACAGCGGCGCACGCGTCTATCACGGACAGTTCTGGGACCTGTCTGGGACGTTTCTGTTCACTGTGTATGTCATGACAGCTTTGGGTATGTTGTTTCTTTGAAGTAATCGTTTATCTATGTCGGGATTGATGTAAAAAGGTGAAGATAGTTTGTTTTTTTTTAACCAACTTCTAAAAAAAGGAGGAGGTTCTCAATTTGGATGTTTGTATTTTTTTTTATGTTTGTTCGCGCATATCTCCGTCGTTTACCAACCGATTTGAACAATTCTTTTTTTGTTTGAAAGGGTAGACTTCCCGAATGGTCCCATTGTCATCAGGTCCGGGATCTGATGATGGTACCATGCCGAAATCGAGGGAAGTCAGTTTTTTTTTGCATAAAATATCTTGTTTGTTTCTGACAATCTCTGGAGTACTTAGTTCAATTACCGATATACATCTGATACATGCAAGATGCGCTATAGTGTCATAGACTACAATTTAACTTTATATTTCGAATTGTGCGTTGATACTATTATTGGAATTAAACACTGATTAATTGACAAGGAACATCAGTAGTGCGGTTCTATTAAAATCCCCATCAGTGAGTTTTAGTTACATAAACTTAAGGTGAGTTGAAATCCTATGGATTGAAACTCTTAGGAAGTGATCGATAGGCCGTTTATTCACCAAATCTCACAAAATTCAATCATACCATATTTCTCTTTAAGACAAGAAAAGCTTTACATACTATACAAAATGATAAATGTTCCACGACAGTAAATTAATTGGAACAACATGTACCGTTCTTGATTATTGAATTAATAAGATATGCTAATGAATGTTGCCAGGCTTCGGAGCGCCAGTCCCGCAGACTACGTGGGGACGAATCTCAGCACTAATTTACGCCATCTTCGCTGTTCCTGCTCATCTGTATCTAAGTAAGCTTTCTCGGTTATATTTTCAACGTGGTACACGCGCAGTGTATTAATAAAAATCTATGTAGGTGCATAACAAATAAAAAAAATCTTTATTAACACAAGTTTTACCGTGTCTCAAGATTATGCACATACTTCTTTACTACTTTACCAAATTGGATTCTTTATTTTTGTTATTTGTAGGACAAGGTGTGTATAAAATAAAATAAAAGGATTTTTTTACTTACATTGTTTTCACATATAGAAGCACCAAAATGAATGTAACCAAGTTTTTTGTAAAACATGATTTTTTTTTAAAAAGTGTCCGTGGAGTTTCTTGCCTGTTCTTCTCCATAGAGATCTACGTTTTGGAACAGGCAATTAGCGTCACTTTTCTGACTGACCGACCGACTCTTTGACAATTCATAAGTGCCTATAAATGGTCTATAAATGGTTCAAAATTTAAGGCATTTATTTCACAATAAATGCCTTGAATTTTGAATTGAATTCCGGTTTTAAAAACCTCATATCAAAATAGACCTCATTAATGGAAAAATGAGTCAGAATGACGTTCAGTTGTTCAGCCAAAGAACCGACCATACGATATATGATATTACTAGCTTCTGCCCGCGGCTTCGCTCGCGTTAAAAAGAGACAAAAAGTATCCTATGTTACTCGCCATCCCTTCAACGATCTCCACTTAAAAAATCACGTCAATCCGTCGCTCCGTTTTGCCGTGAAAGAAAGACAAACAGACAGACAGACACACTTTCCCATTTATAATATTAATATGGATATTGTGTTTGTTAACAGACGACGCCCAATATTTTTACACAAATATTTTTTTTTTAAATATCAACACAAATGGCACTTTGAAAAATATTGACGTGTAAAAGTGTTATACTCGTATAACCTATTTATAAAATAAATATGACTTTATGATTTTATTTTAATTATTTTATTATTATAAAAAATTGTCAGCACCACTTATTTAAAACTTACAGGAAAACCTTTTAAATAGAATATATACTATTTTAAATAGAACCAACCTCATTGGATCTTCTTTGATTCATGAGTGAATAAGGGTTGCTGGCCTCTTTTGGTTAAAAATATTAGAAACGCCATTTGTCTTTCTTTTTTATTTTTATTTTCTCAGCAAATAATGGCCGTCACATATAATTTTTTTGGAAATTACGGCCAGTATTGAACGTGAGTTTAAAGATGAGAAAACACTTTCGTGAATTTTATTAAAACCTTTTTTATGAAAACTAATATTATAAAATGACAGTTAAGAGGGAGAATGTTTATAATTTATATCTCATTCACGCAAAAACTAATGGACGTGTTTTATTGAAACTTTACAATAATATAGTTTATATACGAAAAAGAGTAACGAATAGACTACATAACATCACGGTATGGCCCGCGTGAGCTACGCAATAAACAATAATTTGATAAAACGCGCGTGAAACGACGGGGCTTAACTAGTAGTGTTATAAAATGTGGAGTTCCTTTGTTTTTTTAGTTTAGGTTCTTTTTTTATTTTTGATAGCCCTAGAAAAAATATATTTTCAAGTTGTCATAACCGCCATCTTGAAAATAGAACCAACAACAAGTGATGCTATATTATTATTATTGTATCGTTTTACTGAAACGCTTTAGGAATTTGTTAAATCGCTTACTTTTTCAAGATAATAAATATAACGGCGTTGTCGTTATGTCATCTGCGTTGAGTTAACCATTTCCCTTAAAAAAAATGGCCGAATCGTGTTTTAAAATATAGGGCTTGTTGGATTTATTAAAACCTTAACCTACTTAATATGTTGTTTCAGTGTTAAACGCAAGCAAATGTTTAGTGGTACGTGTAGAAAACTACGTCAAGCAATTGAGACGCAATCCCCAGAATAAGCAATCCGACGTCTTAGCAAAAACTACGCTGCATAATGGTACAGGTATAGATACATCTATAATCTATAATTATATGAAAGCGAAATACCACTCATTGATTAATCACGAAATCTTAGAAACTATAACACCTACAAACTCTATTTGGCAGGTAGGTACCTAGATTCCTAAGCCAGGGTATAGGGTAGATACTAGGCGTAGTTATAAGTAGTATATTTAGTATTATATAGATAAAGTGATATAGGGCAGACATCCGGGAGTAAAGCTGGGGTTCCAAGTTCGACTTCCACGTGAGTGAAGCCGCAGGCGAAAGCTAGTAAAATCATAAAAATGTGAAATTAACTCTGTCTGTCTGCCTGTTACGCTACTGATTGTATTTATTACTATTTACTAGAATTTGACGACTCATAAAGTGTAACACTTAATGTGCACTTCACTGTTCCTACAATTTGTTTTTCTCATCCTTCATGTATCAAGTAGAAGCCGTCGGTTTTATCTGGAGAAGTAAGTAGCGTCAACGATGATCTCGACGAACCGACGGATAGTCACGTTTGTTTGATTGACAGTGGTGCCGATTCTCTTATGCACAAACTAACGTAAATTTAAGTTAAGTGCATCGTTCTCTTTCCGTTTATGTCCTGTCAAATTTAGACACTCCATAGATAATTTAGAAGCAATTTAAAAACATGGCGTCTAAATATACGTCAATTATCATCAGGCGCTGTCTAATTTGACAGGATTAAACTAAAACGTATCTTCTGTCCTTTTCTTTAAGAAATGGAAAGAGAAAGATGCATTTAACTTAAATTTAGTTTGGTTTGTGAACAAGAGAATCAGCACCAATATCATATAAAATATAATACTACCTAATTTATTTGTAAATGCTCTTAAATTATAATGGTCAATTTTTTTAGAATTAGGAGCCTTACAGATATTGAATTTTAAACTCACTTGTGGAACTATGGTAAAATTAATGATAGGACCTACCTACTACTAATAGTCGTTCAGCTGTTTTTATTCCCATGTGTAGTCACTTACATAACATGTTATTCAACCATCAAAATTAATTAAAAGCATAGTACCCTGAACCGAACAAAAACAGAGTACCAACAGAACGTTATAATTACATTGTGTGACAATAAAGCTATCAGGGCGCCTCTAACTGGACAGTTTCAATTATGTGGCTGGACGTCTGTTCACACTGAAAACCATGTAATAAAAGTAAGCACAGAAGTATTACAAATTACGAGATAAACAAACGTTCCTTAGCAAGTTCTTCCACTTGGTAAATTGATTAAGTTTAATCTGTGGTGCAAGGCAACCTGGGCTGCCAATTGTAATCGCTCCTTCATACCTATTGTCTTAGTTCAGTCAGTTCTGTCTCCTGCTTGTCCATATTCATATTCTTTATTTGCTTGATATAGAGGGAAGAGGAAATTATAAATCTCCTCCGCTGTTCTTTTCTGATTTGTGGAATTCTTTGATTGTTGCTTTTCTAATGGACTCCACTGTTAATTTTGCCTTTCAGGAGTTTCATTGATTGAGAATAGTAGAGAATAGAGATTTGCGAGATGGCAGCACCAGGCTATACTAAGCAATATTAATTACTATTCCCGTCACACTGTCATATTTTACCAAATTTCAGAAATAACAGCTAGCTATAGGCAATACCGTCTTTACCATAAGGGCACACGGGGCCCGTGCCCAGGGCCCCCATTCTCAGGGGGGCCCCGAAGGACCTACAATTTCTTACAAAATATATACTATCTAACATTCATCAGTTTCAAATAAACATATTACTACTTACGCATAAAAATAGAATAACTTTGTACTTCGCTTTTTAAACTTTCATAAAACTTGTGTCTTTGTTTTATTAAATACTAGCTTTTGTCTGCGACTTCAACCGCTTGAACTTATAGTTTCCGTTCCCCAGGGATTTCCGGGATGAAAACTAGCATAAATGTCCTTTCTTGGCTCCCCGAGTATATCTGTCGCAGTAATCTGGTTGAATCAGCTATTTGATTGTATGACTAGCGCGTTCATTGAATAGTAACATTTAACTGAATGACTAGGCCGAAAGCTGATTGAACAAGCGACACTCAACGTCCAAATAGATAGCTGATTGTAGCATAGCCCTTTTAACAGAGCGGACGTAATATCAGTCAGGTGATTGTAATTTAGTTCATTTTTTTTCCACTGCGGCGTTAGTAGTCACCAAAACAAATATGGCGTAAAATAACTCGCGCAGATAGCACTGTCTTGATATTATTTTGATTAAATTTACTTTAAAGTGACTTATTCTTGATAAAATAGTGTGACAGCATGGATTTACCTAATAATACGCCGCCGCCCGCCGGCCAGTTTTAAAGTTTTTTTTTAATTAAAATCATAATTGTGTCATGTCATGTCCTCATTTTTGTTATGTAAAGGAAGTTAAGTTTTTAAGTAGCGAACTTATGGTCACCCTAAACAAACATTACAAAGTCCACTATATCCCATTTAACGACAATGCTAAATGACGTTCAGTCAAGTAGTTGAACGTTACATTAAACAACTTGACGAGTTGTCGTTTAGTCATTCAATTAAATGTCGTCATTCAATGAACGCGCTAGTCATACAATCAAATAGCTGATTTAACCAGATGACTGCGACATATCCATACTAAATTTCATTCAAATAAGTTCAATGGTTCAGGGATGAGACAGACAGAGTTAACGAGATGTTAATGAAATTGAACCACAATAATGCGAATTCGCAATTATACGAACTGCCAACTATCAGTTTTTGACTGGTATTTTACCCAAAATTTACCAGTATATCCTACAGTGACCCGCCCCACATCTCTAGCTGCACCGTCTTAACAAGGCGTAACAAAATTGTTGACATAAAAATGCCAAATTATTTTTCGAGATACTCTCAACAATACCTTTCATACAATCAATCAACTACACCTTGCTTTCGTCGATTACTCCAAGGCCTTTGATAGCATCACACAATCGGCCATTTTTGACGCCTTAGACAATCAAGACGTTGATTCCACCTACATCAATTTACTCCGCACACAACTAAAACAGCACAGCTGCCATTAAACTAAAAAACACACGTCCAAAATTCAAAATAGAGAGAGGAGTCAAACAGGGCGACCCGCTGTCTCCGAAGCTGTGCACCAGTACCCTTGAAGAAATCTTCAGGAATTTGGCAACCGAATCGAGGGAAAGAGGCATTGTACTTGGAGAGACGAGAATGACAAAACTCCGTTTCGCGGACATTGTCCTCTTTTCTTCATCAGCCACCGAGCTTGAAAGCATGTTCCAAGACCTAAGCAGGTTGAACTGAAGATGAATATGTCGGAGACCAAAATTATATCCAACGTACCCCCACAAAGCATAGAGTAGCCGGGGAGGTAATGCAACATGTCCAAGAATACCTTTACTTGGGCCAAGTAGTCTCTTTCCAGGCGAGGCAAGACAAAGAAGTCTAGAAGAACTGATAACGCCTGGAAGAGCTACTGGTCTATGAAGGAACTATTCAAATGCGGTTTGCCCATGGTTCTGAAGCGGAAGTTCATTGTGCATCCTCCCTGTCTTAACCTAAGGCGCACAGACTTGGTCACTAACAAACGCACAGAAGTCCAAACTCAAGGTTTGCCAACGAGCAATGGAGCGCAGTATATTAGGTGTTAAATTAACAGATCGAGTTCGAAACACTATAGTGCGTGCGCCCCAAAACAGGAATAGCTGATGTGGCTCAAAAGGCTTTCCAACTAAAATGGGACTGGGTGCGCAGGCCATGTCTGCCGCATACAACAGATAAACTGTGGGCTCAAATAGCACAAAGCTGGTGCCCTGAGACGGGAAGACGAGGTCGCGGCAGGCCACAAAGGAGATGGCGGGACGAACTGGACAGATTCCTACGGGATTGGGAAAAGGAAGCGAGATCTCGCGATACATGGAACAAGTGGAGGAAGGTCTTTGCCCAAGAGCGGAACAGAGTAGGCTAATAAAAAAAATGTTTTAACTCATTTTAAAAACGTTTGTATAATTCGCGTTTTTTACTTCCTAAAAGGGCCCCCAATTCTTATGTGCCCAAGGGCCTCAGCTTAGTTAAAGACGGCCCTGGCTATAGGTGCTTGTTAACCTTCTGTTATATGTGGTCTTACGTCTGAATAAAGCAGCAAACCATTCATCAGTCGATATCAGATGATGTCCTGAATCTATGGTCCGCTGGATGCATGGACAGTGTAATATTACACAATGATTGAGATATGTCGAGAGCTCAGAGCAGTGAGATTATGGCAGAATAATTATTATTTATTTCATATTTATTACATTCGTTAGCACAGCGTCGTATGATAAAGTAAAATAAACAAAGTTTGTATACATTTTCATTTCATGCAAAGATTTTGCCGAAATAACGCTGCCTAGCAGCGTTAATTTCTCCCAAATCGTAACGAAGGTTTATACATTAAATGTTTTCTTGCTTTGATTTTCTTCTTCTGATTCACGCTTTATCTCTAGATATTTCATTTGCGTCCTTTACGAATAACCATGACTGTCAGAGCAAATCGGCCGTATCTTCCTCTCCGCCGCGTACAGCAGTTTTCTCAAGATATTATAGCTGTTCCAATAATGGTTAGCGGCCCCTGTAGTTGCGGCCCGGGGAAGCTGCGCCCCTGCATTCACCTACAATCTAAATATTTGCACATTGCGCACCGACAATTCATTCGATAAATTCTCATTACAATCGTTCATACGGTTACTGAGCATTCGGTAATGTGGCCCAATTATTATCGGCTGATTGGTAAATATTTAACCATTGTTTCCACTTTGCTTATTGGGTGACTTGAATAGCAGTTAACGCGAAGTTCGTTGTATATTTTTGCTAATTAATATATATGATAGAAAAGCGGAAAAGGCTGCCTATTTTGTCCCACTCCAGCACAAAGCCTCTTCTTACACTGAGAAGGTATTGATCTCCACGCTTGCTCAAAGCGATTGGCGATTAATAACTGCCCAGCCCAGGTTTCTTCACGATGTTTTACTTACGTAGTAACTATTTATTAATCTGTGGTTTTACTTCATCAATATCTGTGACCTCTAAGATAAACTTTAGAAAGCACATCATGAACAGAAAAAATCACATTGATACTTTATTTATTTATTTACTTGTACAGATTTAAGCCTTGACATCGTCAACCAACATTAATATTTTCCATTTACTATACAGATTTTTTTTTGTGGCCAATTTTCACGGATACCCTTCGTAAGAATGGAAGATTACACTTCACACCACGATTTCTCTTTCTACAATGTATGGGGAACACGATATCCGCTTATTATTTTAATGAGCATTAAACCTTGTATATAGGAATAACATTCCTATGTAATAATCAAGTTTTAAATACTGAATAAAGATTTAATAATTTTTATTGAAAGTAAACTGTAAAAAAAGTTTTTCACGTTCTCCTTAAACGGCTTTAATGCATTGCAGGAAGGTGGTCGAGTCGGTAATTAAAAAGAGCATTAAGTGAATTGCCAGAGCTTTTCACAGCCTGCACCGCACTCACAGTTAATTACAACAGTTTCCAAGCAAAATTGCATGGTTGGACAATTTAATGTGATGGCTCTCATTTGACGTGTTGTGGGTAGGGTTAAGTAGGGTAAAGGGGTGCTTGCGTTATGTGGTGACCAGGTCGAAAATTAATCACTCACATCACACCATTATTTTCATGAAATACTTAGTTGAGTTCGTTTTATGAAATGATCATTTCTATAATCTGGCCACGACATAGGTACTTACGTATCTACAATTACATACATTCCTAGGTCAAACTATCAGATTACTGGCCGAATACGATATCTGTTGTTGTCCTCATTTTATTCCTTTAGAGTGGCAAAGACAGCAACAGATTTGAGAGCGTCTTAAAATTAAGTGACGTTTGAGTATTCGGCCATAAGTAATGTGATTTTTTGGTTTAAGCTACCTCCGACACCATCAAATGATCAGTGGGTTTGGCGATGAAAGTGTAACAGACAGACCGACAAACTTACTTTTCACACAATAGGCATACCATCTCTTGTTATCTTGTACCTACCACATTTTCATCTGTATGATTCTGAAGGATTAAACATATTAAAAGTAAGTATCCAACTGCCCCTCGGTAATTGTTTTAATAACGGCTAGCCTCTGGCCTCAACATAACCCTTAGCAACACTGTAAAGTGTACAAAACGCGGCGGACGCGGGCCAGCGAAGATTAGAGGACATTAAACAGAATTACTCCCTTGTTACCGCCTGGCTGAAGGCTGTGAATCCCTAGATTAAAATTAACTACTTTTAAAATGTATAGAAAACAGGATAAAGTAGAAAAATCACGGTTTTAGTATGTGCATATACCTATATCCTTAATTTTTAACGTTGTTTCATTTGATGATTGCTACCAACATTGCTACAATCTTACTCCTAGTGCTACCTATATTACTTTAGTACACAAGGACGTCGCCAGCCGACGACCCAGGGGAAGGGGTAATTTGTAACATGCAGAAAGCTTAAATTGCAATGCGAATCTTCCTCTACGGCAGTGTTTTTCAATCTGTTGGTCGCGACTCCTAGGGGGTAGTCTTACAGGTCAATAAGATTGAAAAACACTCTACGGCGATTGCAATAGGAACTGTACAAAATCTGATGTGTACTTAAAACTCGATCGGAGCTCGCTGTTAAGAGCTCTTAGCTCTAGGGAGGAGAGCAGTTCTCGTGGATACTGATGACATGTTATTGTTTCAGAAAGCTACAGTCGCAGTTCAGAAGTTCTTAAGTCTGACAGAAATTGTATTGGAAAGAAAATAATAGTAAGGATTTTACTTATCAATGAAAATGTTCATGTACTTAGAATGTAGAAGCGTCAACGCAGCGTTTTTTGAAATGTTCTTTGTTTTGTTGGTTCATTAAAGAAAGGAATCTAAAATGGCGGCGCTTATCATGTTCTCTCGCTCGCACACTAATGCCGTCTATACTCACTCGCGCGCGTACCATCAACATAAAAAAAAATGTCTTGATAGTTGATTCGCTTCCACGCTGCCTGACACGCTCAGCGCTAGTTTTTAGGAATATCTTCTTATAATTTTCTGTTATTTTTCCGTTGTTACCTGTTTGTTATTGTGGTAAAAGTAGGCACTGTTTCCGATGAAAACAATAAAAAATCTTAATAATATTTTCGATTTGAAAAAAAAACTTCAACTTTAATTTTTATATGCAGACTGTACTATCTGTTAACGCAAGTACATGCCGCCATTTAAGATTCCTTTCTCTAATAAACCGGCTTATATAGGGTAACACCAACAGGTAAGCTACAACTGACATCCTATCCTAATGGTGCGATTTCACTTGACGTATTTAGGTATATTCGCGTTAGTCTCTAGATTAATATAAAAAGGTTCATATTGCTTTGCACTGAAAACGCAAATGTTTTGCCATATATACGTACGCCAAGTAAATTGGCTCCATCAGTCGTACAATCAGGGTTTGACAAACCTCGACTATAACCGTCGGGCGGCGTCGGGCAGAAGCCCACCAGACACAATATCCGAACGAAAAGTCCCTTTTCAAAGGAGGATGAGCCCATTACCGAATATATAAAAACAATAACGCTTGTGTGGCAAACCTACAGTAGATAAATGAACATACTTACGTAGGCATACTTGCCCAGGTAAAAATAATATGTTATATGTATATTTTTTCAGTGTTTAATCAGCGTGCTAGGAGTGTGTCGAGGCGTACCTCTGCTGGCTGTTCTGTACTACGCGTGTGGTGCAGTCGCGTTCGGGTTGGCACGCGGGAATTCTTCTATGGATATCGCCTTGTTTCCGCTAGAGTTCACCACTAGCGGAAGATTGGATAGCGTGAGTATCTCTGCTGTCAAATCAAATTTGTTCAACTTCACAACATGATTTCCTCTAAAGAGGTGTTCGGAGTAAAAGTGTACTTAGGCCTAAGTACACTTTTTCTCTGAACTTATATTCTTTTGACCTTCTTATTAAATCGCTATGTAAAGTTAAGTCATAAATATCGTCTATTTTTCTTTAAGTAATCACACATTTTTCTCTTTTTAAACCTGTCATAACTTCACACAACTATTATTCTTAAGTGCTCAGTACTCAATTCCCACAAGGTAGTTTTGTTATGGGAGTGTATTTTCAAAACGTTATTTTTATTTGACCTTTAGTTTTAGGTGTTTGTCCCACTAGACTAGTTTATTCTTGGTAAAGGTCACACTCAGAAGTACCTAGGTATATCTACGCCTCCCACGCAATGTCAAGTCCTCGTTTCGATATAGTTCACACCCGAAGCTGCGTCAAGCGATGTAAACGCTCAAATTATAACTTAACGATAGGACAATAGTAGGTACTGATTCTCTTGTTTACAAACTACACAAAATCTATGTTAGGTGCATCTTTCTCTTTCCATTTCCTTGAGAAAAGGACAGAAGATACATTTTAGTTTAGTCCTGTCAAATTAGACAGCGCCCGAAGTAAATCGAAGTACCTATTAGACAGCGCCCGAAGTAAATCGAAGTAACTATTTATAGTGACCATGTTTTCAATCGCGACTAAATTATATATGAAGCGTCTTAATTTGACAGCTCTTTAATCTTGTCTTTGAAAAGATGCACTGAACTTAAGTTTGTGAAGAAGGGAATCGGCACCTGTTCACCCATATTTGATAGTATGTCTCTCGCGTTACAAATCTTCATCGATTATAATTGAAATTAAATACCAAAAAAAAAATATGAACTGTTAGCTGAAACACCCTTCGTCCTTAATCAGATAAACAAATTATAGTTCACCGATTTAAAATCTGACAAGTTTTTGCCCCGTTCAAAAAATTGTAAATCCGGAACCAATCGTCGAGTTCTACAATTAAGCATTAATTTTTACAGATAACCGGTCACGTGCGTATCCTATATGGCTGTTACGTAGAGGGCGCTGTGGTGCTGCTGTCGTGCGCGCTGGCAACGTTGCGCCGGTACAGTCGCGCCACACTCAATAGCGTAGGGAAGAAGTATAGGCTGTTTGAGAGCGAAAAATGAATAGTGGCACAGAAAACTAATACATAAGCGTTTCACGAAAGAATTCCCTTCGCCGTAATTATAGATGCTGGCGGGAAAAATTCCGAAACATTCCCGTCGAATACTTCGGAAGTATTCCGAAATATTCTGAAACTTTGGGAATATTTCAACTGCCAAAAAAAAACCCCGGTGAAATCATTGAGTTATAATGTACTACGTACTAGAGGAGCTATGTCAAACAAAATATGGCGCGTAATTTGGTGACAGCGGAGCATGCGCAGTGCAAGCCGGTGCCATAGATAACAACAATGCGCGCAGATGCGACATATTTTTGAAGTTGACTTCGACTAGTGGCTTCTTTTATAGTATGTGCATTATGGGTATCGTTATAGAAATAATTATATTTAAAATTAGAAATGTATTACATAAAATTATGTGGAAAATAATAATATTTGTTAAAATAACAAAATAAAAATAAAATGATTAAAAGGGTAGTGAGGGAGTGTAGTGTGGACTGTGTATGATAGAGTATCAAAGTGTCGGTCAGTGTATACGTGGAACTTAGCAGAGGCAAAATAAATCGGGAAGTCGTGAATTTAGAAGATACATAAGTACTTTCAGTTGCCTCACAATATCTTGTATGATATATAATTAAAACGAATTTAAACTGTAAAAAATTTCATTCCCATGAAATAATATAAGTACTCTTCTTGGCTGTGTGGTGTATTTCTCGTTTTCCTTGAAATGAACGGAACATATTCGTGAATTGGCAATCACGTGACTTTGCTGCGTTTCTTCTGAATAAATTTAATCCATAAGTCTCTAGTATTAGGACACGGCCGACGAAACCTTAAAAAAAGATATATATTTAATAAATAAAAAATATTAATATAAGTATGTAATATTAACATTTTTAATTTTTTTCTCATGACTATTAATAACATTTTCTTGTTCGTAATTGTTTAACGTTACCCGACGATAGTGTCCATTCTGCGCATGCAACAAATATTTTACTCTTTGATATTAAAATCAACATGGCCGCCGCCGAGGTGACTCGTCATAGTTTCCAATAATAACTACAAATAATAAAATTAGGCATGTTTTAAAGATAATATTTTGAACTTACTGGTAAAAAATCACTCCTTGAATTTTATCGATATTTCTCAAGCTGTTTGAACAGTATCTCAATGCACACGAATGCATATTTTTTGAACAAAACTTTGCAGTCGAAATCGTCTAGCTGCTGCAAGCGCTCGGCATAGACTAAGTGAGTTAGGGTGCATGCACTCTAACTCGTGTTACAAAAAATTTAGTTGAGGTGACTCTTCTAGTACGAAGTACATTATAACTCAATGGGTGAAATTGTATTAATCCATTAAAAGCCACTGTACTCGATTAAGTACAGCGTAATGAAGTAAAATAATAAGGTGTATCACCTAAAATTTACAAGATCTGTCATTTACACTTCGGAATAATGCTGTACTCAATCGAGTACAGCAGTTACCTCTAATGGGTTCATAGGGAATATAGCCTACTAGCTGTCCCCCGCGGTTTTATCCGCGTTTAATTTACTTTGGTTACTTCTTAGCCCCCCGTAAACCGTTTATGCAGCGCACGCAACAAAAGTCCTCAAATGTGAATAATTTTCCCCGTTTTTGCAACATTTCTCACTGACGCTTCGCTCCTATTGGTCGCAGCCGCAGCGTAATGTTATATAGCCTAATACCTTCCTCTGTAAATGGACTTTAAAAAACAAAGAATATCTCTAATCGGATCAGTAGTTCCTGAGATTAGCGCGTTTAAACAAACAAACTCCTCCGCATTATAATATTAGTAGTAGCTTTCCAATAGTGAAAGAATTTCTGAAAGCGAGACAATAGTTTTTGAGTTTATTTATTAGGTTTTCCTTTATTTAGTAATACCTATCTATGTGACTCGCGAATACTTAGCGATGCGAACAGCAGAGCTATATACAAACTAACCAAAAACATAAGTAACCCTTTTTCAAAAAACAAATCAAATATGCTCGGCCTGGTTTTTTATTCCACAACTAACATTTTGATAAATAGCATTCGACTTCGATATAACCTACATAAAAACAAAAAAATAAAAATTTTGTTGTAAAAGGGATTTTTATTTTTTTATAAAAATATTAACAAATATACTTAATCGATCAGATTTATAATAAAATAAACATTTATATTTTACTAACTTATGCGCAACTGAAAAATAATTAATTCACCCACCACACAAAAAATAAACACGTTTATTCTTATTGAATAATTCGGGCGAAACATTCCGCGGAAACTTTCGATTGCGGGGTATGAATCTTTCTGAAAACTTCTCCGGGGGGGGAGCATCTCCCCTCTTACCGCACCCCGCACCGCCATCGCCTTCGTGCACACAGTCAGGCGGCGGCGATCGACGGTCGATGCAAAATTCCATTCGATATTTAAAAAAATATAAAAATATTTTGCAAAAAAATACAAATTCTAAATTTAAATTCATTTTGAATAATACTGATTTAAAGAAACTTTCCCAGAAGTATTCCGGAATTATTTCAAATTTTTCAGAAGTTTTGCAACTATAGCCGTAATGTTGGTAGCACAAATCAGTTTTGCAGATTTTTTTCATAACATTGCCCAATACTAGGTATGGAGATTTATGAACATTTCGTTATTTTAACAATTTATCTTATAATTTTGTTAATTTAAAAATTCAGAACAATTCATGGCTATATTGTGATACAAGAAAGAAGCATTCATTACTGATAGGATGAAATCACAGGCAGCAGTTAGTCTCGATACGTTATTATTAACGTTGTTATTTTCAGAACTTTAAACTTGCAACCCTATCTTACTAACCTGACTGAAACTGACAGACAAACAGCGGCGCCAACACAACGACGAAGGGTTTTTTTTCGTGAAACGCATTATAGTACAAAAATGTTCGAATGCTTGCCAGCAACTGAATAAGATTGAGTTCATGCAAGGACGCTGACTTCACTGCCCTTATGTGTCATATGTTTCGTAGAGTGTTACAAACTTAAGATATGATGATTTATCTCCTTACCTTTTCTTCTGTAAATCTTCAGAAATCATGTATTTCAAAATAAAACAAAGCTTTATGTAATTTGTTATTTATCTACCATTTCCTACACACTAGTCAACGGCTATGTACAGCGTCTTTGATTATAATTGCTTCGTAAAATGTCCAATAAAACATTAAATTTCAGACAAACGGCAATTATAACAGTTTATTCGCAAATCTAAAACGAAATGTTTACACCATTCTTCATGTATCACAGAATTGTAAAGTAAAACATAGAAATAGGTCAAGGAATACCTATTTTTGGTAAATTCAAATACATATAAAACAAAAAATAGATTAATAATAACATTATTTTCAATGGAGATGTGATATTTACTAATTTTCGAGGGTTCAAGGGCGGATCCTGAATAAGGGTCATGACCCCAAAACGGGGTCAAGACCCCCTTTTCAGGGGCCGGTCAGGATATCATAGAAAATCTTATAATCGAAATGCAGCTCGTATTTTATGCCCGTATTATTTAACTATACTTCCACTATGTGGCCCTACTGAATTGAAGGCTTTTACTTCGACTATGTTACTTTCTCGTTCCCTGACTTAAAGACTGGGTCCACCCTTGATTTTAAAGTCATAAGTAGTGAAAGCGCTTTGGTAAAAAAAGGAAAGGGCTGGGATAAATAAATGTTACTTAGGACATTTTTGGCTTAGTACCCATACCCTTTAGTTTTTCAATGCTTAAATCCCTTTACAGTACTGCTTAACGATTGTGCAAGAATCACAAGAATACCTAGCCAAAACACATGCTAAGTAATATTTCTTATTTTGGCCCGCGATTTCTGGCGTTCTTACATTTTGGTCCTGTTTAGTGGTGTTAAGCCCGCTAGGGGCAGTACAATATTTCACATAAATTATTTACTGACGCTAGCAAATTTAACTATACACACTCATGGCAGAGCTACAGATAGTTCCATTTACTACGTAAACCATGCTAAACGCAACAAAGCGCTTCACCCTTATTACAGTACACATAGGTGAGATAATCGCCTACGCCTTGCTCCTCTTAGATTGTTCTAGAACTTCTTCCTCGGAGGTTGTTCCTTCAATAGACTTCTTGTCTCTTATAGCCTCTTTGACAGCGTCCACCATATCAATTGGCTCAGATATTGACACTTTTTTACCTGAAATTGTGAATGGGGGTTCAATAATAAAATGCGCAGTTTTGTAGGATTTCAAGGGACACGATAAAGAAAATCCTCAGAGAGAGGGGCAGAGACAGTACAAAAACAGTAATCGTTCGCGTATAATTGGTTTATATAAATCTGAAGTGTATATGTTAACAAAAACAGTAATCGTTCGCGTATAATAGGTTTATATAAATCTGAAGTACTTATATACTCGTCTCACTTTAATTTTTTTTTTTTTGTAAGCTTGACTTTTTTATAAAACTTGGTCAAATATGTCAACTTTGACGTGGGTAGTGGTTATTCAGTGCATAGTGACGACGACATAATTACGTTATGATTCACTATTGAATAATGGAACTATTGGTAAATGGTCAACAACAGGTAGGAAACGGGCATGAACAAATAATTGAAATGATTATTAACTCTTACAGTATGGCAACACAAGATCATACCATAGACTATATACAAGGTGATTTTTGTTACTAGCAACTCTGTTATTACTTTTAATGTTGTTGAAACTAAACTATAAGTACTTTTAGAACTCGTACTAGTTTAGTCGACAAAAGAACATGCGTACTAAAACTAATGGAAAAAAATAAACTGATTTCTATTAATTTTAACTTACTATTAAATAATGAGTTGTTGCATTATTTTATTTTACCTACAAGAAGTAAGGCTTATTTAGTACATTCGTTATTTCTCTCGTATTGCTCCTGGAAATGAATTGATAATAACAGCATTATAGTACACCACCATTTTTCTTTTTTTTGTTCTATTGGTGGACATCAGATACCTGAATCATCTATCTATAAATCTGTTTTATGTCGTTTGTGCCAATTGTTTAATACTTGTAAGTCAATTACTGGGGCTTGCAGGTCGTGTAGAGTCAACTAGAATCACTTTTGTAAATGACGTTTCAAAGTGCCTTTTTTGGCCAAATGAAAATGAACGATTTGACTATTGACTATTGTGTGGTCGTAGGGTTCAGACCCGAAGTCTCGAAGGATGCCAACGAAACCATATAACTAAAGCTATGAACCGTCCGTCCGTCGGTGTGTCAGCGGGCTGTATCTCATGAGCCGTAATATACAGCAGAGATATTTAAAAATGTTTAGCCAAATAAAACAGCTTTATTCTGTTCCTCTGTTCTTTAGGCTAGCACCAAAAATATATATGGTGAATATCTGAATTACAAATACCTTCACACATTCATAATATTAATTTAGTTTGAATAAGTAATTCTTGTGTCTACGGCAAGCCTTTCTTGTAAGCAGTGACCTACATCTTTGTCATCTAACGTTACCTTTTCATATCTGGATTATAGCATGATGGTGGAGAGATAAAGGTTCGAAATGAAACAACAAATCAATTGAATTTCGTGTATTCATGAAACAGACTACAATATTTACAATATTATTGAAATTATAATATGACCATCATACTATAACCATTTCAACAGCCTCTCAACTTTTGCAACACTTTCGTAAATGCTCTCTCTCTCAATAAATACCAATACATTGACTTATTTACATTTCTATATTATAGTGTAAAGTTCTTATAGTGAAAATTTCAAATTTCCTTTGGGTAGTATGCTAATAAAAATCATATAGTGACATTAACAAGTATGTTTTTACACAATTTATATTCTTTGAAGTCATTAACAGGGCTTACTTATACACAAAATCATGTATTAAAAGAAATCATAACAAAAGTTATGGGGAAAAATTATCTAAATGATTATTAAATGTTTAAAAACAAATGTGTTAGTACCGCCTATATTTAATTTATTTTCCTACTACCCAATGCTAAGTTGCGAATTGTGAATAGCCTAAGGAATAAATATTTTCTATTTTAAGTAGAGGGGCTATTTTTAAGTAGTTTTTTTAATCTATTTTGAAACACATATTTCTAGAAAACAAAATATTATAATTATTAAAAAGAAAACAATTCAAAAATACCTATTTGAAACACTTAGTTTGATCAAGTTTATAAAATACATATTTTACATAACTTTGATAGCAAGGAGGTGCTAAATTCGTCGTGAACAAAAGATATTTGTAATGCTTCTGTAATATACCAAAAACAATAGTTTACAATACCGTATCAACATCCAATACCACCTCTCATGCACCACCGTACAATTCAATATCACCGTCTACAGTCCTTATAAAATCCAATATCACTTCATATACCTCCTTATACAACGCAATATCACCTCTCACACCTTATACAATTCAGGATGTTTTTCCTTTTCCCGCTGAATCGTTCTTTCATACCCATAATTCGTATCTATCTCACGGCCTGGCTGTTCCTCTAATTTAGTCAAATACTCATACGCACCATACCGATCTTGTGGGTCATGCACTAACGCAAGCGTACAAATAAAAATAGACATTAAGAACCCGGTAATAAAGTAGCTTTTGTTAGTTTTGTACGTATCGCTTAAGTTTTCCATGAACATTGACGCTTTTGATCTATGTGTTTCATGGTCGTCGTTATCACGGTTTGATTGGTGAATCTTTTCACCCCCTCCCGTCCCTGCTTTCGAATTGCCCGAATCACTGTCCTTATCAGTTTTGGTTTTTTCTGTAAAATAAATAGCAGTAATAGATCTCTTTATGAAGCCCGTTTGGGGAGTCCTAACAACATACCTCTTTATTTTCTCTAAAAACTATGATATGGCTTACTGAAGACATATTTAATGTTTAAATAAATTATATGATTTTTAGTTTCTTCGAAACCATCGGTTGCTATGACTAGAGCCACGTTTTTAGAGCTTATGAAAATACTGTCAACAAATTCATTTAGCGTCTACTATCCAATCCTAACATTATTTTCTGACTTAATCTAATCTATCCTTATTTTAAATAAATTCTTAGATAAAAAAGACGTTTTACACCAATTCTTTGTCAGTCAGTCAGTCAAAGTGATAGTAAGTGAGGCTATAAATAAAACTTATCTCACCATCTCTGTCGAGCGAGACGCCATGTATCTGCCCGGGTGTGTCCTCTTCTAGTTCAGCGTACGCATACATCAGCGCCTTCTGCTTACTTGATAGGGATGTTGGTACCTGGTGCCAGAGGTAGGATGATTTAGAGGAGCCATATTAGGCATCTTGATTTATATTTTACAGATTGTAAATAGCCAGCTTTCCAAAGACGTATGGAGAGCAAGTATTAGAGAAAATATAAATAGGCGAGAGAGACAAGAAACGATACAGTTGGTTGAAATTTCGCGTGACGTTACGACCAGGTACGTGACGGTACTCAGGAACTTTGATGTTCTTTCACTTTGTATATTTTTATTATTCACGCAAAAAATACGTGTCTAGTATTTTAGACGGTCTAACGGACAGACTAAACAGAATGCCATGTTTTTAAATAGAGTCATCATTTCTGTTATTTATTTATATTTTGCAAACTTTTGTTAATGGTTAAGGTACTAACCTGTATTTTAATATGAACGTAATGATCTCCATATCCTTGTACACCGACTCTCTTCATACCCTTTCGTGACAGTCTGATGATTTTGTGTGACGATGTACATGGCATGATCTGGAACAGTAAGACATTTGTCTTACTTGACACACTCACTTATAAAAACTAAAAGGCGACTGCACGCACGTTCGGTAGGTAAATTAAACTAAATTACTTTTTTTTATATATCTATTTTTAAATGTAAATTATTGTGGACAAAAACACGAACTAACCTGCAATGTGTGATCTTCATATAGCCCTTGTATCCTGACTGTGCCACCCAACAACGCTTGCGCCACAGAAATCTGAAAACGAAAGAATCAATGATTAAAATTGTTTACAACACCGAAATACTCAAACTAACCAAATTGCAGACGTGATTCGAGACACAATAGACCATAGCAGCGCAACAGCCGGCTGTCGCTTGGTCGTCGGAAGGTTAATTGGCAGAAGTTTAGACTTAATTTAGACACCAGCCATCCTTCGTTAAAATGTCAACAATTTGGTAAAATTTTTAGGTTTGCTTATTAAGATTGAACAGCAGTGGCATTTTGACTAACTAGTTTCATTTCTATTACAATCAAAATTAGTTTACAAGTAGATAGAAGCAATCCTTGAAATGTTTCAATTTAGAAGGGAGAAGTCAATTCAGGGGAAGAAATAATTGTAGTTTAGTCTAATTTGGCCATGATCTTCCATGGTCCCTCAGGGGCCAAGGACGTAGCTACCACCTTATACTTGAATATCATACAGAAACTCATATTTACACAGTTCAAAATCCTATACTTACAGAACAATCAGTGTGCACATCAGGTCCGTCTCTCCGGAAGTAATTGGACTTCTCCACTTTGAACGTGACAAATATCTCGTTGTTACTACCCACTGCCATGCGGACTGTCTGTCCGTCTTCCACTCCTGCTGGCACTGGCACCTTCACCTTCTTGCGTTGTACCTGTTTACAAATTTATTTTTGTTATTGAGAACATATTTATATGAATGCTGTAGTTACAGAAACATGTGGAAAGCTGTTAATAGCCGCGTACCCACCTAGCGCACAGGCTCGCGCGGCAGCCTCGCGAGCCAAATGCCTCGGCTGGTGTGGACGTGCCTCGGCCTGCCTCGGGCGCGCGTTTGCTCGACCGAGCACGGCTCGGCCCCGAGGCATTTGGCTCGCGAGGCTGCCGCGCGAGCCTGTGCGCTAGGTGGGTACGCGGCTAATAGCATTGACCTGCTTTTCTGCCAGTTTAAAAAAGTTAAGTGTAAAGTCAAAATAGCAAGGCAAGGTCAAAAACAATACACTTTTATTTTACCATTGATTGAGAGGAGAGCATTCATCTCTTCTTCATCCATACTAATATCCATACTAATATTATAAATGGGAAAGTGTGTCTGTCTGTCTGTATGTTTGTCTTTCTTTCACGGCAAAACGGAGCGACGAATTGACGTGATTTTTAAGTGGATTATAGTTGAAGGGATGGAGAGTAACATAGGCTACTTTTTCTCTTTCTAACGCGAGCGAAGCCGCGGGCGAAAGCTAGTTTAAAATAAATGCGTATCGTGTCACTTAGCTATTGCATGGATTAAAATAGTTTTTAAGGCATCCCAATAAATAATCCTTAAGATACTTACCGATTGTCCTTTTCCTTCGCACTCAACGCAGGGGAACTTAATGAGCATTCGCGTTCCATGGCAATGTCGGCAAGTGGAACGCATCACAAATGGACCTGAGAAAGAAAATGAGAGAAATTAAAAGATCTGTTGAGAATATCTTTGATGGAATACTGCAGCTTTGTAATCAGGTCGTATAGGGTTTTATTTACCATATTATTGCAACTTGCAAGCTTGACAAAGTTTTTAGGGTTGATGGCTCCTTAAATTAATGTGATAAAATATTAATCGTATTGCTATATAAAAAAATGCTAGAAGTGGTGGTCTAATTAAACAGTACCATTTTTATTCAAGAAACCATTTAAAATACTCTTGGTTTGTTAATTAAATACTTACCCTTATGATACTTTAACTTAAAATAAGAATTTTTCCACCAATCATACCTCGTGAGAAAGTCTCCATGCCCGTTCCGTTGCAGTAAGTACACTTGATGGCTTTGGTACCAGGCTCGCAGCGAGACCCTGAACATTTAGGGCAAGTGTCTACCACATTCAGGTTTATCTCTTTGGTGACACCACGCGCTGCTTCCGTGAAGCGGAGATTGACTACGACCTAGAAAAGAAGTACGACAAAAGTATTATAACCTAGAAAAAAATATATACATAATTGGTTTTGTAAGTTATCTCACTTATAACTTACTACATAAACAAATGATGAGAAATATTGTGAAATACTTGTTAAGAAGATTTACATACTTAGTATTTTTTTATGATTGATCTCTGAACTTTCTGTGTATATTAATACAAGGAAGTTTTATGAACTAAAAAAATATAAATATAGGAAAGGCTAGCCAGTACTCTAATAAATTAGCAGCTTAAGCTACCCTAAACACCTCAAAAGGCTTGACATTCTGAAATTTTACCAGACAGACCATACAATAATATTAACTGGCTTTGGTATTGCTGTAAAGCCATATTACTGTAGTCTGAACAAAATTGTTTAGTAGTTTTTACATGGAGAGTAGCAAACATACATCCATCCCCACACTTGGTGAAAAAATACTAAATAAATTATAAATTTACCTCTTGGGAAGCACCAAATCCAAACTTGGACTCAGCAAAGTCACTGAAAGCATCAGTTTTGAAGCCAGCTTCTCCGAAAATCTTGCGGAACAGCTCTTCAGGGTCTATGGTGGACTTGTACTGCCACTGGTGAGTGAAACCATCGGTTCCTGATGCCCCACTACCCATGCCAATGTCGTCCGCAGTGGTGCCAAACGTGTCATACTGCTTACGCTTGTTTTCATCAGAGAGGATCTAGAAAACAAAACAAGGTAAGATCAAAATTTTATTTACACTTTTTGTTGATTACTCATTCAGTTTAATTTGGTTTGAAGTAGTATCTCGTAGTTCTCTTCATTTCTTAAATAGATAAAAACTCTAAAATGTTTTTTTTTCTCCTCATTATAGGTCAGCTGTTTTATCACAACACTTTAGTGACATAGTTTAGAACAATTTATATGGAAAGAATTATATATTCTAATAAACATTTTTTACCTCATACGCTTCTGACACCTCCTGGAACTTCTTAGAAGCTTCTGGATCAGACTTGTTTGCATCAGGATGGTATTTCTTCGCTAGCTGGTAGTACGCCTTCTTAATGTCTTTGGCAGACGCGTTCTTCGCGACACCGAGGACTTTGTAGTAATCAGCTCGGGCGCCGACCGCATTTGTCGTATGAATAAATCGATGTCTAACACCGACAATATCTGTGATGAAATTGGGCGAAAGTTAGGTTATGATTCAAGAAACGTCAAAAAACATTTGCAATTGATAACATAAAAAGTACGCAAACGCGAAAGGCTTATCCTTATAATACATACTACTCATATAATTACATCCTTCATTAAATAAACTAAAACCGGTGATGTAATGAAAGCATGTAAAACTTACAATTTTTACGTGCTAGTGATGCAGCTGATATGGCGTGACCGCCTAAAAAATTATCACAACTATTACACCCATGCACATAACGATATGGAGTTTTTACAATACTATTGCTGAAAACTGTACTAATAGTTTTTGGGTTCAAAAATCCTAAAACACTCCGTTTTGGAGCCATCTTGAAAATTAAATGACAGATCGCGCATGACAGCTATGAGCTGAGGAATTTTGAAAGTATATGAAAAGTGTTTTCACATACAATAATAATTTTCCTTAAAAGATTAGGCTTATTTTCTTTTTTCATATTTTAAGTACGTGTCAGATGTCTTATAGAAATTATTAGAACATGGTTAAAAAATTATTACATTTTATTGATGAGTACTCTGTTGTAATATAGCAGCGCGACAGCCGGCTGATTGGTCGTTGAAACGTTAATCATAATCTGAGTTAAATAATGGTGCCGATCCGATTCTCTTGTTCACAAACTAAAGTAAGGGTGCGTTCCTAAAAGGGTAAGAATTACACGGAGTAGTGCGAAAGTTACTCTAGGGCGTTCCGAAATGAGCCAAGTGAAAACCGAGGCGAGGGTAACCGAACAGTTACTCGACAGCTACCCGAGCAGTATTTTGGAACGCTTTCGGTAGAGTAATTTTTGCACTGACAAGTGCGATTTCTCACCCTTGGCTGAGAGTCGTTAAAAATTACCTGACATAATTATGTCAAAATCATATATGATGCTTCAACATTGGCAATTTGGCATGTTGAAGTTTGATGTTAAAGAATGGATTTACTAAATTAAAAACGAACAGGTAGTACTTATTTATTTGCAAAATATGCTTAAAAACACAATTTTCCTTCTTTGAAATAGAGATAAAAGGTTATATTAACAGTGTCATCATACGATCCTAACCATCATGACCCTAACCCGTTCCAAAACAGTAAATCACTCTGTAGCGTTCAAAAACAGTATAGCCGTTCTCTTTCTTTCGTTGTTTCTATCTCTTTTTAATTTTCGAGTGAACTATTCGCACGTTTTGGAACGGACCCTAAATTTAAGTTAGTGCATCTTTCTCTTTCCATTTAATTAAGAAAAGGACAGAGGATAAAATATTAGTTAAGTCCTGTCAAATTTAGACACTCCATAGATAATTTAGACGCGTTTTGAAAACATGGCGTCTAAATATACGTCAATTTTCTTCCGGCGCTGTCTAATTTGACAGGATTAAACTAAATTGTATCTTCTGTCCTTTTCTTTAAGAAATGAAAAGAGAACCGTTGCAGAAACCTGACGGTACGCTGGCCCACTCCGCGATAGAGAAAGCGAACTTGTTTGCTTCCCTATTTGCGAGCAACTCTCGTCTTGATGCAGGCCTCCATCAACCACCTACTATACCTCATTGCGATTCCTCAATGAAGGATATTTCTGTTCACCAAAAAGAGGTACGGAAGGTTCTGCTGAATTTAGACGTGAATAAAGCCAGTGGACCAGATGGAATACCTGCGCGAGTACTTAAACACTGTGCGCCTGAGTTGTCGCCTGTATTGACACGTCTATACCGGCTCTCTCTCCAAACTAGAACGGTGCCAAAATCCTGGAAGCTTGCTAATGTGCAGCCAGTGCCCAAAAAGGGCAGCCGTGCCGATCCCTGTAACTATCGACCAATCGCCATCACCTCCATGCTCTGTAAAGTCATGGAAAGGGTACTAAATAGCAAATTGTTGGCATACCTAGAAGACAACAATCTACTCAATGATCAGCAATATGGCTTTCGCCGTGGTCGGTCTACTGGGGATCTTCTAGCGTATGTTACGCATTGCTGTGGTGAAGCCATTGAGAAAAACGGCGAAGCCCTTGCCGTTTCGCTCGACATCTCAAAGGCTTTTGACAGGGTTTGGCACGCAAGTCTCCTTAGCAAGCTTCCTGCTTATGGCATACCGGCTGACTTTTGTAGCTGGGTATCGGACTTCTTGACGGAGCGGTCGATCAGAGTGGTCGTCGACGGCTGCTCTTCGGACCTAATGGCCATCGATGCCGGTGTTCCTCAAGGGTCTGTTCTCTCTGCAACCCTATTCCTGCTTCATATAAACGATATGCTAAATCCTAGCATAGTCGGTTACGCAGATGACAGTACTGTTGTAGAGAGATATCTGGCCAGCGCAAAAGACAGTAGGGACGATATTCGTTCACAGAGAGAGACCATGGTCGAGCGAGTGAACTTTGCCTTGAGTCGTGTGTCCCAATGGGGCGATGACAATCTAGTGCAGTTCAATGCCGCCAAAACCCAAGCGTGTCTGTTCTCCGCCAAACGGAGCCCATTTGACCTGGCTCCTACTTTCCGAGGTGCATCTGTAAATGTAACCAGCTGCCTTGAACTCCTTGGCATGGAGTTGAGTTCTGACCTCAACTTCGGCACTTTCATCGAGTCCAAAGCACAGACTGCGGCGAAAAAGCTGGGCATCCTTAACAAGGTTAAGCGATACTTCACTCCGGGACAGCTTCTAACACTTTATAAAGCTCAAGTCCGATCGTGTATGGAGTATTGCAGTCACCTATGGGATGGCTCAGCCAAATACCAACTGGCCGCATTGGATTCGGTGGATCGCAGAGCCAGAAAGTTGATTGGCGACAAGAAGCTGGTGGCCCTACTACAACCACTAGCACATCGGCGAAAAGTTGCCTGCCTGGCGGTATTTTACAGATTGCACTTCGGTGAGTGTGCTCATGAGCTACACGAGCTTATTCCCTCATCTCCTTTTTACCACCGGACATCCAGACGTACGGCAGGATACCACCCTTTCTTGGTTGATATTCCTCATATCCGCACGCAGCGCTTCTCAAAATCGTTTATAATGCGCACCGCGAAGGAATGGAATTCCCTGCCGGCGTCTGTGTTTCCAAATTCATATAACCCGGAAGTATTTAAAAAACGAGTGCATAGGCATCTATTGGGTAAGCTCGCTCCATCGTAGGCCCCGTCTATGCCCTCGGGCTAGTCTGGGACCAAGAGCAAGCCCATAATAATTTAAAAAAAAAAAAAAAAAAGATGCATTTAACTTAAAATTAGAATAGTTTGTGACCAAGGGAATCGGCACCATTATCTAAAATTTATTTATTTATTAAATGTTTTTTTTTATCGTCTCCTTATGTTTAAATTGAGGTAAATAACTGCATAAAAATACTTGCACTAGGCATTTGGAAATAAGAGAGATACCGCGACCCCGGATACAAAGGGTCAAAGGGCAAAGCTAACATGGATGGGTTTTTGTCAGTAGAAGTCTGACACTCCCTTCCGCTCACCCCAGAGCGAGAGGAGGCATTTGATGATGATGATTTCCCATTCAAAAAAATTATAAAAGAGAGCACCTCACCTCAATCAAACACTTGAATTATTGAAGTAAGTATTTGACCAATACTTTTTTAAAATAGACACCCTGCGCTGCGTGTTCATTAGCCGCTACGAAAATAATTCAGAGACAGCCATATACTAAGATCAGGCAGCCGCAATGCTCTTCTTCTGGATACCAGAGACTGATATTTCCCCGACTGCCGAAAGGAGGGTTGTTATTATCAAAAATGAATGAATAAGCCATCAACAAACAGCTATTGGTTTACCAATAACCAGGTAGGATTTTTTAAACTGGAAACATTGATTGAAAGAAAATAAAAATATTGCCAAGAAGAAAATTTTAACAGGAAAAGTATTAAATCAATATAAAATAAAAACAAGAACCAAATAAGTAGCATTACATAAGTAATTAGTATATTTTTGAGTCAACCTTTGTCTTGTTATAACTGTTATAGCAATAGATCCACGTAATATTTTACATAATATGTCACTCAATATTTAGGAAAATCTACCATTTATTTTAGTATTGAGTTCGTGACGTTGACAACACTATTTTCCTGGGCAACGGTAGGCAAGATGATTTATAAACAAAAAATGAGCTTACAAAATGCCAATTATTGTATTGAATTTTGAGATAAAAGTTAAGACTTTTACAACTAAACTGTAGTGCGCTGTAGTTAAAGTTAAATTCAAAGTAACTAACGCATACAACCATGGCTTCAATGCGGGATCAAAAAATCGAACAGCAAGTAAGTGGTTTTAAAATTACTACTGAAAAAAATCACACTTTTTTGTATATTTGCATAGGATTTGCATATTGTAGGAAGTGGTTTTATCAATATATGTTGAGTTCTCGATTGCTTAATGCCTTGTCATTTAATTTTACTTTTATTTTTAGCGCCAATTAATGGAACAGAAGATGAAACAGAAACGACAGAATTCTGGTATGGTTCAAGCGAATGATCTAAGGGTAGGGTCTGCAAAACGTCCAATATCAGGCAGTCGGTCCCGCGAGCTACACGGTAAGTGGTTTTCCACATATCACCCAAGTTAAACATAATTTCTCAATGTTTAGTTGACCCATGCATGGTTTTTTGATGTATATTTTCGTTATGCGCATTTTCTTTTCCTTTCATAACAGGCTATGATGGTCCGATGCAATTTCTTATGTCGCCAGTCAATCCGGACCAAGTAATACCCCTCCAAACCAATAGAATATCAACGTATGATGGTAAGTCAGAACGCTAAGCTTTCTTTTTCTTAAAAGGTATTCTACTTACGCTTTTCTGTGTACATTATTTTACATACGCATGATTGGTTGACTGTTTTCTGTACTCACTTACAAAACATATTACTTAAGCCATACAATCATTAATTAATACTACTAATTGAATGACCTGTGTTACGAGTCATAAACATCCACACCTCTATGTGTTTTAACTCTATGAACATGTAAATGTGCATATATATACAAAAATGACAGCTTGGCAGTATGTGTACATGATTGAAGACTAATTCTCAACTACACTACAAACATTTATATTATTTATTTATTTATTGAACTTTATGTACTAACACAGTACATAGGCAGACTTAATGCCTTAGGCATTTTCTACCAGTCTACCTTAGGATGATATATTATGGGCTTCATTAACCTTTTGACAACCGGCTGACAGGTTGCTATTGTCCTTCTAGTGTGTCTCGAATCATGTGTGTTTGAAGGATTAATATTACCGTGTCAGGCCACAAACTCTTAAAATTCATAAAATCACAGAGGCCAGTTTTCGCTTAGTTGTAGTTGGGTATTAAACAACATTAAATATTTGAATATTTAGGAACATTTAAATAAAAACAATAATACTGTTGACCTTTATGTTAATATTCAGAAACTACAAATACTTTTAGGGTTCCATATATCCAAATGATAAATGTAATCCTTATTATATTATTAATTATTTCTCTTCATCTTTATGGATCTGGGAGGCTATTATAAATGAAATTTTGCCATTTTGTGTTTCTTTGTCTTTGAATCAAGAAAATCTGTTGATCCATTTGTCACACCTGAATACATATGTGTGACATGAAAGAAAATCAGAACTAAAAATATTTTTTATTTTATTTTTTTTATTCATATTAATATTTTATATATTTGCTAACTCTGTTGGAAAACTTTCACATCTTAACTACTGAACCGATTTAAATGAAATTTGGTACAGAGATAGTCTATAGCCTGAGAAAGGACATAGGATAATTTAGACATTCACATGAGCAAAGCCACTGGCAAAACCTAGTACTTCTATTAATACTCCCCTAATTAGTTTGTATGTGATGTAATTTTTTAACTACCTTAGTTATCTACACTACAAAACCAAATATTTTCGATCGCGACTCGCACTTCGCTGTTTTTGGGAATGTAAATTCATGGATCGAAGTTATTATTGAAAACACTTGCGACCTTGTTCTATTGATGCGGTGAATCATTTTGAATGAATAATTTTGTTATTGAAGAACAGGAAAATATATTATTCATTCATGACTTGTTAACTACTTACCTAACTGGTTTTACTACAAAATACTATACTTCCATTGTATTTAGAGCATGCATCCACTTAGTAGGTACAATCGACAAAATGGAATCATGACCCACTATAAGCTTATTTTCCTACAGACATTCAAATACAAACAATCGCATAAACATGTATTAAAAATGTCACACGTCTAGTCTTATTATTTTGACAGCTTCAAACGATTTGTCGTCGAAATGGGTCATGATTCAATTTTGTCGATAGTACCTATCAGACAAATTGTTTGACTAGCTGCGTCGTGCGGCTTCGCTCGCGCAAATTCTGTGCTGTGTTCTTGGATTTACAAAAATCCCTTCTTAGTTCGCCTCTGCTCTATGAGAAGAAACGATTGTATATTTCATGCTTTAGTAGTTTCGGCTGTGCGTTGAGGACCTTAACAAAGCCTGTTTCTTATATCAATACTAAATAATTGTTATTTCGGCTGTGCATATATTATCACGAAATATGCATACTTTAACTAATTGGTCTCTCTGTTACGCTTTAGCAGTGATACTGCTGAACAGATTGGTTAAAAATGGTATGGTGTGAAGGCTATTTGAGCCCGAAAAAGACAGACATATAGACTGCTTTGAAAGTAAAAGTCAATGTATTTATTTCACTTGCTCATTTATTTAAACAGACGGACTGGAGACTGTTTTTAATGCTCCCAATTTGTCATTTTTGTATACAAAAGCCACTAGTGTAGGTATAAAAAGAAAAATCTTTTTTAATCTATCATTCTACATGACAATTATGTTTACCGAAAACTACAAAATGAATATTTATATTCATATAATACACTATTTTATTCAACTTTTATTGACGAACTTAACTACTTATAATAATTATGTTGTTTTGTTTCAAAGTAATAAAATGAGTAATTTATGATGGTGTCGATGTCATAGGGAATGAATATGGTTAATGGGTATCAATATATTTTGTGTTATGGTTGTGACTCATGGATTTATAGAAAACTTGCTTATGCCCGCGACTTTGTCCGCGTTCCCGGGGGATTTCCGGGATGAAAACTATCCTATGTCCTTTCTCGGGTCCCAGATTATATCTGTGCCAAATTTTATTCAAATCGGTTCAGTTGTTTAGTCGTGAGGAAGAGACAGACAGACAGACCGACAGAGTTACTTTCGCATTTATAATATTAGTATGGATATTCCTAGATATAATGTGACCAGCTGTCCCTCACGGTTTGTCCCGCGTCCTGAGTTACTGCCAGTTTCCAGTTTAAACACACGTGATTCGAGACACAATAGAAAGACAATAGCAGCCCGACAGCTGGCGGTCGCTTGGTTGTCGAAAGGTAAAACCAACATTAAAATAACCAACAGTATAGATGAATTTGTATAAAAATTACTTGATGTGTTCAGTATTAGAGTCCCGTTGGCACCCACGCGGAAAACTAGAGTTTTTCTATGAATAAAGAATCGTTAATCATTCCTCTTCTATGTCTGGGAATATTACATCAATAATTACATATTTTTTTCCCTATAAAATAAAAATAATTGGTTCTGATCTTTAGTTGTAATCTATATTAGTACCACTTATTACTTAAGCTAAGCAACAGATACAACGTAAACACTTCAAATTCAATACCTACATACTTCAAAAATCAATATGGCAAACTTTAATGGTATACCGCCGTTTACCCGAATTTTATTTGCCCTAATATCATTTGCCATAATAGTCAACAGCCATAATATCATACGACATAATACTCATTTGCCCTACTCTCATTTGCCATAATAGTCACGTGCCAGAATCATTGTTTCCCATAAAGTCACTTGCCATAACATCATTTGCCATAATCATTGTAAGCCCTAATTATCACATGTCCTAATTATCAGATGCCATAATTATGATATGCCATAACATAATTTGCCATCGACATCGGGTGTGTAACGGTTGTTTATATCAAGAGAAATTGGATGCAATTGGGACTTTAGGGCACCCCGACTCGGACAGGTTAGGTTAGAAGGGGATGGCGGGGTCGTGTGAGCGAGCGAAGCGAGCGAATAGACCCCGCCATCCCCTTCGTGGTTATTTTTTTATAAACCACACAAAAGTAGGAGCCCCGCGAAGCGGGGCTCCGTCGACCTAGCCCACCATCAACCATGCACAGAAAAAAAAAACCATTACGGGGCTTAAATATTTGTCTAATACTTGTTATGCCATTTAAATATTATGCCATTTAAATATTATGTCTAACAATTATTATGGCACATAAAAATATGGCAAACAATACTTATGGCATTCGTATCTTATGGCATCTAAAATTCGGGCAATTAAAAGTATGTCATATGTCTTTTAGGGCAAATGAAACATTCGGGCAAATGAAATTCGGGTAAATGAAATTCGGGAAAATGATGATTATGGCATATAATCTTCGGGCAAACAATAGACAACCCGAGCGAATAGACCCCGCCATCCCCTTCGTGGTTCTTTTTTTATAAACCACACAAAAGTAGGAGCCCCGCGAAGCGGGGCTCCGTCGACCTAGCCCACCATCAACCATGCACAGAAAAAAAAAACCATTACGGGGCTTAAATATTTGTCTAATACTTGTTATGCCATTTAAATATTATGCCATTTAAATATTATGTCTAACAATTATTATGGCACATAAAAATATGGCAAACAATACTTATGGCATTCGTATCTTATGGCATCTAAAATTCGGGCAATTAAAAGTATGTCATATGTCTTTTAGGGCAAATGAAACATTCGGGCAAATGAAATTCGGGTAAATGAAATTCGGGAAAATGATGATTATGGCATATAATCTTCGGGCAAACAATAGACAACCAACTTTAATCTCTTAGTGGGTGACGGTTATAAGCAAATACCAACTTGTATGTACTTGTAATTTAAAAGTTGACAACCATTTTCACAGAGGTTTTCACTTTTATAAATATCAACATTACCTTGGTGTAAATTGAGTTTATTTTGTCTCGGCCGCGTGACGCTGATTTTTGCAGAGCAAAATGCTATGAGCGTTCGGCTTCGGTTTGTGACCGTTGGGCCATTACCATCAGGCGTCAATATTACAATATTAACCAATAGCTAAAAGTCTCTGGTGTACCTTTACCAATGTAACCACAATAGGGTATTACACTCTTTTTTTTAAAGTTGTTCAAATAACTACTACAGTACTAAGAAACCACTAAAAAAAAATCCTAAATTTTTATTTAAACGCTAAGTACCCTAAAAACGCTTTTAAAAATTGTATTTTCAAATTGCGCGCGGAAATTCCCAAAAACGAAAAACGCCGTGGGCGTGGTTTTGCTTTGGCGATATGACGTCCTCACGTCGTGTAAATAAACAAATGTGCTGTGATATTTTACATCATTATTGTTGTTTTTATCTAAAAAATTATTTACTGTTCGACTTACCGTTGGTGTGCGTTTCGGAATGCAAGAACACAAGTGTGAAAACATCGGAATAATTGTAAATTCTAGTGTTAGCTGATTCAAATTTAAGAAAAACTTAGTTAAAAGTTGTGGGAAGAGTATTCCAACTATTACACCATAAAAACCCGTTTGTACTTTTGTAAATATCACTTTGATGTAAGTACCTATGTGCTTTAGCCATCTAAAATATCTTTCACAATAACTTCCATGAAAAAGTATATTTTTATAATAAAGATCGTAATAAGAGGTTATAAATAAAACAAATCGTGACGTCTAGTTGACACTGTTGACAGTCGACAGCTGTCACTGTCTGTGGTCTGTATTTCGGTGTGTTCAAGAACAAATAAAAAAAACTGAAGTCTTTGAATAGGGAAGATGCAAACATAGTATTTATTGAAAATTTATTAATAAAATGTTGAAAAAATGTAAATGAAGGGCCTCTGCAACTTTTTTTTTGCATAATGTTTATTTTTATCAATAAAATATGAATTTAAAATTACATGAAATGAAACGTAATTTAAAACACCAATCAGCGTTAAGCGACTGGAATGACGTCACTGGCACGTTCCAAAACGTGCGAGGAATTCACTCGAAAATTAAAAAGAGGTTATAGTACGATTTTTAATTCGAGTCAGGAAAAATGATATTTCCAGTGGTTTTTAGTTCCAAATAAATAGTGATGTGATACACATACAATCGAGTTTTTACAATGAAATCTTAATCGAGTTTTTTTTAAAATTCAATATCAAATTGCCTTTGATTAAATAAAAAAATATTACATGTAATTTACGGTTATTAAATAGAAGACATACACGGTAGGTCATTTAATATTACATAAAACACTGTTATATTATTTGTTTTTGGTAATGTCCATATTTCTAAAATTGATTTATTTTATTATTTTTATTTATTTTTTTATTTAAGATGGTATGTATTCAATATTTACAATAATAAAACGCTTTGGTACCTTCATTTCTCGTTCAGGCGGTTTTCCTTTGGAATGAACTTCCTCAGGATATCAGGACGTTGACCAGTCTGTACACATTCAAATTTAAGGCTCGCGAATACTTGCGCAAGAAATTGGCAGATTCATTCCACATGTAATTTATTCTTTTCTCTATCTATAATTTTTATCTCTCTCTACTGTTTAGGTATATTTTGTATGTATGTATTTATGTATTTATTATAATAATTCATTTTTTTTTCTTCTCTTTTATCTTTAATATCTTTGCACCTACCATGTTTTGTCTCTGCATCACCCTAAGGTAGACTGGTAGAAAATGCCTAAGGCATTAAGTCCGCCATTGTGCAATGTTTTTCTTTGTGCATAAAGTTTTAATAAATAAATAAATAAATAAATAAAACAAAGCATTTATCGTCATCGTAGCAATAAGTGCATTAGAACAATCAGCGAGCGATTAGCAATCGATTCATACATAATACATTCATACATGCATTCAGACAGAAACTACTGGAGCACGACTGGAATTTAGGTACAAACACGTTTATACGAAAAATCAAAGAACTACATTCTAGTATTTTTAAAAAAAGCAACGTTAAAATTAACATAAAAAGAATAGGTCGATCTAAATGGCTAACGAAAGGATTAAGGATATCCAGTAAAATGAAGAGATTACTAAATACTGTAAATAAAACTAAGTGTGACAAATCGTTATTAAAGTATCGTGAACAGTATCTTAGAATTTACAAAAAGGTGATTAGGAACGCTAAAAAAAAGGAAATAACTAATCAAATCAATAAAGCAGCTAACTCTAGCAAAGAAATTTGGAAAATTGTAAATAGAACTCGGAAAAAAATTGACAATAATTTAGAAAATGATAATATAATACTTAAATATAATAATAAAATAGTTTGTAACCCTATAGACATTGCTAACATTTTTGCGGAAAAGTTTGATAATAGTAAAGGTGTAAGCACGGGTAATCTAGAACTGGCTATGAAACATCTAATTAAAAATACTGACAGTGTTGATAAGTCTATGGCTTTTTATGCCGTCACGCCGATAGAGATTTACAAAATGGTAAAGGGTATGGACGGTAAAAAGTCTTATGGACACGACGAAGTACCGCTGAGCGTAATCAAAGATAATATAGATATACTGGCATACCCAATATCTGAAGTAATTAATGATTGCGTCAATGAAGGCGTCTTTCCTGACCAATTTAAGTTGGCTAGAGTTCTACCACTGTTTAAGAAAGGTGCTAAAGCAGATCCAGTAAACTACAGGCCCATTTCATTGTTACCAGTTCTATCCAAACTTTTTGAAAAAGTGATAAAATCTAGGTTAGTAACACATTTAAGTAGTCAAAATATAATAAATCGTAATCAGTTTGGATACCAAAAAAGTAAAGGCACACAAGATGCAATAGACTCGTTAGTTAATAACGTAGTAAATAAGCTGAACAATAAACTTAAAGTTGCTGGCTTATTCCTAGACCTAAGTTCTGCGTTTGATACCGTAGAACATTGCATTTTATTGGATAAGTTGGAGCATTACGGTATAAGAGAAAATGTACTAAAACTTATAAATTCTTATTTGACCAATAGGAAGCAGTACGTCGAAATTAAATCACTTCACGAAGGTGTGGAAGAAGTTCATAAATCGAAATTATTTACTATAACTAGAGGAGTACCACAGGGTTCGGTGTTAGGCCCCATTTTCTTTATAATATTTCTTAACGATCTAATTGAATACATAAAAAACATTTTACCAGATGCTGACTTGATAATATTTGCTGACGATACGAGTGCTGTTATAGCTGCTGACAATATGGAGACCTTAAAACGTAAATTAGATGTATTAATAGCTGCTTGTGAAAGTTGGTTTTCTATGAATAATCTTAAATTAAATGTAAGTAAGACAAAATGTATGATATTTAGATCTACAGTTGGAAATAAGGCTTTAGTAAATTTAGAATCTTTAGGTAGAAAAATTGTTATGGTCGAAAGTTTAAAATTTTTGGGGGTACAAATTGATTCTTTGCTAAATTGGAAGCCAGAACTAGATTCAATTACGAATACCATAAGTAGTTCTTGTTATGCTATCAGATCTCTGAGGGATATTTTGTCGATTGCACAACTTCGTATCGTCTATTTTGCCCTAGTTGAATCTAAACTCAGATATAGCATTAAATTTTGGGGAAATAGCTATAGATATAATACAAGGGCAGCTTTTACTATACAAAAGCGAGCAATAAGAACCATGCTTCGTTTAAACCAAACGGAATCATGTAAGGAGTTTTTTATTAAACTTAGAATTTTAACTGTACCATGTCTTTATATTTTAGTTCTCCTTACTTATTTAAACAAAAATATTAACGAATTTGAAACCGACGATGATAGAAAAAATAGAGTAGACACTCGCAGAAAGGATCTTCCTAGTATTCTGCAGCCAAAGCTTAATGTTGTCAAACATTCGTCACGCGTGCAGTCTGTCAATTTGTTTAACAAATTACCGGTAGAATTAAAGAATATTCAGAATGTGAACATGTTTAAAAATAAACTCAGGTCTTTGTTACTGAATAAAGCCTATTACAGCATTGACGAATTTTGTAATGACAAAAATTTTAAAAACTAATATCGACTGAAATTTAAAATAAATGCGTACCCATTGTTCCTTGACTTCGATATACGTTGCGTTTTTTATATTTTTGTGTTTTGCTTTGCTCTGTATCAAGAACATTAATGTTTATAAAGGTAAAGTAATGTGCTTTTTTTTTGGACAAATGTTTAACTTTGATGTGTGGGGAATGTGGTTACTGTGTTATAATTTTATGTTGCTTCCTTTTGCGTACTTACTGTGCATATATTTCGACACAAATGTATTTTTGTTATGAAATAAACAACTTGAAACTTGAATACGATTTTTTTTTACGTTATGCGATTAATCGCGCGATCACGGCGCAAATATTGCCGATTGCTGTTTCATAGGTAATAAAAATTAATAAATAAAGCCAGCAAAACGCTTTAGAGTAACCTTCGCGCTACTCCGTGTAATTCTTATCCTTTTTGGAACGCACCCCCGCAGTTGTCAAAGTAAACAGAAATAGTTTTGTAGGGTATAAAATTAGCTTCAGAAAAGCAAATTCGCGCAGTCTTCTAATGACTCTTTGAATATAATTTCGAAGGCATGCAATTTTCTTCGACCCTAAGACTACCCACTGACCGACTGCAGTACTTCATCTTTTGAACTTTTCTTAGTGTTGTTCACTAATGGTCTAATCAACTGAAATAACACACCTTCGATATGCTTGAAGCCTCCGTCTGCCATGATACAAGGTCCAGGAGGTAAAGATTCCATAAATCCAGATTCTTCAAATATTTAAAATCAGAAGTTCAGCCACCAAAACTATCTGATACAAAGTTTGTAACCCCGTCTGGTATTGGAGATATCAACATGAGTCAACATGCTTTTTTGCATAAAAAAGCATTGCATACATGCTTTCATGCGGTATTATTATGACCACGAGATGTTGATTGATAGTTTATTTTCAAATTTTAGCAATAAAAGTATCTGGAATGGCGAAAAATAATAAAAAGTTATAAAAATTTGAGAAGAACAATACAACCAGAGATACAGTGTCACTGGAGTGACGTCATCGGAAGTATTGGTCCGTATTCGCGCGGAATTTTAAACTGTCAATTTAAAACCGCTTTTTTTACATTAAATTTCAACATTTTAACTTTTAATTATATTAGTGGTCTATTTTACATGGAATTCTTTAAAATCAAAACAAAAATAAAAATATTGCATCTTCCCTATTGAATTTAAAAAAATATTTTCTTGTTTTATGAACTAAAACTAACACTGTTCGGCCGCTTTTTGCATAAGCTATCTCAATAATATATTTTTAGATTTTTTCTCTTATACAGTGTAATACTCTATTTCTAAGATGGACTCTGAATCGGCGCTTATTCAAAATTGCCAAACCATCAGTACATAGGATAAAACTAAGTCGTTTCCTGCTGTCCGTACCTCCTTATGTATGTTTAAATATTTAAAACTATGCAACGGATTTTATTCCGGTTTTTTAATCGATAGAGTAACTTAAGAAAAAGATTTTTATGTATAATACATGCTTAATATAGCACATAAAGGAGGGTTTCTCAAAGTTTTATAACACCCTTGAGAAACCCCGGGGTGGGTTTCCATTGAATAGGCGCTGATTCAGAGTCCATTTGCATAGCTGCAATAGGGATGACGACAACATAAAAAAAATGGCATTCTGTTTAGTTCGTCTTGTAGATCTGCCAAAAATACGGGACACGTATTTTTTGCTTCATCAAAATGATTAAAAAAATACAAAGATAAAGAGCAATAAAGTTCTGGAGTGGGGGCTTTTGACGTCACCGTAATGCAAAAATTGTATCTGATCGTGACGTCACGCACAACTTCAACGCATTGTATCGTCGACATTTTTCGTTTACGAGAAAAAAGAAAAAATACGTGTCCAAAATCTTTTAATAATGTCAATGACGGAATAATTACTTTTTTTTCGTCGTCTCGCCTATTACGCGTTACCCAACGTCAACAAACGGCTAAAACATGCGTTACTTAATAGCTGCAAAAAGTCACATGTTTAATAAACAAGTACCCGTACCGTAAGGGCATTGAACTACGCCAATTTTATACTCTTCAGCCGAAATACAGACAAAACAGACGAAAAAGATCCAGCAATCGATTCAGCTATAAGTACACGTATTTCCTGTCATCTACTATAAACATAAAACATAAACTAACTTAAACAAACTCTTTGCTGAAAACCGCATCAAAATCGGTTCAGCCAAACGCGAGATAATCGCGGACAAACATACAAACAAACAATGATATTATAAGTAAAAATGTGTAGATAGGTTATATGCAGTTAAAAAGTGGCACTATACAAGTTTGCCAATTGACCAACATGATACTGAGTATCGCGTTGACATTTGACGTTTACCTCTTTTTCACTCGCACTACTTCAATCATGTCATCCTACTTTGACTTGTAGGTAATGTATGTGTGCGTTAGTGTGCCGTTTTTGAAGATATAATTTCGTTTAGGTAACCTATCTACACCTTTTTACTTACAATATCATTGCAAACAAACATAAATACAGGTCGAACTGAGAACCTACTTTTTATTGAAGTCGGTAAATATTTTTAACGACACTGAACTCAACTGGATTAAACCATTTATTTTATTGTTGACATTGTCTTGTCACTATCTGTGTTAATAGCACTTATTAAAATTTTTGAAAAAGGAAATATTTCGCACTTATATTTGTGACTGAGTCATGGGAAATAATAATAAATACTTCACATGGTGGGAGCGGAATGGACGCGTGTACAGTGTATAACGTTATAGTACAATTCCGATAATGACTCGTAAAGGGTGAGAAAAATAAACCTTTCTTAGCAATAGCTAAGCGGAGACAGTTATATTCTGTCTCCGTCGCACTAGAGCTAAACTACGTTGGCAAGATAGAGACGTAGAATAGCTAAGCCAAAGTACGCGCTAAGCAAAGTTTATTTATCTCAATCTAAGCTTTAAGATAAACTTATGGCACAATAGGGATGGGATGACGACTAAGTACATTAAAAAATGGCATTCTAATTAGTCCGTCCGTTAGACCTTCAAAAACTACTAGACACAGTCATATTGTTCGCTTAATCAAATCAATAAAATAAAGCCCCGAAGTGGGAGCTCGCTGTGACGTCACTATTCCGTAAAACACTGAACAGTGGCGTCACAACGTCACACGTTTGTACTAAGGCATGACGTCACGTGAAACTTCCACGCACTGTGTCATAATTTTTCGTTTACGAGATTAAAGAAAAAATACGCGACCAAAATTTTGAAAATCTACCTGACGGACTAATTTTTTTGTCGTCTCGCCTCTTCAAATGTTCATTAACATCTTCCTAAAACCTTGCAGAGCTAGGCAATCAGATAGAAGTGCTGACTGTAGGGGAGGGCGACGGAAGTGGGGAGGAGGATGACGAGAGCGTGCCGGTCTGTAGCGTGGGCCGCGACGCTAGCACCGATGACGTGTGCGCCGACGCGGCCGTAGCGCCACTCCATGATAAGCCGAGGAGAGATAGCTCGCCGACTCAGGTATGCTGTTACTATGGCAATTTACACTAAACTAATGTCACCTGCTTTTTGCCCTCGTAGAAGTCAAATTGGGTCTTATTTACTTGGTTTCCATCCTAAGGCTACTTATAATAGCCCAAGAGCTGGTGAACCCTCCTACTAACGGTCGTCCTGTAAGGCTAGAAATTTGTGGAGTGATGAGTCATAGTACACCAAGGCCAACAACAATGACCTGGCAGGCAACAACCCTGCACGTCATCAGTCTTTTTATTTTTTTAAATGTAAAATAAATAATAATAAAAAACGTTCTTCTGTAAGCTTCAAAATTTAATATGATTTAGTTTATTGATTAATAATTATGGAAAAAAATTGACAGGCGATTTGGGTAAGCAGAAGTATCTGCCAGGCGAATCGAAAGGTGCATAGTTTAGGGGGAAAAATAAACTTTCTCCTGTAAAGTTGAAATTTAAGTATGTGTTTGAGCAAATCATTAAAAAGAAATGTGTGCAATGACAGGCGGTTCTGAGCAGCATAAGACCTTGACAGGCGAGGGGAAAGATGCTAAGAGCGGGCGAGTAAGAGGCGTAACGTGAATGCGTATAGTGTGAATGACATTAAATAAAATTAAAAATAAGCTAATGACATTAAATAAAATAAAAATAGGCTGGCAGCCGACCCCAACACGGTTGGGAAAAGGCTAGGGAGATGATGACTTTTTTGGATTTTAATCGGTTCGATTCCCGGGAGTGGCAAAATTTCCAAAAACTTTGAATGCAGTTTTGTTTCTTTTTAAAAATAAAGGAATGTTTTCTTTAAGTAAAATAACCTCTCTCAACGATTTAAGGTAGTTTTCTTCCAGGGCCCATTAAAACGTTCCACCCTGGATAATAAATAGATTTGAAATATATTTTTATATTTGTACGTGAATGAAATGTAGATTTGACTTTTTGAAAAGTAAATCAATTTTAAACACACTGAAATCTATATTATACTTATATTTGTATACAAAATAGTATAATATGTATAAGTTAATAATTTTCGTGTCATATGCGGCAAGAAACTTCTCATAGCGTGCGTTATCCAATCTTTGACATTTTGATCCGTACATGATGATGATAATTAATGTAAAAAATAATATAGATTACACTACAATTAATAAAAAATATTGCATCTATAATTTTTAATTTTATTTAATGTCATTCACACTATACGCTTTCACGTTACGCCTCTTACTCGCCCGCTCTTAGCATCTTTCCCCTCGCCTGTCAAGGTCTTATGCTGCTCAGAACCGCCTGTCATTGTACACATTTCTTTTTAATGATTTGCTCAAACACATACTTAAATTTCAACTTTACAGGAGAAAGTTTATTTTTCCCCCTAAACTATGCACCTTTCGATTCGCCTGGCAGATACTTCTGCTTACCCAAATCGCCTGTCAATTTTTTTCCATAATTATTAATCAATAAACTAAATCATATTAAATTTTGAAGCTTACAGAAGAACGTTTTTTTTTTATTATTTATTTTACATTTAAAAAAATAAAAAGACTGATGACGTGCAGGGTTGTTGCCTGCCAGGTCATTGTTGTTGGCCTTGGTGTACTATGACTCATCACTCCACAAATTTCTAGCCTTACAGGACGACCGTTAGTAGGAGGGTTCACCAGCTCTCCGGCTATAAACTACCCTCTCCTACCAAGTTTGAGCAATAATTTGGTAAAAGAGGCGTATAATAGCTTTTTTATGATAATGCAACTCGTTGTATCCCAATGCAGGGCAAAAGTCTATTCCTACGTTCCACATTTCCCTATCATTTGCAACCCGATTCCAAATCTTAAGAGAGGAGGGAATCTCGTTTGCCGGGGTTTGGTATCAATCTCGTTTATTTTCGCGCAATCCTTTTGTGGTATACAGCATAATTATGTGGCATTTACCAATATTTGACCTATTCTTTTCTGAAGTTCATAATATCAAGTTTTATATTTAAAATCATTAACTTCCACAATTTTGGATCAAAAACTTTGTAAGAGCCGTGTTTAATAAAACAGAAATCTTTCCAAAACCATTCCGTAACTTCTTATTTCAAACTAGCTTTTGCCCGCGGCTTCGCTCGCGATAGAAAGAGAAAAAATGTAGCCTATGTTACTCTCCATCCCGTCAACTATCTCCACTTAAAAAATCACGTCAATTCGTCGCTCCGTTTTGCCGCGAAAGAAAGCCAAACATACAGACAGACACACTTTCCCATCTATACTAATATTATAAATGGGAAAGTGTGTCTGTCTGTCTGTTTGTCTTTCTTTCACGGCAAAACGGAGCGACGGATTGACATGATTTTTTAAGTGGAGATAGTCGAAGGGATGGAGAGTAACATAGGCTACTTTTTGTCTCTTTCTAACGCGAGCGAAGCCGCGGGCAGAAGCTAGTTTATAATATTAGTATGGATAACATTAACTTCTATAACAATTTTCAAACTCACAATCAACACAATTCCTTGAACAGACACCAGAAATCGAGGGTTCGGTAGAAGGTGCAGTGGAAACATTCGTGGTGACGCCAGCGAAGCACGGCACCCTGTACAAATGTCGCATAGCCCGCGACCGCAAGGGCATGGATCGGGGCCTCTACCCAACCTACTTCCTGCATCTCGAAAAGGATTATGGGAAGAAAGTCTTTTTACTGGCTGGTAAGAAAAAAGCTTTAAGAATAATAGTAATGTACCTAATGATACTCGCAAATGAAGGGTTTCGTACTACAACAATCAATTAATATAAAAAAAAAGGAAAAAGGATTGACTTATTAAAAACCTCCTAATTTTTTAAATCAGTTAAAAGAAGAGCTTAAAACCGGCCAAGAGCGTGTCGGGCCACGCTCAATGTAGGGTTCCGTAGTTTCCCGTCCGTCACAATAACTGTTCCCACTTATAAGTTAAAAAAAGGCTTTTGTTACGTTGACATACTAAGTACGCAGAAATTATTTTGTACAACCTTTTTGTCTTTTTTGTACAAAAACTGTTCTTTCTATCAAGTTCAAAATAATTTTCCTAGAAAGTCCTTATAAAGTTCTACTTTCCAGATTTTTTTCATATTTTTTAAACCTACGGGTCAAAAGTTAGAGGGGGGGGGACGCTTTGATTTTTTCTTTTGGAGCGATTATTTCCGAAATTATTGACATTATCAAAAAATGATTTTAGTAAACCCCTATTCATTTTTCAATACCTATCTAACAATATATAACACGACAGGGTTGAAATAAAAAAAAAAATCTCTTCCCTCTTTACATATAGGGGGGCTACCCTAATAAAACATTTTTTTTCAAATTTTTATTTTACCACTTTGTCGGCGTGATTGATATTGATTGATATTGGTATCAAATTTCAGCTTTCTAGTGCTAGCGGTCACAGAGATTGAGCGAGGACGGACGGACAGACAGACGGGTGTATCCCATCTGGCCCGGTGACTTGGCCCGGTGCCGGGCCACATGGGACAAAAAGTTTTAACTGGCCCGGTGATATGTTTACCGGGCCAGATGATACAAATCAAGTGCCATCGTCCCCGGTAAGGGGCGAAAAGAGGATACGCCTCGTAATTTGTGAAATACTAACTATATGCATCTATGAAAGGGATTGAACTTATAAATCAAACCGCTTAGTAATAATCACTTTTTATTGCGGATAACGCGATATATAAACTTGTGTCATAAATCTCAACTTGAAATAGAGTTCCTGTAAGCAGATTTTTTGAATTTGAACATATTAACTTCGATAATTTCGAATTCTCTAACGCATTTTTTCTAAAAAATGACCGACGGTTATTTGACCGGTCATGAGCTCCACGGTTGTCTCCTGAATAAAGTCTTTGCGAAGCATGGCCTTCTTTGAATGGCGTCGAGTACTTGGTATCTTATTTGCAATTTGCATCTTGTTTTGGTAAAAGAGGCGTCAGTACGCTTTTAAAATGTCGATCATATTGGGTTGCTATTTTTTAATTGTTTTGTTAAGTTTACTGTGCCACGCTTCCAGTGCATTTGTCGTACGGTGGCGTTGTCCGAAATCGCACCACACGTTTATAAAATCATCACGCAACCATTGTTTTAACATAAAATAACGAAATATCTTGCTGTTTTCATCATCAGGACTTTGAGCAGCCACATACCACCAGCCGCTTTTGTGGGAGAAGGAGTAGTACAGCACTGAGGGCTACTTGTGTACGGGTGGTTTTTAACTTAGTTGTAACGCCTTCCTTTTCTTTTTGTTTCATGTGTAAAATGATTAATAAACGTTACTGTTCAACAGTGGGCTCAAAAAAAATGTCTCTTTTAAAGCACACCATTCTGCCCTTCGCGCGAAAAAGGAACAACGGCAGAATGCGTTAGAGAATTCTGAAATTATCGAAGTTATTATGTTCAAATTCAAAAATCTGCTTACAGGAAGTCTATTTCAAGTTAAGATTTATAACACAAGTTGATATATCGCGTTATTCACAATAAAAAGTGATTATTACTAAGCGGTTTGATTTATAAGTTCAATCCCTTTCATAGATGCATATAGTTAGTATTTCACAAATTACGAGGCGTATCCTCTTTTCGCCCCTTACCGGGGACGATGGCACTTGATTTGTATCATCTGGCCCGGTAAACGTATCACCGGGCCAGTTAAAACTTTTTTTTCCCATGTGGCCCGGTACCGGGCCACGTCACCGGGCCAGATGGGATACACTCCAGACAGACAGACATGGCGAAACTACAAGGGTTCCTAGTTGACTACGGAACCCTAAAAATGATGTTACACGCTATTTAAAAGTTATTATTGTTAAAGTTATTTCTGTCACAATTATTGAAAATTATACATTTTCACTGTGAAATAAAATAAATACTTAATAACAAAATGTTGATGCCTAACACTAATTACCATACCTAGGGCCTGTCAAGTTTATTTCGCCGTCTGACATTTGCCTGGCCAGTGATTGATGGCCACTACCGCCCTTTCTTTGTTTAAAGTTCAAATAAAAACATTATACTCCGGCAATGTTTATCAATAATTACCATCAAAAGCTATACTGTTTCAAATTGTTTCCCTTGACTAAATACAGACTGGTCGATTTCCATTAGCTAAATTATTGAATGTAAATACACCTAAAACGCGCCCATATTTCAATTAATTTGATGTAATTGAATACACTGAAATTACCGTTATTAACGGTTTTATTTTGGCAATAAAAACCGTTGTAATTTTTTACTAAATACACTAGTAACCAAGGTTAAACCTATGTTAGTAAAAACTATCCAAACTATTTGATATTTTACAATCCTTCTATGTATATAGGGTTGAAATAATCCTCTATAAAACTTCCTAATCTAATGTTATACCTTCTGGTTACTGTTACTGGTTTACGCAATTTTAGCTCTTAGTGAAGGGCTAATAGCGCTTAGATCACAGCGCATTTGTTTACTTACACGACGTAAGGACGTCATAACCGCAGAGCAAAACCAAGCCCACGGCGTCTTCCGTTTTTGGAAATTTCCGCGCAAAATTTGAAAACACAATTTTTAAATGCGTTTTTAGGGTACTTTGAGTTTAAATAAAAAAATTAGGATTTTTTTTTGTGGTTTCTTAGTACTGTAGGAGCTATTTGAAATACTTAAAAAAAAAGAGTGTAAAACCCTATTATGGCGCAACATTTGCAACGCGACAATTTATCGTCCCCGTATACCTTTTTGCGGGCCCACACTAAGGACAGGTTGTAGCCTTGTAGCAAACAATACGGTATTTTATACCATCATTTCTTTATGTACTTTTTATGAGCGGTCTCATCGCGCCTTATGACGTCACAAAATTAACAACTCACTTGAATAACTATTTATTGATTTCAAAGCAACAAAAAAATTAACCGCATTTATTGAGCTAAAATTGCGAGGGGTTTTATAGAAATTGTGCCTTGCATTTATTAGTTAATGATGTAAAATACCAAATTGTGGCGAGGTAAATGTTTGATGCGTGTGTCATTTGTCATATCTTACTCGCCATCATTTTTCACACAATCATATCTTTCCAGCGCGAAAACGCAAAAAATCCGCCACTTCAAACTACCTAATATCGACGGACCCAACTGAGCTGACACGTACCGCGGACAGTTTCGCGGGCAAGTTGAGGTCTAACCTGCTGGGCACTGCGTTCACCGTCTACGACAACGGCAAGGCGTGGAGGAAGCATGACCATGCTCACACCAGGCATGAGTTGGCAGCTGTTGTTTATGTAAGTAGTTTCTTTCTGTTTTTAAATGGTTTTTCAGCTTGACATAAAATAATCGTCAAAGCTACGCTATAATTCAAACATGAAGGTGTTACTCAAAAATGGCGACCGACAATCAGGGGTGCCAGGAATATAGAGGCCGGCTAGATAGATCCTTTATTTTTTCTAATACGTAGTTGAGGTGGGGGCGCTGAAGTAATCAAGGCCAGGACGATAGTAGTGCTAATACCGATACTAGTTGAAGAATAGGAAAGACGACAAAAAAAACGCGTCAAGTAGATTATCAAATAAATTTCGGCATTTACTTTTTTCTTTTTTCACGTAAACTAAAAATGGTGACACAGTGCTTTGAAGTTTCTGGTGTCTTCACGCCTGGATACAATTTTTACCGATCAGTGACTACAAGCCCCAACTCCGGAAGTTTGATGCTCTTTATTTTTTTTTATTAATTTGATCAAGCGAAAAATATGTTAAGTACCTACATATTTTTTCTTATCGTCTAGTAGTAGTACTTTTGGACGGTTGATCGGAGCAACAAAATGGAATGTCTTTTTTTATGTAGTCGTTTTTCAACTATTTATTCTCAATTGATTTGTGAATCTTTGCTCAGTATGAGACAGCTTTAATCGTATTTAGATTATATATTTACTAACGTATTCAAAGCTCAAACTCGGCGGCACGAGTAACTCGAATAAGGTAGGGGCTTTCTTCGATTATTTAGAACACTCTTTATTTATTTATCGATAGTGTCAAGGTTTGTTTGTTTGAGTGGGGAGAGGAAGGGTAAGCACTAAATAACTTGTTACGCAGCGATTAGTTTAGAGCAGGAATTGATCTTTCAACGAACAAGCGACAGCCGGCTGTCGGGTCGCTATTGTCTTTAAACTGTGTCTCGAATCACGTGTGTTCGAAGGTTTAGTAGATATCAAATAAATTTGTCCGTAAAACCTTAGTATGGTGCCAAAAGTGTATTTCGTAGTAACTTCAGGTTTTTAAATATGGGTATACACGTTTAAGTTTAAACAAATAATAAAAATCTAACTCTTCAGCTTTACTATATTAGTTTAGATAAGCAAGATATTAAAGCTCCAGATAAATTCAATCAAGATATCTATGTCACATTAATTAAATATGCCAAATATATTGCTGTCTAGCAAATCACGGTTTATTTTACGAGTAAAACGTGCTATCCGAATAAATAGGAGTCTGACTGACATTAGTAGTCTACTCCTATTTATGTTGAAAACATGTGTTAGTAGTTTAAGTAGTATTTGTGAGAAAGTTTAGTATTGTCCGAGAAAATACTATCGCTATACTACACTGCTTTGGAAATAAATACGGTATTTTAAGACATATATGTTACCGCAGTTGTTTTTAAAGAATATACTACTTAAGCCGAAACATCCCTTCACTTTTTAAAGAGAGACATCTGGCCCGTACAACTAACCTGATTCTGGCCAATATATCCATGCACATTTTAAAGCCCGGTTTCCACCGCGAGCGGAACGGCCCCATTAATGACTTCGCTCGCAAGCGCAAACTGCATACTTGTATTTCCACCAACAAAATTATAATTCTTAATACATAATTTATTATAAATGCATTTATTATTAATTATTATTCGACTATTTGTTGTTTATTTGTTTGACTATTTGTTGTTTGCAGTTTGCGCTTGTGAACAAAGTCATTAATGGGTCCGTTCCGCTCGCGGTGGAAACCGGGCTTAAGAAGTGGAGATCACGCCTGGGCGCCAGCTTTTTCGTGGACCCATAACCCAATTATCATACCTATTTCTAACGCAGCGTTGTTGTGTTCCAAATTGAAAAGTATGACTGCAGGTGTAATTAAAAGCCGATGGGAAATATTATAGTTGTATAGATTTAGTTTAAAAAAAATGTATGAAACGAACGTAGTACGAAAATTTTAACTGTCTTAGTGCTTGTTTCACGTTGTTCAAATCTTCTGGTTAAAATAACGGGCAGATAATTTCATAATTTTTTTTCCATTTCTAAATCTCGAAAATAGCGTCTATTGTGAGGTCGTGAAACAGGCCCTAAGTAACATGGTTCATGAGCCTGTTTACAGACGGACAGCGGAATTTTAGTAATAGGGTCCCGTTTCACCCTTTTTTAACAAAGCCCCTCGAAAATACAATAACCTCTGAAAAAAAAACCTGACCTGGTTTGTGATAGCACTACTAAGTACTAACCTTCTACTTATATCCTGTACCAGTTAATTTACTACCATAGCAACCTAAATAAGCTTTGCGTTACCTTTAAAACAAAACTTATCTCGCCTAGTGGAAATAGTTACGTGCACGCCTAACACTTTGAATACATGACAAACTATACATTTAGTTAGGGAACTTTACAAAATAATGTACATGACGTTGTGTTGTTTGTTAACGTAGGTTCTCTGCGGTTACACAAGTTTTCCTCTATTGTTCAGATGAGTGACGTCAGAGCTTTCTGGAGCTAAGGATACGTTTAGATTACTTATAGGTTTTTTTAATTGACCTGTTTTAAGTCCCACTTGGGTTCGAGGGAACGGACGATCGTAGAAATCATGTAACCCCCTTAATTCCTTGAAAAATAGACTAGTTATTTTCTGCGAATTCGCTGGCACATTTTCGCTCAAATTTTCATCGCTTATTTGACGCTGTCAGGCTTGAATTTTCAACAATCGCATCCTAGTACGCCTCTGCGACATAAAAAGAAACCATTGTACAAAAGTTATGTTTCCACCAAAAATTATGTCTCTATAAGTATAAAGATAATTCACGAATATTAGGTGTCAGACTTTTACTGAATAAAATTCACCCTTGTTCTTTCGATTGTCCTTGATGTTCCGGGGCCGCGGTAACTATTACAACTATTCTGCAACAGCTACTTAGCAGACTTTAAAAAAGGTTCATTATGGAAATTATTTATAATTATAAACACAAACATATCTTTATGTACCGGTCACCAATCACCTTTATATGCAAGGTCATATTCAAACCATTATCAAGTCATATAAAAACAGCCGCTGTCTAAACTCACTCTAACATTACCCATTACGTTGGCACACATACGTTTTAATAAAGTTAATAAATAATTTAAATGGTATTTAATGATAGTGAGCATTGCGGTCATACAGACTAAATGGCTTGATTTATTGAACGGGTCACACGACGGATGTGTCATTTATGGCACGTGTATGACACTCATAGGAGTCATAGGTAATTTTAATGGCAGTTTTATGGAAGACCAGCTGTTTGCCGCGTTTTTACTCACAGTCAGCGTTAATTTAGGTCTTTGGTTACTGCTTTAGCTGCTCCCGTGGATTATACATCCGATCGTGAAGTTATGTAAATGTGTAACTAATTTGTTATTCTGATGTATGATTTATATTACTGTGAAGTTGTATCACATTCACAAAATTAGACATTTGTAACTATAGGACTAACTTTCTATGTACTATCACAGATTAATAAATAGTTACTACGTAACAGATACTTCACTCCAATACAAAAACGGAAATACCTACGCTATAATAGCCTACAAAATCATATTAATAATACCAGCTGTTTGCAGCGAGGAGAAATGTACCATAAGTACGCACAAAGAGAGTTGAGATTCTTTTGCCCGCCGAGCGACTTACGTGTGTGCGTGTCTTCCAGCAAAATGTGCTAGGGTTATACGTATGATGATAATGGTAATAAAACGAATGTTCTAGAAAAACTTTTTTTTTTTATTTGTTGATCAAATATTTTTTAGTTTAATAAAATGACTGATGCATATTTTCCGTTCCTTGAATTCCCGATTATTATATTTTAGTGTCGAAAATATACAAAACCGCGTGAATAATTTTAATAAATAATCAGAAGGGAAGCAGGAGAATTGGTAAACAGGGGAATTACACAATAATCACGCAATAAATACGTGGTTTCGGCATTTTGATAGTCTGCGCTGTACCCGTGACGCGCGAGCACTTAGCCGGGCGCGCGACAGCCCGGTGTTCGTTGTATCGTCGACGGTACGCGAAGCGGTAGGCATAAAACGCGTGGCCTTGAGCGAGTGACGGACGCCTGGTACTATTAGGACTAACTTTTGCCCACGACTTCGCTGGAAGTTCGGTTATCACATATGGAGACGAAGCGTATGTAAAAAAACTTCTCCTTTTTGAGGATCAGGCTTAGGGTCGGGTCTAAACCCAAATAGCGTGTGCTCTTTAAAGTTATTAAAACGATGATCCTTCTACTTATAGTGTCAATAAAATGTTTATTACTATAGATTCTATGCACCCCACGCGTTGTACAATAATTTTCATTGATTTCTTATTTACTCAAAATTTACTTTGGATTTTTGATCAAAAGTAAATTTTAAAACCACCATTATTATTTATTACTTTGGAGAAAAGGTTCGAAGTCTGAACCAGACTCGCGAATGACATAATTATGTCCCTGGTTTAACTACATTCACGCCAGATATTATCAAGGAAAGCCTAACCACTATAGTCGACATTAGGATATTATACGACTAGAATAAACTGATCACTGTGTCCTTATCAATAATTATAACGCTAATCACGTGCTTAGAATGCAATAATACATAATTTTATAGTAGGACAATTAAACTCATCTATTACATTGTGCCCGTAAAGGTAGAACTATTCAAAGGATCTGTTATCGCAGTATTTGTGACGCGGTCGTAAAGCATTCTATTTTGATAGTACGTATTGAACTTCTACTGTCTGTTTGTATTAAGTCTTGGAATATAGAGCAGACCCATAGAATTGATAATAGCGATTAACCTTCACACTATTTGCACACAAAAATGTAAATGTCATCGATAAAATTTTATAAATATATATACGTTCCGTTATTTGTAAAAATATACATGGTTCAAAAGAAGAAGTTAATAATATAGCAATAGTTAAATACATTTCTGTTAAATCCCTGATAGCAAATATTTATACGCAACGTTAAATAACAAAATTTGCTGACCACGAAGCAATTTTATATGGGGCTCATTTGATTTGCGAAATTTATATTGCTCAATACAGTAGTTACAGTTAAAAAAATGCGTCTACAACTGGCTCCTTCCTGTGGTTGTTTAATGAAATAACATTGTGCCAACCACAGGTGCCAACAGGTTAAAACCTACAACCCTTAATTGCAATACATGTTATTGAATTTTTCTTTTTATTTTATCGAGGCCTTTAGAAAATCTAAAAAGATTCCTTTTCTCTGTTTCTGCATAACCAAAATCTTCAATTTAAACTGACATGTATTAATAATAACAAAATTTCTCACACATTTACAGGATACCAACGTCCTCGGTTTCAAAGGACCTAGGAAAATGACAGTCATACTCCCGGGAATGACGCCAGACCGCCAGCGAGTCACGATCGCGCCGCAAGACGACAGCGAAACATTGCTGGAGCGCCTCAAAAGCCAGACATTAGACGACATAGTAGTTCTCCACAACAAAACCCCAGTTTGGAACGACGAAACACAGTCTTACGTTCTCAATTTCCATGGAAGAGTAACCCAGGCAAGTGTGAAAAATTTCCAGATAGTACATGATTCTGAACCTGATTATGTGGTGATGCAGTTCGGGCGTATATCGGAAGATGTTTTTACTATGGATTTTCGGTATCCCCTGTGTGCCCTCCAGGCGTTCGGCATCGCTCTCAGTTCGTTTGATAGCAAGCTGGCTTGTGAATGATCTCGCGGTTTTGCGTTTTTGATTTTTACATTCCATTGTGGTTGTCGCATTTATTTACTGATTTTTTTGATCGTGTGGCTATGAATTGTATGGAATATTCCGTGTACACGTATTTAGTTGCGAAGGTCTAACTATACTTATTCAGCTTAAATTAGATTGTTGTCTTTAGAAAATACCAGTTCTGTACGTATACAAGCTGAAGGTCAATTCAACTTACTAAAAAAAATTCAAAATTTTATCGAAATGTCTTTTAAACGACAAACGATGTCTGCTGTAAAATCAATGTCTGTCTTTCAATTTTGTAAGTTCATCGTACTTTTGTACCTGTATAAGTCGTTTGATAGTTTTTTTTATAGTTTTTTCGTACAAAACCTATAAGACGTCATTATTATTTCGCTAATAAAAAACTTGTTACGTGTACAGTTTGATGACACTATATTAGCACGTTAACGCGCTCACATATGTGCACACTTCTGTATCAACAACATTATTATCACAACACTACAAGCCAATCAAGACAAAAGTCAACCGAAATTGAAAGTCATCATAAAATATTTTTAAAAAAATCTTAAACGGATTGCAGTTTCAGTTTCCCCCTGAAACATTACAGTGACGCTCATAAAATATCAAAAAGGATGGTGACTTTGACTTATTAATGTTACTCGCTATATCACATTTTTAGTGATTACCCTGTGATGACCCAGAGCCAAAACTGAAAAGTTCGTATTAAAAAAACTCTGATGTCGGTAAAGGTCAATAGGGAAACTTGAATTTATATTATAAAAAGTCTGAAAATCTCTAATCCGCCTTGTCCTTTGCCGACTGTCAATTGTCTGCTTGTCTTGAGCGGCTAATATTAGGGCGGGACTCCACCAAAGCGATGACGAGGAGATATCTCGTAATAACCAATAGAAAATGTACCAAAAAGCTAAGCGAGCTGTCAAAATGGCGCAAACTGAGGTTGTACTGTACGACACATTTGGGGGCCTATTATGACATCTTAAATCTAGATTAGTTCCGCTGAGAGAACGAGATGGCGCTAGATGACTTGTATAGCTCTGTCTCTTTCGCTCAGCGGAACTGTTCTCGTCTTTAGGAATCCAGCCCTAAGAGATAAATTTTGACAGATACCACATCCCGATTTTCAGTTGTCTCTTTATCTTGATCGGCTAGTATCCATTTTGTAGCCCCACGATGAGCAAATATTAAGTTATGAAGTTAGTTATGATTGTAACCAAACGCACATAATTTAGTTTTCGGTGCTTGTTGTGACGTAGGTTGTGTTGTGCCGTGTTTCGACTTTCATCGACTGTGTTGAACGAAGTCGGTAGCGTAGTTGTGTTTAGAACCTAGCGAGGTTATGTTTGAGGCATATGACCTTTTACGACTGTCTGTTCAATAGGTAGTGGCTTTACAACATATAATAATAAAAAGGTAGATTTTTATTAGTTGTAAAGGTAATTTTTTTAAGTGCGATTAGCTTTTTTTTTGTTTTGAAACCATATTTTATTTATACGTGTGGAAAAACAAAATGTTTACTATTTAACTCCCCGTTACTAATCTTAACTAAATATTTTAACGAAGTTAAAATAATAGTTAATTAAGGGCTTAAGTTAATTATGGGGCTCGTTGAATTCGACACTTTTTATACATAAGACAGGAGCCTATACAAAATGAATAGCAAAGTCTATCTAGGTCACTAATGTTGTGGCCAAATTGGTTAGGGCCATAATGTACCAACTGCCTCACCTGGTTGAATAGAAGAAAGAAAAAAATAGTAAGTTAACCTGTACAACAAAAACATAGCCACTGTTCTTCAGACAGTTGTAAAAGATGGTCATATTTCTTAAGCATACAATTAAGTGTAATTTACTGTGGTCCAAGGTATAAATCCAAGGAAAATTGCACATATGCATGTACTTTCATATCTGTTCCGAGTAGAAAATATGCAATGAGGGAATTTATTTTACATAAACTACTCCTTTTACTGTAGCTGCAATTATATATCGCATATGAAATAATGCGTCTCTTTTTTCGCTTTTATAACAAACTAATTAATGAAATATAAATAAAAAATAATGTATATAAAAACATATTTACATAAAATTTCTGAGTATTGAATGTTGTCATTTTAGAACGTAATAATTATTCAAATGTCTATGGTTTTGGGCGGGAAAGTCGACGCTTATTTGATAGTGTTTTGTCTATGGTGTGTTTCAAAATTCTGTGTTATGTTTTGTGACTTACGGGGTGAATAATGTTCCTTCATTATCTACAATAACGCACATGCTTGCACTTTATATAATTAATACAATAAACAGTTTTTATGTAACTAGGTGTCTGTAAGTACCTATCTTATGCATTTATAGCCATAATAACAATACTACTTGTTTGTTCTTGTACTCATGGTAAAGCAAGCTCACGTTTTGCTCAGTATTCTTGTACATTCACAAAGATTTTAGACGAAGAGCTAGTAATGATTAGGGAATTAGTAAATGAAACGCTATCTCATTCATAATAAAGGGATGTTGGTACGCAATGTATTTCTGAATGGAGCTTTAAGACATCTGCTGTAATAGAAGCCTCCTAGATAGTATGTTGCCATCCCAAATATGGAAATGCAGTGCTATCGTGGCTATAATAAATGTTCAACATTATAAAGAGTAAGAGCAAGTTATACTGTTTGAATACACCTTCCTATTTACGTACTAGCTCTTTGACTATTTCAAAGCATTAAACATCACGTCATAATATCTTCATTTGGCCAATAATATTGCCATATTTATAACCAATCAACAATTATATGTACAAATTATTCTTAAGCATCACATAGAGTTAGTTTTGTATCCTAGTCAACTTAGATTTTAGTTAATTTTAATTTAGCACTAATTTTCTGTTTAATGCACAAATTATTTTAAGAATTGTCACTGTACTTTAATTATTTGGTGTCATAAATTTACTATTGTATAAATATTTAAATTTTACTGTTGTAACACTTGAATGAACTGTTTTGTAGGTGCTTCCTACGTTATTTTGTCTTGCACAATTATTGGGTAAAGCCTTTTGTTGCCCCATTGTCCCGGTGTGGACAGAAATGTTTAGAAATAACAAATAACACATTTGATTTATCCCTAAAGAGTTAACTTGAGACTTCGCTCTGATGCAAAAGTATCAATTCATTGTCAATACACATAGTCCAAAGAGTATCTCCATATGATTTGCCTGTGTGCGATTATGTGTTTCCCACCCACGCTGCAGACTTACACTTGACACAACCTGCCCAGCCAAGTCTGCACAGGAAACCTCTTGGAGATCATAACGTGTATAGTTTACATAACAGAACTGATGCATAGCAAGAGAAGCGGGGGTCTCAAGTTTACTCCTGCACATTTTCTGTATGGGTTTTAGCCAGTAATACCACACCAGTATTATTTTAGTTTTATTTTAACCATTTATTTATAAACCTGACAATAATGTTGTACCTTGGTACAATGTATCCACTGCCTTCTCCCTAATAATTTTGAATTTAAAAAAATACATTTGTTTTATCAAACAAATGTTTAAAATTGACTATTAGAATAAATAAATGTGCCTATAATTAGGTTACGTGTTTAGATAGCTAAATGGGGAAGAAAATTAAATGAAATTTGTAAAATATATAAATGATAAATGTCAACGCGTCTATGTAATAATGTGAAGAGCTTCTTGTAGTTGATGTTAAATATAGGTAGAGAGGATGGTCCTAGTATTTCTCATTGTCACTTCGTCGTATTGTGTCGTTTTAGTTTAAAATGCGATTTCTTACATTTTTAAATGAGCCCCACATTGCGATCTCAGCTTTTTGATGCAGGATTCTAGACTTTTGAACGCTGCCAGAATGAGACAAAATCGAGTAAGTTAACATCAATTTTCCTAGCCGTGCTTCAGCTAAGCAATAATGCCGTCACCGTCGCACATATGTCAAACTGTCATGGTCAGATAGAGATGGAGAATATCTAGCTGAAAGTACGTGCTAAGTAAAGTTTATTTATTTTCGTCTTGTTTTTGTCTGTCATGTTTGTAACTTGGAATAAGAGTACACCAACTCATAAATGCTCACTGATCTGTAGAAAATTTTAAATTGTATGGCATATTTTATTGAGTTAGCTAAATAATTGGTATTTTCAATCAAGAATTGGCAGCAAGTGAGTAGGTATATGTCATTTCTTTAGTTAGCATTTACACATAAAATGAAAATTTAATTTTGGTAGAATTGTAAATAATAAAGTATGAATTTTGGTGTATTGTGCCTTTGGTAAGGATAGGTTAAATGTTTGTGCCTTTTATTTTCATGTTTACTATGTATTTTGTACCTGAAGCTTTTCGTAGGCACAGAACTACCCTCCCTTTACTAGAATGACAAATCGCTTTTTACACCTTGGAGATGTTTAGATTATTTAGGCGAGAGACAAACTGAAGGAGCATAAGTTTCGTAATGAGTGGCGTGCGCCCGAATGGCAATAATAAATAGAATTGTAAAGTCAGTTTTAAAACTTGACTACTCTCTCTCTAGTTTCGAGGCCTAGTCCTTTTTTTGTATTCAATAATAAAATAAACACGCGGTCACATGTCAACAAGCTGTCAATTTCTAGTATAAGCTGACCTCTCAACGTAAGGAAATTGTGTACAATGCGAGATCAGTTTACACTGGATACTACATTACGCCATGGTATTTTTGATTTTAGCATGTGCAGGCCTGTGTTGCTAATATGAACTTATGGGTTATTTTTTAAAGCACATTTTTACCATATCTGTTAAAGACTTTCGACTAATGAGCTAGACTTATTTTTATGGTGAGTTTGAAAAGCCAGCCTTTCAAACAATAATACGTATTATAGTAATGCAGATAAAGTTCATGTTGCTTTGAAAATAAAACTGCTCACTGCTCTTTCAGAATGTTTTGAGCCTCAGGGCAACTTTTATAAGCAAAGCTGTCTTTAGACTTAGTATAGTCATAGTCGTGAATGAATGTTCAGTAAAATAAATTGTAATTGTGTAAATTAATAAAACTAATAGTCTTTTGTAAAAATCATAAGAATGTCCATTTACTTGACTTGTGAATTTACATAAATTATAAAATTTTTGCTCATAGTTATTGTGCAGTGTGTGTATAGTTGAATGTTCTAAGAAATTTAAACAGCTTACTGCAATATTTCAGAGCTTTTATGACCCTGAACCTCCAAATGGCAGAAAATGATGATTATTTCGGCCTCCCAACCCCAGTTTAGCTAGACCAGTTTTATTTTAGTTAAAATAACTTCATAATTATAGATAATGTCTAATCATGTACATGTCAGTAATGTATTTGCAAAATGAATTTAAAGTAATAATACTTAATAATATTCTTTACATTTTTGATGTATAAAATATTTGTGATATCTATTGTAAATAGTGAAGTAAAACTGAAATAAACAATTATTTCTAAGCAATGACTTATTTGTGTTACTAGTGAAGCACTGTGCATTGAATGTCCGTTAAAAAATATTTTTATTTGTCTTTGTAATAATTTATTGGTTCCCGTAATAATCATGTTTGTAACTTATAATCATGACATTAACTTATTATCTAGTGATGAATTGTTCAACATTCCTTATTAATAAATTACAGAAATCATGGTTTTGTTATCAATAAATTGTATTGGTGCAACAAGTTGCTAATTTTATTTATTTTTAACTAGCTCACCTCTTTAACCTTATTTTCCTGTTCAATGAAGATTGTCTTGATTTCACACAAAAAGACTGGATATTCAGTTATTGATTATTTAAAATGTTTTCCTATTAGTCTCTGCATAGTAACCAGTACCAGCAACAAAATAAAAATTTTAATTAAACCTTCAAACACACGTGATTCGAGAAACAATGGAAAGACAATAGCAGCCTGACAGCTGGCTGTCGCTTGGTCATTGAAAAGGTTAATTAATTAATTAAAAACCCAACTGCAATTTTAGAAGTCAGTAGCTTTGTTTCTGTTTTATGTGATTGCAAACAACTTTCAAAATTGCAGATTTAATTATTTATATTTTTCTTCTCTTTATCTAAACAAAACCCTATGTCACTCCGAGAAAAATTCTGTCAGTGAGTCATGTTGAATTCTATGACACCTCATAAGTTGCAATCCCTTAAAACGGTTAAGGCTGTAGAGCATGCTATAGACTGAAACATGCATTCAAACATACCCTCGAAAAACAAAACCCTTCTTTCGGCAGTCGGATAGAAATAATTTGCCAAATTATTGGTCCAGCAGTTATCAAGTTTAGCGTTTAGTAAGACAGTGATTCAATTAATAGTATGCAATGTACCTGTGGCCGCTGTTGGTACAGTTGCAAGCGCAACTGCTGTAAGTGTAGTCCAGTATTTTATATCCAGTTTTTTTTAAGTATTTCCCAGTTATAGTTCGGTGTAATACCCCCAGCCTCAGCAAGGCTGATGGTCCCAGCTGTCATTTGTGATCTATATAAGATCTGGTGGAGACACCCTTTCAAATTATGACAGTTACTAATGACTGTCAAAGTGCCTTGGTTGAAATTCTATCTGGTGAGATTGGAAACAGACTCCAACATGGATAAAGGCAGCAGCTAAGTAAGCCAATTAGTTTATACCTGGATTGTTTGTGGTGGCACCAGTATTTACTCTCACAATTTCCGGCCTTCAGAAATATTTTTTTTATCAGTTCATATCGACAAGTCATGGGCAATATTAAGTATAAGGTTTCACTAGAATAAATAAAATTCTAACACTATTACTTGGCTGGCACATCAGCTATTAAGATATGGAATACAATAAAAGCATTAAAATTGAAAATAGGGATAAACTGTTAAAACACAACACTAATAGTCTAATTTACTAATAAATAAAAAGAGGTTAGATAGGGTTTTAATTTTTTTTTATTGTCACCTTACATACATAAATTATTCGGTCTTAGCGGCCGCGGCTTTAGGCTTCTTCGCCTTGATGGGCCTCTGCGAGCGAAGGATGGCTGATGCACGACGGAGGGTAGCCTTAGATAGGTCAGTGCGGTAGTGGTTGGCTTTCAACAACCTCTTCAGCTTGAACAGCGATCTCCTCGCGCCAGCTTTGAATTGGCGACGCACTGTGTTCTTGGCGGGCTTGTTTGTCGCCTTAGGCTTCTTGTACACAACTGTGAAACCTTTCCTGACGGGTTCCTCGACGACGCCGACAGCCTTCTTCTGGATCAGACCATTGTATCTGTACGAGTTGAGGTTAGTCACATTGTTCGGCTCCTTGCTGAACGGCTTCTTTATGTTACGCTTCTTCACGAGGAAGGCGTTGTTGTTGCGGATGATCATCCAGTTAAGATGGGACGACATTTTAGTAGTTTTATTCTAAAAACTACAGAAATTACAATGTGCTCACAACGTGTCCGTAGACAAAAAGAAGGAACAAAATTGTCTATGTCAAACTATTTCTGACTGCGTCAAAGTTAATGTTGCCATAAACATAAATGACAATACCCGTATTTTCCTTTATTACAAAAACCTCTCAACATTGAAGAAAAAATACTATTATTTGGTTGCTCCTGACCGGATTTCAATCACAGCCACGATGATGTTTGAGATGTTTTTTCTTGTGACAAAACAAAGTGATGCAAGCGGTGGGCAAAGCAGATAAGTATACAGGGCCGTCAGATACAGTTTAAGTTTTTTCAAAAACCCACGGATATTTTCTAATAAAAACTTAAACTGTAGTAGAAAATGACTAGTTTTTCAATTAGGTTAAATTTCATTTGATTACATTCATTAGTATTCAAGAAAACCTCAATTGTATATAACGGCCCTGGATACTTATCTACTTTGCCCACTGTACGTGGACTAAGGCTGCGTTCCAAAACGTGCGAATAATTCACTCGGAAATTAAAAAGAGATAGAAACAACGACAGAAAGAGAACGGCTATACTGTTTTTGAACGCTACAGAGCGATTTACTGTTTTGGAACGGGTTAGGGTCATGATGGTTTGGGTCGTATGATGACACTGTCAACATAACCTTTTCTCTCTATTACAAAGAAGGAAAATCGAGTTTTTTAAGCATATTTTGCAAATAAATAAGTACTACCTGTTCGTTTCTACTTTAATAATAATAATAATAATAATAATAAAACTTTATTTCAGAACAAATGTCCATATAGAATTACAAAATAATAAAGACACAAAAAAAAAAAAAAAGTATTACAAAATTTGAGCACGTATAAATGCTTTCAGGATGTTTGAGTCCTGCTTTCCTGCAATAACCTGTAGGATGCTGTTGGTGCTGCTCCTAACTCTGCTCAGTAATGATGCGAGCCGCTTGCGAATTACCGCATGGAAGCCGTCTACCCGGGCTTCCGCAAACATACCGGAGGCACTGCAAAAACGGGGCAACCCCAACAACATCCTAAATCCGTTGTTATATTGAACACGTAGGGCATTGAGCGTCCTCTGTGTATATCTGAACCACAGGCTGCACGTGTAGAAAGTCTGACAGTAGGCTTTAAATAGTGTGACTTTAACTTGTTCACTACAACGCACAAACCTGCGGGCCAGCATATTACTTCTAACCGCCAATGCCCTACGTTCCCTTTCTATGTCAACTTGGTCGTCAAGGTCCTCAGTAACATAATGTCCGAGATATTTGAGCTTTTCTACCCGCTTTAGTTCAACATTGTTTAACTTTATTGCGGGCACATTTAATGTACATTTACCGGGGGCCTTGAAAACCATGTACTCACTCTTCTTAGCATTGTATATCAAACCATGCTGAAGGCTATATGTTTCACATACTGCGAGCAACTGCCTCATTGCACTTACAGTTGGGGTCAGCAGCACCATGTCATCCGCGTAACTAAAGTTGTTCATACATACGTTGTCAATCCAGCATCCCACTCGTGTGCTGCTGAGCCCATCTATAAGCTCATTAACGTACAAGTTGAAGAGCTTAGGAGAGCTCAAACCACCTTGTCTCACCCCGCACTCCAACCTGTACGTGTCTGAGAAAGTGTTTCCCCATCTTACACAATTATTCTGGTTTTGGTACCAGAAATGAAAAATCCGTTGTACCTGTGTAGGCACGCCAGTTTTCTTGAGTTTCTCCCATAATACGTCATACGACACAAGGTCGAATGCTTTGGAGAGGTCAAGAAAGCATGCATACACAGGTGTACTTCTTTCCGTATAGTATTGAACAGTGTGCTTCAGACTCAGAATTGCGCTTTCAGTGGAAAGTCCTGCGCGAAAACCAAACTGAGCATCATGAATATTAAGATGTTTATCGAGTTCTGAGTCGAGCACACTGTCCAACACTTTAGCTACGATTGTAGCCAAGGAAATTGGTCGGTAGTTGTTCTTATCAGACAAATCTCCAGTTTTATTCTTAACAATTGGTACTATGATGGTTTTCATAAGGTCCGTAGGCAAGTACGAGTGATTCAGGCATAAAGTCATAAAGTAATAAATCCATTCTTCAACATCAAACTTCAACATTGGCGCATATATGATTTTGACATATGTCAGGTAATTTTTAACGACGCTCAGCCTAGGGTGAGAAATCGCACTTGTCAGTGCGAAAATTACTCTACCGAAAGCGTTCCAAAATACTGCTCGGGTAGCTGTCGAGTAATGGTTCGGTTACCCTCGGTTTCACTCGGCTCATTTCGGAACGCTCTAGAGTAACTTTCGCATTACTCCGTGTAATTTTTACCCTTTTTGGAACGGACCCTAAGTATAATAAGTAGACTAACTATCGACACATTAATTAATCTATCGTCTTAAAAGTGCGATGCGGGATGTTGACATGCTTACGATCATTATGCTGATAAACAGTCTTTAAAATGAATGGATTAACGATCAAAATGTCATGATGGCCTAGTCGATAGGCGTCCGCCTCTCGTTTAAAAGGTTGTGGGTTCGAATCTAGGGAAGTACTAGTGTGACTTTTTCAATTCATATGTATTTTCTTTTTATCTTTGACATCCTGTGCTCCGGAAGCACGTAAAGCCGAACCTGACCAGCCTAACCATGAGTAATTTAGGTTAAATGCATTTTTCTTTCTCTTCTAAAAGAAAAGTCATCATCCCCCTAGCCTTTTTCCCAACCGTGTTGGGGTCGGCTGCCAGCCTAACCGGATTCAGCTCGATACCGGTGTTTTACGTGGAGCGACTGCCTATCTGACCTCCACAACCCAGTAACTGGGCGACACGATACCTCTTGGTTAGACTGGTTTGAGTTTCTGACTAACCAGTAACGACTGTCAAAGTTCTACGAATGACAACCGGGACCAACGGCTTTACGTGCTTTCCGAGGCACAGGATGTCAGTGATGTCTAAGATAAACTTTAGAAAGTACATATGAATTGAAAACACCCACAACCTCTTACACGAGAGGAGGGCGCCATATCCACTGGGCCATCACGACCCACTCCTAAAAGAAAAGTAAAGAAGATAAAATATTAGTTAAGTCCTGTCAAATTTGGACACTTCAATAATTTGACATGGCGACTAAAAATACTTCGATTTACTCCAGGCGTTGTCTAATTAGACAGGATTTAACTTAAATGTATCTTAATTATGTCATTTTCTTTAAGAAAGAGAAAGATGCATTTAACTTAAATTTAGTTAAGTTTATGAACAAGATTCAATCTTCAGCAGATGTGCGTCTAAACTAAAAATTAAATCGAGCGTGTTACAATTTTGTTTGTGACTATTTTCTTGTGATAAATATTTTAGGAATAGGTAATGATTTTTTTAGTATTTTTTTTTCATGTATGCCACATAAGATTATAATTCGTTTAGAAAAAAACTTCCTGGTTTTGTTTTTAAATACGGTTGATACAAAATGAACCTGTAGGTTAAACTAGCCATTCTCTGTGCGAAAATTAATCCAAATCCACGCAGCGGAGTCACTGGGTCTATCATGTGGGGAAATATCACAAAGTGTTAATAAATAAAACTAAAACGCGTTGTAGGAATATATTTACCCATTTCGTTTTGTGTTTTTTATACATGGTAACATGATGGTGAATTACCAGAGACAATTCATAAAAGTATGAAGATCTGTGATTGTATTGAAAAATTATATCCAAATGTAATAGAAATACTACGTAATTTGAATCACAAATCAACAATCATAAATCAAATTAGTTTGCATTTTATAATATGCAAATTAATGATACAATAGATAAAATAATAATTCATCCATCTTCCCACAATTCTCTATGAATTTTACCGTTGACTTCTTCATCCTTTTTTTGGCATTTTGCTTATGGTGATATGTCAAATTCCAAACTAAAACTTGTCTGGGACAATTCGTGTTGGTTCTTATATTATATCTTTTTTCTTTATTATATTTACAGTATTCCTTATAGTAAATGTAGTTCTTGCGTGAAATTTATATGTGATTTGTGTAAAGTGCCAAATTGATGTCTCGTTATTATTGGTATCATGAATCAGGGTGATCAAAATATAAACAAAGATATGTTTGATTCTGATCTGATCGACGTGGAATCCTTGGATTATTCCGACGATCAGACGTGGTGAGTGCCTTTGAAGAGTATTTGTGTAAGATAGTATGTCGTAGTGCGTTGTGGCGAGTATTACGGGGTCATGCATGTCTTGTGTCCGGTCGTAATGTCAGTATCTGTCGACTGTCGAGTCTCGTAGACTTGTTGGGTATTTAGGCTTGTTCCAATTAATTGTCGAGTTATTTGTTTCAATTGCTTCCAGTGTAACCGCTGTAACCAGTATTTTAACATAGCCACCTTGCACAGGTGCTAATGTCGTATGTTTTTATTGCTAGGATGATTCACCTTCACTTGAGTGTTTTTATTTTGTTTTGATTAAGCTTACTTTTCTTTAGAAAGCTAAAAGTGGTTGTTTTTAAGTTTTATGAGATCAGATGTAAGATTCTGTTGACATGCATTTCCTTGGGAAAGCTGCCCACTCAATATTGGTCATCACACCAAAATCAGACCTACATTGTCTGATTTTGATAAATTGTTGTGTATTTGTAATATTCTATTTAAACTTTTATTGTAAGGCTATTTTTATTATTAGCAACATAATATTACTAGTATAGTATTCATTTGTGTTTATTTCTTTCATTTTGTAAATTTGTTTTTCTACCCTCGTTAAATACAATTTAAATGAAAAACGTGTAATAATAATTTGTTAGAGACATATTTGAGTACATGTTTTGTTTTAACAGTATATTCCGCAACATACTAACAAGTTATCACTCTGATAAGATTGTGATTATTGTTGAGATCCATTTGACATAAATTACACTTCAATTAATAAGATAAGTTTTGTGATTAGGACTTAGAACAGTATTCATAGAATTAGGATTTAATAAATTGTCCTTAGAATCAATTCTAAGTAAAATAGATAAAACAATTAAGAAGGCTTTACATTTATAGTATTACAAGTATTCTAATTAGACAATCCATAGTTATATTTTGTACAGGAGCAAAAATATATGTTTGTGTACAGTTTCCTTAGCTTCATTTATGTAGATTATTACTCAGCTTAATAATAACTATTACTGAATCATAAAGTAATGTCTTAAAATGTCAAAATATCTGTCTTACATAGATGAAGATATTGTCTATCCATGAAAACATCTGCAATAAATTTATATTTTTGGAGGCAGATAATTTGCATATATCAAAATCTGATGGAGCATGAAACCTTTAAGAATGTCCCATAGTCAGTAGTGTGTAAAACTATCTCGCATTCAATAAATGGATTTTGAACTTAAATTATCTTGAATTAATCTGTAATAATGACAGTTTGTGATTTACGATCTTGTAATGCCTCAGGTAGTGATAATATCTATAGGTAGTATCTATATCCTATATGAGAAATAAGCACTTTATTAATTCACTGTCATATCACTGTAAATGATTGTGAAATAAAACTATTTGTTAACAAAAATGATTTTATCAGGATATTGTAAAAAAAAATGATATTCTGTGAAGTGTTGTTCCTGTTTTACATTATGTCATGTTATGAGCTGTTTCTAGCTGCAATTTTCTGACTGGTTAACATTGAAAAGTGTCTAAAAATGTTTTTATTCATATAAACAAATGTCTGATTGAATGACTTTGACATCACAAAACAATCTAAAATACAAAAGAAAAGCTGTAAATATATTCGTCACTACTGAACAAAATTCATCAATCAAACATTTACACAATTAACGACATGTACTTAAACCTGTTCTATCTAAAAAAGTCTAACTAGAAAAATTGTATCATGAAATATTCTTATAATAGTTGATATCTTAATTTAAAAAAGAAATTGATCAAGAAAACATTAAGTAATTGAGAAAGCTTAGTTACATTATGGCTCAATTCACACGAACCACAACCACACCACAGCGACAACCACACCACAACGCCGCGATGTGGTCGGGCGTAAATTTTGTATTGAAAATGAATATTACAATTCACACGCACCACATTTTGTGGTTGTTATCGACCACCTGTGTAATACGACTACATCGCAACCACATCGCGGCGGCAACTTAGTAAACTGAAAAGTTTGCTGTTTTGGGATAGTATGGGATGGCTGGAGTCGGCAATAGGTCCACTCACAATGGCCCACTCATGAAACCATGTGCGGACAAGCCCTGCAAAACTAAAACAGACCTAACCTAATCTTGGGACTTTTAGACGCTACAACATTTTTGACAGTATTCATTTTCCTTGCAGGTTGTACACTGTTCCCAACGACTCGGGGCAAAATGTTGACATTGTGGACTGGAACCTATCCTGCGACTGGCCTATCAAAGAGGACAATGAATATCTTAAATTGGAGCACACACTCTACACAGTACTTGACGACATTCTTAAAAGTAAGTTTTATTTTATTATTATGGTAAAATTTTTTAATTTGCAATATTTCTGTGATATCTGTAGGTACTATTGTATACTAATACTAGCTGCCTCCCGCGGTTTCGCCCGCGTTAAAAATGTTACGAATAAACAACCCTTTTCACTTGGGGGTATGAAGAATGATAGTAGCCGATTATTATCAGACCTACTGCATATGCATATAAAATTTGGTAAAAAACAGTAAAGCCGTTTCGGAGGAGTAAGGTAACTAACACGAGAATTTTATATTATGTATAAGAGAGAGAGGATAAAAATTAGAAAGAAAAAACAGGGTTAAAATGATTGATTTTTTTATTTGATTTCATGAACGTATATATTAAGGTAAGTTGACATTTGCATGCTTATCTTTGGCGAAAAATGTTCATTCGGAATAAATTTAACTGTGCATTTACCGTGTTTATATCAATTAATTATTATTCATTAGGCCACCGGATTGGGTTTGCAATAAGTGACTCTGATTAGTTCTTATTTAAAATTGCCAAACTATTTTGGACATCTGAGTTACTACTGTTGTTACAAATAGTCACATTTGGCGGCTTTACCTTGCTTGACCCTTTTGTACCTATGTCTTGATTCTGTCTGAAACATTACCTTGTTTCGTACTTTTTGGAGCACATTTGTTGTAGTCCGGTTTTAGATTTTGACTTTGATAGTCATTTGGTTGCTTGAGTACACGCGAAGATAACTGCGCAGTTTTACTACAATCTTCACGGGTTTTTCCTAGCGTGCATGTACATGCATAACCACCATAGTGGGGCCCTCATACAACAACCGTGATTTTTTTCCGGTAATGGTACGGAAACGTCCGATCCGGCCGCCTTTGAATTGTATTCAAGAAACGAATACGCTATCAAAGTATTACCGAACGTGGCTATTCTGAAATTCATTATTTAGTATTCTTTTTGTCTTTTGAATTGTGTTATTATTAGTCCCACCGTTATTGGTTCCGTCGCTATCCGCTTTGGGACTGTCATTTCCCCCGCCTTCTCCGCTGATATCTGCTTTGGGACTTTCATTTCCTTCGCCTTCACCCGCTCTATACGCATTGGAACCTTTATTTTCCTCGCCTTCGTGGCCGCTATCCGCTTTGGGACTTTCATTTCCCTCACCCTCACCGTCACTATCCACATTGGGACATTCATTCTCCTCGCTTTCACCTCCGCTATCCGCATTGAGATTTTCATTTTCCTTACCTTCACCGCCGCTCTTCATGTTAGGACTTTCAATACCCCCGCCTTCGCCACTATTATTCGCCTTATGATTTTCATCTTCTTTCCCGTCACTACCGCTATTCACCTTGTAATTTTGATATTTCTCTCCGACACCGTTGCTATTCCCTTTGTAGTTTTTATCTACTTCATCGTCACTGCCGCTGTTCACATTGTAATTTTCGTCTTTCTTTCCAGCACCGCTAGTATTCTCCTCGTTATATTCAAATTTTCCCTCATGATTGTTGATATTCTCCTCGTAATATTTATCTTTGTGTCCATCATTTTTGTTATTCTCCTCGTGATCGCCATCGCTGTCCCCGACAACTTTATTCGAATCATTATCTTTTTTCGAATTCAGTTTTGTAGATTCAGTAGTTGTAAGGGAATAGCTAGTCATAATAAGCGGTTGTGAAGATTTTGTTACAGGATTGTCTTTTTTTTCCAACATATATTTGACGATGCTGAGTGGAACCCAATGACCAGGCATTTCAGCTTCTATTGGGTTCGCGATGAACATCAATGTGTCATTATCAGGGTTCGGCCAGCGGCCGTTCACGGTGATGGTCGCAATACATAATGTTAGAGCAGTGGCGATCATATCGAAGATCACTGAAAAAAAAAACTAATTAGGAACATTAAAATCTTTATGTACCTATTAAACGTGTCGCGTTTCAGTAACGGTTTGTCAGATACTACAGGCCGCGACTTTAGGCCGCGACGAGACCTGTGACTTAAGAGCGACTAAAACAAATAAACGATTGCTTGAAAATGATTTGTTGCATATTTCCCTGACAATTAAAACTAGTTAAAGCTGTAAAAAAAATCAGGTCGTAAAGTGCTTGCCGACGCTGATTTCAAATATAATATTATGTAACTCATATACGACAGTGAAAATTTCCGGTATCGATATAAAAATAGTCACATTGGTTATTGCTCGTTCTCGAACCTGCAATCAGATGCTGTAACCCTTAATAAGATAGGAGTATGGCTTTTGACAGTCAGAAAAAAAATACCTTGCTGATATTTTATAGATGTTTCTTTTTTTTTCTTATACTTATTGTAGCTTCATTATTTTATGTTTGATCACTTGTATGACTATATGTACTTACAGTAAGAGTGCAATCATAGTTTATAGTTTTCCATTAGAAGTTTTTAATCAAAAATTAATTGAACGTGACCATGTTCTTCCCTAGCGCAAACGCTTACTTGACAATTTAATATTGATAGTTATATGATAGTTATTGACAATTTAATATTGATAGTTATATTATAGGATATCCAACTTGATACATCACGTTTGACGTTCTAATTAAAATATCATTAACTAGCTTTTGCCCGCGACTTCGCCCGCGTGGAATAAATAGTTCCCGTGTCCGGGGGATTTTCGGGATGAAAACTATCCTATGTCCTTTCTCAGGTCCCAGACTATATCTGTACCAAATTTCATTCAAATCGGTTCAGTAGTTTAGGCGCGAGGAAGGGACAGACAGACAGAGTTACTTTCGCATTTATAATATTAGCGCCTTACTAATAAACGCTGCATAAAGTTATGACAGGTTCATTCGTCAAAAAATGTATGTTCCATAGGCTTTATTCATTGCATAACTTTACACAGTGATTATTAGTAAGAGCATTAGTATGGATTAGCTTTTGCCACGACCTTTAGACATCGAATTTCTAAAAATCCTCTCTTTCATGTATCGAGGACCAGCGGTTTGAGCAGCACGTTGATATATCGCCCAGTCGACTGACTGTTTACCAATTTATACTTTACACTAGCTGTGCCGCGCGGTTTGTCCCATGCGATGTTAGGTTTCTGGTTACTAAAAGGTTATAGTTAGATGACCTTTAAACGTCAGACATGTGGTCGCGCACTGAAAAGTTCTAATATAACTTTTAAAGAGAATCAATTATTTAGTATTTATTTTTTTGTGTAACTTCAACCATTTACGCAGCGCACGCAACGGAAGCTCAGGAATATTCTTTTTGCATTGCATTTCTGCCATGTAGCTTTTCTACCTATATAACACAAAAATGTTTTTTCCAAACGACCCCATAGTTCACGAGTTCAGCGCGTAGAAACAAAAAAAAACTATTCAGCTTAATAATATTAGCATAGATTTATTGTACCTATCTATTTACATAGCACTCTCGTTGTCTCAGATGTTAGCCACGTTTATTTGTTTAATGTTGTCCGCTATTTTACAGCGCCTTTGGTTACTGCTCTGCTCCTGTGGGTCGTAGACTCGTAGCTCGTATCATGTGGTTAATAGCCTATGGTATTTATCGATAAAAAAGTCATAAATTAAATTTTGAAATTCATACTAGTAGCCCCTGAGCTTCGGTTGCCATTCGTAGAACTTTTACAGTCGTTACGGGTACGCCAGAAAGTCTGACCCGTCTAACCAAGAGGGATCGTGTCGCCCAGTTATTGGAGGTCTGAGAGTCAGTCGCCCCAGTATCCAGCTGAATCCGGTTAGGCTGGAAGCCAAAATCTCCCTAGCCTTGTAGATGGGGAAAAAGGCTAGGGAGATGATGTAGCCCCTGAGATAGCGCGCATAATGAGATAGGTAGCGGATTCAACCGACCAAACAAACAAATGTACTATTCTATACTTTTAGTTTTATAATATTAGAGTAGTTTGTTAATGTAAAAAATATGTTTAGGTTTATCAAGCCCTAACATATATTTTCCTATATTGCTTTACATTCAAGGTGATATGAACTTAGTTAACATAGTGATCCTATTTAGAAACAGACAGACGGATAACACAGTGACCTTAAATTTCTTTTGAGGTACTGAACTCTAAAATAATGTTTGGATATTTTATCAACAAACCTGCTAAATAAAAACATTAAAATAAAAAAAAAATTGGGTCGGGCGGCTTTCGGGACCGGACCCGAACGCCACCTTAAAATTGATGTATTGTTAGTTACGAGGGGTACGTTGGGACCCCAAGGTAAAACATAATCTCTTAATTTTCCATATCAGGAAAGTACAATAAAACAAAAAGAAATAGCACTGGTAATTCTAAAAGCGCACTTTTACACGTCAGTCACTTCTCGTTACTGTGCACTTAGTTCTTTTGTTTGATTTATGTCATCTGTAATTTTAATTTTCGCACATTACAGGTCATAGCACACTTAAACGACTCTGCTCCCACCCGGCAAAAAGACGTTTATTCCCGGTGGCCACCCCTTGCTTGTCCCCCGCGGCTGGACAGAGACACAAATCTTTTAAAAACCTCTCGGTGTCCACCCCTGGGGGACAGTGAGAATTAATTTTAAATTATTTCCGCTGGCCTCCCCGGGTAGACAAAGACACGAGTTTCATATACTACTCTCGATGTCCACCACCGGTGGACAAAGCCACTGCTTAAATAAACATTCTTAATGTCCACGCTTGCTGGAAGTAGGTATAAATTATTATTACAAAATTAATTAAGTAGGTAGTTTAATCATAGTCACAGAAAATATCTTTACATCCTCATCCTTTCTAAAAATAAAAATCAACAATAAACAATCAACATTATATGTGAAAACACACAATTGATGCTGTACTTCCATTTACCCTAAATATGTTGATAATATGATTGAACTACCTACTTAATTAATTTTGTGACAATCATTTACACCTAATTCCAGCAAGCGTGGACATTAAGAATGTTTATTTAAGCAGTGGCTTTGTCCACCGGTGGTGGACATCGAGAGTAGTATATGAAACTCGTGTCTTTGTCCACCCGGGGAGGCCAGCGGAAATAATTTAAAATTAATTCTCACTGTCCCCCAGGGGTGGACACCGAGAGGTTTTTAAAAGATTTGTGTCTCTGTCCACCCGCGGAGGACAAGTAGGGGGTGGTCACCGGGAATATACCCAAAAAGAATATAATTTAAATATGTGCTTTAAATGTTGCTCTTTAGATATATTTTAAATTAGCATCATAAATTAGCAGACCGCTCGCTGTCAGCGAGCTTACCGCCGTCAGACTACTCGGTAGTTGACGCCTCGCTGGCCGCACGTCATAGACGACCGGTCGGTGCGGTGTCCGCGCGCTGTCGCCGCTCAGTCCCGGGGGGTCAGCTTCCGTAGTGCGTAGCGGTCGGCGGGTGGATAGCTGGCCGTCTGCTAGCTGTCGCCGCGTGGACTGCTGGGTGCCTGCTAGCTGTCACCGCGTGGACTGCGAGCAGTCGTCTTAGTTTAGGGTGGTATGGGTGGGAGCGGTGTTGAAGGAGAGTCGTTTAAGTGTGCTGTGACCTTAACACTTCACGCTACTACGTCAGTCAATACTGTTATTTTACTTTCCGATTATGTCTAAAACTATTATCAATAAGATTATCTATAATGTTTATATTATTTGTTATTGATTTAAATGTGGACTTTACTTTGGTCATTAACTGTTCTTTCAATCGAACATTTCCTTTTTTAATTGTGGTCCCAAAATACCAATCTAATAGGTAATTGATTAATATTAAGGTGGCGTTAGGAACCACGATCCGGTCCCGAAAGTCCCAACAAATATAATAACTAATTTTAAGGTGGCGTTCAGGACCGTGGTTCCTGGTCCTGTTGCATGTCATGCAACCACGGCTTTACTTTGATCACTTTGTAACTATGTCTTGATTCTGTCTAAAATATTTCCTTATTTCGTACTTTTTGGAGCGCTTTTTGTTGTAGTCGGGTTTAACTTTTCAAATTAATAGGGATGACGACAGCATTAAAAAAATAGCATTCTGTTTAGTCCGTCTGATAAATCGGTCGAAAATACAAGACACGTATTTTTTGCTTGATCTAATTGAAAAAAAAAATACAAAGATAAAGAGCATCAAAGTTCCGGAGTGGGGGCTTTTGACGTCACCGTCTTGCAAAAATTGTATGAGATCGTGACGTCATGCGCAACTTCAACGGACTGTATCGTCGTCATTCTTCGTTTACGAAATAAAAGAAAAAAAAACGTGTCCAAATTTTTTTGATAATTTACCTGACGGACTAATTACTTTTTTTTTTGTCGTCTCGCCTATTGTAGATGCATGTTACATGCGAAGATAACTACGCAGTTTTACTACATTCACGCTAGGTTTTATATGTACAATGTACTATCGACAAAATTGAATCATGACCCATTTCGACGACAAATCTGTTGGGGTGAGAGACCAATAATAAAATGCCACCCTTTGATATAATATTATTCTTCGTTTATTAAAACTTGTAAAAGGGATAAAATGGCGGACTGCCTGGCGAATAGCGTCGTGCTCCCAACTTATTACGACGTGCGCGCAGTCCCGCGGCGATATTGGCTCTGCCCCGGCGGCGTGGCGCGGCGCCCGGCGGTGCGGTGAGCGAAGTGAAGTTCGCGTCGACGGAGCGGCGGCGGCGCAGGTCGACACGGCGCGATGTTCACCTCACTCGCGGTTCGCTGTATTCTCGCGAGATGGCGCTAGCGGGGATTCACAATCGTGAACATCCTCCCGGCCCTTGAAAGAGTCTGCTTTCAAGACTTCTTCTTCTGTGGGCAGCCGAACTATGTACTGGCTGCCCCTGCGTATGGTCCCCTTGGTTGTATAGATGTCCACGACGCGGCATACATTGTCGGCTCCCATATGCAGGCGCGTGACTCTTCCTAATCGCCAACGTTGCGGCGGCAAATTGGCATCTCGGACGAGCACCATGTCTCCAATCCTTGGGTCTGGAGTAGCAGCCTTCCACTTATTCCTTTGCTGCAATTCAGCGATATACTCCAGACTCCACCTCTGCCAGAACTCTTGGCGTATTCTTTCTACCTTGTGGTAGGCGATCTTGGAGTCTTCCCCTGGAATGGAAGGCATCGACGTCAGTGGCCGACCGATTAAGAAGTGCCCGGGGGTTAAAGGGTTAAGGTCGAAGGGGTTGGACGATAGAGGTGATAGAGGGCGAGAATTAAGAATCCCCTCTATTTGTGTGAATAGCGTCGTTAGCTCCTCAAAGGTAAGCGAGATGTTCGACGCTACCCTCTTTAAATGGTACTTAGCTGCCTTGACACCCGCTTCCCATATGCCACCAAAATGTGGTGAGTATGCAGGGCTAAATCTAAATTTAATACTTTCTGAACTAGTAAAATCTATGACAGACTCACGACTGGAGCGCAAAACCTTTCCTAACTCGTTGTTTGCCCCTGTTTTACCTCGACGAGAAATGAATCTTCGTAAACATAAAATAAATGCGTGCGTGGTAAGGTCACTCACCAGCTCCAGATGAACTGCTCGAGTACTTAGACAAACAAAAATGCAGAGATAACACTTGGTATTGCGGTTACCTCTTCCCTTTTTACTAGCAATCAAAAAGGGACCCGCAAAATCTGTACCAGTACAATAGAAGGGGTAGGCAGCACTGGTTCTAACTGACGGTAAGTTACCCATTTGTGGCGGTATTGTTTTACCTTTATATCTAACACAAACAACACATTGTTTTGTTACCTTTCTTGCTAACACCCTACCACATATAGGCCAATACATTTCCCTAACAGCTGCCAGTAACAGCTGTGGACCTGCATGAAAAAGGCGATGGTGTTCGTGCTTCATCAATAGAAAGGTAAGTCTATGCTTGCCATCTAGTATTATGGGATGCTTTTTATTATATTCAAACTCTGAGTTTCCTAACCGACCTCCTACTCTCAGAAGGCCTTCAGAATCTAAAAATGGGTTTAATGATAATATTTTTGATTTCTTAGGTAGTTCTAAACCCTTCTTTAATGCTTCTACTTCTAAACTAAAGGTTTCTAATTGAGCAATTCTTATTAATATATTTAATGATTTATATGTTTCCTCAATTTCTAAACAGCTACCTAACTTAATCCTATTTTTACAATTAAAAGCAAACCGAATTACATATGCTACTATACAGGGCCGTCTTTAACTAAGCTGGGGCCCTTGGGCACATAAGAATTGCGGGCCCTTTTAGGAAGTAAAAAACGCGAATTATACAAACGTTTTTAAAATGAGTTAAAACATTTTTTATTAGCCTATCCTGTCCCGCTCTTCTGTTCCATGTATCGCGAGATCTCGCTTCCTTTTCCCAATCCCGTAGGAATCTATCCAGTTCGTCCCGCCATCTCCTTCGTGGCCTGCCGCGACCCCGTCTTCCCGTCTCAGGGCACCAGCTTTGTGCTATTTGAGCCCACAGTTTGTCTGTTGTATGCGGCAGACATGGCCTGCCCACCCAGTTCCATTTTAGTTGGGAAGTCTTTTGAGCCACATCAGCTATTCCTGTTTTGGGGCGCAGTATAGTGTTTCGAACTCGATCTGTTAATTTAACACCTAATTTACTGCGCTCCATTGCTCGTTGGCAAACCTTGAGTTTGGACTTCTGTGCGTTTGTTAGTGACCAAGTCTGTGCGCCATAGGTTAAGACAGGGAGGATGCACATGTCCATGAACTTCCGCTTCAGAACCATGGGCAAACCGCATTTGAATAGTTCCTTCATAGACCAGTAGCTCTACCAGGCGTTATCAGTTCTTCTAGACTTCTTTGTCTTGCCTCGCCTGGAAAGAGACTACTTGGCCCAAGTAAAGGTATTCTTGGACATGTTGCATTACCTCCCTGGCTACTCTATGCTTTGTGGGGGTACGTTGGATATAATTTTGGTCTCCGACATATTCATCTTCAGTCCAACCTGGTTAGGTCTTGGAGCATGCTTTCGAGCTCGGTGGCTGATGAAGAAATGAGGACAATGTCCGCGAAACGGAGTTTTGTCATTCTCGTCTCTCCAAGTACAATGCCTCTTTCCCTCCATTCGGTTGCCTAATTCCTGAAGATTTCTTCAAGGGTGCTGGTGATCAGCTTCGGAGATAGCGGGTCGCCCTGTTTGACTCCTCTCTCTATTTTGAATTTTGGACGTGTGTTTTTTAGTTTAATGGCAGCTGTACTGTTTTAGTACATTAAGCGGAGTAAATTCATGTAGGTGAAATCAACGTCTTGATTGTCTAAGGCGTCAAAAATGGCCGATTGTGTAATGCTATCAAAGGCCTTGGAGTAATTGACGAAAGCAAGGTGTAGTGGGATTTTGTATTTTTGATGCTTTTATATTAGTTGATTGATTGTATGAAAGGTATTGTTGAGAGTAACTCGAAAAATAATTTTGGCATTTTTATGTCAACAATTTTGTTAGGCCTTGTTAAGACGGTGCAGCTAGAGATGTAAGGCGGGTCACTGTAGGATATACTGGCAAATTTAGGGTAAAATACCAGTCAAAAACTGATAGTTGGCAGTTCGTATAATTGCGAATTCGCATTATTGTGGTTCAGTTTCATTAACTCTGTCTGTCTCATCCCTAAACCATTGAACTTTATTTTAATGTTTAGTATGGATATACTCGGGGAGCCCAGAAAGGACATATGCTAGTTTTCATCCCGGAAATCCCTGGGGAACGGAAACTATAAGTTCAAGCGGTTGAAGTCGCGGAGAAAAGCTAGTATTTAATAAAACAAAGACACAAGTTTTATGAGAGTTCAAAAAGCGATGTACAAAGTTATTCTATTTTTATGCGTAAGTAGTAATATGTTTATTAGAAACTGATGAATGATAGATAGTATATTTTGTAAGAAATTGTAGGTCCTTCGGGGCCCCCCTGAGAATGGGGGCCCTGTGCACGGGCCCCGTGTGCCCTTATGGTAAAGACGGTATTGCTACTATACGAATTAACCTATTAAAACTAGAATACCTGTCAAAGTCAATTACCGATTTAGTGTTATTTTCTACTTGTATGTGTACCTTTAATTCAGGTAAATCTACACTTCTATTTAATTGGGGAGGCCAGGCCGAAGACTCCTCCTTCAAGAAGGAGGGTCCTTCCCACCACAAGGATTCGTCCTGCAGAGGCTGAGGCTCAACACCCCGGGAAGCTAGATCTGCAGGGTTTTGTTCAGATGGAACATGTCTCCATGAGAATCCCTGTGTGAGCTCGTTAATCTCAATGACTCTATTACTTACAAAGGTCTTTAATGATTTTACCTGTGCCTTTATCCAGCCTAACACTACCGTTGAATCTGTCCATATAAATTTATGAGTAAACTCATGAGCCCTAATGGCTTGAACTACCTTACTTGACAGTCGAGAACCTAACAACGCACCACATAACTCTAAGCGAGGTATGGTGGTAGCGGTTAGAGGGGCAACCCTAGCTTTAGCACACAACAATCTAACCGTTACTTTGTTCGCACTGTCTATTGAGCGCAGGTAGACGCAGGCCCCATATGCATCCTTTGATGCATCTACAAAACAGTGCAACTCTACTGATATTGGGTTACTACACAAAACATTTCTAGGTAAAGTTATTCTAGATAAATGATTAATATTCTCTAAAAAATGTTTATCACATAATTTGTCAACAGGTGTTAACGAGTAATCTGTTGGTAATTCTTCAGTCTCCCAAAACCCTTTAAGATCACTATGTATTTCTCTTGTAAAATTGCATGTCACATGACTATCCTTACCTATACCTAATGGTCCACTAACTAACCACCCTAGCTGTGAATCTTGTAGGATTGGTTTCCCTACACCCAACGAAATACGCTTACATCCTACTATACTCCAGAACACATCTGCCCCTAGTAAAATATTAACCTCAGAAGGTTTGCAGAAGTCTGGATCGGCCAGCATGATATTTTTGGGTAGATTCAACTCTTTAAAATTAACAGGCGCTCCTGGCAGCATCCCTGTAATTTGTGGTACAATTAAACACTGCATCTTACAACTGAATGAATTTAAACGTGATTTTAAAGTAAAAACGCAACATTCAGAAATATTAAATGCCATATTGTTTATGCCCGAGATACATATTGGTTCAGTACTTTTTGTTGGAAGGCTTAATGCTTCCTTAAAATTCCTAGTCACAAAGGACGACTGACTGCCTGTGTCTAATATCACCCGAGCCAGGCAAGTTTGTTGAGTACAATCATTAACTATTTCTACCATAGCGGTGCACAACAGAACCTGGCTGGTGGAGACTGCAGACAATGAAACTGCTGGTTCCTGACTTGTACTTGCCGGCACAGTGACTAACGAAGTCTCATTTGCATTGCTGTTATTATTCGACTTATTGACATGTAATAATGTATTGTGCTTATGTTTACAAAAACTTCTGAGACGACAACGAAATACTTTGTGTCCTTCACATAGGCAATTTGAACATAGGTTCAATTTAGATACTTCCTTAATTCTATCTTCTACCTTCATGTTCTTAAATTTTGCACACTCATATACCTTGTGGCCTTGCTCATTACATATTAAACATAACTTCTCACATAAATTTTCAACAGAAGAAACATGACAACAAGATTTCATAACATTATTATTTAAATTATCCTTCTTATTCCACCTGTTTGAATTATTATTCTTATTGTATTTATTGGAACTATCATGATCACTAGCTTCTGTTGTAGCTGAAGTTGTTTCTAAAATATTAGCACGTCCACGAATAAAGTTGTAAAAGTTTTCCAATGTAGCAATATCTAACAGGTTACTTTTATGCTCCTCCCACTTCCTACTTGTAATTGGATCTAATTTATTGGTGAGCATAAATATAATCAAAGTGTCCCACTTGTCAGTTGGTTCACCCAAAGTATTTAGCGCACGTAAGTTCTTTGAAACATTATCTAATACATCACGCAAACACTTGTATGACTCCTTTTTTATGGGTGCAATATCAAACAATGCCTTAAGATGGTTGTATATATACCTTGTGGCCTTGCTCATTACATATTAAACATAACTTCTCACATAAATTTTCAACAGAAGAAACATGACAACAAGATTTCATAACATTATTATTTAAATTATCCTTCTTATTCCACCTGTTTGAATTATTATTCTTATTGTATTTATTGGAACTATCATGATCACTAGCTTCTGTTGTAGCTGAAGTTGTTTCTAAAATATTAGCACGTCCACGAATAAAGTTGTAAAAGTTTTCCAATGTAGCAATATCTAACAGGTTACTTTTATGCTCCTCCCACTTCCTACTTGTAATTGGATCTAATTTATTGGTGAGCATAAATATAATCAAAGTGTCCCACTTGTCAGTTGGTTCACCCAAAGTATTAAGCGCACGTAAGTTCTTTGAAACATTATCTAATACATCACGCAAACACTTGTATGACTCCTTTTTTATGGGTGCAATATCAAACAATGCCTTAAGATGGTTGTTAACAAGAATGTTTTTGTTATCAAAGCGTTTACACAATAATTCCCAAGCAATAGTATAATTATCGGATGTCAATTCCAATGATTTTATAACTTCCAGCGCACTACCTCCTAGCGATGACCTCAGGTAATGGAATTTATTAATGTTTTGAATTGATTTATTTGAATTTATTAATGATTGGAATGTATCCCTAAACTCTAACCATTTTAAGTAAGATCCATCGAATGTGGGTAACCTAATTGTGGGTAACTTAACTGATTGCAAGCCATGTTCTTGACAACTGCCTGTTTTACTGCTACATGCATCATTAAAACTTTCTTTTTCAACCTTATATTTATCAATAATATTTTCTATAGTAGCATGAACCATATAAAATTTACTTTCAATTGTTGTTCTTAAATTTAACTGTTCATCTACCTCGGACTCCTTACAGATGAATTCTATTGATGTTTGGATATCCTCAAACTTTTTAAATAACTCTTCGCTATTCTCTAAGCGTCTCTTTAATTCAATTAAAATTAAACTATTAATTTCATGTGACTGAATATCTTTTATGTACTCAGCTAACTTTGTCAACCTACCCCTTATATTGCCTCTCTTCCTGACCAGTTCATCCATTTCCTGATCTTTAGACATTTCAACAATTAAATTTAGTTATTGTGAAATAACACTAACTCTGCATAAAGCAAAAAACAATGTGCATCAAACCCAATCCGTGTGAGGTGTTTGCGCTCCACTCGCCGCCGTTGTCACGAAGCCGCCACGTGGCCGCGTCGACCGACGCGCTGCGCGCGCACCCCACGCCGTCTGCGAAGCCCGACGCTCCGGTACAACTCCGGAGTCGGGGAGACGTGCCACGTGGATTGTATTCGCCTGAAATAGTCGGCGTATCCTATTCAAGCATCAAGCGTGCACAAGGATGCGAACAGTGGGAGAGTGCAATTCGGGAATCAAGGCCACAGAAATTATAAAAAGAACCCAGCGCTTTGTCGGCAAGCGGGTGAACACTGCAGGCCTGCACCCTATTTGCAGTCGTTTTTAACGATTATAAAAGCTGAACAACCACCATTCACACAAACAGAAAGTTGAAATAATAACGTAGGTAGAGAGAGGACAATAAATAGAATAATTATATTAGTAGGTAGGATATAGGCAAAAAACGGGATATAACAGGTAATTGGAACGAGCACTTCCCTCGGACAAACCTCCTGACTAGACGCCCTCCGTCCAGGTTCGTTCCCCAACCACGTGTAGTGTAGTCACGATGCACGTTGGGGCTCGTCGTCCAACACCATACGCTCCCGGCCGGTTCGAATTTTCGAAATCTTCGATTCTTCACGGTCGCCAAATGTTGGGGTGAGAGACCAATAATAAAATGCCACCCTTTGATATAATATTATTCTTCGTTTATTAAAACTTGTAAAAGGGATAAAATGGCGGACTGCCTGGCGAATAGCGTCGTGCTCCCAACTTATTACGACGTGCGCGCAGTCCCGCGGCGATATTGGCTCTGCCCCGGCGGCGTGGCGCGGCGCCCGGCGGTGCGGTGAGCGAAGTGAAGTTCGCGTCGACGGAGCGGCGGCGGCGCAGGTCGACACGGCGCGATGTTCACCTCACTCGCGGTTCGCTGTATTCTCGCGAGATGGCGCTAGCGGGGGTTCACAATCGTGAACAAATCGTTTGAAGCTGTCAAAGTAACAAGACTAGACGTGTGACATTTTTAATACAAGTTTACGCGATTGCCGACATAATTGTATTTGAATGTCTGTAGGAAAATAAGCTTATGGTGGGTCATGATTCCATTTGGTTGATTGTACATGCACAAACACCAAATGGGGCCCTCATACAACAAACGTGAATTTGCCGGTAATGGTACGGAACCGTCCGATTCGGCCCCCTTGAATACATGTTTGTCCTATCCAGGATATCTTAGATATATTAATATTCCTATACATTTTATTTTATGATTATTGATTATTGGAAAAAAAATGGTAGAGCGGTCAATAACTTTTATTACCTATAGAGCGGCTACTGCAAAGCTTGTTGGGAATCATCTGGGTGCATTAAGGGCGTTTGTAAATAGTTTTGTTACTTTATTTATTTAGTGGAATATAAAAAAAATCAGTCTTATAATACAATATGGAAACGTATATGCCGTCAAAATATTACCGGACGTTGGTATTCTCATGGCCACCGTTCGGTTTTCGTTTCGGCTTCTTTCCTTTATTTTTTTTATTGTTAGTCCCATCATTATTGGTCTCGCTAGTATCCGCTTTGGGACTTTCAGTTTCCTCGTCTTCACCGTCACTCTCCTCCTTGGAATTTACGTTTTCCCCGTCTTCAACGCCGGTATCCGCTTTGGGACTTTCATTTTCCTCGACTTCACCGTTACTCTCCTCCTTGGGACTTTCATTTTCCCCGTCTTCACTGCCGGTGTCCGCTTTGGGACTTTCATTTCCCTCGCCTTCACCGTCACTGTTCACCTTGGGGCTTTCCTTACCCCCGTCTTCACCGGTATCCACCTTGGAACTTTCATTTTCCGCGTCTCCAGCGCCGGTATCCGCTTTGGGACTTTCATTTTCCTCGACTTCACCGTTACTCTCCTCCTTTGGGCTTTCATTACCCCCTGCTTCACCGCCGGTATCCACCTTGGAACTTTCATTTTCCGCGTCTTCATCGCCGGTATCCGCTTTGGGACTTTCATTTTCCTCGACTTCACCGTTACTCTCCTCCTTTGGGCTTTCATTACCCCCGTCTTCACCGTCGGTATCCACCTTGGGACTTTCATTTTCCGCGTCTTTATCGCCGGTATCCGCTTTGGGACTTTCATTTTCCTCGACTTTACCGTTACTCTCCTCCTTGGGACTTTCATTTTCCCCGTCTTCACTGTCGGTGTCCGCTTTGGGACTTTCATTGCCCTCGCCTTCACCGTCACTGTTCACCTTGGGGCTTTCCTTATCCCCGTCTTCACCGGTATCCACCTTGGAACTTTCATTTTCCGCGTCTCCAGCGCCGGTATCCGCTTTGGGACTTTCATTTTCCTCGACTTCACCGTTACTCTCCTCCTTTGGGCTTTCATTACCCCCGTCTTCACCGCCGGTATCCACCTTGGAACTTTTATTTCCCGCGTCTTCATCGCCGGTATCCGCTTTGGGACTTTCATTTTCCTCGACTTCACCGTTGCTCTCCTCCTTGGGGCTTTCATTACCCCCGGCTTCACCGCCGGTATCCACCTTGGGACCATTTTCCGCGTCTTTATCGCCGGTATCCGCTTTGGGACTTTCATTTCCCTCGCCTTCACTTTCGCTGTTCACCTTGGGGCTTTCCTTACCCCCGTCTTCACCGGAATCCACCTTGGAACTTTCATTTTCCCCGTCTTCACCGTTACTCTCCTCCTTTGGGCTTTCATTAACCCCGTCTTCACCGCCGGTATCCACCTTGGAACTTTCATTTTCCGCGTCATCATCGCCGGTATCCGCTTTGGGACTTTCATGTTCCTCGACTTCACCGTTACTCTCCTCCTCGGGACTTTCATTTCCCCCGTCTTCTTCGCCGGTATCCGCTTTGGGACTTTCATTTCCCCCGTCTTCATCGCTGGTATCCGCTTTGGGACTTTCATTTCCCTCGCCTTCACCGTCACTCTCCACCTTGGGACTTTCATTTCCCTCGCTTTCACCGTCACTTTCCACCTTGGGACTTTCATTTCCCTCGCTTTCACCGTCACTCTCCACCTTGGGACTTTCATTTTCCTCGCCTTCTTCGTCATTCTTCACCTTGGGACTTTCATTTCCCTCGCCTTCTCCGTCACTTTCCACATTGGGACTTTCATTTTCCTCGCCTTCTCCGTCACTCTCCACATTAGGACTTTCATTTTCCCTGTCTTCACCGTCGCTATCCGCATTAGGACTTTCATTTTCCTCGACTTCACCGTCGCTCTCTACCTTGGGACTTTCATTTCCCTCGCCTTCATCGTTGCTGTCCACATTGGGACTTTCGTTTCCCTCTTCCTCACCGTCGCTCTCCACCTTGGGACTTTCATTTCCTTCGTCCTTACCGTCAATATCCACAATGGGACTTTCATTTCCCTCGCTTTCACCGTCACTCTCCACCTTGGGACTTTCATTTCCCTCGTCCTCACCGTCACTCTCCACCTTGGGACTTTTATTTCCTTTGTCCTCACCGTCACTCTCCACCTTGGAACTTTCATTAACCTCGCCTTCTCTGTCACTCTCCACATTGGGACTTTCATTTTCCTCCCCTTCTTTGTCACTCTCCACATTGGGACTTTGATTTTCCTCGACTTCCCCGTCACTCTCCACCATGGGACTTTCATTTCCTTCGTCCTCACCGTCACTCTCCACCTTAGGACTTTCATTTCCCTTGCCTTCTCCGTCACTCTCCACATTGGGACTTTCATTTTCCTCGCCTTCGCCGTCACTCTCCACATTAGGACTTTCATTTTCTCTGTCTTCACCGTCGCTATCCACATTAGGACTTTCATTTCCCTCTACTTCACCGCCGCTATTCACCTCGTAATTTTCACCTCTCTCTCCACCACCGTCATTGCCGCTATTCTCATTATAATTTTTATTTTCCTCTTCACCACCGTTGCTATTCTCCTCGTTATTTTTATCTCCTTCCCCGTCATTGCCGCTATTCTCCTTGTAATTTTCATCTTTCTCAGCACCACCGTTGCTATTCCCCTCGTAATATTCATCTTTGTCCCCATCATCTTTGCTATTCTCCTCGTGATCGTTTGAAGCGATTGTAGTGGGTTGAATGTTGTCTTTTATTAAGGCTGTGGTTTGAGCAGTTCCAGATTTAGTAGTTGTAAGGGAATCGCTAGTCTTAATAAGCGGTGGTGAAGGTTTTGTTACAGGATTGTCTTTTTTTTCTAATATATATTTGACGATGCTAAGTGGAACCCAATGGCCAGGCATTTCAGCTTCTATTGGATTCGCGATGAACATTAATGGGTCATTATCGGGGTTCGGCCAGCGGCCGTTTACGGTGGTGGTCGCAATACATAAAGTTAGAGCAGTGGCGATCATATCGAGGATCACTGAAAAATAAGACTAATTATGAACATCAGGTGTGTCATAGACATGTTGCGTTACAGTGACTGTTTGTCAGATTTCGACTGAGGCTACATTAGTCCGCGACGCGACCTACGACTGCGACATATTAGCGACCAAAACAAATAAATATAATTATGATCATGTATATGATTACACCGTACACAAAATCTTACAGTAATCGTATACTTGCGATCGTAGGTACTTCATATCGCAAGTATTGTAACCTACTATCAATGATGTTATAAGTAAAAAGGTGTAAAAAGGTTTAGGCAGTCAAAAAGTGGCACTTTAAAATGTAGCTATTTGACCAAAATGATACTGAGTATCGCGTTCACGTTTGACGTTTATCTCTTTTTCACTCGCACCACTACTAAATCATCCCATCCTTCTATGACGTGTAATTGTGCTTTAGTGTGCCATTGCAAAATTCAGTTATGTACAGGGTGGGCCAAGAATTCGTTAACATTTAAATGTAACTTACCGCGCAAACTATTGCCGTGCGGGGCGCGGGCGCGGGCGGGGGCACTAGCTCGCTTCTTGGAAATTTAGTCGCAATGGATCGCTTCACGGGGCCGCAACGCGCTTACTGCGTGAAACAGTTTTATTTAAACAACTTTTCGCTTATTACTGTAAGACGCTTATTTCGCGTTGAATATGGTTTACACAACTTAAGTCAGTGTCCGAGTGCTCCTTTAATAAAGAAATGGGTGAAGAAGTTCGAAGAGACGGGATCTACACTAAATGTGAAACAAACCGGCGGCCCGCGGACTTCTCGGAGCGAAGAGAACGTGCAGCAAGTTTCCGCTTCTGTTCGACGTGATCCAGATTTATCGACACGCAAACGTTCGGCTGAATTAGGATTATCCCGCACATCATTACGCCGTATTTTGAAATTAGATTTGAAATTACATCCATATAAGATCCAGCTAGTGCAAGAACTAAACCCTAATGATTTAAATTTGCGTAAGTCATATGCCGAAACAATAATAACTCGATTCAGTAATTTTCACAACATCTTATTCTCTGACGAAACCCATTTCCACCTAAATGGACATGTAAACAAACAGAATTGCAGGTATTGGAGCAGCGAAAATCCTAAAGCTAAACATGAGAGGCCACTTCACTCTCCCAAGGTATGTAACTGTATGGGCTACAATTTCAGCAAAAGGAATCATCAGACCTTACTTTTTGAAGATTCTCGAGGCCGTTCAGTTACTGTTAATTCTGCCGAGTATGTGAAAATGTTACGGGAGTTCTTAGCACCGATGCTACTGGAATTTGCTGGCTATAATCGTAACACATGGTTTCAACAAGATGGAGCCACGTGTCACACATCGAACGAGTCCTTGCCGGTGGTCAAAGACATGTTTCCGGAAAAGCTGATATCCAGACGGGGTGACATCCCATGGCCACCCAGAAGTCCAGATCTATCACCAGCAGACTTCTTTTTATGGGGTTATTTAAAGAGTCGTGTCTACATTGATAAACCGAATACACTGCGTCAACTTAAAAAAAAAATCATCGAAGAGATGTCGGCGATCTCGCGGCCTCTTTGCAGAAGAGTATTCGAAAACTTTAGGACTCGATTAGATGAGTGCAAAAACCGAAACGGTGGTCATTTAGACGAAATAATTTAAAAAAAATAAATTACAACTAATTAGCTTTCTCGTAAATAAACGATTTCTAAAATATGTTAAATGGTTTTTCTTATACGATTTTTTCAAATGTTAACTAATTCATGGCCCACCCTGTATGTGTGTGTTAGTGTGCCGTTTTTGAAGATAGAATTTCGTTTAGGTAACCCGTCTACACCTTTTTACTTATAATATGACTGGCTTTCGCCCGCGGCTTCGCTCGCGTTAGAAATAGACAAAAAGTAGCCTATGTTACTCTCCATCCCTTCAACTATCTCCACTTAAAAAATCACGTCAATTCGTCGCTCCGTTTTGCCGTGAAAGAAAGACAAACACAGACAGACAGACAGACATACTTTCCTATTTATAATATTTGTGTGGATAAGTACGTATTACATTACATATTTTCTATAATTATTTACGATTTTTATAACAACCTCCTGAAAATTTTTGCCAATGGACGATATAAAATTATCATATTGGTTGTTGCTCGTTTTAGGACCCGCAACCTTATAAGGGGAGAATGACTTGTGTACCTACTTAATTTCTTACAAACAAATAACAAGAACTTACTGTTTATAATTTATAGATTTTTCTATTTTTCTTCTAATTTTATTGCTTTATTATTTTGCATTTTATGTTTGATGACTTGTTATGACTGGTCTGAAATCTAAGTGTGTTATATATTTCATCCAATCATAGTTTATAGTTTTTCTATTAGAAGTTTTTAATTGAAAACTTAATTAAACGTGACTATGTTCATCCCTAGTTAGTTATGAACCGACGGTCGACACGAACCGAAAAACCGGTCAAGTGCGAGCTCGACGTCTTATTATTAATTTACTTTTTACTTTCATCACATTTTTAACCGTATCTTTAGTACTTGTAATATATTAATCAGAATACATTTGCCATACTTATATACCTAACCTGCAGGCAAATAATAGCCCTACTTGTTACATACTAAAATTTAATATTAATATTGGTTTTGGTACAAAATTATGGGCACTAATGTTAGAAAAAAATAAATTGATCAAAACATCAAGATATTTGGCAGTTGTCTAGTTTTTTTTTTGTAGAGAGAAATTTATGCTGTATTTATCACTAGCTAAGAACATTTTAGTTTAGACGTGTTAAACTTGTATAACATGTTGCACATTAATTTGAATATTGACCTGGGAGAGGTCAATGTCTTCAACTGATAAATTTTGATAACACACAAGCATCTGCAGTCTTCCCAACTAATTAGGGTTGGCTTCCAGATTTTTAGTCTAATCAGTCTTAAAAGAAACAAACATGTTCAACATCTTTATAATAATAACTAGCTTTCGCCCGCGACGTCGTCCGCGTGGAATAATAGTTCCCGTTCCCGGGGGATTTCCGGGATGAAAACTATCCTATGTCCTTTGTCGGGTCCCAGACTATATCGGTACCAAATTTCATTACAATCGGTTTAGTGGTTTAGGCGTGAAGAAGAGACAGACAGACAGACAGACAGAAAGACAGACAGACAGAGTTACTTTCGCATTTATAATATTAGTACGGATACTACTAATAGCTTTCGCCCGCGTGAATGTTGAATCTTCCAACCCTTGTTTTTACCCTTAAGGATTGGAATTTTCGTTTTTTTTTCTTAGTGGAAACTTACTGTACACAAAGAACACGCCCTCCAAATTCCAATGTCTCAAAGGACTAGCGTACGTTGATATATCAACAGTCGGTCAACCCTCGAACACACGTGATTCGAGACACAATAGAAAAACAATAGCAGCCCGACAGCCAGCTGTCGATTGGTCGTTAAGTTTAAATTATGTATTGAGGCAAAGCATTTAGGTAGGTATTATATAAATAAAATGACTAATGACACAATTTCTTATTAATGCTAATGTAATGAGATATATCTTTCATGGACTATTTATTTTAATGATTAGAATAATGAACTTGAGAGTTCTCATTTAAATATTTATCAAAAAAATTACAAAATTAACGTTCTTAACAGTTTTATTTAATTTTTTGTAGTTTTGTCTGTCATGATCATAATGTAAGTGTATGTATAAAGTGATCTAATAATTATGAAACGGCGCTAATTGCTTGCATTATGAAATTTCTGTAATGTGTGCAAGCATTTCAGTTACACGAAATTATGTAATTACAACATTCTGCATACATTCTTGTGCTAAAGATGTGTAACAAGTATTTTTGAATAAAATACCACAAATGTTTTGAAGCATTATGTATGACCTCTATTTGTAAATATTAAAGACTAGCTTTTGCCCGCGGCTTCGCTCGCGTTAAAAAGAAACAAAAAGTAGCCTATGTTACTCTCCATCCCTCCAACTAAGTATCTCTACTTAAAAAATCACGTCTACGTTTTGCCGTGAAAGAAAGACAAACATACAGACAATCGTAATTTCTCATCCACCGCGCCAACTTATCATCAAAGTGAGGGATCCTTCTGGAGTATTCTAGACTTTAAAACACAACTCTACCTATACCTAAATTAAATGGAGGATAAAACATCGTTTCGCTATGCCTGTAAAAACAAAATGCCAATTAATTTAAGAACTATGGAACGATTTTTGTCGGCCACTTAAACAAAGGATATGATGAACAATTGGTAGCCAATCTAATGACTTTGGTCACGGCTCATGGGTTTAAGACAAAGAACTGATATTGTGTCCCTTATTCCCTGTTCGTAATCAGTGTATGTGCATTGTAGATACTAGATACGCACAACAAGCTACTGCAATCCGTTAATTTCTTTAATAGACTTTCATCTTTATCTCCAAAGCTTTAGATTCAAGGTTGATTGAAAAAAATACAGTTTTGCTTATCTTAATTTACGAGTGTACGTACGAGTTCATAGAGATTCAAAACAGAAATGTTAGTTTCATTTAGGACTTTTGCTTAAAAAGTTTTTGAAGAAGCCTTGTAATAACTAAAGTCCAAGTATTTTTCTGATATTTCGTGCTTCTGTTCCTCTTACTCTTAAAAGTGTTTTCGGGAGTACATTTAGTCAAGTTCAATTCATACCAAATTTTGCGTCTTTGTCTGGATCGATTGATCCATACTTCCATACTAATATTATAAATGCGAAAGTAACTCTTTCTGTCTGTCTGTCTCTTCGTCACGCCTAAACCACTGGATCGATTTAAATGAAATTTGGCACAGATAAAGTCTGGGACCCGAGAAAGGACATAGGATAGTTTTCATTACGGAAAACCCCCGGGATCGGGAACTATTATTCTACGCGGACGAAGTCGCGGGCAGAAGCTATTATATTTTAAAGCTTTGAACAATTTGTTGTATCAGAAAAACGGTTGTGTAATTACGAGTGTTAGCTGTTAGCCCATAAATAAGGCTTAGTTGTAAGGACTAGATAAAACAGGTCTATGGTATTTACAGGCTGTAGGCGGTAAATTGCCTCAGCTTGAACCAATTTTAAGACTTATTTCCGTGTGTAGACCATAAACTTACAGAATCATTTCTTTACTTCGTGATCTACCTGAATGTGGGTTGCTAATTACTTGATTAGGGTCAGTTCAGGCAGCATTCATTAGTAATGAACTAATTTTATAGCAGAAATACGGCTGATGGTTGACATGCTGTGCAGAATCATATCTCGGAAGAGAAATGTGCTTTTTGTGCAGTTGAATTTTTTATTTATCATCATCATTATCAATTGAGCCTATACACGACCACTGCCGAACATAGCAGTCACTAAAATTTCTCTACGGTGTGGGCTTATGACTGTAACCGTTTTCCCGCAGCCTTGAAATGTCGTCCGTCCTTCTGGCCGACCCACGGAGCATTTCCAGAATCATGGCCGCCATTAGAGAACCCCCCCAAGTCTCGACCGGTTTTTGAGCTATGTGGCACTACCACTTTAACTACGCGATCCGATGACCTATATCGGCAACTTTAGATCTCCCCTGCACTCCATGCTCCTCATTTCTGATTCAATTATCTTCAGAAACTCCAAACACAGCTCTCTCATTGCCCGCTCATCAACCTCAAGCTTTTTCTTGTGAAGTCCATAGCTATGTCTGGTGTCAGTGTGGTTTTAAATTGCCAACATTATAATCATACTCAGATCCAGCTAATCCTTTTTTTGCCCCTCCTCAGTGACTCCCACAGGATTGTTCGGTTAACCTTTTAATGACCAAGACAACAATCTACGAATTGCCATTTTTTTTAAAGTTGGTCTTAAAACGTACAACCCATACCGTTGAAGATTTTCGTCTTCCCACATTGGGTTTTAATAAATTATCAATTGTTTTATGAAACTGTCAGTTGCGTTGACCACTATGCACTATTTCGCCAACCCTACACAAGTATTGCTACCATAAACCTTCAAAGGCGATGCCAGTAATATAATATCAAGTTTATTTTATTACACACTCAGTCGTGCAAGATCAGTGTCAAATTTCGCATTTCAAGTTTCGTGCAATTATTGCGAATGCTTCGTCGGTATTTAATTCGAAGAAATACCTGGGTCACTTTATGGTCAACGCTTTTCGTCAATGTTTGTTTATTTACTGTTGAATCTGAGACAAGTTCAATACTGTCGTAAAGTGAATCAACAAAATAATACTGTGTGCTCTGACACAGCATCACACGGGAAGTCGGAAATGTCTGTACGAAATAATAACAATTACAATATTTTCCTAATGTAAGTTAGTTTTAGGGATAATTTGAGAATTAATTCCGAGACTATATGTATACTTATCATATTTTTGTCAATAAAGTTAAGCAATAAATTCCATAGTTTTAATGACATTATGAGTCATACTAGCATAGGAGTTCCCAAGCATTGGACGGCAAGGGCTAAAATCTAATCCTCGATGGATTTCTTGGTTGATGGATAACTTTGAATGAACTCTATAATATCTGCCCAAATTATATTTAGTTTATTTAGTACCTTATTACATAGTTAGATTTAATAATAAGACTGGAATTTTAACTCTAGATAATGTTAATATCAGTTGGACTGTAATGTTTAGTTTATTTAGTACCTTATTACATAGTTAGATTTAATAATAAGACTGGAATTTTAACTCTAGATAATGTTAATATCAGTTGGACTGTAATGTTTAGTTTATTTAGTACCTTATTACATAGTTAGATTTAATAATAAGACTGGAATTTTAACTCTAGATAATGGTAATATCAGTTGTTTACCACTGCAGCACATAGAAACTCTAGTAAATAACGAGTTAGATAATAACCGCGGAATTGATCCAAATGTCATTCACCCTTGACCTTTGACCACGCTTGAATACATTCCAGCTTCCTAAGTCCCGAATAACGCGCTAATAGGACCAAATTGACCCGTAGAGTCTATTTCTTAAGATTTTAAAGTGTATGTGGTAGTAAGTAACTACTAATATTTTTATCATCAGAAAGGCAATTCAACTAACTTTTCACATCGTTCACAATGTCTGTATTGTGAGTTTATATATTTTTAACTATTCAGAAGAAAATCAGTGGACTACTCTTTTTATACAAGCCATGACTGTACTAATGATAAGCTTGTTGGTAAACAGAAACATAGAATAAAAAGTTTAAAGTTATTGCAGAAGAAGCGTTAGCGAATTGAGATTTTAAAAAGCGATGGGGTTTTTTTAAAAATAATGGCCTTGTACTAATTTTGATCCTCAACACGGCACTGGAGACAATCCTAGAGCCTACAGTGTGGCAAGTGTTTTCTCAGTCACAGTTTTTGTCACTGATATTGAGTGTCGTTGAGATGTTTTTACTAATAATTTTCGAACATTTTAAATCATAAGAACTAGTCTTGTAGTTTCCCAAACAAAGTCGCAACTTTCTGTTTACCATACTTACTGTTTACTTACACACAAGTCATTACTGTGACATGACACAGCGTTTTTCGTATTGGTAAACTAGAAACATACTTAGATTATTTCAGTACCGTTCAATGTCACTAAAGCGATCATCCAATTACATTGAGATCACTTTGTTGGCTCCCACCTGCCATAGAAAACTGCACTCTATGACCTAGTACTTGAGTTTCCATTTGTACAGGATTCTATAAATGGATTTTGCACAGGAAATTGTTGTCGAAAACATAATTTTATGTATTGACATAATATAATGGTGATGCAGTATGCAAATTGATATTTGTCTATAACTAAATTACTTATATTTTTAAGGATCTTTATCGTTGTGAGCATTTAGACACAGGTGTGTCCCTTAAGCCATTGACGACGGGAAATAAAAAACACGAAATCGCTTTTATAAAATGTTGGCGTAAAACTCTATGAAGTATCTGTCTTTATCTGATCTCTAATCTAATGTAGTACTTAATAATAAACACGAGAAAAGGTTCACGACTTCATGAACCCGGAATCCCTGGCAGAGTTAACTAACCCAGTAATGAGTCATTTTTAGTCTGAGATTCATTTCGGCGAAACTTCTTACGTTCTTTTATTTTCTAGAATAAGAATCGTTCGCTCTTCCTCGTAATTCATTGGATGATCTGGTCGCTCTCAATCAAACCCGGAGTATATTAGTCGCTAGCAGCAAATTGTACCTTGACTTTGCCGAAATATTGTTTCTGCAAACAGTCTCGTATCTTAACAAAATAATGTTGGTCCCAAGAACATGTAAGGTCTTGTATTATATCTCTTCAAATACTCCGAAAAAGTGTAAGAATTTAGGACTCGTTTGCGAACTCAAAAAATAAAACATTGCCTTCGGAAGTGGGCCTTCTTCGAACGAGTTACCAGATGCACAACTGGGCGTTGTTAGCACATCAAATTACACATTTATTGAAGTACTAAAGCTTATTTTCCTTATTCTGTTTTAAACTGTAAGTTTAATTATTGTGGTTCCTAGTTATTTGGCTTTTGATGCTGCCGGCTGAACGAAAACTGTCACAGTCTTAAAGTACTAAACATAATCTGATGAGTAATCCTCTACATTGTAGCCAGAGAAAGCTAAACCGATTGAAAACAAAAAGTTTTCCTATTAGTGGAGAAACGAAGCAAAAAGCAAGATTCCAAGATAATTGATGAACTGATGCTGCAGGAAGTAATAATGTAGGAACCAGTTGCAATTGACTTCCCGTGTTAAAGGCGTCCTCACGTGGAGGTCCAAATCAAATTATTTTCTCATCATCGTGCCCTTGTCCTATTTTATTTAAGAGTTAAATGGTAGCTACCTCTACAAACTACAGCTTCATAGGGTACCCCTCGCTTTGTTGTGTGGTAAACATTTATATTGTGTAAACATTTTACAGGTCAAATTAGGGTCGAAAATCCTGGATTTTCTGCGGTACGATTATATTCTTTTGACCCATATCCATGTTGATATATTTTAAGATCCTTCTAGCTCGTGTAATCGACTTATTGAGATTATAGGTACGGGAGGGGCTTCCACTAAGAACGGTTAAAGACTCTTAATTTGGAAATACAAATTTAGAATCTTAAATTTTTACGCGAACTAATCGCAGGCAAAAGTTATCCAGCGACTAGATAGTATAAAACATAGTCACTTGCTGCTGTCTATCTGTCCCTATGTATGTAATGTATGCTTAGATGTATAAAACTACGCAACGGATTGATGCGGTCATTTTAATAGATTGAGTGTTTCAAGAGGAACGTTTATATGCATAATACATGCATATGCAGGAAACTCAGCATTTTTTAGTTTTTAAAAACCCCTGCGAAGATGGGACGAGTCGCTAGTTTAAATAAGAGCTGTTACTGACTCTTGCGGACTTTAAGCCAGTGAGTAAACTCTGGGGAAATGCTTTATTACTTATTCGCAAATATAGACGTTATCTACGAGAAATAGCGATCTTCCCACGCAGTATTGATTGAAGACTATAAACTTACATTTATTATTTCTTATCCATAAATTCTGTAAGCCTAATTTGTTTATATACGAACTAAGCTTCATAGCGGGGGAAAATGTTAAAGAAAATATAGAAGCTACATTATTAGGGGCTTAAAATAAATAGACAGGCGGAAAATAGGCCTAGAATATTGAACACGCAATAGACTAAAGAAGGTCGTCTGGTCCTAAATAGGAATTATATTTCTAGCAACTTAAGTACCCAACGTATAGTTACTAAGAGTTAAGACATACAGTAATGCAACGAAGCTATAATACACTCTTTACAATAATGGCTTTGCAGCCCACACGACATTTGTTATTCTAAACTTGAACAACAAAAGTTTCACTTTCAACGCATATGATCAAGATGAATTAATAGATTACAGAGCATTTACGAGCATTTAATAGCTCTTTGTAAAACGTGCTAGGGATGTTTTGATCTGTAACGAAATTGAATTTGTCGGATAAAATCCTAAACGTTTAAATCGATTGAAACTTGGAACTAATGGGTATGTGGGCGATGTCGATGCAATAAAAATGTATTGTTTCCGCATTCACACGAGTGTGTGTGGAATAATGCAGCCATCTTAACAGACATTGTAATGTTGATGGAGGAAAGCATTTAGCATTATAGCTTGGTCATATATAAGTACTAACTTGCCTTAAATTTTTGTGAGGGAGCCAAAAAACGAGCACTTAATATCGAAATGTGTGTCTGATTTTAAAATTACGCCATATGTTACTGCGATATTCATGGTTCCGTCTATTGCCCGGAAAATCTTACCAGCTATATCATACGCTCTTCTAACTCGAGTGTAATACGTTACAATCACGTCATTTCCACTTAGGTTATCATCGCTTCTCAATGTTGTGTGTGTCAATGTCAATACCACACTCTTAGGGCTTGTTTTAACACCTCTCAATAGACAGATTTCAATAATTATAGGAATTTCTGTGAGAAACCCATCTGTCAAGTAATTTAATCGGAATTTACTCGAGGTTATACAAATTCGTTCAAACGCTGGTTTCTACTGTTGGATACTACTTTCGGTAAAGTGACGCCTGATAAATAAGAGAAAAATACTCAGACTGTTAATTCTGTGGGAATCTTGTGTGGAACTCCTTAGTATAGGTATAATCGAATATTCTTTTGAATGAGCTGATGCTAATTCACGCATGCTTTCATCATGACGTTTTAGCCTGTACTCCAAAACAGTCCTATCAAAGATGTACTTCCAACAGCTTTCCACTGCCCTTTCCCTGCTTCAAATCTAAGGAGTCCAGTGTTTGCAGTTATGTCACGTTTTCCTATCATAATATCAAAACAGCTGTCAGTGCCATTTCCTGACCACGTCTAGCACACCGAATGCAAATTGTCCACCAATTTTGGTGCCAATTAGACTACGTTTCTACGACAGCAGTGCGTTGCGAACTGAATTTCGACGCTTTTATTTTGTAATTACTTAACGCTAAACAAATTTCAAGCAACTGTACACCTTAATGTTTAGGTGTTAGGTGTATAATTGTATGATTTGTGACACCTTAACGAATACTAAGCTTGGAGATGCGATTTTTAATGGGTTTGTTGAACTTCCTACTCGCATCTTCCGCGTTTACCTGATCGATTGTGAATTATTTGGTTAATTCCTGGGATAATTGCAAACACTCCCTTTATGGGCAAATGTCAACAAAGTTCAAATTTTAATATTTTCTTTTAGTATATAGTAGAAACGTTATTAGCAGGTAAAGTTACTACTTTTTGAAGGGAAATTAGTATATAGTAGAAACGTTATTAGCAGGTAAAGTTACTACTTTTTGAAGGGAAATTGGCCCAAAAGTAAACCTTGTCCTCAATTCCCACCTTCGTTACTATTTGGCTTGAAGTCTGATTAGTTTTCCCACTATTGTTAGTTGTATGAATGTAACACAACTCGATTGTATCACAAGTTGGGTACCTCGTCTTTGTTTTATGCCCCACGCTCGTTATGAATGGGTAGTATCAAGATATGGAAACGACAATTGATTCAATGTGTATGTGAGTTTATATGTTTGTAAACCCACTCAGGAGAAATTACTAGTACTTTTTATAAAAAGAATGAAAAATATATGATGTTAGAATTATAGGTAAAATAAATGTGTTACAGACTACATACAAAAGTCCAAGGGACGTTCTCAATTTTATTTCTAAAGTATCCATGAATTCTAAATAACCTTCTCTACTTGTTCCAGATGAAATCCTCTCAATGCCAGACAAGCACAAGTTCGACTCACGAACCTACGTGAAGCCAAAGAAACGGGCGATGCACCGGCCGAGTATACAGAACATAGTAGAAGCGTCGAACCCTCCATCGATGTCGCCGTTCCCTTCGCTGGCTACCATCCACCAGTCTCCCAATATGGCGGCCAACTATTCGGCGAACAAGTACCTGACGTACAATAAGTACAACAATCCGTTGGGTGCGATCAGTCCGATGCTGAGGCTAAAGACCTTCAACGTGGATGTGAACTCGGACAACAGTCATGTGGTTAAGGAGTACGCGATGAAGAGGAGGAGTTTGGTGCAGGATGATGACCCTCAGGTTAGTCTTTCAGAGCCTATGCGAATAGAATATAGTTATGGCTAGTGACAATGCCGTGGATGTTGTTAAGATGTCATCATCCATGAACTTAATCCAAAATACCGATTAGGTGCGAGTAGCACACCAAGGGTTGCGTAATTATTTGTTGTTACAGACGTAAAAATATACATTGTCAAAATTATGACTCTGTAAATTACAGTTAAATACAGCCCACTGGCTGATAGATTGACAGAAAGACGGACCGCGGCGTTACAATAATCGGGTCTAGATCTAGTTTATTCAATCATTTGAAGTGTAGCAAAAAGCAGTATACAAATTAGTACCCGTTGATGAGATTAATTTACTTGATACTATCCACTCATACGAGTGTCTCATTATCTACGTCTATTTAACTATGTCCCAGTAGAGTAGAATGATCTCATTAACTTCTCAATAGCTACCGTCCGTTTAAATTTGTACCAGATAAATCCCAGAATTCCCTAGTCGTATCTGCTTCACTGAATTTATATAAGTGATAGAGGTGTTAACATAACAAAAGAAGGTTTTAAGTCAGAACTCTGTGTATTATGTAAAAGTGCGTCAGTAACTCAGTACTGCTTCAGCGCTTTATCAATCAAACCGAAATCTAATAACAGCGGCGAACATAAAACTTCATCTTATGAGAGACGTGCGTGCGATTGCGTGCCTTGCCTCAAATCATATTTTATCCAGTTATGCAAGTTACCGTCTTCATGCTCGTTTAAATGTCTCTAAATTTAACACAGAAGGTGTTCTTACAGTCAAGCAAAGGAACATAAAATGTATAAAAGGTAATTTGTGGTTTCCTAACGTTTGAAGTTCGCCTGAGGCAACGTTAAAGTCTGTTCATAAAACCCGGATTGCACTTAATGACCCTAAAATATAACAAAGAATATGGTTGTAACAAAGCTTTTACGATTGATATTAAGAACGTATGTTGTATATTTTTCGATTGGTTTGTTTGTTTGCGTCGTGTCTCTAATCTGAACATATACAATGGAGTCCCCTTTACGGTTGATTTCATTCACTAATCTCGCATTTACGGCGTATGTTTACTTATTTATACTTGTGAAACGACATGGTTAAGCATTCGAATTGTTTTTGAACCAGAAAGGAGGAGTGTATCAATTGTTCTGTCTCTATACGTTTCTTTTGTTCTGCGATTGCCTATGCTTTAAAAGATTTATAATTATCTTGAGAAAACTAACATAAGTACGTTTGTTAGTTTTCTCAAGATAGTATGTTAGTTGTCTGTCTTATCCCAAATTAGACTGAGCCTGTACTATGGTGGCCTGCTACAGATATACTTGTATATTTATATAATTTATAAAAATACTAGCTGTCTCCTGCGGTTTTACCCGCATTTTTCGTTACTGCTCCGCTCCCGTGGGTCGTAGCGTGATGGAATAAGCCTATAGCATTCCTCGATAAATGGGCTATCTAACACTGAAAGAATTTTTCAAATCGGACCAGTATATAGGTAAGACCAGACCAGACCAGTATAGAATTTTTCAAATCGGAGCACCAGTAGTTCTAGAGATTACCCCCTACATACAAACTTACAAATTTTACCTCTTTATAATATTAGTATAGTAAATCAACGTATTATAAATAAACCACGCACAGACATAAGCAATCATAAAGGTAAAGGTGCCCAATCTTTTTCCCGCAAGACTGTAACAGTATTATTCCGAATGTTCGTCAAAGGACCTCGATGGTCGACCCTGACAGTGAACTTACATATAAATGAGATCACAACTGGATTCAAATTATACACACTTAAAAATGCAGGCTTATGTCGCATTCATGGAATAACCGAGGCACGCGGTATGTCCTTGTGTGAAATTGAATTGTAAATCATGTAAGGATGGCATTGGCATACGTTATGCTAAAATAGATTCGCACGCTTTAAGTGGTGATTTCACATAGATCTCTTATTTTTGAAAGTGATATAATTGGCTGGTGACTCTGAAATGGTTAAATACATTAAATACAGCGAAACCGTAAGAAGAAAGTCTAAGTAAAAATGTCCTTTTTTATTATTTTTTAATCTCGACACATACTAGGAATTTCTCCAATACCTCGGGTGCGTGTACAGACATACAACTCCAAACAAATAACCAGATTCGAAGCATTATTATCTGCAGATTCTACAGAAATTTGTTCCGTGCAGGAATTGAACTTGCGAGAAGCAGTGCTCCACCACAGCGCCAAAAGTGTTGCCGAATTTTAGTACCTAGTTCACTCTCTTTGTTTATGCTTAACTCATTTTATTTGAGGTCGGCTCATTTCGCTACTTTTGCACCAGACTTCAGTTTTGAATCGTCAGTCATTCACCAAGCTTTCTTTAGGACATTGTTGAAGACAATGCCCAAAATTAAAACTCTACTAACCAACAATTAATTTTTATTAGTAGCTGCCTTTTGTAATAGCAACTGAGTATCTGTTGTTGAACTATTTGAGAGAAAGTTATATGGCATTGCTAAATACACTACCTAATTTCCACATCTGTTTGAATAGGGTTTCCAAATAAGGTCTTACCTCTTCTTGGACAATGCTAGGATTCTTTTGAGTGTTTACTACACTCTCTCATCGACAGGTCGGCTAGATAATAAATATTATCTATTCGATGTTATGTATCGCGAGACAGCTTATTAGCTAGATAGCTATTTTTGATTGAGTCCACTCTCGTCCCCTCGACCCCCAAGAATTAAAGTGTCCACTCGACCCCTAACTACAGTTTTTTCTCGACCCCTGGGGGTCGAAAGTGGAGTTTATTTTGAACCCAAGTTTTGGTTTCCACTCGACCCCCAAGTACAGTTACGATGAAAAATCATCAGTACCGCCTACAGTTGCATACTATTTTTACCCACAACGGAACGGAGCAGGTATATGTATGCGTTTAGGGTGAGAGATGTTTGTGTGTGCGTTTGTGCAAAGTAATGTTCCCCCTTATCTTCTAAACTAATGATCCGATTTTGATGCGGTTTTCAATAACGGGTTTGTGTTTGATAAGTTCATGTTCTTAGACAAGTGTCATGGCTGTAATTCACTAGGGGGTGCCAAAATATTAGTGCAAAACAATGTTGCATTATAATCAAAACGAAATATGTCTGTTACTCACTAGAGGGCGCTACAATATTACTGCAAAATAATATTGCAACAATAATAAAACGAATTGTCCGATTTCAATGCGGTTTTCAGCAAGGTTTACCCTTGTTTGACAGAACAACATTTGATGTAATATTACTAATTAGAACAACTTTTAAGATAATAATTACTTTGTATAATATCGATTAACATAATTTTTAACCGACTTCTAAAAAAAGGAGGAGGTTCTCAATTCGGATGTTTGTATGTTTTTTTTTTTTTTTATGTTTGTTCGCGCATATCTCCGTCGTTTGCCAACCGATTTGAACAATTCTTTTTTTGTTTGAAAGGGTACACTTCCCAAATGGTCCCATTGTCATCAGTTCCAGGATCTGATGATCGTATCATGCCGAAAACGAGGGAACTCCTCAATTTTTATAGAAAAACGTACATTTTTTTTTTAAAGTTACTCTAAAACGTAGTTGGGACTCTAACTAAAAAGTAAAAAAATAAAAAACTTTTTCCAAAAAAAAGATAACCGACTTCAAAAACTAAAAGCTCAAAAATAACTATTTCGGAAGTCGGTGGCAAGGCAACACAATTCGACCGGCAGAAGAGAAGCCACCGACTTCCGAAATACTTATTTTTGAGCTTTTAGTTTTTGAAGTCGGTTATCTTTTTTTTGGAAAAAGTTTTTTTCATTTAATCGAATATTCGTTTGTGATAACAACCTTTGCGCTATTGATCGAAAGGTTAAATGTTCATTTGATGTAACATTCAGGTGGTATAACATTTATTTTTTCGAATATTCAATACCATCAATATCCACCAACATCATACAATTTTTGAAAATTATTGAAGATGATTCTAATTATCAAAAAGTGGTTAAAATGCTTACTTCAACAAAAGCTAAACGAAGATCAGATTATATCGACAACGACAAACGCATTAAATATATTCTTAACCAGTTTGTTACTAAATACCAGTAAGTCTTTGTTTAGAAAAATTAAGTCCGTTCATTTATTAATATCATAAATAAACACTTAAGTTTTTTCTAATATTTTTTTTTATATTTAACATTTTCATCATAACGTTTCGCCTGTAATCCACCAAAAGTTAAACAAAGGTGTACCTTATAATTAAAACCACAACCTCACGTAAACCTACCCAATATTGCCATCAGCCAGGAAAGAATCCAGACACCGTAGTAGCTAGTGAGAAATTCCTAATAGAAAACCAAGAAACAATGCCTGACCCAGGAATTATAGTGCTTCAGCAGTTGCACTTGCGACCACTAGAGCGACGAGGCAGTCTTTTTAAATACCAATTTCTGAATTTCGCCTTTAGTACGTCACTGTACCAAAATATTAATTAAGTATCATACTAGGGACGAGAGTGGACTCAAGGTGCGGGTCCTTTGTATAAAAATCCATTCTCACCCCCTAGGGGTAGAAAGTAAACTATGTTTAGGGGTTGAGAGGAAACCAATGAGCAAATCTTTTTTTAGGGGTCGAGGGGTCGAGTGTGGACTAAACGCTATTTTTAACCCCCGACACAACAAGAGGGGTGATATATGTTTGGCCGCTGTGTGTGTGTCTGTTTGTTTGTCTGTCTGTGGCTGTAGTGCTTGACTGGTTGAACTGATTTGAATGCGTTGTTTTATTTGAATGAAAGTTTTGTTGTTATGAACAAGCATATTAATAACATCGAGGCTTCGGGGCTGGGTATACAATAAAGAACTTTTGGAGACACTTCTTTATAAAATCAGTTTCAATCGGATTCGTCAAGCTTAGACCAATTAGTCTAGATTTCTAGAAGATCAGACATTAATAGATTCGATTCTACAAAATCGTTGAATTATTTTATTCTATTTTTATGTAGACGGTCGTTGAGCGCAGTTACTGTTAATCAGGCGTGAAACAGGTACCTACGGTATTAAGCACGGTCGTCAATTTTAAGGCTTAGATCATGGAATATTTTACTGATTTTTTAATGGTTTTATACGACGATGATGTGGACATCGGCCGGCTCTGCTGATATCCTTCGAACACACGTTATTCGAGACACAATATAAAGACAATAGCAGCGCGATAGCCAGCTGTCGCTTGGTCGTCGAAAGGTGTAATATAGACCTCCTAGAATTTCGTAAATAAGCTGTCACAATTAACAACAGAACAATCTAGATGAAATCTGTCAATAGTTATACGTTTATCAGATTGCAAGAGGAAACCGCTCGATACAGATGACTGCACGCAGCTTTGCTTGCAATGCAACATTTGCGACAAGCACGTATTGTTGCTGCACCTTTTATCCGACCATTATTGACGTATGGGTAAATAGGCTAATTGACCTGTATAGTTAGAAACTACCAAATTATTAGTGTATAAGACAAAGTAGAAAAATATTTTAAACCTTTGAACACACGTGATTCGAGACACATTAAAAAGACAACAGTAGCCGACAGCCGGCTGTCGGTTGGTCGTTGAAAGTTTTAATTAATGCTCTTTTGAAAATCGATAGTTACTTATTTATAGCAATATCGGTAGAGTTTTTAATTTCCTTTGAAGTGGACACACATATGGACACGTCAGACACTAGTAAATATGTATTGTCTGTAGCTCAATCTATATACATTTATGTAGGCAGATTTAAATCAAATCAGCCTATTACTAAAGCTCCTTGAGTCCCTTAACTTCTCTTTTGAAAAGTACGTAAAGCATGTTGGTCCCGGCTATCGTTTGTAGAACTTTGGTCGTTTGGTCGTTCTGGAAACCTAAAAACCTGACAAACTGATCTTAGCTAGGGATATCGTGTTCCTCAGTAACTGGTTTGTTGAAGTCAATGGAGATGCATTGTGTAAAAAACTATATTTGAGCTACATACTGTTTGACTGGAAAGCGATCTCAAAATCGTTAAGTAAAGCTAAGCAGATGATTTAGCTGGTATAGTGCATCTGAAATTCTGAAATTACGTTGCTCTGAATAAACAGTGTTACCATAAATTCCCAAGATATAGGGTATCGATGTTGCAACGAAACTAGAAACTATAGTAGCTAGTGGTAATATTGACTCACTGAATAAATAATAAACTCGAGCACAGCTGCGCAAATATAACAATTGTGTTATGGTAAGAACGTGAGGAAGAAATTTTACACTAGAACATAACTATAGACTTAAATGCATAACGACTATAATATTTTCTCTCGAGAGTGTAAACGTGGATTATGCATCGTCTTTATGTACTGCTATTTCTATGAATGTGTTAATGCTTTCATTTTATTTAGTGCTTGAAGTGTCACTATCAGAACTCGCACCCAGTGACACCCCAACCACCCACTCACGGTCACAGAGTCGAAGCACAAGTCAAGACGGGAGTCATGTAGTCATCAAACGCGGTCCGCAATTCAATAGTAATATAATCAGCTTTCGACCTAGACCCTGGCAAGGGTACAAGAGGTTATGATTTGAACCCCCTGATCCACCCTTAAAAACTTTTCTCTTTATATCCTCATGTCCTGGGTAGGTTGGTAATTAAGAATAGTAGCATCTCAACGAAAACGGTTATAATTATTAAAGTGTGACTTCTAGGAAACTGTCTTTCATTAATAGACCATGACGTTTATAACAAAAAACTTCAATGAAGAACACATAAACCAATAACCATACATGACAACACGAGGGTAATATCATTCAAATAGGGTAATAGACTTGCATTAAGTCAGTCGCTCACTATATTAACATACATTACGGCTCCTGTATATGGACGAGCTTGGAAGGTTCATTTACCATAAGTCGACCTTGAAGCTCTTTGAAAAACGGTGACTAGTGCTTAATGTGTGTAGTAAATAAACAGCTGTCTCACACCTTCTGAATCAGTGTTAGTCATGCCAAGAAACGACCTAGAAACGTAACTTGGATATGTCACTCATTCATCTTTAGAATACTATAATCCACACGTATTTACGGTTAAACTATAAAGGCAAAAGTCTCCCTGCCTGCCTCTCTATTGGTGTGTTGTCTCACCACGACAAAAATCTTTTGTAGTTTAACTAGGAGTCAGGTACTACTTCTTCTTTAGCTTAGGTCGAAGGCTTGGGTAAAAGCTAGTGTTTTTTTTTATCTAAACTTCTACCTGCTAACTTTTATGAGTCACCAGTCGTTCCTGCTAAATTGGGGTAATTCCTATATATGATTCAAACTGCAGACAATACATTTTGACGCAGTCTCTTAGACCATGATTCATTTTTGGACGTCTGTGAAAGTGTTGATAGATAATCCTCTGCCTAGCCTTTTCCAAACTACGTTGGGATCGGCTTCCAGCCTAGTCGATCTCAGCTGGATACCAGTGCTATGCGGAGCGTGATACGCGCGATACCCCTTAGTTAGGCTGGCCAGATTTTCTGGTATCGGGCTACCCGTATCATCATTCAAAATGTGTGTAATGTGGAAGTGTCTATTAATAAACTCAGAAATAATTTGACCCTTTCCTCTTATGCTTTCTTACTTTATAAATTCTATTAAACACATTGAACAATAAAGCGCAAATCAAACATCGTCTGTTCAATGTTTATATTGCACGCCCCATAAATAACCATTAGGTATTAAGTACTAATCCTAACCACTTTCATATTACGGTCGATAGGCCGCTTTATAATTAAACAGGCTTAGGTTCAGATGCGGCCTACAAATAACCTGTCTGACACTATACACTGACAGTTGTCTGTCCGGATTTAAGGCCCATGTGACATGACTGAGTTTAATTCTAAAATGTTCGCTGTATTAAGATGGACTTAACGTGCTGTTTAGATGAAATCATTAGTTAATGGTCGGTAGATTGATTTTTCATTTTTGCATTGATATCACATAACATGTTTTAGTGGCTCTTAATTTTATTAAAAGCAGGTAAAGAAACTCCTCCAGATCATTGTGTAGTATAGTCCCTTTACATTTTGAACGACAGAGCAATCAATAAATTACGACACACGATTTTCATGATTGTTTGAATCACACCCGCCCTTATCGCAGATCATCACATTCCCTAGAACTTTCGATTTGACTTTTCTACTACCCTACTAGAACTCTTTGATTTGAGTTTTACACCCAATATTGCAACATTCCTAAATTCCTTTTAGTTAAATCATAATTTCAAAGAAAAGACCATTTTTTCACGTCCAGTTGCTTTTTCAGTTGTCTGTGTGACGTCAAAAGCATATAACCCCCACTTGTCGTATGATATCACAGTTCTTCATTTATGTGTGACGTAATTTGCTGTTGGCTCCTAAGCCGTAACGTCTAATGAAACTTTCATTTATAAACTGTCCATATTTGAACCTCTAACGGTAATTTGTCCACTCGTGATTGACTTGGAATACTTTCCTTGCGTTATTAAACTGTGGACTTGTGACCTTGTTCTTATAACATCTGGCTAGGCACTTTCATAATTAAAATTGCTATTACATAAAGAGTATTTAGGCTTGGCATGTTAGCAGTTATATTTCATGGGTCACGCAGAGTTCTTACACATTTTTTTTGTACGGATACATGATTTAAAATTGATAAAACTGTTTTTTGTTCAATGATTTAAGTCTCGTTTTGATCTAGAATTCTAGATTTTTTGATCTTTTTCGAACGCCTGAGATTAGCTCAGACGTTGGAAGATCCATTATCACATCCATCTTATGTTATAGAATCAGGCGTTACTTTGCAGAAATTCAAAACAATTAATAGTTATGCAAGGGACATCAGTAATTTCGGTTAAAAAAAAACGCGGCCAGACTAAAATTATTCCCAACAGTAATTGTTACACCTACCTCAAACTACTACTATGAATTAAACCGACTAACTGCCTTTTTTAGTGATGACTAAATTTCGTTGCACGTTTACTCACTTTACAAAGCACTGAAAAAATTACTGCTAGAAAAGCAGTTTGAGGGTTAAGACGGTAGTAATAGATTACGGTATGTGTGACCTAGCACTTGAGGATAATAGGGATGATGACTGCATCAAAAGAATGACATTCTGTTTAGTCCGTATGTTAGACAGTCCAAAAATACTGGACACATATTTTTTGCTTGATCAAATTAATAACAAAATACAAAGATAAAGAGCATCAAAGTTCCGGAGAGGGGGCTTGTGACGTCACTTCTGAGTAAAAATTATACAAAGGCGTGACGTTTCACGAAACTTCAACGCACTGTATTGTCGTCATTTTCTGTTTACGAGAAAAAAGAAAAAATACGTGTCCCAAATTTTTTGATTATCTAACTGACGGACTAATTACTTTTTTTTTGTCATCTCGCCTATTCTTGATCTGGCCGCGCAGGTTAATGTGGGAAAATTGGCCGACGTCCTTATAGTTTAAATCAACCGTTGGATGCAAGATGTGGCATCGGATTGCCCGCAAAAATATGTACGAAGACTCAGTAAATAAGGTTCAACTTGGCATCCAAAACGTTTCGCTATATAGACGTCTCCATATTTCTTCTTCTTCATCTTTTGCCAATTCAATGCACATTGGGCATTGCAAATATTTACTATAACGCGTATTAACGCACATTGAAACGAAGGACTTCAATATCGTTATCCCATCTAAACATAGAAAGCACTAGAGATTCCAACATTTAAAAAAATAAATGCATTCTCGTGACGTATATGATCCGATGACGCGACGCATGGCGATGGCGTGTCGTGCGAAAATATCTTACACTTAAAATATCGCGTAGCGGGAAGTGTATTACGTAAGGAAAGGTGTTAAACGGATGACCAATATATTGAGACTCGACTTTATGAATAGGAAGTTCTGTTGTTTACCCACATTGTCAAGGCTTTTTTACCTTCATAGTATGACTATGTCAAATGCAATAAAAATTTAAATTAACTATGTTAAAGTCACATCTTTGTTGTTTCTTGCATATTACTGTACTATATAATTAGAAAACTTATTTTATAAAACTATCGCTATTTGAATGTTTGCGCAAAATAAGCTAGACTTGGTTAAATAACACGAAAGAATACTTTGAATTTACTTACAAATATTTCTACTCTAGAATTTTTTAGCTTTATTCGAACCTGGTTGTATTCCGAGAGGACCAAAATAAACTAAAAGCATGAGGGTGACAATCTACTAAAGAGACGAGCGAGGCAGAGGGGAATTAACATATGTTTATGACTGCTGACCAAGCTCTGCCTCTTTTCTTTGAAATATTTGTAAGTTTAACGAAGTGTAGGTTCGGTGATTAAGGCCTAGACTCTACCAAAGCGGACATGCCTCGTAGATAACCAATAGTATACTGTATTTAGCTCAAACTAAGCGATGGGGTGTTAAAATAATGAAAGCCGATTGGCAGCTTGAAACATCTTTGCTTTGGTGGAGTCTGACCCGAAGGCGCATGATACTAAGTATTGAGGGGACTTTATAAGTTAATTTTGGACATAACTGATATCGGTGAAAGACTCCATATGATAAATATCATAGACGTAAAATTTATATAGAGTTGAAATCGTCAGCTATCGTGAGCAACGTCCGTGCCTTGTTTGTTTGAGAGACCTTTGTACTGTATTGGGGACAGTAAAGGCAAGGGTATTATTGTTATATGAATTATTCAATTCTTATCACGGTTAACTTCATTTCAATAGAATGTCACTCCACATAAACTAATGCTGGCACTTTGTGATGTCTTTAAACATATTTGTTACGGCTCGTTCTTCTCCGTAGAGACCAACATACTTTTTGGAACGAGCAAGTAACCTTTCTAATCGACCGGCTCTTTGGCAATTCATAAGTGCTTCTAAATGATACAATATTTATAGCAAGCATAGCATAGCAAGGCCTCTTTTCAATAGAGAAGTCATGAGCATTGATCACCACGCTTGCTAAATGCGGAATGGCGATTTCGGACAAACGTTCGTTATAAGTCCAGATTTCTTTCCAGTGTATTCCTTCACTAAGGTCTGCGATGTCCAAGTTATTATTTTAGAAAGTACATTTGAAAACGTCACGTTGGTCCTTTTTAAATGGTCTAAACGAAATAAATTATTTGAATATTTAACTTTACAGTTGGAAGACCTGGATGTGACGCCCACGGCGGAGATGTCCGGTCGCTCGTCGATGGACCACGGCCCGTCGAAACCGATCAACATCGACCTGTCGCAGCCCGCGCATAATCTGCACAATACCTTCAATAAGTTAGTATTACAGTTTCATTATTCCTTTCTTGTGCCAGCTGCATGGTTGTAGAAAAGCTGACTATCTACGTTTAACGGGCCGACAAGAACACTACTGTTTGTGAAGCTCCTTAGATCGAGAACTGACCGCGACATTTGTCAAGAAGAGTAATTGTTTGATATTACTGCTCCTAGCATTTAATTTTATTTTTATATGGCAAATACATTCAATTTAATAATCCAACTTTGGACTCCCCTTTCTTAATGAGCGTGAGGTATTAATCGCTTTTAGGTAGATCTCTGCCCGATCATCTTTGATATTAGTGAATTTAATATTAGGTTTTTTAGATGCTTACAGCTAGTCCTTGAGCCCCGGGGACATTATAGACTACTTTGCGAATGTTCCAATACATTATTTTGTATTGATTGATCAGAAACACAAAAATCACTAACACAACTTATTCAACAAAACTTTACCGCTCAATTATACTAGGTTATCAAGTTCAACCAAAATCTAGACATAAATGGGCCAGGTTTGCTACTGGAAAGTTTTTTATTATGTCATAACGTGCGAAGTAACGATTTTAGTAGATAATTTTGGAAACAGTTTATTTCCCTTTCTATACATAATAACACCATTAAAGGAGGCTTTATGGCTTCCTAGCCACACCGCACGTACCTTTTAGACAATTCAAACTTTAATAAAAGCTCGATGTGATCAAAGGACTTTCAACCTTATTTCTAGATTGAGAAAGTCAAAATCGCTCTGATGAAAGCGTGCCTGATCAATTAAATACAAAACAATGATACTATTGACTCAAATGATACTGTCTGATACTAATAGAACGCGATCTAAAAATAATAAGCGATGGCGACGGGAGCGATTCTATAATTGTAAATTGAGACTAAATGTATTACTTACATCAATAATGAGAGCAGCTTTATTGTTATGGGTTTATGGCCAATCAGCTTCTTAGACTATTAAATTTATGATGAACACGGTGAAGATATAGTATAAATGACATATTGGAGCTGCTCAATAATATACAACTTTCTATATAAGTAGTAATATTTCTAAAAAACAAGTTTAGTTTTGACACTGCGCTTAGGTCTCTGCTAAATTGGTTTAAAGAATTCATTTTGCAGGTTTTTATATGTATCTTGAATACTATTAAAACTCCGAAACCACTCAAATGTAAATATACAATCAAAAATTTGTTTTTCTTCTTTTGGCACCGTTTTTGAACATTACCAGAGTCCAATCAAAACTTAATAAATTTTAGTGGAACAAAACAAACGAAAGTAGCATACTACAATCAATAACAAACGACAACCGACAGCCAAAACTGTCAAAATCGAATTTCGAATACATGCTAATAAGGCAAAGACCATAATTAAACAGCCAAAGAGACAAACAAAAGTTTAGCTTTATTCATTAATTACAGTGCATGACTAAGCATTGATTCCACAGAGTACATCGCGGAAAGGGAAAGTAGGAAATATAGATGGATAGAAAGAAAGCGCCAGCCTTTTTTGCTTTATAACTGAGACTGATGATACGTTACTTTTACTTTTGTATGTTATTACAATAAAGTTGATGGTCTATCATGTTATGTTATGGACTTGACAACCAATGTCTGATTGGACGACCGTCTTAATAAAAGTTTGGATGGATAGCTGTTTATTGAGTTAAATTTTTACGTACTAATACTGTATTCGTATTTTTCATGCGACTATAGTGTAGGTGTAAATGTCTTTTTTTTATATGACTCTTATCCGGCCATTTTTGTTGCGCCACTCCATTCTATTGTACGAGATTTGTGTGCAACAGACATTATGGTTCTTTCATGACTTACTGGCGTACACACGTCTGCGTGAATATCATTCAAAATAGCCATAATTATGTCCTTTCTTGGGGTACAATAATTTACCTCCGTGCCCAATGTCTCCCGTGTTAGAAAGTAACAGACATAAAGATTTACTTTCAAATTTAAAATATAAGTATGGTATTCTATCTTACAAGTTAAACCTTCGAACACACATGATTTGAGACACAATAGAAAGACAATAGCAGCCCGACAGCCGGCTGTCGCTTGGTTATTGAAAGGTTAATATTATTTATATATTGTAACAAAATCAATGAGAGGACGCAAAGTTCAAGTGTGATACACACTGCAATTTGACAACATTTATTTTACTAGATAATTGCCTAAAACCAACATCACCAATACCATTATCACAACTGGCTAATACCATTGACAAACTTGCCTGTTGCCAGGTGGATACTCAGTTTATACCTCAATGTGGCGCATGCTCAAAGGGCGTGTTACGGTGTTGCGTCCAGGCAGAATCTGGCACTGCACTGTTTTAGGTTATACTATGCTTACTAATGGGGAAACGTCTGGTTTTTAAGCTTATAATAGGCTCCGGTTTTCTGCTTTTAATATGCTATGGGGTGTTTTTTTTTGCTTGGTGCTATGGGACGGCTTTTTTAAGCCTTCGCCTTATTTGAATTTACTTAGGTGTTCTATTTTTTAAATTGTTTTTTGGACTTGATCAGACGTTTTTACAGGTCGTATTATTAGTTTTTATAGTAGATTTACCAATTAAAGACATCACAGCCATTTCCAATAACCTGTCTATACTTAGAATAGGTTACTAGAGACAGTATTTTAACACATTATGTATGTAACTTGTGTCGAATATCTGTCTTCAATGACCTAATCCACCATTAAAATGAATGAAATGGTCATAAGCCTAAATCTATAAATATCTCACACATTTTCGATTGGGTGATTTCTGATTGATTTTATTGCCTTTACACCAAAGTATCTTCAAATAAGGATCTGACTTCCGTGATTTTAACTGTTCACAGAATCAACATGACCAATATTATAAAAATTAACAATACTATCAACCCTTTTTATTAATATTCCAGGGGTTTATCAAACCTGATGAACGAGCGTCCGAGTCTGAACATGTATCAGAGCGGAGAGTCTCTCATGCGCATGTCTCCGCCAAGCCTCGTGTCGTCACTGCTCATGGAAAGTTCTGGAACCTTCAACGCCGAGTCTATTGATAGCAGGAAGTCTATGCCTTCGCATAAGGATTCTGGTGAGGATTTTTTTTATTTTTTCTTATATGAACCTGGATCTTAAGTAGACCTGAGTACTGTAGGGATGAGGTGCAGTGAAGTGCATAATGTAGGAGGAAATCAATTAATTATTTTTCCATTTAAACGATTTCTAAAACTCCATTTAAAAACTTTCTATAATACTACCGTTTCCAGGAGTTCTACCTTCTGTATTAGACCCTTGATCTATGCCTAGCGAGAGCCTCCTCAGATATTACGATATTTAGTCACGACTATCGGCACAATTACTGATGAATCCGCATCCCATAATTATCTTTTTATTATTGTTTTAATGAAAGTAAAGAAAGAAAGAAAGAAAAACATTTATTTTGGACACACACAGGACAGAAAAATAACACATACAAAAAACATAAATTTATATTTAAAAAAAATACCTGTGCGAGGCCAAAAACGGAAATGCGAATGTTTGGAGCTGTCAAGGTATTATTCTTAAATTAAAATTGTATTATACTTATCCTTAAAAACATAATCTACGAAATAAGGTACCTTTAGACTACAATCTGACAAACTAATCGAAGACGAACCAAATGTAAACACTGCCTTCATTAAAATAATTCAATTTTCTATCTTCGAAATATGTAGCAGCAAAAGAAATCCTCTTGAATTTCCAACCGAGATATAAATCCTATCAGTGTACCTACTAACCTATAAAAGCATCAATCATATTATACATTACGTGTTAAGGATTGCAGCCTTCGTCCACTTTACATACGTTACGCGTTCAGGGCTGTTACGCAAGCATCCGTCAAGTTATCGCCTCACTGGCTACTACATAACCAGTAAGGATAGGGACTGTCGATGTTATATACTTATATACTTCACTATATATGTGTGTAATGTATTAATTATGCAACGTAATTGAACACGGATATAAGTCGGTTTTCTGAGAGAAACCATTGGGGTATTGTAACTTTCTAAATAATAATAAACGCAAAAAATAAATTGATAGGTTTATTTTTTTTATGGATGGGAAGTCATCAAATGACTTCTTCAGCCCTGGGCGGGGTGGGAGGGCATGTCAGACTTTTACTGACTAAAACCCACCCATGTTCCTTCGGTTGCTCTTTATGTTCCAGGGCCGCGGTAACTATTAGAACTATTCCAATACCCATGCGATCTCTGTCTAGTCTAAAGGGCTTATTGAGTTAAATGAATCCTGGTCTAATGTCAACCAGCATGAACCACTGACTAAATAGTTCTAACCAACTGTTAACGCCAACTTGACCTTTTTTTTTCAGGTGTGCCCAAGAAGGCGGTAGGTAATTCACATCAATGTCATTTCTCTAATTTAGCCAATCCCGACATATCTTATTCAGTTATAGCCTTCGCGCAAAAATAACGGAGAAAAGGGGTTGATCAGTGTTTCCTGTATTTTAAATTATTCATATGTCTTCCATTTTTTCTACCTTAAGAACTTATTTGAACAAAAATATAAAAGATAAGTTTTTATTTGCCTAGTTAAAAGAAAGCACCTTGTCATATAGGTCTACCCGGTGTCAAGTTTTGCACACATTTAGCCAGTCATTTTTATTAATATTCATTTATGTACATATTATGTATTTCCAGGTCTACCGATGTCAGGACGGGACAGCATCGACCCAATGATGACGAGCATGACCCTCAGCATCCTGGACGAGAAGGACATGAGTACCAGCTTCCTTTCCCAAACCACGTACCCCGACAACGACAGCCTTATCGACTCGCTCCCACCGAGCCTAGTCAGCTCCGTCAACTCTTCTTACGTCATCTCCAACACCTCCAAACCTAAAGATTCCACAGACTCCAACATATTCTCCTCAGCAACCTTCACACACCTAGAAACCTCTGAGAAACTTCTCTCAGCAAGACCACGATGCCAACTCTACAACAGTTACACCCGACGAGAATCAGGAATACGAAACTCAGAAAGCTACACAAAATCCCGTGAAGAAGCCTGCCAGATCGACACAGCGAAAATACTAAACGAAAACTCTGATAAGAAAATTTCACCCAAAGTTGTACCCAACCGTACTGCACCGGACGCAACTGAACCTATAACGTTACACTACTCTAACAACAGGTTCAGTAGACGGGACAATGACGCTGAGAAAGAAAATTTTGAGACTGACGACCAGTTTTATAAAGACATGGGGTTGCCGAAGCCTGAAGATGTGGGGCGGAACAGTCTTAACGTGACATTAGGGAAGCAGGAATTAAATGAGATAATCCAAGCGCGCCAGAAATTGTCTTTAGCTAGGAAAGCATTGCCGACGGAGCAGAAATCGATACCGGCGCCTGTAGACACTTCGCCGATTAAAACGATACAGTTACCGAATCAAACAGTGATAACAGTGCCGCGACAGAGTATGGAAAACGCTTCAGAGTTGTTGTCAAGGCGGAGAGTGATGAACGGGAATGGTTTCGATAGAGAGGAGCCAGCCACTAGGGAGACTCCTAAAAGGAATGCTACGTTTAAGAAGCTCTCTCCTAAAGCGAGTGCTATGGACACGACGGTGGTGTACGTGAAGAAGGATGATAATCAAGTGATAGACATTAATTCAGCTACTCTTAATCTAATAGATGTTGGGGAGAAGACGCTACTGCAGGACCATCGGGTATGTAATGTTTTAATTTTTTGAACTTAATATTATTTCAAATTTGGTTTTGTGTGAATTCGTAATCGTTATAATTTTATGTGTCAAATGCCACGTATAAAATGCGACCTCCGCGGTTTTTCCCATGTGATAATTTCTACCCTATAAGGTTGCCCATAAATGTAGTTGTAATGCACAGTAATATTTATATTAATTCGACGGAAGTTTCAGAAATTAGCGCAGAAATGAGATTAAATTAGTTTAACAAAAGTAGTCATATAAATAATTTTTTTTATTTTAGTTTTATAATAGGACAAAAGCTTGCTAAATACATGAATATCAAAAGCTTTTGTAGCACACTAAGACTATCCATACTAATATTATAAATGGTAAAATGCGATATCACGGCAAAACGGAGTGACGAATTGACGTGATTTTGTAAGTGGAGTTAGTTCAAGGGATGGAGAGTAACATAGCTACTTTTTGTCTCTTTCCAACGCGAGCGAAGCCAACATTATAAAAACCCATTAACCTATTGACGATCAAGCGACAGCCGGCTGCCGCGCTGCTATTGCTTCTATTGTGTCTCGAATAAGTGTGTTCGAAGGTTTAAAAAGAGATATTTTATACAATTCTCAGGACTGGGGTTCACAAGAGCGAGCGATGGTAGGTTCTAGCGAGAGCACCGACACGGGCACCTTCAGCTCGTCCAGTCCGCCTGACAGCGTGCCGGACGCGCCCGCGCATGATCCACGTGAGTACTGCAATTATACACCGTGTTAGGTAAGTCGAGGGACATATTTAAGGACGCGATAATATATGCTCACAAACAACTAATGAAAATTTAATAATAATAGAACAATATTAAAGTGTAAAGAAAACCGTAGTTGAATTATGGCAATAAGGCTCGCAAAGTCTTAAAAAAGGACACCCTAGCGCTCGCGGTCAATGATATTTTAAGTAAAAAAGGCGTAGATAGGTTACCCAAACGAAATTCTATCTTCAAAAACGGCACACTAACGCACACATACATTACACCGCACGTCAAAGTAGGATGGATTGAAGTAGTGCGAGTGAAAAAGAGATAAACGTCAAATGTCAACGCGATACTCAGTATCATGATTGCCAATTGGCAAACTTTTAATGTGCCACTTTTTGACTGCATATAACCTATCTACACTTCTTTACTTAAAATATCATTGCTCGCGGTTGCTTCGGGCCACTAACCTATGGTAAGAGAGTGAAGTAGGTATGATCCGTTCTTCTTTCGATGAGTATCTAGCACGCGTGTCAACAAATTAAGGTATTAATTTTATGAGGCATTGATAAAAAAAAGGTTTTGTTCTTTTAACATATTCAGAATGAGAATTGAATACTGAATAGCCTGCTGCAATAAGTCCCTTGTCTTACCTAACACGGTTTATATTTAATGGTATTTATGGTATGAAATATAATATAGTACACATGGGAAGGGTTCACACTTGGGTTGGTTGGTAAGGGCGAATTTAGCCTTTAAGTTAGGGGTTTTAACCCCTATTTCCACCAGGGGCTGGGTCCGACCTTGTTTTTCAATTTGTTATTGTGGGAGGGAAAAGGGTCAATATTGATTAATGAGTTATGATCATATGCTAACACACAATCTGTGGTTTATTGGAGAATCCCACGCGCAATAATACTAAAGGCAATTTTAAACGAAAAGGACAAAAAAATATTGATCGAAATTTGAAATATCCACGATTACCATCACTTCAATCAATTGCAATCAAGATGATACAGTAATAGATTTAAATAACTAATCTTAGGGCCCATTCGAAATTTAAATAATCAATCGTCAGTTAACTGGTGATTCAAAACTCGGCCCAACTAACCTCTGAAACCATGTCAGTGTTTATTAAAAGAAAATATTCTCCAAACATTGTTCAACAAAAGTTACATCGCTTCAACGCTTCCACGGTACAAAGGCACTTTCACATTGCAGGCCAACAAGTCGCCTCAACACCGCTTATGTCACTACGGAAGGGAGCTAAAAACGACCTACTAAACCTACACAACACGATATCCCCTATCTACGATATGATCGACGACAAATCCTACACAGTCACCACAATAACTAAAGCCAATTCGTCCGGAATGGAACGGACGTATGACATGAATAATGCAACGGTTATAAATAGTGCGACGTTGGTGAAAAAGCCGGCTGTTAAAAGAGATATCTTGGCGGGTAAGACTAGTCCTGACAAGAAGATGTTTGCGCCCAGTGTTGTGCCGAAACCGAGTAGGATTATACCTGTGAATACTGGAGGTAAGTGGCTTGATTTTGCGTTTAAATAGATAAGGCACGGACTCCACCAAAGTCAAATTGTTTCCAATATACCATCATAAAAGAACTTTGGAACGCAATTACAGGTAAAAATAGTTGATTCCAGTCGCCCATTTTTAAAGGTTGTTGTGCGTAGAGAAGAAAGTCTGTACGTTTGGAATTTATTTTCCTTTAAATATTTTTTTTTTAAATTATACGTGAAGACGAATGAAATGTAAAAACAATGTCTATTCTGATATACTTACCTAATGATATCAGATCATTAAGTAACAAAATAAAAAAAAATGTACGGAGATATCTCGTAAATACCAAAGCTAAGCGGTGTGATATGTGAAAATAATGCTATGCTGTTTAGCTGCACGACATCTCTGCTTTGATGGAGTCCGGCCCCTTAGTGAATAGTTTACAGGTGGAACAATATAGATTTGTTCTCTACTTAAAACCCTATCAAAAAGGTCTTATCAAAAATGGTTTTCAAATCTTGCCTCAAAATCGTTAAATACGAGATGTGCCAATGTTTAAATAAGTGAAATAAATTGATAAAAAAGCGTTGCGAATTATTATTTATTCTGTCTGATTGGCTTTAGCTTTTTTTTAGTTAGGACTCGTGCATAGATACCACTATCTTGTATCTAGTAAACTCTTATTTATCTCAGCCTATACTACTTTTATTTCTGTGTCTTTTTATCACTATTGAGAGCCTTCACAAACAAAATTCACAATTTTTCTTTAGATGCACAATGCAAACTCATTTACATACAATCATTGTTCACCAATGAATTGGTCAGTCACTTCATATTTTTTTATGTTTCCCCATCTTCATTATCATTTTTTTTTTATTATATTATAGGGTCATACGCCACTATGGTTCCACCAGTCGCCGTTCCTAGGAAAACAAGTTTGCCCACGTCTAAACTAAGGCAATACAGTTCACATAGAGAACTAAACAGGATACCTGGTAAGTAGAACATGCTTTTTCTGCTTTATTTATTATTTTAATCATGTTTTATTTGGTACTTCTTCCGCCTAAAGCAACTACAACTTTGAACGATAATAGTTGTAGGAATGCATCATAGAATCATGCTTTGAATGAAGAAACTATATTTTCTACTTCACACTTGTGTACGTACTTCAAACTTGGTATTAAATATATGATTTAAAATTTTAAACAATAAAAATATAATCCATACAAAAAAATAGAATCTGATATGTCTTTAAATACTAAGACTCTGATGACGTCACGGGGTCCATCAAAACTTAAAACTATTTTATTCAAATAAACCATTTACAGGTACTTTTGAATCGTTAAGGTGTCAGTCTATCAGAAAAATGAAGCTAGTTGTTCGTTCCAAAGAGTAGGTCTCATGGAGAAGAGCGAGCAAGAAACTCCATGGACACTCTTTTAAAATCAATAAATTACAAAAATTTGGTTATCTTTTCTGATATACCCTCCGATTGGCCCTAAGCGAATTATTTCGGCGGCCTTTCCTCTTTATAGCCTGTATATTAAGCTGCTACTGCCCCCTTACCATGACGTTTAAAGTAAGATTGTTTTAGTCCTGTTGCAGGAGTGTGCAAGTGACAGCGCTAGACACGTTGTCTAGCGCCGTCTCTTTCCCACTGACAGTAATATCAAAGTAATACTGCTATAAGGGCTTGTGGTACGCCCCCTGGTTGTAAGTTGGCCGTCGTATTCCAGGCGCGATGACCCCGGCGGGCCCCATGGCAGCGCCGGGCCGTGTGGCCGGCACACGCAGCATGGTGCGGCGCGGCGTGTACGCGTCCAACCCCGCGCTCAGCCCCACCGCCAGCGCGCCCGCGCATCCCGTGCCGCCCGTCTCCACTGAGTCCTATATCATCAGTGTTGGACAGGTGCGTATGCTGCTCTATTCTTAGGCCGTATACAGAAAGAAAGCTGGAAACTTATAAGCGCTTACCGGCGCTTAACAGCGCTGGTAACCCGCGCAGAAAAATATATGAACGAGCGCCGATAAGCACTGACCGGTGCCGACAAGTTCCAACAAGCTTCAACACGCGCTGGTCAGCGCTGGGACAACTGCAACCAAATCATCGTCCGATGAGTCCGACACTTTGCTTGGTCTGCTTCAACCTGCTTCCTTTGTGTAGAACGGACCAGCGCTGTCAAGCGTTGCGCGTACGCGTAAGTGCTTATAAGTTTCCAGCTTCCTTTCTGTATACGGCCTTAGGGTATAGGGTTCCGGGGTTGTGGTATAGTTATAATAGTTACCGTGGCCCCGGAACATAAAGGGCAACCGAAGGAACATGAGTGGGTTTTAGTCAGTAAAAGTCTGGCACGTTTTCCCGCCCCGCCCAGGACGGGAGATGTCATTTGATGATTTCCCACTCACCAAAAAAAAAGGTTATAGGGTTCTATTTTCTTTTAACCACTAGGTAGTACCACGCTTCGTACCAGCAACAAAGTAAGCACAGTTGTATGAAGGGTATCTCACCTATCAACTCGGTGGCGTAACCGAAATTGTTGCCGGCGAATCACTTGCTTACAACCATTAATATGTGTCAAATATGTACAGTCACGTGTATAAACATGTATACACCACGCTAACATTAAAATCAATTATCTCTTAGAATTATATTTAGTTTAATTATATGTAATCATAAGTTATAATAATATTTAGTTTTAAGGCACATTTTATAGTAGTCTATGATATAGTTACTATAAAATAAGTTTTAACTGAAAGTTATGGCTCATTTAAGAGAAAATTGATTGAAATCCTTGCACAGTGTATACATGTTTATGCTCGTGACTGTACGCCTAGATTTCAATACAACACGACAGCACGACCAGTCGCGCCACCGTCCTGTTAAAATAGAGCCCCTTTTGGTGAAAGCTTCAAGGCAGCCTGTAATTCTAATATTATTACAATACAATAGTGCGAAACCTGATTATGAGTTGTCTAAATAAGTAACTGAATCGAATCGATCATTTTTTTATAACATGTATCTTGCTCCAAAAAAAAATTTAAGACAAAATACATGGTGAGCATTACTATATCTATTTCCATTTGTTTATTATAGCTTACTGCATAAACCTTCCCCCTTTGTAATGTACACATGAATGCAATAAAGACTTTGAGTTTGAGCTTTTTCTCTTTTCTCTCTTACCCAATAGCCTAAATCTTACGCTTGCATGACGCTCTCAAACGAATGCTGAATGTTTGCACTTTTCGCACTGAAATTTTCAGAAAGTTGAAGACAAATCAGCCCCTAGACCAGAGATTCCCCCCACCCCTGCGTTAGTACGACAAGGCACTGAAACGCTCCGAAGAGAACGACCGCAAAGTCAGCTGGTTGCACCCAGAGATGTAAGTAGAATAATACGTAATTATGCTGGTAACACTGCTTTGAAAAAGGAATTCGAATTGGGTTTAAAAAAGGCCATGTTTGATTTGATTAAATTACGCTTGGTGAATAGGATGCAAATGTGAATCGGGATGGTTACAAATGGTTTTTAAAAATACCAGTACAATAAATCGTAAATTATAATTTAGATAACAGATTAAAGTCGTATGGCAACAAATTAGTAAATATTTTATTTAATTTCGTCCTGATTCATTCTTGCATCCTTATTCGCCCCGTTTTAAGTCAGAAGTTAGGGAACAATATGGGATGGTTTGATTGTGGTCTTTGCATTTAAAAAATGAATTTAAAAGAGTTTTACGATTTTGTCACTTTGAGTTGCTAAAATTGATAATATTTTTTATTTTATTTTAAAAATAATTAATAATCAATAATATTACGATCAAGTAAACATTTTTTCTTTCTTTATTTTTACTTTGTTATATGATTTTCGAAAGATTTTCTCTACAGGAGATAATATAATCAAGCTAAATCTTTCTTTTTTGTTTACATGTCTAATAATTGGTGTTGGTAAAATAGAAATAATAATATTTTATTCTAATATAAAATGTGTTTCTAATTTCAATTGTGTCTAAAATGTGTCCTGAATGGTGTATTTCATACATTAATTAAAAGTGATTAATCTAATATCATAATAATAAATATGGTTAACTCGTTCAATGCGGCCCTGTGTTTTTGGCTGTAGATTATTAATTGTAATGTCATAATCACGGGTCTTCCATACTATTGGCAGGGTTTAAATTAAATTATTATGCAGCAGTGGCGAGGAGGACTTCTGAATCCATATAACTAATAGAAGTCTTTCTGGCGGAAATCTATTGAATACTATCTTAAGCAAACAATTTCTTTTTTTTTTTTAATTTAAAGTGGTATTCTCGTTAGGCTCAATGCACATTGTCACAGAAAGCGGAAAGATACGCAGCCATTAAAAAGATTTTGTGACTTCCAGGGAATTCTCCCGCATCCTTGAGAATCATCTCTTTTTTGGCTCATATCTAATTGTACGATACACTGCAATTTCATTGCAAAAAATCATTATCGTTTTGTTTCGCGGCAGTTCAGTTTAAACCTTAAGAAATTCGACCCTCCGCCACTGTTATGCAATTCCATGCTTACCCACATCAAGTTGGTTATAATCATGGGCGTACCCAGCTTTTGGTTTAGAAACAAGTTATTTTTTTGTGAAATGTACCGAACTCACTAACCTTTTAACGACCAAGCGACAGCCGGCTGTCGAGCTGATATTGTCTTTCTAATGTGCCTCGAATCACATGTGTTCGAAGAATTAATTTATAATTTCCATGAGTAGGGGGGCTCCCCTCCCCTCCCCCATGCGTACGTCCATGATTATATCGTTTCCCTTACCCGGGTCCACTTTGGACGTGTTAACCCGTACGTCACAACTAACGGCGTCACTAACTCATGACGCAGCTGCGCGCGGCCGCGGGGTGCGGCGTGCCCGTCTCCATGCGAAGCCATCACTTACCTGTGAGTGTCCACTGTTTATTTACACTCGTGTACACAGTGGCCCAACATGGGAAGAATATTCTTTAGCCCCTTTTCGTATACTCCAGTTTTTATGAAGGATGGCGAATGAATGGGAAGTGAAATCGGGGACGTAGATGTGAAATTATACGGTTTGGGTTAGTCTAATAGCGAGATTAATAGACGTTACTTAGCAGCTTAGAACGTACTTTGCTAAGCTCTATACCTGTCTCTGTTACACTACCGTCAAACGTCAAGTGCACAAGGGACGGGACATGGCTAAGCCAAAGTACGCGGTTAGTAACGTCTAATTATCTCGCCATAAGTATTTCAGTTTGTTTATCGGGTACAACATGCTAAGAACCTCTATTCGCGCGGTAAACTTATAATGGACAACGCGCTTCCGTGCGAATTTACGCCTAGAGAGCTTTTAATAACGAAAATTGCCCTTCTATAGTCTATCAAGAGGTTATCTAAAGGCTACCTGGAGTGTTTGAAAAGGGGCTTTTCAGGACGTGAAAATGATTGCGTCACGCGTCAGTTCAAAAAAAGTGTTTTAAATTCACGAAATTGCCTGCCTATCAAGTGCTTAAAATATAGCCATTGTGTGCAAGAGTTACTTTAATTATACGTAACTCGTGGTATACTGATGCCGAATGTGCGGCAAAGGCTTTAAAATCTGCTTCTTCATGCTACCGCTATGGAATGCGTTTTCGCTTTTGTTGAATGAATGAACGGAATGGAATTGGCTTTAACAGATATAAGAAAACCTTTTTAATCAAGATTATATTTCTCTTTTCTTTTACTGTATTACTTCGCTACATTTGTACAGATCAATATTTTTTTGTCCGAGACACAAAAAAAAAACGTTACGACAGCGATATCACATATAAAAAAACATCTAAGTATAATATTTAATTTATTTATATGTTAAGTAAATTATACTTTACTCGGCATCAGTGTATCTACGTTTATTTTAGCTAGTCATTTTCGAACAAAAATGAAAATTACTTGACTTATTTTTATTTTGTTTCATTCGGCCATCAATCGTTCGTGTATCGGTTTCTGGGTATTCAGTAGTATTCTACTTAGTGAGAATTATTTCCTTGCTATGCAAATTTTTACTATAAATTAAGGCAACCTGCTACCAAAGGGTTTTACATGCTTTAATTATTTCTCTGGACTTGCTCACTACCCTTCTTCCCAATCTTTAGTCATTCTAGATATTTCTATATTCTTTCTTTCCAAATGTTTTATTCCTATAGTATATTCACGAAAACAGTAAACCGGGATGGCTGGTTGATATATGCGACAATACGGTAGTTTACACCATTATCAATTAACCAACTTTTTATGAGCTGTCAAAACGCAATTCTCCAATAGATTTTGTATGGCAATGGCAACTTATGACGTCACTAAAATAACAACTCAGTTGACTATCTATTTAATGATTTCAAAGCAACTAAAAATCAAATTTTATAGCAAATTGAAAATGAACCGAATTTATTGGGTTGAAATTAAAAGAGGTTTTATAGAAATTGTGTCTAACATTTATTGGTTAATGGTGTAAACTACCCAATGGTAACACAGGCCAAGACAAATAAACGAAACTTAGAACGTGCTCTCACTTATGATTATTTCTGTATCCGTCTAAAACTGTTAGTGCAAAAAGAAGAGAGGAACAGAACTATTTAAAAAATACGCGGGTAGTAACGTTTATTTAATTTGGCCTTAGAATTTTCTGAACTCGAATGCTCCATTAATAATTTCAACTTATTTATTTTCAAACCCTATTTTTAATCCACTGGGTCAGGTGACTAAATGTGTAGTGTAATACTAACACAATATAAAACACAACTATACGTCCCTCGTCCATTGCCACGTTTGTTGTCGAGATGGCGGAGAAAGCGAGGGCGGATCCAGCCTTCCAAGTCAGAGTTACATGGTTGATATCGTATCAAATGCTGTCCACAATTTGATTAAAATTCTTAAAACGCTGCCCTTGAAGCAATGGTGCGATTTTATGAGTCGCTGGATACTTCTTTCCAGTCGCTTTTTTTCTTTTTTCTAATATTTGTTTGATAACAAGCACATATGATCTTAATGTTCTTTGGGTCTTTCGGCTTGAACGGAGGCACGCCACTGACAAAACAGGTTGTGATCTCCATGAACTTGCCTGCCAGGGTTGCGGAATAATTCTGATAGTTACCGCGGCCCCGGAGCATAAAGAGCAACTGAACGAACAAGGGTAGGTTTTAGTCAGTAAAAGTCTGACGCGCCCTCCCGCCCCGCCCAGGGCGGGAGAAGTCATTTGATGATTTTAAAAAACCCTATGGACTTGGAACCTGGATCCGCTCTTGGCTGGAAGTACACGAATATCTTACAAAGTTCCCTTTATTAGATAATTGTGTGGTGTTACAGCCGCCCCAGACACGGCCGCACTCACTAGCGGCGACGTCACAACTGCAACGGAACACCGTCTCCCGACCTGCCTCCGGCCCTGTACAGTGTAGGCCGCCACGTGAGTTGACACTATCTATACTAATATTATAAAGAGGAAAGATGCGTATTTTTGTATGAAACGAATAAATAAACTCAAAAACCACTGGACCTATTTCAAAAATTCTTATTTTTATTAGAAAGTTAACATTATCCCTGAGTAACATTGGCATATAATATCACGCTATGTCCCACGAGAGTGAAGCAGTAACCAAAAACCTAACGTAACGCGGGTGAAACCGCGAGGAACAGCTAGTTTTTATAAGGAGTTAATGCATCAAATTCATTCATCTGTAAAGTGAAGGTAATGGTAGCAATTCGATAAATACAACTTATAAGATAAGATAATGCTCATGCTTACGTTCCTACTTATAAGTGTTTGGAAAGAAGAATAATGTTTAATTAAAAAAAAAAACTTATTTTTCTCTGAAGCTTACTTCGTCACCATTGAAGCAATAGCTCCACGATACAGTTCAGTTAATTAATTTAAAAAATACAGCTCAGGTTATTACTGGCAAGGCGACGATTAGTAAACTTTAATATCTATTAATATTTATATTTATTTACTGTTAGGCTGATGATCTTACTAGTGCAAACCAAGACAGTTGAATCGTTTTTCCGGTACTCGTCGAGCTTCATTACTTGGCGCTTTTCTGGCGGACTCCACTGTTGATTCTAGCTTTCAGGAGTTGCAGTGGTTGGATATAAATAGTGTGGCGGGATTAGTGCAAACCGAGCTTTTTGTCACGCTACTAGCCAAAGGACTATCTGTGGTTCTTATTCTAATATTAAAGTTCTCTTATTCCAATAACGAAATAATTTAACCTTTCAACGACCAAGCAACAACCGGCTGTCGGGCTGCTATTGTCGTTCTATTGTGTCTCGTAACACGTCGAAGGTTTAAACTGAACAATTGCTTCTTTCCAGCGCCACTATCTGTGGGTTCTTATTCTAATATTAAAGTTCTCTAATTCTAATAACGAAATAATAAACAAAAATAATCCCTACTGATATTATAAATGCGAAAGTAACTCTGTCTGTCTGTCTGTTACGCTTTCACGTCTAAACCACTGGACTGATTTTAATGAAATTTGGTACAGAGATAGAGTTGACTTTGAGAAAGAACATGGGATAGTAATTTTTATCCCGAACTTTTGAAGAGTTCTCATGAAAGGCGATATAACCGACATCCACGCGGGCGATGCCGCGGGCAAAAGCTAGTATAAAACATAAATTAAGAACACACTTTTTATCAAATCTCTAACAGATCACTGTCGAATATTTTCTGAGTACCCACATCGTTTTTGTTATAAGATTTGTAACGTAATGTTTATGTAAGGATATTGTTGTGTAAGACGAATAGAATTGTAAAGTATCACACACAAACCTGAGAGGTTTAAGTGATGCTGAATTAGTTTAAAGCAAGTAAACATTTTTTTCTTGATAAATAAATAAAATATATACAATGTGTTTATGAAATAGTCCAAAACCTCGGACACCCCAACCGACTTTTATACTAATAAATTGATATGACGTATAATTATTTATTTTAATAAATTATAGTACCTAATAGATATTGGAAAATGTTTTTGTCGCGCTACTTCTTATAGACTCGTAGCTCTATCGCCGCGCCGCTGTCAACGAACACGGGAGCACTATCGTTTACATCGCGTTGGACAGTAGTGTATAGCGTCGTTAAAAAATATTAGAGGCGGCATGACACATAATATTTTTTTGGAAAAATATAACCTATAATAAAAATTATTGTATTCGATTTTGCTGCCGATTCTAAACAAACTAGTTTCAGGTTAGGTAAACTAAAAAATTGCTTATTTCCAGCGGCAGTAACAGATCAGCCGCGGCCAGCGTCTAGCAGTGAAGCGCGCGCGTCCGCACTACCGCGCCCCTCCCGCCTGCCCGCGCCTAGACGTGCGCTAAGGTAAACACCATACACTACACATAACACACACCATACAACATTTAGAGAATATCCAGTTATATCCAATGATATTATAAGTAAAAAGGTGTAATACGTTACTTATACGACATTCTATCTTCAAAACACGGCACACTAACGCCACACATAAGAATAAGAAGGATGACTTGATTCAAGTATTGCGAGAGAAAAAGAGACAAATATAATTTGTGCTAATTATATTCGTCTCTTTTTCTCTGCCTATAACCTATCTACACCATTTTACTTATAATATCATTGGTTATATCTAATTTATATACTCTGTGACGTCATTAGAAAAATATGTAAATGACAACTTTGTGAAAAGGATCTATGAACAATTTATCTTTAATTAATTTCGATTGACGGCAAGCAACGTAACGGTCCATTTGATGTTAAATTTTTCTGCAATGCCAAAAGACTTACAAATGAGTTGCCACCCAAGAGGTTGAATCCCTCTAAGTTCACCTGCACCAAATACTTTAATAAATAAATTTTGAAAAATACAAAGTTGCTTTACGGCAGTACATTAGGCATGATATTAAAACTTACCGGGGCGAGCTACCTCACAAGGTTACCACTACCTACTAGTACTTCCATTTTGCCAGCTCCGTGATTTTTAACTTTCATCTGCTAACTACTAGTATCTTTTAAGATATTATTAATGTATCATTATTTAAGAAGGATTTTTAAGATATTTAGGGTTTAATTATTTATAAATACAATATTTGTTGCTCCACAGACCTCCTTCAGTATACTCAGTGGCGCCGACGGCGGACATCGACCACTACTGACATTTAGCCTGCTGTGCCAACCTGCTGGGGCGGAGACCCTAGCGCTAACTAAATTTATGAACACGTAACACGACTGATCAACTAAAACACGGTGTCTTTCAAATTTTTGTACTGCCTAGAAAATGTAGAAAAACCAATAAATTTTTTTGGCTTTTACTAAAAACGTTTTTAACCATTTTTTTGGGAATATTTTTTTACCTAAGTATTAGACACTGTATCCTTACATTAATGTAGTGTTGACCAATCGGATGGAACAATTTGGGCGTATCAGTAATGCGGAGACAATAATTTGTTAAACTTTTTAGACATTGATATTTGAGATTCTGTAAGTTATAATCATTTTAATTTCACACGTTTTCATGATCATTTCATTTATGAATGTGATGTCTGAGTTCATTTTAATTTATAAACACTTGTAATTAATTTCTGGCATTCAAAATTTTTCTTGTGAAAATTTTGCTAATGTCTTTCATTAGAGGGGCGAAATTACCTTTTCAGGCGTTGAAAAGTTGGACATTTTCAACCTCTAGCTGTTGTGTACTGTATGTATCTCTCATTAATCAATGCTCTCTCGCATCATTCTCACGACAATGAAGCTCAAAATTTTAAAATTTCTTCCTAAATCATGATTTGGTACAAAGACATACAAATTAAGATATTATTCCTATATTATTATTTACAAATTTAGTGAGTAGTGTATCAAATGTTGGTTTAGTAATTTATTCATAGTAAGAATTTTGCATTTCGTTTCAACTTAGAGATTGTATTCATATAGGGACATGTAATTTAATCACGCTTTAGATATAAAATTATATACGATTATTAATATTACTCTCCTTTGTATACTAACTTATTGTAACATAAAAGTTGTCTACACGGCACATTTGACACGTATTTTTTAATAAAATAGTAAACATACAAAAATATAAGTATCGAAAATTTGCCATTTTTATATCTCATCCTCACATAGCAAAGCACAAATTGTATGTATAATATTTATAAATATTCCGTTGTACATTGTGTAAATTTCAGTGTTACTGTTCTTGCTTCATAAGTTATCAATGCCTTGCTTCCTACCACTTGTATATCAATCAACTAAATAAACATTTAAACTAACATATCGACGTTAAGAGACTTGTGTGTAAGTTAAAACTGTATTCTTGTTTCAAACGCTTTATATGTTCTGTTGAAAAAATGTTAGTGTTTATACATCGATGTTTTCCGGCCAAATTACAGTATTGTTAACTAAATTCGTGTAATCAGCAATAATATTTGCGCAGTGGCATTATAATTGTATATTTTGTAAACAGCATATATGTACAGGGTTGTTTGATTTATGTGAAAGTCTACGTGCATATTTGTGCTAAATCTCGGTTCTTCGTATCGTGTGTCGGGGCGGCCATGATGAAGCGGTACGCTTTCGTCACACGGTTCGTTTGAACACGTCGTGCCTTATTTAGGTAGTCTAAGGGATTTTGTTTTCATTTTCTAATAAAAACTATGTAATTAATGATATTTTGTTTTATTGATTTTATCCCGTGGCAAGTTTTATGGAAGAAAACACTGCCGTACCGAGACATCGTCGTCAAGAGTAACATGGCTTTTGGGAAATCAAGTTGATAAAAAGGGTACTCGATATTTTAAAGGACCTAAGACAAAGGCCTCTTCTCATAAATAAGTTACTTTTTTAGGAAATTTTTTTTAGACCTAGAGGATCAAAGATTTTTACAACTTTGTACAGTCTCAAGTGCCAAAATTTACTGTAAGGCGCTAATGTAGTCAAAAAATTTTATTAAGATATGTAACTGTACTCATGCTCACATAACTACGTTAAGATAAGTAAATGTTATTGTACGGCGCTTTTCATTTTCAACTAGACGAGTGAGCTCTGAACAAATACGTAAATAAGTAGGTAATTGTTATGAACTAGCTTCTACCCTCGACTTCGTCCGCGTGGATTTTTTCTGAATTTTCTTCGCTATAAACCTCACTGAGCCCGGGCCCTTTCCAACGAATGCAAAACCGTGGAAATCGGTTCGTGCGTTCTGGAGTTACAGCGTCAGGAAGGAAAACTTGACTTATTTTTATATAGTAGATTTCAAGTTATCACATGGCCTAACGTAACAGTAAGTAAATAATAAAAACAAGTAAACTTAATCTTACAACTATCAACACGAGAGTTTGTGAACGAGCAACCTACGAATGTATACGGGTGGGCACGCATTGAGGGAGAAATCGTGTTTAAAAAAGATACCAGATGAACTTGGATGAAACAACAATAATAAACCATGTTTTTATAATGTCATCAAAAGTTTAGTATTTTTTATACTTATACTAGCTTCTGCCCGCGGCTTCGCTCGCGTTAGAAAGAGACAAAAAGTAGCCTATGTTACTCTCCATCCCTTCAACTATCTCCACTTAAAAAATCACGTCAATCCGTCCCTCCGTTTTGCCGTGAAAGAAAGACAGACAGACAGACAGACACACTTTCCCATTTATAATATTAGTATGGATAACAGGACTGTGTCCCGTGGTTTCACCGGCATCTGGTTACTACATACATCACGCTACGGCCTAAGGGAGTGGGCCTTAGTAGTAACTATTTAGTAATCCGTGCCCTTAGTGTGTAGTAACCAAATAAAAAAAAATACAAAGATAAAGAACATCAATGTTCCAGAGTGGGGGCTTGAAACGTCACTGTTCAGTAAAAATTATTGTATTAAGACGTGACGTCACGCGAAACTTCAACGACGTGTATCGTCGTCATAATAATATTTTGTTTACTACAAAGAAAAGAATAATTAGGTGTCAACATTTGTTTGATAATTGCTTGACGGAGTAATTAGTTTTTTTTTTTTGTCGTGGCACCTATTTTCTAATCGAAACAAACCTTTCTGAGACAAGCACGTTCAGCCAAATAAACAAACATTTCATAAACATACTGCGCGAGAGGAATCTGATAAGTGAATTGATCATTCAAGGTTTAGCAGTGACGACATTGAACCCGGTTGTCACTTGTTAATAAAAGTACTCTGTGCTTGTAGATCAAGTCGTTAGTGGAAGTCAAATATCAGAAATCGTTTCCCAGTAACGAGTTTGTGGTGATCTGATAGGCAGTCGCTCCATCTAAAACTGGAGGCACACCTTACCATAACATAGTTGTGAACAGGCTTTTCATACGATCAGAGGTTCAACAGTCGAGTGGTGTAAGTAAAAAAGAAGGAAGAGCTTATCTCAATTCCTTCAATCCCATCATTTGAATTCCACGATCCTGATGGACCAGGTACCCTGTCAGGCCGCGGGGCTAATAGTCCAATACCCTTTGCTTATCTCCAGACGAACCACGGAACCAACCTATCATTACGCTACCAAGGATGACTACCCACAGCCCATTTTGCGTTGTTGTGAGAAGCTACTTCCAAAATAAATACAGGACAGTCTTATTGAAGCATCACATCAATTTTATGAAGGCACGTTGCACGTCGCCTAATGTTTCGAAGGATATGCTACTACAAGCGGGAACATAATAGTACATAAAGCCTTCCATACATTCATCACCAGATAAAAAAACGACTAAGATTCGAGATAAATTCGTTGGTTTCATCAAAACATGACAGAGAAAAAAGATCTCTAAATACAAAGTAAAAAATTAAGAACCAAAAGGAATATTTTGAGGTATTTTAATATTGAGTGAGACAAATATTTTGAAATCGTGAAATTATGAAATTGGTCCGATAAAGTCCGATTCGCATTCATAATAAGTGGTACAATACGGAAACTATGCTCAGTGTTGCAATATCTAAATAGAACAGAATCGGATTCGGAACGACTTTTACGACGCTAGCGCCCAACTGTCACCTTGACTTTAGTTGTGTGTGTGTGTGAACGAAATCGCACGTTACGTTATGTGAGTGTGCGACGTCGTGAGTGCTGTCTACGAGTAATTTTTGCTTTTTACCTTTTTATTTTTATAAATAACCGATGTAGACGAAGTGATTAGTAATGTAATAACCTCAAGTGATAAGATTTGTGATATATCGATGCAATGGCTCTTAAAATACGCAGTGTTTTCATCTACTATGTGATCCCGTGCAATAACTCGTCACTTCGGTTGTTTGTCAATGACGTCTGCGTTTAGCGCAGCAAAAAGTGGAATTTTAGTTTGATTGTGACAAGTAGTGCAAACATAAATTATATAAATCGTGTAAATAGATGAGTGATCGTAAAATGGATGAGTGTCTTCTTCATTGGAACGTTCTTTTATCCACTGGGGCCAACAGAGGTGGCTCATGAAGAAAGGGTTAGTTTACCTGTTTATGTTTACTTTATATATATCGTACACATCTGTGATTATACATGTAACGTCTATTAATATCTTAATTACGGCATCATTGGGAAAGTCGAATGTATAATTATTAGAGGGGTATAGGTTATAAGGAACAGTAGAATTGTTTGTTGACTCACAGACCTTTAATTATATAATTTGTTTTGGTGGCGATTTCTAACGTGTAAGTGAGTTACCATAAATGCGGATGCAGTTACTACTATGTATTGAGGCTGGGATGTGTTATTTTTCTTTTGTTACTTTCTCTTATCCATGGAGTGAAGGGAGTGAGGGAGAGGCGTATAGCCGGTAGGCCGAGTGCGAGAGAGACGACGCTCTACAGAGCTAGTTGTATGGCCATGTTTAGATATCCAATAGTAACATGAAAAGTTTACTTTTGCTGTTTTTATTTAATTTGGAAATATTATAAAACTAAAAGTAAAAAGGTTTCAAGAAAGCTTTGAATGTGCAGTTGAAACACAAAATTTGGATTAAGTAAAGATATGTGGTAATACTAACCATGTTTTAACATAAGCTGTATTTATTTAAATTGCTAATTTGTTAACTCATGAAACAGGTACAGTTAGTGTTATTGTCAATGAGGATTTGTCATTTTATTGCCACTGTCTTAGAACAGCGTGGCAGTACATGGTAACATAGGTATTACTTATTATTAGTCAAGAATATTACAATAATTATAACTTATAATAATGCTAATTTATTAAACTTACATACTTTAGGTATAGCATTGCAAAAACATGTGTAATATTTATACAATCACTTAAGTAACTTATGAATATTTCTATTGGTAGGTACAATATTTAAATGCTAGTTTTTGGTAATATTTACACCTGTCATCTCTGCTCATCTTCTCCAGTTTTTTAGCTGTCTGCACTAAAATTCTCAACATTTCTCAGAAAATTCCTGGCACCTATGTGGTCATGCAACAATGAGTAACACACATTTTCTAGAAAGCTATTCAAATAAATCATTTTGTCCCTAAATGCCATGTTATTCTTGCTTTAGACTACAATTGAATTAAAGTAATAGGCTAAAATACGTTCCTTTAAGTAGGTAGTAACTCTGATTAGATGCCAACATTCCTTAGTGTGGTCCCTGCCACCCTTGGTAATGTTGGCACTAGCAGTTATATGACTTAAGTACTCTACATACATAATATACTACATATGACGGGCCTGTTGGTCTAGTGGTTAGTGACTCTGACTGCTAAGCCAGAGGTCGTGGGTTTGATTCCCACCTAGGACAAACTTCGTGTGATGAGCATGATTGTTTGTCCTGTGTCTAGTTGTAATTTATCTTTATATTATGTATGTATTTATAAATTATTTAAGTATGTTTTTCAGTGATCTGGTTACCATAGTACAAGCTCTGCTTAGTTTGGGATCAGATGACCGTGGGTAAATTGTCCCAGGATATTTATTTTATTTTTATTTATAAGTACTTAACTTATGAAACATAATATCAGAATCTAAATAAACACACACAATGACTCAAGATTATTGCAGCTGTATTAACTGCATGACATGAATTTATTACTATCAGTTCCTACTTAGTATTTTTGAATAAATAAATAGGTAATCGCTTCAATATTAATAGGAAGTATGGATCCTGTATTATACAACATCAAACAAATGGAAGTAGGTACTTAGGTAACTAATTAATATCAACTGGAAATATTTATTCAGGCTGTGGTTTTGAACCTTTAAATAGAATTGATAACTAAAGCTTTGATAAAAACAACATTGGAGACTGATATTTAGGAATTATTATTAAAAGAAGTAATGGACTAGAGTTTTGTTTTGCTCTAGTATATAGTAAGCGCCTTACTAATAAACGCAGCATAAAGTTATGACAGGTTTATACGTCAAAAATGTATGGTTACACAGGCTTTATTTATTGCATAACTTTACACAGTGATTATTAGTAAGGGCATTAGTATTTAAACTTTTAATAAAATCTTAATCACAGATTAGGTGCCAATATTACCCAGGGTGATGTCTCCCATCCTGGGTAATGGGGGAACTTACTTGATACTCATTATATAACTGGGTTATGTAGGTACCTTTTCCAAATAGTTTTAGGATGCAATTTCTCTAAAACAAAACAATTTGTTACTCTAGAAACCTAATACATTAGAAAAAGTAACTGTAATATTAAATTTTTACTTGTTACTGACTCAATTAATCCTTCGAACACATGCTTTGAGACACAATAGAAAGACAATAGCAGCCCGACAGCCGGCTGTCGGTTGGTCGTTATAAGAGGTAACAAAAGGTTAGAAGCTATAAGGGGAAAATACCTTTAGATAACTTATAAAAAGTATGTCAATTAACTGGTCATGATAAGTAAAGAATTAATTGTCAAAATCAAGGCAGAGTATCAATGATACTGGATATGATTATTGCTATAAATCATTATTATGGCAGATAGGTATACAAAAACAAATCAAGCTTAACTTTACCTCATTTAAACTCTTACAAGTAAAGTCAATTTGACCCTGTCCACCAAATTCAAACTGAAACTAATATTTATTGCAATGTCCTATGAAAATATCATAAATTCATAGTATTGATTATGTCTATTAATTGACCACAGTAGGTAATAAAACAATTTATTTAACAATACCAACAATTTTATAGAGCAACATCATCATTGCATAAATAGTTAATATCATAAAACCCTACTAATATTATAAAGCCAAAAAATTTGTTTGTTTGGTTGAAAACAGTTATCTCAGGAACTACTGGACCAAGTTAGAAAATTCTTTTTGTGTTGCCATAACCCATTTATTGAGGAAGGTTATAGGCTACATGAGCCGAGCAGTAATCATAAACGCGGTGGAAACCGCGGAGGACAAAGAGTCTGTCATAACTTCACACTATGTAATCTAAAATTCTAAATCATCCAATTGGTTCTAGGTTTGTGCAGAAAGATCACATTAAACCGTTAAACTTAGTCACACTACCGCTAATAATAAGTTGAACACTGTATTTTTATTTATAGCCTTATATCAGAAATTACAGTGTGTTTAAATTATATTACATTGTGTTAAAATTATCTAATCTATGGAAACAGATTTATCTGTTAAACACTAATACACATACAAATTATATTGACTTTATCTCATTAATATTGAAGTCCTTTGTCATCATATCTTATGGCCAATTACACAAACATCACTTAATTTTTAAACACTCTCGAATCTATTGCTGTCTTTGTCACTTTAAAGGAATAAAGTAGACAGTTGTTGTGTTGACAAGTGATGTTTGAGTATTCAGGGGTTAGAATCATGCCTAAGTGCAATATCAACATGTAATTTTGAGAGAATATTCTGGTTCTTGTACTGTAACCGCTAACTAAACAGTAAATAGAAGATTGAGAGAATATTCTGGTTCTTGTACTGTAACCGCTAACTAAACAGTAAATAGAAGAAAGGAGTTATAGGTATTTTAAAAATCTTTGCAAGGAACTATTAGTTTTTTCCTGACATAGGTACATACATTTACTCGCAATTATGCAGGTACCAACTATGAACCTCTGTTACCACCATTTAAAAACAATGGCTTCCTTTATTTATTTATATACAAAAATATTTTCATTAGGTTGTGGTACCTAATTACAAAATTAAATGTACTAGAAACCATTACACTATCTTTAATACACACAAAAGTATAACTATTAACATAGTGTAAAATAAAACTATTTAAAACAAAATTCTTGGATGTAGTTAAACTATACCTCTTTTCAAGATCTTAATTTACATTTTATTCTGATTACATTAATCATCAAATATAACACATATCCTACTAAAAATAAAGGTGAAAGTTTGTGTAGATGAATGGACAGTTGGATGCTTTTACAGTGTAACCCAAAAACTGCTAAACAGATTTTGATGAGTAATATGTACACATGGACACATCAACATGGTCTAGGGATATTTCAATTAAACCTAAATAACTAAAATTCTATTAACTTTTTGTTAAGACACCTACACATTAAAATAAACCTTGTTTAATAGCCTATCTAATCTGATAATAAACTTTTAGCTAAAGTTATATTGGAAAAAAACTTGAAGAAAAGGAAAAACTCAGACAAAATTTCAATCTTAATTTTATTTTTGAAACATCAAAACCTAAACAACACAACTATTTTTTTATAAAAATTGTTGAAAACTTAAAATTAATAATCTGTGGATCCTACCGTTGAGTCCACTCTCGTCCCCTCGACCCCCAAGAATTAAAGTGTCCACTCGACCCCTGACTACAGTTTTTTCTCGACCCCTGGGGGTCGAAAGTGGAGTTCATTGAAAAATCATCACCTCCTGACACATCTGCAGACTCAAAACAAGGATGTCAAATACCTGACACCTGACTGTGTCCTGTTGTGGAATACTGTCCCAAGTCCTGCTAAGATGCAAGAAAAGCTGGTTTTCATGCACAATATCTTAAGGGAAATTCCTAAGAGCTCATCTCTGAAGCATATCCCAGGCATGCTCAATAGGATTTAAGTCAGGGGATTGTGCAGACCAGTCTAAAGCTTGGATATCATGCTGTTGTAACCAACATGTAACGATACGCGCCGTATGTGGACGGGCGTTGTCGTGCATTAGCTGGAAATTTTGTCCCATTTGCTGTCTATAAATACACTTTGTTCCCAATGTTTTTATTCAATTCTTCATTACAAAATTAATAATGTATTTAATTCCCTCACACACTACAGTCTAGATACAATATTGTCAATGTTACCTGCATGCTATTAAAAGATTTATGACTATAATTAATAATTATAAATAACCAACCATCTATCAAAATGTCCTTGGAATATGTATTGTATTCAATCTTCAACATAGAATTTGTTATTTATAAATAAAAACAACATCTTTTTTGCTATAGTTAGTAGCTACTTATATAAGTAGGTACTTACTACATAGAGTGTGAAAAACACCTAAATGTGATTAAAGTTTTTTTCTGACTGCCAACTTAATCAACTGAATATTTGTCTCAGTTAAAGTAACCATGACTATATGCAATTAAGAGTAAAAAGGAAAACATCATAATTATCGCTATCTTCACACTAACCTGCGATTTATTGGTAATCAATGATAATATTTTAGTGGGTTCTGTACTTTCAAAGCTAAAAAGAACCCACTTTTTTGGTGTCTATCTTTCTGCCCAGAGCATTTTTCTTAGGAACATAATTATCAAATTTTAAAGTAAATTATTGAAATTCTACAATCCCATAATACAATGAATGAAGAAAACACCAAAATGTACACAAATGCTCCATTGTTTAGGTATTTGACTAAAAATATTTTATTTTAAAAAATATCTAAAATTGTTTACATTTGACTGATTACCTAAAACAAAGTTTTATACAGTTTTTGTTAGATAAAAAAAATAGATTATTTACCAGTTACCTCAGCAATGGAATAAAGTGTGTTAAAATTAGGTTTAACCATTTTATACTGATTTTGTTTGAGTTGTAAGGGAGTCAAAACTTTTAGGGTACTTCTTCTTGCCAATCATGGAATTTGGAAAAAAAGAAAATCCAAATAAAAAAAAGTAAATACTACCTGACCGATTTTTTTATGGTTAAAACTGCTCTTTGTTAGAAAATTTCATTCAAAGCTTTATTTTAGAGCCAGGATTCCCTACTTGATTGTACTTCCATACTAATATTATAAATGGGAAAGTGTGTCTGTCAGTATGTATGTTTGTCTTTCTTTCACGGCAAAAAAAAAAACGGAGCGACGAATTGACGTGATTTTTTAAGTGAAGATAGTTGAAGGGATGAAGAGTAACATAGGCTACTTTCTGTCTCTTTCTAACGCGAGCGAAGCCGTGGGCAAAAGCTAGTAATGTTATAAATAGTCACATTTAAGAACTTAATAGCTTATTAACACACTATTTATTTTATTAAAGAAGTACTTACTCATCTTATCAGATAATCACTCAAGTATTTATTGATTGTTTCCATAATAATCGCAAAATTTAAAAGCAAGGAAAGTTATCATGATTAAAATCCGTACTAATATTATAAATGCGAAAGTAACTCTGTCTGTCTGTATTTTTGTCTGTCTGTCTCTTCTTCACGCCTAAACCACCGAACCGATTTAAATGAAATTTGGTACAGATATAGTCTGGGACCCGAGAACGGACATAGGATAGTTTTCATCCCGGTAGTCCCCCGGAAACGGGAACTATTACTCCACGCGGACGAAGTCGCGGGCAAAAGCTAGTTGTTAAATAAATCTAAAACTTACTAAAGTATTATTAGGTTGGTACTGACCCTCAGTAAGGAAACTATTTTTATTTGTGTTTTTAATACCTTCAATAAGTACCTACTAAGATTTAACTATTAATCATCATAAAAAGTTAAAAACCCATGACATAGGTTCTATACTTCTATTTACGCATCTAGATAGGCCCCTCCTAACTATCTAAATAAATAATAAAATATCAATTTATATTATCAACCTTTCAACGACCAAGCGACAGCCGGCTGTCGGGCTGCTATTGTCTTTCTATTGTGTCTCGAATCACGTGTGTTCGAAGCTTTAAAATATGTTATGAAATACACTGCAAACAGTACAACAATCTGTTTAGTTGATCTTGAATTAATTACACACAGACAGACAACTTGTTATAGGACTTTGTTTTAAATTTTGTGTAACATTTCAAGGTATGCAATCTTTTAATCCTACTAAAATCACAGATTACTAAATAGTTCTAAAATCTAGATCTAGCATTAAAAATATATCTAACAAAGCTATTCTTATGTCCACATTAAATTTTTCAGTTTCAAATTACCCATTGATTAGAAATTATCTTTGTTTTCGGAATATCCCTCATTATGTAATGCGAAATAATCAAATAGATTATTTGAAAAACACTGATAGTAGTTTGACAACAACAACCTATCACAATATGTTACACAGCAGTCTTGCATTACATTTGTTCATTGGCTATAAAAAATGCATCATTGCTGCAAAAGCTACAAGGCAAACTTAATACAAAAGTAAAGTATTGTGTAATCTGTATTCTCCAGATTTCCTTACTGTATAAAAATTCCTCTTTTTATGGAAGTTCGGTGGAGCCAGTACGAACAATTTGGACAAGTGGGTTGCCTTGACCCCGCAAGTGGTACTGTGTCAAGGGCCAACTGCTATCCTAAAGGGGACATGTCTCTTTGTATATATCAACCGGTTAAAGTATGGGGTTATTATTTCCTATAGATTTCTGGTTTCTGTGGCATTTTTGCCAGGTGTTGCACTTTACAGATTTTTATTGTCAAGGTGACCGTTTTTGTGGTAAAGTTACTTGTGACGTTAGAGCTTTAATAATATTGTGAATAAAGGTGGATCCAATTTAATAAATTGTGTTCATCACTTAAGTAATTGATCTAGATATTTATTTCAATCAATAACTTTTATTTGCTTTAATACTTTGTTACTTACTGACCCATTAAATTTCAAATTATTATCTAAATTAAAATACTTTATGTCCAAGTAGGTATTGTGCTTTACAATTTTATTAAAATATAATATTATACCTAAGCGATACCTATGTACTTGCTTAGTATCATATTTAGGAGAAATAATATCTGAAGATAAATGTTTGTCTTCTTTGTACCCACTAACCTACTTCCTCACATATTCCCAAGCTTGATATTATATTAAAATTAAACAATATAATGTATGTGCGATTGACTCATTATCATATTACCTATTTAATAGTTTTTCCTCAGACTTTGAACCTAACAGTTACATGAAAAACTGTTTTATTTTAACTAAGTATATGGATCAATAAGTATTAAAAGAAGTGAAAAAACCCATGAAGCCATCATTAACAACTTTCTATTCAATAAATGTGTGTTCAAGAAAAAATCTAGTATTGTTAAAACACAATCATGTGTTTAAAGTCTAACTAACTATCGAGTAACGTTTTGCCGTCGATAGTCAATAATGGCTGGCAATTATATTAATCGCAGTTGCGCACGCGTCGATCTTGTAACAACCTCGTTATTGGAGTTTTACGATTGGTCGACTCTTAATTCGTACGCCGAAAACAATGTGCATGTAGTATGTTTATGTTTCTTGCCGAGATAAAATTCTGAGTATCTTGAATTCATAGGTCAATAATTACAAAGGTTTCTTGTGTGTGAGAGATTAACTATGAACTCTTGGTGTAACTACCTAGTTTAGATTATTTATTTTACGGTTCAAATTAAAAGGTCTGGAATGTATGGACTTGTATGTATAAAGGCGCGTTAGAAAAGCAAAGACCAAAGGACGTATTGTTCACACGTTTAACGTCTAAATGAAACATTTAGGTAACTAATTTAGTTGAATTACAACAGATATCGATTTAATGCACTGGCAACTCGAAATTGGATATCACAAACTGCCATTAAAATACTTAATCCACGAAGTTAGTCATGAACAATCAGGGAAATGCTCTTACGTAAACGCGTAACTAGTCGGCAGCGGACATCGGACCACCCAGCTTTGTTTGTTTTTGTTACCATCTAACTAGCTGTATTCAAAGGTCTACCACACCCTCCCGGCTCCCCAGTCGTCGCACGTGAGAGGGGGACATCGATCATCCGCCGCGTCTCAACATATATCGGTCGGTGAAACTGACACTTTAAAACTATCCACTCCAGTAGTGTGAAATACTTTTTAGTCGACCTTTTAACGTCTGGGGTCGTTAAACTTTTATAGATTTTTTTTCTGCTGGTAACTTCTCTCCTACTTATGTCAATTGTCAACTGTCATTACGTTCAGTACTTAGTGTTGCAAAAAAAATGGAGGTCTGTTGATAATTATGGTTGCCATCGTTCAGTTGTGCCCAACTAACTTGAAAAGTAATTAGTTAGGTTGAATGAAAATTACGGTCTTGTACTATAATTATAAATCGGCCAAGTCCGAGTTGAACTGGCACACAGGGGGTTCCGTAACGAACTAAAATCGAACAAGGTTCTTGCATGGCAATTGTAACTTTATATTTATTATTAGCTATTTCTCGCGCGTTACGTTAGGTTTTTGGGTACTGCTTCGCTCCCGTGGGACATAGCGTGACATTATATAGCCTATGTTACTCAGGGATAATGTAGCTTTCTAATGAAAAAGATTTTTTGCAATTAGTCCAGTAGTTTTTGATTGTATTCGTTACATACAAAAATACAAATCTTTCCTCTTTATAATATTAGTATAGATTAGTATCTAGATTAGTTGCTATAGCGGCCATATAGTAATACAAGCTTGATAAATATTTCAACTGCCTAGTACAGCTAGTGGGACTACCCACTTACAGACAAATGGACGGACGGACTGTGGAGGCTTAGTAATAGGGGTCCCTTTGGCACTCTGCGAACGGAACTCTAAAAAATAGTAAATTAGTGCGTCGTATAATAAGTAGTAACAAATGTAATACAAAAAAGTAGGCAGGATATTTAATTTGCTATAATAATCACACCAAAATTGATATAGTGACGTGAATGTAATTACTGACACAGATAATTATTTACATACAAATGGTAGCTGTTGTAATTAATTTAATCGTATATTTGCTGCTCTCAATTTGAACTCGTTCAAAGTAATGTCTAGCGAATTAGAAATAATCTCGCTTGATAATTTGGTTTAAGGCGAACGACCGAGCTAAACATAGGAGTTTTGACTGTGTCATTGTAACAATCCATTCAGAGTTTCAGACAGAACATTCTAGGGACATAATTAATATGACATTTCGAATAATAGTAACTATATCGGTTTCGGATACGATTAAGGACATGAAAGTATTCAATGTTTGAAGGATTATTATAAAAAAAAAATTCAAAGCGTTTATTTCACTTACACCATTTTCAGGCACTTATGATTTGACAAAGAATCGTAGTCAAAGAAAATACATATTTTTGAAATGACCCAAATTATGGCAATTAATGATAATTGATGACCAGGACACAATAAATAGTAAACAATGCAAGGCGAGCACGTGGTTACTGTATATTTAAAACAATAACTTGTAATAACCAAACCTAACCTAACATGTACTATTTAGAATCCTCCCCTATCTAAAATTATCCGAAACTTTTATATCAAACTGTCCCCCGCGGTTTCACGGGCGTTATGTTATATGTTTTTAATTATCGCACAGCTCCTATAAGTAATAGCGTGATGTTATGTAGCCTAATATCTTATTCTAATGTATAAGCTAATCACTGCAACGTTTCATCAAAATTTGTTCAGAAGTTTTAGCGTGAAAGAGAAACAAACATCGTCACACTCAAACTTTCACATTAATAACATTTTAATTATCTGATCCGGTTACAGTTATTAATGTTATTCGAAAATTTGTAACATCCATACTAGAGTACATTCTAGGGATTCGCGAATAATTGCAATAAATAGCGAACATGGAGGAAGATCTCTTCACATAAGATTGCTGGCACGGCGCCCAACAACAGCGTCGTTAATGCCTGACTCCACTTATAAACGATGTTGGTTAATTAATGGCGCAAAAAGAGTGTCACACACGTAATCTCTACAGATTTAAAGCCAGTTTAGAACTGTTTAGTTACCACAAACAAACTGTAGTTTCTAAGAATTTCCCCAGCTGGAACTTACCTCGAAAGCTTTAACCTTTTGATGACCAAGCGACAGTCGGCTGTCGGGCTGCTATTGTCTTTCTATTGTGTCTCAAATAATGTGTGTTTGAAGGATTAAGAAACAAAAATATAACCTAAGGCATTATCGAGCCCTGTCATATTTAATAAATAAATATCTTCGGACAACTCACACACGGTCATCAAACTAAGCAGAGCTTGTACTATGGTAACCAGACAACTGATAAACATACTTATATATTTTTAAATACATACATAATATAGATAAATCACACCCAGACACAGAACAAACATTCATGCTCATCACACAAAGTTTGTCCCGGGTGGGAATCGAACCCACGACCTGCGGCTTAGCAGTCAGGGTCACTATCCACTAGACCAACAATATTGAGAATTCCCTGAACTGATAATTTGAACTAAGTATGTAAATATCTCAACTCATTTAAATGCTATTAGAATTTTTAAACGCGCTCTTTTTTAGGTCGCTTGATTGTGGTAGACTTTTTTTTGTGAATTAGGAAATATTCGATTTGCATTGTGATGTGCCTACTTAAAGTGATTTGATGGCCCAGTATTCAATCATCGTCAACATTTCCCTAGCCATTTTTCAAGTGTCTTAGTGCTGGTTTCCAGCCCAGCCAGATTCTGCTGTATTGCATAGACTTAAAAAGTACGTAGGTAATACATATAATTTGAAAAAGTTACATTAAACACTGGGTTGAGGTCTGATAGGCAGAGTCGCTTCACGTAAAACACAGGGATTTTGTAAGTTGCGTCTAGTTCAAATGTAAGCCGAAAACAACATATCCACATAAGGCCTAAAACATACACAAGCGACATAAGGCCTAAAACATACACAAGCGACGTAAGGCAGCAGGCGTGGAACAGGCGTGGCGCCGCGTCGCTGGCAACGAAACGGCGTGTCTGCGCCGCGTCGCTTCAGTATAATTCAAAAACGTCGCCTGCATACATTTTTTATGAAATCGTTTTGAAGCGACGCACGCCTGCGCCACGCCTGTTCCACGCCTGCTGCCTTACGTCGCTTGTGTATGTTTTAGGCCTAATAAGGGAAAAAGTTCATGACTTGAGTACACTATTTACTTAATATTAATTTAACACCTATACACTGTTGTTTTCAGTTACACATTCTTGTTTTGATGAGCAACGCTAACGATTTATCACCGTGTCTTAGTCATGAACCAAATATTTTTTAGTTACACGAATGAGCAGTAATACATGCTCAGACAAATTAAATTGACCGAAGTATCGAATTGTGTCTAATCTCTGCAGAATCGATCCTTCGTCTAGCGAAAGTATCGCTGATTGCGATAGATATTTATGGCGAGAAACGTTGCAACGATATTCATTACTTCCCTTAAATTAGTCTGTAAAGGTATACGAGTGACTAAAACTAATAATAGAAAAGGGAAACCAATTCATTAACCCCCGGGTGCAGGAGTCTTAGGGGGTCGGCTTCTTGCTAAATAATCTCCTTGAACGTTTTCAACGAAATTACAGTCCTGCAGTTGGAAAATACTCAAATCTACGGCTTACCAAATAGTTTTTTGGAAAAATAAAAATAAAATAAGTAAATTATTTCATTTCTATTACTAATTAGTTCATTTTTAAAAAAGGACGTGGATTTAGAATTTTATTATTATATTAATTATCCTTATTCAATGTCAGGCTTTTGTACGTTTGTATTTTGCAGTGCATTAGGACTTACGAATGTAATATCTCAAGCGCGTACGCACTTGATAAATCATTCAATTACGTACGCTTCATGATATTACTAAGAAAACAAATGTACAATAATTTATTTTCGGATTTTCGGGATGAAATCTATCGTAGGTATGTCCTTTCTCGGGTCCCAGGCTATATCTGTACCAAATATCATTCAAATCGGTTCAGTGGTTTAGACGTGAAGAAGAGACAGACCAGACAGACAGAGTTACTTTTGCATTTATAATATTAGTACGGAAAGAACGGATTTTGGAGTTTGTCAGACTTCAGTACAAAATGAAATGTTTGTATTAAAGTAAATATGAGTTATAGTAAGTTTAAATAATTGCGGCGTTATCGTTTAACAAGCCCTTAAAATAAGAAAGAAATGATTAATTATTCATTTGTGAAGAACTATTCGTATAACAAGGTCCATATTGATTATAAACACGAGCTTTTAACGAAAGTAACACAAGGTATACTTAATATATTTATGACTTACCTACCAGCCTTAAAAATCAACAAATTACCTACTCGCCATTAAGTTTTCATTTTATTATTGTAGTTTTTTTTTTTCGTTTTTTTTAATGATTATTTCAAGTCTGAAGTTAACTTCTTTGGTAATACAAGTTATTTTAAATTAATTTTTTTTTCGTTATTTTAAGTTAGTGTACCTCGTCAGAGATTAAACAATTAATATCTAATCTATACTTCTATACTAATATTATAAAGATGTGTATTTTTGTTTGTAACGAATAAACTCAAAAACTACTGTACCGATTTCAAAATTCCTTTTTTTGATAGAAAGCCACATTATCCCTGAGTAACATAGGCTATATATGTATATATCACGCTATGTCCCACGGGAGCGAAGCAGTAACCAAAAACCTAACGTAACGCGGGTGAAACCACGAGAAACAGCTAGTCATTATGTATTAAATTAACCTTTCGACGACCAAGCGACAGCAGGCTGTCGCGCTGCTATTGTCTTTCTATTTTGTCTCGAATCATTCTATTACATTTGTCATTTTAAGAAGTTCACATTGTGAGAAGTTGTCATTAGGTATTTATTTTATTATCGGGACTACACTATACTCCATATCGTTTTTACAATACCATATGTAGTGTTAGCAGTGTATGCTTTTGTGAGAAATGGTCATTAAGGGTGCTTGTACACGGTGCATGTAGCTGGAGCAAGTAAAGATGCGGGTTACACGCGTGAGTAACATGCGCAAGCTATTTGTTCGAGTTTCTGAGGCACTGGACCCGCACATGTTTTTAGACGATATGTTTACGATGCATATAACCCGCGCAAGTGCCTCAACATGCGCAAGCTACATGCACCGTGTACAAGCACCCTTAAGGAAATTCCACATACTACTACCTATAATTAATCGCCAAGACATTAGTTACAGTTCCCTGCCTCACATTTTGTTTAACTTAATAGATTTACAATCTTGACGTAGTTTTTTAGTTTTTACTAGCTATCCCCTGCGGTTTCACCCCCATTTTTCGTTACTGCTCCGCTCCCGTGACCAGTAGTTCCAAAGATTACCCCCTATATACAAACTTACACACCTACAAACTTACAAATTTTACCTCTTTATAATATTAGTATAGAATAGAAGTATAGATAACACTCTTATTTTTTTACTACTAGCTGTCCCCCCCGGTTTCACACGCGTTATGTTAGGTTTTTGGTTACTGCTCTGCTCCCGTGGGTCATAGGCTGATGTTTTATAGCCTACTTATCCTTACTAATATTATAAATGCGAAAGTAACTCTGTCTGTCTGTCTGTCTGTCTTTCTGTCTGTCTGTCTGTCTGTCTGTCTGTCTGTCTCTTCTTCACGCCTAAACCACTGAACCGATTTGAATGAAATTTGGTACAGATATAGTCTGGGACCCGAGAAAGGACATAGGATAGTTTTCATCCCGGAAATCCCCCGGGAACGGGAACTATTATTCCACGCGGACGAAGTCGCGGGCAAAAGCTAGTTTTAATATATAACCTATATTTCTGTAAAATTTTATCAAAATCCGAACAGTAGTTTTTGCGTGATAGAGTAACAAACATAAATACATACAAATCCTTCCTCTAATATTAGTATACAATATATGTAATCGCGGCAAGTTATTTTATTAGTTGCAATCACTTAGTCGCCTTAAGTCATTAATTACCCTAGATAAGCCTGTAGAAATTAAAATACGGATTCGAAATTCTAAGAAGTTGACATTGTGAGAAGTTTAGATTTCACGTCCGGTTGACATTTAAAATTTTGAGAAGTTGACATTATGGGCTGATACGGTATTTAATAAAATATTGATTAACGTTCTTGTATTTTACCGCCCACGCCAGTTGGATCTGAATATTTTTTTTTAATAGTTGCTTACATTTTGTATTAATAAAGATTTGTATTAGGGTGCCCCGGGGCTAAAGCGACTACGGGGCTATGGTAACTATTTAAGTAATTAACCATTCGACGAAGCGACAGCCAGCTGTCGCACTGCTATTGTCTTTCTATTGTGTCTCGAATCCCGTGTGTTCGAAGGTTTTTAACAACTTCGTTATTAAAGGGTTTTTAATATAATAATCTTTAATTTAGTTACAATAGCCCCGTAGTCGCTTTAGCCCCGGGCAACGGTATTAAAAAGAGTTCTGGCTTTATCTTACAGAGGAGAAGCCAGAATGGTATTGTAAATACCTACATTATAACTATTGCAAAAAGCCAGACTTTGTTTCAGTGAAAACAGCGGAAAAATGTGTTGACATTTGAACTTTACCGTCACGTTAAATTACATGTTTGTCAAGTTAGAAAAAAAATAAGGAAAACGTGACGAAAACTGGGGAAAGAATAAGTTTTATTTTGTGGGAGTGGGTTAGAACGAAGTCTTCGTAACCAGGTTATATAAACACCGTCATCCGTGGTTTAGTTTTTGTTTACTGCTCCGGTCAAAATTCAAAGCATTTATTTCACCTAGACCATTTACAGGTACTTATGAATTGTCAAAGAGTCTGTCGGTTAGTCAGAAAAGAAAAGTGACGCTAATTGCCTGTTCCAAAACGTAGATCTCTATGGAGAAGAACAGGCAAGAAACTCCACGGACGGTGTTTAGGTCATAGCGTGGAGTTAGGTAGCCTATGTGCTATTCTGATGTAGGTTTGTATAAGCTATACTTTATAGTAGTTATTAGTCTAAAGTATCCTTAATATCTTTTTCGTCAAAGAGTAACAAAACATTTATCCTATCGCTTCCTTCCCTTTTTTTTTTTTTTTTTTTTTTTTTTTTTGGTGAGTGGGAAATCATCCAATGACTGCTCCCGTCCTGGGTGCGACGGGAGGGCGTGTCAATTCCCTTATTTTACCCCTTAGAGGTCGAATTTCAAAAAAAAAAAAAAAAAATCCTTTCTTAACCTTTCGTTGACCAAGTGACAGCCGGCTGTCGCGCTGCTATTGTGTCTCGTGTGTTCGAAGGTTGAAGGATTTGTCACACTGGATGCGTTCTGCGGCCTGCGGTCAGGTCAAAGTGAACGCAGCCCGCATCATGTATGAACAACGCTGTCGGTCGCCGCCCCGTCGGCCCAACATGCGTTCTTTGGTTGTGCTCGCACGGTCAGATCGCATTCTATACAAAATATATTGATAACGACAATGTTGTTCATACATGATGCGGGCTGCGTTCACTTTGACCTGACCGCAGGCCGCAGAACGCATCCAGTGTGACAAATCCTTTAATGGCCACCTATTCTTCACAAAGAACACACACTTCAAGTTTCATGTCTCTAGGACCAGCGGTTTGAACTGTGCGTTGAATCAGTTGGTATAAAGATATGAATATAAAGAAGATTTAATTCTCAGCTTTTGCTCGCGACGTCGTTCGCGTGAAATAGTTCCCGTCCCCGGGGGATTTCCGGGATGACGACTATCCTATGTCCTTTCACGGATCCCAGACTATATCTGTACCAAGTTTTATTCAAATCGGTTCAGTGGTTTAGGCGTGAAGAAGAGACAGACAGACAGAGTTACTTTCGCATTTATAATATTAGTACGGATTTTTTTATGATCAACTCTTTTAATTATTCAAAGTCAAGTTAGAACTATTCATTCGAAGCGCGTTAATTTAATCGGAGTTTGTTTATCTTTATTTTGCCAAATATTTACATACAAATTAAAGATAAGAGTATTTAAGTACCGACGTTCCTAATTTACATATATTATTATTCTTATTGAAAAACAAAAACAAATGAGTTATGCGAGATTAGATTTATCTCGTTAACTTTAATTACCTTAAGAAGTACTAGGATTTAACCAGCTTCGGTAATATGGCAAAGTAATTTATATTACTAGTTCCTGCTCGCGACTCTATCCGTATGATGAAAAACAATCAACTCACATAAAACTCGACACAAAATTAAACAAAGTAACTCCTTTTCTTAAAGAACTTCAGCCTGCTATTGGCCAGTGAAAATCCTCTAAAACTTGGTGTACCCGTTTTCAGAGATTAACCTAAACGAACCAACATCATCATCTCCCTAGCCTTTTCCCAACCGTGTTGGGGTCGGCTGTTGGGAAAAGGCTAGGGAGATGATGAGCTAGGAAACGAACCAACATACAAAATAAATATTTAGATTTTTGTTTAACTTTCATATCCATTTAGTGCAAACCCGTTTATTTAAAATTACGACCAGACGTTTCAATTTTATTTACTCAGTAATTAAAAATCTAAACTTTACAAAAGAAATATCAGTGAAGGAATCAAGTTACTATTTGAACCAAGTCTCAAGTCCCGCCTTTAATAAGACACAATTAATTAATTATCTATTGTTTGTGGCGCTCTTGGGAGTCTAAGTCTCGAAAGGTCCTCATTTTTCACCCCAAAATTCAACATTTTTACTCACTATTTTTTTTCTTTACTACGTATGATAAATCATACCCGATTATGGCACTGCCATCTACTAGAGAACGAATATAACGTTGTCTACGCCTGCCGGGATTGCGGAATGTTTATAATAGTTACCGTGACCCTGGAACATAAAGGACAATCGAAGGAACGTGAGTGGGTTTTAGTCAGTAATAGTCTGACACGCCCTCCCGCCGCACCCAGGACGGGAGCAGTCATTGGATGATTTCCCACTCACCAAAAAAAAAAAAATGTATATAACGTTGTCTAGCGACCCTAAAGTTTTACTTCAGATACAACCATTTCACTTATTTAACGGTAAGTGGGCTATAAAATGTTAACAGCGCCGATATTATTAATCAATATTCTATCTATCTAATGTGGTGTTACCCTCCCAATATTTCCGGGAATAACGACCCTCTTTGTACTAGAACTTCATTTTTATTGCACGAATTTAAATAATGTCTACCATATTTGCCACTTTTATATGACAGCTCCTAAACGTAGTTAAAAGTTGAGAGTTCTAAAGACTTAAGTGGACATAGTTTTCTTGCAATAAAGGCGGACATTTTACAGCTGTAAATAAATAAAGCTCTAAAAATTCAAGACATTTTTCTTCAAGGAACAAAAATTTCCCTAAACGATCCTTGCTAACAAGATACTCGTAAGTTATCTCTTCCTTTTAACTCTTGTTTTATTTTTAAAATCTTTTAACTAAGGAGCGGGGCTATTTCCACCCTCGGTAACCAAATAGTGCCTATTTTTAACCTACAGCCCAAATTGCATTCTATTTCGGTCCATTGATTGTTTGACGGTATATTTATTTGTTATTCTTGAATGAAAGCTTTTAGTTCGCGCAAGGGTTTCATGACCCCTTGGTTTTCTCACCCCTAAGATTGTAAAGTTGACATTTGTACGCCTGTTTGAAGGAACGCGGTTGTAGTAAAGTCAAAGTAAAGCGCATGTGAAATATTGGCATTGTCAAGACATTATTACGGTATTTTTTTTACTTATGCCTCGAAAATGGGGCTTTGGGACCGTTAGCTGTCAATCTTAAAGAATTTGTTTTAGACTATTGCTTCGGTAACAGCTTAATTAATACTTTCGACAGCGTGGTTATCGAAATTTCTACGACGCGACGGGCCTATTGGTCTAGGTTAGTGACCCTGACTGCTAAGCCAGAGGTCGTGGGTTCGATTCCCGCCCAGGACAAACTTTGTGTCATGCATGAGCATGATTGTTTGTTCTGTCTCTGGGTGTAAATCAATAAATTATATATAGTTAAGTATGTTTATCAGTTGTCTGGTTACCATAGTACAAGCTCTGCTTAGTTTGGGATCAGATGACAGTGTGTGAGTTGTCCAAGGATATTTATTTTATTTCTATTTCATATATTGCCTCTTTAGGCTTGGAATTTCCAAAAATCCTTTCTTAGTGGATACTAACTCTTTACATAAAACTTACTCTCTAATCTCTATGCTCCACGTCTCTATTTACTGCAGTTTGTATTGAGCATGATATATATCGCCTAGTCAGTCAGCTAGTTTAAAAACAAATATTCTTGGTTAAGAAATAAACTTATAACTTAGGTACTGACAATTAAAACAATTATCCTTTACAAATTATGAAATAATAATACATATTATAGTAAGGCATAGAACGGTGCATAAAGTTGAACAGAGAAATGTGCCGTCCAAGATTGCGAAGAACTTAATTAATAAACTAAGTAAGTTACCGCCGGGAACAAAGGCTCACATGGAAACAATTTCAATTATTTCTGTCTACCAAATTATTATAGTACTCTTGAACACTACAATGATAGATGGTAATTCTTTATTGTTGACCACTACACAACTCACGATGCATACGATGTCGAACTCAGAAAAAATGTCCTGGGGGACTAATTTAGCCGCGAAAAACGTAACAGACAGACTGCCTTACTTACTACTATACTATAAATACTAATATTATAAATGGCAAAGTGTGCTGTCTGTCTGTATGTTTGTCTTTCTTTCACGGCAAAACGGAGCGACGAATTGACGTGATTTTTTAAGTGGAGATATTTGAGGGGATGAAGAGTAACATAGGCTACTTTTTGTCTCTTTCTGACGCGAGCGAAGCCGCGGGCAGAAGCTAGTAATATTATAAATGCTAAAGTTGCTCTGTCTGCCTGTCACGCTTTGACGCCAAAACTACTGAACCGATTTAAATGAAATTTGGTATAGATATAGTCCATAGCCGGAAAAACGACATAGAACATTTGAATCCCAAAAATCCTAATGGAACGGAATCTACACGGGTACAACCGCGGGGACAGCTAGTTTATATACATTCTTCCCATTCACAATCTTAGTGTGGAATTCACACCTAAAATCGTTCATTGCTTATCTTTCTTTCGTATTAGTGAACTTAAACGCCTACTGGATGGCCCATGATTAGACGTCCATCAAATTGTTTAAAGTGGGATGCCTTTTTTCGTGGGCGTCCAGTAGCACCCCCAAATGTTCAACTTATATTAAAGGTTAAGTGTCGAGGTTTTTAGTATTTTTTTTTCAGTGGGCCCTCAGTTTGAAGTATGGAAGTTGGTGTGGTGGCGTGATACTTCCCCTTGGCTCTTAAAGCATATAAAGCCTTTAGTCCTGCGTCTGATAACACCCTGATCATATGGAATTGCCATCCCATCTATACTAATATTATTAAGCTGAAGAGTTTCTGTTTGGTTGGTAAAACACGCTAATTTTAGTACGTACTGGTTGGAATTGAAAAAATATTTTTCGTTAGATAGCCTATTTGTTGAGGAACGCTATAGGCTATCAACATCAGCGCCTACAGGACCGGAACAGTAAACAAAGGTGCGGATAAAACCGCGGGACAGCTAGTCGGAATATGAGAGTAAGGGAAGAAGGAGTATACCGTTGTTTGCTGTCCACGTGTCGACGGCAAACGCCGACAATGACAGCAGCTACAGATGCCTCTGACGACAGCCAAGTGCTGCTCGTCTATTCGATTCCTAACTGCTTACCTTAATCTTCTCTTATAGCCTCGCCAATGGTGCTGATTCTCTGGTTCACAAACTTAACTAAATTGAAGTTACTACATCTTCTCTTTCCATTTTATTAAGAAAAGGACAGAGGATACATATTTGTTTAGACTTGTCAAATTAGACAGCTCAAGTAAATCGATTTTAGTAACTATGTTTTTAATTGCGTCTAAATTATCTATGAAGTGACTTGTGTGAATTTGACACGCCTAAACTAATATTTTATCTTCTGTCCTTTTCTTAATGATATAGAAAGAAATGCACTGAACTTAAATTTAGTACAAAGAATGCAAATTGTGATTCATTATTTTAGGATTGTGAAAAGCAGTTTTATAAGAACTCTTTGTGTTAACAATGAGTTTTCTTACTGTGTCTTCATTACATCTTTCTCGGTAACGGCCGAGTCATGTTTAATTATCTATTTATGAAGTCATAAACTGAAAGAAATTATTTAAATATCTAATTAAACAGTAAGTAATGCACGTTCCTACTGGAACTAAAAACTTATCACAAGAAATACGTCTGAGCTTTGATCCAATTTAATAAACATGATAATTCGTGAATAGATTGTTGATTAAACAGTAACTTCATTTTCATTTACTTATTCAAAGCTCCAGGTGTATTCCCAGTGATTCCTTGCGTCCAATAGGGATGATGACTACATCAAAAGAATGACATTCTGTTTAGTCCGTCTGTTAGACAGTCCAAAAATACTGGACACATATTTTTTGCTTGATCAAATTAATAACAAAATACAAAGATAAAGAGCATCAAAGTTCCGGAGAGGGGGCTTGTGACGTCACTTATGAGTAAAAATTATACAAAGGCGTGACGTTTCACGAAACTTCAACGCACTGTATTGTCGTCATTTTCTGTTTACGAGAAAAAAGAAAAAATACGTGTCCCAAATTTTTTGATTATCTAACTGACGGACTAATTATTTTTTTTTTGTCATCTCGCCTATTAGATATTAAAACATTTTCTACCTACTTATGAATAATGTATCCAGTTAATTTATCTTGCTTGCAAATTAACCTTGAACTCGAGCTTACGTTATCATGTTTTGAACAGAAACTGGTATATAGGTGTATTGTTTATTTACGAGGTTTTTCATATGAAGATCACGGTTTCTCAAAACTCTTGATTACATATTTCTTTTACTCAATCTAATCATAAATGTACTTAGATGATTTTATTCAAAATTCTTATCTCAATATCGTTGTTATAACTATAAGTACTTAAGTGATATGCTTCATATATTTGGCAAATGTGCAGCATGCAATGCAAGTAATAGGTGTATGGCGTTTACAACAATTAAATCAAGAACAATAAAATTAAAAAGGATATTTTTGAAGAACTCATCAACCCATTAGAATCATTAATGTAATTCCCGTAACACTGCTCAAAACCTATTAGAAGACAGTTTAGTAATGTAGGTAGTATCTTTTTTTTTTGGTCACATCCCTAAAGGTCCAAGTGCAGTGTTAAGTCGCAGTTGCTTTGTTACCTCTGTAGATTATGGATCCAACGAGGTACAAGTCGTAACACCTCTGGCTCTAAGTGAAAGTAAATTCTTTGAGTCGCATCCGTTTCCACCGAAGGATTAAGCCTAGTTCAGAACGGAACCGGTACCGAAGTTGTTGAAATACTTCAGCGAATATTTTATTTAGTCAGTCTTGCATTTTGAATGGCCTCCGAAGAAACCCGAAACCGCCCCTAAGATGTTCCTTGAATAGAAATAAGATCCCACCTTAAAAGTGTCGGATGTTACAATAGAAAGTGCTATGCATTTTCTTTGGTACTATTTCCGGCACATTGTAGCCAGTCGGTGTTTAGTGGCTAGTGTATCCGCCACTCGAATAATAAACTAGTGTAATCTGTACTGGGCCTTAGAGTCGGGCGTCTCACGCGTCCGGTTGAATGTTTTTCTAGTGCTCGATTCAGTCTGACACTATAACACAATGTATTGACCTTTGCTCATTGATTTGTTGTTAGACCAGTCCGTTTCCATCAGAATGATTAAGTTTTTTATCGTCTTAGGTCTACGGTCTACGCTAATTGGGTGTGCAGTTTTTCATAACAGTGTTCGTACAGTTTTACATTCACTAATTGTGAGTATTGTCTTAATGAAGGTTAAATTAATAAATGTTTGTACCAAAACATGCGTTAAAGTTTTAATAATGACCTTATTTTCATACAATACTGTCTGATCTCTACCCTTTGCCCTTATTTAAGCTTCATTATGTAACCCTATTGTTTGATAACTTATGTTGGGAAACGAAGTGCTCTATTTCGTTTGTTCTTTACACGTCTCTAAGCGCCTTCGATTTCACTTTGCCATTGACGCACATAAACGTAACTTGCAATTAAGTTCTGTCACGACTTTGTACCGGCTCTTAATTGTAAGAAAAACTTTTGTATGCAACGGAAAGTGTTCTACGTTTAAATAATTAAGCGTCACAAAGGTGTGGAAAATAGGAAAATTATCGATTTGTGAAGAAATGTCGTTCGATCTTTATATATTTTTTTATATAAACCGAGAGGGTTGTATTTTATTTGTTGAGAGAGTAAATGCCGGAAGCTATTATGACTTTACTTGCATAGTTAAACTACTTATTAGAAATGTGGAAATATTAAAGAAGCTGTTACTTAACACTTTACGCCCAATAAATTGTTGGTTAGCTGGGAATAAATTATTTTCATCGCTCGTCGCGGCTGATTTATAGGTGGAAGGTTGAATTAATAGTTTCAGGATGTCGACAGGCGTGAAACTGAGGGACCGTTCTTTGACACGCGTTTAGTGACGGGGCCGTCTTAAAATAAACAACCAAGAATTTGTCTCTCCATGTGTGTTTTAGGACAGTCCTGTACAAATGTTGAGGCCCTTTAATACAAAACTCGTAACTCCCACGTTACGATAAAAACCACTTAGAATCAACCGATTATTCTAATCAATTATTCGATGTTGTCTACATAGTGACGCGACGTGTCGGAAATAACAAAGGATGTCTTTGCAACAGGAATGGTTAATTATTTACCGCTACTTTCCTTCTAATTATACATGCGTTATTGTACCATGTGAAGTCCTGTCAATTATCTTAGCAGGAAGAGAAGTAAATTAATCGTTTGAGATGGTATTGTTCTTTGTGAGTGTGTAGCTTGCTTTATTTAGCGTGATCATGTTTTTTTTTCATACAAACACGTGTGGACTCTTATTATTACGCGGATAAAGACGGATTTTAATGTAATTTGTGTTTTATTTGTTGTAACACTTCTATTATAAATCCATCCATATCAATTGGTTTCGTGTTGAACTGAGCAGCTGTCTTTTGTGCTTATTCAGTAGTATTGTAGGAAATATAAGTTGCATATTATTCATAATTATCACGCTTAACAAGTTTCAAATACTTTATCCTGCATTTTATTATCATTTTTTTTCATTGCAAAACCTGTGCGGTCGCATACTTCTCTAGAGAAAGTGAAAGGTCGCACTCCTTCCACCGTTCGTGATGTGTTAAGACGACTATTTTATGTATACCCATTTAATGATGAACTATTGTAAAAAATACGGAGTGTATTTAATTTATCCGAGTTATTCTTGCGTGTCATTCATTAAGCATTACTACCATTGCGTTGTCAGGCGCTTATGGAATGCTATATTTGTCTTGTGGTTTCTTATCGTGGCATGATTGTTGATTAACCTATTCTTACTTCTTTTGTACATCTTATTATGTTCTTGAATTTGTTACACTTTTCATCATTACTTCGTGAATCGAGATGAGCACTTTCAAATTAGTTTCGGCTGCCAAACATCGTTTTCTAAAGAATATTTGGACCAAATTGGATATTACTTAAATTGATATCCGATGTAATGAACTTTTTCTTTTGCGCTTATTAAACTTTTGTCTCATAAATTATTGTGACATTACTGAGAACAATCTTGTGTTTTAATAAAAGATTTTAGGGAGAAAAGTTTTGTTTGAGGATATCACGGGCAATAAGAAAGCAGGCACTTAAGTACTTATAATTTTGACATTAGTAGGTTAAGATTTTTTTATTCAGTCTGGAATTCCTCTTGAACCACATTCAGTGTATTTCGGAATAATTCCCAATCTTATTAAAGTAATTTAATTAAACTTATTGTCTCATTTAAAGTTAATAAATAACAATACAGACGACATGATTCAATAACCAAATTGGTCCAAAACTAATTAGAAAATTAACAAAACGGCCTGTGCCGTGTCAGTAACCGATCAAGTGGTGGTATCATAATAGACAAACAATAAATCCTTTTGTTGTTTATGGATGGTTGTCTCGCAAACCGAGTGTTATCAGTAGCTTTAAGCTTGAACATGATAATGATATGGAATTCATATTGATAAAAATCCTTTACTTGAGCAAGTTAACCTTTCAACGACCAACCGACAGCCGGCTGTCGCGCTGCTTTTGTCTTTATATTGTGCCGAATCACGTGTGTTCGAAGGTTTAAAATACAGTGAACAATTTATAATGTTAATGACAAAGAATATTGCATAATTAAGCAAAGTGCGAGTATTAAAGTACCTAGTTTTTGCTCATAAATAACATTTTAAATTGGTTCATAGTATTAAAAGACAATCTATTAAGGTAGTACTTAAATGTGCATTTACGTACGGTCAGCAAAGCAGATAAGTATCCAGGGCCGTCAGATACAATTTAAGTTTTCTCAAAAACCCTTGAATATTTTCTAATAAAAATTTAAACTATAGTAGATAATAACTAGTTCTTCAATTGGGTTAAATTTCATTTCAATAGATTCATCGGTTTTCAGAAAACCTCTATTGTATATGACGGCCCTGGATACATATCTACTTTGCTGACGTACACGTTCAGTAGTTTCGCATCAACGTTGATTGTAGCTCTAAATATAGGTTTAAACCTACTTCTATAAATGCACTTAGTAGGTAGTTACATAATTATCCTCATTTGTTTGAAATGTTTATTGTTAAAAAATCCTGATGTGCTGAAGCCAAGCTTATAAAAAGCAAATCCAGCAATTGCTATATTCGACTACTAGCTACTGCCCGCGACTTCGCCCGCGTGGAATAATTCCCGTTCCCGCGGGATTACCGGGATGAAAACTATCCTATGTTCTTTCTCGGGTCCCAGACTATATCTGTACCAAATTTCATTCAAATCGGTTTAGTAGTTTAAGCGGGAAAGCGTAACAGACAGACAGAGTTACATCCGCATTTATAATATTAGTACGGATAACATTTATAACTGCCGTTTCAATTGCCATCTTAAGGTCTAGTTATTTCATGATTAAGTGTGTACAGTCATGGACAGAGCTACAAAAACTTTCCTCTTGAGTACTAATAGATTCATTATGATAGCGACTATCTAATATTATAATGTGGATTATTATTATCACTTCTATTTCGAGCGTGATGTATGTATGAGTCAACATTATTAAAATGAGTCAGTGTTCCGAGTAATCAACGTTTGTGATCTTTATTAGACTTTATGACCATGTAGGAATTGCACCTACTTTGTACAAGGTGTTTTGGCTTTGTTTGTTTGATCGATTTTAAATCTCGTGCTCTGTCGAGCTGGTAACTTCTTGACTGCAAATCGGTCGTATTTTATCATATTTATAAACTCCTGGCGGAAAAGAACACCTAAACCTTTCGACCACCCACCGACAGCCGGCTGTCGGGTTGCTATTGTCTTTCTATTAAAATATGCCTGGAAGGATACCAGGATACCCTACTGCAGGTGCAGTACCGTCAATAAAGTACAGTCTGAAGATAAATATAAAAAACAGCAGATAGACATTACCCGTCTCAATAAACCCGTCCTGTTTTATTTAATTCTAATAATGTAGGCCACCATTTGCCGGTCACGACGTATTTATTGCCACTGCCATTTATTTTGAGATCTTACTGTGTAGTGTATAATTGGATTAAAAAATAATCCCCTAACTACATTTTGCGTACGCGCCGGCTCGTCGTATCGTCGCGTGTAGTGACTAGGGTGGCCAGGTCTATTCTGAAACGTGGGTTTAAATTCTAAGATTATTTTACATGAGATGTAAGTTTTGTAGTAATGAGGCTTTTCACAATTGATGTCTAGGCTGCAGCGCTGAGGCCCTAAGATCCAAAAATCATACAAATCTGGGTGTTCTGTCACTTTTGACACAGAGCGGCAAAGCGTCTATATATTTGTTTTTTGTATTATTTAATAAGTTTAATAAATATCCTATTAAAATTGGAATGCTGCAATGTGCAAAATGTTACAGCATACCGATTCCGGGTCGTGCGTCAGCTCGTCCCAAAACAAACTCGGACTATTGGGCCGAGTTGACGAATTTCAAAATTAATATTTATTTCGTTCATCATCTCGTCCCACTTTATTTTTCTTCAATATTTTAAGTTGTTTTGGTACAGTCCAAACCAAACCTTTTCACGAGTAAATAAAAGCCAAGAATTTAGGGAATCAACATTTATACAAAGTAATAATAAAAATCAAACTTAGTAGGTACATTTTAATTGCGTTTAAGTTTAATAGGGTTTAGGTTGAAATATCGGGAACAAAGTGTCCCAAAGAGTTACGGATCGTTATTTTTCAATTAAAGATTGATAACTTAAGAGAATAAAAGTACTAGGCGCGCAGTAATGTGAAGTGATAATGTGAAAAAATTAAAAATACTGAGATACTTAGTACTTGTAGTGGCGTGAAGTGGTAAAAAATCACAGACACTTTTCTTCCTGACTGTTTTTGACGTTTTTTAGAAAGGGACGAGATAACGAACGAAAAGAATATTGATTTTGAAATTCGTCAACTCGGCCCAATGGTCCGAGTTTGTTTTGGGACGAGCTGACGCACGAGCCCCGATTCCTTTTTGCTCAAAAATATACCTATTAAAATTAACTTAACGGTCTTTCTTTATTTGCAGTTATTTATTAAAATCAGTTAGAAAATCGAAGTACTTGTACCTACAATTGTAATCTATTAAAGTAACCGAATTTTATTGAAGTGTCTCCGGAAGCTCTGGGCATTTGGCAACCCTATTTGACGTTGTGTTAATATATTATTTTATCCAACTGGTCACACTGGCAATGTAAATTATTGTCGTGACGTAGTAATATATTAAATGACCATTTCTACAATAGCGTTTAAATTGCTTTTTTATTTTATTTAAATTCTTAGAATAAACTGACATGTTAGGAAATAAGTACCTAGTATATAATGTCAATTACTGTAAGTATTAAAATTATATAATCAATTGGCTCTGCTTGCCATTAAATAAAACTATAATATAGTAAGTGGGTAAAGGTACAAATATTTATTTCATTAGCCTATTCCGGTAATGCTGATAGTATTTAATAAATGAGATAATGTTTTCTGTTTATGTATTGCTATTTGATTATGTAGGTATCTAAAATGTTAGTGACATAATCGGATTATTTAACATAATTATTATTTATTATAAATCATGGGCAATCTTACTGCTCGTTATTCTTCTGATAAAGAAAAAGAAAAGTTTGTATAGGTTTTCCTATAATCTGTGATACTAATGGGTGGATGAACTCTACTAATGGGTCATATTCATGCCTGTATATTAAATCTTACTTCCTACTGTCCTACTAATATTATAAATGTGAATGTTTGTGTGTGTGTGTGTGTGTGTGTGGATGTTTGTTTACCGGGAATGTTTACCGGGGTTGCGTAATGTTTTTAATTACCGTGACCCTGGAACATAAGGGCAATCGAAGGAACATGAGTGGGTTTTAGTCAGTAAAAGTCTGACACGCCCTCCCGCCGCAGCCAGGACGGGAGCAGTCATTTGATGATTTCACACTCACCAAAAAAAAAGGGTAATGTAGCTTTTTCCTTGGAGTTTCTTACTTGTTCTTCTCCATAGAGATCTCCGTTATGGAACAAGCAACTAGCTTTAATTTTCTGACAAACTGACAGACACTTTGAGAATTCATAACTCATAAGTGCCTGTAATTGGTCTAAGTGAAATAAATGCTTTGAATTTTTCTTATAGATCAGTAGAATTCCTCAGTAGGTTGGAACGTGGTGTTATGTAACCTATAGCCTTCCTCGATTAATAGACTATTCAACAGAAAAATAATTTTTCAATAACAACCAGTACTTTCTGAGAAAAGCGCTTTCAACGAAACAAACTCTTCAGCTTTATGATATTAGTATAGATCGTACAAGTCCTAGATTAATTCAACGAGATGACACAGTTTCAAAGACCCCGATTTGTGATTGAAAACAGATTGTTCATGAAAATTTACAAGAAACATGATGAAAAACATACTACAATATGTATTATTTTTAACCTACTTGCAGTTCGCGTAACCTCAATGAATAGAATTGACTTTGATATATGGGTATGTAACGTCACCTACATATATTTATTATGTATTGCCGACCTGCATCAACTGTTATTGTACCTATGTACTAAGATGGCCTATTTAATTAAGGTTTTACTAATTAACTCTCGCACCTTTGTTCACTACTCCGCTCCCGAATGTCGCTGTGTGAAGTTATTGCCTTCTGTAGCCTTCCTCGGTGATTGGGCTAGCCCATAGTAAAAAAAAATTTCAATTCGAACTAGTTCCTGAGATTAGCGCATTTAAGAAACAAACTCTTCATCTTTATAATGCTAAGTGTAGATTAAAGTTCAAAATCAAACAAATCTTGGAAATTCTCGGCTTCTACTAATGCTAATGCTATACCTCCTTCATAAATAATTGGAAAACGTCACGAAAAACCGTTCAGTAATTTTAGTTTTTTTTTTATATTTATTTATAAGGCACACCAACAGCTCGTTTACAAAATCATAATAAGATTTTTGTTATACAATAATAGCGTCCCGTGTAAACAAGTCAATTACAAACATGCACAGTTTATTGCGAACTCGATCGATGATATTTTCTCATTTACCATAGACTACGACGCGTTCTATCCTAAAAACTGAATAACGTCATAGCTTATTAAAGAGAAAACAAGAAATACGTCACGGGTTTTTCTTTATTACTAAGTAATCTGAGATAAAACACATTCCTGTATTAGGAATACATAATTACACAGGGTTTTAGTACTACGTCATCAAAAGTTCCGAAGATGTGTGCCAATCGATTCAAGCCTTCTTTTTCCTTATCGTGAGAGTATACAAATATTATTAACTATTGTAATACAAGTTTATATGAAATTATAATAGTTTAAAGTTTAAAATTATTAGTCATTGCTATAGCTAGCTTCAATAAAATTAAGCACCCTCTAACGCGTTGCGGAATGTTTATCATAGTTACCGTGACCCTGGAACATAAAGGGCAATCGAAGGAACATGAGTGGGTTTTAGTCAGTAAAAGTCTGACACGCCCTCCCGCCGCACCCAGGACGGGAGCAGCCATTGGATGATTTCCCACTCACCAAAAAAAAAAACACCCTCTAACGCTAAGTATAAAGTCATATTTTTGACACGCTTTAATTTTGGCCCTGCCCCGACTAATCACCCATCTCACTCTGTCAATACCGGAAACGTGCGAGGAGATATACTTAGTACTCGTTTGTTGAAAAAAAAAATACTATAAATACAACCTTCCTCTTGAATCTATCATTAAAAAAAATTAAACAAAAACCGCTGTGTAGTTTTAAATATCTAAGCAAAAATAAAGATAGATAGACAGTGGAAGCAGCTTAGTTTTATACTATGTACTAATACATCAGAATAGCACATTGGCTACATAACATCATGCTATGGCTATGACCCTAAAGAACGGAGCAGTAACCAAAAACCTAACTTTACGGTGACACCACGGGAGACGGTGTTTATTTAACCTGGGGCCCTAGTCTGCTATTACAATCGTGTCTCAATGATCGATTTTTGACGTGTAACGACAAACTTTTGACACATTTCCCATACTAAAACTGTCAAAGTTGTCAAATATCCGGCCGATGACTGGTCATTGAGACACGATTGTAATAGCAGACTAGGGCCCCTGGTTACGAAGACTTCTTTCTAACCCATTTTCGCCAAATAAAACGTTTTCTTTTCACTGTTTTCGTCACGTTTTCGTAGTCATTTGTTAACCTCGATCACCGAAACCTATGGACGCTTACAACACCAGGAATTATCAAGAGAGTCGTTTAATTAAATACCCAGTAAATAACGTATGTTAGTTATTACCCGTCACTGAAAAAAGCTAATTAAATTAGGCCCTCCAAATAAGCCTTAACTTGAAAACTAAACAAAAAATTAATTATGTGACGTCGAGAATTCAATGAATACTTGACTTCAAAAAACCGTTTCAAAATTCAACCCTAAATCAAAAATACCTCCTAATTCGTCAGACAATTCTTGTGGTTCAACGAAGGTTGCTCACATTTTAAAAGTAATTATCATAAAACTTGATAATTACCTATTGAATTGACCTTGTAGAGATTCTCCTTCCGTGCTACAGGAATTAGCACCTAAAACCTTTAAACATTACTTTGATAACAAGACGACAGTGACGTTATCAGAGAGATATAGTAAAAATTGCTAAATAATACAAAACACTCTACTAGCCTTCATCCTTTGTAGTAATATAGCTGTATATGGTTTTACGTGTTTCGACGGCCGAGTTTCGCCCGCTCCGGTCGAAACAGAAATTTCGTTATCATTAGTATTTTTGAGTGGTGTTTCGCTGTAACCGTTTATTTTCACAGTAGAAAATAAGGTTAAATTTATAAGTTTGTACGGTGAAAATAAAAAGATTTTCCATTCTGGCTGTACAAAATTAGCTTAGAAAGAAACATTACTCAAAAATATTAATAAGAATGAAATTCCTATTCCGACCGAAGCGGGCGAATATCCAGCGGCCGAAACACGTTCTAAGCCCTTTATCTTATCATATCATAAAATATGTTGCTATTTTATTTATAAATTATGATCTTGAATGCGCTACACACGGTATTTAAAGTAACACATATGTTTATAAACAGTTTAAATCGACCCATTTATTTATTGTTATCGCTGTAACATAATACACTTTTGTATTTTAATAATTAGTGTTACTTGCCATACTTGACTCTTTTGCTTTGCTTAGTTTATAATTCCGTTTCATTATTTGCGATTCAATTTAGCATTAATTAGCGACCCGCCCGTGTTTAGCACGGGTTTTACAAATTTTTGAACGTCTCGGATTTTTTTAGTATATGCATGTATTATACAAATAAACCTTATTCTTAAATGTATTTCCCATTCAAAAAATTTAAAACCGCATATAACCATTGCGTAGGTGTAATAAAAAGGTGATCTAAGCATACATACGCACCGACAGACAGAAAGCGGAAAGCAACTTAGTTTTATTCTATATAGTGATATCTAAGTGTTCAAGGTTAGGTAGTATACCAAGTGACGTCGAATTTGGGTAGTTATGGCTGTAGTATGCAGCGCCACCTGTCGATGTCCCACAAGTTAGTCACGTCAGCATCCCAACAGATGCTTTCCCCCCCCCAACAATATTGATGAAACTTCACCCAAGACAGCCTAACATTTGTATAGTTCTGGTTTAAACTTTTTACACAAACTCGGAATGTTATTTTGCCATTAATTTTAAATGGACTAATGGCTAAAATTAAACTTGGAGAATTGCCAAACATAATAATACACTTGAATACGTTAAACACTTTACACTGCTTCAATTGGTATACACTTATGTCAATGTACAAATATTGGTACAACAAAGCTTACCATTAATCCGAAAGCTAAACGTAACAAAGAAATTAATTTCCTTACACAATAGCTTCACGATTTACAAGGAAGACTAGAAGATGGACAATTTGCATTATTTTAGGACGTCAACATAACTTGCCTATATGTTCTGAATGACCTTGCCTCCAGCCCAGTGTTAATGACCCGTGTTTAAACGTTAACTTGTCACTTCCGAATTAGCACCTTATTGTGCAGACATTACTGGCCATTACTATACGTTCATGCACTCACATCACAGTTAAAGAGACGAACCTTGATTGTGTTTGTGGTAAATATCACGTTTATTTTTGGAGCACAAATTATTGCAAGGTTCATTTAATTATTTTAAATATCCTTACGTGGATGTTGATTGAAGTTCATGCTACAAAAACAGGCATAATTTTGTTAAGAGCTGTTATGGTGAAACTATAAACAGTGAAAATTACAGCTATTGAAATTATAAAGACAGATCATAAATACAAGATTTATAGACATTGCGCTCGAACACTGTCTCGTCTCTTAATTGAGATTTCTGCAGAATCGATATCAAATAAACCATGCATTCCGTATCCATTAAAGGCTATAGTGTTCAATTGCATAGTTTTATAGCTGTGACGTGGTACTTTCTCAGTAACATTATTTACTCAACAAAAATGCCGGCGCTATATTTTAACCTTTTTGTTGTTTAATGTTGACTTTTTTCAAAAGGATTTATTTACTTTGATGAAATTTCTCGGAGTAAGGTCTATAAGTACTTAATCGTAAAAATGCCTTTAAACACTAGCAGTCATTATGTTATTATCTAGATATGTAGTTTCTGGGTGGCTTTAACAAATCTGACTAGACTCCATTCTCACAAAGTAACCAATCCCGATTTATGTTATAAAAATAATACGATCAAGAATTTCAACATTTTTACTCGCACGAATATTGGCGGCAAGGACAATAATCCGAAACTCATTTCATTTATCGATTTGAATGTTCCGCAGTTCAATGCGATAAGTTTCCCATGCTTTTCCGTATCGCTGGTGCTTTTCCCACGATGACTTTATAAGTACATGGTACGCCACCAATTACTGGCTAGAACTCCTACATTATCCACAAAAGAATCACTTGGTATTAGAGGAACCGATTATGTACGGACTACTGTTTTGTTCATAACTCTTCTATTGAGTACTGGATTGGTAATAATACTCGCTGTACTTACTAGGCATTGTTTATCGTATGATGTCATTACACCAGTCCTGTGTAATATCACATTACCATCAAACTATGGGCATTATTGCTTACGTCACAGTCCTCACTGCAATGGGCAATATTAATAAAAGAAAGCTTTTAATGCGGTGGGTTAGGCGTGGATTGTTGTTTGACCCGCATTATTGTCGATAAGGGTTGCATATCCATGGGAAAATCTTCACATGTATCGATCCTACCTCTTATTTTCTGTTTATTTAAGTGTCTAGATCTGACCTTTGGATTCGTTCAAATGACAATATTTGGTCTATATTGATGATATTGTTATAGACTTTGAAATAGACTTATAAATAGATAGGTATTTTCCTAAATAGAAAGTTATTAGACAAGGTAAAGCGAGTAGAAGTATTAGTTTTTAGTTCAAGTCTACAAAATTATACAATGGTGGCTTAAAATGTCTTTCAAGAGTTGGTTACCTCGATACTTAGTAAAAGACGTTAAAACTTGCAAGTACTCTTTAACTTGGGATATTGCTATTAACAGTTACATAAAACTTGGAACAAAAGCAGTCACTAACAAAGAGTAAGCCATAAGTGAAACCAATTATTTCCCATATAATAATAACTAAATAATTACTCTATTGTTACACTTGCGTAATCTAGAAGAGTGTTAATTAATTGTATAGCAACAACCACAGAAACGTTTAAGTTATCGCTGTTTTCTTTAATTGTTTTCATTTTTATACACCACTTTTATCTAAATCTAAACGTATTTATAACTGTCGTTCTGGTCCGTTTTGCAATAAAACTGGTCTGGCGAGCTGGGGCTTTTAATGAGTTGTCTAAATTTCAGCTCTACATTAAACGAGTATCAATTACCTGTCTGACATTTAAACCTGTAAATAGTGAATCCTTTAGTAAATTCGCAGTATGTAGGTGGATGTTTCTATTCACTCACCTGATATAATTCCTTAATCGCATATTACGACTCCCACGGGAAGAGACTTGATGCCGTCTTATTAATATCCGGGACTTAAAAGCTGTGCTTACACAACGCCTATTTGATGTTTTGCATACAGTTCAGACAAAGGGTTATGAAAACGTTTGAGGTGAATTTATAGAATTATATATGTCCCTTAAATTTTTTAGTAGAGCTATTATAAAAAAACTTTCGTAAGTTCTGAAGAACGATCAACGTTTTATTGTTTTGCTAAAACTGCCAGTAATTGCGATTTTAGAAACACATTTTGCTACACTGTGGTATGAATGTTTGCGAGAACTTAAGAGCATGTAGCTTGCGGTTATTCTGCTACTATAATATGATTACCCTATCCACCATTATTTCCAAAAGGCGAAATTTTATTTGATCTCCGGATCAGCATTAAAGTCTGATTGCATAATCCACTTGAAAACGAGTCCTTATTTTTCCACCGTAGATCTTTGACCTAGTATTTTTTGGTTCTTTTTGTTAGTAGTTGTAATGTTATTTTCTGAACAGCGTCGGGTATCAGGGAGTGCGTGGGCTGGCCTCCGTTGTCGGAAGTGGCTGGGCGCATCCCGCCCAACGCGCCATTGTGAATGCGAAATGCAAACGTGACTGCCGCGTGTGACGATGGCTTTACTGCTGCATTTTAATATAAAACTTTTGATTCGCTTTAAAGAGTTCTTGTAATACAACTGCTCAGTTCACTCCTGTGTGTATTAAGAAGAGAGATTTCCTCGAGTGGGCGAATGGTTGACAATTCTTGCTAAGTAGTCATTGTTAATGCCACGGCTAGAATGCGTTGGCTTCACAGTTGCATCTTTTTAATGTCATGCAGATTTATGTTATCACCCTTGTCCGTTTACTTGCTTATCTATGAGATTGCGCAAGCGAAATGAGATAATGATTTAACGGATAACAAATTCAATACATACTTCGCAATATCTTATCTGCAAGTGATTTCAATACATCGTGTATTCTAATTTCGTAAGGTGCAAAGCGGGTGTGACAGGATATCGCTTGCATTAAAATACATTTCCTGCAATAAAGTTGCCGCATTAAACATTATTTCTGGTTGACACGACATGTATATCTCACACTGGCGTCGTCCCAAAATGTAGGCGAAGGACCTCGGTTGTCGGAAGTAGAATGGACCATCTCGAAATCAAGCAAAGTTATAAACAAGATCACCACGTGTTATTGTTGACACTGACTATACGAATTTTGCGCATGCGGCGGCGACGTTTGTCTTAAAGATTTACTGGATGGAAAAGGTGTCCAAGCTTTTTAGAATGATAACATTGCAAGATAGGGAGACACGCCATTGTTTTCATTGAAAATAGCTTAGGTGCTAGACAAACATCTTGAAAATACTTTCAAGTCTAAAATCTTTTCTTTGTAATTACGCAAAGTTAAATAGAAAACTTTGCTGAGGTCGATGAACCTTATGCTTGGTAAATAATATAGTTACAATAGACTTGTATCGTGACCTCAAATTATCATACGTTTGACCGGCATGACGTGAAGACATTGCTAAAGCTGGGATTTGGGATTACCCAGACCCACCGCAGACCCATTTGATTCGATATTGTTCAACGTCGCATTCAAAATAATTTTCATCTTATGGGACCAACAAGTTTAATGGCAATTACTGTAATTAAAATTACCGAAGCGTATCTAGAGTTTCATACTTTTAACTGAAAAATCGACTTTTGCAAAACAACTTAAGATTAAATCTCTGAAAAGTCCTGCTTACATTGAAATAAAAGTTCTAGTCGGAGCGAATTTGTCAATATCGGATCGATTATTGTTACTGGTGTTGTGAGAGTGCTTTTATGGAAAATTAGGGTATGGTAGAATATGATGATATACGTAGACCCTCCGCAACAGTTGTCACGAATGAATGGACGGACAGATGAGCCGAGCCAGCAAGGTCATGCCATTGTTTCCTACCAACGCACTGATAAACCGATATGAATTTAGTGGAACTATGTGATTGGAATCACATTAGTGTTCTATTGTATGTTTTATTGGAACTTTAGTTTCCATAGCTCGAGCTGTTTTAGAAAATGATTCATTGCAACGATGACCTTGAGCAGCTTGTGGAAAATGTATGTCTATTGTCATTTGAATTATATCGTTTCATTGCGGAATATTGGTAATGCCATCATTATAGTGTGATCAATTAATCTGCAATAACATTTAGCTCCTCTATTGGCTACTTTACATTCATAAGGTGCGTGGAAGACACTGCGTAGATTATCAGATTCATTGTAACGTATCATTCATGTCACAGCCCATCAGTTATAACATAAATTAATTGTACGCGGCAGTCTATTGGCTGAATGTAAATCTTCCAGTGACCTCACTCAAGCCACAAAAACCGCGCTTGGGTTATCGCCTCTGCCCCCAATTTTTTTTTGTCGCGTTGACGTTAATATTTAGTACGCTATTAGAGATACTTTATGAATATTCATACGCTTTTTTAATTTGTGCAGGTTGTGTAAGACTGTTGAACAGCTTTTTGCTCGAATTTTCTTTTTTGCTATTTGTTTGAAATTATATTATCATATCATTAAGAGCGTCTGTGAGTTTAAAGTTAATTTGCGTTTATGTGAGTTTTTTATTATTTAGATCAACGAGTCTTATTTGTACAGAACTCAAGGTTTGTTTAACTTGTGTTGTTTTTGTTTTAGTAAATTAATTATGAGTAAGTAACTCAAAGTTCGAAAATCAGCATAATCAATCGTGAAACGTCGAATTAAACATCATTGAATCGGACGTGCAGCGTTCGAAAGCGTGAAATAGGCTGGAAGCTATTTAACGAAGGGCGAGAGCAATGAGAGGGAATTTCACGTCTTCCTGAAAATTAATGAGAATGCCGCTTACGACGTTTAGTGCTCGCACCTCGTTTCCACAATACGGCGACGGTGGCGCGGCCGCGAGCTGCCTGCCCGGCGACTAATGACTACTGCGCGCAACAACAAAAACATCTCCGTCTTCGTCGGGCGCCGCGACTGCCCGCCGCCCGTCTCCCTCGCACCGCACCCGGAGCGGCAACCACGCGCTTCAACCCGGATAAATTACATCCTATTAACTTCGTTCCGGTGCTCGATTTAAGCTTTAATGTCTCACACAGTAAGGATTGAAATTGCATAAGAACATTTATTTGATATTAAATGTTTACCTTAGACTTTATTGCTTACATTATAAAGTCGACGTTGAATCGTTGCGGGTGTCAGTTAAGGCGTTCCGGTCTCCCGTGTGATTATTAATTTGCTGTCAAATAAAGGGGCCGCTCACTTGGGCGTGCGTGTCGGCACAAATTTCTGCCATACTTCGGAATCGGTGATTATTTTTTTGTTGCCTTGACTTTGGATTCGCAGACTGACAGACATTTTAGTGCACTATTATTTTAGGCTCGCATCATAGGTGGAATTGCCGACTGTCTTCTAATTAGATGATGTCGATGGCGCTTGAAGATAACATTGTTCGTTTGATTTGATCTGTGTGTGTGAGGTGAAGCTTGATGGATGAACAGCCTGTAATTTGATTAAACAGAGAAGTTACGAGTTATTCGATTCTTAACTTGATATTAGTGAAAAGGTGTGATTGTTTGCGATAACTAAAGATAATGAAATAAATACCTGACACTTAATTTGGTGGGAAATTATTAAATTACTGTGTACTGGCTTAACGTTGTTATTAGTTGGAAGTTGCGTAAAACTCAGGTGCCTACTTACACTCTTAATTAACAGTTATTATCAGTCGACCGTACAGACCAACAATCATTCTAATATGCATGGTGGTACTTCTGCCTATCTACCTACATGCAGATATTTTTTTACTATCGAACGACAAAAACAAAGTCCCATGGACCCACACATACGCCTCCCATAGATTTTATCTCTCTCTGATCCAATTTGACCTCATTTTTATTCAAGTCACTCTGGCTCAAACGTATTCTGGTACATTTCGGATGCATTAGGATTTTTTTACCGAATGTGGATAAATATGAATGTTTTGTTATGGAAATCGTTGCTTCCGTTATTTAAAAGCGAGTAATCTACATACAAAGTGAACACTAACCGAGTTCAGTAATTAAGGCAGGCGGCTGAGCATCCTGCCTGTCATGAACTGTCCCACAGTTTCAAGACGAGGAACTTTGGCTAGGTACTTCATAAATAAAGTTCCTTAGAGAGATGGGAAACCTAGTACCTAACTGAATGCTGTCAAAAAGTATTTAATCAGAAAGTGTTGTTGAAGACTTAGAAATACCAACAAAATTTAACCAAAAACAACAATGTGTTCGCAAGGGAATAAAAAGCTATAAGTACAGAGAAACGTATCGTAGTAATAAATATGACGGAATATGGGTTAAGGACATAGCCCACTTTTTATTCAAGAACGCAGTTCGTCTGTACTACTTTTACTACGCGAACGCCGTAAGAAATAGTTAATACTATTCATTACTGCCTTTCCAGTTGATTTTATCTTTCATTCCAAGAATTCCATGGTAAAGTTTAAAACTCAATCAGGACCATAATACATATACTTATTAAAATTCAAAATTATCCTGCATAGCCGTTTGTAGACAACTAACTCCTCGGTGGATATATTATAACCTTTAAGAGAAACACCCACGCAATACTTCAGCGAGATATAAAATTGCCCTTTAAAGGTGGAAACTTACTTATTTTAAGTAGATTAATACATTTCCCCACATTATTTACAAAGGGAAAAAGGCTGTGACTCAGTCAAAAGCTGGCAAACGGCTCCATTTAGAGGTCTATATAATAGCAGCGAAGATGGCGTCACGGAATTGTAAGACGTGGTTATGAAAAACTGAGAGGATACCTCTGGGGACAAATTGTATCACAATCCTGTAATAAGAAAACATTCTCAACAAGGTGCTTGAGAGTTAAACCTTGAAGATGTTGTCAAATTATCTTTTCTTAGTATATGTGTGATTATGAAACAACAATACCAGGATCTCAAGGGGCATGATATGATTCATCAATTTTAGCTGCAGGACAAGATTAAAAGTAATTTTTTATACTGTTTTTAAATGTAGGCAATGTATTTGTGATGCGTGTTGCTAAATAATCTGAGCCAGCTGTAAAAATATTTAAAAGCTCCTTGTACATATTCCTCACGAACAATATTGATAGAATTTATTGCTATACGTTAGTGCAAAAGTTTCTAGAATTGCGCATGAATTTCTTTGTATGTTTTTCCGCCTACAGCTCGGTGTGTGTGTTTATCCTTTTTTGTCCATTTTCCCATGTCTTCATTATAAAAACACATTCAGTAGTTAAAAATTTTACATCCCAAAAAATATGTTAATTTGGAGAACCTGCACCTATATGTAAGAATTTGATACCTTTTCGAATAAGTACTTTAGCTGAAAAGCTTTTAAGCTTATTACTTTTTTTAGTCGAAATACTGGCATCACATTCAATTATTTTATCTAAGTAATAGCTGCCAACTCCCTTACTACTAAAGTTTTACTGAGAAATATTTTATAGTCATTGCAAAACGAGGTTTTTTCCTCTTCCTTTTTCAAATGATTTGGATGCTGAGTCCCGTTTCTGTCCAATCGTTGTAATTCAACCCGCTCTTCTACACTTTCGATGTTCGTAATAATTAGTTCACGCATGCATGCAGTACAAATTATCACGGATGGATGCTGAAACTCATTCACCTGGTCTAATCTCTTCATCGCCCTTACGACACTCACGATTCTTAACCGTTGGGTTAGTTTCTATGTAAATTAACCTGTAATGTACCACTTAAGTACCCTTACTTATATCAAAACCTTATGTAAATTGAACTAGAAAGTTATCATAGCAATGATTGGCTGGCGCTGAGCGTTTAATTAATTTATCGGTTAGTAATTATGTAATCATCACGTTAGTTTACAGTTTAGAACTAAATCGATAGGTTGTCCACCTGTGCGGTATGAGTAAGCACTCGATTTACGTACAACTATTATCCATTTGTGTATTTATGGATTAATATGGTAAGTGCGGAAGTTGCTTTGTCTGAAAGTCTGTTACGTTTGCATGGATGGACCAATAAACCGATTTGGTCTTGATTTTAAATGAAAGAAGCTTGGAGCCCAGGGATGGATATGGCTACTTTTTATCCGACTTTTATTTCAGTTTCTTTTGTATCCTCATTAACAGATATTTAAACATTAAGTTGCGGAAAAAACTAGTTAATAAGAACCCCGCTATAAGAGAATAAAAATATTAAGACAGTCTTTTAAATTTTTGGCAATGCCAAGTGTAGAAGAAATTTACTGGCTCTTGCAAATGAGTGATTTTATTTTGAAAAACAAAATATTATTCTATACTGTGGTACCCTCTTGCAGTGTTCATGCATGACCCAAATGAAAGGGAAATAGGATTAAATTATTATAAGCCGGAGCTGACAAGCGGCTTCATGTAAAGAATGAAATAGTACTACTTACTAAAACTTTCTTAGATGATCATGAGGTTATGATGTAACGGTACTAACCTTCTTATTGATATAAGGGTTATCGTAATATAGATAACTTAAAGAAACAATTAATAAGAATTAATAGCAACATTCTCCAGAAGATTTCCTAAGTTAGTTAACAAACGAGATACTTTAGATCTCTATAGCAATCCGTTTCTCTGCTTAGTAGTGTTACATTGTTACGGCTTTTAAACGGCGACACTTTAATGTGCTGTAAACACTTGGTTCTCCTTGAAATAAACATTAAGGCATTTGCAAACAAGCTAGTCTTTTACATCTTCAATCGCGTCTCGATTGATCAGTAATCCAACAATGCCTCGAAGTGGCGCCTAGATGCGCTCTCAATGTTAAATAAATATTTTACTGAATACACTGAATCCCCACATTTGTGTCAGTAGAAATATAGAATACACCTATGTTCACAATATGGAATATGGAAACTACACCCGATGAGCATTTAAATGTGCGCGCGCCAGATAAGCTCAGCACAATAACAGTTCTGATAAGAAAACAGATCTCGGGTAGCAATTGACACAAGCAGAATAACAATAATATTTCCATAAAAGCGTTAAGCCAGGATTTCCTGTTGCCAGTCCAAGAAAATGTTCAAACACATAAAACATTGCCGTAGTGCACCATGTAATAACGTGTTGCTAGGACCTCGTATGTGAGCCATTGTAACCCTTTTTCAACTTAACGACTTGTGTCGCGTATCTACGCTTGCTTTTTATTCGTGCTAGAAAACTTCTCACAGTACATGTGGATAAGCATTTTGATAACTCATAACACGTTGAACCTCTGACAGTTGACACAGATAAGTGCATACGTCACGTACAGATTAAACGCTCGTAAAAGCTCTTTATACAAATCAAAAAGCCGAAACACTAAACAATAGCTTTAGGAAATGTTATAACTTGCCGATTATACCAGCTAGTTGTTGTCTTGGGAACCAGATACTGCAGACGAATTGGCAAGCACTGGCTTGGCATCTATGTGTCGATATTAGTTCCAATGGATTTATTACTTAGAATTCTACGGCTGCTGTATGAAATTGAACCTTATTTCTCCAGAGGAGAGCTCTATTTGGGTCACGATTTGAATACTTATAACTACTATGTACACGTCTTATTCATAATGCTTTGTTTGTGACTAGACTAATAAGTTACAACACTAGATGAATAACGTATCGCAATCCAGAGACATTTAAAAACGTGATAATGTATATCACTCGTCACATAATAATGCCTAATGAACTTATTGGTAACAGTAATGCAATGTTTTGGCTTTGTGGGTTAAAACAAAAAGGTCAAACAGGCAAGGCCGTTGGAAAGGAACTTATCGCCGCTTGGTACGAAGTGAAGACGATGAAATTGCGATAAAACGTCAGCTTTTGGTCTAAAATTATTACCGTTTTAAATTGGGATTGGGCGGTGGATATTTGGTTTTCCATTTAAGGGAAGTGCGTGATTATGATTTGATTGAAATATTAAATCGTTTTTCTTTTTGTTACAGGTATGTAAACGTAGCAGAATGTAATTGAAGAAACAGAAGTAGTAGACATTCACGTCTGGCAGTAAACAGTTGGGGAATTATTAACGCCGGTTGTGGCCGTGGCACTATCATATTCCGTAGCCAATAAAATATGAAATAGTGTAAAACAGAATATACCGAAGGAGTATACTAGTCTGTCGGAAATTAGTCGCCGGGAGGGGAGGCGAGGGTGTTCAGATTGCAAGCTCCCATTCCACCCCCTCACTTTAATATCTCCCTGTGTAGGCTGGATCGTTGAATGCATACTGTGTCGACCAAGTTTCGTGCACAAGTGCATTTTCATAGTTGGATAAATAAATCAGTATGCAGGTATTAACAGGAGCAAAAAAAAATGAAACTCTTTCTCCTCCTGATAATCGTGATCGACTAGACTAGGCGTCTGCAGATTTTATTCACAATTTATTCAGAGGTTAAAGTTTAGCCCGGACTATTATCTTAATGGTATCTTAATACTGTGACTGGCTTTTACAAGGTGAATGGCAAATTGGCAGAACCAAAGGTATGAATTCCATTCAGACTAACTAAAATTCACGAGTGTCTGGGCCTTTACAGAACGTTCGCACATATTTCAATCGACAGCTGCTGCTGCTTTGGTACTGTAAAATATTATCGTAAGATTGCTAGATACGCGATTGTTTAGAAATCCGTGCGCTTTGTTGGCATAATCACGCTATCTCGTAAACGCAAACGTCGACTAGGTAGAAGAAAAACGTGTTTAGTATGTTTACTTTTGCTTCAGATAAGATACACTTCTTTGAAAGCTGTCTATTGTTTCCTGTGGTCGTTTTATCGCATTTCAACAGCCTCACGTAACACCATACTTAAAATTCCATCTAGAAATACTTATGTATAAGCCAAGCGTTATGTGTTAAATTTTTAAAAGTTAATAGACATACTTTATTTTTCTGCGAGATAGCTGCGGAATTGGGGTGTACCTACAAGACAAAATTAATACTGTTTAATTTCATTCACAAATACAGATTGTATATTCAACTCAGAATGAGACGACATCATCTAATTATCATCAAAACTAAACCTATTAGACGTGTCTGCGATCGTTCAATGGACTTCAATAAAACTTCAGAGTATGCTGAGAAAATAAGTTTGACTTGAGAGTATATTTGCAAAAAAGGTATTACAGTTAGTGTGAATTTATTTTGTCTAGACCAACAGAACTTTCTATTATGATAAATAGATCTTCAATGGTATTAGATGAAGATTAAAGAGGTTAGGTTCCCGGTATTCCTTGTGTGGTCTTCGGGAGTAACTAGTAAGCCGCCTTATCTCTTCATTTAGCGGATGAAGCTATAGATAACCGAATAGGCCTGATTGATTAGATAAAGATTTTCGTTTTCTAGTATGAACTTTGCAATTTAATTATATTTACCGACATCCGGGATTAAATATTCTGAAGCAATTTAATAAAATTACTGCTATTATACTGGGTTTTGTTATGTTAGTTGAGTGAGATTTTCGTCCTGCTAGTTTTTCACATTTTTTACTTCTTCAACTTCGGAGCAGTGGCAGAAGCAACTTAAACTATCATAAATTTGCAAACTAGAATATTCGTGGAAACTCCTTAATTCGTCAAGGAACACAAATATTTAGTGTTATTGCATAATCTTTCAGTAATTTAAGGTGTCCAAGTTATTAACTGCAATGACCGCCTTGTCGGTCTGACGGGAATTCCGCAAACTGCAGGGAATTTTAAGCTTATTGAGGAATTTGTGGCCGCAACTCTGATGGGGATTTTCGAATAATAAAGCCTTGAATATGGGTGTTTTGCTTGTACGAACTTTTGAACTCAATATTGCGTTTTACTAAGCACATCGAATGCTGACGCTGAATTGGAAAGAAAAGCAATCGATGATGAAAAAAACACGATAAAAAAGCAAGTAGTTAAGAGCCAAATAAAGAATAAAATGTTATTAATGCTCTGCTCCGTATTAAAGCACTATATACAACAAGTTATTGACAGAAGATTACAAAAACATAAAATCACAATTTCAACTGAAACCCCACCAGGTAATTGCTTCCATAAAGTGATATTAAAGACCTATTTAACGGATTAAGTAAACATTTATTGAAGGTAATAATAGGATATTAACGTGTGTTTTAATATCCAATAGCCCACGCGTCGCGCCCACGAACGTTTCTAAGATTTTCGATGAGGCTGCTCAGGCTTCTACTAATGATATTATGAACTAGGATATATTATCTAAACACACTAGCTAATAAGATAATTTGTCTATAGAAAATCTATTTTCTCAACATCTTCCAATACTAAGTAATAGCACTATCTTGATTTATTGTGATAATCGTGAGTGGTTTTGCAATAATCTCTTCTATAATGGCTGCGCAAAAGCTTTCGAAAGAAATCTTTTGTAACTTCTCCAAAATAATGCAAATTCATGTTCATATATTGTTACCATTTAGGTAGTCTATCCTAGTGTGATACTTGAATGAGAATTGATAAAAGCTGCCGATAACACCGCACTCAAATATAAAAGTCATTCACAGTCATAAAGTGGATTTAATACCCACTTTACAATTCTTAACAGTACATAACCCATACATAAAAGCTCGGTATGTGAAAATGCGTTTAATGAAAGAATGCCCACAGTCTGGCAAGTTTCTTGGAAAGGCTTAACTTCTGTGTTAGAATCTCGCTCGACGATATATCGCAGGATCTCGGTCTCCGCCGAAGCATCGGCCACATTACGAGTTCTGAGTAAACCTTGTCGACACACGAGTGTATAAATAACGTCTCCTTTGAATACACAGTACTCTTTCTTATTCTCTTTTAAGCTGAATAGATAAAGAAGCTTTTATGTCAACAATTTGTTCTTCCTGTTCAAACTTGCTATTTAGTTGATCAGCTATTACAAACAGTAAGACGCAGTTACAAATGACCACTTCCAAAACTACGCTTAATTCTAGGAACAAATCCGAAGATGTCACGACATAGTTAGGTGCTCGGACATCGGCTTCCGATGTTATAATAACTTGATCACTTTATGCTCTGTCAACATTTAGCTCACACTGTGATTGCATATTTACGTAAATATTTAGATTAATATTTTACAACTGAATTTATTAACATAGAAATGTGTTGCATGTGTTTATAAAGTGGGCTAAACTTACAGGCTTTCGGTTTTTTTTTAATTAGTGGAGATATTTAGATTAGTAATGCAGATGTAGGCGACGCCCAGTCTAGTATTAACTGCTCAACCAAAGATAAATGTTTGCCCATTTATTGAGGTGCTCTCTCGGATTTCATTCCACGACTTGTCGCGAGCACCGACTCGGAAACTTGTTTAGTTCTTGAGAAATACGTTAGATGGTGTCGCATGTCTGTCTTATTTAATGTCTCAACTTATTCTTCTACTCAATTTTCAGTATTATTTTACTCAGCGGTCGTTAAGTAAATATGAAGATTAGTTTGTCATCTATTCGACAACTTTATTTGAGATTGATAAATGACTACTTTTATATCTGTTGAATGTTACTTATTTCCAGAAAACAGGTTCCGATGAAATAAAACAGATTTAAGACAAGCATTTGTCCTCTTTTATTATGTAACATTGGAGTAGTCTACAAAATGTATTAGGTACGAAAGCTCGTATTGTGACGTGAATTGTAAAAACGCCGGATACACATTAGACACACATTGTCTAGCGGTCTTGTGTCAATAAACACCGGTCTGTCGGTAGCTTTATATTGGTCGTAATCATTTGTTTTATTAGTTACCTTTATTACGTCTGCTACGTGTCCACAGTCATGACGAGATTATTTCTTGTGGACTTTTTGACTGGTTTAACCTAGGTTAGTTATTATTATTAACTAAGTAAGATACGTTAACGAAGTAGATTCACTTGTATCTCAAAACGAGAAAGCCATACAGTGAGCTTCTCAGTAAACAATTAATTTGATGACGTCTCATGTTAATCTAAAGAATGGAAGTGAGATAGAGCATATCGACACATCTTGCTTCACATGAGATATGGGTCAGCGCCGGTACTCGAAAGCGGCCTTTATCCTACTACAATGTGTAGGAAGTGTACATATGTGGGATTGGACGGCCACCATAGAGGTACTTATTTTTACCGCCCGACACAGAATGTCCCGGAATAAATGTTACGTAAGTTGCGTGGAGCAACTTCATAAACTCAAGTTTTTATGTCGTCGAATTTATGACGTAGGTGAATGTTAACGTTATAACTAAGTTTGAACCTAGAGTTGGACACTTAATCGTTAACACTTGAGGACTCGCTTATGGGTCTAACGGACCCAGTTGTTTAGTTTATTTGTAATAACTTTAAAGTTTTGACGTTTGTGATGTTCCCGCTCTTAGTACCTTTCAACGACAGTGTAGTGCGGCAAATGGCGGTCGCATTTGTCAGTTTGCCCGGTTTGTATGACTGCTACAGACGTATAAGGTGCGTATGGGTCCGCTGGACCCGGTAGCGACTAAATACTTAAGTGTTTTTGTTTGACTGGTCTGGTGAAAAAAAGAAACCGGAAATGATAACCGACCATAATACTTTAAAATGTGGAGTCGATATAGTTGGTCAGATGATTGGTACGTATTCTGTGTCAAGACGAACTCAAAGATGGCCCCTGTACAAAAACCTAGTCTTTGACAAAAACCGTATCCGTATCCAACTCATCCTTGCTAAGTGGTGGGCGAAAAGTACGTTGCGATATTTGCAACTGGAAAAAAGACAGAAAAACCATTTTTTTTTTGCATTAAATGCAATATTGCCATTTGTGATGAATACGTAAGCACGTTTGTTCCAATTGTTTTAGTAAATTAGGAGAAGAAAGAGACTGTTGATTTTGAATTATTGTTGTATCCCAAAAAAAGCTACTTATTTGATGTTGTTGATTTTGAGAGGTTTATTTTGTGTTCTTTTAGTATTGATCTCTTATTATTACTTGTTTCTAAGTAGGTATAAGATAGTAGTATAAGAAAATATAGAAAGGTTTTGATAAAACAACTAATTAGAGAAGTTTTCAGAATTAAACTTAATCTCGTCATAAAAACATGCCAAAAAACTGTTAATTTTTGTAAGAACTTATTGATTAAGAAAAAACAATAAATATTACTATTTGATTCATTATTGTTTTTGTTTATTATCATATTATCCCTAGTAATAAAGTAATTTTCACTTTTATTTAGTGTTTTTGGAAATAAATTAGAATATTGTACTGGGTCCAGCGTACCCGGTAGCGAGTATGGCTGTTGCAAAATAAGGCGCGAGTCTTTAAGTGTTAATTGACTTGACCATCAACCTAGCCGGGCAGTGTAAACAATATTATCTGGAATCGAAAGTTTGCCTTGCCATTTAATTCATCTGCTGCATTCCCATTTCTAAAGGACGTACTTCGATGTTAGTACAGACGGAAATGGAAATTGTGGCGTCTAGTCCAGGTTGGAAGCTCAAGACAGTGTTATAGCTATGCTTATGTTATAAACTGGCAACGAGAGTAATGATCTGATAATAATGATTCACAACATCTAACTAAACCTATTATGTTAGCAAGAATTAAACGAAAAATAGCTAAGGCAAAGTACATGCTGATAAGAAACTGATAATTATCAGTATCAGTGTCAGGAAAAAGAAATTAGAGTCACGTTCGAACAAAGAACTTCCTCACCTCATATAATAACAATTTTGCCATAATCACAATCTCCAACCGGTTTGTGATCCCACAAACTAATGACTTGCTTACATTCATAGATCGTCACGGAACTATAAAACTATCTTCCTTGATAATGATAGTATCGTATAACGGAAGTTTATAACACTAATCATCACGTTTCGTTGATCCGCTCGAATGCTTTATTTCGAAGATCATCACTCTAGTAATAGAGAGATTCCAGTTGTGTTTCATCAAATATGTATAATCACCAACCACGACCAAAACCGGTTAGTGACCCCCAAACAGCTGACATACTACTTTCATTCATCGATTCCGGTTTTATAAAAACCACTGATAAAATATCTGTGCCGGAAGAAGAATGGAACAGCACTTTAGGCGAATGTGGCGAATTTATAGATGAATAAAATCAATATAATTAATATCTTCTGTGTTATTCTTGATAGGATATTATGATTATTTAATGGAAATTTGACATTACCTATCCAATTATAAATACGAGAGGAGTAGTAATGACGTCAATGATCACTGTTCAACGCTCAAAAACATACAAATGTAGGTATCATTTATCATAGTTAATGTAGCCAATCGTATTTGATTAACATTATGAACTAATGCATTCTCTGTTGTAAGGAAGAAATCCTTGAATATCGTTTTTCATGTAATCAGAATGTTAGCCTTTCCCACTGCAGGGCAAACGCCTCTTCTCATACAGAGATGGCACGAGCACTGTTCACCACGTTTGCTCAAGATGGATTACCGATTACAGTCTTATATTAATTCCAAGTCCAGGTTTCCTTACGAATTACGATGATTCCTTCACCGATATCAGTGGTGTCCGAGATAAACGTTTGAAAAAAAAATGAAGTACAAAGATGTGCTGTCTTGTAGCATACTCCTAAAGAAAACTGTCAGAAAATCAGTTTTGTCTAGGAAGAATGAGATCATTCGGCATCGGCACGCTTCGCAATTGGCCGCGATGATTGATGTTGTCGTGTGAGTGTGTACGGGCCCGTACGAGGCCGGATGACGCGCACCGTATCCGGCGATGCACGCGTACCGTTATGCGGTTGCGTGTACGCAACGTTGTGGACCGAGTAGGCTAATGCGTGGAGCAGTCCTCCATTGTTTTTTGTTTATGGATTCCTTTTTTGGGCCTGGTCTAAGTTCTGGTAACCTGGATGAATCATAGAGTTGTTCTATGGATTTATTCCCAAAGGCGTAAGTAATTTAGAGAGAAAATATGGAGTTTCCTTATCTATAATAAATTGCAGCTAGTCTTTGCAGATTGTTTGCCGCAATATTGGGCTCTATTATAAGATTATGATCATCCCATTGCCATACTTATCTTTATCTCTTTCAACCAATTCAATGCAATGCTGAATCAAGGTCTGTTCAAAACACCACCATTTTGGGTCTTCCGCATCCATCTTTGTTACGTCGTCAATCCCTACATGGAATGAACGAGAATCATTACCGACCAATTCAAGTTGTACTTAGATATCACGGGAACCCTCTGTGGTGGTAACTAGGTCACAAATCTAATCTTATCGATGTTGACAATGTCCCACAGCTGGGAACACTCCTCCCCTTGTCGACACGCTCCGCGATTCCTTTAATTTTGTTCTAACTACAATATAATTGTGTCACTACGAGAGAAAAAAAACAGGATGTTCTCGATCAGCTGATTATCATCCCGGGAATGTGGCAAGCTATAAAATAGGTTACTATGGTGATCTTAGGCGACTAGACCGTTGGCATTACTTAGCACTAATGCGGTTTTTGAACCCAGTGTGTAAACTGTAACTGGCTCCAGACCGGTGAGAACGGCTTCGCTGCTCTTGCTGTTAGTAATCGACCTGAAAGGACGAATGCATCATTCATATGCAGCAGTTTTTCAAGTTTATACGAATGTTCTTTTGATTTTCCTCAATTACTTCATGTGGTCATGTTAAACAAAAACTCTTTAATCGAATTTATAATTAAGATTACTAAAATCCTAGCACATTTAAGTGGAATATTTCAATTATAAAACAAAATAAATGTAGTTAACAATTCGTCTCCGCCGCGGCGTCATGAATTCACAATTTGTTTCGACATCTGTTTATCATTCGCTGTCGAGACTCGTAGTTCAAAAGCGGTAGTGAGACTATTGTTTCACAAGCAATGTCCGTGCGCAATCATGTATCAAGTAACTTAGTGATCGATCGACTCTTTAATGTAGCTCACGATCCTCACACGCGTTAATAAACATCAATTATGATCTTATGTACTTGGACTTAGGCCTCATTAATCGAACACTTAAAATATTAATCCTTCGAATGGCTTTTATAGTAATTATTACTTCTGAACACCCATTGCTACTAATCGATGATTAAAATGACCTCGATAAAACTGCTCATCCTGTAGTGTGTACCTAAGTTCTATTGACTCAGGCACATACTATAGGATGTGCAGTGTACTGTACTACCTATTGACTCAGTTAATGATAGTCTGCCTCCAAACTATAAGTGCACCTACAAAGATGTGTACTTGTAAAAAAGGCACTTCGTATTTAATCGGCTTTGTTCGAGTGTAATCGGGTTGTAGTACTAGGCTGGCAGTGGGCAATAGGAAGCCAGCACGAGTTCGCAGGTCAAGGCGGTTTGCGCCGCCACCGCCGCCGCCGTTGGCGCGGGTCGAGGACCGCGACGCGCCGCCCGCCACTCACACTGGGTTCCGTTACTCCTCACTGCAAGATTGTCCTGGTACTTACCTACAATTTGAAATTATAGCCCTGCATTGATAGGTGCGTACGTTACGATTCTGATAAAGATTAACAAGTGTTCTACCGCTCTGAACAAACTGTTAAATCACTTAATCAATTTTTGTAGGTCACAGCGCTGATGGAATGGACAAGTCGCTCCATTGCGTAGAACATTGTTTACTCCGTAGTAGTTTATCGTAGAATAAATTCACGCGCACGTCCTCCAATTTGAAGTGGCTCATTTTATAAATGATTGGGGTAATGTTGTGTGTTGTTATTTGTTGCGTGGCCGCGTGGGAACGGAACACAGGAGCGATGCGTACGGCCAAGTAGCTTATCTTGAAATATCGCCGCTGACAGCACGAGTCGCGACAGACCCGCCGCCCGTGGAAAATTGTTAGCGTTTACAACCATTAATTTTATTTAACCATCAACGAATGCCACGCCGTTTTTATGACAAATTTTAATTATAACAATAAATCTTTTAATTTCAAGTCCACCTAAGGAGTGGGTATTAATTCTGCCAATCTCGACCAAGTTATTTTACTGCCAGTTGCGTAACGTTTTAGTGGGAACGCAGCCGGGCCGTACAAACTGACAATAATAACCTAAGTCGGAATGATAATTATTAAAATGCCATATTTAGCGGTTGCTTTTGTGTCGGCTTTATGGCAACACTGGCTTTTGTAGTGCACGCTTGATTCGCTATAGTATAGAGGTGACATCATCGCTGGTGACCGATATAGGCGTATAAGTTACCTACCATTGTGTACAAATATATAACAAATATCTACACGGCTACCATTTTGTTCTACAGTAAAATTATAATTTGGAAAGTTTCGCCACATGCTTGCTCAATATCGCGCCTTTATAGCCTACATAACGTCGCGTCAAATGACATCTTATCACGTCGGTTAATCGAGAAATGAGTTGATATTGCGTGTTTGTATACATTTCTATAATAAAATAGTTGAAATGCATTAAAGATTGAAGTAGGTGGAGCTGTTGGCGCGTGTCCAGGGCGCCCTGAGCTTTCGAGACGTTCTCCTCGAAATTTGAAAGCGACGCGAATTTGCTACATGTTTAATAAACTCCATTATTGTCATGGCCGCCGATCGCCGTGATTGATGGACTTCACGCTCCAATCGGTATGCTCAAGATAATTGCTATTTTTGTTACAAGACATATTCTGCCTATGATAACCTGCCTAGGCCTCCAGCCTTGGCAGTTTGATTTATAAGGTCATAAAAATGTCACATAAAACTTTTATGCTGTTTTATTTGTCATCTTTGGTGCGCAATAATCCATATTGTCAGCCAATAAAGACAAAAGGTTTGAATAACCTAATTTTATTTCAATAAAGACTATGAGTGTTTGGCTCTTAAAATGTTATTTACGGTAAGCTACGAGTTTCTAAATAAAAACTCGACACCTGAAAGCTGATGTTGGCAAAGCGGTTGACCCGATTCCAAGTAAATATTGTTCGGAGTAAGGAACTCCAATTCGCGATTCACTCGGCGCTTATTTTGTGTTGCCACAAACAGATAATAATGTGAACGTAGTACTATTAAAGCAGGAAGAATCGTCAAGTTCTTATCAGGGTTCCTGTGTCATCAGAACTTCAAGCCGTGCCAACATTAGTCGTAAGTACATTGGCACTGCTCAAAGACACACTGCATAAGCTCTGCAGTTCAATGACCGCTACAGTGCTAATAATCGTATGGTCTATGATTGCCAGAGTAAAAATTATAATTGTATGTTGTACCACTTTTTCTGCAAAATGTCAATGTAGGATTGTAGATGTTTTTATTCTGTGGTTTTATCAGTTGAGTAATTTCTGTCAGTTGCATGGTATTTATGTTAGTGGGCACAAAATGATAATATGATAATAAAGGAAGGAATATGTCGCTCGCGCCGATGACAAGTGGTCGTCGCTTGACGCAGATTTACGTTATGATTGCGTCTGTGTCATGGGTTGTGTGAGCTGTTATTACGGCTAGTTTAACATGTAATTTGCACATAATTTTTCAGTGGGGCAAACAGATAGTTCGCTTCCTAGTAACCCGTCAAGCGATGACGTCACAGTCGTTTTATTTTAATCAGTTTGTTTATCTAATAGTGATAGAGCGAGCTTTTGTTAGATGTTTCTTAAATAGAATTTACAAGATAATTATGATTGTTATTGAGTCATTAAAATATCAACTTCAATTCAAGGATAAAATCCGACCTTTACCACTTATTTTGTAAATTCTCAGACTCAAAAATCTGATTGCAAAAACGATGTATAAATAAAACAGGCTATTAAATAGGTAGTAACTTACTGTTCTGAGTGCGGAAGCGCAATAAATTTGACAAATCGCCTCTGTTATGGCAATAACTGTTTCAGAACTTACTTACCGAGTAAAAAATGTCCATATACAGAATTTAATCGCAATTGTCGCCACCCCGTGAAGAAATATTATAATGAAGAGGCCGATACAATACGTTTCACCTCACTCCCAGTTTCTGCCGACAAATGAATGGATAAATGTAAAATAGTTGGGTTGAAATTTACATTTTGATTGGAAATTCTATGAATCTGCTCCTCGATTGTGCTCGTGTGGTGGGTCGGGAGAAGTTAATTCACAGTTGGGACACGGTAACGAAGGAAATCGATAGCTTTGCGCACAAAAGGTGTAATGTGACTTGTAACAATGACGTGCTGATGCCGCCCTCGACTTGTTATCCTTATCCCTTCTTAATTACGTGTTGTTACATAACCGTGATTGCTAGCGGGAACAACATTGCTTTAAAGTAACTGTCTTTATATTCACGACTGTCTGTCATTTAATTCACCATGACTGGTAAGACGAGGGACATATTCAAGGACGCGATGATATTATAAGCTCATATGAAACTAAAAAGAGTATAAATAATGATAATAATATATTAATCGTAAAGAAAACGTTTTAAAAAGGACACTTGCGCTCGCGGTTGCGCCGGGTCACTCATCTAAGTCATTGATGATGACTATGATGAGGGAGTGGGGTAGGTGTCCGTTCTCCTTTACATGGGTATCTAGCGCACATGTCAAACATTTATTTATTTGTAAATTTGACAAAAAATATATATATTGTTTTTATTTACATATTTGGCTTGAGAATCTCAAACTGAATAGCCTGATTCAACATGTCCCTTGTCTCGCCAGTCATGATATATAGAAAGATATTTATCTATAATATGTATGTATTTATAAAGTATATAAGTATGTATATCAGTTGTCTGGTTACCATACACAAGCTCTGCTTAGCTTGGGATCAGATGACCGTGTGTGAGTTGTCCGAAGATATTTATATTTTATATTTATATTTATTTGCCTAACCAAAAAAACTAAATACGTTTTTTCCTTTAAACTGTTCCTTTGAGAAACTACTGAGAATTTCAATCCCAGAAGTTCTTGCAAAAATGTAAATAAGTGAGTACTAAGCAACTCGTATTTACACTGAGCTATATTTCACCGCCCCGCAGACACACATTTATTCAACTTAAAAGTATTTCGCTTAATAAAAACAAATCGAAACGCCATAGTTATGTAAATGAACACTTTAATCGATCGTAAATCTATTGGATCTTATTTCTCGAATTGCTTTTACATGTAATGTCTGTGGATGCGCTTGGAACCGGACAAACAGTGTTATTTTACCACATAAACAAGACTTGTCCTACAGTATATTATTAGGTGCCCAATAATGTATGAATTCTTCTCTCGTATATAATGTGCTAATTTAAATAATAGGCTTTAGAAGAAGCTGGATTCCGTTAAGATGACTAAAATTTACATTTAGCTGACCTAATTAGTACTTAGCTAAAATAAATAGTCTAAAGTTAAACACGAATTTGAAATTTTTAATACACATAAAAAATTTGAATGTTTTTTTTAGGTCATAAACCTTTGCGTGCCTGTAGAGTACACATTTCTTAGAGTGTAATCACAAATTATATTCGTAATCGTATATTCCTCACAATTTTCATATTATTATAACAAATGTAATCATCATTGATTAAAGTTATTTCAAATATAATCTCGCACATAATGGAATTCAATCAAAGCGTAATTGCGCCGTTTGATGTCTGAGATTTGTATTAAAGTATTATATTAAAATGGTAAACGATATGGGAAATTTCGATACTGTACACAATAGAAATGGGAAAAAGCAAGATATTGCTTATGGAGTTCAAGAATTTAATGCATAAGAACCATCGATCACTAATAAAGAACAAGAACATCATTTTAACCCATTGAATGCTCTAATTATTACAGACACAATTAGAAAAGCATTGTGTCTCGCGTGGATCCGTCATTCCGTCCTACACGAAAGGTTAATGCTAATAAATAAATAATAATAAAATGTTGTTAGACAAATGCAATACGTTGGCAAATCGTATCATGGCAGTAATTACTCTTCCATTAGTGCTTAATATATCAAACCTTTTTTTAGATCATTAGTGCAATCGTCATTCAAATGAACAAATTCATCACTGACAGACTGCTCTGCTGACTTCCAGCGAAAGTTGATATAGCATAAAAGCGAATTGGTAGCAAAATGTATAATGGTAGTTAACGTTAGTGTGCAGAATCGAAAGCTGCAAGGTCGACGAAGGCAACCAGTCTCGTCGGACCGGGTGGTCGCCAGCTACCAGTTCCAACAACGCTTGCACGCGCACGTCCGAACTGATTAATCAATATTTAAATATTGTTGTGATTACCTCACTGTATCTAGTTTCATTCATTATTAAGTGCGTGTTAGCAGACATGACCTTTTAATATTAGAAGTTTTAGAATTTTTCTGTTTATAAATCTGTAATTTATTTCCCTCCGTCTTCGCCTGATATTGATCTAAAAACATACGTTTCATTGTTCCCCAAGAAACGTTCACTTCACCTTCTTTTAGACAATATATACAATAGAAAACTAGTTTGTCTAGAATTGATGCAGTGACAAGTACATTGTTGTTATGTAGGACGGCTTCACACGTTAGCACACATACAGCCTAGACACGCATCCAGTTGGTTATCTACACGAGTCATTACTGTTTACTCTTTGATTTACATGAGTACTGTATCGGAAGCCGGGGTTATGATATGTGGAACTGATCGGTTGTGCACACACAATAATTACATTACTCGAATATGGAATAAGTGTGTCACAAATTGTGTCGGAGTACAACCCTCCTGCTGCTTTAACGCGTGCAGTCATCACTTCGATACACCACGCTGCACAATTACAGTATAATTATTATGATTATTTGTACAACTGCTTTCCGCATTCAATGCATGCAATGTTGAGTAAAAAGCTTATTCGTTCAAAATTCAGCGGGTTCGCCGTCTCCGTGCTATTTGTTTTAAGACGTTGTGTTCGTCCAAAAGTTTGTCCAGCTTCTTTTCAGCTGCTCGTTTACTACATTGGTTTTATTACATGGTCGTTACAGGAGGACTTCGTCTATCTTCGGTCGTTTGATTAACAGAATGTCTGTCTATCTACATTAAAATAGCAACCAGAACAAAGAGCTGTATAAATAGTTTTTTAGCGTAGACCACTTCAACGTTAACAAATAGACAAAGCACCCATCCGCTTACTAATAAGGCCCTTCTTATGAGAAGTGCTGTTCGGCGCGACTGTCTCTCTAACCGCAGCATGCTTCGCTCGCTTTGCTAATGAGACCCTAGAGATATTCTTTCCATTGCCATCTCAGAGGGTTTCCATCGCGCCAACGTGGTCCATACCACATTTATTACTGCATTTTTCATTCTCTTGTCATTGACCTCATTTCTAATGGTTCTGTTCTGTTGATTTTGCTTATGTCTTCTTTCCCGTTGTAAAATAGAAGGTCTGAATGGTACTACAAACATTTCAAAAACTATTTTCTCTGTGACCGTTCGTGCCTTTTGTTCGTACTTTAGATCCTCGTTACTAGGCGAAATACAAAGCCATTAAATAAAACTCGAATAAAAACTGGAGTGAAGAATTCCTGGTGGTTCTCATGGAAACTTTCAGACGAAAGCACTTTGTCAGTTACTACAGGCAGTTCTTCGACTCCCAAAAGTCAAGGTCGCCAACGCGATCAAGCGTACAATGAACCCCTCTTCCGAAAATTCCATATTTTTATTTGCAAAAAGCTTTCGATACATCCGCTATAAATTGGAGGGCTCGAACGGTTTCGACGGTGTCTGTCCATCCTTGATTATTAGTATCCCGTCGTTTGGCTAATTCATCAAAACAAAATTACAGACCATTGAGCCGACTGGCGATGTAAAAAGGCTCTTAACTTGAGTAAAATGGGAATTGTGAATTGAGATAATTCGGAGGAAAGGCAATGGTTTCTTAATAATTGAAAGCACGAGATGTAAACATTCGTATATCTTGATTTAAATATAAAGCGGCCGTGAGAAATACATGTAGAATCAATAGATTTGAGATAGTGTAGCTGTGAGTTTCAAATGATATATTTTTATTCCTAACTAAAATCGATTTTTGTGGTTTTCCTCGCGTGAAATCATAAACAAAACATTCTGTCAGAATAAAAACAATTCACAACAGAGTTCATTTAAATCTTTTGTTACTTTCGTTGTACGTATCACCTGTTCACCTGTATATTTCAGTGTACGCGGCTGAATTCAGTGTGTTTTGTGTCAGAACGTTATAAATCGTTCATTTGCAATTCATATGCGAATGGTAATTCAATTGCACCTTCTTCAGCAGCCTTGGGCGCTTTAATTTTTTTTCCCTGACAATAGAACGAAACAATGAAACATTTTATGAGAACTGAATAGTTTTTGTTTCCGTAACAACAGCAGTTGATACTTGTGTACAATATTAAACATCCATTTACAAAACAATAATTCCTTAATGATGTTCCGATTTTTTTGCAGATTTCAAGTTTTGCCTTTCAAATGGTTTTTTCTCCTCAATGTTCTTTGTGGAATACCGACATCCTCATTCATAAACCGGACAGCTACCAATGCACAACACTCTTTATCGTTTCGGGTCGTATAGTGCAGTTTAGCTTGGCTGCTATATATTTTTAGACAGGCGATCCTAAGTTATGGCGGTACCGACAAGGTCCAAAATTGCTTGAAGCTTTTTGGAGCAAGTTGTCCGAAGAGAGTTCAGGCAATTGCAATTTTACCTGCTCTATGCCTAACAGGATGTCAGATAGCCACCGATGGCTCGGCGATTGTTGCGTTTTCTATTACTAACTTGATTTATTGTACGGAGTTCAGTACTGCAATATTGCTATTTATGAGGTATTGTGATGATAGAGTGGTCAGTGTCGTTATTTATTTGACGAAATTTATAAATATAAAAATAAAAAGCGTTCAATGTCAAACGAAAATCTGTGAATAATGCTACGGATATTTTTATTTACACCACCCCAAACAGCCCAATTGTGTTTCATTCGTACATTTTATTTCTGTTTTATGGCTCATATGCGATTTTATAGTTACCAGCAGTCCTTGAGTGAAAAATGTTGAAGTTTAGATGACTTTTGTAATTTGAAAGTGAATATTTCGTGTGGCGTAGACGTAGACTCGACCGCACAACTGGATGACAGGATGCGGTTAAAAGTGATAGGTGCTATGACGCTAGCGACTGACTGTTTCCCAGGATCCAATTGTTCCCGTGTTGTCATACAATTTCCCGCAGTGGTTTTATGAACTTTGTATTGAGGATTTTCAGCGATTACTTGACATGCAGCTATCAATATTATTTGTTGCGCTTATTCTCTGTTTACAACATCGGCCTCGAGGGAAGCAGTGAGGAAAAAAACCAGAAGCGTTTAATTCATTAATACTGAATATTGTTTCGTCGTGGCCCAAGCAGTAAATTAAGATCATCAAGCAATTGAATATCAATAAAAAGTGTCATATACCTACTACTATATCCAACATGACAAGATAATATTATTAAACTGCCGAAGTTAAGCCTCCTTTATTATCACCGATTGATAAAAGATAAGGCTGTGTATGGAATGGGGCAGGCGTTGGCATTGGAGTCAACAATGCAATGACCTTTGCGACCTTGAGGATATTCGCGAGGTTATATATGGCTAGTGGAATATACCTCGCGTGACATGTTTGTCAGATGTGCGTGTTACTATACTGTCGTGTCTGCTTTCTGATATTAATTGTTACTCTTTATGGATTATTTGAGTGCGTCTTATTTACTATATTTTTTTTTTAAGTTTTGCCTTTTTGCTTATTACGCTGTAGATCTTAGTTTTACAAAGCCTTTCTAGTGTTGATGATTTAGTTTGCATTCGTTTGTTAGGTATCTGAGTGAATATAAATATTATTGTACAGCTTATTGCAAGCATGGTTGCTTTAACTCTTGTGATCTATTTAAACCGAGGCAAATTAATAAAGTTGATTTTAGATTTCTTGATAAACAGTACAAACAAAATAGTTCGAGCGTAAATTAATAACTGCTACTGGCAGCCTTGAAGGAATTGTATAAAAACAAAGTATTATTTAGGTCGACAGTTTTACTGAAGACGTTGGAACGAGGTTTTCATAGCGCTTAGTTCATATCGCGTCAACCTTGGACTAAACCACATAATTAGCGTACCAGGGAGTTCAGCCTTGTGCACCTTCCACCACGAAGATGATTTGCTAAACACGATTCCAAGAAACTCAAATACCACACAAAGCAAACACATTTTTAAAATAAGATATAACCGTTATAATAAAGTAATTCATCTATTCTAAAGGAACCTCTATAACACACATACACTTACTTCGGGATAAAAATGTGATAATTTAATAAAACATTCTCGCCGTGGTGATCGCTTAATACCTGATGTTTGAACGTGTCTATAACCTTTTCCAGATTTCTGCCCATCTAGAAGGTCGTCGTATTAACATTATCACAAACATGTTTTACTTTTGTTAATGATCTATTGTTTTCTGCACACATCCTCATTGTGTACGGTTGTCGCGTCCAAGTGTGTAGATTCTGAGTTTTTTCTTTAGCTTACTTACAGTACATGTGCGTGTGTGTGATTTAGTTGGTAATTGTCTCCCTTTGTTAAAGTATTTATTTTTCTGTTTACAGGCCACACAAAATGATGCTCGAGTCGAGCCGGTAAGTCAACTCTGCCACCAATATCTGTTTAACGTTATTCGTTCACATCTATTAGCGTTACATTATTAAACCACGTTTCATTGGCACATTTGTCCGTTTTCCTGTGGCTGTTGACCTGTAAAAGTATTGGAAAATGATTAACAACTTTTCTTGTTTTAGTAGCTTTTAAAGGCGATTTATCTCGTCTAGCTAATTTAGTTGGCGTCCCTTTAAATTGGTCGATTCCTTTAAAAGTATTAACGACATTGTTTTAAGTATCGATCATTGAACTGCAGCAAAGATTTCTTTGTAGATTGTCTGTGTTGGTGCAGTTGTCGGCTCATAATTAGTTTCGCTTATTCACTCACCGACACATATGCGTACTATAGGAGCATCAATTACGTGAAAGTTGCACGTTTTCTAATTTCTAATTAAATTGCGATGTACGGCCGTGCTATACCTTTACTACATCATTTATAATTAATGTGGGGCTGGTGTTACGTGTAAGTGGACTAATTACATTATTTACAGTTTTATTGTGATGAAAGACGTCCTTACTAGTTTCAGTTTGGTGAAAGATCTATGAGTCACCGTATTTCCATTGGACCGTTTTCTTGTTTCTATAATATTTATCAGTTTATTTATAACAGCAAAATTATATCTCAAATAAACTTAAGTTTCAAAAGGTTAAACTCATTTTGTCCTTTCCAAAGTCTATTAGATTACAGCACATTATATGCTCATTAACCCGTACATTTGACTAAATAACTAAAGTTTGAAAACTCAACCACGATAAGCCATACAAACGAGATAAAATAATTATTTTATAGCGTCATAATCATGATAAACGGACTGGCACTAGCACAACATGTAGTAAGTAGCCGCCGCGGTTATGTAAAGCTTCAGTCACTATAAATCACCACTAGACAGAGATAGAGTAACAAGTCCTAAATGGAAGTCATAATAAGCCAGAAGGAGACGACGCGAGTACGACAGTACCGATACTGATTGCGGCCGTGAACTGTGAAAGTAAACATAGGGCATTATAGTTTAATTTGACTACGGCAAAATTCTTTTATTTCTCCTTTAGATATTTATGTTACTAAATACAAACGTCACGTATTGCATTACAATTTGTAATTTTTCCGCCATTGATATCGTTAATGGCCATTGCTGCACAACTGTATACATAAGAACTGCTCTGTTAGAGCGATAGATGGAGCTACGTGTACACACATTTGTTTGAATGCTTTTCGTAAAATTTAAAACAAATGTAATATAACTTTGACCACAGACATAGTAGTGATTTTATGAATCGCGTTGATCATAATTATACAGTTTTCCTGGAGCAATTCTAGTGAGGCATCTAGACAGCGCGCTATCATCAAATACTCGCATTATGAGTCCGGTACAAGAGTTTATGAGCGCGCACTAAGTTTACGATGTATTTATTGCTCCATCGTCCAGCAAAAGGAGAACCATTGTAATAATGTGAAGCCATGTCGAAACGGACAAACAATGGGGCGAGCAGACCCGTCCGATTCCAAGTAAACGCTGATTCCAGAAGAAGAAGGTGCATCTAATCAATCACTGCGAGTCGCCACAGTAAGTCAAATGGTCGTTTTTTCCGGCGGCTCATTTGCATTGACTGTTGTCTCTCTTGCACTTTTAACAAAAACGAAGGGGCAGACAGAGACAACGATTTTGTCGCAATGACCTTTAGCAACGTGCGCGTGCGTTGGTACCGTTGTGCCGTGAGAAGGAATTTTTGTACGGTTTAGCCTCTTAGAATCTCAGCTGGCCATATTGTAATCTAATTTCTTATTATGTAGATTGTTTTATGTAACTAAATTCGTTATAGTTTCTATTCGTTTTCTATTTTCTTATCTACAAAGTATAACGCGAAATATTTATATATATCGTCATCCGATGCAACTAGGTGCAAATTTGAAGGACTATGTGTCATCTAAATAGCAGAATCAATAATAATAATAATATGATTCCTGTCATTAGCGTAATCAACGTAAGCATAGATCACGAATTCACGAAGTCTATTATAAATGCCAGACAGTTTATTGTTAAAGTTAATTGTTAAGAGGTACGCAAGCAAATCATCATAAATGCTTACTACGTAATCGGTTAAAGAAATCGTGGTCACCATACGTCACTTTACTAATGATTCTAATGGAGCGACATGTGTGTCATCTCACGTCAGACGATTTAACAAATGATACTTCTGCGTCCCAGAGTCTCTTTATGTTTTATCCAGTTTTCCTAAGATTGCGGTGAAATGTGTTCATGTCAAAATTGATCTTTTATACCATTCATTATTTAATAAATTACTGTTCGCGTTTAAAGACGACCGATGATATATCTCGAAAGTTATTCGGCCCCAACTACCGTTTTATCTTTTATATTGTGTAGTTTGTCTATTTCTAGGCTGGAATCTTTCTGTCCTTGTGCCTCATCTGAATTTACTACTGACCAACTAAATCTTAAACTAAACAATTGAGCACATAAAATCAACACTCGTAAATCACAAACGCAATCTTTGACTCTTGGATCCACATAACAGCAAGAAGCCTCGGCCAAATGAACCGGTCGCTCATCAAATTGTTTAAATAATTAGATAAATCACGTTTGTTGATAATGCCCCAACGATAACGCTTACATCGCGCAACCGTTGGATACATACGCCGACCTCTTTAAACATTCGTTTAGGCCTTATCTGTTTGAAATGCCCTTAAGCGAATTTATTTTTTGTTGTGATCAAGAAGCATAGAAGGAACAATAGTTGTCCCAAGCAACTTTCCATTTAGTATTGAGTTGTTCTCTTAAACAATGGTTTCAATACGTTTACATTGCACGCCGACGTTTAGTTACGCTATGTTGACGAATTTAATAATATTTCAACGCTTTCACTTTACTAATGTATTCATGACGTCGACGCTGATGACATAAGTATTAAGTTATAGTCTAAAAGGCAGCTTGAAATAGTTGACTGGGGATGTTTCATGACTTATTAAATACGATGACAAATTCATTTTGGACTAAGAAAGACCATTAAGACATGTTTCTGCCGATTCATTGTCGTAGAAATAATAGAGAAATATAGTGTGTTAGCAGCTTGTCTTTAGGACGAAGACATTGAGGAAAACGGGTCATTATGTTGTTAAAGAAATAAGAGGTCGTTATAGTTGATCTGGTTCCGCTTAGGGTTGCGGTCTGCGGAGGTGCCCTAAAAGATTCCGCTAAAGTTCGGAAAATAGACAAACTAACAAATCCAGTAAACTTTGATAAAGTAAACCATTAGATTTGACTTAATTTTGTTAATAATAATGATAAAATCATCAGTTCCGTTGGTAAAAACGAACCCACACATAGCCGTTTTACATGGTAACATATCCGATTCAAATCAAACAATATGTAAATCAGACAACGCGATACGGTACCTTGTCTCATGTAAAAAACACGTGCGATAAAAAGTTTGATTATTTTCCTATACGTTTCACATTTATCTAGTTCGAGTGCACGTGCCTCGTGCAAACTGATTAAAATGTATGAACCCCTGTAATCTCTGATGTATTCGCCTGAAAAATACCAATATGGTTTGTGTTGATTTTTATTTTTGGTAATGTATCTATCTCGTCGTGTTGTTATTGTATTCTCAAGTAGATGCTAAAACCGGTATTCAAGCAAATGTTGATCACAATAATATGTATATCCACACTTCAAGGTAAGGGACAAATGTATGGGTTTTTTTCTCTATTTAAACACAAAAGATGTATGTTTTTGTAAGCAGTCTGTTCTTAGGTTTTTTTTTGGTGTGTAAAAGTGAATAACGTAGTAGCATGTTAACTGAGTGTGTAGTGTCTAAGGTCACTGGAATCTAAATTCTATGCTCGTTTACCTTCACACTAGACAATTCTATTTGAGATTTGATACCTAGTGAGGAAATGGTTGCATTTTCTAGTGAAGTTTTATTTGGTTTCCTAGTTACTACATTAAACGAAGAGGAATAAACCGAGAAGTACTTATAAATATTAAAATATTACCGTTAACACACAGTATTATTAGTTTATACTTTTAAAAGTCATAAGTTATTAGGCAATAAACTAAAATTGACTGCAACAAGCGCATAAACGTCTTATTTACAATTAAAACTGGGCCGAAGATAGTCCCTTGCGGCATTCCTTTAAAAGGATGACGATGACGCGCCAGAATATATGCGTCTATAAAACTGGATTCACTGGACACGTCATCAATTTGCCATCCTAAGGGCCGTAATAAACTTATGACTTTCATATACATAAATTAGACATGCGTTGCTTGCACATACCATCACCGGTCACACTTTATTTATCGCGATGTGACAATAACCCTTTTCTTTTATCTTGTTAGTAAGATTAGATACTTTATCTTACGGAAAACAATTCAGATGTGCTTTTATTTAAATAGTAATAGTATAGTGATGTGATAGCGGGACTTTCTGCTTATCATTTTGGTAATTCTACTTAACATAATTTACCCCTTTGTTTAAATGACACAGTTTCGGCGGCATCGGTTACACAATTTGTCGGTTCATTCATTAGTAGTTTTTATATCTCATTTTACTGTATAACTCACGTTTCCATTAAAAAAATCTAACGAGGAAAGGTTATTAATATCAATCTTTTAGGTATCTACTTCTTAGGTACATAGTTACGTAGGTTACCTTTTTTCATGTAAAAATCTTAATGTCTTCTACAGTTTCCTTTTATCCTACAAAATTCACGAGTGTGATAATAGTTCGCATCAATTATAAAAAAAAAAACTAGTGAGTACCTGTACAGCTTCCAGCAAAGAAGTGGTACACAAATATTACTTTAAATGAAACGTCTAGACAACGCTATGAAAACGGTGTACAATTTTACCCAAGCGTCTGCCTGTCACTACTAAATGTATCAAGCGTTCATGCAGATACAAATTAGAGCGTTATATGAACAAACATGATCCAGTAAGTTTGACCAATGATGTCATTGTCTGTTTGTTGTCTTAGGTAAATATTGTATGACCAGCGGCATCGCGTGCACATCAAATATGCATCACGCTCCGAATTCACTGTCTCATACCTCCAAACGTAATATGTATATCATTGCATTGTTATTGTATGTCTTCTAATCGGCGAGTATTTAATATTATTGGGTGTTGTGTTCATAACGTCCTATTTCTTCTGACGAGGTGACTTTAACTGACGATCTAGGTCGAATCGAAACAAGTTCAATTATTTATGTGTCAGGTAATATGAGCAATGAATTTTTCTTAAAGACGAGGCACAGTAATAAACATCTTATTGGTAAGATCTCTCTATATTAGAAGTTAAAACATAGCTTAAAATTCAAGAAAAAAAACTGCTCAAATAGAATCAAAATCTGATATGACCTAAATAATCCTAGAACTTACTGGTGCAAGACTTTCGGTTATGATGTTCCAAGTTTTAATAAACGTAAAGTTAATCCAATTAAGTTTACAGTCTAAAGATGATGCCCTATAAATCCGTCTTATTGCTGCATAAATCTTCTAAGGAATTGAAATGTTAGACTCCTCGCATAACATACACAATTTAATTAACAGTAGAATAGCTTCCAATTTAAAATACCACTTGAATGTGTTGAACAATTATTATGATATATTTGTATTTACTAAAGGTCACACGGTTAAATTTAAATGCATATAGAGAGAGTGCTAAAATTAAATAATGTGACAAGCTTAATATATTACCAATAACAAGAATAATTAGACTTAAAGCTGATATTACAATTACAATGTAGCCAAATACTGACAATGTCTTTAATGATCAGATAGACATTTTACAAATAGTTTCAGTACAACTTATATGAATCTTTACACCCACCCGCAACCACCCACCTATTGACGCGGTAGACCTACTACAAAAACAACAAAAAACAAAATATTTACAACTGTTGGTGAACCTTCATCGTAACCCGCTTAGCTAGTGTACCCTCTGTTTTGCTAGCCCAGCTATAAGATTTTAAAATAGTTCGGTAATGTAAAACCCCTTTACACTTTTCCATTTCGCTTTCTATCTCGGGTCAATAGTGAAAATTTATTCGTTGCACTTGTTTTATCCTGAATTCGTTTTTTTATTTGGTTTTACTAGCTTAATCGTCTAAAAACCGTATGCAGTTACTTTAGCTTTCAAATTGAACTATCAATCCGCATACTCAGTTGTCATGACTACTATAGTTCAATAGTCTATCGTTAAGTTCATCACTCCTTCCATTATTAATACCGGGCTTATTTCCAATTACATCTTCAAAGTTATCACGCACGACCTTTTGCGTCCTCAATTATTAATTTGATGTTTCGTTATTCAGTGTAATATGGGACAACATTAAGGAATCAACAGGTTTACATTAGTGGTTTACGTCAGCATAGCAGTAGACAGTAGTTGATTAATCTAGATCTAGACTTCGCCGTAGCTATAATATCGCAGTCTGTAATAGCGATGTGCCCGTCTAATAGCTAGTGTTTATGTTGAATTGAGCTGAACAGCTGTACATGTGTCTAGTCTAGACGTGTATTCATTGCAACGTTATTAAAACAACTTGTTTTATTTCGCCATTTTGAGTTTGGAGTTGAATTCAGCTGAAGTTAAAGCTTCTCCTGAACCTCGGCAACGTTTCAAGGTAATGTAGATAAAGATAAATAAATTAAGACAAGTTTTATTTTATTAGCTTTTGCGCTTTATTTAACCTCCTTGGTCCTTAGGTACAAAGCCTTTATTTCGTTTAGTAGATTGTTTTAGATAAAATACATTTCACAAAAACGTGCATAATGAAGATGTTTACATTTTTTTTTCCACTGCGTGTCATTTACGTCCAATTAAACAAAACTGAATGAATTGCGTTCAGTATTACGTGACATTCTTTAGTATAAACATAACTCTGATATTATCATAGCGGCAATATCGAATTACAGTGCAATATTATGTACAATTCGTGCTCGAGCTGCGTTGGCTCCGAACTGCGTTGAATAGAGCGGGGAATAAAAACAACGAGTATTTAAACAAAAAGTCTTCTCATATGAAATATCTTTTCGTTTTTGGAGCTGTCATAATATGGACAAAGAACGTGGATTATATGAATGATTGAGTTTATACACATAGTGGTAGTTATAATAAGTACCCATGGGTTATTAACAACGCTAATGCGGTTAAAATGGAGTGTTCACTGCGCTACTGCCGTCGACCGATCATTTGTATTGTGAATCATACCACTATGCATAGCAAATAACTTAATCGGTTGATGGTCAAGTGTCAACTTGTCAACTCTGTTAATGCTGTCATCTGTCACTCTGTTCACTTGAATAAGAACAATTTTTGTAATAAATTGTTTGGTTTTGTAGTTTTTGTTGGTTTTTACTAATCATGTTTATGAACCGCGTAATTAGTCCAGTGATCTTTTTTGCACATTCCTGAGTATTTAATGTATTTATGCATTCAAAAATTATGCTTGCGAAAACATGTTTCTTACTTGAAATACCAATGAGACATAAGATCAGTACAAGGTTACCCAAAGTCAATAAGCGGAAGTGATATGCACGAAATGTATTGAAAAAACAAGTTATAAATTGGCTGTAAAATAAACCGCGCACGTCACCGTGCAGGAAAGCTGCTATAGTTGTAAAGAAAACCGTTAAATCATGACAAACATTTCATCAAAATATTTACGTTGGATAGCAGTACGGCGCTCCCGAACCCAATCTTGTCTTCCGTGACTGCCGTCAGGTATTTCAATTATCCGGCGTTCTGTCGGACGCGATGCTAGGCCAGCCGCGCACTCTAAAGAATCGATTGTGGGACATTCCTCTTTCGAATCTCGCCCTTGTCACCCTAGTCATGCATCGGCGGAAACTACCCAACGCTGTGTGCGCTCCACACTAATGCGTTTTGTGCTATTCCGTTGTAGCGATCGTTATGCAATGTCGACAAGGATTGGACACAGATAACGTTGGAAATAAACTTAACTCCCTTAATTCAGCACAAATTGTAGAGTTTGGCTGTAAATGCCTGTCTACACGTAACGATGCCACCGAAATTTTAGGATGAGTGTCAACTGTTCTATATTGTGGAATATAGGTCGTGTAACGCAACATTACTTATTCAACAAATTGTCACGCGAAAACCTGACACTGATAAAGCAACAAGTCCCTTTTTACCGCATTTGTGGCGACGTTTTGTCGACGGCTCGCCACCTTCTAGTCTAGGGGGTCGGAGATTGGAGACGAGGACGATCGGCTGACGGGTTGAGGGGGGCGCGGCACGTGGTGCGGGGGAGGGGTACCGACATGTCGCGCACTCTCACAGCCATAATTATTTCATACTTTGCATTTCGCGTTCCGGACAGGGAAACAATCGACAACGACGTATTTTTCCGTCTGGCTAGATGGGGTTGAAAAAGCACTTTTTTCTCCTACGCTCTCTTGATAAATGCAAGCCTCAGATACGTTTTTGTTCTTGTTCTATATCGCGGGTACATTATGACATTGATATCTATCCATCCGTCTGTCTTTTACTTTAGGGTATGACGGTACCTACGCAATTTTTGTTCCGACACCAATATTGAGGTTGAATAGACCTAATCAAACAAACATGACGACAACGCGCAACGCAACGAAACCACAACACAATGAATAGTGTTGTGGAATAAGTGATTGACTAGTTCAGCAGGATCAATTTCATATATTGAGTGAGTGTATTGGACGGTTGGGCCGGTTGACCGCCCAACTTAATTTGTTTCGGGGACTTTGTTTACTAGCCTACATTCCGCCATAGATAGAGGGTCTCCTAAAGCTCCATTTGACATTGAATCTGGGCGTGACGATTGTGGGTATACATAGATATTAATTTAATTAGCAATATACACATACGTATTATCGGAAACAATAATGCTTATCTACAAGATTAACAATATCACCTCGATAAAACAAATAAGTATTATCACTTCAGTATATGCTACAAAGATTTATAGCGTGTCGATTCGTATGTGGTAATAGATTGGTGGATTGGTTTTTTCTACGTGCATGATAATATATTTAATTAACAGATAGCGTTCTGTTTTTATTGCATTTAATATTGACGTTTGGAGCGTCAACAACAGTTAGCAATTTAGCATTCACATGCCACTGCGTTGAGGGGTCGGAAGCGACGGCTAAGGTGGACCTAACGCCCAAATCCACCCAGAATATAATACGTTTAATACCACTAAATATATGCCAATACATACGAGACATAAAGCAAACAAGACTAGCCAAACATCGGATATTTTTATCGAACCGCATGTCATATATAAATAACCATCTCCGACCATTCAAACACACCATGTCTGAAATAAAGCAGGTTTATAAACAGCGAGACATTGCCTTGAAATTCGCGTTAATACATTCGGAAACGTTTCGTTTAAACGTCGCGAGCCGAAGAGATAACGAGCCCAGCGATAAGGACCGACGAATGTTTGGGACTCACCAACCGCTAATGATATTTTGAATTTTACACCAACAATTGATTATGTTTATATTCTTTTGCGCTTACTACGCTTTTAGGAATAGCAAATAATGTGATTTCAATCTGCTCGGATTCGGTATTTCGGTTCAATTATATTTTTATTTCAGTATTAGAGGTCAGTTTTTGGTGACGACTAAAACATTTCCACACGTGATGTCGTCCGAGATCCTTTTGATCTCGAGGTCCTTAAAAGCTCTTAACGATATCGCATCGACAAACTGTTGAGTTAGGTTAGGTCCCAAAATAACATAGCGAAAGTTTCCATCTTCACGTGAATACCGTTTATTAACATTGTTATTGCCTCTGAGATTATTCTTTTTAAATTAAAGTTGAAAACTATTGTTGCTCCAAACGGGGGTTTCTTGTGTTAGTTTGTCTCAAGGTACACCGTTTTATAGATACGATGCAACAGAGATTTTATTCTCATTATATTCCTCACTTTATAACAAGAAAGGTGCATTTTCTTCAGCCGTGAGCGCAGTAGTTAAACTAGTTTCGTACTTATAAACTTATTGGAGTTATGGAGCGGTTTTAAAGACTTTCTACGATCAATCTGCGGCACTACCCCCTTTGTATAAGTAAAGATAAAAGCTCACGGAACGCTAGTGCAGTCAATATCGACGATTTCGAATACGGCCTGCCATTCAATCTGCAATTTTAATGTAAATTCTCAATACACGAGCAGTCAGGATTTATGCTCCAAGGAATTTAGCTGCCTCAGGCGTTCATGTTATCGAATGTTCGGGGATGCGCTCTTTGTCATTAAGTTAGGTAAACGGAATTGGCATCAGCCATACTGCCAAGAGTTATTTAGCTTTTTTACAAGTCCTGAATTGTGATTAAGTTGCGTTTACCAGAACTAATAAACAGTACTGACCTGGTTTCGGCTGTTTGATTTTATGCGATCACGTTGCTATTTTTAGGTCTTCGTACCTGACAAAGAAAAACGAAACTTTTACAAGAGTAGTTACTTTTAGTCTATCGTCGCGTCGGTAATAAAACGGTGTTTTTTTTTTTCAATATCCATAGACTTTCTTGACGGCTTCATTTGTATGTATATTTTAGAAGCTATAGCATTCGTTGCTGTAGCTATAGGTACAATTAACAAATCTTAAGAGTGCACATGTAGGTTTGGAACCCTATTTACCCGATCTACTCTTGCTTGTTTATTTTTAATAATTCTGATCGTAACAATTGGAAATGACTCCCTCCCAGTTAGCTACAAAATCTTGAACAGTTAGTTCCAGTCTTGGTTAAACACCATTTGATTTCCAACGAGCTGTTGTTTATGTATTCGGTGTAAATAGACAGCTCCACGTGTTGGTACTCGATGTAATTACATTAAGGAGAACTACATTCAGTATCGTTCTTTACTAGAGTGCCAATTTCCGAAGCGGTTGGTCGTTTGCGTGCATATTTAACCAGATGCCGGGTGAAACCCACCTCTTGCTATACCGGAGTTAGGAACAATCTCGAATTTGACCTATCAAAAGCTCTTTGTGTACTCTGGGCGGTGTACGGGTTTGGGGGTTGAGGTTTTACTCTCATTTAGTTTCGAATAATGGCCGTGATTTCTGGAAGTATCACACACCTTTCTCGGTCCTTTTGTCAGAGTAAACGAAAAATTGGTCTTTACATAGCTCGAAGGACCAAAAGTAAAATTATGACGTAGATGGACAATTCCTTTCTTTGAAAACCAATTAGATAATATTAGATAATTTCTTTACTATAAAGCTTATCGATCTGTGTTATTTTACAAAAATCTTCACAATTGCCTTGTTATAAATATCACAGTGACACAAGAAATGGGTCGAACGTGTGTTGACAATAAAACATTAAACGATCGTCGCAGGTGACACATATTAAGATAAAAGCGATAAATGTTAGTTCTGTCAATATTCTGCTAGGTAACACGAGATCTCTACCGTAAACCTAAGCACAAAGTCGGCAGCTTTGTTGCGCAAATGTATCAGTGCTTTGTAAGTTGAGCAAGTCTTAATGTTTAATAACCGAAGAATTAAGCGTTTCGAATGACTCGTGAGCTATTATTAGCCTCCGTCTCGTTCGCGGCAAGGCTTGGCATTTGGCAAACACTTGTTAGAGAAACCTAAGTTGGACACTAGTAGAAAGTGGTAGGCGATCCACGGGTATGTTCCCTCCGCGGCCCTAAAGTTTCTTCTCCCCTCCCTCGGGATGATCCGCCTAGTTCCGCCACGGCCGTCGCAGGCGCGCTCTGCTTGTCACGCCAAATTGGGTCACAACGAATTAGTTATCCGTGTGCAATTCACTTAATGGTCAATATAGTACTATTTTCAGTTACCACATAGCTCGCTCCCTGCTATTTGAACGTGACTAATAATTGGTCGCGATGGAATAGTTTCGCTGGAGACCGTACTAGTATGTGCTAATTGGTGTCAGTGTTTATTTTTGTACAAACTTACCGTACTCTAGTAATAAACTGTACGTAGCAAAAGCCGCGTTAATTAGAAGCTTTGATGTCGATTCGAACCAAATTGGTTGTGTTGTGTTGAAGGTAAACTCATGTTGATTATGTCTAAACGTCGAGTAGTGTTTCAATTCTCGATAAGTACCAAGAAAATACTTTTCCGTTCGCCACGTCACGGCTTTCTCACAAAATCCGCCGCAAAAACCTCAACCAGCTAAAACATCCATCAAACGAAGCTCACTTCTTAATACGACTGAAACATGACTGAAATGAACATTGCAAAACCGTTGAATTAACCCTCTGCGACTGAGGTGCCATTTTTGTTTTCATTATATTGAGGAGTAGTCTGACAGACGTGAAATTACTGTACCATTTACGTTGTGGGTATTACATGTTTTGTAATGAAACTTGCATTTAAAAAACTGATGACATGTAATTAAAAAGGAATTACAACAAGAGTTTGAATAAAATTTAAATATAAGAATTTATAATTAAAAATGCAACACATATTGTTAGAAGTAGCTTTTGACAAGCATCTCTTTTAAAAATTAATTAAATAAAAGATATTATAAAAAAATACAAAACAAACTAATTTTTACCTTTTTCCACCTTAAATCTTTTGACAAAAATTTTTAAATGGAAATCCTTAGAGTACTTTTGGTATAAAATAGTCTCAAAGTTAAGTCTTAAAATCAGCGAAAATTTGAGCGGCGCACTGCAAACAGGTCGGTTTTGCGCAGACGCATACAAGTAAATCTCGATTACTATTTCAATTTACTTGGGCCAATTCAACACAACTTTAAATTTCCTGATGGCCCAGTGGTTAAGGCGCTCGCCTGCTATGTAGGAGCTTGTAGGTTGGAATCCGAGCAAGTAAAAGTGACTTTTTCAATTCGTATGTACTTTTTGGTTTTTTTTGGACATCAGTGACATTCCGAGCCTCAGGACGTAACGCCGTTACGTACGTAGAGCCATTGGTCCTGGTTGTAGAACTTTGACAGTAGTTGAGGGTAGTCAGCAACCAGAGAGTCAAACCAGTCTAACCAAGGGGTATTGTGTTTCCCAGTATCTGGGTTGTGAAGGTCTGCCAGGCAGTAACTACACGCCAAACACTGGTATCTTGCTAAATTTGGTTAGGCTAGAGCCTAGTCGGGAAAAGGCTATAGCTAGAAGGATGATGACGATGATAATAATACGGCACAACTTTTTTGCCAATAATGTGCCAGTGTCGTTTGGAGGCTAAGGAGACCTCAAGGATTGACACCTAGTCTGAGGCCGATTGACCGAGTTTTTTATTTGTACAAAAAACCAATGTTTTTAGTATCTCAGTATAAATACACTATGAAAATACTGACGTGACGTCCATAATACAGTATGGGGATATAACCATTTTACTGACAATACGTCTCTACGACACATCACTTATTACTGATGTTACGTATTACAGACACCACAGCTGAATTACTAGTCAATGGCTCATGCTACGGATTTCGTCGCCACACTGTAAGGATACGTGGATGGACTTAGGAAGCTACTGAGCGGCGCAAGAGGATTCTCGGAAAAATGGCGGAATAGCAACCAAAATTTAATGTTGCGGTGTCTGTCAGACGTAACGTCAGTCGCAGAGAGTTAAAAAGGCACCGGGCACCTTCTGTCCGATTTGAAACCAACCTTATTACCGCAAACAATACGACTCGATTTAAAAGCTACATGTAAACCCATAAAATCTAGTGATACAACTACCTTACCGCCAGTATTGCGATAAAGACCCCAATGCAGTCATGATTCGGTACACATTCGGTGGATGTTCAAAATATCATCAACATAATATATTTGATTTGACTAATACTTCACGGGCATGCGATGGTGTTAAGCGATTTTTTGTCTTGTTGTTTTGAGACAAGAATCAGATTACTTTAACGAGACGAGCAGCGTGGGACAATAAAAATTACGGCCGGTGTTTTGCGCCGGGCGCGCGCTCACTTCGATGAGTGATATTCTGTGCTAATACTTCTTTGTTGGTGATTTTCAGAGGCGTGGCGTGAGTTTTTCAGCTACGGAAGCTCTGAAAACACAACAAATATTTGTTTACTATCTGAATACATTATGGACCATATGACATTACCTATACAAAAACTAATCTCACACAAAGGACCAAATTGCTCGGCTCGAAGGACCAAAGCTAATAAAACAAGATAACGATCGAAAACTATTTTGAACAATAATCGCACCGATACTCAGTTAATTAAAGTGGAAAGTGGTCTTGATGTTAATTGAAAGGAAGTAAACTTAATTGATCTCATCATTATCATAACAATAGCGATCACCATGAAGAACCAGGGCTATAAACATTAAATCTGATCAATGGAGATGTTATGAAATCGGACGTATGTGCAACATTGGGCACCGGGGCACCGGCTTTGGGTATTCGGAGCGTTTACAATATAATAGAGAGCATTAGTCCGATCCACTTTTGACATCATTATCTGTGTAGTCGACTCACGATAACCTGCGAGCGTCGTCGGTCGGTCCCGCCCCGCGTCGAGCGGCAGTCGCGCGCGTCCTCGCTTGCCGTCTGGTCGTGTTCGCGCTGTGCGGCGCATGCTCAGAGCTGACACCTACCTCATCAAAGGTACTCGGGGAACTCGCTTTTGGCGGGTTTTCGCACGGAGTGAGCGGTGATCGTGATGCGCTTTGCATTCGGACACGGAATGCGTGCGTGTAGCCGGCGCGCTCCGCCTCTCTGTGTGTTTGTGCGCCGTCACAGTGAAATCTGTGGCGAGGACCACCAGTGATCACTTGGATTGCAGTGTTGGATCGTAGGATTGACTTTGACGACGCAACCGCATCAGCTTTTTGTAAGAAATGAACCGCTCCGACGGATGTTATGTCCATGATGTTGACTCATGCATGACGCACTTGATTGCTGGAACTGGGAATTTATGATTTACGATACCTTTTCAAAACTGTAACCAATTATAAATTAGAAACTGTTGTCCATACGACGTTGGAAAGTGCTTTGTTTATGTTGGCGTTTAACTTTTGAGTTGAAATTAAATGGTCTTTGTATTTTTATTACAATCATGCTCTTGAAGTCAATGACAAGGTTAAAAGTGTACCTACGAATTTTAATTAAGTAAAGTACTGTCGTAAAGTCAAATCTTGTAACTATACGTGCAAACAGTAGATACCTTTGTCCATCCTAGTCGGAATGAAATTTTCCATACACCTGGGTTTTTTATAATTAGCAACATTGATTACAAAAAAACACCTACTGTGATGTTTATAAAGATGTACAACAATCACACAATAACAACTAAAGTACTTACAATAATAATAAAAAAGAAATAAAATTAATACTCGGTACAATTAGGCACCTATGTAGAACAGTTGTCCGCGCATTATTATTTACATTAGTTCCACATTCGGCCACAATGTCGCTTTACGATATTGCTCATCCTCATAAACACTTGTATATTTATTTGACTACTATTGATATGCTAATGTTTTGACCGTACAACTGCAAAGAAGTCATTAACAAAAAATATTAATACAACTTATTTCACGTCAAAAAAGGTGACGGTCAGAATAAACAACACTCTTTCCTCTTATTGTGTAATTAATAAATATTTTTCCTCCCTATTATTTTATACATAACTCTTTATATAAAATCATTCAACAAAATATGAAAAAATATCATTTTCGTCTCACGATCAAGAACCAAGCACGATGAGCTTTTATTAGTTTTTAAATTACATAATTAAGTATCAATTTATAAGAGCACTATATAGCATACTTATTATGTAATTACATTTAATATCACTACATAGTAGTAGTAGTATAAATAAAACAAAGTCGCTATCCGCCGTCTGTCCCTATGTATGCTTAGATCTTTAAAACTATGCAACTGATTTTGATGCGGCTTTTTTAATAGATAGAGTGATTCTTAAGGAAGGTTTATATGTATATAATACATGCTTATTATAGTAGAGAAAAGCCGGGATTTTTAAAGATTTGTAACACCCGTGTAAAGCTGGGCGGGTCGCTAGTCTAGTATATTTATAAAGCGTCAATACAACAAATATTGTAAGTTATTCACAACATGTCTTCAACACGTTCTTCATTCATAGGTACTTTGGATATTTGACCGACAGAATTAAAACAGACTTGTGAACATCAATTTGTTAGTATTAATTATTCATTGCTTTTAATACAATTTAAGATCCTTTCTTGGCAAGGACTGAATATTAATGGGTGTAATCTAAATGAGTCCGGTGGTCAGTGCGCGAACACTTATCTTTAGATAAACTGAGGCCTTCCCACAGGGACTCGAGAGGGTCCTACCGTCTCAAGGGTTATCTTGAATAGTCTTGTAAAAGCTGAATAACTATCCAGCTGAATGTGTCCGCTCTACAACATTATTTATCCCTTTTCTGGACGCTTATTTCACCGCATTACGGCCACCGGATAAAGATAAAGGAACTGCGTATTTGCCCCCAACTTTTAACGGCGTCACAAAATGATGGTGGCGGGATTTTGACGAGCAACACTTTGTCACCTCATTGTCTGCTCGGTAGATTGTTTCTGCGGAGCCCGGTGACGAAGTGACCACACTACGACCTCGACTTTAAACTGGGTTAATGTTTCTCAAATGTAGGACACTTAGTATTTGGCTAGTATAGAAAATTAACTAGTTTTGAACAGCCGAAATATTTACTGTCACGACCTTGGCAGTCCAGTAATGTATAATATTTATATTGTTCTGCACCCGCATACTCAAGCTCCGGCTTATACCTGTTATTGTCAGCATTTGACCATCTGTTCTATTGTCATTCAAATGCAGTTAAATCTACGTGTCTATAAGTTAAAAGAGTACCTACGTTACATGACGAACTAGCTTTTCCCACGCCCTGTCCGAGAAGGGTCGTTTGAGCGAGAATCTATTAAGTAAAATGTAAATTTTGTGACACTCGCATAATAATGTCGTTACAATTATAGAGTGTCAAAGCCATTCAAACGACACCGAGCTTCATTAAAATAAACTATCTTCTCACAGAAATGAGGAGCAGATACGGGTTTATTGGTGAGGATAACGTTACCCATAAACACGCCGTTTTTCTGAAGAGGGGTGGTAGCTCCAGTGTTCCCTTAGAGCGGTGGGACGCAGATCAATCACACGAGAAAACACCCGCGTAATGGCTCCTTATGACCCTCGGCGAAAAAATACCCGCCACATTCTATTTACCCGATGTTCGCTAAATAAGGCAAAAAGTATCCGCCACGCTGCCTCCCAATTAATCATCTGACCGGGACGCAATTCCCGTAATCACCGTTTCTTTAAATTAAGATTATCCGGACGTCCCGCAAAATGTAATCCATTATCGCTAAATATCGCACTTTAGACAGACGATAGCTGTCTCACTCTGTATAAATTAAAAGACTCTTCGACCCCTTGAAGACTGTAAGCTATTTTTCATTATTATTCTCCAATTCCATTATAGGTACGAAATATTACGATGTTTCATGTATCTAATTAGGTTGGTAATTAGCAATTTCTGCAAGGTTAGATAAGCTTTGACAAGGTCATATGTAAGGTGTATACTCTGTATATCCATATCATGTGTATTTTACTTTATTGCGTCTACTAAAACGTGACGCAGTTGTGACGTAAATATAGTTTTCCTTTTCGTGTAACCTTTTCCTTAACACCATAAGTTATTACGGCAGCACTAAGATAATTAAAATGAATAATCGACAATTAAGATAGTTTCTCTCGCTTTAGCATCCTATTTGTTCTGTTCTGTCTACCACTTGACCCATGGATTGACTCCGATCAAATAGTTTTTCAAACCAACGTCAGCGTTCATTGAATTCCCAGCCATAAGTAATTTGTTGTAAATCTATTACGGCAATCGAGTGTTACATGACATGAATCGATTAAATCGCAATGGACCTGTGCTGATCTACATTCGGCGTTCGTATCTAATAATTTTGTTTCGCAGTAGCCAAACTATCGGTGTGAATTGATGGATGAAACTTTCAATCAAAAATGTTCGTTCGTGGAGTGGATTAATTGGTAACATTGTGTTGTGTAGTGAAACAGTGATATAAAATACAATCAGTATTGATAAGTGTACAGCAGACATTGCTGGTATGCATATGTGCTATGAGCGGCCACCTGTCACCGCCCTGAACGGAGGCGTTGGGTAAGATATCTTCCAACGAATTTAACAAGGCAATTTCTAACTTCATTAATAATTTCTGCAAAATCGCTTTAACACTTTATTTGAAAGTTGTGCACCTAATCAGGGATCGTGTTAATAGTCTAAAGTTTAACATATAAACGACGAACATACTGGTGGGTCACCGACGGTCGACCGTTTTGTATTTTTTTAATTTCCTGCGAACTCGTCGTGTTGTCGTTATTTATTACTTGCTAGAAACCCACCCTGGCTTGCTTATGCGCCAGTTATATTTTATACAATGTGTTTCAGCTAAACTTGCTTTAAATTGCCATTAAGTTTTGTGGGTTTAGAATATCAAGGCTTATAATCTCGTTAGTTATTTTGTAAATTAGGCGTTGAATGGAAAGCCATATCAGAAAGTTCTAAGTAATAAACTGAACCCTAAGCAACCAGTAATTTTTGTGTTAAAAGTAAATACAACCAGGAACTTCGTTTTATATGTAGTAATTGTTTGTTTAAAGCCGCGGTTCTCCACAACAAAGTATGCACATAATTAATACGAGACCAAGACAGTAAACCGCGAGTTCCAGAGTTTTATTCACTTTTATGGCGGGACAAATGTAAATTTTAGTACCAATTCTAACCCTTTTAAAAAATTAAGATCCCTTCACTTCTGTATTAGTGCTCTCTGAAACAAGTGCATTAACAAAACGACTTTGTTTATAGCAATCAATGTAAGAGATAAACTTGTAAGAGCCAATTCTGAACAGGTGTATCAGTTCTCTGAAACAAAATTATTAAATTCTCTGTGACGAAAGATACATTACTTAGTACAAATCTCAACCGTCTACACAAGTAATATTTTCAATTGATGGTCAAACATAAAACGATATCAATTGCAATTTTCATACATTTGGGCGACTCGAATTGATACAGGCAGTTAATGATCACACGGTAGTAAAATATTATAATGAAACAAACAGATTTATTGTTGAAGTAATTAATTTAATAGACTACACTAATGGATACATAATAACTGTTGATATCAATAATATGAACGTTAAGTAATAACTCTCTTATAGTATACATTGTGAGGATACTACATGGAAATAACAATGCATGTTCCCAACGCATTAACTTAGGATCCAGTTTTATATACTTGTATCATGCGATAAGTACCACGGAATCAATTAAGCTAAATTCAAATAGGCTTTGCTCAGCGATGCGTAAGTGAAGCTAACTAACTTTTTGTTGGTAACATCATCTGAGGTTGATATATCGTAACGATTTGACCTTTTAGTTCATCGAAGACTGATATTAATTTAAATTTTGCTGTTTACTTCGAAGAAACTGCTGGAATGTTAACGATGTATTTAGCAACTTATATGATAACAGTACTTGTTTGTATATTTATCATTTCGTTGGTTAAAACTCCTTTAAGTATTTACGTTGTCTTTAGGTGTAGAATGTCATGTCACATCTTGTTTTCTCTGCTCGCATATTCCTCCAAACACTCTGTTTGTAAAATTGTTCGCATCTTCGAATATTTCTGGTTAAGCACCTCCTACACCAATTGTGTCTTTTGAATTTAAGAGAAGACTGTATCCTTACTTTTTAAGTTACCTTTATTTAGGTTTTTCTGATTCCTAATTACACTTATTAATTATTTCTTGGCAGTTACACCTACAGTACAACAGAACAATGTACAATTTGTATTCATTTTTCTATGGCTTTTACATTTTGCTTTGACTGTCGAGATTTTAACAAGAGCATGAAAAGTATTCCACTGCTGTGTAGAGTTGATTGCAGCCAATTATTTATATGTTGTTGTTGCTAATGGCACGTAGTCTAAACGTTTGGTTTTCACATTAGCATGAATATTAGTCATAACATAAGTCATAATACGACGTTCGGTGTTCACAGTCAACAGTGGCGACTTGTACAAACAGCCCGCAACCTAGACGCGACGCGCCGTACTGCCGACAAATTGATTAACATACCTACGTACTTCGTGTGTTGCATGTATTTATTTACTTGCTGCTAAGCACTGTTTGACTAAGGTTTCTTTTGCTCATGTTGATAATGTTTGGCGCAGGTCTTGGTTTTGTTTGTAAGCGCTGAAGCATTTAGAAGTTCATTAGTGTTTGTGTTGGGATAGGTTGTGGTTGATTGGCAAGATGCTTCACTTCTGTTTGTTCAATTGTTGTATCAGTTTCTGCTACTCTAGTATATCTATCGTTGCTTAGTGAAGGCGTGCTTTCTACATTTCCTTCACACGTATTGAACACGTATATCGCCGATAGGTTGTCTACCATATCATTTTACACAACATCCTATTCGCGTTTCTCGGGGCTGCCACCGACTGCCACGTAGGTTAGTGGCTTGTGATATCAATTACAAACTGATTAGCATAAGCGGAGTTAACGTTGCATTTGTGGGTCGGTGTGCTTGGTTAGAGTTAGTTTAGTAAGATATTTGAGTGAATCAAATAGATGTATTACCTACTTGTAATCTCATTAATATTACTTGGTTGTAAGAATCAATTAAGTGGATCATTTCTGTTACGCATTGAGATCAGCCATTTTTTCTTGAAGTCTGATATTATCAGCTAACTTTATGATGCTGCTCGTTCATCTGATGTTATCTTTTAATCGTCGTGTGCGATAGCCACTGGAGGGGACTTGTTTTTAAGTTGTAATTATTGCATTTTTCAACTGTCTTTTATTATAGCGTGATTTTATTAGTTCAAGAGCGTCTGTATCTGTATTAATCAGGTTATATACAAGTTTGTGTTTCATACAAAGTGCAGTAGTTAGTTTTATAACTGCATTCAGGCGCTTTGTTCTCGAACTGTATCCTATACACGCGACGCTAAGCTCGCGGTAATCCAATAATCTGAATTGGAAGTGGCTCGAATTAACCTTCTTAGTTCTATATGAAAACGCTGTAACTCAATGCTAGGAACTTTGTACCAACAATTGTGAGACTGACGCGAGTAAATGCCAAACAAATAGGAAACGGATTAATGGAACGATTTCATTATAAAGTCTTGAAAGATTTTTATTCAAGGTCTGGATACTTACAATACGGTGTAATATCGTTCTAACAGTCCCTGACTGATTTGCTTGGAAAAAGTTGAATGGTGTGAAAGTATCTGAAAACATTATTTAAATCCAACTTGTCAGGATAGCAATATGACACCCTAAAAATATACGCCGAGCACATTAAGACAACTTTCATAATCATAGTTCCTCTGACTGATAAATCAGATAATAACAAATTAACAATCGATAGTATAGACTTAATGTATGCAAATCTTTGCGAATAATATCATCTGCTGAACAGAGGAGGCAATTTAACTAGTTAGCATGTTAAATAAGCTTAATAGAAGACATCATCGCACAGTAATTGCTAGTGTATATCAACTTTATTATTTTATTCCTCACAATTTATTCATGAACATTGCAGAACTGCGAAATTGTTAAAACAATGCTCATATATTCTACTTCTGACGTAAACAAAATGTTAGGTTAAAATATTTTGTTTGTCAGTGTCGCGTAACCGCAACATTATTACCATACCCAGTGTTTCCCACATTACTTGTGTTATGATTAAATATGCTGAATTCATAATTTACTACTTTTCGTGCTCGTAACATTTAGCTAATTGACATCTGTCATCATATTTTTTCCACTCTTTCCATGTTTCTCGTTCCCTCAAAACAAAATATTTAGCCAAATAAGGTTTCCCAACATTTAACAAATTTAATTTTACCTTCAAAGAAACTGGTGTCATCCCGTTTAATAATTTTTTGAAGACTACTACAATATTCATGGGAAGAAAGGGAAACGGAATCAGTGGTAACGACTTTTTAGGTACGTACAGTACGTACCTTAGGACCATTGTTTAGAATATTACTTACACACACAAAATCTTCGTAGAATAGGAACCTTGGATCATAATTTTATTTACACACATTTTTTTGAAATAACAATGCGAGGAATTCCGAATCCGGTGAGCTCACTTCACAGATCTGAATGAACGATTCACATAATGATTCTCCTACTGTAAGCTTGCTACATAAGTGCTTGTACGCTTGAATTAGATGATTATGTAACTGTTTCTGAACCCAAATGAGTCGAGGAAATATGTGTTTTTGTTAGTATTGCACACAAGCTTAAAAGGTTTCTTTATAAGATAAGAGACGACACAAATCTGTAAAAACTGTTACTGATAGTTAAATAATGAGTTCCAAAACAGTTTTTGTTGTTGTGTTTGAAATAACATAACACACATTAAATTAAACTACATTTACAATAAGCAGCCCGCAAAATAAATTACACGCGACAGATTTGCGTTATTAAACATTTCTCGTTTATACATTAAAATGCATGTATCTTGTTTCTCGCCGTTTCATCCGTTCCAAATGTGGCATTAACTCACGGTGTCTCTACAATAAATAAAGTATCGAATGTCTGTTAGTCTAGACGCACATTGTGGCCAACTTATCCAATAAAATCGCTAGATTAATTGTGAAATGAGGACAATTAATGCCTGCTGTATATTTAGGCTCAGATTGCAACTTGCACATTCACATTCGTATATTCGGTACTTGTTACCTCGTTAACAGCTGTCTCGGGTACTTAGTTGTCAGGTTATTACGCAACGTTACTAGCAGCCGTTAATTATTTGCCAGGGAACACTTAACTATGCTGTTGACAAATGTAGCTATGCTTAGCAATGCTCATTTACTTTACATTTGCGATGTTAAAACGAGAACCAAGTAATGTTTGTGGAGGCGCCTCCCGGCTTTGAAGCACAACTGAATTTCCTCTTTATCTTTGACAGTTTATTATTATGGTCAGATATAAAATTTTGTCTCTTAATAATGTTACTCTTTCGTCGTAGTCCGCCCACTCTCTGAAACAGATGGATCCGGTGCATTATGTTTAGAACTTAAATGGTAATAAAATTGAGATTATTGTGGACCGTAAAATTTACTTTCAATTACTTAATGAAACCTACATTAGTCTGTGACTTTGTTTAACTGTATCACAAAGAGTAGCGAATGATAAAAAGCGACAGTACAATTTGCTTTTTCATTTCACTTTGAGCTTTGTTGATAAATGGTGGAAACCTGAAGCTCAATGTGTTTAACTATTTACCTGCAGGCACTTTCGCGGCTCCGTAGAAATGTTGTTTCTTTTACTTTTCCAGTTTATCTTTGTTTTGTATTTAATATAGAAAACAATTTCGAGATAAATGACCTCTAGATTGGGGTTTGTTATCTATTAAAAGTTGATTGTACTAGAAAACATTACGTTTTATTATGTATAAGTAATTCAATATGGGAATATTAATTTGCACGAAAATTCAATTTTCATCTAAAATTTTGCGTTAACCTAATTATGTCCTAATAATATAAATTTGAAAGTTTATATAGATGTATGTTTGTTGGGTTAAGCTCGCCTTTGTACATAATGTTTTTTTATTGTTTTGCTTCTTTTTTGTGAGCGCAATGAAGTTTATGAATATGTTTGTTACTCTTTCTCGCAAAAACTACTAAACGGATTTTGATAAAACTTTATCCATCAGATTAACTATAATACCTATAACTTCACGCTATGACTCACGGGAGCGGAGTAGCTTAGCCAAAAACCTAACATAATCACGAGAGACAGTATTATAAAACAGTTAGTATTACTATTTAAAAAAAAACGTTCAAAACTCCTTGTCACGTCAAAATTGTAAGATTATTAAAAATAAATACCTCAACATTTGTTTTTCCAACAAAATAAGACTGTTCTGTCACATTATCAAGTCATGAGTCATCGTGACACACTCATTCTTTTCTTTACAATTTGACCCTTAGCCACTTCTAAATATTCCGTTACTAATGAAATACTAAGTTCGGTGGAAATATTGGCTGGGGGCCATTCATTTATTACCTAATACCTAGGTCGAACAAGTCCTATTTTTTTAGATCTTACGTAATAAATATTAAGCATGGAATATTTTTTAGTTTAATTCCTTTGTTAGTTGAAGTCGCAGTGTTCATAATTTTCTATTTCGTAGGTGGGTTTTCTTTAATAAATATACACTTCTAGTAATTTTTGAAGGACCTAATCAATTTTCTTAAATTTTCTCTCAACCTCCAGCGGTTTTGTGTGTAGTTTAGAACTGTTCTCCACAACTTTAAAGCTGAGGTAAACGAAATGTTCTTAGCGAGTGCTTTGTCTAAGCGTTATTTTTGCTATATTTCTGCACATTAAGCTACAATAGCTGGTTAGAGACGGAGCATAGCTAAACCAAAGTACCTGCTAAGTAACATTTATTTTGTCTCGGCACTCGGCCTAATGGCGCGATAAATAGAGGTTACTAAGCATTGTCTTCGGCTAAGTAGCTGAAAGGCTGATTGGCTGAATGGCTTTTCTTAACTGTATTTTTTATTTGTGCTTTATGTTAAACTTTTGAAAAAAAATTGGGTTCAACTATAAAAACGTTCATATCATAATATTGAACCTAAGAAAGTATCCTAATCCAATCCCAAGCTACTCATAGTCGACCTGATTATCGTTAAATCTATACAATATAAATACCTCAACGCATTCACGAGTTCATCTAAAAATAAAACTGCTGGAACATCTAAAAATATTACATAAAATTCTTGTATCAATTTGCGAAACGATCGTACAGCACTTTAATCGGCCAGTCTATACAAATGGTTTTATAATTACTAGAGACCGCGTGCACAAGGGCGGGATTCCATTCAGCAACGCTACAATGTCTGTATGACGCCCACGAATGGCAACACTGAATTTTTCTATTGTTGAGAATTTCAATTCTCGCTGAGCGTCCGGGTGGGCCGTTGACTGAGCTAGTTTACTCGCCATTTACGTGTTTAATAGTAAATCATGCTTTTGAGCTTTTATCAAAACAACAATGGCGTCAGTACTTATCGGCCTGTAATAAAAATGTCCTCGGAAAAATAATCGTGTCAACGACCGAGCAACCTCACAGCCTATGTCACGGGAGACGCGAGGCGTGGCATTGGTTTGTTAAATAAAACTAATCGAATTATCTTTTCATTTACACCTAAACGTAAAAAGGATTCTTGTAGACTTACTTATTCGTCTTTAAATACGTAATAAGCTTTTTATGTTCAAAGAAAAATGAACTGTAAATCTTTATGACGTCAATCATCAAATTAACGAGCTGTAATATGCAGATCGTTTCCGCGTTATATTTCTAGAGGACCGGTTTTTAAATGCGTTTCCACGTGTTTAGTTTAGGTGGAATATTGCCCGCTCGCGACTGATTGGACAACAAAGGGAGAAATAATTTGTTACCTATATAACCCAAGGGAACTACCTGTCCTGTAGGGATAAAAATAGTTTGTCCTTTCGATGACGAGGGACTCTTAAACAAAATTTCTTCAACAAGGTTGAAAGCGTTTATGTAACACAAACTCGTCATTTAATAGTTAGTTAATTAATGTTTAAGTTAATCAATCGTCGACGCAAATAGATTCTATAATTGACTAGCAGTTAGTCTTGTCAATAGTATTACGTGTGACTTATGGGTTTTCGTTTTGTTTGAAGCGGCGAGTGCGTACATGAATATTTCTAAATAATCTGTGAGGCTTGTGCAACGTTGACTTTTCCCATTTCATATGCAAGTATGTCGGCAGGTAAAAGCACCGGCTCTGATGTATTGTTTGTTCTTCTTATCTTGTTGAATGGCGCTTCGGTGGTTGTTCTGTGCGCGGAAAGCGAGTTAAAGCTTGCCCGCTCAAAAAAAAATGTTTCTTCTATATTGTACCTTGACGACCAAGCGACAGCCGGCTATCGGGGCTGCTATATTGTGTCTCGAGTCACGTGTGTTCAGAGGATAAGATGGTATATCTTCTTAGGTACAATATAAAAACAGTTCAGTCCATGTTTAATGTCCCCAACAAACCCAATTGTGGACCTAAAAATTGAACGATGAAGTTTTGCATACACAGATTAATTCTATAAACACGTTTTTTTTAGCATTTACCAGTTTAATATCTGCTAATGCATCTGATTAGATAAAGAAAATGTGTGATCAACATCAAGTCTAACCAAGTGAGGTGTTTGTTTGTTTTACGGACACTTTCTCAAATGCCATTTATATCCTTGCCTGCAACTAAATAAGATGAGAAGATAATTTATTCAAGCCAATATATCCAATACATATACTTAGTCAAAATCCTATACGTACGTAGATTTCACCGCACTAATAAAAACGACGCGTCCGAGAAATCGGTCATTCACCTTGATAAGCGAGTACTGCGAATAACACTTCTCATTTTAATTTAACATATCGGTCAATCTATACTAATGTTAATAAAGCTAAAGAGTTTGTTTGTACACGTATATCTCAGGAAGTACTGGTCCATATTGAAAAAATAGTTTAGAGTTGAATAGCCCATTTATCGAACAAGGCTATATAATATTACTAGCGACTCGCCCCAGCTTCGCACGGGAGTTTTTAAACTTTGAAAACCCGGTTTGCTCTACTATATTATGGAAGTGTTATACATATAAACTGTTATCTTGAATCACTATATCGATTTAAAATCGTAGTTTTAAAGATTTAAGCATACATAGACACAGACATACTATGTATTGATGCTACGATCCATAGACTCGGTAATCAAAGTCCTGGGTGAAACCGCGGTGAACAGCTAGTATTATGATATTTACGGTTGCCTACGATACAGTATCGGAGCGGGAATGAAAAGTATTTATTAAAATGTGAAAAGGTATTTTTTCAATTTATGTTTATAAAGACCTCGCTTTGTTTTTTAAGCTTTTACACTATCAGGAGGAAAATATTTAATAAGTAGAAGCGATGGTTTTAATTACCTTTTGCTTTTGTTAGCTTTTTACGTGTCATTTTAAAAAAATGATTGTCAGTATCATTTTGTTTGTTTTTCGTGTCACTTGTAGTTATTAAAGGATCTTTTTCTACCAATCATACCTGTTGTAAACTAAGTAGGTCTAATAGTATTTCAAAACATGGTTGACCTATTTTATTAAGCACTGTTTTCTCAAAGGAGATATTCCGGAACTTACTGTAGTTTTATACCTAATTACTATCAGATTAATAGTAAGAAACACTATAACAAAAAATCCTGATAGAAAACAAATTAAGCAAGCTTACCTTTTTTTTGCCATCTACTGTTGTCCTTCAAAGACCAATCGCCAAAGCATGCATAAGTGACAACGCACATTTTATTCTATACAAAACAACGATTTGTATTTAGCTATATTATACTTTAAACTTTCGCGTTGCATATTTATACTTCACTACTTATCGGGATTTAACGCGCACATACCTCTTATTTGTTTTTGGCTGGACGTTTCGGTTTGGGTTTTGAGTCGGCTTGTGACCATGGCAGGTGTAACCCTGCCGAAACGTCAAGCCAAAAACAAATAAGAGGTATGTGCGCGTTAAATCCCGATAAGTAGTGTTGTATTTAGCTTTTGTATAACATCCTTATTTTCTATGCATAAAAGCAGAATAGAGCTGAATAAAGCGTAATCCCTCATCACAAAGCAAACTTAGGAGGTATTCCTCCAAGTCGCCGCTTTTCGCTGTCTTAAGGACCTATGCCTAACCATACTACAACTAAAGTGTGTACAAAGAGAACTCAACGAAATGTTTGCTAGTTCATATTAACCATTGTAGGGCCACCTCTCCTTCATTCATAAGTAGACTTGCGTCTTTTGTTTTTTTTTTTTAAATGCGCGAGTGGTCGATTTAATGGTCTCTATTTATATAGTTTTGAAGCTTATTTTTCACTTCCTTTCGAATTGTATAGTTCATCCAAAAATTTAAGTAAACACGATTTTTCTCGAATTTCATAATTTATTAATATTTGTCTTCGTAAAGAATATTTGAAAAAATAAATTAGTCGAGTCGGTTCAGCCGAGCCGTTTGGAAGTTTTTGAAAAGCAATACATTTATTTATCGATTAATTTTTCGTTCATAGATAATTTATAATTATTTTGTATTTGGTCCATATTCTGATCACTAGCGCCTATGGTAAGATATTTAAGCATTTCATTTTAAACGTGGTTTTGCATATATTGCTGTGCAAAGAAACTCAAAGAATGACTAATAAACGACGGTTTATGTCTATCAAAGTCGCCTATTGTTTTAAAGGAACAGTAGTGCATTTACATTATACTGCGTTTGTTATTATTTGCGTTTACAGGTATAGTTAAGCTTTGTAACCGTTTGTGTGCACTTCAACTCATTATTTCATTCACTAGAGCATGCCGACTTCCTTAACCGATATTATCGTTCAATCCGTCTGTTTTACCGAAAATATTACTGTTATAAAGTTCAATAATTAATACGGCAATGTATCTTTAAGAGCGGTTGTTAATAATTCGTAGTGTTCCGGCGCGGACGTCCGATGTGCCATCGTCGTTTATTCATTATCATCCGTGCTAGTTTATAATGTGGCGAAAATACCTCATTATATTATCGTTTGGTTTATAAATGGGGCTGAGACTCGAAATGGTCGTCAAGCTTTGGGTCACGCGTGGGAGACGGGCGGTGACCTTTCATTGTCCAAAGAAGAGAGTATCGACAGTAAATGTACACCCTGCTTACGTAAAATAATTTATCGTGTGTAGCTATTCAAGTCAAGTCTAGTCAAAATGTTTATTTCGATTTGACCTTGGAGACACTTTGGAACTTAAAATTGAATCCTTAATTAAATTTGTGTTTTTTTTTTGTATAAATAGGTTTTCAACTTTATAGCTGAAACGTTAATTACAAGGTTAATTGGACTTATAACTGTCCCTACATGAAAAACAGTATCAGAATTTAAAATATTTCCAAAATCACTGAATCTTTTACATTATAACTGTGTTGTTCTATCTATTTCTGAAGCAAAAGGATAACTTAATCGGTTCTTTTCAACTTTCAGCCTTGACCGCGAGTTTCTTGGAATACTCCGTTAGATCTTACGCAATTATGTTTTATATTATTCTCTTTCTTCTTATGTTACTTAATTCTATATACTTACTAAACGTTGGAAGTGGTGACTATCGGAGTTACAATATAAATAGCTTTGCATGCCATTGGCGTGTCTTCCAACCAGAAAAGCCCGGCTTTGTACTAATATAACGGTAAACAATCAATGAATCGCCTGGCTTTATTTGGGTTCAACCTTTCTGGATACTTCGCAAGTCTTCGCCAGTCGGTGATTTTGCGGCATTTCTGGCGTTAACAAATTTTTTCAGCATATGGCTGTGGTAACTGCATGTGGTAACTATTTGTATCCAGGAAGTTAGTGAACGTCCTCTTCGGCTCTGGCTCTGGCTTGTGTCAGGACCTGTCGTGTTATACGGTCTTTACTACGGCGCATTGCGTAGTCAAACCAGCTCAGACTGTTTTCTTTTATCTTTTGCTGCATTCGGCTATTTCAATGGGATACTAAGGATAAGGAAGCTAGTTGTAACAGTTAATTTCAAAAAAATATTCCTGGTCTTATCCCATTTTGCTTGCGGTCAGTGCAACAAACTTCTGTCTTCAATTTTGTCCTATCTACCGTCATGCTATCACTCTCCTTTCTCCTTCATTTCATTCTTCGCACAACCCATCCATATTTTCATCGACCTTCCTCTTCCTCTCCATCTATCTACATAATCATCATACTCATAATTCTCTTAACTACATGCGTTCCATCTCTCCCCTTCACATACGAAGACAAACTATTTTCTTTCAACTTTTCTTCAGTAACTGTTGCTACTTTCAGACGTCATTCAATACGCATTTCTCACTTCATCCATTGTTTCTTCCACATATCCATCTCTAAATTTTATGCGAAAGTGAACAGTAGTGTAGTGCCGAAACGACTTGGTTTTTTCACAAGGTCTGCACTAACTGTGACCCCTAGGCAAGCCATTATTGCATACATGTACTTAATTACCGCTAAGTTGGCGTATATGTTCTGTTGTTATTCAAGTGAACATATAATTGACGCCTCGGGCTAAATCGAGTAGGGCCGTGATAATAAATCTTTCAACTAACTACTGACACCGCGAACGCGGCGAAAGTGAATTTGTTCACTTACTATTTCATAAATTGCTAACGTGAAAAAGTTTATATCATTTTTTCAACGGTTTCGTAGCTTCATGGCTGTAATTACGCGTTGAAACTGTTATTTATACTTATCATATTCAAAAAAAGTAAGAAATGCGAAGTAGAAATGGAAACTAGTTTCCGTTCGCATGCGCTGCCTGGGCATGTAGGTGCGTAGTTTATCTATCTACATTGATGTTGGTCATGCTCATTTCAAATAATGTATATTTATTTTACACTGACATTCCCACAACAATGGGGTATTTTACACCATTAAATAATAAATGAAAGATATAATTTCTACAAAATCTCTTCCAATTTAGGCCCAAAAATCTGGTTCATATTCAATTTACTGTAAAATTCGATTTTTAGATGCTTTGTAATCAATAAATAGCTAGGCAAATGAGTTGTTTACTTAGTGACGTCATATGGTGAAATTGCCATTCAAAATCTATGTGAGAGTGTCGTTTTGACAGCTCATAAAAAGTACACCGTATTAGGTACTCTAATGACGGAGTACTCAAACGTCTTTGTCACTCTAAACTTCTAAGGCCTGAAACACTCAAGCGACGTAAGGCAGCAGGCGTGGAACAGGCGTGGCGCCGCGTCGCTGGCAACGAAACGGCGTGTCTGCGCCGCGTCGCTTCAGTATAATTCAAAAACGTCGCCTGCATACATTTTGTATGAAATCGTTTTGAAGCGTCGCACGCCTGCGCCACGCCTGTTCCACGCCTGCTGCCTTACGTCGCTTGTGTATGTTTTAGGCCTTAAAGGATAAAGTAAGGACAGCAACAGATTTGAGAGCGTCTTAAAATTAAGTGACGTTAGGGTATTCCATTATACTCCTACTAATTACTACGAAAAAAAAACACCAGTTATGAGGGTATGTTTAGATAAAATCTATTATATCCTGCAACAAATAAAAAAAATTAAATGTCCGTTTGAAATGTCAAAATAACTGGTTTTTGCTAAATGCATATTAAAAGTATGCACGTATAACTGATTTTATAACAAAAATGAACTGTCTGTGTTTGTTCCGGTTAGTCACCGAAACGGCTGGACCGTTTCTGACGAGACTTCTCAATGCCAGATAGGCGATGTTATAAGAAGTAACCATAATCTAGAAATAAAGAATTACGAATTCTTAGCTAACATCGGATGTAGTCGCAGATCAAAAGTGGTAATTAATAAATTAATTAGCGTTTTTTTATGTTATCTATATATATAAAACAAAGTCGGGTTTGTTACAACACTTATAACTCGAGATCGGCTAGACCAATTTTCATGGTTTTTGGTTAGTTGGATTTGTCCCCGCCCCGAATAGCAGAATACATCTTATAAATAATGAAAAATCGACGAGAACATAATTATAAAAGATGAATCATTTTCCCCTATAGTTAATTCTAAATTCAATTAAAGATTGAAAACTTAAGAGAACAATAGTACTAGGAGCGCAGTAATGTGAAGTGATAATGTGAGAAAATTTAAAATACTGAGATACTTAGTACTTAAATCAATCAAAAGTACTAGGCGCGCAGTTGTGTGAAGTGGTTAATAGAAAATGTGAGCGCCATTTTAAGAAAATATATGTTTATGAACTTAAATAATATCCATCCATAGTGTGTCTGTCTGTCTGTCTGTTTGTCTTTCTTTCACGGCAAAACGGAGCGACGAATTGACGTGATTTTTTAAGTGGAGATAGTTGAAGGGATGGAGAGTAACATAGGCTACTTTTTGTCTCTTTTTAACGCGAGCGAAGCCGCGGGCAAAAGCTAGTATTATTATATAAAGAGTAATTATCATCAGCCTGCGTCAGTCCACTGCTGGATATAGGCCCCTTTCAATGTGCACTTAACCCAAATTAAACTAAAGAAAATGTTTAAAAATGTTTGCAATTAGTTAATTAGAATTACCTAAATTGTTCTTAGGTAATCAACTAAATTCAAATAATCTTAGTATGACTCTTATTACATTTTTTTAGATTTAAAGACATGTTTAGATAGTTTAAGTTTATAGTTTCATACATATATGATATATATCATATTAAGGCTAAAATAGGAATTACCCATTTACGTGTTAAATAGCAAGTCAATCATGGTTACGTAATGCAGGACATATCGCCATAAAACATATATAGATATAACCGGTTTCAGAACAAAGTGAAGTGCAATATGAACAATGGCGGCTTGCACGCTCGACCGGAGCACAGTAGAGTATGCGCGTCAATCTCTCAATCGGTGTCATAATAAATCGATGTCGCTAGTGTAGGCTTCCGTCAAGGACGCGACTGAGACAAACAAGTCGTTCACACGACAATTATGACGTATTTCTTAATGGCCACGTGAATTTTATTGCTCTCGTGTGTTTATAGTAAAGTATGTCATTTATTTTTTGTTTGGGATTAGAAATCATCAAATGATTCCTCCCGCTCTGCGCCGCGGAAGGGAGTGTCAGACTTCTACTGACTAAAACCCACCCATGTTCCTTCTTAGCCTTTGTGTCCGGGGCCGCGGTATCTGTTTTGAACAAACTTCAGCGTAATGTATGTCCTCTAATGCATTATGTTCGAAATCGACCAAGTACCAATGCGACTTATTCAATACATACATACATCTTTCTAATTTTAACTAGGGCATCACTAAGATCGTACCTCGGAAAGCACGTACAGCCGTTGGTCCTCAGTTGTTATGCCTAGAACTTTGACAATCGTAACGGGTAGACCAGAAAGCCTTATCATGGAGTATTGTGTCACCCAGTAACTACTTGTAGAGATCTAATTGATCTCATGTAAAACGCTGATATTCATTTTATTCCGTTACACTGGAAGCCGACATAGTTCTGTCGTGATTCTTTATAAGGCAGTAGAGAATGTATGAAATAAAGATTTATCTGTAAAGAAGATTAGAGAAGAAAGATATAAAGAGGTAAAATAGGTCGACGTGCTTTTTTCTCCTGATCACGCCCAATTGTATAACTAAAAAGTGACTGCCTTTTTTTGGGACAACCCCGCCACACTATTTCCAACCACTGCAACTTCTGAAAGCCAGAAATAGTGGAATCTACCAGAAAAGCGCCGAGCAATGAAGCTCGACGAGAACCGGAGAAACAAATTACTGTCTGTCTTGAATTCCGCAACGAAATTTATCAGAAAAAGAGGAGTAAGAAAAACATGATTTCCACTTCCCTCCATGTAAAACAGTAAGATGGCTGCCTTATAAAAAATCACGGCAGAGTTGGCAAAAAGGCTAGAGAGATGATGATATTTATCTAGTAATGCACTTTTCATTTAAACCCGCAATATCCTGTACACGTTATTGCAACAGCGGCTAACCATCATATTATTGTTTTACGACGTGCTACTGTACTGAACCGATCACTATTGTTTTATTGTTAAACTAACCGTAATGTAAGAGATAACGCTTTTCATAGAACTGTATTAATAAATAAATACCTTATCTAATATAGTGTTTTATAAATATTCACTTGAGTATTGTGTTAATAAGCGCTCTCGATAAAATGAGGAAAATGGTCGGTTCGCTTAATGGCCTCATATTTTTTTTTATTTTTAATGTAGGTTATGTTGTTCTTTTTATGTTGGCACCGGGTAAACTAATAAGGAACGATAATCATTTAATTGGCTTTTTAGCTTTATTAATCAAATACAATATTTTTAACACACAAGAATTCTAAGTGATAATTTCTTTTTTAATTTTTATTTTCTTTTAATTTAAAAAGGCGCTTATAGTCCAGAAAACTCTAAGATATTCAAACACTAAATTGTAAAATTATGTTTTAGGTTACTTTGAAATCTGTAAATAGTCAATTTGGTTAGCAAATAAGTGACATCTCAGGCCACAAAATCTATGGGGTGATAGCGTTTTGACAGCTCATAAAAAGACGTCAATTCGTTGTGTCAACTACGTTTCTGGTAGCTCTTTAATGAGTGATAACCCTAATGAGAAGTAGCCCAAGTGAGAAGTAGCCCAAGTGAGAAGTAGCCCAAGTGAGAAGTAGCCCAAGTGAGAAGTAGCCCAAATGAGAAGTAGCCCAAACGAGAAGTAGCCCAAATGAGAAGTAGCCCAAACGAGAAATAGCCCAAATGAGAAGTAGCCATAATGAGAAGTATTGAGAAGTAGACCATTTGAGAGTCGGTTGCATAAACGAGAATTAGCCCTAATGCGCCTAAACCAATCAACCAACCACAGCTGCTTTCGCACTAGACAATTTGTCTTACATTTCTCGTTGAAAAATATAACCCTTCTTTCGACAGTCGGTAAAAATAACCGATGGTTGAAGTCTAGAACATAAAGTTTTTATTCCACATTGAAATTTATTTCTTCAAACTCCATGAGTCATCAGTCAATGACTTTCTGGAATTCTTCATACACCATTAGCATCGCTTTTCTATTATAAAAGCTTATAATAACCTATTTTCCAATGTGTTTGTTTTGGTTGTGATGTTAAAATTTGTTAGTCTTCTGAAACCATACTCTTATTTAGACTACGAATATTTCTTGGAAAGCAAGTTCAACCATTGTACAAGTTTGTTCACCGCCTTCGATTCACAATAGGCCGTTTAAATAATAAGCTATGTGATTGTTTACGAACACGTATGAGAATATAATAAAAACAGGCTGTCAGGCGTGTGAGTTGGTCATCTTTTTGCTCAAGTTGTAAAATTGGTCCAAAGGTTTTCTAACTCTGCTAATAGATGGGGTTGCTAACCTTCCGTAGCTCGAACTATCCCGAAAAATATATTTTTGTTTCTCGTTTTTGGCTTTACGATCTCCGTAGATTCAGCTCTTGCCTGTGGCTAGGGATTAAAAAACTTTACGCGAATCTACCTCACCTGGTTCTTTATTTTTGGGTAGTACGTGATTCCTAATATCGCTATTGATCAAGTAGATTTGTGAAAAATACCTTTGTATAAATCTCGTGGGGATGAGCCTGAACGTGTTAAGCTGTCTTGTCAAGAGTAAAGTTTTACGTGGTTTGATATAAATTTTGTTCAGCTACGCCAGGAACGTTACGAGTTATTCTGTAGTTGTGTCAGGCGCGGGGTAACGTGTCGGTTTAGATTAATTTCGCAATGGTTCGGCTGTGTGAATTCCTGGTACTTATATTAATTAAGTGCTGAGTTTTTTTGGAGCATTTCTCATTATGACTTGTTTTTGGGAGCCGTCAGTTTAAATTTCACAGAATAGTATTTGAGAAGATAAGTTTAATCTATTTTGTTGTTTGGTTAAACGCGCTAATGTCAAGAACTGGTCCGATTTGAAAAATATTTTTGTGTTATTTATCCCCATTTATCGAGGAAGTGTGCGAGGAAATTATTTATATATAAAATCATGCTACGACCTAGGTGAATCGAGTAGTAACCAACGACTCGGGTGAAGCCGTGGACGACAGCTAGTATATTATATCCATTTAATAATGCGTCCTATCATGTTTAAGATATGAAACCAATGCTTTCAATGATCAATTTGTATAAAATTTATGTGCCTGATTTAACCTTCCGACGACCAAGTGACAGTCGGCTGTCGCGCTGTTATTGTCTTTCTCTTGTGTCTCGAATCACGTTTGTTCGAAGCTTTAACCTTTCCACGACCAAGCGATAACCGGCTGTCGCGCTACAATTGTGTCACAAATCACGTGTGTGCGAAGGTTTCATTGAAATCGTGTATTGTTCCAGGTACGACAAGTGGGACCGGGACCGGGGCGGGGGGAGCGGCGGCGGGGGCGGCGCGTCAGCTGCGTGGGCCGGCCGCGACCGCGAACGCGACCGCGAGCGCGAGCGTCAGGCGCGCGCGCACCAGATGTCGCAGGCGCACGCCGCCGAGCCCGACGCATCGTCGCTCTTCCCGGCGCCGTTCAGGGTTAGTACCGACACAGAGTATAGAACAGACCAGAAGGATCATCAATAAATTTTGCTTAGCTTACTTAGGTCCCATAATTCTAGTGTTGGACAAAAGCTACACCTCCAAAAATTTCCAGATATATCGAATTCCTGTTAGATGCGGGTAACGCATGCGTGAGGAGGCCTTTTGTCAAGTACTTTTAGTGCTGATGATGATAACTTAGCACTTTGTTAAACATTGTTCCTCTTAGATCAAGATAAATGATTGTTGCTTAGCAAGTGTTAAACACGTCGCACGATTCCTAAGCTATGATATTCAGCCAAAACACGTACTGAGTAAAGCGTATGTATCTCGAATTCTCGACCTAGTACTAGTACTGAGCCCATGCTTTAGCTAAGCATTTCTGTAACTGTCACACAGCTACTAAACGACAAGAGTAAGATAAACAGAAAGCATTACTCAAAAATTGTCTATAAAATCGACTAAAAACCTTGTATCATTATAATTTTCCTGTCCATATCCCTGTGTAGCATAACCGCACAACATCAACTTATTTACAATCTGTCAAATTTCCGTAATGGATTTTCAACTTTTAGCTGTAAATTTTCCCAAGCGATACTGAAATAAGGTTCTACATAATTTCATTGATTGGGAAAATTTGACAGTTGCGGGTAGCTCGATGGGCTGTCTGTCCCAAAGATTAAGGGTTTTGGATTTACCTATTATAACCTTCCTTATTTTTAATACTTGCTCTGCTTTTCGACATATTGTTACTTCAGTTCTAGGCTCGACGTCTTCGCCTTCTGGTTTGTTCTGTATTCCTATTACTCATACACTTACACACACATGCACATTCACTTTGTAGTAATACACGGCCATGGCCGCACGTAAGGCCGAGCCCACGTGAGAGAATCCTCCTTGCTAATGCAGCATTCCTAAGATCGACCCTTCATGTTAAGAATGAGTTCTTGAAATCTAATGGTAATTCGTTTAGCCCTTCTCTATATTCTATCACTGTGACCATTAATAAATCGTTTCGTTTTGTACTTCCCTTATCAAATGTTTGACTTTCATAATTATTTTCATATTTTTCAATCCGGTATCCAAATTTGCTAACAAAACAGATTTTGCATGTTTTGTGTTAATGTTCATAAAATACCGGTGCCAGCGGATTCTGCGAAGGATTATGATAAAACGACAATACTGAAAGCGTAGGACACTAATCCTCTGGCCAGTACCCAATATCCTTTTGAGTTTTTCTGTACAACCCATTATCCTGTAAAACATTGTCTAGTACTAGTGCATTTTTGCAATAATAGTGTTGTGTAATGTGGGTACCTGCGTCTATGTACCAAAGCCATTATGTAGCATAGAGCTCATTAGTAGAATGCATAGTAAACCCTCAAAAGTTTTCCTGTGGCGCCAACTATCGCGCCACCTGTGAACTGCAACTAACACTTTCTACATCGCGCAATGAGAATTGTCTGCTATATTAGCAATAACGATTTAGCATCCATACTAATATTATAAATGGGAAGGTGTGTCTGTCTGTCTGTATGTTTGTCTTTCTTTCACGGTAAAACGGAGTGACGAATTGACGTGATTTTTTTGATGAATCAAGTGGAGATAGTTGAAGGGATGGAGAATAACATAGGCTACTTTTTGTCTCTTTTTAACACGAGCGAAGCCGCAGGCAAAAGCTAGTAGGTCATAACTTTAAAGTTGCATAGTTTAGATTCTATATTACAATGAGGTCTGGTTCATAATATTTATTTAGTTATTTGTTATCTTTATTTATTTGCTTGTCAGACTTTGAAAGGACGTACATACATAATAGTGTCAATGTAGATGAAATTTGTAGTCCATGCGTTTATAATATCTGTGAATATCCATAACACCAATTAAAGCTTAATGGAAGCGCAATTTGTGTAGCAACACGAACATTATATGAATGTAGAGCGTTCACTAAATAGTCTTTTCATTCGCTTATTAATTATCATATTCGATATATTAATATATGTATATAATATCCGATAGGATGGTAATTAGTATTGTAAAATAACTAATTATATTTTTAATCATTTTAAAGTTTGTTTTTATTTTTAATAGTATTTGAGTAAATAAATATATAGTCAACTAATTGGGACAATGAGTTATACCATTGTCCCAATTAGTTAAAAAATTGCGTAGGGAAGATCCCTAAGCAAATTTTTCGTTGCTTTCCCGTGAGAAATGCAACAAACAGAGTATATTTGTTGAAAAGCCAACACCAGTAAACAATACCTTAAAATACCAATTTCCCTGAAAACTATTCATCTAGCAGTTCTTTTTCTAAACTAATTCTCTGATGGCCATATGCCAAACACTTGAAAGAAATTGTAAGTCTCTTGCTCATTAATGTTGAATAACAACCTAACAAGGCCATTATAATGTTTGTTTTTCATTTATTTCGTTCTGTTGAATAGTCCAAGGATTATGTATTGCAAAGCGCGAAGGACGCTAGACGCCACCTACGGTCAACCTTCAACGTGTGTGCACTATTGCACACTTGAAACTGATATCTCACTGCTACAATGCAGTTCCCACTTCTATGTACTAAATAATAAATAAAGAACACGTTTCGTGACGTACCTACGCGCGTCGGTCTACGTACAGTGAAAGAGAAAATTTCAATTCAAACAGTAACAAATCTCAGAGGGAACTTAATTTGCAGAATTGAGACTGATTCTAATTAGGGGTTTATTCATTAAACGACAATTACTTTATATACCAGCCTTGAACAGAATACAACGAAGTTGGAATTTTTGCCGACATTAGTATTCAGCGACGTAGTCGAATGTATACAAAAATACATTTAAATTGAGTGTCCCGGATTGCTCTGCGTTGTAGCGGCCGCTGAAAAATTTATTCGTCGGGTTAGCGACGCCATTCACTGATATAGAAATCGCAATATGTCAAATAATCCCACAAAAATCCAGTACTGATTACATTGAAAAGTTATTTGAAAATGATCGTTTTGTAAAGACGCAAAAACACACGTTTACTATTAAACAAAGTTAAGTTTGTTTTGTTTACATTAAGAAGTGGTGATGTTTGCTTCTGCGAATCGTTTGTGTTTGAATTCAAAATGTTACATGTGTTTCGCGGAGCGAAACAAACATGGCTGAACTTTTTGAATACTGACGATGTGCTAATACTAATCATGTGTTTTCTTTTACAAGTATGACTCATCCTTTTGATTTTAACAAGCGATTAAAAGTCATTAAACAATCAGATTTTAGTTGTGTGGTAATTTAAGGAAAAACCTCGCCAGTTAATCGGACAATTGTTATTCGGGTATAGTAAATGCATGTGCATACATTGAGGTAGTCGAGTCTAAACTATAGTGTGTCTGGTTAATGCATTCCTTTGTTCTCGTGGAAGCATGCGCGCCGCAATCACGTGTCGATATTGTGCCTGCGCGTGTCACATTACAATGTCATAGCTCGAAAATTCCACAAAACCAAGCATACCAGTGAAAAGATTAACGATTCTACCTACCCACTTGTAACTATAATCAATATAGATGTAATTAGTTGTAACGATAGATTTGGAACATCGTCCAGGATCTTAATTAAGTTACTGAAGCCATCAAACTCAGTGATCGCTGGATAGAGAAGCTTGTTATTGAGAGGTGTACCCTACTTTGTATCCAGATCGATATTACTATAAATCTCGATGTGAACTTTACAGTCTTGATTTCAAATAGTGAAAATGTTCACAAAACTAGATCACTTGCCAAACTAGTTTGAGCAGACAGGCACATAGCACAGACGGTACCTTTTATACGAGGTTGGCAAGGAACAATAGCGTAAGTGCAGTCCCGGTAGACGTAGCCAGTCACGATGATACTGCTAACAAAAGTTTTCACTTTAAACTTATTGTCGTATTACGTTTGAGCGTTAGATCACTCAAAGAAGTAGAGACAGAGATAATGCGCCCCACGCATGCAAACTGGAGACACGTAACTTTAAATACTCGAAGCGGTTGCACAAATTACAGTTTCCACGAAGCCTATCTACTTCTTGCGATATGAGTGTCTCCATAGATCGCGTGATCGGCCGCAGTAAAAGTGAAGTATGTGGTTTTATTGCCACCCGCACGTGCCGTGTTCGGATCTAGTCGTCGTAGATACTGACTAGCGACTACCAGATACCAGATAGCCGCAGCGCGACCACTTGAAGCAGGCCCCTGATAACGCACAAACACCCCTCGTCACTCATTAGCAGTGTTAAATGGGCATCGGGTCGAGGGAGATCAAGTGTGTTTGGACGCGCGACCAGTGTCAAGCGGGTTCGAGGTCGTCCGCTGTTTACGTGTCGACTTCGGTAATTACGGTGATACGTTCTGTTGGAGCGCTATGTAAATTGCTGCCAAAATGATTTTAAAGTGCTCAAATGGAACAACAAAATTAAGATAATGGCCGTTGTTCGCCTATAAGACTTATGTTTATTTGCTTAAAGTTGGTAAGAAGTTCGTTTGGACACGTAATTTGTGTTTTAAAATGTTCGAACTTCCTAACTTTTTGCATGTTGTTGCTCAATTATGTTTCAGCGGTTACGAAATCTGGTACAGCAAAGATTACATAATAAAGGAGGATATATTTGACTTGAGGAGTAGTTTCCCTGGAATGTAGAATGAACGAACTGTAAACTATGTCTGAAATAGTCGTGTCGGTGGTTGTAAAACAAACAGAACGATATGATGCTAACGTAGGAGTTCCGAGATATTTGTAGCCATTGTAAAGTAAAAATCCTTTTCTGGATTTTCTTTTGTGCTCCGTAACTTCTGGACGGCGCGGTTCTCAATCGTATCTATCGATTTCACTTAATAACTTGACGGCTGAGGTACTGTTTAATCATCTTCCATCGCACCTGGGCTCCGTTGTTATAACAGAACGTAAATTATTCGTGATTTTGAACTTTGCACAGTTCTCAATAACACTTTGTTTGATCACGTTTAAGAGTCAGACGCAAAGTGTCGTCGAAACAGCGCCAAAACGAAGTAGAGTTATAATAACTTTTTAAAAGCGGTCGGCTTATCGGAGCTGGCGGGTGCACTCGCACGACCCACTTTATGACATACAGCCGCACATATGTGCATAAACACAAATACAACTGTAATTAAAGCTCCCTCGCCTCCCGCGCTCCCTAGGAAATGGAGGCGATAGGGGGACGGCGCTAGGCATCCGTGTTTCTGGACTTGTCAACTCACATGTGTGGAGCTCCGCCATCCATCGCCGTATCATATGTTTACACGTGATAATACTTGCGGAATGAACACTTTATTCAAACGCCGACGTCATTATTGTTATTGGCAACGCTGACTTATTTAAATTTCACTTTCGTAGCGTTGTGTTTATCAATTTGTTTTTTGTTTACATCATTATTTTAATCGCCATGTTTACCTTGGTCGTAGTAAAGTCAATCGGGGAAGTTTTAATGAGAATAATTTGATTGAGTCTCCGCTGTTCGCGGTCCGTAATGAGCGCAGCAACCAAATCTTTAAAGCAAGCCAGACCTTGGGACAAATAATAATGTACTTGTTCGGAATTTTGCTTCGTAAACTTTAAATATAAGTACCTACTACCGGTTTATATAATTTATTCTCTAAATAACTTTGATGTCGCATTGTCAAGGCTGCAAATGTAAATATAAATTGGGAGGTGCTTAACGTGACTGTATGATAGCACATTTCTCCATAACTCATCCCACTCGAGCTGTAAACGCGCAAGATAGAGGTTACTTTCGAAGTAACATCTATTTCCGTGCCTCCTTATTTTTATACGTTCGTGGATATTCTCATTTCTTTGTGTGTAAAGTTTGTTATATTACATTGAGGATGTTAATGTGATTTGTTTCTTTTTCTCCGAAATATGCTTTCATTGTTATTGCCAGTTTCTACGTTTGATTTATTCCCATTATTTGCTTTTTTGTTGTTGTAATTTAATTGATTAGTTCGGTGGTTGTTTAAAGAGTATTAGGAATGTTTGTAACTGTTCAGACATGTTGTATTCAAATCTTCTGTCACACAATGAGCAGTCCTTGTTGTTCTATAATAACAAACTTCATTGGGACGGTCGGGAAATCCAATACCTATGATGTCTGTAGAACAAAGGAAAACGTACCTGCCAATTCTCCGTAAACTTTGAGGTCACCTTTCGACAACAATATTAATATGGCGTTTTAGTAGTTATATCGTCAATATACGTAAAGTGGAATATAAATTTGAAATGTGAGTTTATCCTGTATTGATTTGTTGGCAATATTTCTCCAGTGGAGGCAGTGGAGCTTGAATGCCGGCCGTGGGATGTGTTCCGAAGTCACGTTGCGCCGCGCCCTGTGGTTGAGGTCCAACGTGACGCTCAGCCCCGTCACACATGTGGAAACTCATTTATCATCAACACATGCATTAACACGAGATGTTTAGTTTACCACCGTTTCAAGTTTTAAAAGCTTCGCTGTAATTCCTGCCTGTGATAAGTGGCTTGTTGTTTTATAAAATATCAAAGGCGACTCGCCTATTGTAGCCGTCACAAATTATTTAAGAGCTCGTATTGAAAGCTCGGTACCTGTCGTCTTTAACGCTTTGTTCAGACAGCCGGCGGTAGCACTTAGGTGTCAGTTTGATATGCGTTATAATACTATCTGACATACAGTCAGTTCTCGCAAATCGCGTGTCTGTACTAATATTCCAGCAACCAATTAACCTATTTAAAAGAATGATCTTAATAAAAGTTAAAAATGAAAGGAATGTTAGTCACCTTGAATGCAAATCACGAGTCTACAAAGTTTCAATCAATAATCATTCGCCTTCAATCTTCAAGCCAATATAACACTATAAAAAGTTACTAAAGTAACAGGTTTCGTTTCAATAACGTTCGGTTGACAAAGCAAACGTAGTTAATCATCGGGCAGCCGCAGTTCAATAAGGGCAAGTCGACGACCGCCGGCCACATCTCCACTGTGAATAAATAATCCCTCTATTGAAATAATATTAACCAAGTTGACGCAGAATTACACCTGTGACCGTATAAAATTCGTTCTCTCATTATTCATTAATGTAAACGATAAGTTAAGTGGCAGTACAGTGTGGAGTACAATAGGAGCTCGGTACAAATACAATGTAGTATTGCGACCGTCTAGACGGCCTCATTACAACCCGCCGCCCATCTCCGCGCCCCATCCCACCCCACAAATATCTAATGAAAATATGCCTTTGTAATCGTACGAAACACGCTTTTCCACTAAACGAAATAAAACCTACATTCATCTGTTAACAATTATCCATAAATCTAGTAAACAGATTATCTTCAGTTGATCCTCCCTAAACGTGGGAATGATATGGAAGGAAACTCGTTCCAAGTTTAGAAGAATTGTTCGTACCTAGTTGGGAAGGCCTATCATCTTACAGTAACAGATAAATTAGGCGCGCCTACCAGATAATGTCGTTGACTCGATTTGGGTCGATGACTTATCATAGTAACACAGTCTGGGACATTATTCACTGGAATCCTGTCATGGCAGGTGGTAGTTATTTGTATGTCGGCCATTGCCTATGCCTACCCCATCTTGTACTAATGTAAGTAATAAAACGCGACCCCTCTGAGCGCGTCCTTTCAGTACTTATTTTGCACCCTTCTTGTGAACTCTAGGCCGTTGACTCCTCGGATATTTTTCTTTATTGTGTCGTAAAATCTTTGGAGTATCTACAATTGTTGTTACCTGTAATGATACTTAGTATATTTCTGAGAATTTATTTAATCAAAATTCTTCTACTGCCTCAATTTGCTAAATGTTTGATTAGGGACATAGTCCAATGGTATCATCTTCTACTTATCCTGTATGATTAATTCCGATGTTCCGACAATTAATCGCTGAAGATTAAAGTAATTCACATTCATATTCTTTAGGTTTAAATTAAATAATATGCAAGATAGCAATAAAGAGAAAAATGTATGCCTATTATGTTGACGGCCGGCGGCGGCGTGCTGGTATTTTCCTCAATGTGCATGCCAAATTAAAGATATGTGCGTGCGTCATCTTTCCTCAAGGAAATGATCGCTGTTTGTTCGCAACCTCAAGGTACAGGAAACATCCTAGTATGCTAACTACATATTTATTGCAAATATCCTTCATCATCTACCTACATCATCTTCTTCATAATAATATTATTATCTTTGATAACATTAGTAACTCTTTGATGCTTATCTACTTGATTTGCGTTCTTGATATTATATAACACACTCGTTTATATCATGTCAAGGGCGGAATTTCCGAAGATATCGTGTTAAGTATTTCGCAATTAAAATTTGTCGTTCTAGATATCTAGCTCGACAAATGAGATAAGTATTAAGCGGGTTTTTCGTGCTCATCAAAATGTGACCTCTTTTTCAAAACACTCACCATGCTCAAGTGAGGTTGCCTATTACCAAGAACAGCCAGATAAAATTGAAGATGGCCAAACTTATTCAGAGGCATGGTTCAGTCTTGGTTACTTGGTGTAACCGGCCCCTGAAGTACGTCCTTTCGTCCGGGCGGGCGCGGGCGGCGCCGGGCGCCCCACAGCAGTCGCGGGGCGTTGACTCCGCAACACCACCCGTACCACCGCACGTACGGGATTTATGATAGTCACAGATACGAATAACATGTGGCGAAATTCACTTGTTCACCTTAATGGGAAGATTTATATGACGAGGTGCGAGGCGTCCTGGATTGCTCATTCCGGGCGATGATGTGCTATCGGAAGGAGTGTGCGAGACGGATAGACTTGTTGCTTCGAGTGATTCAGCTGCCTTCCCTTCCTCCGAAATATTATTCAAAAGTATTTTCAGTCTTAAGCTTCAAATTAAAGCGATAACGCCGAGAATGTGGCGAATCTAAAATTACCTACTCTTCTATTATATTCAAAGAGATCTATTCTTACTTTACGTTTACAGGCGCAACATTTCCGTAGTTGTCAGAATGATTGTTTTTATGTGCCTATTGACCTACATCTCACTTCATCTGTGAACATTGTACTACGAAACGAGAGCAAACAGTTTTATGAATTTAAACACAGACATATTAGCCGTAATGTACATATTTGTCGTTCGTGATATCGGTACAACGTGTTTAGAAAATGTTGACTTCTACGTTTGAGAACGTATTCCATGTTTACTTAAATTTCTTATGCAAATACTAAAAATATTCAATTAAAACTTCAATGTTTGCTTAATGCTTCACCTAAACCTATCAAATATAACGTCGTTTTTATTATGCCAGTTAATGACAGAGACACTGAAGTCATTAACGATCATATCAAGACCATCCATGTTATCAACAATATGAAGCACTTTATTGATACCCTAAACCCTGATCCTTGAGGGTTAACGTTAGAATTTCTGCTCGAAAAAGGTCACTTTAGGAAGAAAGCGTAACATACGCTTACTGAATTCCAATGACCTTTATCGGAGATTATATTAGATCCGAAATCGAATCATTCCTTACAAAGACATATACGAGTGAAATGTGGAAACGTACGGCTAAAATAAAGATTAGTCTTCGACGGTACACTGCAGGATTATATGAATACAATACATAAATAAAAGGGACGTAAAAGGTACTTTAGTAAATAGCCGCGCAGAAAATACCCCAGTGAAACAGGCCCCGTAAATGATTTGCCGTTTCAATCAAATCTCTGCACATTCAACGGCAAACTCGAATACTTTTACTTTATTCCATTTCGGACTCTGTTCTCATTGTGTTAAAAACTATTTATGGGTTTGTTGCTTTTTTGTTTTTTATTCCAGCGTGCTCTGAAATTGAATCAGATGCTCAAATTATTCTGATTGGAACTCGTTTGTGAAGATCGAATAATTTGTGTGGTCAGTTGTGGTGGATCTATCCGGATGCTCTACAATTTGTGAAAATTCTTTTAGAACATTCTTTTAATAAAATCATTTGGGACTTTATATTATAATGCAAGGAGTCTACAAGTTATAAGTCTTAAAATTGCTTTGGTTCGATTTTGTTCCAGATGATCGTCGTCCTCTTTTGGTTATATTGCATCTAATCAGAATTTCCCCTTTCAAAACTCGCAATAATATTTAAATCAACACGAGTCTGAAGTCCGTTTATTAAATAAAGCTTAAACAATCATTGTGAGCGGTTCCGTCGGGCCCATTCCGTGGAGCGATTTAATTAATCATTTATTCTTGTTATAGTAACAAAACTGGCGTTATCAATTTGCCGCCCCGATTTTCTATCAATAAATCAACGCAATATAATTGGTTTCATATATTTCAGGTCATATTTAGCAAGTCGCATTCAATTAATTAAATTTCTACTAAAGTTTAGTTGAAACGCACAAAAAAGAAATTAAAATATTTGAGTTAAGAGATTTAATGGGGCCAAAATTTGCTATCAGGTTTTGCATAAGAGCAGTTTTGAAATTCATCACGTGTCATCCCATAAGTCTTGGAAGCACTTAACGGGGGTTGAACCCTACAATAAACCATAAAAGCCTGATCTGCCTAAGCGTTCAATAACGGGAGATTATGGTAAAAATAGTGGTATTATTTGCATGTATGCCCAATAAGCGTGCGCTGTGAATCACGTTGGGCGGCAGTGAGCCGGTTTATTTAGGCCGAGACGACACATGCCGGCCACACGACCGCGGCCTCGCGATGATACATACGCTATTTACGATTGTATTACCATTTATAAGCTTACCAGTTCTCTTTCTGTACGATGCAGTTGTACTTTTGTTTCTTTTTGACTTGCTCATGAAGTATGGGCATTCGATACAAAGGGCACGTGTCAGTGCTTGAGTTAATACAGCGTTAAGCTTTTCTTTAACCAACTCTTATGATTCTTTAGTGTTTGCATTGAAAAGAAAAAATACTTTTGCTACTGAAGTACTGATCAAGTTTGCAAAAAGTTTTACTACAGCTGATGCTAAAACCTTTAAAGATATTGTTAAAAGAAATAAAGATACAAAAACAAAACTTGAAATTATTAGTTGCAACGATGTTGAGTTTTTTTAGGAAGAATAAGATAAACAACGATTTAAATGTGTGACTAATCATTCATAATACAAATGTAATAAAATAGAATCATTGCCAACGCTAAATCTCAAATCAGCTAGGTTTCTAAGTGACAGATGGAGTTGATAATGTAAACACAAGTGTGGACGATGTATCACAAAAAACAGACAACCTAATCATATGATATCTGACGGGATTGAAACATTTTCTTCTTATAAACGTTTGTTGATTGTTCGTGTGTGATTGTAAGACAACGATGACATCATTGATAGTTTGACTGTTCGACACGACATTGTAATTAAGAACAATTAAGACATCATTTGAATGTCGACGATCGACGATCTACAAATTTTAAGGCACTATCTTTAATCCGAAGTCACGGACATTCGGAAAGTCTGCTTTGTATTACCACTGTTAAAGTTATGACAAAAATGAAAGCTATAATTTATTCCATAGTTGTGAACAAGTTAAATTCAATTCAATTAAGACTGCAACTTACTATCCAAACGTGGCACTGTAGGGAGAGACAGATACTAGACATTTTCAAGGCTGGGAAACTAGGTTATAGAACGAGGTCAAAATTTTGGCGTGCTGTTCAATGTGCTCGGACAGCTTTTTAGACCTTTAAAGCAAACGGAGCTATGTCAACTGTTTCTTTGGCCTTGCTTGATATCTCAGCTATCTTATCTTTCTAAGAACATTTAAACAAACAAATTGAAGTTAGAAATACTTCCACACAATTTCTTTAACATTCCTCAATTATTAATACTCAGTCATTTCTATTTCTGTTTCCATCTTCAACTTTCAACCTACACTGTATAGATTTTCACTTTATTTGTCTAATTTTACGATTCTAAAGGCTTAATTTCTTTGAAAGAAAAAGGATGCTGATAATTTATAAAAAGGACATCGCTGCCTTGTACTGTAATATCTTAATCGTTTCTAACGACACCTACTAACTAAACTTGACCCACATCGCAAACGGAGTTCGTTTGACACACTTAGGTACCGATGACGTTATTAAAGACGTGAAACTAATAAGTGTTTTTATGTGACAGGTGACAGGCAGGCAGGATCGCGTGAGCCAGCAGATCCAGACCAAGCTCGGCGACTACCACCTCGCGCAGTGGTTCATCGATGACCCCAGCAAATCCATTGGGATCTGTGCTGAACCACCAAGCCCTGCACCATGTAAGTATTCATTAAATACATTTGTTGTGCAACCTGGAATGTAACAGACTGCTGTGTTACAATGTAATTCTTCATATTGGACGGCTTATTGCATTGCAGGTTGCACGTTATGCATCAAGTTTTATTGGGTGTGTTTATACTGTTACCGCGCCGCGCATACGTCAATCGTTTATGCCTACCTGTCGTAGGACAGTGATGTATTTAGGCCTTTGCAACCTGACAAACGATTTTACGTATTTACAAATAAACTGACACGAATTTTTGAAATATCAATACAAGGTACATAAAATGGAAAGAGCTGAAATATCAACTGCATTATCATCTTGCAGCAGTCGGAAAGTCAATCCGGGTCATAGCTTTATACGTTATGTGTATGTTTGTAGATGGAGCCGAGGCTGGCAACCTGCCACTATATTGTTATCAACCTAAGCTCCTATGTTTAACCTGGTTTCATAGTCCTTCGGTACGATTTCAATAGTGTTAAACCCGTTGGAGATGTGATTCCGGGTATTATACGTATTCAGAGGATTCTTGATTGAGTACAATCGTAATTTGGTTACGGATTTGACTCGTCTGTTGATTCGAGAGTACGGAATGCATACTGATTGTGTCCTTGTTCATTATCCATCAGTTAAATTGAACTAGTCAGTAGGCGTGTGGGGAGTTCTGCTTTAACACTGGATGTCATTGATTGAAGTTGAGGTTTCGGACTGTGATTGTTAGGAATATGTAAAAAACATTTAAATATTTTGAGCTCAACGGAAGCGATAAGTTTTCATAATAAATAATCGCTTGCATTGTATTCAAAAGTTCTCACACAATTCACAGAATTCACAACCAACGTAAAATATTCAAGTCAAAAACTTTAGACAACTCTTTTACTATGGACTTAATAAAACAAATTTTCGAAATGAATTTCATTCAAAGTTACTTGAAAGAAATTAACTAGGACTTCATACGTAGCTTAGTCCACTTCAGAAAGTCCTTGACGGTAGTTGGAGTTTCAAGTACTTCAACTCGTTATTACTTAATAACTTTAGAAGATTTAACATTATCAACATAGTTTTAATACACTGTTTCATTATTGGGCCGATTATATTGGTTGGTAAGGATAAGACAAAACCTAAAACTTTGACAGTATTTGATACCCTGATTGGATTATTAATTTCCGTCCTGTTGTTTGTTTGTCTTAGCGTTTGTCTCAGATCTCTGTATAGTATATACTGTTTATAATGCTTCATAAAAATCATAAAATCATATTTATTTTGTAAATAGGTTATATATATAACACTTTTACACGTCAATATTTTGTTTTTTTATTCAATAGTCTAAAACTGGAAAGCCATATCCACTATGAGACATAGTGTTTTTGGCAGAAAAACTTACCAAATCACTGAAATTAACTTTATTCAAAAAGCTACGAACGATGCCTTCAACCTTTTCTTGACCAGTAGAGTATTCGTGACGCAAGCCCGCTCTGTTTGATCAATGCTCGTTGCAGCCTCCGGAAAAGGCTTCACAGATCCGCAAACCATTCGCGTGGAAATTCCATTTAATTTCGTATAGATTTCATCTTGGCCCCGATCCCTTGACGTATCTGAATTCCGAAGAATGAAAAGATTCTTCCCGTCTAGTATTTCATGCATATTACGTTGTTCTACAAGTTACGTAATCACAGTTGGTAACTTAGTAATGTCGTTATTTACCTCAACAATTTCTCCTGTTTTAGGACAAAGTAAACGTGCATTTGTTTCTATCTTTAACGAAGCATAAACCGCGAAGCACATGTCGGTAACTACGAACAAAACCATATCAAAACATTCACAGTATGTAGAACATTGCACGCCCACTTCCACTTTGATTCGAAATATGTACAACAATAGTGTTTAGCTCGTTAACTTGTATAAGTAATATCCGCTAATTTAACGTTACGTAACTACTAAATTGTATTCTTATTAACATTAATCACAATATTGTTTCAATCAGAGGCGGTCGAGTTACAAAACAATAAGGAAAACAAACTCCTTATAAACGTACCAAAAAGTTTTTATTCCTCTCAATATTATACCCAGTCGGGATAATTTCGGGGGTGGACATTACCATAACAAAAGAGGATAAAGTTATTTGATACGCGGTTGCGCCGTACTCCCTACTTTACGGAATCTTCCAATTTTTCAGGTGAACCCGGTTATCCGATATTTTTTTCCCGTTTAAACGGATAATGTTTGCGTAACAGCTAATTTGGGCCAATTTGTATACCTGCCCGGGGTACGTGCATGGACAATGGTCTTTTTGGTACGTGTTTCTCTGTTACCAGTTCTATATTCATAAACAAAGATGATAGTTCTAGTACAATAGATGACTCAGTAGCACACTATTTAAAAACAGATTTTCTTAACTAAATATTTCACAGAATACAACTTTAAAATTGTTTACGTGAGTTTGTTAATCAAGCGTGACACAACATCCTTGATACGACTATTAGCTAAATTGTTAAAATTACAAACCATTATGAAATTAATTTCATAATTTCTATTAGTGTGGTGGTGAGGCGAGAAAATTGTAAGATTGCACGTGGCGGTACTACGGTGGGGTGTTATAATATTAAAATGGTGGTTTTCGTGATCGACGGTTTCCGTGGTAGGCTTATAATAAATGATTCAGTGGTGTCCACGGGAGGCGGAGAGATCACGGCCGGCCGGCCAGTCCGTCACGCTGACGTCACCGCGGCGCCGTGACAGCGTGACGCGTCGCCCGTCACGGCACGAGTGACGTGACGAAAGATTGCAGATGCAATCACACGCCCTCTACGAGTTAACGTTGTAAGTTGACTATTGAGCAATAGACAGTGTTAAACGGGCTGATACGTCAGGATGTTTACCGCTTAGTTAAAGCCATGCATTACTTGACCGTTTTGTTTTGAATTAGGTATTTCCAGTACTTCTTGATTGTTTCAATTTATCGACTTTACTTATTATTTAAATTATAAATTATTGTTGGAATTTTTGTGTGCAAATTGGTGTGAAATTCAATTTAATGAGATCAAATCACACGAGAGAGAGAGAACACGAGTAGTAATTTACGAGGATCATTTTATATTATTATGTTTAACTATGTACGCAGGTAAACACGATACATACATAGTATTATATGAAATAAACCTTTTATGTACATAAGCTGATCCACCCAAAATAGGGTAACTAATAACATTACACACTCCATGAACAATTTTATTCAAAACTCCGGGATTTATCCGAAAGAATGAACCGCTATAAAACGTCACCCTCATAAAAAGAAGTAATATATAATAATGATATTCCTCCAGAAGGAAATAATTGTAAGACATCGCATAAAGCCGAGCCAACTATCGTCGCGTTTTACGATCAGTCGGATACCCGCTCGGTAGCTCTTAATTAAACCGGTTAGAACAATGTACCTAGCCTTATTCCAGACCTTTGATGTCCTATAAATTATACATGCAAAACACATACACCAAGCAGATTGCGGGAAAGTTGTGAGATAAATATGTAGCATGATTACTTGCGAACGTTGTACGTTTGTGCGAGCAGGCCCATTCTGCAACTGCACATTATAAACACTTACTGGCTCAGTTGCATGCGACGAGTGCATTGTGAAAGTCACTCTCCATTGCGACTAGTACTACTCTTTAACTATGTGCCCGTTCAAAACGCGCTCTCATGCGATGCGATTACTTACCAACTTAATGTACTTATTTAATTTTATGATATTGTTATCTCTTTAATATTCCATCTTTATTGACCCTTGTCAATATAGTAATGGAATAGTGTCCTATCACGCGACCGCGACAAATTGAACGTAAAAATGTATACATAAGCGATTGTGGAAATCAATGAATTGACTTGCGCGTTTGTTGTCGTAATGAAGAATGACTGAATGACCCAGTTCTTGCGCGGCCGTCGAAACCGGTCGTAGCGTAAAGCAGAGTAAACAAGCGGTTGATAAATGATTCAAAAATCGCGAGCGACGCCCGTGTCGCGTGACAAACATTCGTGTCGTTGACGCGCTGCTGTCGCCCGCAGACGCGACGCGCCGCTCCCCGCGCACCACGCCTAATGACTGAAACAAAACACTTGTTTGTCATCAACGCCTTTTACTCTTCCTCTGGGAAAGTTCCAAACAATTATCTAATATAATAATTCTACTAGTTTTTCCCTGACTCCTATATGAAGCGCCCAGAGTTTTCCAATGACTAAGAAAAAACCCTGTACATACAATAATTAGCGTGCAATAACAAACACTCGTACTTTACATGTAAAATATTGCGTAGAAATACATTTTGCATTTTACGATACGCGCTTCAGACTTCAGCAAGTCAACATGCTCATTTTAATTAACTCTTCAGACTCAGATTTCTTTACTTTTCTATTCAGGTTGAGTAATCATGATTGATGACGTCACCCGTGCTTTCTGCATGCAATATGTGTGCAAACAATTAATGTCCAAAGAACAATGAGCAAAGTCACTAAACATAATTCCCAATGTAACGCTACAGTGAAACCGTAACTAACTCAGCCGGCCGCCTTATCACGTAAACCGATAGTTTATTGGCTCGAACACTTTGTCACGCGACAAGCCCTATTTGTACCTAGTGACGTATAATAAAGACATCCAGCAGTTTTTGTGGAACCGCACCTAGTAATCGACAAACAGTGTCGAAACATGGCCGTGTACAGTAACACACAGAAGTCTGTTCGGTGTAAGAAAACACATTTCACTGATGCATGCGTCTCATAACTTACAAACGGCGACGTAGGTACCGCCGAGTTAGCTATTGCTTGACTTCCCACTGAGTTATTGAGTTGCAGGCGTGTATCGGTTGGATTTCTTATTCTAAGAATATTCTCCACATTATTGAGGTCGACTAGATTTACATTGAATACGCCGTATAAAATCTTAAATCAAATTGGCGTGTAGAATGCTTCGGATTTTATATGGATCGTAATTAAAGAGAATAAAACTGCTGGCTCAGATTTTAGAAGATAGGAATTTAAGATAGAGATAGTCGTTTAACTTAAAATAAATGCTCATGCTGTCTAAAACACAGAGCTTTCTACGAATCCAAACAAAGCAGCTCTTATGTCAGCGTGGTGCAGCATTCCACGGAAAGGCTAATTTGGCGTGAGTCATTGTTTAACCGTGATTATATAGTGGCATCAATAACAAGAGCGTGCGATTGGACGTGCATTGGTTTAATTCCGTTAACGACTTATCTCGACACAACATGTTCTGTGTCCATTACATTCCGATGGTGATTTGATGTGCGACCGTGATAAATGATGGACATCGGTCAGTGTTGACAACCGCGGACGCACCGCCCGACGACGCATGCTCGCAAATTGACTTGTCACTGCATTATTGTGGCCCTAATATCCTGCTGTGAACTGCACATCAGTCTCCTCAGCTTATGGAAATTTAGTCAGGCTAAGATGAAGATGTATGAGCGGTCGCTCAGGATGAAACGCTCATTTGCAACGTTGACGCGTTCGGAAGTGTTAAATACGTGTTCTGTTTTCCTGAAAAGACAAAGCTCATGAGCAAAACTGTGCTAATCGCGAGTCATTTCGACTCTAATAAGTTCATTCAACTAAGTAAACAAGATCCTCAAATTGCTTTTGAACATGGAAGAGATTAAGATAAATAGAAAGACATCTATTCAAAGACTAATCCTTCCTAAGAAGATACAACGTTTTAACAGTAATTCAATAACCTTAAATTCTTATAATTATTGCAGTAGACTTTGCGAACATTTTGAAGCCGTAATTTATTAAAGTTGAAAGGCTTTCGGTATCTCGGCGAAAATAACGCTAAAAGACTCTTCTAAATATTGGGTTATGATCGCATTATCGTGAAAGAGGCCTGTAAACGAGCTAGGAAAACTGACGGACTGATAAATAAGAGGTAGGTCAGCTACGAGTTATAAAAGATTCGAATATGGATCGTTTCGTTCGGCTTCTACGTTTATGGGATGTACCGATGTGTAATGTGATTGCGAGTGCGTGGGATATCTTGATCAGGAACAATATGTTAATCAAACATTGGATCAATCTATGGGATCTAATTTCGTTCGTAGTAAGGAGCGAAATAAGAAAGAAACCAAAGTAAGGCTCATACCGTTACTTCAATAAGGGCCAACAATTTGGACGACATTCTCAGGGGTATCAATAAAGCTCAGATGTGTGTCAGTGACAAGGTGAGTCGTGACACTTCCGGTTTTTTTTATAAAAGGACATGTTTTCTTTGATGGTTCAACCAGTTCCAGCCCCTTGTACCCTGTGGGTTGCCCATTGTGAACAACAATATTTAATTTTGATTTGATAGAATCCTGTCCTGCTACTTCTTACCTCATGCCCAATTAGATAAACATAATGTTGCAATGTCATACTACTCGAGAAACGTCATAGCATACACGCTACTCTAGGCATAAGTACACTTGATGATGGTAAACTCCTGACGTGTGTCTTGTATAACGTTTAAAAACTGTTTCTTCGTCTTTTTACTTACAATATCATAACTACATCATGCAAGTTTGCATTATTTAAATGAATTTGTATTAATACTGTTCTCTCAATCAGGATTACCAGGTTCAATATGTCGACACGCCATCTCTTCCGTCAAAATAAGTTTAATTTTAAGCCGAGATTTTCGTAAAATTTTAACCGGAGGCATGTTGAATTTGACAAGTTACCTCTTAACGGGGACCCAAGGGGGGCATTCAAACGAATTGGGCGGAGTTTAATGTTCTTGATTGTACCATCTACCGTTTAATATTTTAATGAATTCAAGAATAAAAGAGTAGGAAACGGATTTATTTTCTATCTTGTAAGATAAACACCCTTTTGAAAGTCCTTAAGAATTTTGCAGTACTTAATTGATTTTATTTCGTGAAATTATGCAAGCGTACTTTATACATATTTCATGGGAAAAGTACTTTAACACCGTAAGGAGAAATTGCTTAATGACGCACATACGAGCATGCAATTTTTCCATAAGTTATAAATAATGATTGAGTGGTTACCACTTGCGGTATCGCTTGAGTGACGCAAAAAAGCATGTTTGATTTTTAATAACTGTAGTTATACTTATTACACACTTTTTTTATAAGGGAAGTTTATTTTAATTGTGATGTTATTAACTGATATAATATTTTACGGAACTAATTTCAGGTTGATTTAATCGTATGGTCTTTATAAATTAAGTATCAGTTGTTGTTATATTTATCGTTATTTTAATAAAACCTAGTTTTTGCCCGCGACTTCACTCAAGTCTTAAGTTACTACTCCTCTCCCGTGGATTGTAGTGTGATGTTTCAATGCCTATACTATCTCATAAATCTAGATTTAATATGCCGAAAGGTTTATTCCACCCAACTGGAAATTACAGAGTGCGCGTCTAAAAAAAACACAATTGTTCAGTATAAAAAAAAAATAGTACTCAGGAATAATGTAGCTTTATATCAGTGTTTTATTTTTTGTTAGAATTGGATCATTAGTTGCGAAAATTACCCCAACAAACAAAACAAAAACCAAACTACCTCTTTATTATATTAGTTTAGCTGCAGACTAGAGTAATATAAAAACATAAACACTACCAACACTAAATACCATCGAAATAAGCTGTAAAATGGAAACAAAAAATAAATCTTTAAAAGCTTATTCGAAAGCTTTCAAAAGTAGTGCAATGCAACGCAATAATAAGTCTGGTAATAAAAAGTGAGGTAGTTATGAAGCGTTTCAGTGGCAGCTTGTTTTATTTACCCGTATAACGTGTTGGCTGAACGCGGCCCGCGAGAAATTAAGGGTTCGGTGGTACACTTAGTGGGTGGTGTAAAGCGCACACGATTTCAATAACGAATCAGAGCTAAGACAGCGGGTGTGATATGTCTATTTGTATTAAAAAAAAAAACAGTAAAATCATATTTATTTTGTAAATAGTACACGTCAATATTGTTTTTTTTTATATTAAGCGAAAGATGGAGCCGGTGTTTCGTAGCTGGACTGCTCTGAGAAGAAACATCCGAAACAAACTCAGAGTTCAAAGTCTCTTTTAAAGTCCATACAATCGTACTGGTCAAAAATGTGCGAGAACCATGAGGGTTTGTCTGAGGTACTCTCTAGATGAGAGAAGCACACATTATATTAAAGTCGATTATAGAAGTTTGTATACATATTAAACGTAAATAATTTGTTACTCTTAATTTTTGAACGTTGTGATCCTACCGATAAATCCACAAAAAACTTTTTTCGTATCATGATATTTGATACACCAACTTGGTAAATCACCTCCCCCTGTTTGGCATAAAATATGTTGTCTATGTCATCAAAACTCGGTATCTGCCCCACGGCACTTTGTATCTTTCTCACCTAAATGTTATTTCGTTGTTTTCTTTTTTATTTTCTCTTTTTGCGCACACTAAAGCTATTAAGGTCGAAAAAGTATTATTTTTAAAATACAAAACATTCCTAAAAGAAAAATTACGTGCGTTAATCATTGCGGTACGACGTAAGGGGACCAGCAGAAAGTGAAAGCGTGAGAAACATTTAAGATACGTCACAAATTCTAACTAAATGTGAAGGTCCGAGATGACTCAGTGGCTTTTCACCAGAAAAACAAAAGACTCACTTGAGACATAGAATAGAATGACCACAGAGGGTTCACTCTAGATTGAGCTCTATTGCAAGCTTTTGTACTCTTCAAAGATGCTGATAGACTCATATTGTCTCTGGAATGAAGCATGTGTAGTTACAGTATTGCATTGTAAGCTAGATTGAATCGCAGCCTGCATCTAATATCTAAGGCTCAATTCACACGTACCACAACCACACCACAGCGACAACCACACCACAACGCCGCGATGTGGTCGGGCGTAAATTTTGTATTGAAAATGAATATTACAATTCACACGCACCACATTTTGTGGTTGTTATCGACCACCTGTGTAATACGACTACATCGCAACCACATCGCGACGGCAACGTGGCGGCATCGCGGCGTCAGCGCGGCGTCAGCGCGGCCACATCGCCACGACATGACGTCCACGCGCGCCTAGCTGGCGCCTGCGCTCTCCCGGCCTTCTTTTATTTTGCGTAGTATTATTAGCCATAACAAGGATAGCAACAACAATTTTTCCTCCATGACTACGTTCAGTCAAGCCGTGTTTCCTCTACGAAATAGGCGTATAACTGAGTATAACTGCACATGGCCACGTGGTTACCACATCGCAACGACAGCGACAACGCAACCACATCGACATTTTGTGGCTACCACAACGCAGCTGCAAAAAGCCGCTGCGACACTATTCACACGTAACCACATCTTGACCACATTTTGTCGCTGCGACGTGGTGTGGTTGTGGTACGTGTGAATTGACGCTAACTCAACTGAAATATCCAATTTGAGCTCAGAACTCACAGATATTTAGAGGCATTCCTCAGGTCGTACATTATAAAGTGGGCATACTGTACAATAACTTCATAGTACAAGATGTATTCGACCTAGTTGCGGAGTCAAGGTTCAATTTACCAATCATGGCCGTGGATGGTGTGGTCCACATTGGTCTACTATTGTTCTCACAAATCTTTACTAATGGCAGCTTGGATAGCCGATGGTTTACGGGACAATTTGTTCTTTAAATTATCTTATAACCATCTTGGACAAAGATTGGTATTAGTGTAAAATTGAGTAGGAAGGTGTAAACAGGCTGATTTGGGCCAATAAAGCTTAATTCGGATAACATGACCTATTACGGTCGTCATTAGGTACATTTTAGGTGTAAAGAAAATTGAAGACTACTCCTTAACGTTCTCAAGTTCCTATGAGCTGTGAGTCACCTGTTAAAGGTAACGTGTAGGCAGATGTCATACGCCCACAGTTAGCCAATAAAATCCAATTTGATTGAGGCCCTTAATTGCCAATATTGAAGGTCAAACTTCAACCTTATTGTTTACCTAAACCGCAGTAAATTAAAATGTCCGCAATAGGGTATTACGTCTCAAGATCATAAGAGGAAAATCTCCAAGTGGTTCTTAACCCTAGAAAGATAGTCTGCGTAAAAATGACGCATGCGTTTGCGAAATATAGCTCTATCTTTCTTAATAGCGCGAATCCATAGGTGTGCGTTTAGGACATCTCATTCGTCGCTGGCAGCTTCCATATGGCGCACATGTCAGTAAGGTAAGTGTAACCGATTTTGAAATATGACGACGGCGTGCGTTAAAATTACGCATGATTATCTTTTACGTGACTTTTATGATTTTGACATGTATAATTTGTTTTTATTTTTTTTTATGTTATTATAACTGTATATCATTACAATTACATTAACAGTTTCTTTTATAGATATTAAAGCAACAATGGGAAGTAGAAACTTGGACGAAGACCGTATCCTGGCCAGTCTCATGCAAAGTGACTACGAGCTTCCCTGTGAGGATACCGACAGTGAAGTAGGTGCCCATGAGAGTGAAGAGGACGTGCAGAGCTACACAGAAGAAGCTTTTATATATGACTTAGAAGAGGAACAGCCAACGTCAAGTGAAAGTATAATCCGAGATGGGTGTGGAAAAGTGTAAAAAAATAATATGTCGTGAGCATAACATTCATATGTATCATAGCTGTTTGTAACTGATTTTTATAGAATTCTATGTTCCTAATATGTACATATAAGATATTGTTATTGTTGATTATGTGAAAAAGGCTAATTATTACAGTTAAAAATAATTTGTAATAGAAAAAGTAAGGGTTAAAAAAAATATTTGATTTATAACAGAAGTTTAAAGGTTTTGTCTTTATCTAATAAAAAAATATTTATTAATATATTATCTGCAGTTTTAATTATTCTTATATATGTGTTAATATATATAACATACAATTTTATTGAAATAAATTAATAAACACCAACCTACAGCTACATAAAACACATGCGTCAATTTTACGCATGAGTATCTTTTCCGTACTACACAATATGATTATCTTTCTAGGGTGTCGTTCAACCCTCAAGTGGCGCGGTAGTTAAGGTAAAAAGGTGACAGTGATAAACTGTCTACGCTTATATAGGTTTATTTTAACCCTAAACGTTATTGCCTTACGTCGAGTACCGACGTACCTGTTTTACTGCTAGCGTTACTATATCCTTGTAAAAACTCAGGGGGAGTTTTTACCATCACCTGCCCAAAACCGCAGTCTTATACATACTTCCCATATTACGGCTCAGTTTTATTTGGCTTTGTATATTACTCAACTTTTCGCAGCCATTTTTGCATGTTGCACTTTGTGCTCCAGCTCCACGAAATTTTCACTAATTCTCGTTTACTAAATAACTCCACTTTACGGGCAATGCTGGCAGTAATAACGTGGTTTATAGATAGGAATGTTCAACTAAGTATTTAGAAACGTTATGCAAATCTGCTGTCCTAGAATTATTGCTCTCCAGTGGAAGATATTCCTCTGGTTAACAGAGTCATTGTCGTAATTACTTTAACTATAATTAGAATTTATAGCAACTTACAATGGCACTGCATGCCTAACAATCAGATAATAAAGTACTGGGTACGAGTACGTTTTAAAGAGAAATGAACGGGGAAAATTATTTCATTTCAGTAACATTTTCCTGACTTATGACCGTGGTAAATGTTACTTCCGGCCGTTCCCTTATCAGCGTGTTATTTTCATTAGAGAATGCAAATTACGTAACATTTCACAAGTCCACACTCCGAGGCGGCGGCCTTTGATCTGTCCCGCCTATCGTCTATCAGTCATCAGTCATTTACACATCCATAAACGCGGATGTTTTAATATTATAAAACCGTGGTGTGCTCACCCTTGACATTCATTTAGGCTGCCGCGGCCTTATTACACGGCCCTCGCAAATATAATTTACATTTGTAATCGAGATTACAATGTACGTATTGTTTAAATGGGATACGGATTTTGGGGTAATATTGGGGATTTACGAAATAACGACGGTAAACCGTCGCGTATAGAGTTCAGGATTATTTTAATAAGTGAGTAGCTGAACTGGCGCGCGAATGAAAGATTTATGAGGGTAATTCTTCGGAGGTGGTAAAGCCGACGTGAATGCTGAATTACTCTTATTATTTCTGTTAGTTCACTCTTTTATTTCGCTCACCTCTTTGTGCGGCCTCTGTGAAATATGCATGCATGGAAATATGATAAATGTACAGGAAGCTGTGTGAGCCAATGGAGTTTATTCTCCACTGCCTGCCGTCGTTAGTCATTCCCGCTTTCTAGCCACATCATTATGCACTTATTACCTACGGCTGTTGGAGGATTAAGCCTCATTAGTTCTCCATTCTTATTCTCACCCAGGGGGCTAAACCTTAAAACGCGCGCGCCGCAGAAAATTCTTATAATCGTTGTGGAAATTACAGCGACATAATAACATGTTTATTTGTGGATTATATCGCGTGTAACATACAACATGAGATGTTTGTTGGTGAGCACTGTCTACTTGCGAAGTATATTGGCATGAGGCACGGCTCTCAGGACACCGATATGAGGTATTGCCCCCGAGGGACAGCTGGGAATTGATTCCGACGCCGACGCCGAGAAAAATGAACAACATACAAAATATATTATATTGTGTGTATCGGGTTAGGAGTTGTGGCGTTCATAAAGCAGCGTGTAGGTCGCTGGTCGCCGACACGACAATTTATGGCCGTTTGACACTGGACGCGTGTTATGCGTTCCGCTATTCCTATCTCCGCAGTTACCCACTTATAATCTATTTTCATTGTACGAGTTGGGGGCCCGGGGACGCCGCGCCGCCCGGGTTGGGAGGCTTGGGGTGTGCGCGGCTTCTGTTTGCGAATTTTCTGTAATCTTCAATGTGTCTCTTATTCGGAAAATATTCGCCCACCCTTTGATACAAATATCAAAGCTCGACATTTGACTTCCTTATACTCAGCTTGTTTAACTTTTTGATTTAGTAAACATCGCATTTTCCTTACATTTGTAATAATTGTTACAAAATTGTTTGTATAAAATGGCTAGTGTTTATGAAAGCGATATCGTGGCACGAGTGCAATCTTTACATCTGGCTGGTATTGCTACATGCGACTGCAGCCGTGTGTTGTGCACACAGCCAGGCAATACGTCGAGGAGGGCTTTGTTTATCCGCCTACAGGGAGAATGCGAAACTGATACCTGAATTGCAGAGTTTTTGTTCGAAATAAGCAGTAATACTTATAAACATACGCTTGTTAGTGCGTCTCAAATCCGCCAGTGTGTGATGTGCATACAAATGGGCCGAGTGTTGTCGGCAGACGTCGAACGTGCCCCGCCAGACCTCGAATAGACGTTGATTATATGTAAATTTCAAGAATTACTCGTATTTTGTGCCGCGATGCCATTTTTGATGTAACATACTCTTGCACGATGTCGCAATATGGCTGTCTCGTTGAAGCTCGGCGTCAAACATTTATTTATCTCTTTGCATATCGCAGTGGCAATTGTTAACACATTATTTTGTAACCAATGGTTGCTAAATGTTAACATTTATACCTGAGAATAATTTTCTCTCTTCAAAGTTCCAAAAGCACAGTAGATAATGAAATAAATTCCATCTAACATTAATTGTTTAGTTACTCCTGATGTTTGGTAACAAACTGACAAAACCTACTTAGTCCTTCTGCGAAACCGCAGATTTACCTTTCTACATTATATTCAAAAGTTCGTCATATCATGAAGGAATGATTTTCCAACAAAACGTAATAGTAACGCATGATGATATAGATCTCCCGTCATCTACCCCGGTCACGAGGGAGTGTGGAGTCGACGAGGGATGTCGTGCGGTGTTCCACAGGGATCGGTCTTGGGGCCGCTTCTGTGGGACATCGGGTACGACTGGGTGCTGCGCGCCGACCTTCCCGAAGGTGTCAGCGTAGTGTGTTACGCTGACGACACGCTTGTCCTAGCGCAGGGAGGGTCGTTCCAGGCGGCGGCCGACTTGATGTCAAATGGAGTTGCGACAGTCGTGGACAGGATCCGGCAGCTGGGACTCGAGGTGGCCCTGCACAAGTCCGAGGCCATGTGTTTTCATGGCCCTCGGCACCGGCCACCTCCGGGGTCTCAGATAACGGTGGGAGGGGTTCACATCGGTGTCGAGTCGACGATAAAGTACCTGGGACTTCCCAACAAGCAAAATAATCCTGGAAAGCGATTGTATAATGCTGTTTGGAATTATAAAGCGCCAATTATGGTTTTGGTAGTTGCTACTGCGCTTTTAACAGGATACATACATGCTGTTTTTACTCAAGTATTATTAATCCTATAATTTGTACTTATATCGGTATATCGGATCATATTTCCTGGCAAATACAGGATCAAGACTCCTATAAAAGCATGAAACAAGAGTAATTGCACTCAAGAGTAATTTGTCCAGTTGCTTGGACTTATATGCGCATATAAGATGACATCTGCGGACCATTTAAATCTTAATACTCCTGTAGGAGCATGTACCAAGAATATTTGCACTGAGGAGCAATTATTCTTGTTATTTTTACTTATAACCTCATATAAGCTATATTTTTATGACCAATATAAGTAAATTTAATTTTAATTACTGTAAATTATTTATGGTTTGGTTTTATATAAGCTTAAAAGTTGCTTAAAAGTAAGTTTTAATAAATTACCAACACTCGGTAGGATAATTAATGTTCTCTAGGATATCTATTTATCGTATGCCGATTTAAACCTAGACATATTTATTTAGGCATTTCACAGTAGTGTTATAGTCCAAGTAATCTTTAACAATCCTGGTTAAAACTCTTAAAAAGCCATTTTTGCCTGTAACGACTAGTACGTAGGCGTAAACACGCTTTATATAGTTTTGCAAATTCTATTGTAGGATTTGACATCAAGCGATTTTAATTACCATGGGTGGCCAAATTATTAGGGACAGTGGTCATAGATTTTTTTTGTTCAAACACCTTATTCAAGAAAACTAAATAATAGTTTCATATTATAATATGTAGGTTTTAAGGTTTGGTAGCACTACACTGGTATGATTATTATTATTTTTGTAATGTGATAGCACCATGAGATAGAGCCATATTCAAAAAAGTGGTATAGCTTCTAATATATAACAATTTTGTTAAATTCCTTTAAAAATTATATTTGTTTCATTGATGGCAAAATAAGGATTGTGTAATTTTAAACTAATAGAACCGCGAGCAATATTTCTGATTGCATACTTTTTTTTTCAAATTGCATTGCGTCTCTAACAAAAACGTTATTGCTGCATTTTACACGCTCACAAAGAGATTTAGCAGCTATTATAGGTGTCAGCTATTATAGGTGTATTATAAGTATAGCTTGTAGTTACAAGACCTGATACTAAGGCATCACAAAATATTCAATTATACACAAAATATTTCCTTACATAAGTAAGTAACGCGATATTTTTGTCTGTCCTAACCTACAGTAACTGTCCCCAATAATTTGCCCAGGTATTGTACGTACAATGGCGACTCCTCTTCAGTTTTGAGAAAACCCGATATAGAACCAATATACTTAAATTGGTACTATGTCACACTTAAAAATGCTAAAAATACTTATATTAGCACTATATCACACTCGGAAATGCTCACCAATAAAATGGCAGCTGCCTTCCTAATTTTCATTTAATATTACTTAATAGTAAAAATTAAATAAGCAAATTTCAAGAGGCGCTTAAAAATTTTGATCAATACCATGATAGATTTCACAGAAAATTCACGTTCCCCTACGATTGAGCTATAAGAGTAACAATTTGACAAAAGTAAGATTTTGTTTTTCTATATTGGTTGACATGAATAAATTCTGACTCATATAAAATATGACACTCGAAATGTTAAAAATATTTTTTTCATAGAGCACAACAATGCTCAATACACATACGACTTTTTACAATATATGAACTTAATGAAGCATTTCTAGGAGCGTATTATTCTTATTTTTTACTAAAACTTACTTATAATGAGATTTACAAGAGTAATTGTATTGACATAATTCTATTATAGGAGTCATATAAGCGTCAAAGGCATTTCAGCGGTCTAATATAAATACATCATAAGTAAAAGTAGACTTATAAAGTGGGCCCTTTTCGCAACTTATATGCAGATATAAGTTTGATATAGTCCTCGATAATTATGGTTCTAGGATGGTTCAAAAACCACTTTTTGCTAGTTGGGTTGTCCTCGACAACCGATGGAACTTTACGGAGCACTTCCGACGTTTGGGCCCCAAACTGGCGAAGGCCGAAGCTGCCCTCAAGCGGCTCCTGCCCAATCTCGGTGGCCCAAACGCCTCCTGCCGGAGGCTCTACACGGGGATCGTGCGGTCCATGGCCCTCTACGGGGCTCCGGTGTGGGCGCCCAATCTAGCCGCGGCTCCGGCCCGACTTCTGAGGGCGTCCCAGAGGGTCATGGCCATTCGCATGGTGCGGGGATACCGCACGGTCTCCTGTGAGGCGGCATGCCTCCTTGCCGGCGTCCCGCCGTGGGATCTGGAGGCAACAGTCCTTGCACACACGTACGAGTGGCGCGTGGAAGTGCAACGCCGGGGTGAAGTCCCGATGCCGCGGGTTATGTTGCGGAATGTTTATAGTGGTTACCGTGACCCTGGAACATAAAGGGCAATCGAAGGAACATGAGTGGGTTTTAGTCAGTAAGAGTCTGACACGCCCTCCCGTCGCACCCAGGACGGGAGCAGTCATTGGATGATTACCCACTCACCAAAAAAAAAAAAAAAAAAATGATATAGATCTCAATCTAAATATCTTTAAGTACTTTACTCCGAATAGCGTTTTTCATAATAAAAGGAAACTCGGAATCTTTATTAAGATTATTTGTTAAAGCTTACATAAACTGAATGCCAACCTAAAAAACTTTACTACCTCATCCGCGGAAAGGTTAACCTAGAGAGTTCGCATTCGGTTCTCCCCATTGTTGTAATATGGTAAATTTATTCTCGGACAGGATTATTGCCCGGGAGAAGACTAAATCGTGGTTATGTCCCAACCGGGATACACGTAATAACCTCATGTACTAATTTCATTTAGGACAACCCAAAACGTCCGGCCTATGAAATTATGACGCGAGATATCCCCTTTTTTGACTAGTTGCAAAAAAGATTCCTACGTAATGTTGAAAGAAATGAAATATGGGCAGGATCAACGTGAAAGAAACTTAGTTATTTATTGACGAGGAAACTGTGAGGGTCTAAGGTATTGCGAATTACCTCAAGATTACAGAAGTTGCTACGAAAATGTTCTTTTCTAACTCATTTAATCCGTTTGCGAGCCGCAATAGATATACATCACCCCTTATGATTGGTTTTACTCGCTGTTTTATGTGGTTGCGGCAAGTTTTTTGTCTGTGTTCATCGGATTTTCTTTATTCCGCCTGTAATGATAACTTACGTTCTTTCTGGAGTCTTGTGGTATTGTAACTTCCTTTACGATGTTGATTTGTGACCATAACTAACCAGAGACGTAACTCATAATTTCCTATTTCCTAAACTACAACTATGTGGTTTCTGATGCGAATGTCCAATAACACATATTCCTCTTTGTATCCGAGGGTTAACTATTGATTGTGTCTGTGTGTTCTCTGTTTATGCAGTCAGCCGTCTGCATACAAAATACCTCGTGGTTCGCCACCGCGCCATAACCGATGCACTGTGATAGAAACCATAAAAATAACTCCTCAAAGTAAATCCTTTTGTTTATCAAATGGTTTTCGTTCTTGAATCATTTGCTTTTTATACTTTCAGTCGTAAAAGGCAAAATGCAATACGCTTAAATAAACCAGCTTGGATTTTGAAAGCGGTTCTCAAGGCGGCTCCTTGAAACTGTTGTTATGGTTTCGCCATTAGAAGTTAATGCATTCAAAAGTTACTACCTATAGAGCCTCTCCTTGTTTTTGTTGGTTAAAAAGGGCTCTATTTGCTACTGCTAAACCGCATTTAATTGCTGGTCAACGCAGGTATGTCTCAGGTTTCACAACCATAATTCACTGAGAATCAAAAAACCTTTGGACATGGTTATCAAATAAATGCCAATCAAATGGCAAATTCTTTGTATAGCCATCAACAAACAACAATTGAAGTGTTATTCAATTTAGAAAGTTGGATAGAAAACGATTTTTCTCTGTCAAAGGTCGAGGGATGCGGAAACTAGTGATGCCGCGTGTACCTAAGCACTTTTACATATAAATTGTGTTTAACGCGACAGACAAGTGTCGCTGTTGTGAATAAATCGTATTAACTTCCTTATGGCGGAGGGAAAGGCCTCGAGACGTGTCGTCGCAGATCGCATTGACCCCCTTACGTTACGTTTCGCGGTGAGCTGCGACCTCCAGCTGAACAAAGACGACGCGTGCCCCGCATTCTGGTTTAGGAGGACCTCTATGATACTATACAATATTTACCACGGTCCAAACATCCTTTTCCGTCTGCTACTTAATATGGAGGAAAGTGGATGGCTTTCTTCACTCCTCTGTTGTCTTTTTCCGATTAATTTCGTTGCGGGTTTCCCGTTAATTACTTCGGGATTATCAAGCTTTATCGTCTCGATTCTTTCCTGCCCTTTTTTGGCTTTCTAGAGTTCAAGTGTTTTGGAAAATTATGACAATCTGCTGTCATAATTTTCCCCAGTAGGTCCAAGTCAAAATAAGTTAGGAATCTACTAATTTGTGTTGCAATGACAACACTGCTCTAAATGGATAAATTAGCTCAATTTATTGTCAATAGTATATGCATAACTTAGAAAAGTTACTAACAGACGATGTAAAATGTCTGATTAGCTTGAATAAAGAGGGAGAAAGTAAAATTATGCTTCCTATTAGTTGCGTGTTTATGTGTAATGCAATGACGATATGATCTCTTTAATCATTGGATGCCATTAAAAATATGCAATGTATAGCTATGAAGAACACTACGCTGCCATATTAACGTTTTAATATTCAATTACGCGCAAAGAGCGGAACGACGCGGTATAAACATTATCTGTTATTCCAGTTAGTGGGATAATACCCAAGGGAACGCCAAAAATAGTGGTTCAGTTTTCAAATTGTATTTAAGTTTGTAACTACATATTTATACGGAAATTAGTTATGATATCTAGTGGGTATTTACCATGTTGGGTTTACCCTATATCTGTGTAGTTTTATTGCGACTTAGAAAACCAGGTCAAACCCATTGTTGTGCTACCATTTGAATTTAATCAATCACTTTGTGAGAAACTGGATCCTATTAAAGCAAACCAGATTTTCCAGTATGATACCAATCTAATCGTGTGCGCAAATATAATTCGTGTAATTATCAACAAAACAGTGCGAGTGGCCTGTGCGTGCGCACGTGTCAACGGCCGCAGGTGCTCGCGTCATTGGCCAGTACTGGCCATTGTTCTCACCGCCCCCCGCCCTCCCCTCCGCCCGCTCATATAAAACTACCCTACAAGCAATCAGGGCTGGCACTGATGGCAGCTGATCGGTTCTTCACCTTTTTGCTTTACTTCACTTTAGTTGCAAAATAAAAGGTTTTTAAACAGGATATAGACCTACACCGTACACCACCTGGTGCCTTTTATTTGTTACCTATGAAACTAAAAGCACATTATATAGACATATTGATGATCGACCATGTATAAAGGATTATGTATGTATTTATTCACACAGGTGTAGCGAACACCGCAGCCAAGATAGTAGAAAAACTTATTAGCATTGAATACATAGGCGTGCCTATCTTATCTACTGTAAAAAAGTTCAAAGTGCTAAAAATAACGCCAATTTTCTGGTTGTGATTAGACGAATGCAGTGATTAACCAGTAATTACTGGTTACATCTGATAATGGAGCCGCAAGCGGTCTTTGACCGGCCTTTAGACCCTTTTTACTAAACTTCCTTTGAAAAACAAAAAAGTATGTAACATGATGTATTTATTCACTGCGAAACATGATGACGGGCTTGAGTAATGAGTATGACAGCGCTGAAGAACTTGAATGAAACTCGTAGCGTAAATAATGACGGGTTAGAAGATCTTCAAATTGCATTGTAGTGGCAATTGGCAAGTTGACAGCCAACGTTTTGTGGGTATCAGTAACAATCTCCCTTGTTGAAGGAGATCGTTAGCAGCTAATCAATTTTATGACACTAATAATAAAGCTAAACGCGAAGACATCAATCATGTCTCAACAGATGAAGTTTGTATAGATGTTGAGCGTTTCCATCAAATGCTTCGAAAACTTTAGAAGTATTTGAACGAAAAGGAGAACGCCATCATTATACCAACCATCTGATCTTTTTGGAGAAAAATACATACCTGTCTCATACATTGCTTTGATTTCTCACAACATTTTATAAGGTGATGTGATGTATCAGATTTGAATCCACAATGTCTACAATAAGGTAACGGTGTATTTGTCGGAAGAATTCGACACGCGCGCCGATCCGCCGTGGTCGCTCCCGACTTCCATTGTGTACCCGACTTCTTTTGTCGAAGATCTACTCTTCAATATTCAGTTACCAATGTTGCCATTCTTACTGGATATTGAGGATATACGTCGAGAGCTTAGCTGATAACTGATTTTGTTGCTCTCCGCAGTATTGTATGAAGCTCAAGTTTGGTCTTTGTTTAGAAGCGTCTAAGTTTCTAATACTCGTACATAAGTTGGAGTCGTGAATAAAGTTGCGATGCAAGCACGTGTAATCTCCGCTTAATCTTCTTCATTAATATAAATTGTGATGTATTTGTATAAAAAGAAAATTGCAATATGTCCTTTTAATTCATCTGTTTACTTAACAGAATTCTACGACCCAGGAACAAGATAGTTTTGAAACGAATGATATAATTTTCCGGATGGCTTTAGCTGAGTTTCTTTATGAGAAATCTCAGTGAACGTTACCTAGCAACGATTCTTTCACACGGTATCCGTTCCCATAAAAATAAATATCCAGTTATAATATCGGCTTCCGAAAAAATACGAGAGTTATTGCCGAGAAGATTATCGTGCGCTGTTTTTGCCTCTAATCCAATAAGGTGGTCGGATTGCACCGGTGTGTATTGAGCTTGAGAGGTTTGAAGTACTGCCCAAGATGAAGGTTTTGTCACACAGTGGATGTGCGGCGTAAAGTGATTGATATAAATAAGTATCGTCGTTTTTAAGGTTTACAACATGAATGCAAGTCTTTTTAGTTTTACATTTTGAATTTGCATTTTTGCATTTGAATATGTTTGCACTAATATATTGAAGAGGTCAATTTTGTTTATGGTTCTTAGGGTGTATTAATATACCGAACTGATAATAATCCAATTCAATTTTCTTTTACTGATATAAAGCTACATAATTCCTGAGCGCTGTCGAGGCAGGCAAAAGCTAGTAGTTTAGATGAAGCCAAATTTTCTCGATTAGATTTGTTGGTCGGATTTCTACTTTGTAAACCAACTTAACCGTGTTTTCTCCAATACACGTCATATTATCGTTAAATGAGATTCAGTTATGAATGTTATGATCAGCTCTTGTTAGTGAATCACATTAGCGGTTGTAAACTGGTAGCGGGTAATGGGAAATAGTAAATTGACCAATCACATGTAAGCATTACGTGCGTGCGAGTAATTGAACATATTCTGCACTCGCGCGCACTCAGTAAAGATGTGGCCTCAAAATAACCGAATCATCTTATTTATTGAATGTTATCGTAATCGAATTATGATGTGAAGTGCATGAAATATTTTCCCATGCATTCTTGAAATATGTTTAGAATTTTTCATTTGGTTTTGGTACTCATGATTAAAACTAAATATAATTTTATGGAAGGCGTTAAATCATGCACCTTATTGGAAAAATATAAATCAGAAAAGTAACACATTGACTTTTATTATGATGGGTTACATTTCTCCATTAAACTCGCATAATAGCAGGATTAACTTAACGATATCCGTCCCAATAATACCCTTCAAACACAAAGAACTCCATTATTCGCCACACATCTTGCACATAATACAAACACTATAAAACTTATTCTATAACTTTCTGATAGAAAAAGGTGATGTAGCTATCTATTTAGAGGGGACTATATGGATCAGTGCGCAATCTAGGCGTCGTAACTTGGACTCCTTTGTCCTGATCGCAATCTCCATAAACCAGCTAAACACCTAGCCGAGATTCCCCTCACGAGGCCCGGGAGGGAGGGGGGGGGATTGGCTGGGCAACCCACCTCCCTTCTTTTAGTTATACGGGAGTTAAAGTGCCTTATGATTTCGAGACTTTCCTCACTGATGTGATGTTGGTCTTTTATTAATCCATAAAAATCTCGCCAAGCCGTAAACGTTGACACCAAACAATAATTACTCAGTCTTCGGAGATTGAGGTTTGGACAGAATAAGCTGTTAAAGTAAATTAAACAATGTTAATATCCCGCTCAGGGAATTACCTTTTTTGTTTGGGTACTCGGCCATTTTTTCTAGCGGTGTGTTCAGAATTGGCTTGATAGTCGTAGTTAGTGTTGGTGTAAGAGTACTAATTTGTATGTTTTTTTTGTCCCCAGGCCCACCATCTCGGCGAGAGAGCGAGTTCAAGAAGCCGTCTCACGCCCCACAGAACGGCGTCCGCCATCACCGCCCCCATATCCCTCACAACAAGGTAAACATTTTAAACTATATCTATAAAGTAAGCCTTAAAGCCCCAGCCACCCTGCAATCTGCAAATGTTTTATATGCGCCGCGACAAGATTTTATATGATACTCTTTGGGTTATATGCGACCCTAATAAGATTTCTGTTCTAATGCTTGAAGTGAAATCTGTTTATAGAGTGAAAATTGTGTTAGCTACACTGATAAAAATAAACTATAATGAACCGCTCGTGTAAGATTGCGATCAAAGGAAAATATTATCAATACCTAAATGAGTGAATGGCTCTTACTCGCATTTATTTCTTTAAACAGATCCGGTTACAGCCTCCCTCATGAATGTGGGGAGAACACAATAATGTTGTAAGGTTATGATAAATAAAAAGCGACACGTGTCTCGCGTTCAAACGTGCCAGATATAGGTACTCGTTATTGCGCTCCTTGTGAGAATCGAGAAAATTTTCGTTACAACTGCTTATCGGTACACAATGGTGTTTATTGTCAAGCTGTACGCTTTACAAAGCAATATCATCTAGGAAAATGTTGTGTTATCATGAAACTTTTTAAATTCTCCACCAAACTCCGCCGCTTCGGGCTTCACCATTTTTTGTGCTGCATCGCTTTGCTTCCCTGAAATACGCTTAACGACAATACAACTTTTTTTCTGGTTTAACTCTTTAAAAATACGTTTTATTATTATGATGGTGTTAGCTTTTGTTTCGATTCAGAAAGAGCCGCGGGCGTGTTAGAAGTCACATTAATACTTATGGTCGCAGGGTTGATTAAGGGGGTCATACGACGCGTGACCGGCCTTTTCACGTCTCATTTGAAACTTCTCATGCCGTAACACAGCCACATCTTGGACTAGTTAATTCCTGGCTGAATTATTCATCGGGCGTACATTGTAATTAAGTTTAATGTGGTTAACTCCAAAACGGCGCCAGCAACTTCGATCACTCGGGGAAACTTGCTACATGTACATACGTTGATGAATGGCAGATTACATTTGATACAGAGAATTTGGTGAATTAGGAAATCAGATTTATCCTTCTCATGTGTATATTGTTAATGGTACATACCTTACTATGTAAACTAATAAACTACATAAAAAATATATGTATAAGGCAGTATCAAGAACCTCAAATTGAGCACAATTTAGACGAGTAACGAGCCCAAATTTCGTCCTCAAAAAGAAACAAATCCAATTCAGAGACGTCGTTTAAGAAATCCCAAAACGTAATTCTATTAAGAGGGGAGGTGAATAGAATAATAATGTATATTTTTTGGTGCAGAGCGACGGTTCCGGTTCAACGGGAGCCCCGCACAGACCGCCTCCAATCAGGATACCCAACGGTATCCAGTCACAGGTCAGTTGGATAAGGAGCCCTTAGCTCACCCGGAAATATTCAACTTCATTCATATTAACCTCTCTCATTCATTCAATGCTTTAACGAATTGTTGAAATGACTGCTTTGGCAGACGTGATAAAGTTACCCTTATCAATCATCATCATTTAAATAATTCCTGATCATGATCATATACGTTATTTAAGTTGATATCCATTCAACTGATTCAACATCTACATACCTGACATGCAATCATTCATTGCTTCACCTGACTGACGCCGACAAAACTGTCAATTAGACTATGGTCACGACATCCATACAACAGTTCGGTCAATGAAATGTAGTCAACTGTCAACCTGATGGCATTGCCATACAGGGATTTAAAATTTTCCATTTATTTGTGAAGTTTTGTAAATATTGGGATTGAATTAACTGTCGTCGCGTGCTTGCTCAGTCCCTCGGCAAACATCAATGCTGTCAATAATAAAGAGATCGTCAACTGTTTAGTTTTTACGAAGCAGTTTTTATTAGCCTCATAATTGATTAATGAGAACTTCTGTAGAATAGTACTTGTTATTTGATGTAGGTAAGAAATAGTTGCTGGGAGGCATTCTTTTAATTGGTACACGTGTAAACTTTTCTTTGCAAAAAGTATAATCATTCAGTTAAAATAAAATTGAGTCTGCTACGAATGGGATACTATGCTAGAAATCCACAATGTGGGTGCTCCATCGACCAATCTCAGCTGGTTACAATTTTATTACACTGTAATGGTTATTGGATTAGCCACAAACACAGTCCAGAAGCCTCATGTAATGTTCAACGTGTTGAACTTTGAAGTTCGCACCCACACGCCGCAGGTATTGTTCGCGCCTCTAACACCAGATAGGTCAACAAGTGGGTGTAGCACAAGTGTCAAATCTATGCTTTTATAAGTCAACTAATTTGATTTATAGCGCTTACGGTGTTTGGTTGTTTTTCGGTAAGGTGTAAACAGGGTCATGGTATTGCTTACAAAATAGGGGCCCTCGCGTGACTTGAAATATAAGTTAAACGAAAATGCCCCCATTGCAGTTACACCGTTGTCGTAGGTCTACAGATTTTCGAGTGTTATTGAGCAACAATATTAGGGTGACTTCCAAAACTTGGCTGTAAATGCCGTAATGCCATACTCACTACAATCATTTCTTTCTTCCTTAGCGACTTGAACTTAATATCTTTCGTTACTTTATAAAGAAATATTATATCAGTATTATTTTATTTGAAAGGAAATAAAACGGGAATTCTGGTAACAATGTAATATGAGAGTATTTTTTATACAAAAGCTCTCTAAAGTCCTTTGTAGTTTGTAGCGGCGATGTTCTTCAAAGAAGACAATTATTATCTTCAATACTGTTGCTCTGTACATAAAAATAATATTTAACCTTATTTCCTGTTATAACAATATAGCGTCGAAACCCGGTTCTTTCGAAACGATTGACACCATCCAATAAACATTCCAATTGAATTGGCGCTATTTTGTAAAAGACTGAATAAGTTCGTCGAATTGAATATTTAAGGTCCCCGGCAGATTCCTTCAGCGGCAACAATACAATACATTTAATGCCGTAAAGTCGTAAATCATACAAGCATAGTCGGCCATAAACGGGCCCTAAATTTAATCGCCCCGCTTCGCTAAGGAGGCATAATGTATTCTCGTAAAAGTAGTTTTATTCTTGCCAGTGCAAATTTGTCCAATCTTTTATGTGAGCAACGCGGCTTATCTCGTTACGCGTGTGTATCGTGTTGACTACCCCTGTTTTTCCGACGATAAATTATAAAGCGTAAAGCGTTAACGCGACATTTGTGACGTCACAAAATTACGTCCGTCCGCGTGGCCACATTTTCCCTGTGGGTGTGTGGCCTGCCGTAGATTTAAATGCTGTATCCCAACTTTATTGTTGCATGTTTTTGTCTGCATCTGACAGCAGTGCTGCAGTTCAATATTTGTAAAACAATTGAAACGTTTAAAATGTATGCAGGAGGTATTTTCAGTGCTGCAATTGTGCGTTTTTCAGACACTTGCATGATTTCCAAATGATGTAATCGTTTTGTTGTTTCCTTTACAGAATGCTATCGATAGCAGTCAACCGCCAATAGAAAGTATTTTAAAGGTGCGTATGATTGACAGTGGAAGTGATTGTATCGATGTTGTTTCAGTGTAATGTAATGTTGTTTGTTGTTGTAGGAGATGAAGTCTCTACCGACGCCGTTGTCAGTGATAGCTGCGACGCCGAGGAAGGAATTGGAGAACAAATTTATCTTCAACCCTTACACAAATAAGGTGAGCCAGATCTCAGTACTTACTTACGTAATGGTACACTTCCATGGTCGAGTCAATTAGCAATTCTTGTTAATTAGAGTTAATTATGACGTCAACGCAATACCGTATTATAGTAATTGCGAACATTTGAGCAATGTCAGTTATCCATAAAAAGATAGTTTGAAGAATTTTTGAAAAGAATTCGATTCTCATAAGAGCCATACGACGCCCGCCAAGCGCTTGTCGCCTGAACTTAGCCTTTACTGCGAAAACTAGGACAGCAAACCTTGACACTTATATGTTTAATAATAATATATTATAAATATGAAGTGCACATTCTCCCTCAACAATCGCTTATGTAATCGTAGAGAAATATTAATAAAGCTGCGCTATCAAAATTACGAAAAAAAAAACATACGAAATTCGCACAACAACAACAAAAACAATTATAAATGCAAATTTCAAGTTCATGACTACACACTAAAAACGTGTACGTTTGTATGCTTACCGCGCAAGGTCGCACCTTGACAAACGCGCGAAAAATATGCGCAAGCGTCCATGATTTATGGCGACAAAAGACAATTGATGCCACGGTCTGATATCGTCGGACGTATCTCGAGATAACTGATGTTTCAAAGTGAATAAAATGTTACCTTTTATGAGTCAATTTAGAGGGTACCTACGCTAGTTCTACGAAAAATATGATTGGATGCGTAGGCAATAAGATACGTAGGCCATGGACGTTTTATTGGCGTAGCCGCGTAGCTACGGTGACAATATTTTCAGTCGATAATCGTAAACTCCAATAGAAGCACTATGTTTTTTTTTTAAAGTAGGTACTTTCTAAATTACAAATGTTGCCATATTAGTACCTACTAGTAAGACTAACAGTCTATTTTTATAGTAGTGACAAATAAACGACACTTTGATAACTGACAAACTAAAACAAAATAAAGTTTTCCTTTTCATTCCCATGTATAACAGATGTCTCCCTATTTATGCGAAAGTCGTAACGAAAAAATTAATATCCTAAATTGGCTTAGAGGTTATATTACGGACAGAAATACTGCCAAAATGTATGTGTAATCCTCATCATGGCGATAAAAAATATTAATTTTATTCAGGGAGAAGTGCCATAACGTACCACTTAGACCTTCAAACTGAAAGAGCTCTTAAGCAACAGGAGAAAAAGTCGAAAATACAATGAGCTGTCTTGATAGAATGCTGGAAGTGGGAACATTTTTCGGCATATTGTCAAGGAAATATGATCCAAGTCTATTTCATATCACTTTCAGTAGATGATGCTTGTTTTGCATGAATTAGTATGTATGGGGGAAAATATTAAAGTTATTTAGTAGTATGAAACTTGTATTTTGTCTTGAATATTAAGTTTTATGAGGATAAATGCAAATTGGTAGAGCTTCAAGCATTTCGAGACTTGTAGCGCCATCTATCGTCAAGTTTGTTAAAATTGAACGCTGTGTAACATTGACGTATACTATAATACTAAAGATTGAAATCGATTGGGTTTTCTGAACATCTGGTTTTAAATCTAGATCCAGAATGTAGGTAATGGTAAACATTGACGCAACACAGAAAAAATGCAAATATCCAATATTTTTATAAGCTATGTCTACTCGTAAATCTTTCTAAGAATAATCTTTATTAGACAAGGATTATTATTTATAGAGGACATTATATACTGATCGACTAGATGTAGTGTAATATGTTAACGATCTAGCCTTTTTACAAAATGCCGATAATAACAAAGTTAAAAAAGAGAATTAAAAAAAATACACATTAATTGGACATAGATGAATAAATGAATGATATTGGCGATTTCCTCCGCATTAAGTTAGGTCTTTGGTTCCTGCTCCGCTTCTGTTTGCTTTAGCGTGATGTTATAACCTATTAACCTATACAATTCATATATCGGGCTGACATTTGAAACAAAAACCAATCTTATAGATAGTATCAAGCTAGAACGTATAGCGCGGTTAAACAAACAAACTCATCAGCTTTATGATATTAGTATAGATTTCCTTACTCCATTTACTTAATAAGTTTACACAGTTAACATTATAACACGTTTACAGGTCCAAGAGAACCCTCAGTTGGCCGCCAACGATCTCAAAACACCCCTACCTAAACCCGGTAAGTGTGAACATAACTTTAAACACAGGGTTACCACATCTAAAAAACATTAACGATCGCTTTCGAATTACTGGCCGTTATTGATCAGTGTTCTAATTTTGTAATAAAATGACATTTGAAGACATAATTTAGATGTGACAACCCTAACATACAAAAGTCATTATTTGTCTCTAACTAGATAATATCCTGTGCGGTCAATTATGTGGAATTGTGGACGTGGATTATCGGTTGTTCAGACGCCCGGGTTATCCAACCGTATCGCGCGTTTTCCTGTTTCGCCTTTAAATTACATGCATATTTAATTCATTGCCCCTCTTCCGGCATTCGGTTCCATCTTGTGTGTTTTTCTTTTTTTTTTTATTATGTCGGACTGTGGTTCTGACGTCAAAGTAAAACCTTCCAGTAAATAGACATTTTCTTTTATAAATATTTACATGCGTTGTTCTATTCAGTATGTTTTCCGATATTCTCATTATTTTCAATCGATTACTGATATGGACTGTTATGATAAACATGACGCGATATGCATTGGTGCGAGACATCAAACGAACGGATATCCTGTTGGATGTTTAGAAATTACTTATTAGTTAGCTATATTGGCTTTATTAATAGAATTAACTCAGATAGAATGGGTGATCAATTAATTGACGGAGATAGGAGTGAAACAGTAATCGATACGTGGATAGGTGGGATGGCTTGGCGTGTAAATGATTGCAGGTACAAAAAGGTTAGATATAAGACGGCGTGTGAAGGCACGAGAAGTGGTTTATAGTGACGATAACCTCCGCGGACTTGTTCCACGTACGCCCACCGCTATGCCTAAAATGTCGCTCCTCAAACGCGCGATAAAAACCCTATTTTATCCTAGCAGGCCGCTAATTGGCTCATAACTTCACCGACTCACTCAACGGCCAATGAAAAACTACTCGGAAAAAGTAAATTCCAACCGCTTCGGTATTTGTTGTGTAAATAAGACTCGCAAGAAAAGATTCGGTCCGCGTCGAGTGTTACTTGTTAATTATTACAAATGATGTTAAACTCAAACACGGCGCGTCGTTAAATGGAGTAACTGCGATGCCGCTAAGTGAAGTGCAATCGATTCTCGGCTGATGTATTAAATATATTTTCCGCCTCAAACAATACGGTCGTTCATCGTACAGCTTGCGCGCTTTCAGGTTGACTGCGCCTAAATAAAATGTGGAATGAAATATTAAGAGCCAGTTTACACGTATCGCGGGTACAGATCGCCCGGCAGCGCCACCTGTCGGCGACGTGAATAAATAAATTGTGGAAAAAAGTGCAAAACACAAACGTGCAAACTGCACACATGGCCGCGTCTCCGCACACAGCCGCGCTCATAAAACAAGACTGCAAGCAAAAATATTTGCGCTTGCTAACTGAATAATAATGAATATGACCGAACCGGACGTAACCGGAATCGCTTTAATGTAATTTCTACTGCTTGATGTAACTCATTTGTGCTATTATACATGGTAATAGTTAGCTTTATGTCTCCACTTCAAAACTAGTGGCTTTATGATTGCACGTTTTTGACAATAACCGCGACTTCACTTCATTATCGCCCCTATTTGAATTTGGATGATTATTGTTGCGTTAATAGAATGTTTATTTTTAGAAAGTGCTATTACATTATATTTATATTATCATTTTTACGATTTAAGCTATAACATTCCATAGCAAAGATTACGTGCACGAAACAATCACGAACAATGAACATCTTGTTTGCCACCACGAAAGTTTAAACCCCTGTCTTTATTAACCACCGTACTTACGTTTATTGTCCAAAATGAGGAACAAAAACTAGCTTAGCTAACCACTAACAAAACATGTTGTATTCTCGAAATGCCATTTTTACTGACATTCCTATTATAATGGCATAAAGTTGAGGTCTTGTTAAATCGACGCTGTTTTATATTCGTGCACGTATAGTACGTATGCATTAGGGCTTTCAATACCGGTATTACGGGATCCCGTAATACCGTAATCACGGATATATTTTAGTCTTTTTTCAATACCGGTATTGAAGAGCCAGTACCGTGATTACGGTATTACAATCTTTTTATAATTTTAATTTTTTTTTTTTAATTATTGTGGTTTGTAGTTTGTTGTAATAAGTAGCAGGAAGCGGTATTAAATAATATAAATAACGATGTAATATTATTCTGACACTTCACACTTGTGTGTTAAGCGCCAACTCTTGTCTTATTAGAAATTTGTAAACGGGATGCCAATTTACTAAAAGCGGATATTGCGCTAAAATTTATGTTGACAAAGTTAGATGGTCAAGCTAATGACTTAAGCCAAAATCTAGCAAAAACACTTCGAAGACGCATGAAGGAGCGACGACTTTTAATTTCTGGAGTATTACAATATTTGCATGACCCTGAAACTTTTTTCAGTAATGATGATAGCGATAACGACACTTTTATACAACCCACATCTGATGAAATATTAGATATTATAGTTAATCAACTTACACGTTTAAAATATAATAATAACATGACAGTCTCAAAGAGACAGTGAAAGAGAATATGGCTGATATGACGACGACGACGAAGAACCTTCTTCTTCTTCTTTAAGTTGTGAAAATGAAGACACGTCCATACAAAAGCAATTAGAAAGGGAGATTTCTAAATTGCATAAAAGTAAGGATGCAGCCTCGGCTGTAACCATAAGCACTGATTAAATATTTTCAACATAAAATGAAAACGTCTTTTGATTAAAAATGTTTCAATAATGATATATTTAAGTTTAGATTTTTATTATTGTTTGTCAGCAAATTTCCAAAATACCATTTGATTTATTTTGTTACTTGTTTAATTTTGGATTTTATGATTGTTTTTTTTTTAGTAAAATGAAAACCTGTAATAATAAATAATATAATAGTGTTGCCCCCTTGTCGCTACGTCACTATGTGCTAGCGGCCGTTTTCGGGGGCCCATTTACTGAGTGTGCATGTCACTCCCTGTCATTCTTACCGTGTTTGCAACCATTGGTTAGGCAGGGACCATAGTATTTGGTATCTTATTCACTAAAGAACGCAAATCCATAGTCCATGTTTTTTAGTTGCCATGTTTTGCTATAGTCCAACACAAACCGTGAATGTCCTTAGGTGCACTTACATAGTGCATTAGGGATAATCGTGGGTTCGTGTTCCATTTCTTTAGCCAAAACTCTTGCTCAAGGGGCCTCTGCGAGTTGGCTTCGGCCCCTCATACGTCTTCCAAAAGTCCGAAATATAATAGATCTCATTTTCATTGTAATTTGCATATTCTAAGTTAATTGCCTACGTGAGATATTACATTTAGCTTAAGTTTTGATTACGTTTATAAATCCTAGTTCTATAATCAATAAATACTATTTTTTTAAGAAGCTTGAAAAACTTGAGTTCAATACCGTGATCACGTGATCACGGTATTGAAATTTCTAATACCGTGATCACGTGATCACGGTATTGAAATTTCTAATACCGGTACTGATCCCGGTATTGAAAAAATCCGGTATTTGAAAGCCCTAGTATGCATCACCTGCCAACGATGAACGGTCGCGAGTCGCGAATAGAGTACGAAAGTATAATAAAAACTACGAGTGCAGATTAAATTCGTACGGCCTGTAGATTTGTAGGTGCACGCTTGTAGCGATAACGTACGTTTTCAGAATAACAGCTTCGGCTTTTCGAAATAACAGCGATAATAGTTTTTTGTTTGACATTTTATTGATTGGTTGCCGCTTTACTAGAAGCGCGGACGGGGCAGCATTATTTAGACCTTCAAACACACGTGATTTGAGACACAATAAAAAGAAAGACAATAGCAGCGCGACAGCCGGCTGTTGCTTGGTCGTCGAAAGGTTTTGTCAATGGATATCTCCCAAGTTAAGCAGAACAGCTTTTCGTGCTTTCCGAATCAAAGAATTTCAGTGATGTCCCAAAAACATATGAAATGTCAGTTTTATTTTAGTTCATTATCAATGAATATATAAGCTACTGTGTTCCTGCCTTTTTTAATTTTAAAGTAATATAATAAGGTCATTCTTTCAAGCTCTTCATAACTTCTTCTTCTTCAAAACCGACCAGAACTGTGCTACAGTAATATTAACTTTAATAGGATTTGTTCATAAAAGTCCCCACGCAGACAATTGCAGATATTTTTTACTTCTCCACTATTCACAAAGATGACAAATGGTTACTTCATCTCAAATGTAATTGCTACCTGAAAAGTTTAGTGCAAAAACATTTCTAGAACTCAGTTTTCAGTTTATTCGATTGTGAAGCGTATTCGTCGTGTAGTAAATTCGTTTTGTTAAATGTTCTCGTGCCGGCGCTGTATTGATAGTAGAATCGTGTAGCCCGATTCTGGTAACGATGACGTAGCGGTTGAACTTAAATATTCATGCAAACAATCATTTACAATTTTAACTTAAATTATCCATATGTTAACTGGAGCGAGAATAAACATATTGCGCTAAAAACTTGTGATTTGGCACAGTTAAAGTTTATAATATGAATACACGAAAGTTAAAATAAAATAACCTAATGAGTGTTTGTCCAATTTCGAACATTGCCTGTCAATAGATTTGATTATTTATTTTTTTATTCATTGATTGTTTTAAGACTATAATTTGGTAAATACATGTGTTTTTTATTACCACTAACCTCCCAATGCTTACGCTTGACTGCAACTGCACTGCAGCTGAGCGTCTACACGTGAATCAGGCCACAGATCGTTTCAGCAGACTAAATCAGTTCCCTGTCTGTGACACGAACATGGGAGTCAGTTTCGCGGATTAGATTCCGATTTTTTATCCAATGAAAACTGACTAAACCTTCGTTTTCTGTCTGTAAATTGAACCATTCTAAAATAGATTTTTATCATCGCAAACGAGCGATTCTTTTCTGTATTTTTAACTTTGTGTTTTTATCTGTTCAGATTAACGTTTGTGATAATCACGCTTGGTGTGATGAACTGATCAATTTCTCAGGGAGTTAATTTTGCCAACTGATGTTATACAAGCCTATTAATTAGTGTTCTACAACTGGGCAAAAACGTCTTCTCTAACAGAGAAGTTTTTTTTTTATTGTGATGCTGACAATAAAAAAAATAAGGACAAAATTAAAGGAAGCATATTTTTCCTTAATCGTATGACAGCGGGAAAAGAGTACCTTGAAGGACTTGGAAAAGGCCTTTGCCTGGCGGTGGGCGGCACTGGCTAGAAAAAAATAATGTGTTATGGTCCTAGTACGTAATCCTACGTGTTCGGCTCGCACGGAGCTGCTAGAACATAATCCTAATGGAGGCCATACACGCTAGGGTATGCATGATGGTTATAACTCTGCATGCAAAACCGACAAGCATAACCGAGTTTCATTTGCACCGATAACTGTACAGTTTAATCACATACACGCTAGGGCTTGCCTGTCGGTTATGCATGCACGGCTAAAACCATCATGCAAAACCTAGCGTGTATGGCCTCCCTAAGGTAGACAGACTGGTAGATAATGCCCAATGCATTAAGTCCGCCATTGTGCATTGTTTTTTACATGTGCATAAAGTTTTAAATAAATAATAAATAAACATAAAGCACAGTATCACTTACTTATCTCTCAGTTAATTGATACCGGGACTCTCAATGGCCGCCATAAACGATGCACTAGTTAAATATATCAATGTTATACGTGCCATACGTTATACTTGTTTGTAGTAAAACGGTATTAGCTTGCCGTATTGAGCGTCGCTTGAGATTCCGCTCAACCTTTTAGGAAAACACGTGACCGACCCAACTACATTGAGGCCTACCTGTAGAGTTGGCGTAATAGGCTTTTCGATGAGATTCGTCCGCTCCGGTCCAAATAGGAATTTTATTATTATTTTTGAGAGCCGTTACGGACGGATGATAGCTAATTTGTAAGGACCGAAGAAAAAATTGTAATTCTCACCGTACAAAATTGTGTTAAATACAACCTAATTGATTAATTTTGAATGAGAAGGATTTTCGTTCTGATCGTACAAATGAGCAATCGTCCAAAACACCTTTCAAAAATATTATCAATAATTCTTCATATTCATGTTCACAAAAAAAAAACATAAAAAACTTATAGCAAAAATGATACAAAAAAAAGTTATGTACAATACAATGGCAAGCTTAACCCAGAATTGATTGATTATTAATTAATTTCCTGTTTCGACCGGAGCGGGCGAAACACCTACTAAGCCCTTCATTAAGACTTACCTATGCATCTACTAAGCTAATAACTTTTTCCTGGTCTCTATAGAGGCAGTATATCACAGCCGGGACCTTTTGTTCGTATTTCAATCTCCACGGGGGCCTTCCGCCAATTTTCCCCATATCCTCGACACATCTGGGTGCCGATAGCATATTTTATTTTTTGAATTATTTCCTTATTATTCGGGTCTGGTATGTAACCTCTTGTACGTCTTCATTATTTTGGAAGTAAGTTAATTTTGATCAATAAAATGCTTATAAATAAAGTTGCGAGAATATTTTGTTTTTATTGGTTTTTCCACAAAAAAAAACGGTATTTATTTATTATAATTGATGCAAAAGGCATCGATTATAAAATGAATATTACAATTTAATAACAAAAACAGCGAATTATTACCAAAACACGTGTAATTAAGAGAACAAAATAAAAGCAGAGGTAAATGTCCATGGGCCGCCCACTTACTACTCGCTCCCCCCCACCCCGGGTCCCGCAAGAGATCGGTTCGCCCCAAACCACAATATCCTTGATCGAAACCAACATTGCAAAACTTCCAACTGTTAGTATAATTAATATTTATTTATAAACGGTTCCTTTGAACCGTCTTACATAAGTTGTGTACACTAATATGAGCTGTTAAACGCGTCATTTGAACATAATGCGTTATTCAGGTATTTCCTTGGATAGTACGTATCTTCGCAACTCTGATATTTGTGTCGATTCCCTTGTTTAAAATCTAAACTAAATTTAAGTCCAATGCGTCTATTTTTTTCCATTTCATTGAGAAAACGACAGAAGATAAAATATTAGCCAAATTAAGAACCTCTAAACACAATTTAGATGGGATTAAAAACATTGCCACTAAAACTGCGCCTTATAACTAATACTAAACTGCGCCTTTTAACAAATACAAATCTTCTGTCCTTTTCTTAATAAAATTAAAAGAAAAAGATGCACTGAACATAAATTTGAGTTAAGTTTGTAAACAAGAGAATCGGCGCCATTACCTCTGGACTAAGCTGTGTTGTCCTTATTTCATGAAATAGTTTTTCTTCTCAATGCCCAACCTCTATTTAAGAGTAGCTCAGTCCAAGTCATACAGAAAATTGCTAAATAAAACTGGTTTGCGCAGAAAATGTATATGTAGGTAAGAATTTTCTTCGAATCCCAGACGTACTCAACCTTTTCTAGTCAGAATGAACAGCGAATGGGAATTCGTGAATATTTTTACAAAATTGTGTTTTAAGTTGAATCTTTATTTTTCTTTGTTTAGAGAAGTCTCAAACGGATCTCGTCATATTTTTTGTTGGCTTATGTTTTATATATATTTAGACATTTTGTTTTATTGTTTCGCCGGATTTGATTTAATTAGCATAACAATTTCCAATAAAGGCAGGAAAATAAAACGTTCGTGAAAAAATATAGATAGGTTTACCTTCTAATATAACGTATTCAAGAGAATTGTTTCCAAGTTTTACGATTGTCGAATCGTAAAACGTTGCCGTTCGCATCTTCGCATACCTCCCTTCCCCCTATGAGTTATGTGGAGGGTTCAATGCTGATAAATAAATCAGTATTTAGGTCATTGAAAAGGTGTAGCTTTTATTGGACGATGTATACGTGTGTTCAGCAATAAATAACGGACCATTATGTGATTAAACTCAGCCACGTTTAATATGACAATGGTGGTCATTATCTTGTTACATTATGTACTTATGACCATTACTTTGGCATTGTTTAATTTATTGTCTTAAGAGGTGCAGTTTATTTGTCTTCTGTGAATTGTGTGATTTTTTATTGTTTAATGGTTATTGCATTTTTATTATCTATATTAATAAAAGGAACTCTAGAATAAAAAAAGTATCCAGCACGTGTATAAAATTGTAAATTAAGTACAATATTACGAACCACAAAAATGAAACCTTCATTCGCTTTTCGACTTTATTCTGTCGTATAAACAAAACTTGCGAGTAAAAGCAAATATCTCGTAAAAAATCGCAAAATAATTGCTCCTTTCCTCAACATTGTATTGTACGTTAATCTCACGCGCAATCAAAACAGTCTCAATGCAATTTATCCAGCCATAATAACTAGACACGGTAAATACCGACATGCAGAACTAAACAAGGGCTGTTCAACATGTTGCCAAACTACTAAATAGTAAATTATGTTCACTAAATAAGAGTTTCCATGTAGTTCGCGACTAAAGTTAGACGGACCATTAGTGAACAAGACGACTAATTAAATATTAATCGATCGTTACTCGCTCCGAATTATCGACTCTAAGAAATTAATCGGTAAGCTTGTAATGTTATCAAGTGAACTTTATTGACTAGATTGTCTCAAAGTGTTGTTTATAGTTATTGTACTAGTACATATTTATATATTCTTATATTCTTTCGATACGAAATTAATTTGTGTTGATTAGGAAATTCCTTCGAGTTGTAGTTGCGTTCCGTTATCGTAAACAACATTAAGATTCATTACAAGTGTGGTTAATTAATTTGTTGAGTACTCTGACGTCAATCGATAGTTTATTTCGGTGTTCCCGTAATTATTTGTATTTATTGGATGTCGATAAACTTATTTAAGAACCAGAGGTCCTATGCTGCTCTCTGCAGGATAGTTTTGATAGAAAAATTAAGAAAAGGTCAAGGATCTAGATTCAACCTAAGTGGGCAATTTCAGATGAAAGAGCCCATTCCAGTGAGTATTCTTAGACCAAATAAACTGTACCTTAATTAGAACCTGAGATATAGAGGGAGAAAACTAAGGAAATATATGAAATGACTTCATAGGAAAATAATGATTGTGTAATTAGGTTACGTAACTTGAGAGGGGTGAAAGTTGTGTTATTTACAATGCCTGATGGCAAATCTGGACGTCATTATGTATAATTAATGAATAATAAGGTTTGATAGTAACGATTTATGTATTAACCGGACGTATTCGCATTAAATTCATTTATCATATAAAATAGACACTGAAAATAGTCGTTGGTATAGTTATTTCTAAAACGAAATGTTCCGATATCCACAAAAACATTAGAAATTGTAACAAAGTATGCAAAAAAATATATGTTATACTGTCACAAAATATGGTGCACACACCACCATTACTTTTTAAGCACGGTGATAAAGCGACGAACACAGTATTCCTTTCATCCTCCTGTGAACGTGGCAGTCGTAAACAAAATGTCATCAATATTAGAATTAATATCACCTTCGAGATGTTGCATAAGAGAGCAGCCATCGTCATGTGCAACACGCAACATTGTTCAAAGAGTAGGCAGCAAATGGAGAGATATGATAACTTATATTCTTTAAACAGTAATCGGAGACGGTGATAATAGGGTATGGAGTTGAGGAATTATTGAATAATAGTTGTATAGTAAATAATAGTTTGATCAGAAGCTTGCGTCAACCATAGTTAGTACTCGATTTGCATAATGTGTACAGGAATAATCACCGGTCAGTGACTCATTTCACCTAAAGAGTCACCTAAGAGACCTCCAGTAGCCGGCTTTGGCCTCTACTTCACCCTCCGATGTCCCGAAAAAATTGTATATACTTACTTAATTTATTGAATTCTAATAACATAAGGGTCCCCATTTCGCGTTACTATACTTACTAACCGCATTAATAAAAAATAGCAAATACACTGAACCTTTTTTTTCTGTTAAACTATTTTCACCTGATTGCCGTTCGATTGGAATTAAGGTGTCGTCAACTACTCTATCCCTAGATGGCGTTAGTACTCCATGCCTCACATTCTCCACGTCCTGTCCAAATGTAATGTATTTATTCTTGTCTACTTTGTTGCGTGCATATTTAACACGTTCATTAAGTAACATTAGTGTTCATGAATGCCGATGTGACGATTACCATAGCTACGAGACCGTTACAAAGGTTTCGTGGAGAATGAAAGAAAATGGAAATCCGAAAAGGACAGCTTTTATATAGGTGAATATCTAAGTTACTTTACATTTCAGTTATTAGTGTTCTTTGTCGGATCTAGGCTTTATAAAATGCAGCGTAGTGGTCATACAGTGGAAAATATTGTAATTTGAATATACTATGTTCTGATGATACTATGTTCTACCCATTAATTGGCCCGCCTGAATGTCGCCTAAAATAGCCTATGTTCTTTCTTGAAATAGAATCTTAATCTATAACTAATTTAATCTATTTCATCTAAAGGCTGGCATACTAACAAACGGACAGACAGACAGTCATTTTCGCATTATATTGGCATAGAAGTAAGTACATACAGATAATGATATTTTAACAATGCTCGCAATGTAACGGTAAATAAAATAATAGCCGAAGGTTTTGCACTCATTAGTTACATAATGGTGCCACATGCTGTTATGTGCGGAATGCAATATATACGCGACGACAGCCAAGCTTGACTGATAAAATCATAGCTTACGACTCGGTATGGAATTTTCATTCGTTCTTTTATTGTGTAATTCCCAAGACTTATGATTAGGTGCTTTTAAATTCCAATGAAAATTGACGGTGTTTGCTCTTTCGAACAATAGTTTGAAAGAGCTACAAGGAATATTCCAATTAGTAAGTTCTTTAAATTTTTCATCGTCTTTCTGAACTAATCAAGTTTAGTGTTAGATTAATAGTCACCGTCTTAGCCTCAAGTTTTGTTAAGTTTGTAACTCGGCAAGTTCCTGCACTCGACCCGACACTCGCGGACGAGTTTTCGAGTTGAGAATTTTCAATTCTTTCATCGATATTTTATTGCACTTGAATATTAAGCGCGATATACTAGGTATTAAAAACGCGAATTATCATAATTTATGTACTTATTCAAGTTCATCGAGGATATAACTGACTTTGGTGAAGGAAAACAGGAAAACCGAAATAAGTTCAAAAGAGCCTTGCCTTCTCTATATGACCTTCTTTTACTTGCATTGGGATAATGATAGGCTGGTAATATTAATATTTTACTACTTGTTACAAACGTAGAACAAAAAAACGTAGAACATAAAATTTAAAAGCCGAGTTTGGAAATCTCCTTCAAGGATCAAACGTATAAATATGTGCGTTGATTTTTAAAGTATTTATTTGTAAGTACTCTATTCTTTAAAAAAAAATTTAAACATTTTTTTATTTTTTGTTAAAGAATGCTGGGGCATTAAAGTGAGTGGTAAAAACTGTTAATATAGAAAATTCTACCCTAGTTTTAAACTTAGGACATTAAAAAGTGTTAATGACTATCAGCAATGGTTAAGGAACTTAACTTATCCACAAAGAACAGTTATGCAAGGAGAGGTATTGTGACTGGGGCCCGTCCAATTTAACAATGCAGGAACCCGCTTTATAGCCGTTCAAAGTTAGAATTTTTGATTTGCAAACTATTGTTCTACGAGGATATTCAATTCTGTTCAAGTTTCAGTTGTATAAAACTTATTGTTTCCAACTTCTCTCTAGAAACTATGGATACTAGATATCTTATTGTTTTATCGATGCAAGCATTTACTTTTAAATGTTGCTGGCTATTGTCATACCTGACGCCTGAAGCTTGTAGATAGCCTATATCTATTTTGCAATCATTATTATTAATAACAGCACTTGATGATACGGATCATTCCTTCCCTATTCCATTGAAGATATTGATTAATTATCTTCAGTAAATATACCAACTACAGCTTATGATTCTTCAGGGATTTCATTTGTTAATAGAATATTGTCGGTATGAGTATTAACACTACTATAAATACGACAATATTCTGAGTGTCTGTCTGTTACATTATCAAAGCGACCCGATTGTTACTTTAACTGCATTTGTTGAAGAAGTAACTTGTAATCTAGAAAAGGTGATACTTTATCCGCGGTTTCGTCTGTGTCATGTTTATGAAGACAAAATCGCTGACTATGTTGGTCTTTATATACGTGGGCTAAAAAGTCTTGAGGGAACAAAACACACCTACCTAATACCTACTTACTGGAATTACCATGTTTGACAAATGGATGCCCTGACGTACACCGTTATTCGCATGTCATGTATGACACTTTTGGAGGAACCAGGTCTCTTGCTCCGGGGAAGAATTTCATTCTTTCTTCGAACCTTTTAAAATTATCCTTAAGGGTATACAGAGGAGGTAAGTTGAATAACTACTAGCTAGGATACAATTACAATATTCGATCGGTTTAATTACTTGTTGACCTGAATAATGAGTAGACCAGACGTCTTTTGTAATAAAGGCGGTAAGTTCCCTTACAACGCTCTCGAAACAGGTAGGCGTTTTTTTCATGCGCATAACAGATTGCTACAATGTAAGTAATTGTATAATACTTATCAAACAATACTATTTTAATTAACGAGTTAATCTTTGGAAATCCCATTCGGATTGAAAAGATTCTTTCTGCATGAGACAGTCAGGTTTATAAATAACTACTTAACTAGCAGTCCCCCGCTGTTTCACCCGCGTTATATCAGATTTTTGGCTACTAATAAAAGAAGATAAAAAGTATTCTATGTCCGTTCCCTAGTCCTAAGCTACCTCCCCACCAATTTTCAGTCAAATCGGTTCTGCCGTTGTTGAGTTATAAAATGTGTAACTAACACGACTTTCTTTTATATACATAGAAGATAATTTAGGCTATATATCTTCATGCTACAATCCACGAGTACGAAACAATAAAGACGCGAAGAACACCAAGTATATAAATAAAATGGGTGACGAATGGGTTGGCGCAACAATTTCGAGTCTGGTTGTACGGCTCAGTCTGCAGATTTCATTGGCGGCTGTTTACCAATATCTGTCGGATTCTAGAACAGGGATTTACTCAGCTATCTGCTTCCGCGCCCCGGATCTAGATATGAGGAGATACGAATACAATTTGTTGCCTACACACATCTAACTTATGAGAAATGGTTCACGTGGATGCCATAATTTATTGCAATGATATTGAAATTGTAACATTTGTGGCTTTAACACGCTTGCATGAGGCGTGTTAGAATTCTGAGAAGTTTCCCGTTTGAAGTGGTCGATAAGTTAACAATTTGATGTGTGGCTATAAACATCTTAACACAACATTGATCATCTTTCCTATCACTGTTTATTCGATCTAAGTGTTAGCTGGATACCGTTATTAATCTCTGCGAGAAGTTTGTAAGGAGTGAGTAGCCGAATGGAACATTTCATTTGCCGAGGTTCTCTCGCTAAAAAGGCGCCAATCCACACCAACTAGATCCGTTCATTTCCCTCCACAGACATTTATTTAAACGGAAGTTTTATTTATTCAATAACAAAGTTGTCTTATCTTCTGTAACTTTTAATTAACACGCGCTGTTTGCGGACGCAGCTTGGAACCTTACTAAATAGTTTATGAACATATTATTATTTATATTATTATTGGTATTTATGCTTATCAAAGCTACATCGAATAAGTAATTCTACGATTAAGTGCCTACATCACATTATACCTAGTTAATTTAATATTCGCACCGACTTATAATACCGTCTGCAGCTGCAGTGTTGTTTGCATGTTTAAGCAGCTAGATATTACTACCTATTTGTTTAAAGAAATAACTCTGTAAGTACTTAGTAGAAAATATTGTGTCGTCCAATTGCGTTTCGCACGTGCAGCGCATTTTATTTTGCGAAAGAATTTGCAGAAGTACAAGTACATATTAAATAAACAGAGGCGGTCGTTATCCAATAAATTATATATTAGCGTAGGACGTAGTTGCGAGTAGTTTGCACCGCGCACCCTTAATAGAGAAGAATTGAGAAGTTAAAGAAAAGTAGGGCTTCAAACGCGATACACTCGTTTCAGCAACCCGTATCGCGACGCGACGACGGGAAATTGAAGGATTCCGCTATCTCGAAACAGAATCTATTACTTGACGATAAGCATTATAAGATGAGATGTAGACTTTATTTTTTTTATTTCACTCGAAGGAGTAATGTTTCATTTCGATCGGTGAGCGAAATAAATCGTGTATCCGATATGCCAATTTAATCTCGGGGCGCCATCTATCGTCGGCATAGGTAGGTCGTCGGGGTGGCTGGGGCCGGGCGACGGAGCGGGGCCCACCCCGGCCTCGGCCGTGACGCCCATACTACGCGCCACTACGTTATACTAGAACGTAGATACAGCTATTTCGAGAGCAGACACTAGTTTACTACTGATAGCACTACTACTGTATTGATGTGCACCGATTTAGATTATATTGGTCGCCACAGCATCAACCGGTCAATGGGAAATAAATAGAGAATATTTCAAGTGGGTGGCTATCAAGGGCGCTCTGGCGGCGTAACGACTGCTCATACAAAGTTATGCTCTATCGCCGAGCTCTAACGAAGTGTAAACGGTAGATTTGTAACAATATCCCTTAATCCTTCCAGAGATAAATGATAATTTGCAACACTAATTCAAGGCCCGTTGCTTCTGTCAAACGCGTTTATGAACAGTTTAAACCTTGCAGACCTCATTTATTCCTCCGGTAGAATTGTATTGTATAACGCCAATTAGGTTTTTTTTATTCCATTGAACAGGTTTATTTATTAGATAAATGGTATTAAGGATAAGTGATGTTCTGTCCTGAATTCGCAATTTATCTGTTTGTTTATCGTTATTAAGAGGGCTGGAAAATAAAGTGATACGGTTTACGGGTTCCAAACGAACTTTTTAATAAATAAGGTGGAAACGAACGCCGGCCTCTGTGACTCATTTCACCGAATCTTGGGAACAAAGGGATTGAAGAGGTGAATTCCGGAAGGTGTGTATGCCACAGTACAATGTTATGTTTTATAGGTGGGTGACTTGGTGATAAAACGCCTATAGTGACATGGGTGGGGGCTTACAACCATGGGTTCTCGGGATTTTAACGCGCTCTTGAATTTTTTTTTGTAAAGATGTACCGTGAAATGCATTATCATGAAGACGTTAAAGTGTGGGCTCGTGTATCTCCCACGTTATTACTGATATACGTTGTGTACATGTGCCTCGATGCGACCGACTTTTATATACAAAACTGCATTAGGAAGTCTGAGCGCGGTCGAAAGTCGTTACTTCCAAAGTTTATTTTATTTATTAGATTATGCATGATCCGTTATTATTTATATTACACTTGAGTACGTTTGAAACACTGTCAAGGAAAAATAAAACAGGACGAGCGTCTCAATTTTGACCTGATTCTCAATTTCTTATTGAACAACACAGAATTAGTTTTGATGCGAAGTTTTGACGGGTATTAGCAGAATTTTGTTATTAGCAACGGATTTGTAGAATTGGTATTGCTTTTGGAAATGTTATTCCAAACACAGACTTACCTATGTTAGAAACTACAGGACCTTCCTGACTTGTAAAATGACAAGCAAGATTATTAAATTAATGAGATAGCGAGAAGCTAGATTAAGAATGTAAGTCGAAGCCACGCTGGTTAATATTCTAGCCTAGCCCGCTAACTTTATGATAAACAGCTGACACACATCCGACTAGAAGACGTTTAAAACAAAGAGATATGAGATGTACGTGTAATCGTATTGCAATCGTAGGGGCACTGGATACGGGACACTTCATTAAAATGCAGCGCGCGTATGCCCTGCCCCCTGCCATACACTTCCTCCGCTCCGCGAAGCCATCATTCTGTTACGCAATGGCCACGCACACACACAAACACTCATAGATTTTATCTATACAGCCTACACGTAATTTTTCTAGCTACTGTTTAACGTCGCTTTAATTTCTGACCACTCGCTCCGGGCGATGCACTTTACAGATATTTTTTTACTTTTAGGCTCTTAGCTTGTAAATGTAATAAGGCATGGTGTAAAACTAGGTATTCTTGCAGAATCTTATTAATTTGTAGCTTTGAAACTGATTTCCTTTTTGTTTGTGAAATAAAATAAAACAAGACAGGGCGGTCTGTTTGAACCGGAGAGACATTTGCTCTGATTCTGGCATTTGCTCTGAAGCAGCGTTATCAATATTTAAAAACCGTTTCAAACCACTTCCGTGCATTCAATAATAACGTCAACAAAGAATATTACAAGCAACGAACGTCGACCTCGTGGAAAATTCACTACAATCAAAACTATAAACAATCTCGTGGCGTGCATTCTGCACAATCTCGGTAAGCCCCAATACGAAAGACGAATCGCATCCACAAGGACGACTATCGACTACACCGCGAAATAAAAAGGCCCAACTACACATTTATCTAGGAATCAATATACACCCTATTGTCTTCAACCAGAAGGGACTTACCAAGCTTCACGAAACAACACCCATGTAACAACAATACCACAGCGATGAAAATTGAACTCTACAGTATCGCTGTCAAGTTATATTCCACATTAAAAAGATGGTGGTTGTTGCGAAATATTTCCCGACTTAATACCGGATGAAATAATGGCGTCTGAAAGCTGAAGGCGAGGCGTCGCACTTTCCGCTTCCCGGTCGAGAGCTAATTTTTTTTTCTTCGAGTTTGTCACTGCTCCGTTTTTTAGGCGATCTGTCGCGTGAAGTCGCGTCTTTAAACGCTCGCGGTCTAGAGCTTGCCATAGATGGAATTTTAAAAATGGTATGTTTACACACCGGTTTGTGTATACGTCATGTGAGATTTTAAATTCTGTTTATGTAGACGTTGATAAAGGTTTATTTGTTGACGGATATTTTAATGGAGAAATACGACTAATATTGCATGAATGTCAGTGTCACGACATTTTTATTGGCACATTGAATCTCAGTTTTAGTAGTAAACAAAACGCGTTACTGTTCACGCCTGACTGGGATCAAACCGTGTCTTGTATTGATTCCTCTCGTGATTTATTGCCGCTTAATTCCAGCAAAGGATCCTTTATAAGGGTTTTGTTTCAAGTTTTTAAAGGAATTTTCGGGTAGAGGCCTTATTTAAATTAACACGTGCCCTATTTACAGAGTTTGGAAGTCATCTCCCAAGTTTAATCCTGATCGATGTCCGACGTCGTCTCTTAACCCTTTTCTCACGATAAACCGTCCGCTCAGCTCAGTATTAAAAGCAGTTATAAATTATATAATTTGTGCTCTAGGGCGGGGAGCGTCTATGTTGTAGTGACCTTGCACCATCCCTTGTTAAACACCGGATGAGGGGCGCAAGGTGAATTTGCGCGTTACACAATAATACCAACTGTCCGACGCAACATTCATAGTTAAAGCGTATAAACAATTAACATCTTTACTTGTTCGTGTTACACCCATTAAACTATTGAGGGGAATGATATTAGCCGACCGATTTGAGTTTCGCACTAAATTGTATAGCGAGGTCGCGGCCGACTCCGCTTATCTTATTTTGCAGAGTTTGTGCGAGGGTCAGTGCCAATGTGGCAAAGTTAGATATGCATATGAATTAGAGCCCGACGCTTCGTAGAAGCGGTCCGTTTAATTTTCCAGCGTGATATTAATTTTAGGGTAGTGATTTCGCCGCTGTATTCATGCGAGAACAACCCCTCTATTGTAGATGAGCGTTGATGATAATGTGGATCACTTTGTTATTAAATTGTTGTAATAATTTATCAGATGAGAGCTCTGTTGCGGTGTTTGGTTTGTGTTGTACAAAGTTCACCGTTTTAATGTACTGCGCTGTCACTGTGGTTTTGTGATGAGCGATAAGGGAGTTATAATATTAACCAACATATCCACTTTATCAATGAAAATGATGTCACGCGGTCCACTGGCCAGACTGGTTGCTGACTAGTAAGTAGCAACTAGCAAGTCTGCCAATTAATTGAATGCAGCAAAGGATTATGCGAGTGCGAGACGTCCGCATCTTAAAATAATTGCGCGGCACACACGCTGGCTAGTTTGGATCCACTTTAACTGATTGCTTTAACAATACTTGAGAGACTTAACTCGATATTTCATGTCTTAATTTTTCATGATTAATTATGAAAACGTTCAATCAAATAACGTTGAGCGTCAAATCCAGAGGAGGCAGCAGTAATTTAGCCCCTCAACAAAAGTTTTCACCCTGTCGACCTCGTGCCCGGTTATCTGGTATTACGTAAAATTTTAGTCTTAATCTGATCCGTATTTAGATATTCTTTGCATTGGAAGCCTTTAAAATGTTCGCTTTGTCATAAGTTTGTCTCGGATTTTACCGGTAAACTCTGCTTGAGATTTTCTCATTATATCACGCGGCGTGCCCTTTCGTTACGCTCAAATAAGATTGGTAAGGAATTTTGTTTCGTTTGTCATTGAAATAAGATGGAAGTTTGGATTGCATAAGATTTCATTGACATGAACATCATCAGTACATTGCGTAGCGCACGGAAAAATCTATATCTAAATAAGGCAAATGTAAATTGCAAACAAACGTTGGTATTTTGTGTGATAGATAATTATGTGTTAAACGTGATGTCATTGTGATTTTTCCAGATAATGTTTTACGCGTCAACACAACACCTTTGAGGTAAAATAAAGAATTGGCACGAACGTCGTGGAATTAGAAATACCGAATAGTATATTTGAAAGCGTCCGTTGGCCTTGTTTCTAAGGGATCGTGAATCTTTTGTCTTCCTTTGGGACTTTGGGAGTCCCTCCCTCCCTCTTTGAATTGTGGCAGGTTCTGAGGCTTCGGTGTAAAAACGGCCCTTTCTCTAATTATGCAACACTTTGACAGTGAAATTTCATTGTCTTTAATACCTCGGTTCACGATTATTTTTACAGTTAGGACATTTGTTGTCTTTATAAATAAACTGTTATTTTATAACATTGAGTTACATTTTGCTTTTACTTATATTACTTAAATTGATAACTTGTTTTTTGATTGACCTTTGAAAACCAGCACTATCTTGTGTCTATCGTAGAACAGCATTTTACTACGGTAAAGTCATTTGTCACAATTACGGCTGACAATTAATTTATTTCCTGTGCCATTATAAGTTATCCTTGTGTAGGCTTAACCCATTTTTCTTTCATATAGTTTGAATTAACGTAAACAATTAAATGTTAATAAAATTATGTGAAAGTGAATAAATTCTTCTATATAAATTACACCCAGACACAGAATTTAAATAATATTTTAATATTATTTTATTTTATAACGCAAAGGCGTATTAAGAAGCAATTTTTATGAAATTAGGGCTTGCCTAACGATAAAGTTTATATGAAAATGTGCGGGAGAAGTCCTGTTAAGTCAGATCAACACATCAAATTATTTACAGCAGAAAGAAATGCACACAATAACGACCTGCAGAACTAAATATATTTGACTAGTTAAGTAGTTATTGCTAGTGAGTGAGCAAGTAGAATAGCTGCTTGTTGAGTACGGAAATAGATGGGTTTTGTCTGTGGCCCCATGCACGTATACGTATGTACAATATGTCGGTATGTCCGACCGCTGTCGATGCGTTAAACGCCTTTTCTCTGGATGAAATATTTATAACCTCGTCGCGACGCGCCGCATTATCACCTCGCACTGTCGGGGATTTCCAGCCATATGTCTCGTTGTCCTCATGAAAGGATAATGTGATTGATGAAAGGTTAACTTATATCAATAAATATCACTGTTTACTAAGGCTTTAATAAGCCATTAAGCTGCCACATAAACAAAAGTACACCTTAACTTTTCATAGAGCCCATAAAAGTTATACTTCTTAATTAACATGTTACTTACTTAAGTACTTTTAATCAAATAATTAATCAACACAATTAATGTTCCATCATCACCGTAAAGTTAATTCCACTAATGACCGGTGTATGTCCTTACTATTCTAACGCCACATGCACAATAGTGCAGCGAATGACGCGCGTCCGAAAGCCGCGCGGTCAGTACACTCGCGTGCGTCGGTGCGTCGCGACGTTCCGCCCGCAGCGTTCCGAGCGCGACGGTACCCACGTGCCAGACAAAAATAAATAAACGCGTCGCGTTCATCCGCAACCTATACGCCGGTAGCCTTATCTCACTGATCGTTAACCAATATGCTACAGCGATTATAAAGCCAGTAATTATACGATTGTTTTTTTGTCCGAAAGTGCCCTGTCGGCTTGTTCTCAGACGAAATCGATGAAATGCAAACATGTTGATGTGCGAATAATCAAACCCCGATTCACCCACCCTCGTACGATGCGAGTAATAATAGCGGAGGGGGCGCGGGTGGCCGTGCACCCGCTCACGTACGCCGTGCATGCATGCACTTAGCCAATTCCAATTGGGTTATTCGATATTCCCATTGATCCGGAAGTTTTGTACATCAATAATATTGGAAGCAGTGTCGTATCGTATCGCTTTTTGGCCTCGGATTACCCAAAAAAGTAGTAATCATTCAAATGAGAAAGAATTTTTCAGAGCAAAATAAATAACTTATTTTGCTCTGAAAAATAAGGAATCCATAAAAGGAGTTTCCTCTCCAATTCATTACTTTTCAAACTAAAGAAAACCATTTTCCTAATTGAGTTCCTTTTTTCAATCTGTCTAAAAATCAATAAAAAATTAAAAGCTACTCGAGGTAAAGCCTTAATAATTTCTCCAAGACCGTTATATTTTTTGTTAATTAATTTCTAAGTTGGATATTATTATCAAAGCTAAAGAATAAAGCTTCGACAAGTCGCGCCGTCAATCGGGCGACTAGTCGCAGAGCTTATTTAGTGAAGAGGGGAAGTAGGGGACTCCTTTGTCACCACCTGTCCGTTGTAATAGCTTTCGGAAGACGGCAACGCAGTCGCAACCGGCGCGCGGCGTACGCGCATCTGTCTTGCTTTCGCGCCAAAACAACATGTGTTTATCATAGAGTACATTTAACTTGGGACTGTGGATACAGTGTGTTGTGTACTTTGGAAAGTGTATGAAGTTTATTGTGACTGTGATTCGTGTACAAGGAAAATGTGACACAATGTTGGGATTGCTAACGTCGGATTTCGGTTACCAGAACCGCTTGACTCTGCTGCAGCAGCTTATTGAGTGTGGCGATGTACTCTTGGGCCGAGATTTATACGGTGCGTTTTTAATTGTTTACTGTCACTTACAGCACGATGACGTTATCTTTTTTTACTGGAAAAACATCGTATCTTAAGTTTACATACGATAACGACTCGTCTGATTTTTGTTATCACTTTTATATGCATTTATCAAATGAAGTGGTGATTCCTCCGTCATTATTTATAGGGGTATCAATAAATTATCATGGTGGTATAGGCACTTGATTCAGTTTCTTTATCAGCCGATATTAAAGTAACAATAACTGATTGAAAGCATAACTTGTAAAGATGAATCGTTTGAAAAGTACTCTGGGGAACGTCGTTTTTATTTAAAAATAAAATGTATAAAAAAGGTTCGTCCTCCCGAAACTTGAAAGTCGCAAAGATCCTGCAAAGTGAGTTTATCTATCTTTAAGTAAAAGCTAAAAAACACCCCTTCACTTATTGGCTAAACAATAAATTTAAAACCTTATTGATCATGAAGCTAAAATTTGACAGGTCGACATGTCTTTAAACCACACGTGATTCGAGACACAATAGATAGACAGTAGCAGTGAGACAGCCGTCTGTCTCTTGGTCGTCGAAAGAATAATTAAGAAAAATGTTTTCAATTACAAAACCATAGCAAACTAACAAATAGATAATAAAAACACCAGAGTCATATACTTAACTAAATTAATAAGCTGTGTAAAGTTATGACTGGATGGTGTATAAATAAAAAGAAATATGGTTATACAGATGTTATTCATGACATTACTTCACCTTATGTAAGAGAATAAATATGAGCACCCAACGATTTTTTTTCTTGAAACGGTTTATGCTAATAGTTTGTTTACCTATTATATTATGTAGTTATATCATTATGATTACTGCAAACTCCTTGTTTTAAACTTCATTACATTACTTTATAACTACTTTGAAAGCGTCTTTACCGTCATAGAATTTGTGTAGCTTACCTACAACGCCTACAAGTGTTTATTACATGCTTTTTACTGTTCAGAATGTAATAAGTTTTAAATTAAACTTTTTATTAGCACCGAGCCCTTTAAGAGTATATAAACTTTATAGCCGTTGGTTACTCTGTCTGTTTTGACTTATCTAACGATCAAATATTTTAAACAACGCAATGTTATTTTTACTACACGGACTAGAGGGTCAGAGCCCGTACGTCCCCTAAGATTTGTCCCCCAGCATAAAAGTTGTGGATTCGGCCCCTATATAGGTGCCCGTTGGTCTCCTGGTAGGGGACCAATTAATATTTTAATAAAAATATTATTTTTAAGGTACCCATTCGTCTCCTCTAATATATACACAATATAAGTTAAAGATTCGGCACCTATTCAGGTGCCTATTGGTCCCCTGAGATAAAATCACCTATATTTTACCTAAAAACGGTTAACATAGTACACTTGTGAACAGTTTATTAACGCAATTAATTTAATAAATTATAACAGATCATTGAAAAAAGAGCTACGATGAATGATAATCCGTCATGATAATAATGTAACCTGTCGATAGGCTTACGATGTAATATTGTCTCTTTACGAATGGCTTGTTAAAAAACGGGTATTAATGATTGAAAACTTAAGAGAACAAAAGTACTAGGCGCGCAGTAACGTGAAGTAGTCATGTACGAAAATCTAAAATTCACTGTATTTTGGATTTTCTCACAACATCACCTTAATCAATCCAAAGTACTAGGCGCGCAGAAACGTGAAGTAGTCATATACGAAAATTTAAAATTCACTGTATTCTTATTTTTCTCACCAGATCACCTTAATCAATCCAAAGTACTAGGCGCGCAGTAACGTGAAGTGGTAAATAGAAAACGATCGATCGACGAATCGATTAATTATTTTGAAGACTGACTTAATGCCTATTAAACTTAATCTTATTTGAAATACTTAAACATGATATTTAAGGAATTATTATATTTTTATTTTACCCTTTTCTGCGCGACTGTACCAGGACTATATACATGTACTTATATTAGAAGAATGAATTAAAATAAATATTCTTCAGGGGGCGAATAGGCCCCTCAAAAGTTCCAGGGGACGAATGGGCACAGGGTGCGAATCTTAGGGGACGTACGGGCTCTGACCCGGACTAGATACAATCTAAGCAATAAATAGGTTGTGATTTTCCAGTATTTAAGGCCTTTTATGTTAAAGGTTGTAGGTTCAAATCCATTGTGAATGATGTTTACAATTCATAATTATTTTCCCAAATTAATCTTGGACATCACAGAAGTCGTGAAGGAAAACATCGTGAGGACACCTGGAAATGAATATCAACGCAATTAAACAGTAATATGCTGGTATTATACCTATATTATTAAACCAACAAAGTGTGCATTGTGTAAAAATAAAATATGTATTTATAATTACAGACAGACCGAGTTAAATCTGTATTTATACCTCATTCATTACAAAGTATCTTCAATCAAGCTATAGGTCAAAGTCAGGTCTCTAAGCAAGGCTTATTAGGTGCCACCATAGTGCAATAAAACGACGGGAATACCAAGAATCGCCTCGTATATGCAGAAGTGGAACAAACGGCTATAGGTAACGCGGCACACCGTTTGACGCGAATACAGCGCACGCGTCGATCGTATCAATTCATTATTTATTGTCGCATTGTCCCCACATATTGACTTTCTGCTTTAATTAACTTCCATTTACCTGCTTTCAGGAGATTTATTTATGTTTAAATTATGTATTTTTATCATTATACTGTTTACTTTTATGTAACAAAAGAAGAAATGATTTGCTAATTGACTCTTCGTAAATCTCGTTTTGAATGTGTTGTATTTCCCTAAGTAAGAGGAAAAATTGGGAATTTATTTTATTAGGAAAATCGCTATTGATTATATCTTAACGGGAAGTCCATGGCTGCCTACACGTGTCTGCTAAGAATAATTGGTTTATAAAGTAAAGGTAATGACTATTGTTCCACGTAAACATGCTATAACAAGCGTGGTAAAACTAATAATGGATCTCCATTATTATCTACTAGCTTCTGCCCGCGGCTTCGCTCGCGTTAGAAAGAGACAAAAAGTAGTCTATGTTACTCTCCATCCCTTCAACTATCTCCACTTAAAAAATCACGTCAATCCGTCGCTCCGTTTTGCCGTGAAAGAAAGACAAACAGACAGTCAGACACACTTTCCCTTTTATAATATTAGTATGGATAGAGATGAGACAAGACGGTCGGTCATCGGCCAAGTCAATCTTAATTTTCGATGACTTCTATATGTGCCGATTTTTTCCTACACTTGTAAAGGTTAGTTTTCAATAATTATACTTATTTATCAGCGTTGTCTGCACTCAAGGGTTTATTGTTTTAACTTCAGGGTTTAAGGTACATTTTGATTTTTGACTCACAAAGGACGGTTTTCCACCTCTGGGTTATAATTTAATTACTAAGGGCTTGTCTCACAATAGACTCTAATTACCAGATCTTTATCTATTCAAATGAGGAAAAGAATTTATATGAAATGACTGATAAATAAATTTGTTATCAGTGGTGTTCTTTGTATTTATATATTCTATAGGATTTTAGTACGTAAAGGGAAAATAATCGGTATTTTTTTACTATTAGACTACATCACTACAAATGACCGAACTGTCTGATTTTCCGAGTAAGCGCATCTCTAACATATGTATATTGCCAACACTTACATTAGTATATAAATTATGCAGGCAAATTATAAAAAGTATATAAAACTAATGAAGTACTACCACGCGTATAACCTTTAATATTTATTGATTTGAATAGTCGTTAATTTAATAATAAATAAAGATTAATTATTGTAGAACCGTTTTTGTCGGTTATTTCACATGTTTGGTAATTCTACCTTTAATAGCTCTGATGGCGATTGTTAATATTATTTATCAGGACTAGTATATAGGGCAGATCTTTGACGTTTGATTGAAATACGATACTGATACACCTGACTTTATATATTATATTTTATTGTGTATCGGACAATAGCCACCTGTCCGGTTAGACGCGTACTTTACGTGGGGTGGGTTAATTATACTCCATTCTCCCCCGATTTCCCCTGCTATATATTTTTTTGTTATTTCGTATCTTGGAAGTCCTTCACCTGTTTACATGTGTGTCGGGTCTTTTCCTCTGATATTAATATCTATACTTACTTATATCAAAACTGAAGAGATTGTTTGGTTGAACGCCTAATTTCAGATAAGTCGATTTTTTTTAGTGTTGCATCCTATTTAACAGTCGGTTTTTTATATGATACTACCTTTTGCCCGCGACTTCGTCCGCGTGGTATAGTTCCCGTTCCCGGGGGATTTTCGGGATGAAAACTATCCTATGTCCTTTCTCGGGTCCGAGACTATATCTGTACCAAATTTCATTCAATTCGGTTCAGTGGTTTAGGCGTGAAGAAGAGACAGACAGACAGCGTTACTTTCGCATTTATAATATTAGTATGGTTTTTTTTATGAACTGAATGTTGAAGTATTACGCTAATTCTTCAACATAAATTCTAATCTATAATACTCCATAGTTATACTGGCTGGTTTAGTCTAAAGGCTAGACTGCATGACGCTATTTGCTATGGGGGATAGGAGATCATGGCAATAAAGCCAGAAGCACAGGTAATTACAACAACACATTTACTATAAATATAAATGTTGAAATTGTATTATCAAAAATCAACACTTATTGATATCTTAAAATATGAATACTTTAAATATGAGGAGACAGGCATTTTGGTGATAAATCAACGGACAGTGGAAACTATTGAAATTAGGAAAATACTTTTTTTACATTACTTTATTTTAAATAACGCCAAAACGCTAAAACAAGCGATTTTTGGAAATTCAACCCCAAACTTGAAAACAGGAGATGATAATTTAAATGAAAATGGGTCGAAGCCGCAGGAAACAACTAGTTAAAATAATAAAGTGCCAACAATATTGTGAAGCGGCAAAAAGTTTGTATCGCTTTTGCCGGATACCCGGCCGGGTTAAATCAATGTAACTTTTCATGAACTGCGGCTTTTTCAGCAACATTTATATATGACTGACATTCTTCCGTTTAGCGACACAATTTAGTGGCAGTTCCGACTTTTATTATTCCACGTTGACTCGATTGAAATATCGGACACCGCAACCATTTAAACTGTGAATCCATACTAATATTATAAATGGGAAAGTGTGTCTGTCTGTCTGTCTGTTTGTCTGTCTGTCTATATGTTTGTCTTTCTTTCACGGCAAAACGGAGCGTCGAATTGACGTGATTTTTAAGTGGAGAAAGTTGAAGGGATGGAGAGTAACATAGGCCACTTTTTTTCTCTTTCTAACGCGAGCGAAGCCGCGGGCAAAAGCTAGTTTAACTATAAAAATGTTCACCAAATATTTTGTATGTCGACTCTATTGCGTTTACAATTGATCAACGTCGCACTTTTTTTAACTGTACGGGTATGAAAACGGCATATTTCAATGCCAGTATTATTTAGGCCTCGAAACTAATTGGTTGCAGTAAACAATGGAACCCAGAAAGGCCGCCATATTAATATTTCACCCTTTTTTGCGATACTAAGTCCAAATTTCTAAAGACAACACATTTCTCTTGCTGTTTTTGTTTTTATAAAATGGTTTTGTTTCTACCAGTGTTTATTTATTTGGGATTTCATTTACTGCTTTTCCCGTTAAGCGCTCTGTTCTGATTTTGCATGGCTTCTTTTTTTCATTATATTGTTTAAATGGTATTGTAAATAACTCGAACAAAAAAGGCTTTGTTTAGTAAAATTTAAAGTGTTTCTTTATGCAATCTATTTTACGATGAGTCTACATCTGCATCTGAACAATTAACAAGTAACCTTGATAATAAATCAATAACATTCATACTAATGTGTGACTGTTAGTCATGTTTTTACACCTGAACCGCTGAACTAATTTTGATAAGTTTTGGAGATAAATAGGACCTTGGACAAGGGCATAAACGTGACTTTGTCTGCGTCTGTTACAGCCAATACACACTAAATGGCAGGCAAAAGCCAGTAGTGAAATATTTTAATAAACATTAAAATAGGATCAGTTCAATAAATAAAAAAAAAACAGCTCAATCAGTTAAAGATATCTGTTTCAAAACTGAGTTGCAAAATTCCACCAGAATAAACCTACGTGCATTGCATAAAAAGCTTATGAAATAGCAGGGCTCGACATAATTAATTTACCGCGTAATAAAAACGACCACCCTAATATTAAAAAGTGAAGCAATAAAGTAACAAACAGAATTTTCTATAAAAAATATGACAGGTAACGTAAAAACACCGTTTCAATTAAAGATGATAAGATGATTTGACATTGGAATGTTTTCTTTGGTATCCATTTAAAAGTATTTTTATTTACACTGTTGCTAGTGATGAAAAGGTTCATTATTATGTAACACAAATGTTCTTTTGTGACAGCGATTTTATTCTTACTTCAGCGAAATCATCCAATTGAAAATAGAGGAAGAAAAAGAATTACCACCCAATTGGAATTCCTTCAGTATCGTGTATGGTTTACATACACTTATATACATAAACCAGACTTGGAACATACTCGAAGACCATATAATACCAAACGGTACAAATAGACGTATGTCTAAATAGATATTAAATCTATTTGTCTCGTGTTGGAATAGTGACTTAGCCAATTGCTTAGACATCGCGCCAAAAAAGGTATCATCGAACCGTTTTAATTTTAACCATCGTTTTTAACAGACAACTTTAAGTTATTAAATGACTTAAGTTACTTAACAATACAGTTATAAAAAAAATATGCAAGTATTAGCTTGATGCTTCACACTGTTTGATTTACGTTTCTAAAGCTACCACTGTTGTGTCGATTAAATAGCAAACGCAGGTTGCGGACTTAAAAGCTGCCTGTATCCTAATTATAATGACCCTAATCTACTACTACGTAATTTTTTCTTGTAGTCGCTTCAGTGGTTTAGCAATTGACGGACAACGGGACAGACATACTTAGTCACTTTATTTAACCTTTCGACGACCAAGCGACAGCCGGCTGTTGCGCTGCTATTGTCCTTCGAACACACGTATACTTTCAAAGTTACTTTACTAACGTGTAGTTATTTTTTAAACACGGTAAATGTTAAACGCTGAAACGTACATAAAGTGAATTTCTATTTGTATTTTGTGGTGAAATAACTTTATTATTGAACACTAACATCCTACCGCCCACTAGCGCAGATAAAAATAGCCCGTATTCGCAGAATGTCATATCTCCAACGGTTGGAGAATTTTTAACTTTAATGTACTTAAATGACGAAGATACCATATTTTTTTATGTTGTAGAACGACTGTATGTTTGAATGCTCTTATTTTTAAATACACAATTATTATGCACTAGCTTTTGCCCGCGACTTCGACCCGTGGAATAATAGTTCCCGTTCCAAAGGGATTTCCGGGATGAAAACTATCCTACGTCCTTTCTCGGGTCCCAGACTATATCTGTACCAAATTTTATTCAAATCGGTTCAGTGGTTTAGGCGTGAAGAAGAGACGGACAGACAGACAAACAGACAGAGTTACTTTCGCATTTATAATATTAGTAAGTAAGGTAAGTATGGTTTAGCGACCCGCTACAGCTTCGGTGCGGAGTGTTTCAAATCTTAAAAAACTAGGCTTTTCCCTACTATAATATGCATATGTTATATATACTTATAAACCTTCCTCTTGGATCACTGTATCTTTAAAAAAAAAACACATCGAAATTCGATATCAACTTTAAAAGGTCTAAGCTACATGGAAAAATAAAGATAGCGGAAAGCGACTCTGTTTTATACTATGTAGTGATGTGAGGCTAAACAAATTTTGGGCTAATCTCTAGAACTAACAGTCGGATTGAAATAATTATATTTGTATAGATATGTAAGCCTGATTTATGTCATAATGGGTACAACTAAACCCGCAAATGAATCCACGTTAATTAATAAAAACGTAAGAAATTACTCTTTAATTTTCTTGTTCAGTAAGTCATAAAAGCTTTAAAAGTCTACATAAACGGAGTAAAATGTTATACGTTTTCCTTGTCGATGCGATGATATTTTTATTTTTGTTCTGCCCCTTTAAACCTGGTCACGGGTCAAAGGTCATTCATCACATTTTCGCTCAATTTTAGTTAACGGAGTTTACACGAAGTTGGCGTGTATTTTTACACCTCTATTTTTAATAAATGGAATACCGATATATCCATTTTTATACAGCACGTGAAGTCCTCCTGGCCCTGTCAAATGTGACAGCTGTCATTAATGTCAGGTGTCATAATACAACCACGCCTTATGATCACTGCCTATTTTGTTTAATCTGTAATATGGTTGTGGTTCACTAACCTGGGGTCGACAAATCATACCATCGCCAGATAAAGGTCTAGAAATAATAATTTCACGTGGTTTAAAGGAGTATTCCCGTTTGAACACCAATATTCACCAATATTAACCAACAGCCGGCTGTGGCCTGGTCGTCGAAAGGTTAAAATATGATGCTCAAAACATAGGTGCAAACGGGAATACTCCGGTTTAAAAACAATCGCACAGTTGCGGACTATGAGACATCAGCAACAGATGGCGTGCTTAGCATATTTGTGCCCTATCGCGGCTCTTCGCGACTAGTCGCGGTCGCTAACTGCACTGTCTGGGACATGATTTATTTATGCGTCCTTGCATCCTTTTACTTCAAATGTAAATTTTTAAACTGTATACGTAAAGTTGAGCAATGCAGTATTTTAGTTCACAAATCTAATTTGTTAGAAATTGGGGAATGTTAAAGGGTCTAAACCTCGACCGCATCTATTAGGTTATTTAAAACCGTAGTTTAATTTAAAGCCTAAATGTCATAGGTCCAATGAACGTAGGCGTTAGGAATTCTCTACTAATCAACCAAGCATGAAAAGATGACTTGGCAAGCGCATTGTACAATAAAATTCATAATTATGAGTTTTCAAAGTCAAATTCAAGTGGCCCCCTGCATTTTCACCCGGGTTTTTGGCCGCTGTTAGAGTCTAGTAGGTCGTAGCGAGATGTTACATAACCATTTTTGATAAATAGGCTAACCGACACAAAAAGATTTTTCCAATTCAGACCAGTAAGTAGTTCCTGAGATTAGCGCGTTCAATCAAACAAGCAATTTAGCTTTATAATTTATAACATCAATATTGAAGGTATCATAGAATTGATCATTTCATGAAATGTTTTAACATAACCTACACATTTCATAAAATTAAACAACTACTTATTTCATGAAATGGACAACCACTGATATAACATTTCATAAAATGATCAATTCTATGATCGGACTACCACATTTATACATGAAGAGATAGTACGCACATTTCTTTACAAAACCAGAATTCCTGACTGAAAATACAGGACAAAGGATGGTTAAAATATTTCCCCTCTCCCGTTTCATAGGATACTCGTCGGAACAAACTGTAAACATGAAAATGTACGATGTAAATAAATATTTAGTTGTGCTGTTGACCGGTGGAGCTATAGGACTGTATACAGCTACTCTAGTGCGACTGTGCGACCAACCGTGACGTTTGAACGATTCGTAATGCTGCATTGCAATCTCGATGCGACTGCCACGCATTTTTTTAATAGAGCTGCGACTGCGACTAATCGCAGTTAATGGTTATCCTTATATTTTATTGAGCAACAGGCTGGTTGTACTTAAGATTGTTGAACTTAAGCGCCAAATTACATCACAGTTTAAGGGGGAAATGGGGGTTGAAGAAGTGTAGTATTATGAGGTCATCCTAATTATAAAGTCAAAGCATTTATTTTCATTAGACCATAAAAGGCCGAAACGTCATTTACAAAACAAAAATTGATTCTAGTTGCTCCCTTTCTATTGTGTCTCGAATCGCGTGTGTTCGAAGGATTAAACATAAATTATTAGTAGAATTTATTTTATCTAATAAATAAAACTAAGAACGGTTCGGTAGATACGTTAAAATATTTTAAAATTTGTTTATTTCCGAAAGTTGTTTGTTATTATGAGTATAATCATGTATTAACGTATCGGTCGCTAATTTCATTCACCTTAGCTTTTTCATATCCCGACATTCTATAAAAGAAAATCTATTTTACTTATGGACTTAACTTACTAATATTTGATGCCCTGTTTCCAATATGTTCCACTGACGTCATACGCGTAGTCTATACAAAAATAACGGCGGAATTGAGCATCTATTTATAGCATAGGTGCTCACTGCTCATACATATACGGCAAATATTCTGTGACGCAGGATTTTCTACTAAACTAGCTTTCGTCCGCGGCTTCGCCCGCGTGGAGGTCGAAACTTGCATCCTCTATTTTTCCCCTTTTAGGGGAGGGAGGGAGTGTCAGAATTTTACTGACTAAAACCCACCTTTGTTTCTTCGGTTGCCCTTTATGTTCCGGGGCCGCGGTATCTATTAGAATTATTCCGGACGGCAACCACCCCTTTATGGTTGGATTTTCCAAAAATCCTCTTCACAATGAACATATGCCCTCGAAGTTTCAAGTCTCCAGGACCAGTGGTTTGGACGGTGCGTTGATGTATCAACAATCAGTTATTTAGACAGTTTACAATCCGTACTAATATTATAAATGCGAAAGTAACTCTGTCTGTCTGTCTGTCTGTCTCTTCTTCACGCCTAAATCACTGAACCGATTTTAATGAAATTTGGTACAGATATAGTCTAGGACCCAGAAAGGACATAGGATAGTTTTCATCCCGAAAATCCCCCGGGAACGGGAACTATTATTCCACGCGGACGAAGTCGCGGGCAAAAGCTAGTTTTAATATAAGTAGATAAATATCTACTGATTAAAGTTTTTTATGTTTAAAAAGATGTATTTTCTATACTTTGGTAGTTATTTTTAGACCCTAATGTGCCTGTGTAAGTAATAATATCCTCTTAAGATACGACGCGACGCTAAAAGCAATGAAAGACTGAAATACATGTACGAAATACTGTACTTAAATACTTTGTTGAGCTGTACATACTCATACGTGACTAGCGTCCGCCCACGACTTGGTTTGTGTATTGAAGATTTTTTTTTTGTAATTAGTCCTGATTTTTCTTTCAATTCAAGACATTAAATTCATTAGAAGACCATTTTTTTTTTGGTGAGTGGGAAATCATCCGATGACTGCTCCCGTCCTGGGTGCGGCGGGAGGACGTGTCAGACTCTTACTGACTAAAACCCACTCATGTTCCTTCGATTGCCCTTTATGTTCCAGGGTCACGGTAACTGTTATAAACATAACATTCCGCAACATTAGAAAACCATTCACAGGCCCTAAGTCGGTCGGTTAGTCAGAAAGGTGACCTTGCTTGTTCCAAAACGTCTCTATAAAGAAGAAAGTTGAGGGTCCAGGAATGCATAGTGAGAAACACAATGTTTTCCTTCCTCGATATTAGTGATGGCCTGATGGCCAATACAAATTAAAAAGACACATTATTACTTGCCCTCGAACCTCCAAGCCGGTCCAAGCGTGGGCGCTTTAGCCAATGAGCAATGAAGACTATTAGGCATTTTTTTTTTTGGGATTGGGAACTCATCAAATGACTGCTCCCGTCCTGGGTGCGGCGGGGGGGCGTAAGACTTTTACTGACTAAAACCCACTCATGTTCCTTCGGTTGCCCTTCATGTTCCGGGGTCACGGTAACTATTATAAACATTCCGCAGCCCCGAACTATTAAGCGTTAACTAACGATTTATTCTACTTAAAAGGTGAAGTAATACACGCATAAATTTTCACTTTGCTGTATGTTAAGTGCTAAATCTTGATAAGTGGTTTGCTCAACGAGCCGGATGTTGTCGTAAGAACATTGTAACAACTATAACAGAGGATATTGATTTGTTTACTTATTTGTTTTAATTGTATTGCATTGTACTGTATTGGTGTACAACTATTTAGAATCTGGTAGCTTCTTTGAAAACATTTGAGCTTAAAAACGGCTGTTTGTTGCTAGCGAAAGTAAATTTTCCATATTGGTTCAGGCGTATCCGAGTAATCGAGGGGAACATACACAAAAAAAAACGATCCCACGAATTGATTTACCTTTTTGAAGTCAGTAAAAAAATGTTAGCTTTTTGGCTATTTCGACAGAAAACGAATGCTCACATTTATGAAAATTTTTATACTTAGAACCCTCTTTTAAATTTTACTAGAAAGGAAATGCCACAACAATGATGTCATAAATGTTTGGACAATTACTTAATTATTCTTAGAAACAGTTCGGGGTAACAATTCTTTGAAGCCCTACTAGTGTTGCCAACATAATTGACGATGTTACCAACAACGTTAAAAATAACCAGCAAACACCCTTTATTATGTCACTTATCACGTTGTTCTAAACGCATTTGGAACATCAAAATATACATTTATTCACAATAATTTACATAATAGATTCATAACGGTAACTTATATACGTCGGTGAAAACAAACTAGTATCGTGTTGGCAGATAAATATCAATAGGTAAATAAATAAAATAGAATAAAATCAGCCCCTACATATTTGCATTTACACCCTCATATATGTATAATAATTTCGCATCAAATTTATGTATGTGGCAACGTCAAGCAAATATCAACGAATAAATTGTACGTATTAAAATTTTGCATGAATATTCTCCGCTGATCTGATCATTCTATGAACTATACAATTATTGTTACGCAGCGAGAAAAAGGTGCCGCGAATTCCGATGTTCCGGACACATTTACTGGAAAATTCGAGAAAACTCCACAATTTTCTAGAAACCCTAGCTCGTAAGATTATCAATTATCAGGCTATCTGTTGTGTGGAATTAACAAAGTTTGATGTCGTAATCGAATAGTTATTTCCGTTGCACATTGGTAAACAACTTGTCATACATACGAGATGATAAAAAAATGTGTGCAATTTATATTCGCGTGGCATTTACCATTTACTATCTGATCGCAAATGAAATTTTCATGTCAATATTTCAGGGCATCATTAATAGGCTGTCTTTATTAGCGCGGATATACGATAAAAACGACTTCCGTACAGCTTTTTAACTTTTATTTTACCCCTTCAGAAGCGAAATTTCCAAAAATATTTTCTGATTGGTTGCGTAAAACATAAAAGGCATCATCTGCCAAAGTTTTAAAATTCTAGCGCCAGTGGTATAGGACCTGCGTTGATGAATCAGCTAGTACAAGTGTTGCTGTAGATGAATGAAAACTGCCATTAAACAGCGCTTATACAGCGTTAGCAATAAGGTTGGCGATAAAAATAACACCCACTGACCGCTCAGAGGAAAATAAACAAAATTATGTTCTTGCTTACACATAATTAGCTAACTTTGAATTTATATAGTGTATTGATGAAGACGATTTTTTGTCGATTAAAAAACGATTTTGCTATTTAGAAGGTCGCTGTGGTTACTATAATAGTGAAGTAAATCCGCTTAGGGGCTTTATTGAACAAAAAAAAAAGATAAGAAATTACCAGATTCTATTTCTGAAAGATTATTACTAGCCATCAATGCCGTTCATGCTCTATCTCTTGTTTACAACACGTCAGGTAATATTGAGTCTTACGTATTCTCTGCAAGCACTAGCGCACGTGCACTCACGTTCAAAGCGTACACGTGCACGAAACTTAACGTGGGTGGTCATTCCTTACACAAATTAGCGTCAACTTGCAGCGGAGTAGCTTCCGCATCAGAGTATCAATAACAGAAAAGCACACGTTAATATTTGTTAACTCATTTCAATGCGCGAGTCAGAAACAGCTGTAATTAATCGCACTTCCGTTGCCGCATGATGGTTCACTCCATCAGCTTACTACTCTTTGTCCTATGTTCATAGTCAGTGACGTAACCCTTCCCCGCTCGGCTGTGACGCTACAAACGTTACAACGCTAGTTCCAACCTATTTATAGCGTACAAAGTTTGATGAGTGTTTTTAGTTGCTCCAGAGTTGAGCGTGGGCTGCATGAATGAGATGCCGTCAACTTCCACTAATACTAGGGCACACAGTTGTGACATTCGCCTTTGACATTGGATTAAGCACGTTTCGCTCCTGAAATAACATAAGCCACTGTGCAAATGTAGAAAAAAACTAGGCATATTTTCAAGTTCAGGAGTTCATTCGAGTTCAAGGGTTTTACCAATGCCTATTGAAGAAAACGACCTATATGATTCTAGTTTTCGTAGCCGAATGGGCTGTAGGTTCGGCCGCCCGTCTGACACCGGCAAGTCACCGCAACCCTGCGGGTCGTTGACCCTGAAGGACTGTCGGTCATAGTCCTCGTCCTTACGTCATTCGGTCGCGGGGTAATATAGTATTCACTTTACCCGCTATTGCCTCTGTTCTCGATTGGCGGAATAAGCCAACTGAGTGAGTGAATGATTTTGATCGACGGCTTCCATGGACATTTTGATGGAATTTGCAGGTGTTTACGTGCAGAATAAATGCGTAGTTTCAATCTTGTTTTTGTTCTGTGCGTGAGTGTTCATATTTTTGTTAGATTGATTATACTTAAGCTGTCTGGCTTTTTTTGATTGTTGAAATATTTGTAATAAAGTGTGGAAACGCTTACCTACCTAAAACAAGTTTACATAAGTTTTATAACCTAAGTTATCGAATTGAAATTTCATTTCACACTTAACTTTTTGTACATACAATTTCTATGAAGTACAAATCGTTAGGACGGTTTCGTGGGAATTGTGAGAAGTGTAATGTTTACACTGAACATAATTATGTGCATCGTAGAGTTCAAGGCACTTTTATAGGTTGTTTAAAGTCGGCAGGGTATCGGCCCGGTACCGAACCTACTGCCGACATGTTTACCTTTCTCTACGCCTAAGTAAACACCGGCGCTCTCCACTGCGATGCACTTATACAGCGCGTATGTGCCGCAGTCAAACCACACAATCGGACTCTTTAGCAAATTACTTCTCTGCAATAGGAAGGGAGAAGAGAATGCCCACTTGATCCATTTTTCCTATGCAACACTGTTTTTTCCTCATTGAGTAGTTGAAGCTTTAACGCATCACTAAACACCGAGAATTCTATCATTAAAAATTTTATGGTGTGGCTGTCAAAGTGGAACCTGAATGTTGTTCAATAATTTGTTTTTTGGCATTGACGTTTAAATGTTCTATAAAAAATAGGATACTTAATAATGTTATGCGTAACTAATCAAAAATGATCAAGCGAGCATTGAAATTGTTTGAAATAGGTACATGCGTAATGGCCTGACTCGAGGTTAGCTATAGATTGTTGCGATAACATCCTATTCACACATTAACTTTGCGTTTGTCATTGAAAAATAGAAGCAAAAAGCTGAAAGGACACATGGACTGAATATGTCACCGCGCCCTTCAACAACGAAGTGCCTCCATTAGTCCAGTCGTTTTGAATAAGTCGTAATTTATCGATGTATCCGCCACTTGTACAGTGGCATTTATTATGCATAGGGTTATTTGTGAGCCTTGTCGTAGCTAATGAATACTCAGTGCGGATTCTGTGCCACAATCACAACCACCTGCCACCGGATATTCAACCTTACGAACTATGATAACAATGTAAAGAGCTCTTAGCTTTAATATTCGAAAGTACTCTGCTTTAATAAGAATCGTTCTTGATGTTCGGTAACTGAATGTAATTACATTGATTTACTTATTCTGTTTCACATTATCTGGCACTTAGTAGGCAATCTGCTCTGCGCAAATAATCAGTTAAGTTTTCAAGAGATTGTGTTGAACAATAATCGCAAATCGCACTGTAGGAGTTAAATATGTTTGGGATTTATCTAGTAATGGAGTCGGCGGTAGAATTTACGATTGCTTAGTAGCCTTGGAGCACAAACACTCGGGCTTACGGACATGGCGACAAACAAACGATCACACGACACTAATTAGCAAGAACCACAAGAACTCTTTAATTGCACCACTTTATTACCCAAGACGAAACATTTTTTCACCAATAAAAACATTGAGAGATTAATTACACTTCTAATGAGAATATATTGTTCATCCAACGGTTTATAATTATTAAACTGTGTGTTAAAGTCAAATGAACGGAGACGATTTACATAATTGGGAGTTTTACGAGCTTTTCATTTTACGATGTTTGAAGTTTTGAAGCCTTTATAAATAAATGTTTTTGTTTGTTGTTACAGGTTTGGACAACCGGATATCGAACTCGAGGAGTTCAGTGTCGCCGTAAGTATCTCATTTTAAAAGGGTAACTCGTAAATATCGGAGTAATAGATAAACATTGAGTGTAGCAGCTGCCTTACTTTCGAGTTGTGGGATCGATAAAGGGATATCGTTATATTGCTTTATGAGTTTTTCTATTCATAGACTACGTATTGGAGATATACTCTGCATTTAAACAGACAGATGTAGCTTATCGTATCGCGAATATCTTTTAAACTATCCAAGTAGAAATGTAGCTCATTGAATCGTTTATTATTATGAATCCTTGCTTTCAGCAAATACGTTGTTTATATCCCAAAATTGGTCTGGACCTCATCTTGAAACCAATTTTCTTACCCATCAAGGGTCAGATGTCCTTTAAGCTCGTTCGAAATGGCTTCGAAAACACATGTTACAGAGCTTATAGACTAACCAACGTAGTGACGGCGCCCAAACAATTTACTCCGTCGGATCCGGTGGGCCAAACTACAAACACACAGTACACGTAACTCCTGAATTCAGATGAGATGCTTCGTGTGTGGTAGGAATATACACACAATCACATTAACGTCTATCATACATACAGGAATACGCACACAACTAATTTGGAATTTTATGGAAGTCAAAGGGTCTGTTTCATGCCTTATACAGCTAAGGCCTGATGATAAGTGCTAAGCAAACACCGTTTTTAGGGTTCCGTAGTCAACTAGGAACCCTTATAGTTTCGCCATGTCTGTCCGTCCGTCCTCGCTTAATCTCTGTAACCGTTAGCACTAGAAAGCTGAAATTTGGTACCAATATGTATATCAATCACGCCGACAAAGTGCGAAAATAAAAATTGGAAAAAAACGTTTTATTAGGGTAGCCCCCCTATATGTAAATAGGGAAGTGGTTTTTTTTTTAATTACAACCCTGACGTGTGATATATTGTTGGATAGGTATTTAAAAATGAATAGGGGTTTACCTAAATCATTTTTTGATAATGTCAATAATTTCGGAAATAATCGCTCCAAAAGGAAAAATCAAAGCGTCCCCCCCCCCCTCTAACTTTTGACCCGTAGGTTTAAAAAATATGAAAAAAATCTGGAAAGTTGAACTTTATAAGAACTTTCTAGGAAAATTATTTTGAACTTGATAGAAAGAACAGTTTTTGTACAAAAAAGACAAAAAGGTTGTACAAAATAAATTCTGCGTACTTAGTATGTCAACGTAACAAATAGCCTTTTTCAAACTTATAAGTAAGTACACTTATTGTGACGGACGGGAAACTACGGAACCCTACATTGAGCGTGGCCCGACACGCTCTTGGCCGGTTTTTCAGCTTTTAATTACATGTAAGGTATTGTTTAACACTACCGCTCATCCACAATTAGTAAATAACTGTTGATGTCTGGTACTGGATGTGGATGGCAGTAACTTCCCCGCAGTATGGAACCTTATAATATATTGGTGAAAAAGACTTAAAGTAAAAGGATTTAATTAAAAAGTTTATGATAGAAAGTGCCTACAACTACACGCTTCGACGTTTGTCTAGTTAACTATATTTTCCCGTTTTAGTAATATTTAATACCAACAATAATAAATTAGTACCCTGTTGCTGTTTAACAACAAGGTGTTTACATGTACTTGCGTCAGGTCTATCAAATAATTTTCGAACAATTGACGTAGTTTTATATCAGTTGTACGCTATATGTACAGATTGCTTCCATACTTCATTTAAACCTCTTATAGTAGTCATAGTGGTACCCTTTATAAATTACTTAAATTAGACATCAGACTGTCATGTTAAAGTCAAAGTCAAAGTCAAATCATTTATTTTCATTAGACCAAAAAAAAGGCACTTTGAAACGTCATACTTATAAAACAAAAGTGAATCTACCGCCCATTCGGAAATGTTGTTACGTATGGAGAAGAATGGGCAAGAAACTCCATACTTACTCTTTTAAAAAATAGTTGTATTACAAAGTTTTTTTTTTACATGGTTAGGCGTGATTTAAAATGAATATAATCCAAAAACCATTTCCGTCAAAAATTACATGTATATAATAAAAAAAACTTTACTTTTTATATAAATTAGGAAATGGAAGCTTTATAATGTTCGCGAGCAAAGTGTTCACATGTTCACAATTAAACTACATTCCTCAAACAATGAAAATAATGTGTGAGCCAGCGCAATGTATAACTAATATATATATATAGGTATATGTGTGTATAATTTCTAATGTAAAGAGCAGTTAATCATTGTCTGTTTGAATTAGCAACCTGTTGGGTTTTGTCTACACTGTGAATTATCCTATGGAGCAGGTCCAGCATGTTTCCAAGCATTTTTATCTTCTATATAATCATCTAATTTATAATATGCTTGTTGACAGAGTGTATTCTTAATATGTGTTTTGAATTTCCTTTCGTTTAGATTTAATATTTCAAAAGGAATTTTGTTATAACATTTAACACAGTACCCCATAAAAGATGTTTTTACTTTAAGATGTTAACCTGCCTACTTAGGAAACTGGTTAAACGAAAAACATCTTTATCTCATAAAAAATATAGGTCTCTTCAGATACCACGTATTCAGGTTTCACTAAAGTCTTGATACCATCAAAACGTACTACAGTACTGAAAGTCTTAAGATAAGAAATGTCAGTTTTTTTGTAATTTGTGATGTTTTCTTTCCAGCGACGTGGCCAACAAGGACCTCGGGCTATCGGAGAGCGATGACGAGGTGGCCAACACACACGCGATAGGACCGTAAGTTCACTCCCGTGTTAACTAAATTACGTCACGTCTGCACTTCCCTTTGTAAGCGCTAAGTTTTTAATTGATTTTTATCTCGAGTGGAAACTCGTAAGTTTTAAGTACGCGACTGAAATTGGATTAATTTTAACAAGTCCAAGAGCCAAGCTTCCATTTTAACTCACTTTCTTATTCTGTTTGGAAGGATTGCAGTTTTAAACATCGATTTTAATAGATATTTTATTAGCGGCTGAACCGTCGTTCAATGCTTTTAATGCTTTATGGTGAACGTTATGGCACACGTTATGCAATTATGCTAATGTAACAGATGTTAACGCAATCTTCGATTCAATTCACATGGTTTCTAAAGATATTACTGAACGTTTCCTAAGCTTAACTTAAAACAGACATACTCATAAACTCATAAAGTTAACTATTCCATTCTAGAATAATAAATACTTACATTAACTCGGCGAATTATTTCATTTAATCTTTCATATTCCAGGCCTATATCACCAATCGGATCAGGTAGTCCAACATCAGGGAGTTCATCGCCTTCTGAAGATTCGGAGTCAGAATCCTCTTCGGCGGAGTCCACGGCACCGGCGCCGGCGCCGACGGCGGCCGCCCCCGCGCCCGCGCCCCCCGCCACCGCGGCCCCGCCCCCCGCACAGCGCTCTTCATGGAGTCTGTCGAACTTCGCCCCCCCGCCCGCTCACCCGCCTGACCAGACTTATAATTCCGGCAAAGATGTCAGACATGCCCTCGCTGATATCAAGGGGAAACCGGTGGGTTTAGATTTGATATTTATTTGATTTTTGAGTGACCCTGACAGCCCTTGTCCTGTCTAAAGTATTATCCTTAATTTGACACACAAACTCCTTAGAAATTAAATAGTTGTCCGTGTTTGGTATCCGATAGGCGTCATTCAGTTGTACCTGACCCACAAGGCCGGTAAATTGAATAGTATCGATGCACACAACTGAACTAAGTAAACAGTTAGATCGCTTAAGTAGTCCCACGCTGTCTTCTGCATAATGTTCTGCCGCGCAGTAGCTTTGTTTACTTGAGGAGAACCTATGACAAGGAATCGGAAGCAGAAACAAACCTATATGCTCTAGAAAACATTTATTGAAGAATTTAACCACCCAAAGATCGAATGAACAGTCGGTATTTCAAAATGTAGTCAACAACTTGTAACACGTCATAGATACAAAAAAAAAAAAATAGCAAATGCTGGCAAAAACTATCATCAACTTTCACTCCATATAAGCACATGGAATCTTTCGCACTCTCAAAGAAATGCTGAAACTGCTGTAGGCAGCCTCTCACGGTCAAATGAGCGACTCAGCACTTTCCGTATTTAACACGTAATGCAATAGAATCCCGGCTATATTAAGCGACCCTTTCCCAGGTGTTATGTTTCGAAAGATAAACATTTCTGGGAAACAAAGTGCTCGTACGTTTCTCAGTAAGAATACTTAGTAAGCGTTCCTTACAATCTAAGTCCTCGCGGTTGATTCTGTGATCGCGTTGGAACAAACCACTAGTGTTTTGAGTTACGAGACGTTTTGTAACTATATCGCTTTGCGGAACAACATTGTTCATACGATTTTTGACTGATAAATTTTGAGAAAACAATAAAATGCAAAGTGAAAATGTAAAACTCTTGATAGTCAAATCCTAAGTGATGTTAGTCCAAAATGGACAACTACATCGAGATATTCAACAATCTGCTCCATCACATAATGATGCCTGAAGAAGATGTAAGACAGAAATGGGTCTTACTTTCCTTGCTAAAGAGAACCCTTCGTTATGAACTAGAGAACTTTGAGAACACTATAAGAGACGTGCCTTTTGACGATCAAGAGAGAATTCGATACCAGTTTCTTAAGATGAAGGATGTGTTGTGGCAAGTGATGGGAGCCGTACATGGAAATATTGCGTCTACTTCTGTTACTAGTGTTATTCAGGTGAAACAAAAACTATTAATAAAAAAACGCAAAATGGATTCAAGAAAATTAAATACTCTGTTGATTGTGGATACCTAAAGAATTTGTTATAATGGTGTCCAAACTCTTGTACAAGTTACAGACAATTATATGTTTTATGTTGTTTTAGAGTCCGATATCGGAGATGTCGGATTCGGAGGCGTCATCGCCTTCACCGGGCGTTGTGCGGCGGAGGCGGTCCATTCCTAATCGAGTGTCGGCTGCCTCTAGCGACGAGGACACGCCGAGGCATACGGTAAGATCTTTGTAACTGAATTTATTGCTAGGAAAACTGTTTGAGAAATTTGGCTATTCACTTAAGATATAATGTGTCAATCTGCTGAATTGATTATTTCATCAGAGCCATATATAATGTATCGGTGTCACTTGGTCACATTTTGTTGCGCAACCTAGTGACCTAATGAAATATGGCCCTTGGGTTTTCCGCAAAAATTAAAGAGTCACCCAATAAAATACAATCACCTCACCTGATGAGATCTATACTACCACAATCTTTACGTAATGTCAACCAACGACAATAGGTGACACTCTACCTTCAATCATACACACAAATACTTGCTATAAGCTGGAGCTTAGGTGCTAACGAGGATATTGCTTGTCCCTTCAGACGTCACCCCGAGTGATACCCTCCGCGCCGGCGGGAGCGGTGAAGCGCGGGCGTCCGCCCAAGGCGCGCCCCTCTGAAGAGCGGCCCCCGAAGAAGCGGCGCGGCCGGCCGCCCAAACCGCGCGCGCCCTCGCCCGCGCCCCCGCACGCGCCCCCCGCGCCCCCCGCGCCCCCGGCGCCCGCCGCCGACAGCGACGCCGAGCCCGACCCGCCGCACCACCATCCGCTGCAGGACACCAAGACGCATATCTTTCGCAAGGTCAGTTATTAATCAATGACGATTAGGGGACTACACACTGTTATTCAACTTATGACCATAGAAATCAAGGATTTTGCATCAAGATGCGTACGCGTTGCGGATTTTCATTCTTACGACGCTGAACGCGGTTGATAGAAACCGAACTGTAAGTTATAAGTGTGACTCAAATCGTTCAACCAAACGTGAATGGAGTTGAATAAGTGTTCGTGTCCTTAAAGTCTAATGGAGGCCATACACGCTAGGGTTTGCTTGATGGTTATAACTCTGCATGCAAAACCGACAAGCATAACCGAGTTTCATACTACACATACACGTTAGGTTTTGCATGCACCGTCTTGCCATGAACTCTTAGTTGACTGACCACCTAGTACGTGACGGGGTGTGTAGGACGCCAATACCAAACTATTATGGACGACGACGATGTGTTAGCTGTACTTGGCCTTACACTTGTTCTGCAGAACAGAAAAAGAAAAAGAGTTGGCACTGAATGAAGTTCCAACTGCGATAGATACAATTGCATGCACTTGCACGCTTATTATCATGACACTCATTACATTCATTAATTAACCTCATATGACCCTCGTTCACCTCACATGGCACTTATTCACCTCACATGTCAATCATTCATCTCACATAAAAACTGCGAACTGTGGCAGGCAAGCTCGCCGGACGCCACACACGCTCGGTTATGCTCGCGCGCAAACATAACCGAGCGGCATAAAATATCAATTTTGATATTTGCTCGGTTGCATGTACATGCACCGATAACTGTACAGTTTAATCACATACACGCTAGGGCTTGCCTGTCGGTTATGCATGCACGGCTAAAACCATCATGCAAAACCTAGCGTGTATGGCCTCCATAAGTTTGCAATGAAGTATTTTACTTATCAACATTTTTTTCGTTCTCAGGTTTTTACACCGAAGAAAAGCGACGAGTGCGGTGGCAAGGGAGGTAAAGGCGGCAAGGGGAAGGGAGGCAAGGGCAAGGGGCAGGTGACCATTATCGAGGTCACGGCGCCCGAAGCCGACGAGGAGGAGAGGAGGCACCGCGAGAGGTCCGCCGAGAGGCGCAACGAGGAGGCCATGGCGCGACTGTCGCCGCAGGAGCCCGACCGACGCATCGACCGCCTGTCCGTCGAGCGACACGACCGGTCCGACAGATCCGATCGATCCGACCGCACCGACCGACGCCGCTCCGCCGACAGACTCGACAGACCCAGCAACGACCGGATACCCATCGAACGACCCCCTAGCGACCGGACGATGGACCGAATCCCCGACCGGACCTCCTACGAGAGAATACCATCCGATCGGATCGTCAACGACCGGATACCGACCGAACGTACCTCCAACGACCGGATACCCGAGCGGCCGGATCGGATATCGACGGAGCGGACGTCGACGTCAGACCGGTCGTCAGCGAGCGAGCGTCTCTCAGTGGACAGGTTATCGGGAGGCTTGTCTTCGGACCGGCTGAACGACCGGCGGTCGACGGAGCGGACGGAGAAGATGTCGATAGACCGGTTGCAGGAGCGGTCGCACGATCGGTTGTCAGGGGAGAGGGGGGAGCGGATAGGGGGGGAGAAAGTGTCTCACGAGCGGTTGACGGACACGAAGCCTCGGTTGTCTGACAGCAAGCTGTCTTTAGACAGGCTCGAGAGCAAGGTTCTTGAGAAACCGGTGGAGCGCGTGGAGAGGATCGCCACGGAACGGTACGTGCGTGCAGAGGCTGACGTCGGCTCGGGAATTAAGTCCGGCCGCGGGTCAGAGCGGCTCGAGGAAGCGTCTTCCAATGGTGAGTGTTTGTTTTCGTCAATTTCTTTTAAGGTGATTCTCACGAACTAGTACGCTTTCGGGATAGTTCTTAGTGTAGTGTTTTGGAATCTTTGGAAGATTTCGATGTTGGAATTGCTGCTAAAGTTATGTTACTAATATCCAAATAGGTTTTATAATAATTTGCAGGAGATACAAAGAAAGACTCAATAAACACAAATGAATAGGGATGACGACAGCGTTTAAAAATGGCATTCTGTTTAGTCTGTCTGATAGATCGGCCGAAAATACGGGACACGTATTTTTTGCTTGATTAGATTAATAAAAAAATAAATAAAATGCCATTTTTCTAATGCTGTCGTCATCCCAATTGCCGTGATTTTAAAAGTGGAGATAGTCGAACGGATAGAGAGTGACATAGGCAAATTTGTGTCTCTTTCAAACGCTAGCGAAGCCGCGGGCAATAGCTAGTTTTAAATGAAAGTATTAGCACAGATTAATAAATAGTTACTACGTAACAGATACTTCACTCCAATACAAAAATGAAAATACCTTCGCTATAATAGCCTACAAAATCATAATAATAATACCAGCTGTTTGCAGCGAGGAGAAATGTACCATAAGCACGAACAAAGAGAGTTGAGATTCTTTTGCTCGCCGCGCGACTAACGTGTGTGCGTGTCGTCCAGCAAATTGTGCTAGGGTTATACGTATGATGATAATGGTTATAAAACGAATGTTTTAGAAAAACAATTATTTTTTTATTTGTTGATCAAATATTTTTTCTTTTAATAAAATGGCTGATGCATATTTTTCGTTTCTTGAATTCCCGATTATTATGTTTTAGTGTCGAAAATATCCAAAACCGCGTGAATAATTTTAATAAATAATCAAAAGGGAAACAGGAGAATTGGGAAACAGGGGAATTGCACAATAATCACGCAATAATTACGTGGTTTCGGCATTTTGATAGTCAGCGCTGTACCCGTGACGCGCGAGCACTCAGCCGGGCGCGCGACAGCCCGGTGTGCGTTGTACCGTCGACGGTACGCGAAGCGGTAGGCATAAAACGCGTGGCCTTGAGCTAGTGACGGACGCCTGGTGTTAGTGAGTTTGTCACAATGTAACTCCCCCTCTTTCCCGCAGTGGGTAGGCCAGGCCGCGCTCGGCTGGTAGTCCGTGTGTGCCTGTCTCGTCTGCGTGCGGACACTCTGCGCGCGCTACAGCGGCCCGCGCGCCGCAACGTGCCCAAGCGGCCGCACACGCCGCATCCCGAGCAGGTATGTACTAGCAACACGAACATTATGTTCACTTTAGGGAGATGCTACAGCGGCCCGCGCGCCGCAACGTGCCCAAGCGGCCGCACACGCCGCATCCCGAGCAGGTATGTACTAGCAACACGAACATTATGTTCACTTTAGGGAGATGCTTCACGGTAGCCCAGAAATCTTCAAATTTTTAAATCATTTAAATCATCAAAACAGCCCTCAAAGTGCATGTAACTCGATTATTTCGTGGAAAAGTCATTCAATCGAGCTATATGCACTTTGATTTAAATGATTATAATTCTGTAATTATTGGCTTATTACAGTCGCAAATCAACACACCCAGACACTGAGCTGCAAATTGCAATAAAACATAAGAAAATTTGAATTTCGCGGGGCTACCGTGAAGGTTTCATGCATCCGGCAACAATTTTTTTTATTGTATGGAAAATCATCAAATGACTACTCACTTAGTGTCAGACTTTTACTGGCTGAAACCCACCCTTGTTCCTTAGGTTGTCCTTTATTGAGGTCATGATTGAATTAAGAGCAGACGCCCAACACGACACAACGCTTCTCGTCTACGTTAACGATTTGTCTAACACCATTGTCGGATCAGAATCGGCCTACATATCAATGAGTTTTTATTGTGTTTTTAATTGATCATTACTTCTATTTTACATATTACTGCATTTTGCTCGATTGTCTTAAAATAAAATATAAACAGGTTACTAACTCTTAATTCTCCTCAGGGCGGTGAAGTGGCAGCAACGAACCACGAGCGGACGGACCCGTACGCGGGTCAAACTCCCATCTATTTCTCCTACTTCGAGCGCCTTCCCGCAGACGCATTGTCTGACGAGGAGAGGGATCACAAGTGAGTCTCATCATCTCATCACCATTCTTATGGCGAGATAATAAAACGTTACTAACCACTGACTTTGGCTTAGCACTATACCTGTCACTGTTACACAACTGCCAAAATTCAAGTGCACGATAGAACAAAACACGGCTAAGCCAAGGTCAGTACTTAGTAACGTCTATATATCTCGTCATTAGTCTCACCATTAAAGATAACAGCTCATAAACTCAGAGGCTAGAGAATGAGATATAGTGCGATACAATGGAGTTTATTTCTTTCTTCTCCATAATAACCTACTGTATGGAACAGGCAAATAGCTTTAATTTTTTTACAGACTTACTTCTTGATGGTTGCTAAATGGTTGAATTAAATTAATAGTCTGTGTTTGCACAAAATAAGTTCACTCTCTTTCACTCAATTCTATAGGCCGTCGAATATTAAATCGATCACGGACAATCTAAGACAGTCAAGCTGCTGTCTCTAATAAATTCACTTAGGAAAAAGCCCCTTAAAACTGCCCTACTATTGCGTGCTTGAAACCACGTACTACGCAACCTGCAACAGCAGTTGCAACTTGCAACACTTTTACACCAACATCAACCGCGTTCAATCAACGTTGTTTTAGACCCTTCCCAATCGATTTGCATCAGTTTGCGAAGTCCCAACTCCAGGTTTAGGTTTAAAGACATTACTCCAATCACTCATTTCCATCATACTAACCATCATTGTTGTTACTAGACGTAACGCAAGCGTTCCTCTCGACAGGTACTACCTAGAAGAAGCTACCCGTCTTCGCACAGCCGCTGAGAAGGAACAGGAACCTCTACCCCGCGTCATGTTATACCTGGAATCAGTTCTGTGCTTCGTTCTCACTGGTCGAGTACTGGAGTTAGAACTCGATACTAAAGGCGCCTTCACGATCTACCGCGAGACGATTGAGTATATCAAGAGTATACACTCGATGCCGCAGCGGTTTCGTGCGTCGCCGCATGATACGTTCAATAAGCTTGATATACTAAGGTAAGTGTCTTTTAGTTGTTGGTATACATTTTGTTAAGATTTCTTAGATTGACTTCGAGTTTTTAAAACGGATTTACTATTGTCCGAGATCTAAAACCAAAATATTACCATAAATTAAATGATTAAAAATAGCGCCGAATCGAGTTACAAGACGAAGATACTCATACATTTTATTTTACATATCGAATTGTTACGATAGATTTTTTTGATTTTCTAATCAATACATTGATGAATCATTGATTACAAGCTTTATTGTTATGAAACCTGCTAAAAGACAGAAAGACTGAAGACCGATCTTACTAAATAGTGTAATCGTTTACCCAGTAAAGAGGTTGTTGTTGATACTGATAGGCAGTCACTCCATGTAAAACACTGGTACTTTACTTCATTCGATTACTCTGGAAGTTGACCCCAATATGGATGTAGACACTGAAGAATATAGGGCCAGTTATATTCCATCACGAGTACAATCTATGTGTTTACGCATCGATACCAGCCGTACTATAATTTTCTTCACTTAAGGCAACTTTTGACCCACTAAGTGCACTCACTAAGGGCACTTTTGACCCACTAAGGACACTTTTGACCTACTAAGGGCACTTTTGACCCACTCAGAGTACTTTTGACCAACATTCTCCTAACATATTCTCGCAATATTTCCAGCCTAAGAGTCCAAGCGCTGCTGTACCTCCGCATGTTCAAGATGTACAACCGCGAGGTGAAGGAGTACAACAAGATAGTTCACGAGTACCAACAGAAGGTGCGTGCCGATGTCTGTATCAATTGTCTTTTATTTTTATCATATAGCGTAGTTCTTTTTAACTGTCCAATTTGATGATCAAAAATTACAAAAGTAGGTACAAAAATTCTATTTTTTTAATGTAAGCAAGCAAATAAATAGAAAGAAAGTACAGTTTAGGTTGATATGTTGATCTATATCAGAGGTTTTTTGGTGTGAATTGTGATTCAATAAAATTGATCTCTTAGTAAGCCATATTTGTCTACCAAATTGGACAATTAAACGGAAGTACGCTTAACATTTATTATTACATATATTGGCAATGCGAATGACATGGAAGATTATTGACGTGTGTTATTTTTTGTATTTTCTTTATTTATTTATTTTTCTTGGTGATGTGTGCAATGATATCTATAAATATAATATCAGTAGATATACACAGTTGTATAGCTTGCACTTGATAATATCTAAATATATCTTCTACTCAACTACGGTGAAGACCGCTTGGAGAAATATTTTCTCGAGAGATTGTCAATTTATTCAAATTAAACACAGATATTATTTCTGGAAATAATAAGACATTTTTGCTTCAACAAGTCACAGAGTATAGTCTGCGCTCTCCGCCCGTGACTCTAGATATATTCGTCTAACTAAAGTATTAGTTGTTTTTTTCGTTTTATTGTTGCCAATATAAGTTATAATAATTTTTACATAATTATACATTTTTGTTGCTCAGTTTTTGTAGTTGATAGTTGATTTTGCTTAATAGATTATAAAATATATTTAATAGATAATAATATTTATATGTACTAGTATATCTTTGATATAGTGTAGGGTTCGAATCCCAGCTACACATAAATAGTCCTTTATCAAAATTGCAGTGACCAAAGTTATCTGATTATTACGATTTTATCACTTTACATTTAAAATAATTGGTTTTGGTTAACGACCGTTACTAAATGTGCAAATGACTCAAATAAGAGTCAAGTGTTGATTTAGTCTCTGTCCCAACTCATATAGGTTAAGGTTTAAAGACCTTTATTTCTCAAACAATGCACGTAGTCATTCACTTGAGAAACAATATTTACCTTTATCTTCGGTGAAATTCTATCACCGCCTAAGTAAAAATTCGGCGGTTTTGACATTTTTATGTTATTCTACGAAGAGCAATGCTACGAATCTTCTGACCAATCAGTAACACTCAGTTAACTAATACCTATTTGTTAACGTTTCGTCAAATATTTACTCAAGAACTAAACAGTAATTTTTAAAAGTTTTTTACTCCCTAGAAAAGTTAAAATTTTTGACATACCATTGCCCGGGGCTAAAGCGACTACGGGGCTATTGTAACTAAATTAAACATTATTATATTAAAAACCCTATAATAACGAAGTTGTTAAAAACCTTCGAACACACGGGACGTCGAATGGTAATTTAGTTACAATAGCCCCGTAGTCGCTTTAGCCCCGGGGCACCTTAGTTGGTATTGAAACTTCACCGACGTTATGCTAATCAGTTTAAGATCACCTCACCTACAACATACTACAACCACGGTTCTCTCATTGTTCCAGCCGGCTTTAGCGGAGTCCGTATCCCCCTTATCCCCGACCCCGTCCCCCGCAGGCTCTGTAGGCTCTGTGGGCTCGGGCTCGGCGTCGTCCGGCTACTGTTCGCTCGCGCACTCGGTGCCGGCGCACGCACACCAGGCGTTGTTGTTGCTGAACAAGTACTACGCCTTCCTGTACGTCGCTCATGATCTGTGGGAGCAGGCTGACTCGCTGTGCAGGTTGAGGGCTAATAGAGGTATGTTGTTTTTTGTTTATTATAAATGGGAAAGTGTGTGTGTCTGTCTGTATGTTTGTTTTTCTTTCACGGCAAAACGGAGCGACGAATTGACGTGATTTTTTAAGCGGAGATAGTTGAAGGGATGGAAAGTAACATAGGCTACTTTTTGTCTCTTTCTAACGCGAGCGAAGCCGCGGGCAAAAGCTAGTTAGTTTGTATTAGGAAAATGCACGTCAGGTGCAATAGTGTGGATGCAGTTGATACAACAACATCGTAACTGGATTTAGCTTGCACATTGACTATACTTTGACTGAAATCTATTACACACCAATTGGATTGAAACTGCTTCTTTGGCAACCGGTATTTTACACCATCATCAATTGACGTACTTTTAATGAGCTATCAAAACGTGATTCTTCCATAGATTCTGTATGGCAATGACACCTTATGACGTCACTAAGTAAACAACTCAATTAACTAACTATTTATTGTTAAAAAAAAACTATTTTAAAAATTGAACATGAACCAGATTCTAAGTTTAAAATTAAGAGAGGGTTTATAAAAATTGTGTCTTTAATTTATTGGTTAATGGTGTAAAATACCCTATTATTAAAACTTAATAATTTTAAATTAAATTAAGAAGCTGTTACTTATATCAACTGCAATAAAACAGCATCCATTTTACATTGGCTACTTGCGTGCAGTTTAAAAACCGTCCATTAAGCTTTTTGAATAAATAAATAAATAAATAAATTATTGAAGTCTTCTATTATGACGTCATAAAATTTTAAGACAACGCTTTTTTCACATTTTTAATTCAGTCTCCTAATAAGTACAATTTCTTTCCAGATCTGTTCATAGCAGTGGATCGTAAGTGCGGGCCGCTGTCGCTGTCGTCCACGTTCCGTCACCTCGTGCAGTACGTGCGTCACGCCATCTCGCTCCTCAAGAATGTTCCGCGCGAGTGACGGCGCGCCACGCACTGGGACTTTATACGTCGCTGCTTCTAGTCGCGTGACGTCAGTGTGCTAGGTGACGTTGTGTCTCATACAGTATGTGAATACAGATTATTGAGGTCTATAGGTGTTTAACTAAATGTGTGACTTTGATCAAAATTGTTAGACCAAAAGTCATACATTTGGTTAAGTGCCTAAATTAATTTATTATTAAGTATTTCTGTACGGGAATATTTTGTATTTTGGCGTGAGTTAATAAATCGCTTTCAAGTTTCATTTTTGATGTTGAATGGAAATACGCTGATTTGATTAATGAACATATCCTAAGTTGACAAGTGAAAGACGACGTTGATATATTGACAGCAATTACGAGAGCGGTGTATTAAAACAGGCCTGAAAATTGTAATTCCTATTCGTCACATACTGTATAATGGTTGTAGCGATTTTATTGTGCAAATGTGTAGTTATAGTTTCATTGAACGAATGAGAATGATGATCACTCATATCGTTCAATGGAAGTAGTATGCATGCTTCAATCGCTATGATTGGTGCAAGTGGCTTGGTGTTCGCATTTATTTGAAGATCACCAGCTCGATGGCGTCTTCTGATATAAGTCTTAGAACTGAGCAATGTTGACAGAAGATAGGTATGTAGGCACACAACGTTATCCCCGCGAGCTAGAAGTTATCGCAATGTTCAAACGTGCGGTCTCGATGTATTGGTTGCCTCGCATTGTCCTGATGACGGACAGATGAACCAACCGAGCCGACTATTATCAGCAATACGTGAGAAACAGAAGAACGCAAGAGTTATCTGTAGTTCAGGTAGTTTCTGTTAGCCCTATACATCGGTCGGAGCGATGCGACCGCTGCCACTCCCCGATACTGAACTCAAAGTCTTCGCATTTCGTTCTCTTCCCAAATCGATGACCAAAAAGCAAAGTGTAAAAATTTGTAAGAAAAATGTAAATAAGGCATTCGTTGCGTAGCAACGGGCGAGCGACGAGTCCGACTTGATTACCGACTCTGTAAGATATAAGTGATAGAGTAATCATATCTTAAGTGTTTTTCGTTGTAATTCTACTTCCCTGTCAATGGAAATGTTTTACTGTCGGGAACACATATACGAATTGCTCGTTTCTTAGTGTAATGGGAGTTATACGACAAAAATAATATTTTGATCGCACGTGGGCCAATCGAGTATATTATTAATAACTCAACATGTATGGGATCACTCGTAGGTCTTCGCAATAATTTACAGATTTATACTTTCGCTATGTTGATTTACGCGAATCAAGTACGTGTAATATGATTTATAATTTAGTTTAGATGTATAATTATAGTGCAACGGCGACGCAAGTAATCACTCGACGATGTAACGGGGCGATACGACAAACTGAGATCCAATAATTTAATATTATACATATTGGATATTTGATACTATTAAATAATAATTTTAAAGATACAACTTATTTAATAATATACATTTTTCTCCTGAAACCCGGATTCGTTTTCAATTATCTGTAAAATTTGATTTTTGGTGGCTTTAAAATCTGTAAATCAATTCAGTTGAATTAAATGTGATTTCACTGTTTCTATTACTATACAAAATCAATAAGTCGTGTTTTGCCAGCCCATAAAATGTATCTCAATTTATTACTAGTGTCAAATATCCAATTAAAATGTGTAGCGTTGGGACAAGACGTGGCAAACAAAGTAAGGCGAATATAACACCAATTAGTTAAGATAATTATTTGTTTAAAAACAAAAGGTTTATGGTGCAACGCATATTAGTGTAGTGACGCACCGTACTGTGTTTTTTATCAAAATTGACTGTGACTTTAAAATGACGTGATATATCATCTACCTCATGAATGTTAAGGTCGCTTAACAGAGTTAATGTTTAACTCAAAAATACTTCCGCACTTATATTCTTCCATACGAAGTAGAACGTAATTGGACTTAAAACTTTTTTTTAAATCAAATGCTAGAATCAAACATTAGATCGGATTGACGCTTACCTTAAAGCAATACTAAAACTAAGCCAAATACAAATTGGCTAAGTTTTTTACAAATTGATTAAACTGTCGTGGAGTTGTATAGGTCTGTGTATAACCTTCGTAGTTGGTATTCAGTGTTGTATTTTATCAATACTAGCACGTAAAATCCTCTATGAAGGCTAATACATTGTCTATGCCCGTATTTGACGTGATGTTCATAAAGAGAAAAAAATACTCCATTTTGAATAAGGAATTAAGTTTAATGATATAGTTTTGAGCATGTCGGCCGTCTTGTCTCGTCGCCACACATTACAACAACGTTTAGCGAACAACGTGTTCAAGGAAACATGTTCCTACGTCACAGATAATTAAATACTTCTAGAACAATGATTGAGCAAAACCCTGTTTATTGTCATGTGTTAATATAAAACATTTTTTCGTATACATATCAAATAATTTGGGGACAAATCAGGTAGTTTCATTACGAACGTAATCAATGGCGATCTATATAATTTTGTACGCTTAAATGATTAAAGTACGCGATCGAGAATATCTCTGATCGACGCATTATTAACATTTTTTGGAGTGACAATAAATACTCTGTTAGGGGAGCTAGATTCGTTTATATGTAAATTCCACACTGCCCTTCGGAACGCAATGGAGGATAAAAATCATTTAAAAAAACAATTATTTCGGTCGGGAGATCGGAAAAGCAATTCTGAACAAATCAAAATAAATATTCCTTTCGTTTAATAATAAAAAAAAAAGTTCAAATATTTTTTAATGAATACTTTTAAAGAGTACAATAAAATGCTTGACATGAACAGATTTGACTCTGCAGCAAAATGTCCGTAACACCAATATATTATCTATTTCTCTCGGTTGTTTATCAAATTTATGTTGTGATTGTATATACATAATATTATTATATTATACATTTTGTAATGAATATACATGTTAGTGCCAGATAGGATTTTGTATGAACGTTTATAGTAAGGTGATGGCGGAGGGCCGCGCGCCGCGGTATCGTGTTAATAAGGAGCGACAAGAGATGCCTTGTACATAGTATATCGTAAGAAATGTGTAGTTTTCACTCTATATTTTAATTTATATTATGTAAACTATATTTAAAGCTAAGCGGACAAGGAGAAATTAACATAATAATGTTTGTATAATGGTGCGTGTTTCGGATGTGTGAGTGAGGCCTGGCGTGAGTGCAAGTTCATGGGATCCTGTTTAATAGACACACCATTTGTTTATTTTTAAATGAAGTGGTTATTGTAAATGTTTGTAGATGAGCTTGCAGCGTTCAGTTATTAGTATATTATAGTTTAGGTGTTAACGCGTTCGGTCCCTGAAGCTATATGTCGGTACCGTCATATTACCCTACGCTAGTTACCCGCTGTTGAGTCGCACCAGCCAGCGCGACCCGCTCTACTTAATGTTATTTCATCCGTACGTTAACGCACACACCAGTGTTCCCAAGCCTCGGTATCGTAGACCACCGGTGTTCAATAGCAATAATACAAAACTTATTACCACCGACCTACGTACCGGCTAACGATACAGTACTATCTTTGCATTCCACACGTTCAAATTCTAGTTGAAAACATCACATACATAGCGCCGGGAATATATTCCAGTTAGAGATAGTTATAAATTAGTTTTATAGTTGTAATATTATACACCTGACGGAACGTACGAATGTTAGAACATTCGCTGTAACTTACTACTCGATTGTCAAGTGTTATAAAATGTTAGTTAGTTAGGTAATCGCCTGTTTATAAATGGTGGGACAATTCTTATGATGCAACTGTAGTGGTATTCTGTGGAAATCTGCCTTGGTAAGGAAAGATGAATGAGTTGAGTGACTTTTAACACCAAACAGGTGAGTTGACAGCTCACCTGAATCTCATTTTATCTGTACAGCAAAGCAGATTTATTCAGAATTAACCAGAGGATAGTACTGTAGCGTTTCAACACTGTTGTGTGAAAAACGCGAAGATTTCGACGTCCTTGAACACAATTAGTACGAAGTAAATATTCACATAATGGTGAAATCTTACAAGCAACGGACGTCTGAACGTACAAAACCATTATTTAACGCTTCGTTATTTTTGTTGGTCTTAATTCGATATATTCGCAGCAATTTTGGACATTATCTCGTCACCATCGGTACTTACTACCCGCACAAATGTTTTATTTAAATTTTAGTTATTTTATTTATTATTGTGGCATTGTATTACTTTTTAATTTTATTGCACATGAAGCAAAGTTTACTTAAATTGTAGAAGTTATTGCGAGGCGTTGTAACTAAGATCTGGCTTTATCGAGTCTTGCAAACAATTGGCATTCGTTGATCGTTTTGACATGTTTACGAACAATTTTTTTTATTTATAATTTTTTTATTATGTATCAAAAATCGTAAAATGCATTTCGTTTAGAAACTCGCGTCTATGTACTTGGTTTTTGTTATCGTTCTAGTTCATAATGAGTTATAATACTTTTTTTGTTTTGTTGCTTATTTTTGTGGTTAAGCTATTATTTCGGCCTTATTTTTAAAATAATCACAAAATTATCATTGACAAAAGGACTGTGATCGAGTTATTTACTTATGAATCCGCAAATTTTAGTCTATTCAATTACAATTAAATATGTTAATTACAAATTAAAATATTTAATTACTTAATTATTTTTTTGGTCTGTTGTGTTATCCAATGTCAGACTTGCTAAATAACGTAGCATAGTCAGCCGACTGGCCTGTTTATCCTTCTGTCACTATGAATGTTCGCACTTACGTTATAGTGCCGATCATCCATCCGCTACAAGTCAATGACCTACTTAATACAAGAATTCTTCCCTCGCACGTGTGAACGATTCTGACCATTTTGAGGTGTATCCTAAATCTCAATTAAATGAGCCCTAAAATTGAAACCAAATTGACAATTATTATTCTAAGTTGATGAACAAGTAAGCGCTGGTTAAAAAGCATTAGGCGATTGTTTAGGAAATTGTAAAATACTGTTTTCTTTTTTTTTAATAGCATCTTGTGTTGATAGCATGTATAATTTGTTTTTTTATTCGCGTTAAGATTAATGTATAAATTTGTTTTCCTCTAATTTTATTATTTTGTGTAACTATACCTTATGTTATTGATAATAGAATACATTAATTTTTATGTATGGATTTATATTTGTTTCTTTATTTTACCTTTTCCTTTTGTTTTGCGAGGTGTGTGGCTGGCAGTGTTAGACGTTAGTCAATTCGGATACTTACTAATATGAGCGATAGTGAAGTGAAGGAAGTTTGTGGCGCAGTGAGTATGGATCGCGTTTTATATGATACGGCTTTAATTAAGTGATAGTGTAATACAAAATGCCTTTCGTCAATTTTGCCATGAAGACACCTTGCGGCCACGGTTCGTGGGGGCCAGTACAAGCTATCGTCGCAATAATATTGTCGTTCAGCGCAGATGTGATCGTCAGTAATGCCTTATAGCAAGTGTCTTTCTCAGCTGCCGATTTTAGAGTAATTTTGAAGCACTATTATACAGTATAGTTACTGCGGACTCGGTACTGTGGCTCAATGTGAGTCAATCTTTGTGAGACGGGACACACGCTTCACCTTTGTATAGTAGTATAGACAACTGTAACTGTGCATAAGTAGGATACTTTAATACGACGTACCTGTATAAACACCAATCGAAATAAATACCTACTTATTGCAGAAATCTTATATTTAACAATATCCCAATATTTATCTCAGCTTCCACGGAATATTTTACAATAATCAGAGTTTCGTTCCACTGTTATAACTGATTGTATTCATTTAATTATAAGATAAAATAAATAATATTGATGTTAGAATAGGTTAAAAGATACAAAAGTACAATGGTATGTAGTTACTGAAATAGTAATTGAAAGCAATATTACTTTAATTGGAAGTGGCAAGCATTATACGACGTTGCGACTTCCACATATTTTATACCGAGGATGCGCTAGCAAACGCTTCCACTCCACGAAGTAAGCGTCAAGGGAATGGGACAAACAAAGGAGTTATAAAGGAATGCCAAAATGTTATGTTAATCTGCCTACGACTATCGCCGCCGTACCGAGTCCACAGTATAACAAACACCAGTATGCAAAGATAATATCAATTATAAAGCTCATATGAAGCTCGTATATTTGTAATTGTAGTAGTCTGTGTGTCGTCATTAGATTCGTGTTGGACCGCTGCAAGCTCCCACATGCCGCGGGCCGGCCACACCGCTGTGTGACGGCCTAACGCAACGCGCTTTTGTATACGATAGATAATAATAGTTTTGCGATAAATATGTTTACGCAGCGATCGATATATTGATAAATTAGATACTATTTATAGAGATCATTCACTTGCACTTATATTTATAGTTGATGTTGATACTTTGGTGTCGATTCTCTTATTCACAAACTAACGTAAATTTGAGTTAAGTGCATCTTCCTTTTTCCATTTCATTAAGAAAAGGACAGAAGATAAAATATTAGTTAAGTCCTGTCAAATTTAGTCACTCCATAGATAATTTAGACGCAATTAAAAACATGGCGACTAAATATACGCTAATTTTCTTCAGGCGCTGTCTAATTTGACTGGATTAAACTAAAATGTATCTTCTGTCCTTTTTTTCAAGGAATGGAAAGAAAAAGATGCATTTAACTTGAATTTAGTTAAGTTTGTGAACAAGAAAATCAACACCATTAGCTTAGGATTACTACAGATATGCAGCTGTTTCTGTAGATATAATATTGAATTTCTGCTCAGTAACTTGCGAATGGCAACGCTTTTTTCTCGGGCGCAATCACCACGCTTATGTTCAAGTGACACTACAAATTGACGTTTGACATATCTTCAGTTGTTCGAACCAACAATTAATGTGACAAATTGCCAAACGTTGCTGCGATTGATTGACCGAACTTTTAAAAACTATGTGATGCGATTGACAATTTATTCAATTAATTATTTGGTCGAAACACGGAGGGTGAGACAAGCATAGCACCACAATGTTGCCTACTAAGACGACATTCACACATCGCAATATTATTCGATAATCGGATTTCGACAATCTGAAGATTGCATGATGAAATAATAAACTATGTTATACAAGTCACAAAGCCACAAATCGAAACTATTAGCATCGCTACTTTGTTCTCAGGTCGAAAAATAATAGAATTCGTTTCATAATATCGAATCCATTTCTCGATACAGCTTTTTAATTTTTCATATAAAATCTTTTAGTTTTCCCGTCAACAATGCGACACCTGAGCTCAACTATAGATATAGGTGTAAGACAATTTGCTACTTCCTAATTTAGTTCATACCCTTTGAAGCTAAACATTATTTTGCGATAAATTATATTTTTATATTGAACCTAGCACCCTCAGTTAGAACACCAATATTTAAATTACAATTAACTTTTAAGTTTTATACTGAAGTAGTGTTTCTGTAATTAGTGTCCAAGAGCTTCAAACTCAGTTAACTCATTTAATTACTTAGTCAAATATTTAAAGTTATGCCTGTTAACATATTATTGTACTGTTATAACTTTGCAATACTCAATTAAAAGTTTGTCATCTTATTTTGCCTTATTACAATAACATTAGTGACAAAAGTAAAACACCAGCAATTTTATATACCAAGCAATTAAATTATATTATAAGTTACCAGTAAGCAAACCATTAAAACATAAACGTTGTATATTCTAAACTATCGACGCAATTCTAAGCTGAATGTCGTATATAGTAAATGAATAAGTCGTACACGCACATTGAATATTTTTGCAGTGATTTTGATACGCGTTGATCTGTAGATGTGGCGCGAGTGGCTCGACACACGCGACGGCCACGCCACCGCCACGCGTCTACACAGCCTTTGGTATGAGAAGGGGAATTGAATTCGTTTATTTTAGAGTTAAATAAAGTTCAAATTGGAAATTTAAATTGTGCCTTAGTGATAAATCGTTTAGCCTCCAATTTCGTTTGGAATCTCTCAATCTTGAGACGCGGTTAAGAGATGTGTGACGTTATTTTCATCGATGTCGATTTGAAGTATTAACTTCGCAGTATTTCTGGTATTCACTGCACTGTACACTATTCGCACTAAATGTATAAATATTATACAGTGGTTTAACTGAGAACCCCTTCCGAGTTATAGTTGAACTAAATTAATGCAATAATATTTAAACAATATTTTTGTTTTATTGGATGTTGTGATTGATTATTGATTATATTTACAATTATATATGATACGTAGAGCGGTATGTATATGTCGTAGCAATAACTTAGTGTGGCAATAAGGTCTAGTGCATTTGCTTTTGTGTCTCTCGAGTAAATAAATCAAAGGATGTATATGTATAGAGTACCCAGTGGCGCCTAGTCGAGCCGACGCTGTACACTGCTTACATCATCATGTACGTACAATAAGTTCAAATTCTTGACGTTTTAAAAGTATATTTATATTTTATAATATATTATCTCAAGTGAAAGTAATTAGTTACGTAGTGAATCGAATGTATCGAGTATTGTGTGTTTGGTCAATGTTCACGTTACGTTGTAGTCGCGCACGCACGCAGTGTTCACTAGATACGGCCAGCACGCTTCTACTCGCGGCCGCGGTGCCGCAGCGATACCGACCACTCCTCAACTCTATCGCTTCACGTCTCCTCTCACTTCTATCTCCTGAGTTACTCTACACATGTCCGGGACTAATTATTAGCGTAAGTGAAAGTGCCAAGAGTCGCGAATCCTTTCCTAAGTGCAATTCCTTCTCAATTACTCTGTACCTATGTATCTACGTCTGGTAGTCTCACGCGCACGCTACGGCTGTGTCGTCTCGCTTAGCCAAAGTTATCTACTACGGGATACTTTTAATCATAAACACCAAATTATTGTAAGAACATTCTATTTTAAGCGTCCTAGCTTTAGCAAGATTGTGTGTATCTACAAACCGTTATACTTGTCTGTTATGTTTGTATCGTTTCTTCCTTCTTTCCCTCCTTCTTCCACTTCCCTCAACTTTTGAAAGTGTCCCGCAAGTCAAAGTGAGAAAATAGTAGTGTATAAATTAACGAAACCCATAACGTTTAACTTAACGATACTAGCAGCTAATGTTAATGATATTCTAAATTATGTTTTGTAGTGGATGTTTTTATTCTCGATATGATAGCGTAAAGTACGGAGGTGGTCTTCGTACGTTAACAAATATTAGAGCAAATGTAAGTGGCGGCCTCTCGCGGCGGATTTGTGGTATTTAAGTTGCGAGTTGTTGTGAGTCCGTCGGGGAGGTCGGTCTCGCGCGCGGCGCCGCGGGGCGCGCTTGTATCGTGTTACACAACAGACCGCGGCGCCGCGCGCGAGGGACTACGTCGGGCCTTCGCTGTAACACACATAGCGGCACGAGCCGATGTTACGTACATTTGTAACGAGTAGAACGCGTGTATTAAAATAAGGGACAAACAAATTATAGTATAAATTGTTTACCAGACGCCCCGTATCGGGCGTTAGACGAAAATATTATTTTTCTTAGATCACATTATATTGTAATAAAATGGTATAGAAGTATGTGTGCGGCGGTGAGTCAGGGACGGCGATGCGCGCGCACGGTCGGATTAAAAAATGATATTTTTTTACGAGCGCGGCAACCCGCAGCCCCGGCCGCATCGCACGCACTCATATTTGTTATGTTTAAGAGGAAATATCTATTGTCTATTCCAAGGGTTGAATAACTACCAACACTTTTTTATATTACAATAATTATAGAAATTATTATTGAACCTGTCGTTTTCTTTCATGTTTGTACCAAACCGTTTGAAATCAGCGGCCAACACTGACACCAAGAGCGATTTCGCCGAGAATCTTTCATGCGCTTAAGTTGCCCCAAGAGCGTATAATGTGCGAATATTTGGGGACAAATGCTAGTCCTCTGAAGTTCGCGCGTATCATAAACGCAGAACAGAAATACTATGTGTAGTGGACAAACGGTCTAAGGCCCGGACTGCACCAAACCAGACATGTCTCGTAAACAATCATAAGTATTACGTTTAAACTAAGCTGTGTGATATGCCTCAAAGAGCAGTCAGCACGTGACAGGGCCCTCTAGGGCCAATGCTGCCGGGGTTGCGAAGTAGTTGTAAGTTACCGCGGCCCCGGAACATAAAGCAACCGAAGGAGCAAGGGTGGGTTTTAGTCAGTAAAAGTCTAACACTCCCTCCCGCCCCGCTCCCGCCTGTGTGATGTTAAAATAATGGAAGCCGATTGGCTGCATGAAATATCTCGCACGTCTCAAGTCTCAATCCGACCCTAACTGTGAAACAGCCCCAAATAACACTCAACAAGTACAAGTTTGAACAAGTTTATTAATCTTGGTTCCGTACATGCTTCTTTTTCTTCTTCTTTTTCTGCGAGTGCGCTTCTATGAGGTCGTCGATCTCCTTGCTGTCGTCGCCTAGGCGCTTCTCGCCGCTGGAAATAAAAACGAGAGATTGAATATTATTGGCAAACTAACAGATAGAATAAGGTTGCCAATGATTAATCACTAGGGATATTAGTCATGCCTACTAGTCCTACTAATATAATAAATGTGAAAGTTTGTAAGTGTGTGTAGGTGTATGTAGGTAAAACTAGTTTGTACTGAAATCGGGTTTAGCCGGTAACTTATACATCAGAATAAGATATAGGCTACGTAACATCAAGCTAGGTCCTACGGGAGCGGAGCAGTAATCAAAAACATAACATTACGCAGGTAAAACCGCGGGGGACAGCTAGTGTAATATGTAGCTGGAAGATCAGTGACGCAGTTTAACAAGACCCTCATATAAAAAAGTTGTGGAGTCGAATCGAGGTAAATATTAATGTGAATGTTTAGTTATTTGTGATGCACAGGTACATAAAGGTCTAAAATACAAGAAGTATCCATTCTGTAATCAGTCTCTAAAAGTTTGCCTTGGACATCACCTACATCGCAATAATTAAATTAAATCCGCAATCGCTAATTCGCGATTATTTAGGATTAGGCGTATATTATAACTTGCAAGTGATTTTCGTGCCGTCAGCCGTAAAAACCCTCAAAAGTAAGAAAAGTCAGAAAATTTTACGTACCTCTTAACAGACACGAGTTGTTTCTGCTTGGTGCCTGCGAGGGCCTGGCCCCAGTCGAGGTCACTTCCCTTGATGCGGTACTGCGCCAGGTCCTCGCCCATCAGCCGAGACAACTCCTTACGTTGTTTGCGCTCCAAGTCCTTAAAAAGATTTGGACTACTTAGTGGCACGAGATGGATAGAAAATCGTAGTAATTGTTGAAATAATTGCATTTTCTTTTGCGAATTAATCTTTCAACAACCAAGCGACAGCCGGCTGTCGGGCTGCTATTGTCTTTCTTTTGTGTCTCGAATCGCGAAGGTTTAAATAGACTTTGTATTTTTCATGATTCACATGCTAGCATTGGAGTAATGATAGTGAAATAATTGTCTAATATTAATCGTCAAATGAATGGAGTCTTTTCAGATTTGGTATAAGCAAAAAAAATAATAATAAATGGGTTAGGATCAAAAAGTTGCTGCCAATATTACGCACGTAAGTAAATGAGTTTCTTTTTATTTTCTATCGTGCAGCAAATGCAAGATTTATAAAAATTTTGATGATTTTATTTATTTTGATAAATTGATCACGAAATAAATCACATATAACAAAATATGAAAATCTTTTTTTTTAATTTGATACTAGATAAAAAAATTGCTTAGGAACACCTCAGAACTAAATAAAACATCCAAAAAACTACCAAACACACCACTCATTTATTTTTAAACCAGAAGACAACAAACAATAACACACCAAAAGAAATTACCTTAGCCGCCTTCGACAATTCCTCTTGTAAGCTCTGTTTCACGGGCCCCATAGACACATCATCTGTATTCTTATCTTCTATGCCAATTTCTTTAGCTACAGAATCTTCTAGAACGGCGTTGAGGGACGCGTTGATCTTCTTGCACGCTTCGAAGAACTTCGCGAGAATCTGGGAGCCTGGTAGGCCGAGTTCGGACGCTATGTCGTCTACGTCTTTCATTTGAAAGCCCATTGCTATGAATAGTACCTGTGGAGTGAGAGATAGTTTTATTAGATGGCTTTAATGAGTAACGCGATTAAAAATGCTCTCTTTGGGTTCGTGGTCGCAAGACCGAACGCGATTTTGAGATGCTCTCTTTGGTTTCGTAGTCGCAAGACTCATCTCAAAATCGCGTTCTCGAGTCGAGCGACTGTTGTAAGTGTGGTATTGGGATAGATATCTATTATCTACGTCGTACAAAACGTTGGCGCGTTCCTGCATGTGCGCAAAAGACTGCTGTTTGTGTCCTGTGCCTGATATCTACGATCGTTACTGTCCCGATCAGTCTTGCCCAGTCATGGCTAATTGTCTAAGTTTAAAAAAAAATCGTTAAGTACATAAAGGCATCGCCAAAGGGAGAGGGGGAGGCAGATCTTAGAATTTGTGGATCTTTACAAATTGAATATTGTATTTTAGATAGTTGCAATAATATAGACAACTAGCTGTTCCACGCGGTTTCATCTGCGTTATTATAGGTTTTTGGTCAACTGCTCTGCTCCTATTGGTTAAAGCGTGATGCTATATAGCCTACCAGCTTTTGCCCGCGACTTCGTCTGCGTGGAATAATAGTTCCCGTTCCCGAGGAATTTCCGGGATGAAAACTATATCCTTTCTCGGGTCCCAGACTATATCTGTACCAAATTTTATTCAAATCGGTTCAGTGGTTTAGACGTGAAGAAGAGACAGACAGACAGTTACATTCGCATTTATAATATTATATAGCACGGATGTTACTCGCCGATAACGTAGCTTTATATTGGTGAAACATTTTTTAAATCGGTTCAGTAACAAACAAATAATCAAATCTTTCCTCTTTATAATATTAGTATAGAATAACACCCAGTTGCAGAACAAACATAAAGATTTATCCTGGATGGGAATCGGTAGTCATTGCTTAAAACACGATTCGAATGGAAATAAATATGCCTAAAGGAAACCCTACTCACTTGTTGAACAGCATCCAGCTTCGCAGTGGTCTTGGCGTGGAAGACGAGGTTTGCAATCGGAGCTAGGAGGTCGGTGATGAGCCTGTAGTCAGCTTGTTGGCGGCAGTACGCCTCTAGACGGGCCAGGTCGTGGCCTGATAAATGCTGCTCTATTAGGGCTTTTGATAGCGCTGGAAGAGAAAAACTTTGTGTCATGATAGCGCAACAAACGTTCATACAGCCATTGCCGTTCTTTAGTTGATGCGATATGCAAGAACAGTCGGAAATAAAAGTTGACTAACTGTTAACTCGTGTCTTTTCAGAATTTCAGGTAAAAAAGAGCATCTACAGTATGGTACGTAACTAAGAGCTTATCTCGCGCCATCATCGTTCACGCGGAAGCAAGCAAAAACCCGATTAAAATATCTTCTGCCCTCACTAAACTTTCTCCAATGTAAAAAAATCATTCAAATAGTCTCAATGGATTAGCTGTAAAAGTGTAAGGCATATAGACTAAGTATAGACATGATTTATTTCATCATCATCATCTGAAAGACGTCCACTGCTGGAAAAAGGCCTTTCCCAAAGAACTCCACATGCATCGGTCCTGCGCCACCCGAATTTAATTTTATGAATTTTTTACTCAACTTTTATAATTATTATATTTTTTTAAATAAATGCATTTTTTTTAGACTATCCTGTCACACTCCCAACCACTGCCACTCCTGAAAGCCAAAATCAACAGTAGAGTCCGCCAGAAAAGCGCCGAAGCAATGAAGCTCGACGAGATACGGAGAAACGACCCTTCCTAAAATAAATGCATATAAATCATTATTATACTAACCAGGTTTCTCCACCTTCACATTATCATTAACTAGTGTAGTAAGCGCGAGCGACGCTGGCATCTTCCTGAGTGCTCGTGCGAGCAGACGGGACAGGCGACGTCGGAAGTCGGCACTATACGCGCTCAACCACGCACTGTCGCGGAGAGAACGCAGCATTATACACGAGTGCTCGCCTGTCAACTCGTTAGCTTTTTGGCTGTAGGAAATAATAAAAATCAAGAACTAGAGACATGGCAATAAAAATCATCGTTTTTTTTGGGGAGCGGGAAATCATCAAATGACTTCTCCCGTCCTGGGCGGGGCGGACTTTTACTGACTAAAACCCACTCATGTTCCTTCGGTTGCCCTTTATGTACCGGGGTCACGGTAACTATTATAACCATTCCGCAACTTATAACCATTCCGAAAAAAAAAGCATTGTTGCATGTAGGCAGAAAGTCTGAAAAATCTATTACTCGTAACTGGGTTGTGGAGGTTTGACAGACAGTCGGTTCACGTATAACACTGGTATTAATAATAATAAGTAATATTTAAAACTAGCTTTTGCCCGCGACTTCGTCCGCGTGGAATAGTTCCCGTTCCCGAGGGATTTCCGGGATGAAAACTATCCTATGTCCTTTCTCGGGTCCCAGACTATATCTGTACCGAATTTCGTACAAATCGGTTCAGTGGTTTAAGCGTGAAGAAGAGACAGACAGACAGACGGACAGTTACTTTCGCATTTATAATATTAGTACGGATTGACAAAGTGATGGAAAAAAATTGCACCTTATTAGAATATCTAGTCCATTGTTGTCTACATTGAGACTGGACGGTAGACCGTATAAATTAGTATGGTGAATATTAATTAAACCAATATTACTACAGACACGATAAGGTACAGCAAGGCAAGTTGGCTATGTCTAAGTTTAAAATAAGTTAATTGCTTAAATGTTTGTACTATCTATTAACTTCTATTTTATCCCCGGAGGGGATATATCCAAGAATCTTATTTTAACGGATGCTGCATAATGATTTTTTAGATTTCAGAAAAGTTTCATCTGCAAACAAAATAGGTTTGTAGTGCACAAAACAAAGTAATAAATAGACAACATACCTAAGATACACAGGCACATATTTCTGTGACTTCCAGAACTTGAGCAGTTCCTCTGTGAGTCCGAAGCTAGTGCCGAGGTAGTCCAGGTGTTCTGCTCTCACCTCTGTTAGACGTTTTAGCAGAGTTGGCGGTTTGGCTCTGGAAAATATATGAAAATAGTTTACCATTATGGTCAAGAACCTACTGAAGCCGTGAATGCTGGCTGATTGGCTGGCTCATTGCTCGAAAGGATCCTTCATGCGGGTGTTGAATTTTGGGCTACTGTTTGACGGTTGTCTTAGGAATTATGTCAGTATAAAATTACAGCCGCAATGACACTACCTTCTACCAATGTAAATGTGAGAACTCCGATTGTGTGATTAAGGATGTCAGTTAACACAAGAATCAAAAGAAACATACAGAAAAGAAAAGAAGATCAAAAGAAACAAACAGAAAAGAAAAGAAGTTCACACGTTTAACGCTTTCAACCGGAGGGTGCCTTCAGCTTGAATACATTCCCTTTTAGACTCCCTTTCAAGACTATTTTGACAAACAAAAATCAAAGCAAACAAACCATTCTTCATCATCATCAGCCGAAAGACGTCCACTGCTGGGCAAAGGCCTCCCTCAAAGATGCATCGGTCCTGCGCTACCCGCATCCAACGGGAGCCGGCGATCTTGATGAGATCATCATTCCATCTTGCGGGAGGCCTGCCCACGCTGCGTTTTACTCTAGAACCTTTCCACCCCAACCATTCTTACCTCGGCACGATATTCTCCGTGTGCAATGTATTGCTGTTACCGTTAGCGCCTGTGTCGTCATCATCGGAGTTATCTTCGTCTAAGCACGGGACGTCGCCCGAATAGTACGCGGCCAGCTGTTGTAGTGCTCGCTTGCCGTAGCCCATCTGTTGGGGGAAAGTGAGCCTTATTTATAGGGAGGTACGGTTATTATTGCTGTCTTTTATACAAGTAAAATCTTAAGGAAGGATATGATGACGCATCCTAAGTAGTGTTAGTACAGTAGTTAGTGACCAAAGTTCGTGGGTACGCTTCCCTGGACAAATCTGTGTGATGAGGATTCTGTCTAATTTGAGATCAAAGTGTGTGACAGAAAAAAAACTTGTACTGACTTTTTTTGTTAAGATTAAATTTACCGATTTTCAACATTATATGAGTTTTGGTAAAGTTGGAAGTCTTTAAAAACGGTTGCTATACTTTTCCCGACCTTTATGATCTAGTGTTTATTGATATAATATATTTATGTATGCTATAATGTTATTCGATGGGAAACACTTGATGATAAGTGATCCGAATCACTTATAGACAACTTAGTACCAGATGCCTTTTATCTACATTGCCTAAAATGGTTCATATGCTTCAAACAACATTCACATACCCTTTGATAAGAAGGATGGGTGGCTATCCTCACGATCCTGGCTCCGGACAGCTTGGGGAAGTCCTTGTCTCCGAACTGCTCGCAAATGTTCCAAGGGATCAGGTCTCCGGCTGCCTTACGGCCGCGGCCTAAACTGTCGCGGACTGATCTGTTTAGGAATAAAGTAAAATGCATTATACTTTGTTGAAACAAAGTCCAATATGCTTAATGTTTAGTTATTGTATTTTTTATTAACGGCGTATAAAATCACACCCTGCTGGGCTCCACTGTTACTTGGAGTGTGGGCTTGATCTTGTACAAGTTTCTGGTAAGCGTGTGCGATGGTAAATAAATATAACACATTCAGTGGCGTGCACAGGGTTTTATGACAGGGTAGGCAGCTTTTTTTCGAAAAAATAAAAAAGTTTTTCGCTATTGCCGAGATAGTAAAAAAACTCTCTAGATGACCAGATGATTTAAAAGTATAGTTATAAACTAAATAGGTACCTACCTACCTACTGGTTTGGTTTTGTAACAAAAGAAATAATTAAGTAAACCAACTCATTTAGAAATTAAATCTACACGCCTAACTTTTTTTAAATACGATTTTTTGATGTTATTAACTATTCAACCTTCGAACACACGTGATTCAAGTCAAGACACTATAGAAAGACAATAGCAACGCAACAGCCGGCTATCGCTTGGTCGTCGAAAGGTTAAATAACAGACACGTAAATCAAAATAAGTAATTTCATTGTGTGTACACAAACACGCAGCGAGTAAATAATTTATTTCGTAATTCTTACATTCACATAATAAATTTACGGGTTATAGCTTTTACCTTTTCCCTGGGTTAATTCTCGTAATTCAGGTTCAACCAACTTGTTATTTGAAGTTTTCAATAATTTCGTCATTCGTAAACCTAACATCGTAACTTGTAACAAACTCACATTGTCAACACAAACCTCACAATCGAACAACATTTCACAATATTTTATAAACAAAACAAACAAAAATCGTAAAAACAAATAAAAACAACATGGACTCTTTTACATTAGATGCAATATTCTAAATTTTGACGGATAAAATGTTGACAAATTAAGTTGCATCAATTTCAACCGGAATTGTACTTAGCAAATGACTTTTTCAACTTGTCGTATAATCTCTCGGTGACAGCCAACAGGCGAAATATTTGAAATGTGTCAACCAATAGAGTAGTTGTCGTTGTAGTCCACGTCACAAAAGGCACTGCCTAGCTGGGGAACTACTTGTAATGTACGCGCGTTGATGTGTGCATTTCACAGACACGAAATGTACAACTACATGTGCACATTTATGAATGAGATTTAGGCAGAATCTAACTCTGCCTACAGCCGTTCTACGAGACGCCGCGCTGGCGCGCGCGCGCCTGTTACGATTCGAATGCGGCGCGAAATTTGATTGTACACTATGATTTATTGCTATTCCTTTATATGTTAGGGACTTTTACATTTTTTTTATTTGTTTCATATTTTTTAGGTTTAAAATATTAGGATTTACATCTACTGGGTCTGGGTGAATTGGTCTAGGGTCGGCAGTGCCTTTCTGCCTATAAGGACCGCACGTCCCTAAACACATTTCCAGGTCACTATTGTTTTTTGCAAGTAATCGACACGCAAATACCGTTCACTCTTTTCCTTATATTTCATGTTCAAAGCAGGTAAAATTTTATGCCGGGGTTGCAGAATAGTTCTAATAGTTACCGCGGCCCCGGAACATAAAAAGGCAACCGAAGGAACATGGGTGGGTTTTAGTCAGTAAAAGTCTGACACTCTCTCCCGCCCCGCCCGGAGCGAGTGAAGTCATTGATGATTATTTCCCATCCTCAAAAAAAGTTTTTTTTGTCAATTATAAAGAGGCTGAAAATGGATGACAGTAAATAAATGTTGTACTAACTTGTCCGATATGTTTCCCTCGAGACACATCTGTATGACGCACAGTATCTCCGGCATGGCGGTGCTGTGAGGCGGCGTGGGCGCGAGCAACACGAACAGACAGTGCGCCGGCGCGTCCGCTAGCAACTGGATGTCGTTCGGACTGTTCTGTGTGGAGATATTGAGGTTATGTTACAGCGGGAGATTCAGGGAACATGAAAGATGATAAATATGGATATAACGTAAATGATCAACAAAAAAATCTTTTGGCCATCCAAAATGATCACCAAAGTTTGCTAGAACTGTAACCACACAACGTCAGATTTACTAGTGATTCATATAAAGTTTCAGTTTTCAGTCAAATTCATATAAAAACGAAATTAGATTTCTTTCATAATATTTTAGGATACGTTATTTGGTGACCATTTATCCATTTTGGTAACCGTTTAGTTTTTTTTTGGTAGTAAAATACCTACTTTTTCGGGCGGTGCTTAAACACAAGCCGATAAATATATGTTAATACAATAAAGTGGAAGGCTTTTTGTTTAAATGCGGTTATCTCAAGAACTACCAGTAGGATTGCAAAAAAGTACTTTTTGTTTATGATAACCTGATTAAAGAAAACTAGTAAAATTGACAAAAAATCCCCAGAGCGAAATAAAGAAAGTTTGTATTAAAAACTGAAAAACATTTAACTAAATCGTTACCTTATAATGACTCGCCACGTAAATAGCAACCAGCCTATGCAGAAAGGCCTCAGCAGCCTTATGATAGCAGAACAGCGCATCTCTGTTGACGCGGTACAGTTCGCAGGAGGCCGGGGGCGGAGCGCCCGCGCCCACGCTCGGGGGCGGCGCCTCCAGGCATAGCAGTGAGTTCAGCCAGGATTCTATTGCGTCTCCAGAGCGGTAACGAATTGGCTCTTCTAGTTTTATCTAGACAAAGAAAAAAGGTATGTAAGGTGCGAGAAGTGACATGATGTTATGCTAAACGATAACAATTTGTAGCTATTTTTAATATTTCGCAATAAAAAATAAGATAAATAGATAATCTATAGATCATATTAGCTGCTTCGGTCGCGTGAATACTTTAAAAACGACAGAATTATTTACAAGCGTTCATCTCTGATTTCAACCCCTTAGGGATAGAATTTAGGGATTTCAGCATAAAGTGCATCAACGATTTTAGTAAAAACGTATATTATGTATTTCGTTTTCATTCGTAATAACCAAGAAACTACCACAAATCGGATAACCAGATACACCAATAAAATCAATCTGTTACGTGTTCCAAAGAGTTATAGATTTTTTTCTTCAAAACAATGATTTCTTCAGCGCTTGTCCGGTGCCCTCGTACCCTGACACCGTGGACGATAGGAGCGCTAGTGGAGCTCTGTGCGGTAGACACGTGGACCAGATACTAGCAGTCTTCTATAGAGTTACTTACCGGAGGAGGAGCATTGTGCTGTGTCTGCAGCTGAGCGAACAGCTTCAAGGACAGCGCTCGTCCGGTGCCCTCGTACCCTGACACCGTGGACGATAGGAGCGCTAGTGGAGCTCTGTGCGGTAGACACGTGGACCAGATACTAGCAGTCTTCTATAGAGTTACTTACCGGAGGAGGAGCATTGTGCTGTGTCTGCAGCTGAGCGAACAGCTTCAAGGACAGCGCTCGTCCGGTGCCCTCGTACCCTGACACCGTGGACGATAGGAGCGCTAGTGGAGCTCTGTGCGGTAGACACGTGGACCAGATACTAGCAGTCTTCTATAGAGTTACTTACCGGAGGAGGAGCATTGTGCTGTGTCTGCAGCTGAGCGAACAGCTTCAAGGACAGCGCTCGTCCGGTGCCCTCGTACCCTGACACCGTGGACGATAGGAGCGCTAGTGGAGCTCTGTGCGGTAGACACGTGGACCAGATACTAGCAGTCTTCTATAGAGTTACTTACCGGAGGAGGAGCATTGTGCTGTGTCTGCAGCTGAGCGAACAGCTTCAAGGACAGCGCTCGTCCGGTGCCCTCGTACCCTGACACCGTGGACGATAGGAGCGCTAGTGGAGCTCTGTGCGGTAGACACGTGGACCAGATACTAGCAGTCTTCTATAGAGTTACTTACCGAGGAGGAGCATTGTGCTGTGTCTGCAGCTGAGCGAACAGCTTCAAGGACAGCGCTCGTCCGGTGCCCTCGTACCCTGACACCGTGGACGATAGGAGCGCTAGTGGAGCTCTGTGCGGTAGACACGTGGACCAGATACTAGCAGTCTTCTATAGAGTTACTTACCGGAGGAGGAGCATTGTGCTGTGTCTGCAGCTGAGCGAACAGCTTCAAGGACAGCGCTCGTCCGGTGCCCTCGTACCCTGACACCGTGGACGATAGGAGCGCTAGTGGAGCTCTGTGCGGTAGACACGTGGACCAGATACTAGCAGTCTTCTATAGAGTTACTTACCGGAGGAGGAGCATTGTGCTGTGTCTGCAGCTGAGCGAACAGCTTCAAGGACAGCGCTCGTCCGGTGCCCTCGTACCCTGACACCGTGGACGATAGGAGCGCTAGTGGAGCTCTCTGTGCGGCCGCTGACACGTGTACCAGCGGTATGGCGGCTGCCTCGTCTACCAGCACCAGGTCTGCCGCTGATAGGAGGGAGTGGTCGTCTGGTGTTATGTACTGGAAGAGAGGGGTTGAAGTGGTGTGATGATATGTAAATAGAATAGAAATGTCTGTTTCAATAAAATAAGAGGCTTTTACGAATGTACTTATAATGTTATTCCATTTGTGTGCATGTTCTGATCAGTCGCCGAGGCAGATTGACTGATTTTAACGGAACTTGAAACTTGAGGATACTGGATGTTTTAAGGAGTAACGAAGGCTGTTTTTATTCAAGACTAGCTTTTGCCCGCGACTTTGTCCGCGTGGAATAATAGTTCCCGTTCCCGGGGGATTACCGGGATGAAAACTATCCTATGTCCTTTCTCGGGTCGCTGACGCTCGGTTCAGTGGTTTAGGCGTGAAGAAGAGACAGACAGACAGAGTTACTTTCGCATTTATAATATTAGTACGGATTAAAGCAGTGTCAATTAGATACCGCGTAATGCGCGCCGCGATAATACCGCGATAATGTCGTGATGGCCCAGTGGATATGGCGCCCGCCTCTCGTGTAAGAGGTTGTGGGTTCGAATCCGGGCAAGTACCAATGTGACTTTTTCAATTCATATGTACTTTCTAAAGTTTATCTTAGACATCACTGACATCCCGTGCCTCGGAAAGCACGTAAAGCCGTTGGTCCCGATTGTCATTCGTAGAACTTTGACAGTCGTTACTGGTTAGCCAGAAACTCTGACAAGTCTAACCAAGAGGTATCGTGTCGCCCAGTTACTGGGTTGTGGAGGTCAGATAGGCAGTCGCTCCACGTAAAACACCGGTATCTAGCTGAATCCGGTTAGGCTGGCAGCCGACCCCAACACGGTTGGGAAAAGGCTAGGGAGATGATGAATTAAATACCGCGTTAATGTCTAAATATGGTTCCTAGACTTATTGTGTGGGCCAACGATGATTTCTCGCCTTCTCAGTCCGAATTCGTCCATGTCCGTGATCTTGATAGAGGCATTCGCCCAATCCTTTAGTAAGAACTCAAAGAGTGTGTCAAGCAAAAACTAGCCTTTTTTATAATATTAGAACACTGAACAGATGTATCTTCTGTCCTTTTCTTAATGAAAAGAAAAGAGAAAGATGATAACTTAAATTTGGTTTAGTTTGTGAACAAGAGAATCAGCACCATTGGCCAACTAAAACGTACTTAGTATAATCAAAGTTACCTGTACAGTCTGCCTCGAGTTCCTCGCAATATTGACCCTTACGATTGCCTTCTTAAAGTCGGGATTCGTAGATCTTACAATATTGTAGTCAATATGTTCTTGATAGAGGCAGGCATCCAGTCCTTTTAGTAGGAACTCGAAGAGTGTGATAAGGTTCTCTGGGTGCGGCGAAGTGACGTATATGTTGACGTAGCCTAGAGCGACGGCGGCGGCGATTGAGAGGCCTAAGGTAGCTGATTTTCCGCGACCTCGGGCCGCTGTGAGGCAGTGTGGTGGTCTAAAGTAGAAAGTATTACTAAGTTACAAAATTATAACAATAAAATAAATAAAATATATATATATATATATACACACACATCAAAAGTGTCTAGGGATATTTTAATTAAACCTAAATAACTAAAATTCTATTAACTTTTTGTTAAGACATCTACACTTTAAAATAAACCTTGTTTAATTGCCTATCTAATCTGATAATAAACTTTTAGATAAAGTTAAATTTAAAAAAAAACTTAAAAGAAGAGGAAAAACTCAACAAAATTTCAATTTAACTTTATTTTTGAAATTTCAAAACCTAAACAACAAAACAATTTTTTTTTATAAAAATTGTTGAAAACTTAAAATTTATAATTCGTGGATCCACCTAAGACTCTCCTGACACATCTGGAGCGGTTCTGCATACTCAAAACAAGGGTGTCAATATCCTGTTGTGGAGTACTGTCCCAAATCCTGCTAAGATGCAAGAAAAGCTGGTTTTGATGCACAATATCAACAGGGAAATTCCTACGAGCTCTTCTCTGAAGCATATTCCAGGCATGCTCAATAGGATTTAAGTCAGGGGATTGTGCAGGCCGGTCTAAAGCTTGGATAACATGCTGTTGTAACCAACTTGTAACGATACGCGCCGTATGTGGACGGGCATTGTCGTGCATTAGCTGGAAATTTTGTCTCATTTGCTGTTTGTGGGGCAAGATTACAGGCTCTAGCACCTCATCTCGGTATTTTCGAGCAGTCATATTGCCTTGTATCCAAACGAGGTCCGTTCTACCGCCGAGACGAATTCCTGCCCAAACCATAATCGTGCCACCTTAATATGCATGAACTTGTTGTGGGTGCTGCAGTCGATTCCAACGTCCAGGTTTTCTCCAAACGCGTACTCTTCGCGAATCAGGATGAAATCCAAACTAAGATTCATCAGTGAAAAGCACAAGTGACCATTGAGAATGGTTCCAGTTTTCGTGTGCAATAGCCCATTGTAATCTTCTTCCTCGATTACCTCTCCTTAGTGCTGATACCCAAAATGGCTTACGAGCACGTAGATTGACTTCATGCAGTCGCCTTCTCAAAGTTTGACCGCTTACCAGCAAACCATACTCTCTCTGTAGCCTTTGAACCAATTGCATCGCCGCTGCATTTAGTTGACTTCGTGCAGCATTTATTATGAATCGGTCCTGTACATGTGTTGTAATGCGTTGAGGTCCTCGGTGCCGTTCCACCACTTCCTCCGTGACACGATAACATGACCAAAGCCTGGATATAACGCTCTGACTGGTCCTCATGTCTTCAGAAACCGCAATTTGGGACAGTATTCCACAACAGGATATTGACACCCTTGTTTTGAGTATACAGAACCGCTGCAGATGTGTCAGGAGAGTCCTAGGCTGATCCACGGAATATTAATTTTAAGTTTTCAAGAATTTTTATAAAAAAAAATTGTTGTTTTGTTTAAGTTTTGATGTTTCAAAAATAAAGTTAAGATTGAAATTTTGTTTGAGTTTTTCCTCTTCTTCTAAGTTTTTTTTAAATTTAACTTTATCTAAAAGTTTATTATCAGATTAAATAGTCTATTAAACAAGGTTTATTTTAATGTGTACATGTTTTAACAAAAAGTTAATAGAATTTTAGTAATTTAGGTTTAATTGAAATATCCCTAGACACTTTTGATGTGTGTAGTTCGAGGGTGCAATTGATGCTTACACCCGAGCTAACTACTCTGCTTTACATCTCGATTGTGAGGTAAGTAGAAAAAAACCATCACATTACAAGAATAAAACATTTTATTAGTTAAAATTTATAGTGAAACTAGCGGCCCGTCCCAGCTTCGCACGGGTAGATTTAAGATTACAGAGCTAGATCGATTTCTCGTCCCCGAAAACCCCCACATATCAAATTTCAGCGAAATCGTTAGGGCCGTTTCCGAAATCACATGCTTTTTGAAACAATCAGCGCCATCTGCCGGGCTGGTTTGTGAATCTAAACCATCCAGGGCGCCACTCAAACGCATACAGAAAAATTCATTTAAATCGGTCAAGCCGTTTAGGAGGAGTTCAATGACATACACACGTACAGCAGAATTATATATATAAAATATGAGAACAATTTTATAATTTTTTCAAGAACGAAATTGATCTTCTCCGTTCGATTAAATTGATGAGTGTGACTAACTCATACGATGACAAGGCTGAATAGCGAAGCGACCTCTTTTGTCATTGGGCTGAATGCATGATGTCTATTGCCAGTATGATGGTTAGAAAAACGCAAACTTTTTGAAAGAGTGAAGAGATTTTTTTTAAATTACTTGCCGCCCTAGGGCTTTTCTAGCTAAATTATTACCCTAGAGCGCTAATTGGTTACCTACAAGCCCCATTTGGGGGTAATAAGGACCTACTTACCGAATATGAGAGATGTAAATGACATTATTCTACAATGAAGTACGTTTACTAATATTTTAAAACCGAACTGACATTCAAATTATACTCCAGTTTATTTACCAAGATCGTCTCATAATGGGTGTGTAAATAATAAATAAAAAATAGTTGTTACAATTTATTCGAAACCTCGGATTTTCTTTACTGTATGAATTTACATAAACCTTCCTCTTGAATCAGAGGTCTAAAGATCTAAGCTTACATAGTTACAGAGAGCAGAAAGCGACTTTGTTTTATAAAGACAAAGACATTTATTCGTAGAATATGGTAGGAATATGGTATACTATGTAATGATAATAAAATTAAGATATGAAGCAAATATTTGTAAACCAAAAGTGGTGAAATATAAATTGAGACATGAGACTTAACTACAGATCAATTATTTATTATAAAACCTAGCAATTCATTTTTTTAAGTATGTCCATTACGCTTTCCTGGCTAAACCTTTATTTTATTCAGACATAAGCTACGTATTATTAATAAAAAGTTTTATATCTTTGAATTTAACGAAATGTACATTAACGCTGACCAAAGGCTAGAATAAAGAAATCACTTACCTGGACTGTTTATCAGCTAGTGTGTTAATAAGTGCAACGAGCGCGGTCGCCTGGTCGTACGTGCGACATAGCGCGACAAGCGGCCCGGCCGGCGGGGAGTCCGATAATGACGATATCAACTCAGCCAGTTTTGGGTTCACGCGCTAGAACAAAGTGAAATTCGTGAGTAGATAGGGTAGCTGACACCGACAAACAAATCTGATCATTCGTTGCAATTGACTATTTACAGGTACTTTTGAATTGTCTGAGAATAAGTTGAAGCTATGTCCTTGTTTCAAAAAGGCAACACAGCAACAGTGACGTCACTTTTGTGCTAACTCAATAGAGAATATCCATGTGATGCAAATGGGAGAAAAATATAAACTATATTACTTGTGAATTATGCCTCCCAATCCAGGTATATTTTTAACAATGATGTTTTTTTTGGCTTAAAATATCTGAATGCATGACTTTTGCATTGCATGTTACGAGTACGACGTTGATTCTACAGTAAATTATAAATCAATTTTAATCAATCAAGTGCCAACCTCAGGAATTACGTCAACAGGCTCCACTTGAGCAGTCTTGGAAGATATAGGCAGCACAGTAAGTGAATCATCGAGGACCAAACAGCGAGGGTTGTCTGCGAGAGACAGCAGGAACCTCTCATTGAAGCGGTTCACCACTGTGTCGTAGGCTTCCGTCTTGAACCTGGAAGTTAAATATAGATAATAAAAATTGCCAAAGAGAAAGTTATTAGTGTGACAAAGATGTTCAAAGATTTTCCTAATGCAATGACATTATATTCATATTCTTTATTGCACATCAAAAAAATGCATATAACCCTATAGCAAAACAATAATAAAACTTATGTACAATGGCGAGCTTAACCAAGAATTGAGTTTTCTACCAGCAAACCCACAATGCTATAGTGAGATTGGCAATGGAGGATATTTGCACAAATAAAACAAAACTATTACACAGGTTTAAGCTTAATAGATTTTGTTTAATACTAGGTAGTATTAAAAAAGAATCATAAAATATGCTGGAAATTTTAAGTTTATATCAATATAATTAAATTTTTTATTATGGTAAGTATAAAAACAAAGAAGTATATTACAAACTACCATACCTGGAGTGAACATCCATAGTAATAGAATGCAACTGCCTCAAAGAGTCCATAGATTTGAGCAGAAACACAATCAAGCCGCCACCCTCTACCGTTTCCACTGTTCGGGCCATCAAATTAGGTGTCAGAGCCTCAAAATCCTGTGTGACAATGGTAAATATTTAGTCTAATGGAAAATATGTAGCCAAATACCAAGATCTAAAACTTAAAAGATGATAAATAACGCAAAGACACACACATTTGGTAATAGGGATGACGACAACATTAAAAATGGCATTCTACTTAGTCCGTCTGATAGACCAAAAATGAGGGACCACATATTTTTTGCTTGATCAAATAAAAAATTAATAGAAAGATATATAGCAACAAAGTTTCGACAGGGGCTTTTGACGTCACTGTTCAGCAAAAATTTTACCTAATCTAAAAAATTTCTACAAAAATCAATGTAGAGTAGCAACTTGTTTTTTTTTGTCATGAGTATATTTTAAAGTATCAGTCACTAATTTTCTAGCGAAGATTTGTGAAATCATTACCTGCAACACACACATTCCATAGGTCTGACCTAGCATAGTATGACTCTCCGAGTAATACCGTCCATGTATGGTGGTGGCCACTCTGAACGCATCAAATAGAGATTCTTCAGACACTTCCAACTTGCCTGCTGCTATCTTCTTTGCTCTTTTGCGGCCATGGCTAAAAGCATACATTTGATAATATGCATTAATTTGTATTTAATTAATAGTTAGTAGTATTTTGCAAAAAGGGAATTTTTTAAATTAAAATAAGAGATAACTGTGTAAAAATGGACTTTAAACACAAAAAAGAAAGAAAAAAGTCTAGTAACCTAGAATTCAGTTAATTAGTTTTTAAATAAACTACTTAAAAAGACTGGGTTTAAAGACCATATAAAATAACTTTTTATTTGAACTTACTTGCTTATAGCTTCATCTTTGTTTTTGTAGCACCACAGAACTGTAGGTCTGGCCTTAACAGTTGATTTCACTAGCATATCATATAATATGGGCACCTGCAACAAAACACCATTATGTAGCATTACAATAATGTTTGAAAGATTAAATTTGTTTTATAAGGCGTCAATTTTAGGAGAAGACAACTATTTTGCACAATTTTTCTGATATTTTTAAGGTTTTGGTCATATTTGTTAGGCACTAGGCCTACTTCATTTATATTTTAAAGTAATGGCTGAATACTCAATTTAAAGACACTCTTAAATCTCTTGTTGTCTTTGTTACTCAAAGTGATAAAGTAAGGACACTGGACAGCAACAGATTTGAGTGTCTTAAAATAAAGTGATGTTTGAGTATTCCGGCATGAGACACAATGTGAGCCCAAACTAAGAGTTTTCACAGGAATGTAGCATTGCAACTCCAGAAAGCCATAATCAACAGTGGAGTCCTTGACTGGTCTAAGAGGTACAGTTTTAATGTAGTGGCCATGCTATGTAACAAAAATATAATAAATACTTATTTATTTATGGAAGCAAAGTGATTAGAGAAATATTTAATTGCTAGATATTCTCCCCAGCTATGCCCTAGTGACTAGGGGCTAAGTAACGTCGGACTAGGGCCTAGACCGAGGTCACTTCGTTCATAAGTTAATTAGCCTAAAAACTTGGGGAAGCTTAGAAACATACGAAGCTGACTACTTTCTAAGTTCAGTAGTGAAATGTCCTTTCGAAAAAAAGCACCTGATCTAAAAGCATGTTTTATGGCGCTCGTATAGAAAACAAAACAATGTGCTTACTTGATCTCTACTTTTGTCTCCCACAAGGAGGATCATAGTACGATGTCCCAACTTAACACCATTTTCTATCATAACCCTGATACGGTTATCTATTTTCTTTTTCACCATTTTGTCTGATTATTTCACTAACTAATACAAGAAATATAAAGTTTATTACACTTTATAACCTATAACACGGCTACAGGCATGTTTATTTTCTCAATTTTCTGCTGTCAGATGCTGTGCTGTCATTATAATGTCATTTGTCATTCATTGAGCATTTTTCAGTGAGCATTTACGGAGAATGTTACATTAACCGTTATAAGGAATGATATAATAGAGCATACTGATACTGCTAAAAACTTAAAAAAATGCAATGTATTGTAATATTTTTTCCATTAGTAAGTATCATTTCTATTATAGTATGGTTCTATCATGAATCATCTATCGGATCGGGCCAGCTGGCCAAGAACCTTTCGACTGCTTATTTGTACTCCCTAACTATACAGGGTGTCCCACGGCTATGCCACATGGAGGGAAAGTACCTTAAACCTTGTAGATAGAAAATTTTACTGAAAAGAGACATTATTTGAATTTTAAAAACAATTTAAATTGCATTCATAGATTTTCAAATAATTAAATGGTTGGGCCGGGAATCGAACTTGTTCCACGAGAAAAAATAATCAGCCTGTAGTTTTATCATACCGATCGAAATGTTTCATCATAAGAATTATTTTTTGCTAAATAACATAGTATCACAAATAAAAGGAAGACCGTGAAATTTAACATTTGATGTAAAATTATGTTCAGAAAAGTTAAAAGCTTACATTGCCGTAAGGACATACAATTGTCAATCTTAACTACTTATTAAGTTATTACTAATTAATCTACCCACTTGAGTAGTACGCATCATTTAAATAAATAAATATCCACCACAGCAAGACCAAAAAATCGTCAGGAAACGAAATAATCAAAAGTTATCACTTTGTATTCAAGAAGAAGGGACTAGTTTAGAGCATTTGAAAAATTGACTAATTTTGTATTAAAAATGTTAAAATTCATGGTCTTTCTTTTATTTTTGACACTATGTTATTTAGCAAAAAATAATCCTTGTGATGAAGCCTTTCGATCGGTAGGATAAAACTACAGGCTGATTAATTTTCTCGAGTAACAGGTTCGATTCCCGGTTCAACTATGTAATTATTACAATATCTATGAAAGCAGTTTAAAATGTTTTCAAAATTCAAATAATGTCTTCTTTCAGTAAAATGTTCTATCTACAATATTTAAGGTACTTTCCCTACATGTGGCATTGCCGTGGGACACCCTGTTTAGGGAAAAGACGTGTTCGTGAAGACTGCGGAATTTCCAGCCCGAAAATCCAGACATGTCAACGGTTTTCTAGCGAGTCGGTTGGTCGTAGTGTGCGGGCGGGTGAATTCACACACTTTAATTTTTCTTATTTATTTTTGCATGATTTGTTAAATTAGGCAGACCGAATTTGTGTTCACTTTAAGATAAAACTAGATCAAACTTACTGTATGCACAGGATGCACAGTGAGTGCGTGTAGCACGGACGGTCAAGCTTTAAATTCTCAAAAAACTCGGGCAACAAATGAAGCCTGCCTGGCCTGAAAGCTCTCCGGATGCCCTCCTAGGACAAATCCGGCTGATAATCACGCGGGTTATAGTGTGAGTTTAACGATGATTACTACATGGACCCCTCACAGACATAGGACATTTTTGTAGAGTGTATAGAGACCCCTAGATACACAAGCATGCTCAAGCACATTTTTGCAAATAAAGGCAAGGACTAAAAGATCTTATTATGTTAGCGATGCAGAAACTGGTTTTAATAATGAGGTGCTGTGTGCTAGATGATGGTGCTTTATAAAAAAGTAATGGTTTAATGCTCACAGCTCAATGCATTTTCGAAATATGGCTTTTCAGTCAAAGCATGGCATTGATGCATAACTTTAGTTCAAAATAATCGCATTGGTTTTTTTTGGGCTGGTAACAAACAAGCGTCGTTCTCGTTTTTATCCGGCATTCTGTCAATGTCAAAGAAAATAAGAAAGAAGCAAACTGTTCACAATATTGAAAAATTGCGTTTTCTTTATTAATTATGAGATAAAATAAATCAATTACCGTATGTTGTGACATGTGTGTCGTTTTATAAACACCATAAACGCGTGTCACAACTAACAAGCAACGGTATTTCGTGTTTTATGCGTGTGTTGAAAGCCGTTTACAGGTACTGTTATAATTGGTTATAATGGCAAAAGCACAAATAAATACGAAATCCAGCAACTATATAAAGGACAGGGAGAGTTTTATTAAGGAGTTGAAGCAATTCAACGAGAGTAAAAAGTGAGTATGACGATTTAACAGCGATGTTTGTTTGTATGTAATTGCACTACATAATCGCGCACTGTATCGATCACCGTTACAGTTAAGGCTGTATTAGTTGTTTTTATATAATTCTTATTAGGTATATTTATTAATTTTTAACGTCTGAGGTCACCTTATAAGTAATTTATCCAAAAATCTGTCTTTGTACTAAGAACTGTTTGTGTACACATATTTTGTAGCTAACCTAAAAACTTTTAGTTTGTTATTTATTTCTTGGACTTTTTATGTACTATTTTAACAAATATTTAGACTGTTTGCAATTTTTTAATTAAATGAATTCTTTACCATGTACTGTGAACATATTATTTAAAAAAAATTAAACTGTACTGAATTATTATGTCTAACTAATTATTCCTAATAATTGAATGTCAATGTATTCTATACTATTCCTGATAATACAAGGAGATTAGGGATGACAACTACATAAGAAATTGGCATTATGTTTAGTCTGTCTGTTTGAACATCTAAAAATACTGGGCCCCCAAATAATGATTAGCTTGATGAAATTAATATAAAAAATACAAAGGTAAAGAGCACCTAAGCTCCAGAGTGGGAGCTTGCGACGTCAATGTTTAGTAAAAATGTGATGTTATGCAAAACTTCAACAAACTGTATTTTCGTCATTTATATATATATTTTTTATTGTATTGTCTATGAGAAAATAGAAAAAACATGTCCAATATTTTTTTATATGTAGGACAATTTTTTATTGTTGTCTAGCAGCTAGACAACAAAAAAAAATAGTAGAATAGTAAGCTACACTCTAGCTTATTATTCTAATCAGATTGTACTTCCAAGAATAAGCTCATTTAAGCAAACAATATTTTGAATAAATAAATCAACTAAAGCTTAAAATTAAATTTAAAATGTTTTAAAGTTTTAACTAAATTATTTTTTCAGCCTACCTACAAAAGTTCCAATAGTGAATGGGATAGAAATAGACCTGTATTTGTTCTACACATTAGTGCAACAACGAGGAGGAGTTGGGAAGGTGGGTTATGTTCAATACATACTACTATTAATACTGCTCTTCTTAACATAGGTACATAAAACGTTATCCATACTAATATTATAAATGCAAAAGTAACTCTGTCTATCTGTCTGTCTCTTCTTCACAACTAAACCACTGAACTGATTTGAATGAAAAGACAATGAGCAGAAGTGGTCCAAATTTCCACCACTGGTAGGGGCTATGTAAGCTTAAAGTCAGCTAAATACCATACAATTTTGACTACTAGGCGAAACAAAAATATTCACTCAGAAAAAAGTTATGACTGTTTTAAAAATACGACTTTTAGTTATTTAATCGTTTATTCTTTTCCCACATAGCCATATTTAAAGTAGTAAAAACGCATTCCCTCTGTTCTGTAATGCGTCCTAGACCCTACACTGTGAGACATTTTGATCATGATAGGGTTAGACTTTCTTTCACATGATAGGGTTTGATTTTTTCGACGCTACGAAGTACCTACTAGGTTTTTATTTTGATGTCATATAGCTTATATCAACCAGAATAACGTGTGAATTACAACGAAATGTCATACACCTAAATCAATTTGTGAGTATTTTAATAGATATAGTGAAATAAAAAAGCGTATGGTTTTAAATTGCAAGTTTTCATGGGTCATAACTTTTTACTGAGTAAATATTTTTGGTTGCGGTCTTCGAATAATGATTCAGTACGCAGTGTTCCATCATATGCCATAGTTCTTATTGGTGGTGGAAATTTGGACCAAGCTCCATACATTTTTGCCCAATCCCCTTTGGTATAGATATAGTCTGGGCCCAAGAAAGGCCATAGGATGAAGTCGCGGGCAAAAGCTAGTATTAAATAAATGCATGCACACAATCCTCTTATTCATGATGGAAAAGGGGAATTTTAAATTTGTCTTCTGAATGTTCTTTCCACACATCGGCACAAGATTCAACACAAATCCAACATATACCTTGCCACAATTGTTGCACTGTAATTGTTTCGTACAAATGTTTTGCATAAAATGTGTCCTTAGTTTGCAGGCCCGCATACAAATATATGGGGATAAGTGTGCGTCGTTGCAAATGTGGCGCCACATTTACCCAATTTGTGGCCCGCTTAACAGTTTGTTGATTTGTAAAATAATGTAAGGCTCAATTCACACGTACCACAAGCACACCACAGCGACAACCACACCACAACGCCGCGATGTGGTCGGGCGTAAATTTTGTATTGAAAACGAATATTACAATTCACACGCACCACATTTTGTGGTTGTTATCGACCACCTGTGTAATACACAGGTGGTCGATAACAACCATACATACGACTACATCGCAACCACATCGCGACGGCAACGCGGCGGCAGCGCGGCGTCAGCGCGGCCACATCGCCACGACATGACGTCCACGCGCGCCTAGCTGGCGCCTGCGCTCCCCCGGCCTTCTTTCATTTTGCGTAGTATTATTAGCCATAACAAGGATAGCAACAACAACCTTTCCTCCATGACTACGTTCAGTCAAGCCGTGTTTCCTCTACGAAAGCCAGAGTATAACTGCACATGGCCACGTGGTTACCACATCGCAACGACAGCGACAACGCAACCACATCGACATTTTGTGGCTACCACAACGCAGCTGCAAAAAGCCGCTGCGACACTATTCACACGTAACCACATCTTGACTACATTTTGTCGCTGCGACGTGGTGTGGTTGTGGTACGTGTGAATTGACGCTAAAAAAAACTTAAGCTCTCTCTTATACATGCCTTGTTTATAGGTAAACCAGAATGACACTTGGGAGTCATTCCTGCGACCACTGAGATTGCCACATCCATGTATCAATGGATCCACACTGCTGAGAAGAATATATGGAACATATTTGGAAAAGTAAGAACACCTGTCCTGTCCCTAATTTTATTACCTTTTTCTTTATAACACTTGTCCCACGTGATGGCCCATGTCGTGATGGCCTAGTGGATGTCGTGATGGCCTAGTGGTTAAGGCGCCCGGTTCTCATGCAAGAGGTCGCGGGTTCGAATCCGGGCAAGTACCAATGTGACTTTTTCAATTCATATGTACTTTCTAAAGTTTATCTTAGACATCACAGACAACGGTGAAGGAAAACATCGTGAGGAAACCTGGACTTGTAGTTAATATAAGTCCGAAATCGCCAACCCGTCTTGAGCAAGCGTGGTGATCAATGCTCGTGCCTTCTCTGTATGAGAAGAGGCCTTTGCCCTGCAGTGGGACAGTTATAGGCTGGTATTATTGTTATTATTATTACTTGTCCCACACAAGGAATTTTTCCTGTATCAAACAGACAATCAAACTCAGAACAAAATTCTCAGATATCTAGTTCGTAAGTTCTAATTATATATTTAAATAAAAACTAATCACTAAATGTCGTTACGGAATGTTTATCATTGTTACCGTGACCCTGGAACATAAAAGGCAATCGAAGGAACATTAGTGAGTTTTAGTCAGTAAGAGTCTGACACGCCCTCCCGCCGCACCCAGGACGGGAGCAGTCATTGGATGACATCCCACTCACCAAAAAAAAAAAACACTAAATGTCTTGCTGCGCAAAACTTTAGAAAGACTGGAACTTCACCAACAGGCAATATTTTTTTAAATTTCATTGAAGAAGGAAAGTTTTTATGAAAAGAAAATGGAAAAGTTGTTTATATAATCTTTAGTCAAGTCGAAACGGTTTTTCTTGTCGAGTTTTTCTAAGGTATTCAAGACCATACCCATTACACAGGACCAGGTTTGTAGGGGTTAGGTAATAACTTAAATCTGTAAAAAATAACTTGAATGTAATATTTTTTATTCAACCAGGTACGAAAGAGCGAAGGGGCCGCCAGGCAGGGACGATGACAACGATATGGACGAGGACCCGCGGCGCGGACGAGGCGCCATGCCACGAGTTTCATTTGCTGGGGGTACGTACATATCAGGTATGTTTCATACAGAAACATCGTGATATCTCTGCTTATTCTTCTCTTTTTTTTATTTAAATTTAGATTGTTTTATTGTAAACTTTAGAAAACTTATAAAATGTTGCTCATTCCCTTATTCACATACTAAACTTTCTTTCCATTTCATTAAGAAAGGGACAGAAGATTGATTGTTGTCAAATTAGTAAGTTTTTCAACAAGGCCATCGGCGCCATAATCTATCAATTGCTTCTAAATGATTATTTTGATGATTAGAGTGAAGCGTTTAATAATAATTAGTTTTCTTTGCCATTTTATGTAATCTCGTAAATTATTTTTAATTTTTACCTGATGTAGGTGTATTATATTCATTTAGACGGGCTGTTATTGTTTAGCCGAAGTCGTGGGTTCGATTCCCATCCAGGACAAACATTGTGTGATGAGCTTGACGGATTGTTAGAGTTGGCCTTAAGAGAGTTGTCCCAAGATATTTATTTTATTATTAAAATTACTATTGTATAGAGATTGAAATGGGTAAATTGTCGAATGGATACAAAAACGGCTTGAAAAGTGCAATAGGTTGCCCCCAAACATTTATTTGACAGATCTAGAATCTTAGTATGGGTTCAGGACTTCAACTATGTTTGTAAGTTTAATATTTTTTTTTTTTTATATAATCCTCTCGTTACCTTACTCACTCAAAGTGTAACAGATAAATTAAGAACCTGTTCCAATCTCTATTTAACAAATTGCCTCAACTGTCAACCAAAACTTTAACTTAATCTTCAGCCAATAACTATCATCACCCTTACCAGTTGTTAGGCAATATTATTTATCGGCACTAAGCATCAGGTGAGGCGTTGCGCACGAATACCCGCGTCGCGGCCGCGTCGGAGCGTCTTGCCCTCTCGCTCTTATCGCCGATGCCGAACGAACAGGACTTCGCCGTCAACGTCTGCACTGTTCTCGCTGCCGATCATTCGAACAGGCTGCCATTGAGCACCACGCCGCATATATTGGACTTCTTGTTGGCTCATGCTGGGGTTTATAATCATTGTGAGTATGATATAGTTTTTTTTTTGTATTTAGATCTTTGAATGGTGATCAAAATTACGGTTTGATATTACTATATCAAACCGTAATTTTGATCTGCAGTACTAGAAACCTTACCTGTGTTACCCTGTCACAGACGAAGATAGCTGGCGTCCTTTTTGAGAAGATGGCAGAAATAAACTGATGGAATAGAATTAAATAGCGTTTCTGTCGCTTATATCTCTACAGGGTTTTTAAATCCTTGGAACTATTTGTGTAATGAAATCTTTCTTAGGCATAAAGATACAGAATTTTAAAGTCTGCTACTTTTTAAGTAGGCTGTATGATTAACAGCCTTCCAGTTAACGGACGCCAGCATAATTAACTCCTGGGCGACTGTGACAGTATGGCAGAAATACCAACAAGTTGCGTAATACTGTGAAAATTGAAATCAAGCAAATGTTGCAAAAGGTCGCGTTTTTTCTATTAAAACCCTCTTTATTCTTTATGGAACCCGCATTTTCGTCTTCTACATCTCAGTAAACTTTGGTCCACTAATGATATTATTTTGGAACCTTTTTATTCATCAAAATTCCTTCCCCAGCGAGTCTCCGCAACACAATCGGCCGGTCCTACTACGAGGCTCGAGGCCGCTACCCCAACGACTTCTGGAGCCTCCGGGCCGGGGGCGGAGGCGCCAAGGAACTGGCCGATGAGACCAAGTTCATGCTCCCAGGAGTGGAACAGCCAGACTTGATGGTGCAAGCTAGGTCAGCGTATAACACACTGACTGACTGCTTGAGTATTGCGCCTGAGGAAGAAGAGCCGGTGGTGGAGAAGGTTTATGAGGATGTAAGTTTTTTTTTTTTTTTTATTATTATGGGCTTGCTCTTGGTCCCAGACTAGCCCGAGGGCATAGACGGGGCCTACGATGGAGCGAGCTTACCCAATAGATGCCTATGCACTCGTTTTTTAAATACTTCCGGGTTATATGAATTTGGAAACACAGACGCCGGCAGGGAATTCCATTCCTTCGCGGTGCGCATTATAAACGATTTTGAGAAGCGCTGCGTGCGGATATGAGGAATATCAACCAAGAAAGGGTGGTATCCTGCCGTACGTCTGGATGTCCGGTGGTAAAAAGGAGATGAGGGAATAAGCTCGTGTAGCTCATGAGCACACTCACCGAAGTGCAATCTGTAAAATACCGCCAGGCAGGCAACTTTTCGCCGATGTGCTAGTGGTTGTAGTAGGGCCACCAGCTTCTTGTCGCCAATCAACCTCCTGGCTCTGCGATCCACCGAATCCAATGCGGCCAGTTGGTATTTGGCTGATTGGTATTTTGGTTGGTATTTTGTTGTTTTTTATATCCCATTTTTATAAATTTACCAAATTATTATGGTAATCACGACACCACAATCCACCACAACCGCACTTAACATAAGTCCTTGAGCAGAAACTACATGCAAACAAACAAATCACATGGAATGACTTGCAGTTTTATCGATGAACTGTTTAAGATTTATAGTTGATCATTCTTCTGAAGAAATTTTTGACATATATTACCTCCCTCTCTTCTCTTCGCCAAGCTGTATATCTATCTCTTTCCTAGAACCAACAGACCAACTGTTAGCAGTACAGTAATATTTCTTTAAAATATTACTTTTCCAAACATACATACATTCTGATATAGGTTCTCTCCTACTCTTCTACAAGTCAGCTTTATATAATTATGCTATTATGTTCTATCTCTTTCTTAGAACTTCGTCGAAGACTAGGTGACGATCCCAACGAAAGAGGACTAACTGCTCGCAGTTGTATTCCTAAAAATATTACTTTTGAAAACGTCAGACGTTTTGGCATAGGTTCCTTCTCTTTTCTACAAGTCAGCTTTATATATGCTTTTATGTTCTATCTCTTTCTAAGGAGACAATCGAGGACTGGGTGACGAACTGTTCGCAGTTATATTAATTCTGAAAATATCAGACTTTTCGACATAATATGTAGGTTCCTTCTCTTTTCTACAAGTCAGCTTTATATGTATATGCCTTTATGTTCTATCTCTTTCTAAGGAGACAATCGAGGACTGGGTGACCGACCCATCGGATGAAGACCAATTATTCGCGCCAGAACTACCGGGCGGCGCGTCTTGCGTTTATACGCAGCGAGTGTTGCAGATAGCGTCCATTGTACGGTCTTTGTCCTTCCACGATGAAAACGTGCAGTACTTGGCCAAGAATACTACTCTTATCAGGTGAGAATGGTGGTAGTTAATACTGAAACCTTAGCAGTTCCGGTAAATGCAGAAAACAAAAATAAAAGGTAGGGTTGTCAACTCTACTATACAGGGTGTCCCACGGCTATGCCACATGGGAGAAAAGTACCTTAAATCTTGTAGACAGAACATTTTACTGAAAGAAGACATTATTTGAATTTTAAAAACAATTTAAATTGCATTCATAGATTTTCAAATAATTAAATGGCTGGGCCGGGAATCAAACTTGTTCCACGAGAAAAAATAATCACCATGTAGTTTTATCATACCGATCGAAAGTTTTCATCATAAGAATATTTTTTTGCTAAATAACATAGTATCACAAATAAGAGGAAGACCATGAAATTTAACATTTGATGTAAAATTTTGTTCAGAAAAGTTAAAAGCTTACATTGCCGTAAGGACATACAATTGACAATCATAACTACTTATTACTAATTAATCTACCCACTTGAGTAGTACGCATGATTTAAATAAATAAATATACACCACAACAAGACGAAAAAATCGTCAGGGAACGAAATAATCAAAAGTTATCACTTTGTATTCAAGAAGAAGGGACTAGTTTTGAGCATTTGAAAAATTGACTAATTTTGTATTAAAAATGTTAAAATTCATGGTCTTTCTTTTATTTTTGACCCTATGTTATTTAGCAAAAAATAATCCTTGTGATGAAGCCTTTCGATCGGTACGATAAAACTACAGGCTGATTAATTTTCTCGAGTAACAGGTTCGATTCTCGGTTCAACTATGTAATTATTAAAATATCCATGAAAGCAGTTTAAAATGTTTTCAAAATTCAAATAATGTCTTCTTTCAGAAAAATGTTTTATCTACAATATTTAAGGTACTTTCCCTCCATGTGGCATTGCCATGGGACACCCTGTATAATATAGTTTTCTACTATATTAGAGCCCTGACCACTATAATATTGAAAAAATGACATAATAGTCGAAAAGAGAGAGGCACCAATCTCAACAATAGAGGAAGACACGAACTGTTCATAATACATAAACTTTTTATAAGCCGAAAAATGCTTTTGCACTAGTAAGATCCTGTCAATATCAAAATATAAATTGCCATTGTTATTATAATTATATTTATTTTTCAGGTTTTTATTGCTATGTGCAAATAGCTGGGTAGGAACGTTGCGGCAGTCAGGTCTTGACACCCTCGGCAATGTATCTGCTGAACTTATTATCAAGGTAAATATTTTTCAGCTTTCTTCTTTACTTTGAATACACAACTTAATTTTTACATTACATTGACACAATTATAATTCGCTATTTTCTACTTAGTGTCTCGAATAAAAATTGACGAAGTGTCAAGCGAGCTTACCCTTTGTGGTTCAGATAGGGTATTTAACACCAGTAACTAATAAATTTGAGGCACAATTTCTATAACACCTCTTAATTTTAGTCCTATAATCCGATTCATTTTTAAACTGTATGTAGAACCCAACAAAGATGAAAAAAGGCTTGAGAAATGATGACTTTAGTCAGTTATAACCATTATTTAAACAACCTTTATTTCCCTACAGGACCCGGCAACATGCTTAATATCTCGCCACGTGATATCTACGATCCAATCGGCCTTAGTATCAGAGGACCGCGCTAGAGTGCTAGCAGCACTTGAATTGCTGAATAAACTGGCCCAGAATGAGGTCAACGAAGATGCATTGCTTAAAGCGCTTGAATCCAAGGTAAAAAAAAATTATATAGGTAAAAAAATTAAGTAGGTAAAAAATTATGTAGGTAAAAAAAAAGTATATAGGTAAAAAAAAAATTAAATAGAAAAAAAATTCAAATATTTTATTTTAGTTTTATGTGGAGAAAATGCAGCTAGGCACAAAACTAAGGTAGGATTAGTAACATAAAAGTTTCTGTTTATAAATATTTATTTAATTTTACTACACACATCAACATGGTCTAGGGATATTTCAATTAAACCTAAATAACTAAAATTCTTTTGACTTTTTGTTAAGACACCAACACATTAAAATAAACCTTGTTTAATAGCCTATCTAATCTGATAATATACTTTTAGATAAATCTGGTACAGATATAGTCTAGGACTCGAGAAAGGACAAAGGATAGTTTTCATCCCGTAAATCCCCCAGGAACGGGAACTATTTTTTTTTTACTAGGTTTTATTTTTAATTACTAGGTTTTGCACGCGGACGAAGTCGCGGGCAAATACTGGTAATTAAATAATTTTGACTATAATTATGACCTTTCTTCCAGATATACCACGATGTGTGCGCACTACTGACTCTCCGAGATATAATGGTGTTAGTGTGTACGTTAGAATGCGTGTACGCACTCACATCATTGGGCGATCGAGCGAGTGAATCCGTCGCCAGAGTGCCCGGACTTATACATACCCTTGTTTCTTTAGTCACTGTTGAGGTAAGTTGTGATGTCATAATTATTTATTTTACATATCTTAACATGGATACATTCACACTACAAGTAAAAGTATAATCTTAAGTAGAGAAATGTGTCTGAATTATTTATTTTACCAATAACATTGGTACATTATTCACACTAAATGTAAAAGTATGATCTTAAATAGAAAAAAGTGTTTGAGGCAGAATAGTTCTGAGTTGTGTCTTGTTTAGTTGAACCTTTCTTATAAAGTACATCATTAGTAGGTCTTATTGTATAGAAGTGTATCATATTACCCTGATAATTTTTTAATTGACTTTGCCATTATTTTGCTCTGAGGGAAATCTAAGATGCTACAGACGGCAAATAAAATGATTAAGGTTAACTTGTAATGTAAAGACATTTCGAGTATGTTTATTAGTTGTTTGATTGCCATTGTACAAGTTCTGCTTAGTTTGGGTTCAGATGACTGTGTGTGAGTCGTCTCAGGACATTTATAATTGGTTATATTGATGACATTTTGTCTTTACTGCCAGGCACAGAGCTACGGGCCTCGCGCGTGTATCCTGATGCGAGTAGTAGAGACAGTAAGCGGTGCCAGCGCCATCGCCGCGCAGGCCGAGCGAGACGCGCACGAGAGACACACGCAGCAGGCACAGACGGTAAGCACACACCTAACATCGCCGCGCAGGCCGAGCGAGACGCGCACGAGAGACACACGCAGCAGGCACAGACGGTAAGCACACACCTAACATCGCCGCGCAGGCCGAGCGAGACGCGCACGAGAGACACACGCAGCAGGCACAGACGGTAAGCACACACCTAACATCGCCGCGCAGGCCACTGCCACTGCCGCACCTAACATTACCCCAAAACAACCGATTCGGACATAAAAAAATAGCCATGGAATTGCTTCAATAACTTCAATTCTTCCAAAATTCTGCGTATGGCCTGACACGCGTTCTTTTTCAAAGTTATCCTAGTACTAGCTTTTGCCCGCGGCTTCGCTCGTGTTAGAAAGAGACAAAAAGTAGCCTATGTTACTCTCCATTCCTTCAACTATCTCCACTTAAAAAATCACGTCAATTCGTCGCTCCGTTTTGCCGTGAAAGAAAGACAAACATACAGACAGACAGACACACTTTCCCATTTATAATATTAGTATGGATATTTATTCCGTGAATTAGTGTTGATTACATGTTTACCCTAGCCCAATTTAGATCATAACTTATACAGGGTGTCCCACGGCAATGCCACATGGAGGGAAAGTACCTTAAATATTGTAGATAGAGCATTTTACTGAAAGAAGACATCATTTGAATTTTGAAAACATTTTAAACTGCATTCATAGATATTTAAATAATTACATAGTTGAACCGGGAATCGAACCTGTTACTCGAGAAAATTAATCAGCCTGTAGTTTTATCCTACAGTTTGAAAGGCTTCATCACAAGGATTATTTTTTGCTAAATAACATAATGTCAAAAATAAAAGAAAGACCATGAATTTTTACATTTTTAATACAAAATTAGTCAATTTTCCAAATGGTCAAAACTAGTCCCTTCTTCTTGAATACAAAGTGATAACTTTTGATTATTTCGTTCCCTGACAATTTTTTGGTCTTGTTGTGGTGGATATTTATTTATTTAAATGATGCATACTTCAAGTGGGTAGATTAATTAGTAATAAGTAGTTATGATTGTCAATTGTATGTCCTTACGGCAATGTAAGCTTTTAACTTTTCAGAACAAAATTTTACATCAAATGTTAAAATTCACGGTCTTCCTTTTATTTGTGACACTATGTTTTTTAGCAAAAAATAATCCTTATGAAGAAACCTTTCGATCGGTATGATAAAACCACAGGATGATTATTTTTTCTCGAGGAACAAGTTCGATTCCCGGCCCAACCATTTAATTATTTAAAAATCTATGAATGTAATTCAAATTGTTTTTAAAATTCAAATAATGTCTTCTTTCAGTAAAATGTTCTATCTACAAGATTTAAGGTACTTTCCCTCCATGTAGCATAGCCGTGGGACACCCTGTATACAGGGTGACGGGTAATTAGTGTACGATACTTACGTGATTGTGCTCCCGATAACAAATAAAATATTAAGGTAGCAAAGCTGAAATTCAAAATAAATATCAGCTGTTTAGTCCATTGGGCACACATAGACTGAACAGCTGTTTTATTTTTTTGCGATTTCAGGTATGTTCCAATAGTTAAAGTTGTTGGTTATGAGCACAATCACGTGTTTGAGTATCGTACACTAATTACCAGTCACCCTATATAATAATACGATATCTGGTCAACAATCAATAATACTTGTTATTTTTGAATTTTGACTGTTTTTTAGCCTAGAACACCTCTCATCGATATCCATTTTTCTTCCTCCAGACTGCAACCCCAAACAAGACGGTACAAGAGCCAGCCCAATCGCCCGCTGTACCGGCCAGTACTGCTGCCGTGTCGGCCGCCCTCGCACCGGTGTCGTCTATACAACAGTCGCATTTACAACAGCGGACTGTGCAGGTGAGCGATAATAAGGTCAGGGATCCTTTGTTAACACTTATTTTATTTCCTTCCAAACGAAGTCAGGTATTTTGGTCCAGAAATTAAAATGCCTAAGGTCCTTTCCCGTTCCTGCGCAATCTCTGATCACGACTTCCCACAAACGTTATTACCGTGTTTGACTCGAGAGGCATTTAAGGACGCTGCATTATATGTTACTCCATTAGTTTGTTTTGTCACGTTTAAAACGTCGTAGTATGTTATAAGAATCACCTAAGCACAAAATAAATGTTATTATTTAAAATACTAAAATAAAATTCAGAAAGGATGGAGCCCGGGCTAGCACAATGTACACCAAATAAAATAATATATTTTTTAAATGGTGTTAGCGTATACCTGTCATCTGTCATAGTGTTAGCCAAAAATCGAACGTCTCCTTTTTTGCACTTAGTACTTTAAATGTCACTCATTCAACCCAGGTGCCATGTTAGCTCGCACGGATAGTAAGTAATAACGTAACATTTTGGAATGGGCAGTAGATTAACTTTTGTTTTATAATTATGACGTTTCAAAGTGCCTTTTTGGTGAAATGCAAATAAATAATTTGACTATTGTACAGGAGAACGAACACTTCGCTCAAGCGTGGCTCCGCTCGGCGTACGAAGTGCTGCCCGCGAGCGACAACAGTGCGTGCGACGCGAACGACGTGTATCGACAGTACGTCGCGTGTTGCACCAAACTGTCCAGGAAGGGAGTTATAGCACCCGCGCACTTCCCCAGATTGGTCAGGTAAGATAGCAGAAAAAACTTATTTAACTTGACTTCTGACTTTGACTTCTGACTTTGACTTCTGACTTTAACTTCTGAGTTTGACTTCTGACTTTGACTACTCACTTTGACTTCTGAATTTGACTTTTGACTTCTTACTTTGACTTTTGACTTCTGACTTTGACTTTGACTACTCACTTTGACTTCTGTCTTTGACTTTTGACTTTGACTTACTGGCTATGACGAAAGTCACAGTCAGATGTCAAAATTTACTTGCCTCTAGATGCGAACGACGTGAACCGACAGTACGTCGCGTGCTGCACTAAACTGTCCAGGAAGGGAGTTATAGCGCCCGCGCACTTACCTAGATTGGTCAATAGGATAGCAGTAAAAACTTATTTAATTTGACTTCTTACTTTGACCTTTGACTTCCGACTTTGACTTCTGACTTTGACATTGTTTCTGACTTTGACATCTGACTATGAATTTGACATTGTTTCTGACTTTGACATCTGACTATGACTTTCGCCCACTTCGCTCTAGACGCGAACGACGTGTATCGGCAGTACGTCGCGTGTTGCACTAAACTGTCTAGGAAGGGAGTCATAGCGCCCGCGCACTACCCCAGATTGGTCAGGTAAGATTGCAGAAAAAACTTATTTAATTTGACGTCTGACTTCTTACTTTGACTTCTGATTTTGACTTCTGACTTTGACTACTCACTTTGACTTCTGACTTTGACTTACTGGCTATGACGAAAGTCATAGTCAGATGTCAAAATCTACTTCGCTCTAGACGCGAACGACGTGTACCGACAGTACGTCGCGTGCTGCACTAAACTGTCTAGGAAGGGAGTCATAGCGCCCGCGCATTTCCCCAGATTGGTCAGGTAAGATAGCAGAAAAAACTTATTTTTCATCCCACCACCTCGGAAATGGTATTTTTGCTATTCAATTTCTGAGCGCAAAAGCTGTTTTTAACCTCTAGAGGTTAAAGTAAATTTGAATTTAGAACATCGCGTGCACCAGGTATGTGACTTCAAAACATAATTAAACCTATTTACTTCCATCTCCATGGTGCCGAATTTATCATACAACTTTTTTTAATTTGTTAAAAACTCAGTCTCTGCACATCCTTGGTGTACTTTTCTTTTTGATTTACTTTGCGCGCGCCATTTTGTTTTGACGTCGTATTATTTTAAATGAAACTTGAAAACAAGTAAATAAATGAGTGATTCCAGCGACGAATAAATTTATTTAACGCCACCAATATTAAAGTGCCTAACAAAAAATATTACACTCAACATAAGTAACTGTAGCAACGTTACTTTCAATTTTTCTTAAGTATAGGTACCTACCTAAGTATTATTTGTTATACATAATATAAATATTTTTCTGTAATACTCTATATCATAATGTTGTATAGTAGTAAATATGTACCTAAACTAAAATAAAAGTATCTTGTGATTGTAAATGTTTTATTTTGCATTTAGTCATTTCCGAGGTGGGGGGGATGAAAAGTTACGTGTTGCACTCGAGTGCAAAGATTTTTCACCTTGTGCTCATTTGATTCCCGCGCTAACGCTCAGGATTCTAATTTTTGAACCACTCGCTGCGCTCGTGGTTCAATTTTAGAATCCTTCGCTTGCTCGGTCATCAAAATTGAGCCCGCGGTTAAAAAGCAACTTTGCACTCATGTATAACAAATAACTATTACTTGACTTCTGACTTTGACTTCTGACTTTGATTTCTGACTGTGACTTCTGACTTTGACTTCTGATTTTGACTTCTGACTTTAACGTCTGACTTTGACTTTTGACTCTGATTTCTGACTTTGTAATCAGACTTTTGAGTTCAAAGTTACTAACATTAAATACCTAATACCGTAAGTCAGGCTTCCACCTGGTTGAATTCACTTTTTACGTGTTTCAACCTTCAAACACACTTGATTCCAGACACATCATCTCCTTAACCTTTTCCCAACTATGTGGGCTTCCAGCCTAACCGGCACTGGGATTACGTATCTTGCAATAGCCGAACGATCGCGATAATTTAGCAAAATTTTGCTGCTCAAACGTCAATTCAAAATACGTCACGTCAAATAGCAAACTAGCGATAGTGCTGCCTCTGTGGAGCAATCAGTAAACTAAAATATGCATTTTTCGTTTGGTGGTTTCGTATTTAGTATGGTTTTTAAGAGCAAAGTTAAGTTTTTTTTGTTAAAGGTGATATTTAATTAGTTCCAGCGATTGCTACTTTATCGTCATCGTAGCAATAAGTGCATTAGAACAATCAGCGAGCGATTAGCAATCGGTTCATACATAATACGATTTTTTTGACGATCGCGCGGTGATCGCGCGATCACTGCGCAAATATTGCTCATTGCTGTTTCATAGGTAATAACCCCGCGGATTCAGCTGGGTACTGGTGTTTTACGTGGAGCGACTGCCTATTAGACATCCACAACCCAGTAACTGGGCGACACGATACCTCTTGGTTAGACTGGTCAGAATTTCTGGCTAACCAATAACGACTGTCAAAGTTCTACGAATGATACCGGGACCAACGGCTTTACGTGCCTTCCGAGGCACGGGATGTCAGTGATGTCCAAGATAAACTTTAGAAAGTACATATAAATTGAAAAAATCACATTGGTACTTGCCTGGATTCGAACCCACAACCTCTTACACGAGAGGCGGGCGCGTTATCCACTAGGCCATCACTTGATTCCAGACACAATAGAAAGACAATAGCAGCCCGACAGCCGGCTGTTGGTTGGTCGTTGAAAGGTTAAAGTTATTTTTGTTCGTCTTAGAACGGTGTTCGGAGGTACGGTGGGACCCAACACAGTGACGTTGTCGACGGGAGAGACTCAACAAGCGTACATCGGGATAAGGTCCAGAACGATGCAGAACAGGACCAATCCTACTGCAGGTTTGTTTTATTTACGACCGTGACTTTTGACAATGTACCGATTCCCTTGTTCACACAACAAAATTTAAGTTCAGTGCATCTTTTTTTTTCCATTTTGTTAAGAAAAGGACAGAAGATAAAATATTAGTTAGAACTGTCAAATTAAGACACTCACGCAAAGTCGATTTTCTTCAGGAGCTCTCTGATTTTTATTTATTTGAATTTCATTACCATCAATATAAACGATGTACTTTTGGTATGAAAGCCGGACTTTATAACATAAAGTTCATAACATAAACTTTCTGTCTAGGACCATCATCGCCGATACTGAAAGCGCAGCTAACGAATAAGGCGGCAGCCGAAGCGAAACCTGTTGCAGCACAACCACCAGTACAGGTACGTACATAACATTGTGTTACTGTAAGACCGTTTGTCCACCGCCGCCGTCACCGTCACGCAACGAGAACGAGATGACGGCGCCGAAGTGGACACATACATTTACTATAGCCGCGTGTCCACCGCATGTAACGTCACCTCCTAAACTCGGTTCGCCGTCATTCATTTTCGTTGACAAACGGCCTTACAATTATTATTTCCGTCAGAGCAAAGGCTCTCATACAAAGAAGGCACCATCATTAATCATTACGATTGCTTAAGGCGATTCGAGGCACTCTTTTATGAGCTGTGGAAACTCAATTTCCTTGAGTTTTTGCAAACTTTAACAAATGAGATTTTATTACTTAAAAGCCTGGAGTCAGACAATTGTCTGACACTCAGGCTTTTTGCCAAGAGTAAATGTCAATTCAACAGTAAGACGAACTATCTTAGTCTAAAAACGGCAAAGGAGATGATATTCTTATGGATGTCAGAAATCTACATTGCTGATTATACAAAATATGCTTAAAAGTATCACGTGTTCTTCATTGAAATTCAAACGGATTATTATTTATTGCCAAAGAAAGCTGTCAAAATACCTTCAATCATTTCCCCAGACTCAACAACAGCCTACAGCGACGCACCCGCACCTCTCTCAAGCGCTGGAGTCGAGTCCTTCCAACACTACGCTAATCAAACACTTATTAGCGCACAAAGTAAGCCCCGCACTACAAACACCGCAAGTAAGTGATACTAACCGTACTAACATTAACCGCTGTTGTCAACGATATTATAAGTAAAAAGGTGTAGATAGGTTACCTAAACGAAATTCTATCTTCAAAAACGGCACACTAACGTACACATACATTCATGTCAAATTAGGATGATATGATTGAAGTAGTGCGAGTGAAAAGGAGATAAACGTCAAATGTCAACACAATACTCAGTATCATATGTTGGTCAAATAAACTGTGTAACGTAATATACCTTTTTACTTATAATATCATTGGCTGTTGTTATGTGTGGGTGAGTTGTTGGAGTGGGGAGTGTGTTGTTGATGGAGTGGGGAGAGTGGATGTTGTTGAAATAGGGACGGGGAGTGTTGTTGATGAAATGGGGAAGAGGAGGGGAGTGGGTAGAGTGAGTTGTTGATGGAGTGTGTATAAGGTTGGGGAGAGAGGTTGATAATAGATAAAATGTTGTTGATAAATAGGGTATGTTTTTTCAATAATGGTATAACTTATAGTAAAAGTAAATATGTGTTTGAAAACTGGACAATTTTATTGATACATCAGTCTAAAGTGGCTTGTAGTGTATTAGAGACAATTTTAGATAAAAATATAATTTATGGGTGGTTGATGAGAATGTGTGTTGTCATTTTAATTTTTTTTCTATGAAGAAATGTTTGAAATGTAAAAAAAAGTGATTCATTGCTAACGTATGAATTACAAATTAGCTCTTGCAAAACCAACAAGATTACGAATGAGTTTTTTCAATAATAATATACTAGTTTTCCTATAGGTATATTATTTTCAATATATTATTTTATCATTTTAATTTGGTAACTTTTGTTCCCCTTTTATCTTATTTTCTTTTTAATTTCACTATTTACTTTAAAAACTAGACAAAAGCAGGTGACGTGCATAAAACGAAGACAGGTATATAAATTGCAAAAATACAGTGAAAAATTAACAAATGCATGTTAGTTTTGAATTGGCTGAACGTATAATAGAGTGTCATAGTGTAAATGCGAAAAAGAGACAGCGTCATAAAATGATATCGACCTTTTCTCACATTGAATGACTCGGACACTTCACGTGCGAAAAAGAGATGGCATTATAATGGGCGCTGTCCCTTTTTTGCAGAGAATGACACTAAAGAACCCTGTTATGGACTATTAGATCTGGCATGTATTGTATTAAAGTATATTTTGAACTAAGTGCTTGAAATTAAGGCTGTGATAAGACAATACTGTAACGATACACAGAGCTTACAATTGACTTATCCTTCATCGCAGTATCAAAGGTAACCGCCATATTAGAATTAGGCACAATACCCGTTTAGGTCTGAAGATTCTCCCTTTCTGCTGGTTTTTGGCTGCTGGTTTTCAGAATAGCTGCCGGAGTTGCGGAATAGTTCTAATAGTTACCGCGGCCCCGAAAAACCCATCCATAAAAAAAGGATCCTCCCCTTTGAATGGAGAATGAGAATTTTATAATAGACTTTCCACAAGAAACACATTTCTTCTTATAGTATTTTATACCAGCAGTCTGCAGTAACCTAACTTATAGCCTACAGCGCAAAAACTCTTAAATTAAATACATATTTTTGCATATGGCAACATTGCCGAGTAGTGGCAGTTAAAAGCGTAGAAAGGCATGCCAAGTACCACTAGTTAATAACTAACATAATAAAATAACTGGTTTGAAACGGCATGAGTATTCCGCTAGCTTATTTGTTGAGCATGATTTTATTTTTATATTTTTTAAGGACTTGTGTCAATTTTAGAGAAGTTTTATAAACATTTAGCGTTGTCAGAGTAAAAAAAAAACATTTTCAAAAAAACTTATTAAAATTATTTTTAAATACTTGAGTCACTATTAAAAATTAAGAGAATATTTATAACATTTTTATAGTCACTGAGTTAAAATATCTATACTTATAAAAAGCTGTCTACTTATTTTTCTGTTTTCCTTGTTTTCAATATATTTTTTTTAGTCTCATAATTCATTTACTTTGAATGTAGGATCAAGGACCCATATGCTCGAACATTTGAATTCAATATATAAAATGACTAGGTGGCGCAAAGACAACAAAGTCAGCAGCGCGGGCCTGCTACCCCGACTACAGTTGTGGTGCAAACTAATCAGGTTTGTATAGCTTTATTACTTTTATTTGACCCCAATATATGAAGAGGCCTGTTGGTCTAGTAGTCAGTGACCCTGACTGCTAAGCCAGAGGTCGTGGGTTCGATTCCCACCCAGGACAAACTTTGTGTGATGAGCATAATTGTTTGTTCTGTGTCTAGGTGTTATTTATCTATAATATATATGTATTAAAAATTATATAAGTATGTGTATCAGTTGTCTGATTACCATAACACAAGCTCTGCTTAGCTTGGGATCAGATGGCCGTGTGTAAGATGTCCCAGGATATTTATTTATTTATTTTATAAGCCGATCTTCTATGGTTTATTTTGGTCTGGATATGCAACGCAGTTTTTCTAGCCTGCTTTCTATAGAGAACGTAAGAAAATAGCTATAAAAATTGTCAAGATCTGTCTTTTTTGTTATCAGTAGGCCAGATAAGAAGGAATTAACGTTAGTGGATGAGAAGCTATTGAGACCGGCTGCTGTTAAACCTACGTTTTTGCAACTTAGTCGTTAGAATACACCATAAAAAGTAGTCAATGGTGCCGATTTTCTTATTTACAAACTAACGTAAATTTAAATTAGGTGCATATTTCTCTTTCCATTTAATTAAGAAAAGGACAGAAGATAAAATATTAGTCCTGTCAAAGAACAATGAGCGGTTTCGTCCCAAGTGCTGTAACATTTTTCTACCTATATCGTTAGAAAGATCTCAATCAGTGTTATGTTTTTTTGTATGGGCGTAACTCTGTATCTCGTGCAGAGAAACTGTTATAGTGGTTTAATTTATTTGATAAAAATATTGAATAAAACTTTTTTAATCAGTATTTCAATGACAAAAGGTCTAAAACAAGTGAAAAAAACCACACTGTCGACCGTGCGCCTATTCTAACTCAACACCCCTCTCCCACCGTTGCAGTTTCCTATACTAACAGAAGAAGACCTTTTATTAATTTCATTAGGCAGTTACCAAATAAAACTCGCCCGGTCTTATTTGAGTGAACATTTAAGAAATGGCATGTACACAATCGAAATATGCATAGCAGCTATTCTGTTGAGGGGGCGGATAAAATCGCGGCATGTATCAGGTAGGATTTATTATTCGTATATTTTGATAAAAAATAGAGCAGAAACGGTGAGAGATGCAATTGCTCATTATTATTGCTCATGTTTAACAGGAAAAAGAACAGTAGGTACTTGTGCTGACATAACGAGTATCATTTGGTACCTGGGCTAGACATCAGCCAAGCATATTGTTACCCGCGACCTTTTTGGATGATATTATCATAGATAATAACCACTATTAAAAGTACCAGTAAACAATTTGCATATGTTTAAGCCATACTCTTACATAATGGTATTATTTCTTTGTAATTTATGTATTTGAAAATATAAATAACAAAGGAAATAATACAATTATTAAAATTGTATTATTTTCTTTGTTATTTATACATTATCAACTGTGCGTTTATTAATAACTGTCAAAAAATAACTATTACTGCCTGTGATTACTGTACAAATGTTTACATATAACACAAGATTTAATAAAGTATGAATTTAAAACAAAAACCTTTTTTCACTTGAAGCCCAATAACTTTTGACCTGCATGCAATTACTATAAAAACTTGGTATATTAATCATAAAAAAGCTTAAATGATTAGGTTTATACTAGTCGCAACTTGTTACAAGGGTTGGGACGCATCTCATACAATAATGCCCATTGTCCTTTAGACGCGATTTAAAAACATCTAAATATACGTCAATTTTCTTCGGGCGCTGTCTAATTTGACAGGATTAAACTAAAATGTATCTTCTGTCCTTTTCTTTAAAAAATGGAAAGAGAATGATGCAATTAACTTCAAGTTAAGTTGTGAGCAAGAGAATCAGCACCAATACCGACTTTTAAATTTTAGTTCTGTTGATTAGCTTGTTCTTGTGTCCCATTGTCATAAATAGTCTGGCGGCCAATATTATAATTTAAAACATATCAATCATATACAGGTAATGGACGTTGACCCAGAAGCCTTGATCAAATGTACAACGATTACGCCCGGCGGTGTTGCCAGTAGCACACCGACAGATAAGGTGGGTTCCGTCTAAAACTATTTAAAATTACAATATTAAGGGCTGTTTCACGTTGTTCTAATAAGTTCTGGCGATAATAACTCGCAAACAATTTTATACAAAATCTGTTCTATTTTTGAATATATCTGGAAAATAACGTGTGTTGCAAGGTCGTGAAACAAATAATTACTATATTTGTTCCAAATCTTTTACTAGAAGAGTGTCTTAGAGGTCCGAAATAAAATTTATTTTATTTACAGGTTATCATAAATCAGCCAGAAGAAATAGCAGGTAAATAAAAAACCATGTTTGTATTTATTTCCTTATTATGAGTCGATTTTATTGTCTGTAATAATATTGTTTCCAGTCCCGAAAGAAGAGCCAGTACAAATACAAATTGACGAGCAAACACAACTGACTATCGTAAGTACATTTTACACTTGAAACAAGTAATAAAATTAAAGCAATGCAGTATGTAATATCTTACTATTTTCACAGAAATCTGCCCAAAACAAAATGCTAGCAGACTTACTAAAGAAAAATTCTAACCCTCCACTACAAGTGGTCCAAATGGGCCCTCAAATTAACGCCCCAACCATTCAAATCACAGAAACAGGTCAAATCGTTCAGGTCAAACCTGACTCGACACCAGTCATACAAATTAACGCCGACTCCGGCCTCGTATCGCAAGGAAACCAATACTTTCAAATAAAGAACGAACAAGGACAACTCATTCAAATAAAGAACGAGCAAGGTCAAATCATTCAGTTGAAGAGTGACCAATTACAAGCGCCGATACTTCAGTACAAGAATGAACAAGGTCAATTGGTTCAGGTGAAGACTGAAGGTCAGATTCATGTTAAATCTGAAAAGGAAGTGGAGACTGTGGTTACTGATCATTCGTATACGGAACCGCCTACTAAAAAACTTAAGGTGGAGGAAAAGGTTAGTTTTATTCATATTCTTTATTGCACAAAAAAAATACATAAAAACTTATAGCAAAAAAAAACTTATGTACAAAATTGAGTTTTCTACCAGCAAATCAAAATGTTTTTGTGGGGAAAATATTTTATTGTAGAGTATACAACAGTGCTCTGTAGTCTATTAATATTTCATAGCATTTTGGTATGCCAGCAGATAATAATAGAGAATGTTCCTTGATCTTAATCCTGGGCCCTGTATCCTAGAAAATTTTAGCCTAATGAGTATAAAAATAATGAATATAACTCTGAAATTGCTAATCCGTCTGGTGACCGGTCTGGCGATCGGCGACTCTTGCATTTTCTAGATGAAAAATTCTTTGACTTGCGTAGGACAATAATAGTACGATTATTTTAGAAGGACAAAACAACGAGAATACGGTTGTATAGACAATCTTAATTTTTTTTTTGGAGAGTGGGAAATCATCAAATGACTTCTCCCGTCCTCCGTGTCAGACTTTTACTGACTAAAACTCACTCATGTTCCATTGGTTGCCCGTTATGTTCCGGGGTCACGGTAACTATTATAACTATTCCGCAACCCCGGGTTATTCCGCAACCCCGGGCTATTCCGCAACCCCGGCTATTCCGCAAAACCGGTATATATGTCGCAGTCATCTGGTTGAATCAGCTATTTGATTGTATGACTAGGGCGTTTATTGAATGGCAACATTTAATTGAATGACTAGGCCGAAAGCTGATTGAACAAGCGTCGCTCAACGTCCAACTAGATGGCTGATTGTAGCATAGACCTTTGAACAGAGCGTAAAATCAGTGAGGTGATTGTAATTTAGTTCATTTTTTTTCCACTGCGGCGTTAGTAGTCACCAAAACAAATATGGCGTAAAATAGCTCGCGCAGATAGCACTGACTTGATATTATTTTGATGAAATTTACTTTAAAGTGACTTATTCTTGATAAAATAGTGTGACAGCATCATGGATTTACCTATAAATTCGCCGCCGCCGGCTACTTTTAAAGTTTTTTTTTTAATTAAAATCATAATATAGTGTGTCATGTCATGTCCTCATATCTGTTATGTAAAGGAAGTTAAGTTTTTAAGTTGCGAACTTATGGTCACCCTAAACAAACATTACAAAGTCGACTATATCCCGTTTAACGACAATGCTAAATGACGTTTAGTCAAGTCGTTGAACGTTACATTAAACAACTTGACGAGTTGTCGTTTAGTCATTCAATTAAATGTCGTCATTCAATGAACGCGCCAGTCATACAATCAAATAGCTGATTTAACCAGATGACTGCGACATATATACTGGCTGACACCAACACCTTGAACTGATGATTGAAATACTTAAGTTTTTTTAAACGAAAAGATTCCCTTAATATATATTGTTTTATAGAACATGGCTCCACAAGAAAGCGTGTCAAAAACGGCAGCGAATCTCTACGCGGCCCTCGCAGCATCCGCTTTGGAAGATGAAGAGGATTTGGTAAATATAACATTTATATTACGACGTTCTAACACAATCTCTTTGCTTTATATCTCCGATGCATCATACTAACATTATAGACAGTGTAAAAATATTTGTATTTTAAAAATAACATATAATGCATTCTGTTTTCCAACTACATAGGCGATTCACACACGGCACCGCGCTCCGCCGCGGAGGGCGGTGAGGCGGATGTCATGTTGTACGAGACACTTTGAAATCCGTTGATACCTAACACACGTACACCGCGCGGTCGAGCGGGGTACGTTTGTTCTCCCTCCGCGGCTGTGCGCGGTGCCGTGTGTGAATCGCCATAATGGTGTGGTATTTCAAATCCTAACCATAGTGTAATAACGACAATCATACTAAAAATCATTATAAACATAAATAGATAACATAATACATTCTGTTTTCCAAATATATTATAGTAATGTGATATTTCAAGGCACTATACACGAAAGGATTTGATCTCTGGTGTGTGTATGTGCGTGAAGGGTTAAACTGTAAAAACTAAAGCTGAATTAACCTTATCCTTTCATCTGGCGATTGTATGGTTTGTCGACCAGGCCAGTTGAGTGAACCACAACCATACCACAGATAAAACAACAAAATTACAGTTATTATAAGGGTGAATTTCGCGTAGCAGTAATGACAGCTGTCAGATTGACATTTCGCCAGACCACAGGTTATATAACGATTCAAAATCGTCGATAGTTTATAATAATTTTAATCCACATACAAATTTTTACCTCTCGAGTTTAAACCATAAAACTCAATTTTAAGGAGAGATATTATTCTGACTTATTATGACCAAAATAATAATTCCTACATATTCCCAGCACTGCACTGGTTTTTTTGTGAATCTGGGGAAGATCGAATAAATTGTTTTACGCAAAATATGTGAAAAATCGTTTTGTACACACTTGCCCGTTATAAAAAAACAATATTCTAATTGCTTATAACTATGTCCAATTCCTAACATGCACTCTTTATTTCATGTCTGTCCATTCTGGCGTTATTAGCGTCCCCACGGATTGCTATTGGGCGCCCTACGAGCTAAGGTCTTGATACTAACAATATTTTATTCTTTATTTGTACTATCTATACACTGATTTTGTAAGTTGTAGATATTTACAGAAACCACATAACATGTTACCGGTACAAAAATGCATGTGCGCTGTCGTTTTTCAAAGGTATCAAAGGAAATCCTTTCTTAGGAAAGGATTTCTTAGTCCTTTTTTTTTCAAATTTTATTATATATGAATCGATTATGGTCTGCATTAAACTTTAGCGGTATGTTTTTAGAGGTAGTTCTTCTAGAGCTCTATATTTATGACATATCTTTCTCTACCGCTATTATCTCTATATATTTGTCAATAATATATATTTTTATATTAAGTTGTCTTTTCTATAGTCTGGTATAACACCATGCCATCATGCCATGCTTTCAGCCATTAAATACCTGTCCATTCAAAAGCTGGGCCTTTGACCTCTTATATGCCGTAATTAATAAAACAATTAAAATCTATTGTGTCTCGCGTAGATCTGCGCTTCCGGCAGTCAAAGGGTTAAATGTATTTTCTTCTCTATGCTTGACTTCCTAAATTAATGTTGTGTATAGAACTGTGTGCAGGATATTTTATATGAAGGTGTAAAAAGACACAATTAGGCCAAACGTTACATATTCTGCTGATAACTGGAAATCTTATGGTTCGTCCGGCTATTAATGGTCAAAGTTCCAAATTTTTTGTACGTTTATTAGTTCTATTAAACTTTAAATACAACAACGACCGCTGTGTTGTAAGCACAATATGTTGCATGTTGCATGCAATGACTTTAGTTACCATAAATAAAATAAAAAAACCCTTTTTTTCCCTGAATGTTGCTCATATTTCTGTACGTTTAGTTACGGCATTGTGTTCTTTTTACACCTCGTATGTGGACAAATTATTAATATATTTTGTTGTAACCAGTTGCCACCGAAACAAGAACCAGTTGATATGATTCAACCGTCGGTTTTGATGGCAGCTGGCGAGAATTCCGTCATCATTCAAGAACCTATTCTGCAGGTAAGAAATATAGATTTTATAAGGCTAAAATTCATTGCAGTTGTAGTAGTTAAACGTGCGAGTAGGACGGAGAATAATATATTTGAATGACTTCGCAAAAAATGCTATGAAATCTACTTGGATGATTTTTTTTTATCATAATGTAAGCACGCAGTTCAGAATTATAGATATTGCCCAATAACACGAGATATGCAATGAATAAGTTTTAGTATATTTCTTTACTGAAACACTATTTTATTGCATCGTGTTTGATTAATATTATTGCGTCAATATCATTGACCGTTGAAATGTGTGGATGGTTCAATGTCTGTGACAACCATTATAGTGTGTTCTAGCAAGTAAATAAAATAGTTAGTACTAGCTGTTCCTCGCGGTTTCACCCGCGTTACGTTAGGTTTTTGGTTACTGCTTCACTCCCGTGGGACATAGAGGTTTTTGAGTTTATTCGTTACATACAAAAATACAAATCTTTCCTCTTTATAATATTAGTATACATAAAATTAATGTCTCACTAGGTGCAACAACCAACCATGACGGTGCAACAGCCTACGATACAAGTACAACAGCCGACAATGCAGGTGCAACAGCCCACGTTACAAGTTCAGGCGTCGCCGATGCAGGTAACACTATTATAAAACCTACCTAAATTACTTGAGCTTAAAGGTTGATTTACCTACAGTAGCTGGCGCCAGCATCACTGGATTGCGGCGCTAAATACTGGATGCTGAACCAGGTCGAAACATGTTTACATTGATACAAAGCTGATTCAGAGCCGGAATCCAGTGACTCTACAGCCTAAGTCGTTTAACAGATTTTCACATGTGAGCTGACATGGAATTCGTCTCAGTTCTAGAAGTGACATAAGATATATTTATTTTAAAGAAAAAAAAAATGGTGGCATTTATATGACTCAGAAACAAAGCTACCGACTTATGAAGTTGCAGTTGGGTTTTTTGATTTTTTCATTATTATTTTTAAAATAAAAACGTATTTCTTTTGTTCTACAGCAGACCCTACAAATGCAATCACCTATGCTGCAAGTACAGCCCATGGATGTTCAGAACATTATAGCTTCGCAGGCTGGACAACTCATTCTTCAAGGTAAAGAATATGTCGTTATTTATTATTAAATAGCTTTTGCCCGCGACTTCGTCCGCGTGGAATAATAGTTCCAGATCCCGCGGGATTTCCGGGATGAAAACTATCCTATGTCCTTTCTCGGGTCCCAGACTATATCTGTACCAAATTTCATTCAAATCGGTTCAATGGTTTAGGCGTGAAGAAGAGACAGACAGACACAGACAGACAAAGTTACTTTCGCATTTATAATATTAGTACGGATTTATTATGTTTGCTTAGTTTTATGTGTTTTTGAAGAGATATACATATTTAATGTAAAATATAAATTTATGAATTTCAATGTAATGCCTAGAGTTAGACTGGCAGCTAGCCCAGGCTAGGCACACAACAATGACACAATTAGTTATTTTTTAACTTTAGAGCTTTTTATTCAGTTTTCACAATGTTTCTGTTTATTTTTTTTTATGTTGATATCTGTATTATTTTGTTCGCAGAGAAAACTATATCAAGCCAACCTACGCAATTTATGCAGCAACCGATGCAGATTATAGCCACACCAAGCAATGCTCAAGGTAGTCTTGTGTTTTGGATAGAGAATTTTCTCCGTGGTTTTATATCCAATGGCCTGTTACAGATCACATACATTCTATCTACTTATCTGTATTTATGCACAGACCAGCAGTTTCCTGCACCCATTTTCATACATATTATCATCCCCTATTTTTACCACTACGTCCTATATACTACCGTGCAAATATCATGATCCTAGCCTCAATATTTTTTGCTGTGTGACTTACCACCAAATAACCTGTCTATACAAAATTATAAGAATATCCATAAGTATAACTATATGGCTCTTTCATGTTTACGTGTGTTTTGTCTTGTATTACAGGTGGCATAAGCTACATAGCCCAGAATATACCAGGGAATATGATGCAGAAAACTATTATAATAGTTCAAGGACCAACAGGGGGAGGACCACTTACTTTGACGGTACGTTTATGAATTTATTTCAGCGCTCATTTACTATTAAATAATAAGAGGATATTTAGAATAAGAATATTATAAACTGTGATTTAAACTGTATGAGAAAATTGCTTTACAACCAGCGTTGCGTTAACGCGGCGTTTGCGCCGCGTGATTGTCTACGTTCGACGAATAACTACGTTAAAAACAATGCTATGGAATGTCACAATTGACATTTCTAGCGTTACATGATTTGATTAAAAGCACCAGCGAATTTTTCAAGTACTTTTTCATAATGACAAAAAAAGTAAAAACAAAAAAAAGGTTCTAAACAAAAGTGTTATGACAAAAAGGTGAACAACCCAGGCGGCCTGGACGAGGCGACGCTTAACAGCCTTATTACGCAGGCAACAGAGGCGATAACCCAACAGCAAATTATACAGGTTAAACTCAAATCAAGTAGCTAACACAGTTTGTATCTTACTCCATATAGTCGGTGAACAGAAAGGGAGGAAGGATTATCCATTCAGGAGCTTTAATTTTTATATTAAACGCTAAAATTTCGATGAAAATGTGAAAAAATATATTAAAAAATCATGTTGTCGTGCGTTTAAAAAACGCGCTTGCGTTTTAAAACCGCGCCTTCTTTGAATGTCGGCATTTAACAAAGCATCTGTGACCGACTGTATGGAGTAGATAATACCAATACTGTGCTAATAATCTTCGCTTCAAATCATACTAATAGTTCAGGATAAGCCTAATAGCAACTTTTGGGTTCTCATAAAATAATAATAATGTTCATTTTCTTTCTGTTTCTGCTTCTTTGTGTCTAACAATCTACAGGTGAAATGGGTATTCTCGTATAGGAGACATTAAAATTTTTTTGTTTCGTCTTTTCTTAAAATACTAAGTGAGTGTTCACTCACTTGACAATTTCAATAGCCATTGTCGGCCTTTATTACTGTCTCTATTTTTTTTGGACAGCAATAATAAATTGTCAACATAACCTAACCTCCAAAAACAGTGTATATATCTTTATAATGTGGTGTAAAACGAGTAAGTCTAAAAAAACATTTTTGAAATTGGGTATTGCACGTTTTTTATTATGTTGCGTGTACATTCGGCTCATCAAATCACAATAATAACCAACCTTGCTTTACTAACTTATGGGTTACTAAATTTTATAGATATTATGTTTGAGTTTATATTAACGGCGCTAACACACTAAAATTGATTACGAAATGTTGGTAAGTGAATTCATGTTTATGAGTGAGTATAATGCTTATTAATAAAGACCCCACCATGGATAGTGAGGCGAGGGACATACTGAAGGACACGATATGTTCACATATAACTAATGAAACTGTAAATAATATAAAAAAATTTAATCATGCAGAAAACCGTAATAAAGTTACCGCAATAATACTGGCAAAGGCCTAAAAAAGGCCACCCTTGTGCTCGCAGTTGCAGTAAAGTAGGTATGATTCGTTCTTCTTTCGATGGGTATCTAGCGCGCGTGTCAACAATTTATTTATTTTATGAGACAGTCAAAAATAAGTCATTGTTTTTTTACATATTATTTGGAATGACAATCGAATACTGAATAGTCTCTTTCAATATGTCCCTCGTCTTACCTATCACGTTGTATAGTTAAAAAGTTAGGAAGACGGCTAAAGTTCACACAAATAAGTAGTTAAAGTTATACTCCCTCATAAAAATGACTCTATTCGCACGTGCATACTATAATCAGATTTATAATAACATGTTTGCGGTGTTAATGCACTTCGACCATCCCGAATAATCCATAATTATGTAAAATTACCGTTAATACAGCATTTTAAAGGATTAATTTACGTAAGCCTCGCAGTGCACAAACACCACTTTAAATCTCCTAGACAGGCACATAGAACAAAATAGAGTAAGAATGAATCTGATCTTTACGTTGTTGAAATAAAGTTGGTTATCGCAGAACTCGGGTGTGATACAGTCGACTCAAAGAGTGTTGAGTCAGCCCACGTTAGTTACTTCGCAGGCGATCACATTGATGAAGAATGCCCTCGCTCAGGTTCCATGCACAGAATATTCTAGAATTTAATTTGTGGGACAGGTTTTGGGTTCAATTTTCGTTTTAGATGCGAATGCGATTGCTTTAAAAAGATTTGTGTAATAATTATACAATTGTATCCGCTTGCATGATTTTTTTGTAAAAATAATGCTGCTTAGTTAACGGCATTATTTGTAAAAATGCGCAACCGTTTTAAAAAAGAGAACAATAATAAAATACATAGCAAATGTGTGAAAGTTATTGTTGATCGAATTTGCTCGCTTCAAAAGTTTATTTATAAAAATTTTTAGATTAAAAATATAAAAAAAAAACAAATTTGACATGCAATTACTACCTCTATTTCTGTTGTATTAGTTGATTATATTTATCAAATAAAATTTAACTTTCGACCACACTTGATTCGAGACAATAGAAAGACAATAGCAGCGCGACAGCCGGCTGTTACTCTGTCGTTGAACGGTTAATCAGATTTCTATAGGTATGTCATTTGATATTCCATCGGTTAACGTATTCGTGACTAAGGAATATTTACCCAAAATCTGTCCATAGTAAGTTGTTGTAATTTGTCAATGTGCATGAGTACTTTGAGTATCATATCATACATTCCTAGTACATGTATTGTAGAACAAAAATCATATATTGATATTATAAAAAAATTGTACCGAGTATAAAATACCTTCTACGTTTTGATTGCTCTTTGCCAAGCATGATGTGCTGTTTAATTTTAAACCCTACTTTAGATTTGAAGTTCAAAATTCATTTTATATTTGTGTTTAAGTGATTTTTAAGCCATAGGGAAATTCGTGGTAGCTTGGTTACTGGCCTGTGTTTAATTATACGATTTGATATGTTTTTGTCCTGTTTAATCTTTGGATGTGGGCTATTTTTATCTATGCTTTTGTCGAAAATTACTAGCGACATAATAAGCGTTTGTTGATATTTAAATCTGAAGCAAACTTGAAATCTGAATAATCTTGTCTAATATGTTTCAAATGTAATCGCGAAAAAAATCGGCTGACCCTTATGATAAAATAAATTCATGCTTCTAACAGCAATAGTTATGGCTATGCGTGTCCGAAAGTCTGTTTCTTTGTATACAAAGAGTTTTATGTATTTACTTCAATTTTGTAACATTATTCAAGTTTGCTTTAGATCAAGAAGCGTGTTTTGCTTGCAGCAAGCATGTCCTATTGTAATCTTTTATATAGTTTTCGTTTATATACATTTCATTCATGTAACAATTTACTTAATATGTACATTTTTATCATTACCTCCAGTAAATAATATAGATGTTCGTTTAGTGTATTTTTGTAATAAATATTGAGTATTTTTAGTCCATATTTGTAGCTTATCGATGTACTTGTATCAAAATTGGAAATATTTATCTAAAATTATGACAAACATTTCCCAGAACGCCCCACAAATAACGCCAAGCCAGCAACCGATAATAACCAACCAGCCACAGCCGCATAAGGCCCAGATTATCAACCCTCAGCAACCTCAACAGATAATGGTTACTCAAAAACAACCCCCCGCCCTTATTAGTACGTCCAACAGCAGTCAGATTGTAACCAGTACTGCACAGCTTATACAAGGTGAGTTGTTATTTATAACTAACTAGTTTAAATAATTATGATCTTTTGTCTGAAAAACCCAGTGATCAAAGTAGGTAGAGGTTATAAGCAAATTTGCTTAAAATAGGTTATAGGCAGTTAGCATGTGGCACTTTGAAATGTAGCTATTTGACCAAATTATAATTGTCACAAATAATATCCTACCCTATAGGTTTTGATTTCCTTGCAAATGTCTAAATGTGCAATATAAACAGCCGTATCTTTTTATTGCGTTGATTTAGAAACTTCATTTTCTCTCATCACTCATACCCTACCCTATATGACACTTTGAAATGTAGCTATTTGACCAAATTATAATTGTCACAAATTATACCCTACCCTATGTGACACTTTGAAATGTAGCTATTTGACCAAATTATAATTGTCACAAATTATACCCTACCCTATGTGACACTTTGAAATGTAGCTATTTGACCAAATTATAATTGTCACAAATTATACCCTACCCTATATGACACTTTGAAATGTAGCTATTTGACCAAATTATAATTGTCACAAATTATACCCTACCCTATGTGACACTTTGAAATGTAGCTATTTGACCAAATTATAATTGTCACAAATTATACCCTACCCTATGTGACACTTTGAAATGTAGCTATTTGACCAAATTATAATTGTCACAAATTATACCCTACCCTATATGACACTTTGAAATGCAGCTATTTGACCAAATTATAATTGTCACAAATTATACCCTACCCTATGTGACACTTTGAAATGTAGCTATTTGACCAAATTATAATTGTCACAAATTATACCCTACCCTATATGACACTTTGAAATGTAGCTATTTGACCAAATTATAATATTGTCACAAATTATACCCTACCCTATATGACACTTTGAAATGTAGCTATTTGACCAAATTATAATTGTCACAAATTATACCCTACCCTATATGACACTTTGAAATGTAGCTATTTGACCAAATTATAATTGTCACAAATTATATCCTACCCTATATGACACTTTGAAATGTAGCTATTTGACCAAATTATAATTGTCACAAATTATACCCTACCCTATGTGACACTTTGAAATGTAGCTATTTGACCAAATTATAATTGTCACAAATTATACCCTACCGTATATGACACTTTGAAATGTAGCTATTTGACCAAATTATAATTGTCACAAATTATAATTGTCACAAATTATACCCTACCCTATGTGACACTTTGAAATGTAGCTATTTGACCAAATTATAATTGTCACAAATAATATCCTACCCTATAGGTTTTGATTTCCTTGCAAATGTCTAAATGTGCAATATAAACAGCCGTATCTTTTTATTGCGTTGATTTAGAAACTTCATTTTTTCACTGCTTTAAGAGATAGCAGATCTAAGTATGTGATATTAATTTCAGCTTGATATCTCAACACGTTTCTGAGAAAAAGGGTCTTGACCGACAGACGTACGGACGGACGGACAACAGAATGATCCTATAAGGGTTCCGTTTTTACCTTTCGGGGTACGGAACCCTAAAAAATATAATAAAAAAGAGAAAAAAAAACTGCGTGTCAAATAATAGGGTGGTTTTAAAGGAAGGTTTTTAGAAAATATAAAAGCAGAAATTTTCCAAGATTTGTAACAGCCATACAAGACTGAAGCAGTAGGTTCTTAGTATTAGAAAACCATCTTAAGCCGAGAACTTAACGAAGCGACACTGAATTTTTTTTAATCAAGACAGACTTTGTGATTCTTAAGAGAGAACTTCCGAATATTAAACCATTCCTTTTATTTTCTGTCTTATTTTAAGGCAACCAACAACTCCTGCAAGGCAACCAGCAGATAATAGCCGTGTCCAACAACCAGCCGATAATAATGAACGCGCCGATGAAGAGCAACGTGCACAGAGTGGTGCAGCAACCACAACGCAGCCCGGTGGTTACCAGTGTTCAGAGCAACCAAATATCTGTCGTCAGTGAGGTGAAGACCAGTGTTATACAGGCCTGTCCGGTGAGTGTGTTAATAATAATTATATGACTCGTAATTAGTGACCAATGCGTAAATACGTAATTATAGGCATGATAAAAAATATTTTTCTCGAAGAGAAAAAAAAATGGAAACTTTCATACCTAATTTGTTTTAATTTTTGCTATTTTATTACTTGAAACTGTATAAAATCATAACTAAAAAAACCTAGTAACATACTCGACATGAAAATCAGATGTATAGAATTAAATAGTAGAACTTTAGCGTCGAAATTAATATTATATACATTAAAATTATGTAGTTTGTTGCTCTAAAAATCTGAATATCACGCATGTCGCGTATTTAGTGTTAAGTCAACATTACATAACGGAGCACTACCTATCACAAAAACTATGAAATATCCAAATCCACAGGTTAAATTGAAAGATTCACCGTAATGATATTACTGTCCATGTGCAGAAAGACCAAAGGCCTCTTCTCATACATAGAAGGCGCCATCATTGATTGGCTAATTGTCGATTTCACAGTAACAATGTTGTTCACAGAAAGCGTCCACACAACCGGTGATGAGACAAGTGATCACCCGGCAACCGGTGATGGTGGGGAACACCAAGATCGGTGATAAAGAGCTGGTGGTCAACCAGCCTGTCAGTGTTCCTGAGGTATTTATGAACCTACAACTATTACGTCAAAACTCAAATTATTTATTTTCATAGACCGTGAGACCTTTGGAACGTCAATTACATTTAAAAATAGATGATTCTAGTCGCCCATTCCAAAAGGTTGTTTTATATGAAGAAGAATAGGCAAGAAACTCCATACGTTCTCTTTTTAAATAAATATGTTACAATTCATTAATATACATGATTACATTATGTAAAATAGAAATTAATACAATGTCAAAGTGAAAAATCTACTTACTCTAAATTTAAATGACCTTTGTGTTTGTTTCGGATGTCTTCTCAGAGTAGTCATAGGAAACACCGGCCCCATCATTCGCTTAACATAAGCAAAATGATTTATAAAAGTGTAATAGTGTAGGCCCCGCCCCAAATACTCAATCGTCAGTTAATTATAAGACGCTCTCAATCTGTTGCTGTCTTTGTCACTCTAATGGACAAAGTAAGTAAGAACAGCAACATTGTTGGTGGTTTGAGAGTGTCTTAAAATTAACTGACGTTTGCGTACTAGAGGGTAAAAGTGTTATATTTAATCGATTTACAAATAAATTGTCGAGTTATGTGCTGTGTCGATGAAAAACTTATATTATAAACATTACTTCCATTATTAACATACGTGGGCCACGTTACATGCTTGAGTTTTAGGCTTAATCCATACTAATATCATAAATGCGAAAGTAACTCTGTCTGTCTGGCTGGCTGTCTGTCTGTCTGTCTGTCTATCTGTCTGTCTGTCTGTCTGTCTGTCTGTCTGTCTCTTCTTCACGCCTAAACCACTGAACCGATTTGAATGAAATTTGGTACAGATATAGTCTAGGAACCGAGAAAGGACATAGGATAGTTTCTATCCCGAAAATCCCTCGGGAACGGGAACTATCATTCTACGCGGACGAAGTCGCGGGCAAAAGCTAGTTGTTAAATAAAATATTCCTTTTCCATATAATTTAGTCACATGGCCTTATTTTTAATATTTCTCTAATTACATATCTAAATTGATTGTTAGACAACTTTGAATAGCACATTTACCCTACTTTTCTCTCATCTGCATGTTCAAAACCATAGCAAACCGTACCTTATAACTAGAACTACAAGACTCTTTATCTCTTAGCCGCCAAAGCCGCCGACCCCAAAGCCGTCGGCCACGCCGCCACCGCCGGCGCCGGCGCCGCAGCCAGTACAAGCCACCATAGCACAGGACGAGACGCCCTGGATATGTCATTGGAGGGGATGTGGCAAGTAAGTGATACTTAAGATTTAAACTTTTTGAATCTTTATCTATACCAATACTTTTTGACACATTCACTACGCCCCATAAATTCCTTAAAGACCATATACACGTTATGTGGTGGAAAGTTTTAATGGACCCTGGAAGAAAACTACCTTAAATCGTTTAGATAGATTATTTTACTTGAAGGAAACATTCCTTCCCGAGTGTGACAAACTAATTGTCGAAAATTAAACGCAGTTTTGTTTCTTTTTAAAAATTAAGGAATGTTTTCTTTAACCCTTATGTGAGCGACAAATAAAACACCACACTTGGTGCGACGAGGTACCCGGGTACCTACATACATAAATACCTTGTAGACGTACCGTCATTAAATAATATCAGCTTTCTTAACTAGTGTTTTGATTACATTTACCATACTTGACCGATGCAAGTATATTGTGCTCTATGCGTTGACAATTTAATGTAAACAAAAATAGTGAATTCGTTGCAGACGCTATCAAAGGGCTTACATTTTTGTGTATATTATTTAAGTGTTTTTGATTGTTATTTACCTATTTTTTTATATTTTTACGTTATTGACGCAGTGAGACAAACAAACGTTTTCTTCCACATAATAATTATGAAACTACATAAAAGCAAAACGATTTATTTTAGAAATTTTGCTTTCTAAAGGGAAACAACTGTTTGTTCCTTCGTGCCTCACAAATATTGCTGTAATAATGTTGTCACTAAAGCACATGCTGCCTTTTGTTGAAAATAATTCTACAGCTAAACCAGTAATTATTATTTATTAGGTATAACAACTTTAGTAAACATTGATAACATGGATAAGATATTTAGAAACGTCGAACGTAGGACAAATCCGATGGCCCTGAGAAAGCGTTCAGGGCCATCGATTTGTCCTACGATTCAAATATTATCCTGTCCTGTCTTGGAAATATAAATATATCATCAACATGGAGCATAACCCTACAATTATCTCAAATGACAAGAAAAAAGTTTCTGATGTAGTTAAGTTTTCATTATGTCAAGCTAACATAGGAGGCCGAGCTAGAAAGTCTCTATAGTATACTAAGACGTGAGTTACAGATGCAAACCACTCCAACGATTTCAGGGCCGTCAAAATTACCAAAACGAGACTCTAGTGGTCGTATTTTTGTAGTAGGTAGTTGTTTCATTTGCAGAAAACTCAAAAAAAAGCAAAGAAAAACTCGCAAAGCTTGTGTGAGACTTATAACGGTCAGTTTTTGATGAACATTCAATATCTCAATGTTCATGCAACCTATATTGACAAAATTAATTGTTCACTATATTTACTTCAATTTGAAATAAATATTATAAAAAACATATATTAATTTATTTTATTGAAGATCAAAACCATGGTCATAACTGATAAAATTCTTACACATATACATAGAGGTACCCGGGTACTCGTTCACTCGGTTACGTGTGTAAAAAATAATAAGGTCAATATAAGTAAAATTATAAAGTGTGAAAAATTAAAACTTATAAAAACGGTAATTTTAAAGAAAGTTAGGAGCTCTCAGGAACTCACAGCCACTTAGCATGCCGATTCATTATTTTATTCATGGTTGAAATTGCAAAAGTTACCCGGGTACCTCGTCACTCACATAAGGGTTAAGTAAAATAATCTATCTCACCCATAGATAGGTTATAGGCAGTCAAAAAGTGGCACTTTAAAAGTTTGCTATTCGACCAACATGATACTGAGTAATCACGTTGACATTTGACGTTTATCTCTTTTTTACTCGCACTACTTCAATCATCATGTCATCCTACTTTGACGTGTAATGTATGTGTGCGTTAGGCATTTTTGAAGATAGAATTTCGTTCAGGTAACCTATCTACATCTTTTTACTTATAATATCATTGATCTCACCTATTTAAGGCAGTTTTCTTCCAGGGCCCATTGAAACTTTCCACCCTATATGAGAGATTTATCAGTACAGGTAAACCTAAGCGTGTATGTTGTAATACTGTGGAGTATTACACACAATTCAGCTCTAGTTTACCCTAATGTGTATGGCAATTTCTTTTTATCAATCGTGTTTATTTAAGACCACTTAATGCCTGAGGCATTCTCTACCAGTCAACCATCGGTAGTACAGAGATATGATGGCAAGTGCAAATTAAAGAATAAAATATGTTTAACGAGATAAATAATTACAAATTAATAAAAATACATATACGATACGTAAACACGTGATTGTGCTCATGATAACAAACAATTTTTATTATGGGAGCAAAGCAAAAAAAAAATATCAGCTGTTCATTACATTAGGCAAACAGAAATGTACTTAATAGCAGATTTTTTTCGGTCTTATTACCAGTCACCCTATATAATGTTAGGAGTATGGACGCCTACACAAAATAATTAGCAAACATATTATCTACCGAGCTTGTACTTGACAACTCGTAGGCTCTTTCTCTCGTCTATCATACATTGTGCACAGTCATACCGTTATTTTTACATACGTGTTTAATATATAGTTTACATTATTTAATCGCCTTTGTTCTTATTTCATCAGGTTATGGGCCCAGCACGCTTCCACTGCGCAACTCTGCTCTTCATCATATAATATAAATATGTTTGTCTGCAGATCGTTCACGAACGCGTCAGAAGTGTTCACGCACGCGGCTCGCACGCACTGCCCCCCCTCGGCCGGGGGGGAGGCGCCGTGCATGTGGCTCGACTGCGACCGCGTGCCACGGAAGACATTCGCGCTACTCAACCATCTCACCGACAAGCACTGTACTGCGCATGTAAGTATATCGGCTTCATCACATCATCATCTCCCTATAGTCCAGGATTTTTTGATAGCTCTCGTTGTTTCAGAGATATACGCAAAAAACGCAAATTTGTGACCTTTGTCCTCGAATAAAAAACAACGCACAAGCGGGATCGATGGGGACTTTTGACATATCATTTGTAGTGAAGTATTCAAGGCCTGCACAAAAATCCAGCTTGTGGGAATTAATGCAAACTGGAATGTCTATTTTGACTGGACTATAGCCTTTTCCCAACTATGTTGGGTAACCGGATTCAGCTGGGTACCAATGTTTTTCGTGGAGCGACTACCTACCTCCACAACCCAATAACTGGGCGACACGATACCTCTTGGTTAGACTGGTCAGACTTTCCGGCTTACCAGTAACGACTAACAAAGTTCTACAAATGACAACCGGGACCAACGGCTTTACGTGCTTTCCGAGGCACGGGATGTCAGTGATGTCCAAGATAAACTTTAGAAAGTACATAATTATGAATTGAAAAAGTCACTTTGGTACTTTCCCCGAACCCACAACCTTTTACTCGAGAGGCGGGTGCCTTATCCATTATATAGTTTTCATCACGTGCAAGTTTAAAAATCCACCATTCGAAATTATAATGTAATCCTTTTAACCTTTCAAAGACCAAGCGACAGCCAGCTGTCACGAATTCTATTTATATTGTGTCTGTGTCTATTGTGTGTGTCTAATCATGTGTTGGGGAATTTAGGGAGAGTTAATTTCGGACAAGGGTCTAGTGCTTCCCTTTCTTTCCGTAATAACGAAACATGGCAATTATGTTTATGGTGGAAGCTTGAAATCCTATCATTCGAAATTATAATATACCAGCTGTCCCAAGCAGTTTCACCCGATTTATGTTAGGTTTTTGGTTACCTATGCAGCCTATGTCTTATTCTGGTCTATAAGCTACATTCACTCATAGAGTCATGTATGAATAGATTTTTTTTTCGTAGAACAGGTTCGATTCCTGACCCAACCATTTAATTATGTAAATATCTATGCATCCAGTTTAAATTGTTTCAGTAAAATTCAAATAATGTCTTCTTTCAGTAAAATGTTCTATCTACAAGATTTAAGGTACTTTCCCTCCATGTGGCATAGCCGTGGGACGCCCTGTATATATACAAGAAAGTAGTGTTAGTTACACATTTTTATAACTCAAGAACTGATATAACGCGGGTGAAACCGCGGGGGCAGCTAGTATATAATATTAGTATGATGCGATAAGATCCCAGACATGTTCAAGATTACACCATCAGATCCATGAAAGTGCACAAATCACATAGCTTCCAATATTTCAGGCACTAAAAGCGATCTACAACTCGCGACGTCACGCAGCCGCGGAGGGCGCCGACGGTAAGCCGGTCACTCTGGGATACCCTCCTAATGCAGCCCTCGCGGCCCTTAACAAACATGCCGCGGATATGTTCAACCCACGAGAGCTTATGGTAAGCACCACTATGTTAAGTTACGCATAAATCTACTAATGCCCGTAAAACGTCATTTAACTTTAAGACTTTCTCAAATCTGTTGCTGTCTTTGTCACTCTAACTTCTAAAGGGATGAATAGTTCTAATAGTTACCGTGGCCCCGATACATAAAGGGCAACCGAAGGAACATGAGTGGGTTTTAGTCAATAAAAGTCAGTCATTTGATGATTTCCCACTCACCAAAAAAAGGAGGTTTGAGAGCGTGTTAAAATTAAGTGACGTTTGAGTATTCGGGCATTAGGCTAACAAAAATAGTATTATGAGGACATAGACGAGTCTGAGCTAAGAACCTTTGAATTTAAACTAGATGAAGTCGGCATTTCCTAATTGAGTACCTTTGAGAATAAATGGCGAGACAAACACTTGTCTTTTTACAATTTCTACCCGTGAGAACCTGTAATTGGCCCAGTGTCTCATAAAATATTATCTTTCGTTATAGCTCTTGGTTCTCTTTTAATGAAATAAATTAATCACGATCACTGAATATCCGCGTGCACAGTTTCGTTTTGAGGCTCAGATTTATCTGCATCCTTATAATTAGAATATTAATAATTGGTTCAAAAGAATTTGCGTTTAATATTAATTTAAACATATCAGTTAAAATACTACTAAAGGGATTGACATGTTGGGAAGAAGAGAGCTTATCACAATACTCATTGAATTCATTCTCATTTACTTACATATCTGCTCTATGGTCTTGCTTTTGTATTACAACAAATGTGCAGTCAAAACAAACAAAAAGAACACTTCAAAATTTTATAAACCCAGTAAAGTATTAAATATACTTTAACATAAAAATGAAGTAATATAATTTGTAATGATGATTATTCTGTGTAACAAAATGAACAATTTTAGGCTTGCTTTAAAATTAGACATGTAGAAATCCCAATATGACTTTATTCGCATATTCACGACCATGGTATGAAGAAAGGTATACGATTTCGAGAGTGTCTCTTGTCTATGTCACGCTAAAATGGACTTTATTGCCACAAAATACGGTAATAGGTTTCCTATTTATCGGTTGTAGGACGCAAAAGGCCTAACCTTGAAAAAAATATTCAATCACGGAATAAAACCATGTGCTTTTATAAATATCTTTTTATATCTTGCGTTTGTGTTGTTTAAAAGATGTTGCATTAATCGCAACAGATCAAACAGGATCCCTACAAATAACAACATATTTGTACAAGCATTTCTCTTCTAAATATAAAGTTGACACTGAAAATGACATAAGCAAAGGACAGTCACGTGTTGGAGTGTCATACCATTTTTCTTATGGTACCCACAGACGTAGCGATTTAATTAGTCACGCCCAGGTTTGCACAAGCCTAGAAGAAAGAAATTTGCCCAAGAATCTTTCAACACGTTACATTATACTTTTGCAACCCTAGTTTTGCGTGATGAAGTCGTGACGTCTGTGGCTACCATTATACTATGGTCACAACCACTAATAAAGCCGCAGCACACTTGTAACATCCGACGCCACTCCACGCAGTTTCATCGGCTAAACGTCTTAAAGCATTTCTTAAGGCTAGGCTAGGCAAGCCTAGCACAAGCGAAACCATTCGCGGCGTCAATGTAGGCCGTACAACGAACCTACAACGATCACTGTGCTCGAGCGTAAAGCAGATCCTTTGTGTTCGTCAAAAATCAGACAACAGCAGAGTACGAGTACGAACGAAATGCTCGCATCGCGCTCCATACTATATGAATTGTCCACAATATATGGCAAATATACAAAATTGAGGAACGGTAGTTAGTGTACGATACTAAAACACGTGATCGTGCTTATGATAACCAACAACTTTTACTATGGGAACAAATCTGAAATTGCGGAACAAAATCAGCTGTTCAGTAAATTTATGTTTGCCTAATGTACTGAACAGCAGATATTTAAGTATCGTGCACTAATTACCAGTCACCTTATACAGGGTGTCCCACGGCTATGCCACATGGAGGAAAAGTACCTTAAATATTGTAGATAGAACATTTTACTGAAAGAAGACATTATTTGAATTAAAAAAATAAATAAACTGCATTCATAGATATTTAAATAGTTAAATGGTTGGGCCGGGAATCGAACTTGTTCCACAAGGAAAAATAATCACCCTGATGTTTTATTATACCGATCGAATGGTTTCATCATAAGGATTACTTTTTTGCTAAATAACTTAGTGTCAAAAATAAAAGGAAGACCATTAATTTTAACATTTTAAATACAAATTAGTAAATTTTTCGATGCTCAAAATGAGTCCCTTCTTCTTGAATACAAAGTGATGACTTTTGATTATTTCGTTCCCTGCCGATTTTTTGGTCTTGTTGTGGTGGATATTTATTTATTTAAATAATGCGTTCTACTCAAGTGGGTAGATTTATTAGTAATAAATAAGTAGTTATGTTGTGTGTGTAGTGGCATAGTCGTGGGACACGTTGTATATTAGGCTTGTGCTCCGCTCGTGCTCTGTTCATTATAATCTCGCCTACCGTAACGCAGCTCTAAAGTAGCCAATGAGGACGTGGCGTTGCGTACCGTGTTATAAGTGTGTGTGTGGGCATAGTGTCACGCTGTGTGTGACGTCACTAACGTGTCTGTGTTTGTGCACGTGCAGCACAGGGCCGAACTCAGTCGCACGCCGGAACAATTGGTGAGAAGAACACCTATGTCGTTGGCTTAAGGAGGCCGGTTATGCGATCATCCCGCGAATGAATGTTTTGACGTAAACACGTCAAAACATTCATGTTTATTGTTTAATATACTAAGTATAAGTATAGGTAGGGGATTTGTGTGTAAAATCGAAGCTAAGAGGTGCTCATAAATAAATACATATCTCCTAGCTAAGTGTAACGTTACAAACAAAATGATTACATTTTGGAGCACTTAATTTTATTATTATACCTTTGCATATCATTGTAAAATAGTAAGTAGGGCGTTTCTCACCCATTCGTCTCCATACCAAACAGTATTTTAGAAAGGGCAACTAGCATCAATTGAACAATAAAAAAAAAAACCACTTAAACATTTTTATACATTTTGTATGAAGCCGTGCAAGCCGTAAATTATAGTTTATCGTTAAAATCAGCGCGAGAATTTCGCGCTGATTTTTACGATAAACTATAAATGTTAATGAGGTTCATATTTCGAATTTGAAAATTTTCTTCAGTTTGTTTGATCTCGCAAAAGTAAGAAAAAAATCGCGCTTACTTTTGATGGTCGCATAATCGCATTCTATTAGGACAACGACTGACACCCGTTTGTTGTAGCTTGTGTGTATGTCATAGTGTGCGTTATTCTTGTATTGTCTACTGTTTTGTCCTTGTTTTCATTTTAAATGTTTTTTTTTATTCAAAGCTGTCTGTCTTATAGATAACCAATTCATTTGCACTATACACCTCAAATGCTGCCCTGTATAGAAACTGGCCTTTTAAAAAATAATTAACCTATCTACATATTTTTACTTGTAATATCAGGTAGATAACTCGTCTTGGTCTTCTTCAATAGACGACGAGAAGCTTTTTTATGTAAAAAAAAGAACTCGAAAAAAAAAACTAGTCTTTTTCAATATGTTTTCTGTTTCGGGCGAAAGTTTCCCTACAGCTGACATAGCATTTATTATTTGTAGCATGTTTCTTTGTAGCAAGCGCCTGTTAATTATTTTCAGAAATCGCACACACAATTTGTTCGTACACTTTTGTGTATCCGTTATTGTGTATTTTTATGTTTAAGATGTATGTTCTCGTGTTTTAAACATAATGCATGTATTGTCCACGTCTGCTACGCTTGGATGCCAATAGAAAAGCACATTATTATTAACAGTTTCATAAGTGAATTCAAAGGAATACAGGTGGACTATGTAGCTTTCAAAACCGTAGCTTGGATTAGCGCGCTTCATTGGTCAGTCATTTAAGACATTGTGGTTTCAATAAATAGGGCTGTGATGTAGACCTTTTGGGAGTAGACATTTTAAGAACAATTTTTGACTATTTGGGAAGGACTTATTTTTAACTTACCACCAAATATAGTCACATATGACGGACAAAAATAGTAAATGATCACCAAATTATGTTTCTTAAAGTATTCGAAATGAACCTAATTTCATTTTTATATGAATTACACTGTTCTGATTTTGACTAAGGTGAAGAAAATGAATCACCAGTAGATACCGCGCTCGGCGGTCGCTGCGGCGGCACGCTCGCTCGCCTTCGCGCGAACATTATTTTGTGATCATTTACTATTTTTGTTTGGCAAAAGATTATTTAGATGATCATTTGTGAAGTTTGGGAAGTGGTGTTATGGGTAAGTGGACGAAATAGGGAATTATTTATTTTAACTTTATGCACTAAAATACAATCGACAAAATGGAATCATGCCCCACCATAAGCTTATTTTCCTACTGACATTCAAATACAAGTAGGTCGACAATCGCGTAAACATGTATTAAAAATGTCACACGTCTAGTCTTATTATTTTGACAGCTTCAAACGATTTTTCGTCGAAATGGGTCATGATTCAATTTTGTCGATAGTACAATAACGGACTTAAAGCCGTAGGCATTCTCTACCCAGGGTGGTGCAGAGATTACATAGCAGGTGTGCTATTAAAAAAAAAGAAAAATACAACTTAAAATTAAAAGAAGAATAATCATTTTGGAAGGTTCACGTTCTGGGAAGTTACCCTTTTTAAACCTAAAAAGTCATAACATGTTAATCAATAAAAATAACCTCGATAAAATTCTGTAAATAGTTAAGCCCAGATATTAGAGCCCACATCCTTGAAATTTAAAATTTCTGGACTAGTTCTATATGAAGCGCGCTGTCTACACTTAAAATAGAGCATCATATTAAATGCGATTGCGTCAGCTAAATAGTCTGCCTGTATATTTTCATAATGAACTATTATATTAATTATAACGTTATTTATTTGACAGGATGAGAACGAAGGACCTGTTACGAAAAGTATACGGTTGACAGCGGCTCTTATACTGAGGAATATTGTCATTTATTCTAATACTGGACGAAGGTAAGAAATATGTTTGGTTCATTAAAATAAAATCTTTGTGAAAATAATTTATAGAGTCAACTGTACGAGACAATTTAAAAAAATAATTTGCTGATTTTCTGCGGATTTTCATAAAACACAGTATCTTCTATTTGGCTTGTTTAGAGGTTGAATTTCCTATTGCCTATAAAAGTAAACTCTGCGCAAAGTTAATTTTTTAGTTTCAGTAGTTTTGAATTTTCAACAGAAAGCCTGACAATACATTACTACACTAGTGCGAAAATACATTATATAAACTGCATCACGTGTCTGTGAAAACACTGTAGTTATCTGTTCCACGCGATTTTACGGGTCTTTAATACTGCCCCTCTGTCTGTCGAGAACGGTACTGTAAATAGCAATCATATTTAAAAAACATTTCTTTTACAGACAACTCCGCTCCTACGAGGCTCACCTATCAACTATCGCGTTAAGCAGCGTGGAAGCTTCTCGAACAATCGCCCAAGTTCTGTACGACATGAACAATATTTGAGAATCGCTCAATGGGCACTCGGCCCACGATTAGCTGTTGCAGTACATACCGTTGCTGTAGACAGACGGCAAATAGGTATTCTCTTTCCTGCAAGATGCATTCTATAATACAGATAAAAAAAAGTTTTATATTGAGTCTCAATGAAGAATGTTCTTTAATTTTGATTCTACGCTCGTACACGCAGTGAGGAGTCAACGAATAATTATTACCTAATTACTTCTGGTTTTATCAATTTGCTCTTGGCCAATTGCACTTTATCATTGTTTAATTTCTTGTTGTTTTCAAGTATGTAAATAACATTTCCGTTGAATTTTGCGTTAAGTTTGATGGTATATATCATACGGACTACTGCAGCAAAGTTTTAACCGATTTTGTATACCCATTAACATTCTTCATTGCCATTGGTTTATTGGTGTCTGTGACGTAATATCTGACCAATCACGAGACAACAGCTGATTGCAGGCAGAGAATATCTGGTTTGATTCTGTACAAAATAGTTTGTGAGGACTTAAAAAAGTGATAACTATTAAAAAGTGAAATGCTTCCTCAACAATGACTAAAGTTGTGATTGAAAATTAAAAAAGTAGTTTTGTATGTGATTAAATTAAGTGCATTTAACCGACTGTTAAAATACAAGGTGCAATTATTGTTTCTATCTTTTTGTAGATAAGGTTTAATTTGCATTAATCCATTGATTCAGTAAATAATTCAAATAGATGAATAATTCAAGCCAGTTCCAACATTTATAAAACGTCGGATCAATGCAAATTAACCTTCAGTAAGTATATGATCTGAATTATAATAAGAAACATAACTATAATTAAAACTAATTACAATAAAAAAATGTGTGCAAATTAACACAACAATTACTTAGAAATAAAATATAATACTGATGACAGCTTTTTAGCGTTTTTAAGGATACTTAAGACAATGGGTGTCGAGAGACGATTGGTTTAGAATAATATAATATATTTGATAAAACTTAGACAGTCCGCCCACGTCCAATTAAATCGGTGACCGATTTCTAGTAGGAAAAATAACACGTAATGATGGCGACAGTGCAACGTATACGTATATGATAAATCGGTCCTACAAAAACTCTGCCGTAGGCCGAGACCCTTTGTAAAACACCAATCCAGACGTGTAAGAGCTGATTACAAGCGCCCGAATCAATTAGCGCTGCAATGCACCTTTAACCTGTCGTCGACCAGGCGACAGCCGGCTGTCGCGCTGCGTCTTTTTGTGTCTCGAGTCACGTGTGTTCGAAGGTTTAATAAATTTGCAAGACGTTGGCCATCTGAGCGAAACAATAGAAGAACACATTTAATTTTGCAACGTCAACTTTACCACTTGATTGTTGTATCAGCTATAAATGCTATAATTATTACTTTATCACAAGACCGATATCGGATTCTGATTGGTCATAGTCCACCTAATTATTTGTTCGACGAATACAAAAACAATTATTGTCATAATTATGATACTGATTATCCTATATTGTACTAGCGGTGCCTGCACAGAACAAACTGCCATAACGACAGCAGCATATACATTAAAAAATCCCATCCGATTCGGTCCAGCCGTTCAGGAGTAGTTGGGTCGGTGATGACAAAAGCGAATCATGTGACTGCCTGTATATACGTCATCGCCAAAACTTATGATTGGAATGAGTTAGATTTTGTTTCAGCAAACTAAATAACCATTGAAATATTTCTTTACAAAGACATTTCTCTAAATTGTGACGTAGGCAAGACTCATGACAAGGTTTATGGTTAACTGCTATCATGATAAAAAAGTTCCTTAGATTGGCAGGAGCCACTAATGTAAAGATACATTTGTTTGTAATAGGTACCAATATTACTCGCATTAACAACATAAGTATTGTAAGTTTTATACCACCAACTAAAAAAAAATTAAAACGTTAAATGAAAGGTTGCCAAGTACTTATCTAAGCAGAAGCAAGCTTCGCAGGACCAAGCATTGTTTTAATCAATGATTATTAACACAAATGAGTGCAATCCATGTTGATTTACATTTTTGATCTAAATAAATCAAAACTTTAATGGTCAAAAAAGGCAAAAAGATTATAATATGTATCTCAAAATTAGATTCTCTGTTGATTATTATTTCTATAGCTAAAAAAGTAAAAAAAGTCATTGTCGAAATAACTTATCAGGACTTTGAAGGTTAACATAATTTTTATAAACTTGAGGTTTCCTAGAAACCGTTAATCTACTTTTTTGTAAAAATATCTCAGTGTACATTACTGTTTAGATTTAATTATAATAAGTATCAGCATAGTTTAAAACTAGGTTAAAAGTGGATGATGAGTATTATTTTTGCAATTCCGCGTGAATGGCTAAAAAATAATGTAACTACCTACCTATTGCCTACCTACATTTGTGAGACTGTAACAAAGGACAGTGAATCGATGCAAATGCAACGGAAAATAAATAATTTTTAGACAATTTACTGTTTTATTTGTATTTTTGTACCCAAATGGAGTCTCCCTCCAATGTTTTGTTTAAAAATAAAAATTCAATATCGCCCTAGTCTTTTCCAACTATATTCCTGTTAGGAGTTCCAGTCTAACCGGATGCACAGGCAGCTGAATACCAGTAATTTACATAGCACAAGTACCTGTCACTAGGCTCTCAGACCTCCACCACAACCCTCAATAACAATAAAAACCTTTGTTGGAATGTATGTAGGTCTATAAATATTTATTAAATGAAAAAAGCTTTTTCCAAAAAAAAAGATAACAGACTTCAAAAACTAAAAGCTCAAAAATAACTGTTTCGGAAGTCGGTGGCAATGGCAACACAAATGGACCGGCAGAAGAGATTGAAGTTCGGTTATATCTTTTTTGCAAAAAACTTTTTTTAATTTTTTCCTTTTTAGTTAGAGTCCCAATGTCTGACTATGTTTTAGAGTAACTTTCAAAATAAAACTTATTAAATGAAAACGTCTCCATGCGCGCAACGTCACGGGATATCCATTAGTGTTAGGTATATACTAAAACCTTTCACAGAATGTAACAAAGACTTTTCTGAAAACCGCATCAAAATCGGTATAGCTAAACGCGAGATAATCGCGGTCAAACAAAATCGTCTTTAAAAATCTACAATCCAAGAAAGCGAAACGCGATCTATGCGGGCTACGTCACGAAATATTCATTAGTGCTATATACTAAAACCTTCCCCAGAATGTAACAAAAACTTTGCTGAAAACCGCATCAAAATCGGTTCAGCCAAGCGTGAGATAATCGCGGACAAACATACATACATACAGGTCGAACTGAGAACCTACTTTTTTTTAAGTCGGTTAAAAAGTAATAAAGTTTTAGGTACCTATTTCAAGTTTGATTTGGGACAATCCTTATTTGTAGCTTGCAGCTAAATCAAAAATAATATCCATGGATCTGATATGGCATCCAACACCTTGATGGATTTGGAGGAAGATATAAATCTTTATGAAGCCATATCTATAATACTTTGCATTGTTAAAATGTTAAATAAGTACAATAGAAATGGTTTACTCTGGGTTCTGCTACAATAAGCTTTACCCAAATTAGTAACAAATTAAAACTCAGTACCTACCTACCTAAAGATTAAGCGCCTTACTAATAAACGCTGCATAAAGTTATTTATGACAGGTTTATACGTCAAAAAATGTATGGTTATACAGGCTTTATTCATTGCATAACTTTACACAGTGATTATTAGTAAGGGAAAAAAACTGCAAAGGTATTGCAGTTATATATGATAAAAAAGAAGAATTATTCCCAATAGTCCCCTCTAGCCCTGTCCTCCAGGGTGACAGATTTTTTTTCCCGTTGAGTAACAGTGTTTGTATTTGTATTTATTTGGATCTCCAACAAAGATTACACCTTACATGCTAAAAATAAAACATAAACAGATACAAATCCTTGTGCATCCTCAATTATAGGAGACCACAACTTGCATTAAGATATCAAACAATCAATTAAGTGTTACACAAAATGGTGTGACTCAACGTGAACAAACCAAGGAATCGTAGCAAATGTCACCCCCCAGTGACAACTGAGAAACAGACTTCCCATTTGTCCCCTCTATTCAGTTTTCAAAGGGAACAGTCAGCACAAATTGTCACCCCGGTGACAACTGGGAAGACAATTCCCAGCTGTCACTCCGGATGACAGGGCTAGAGGGGACTATTGGGAATAATTAAAAAAGAAAGCCAAAAAAGGAAATAAGATATTTATTTACACACACAATGATTTGACCAGCAAAAACTGCTAATTGCAGTGCTTAGTGTCCCTGTCTACTGGTTATATCATTGGTATTATCAACATAAATGTGAGTTGATGACTAGTCACAAATATCAGAAGTATAGGATACACAAATTGACACAGCTTACCTTATTGTAAGATACAAAACTTATCTTCATACAGTTTTTATAATTCATGCAATTCTTCACCCATCCTGATAGCTATGGAACAGGTGCTCGTTTCCACACCACCCTAGAGGTAGAGCACAAGGTGCGTTTTTTTTAAAGTGGTGTCCCCAGTAGGCCTAATCCACTCGTCATCATACTTTTACCTGTCAAGGTGGATTCGAACCATCCTTTGGATGACTAAATCGTGAAGCGCTACTTTGTGTAGCTATCCTAAGTTCCCTACACTTAAAACTAGTATGGATTCAAAGCAGAATTTTCATTCTGCTTGGTATGCATTACAAAAGCCCAAGCTTCATAACCTTGAATTTTTTTATTGTGGCAGGTAGTTAAGTACCTACTTATTTTTAATCACCATATTACTTATCACTTAGGTTTCTTTCTTGCTTCGAAACTTAATTTCAAGTGAAATTAAGCACGCTGGACGATTGGAATGCATGGATTTTATACAACGTGGTGAACAAAGCTAAACTGCAACGTGTCAGTTACACTTTGTTCTATTAGACCTTGGATTATACCTTATACCCTTATCTGGGCATTTCTAGTTTAGTCCTCATCTCATCTTTGTTTTTGTCCTCTCAGAATCAGCGCAAATCCTTGGACGGCCGCGCCTTTTCGGGTTGTGATTGCATCAGGGCCGCTCTAGAACATTCGACTCCAATCCGGATTCTTTCAAGGCTTCCTGTTTCTTGATGATCTACAGGGATTAAAAGTTAGAATTAGTACTGAAAAGATTAATTAATACGTAGCTAATGAACAATGTATGTTACAGTTTCTCAGTACTTACAGGTCTTCATTTTTTAATAGATGATGAATCACCCAACTTGCGACGCCAACGGCAGCCATTACAATGATGAATGAATGAATGACCAGGGCTTGAAATACCGTTAAAAATATGGTATCGTTACCAAATTTAACGTTATATCTGGCACATTTTACCGTTAAACATACGTAACGTTATAATGTACGATAACGTTAATTTTATCGGTATGAGTCAGTTTTGTTACCGGCGCGGCGCGGCGCCGCCACTACCCGCCAAGCCGCGCCCGCGCGGCCTTGGAAAAAAGGGCAACGTTTACCGCTATTTTCACAATAACATTAAAAATACCGGTAATTTTTAACGCTATTTTTAATGTTATGTTACTAAATAACGCTACCAAATCATACCGATATGCAAGTATCTCTATGGAAATAACGTTACTTAACGTTATTTTTAATGTGAATTGGTAACGTTTTCAAGCCCTGTGAATGACTATTGACTACCATTGACTACACTACTAAGGGTGCGTTCCTAAAAGGGTAAGAATTACACGGAGTAGTGCGAAAGTTACTCTAGAGCGTTCCGAAATGAGCCGAGTGAAACCGAGGGTAACCGAACAATTACTCGACAGCTACCCGAGCAGTATTTAGGGGTCCGTTCCAAAAAGGGTAAAAATTACACGGAGTAGTGCGAAAGTTACTCTAGAGCGTTCCGAAATGAGCCGAGTGAAACCGAGGGTAACCGAACCATTACTCGACAGCTACCCGAGCAGTATTTTGGAACGCTTTCGGTAGAGTAATTTTCGCACTGACAAGTGCGATTTCTCACCCTTAGCTGAGCGTCGTTAAAAATTACCTGACATATGTCAAAATCATATATGCGCCAATGTTGAAGTTTGATGTAGAAGAATGGATTTATTAAAGTAGAAACGAACAGGTAGTACTTATTTATTTGCAAAATATGCTTAAAAAACACGATTTTCCTTCTTTGCAATAGAGAGAAAAGGTTATGTTGACAGTGTCATCATACGACCCTAACCATCATGACCCTAACCCGTTCCAAAACAGTAAATCGCTCTGTAGCGTTCAAAAACAGTATAGCCGTTCTCTTTCTTACGTTGTTTCTATCTCTTTTTAATTTCCGAGTGAATTATTCGCACGTTTTGGAACGCACCCTAGGAACGCTTTCGGTAGAGTAATTTTCGCACTGACAAGTGCGATTTCTCACCCTTGGCTGAGCGTCGTTAAAAATTACCTGACTTATGTCAAAATCATATATGCGCCAATGTTGAAGTTTGATGCTGAAGAATGTATTTACTAAAGTAGAAACGAACCGGTAGTACTTATTTATTTGCAAAATATGCTTAAAAACACAATTTTCCTTCTTTGCAATAGAGATAAAAGGTTATGTTGACAGTGTCATCATACGATCCTAACCATCATGACCCTAACCCGTTCCAAAACAGTAAATCGCTCTGTAGCGTTCAAAAACAGTATAGCCGTTCTCTTTCTTTCGTTGTTTCTATCTCTTTTTAATTTCCGAGTGAATTATTCGCACGTTTTGGAACGCACCCTAACTAAAGTATGAGAAAAAATGACAAATGACAGTTTAGTAGTGTTCCAAGTTCGAATCAAATATAGTGTTTGATGCTTATGACAATATCACTATATCGAATTATCGATTCTATTTAGTAAAATAACAGTCAACTACAAAAAATATTATCTAAATCCCTAAAAATGTAAATTCTGATTCTTTATTATGTATTTATTTACTTTTAATAGAACAATGCAATTTACCTGTTGTTTTAAAATTGACAACTTTTTTTAAATGTTTTCAGAAAAAAAAGCAGACACCTGGCTAAGAGAAAGATGAATTTATTACCATTTTTGGTTTTTGCAAGTACAGATCACTTGGTTGCCACGACAAGTCAACAGTATACCTAAAGGCGCTCCTAAACGGGCAACATAATTGCTGCAATTTTATTGCAGCAATTTTTTGAGCATGGCCCGACAACTCCAGCAATATTGCCGGCGTTGCTCGGCAATATTTTTGTCATACAAAAAGTGTTGCCCGGCAATACCAGCAATATTGCAGAGAGTTCGGAAACATTGCCGGGCAATGCCGGCAATGTATTGCAGCAACAGAATTGCAGTAAAAAATTGCCCGTTTTGGAGCACCTTTACAGAAATACAAGTGTATTATGAGGTGATGACTATCTGTGAATCAATACTTTCATACAGTCTGCGCAGTACAGTTAGTGTTGCGTTTATTTTTAACGTTCGAAGCTATCTATCGATACATTGATAGATTAATAAAAGATAGAAGCTACTAATGCTACTAATCTACTATCATCATCTAACAATAATAAATAATTTCTAATTAATTAAATCTACACTATTATCACAGTTTATAATAATAGCACAGTATTTTATACTGTGCTATTATTATAAAGAGGAAAACTTTGTTTGTTTGATTGTAATGAATAGGCTCAAAAACCACTGGACTGATTTAAAAAAAAAAACACCATTCGAAAGCTACATTATCCCCGAGTAACATAGGATATTTATAATATCACGCTATGTCTCACGGGAGCGAGGCAGTAACCAAAAACATAACGTAACGCGGGTGAAACCGCGAGGAACAAACAGCTAGTAATCAAATATAATAATTTGTGTGTTTGGGAACGTCCGGGATGTACCTTGTACAGACTACCAGGGTAGTCTTTTGGAACTCATTTACCGAATTACCTGGCAGCAGACCAAAATCGGTTAAAGGAAAATAACCACACTAGAACCGATAAGTATTGACTTCGGTTATTTCAACATTTTATACGAATTAAATTATTTAATTCTTATTTAAATAAGGTTGATTGTTTTTTAACAACAGTATTTTCAAGTAACTAGTACTTTTTTGCCAAGTTTAAGTCGATACTAAGTGCATCACTAATCTGGGTGGCCATCGCAATATATTGCACATTTTAAATAATGACATCATTATTTTGTAACTGGCACATACTAAATTACTTATTTCTTTTTTCAGAGAGCCTAAACATATTTTTTAAAATATAATTCCCTTGAGTGCCTCAAAATATTTTTTGATTATGCAACATTAACAGTAGAAACTACTTCAATAAAAATGTCTGCAAGCACGAAGCATAAGGTTTTAAAGTTCAAAGTCTACGCCAGAGAGGGCGTTATTTGTAGCTATGAAACCAAAAGTTGATTACCTATCATAAGTATAGATGTCGCTTTTTGGTGTACTAATAAAAAAAAATGTTACAGAAAAATTTCAGTTTTCACTGAAAACTACGCTTTTTTGTCTTTCGTATACTATAGCAAGTCGGTCCCAAAAGGTACACCTTTTGGGACCATTCTAAATGGCGAAATATGCTAAAATAGTTTCCACTCGCTTATTTTAACGCTATACTTGTGCAAAAAAATATATCAATTTATGTATTTATTAAAATCTCCCTTACAGCTATTATTACAGGTAGATTTTATTACAGGTAATACCTAATGCGATAGTGCGTCTTAAAATGAACTTATTACCTACAACAAAGAATTTGTTACAAATATTTTACACAATGCAAAAAAGAAAGAAAACAAAAACCGTATTTGTAATATACTCTAATCTACACTATAACATAAATGAAACAATAATAATTCACTTCGAATGACAAGCAAACACATCGATCTTGCTGTGAAGATCGTTAATAACCCGTATTGCTCGGGTCAATGGTGCTTTAGCGAGCAGGTTGGTCCTAGGTACCGGCACGGCCAGCAGGCCAGCAGCGGTGGGCGGCGCCATTTCCACACATAGCGGTCAGGGACACAGAAACTTAGGCGCTGCAGTACTCCTGGGTTATGCGCCATGCCTCGAAGCAACCTCGCCGAATACGAAACAAGCGCGATTTCCCGTCGCACCGTCCGTCAGTTGGTTCATTGGTTGTACCCGACCATACCAAAACAGAGTGGGGTACAACAACGGGTAAAACGGATATACGTACGATATACGATATACGTTTCAGCATTACCGAGTACTTGGCCTCATGCGGAGCCCATTTGACAGCACTATGTTTTAGATGACTCCTAATAGGTGCGTCATACAGGACCCTGACTGTAGCGATGTTGGTGAAGTTCCTCGTCTGCCTCAGGACAAATCCCAAGTTTCTAAACGCTGTTTTACAGATCGTCGTAATATGTTTGCGAAACGACAAGTCAGGAGTTTATGTTCTTTATGTTCCCCACATATAAAATCATAAAGTGAAATTTTGATGCGGCAAGCCACCATTTCTCATTTAAAAGCCTGATATTAAAATGAAGATATCAAATTCCCGTAGTGGCTTATTCTACTAGCGATAGCGGGCTATTACTAATGCCAGGGTTGTCGCTTTTTGTTATAAATGTCGGTTTGGATTGAGTGGGATGAATATACACACATCAAAAGTGTCTAGGGATATTTCAATTAAACCTAAACAACTAAAATTCTATTAACTTTTTGTTAAGACCTACACATTAAAATAAACCTTGTTTAATAGCCTATCTAATCTGATAATAAACATTTAGATAAAGTTAAATTAAAAAAAAAAACTTAGAAGAAGAGGAAAAACTCAGACAAAATTTCAATCTTAACTTTATTTTTGAAACATCAAAACCTAAACAAAAAAAAAAAAACTATTTTTTACAAAAATTGTTGAAACATAAAATTAATAATCCACTTAAGACTCTCCTGACACATCTGCAGCGGTTCTGCACACTCAAAACAAGGTGTCAATATCCTGTTGTAGAATACTGTCACAAGTCCTTTTAAGATGCAAGAAAAGCTGGTTTTCATCCTCAATATCTTCAGGGAAATTCCTAAGAGCTCTTCTCAGAAGCATATCCCAGGCATGCTAAATAGGATTTAAGTCAGGGGATTGTGCAGGCCAGTCTAAAGCTTGGATATCATGCTGTTGTAACCAACTTGTGACGATACGCGCCGTATGTGGACGGGCATTATCGTGCATTAGCTGGAAATTTTGTCCCATTTGTTGTCTGTGGGGCAAGATTACAGGCTCTAGCACCTCATCTCTCTATTTTAGAGCAGTCATATTGCCTTGTATCCAAACGAGGTCCGTTCTACCGCCGAGACGAATTCCTGCCCAAACCATAATCGTGCCACCTTGATATGCATGAACTTGTTGTAGGTGCTGCAGTCGATTCCAACGTCCAGGTTCTCTCCAAACACGTACTCTTCGCGAATCAGGATGAAATCCAAACCTGGATTCATCAGTGAAAAGCACAAGTGACTATTGAGAATGGTTCCAGTTTTCGTGTGGAATAGCCCATTGTAATCTTCTTCATCGATTGCCTCTCCTTAGCGCTGGTACCCTTAGTGGCCTACGAGTGCGTAGGTTGACTTCATGCAGTCGTCTTCTCAAAGTTTGACCGCTTACCAGCAAACCATACTCTCTCTGTAGCCTTTGAATCAATTGCATTGCCGTTACATTTGGTTGACTTCGTGCAGCATTTACTATGAATTGGTCCTGTACATGTGTTTTAATGCGTTGAGGTCCTCGGTGCCGTTCCACCACTTCCCCCGTGACACGATAACGTGACCAAAGCCTGGATATAACGCTCTGACTGGTCCTCATGGCTTCAGAAACTGCAATTTGGGACAGTATTCCCCAACAGGATATTGACACCCTTGTTTTGAGTATACAGAACCGCTGCAGATGTGTCAGGAGAGTCTTAGGTGGATCCACGGATTATTAATTTTAAGTTTGCAACAATTTTTATAAAACAATAGTTGTTTTGTTTAGGTTTTGATGTTTCAAAAATAAAGTTTAGATTGAAATTTTGTCCGAGTTTTTTCTCTTCTTCTAAGTTTTTTTTTAATTTAACTTTATCTAAAAGTTTATTATCAGATTAGATAGGCTATTAAACAAGGTTTATTTTAATGTGTAGGTGTCTTAACAAAAAGTTAATAGAATGTTAGTTGTTTAGGTTTAATTGAAATATCCCTAGACACTTTTGATGTGTGTAGTATGTCAAAGACAAAATTATTTCGGTGTCTTTTTGTTGATAATTTGTTATTTTTAGCTTTGAACCAATGATATAATAATATGATACCATTGCTTTGAACGTTTTCCTACTTTTGGTGAGGAAAAGAGTACCGGAACTGTGCTTTGTTTTGCGGCTTATGTTACGATTTCACTTGACTTAACTAATTGGCAAATATTCGCGTTACTTGGGTAATATAGTCCAGATTTAGAATAAAGTTCATATTACGTTGTATGTTGCGGAATGTTTAATAGTTACCGTGACCCCGTGACGTAAAGGGCAACCGAAGGAACATGAGTGGGTTTTAGTCAGTTAAAGTCTGACACGCCCTCCCGCCGCACCCAGGACGGGTCATTTGATGATTCCCCACTCCCAAAAAAAAAAAAAGACGGGTTGCACTCCGGGAGTGCCGGCAGAAGTGAAAACTTGATTATAGCTGTCTACTATCCATCCGTCCTACGCTTTTTCGATCAGGTCACGTGTCCTGACGCGAGTTTAAGATTTTATACCCATTACAGAAAAAGTGCTCAACGCCGCTAAAGAAGTTTTCACTTCAAAAACACATTCGCTCATTTATTTACGAGTGTGCCTTTGGCTCGCCTGCCCCAAGCCATTAGCAGGACCACTATATCTCTCTCTCTCTCTATCTACAGCAAGCTTATATTAAGCTGTTTCGCCAAGATTTTCCAACACTATTACTCCACGGGTTAAAATATAAACAAAGGACATTGCCATGCGTCCATACATTGTTTGCCTAAGAACCGATAGGGATGTGTTTTTTCATTTTTGGTTCTAAATAATATATGTTTTCGATTGAAACTAAATTAAAACTACGGACACTTGAGACTTCTAAAAGCCATCAAAATACTTAAATAACAACATCATGTCACATCAAAAGTATCATCTATATTTTCGACCAATATATTTGCAGCGGCAGAAGTCTTTCCAAGACACTTATTGATGTTCCCTTTCTCTTTTACATGGAGCCAGAAGCTGATCCGCAATTTACACAAAATATAGGATAATTTTGGGAATCCATGTTAAATCTGCAATGTCCGTTTAATCTCTTGACACCCACCGCCATGCCAGGTCGTCGTTCTTAGTAGGTCCGTACATCAGTCAATCACAGCCGGAGGTCGCTATTTCAAGAGGAAATCACAGTCCGTAGTTTAAGCGAAGTGGGTAGATAAAATCGGAAAGGAATAATAATAAAATGCAAACAACCAGATTACACAGAACCTGGTCAAATGTTGGCATCTGTCAATTCAATTGACGAAAAACAATAGACTAATATGTTGATCTTTTTTTCTAAACAAATGGCTTGTTCATTTGACACAGCGCTTTCAATCGCTTTAATGCCCATTTCACACGAGGGCAGAACAGTGGGCAGAACAGTACTGCTACTGTGTGAACGCACAAAACAGTACTGTTCTGTGCCAGCTTCTTAAAACGATGACTCGTAAATATTATATGTTTCCCACAACCAAACTATATGACGAATGTAAAGTTTTAACCGTGAGGCAACTCTTTATCCTCCTACCTTTCTACAGAAAACCTTCTCATATATGGCTATTAAGCTGTACACATGCAATGGATTACTGTTACTTACCAATTTTTACATATATAACACCTAATATACACACACTGACAATCACAAACATGCACACAACACACATACACACACATGCACGCACTCATGACTCGAGAGTTTATATGAATATAATAATTCAAATCGACACTGTTCTCACTTGTTAAATCTTATTATATAATCAATTTAGTTTAAACCAATGGCTGAACCCTGTCTTTTAAGATACAGGCTAGACCTAGTTTAAGGGATAGAGTCCAATAATGTAGTTCTACATAATTATACAATATAATTCTAAACTGTTTAGTGTAAGCCTTTATGTATAGGTGCACTGTTCCATGTTTTTATGAAATAAATACTTATTATTATTATAACTGTTCTGCCTCACTGTTCTGCCCTCGTGTGAAATGGGCATTATATATTCGTATTAAAACCTTATTCATAGATCAAGCGCTGAGAATATTGAGTTTTTCAATTTCGGTATACATACTTATTTTAATACTTGGCTGCATGAGCTACGATACCTTAGTCTACTACTAACTTCAAATTAAATCAAAATATCTGACACCGGAGATTGAAACGAAATTGAGTTACTTTTTATAATGTTTCTGAAATTAACACCTGTCCATTGTATTGTAATAGTCGTAAAGTACTTTATAAAAAAAAAAAAAACTACTATGACTATGACTATGACTATGACTACGACTACGACTACGACTACGACTACGACTACGACTACGACTACGACTACGACTACGACTACGACTACGACTACGACTACGACTACGACTACGACTACGACTACGACTACGACCACGACTACGACTACGACTACGACTACGACTACGACTACGACTACGACTACGACTACGACTACGACTACGACTACGACTACGACTACGACTACGTAGACACGATAAAAATCTCACACACACTGATACAAGGTACAATTTTCCCGAAAATTGTACCTTGTATCAGTGTGTGTGAGATTTTTATCGCGCGTTCAATTGTTATCCGTCCTACGCTTTTTCGATCAGGGTCACGTGTCCTGACGCGAGTTTAAGATTTTATACCCATTACAGAAAAAGTGCTCAACGCCGCTAAAGAAGTTTTCACTTCAAAAAAAATCGAACAAGCAATTAGTTTGCCAAGTAAAGTTGTAACTTTGCTACGGTGATATTAATCTACTTTACATAATACATATTCGTAAAATATCACACTATGGATGATGTACTTAGCATAGGTGCTACTTTAACAAAATTATCTATAACTAGCAGTTTCTTGAGAACGGTTGCTGAATCTCCTAAGTTAGGAGTTAAATTTTTAAAAATCGTTCTTTATTAACCGTACCTGTGACGGGAAAAAAAATACAGTGCAAATTTTATGTTTCTACCTTCAGTACTTAGTTCGGGCTGCGCGTTAATTATCACCGAAAAGCTTACTCTTCATATTTATAGATTAACTAGCTTTTGCCCGCGACTTCGTTCCCGTTCCCGGGAGATTTCCGGGATGAAAACTATCCTATATCCTTTCTTGGGTCACAGACTATATCTGTACCAAATTTCATTCAATAGGCGAGAAGAAGAGACATACAGACAGAGTTACTAATCATTTACAGGATTAGTAGGGGTTTATTTTATTAATCTTAATCTTTGTGCTTTAAAGGTTGGTAGTGAAAACCACAAATAAAACGATCCTAAAAGTAATGTTTTCTTAGAAAGTAGGGAAATGTGCTTCTAAAGGAGCTTTAAATTCAACAATCACATTTTACACTTAGAAAAGAAGGTTAATTCTCGGTCGGGACAGCCCTGAAATAAAGAGAGAACATTTAAAAGGCATCGCTTAGTCGCAAGAATTGCAGACGTTGCATATTAGATGTCGCTCTCTTAAACTTCCGTAGCTGCGTCAAGCCACAGAGTAGCGTTAAGATGGAGTATAATAATAATTTGGGACAGTAATTTAGGCATTACTGTCCCAAAAGGCAAAGGCCTCTTTTCTTACAGAGAAGGATCGAGCATCTAGAACCACGCTTGCTTAAGGCGGCATGGCGATTTCGGACTTGTATTCACTATAAATTCAGGTTTCTTCACGGTGTTTTCCTTCACTGGTGTCCAAGATAAACTTTAGAAAGTACATGTGAATTGAAGTCACAGTGGTATTTGCGCGATTTCGAACCCACAACCTCTTGCATGAGAGGCGAACGCCTTAACCACTAGACAATTGGAGATGGAAAAATAGTTGGAGTTGAGATGGAGTACAAGAATTTAAACCTTCGTGTTGCTGTTTGTTATGTTTTTCTTAACAAACAGCAACACGAAGGTTTTTTGGCACAATAGGCTTCGTTGCTATGCTGATTCGATTCCTTCTCGGGACAAACTTTTTTTTTCCTGCAGGAATTTGTTCGGAGTTTATTTGTTTGTGTATAGTGTATGTAAGTATAATTTGTTAACGCACGCACATAAAAACAGCGAACGTTTCTCCGAGCTTGGCTTCCTTTTTATAAAAAAGTCTCACTTGTGTCAGTCAGCTTAATACTATCGCTGAGCAAAGTTTTTGATTACGTTAGTCTGGCTAGCTCGTCAATGTCATAAGCTGATTTGATAGCAAATAAGATTGATGATTATATAGCTTTTCAATTACTTTCTCTTTTTCTTTTGGATAACAAGTTAATCTTTTTAGTATAAGAATTTGATAGTTCTTTATGTCAAAATTATTACAGGTGTTTTGATTGATTAGGTAATATCATATAACTTTTCAAGAGCTTTCTAATTTTTTTGGAAATCAGGTCTTGGGCAATTTGTAGACAAAGATGAAAGACTTGGCATTCCATTAGTTCACTATTCTGTGTACATACCATACAGTTTGAAGAGAAGGTATTATAGTCTGTGATCACACTTGCGATCACTATTTAAACTCTGCTATCTATCTCTGAATATTGTGCAAAAGGCTTCGCTTACAATCTGAAGTTTGCGAGCAATGAGCTCGTGTTCACCAGCATCCAATGAACTGAACTTAAATGTTTATTATAAATAGTTATCAAATATTTAATTTAAATTAGAAACACATGTCTATTGTGTCTCGAATTACGTGTATGAAGGATTAATTTTACCACAGCGTAGCTTTGTTGTGTTTCAGTTTAAATGGTGTGGAGTGGTTCTGCTTTACAGGCTTATAAGACATCTAAGTCCGTCACATCTGCGAGTTTTCTATTAATCCCTTAGCAACAGGACCCGCCTGTCAGCCTGTCGCCTGATCACCATGCTTGAATTTAGGTAATATAAAACAACAGACTTCAAAGTATTTGAGCTACGTATGGTATTCCGAAATACCGCTCACCGAAAGGACGGTTTTCCGAAAACACTTACCTTTTTTATAGATGGGAAATCATCAAATGTCTTCTTCCGCCCTGGGCGGGGCGGGAGAGAGTGTCAGACTTTTACTGACTAAAACCCACTATGTTCCTTCGGTTGCCCTTTATATTCCAGGGCCGCGGTAACTATTAGAACTATTCCGCTACCCCGGCTGGGTATTTACCTGACCTCTGTTGTGAAGTGACAAGCTTAAAAAAGGTATGTGAATCCCACTAGCACCTTGCGGCCTCAGCGACCTGGTGAATATTTTACTGCGGCATGAACTACTTTTATGTGCCAAAACAAACTAGGAACACTACGCGAAAATTTAAGTCATTTTCTTGTAAACTCCCCGTGCAAGTTTTTAACAGAATGCATATTATGCACGACAGAGCTTCAAATGCATACTCCTAAAGGTTATAAGGAAATTATTTCTCATAGCACTCTGTTTTTAGGGTTCCGTAGTCAACTAGGAACCCTTATAGTTTCGCCATGTCTGTCTGTCTGTCCGTCCGTCCTCGCTTAATCTCTGTAACCGTTAGCACTAGAAAGCTGAAATTTGGTACCAATTGGTATATCAATCACGCCGACAAAGTGCGAAAATAAAAATTGGAAAAAAACGTTTTATTAGGGTAGCCCCCCTATATGTAAATAGGGAAGTGGTTTTTTTTTAATTACAACCCTGACGTGTGATATATTGTTGGATAGGTATTTAAAAATGAATAGGAGTTTACTAAAATCATTTTTTGATAATGTCAATAATTTCGGAAATAATCGCTCCAAAAGGAAAAATCAAAGCGTCCCCCCCCTCTAACTTTTGACCCGTAGGTTTAAAAAATATGAAAAAAATCTGGAAAGTTGAACTTTATAAGGAGTTTCTAGGAAAATTATTTTGAACTTAATAGAAAGAACAGTTTTTGTACAAAAAAGACAAAAAGGTTGTACAAAATAATTTTTGCGTACTTAGTATGTCATCGTAACAAATAGCCTTTTTTTAAACTTATAAGTAGGTACACTTATTGTGACGGACGGGAAACTACGGAACCCTACATTGAGCGTGGACCGACACGCTCTTGGCCGGTTTTTTTCTATAAGATCTGTATTTTTTTTGGTTTGTAGAACACTGGTATTTAACTGCATCGGGTTCGACTGGAAACCGATCCTACCATAGTTGGGGAGATGATGATTTCTAATAATAGAATATATTATTATTATCCAGAAGATCCAACACGGAAAACTACGCACTAAAAAGTGATCCTCAACGATTATTTACAGTACTCTCATATTATACCGAGTGGGGTACTTTCTAGTACATTTGACCCAATTCGATGTCTGGCAAGCGAACTGGAACGTTTTAGCTGAAAAAATATTTACACAACACCCGCGAAGCATTAGAGAGGAAGGTGTAGATAGAAAAAGATGGCGTTGAAGACGAAATTATTTTTTATTTATTTATAAACAAATCTATTAAAACTATCAATACAGCTCCAAACTAATAAGATGGTTAAGGTACTTACAAAATTGGAATTTAACACACAACAACACGACACAACAGAAAGACAATAGTAGCCCGATAGCCGGCTGTCGCTTGGTCTTTGAAAGGTTAAATTGAAGCACAAACAATTTGTAACATAGTGTAAACAATTGTAAGTACTTTTGTGTAATCACCAGTGATCGAAAAAGAGTGAACTAATTTATATCTAAAGTTTCCGTGACCCTGGAACATAAAGGGCAATCGAAGGAACATGAGTGGGTTTTAGTCAGTAAGAGTCTGACACGCCCTCCCGCCGCACTCAGGACGGGAGCAGTCATTGGATGATTTCCCACTCACCAAAAAAAAAAAAAATATATATATCTAAAGTTAAAAAAAAGAGACAGAGTGGAGTCGCCTTACGACAAAATAGTTTATTGGTATGAATGTCCCGCGGGGTTATTACCTATGAAACAGCAATCAGCAATATTTGCGCAGTGATCGCGCGATTAATCGCTTAACGTCAAAAAAAATCGTATTATGTATGAACCGATTGCTAATCGCTCGCTGATTGTTCTAATGCACTTATTGCTACGATGACGATAAAGTAGCAATCGCTGGAACTAATTAAATATCACCTTTAACAAAAAAAACTTAACTTTGCTCTTAAAAACCATACTAAATACGAAACCACCAAACGAAAAATGCATATTTTAGTTAACTGATTGCTCCACAGAGGCAGCACCATCGCTAGATTGCTATTTGACGTGACGTATTTTGAATTGACGTTTGAGAAGCAAATATTGCTAAATTATCGCGATCGCTCGGCTATTGCAAGATACGTAATCCCGGTGCCGGTTCTAAATGTAAAAGTCAGTTAGTTGATTAGTTTGATGAAAAGAATCTGTAGTTTCACCAGTCTTAAGGTAAGTAAACTTAATTCTTTTTATATTTTTTCTGACAAAGTGAGTTGTTGCATATTTTACGCAAAGCGGTCCGTTGAAAGCGGTTCTCACTTACTGTGTAAAAAATATAAAAAGTGCAACGTTTCTCGCCTTGCAAGTTTTTCTCGAAGCACTCTGTAAAATCTAGTGCTGAAGCGCAAAGAAAACATTTTAAAAGTAATTTTAATTAGGTAACCTACTTTGAAACAAAATGTAAAGTTGTAATAAAATTATTATCTACCTATACATAATGGTGATGTCATGATGAGCTCAATACATGTGTGAGTTTTGTATCTAGCTGTCCTTCGCGGTTTCACAGGCTTTAAGTTATGTTTTTGATGTTCTGTAGCCTATAGCCTAAAGTGTGTATGTGTGTGTATATGTCGCAGTCATCTGGTTGAATCAGCTATTTGATTGTATGACTAGCGCGTTCATTGAATAGCAACATTTAATTGAATGACTAGGCCGAAAGCTGATTAAACAAGCGTCAATCAACGTCCAACTAGATAGCTGATTGAAGCATAGCCCTTTGAACAGAGCGGACGTAATATCAGTCAGGTGATTGTAATTTAGTACATTTTTTTTCCACTGCGGCGTTAGTAGTCACCAAAACAAATATGGCGTAAAATAGCTCGCGCAGATAGCACTGTTTTGATTTTATTTTTATTAAATTTACTTTAAAGTGACTTATTCTTGATAAAATAGTGTGACAGCATGGATTTACCTATTGATACGCCGCCGCCGGCTAGTTTTAAAGTTATTTTTTAATTAAAATCATAATAAAGTGTGTCATGTGAGAGATGTAAAGTGACCGTCAGGTTATATGTGACCGATGAATCTGACCGAGCATATTGGACATTTATCCAATTTGACCGGTCACTTATGGTCATTTATTGTCAGGAACGTCAGAAACGTTTTTTTGTGTATAAATAGACTTTATTCTATAAAACTACGGAAGTTTTAGAATCATCGAAGCTAAGCATGTCATTCATCGATCTTTAACACAGTAAAACAAAATCTATACTTATAATATACTTAACTGTAGAGAAGTCAGTTCTGTACATTGAAATATATATCCAAAATTAATATTGGAGGATAATTGGTGATCGATACTGATTCCAAAAATGCAATCAGAAATTTTTTTGTCTGTTTGTCTGTCTGTCTGTATAAGCACGCATGGATTAAAAACTACTAAAAGGATTATAATCAAACTTGTTACGATTATAATCCATACTCGTGGGCAGGTTATAGGCTATATAACATAACGCTAAGACACATAGTAGCGTAACAGTAATGAAAAGTGTAACAAAAACGGGAAGAAAAATATTCCTTTTGAGAGATTCCGTTGTGTGCGCTGGGTAAATGGTTGAAGTTACGCAAAAATTATGTACTAGAATATTGTTCCTCTTAAAAAGTTAAAAAAAAAAGTCCGCAACAGCATATGTCTATCACTATGACCATTTTTATGGCAATGAAATTAGATCTAAAATAATGCATGATTTGCGGGGGTGTTTTCATGAATATAGTATTAATCCTTATAAACATAAATACGTTATCCAATACAAGTTTTTTATTTTGTACAAAATTGCCGCTTACATAATTTTATTTCAATAAAATATCTTTAGAGATATCACAGAGTTTTAAAATTACTCCGCAGCAATATAATGATGGTACGCACGGGCAGTAACGGAAAGTAAAAAGGCTACCCGATGGCTTTGCAAGATATTCATTGCATATACATGAGAATAACACATAACATTGTGCTACATAACATTGCACCATGAGCTACGGGAGCCGATCAGTAACCAAAAACCTAACATAACGCAGTATGCGAGGATCAACGGGGCACCAGTGTGAGCGCCCAACCTGACCTTGGCTCCGGCCCGGCTACTGAGGGCATCCCAGAGGGTCATGGCGATTCCTATGGTGCGGAGATACCGCACGATCTCCTGCGAGGTGGCGAGCCTTCTTGCCGGACGGCATACCGCCGTGGGATGAGGGAACAATCCTTGAACACACGCACCAGTGGCGCGTGGAAGTGCAATGCCAGGGCGAAGTTCCGCTGCTGCGGCTAATCGCAGTGGGAGGACTGAGCTCCGGCGAGCTCTCATGGCGGAATGGAGACTGCGACTGTTGCAACCCAGTGCTGGGCACACCTCTTTGAGGAATGGCTGGAGAAGCGTCACGGTACTCTCACGTATAGCCGGAAGCAGGTCCTCACCGGACACGGACATTTTGGGAGGTTCCTGTGTCGTAATCAGGCGGAAGCGACGCTTGAGTGTCACTACTGCAACGGCCGCCTGGAGGTTACGGTGGAGTATAAGGTGAAGGTGTGCCCCGCATTGGCGGGCAACACGCCACGGACAGAGACACAAGCGTAGGCGTCGAGAGTCGTAAGACGACTACCAGACATGAAATTTGGAGGGTTTATTCTTTGTGAAGAGTAAATAGCCGCTAAGAAAGGTTTTTTTAAATTCAACCCTTAAATGTTTAAAATTGTGAATAGAAGTTCGACATCCACGCAGGCGAAGCCGCGGGCGATAGCTAGTACCTAATAAAATATTTTTGAAATCAAATAGTTTTAGAATAGTTGTATGGCTAAATTGAAAAGAAAGACACGTCATATTTTAAATCTGTGAAAAAAAGTGAAACAGTCAGTTTCAGCGTTTGTTTTAACCCTTAGACTGCCGGAGGCGCAGATCTACGCGAGACACAATGCTTTTTAATTGTTCTTTTAACTACGGCAGACAACCGGTTAAATTTCCATAAAGTGTAGCCTGTATATTTATAAAACTAAATGTTGGTTTAGAAAGTCAGTAGGTGTTATTTTACATTCATAAAGTTTTGAATTAGCCTGACATTCAGTATTTTACGAAAATAATAGTTACACCAAGTAAAGAATACTAATTTAATATATCTGACCAATATGACAATAAATGTCCAATGTGACCGGTCATTTATTAATAAATGACGGTCACTTATCGTATGTGACCGTCAGTTTACAACCCTAGTCATGTCATGTCCTCATTTTTGTTATGTAAAGGAAGTTAAGTTTTTAAGTTGCGAACTTATGGTCACCCTAAACAAACATTACAAAGTCGACTATATCCCATTAAACGACAATGCTAAATGACGTTCAGTCAAGTCGTTGAACGTTACATTAAACAACTTGACGAGTTGTTGTTTAGTCATTCAATTAAATGTCGTCATTCAATGAACGCGCTAGTCATACAATCAAATAGCTGATTTAACCAGATGACTGCGACATATACACACATACACACTTTCACATTTATGATATTAGTAGGATATACACAATGGTAATGTCATGATGAGCTTATTAGTGTAAGTAATATTGAATACCTTTCAACGACCAATCGACAGCCGGCTGTCGGGCTGCTATTGTCTTTCTATTGTGTCTCAAATCACGTGTCTTTGAAGGATTAATGACCGATTCCCACAACTTCAATCACTAATAGTAATGACCATGGCAACATAAACAAACACATTGATGTTACCGAATCAGTTATGACATTAATATAGAAGATAGATAGATCTGGCGGGATACATAACATGTAAACCGTTCTTACTCCACATTATGGAAGGCTTAAAATAATCTTTTAGGACATGCATCGACTCTGTGTTTGACCCGAGTGTTGGCATGTTGTTAGGCCAATTAATTAATATTGCTATACAACGTGGATGTACTACTTTTTGGAGATCTGTCTGAGTTTTTTGAGGCGTTATGAGCACTCTTTTAATATTTTTTTTCTTTGTATTATAGCTAATTCATTATTATTTATAAGTTTTGTATATTTTCTATTTAAGATTTATGCCGTTAATCCGTTGTCATCAATTTATCAAATAAATCCCAATTTCAATAATAAAATTGAAATAGGGCACAAATTGGGGGCGGCTCTTATTAATCTGTATAAAATGATATTTATTTGAGTGGCTACGTTTTGCCAGCATGACAAACAATTTGATTAAAATTGTTTTTTAAACGGCTTTATTTAGGTTTAAACTGTATCTGTATAAATCTAATCTGTATAACTGTTTGTTTTTATAAAATCTTGCTACAGGTGTTTTAATACTTTTACAAAGCAGGTTGTTGTGAAACTTTACGCACACATTGAGTTTCTGTGAATACAACATCGTGATGGTTACAACTTGGTTTGTAGATGAAATCAGAAGGTTGATAGTGAAACTCTTCAATGGTTTCTAGTAACCCCCAGTAATTAGGGGTGTCCGACTATTTGCCTACAGCCAAGCACTACGCCGACAGACTGAACGCCGATAAACCTCTTCGCCGACAGGGTTCATCAGCGACGTAACTTATCTCCAATGATTGTAATTACTTTGGAAATCGATATTTGCCTTCCTTGTAATAATTATACAATTTTAAAAAAATAATAATATAGTATAAAGTTGCGTCGCTGATGAGCCCTGTCGGCGAAGAGATTTGTGGGCGTAAAGTCTTGTCGGCGTAAAGTCCCGTCCGAGTAAAGTCTTGTCGGCGTAAAGTCTTGTCGGAGTAATGTCATGTTGGCATTCAGTTTGTCGGCGTAGTGGCAGTCGGCAAATAGTCCGACACTCACTAATTTGGGCTCATTTCGCTTGATTCTACTATGTAGTCCACTCTACACAAAATAAAAACTGGAAAATATAAATTGGTAAAAAAACGTACTTATTGTTTCTTACACGTGTCACATAACTTCAAACTACGTTTAGATTTGGCGAGGGCACGTGTATGCCCACGCGATCCGACCGAACTAGCAACTGCCTAATGACCTCCACACCCAGCTACTCGGCCCCACGGTAACAATTGGTTTAAACTGGTCTGACTTTCTGGCCTCTGTCTACCCGTAACAACAGACAAAGTTCTACGAATGACAACCGGGAACGTTTACGTTTTTCGAGGCACGGGATTTCGTTGCAGAATAGTAATAATTTTGTGCTTACAGTTACAGCGGCCCTGGAACATAAAGGGCAACCGAAGGAACAAGGGTGGGTTTTAGTCAGAAAAAGCCTGACACTCCCTCCCGTCTCGCCCAGTACCCCTACCATGAGTTGTTATCGAAAACTTACTCGCTACCGTAGGCGTAAAAATGATGTGACAGTCAATAATCCGACTAAATAGTAAGGTTGGCTGTTAGTGAACTACTTTAGGGATTTAGTGGTTTTTTGATGATTCCCAATATGTCACTGTCAATTCTATCTGTGACCGCTAGGGGCGCTTTGTAACATTTCATACAATTTATTTACGGAGACGCTAGCGAATTTATTGATGTAAAGGGCGGGAGAAGTCATTTGATTATTTCCCATACTTCAAAAAAAGGCGCGGAATTTCAAACTTCAATAATTATACGTATATTGTCATTTCTCGCAACGTCCTGTCACATCTTTTTTATGTGGCGCGTTCCAGACCCAGATTTCTCTAGGGAGGGGGGACAAGCCCGGTTGCGTGCCTAGAACATACTGACGACAGTACAACGAACTAAGTTTTCAAGGGCAATTATTTAGTGTTGCTAGTCTGTGTATTAATTCCCTGTTGGTTAGTTAGTTTAACGGCAAATGCTATGGACATCACGTATTGTCGCTTCTAGAACTTGAAGATTAAACTTCTTGGAGTTTGCTCAAGGGAACCTGTTATTAAGTCTCGGCTGTCCGTCCTTTCCTTAGTGTTTTCTCATAAACTGTAATAGATAGTAAGGTTATTTTTACCCGACTGCCGAATGGAGGGTTGTATGTATGTATGCCTCATTCTATGGTACTATCTACAGCCTAAACCGTTAAACAGATTTAGACATACGAGGCGTCATTGAATTCTTCACAGTTGTGGGAGTGACATAGGGTACCTATATTAATTTGAAAAAAAAGGAGAAATTAAAATCGCATCTTGTTACCTTCCCAATGAATATATATGCACTCAGGGTTGCCTCTTAAGACTAGTAAATAAATAATTAAATAATCAAACCACGAACACACCAACTGCAATTTCGGAAGTTAATGGCAATTACATGGATGACTTTTTCATGTAATTGCCATTAACTCCCAGTCTGCAGTCTGGTTTTTTGAGTACTTAATTATATATTTTTTTGACAGATATGTTAAGTCACTAGGAGCAGTAGGCTGATTTTAACAATCAGCCTACTGCTCCAGCTCTGTCCATTGCTAAACTTAGTCTCCCCCTCTAAATACCTCTTCCTTCGTCTTAACCCACCGCCTGTCGCCGTTCGCCTGCGTTATAGAATAGAATAGAATAGAATTTTATTTTGCAAATATGGGTAATACATAATATGTTCAGATTAGATTTAGCCCAGCCACATTTTGCCAATCGGCATGCAAACATTTGAAATCAACCAATTTATAAATTATTATTATAAAATTCTTAAATCATCAGCTATTAAAAATATAATTATGTTTGTATTAAAAGGAAAATATAGGTCAGTATCATAAGATTATCATGTCACTATACATATGTCATACCGTTATCATTACATCAATTAACATGTCATTAAAATTATCATTATTATTACAATTCCAAAATCAAATTGTCAGTAATCTAAATGTCAAGGAGAAAAATGTCATACATCAATATTAAAAAAAATAAAATATATCAAAATGTCACTAACTTAACAAATATTTTTCTCCGATAGGAACTCAGCTACACTGTAGTATGCTGTGGTAGTATGTTTTATCTACCAAAAAATTCCGCAATCTACTCTTAAATTGTGCTGTATTCAAAGCTTTCCAACTACTCGGTAATTTATTGTAGATAATGGGGGCCATGCAAGAAACACTCTTACGCATCAAAGTAGTTCGACATGATACCTGACATAATTTGCTGTTGTCACGCCTATTCCTTGGGAATACAACAGCCAGGCGCTCAAAACGAGATGGATTTTGCTTGACAAACATAGCTACTTCGAAAATATATAAACGGGGAGTGTCAAGATTTTATGTAACTTAAAATAAGGCTAACTATCTGTCGATCTAAGTTTCAACAATGATCGGAGACATCTTTTCTGGGCCTTAAAAGCTATATCTCGATCAGTTGAGTTCCCCCAGAAAATGATACCGTAGCGCAAGTGCGATTCAACTATTCCGTAGTAAGCCGTAAGAAGAGCTTTGACATCTACTATGGAGGATAGCCTATATAGCACATATGCGGATGAACTCAGTTTTTTACACAGACTGTCTATATGTGCTTTCCAATTTAAGTTGCAATCTATTTGCAACCCTAAAAATTTGGTATCTTCTGCTTCCTCAATTTTGTCATTTTTGTAGTGGATGTTGAGATTAGTTCCGCCGGGAGTACGTTGTCTAAAGTGCATTATTTTTGTCTTACCTAAATTAATATTTAAATTATTTTCGTCTAGCCATTTAATTAGAGCGTCAAGAGAATTATTTATGTCACTTTCATACGTATTTGTACTTTTACATAGGATCGTTATAGTGCTATCGTCTGCAAACATAGTTATAGGATTTTCAAGGGACATGGGCATGTCATTAATATAAGTAATAAATAAAAACGGGCCTATCACGGTTCCTTGTGGTACACCGTATGAGATTTTACGTTCTCGAGACCTTATAATGTCTTCGTGTTTGGTAACTATGTTAATATTGCTAACTTCAGTTATTTGTGTTCTGTTTTCCAGGTATGATTTTATAAGTTCGAGCACGTTACCCCTAATGCCATAGACTTCTAATTTATTAAGTAATATATTATAATGGACATAATCGAACGCCTGGGTCATGTCGCAAAATATAGCGCATATGGGGGATCGTTTATCCATGCTACTTATAATTGGATTCAAAAAGTCATAAATTGCCATATTGATGGTTCTGTGCTGTCTGAATCCTTTTTGTTCTTCGCACAGTATATTATATTTTTCCATATAATTGTATAATTCCCTGCAAATGTATTTCTCAAAGATCTTCGAAATAACCGGTATGAGCGAAATAGGTCTATAATATTCCATCAACTCTTTATCTTCTTTTTTAAATAAGGGTTTTATTATAGATGTTTTTAATGCATCTGGATATTTACCCGTATAAATAATAAGGTTCAGTATGTGGCTTAAATGTTCGCATATCGCGGTTGAGACAGACTTCAGTATCTTTGTGGCGATTCCATCATAACCAACACTGTTGGTATTTTTTAGCGACATTATTATTTTATTCAAATCGTGTGGTGTGCTGGGTGCCATAAACATTGAGTTATGTTTCATGGACAAGATGCATGTTTTCGGCTTATAGCCAACATCTATTTTCGGACGTATTTTGTCAACGAAAAAGTCATTAAATGCACTAGCGATATCGTAAGGTTTGTATAAAATTTGATTACCAACTTTAAGTTTCTCAATTCGTTGTTTAGGGATATTGTACTTGGACTGATTAATTACCTGCCATGTAGTCTTTGATTTATTTTTAGATTGCTGTATTTTGTGGTTATTTTGAGCTTTTTGTGTCAAGTTAATTATTTTATTATATAGTCTAGAATAGGTAGTGAATTTCATTTTGTTGTCATGGTTGGGTTTCAACCTGGATCGCCACAATAGTTCCCTTTTTTTCCTACTACATAATTTAACGCCACGCGAAAGCCATTTTGGTTTGTTGATTATGTTTATTTTTATGTCTTTATACGGAAAACACAACTCGTAAAATAACTTGAATATGTCGATGAATTCATTGTAAGCTACGTTGGGATCGTCAGTTCGATATATCTCCGAAAATTTGAGACTGCTTATGCTATCCTTAAATTTCTCTATATTATCGTTACTGTAGTCTCGTCTAGTTATGTACCAGGATTTGATATTATATACATTGGGAACTGGACATTGCAGTAGCTGTGCTGTATGATCTGATAAAGCAAATTCAAGTACATCTGTCTTACAACTTTTCTTAAAATTATGCGCAAAATTATCTATACATGTCCCACTAGCCATTCGAGTTGGCTGTTTAAGTGCAAGTTTCAAATTGTAACCTAGTAGTAGATACTCAAGTGTAGCTGAATTGTTACTCGGTTTTAAGACATCAATATTAAAATCACCTGCAATTACAACTTTCTTTGAACGCCTGTTAGATATTTCTTAAGCAAAGTTTCAAGTTTATCAAAACAGTCATTTAAATTCCTGGCTATAATTAATATATTATTGGTTTTATTCGTACTTAATATACATAGCTTATTTTTCAATTTGTGTTGATTCACTTGTAAATATTTTTGTGTTGTCCCTTGCTCATTCGAAGGTAGTGACGCCATCTGTGGTCTGGAATGTGTAGTGCTCGTTTTTTGTTGATCATAATATTGTTGTTGGTGGTAAATTTTTCTTTAACTGTTATTTCAGAATCAGTCTGCGTTTGTTTATTTATACTTCCTACTTGTTTTGAATTTCTGGTCCCCCTTTTTTTAGGTGTATTGGTAGATGATTGTGTCGGACTAGTCAGTATTTGCTTTTTGAGTGAGTTTTTACGAATTAGATTTTCATTTTCCTTCTTAAGCTTCTCAATTTTAAGGCTTAGTGAGTCAATTTTTACATTTGCACTACAGAGTTTATTGGTGAGATCATCAATATTTTTCTTTAATTGAGTTATTATATCAATGTCGTCATCATCTGATATATCAGGCATACTGCAGTAAGTGCCATCTAGGATGCGATTGGCGAGACTTTCGTCTAAGTTACAATCCAAGTTTGAGTGCGCTCGTGCGCGCCGTACGGTGACGTTATTTATTTCGCTCATAGTTTGTGTCTTTGCAGTACTGCTATTACTCACTAGATGTCTATTGTACCGTATCGATTGATGAGCAAGACACTAGATGCCACTCTACTCAATTCTCATGGGTTTATGAATTCAAAATATTAAAAATTAACGACTATTATTTTCACTTTATGAGATAAATGACTTTATGTCATGAGTTTATTATAAATTACTGGTTGTACCTGTAGTTGTTGGTGTTATTACATCAACAAGTCGCCTCATACGCTTTCTTTACGCCAGTGTCATTAATTTATTTGAGTTTTAAACACTGCACTTATAGATGTTTATATTGTCACTTTACACTTGAGTTTTGTTGAGATAACACTTATTAGCGTCAGTAGTCACTTTATGCACACAATGAAATAGATGATTAGTTAATTAATGCACGATTACTATTTATTTACTTATTTAAAATACGGAGTCGATGTTAACTGTGCGTCACTAGCGCCACCTCTCAGGATGTTATCAAGTATCGTAATCGTTCTTTAGTATGTTTACTTTTTCGTGGTCATTCTTCATCTAATACATGTCTGCTCTACCGACCGTCTGTCCGACCGCCCCGTTTCCATTTGCCCGAGACTATTTCTATGGCGGATGACTTTATTATTATGAAGAAATAAAAAAAAAGGGTATTTATACAATGAATGTGATTAAATTAGGTCTTGTCTGGATCTTATTAAACCTTCGAACACACGTGATTGGAGACACAATAGAAAGCCAATAGCAGCGCGACAGCCGGCCGTCGCTTGTGATTCGGAAGGTAAATGTACGTTCATTGTACATTAAAAGTTTGGTCCAAATAAAAAGTTAAAATTGTAATCTATAAAAATGGCTGACAGTATTTTCAAGATTAATTTTAATGTAATTTATTGTGTGAGTACTGATTTAATTACAAATAATCTTTCACTAATAGAAAACCACACTGTTGCCAAGTATATGTCCTTCATTTTTATGGACAACCAAAGTCGCAGGCAATATGAAACTAGTAATAAAGAATAGAGCTCCATGTAAGCCATGAATCTATTAGCCTAGAAACAGTGTGTTAATTAATTAATATTCTCACATTACATCATTTATATCCATTCGTAAAGTAATTACTTGTAACAGTGGTAACTAGGTTAGCCGCGACCTCGTTACGTTTACGAAGCGAAAATTGAAACGAATTAGAAATGATATTCGCTTGTTAATTTTGGGTTTTATCTATAAGATAAATTATGATAAATCTTTCAATTTTTTTTAGTTAAATTGGTCTGTCTGGTACCCATTTGATGTATTCCATTTTTGTTTGTTTCCAGTACCCAAGAGCTGATAAAATAAGCTAATATTCAAGTCGGTCTGTTAAACACTTTCTGTGGTATTTTATAATTGTAAGGTTGGTGCTTAAAATCAGTCTTCACGATACATTATTTGATGGAAAACTAAAAAAGCTAATTGAGCAAAAAACAGCTGAAAAATGTGATGAATTGTTAACATTTACATCGCGATAATCGTGTCGTAGCTCTTACAAAGTCGCTCGGCGACGCGGACAGGGAGTTATGGCAATCTCAGACACAAAGGACGCTTACCAAAATAGCATGTTACACAATTACAACGCATTATGACAAAGAAGAAAAGCCATGAATTGTGTAGTATAGAACCATATTTGAGATAAAAGCTACAGTTATAAAAAAGGCTAATATAATAAAAAAAGAACCGACTAGAAGTTCACATCGGAAGGTAAAAATTGGGAACAAAACCCGTTTTAGTCGTGGTGTCGTAACTGCCACATTCGAAGAGTGCCCGCAAATATTTAACCCTGCACTCACGAATGCAAATCAAACACAGTGTCGTGTCACTGTTTTTGGATAGCATTGAATCTAACGCTTTAACGTACCCGCCTAAGGCTGAAGTTACAATGGGCCGCGACACATGAGCGCATAACCTTTCAACGACCAACCGACAGCCGGCTGTCGGTTGGTCGTTGAAAGGTTGTCTTGAAGGTGTGTCTCGAAACATGTGTGTTCGAAGGTTTAAAAAAAATGAATGCCGATACACATTCAATCTCAATCCGCGATTAAAATCTAAAATGGTTGCGATCCAGATTGATAATGTTCGAATCAGACTGATACAGATTTTACTGATGTCAATCTTCGATCATTGATTTTGATCGCGGATCGAGAATGACTGTGTACGTGGTTTTTGCTACACGATTTTTAGTTTTTTTCTGTGATGGGAATAACAGTACTGTAATCGCCGTACGTCTGTGCACTGTAAACGCATTTTCGCTTATAAATACACACATCAAAAGTGTCTAGGGATATTTCAATTAAACCTAAACAACTAACATTCTATTAACTTTTTGTTAAGACACCTACACATTAAAATAAACCTTGTTTAATAGCCTATCTAATCTGATAAAAAACTTTTAGATAAAGTTAAATTAAAAAAAAAACTCAGAAGAAGAGGAAAAAGTCGGACAAAATTTCAATCTAAACTTTATTTTTGAAACATCAAAACCTAAACAAAACAACTATTGTTTTATAAAAATTGTTGCAAACTTAAAATTAATAATCCGTGGATCCACCTAAGACTCTCCTGACACATCTGCAGCGGTTCTGTATACTCAAAACAAGGGTGTCAATATCCTGTTGGGGAATACTGTCCCAAATTGCAGTTTCTGAAGCCATGAGGACCAGTCAGAGCGTTATATCCAGGCTTTGGTCACGTTATCGTGTCACGGGGGAAGTGGTGGAACGGCACCGAGGACCTCAACGCATTAAAACACATGTACAGGACCAATTCATAGTAAATGCTGCACGAAGTCAACCAAATGTAACGGCAATGCAATTGATTCAAAGGCTACAGAGAGAGTATGGTTTGCTGGTAAGCGGTCAAACTTTGAGAAGACGACTGCATGAAGTCAACCTACGCACTCGTAGGCCACTAAGGGTACCAGCGCTAAGGAGAGGCAATCGATGAAGAAGATTACAATGGGCTATTCCACACGAAAACTGGAACCATTCTCAATAGTCACTTGTGCTTTTCACTGATGAATCCAGGTTTGGATTTCATCCTGATTCGCGAAGAGTACGTGTTTGGAGAGAACCTGGACGTTGGAATCGACTGCAGCACCTACAACAAGTTCATGCATATCAAGGTGGCACGATTATGGTTTGGGCAGGAATTCGTCTCGGCGGTAGAACGGACCTCGTTTGGATACAAGGCAATATGACTGCTCTAAAATACCAAGATGAGGTGCTAGAGCCTGTAATCTTGCCCCACAGACAACAAATGGGACAAAATTTCCAGCTAATGCACGATAATGCCCGTCCACATACGGCGCGTATCGTCACAAGTTGGTTACAACAGCATGATATCCAAGCTTTAGACTGGCCTGCACAATCCCCTGACTTAAATCCTATTGAGCATGCCTGGGATATGCTTCTGAGAAGAGCTCTTAGGAATTTCCCTGAAGATATTGAGGATGAAAACCAGCTTTTCTTGCATCTTAAAAGGACTTGGGACAGTATTCTACAACAGGATATTGACACCTTGTTTTGAGTATGCAGAACCGCTGCAGATGTGTCAGGAGAGTCTTAAGTGGATTATTAATTTTATGTTTCAACAATTTTTGTAAAAAATAGTTTTTTTGTTTAGGTTTTGATGTTTCAAAAATAAAGTTAAGATTGAAATTTTGTCTGAGTTTTTCCTCTTCTTCTAAGTTTTTTTTTAAATTTAACTTTATCTAAATGTTTATTATCAGATTAGATAGGCTATTAAACAAGGTTTATTTTAATGTGTAGGTCTTAACAAAAAGTTAATAGAATTTTAGTTGTTTAGGTTTAATTGAAATATCCCTAGACACTTTTGATGTGTGTAGTAGCAGCAACATGTTTATCTCGTTTCGTACTTTTAGTCGCATCGCAAATCGTTGCTTACTGTAGCCTCAGCCAAACTGGCAGTGTAGGTTTCGGCCTTTTTTGGATAGCTTTGAATCCATCGTTTTAACGTACCCGCCTAACTGGCAGTGTAGATTTCGTCAATTCCAATTGGATTGGAGCATTGGAGGGTTAACTTGTATTCGTAGGGATTATTGGGGTCGGATGTGATGTTTAGTAAATAAAATGTCATATTATGTGTTGTTTTTTAGCGAATGAAATTTTGTAAGTTATATTGGAATGTTGTTTTTGTATCTTATCAGTTTATAAAGAGCTTAAATGGTTTATTCCATTTCAATATTTCAGCGCGAATCGACATTCGCGCTGTAATATTAAAATAAACCGTTGTGCGATGGTTTAAGTTTTCTATGCGTGATTATGCGGGTTCGAAACTGAACAAGTAGTAATGTGGCTGTCTTATATAAAGTCAAATCACAATTCAGGAAAACTAGGGAGGTGCTAAGCTCCTTTTAAGAACAACAAACAACAAGCGACAGCCGGCTGTCGTGCTGCTATTGTCTTTCTATTGTGTCTTGAATCACGTGTGTTCGAAGGTTTAAATGCACTGGTGAAGGGAATTTCCATTCCTTTTAATAAAAGGCTTCGTAAGTTATGCTTTATATCACCTCCTTTATTAAATACAAATGCTTTCATGAAGGCATTTGGTATTAATCTTCACATTCTTTTACATCGTGCCGTTGTTTTAATTTGTAGTTCTTTGTCATTCGTTTCTGGTAGTCAGAAACTCAGAAGCCAGAATATATGACAATTAGTCTTTTAAAAAGATTTTTTTAAATATTTTTTATTATTGCTTGTTATAGGCATCTAAATAGTACTTGCGTATGTAAACCCAAAATGTAACACATTATCATGACGTATGCATTTTTTTTTGTAACCAGAGATTCGTCCCAGCTCCGCTTTCGTTACAAATCTTTGAAAATCCCGGTTTTTCTCTACTATAATATTATGCATGTATTGAAATAAATCTTCAGTTGCGCGGTTTTAAAGATTTAAGCATACATCCTGCCGGTGTTGCGGAATAGTTCTAATAGTTACTGCGGCCCCGTAACAAAACAAGGGTGGGGTTTAGTCAGTAAAAGTCTGACACTAAGGGCGGGATAAGTTATTTGATGATTTACCATCTATAAAACAGAAAAAAAAGAATACATAGGAACAGACAGACAGGGTAAAGCAACTTTGTATTATACTATGTGTTGATACACGTGTGCACAGGTTTTCAAACTTACTATGTAAAAATGATCTTTTATGTAACAAACACATAGCTCTGCGGTGTCTATTCGAACTACTTCCTTTGTCGCAAAACAATGGTCCTTGTAAAGATTAATTTAAATATGTACCAACATAGTTCCCTGTTCTCCGAGAGAATGAAACCGCATCTTGTACAAAATGGAGCTTGCGGTACCTTACCGTTTCAAGAGTTAAGCGCTATTCTTGTTTGATGACATTTATTGTGTTCGAGGCTTTGCGAATATCTATGTGCTTCACTGTAGGGTCAAATGTCTTTTTTTTTTGGTGAGTGGAAAATCATCAAATGACTTCACCCGTCCTAGGCGGGGCGGGAGGGCGAGTCAGACTTTTAATGACTTAAACCCACTCATGTTCCTTCGGTTGCCCTTTATTTTCGAGGGCCACGACGGTAACTAAAATAACTATTTCGCAACCTGCCCTTTTACGCCCTTTATGTTCCAGGGCCACGGTAACTATTATAACTATTCCGCAACTCCGGCAGGAATTGGCCTTAGAGAGCCCCGGGTCAAGTGTCTACCGGATGAACTTAAACAATCGTTTAAATCAAATGAAATATTCGTATTTACCCAATGATGTTTTAAGTAAAAAAGTGTATTTACCCTTAAATTTCAACATCAGTCTATTTTTAAAACTAGTAAAGTTATAAGTTTTTTTTTCGCTTCGTGGATAATTTTTTTCCTAGAAAGTATAGTTCCCGGAGTCAGCTCAGATAGAGAAGACAAATATATTAATATCTTCGGGGTTGCGGAATGTGTATAGTAGTCACCGTGACCCTGGAACATAAAGGGCAATCGAAGGAACATGAGTGGGTTTTAGTCAGTAAAAGTCTGACACGCCCTCCCGCCGCACCCAGGACGGGAGCAGTCATTGGATGATTTCCCACTCACCAAAAAAAAAAAAAAAAAAAAGACCACTTACATTGTCTCCCATGTTTTTGTGTTAGGATAGATCCTTCTTATATTGAAAATAAATTTTTAATAATGTTATAGTCAAAAAGTTTTCTAGTTTGTTTCGTTTAATGGATTAAACTTTATTTATCGTCGTAGCAAATTTTATTTATCGTCGTTTTTTTGGGCCCCGTCGACGTCGCAATAGCCCTTTAGCGTACAGCACTCATGTTGAAATACATCACAGAATTAAACCCATAGTATACACAGTAAACAACCCATAGTATACCACCGGTGCCTATGGGATTCATTTTACAAAATGCAGGCAGGATTTTCAGTTAAAAGCTGTAAAGATTGGACAGGATTTCAAAGCACGCACTAGGTTTCTCGAATGAAAGAAAAGGGAAATTCCGGATATTCAGTTTCACATGTGTGTAGGCTGCTATGATTAGTTTTTGACCAAAGATTTTTGGAAAAGTCATCCTTATGGTGTGTAACGATCTATATTACAATACTGTGTGATAGTCAATAATAAAATACAAAACCTTTGTTCGATAATACTATTTCAAAATTAAAATTCATCATTTTATATTCAACTAGCTTTTGCCCGCGACTTCGTCCGCGTGGTTTAATAGTTCCCGTTCCTGGGGGATTTCCGGGATGAAAACTATCCTATGTCCTTTCTCGGGTCCCAGACTATATCTGTACCAAATTTTATTCTAATCGGTTCAGTGGTTTAGGCGTGAAGAAGAGACAGACAGACAGATAGATAGACAGAGTTACTTTCGCATTTATAATATTAGTACAGATTAGTGTTCGTTAATTTTATGAGATAGTTGTGTTAATTTCATGAAGCGGTTAAGTTAGGTCAGAGCAATTCATTAAATGAAAAAAAAAAACACATTTGGCTACGACAAATGAAGACTTTTGCCGCGTCTTTCTGATTGCCTGTTCACAATAAACTCAAAAACTGCCAAACGAATTTTCAACTATTGACAGAATGGTTCATGAGTATGGTTTTAGTAAGATACATGTGCCTATTGATAAAAGTTTAGAATTTATAAGACAACGAACTTAAAAACAAGTTTTCGAAATTTGTAACAATAAGAATATAAAAAGTATACATACAAACTAACCTACTGCAATTATATTGTAGTACTATCACAGTTTTATCCCATCTGACAGGAGGAGACTATCAATAAATCCGGATCAAAGCGGCGACCCGTGAAACTGCGACCCTTATCAAGTGTAAACTGATCCCCCGGTGCTGCCTACTTTGTGTGGCTTAGGCTTTTTGAGGCCATTTAATTTTTGTTCAGAGTAAAGCCTTTTTGTACACATTGATGGTGACCAAGTGAAAATAAGCAGTTTGAAGTGAAAATAAGAAAGCTGTCGCGCTGCTATTGTCTTTCTATTGTGTCTCGACTCCCGTGTGTTCGAAGGTTTAAACCTCAATTAAATGGTAAGAGTGCCCGATAATTAAAAATCGTCGTGAAAAAGTGTCGTGATGGCTCAGTGGATAAGGCGCCCGCCTCGTGTGTAAGAGGTTGTGGGTTCGAATCCGGGCAAGTACCAATGTGACTTTTTCAATTCATATGTACTTTCTAAAGTTTATCTTAGACATCACTGACATCCCGTGCCTCGGAAAGCACGTAAAGCCGTTGGTGCCGGTTGTAATTCGTAGAACTTTGACAGTCGTTACTGGTTAGCCAGAAACTCTGACCAGTCTAACCAAGAGGTATCGGGTCGCCCAGTTACTGGGTTGTGGAGGTCAGATAGGCAGTCGCTCCACGTAAAACACCGGTATCCAGCTAAATCCGGTTAGGCTGGCAGCCAACCCCAATACGGTTGGGAAAAGGCTAGGGAGATGGAGTGCCCGATAATTAAAAATCTTCTTGCTCAGTTTTTTCAGCAGAGGTCGCAATCCAGCAGCTGATAAATACTGCAATAATAATATTTTCTTAGCGACACTTGTTTGTTATTATTAGCACCAACAAGGGTTTATGAATGGGAAAGTTCACTTAATTATTTATCAGTCATTTCATAAATTGTTACAAAACAGCTCTTCACTATCACTGTTTTCCTGAGATCAGACGATTTTCTTCTAGAACAACAAAGTTAAGTGCACTTAACCCAAATTCAAGTAGCACATAAGTGTGTTTACATAACCGCCATTATGTATTGAGATGGAGTGTACAAACTTTCGGTATCGTAATCAACTAAAAGCACAATGTTTCAACGTCGCTTGTGTAAATTTTAGGAGCTACGAAATGTATGAGATGTCTAGGAAGAAGAATAGTTTAAAGGTATCTAGGTCATGTTGCTTTATGACTAAAGAAACTGAAATATGTCATACTAGCTAGTAGTAGTCGCTGCTTGATTCCCCTAGGTCATTAAGTGATGTTGTGTAAATGTGTAGCAGTAAAAAAGCTTATACCTATATATAAGCTTTTTTACAGTAAAGTCACATCAAAATTCGTTCCGTAGATCACATTTATATTATTAAGAAGGATATATATGTGTTAGTGTTTGGAATCTTTACATGATATTAAAAAATACTGTGGGTTGTTTGAGTTGATTTCAAAGCTTCGCGTTTCTAGATATAAATATCAAAATATATGCTTACTAGCTTTTGTCCGCGGCTTCGCTCGCGTTAGAAAGAGACAAAAAGTAGCCTACGTTACTCTCCATCCCTTCAACTATCTCCTCTTAAAAAATCACGTCAATTCGTCGCTCCGTTTTGCCGTGAAAGAAAGACAAACATACAGACAGACAGACAGACAGACACACTTTCCCATTTATAATATTAGTATGAATTATATTTTGTTCTGGTGCCTACACAATCAGGGCATTAAGCCAATGAATTGCAGATGACGTGTTTCGGTAAGAGGTTTCAGGATTATAAATGCATTAGTTTCTATCTGTATTGGCATTCAGCACCCAACTTAAGACTCATTCTTACCCAGAAGGTGTTATATTTCAGTAGGAAAACAGAAGGTAATTTATTTAAAAATGTTTTTACTTTCTACCTGACAAGGTTTTTCCGACTATGCTAGTGTCAGTGCAATTGAATATCAGTTGTCCTATACGGAGCGACTACCTTTTATCTCCATAACTCAGTTGTTGGGTTTCATGATATCTCTTCGTAAGATTATCAGATTGTGGACTCTTTCTGACAATCCCTAAGGCCCGAGTCACACCGGAATGGCAGCGGCCGGCAGCGACGCGGCGAGCACTTTCAGGGTGAAATAATTTTAAACTTTAACTACATACTTCAAAGACCAGTATCGCTTGAAATACTTAAAAAGGTCGCGAGGCCGCCAGCGGCTGCCAGCAGCGCCGCGAGCGGCCGCGCGCCTCTTGTTTCTAGCGACGTTGGCGGCCGCTGGCGGCCTCGCGGCGCCGCGGGCGGCCGCTGCCATTCCGGTGTGACTCGAGCCTAACGCTAGTCAAAAATCTATAAATGACAATCTAGACGATCACCAACTTCCTAGCTAACTACTACTCTTGCAGAAAAATCCTTAATGGTAAGATCCAGATTTCAAAATCCTGCATTGGCCAATAGAGCAAACTTTTCTCACCCATTTTCCTGTAAAACGTCAAACAATACGGGGAACACAAACACAAAATGTACCTGAGCCTTAAACGCCAGCATGCATAACTTAAATTGTTTGTTCTTCCTATTTGCAAAGCAATTTAAATTTTTAACTCTACGGCCGGGCAAGATTTTCCAGCCGTGTGTTTATCCTTGCACAGACACTCAAGGGATGCCTCTGAAAACAGGTGTGGGAATTTGGGATTTGCATTCACTGACTTTAATAGCGATAGAGCAGACGGTGGACGTAGACTGACAGTAAAGGTGGAATAGAGAATCAGAAATATAATAAATATTGAACATTTTGACGACCAAGCGACAGCCGGAAATATATGAGGAATTTAACCTTTTAACGACCAAGGGACAGCTGGTTGTCGCGCTGCTATTGTATTTCTATTGTGTCTCGAATCACGTGTGTTCGAAGGTTTAATGGAGATTGAATTTGTGGTCGTTGGTTTATTGATTTCGTAGAAAAATATGGTTTTTTTTTGTTTTGAGTTTAAATCACGAATATAGTGCCAAAGGTTCTAGAAGTATGAAAAAATTGTAAATGCACAGACAAAGAGAAAATGAGTTAATCTAATAAGGTGCCGTATTTTTTTGTGTACTTAATTAAAAATCAGCAATGTTCAGATCAATTCGATCCATTAAATATTTTTTGTTGTTATTATTTTTGGATATTTGCATATAGTCTTTTGAGAGATTGATGTTAGATAATATTACTGATTCCATTATCCCACGAGCAATCAGAGACAAGTGGCATTGTAGAATAGAATAGATTGCTGAATGATATCAAATTACTTAGCGAAAGCTTATGTCAACCCCATACATTTGGCAATCTATTCTTTTCCACCATCTATTCTACAATGCCACTTGTCCAGGGGGCAGAAAAGAAAAGAGCCATAAGAAAACCCACTTTATAAAAATCTTCGAAATACCACCTCCAAGCTATCTTCGGACCTCTGCCCAGGTGTCTAGTGTACAAATTACCCTCTACGTGGGTCGAAAGTGTATCGTTCGCAGTAAATAGAATACATTGCACGTCTTCTAATACGTACACAGCAAATAGTGGGCCAGAGACACCGATGTATGGTAATGTTGAGATCAATTGGTTTACTAGAAGGTTCCATTACGTGTCCTGTGATTGTCGAAGGAGGATTGTGGAAGGTGTAGTATCTCTTTGAGAGGATGAAACCAATCTATTGGCTGGGGATTAAGAGGGATATTGACCTTCAATCGTCCGACTAAAAATGTGGATGTTTGTTACTCTTTAGTGCAAAAACTACTGAATAAGACAAGTGATACCGCTTATCACTTATTCAGTAGTTTCTGATCATGTTGGGGCTAATTCCCATTGTTTCACTACAAATAAATACCCTTAATTTATCAAAACTTGTAATAGAGGTAAATAACTAGAATAGGTTTTAAAAGCTCCTACTCTGCGGACAAAATGATATTTATTTTAAGCCATTAATACTACTTCAAAACTACACAAATGATTTTCTGATTCTGGATATAGAGCCATTTCCTTTCACCCAATACTTTTATATAATACTAGCTTTTGCCCGCGGCTTCGCTCGCGTTAGAAAGAGACAAAAAGTAGCCTATGTTACTCTCCATCCCTTCAACTATCTCCACTTAAAAAATCACAAACAACAGACAAACAGACAGACAGACAGACACACTTTCCCATTTATAAAATTAGTATGGATTTAAGACCTCAATGAACAAAGCTAAATAGGTCACAACCTTCGCCAGGGAATCCAACGGGTTAACAATATGCATTTCTGCTCTTGCAAGGAATCTGTAATATTCGCAGACAGAAGTATGAATAAATGTTTATTTTATTCATAGGCTCATGGCCACTGCCTATATTATTTCTGGTTTATTAAAGAAATAGGTTTTGACCACGACTTCGTCGTCGTCGGCTCTTCTGACTACCAATGCATCTGTGATAATTGAAATCAAGAAGGAAAATTCTAGTATTTATTAGGTTCTAACTTTTGCCCGCGGCTTCGCTCGCGTTAAAAAGAGACAAAAAGTAGCCTATGTTACTCTCCATCCCTTCAACTATCTCCACTTAAAAAAACACGTCAATCCGTCGCTCCGCTTTGCCGTGAAAGAAAGACAAACAGATTAGTCCGTAATTAGTCCGTCAGATAGATTATCAAAAAATTTTGGACGCGTATTTTTTTCTTTTTTCTCGTAAACGAAGAATGACGACGGTACAGTGCGTTGAAGTTGCGCATGACGTCACGATCTGATACCATTTTTGCAGGACGGTGACGTCAAAAGCCCCCACTCCGTAACTTTGTTGCTCTTTATCTTTGTATTTTTTTGATCAAGCAAAAAATACGTGTCCCGTATTTTCGGCGGATCTATCAGACGGACTAAACAGAATGCCATTTTTTTAATGCTGTCGTCATCCCTATTCACCCTATTCATTAATCTCTATTCATTAATTAAAAAGATATGGTTAAGTCTTTTTAGTGCCTATTATAGTTCCTGAAATGACCAATCTAAAAATATAGGGCATAGCAATAAAAGAAGATCCTAAATAACTGTTAACTGTTGTAAGCGCGAGCTCATGAATCGGAAAGCAATAAAATGCAATGAAGCGACTACCCTCATCTCTAACTTTTGTTTCAATAGACAGTGTTATGGCTGGCGCAGATAGAGTAGCAATATTCTCAAGAATTTTTCATGCACGTCGATAACTGTTATCTATACTATTTTTTTTTGGGAGTGGGAAATCATCAAATAACTTCTCCCGTCCTGGGCGGGGCGGGAGGGCGTGTCAGACTTTTACTGACTAAAACCCACTCATGTTCCTTCGGTTGCCCTTTATGTTACGGGGTCACGGTAACTATTATAAACATTCCGCAACCCCGGGGTAATCCATACTACGTATTTCGAGTTTTCGGCTAGGCCATGCCAAATTGAAATGCAGTAACAGTCTGTTTGTAAGCTTACACATGTGAACTACTGAACCGATTTCGGTGTATTTGGTTATAATAAGCCTAGCTAAAACTGCAACTAAGGACATGCTGTCCTTACTTTATTCTTTTAAAGTGACAAAGACAGCAACAGATTTGAGAGTATCTTAAAATTAAGTAACGTTTGAGTATTTGGGCATAGGTTATATTCTTATCAATGTCAACTGTATGCGGTCGTGCCTTCAACTTAACGCGGTCGGCTACAACTGCATACAGTTGACGTAGACTTCTCTCGACTGCAGCCGACCGCGTGCAGTTGGTAACATGACTGCACGAAGTCGAACGTACAACTGCACGAAGTCGAACGTATAACTGCATGTAGTCGAATATAGCAACTGCGTGCGGTTGTTGTGGTGCAGTCCGTGTGATAGCGGCCTTAGCTGTGGTTTAAACCTTCGAACACACGTGATTCGAGACACAATAGAAAGACAATAGTAGCTCGACAGCCGGCTCTCGCTTGGTCGTTGAAAGGTATAGCATACTTTTTCTGTGTAACAATACGTTATTTATTAAGTATATCTAACAGGCAGCCTGACGTTTGATAGCTCACCCACGTGCCTCCGAAAGCTCATAGTCTCGGATGTAATTTCACATCATTGTAAGTCGATATGAGAACGATAGTCAGAGCTCTAATAGTGTGACAACCGGCCTCTCCAAGTAGTATAGTTTTAAATACTAACAGGCGATAATCAACCACTTTATGTAAAACAACGGTATTAAGGAACATACTCGTTGTTTAATAAACTAGGGAAAGCTAGACTACTGAAATGATGATCAATTAACCTTTCGACGACCAAGCGACAGCCGGCTGTCGCACTGCTATTGTGTTTCTTTGTGTGTCGAATCCGTACTATATTATATTAATATTAATTTTATATTAATTTAAAATCCAAACCAATATTACAAATGCGAAAGTAACTCTGTCTGTCTGTCTGTCTGTTACGCTTTCCCGCTTAAACTACTGAACCGATTTGAATTAAATTTGGTACAGATATTATCTGGGACCCGAGAAAGAACATAGGATAGTTTTCATCCCGGAAATCCCGCGGGAACGGGAACTATTCCACGCGGACGAAGTCGCGGGCAGCAGCTAGTCTTTTAATAAATAAAAACTGCTAGAATATTTTGCTGCTCTATTTGCGCTAACACTTGCAGTGTGCCTCTAGTAAGTCTTAGTTCAAACTTGTGCGATATTTTAAGTAATAACTTCAATCCTGATTTTCTTTGACCTGAATAGAAAGTAATAATGGTTTTAGTTTTTATTGTTCTTAGTTTTTTGGGTCAGATTAGTTTGATGCTTACCTTGACTTTGTTTTGTGAGAAAAGCCTCACGGAGAAAGGCTTCGGTTTCTTCTTAGAAATACGGAGGGGTTTTGTCTGATTCTTATCGGCTGAAACACCGACGTTGCTACGACGACAACGACGACGACGTTGCTTTGGTTTTGTTTTGCATGGCCACCGACTTTTGAAATATGTTAGCGCCTTCTACGCAAATCACAATTTATAACGTAGACTTTGAGTGTTCCATTGTCTATATTTGTAGGTCATATAAACAATATTTTGTATGTATTCTTTTAAAAAAAGAATATTTTATATCAATACTTAATTTGAGAATAAATCCCGTGACTAACAAAATTTAAAAAATACAGACAAAAAAGGTTTTTGATTATCATAACGGTAAGACTGGTCGAAATCTTCGGAAGAAAGTTTTGTCAAGATCGAATGGCGGGCAATATCAGGCCCTGCCTAAAGTCCAAAACTTAGCAATCATGGTCGTTTAGCAAGTAATTCAAAGTTATTAGCAGATGTCACCACCACTAAGCGATGGTAGGTAAATGTTAAGAGGTCGTGATTAGTCAGATGACTTCAATTTATCAAGAAACTGAGGTTTTGGAACTAAAATCAAAGTAATGAGAGAGGATTCAGTTGTGGTAATATTAGCCTATGGCATACATTTTAATTATCCATACTAATACTAATATTATAAATTCGAAAGTGTGTCTGTCTGTCTGTCTGTTTGTCTTTCTTTCTCGGCAAAACGGAGCGACGAACGTGATTTTTTAAGTGGAGATAGTTGAAGGAATGGAGAGTAACATAGGCTACTTTTTGTCTCTTTCTAACGCGAGCGAAGCCGCGGGCAAAAGCTAGTTAGTTACATATTTATTAATTAACACGGTGTATTAGTCTTATGATTTTAGGATAATTATTTTCCAACTGCAGGGAAATAGGGTCTTTCTCTGGGCCAGAGTGGGTAATTTTTTGTGCCTCAAGCTCATAAAAAGTAAGACCTACATTTTGATTATGAATCGAAATTGATTTCGATACGATTTTCTTCGCATCCCTTCGTTTCTAAATATGAAAATTTCGTGTCATGATGTTTGTCAGGGCTAAAGTCCGAAAAATAGCATTGAGTTTAATAAAAATTTTCACGGATCACGTATCGGTGTTTTTTTTTTAAATAACCAACTAAAACTGTTATAAACACCACAGCAACGTGGCCGGGTCAGCTAGCATACGTATATATAAAATGGAGTATACAACATTTATGTCGGCAACTAAACTTAATAAAAGTCCGTCTGAATAGGGGAGTGCGAAATATTGCACTCACTATGTTTTATAATGACAATAAGGAAAAACGGGTACAGAAAGAAAAAGATGTTTCGCGAAATGAAATTTACTTCTCTAGTTTAAACGAAATATACAATCTGTGTTCCCTTTCTTGGACGCTTTGTTTTATTTAACAGATCAAATATGAGTTTAGACCTGCAAGAAAATTTACAATTTTAATGATTTAGCGACCCCTTTAGAGGTTAAAAAATCTGGCGAACCCCTGATTATACAACCAATCTATAATTTAAAAGGCTACGATATATTTTATTTTGATACCTTGTTGAGTATCAAGCTCCAGATTAGCTGCTGGTGGTCTTGAATAAAACTGCTTGTTCGATTTAAGTATAGACGACTGTATTCTATGTAGGTATGTGATAGGTAAGTACAAAAATATTGAGATATCCGATACTATGTGCGTATGCGCGAGGTGTCGGCGAGTGAGTGCCTGGAGAGGGGATGGCCGCGGCTGCGATGTGTGTGGCCCGATGAGACATCAGGAACATACCTTTACTTATTAATATGCAAGAAGTCTCGAGCAGATATAATTGTTAAAAAAATTAACGAGTCCATCCTTCTCACTAAAATTGTATTCATTGCAGCTATCTTGTCTTTTTCCTTCTACCGACAGCCATCATGTGGTTGTCGGTGGAAAAAGGCTTTACAACCCCCTATGGGTTTTGACCAACGGATTGAAAATTACTGCTCTGAGTCTTGTTGGGCGCTTTGTTTTATTTAACCGATCAAGTATGAGTTTTGACCCGCAAGAAAGTTTCAGTTAAAGTCAGTAATCTATACTAATATTGTAAAGAGGTAAAGCTTTTTTTTGTTTGTAGGAGAAAATCTCTGATACTGCTGGTCCGAATTTGAAAAAATCTTTTTGTGTTAGTTAGCCCTTTTATCGAAGCAGGCTATAGGCTATATAACTTTACGCTACGACCTCCGGGTTCGGAGTAGTTATCAAAGATTCGGGTGAAACCGCGAAGTAACAGCTAATGACTCCTACGCTACGGACTTGCCCACTAAGGGTACCGTACCTCTGACAGTAACGGCATTTAATGACATAAAAATTCATTCGTTGTATGGGGGCCAACTACAATGCATCAAAATATTCACTTTATTCTGTACTAGCTCTTGCCGGCGACTTCGTCCGCGTGGATTAATAATTCCCGTTCCCGGGAGATTTTCGGGATGAAAACTATCCTATGTCCTTTCTCGGGTCCCAGACTATATCTGTACCAAATTTCATTCAAATCGGTTTAGTGGTTTAGACGTGAAGAAGAGACAGACAGACAGAGTTGCTTTCGCATTTATAATATTAGTACGAATTTTTAGTAATACATACAAAAAAAAAATACAGAATAAAGTGGATATTTCGCATGCAGTCTAAACTAACATTATTTTTATCACAATAATCAAATGTTACTTATACAAAATATTTACTAATGTTTGTAAATGTTTACCAATGTTTTTATACAATTTTAACAGCAATATGAAAGCACCATACCTCTTAAATTTTACACCAATGTCCAAGAGAATTATTATAAAGTCCTGGTTAGTTTACAAATATTCCTGGTTTGTCGTAATTACTCACGAACACCTTACGTTTCAGGTTTACTGGTGATTAATTAGGGTCCCGTCAAGATTTCATAAATCATTCTGCCGACTGCGCGCGCATTCATGATTTGTGGTACTTCTTTTAATACATTACGGTTTACTATCGGTTTTATTTGGATAATGATTTATTGGTGGGCGGAGAAACCGTTGGAGTTTTAGAGAAATTAAGAATTGACGTGGCTGGCATTGAAAATGATGTTTATTTTGTAAATAGGTTAACAAAATACTTTTGTGCACGTCATTATTGTTTTTCTTATTTTAATAGAACGATGGAGCCGTCGTTTCTTTGCTGGAATATTCTGAGAAGAACATCCGGAAGAAACTCAGAGGTCAGTCTCTTTTAGGGACAACGCAAACCGGAATGGCAGCGGCCGGCAGCGGCCGCCCGCGGCGCCGCGAGGCCGCCAGCGGCCGCCAGCGTCGCTAGAAACATGAGGCGCGCGCATGGCGCGCGGCCGCTCGCGGCGCCGCGGGCGGCCGCTGACGGCCGCTGGCAGTCTCGCGACCTTTTCAAGCTTTTCAAGCGATACTAGACTTTTAAGTATGTAGTTTTTTAGGACCATTTAATTATAAATGTGTTAGAATCTGATCACTGTGGCCAGTTGGTGACTTTCTCCCAGAACAGCAATGTCAGAGCTCAAAGAAAACTTGTGACTTTTGTTCCTATAAACAAAAGCCGTCTAGGACAATTTAAAAATAACCTAATGGAAAAGCTACCAAACTTACCATATCATAGTAACCCAGACCAAGCATATAAATTGTTATTTAACCTAATCAATTGTGAATTTATGAAGATTTTCACAAAAAAAACATTGCCTGTTAGTGACCGTGTTATGTTTAGTGACTGGGCAACCCCAGGTATTTATAAAAGTAGGCAAAAATTATTTCAGTTGTATGATGAGAAAACGTATAACCACAATGTTAGTTTTACTGAATATGTCAAAAATTATTCAAAAATTTTCAAAAGAGCCTGTTCTTCAGCTAAAGCTTTACATATTAAAAATAAAATAAAATCTGCAGGAAATAAAATTAAAACTACTTGGAATATTATTAATTCTGAAACTGGAAGAACCACAGTACAAAACCGTGACTTCCATTTAAGAATTAATGATGAAGATGTTAAGGCAGACATGGAGGTGGCTACAGAGTTTGAGAACTTTTTCACTAATATTCCCTTGTTAACAACTAAGGATTTGCCGTCTTCCTCCATTTCTGCTTACTCAATTCTCACTGAATGTGTACCGGAATGTAACATACACTTCGAATTTAAAACTGTTATTGCCAAAGACATTATAGAATCTTTTAAAGACCTCGATATAAAAAAAACCGCTGACCTTTGGGGATTGTCTGTGTTTACCTTGTCCTCAATAATTGATATTATATCACCTTTTTTAGCTATTGTTTTTAACTCTTGTGTCACATCCGGTGTATTTCCTGACTTGATGAAACTAAGCAAAGTGATTCCATTATTCAAATCTGGTAGTACAACTGATCCTACAAATTTTCGGCCCATTTCCATATTACCAACTTTGAGTAAAATTTTTGAAAAATTAATCTTAAAACAAATGTTAAGACATTTTGATACACATAATCTGTTTCACCTGAAACAGTATGGTTTTACTAAGGGTCGTTCAACTACGGATGCGGGTGTGGAATTACTGAAAAGCATATTCGAGGCTTGGGAGGAATCGCAAGATGCTCTTGGTATTTTTTGTGATTTATCCAAAGCCTTCGACTGCGTACAACATGACACACTCATCAGAAAATTGTACCACTACGGTATGAGGGACAAAGCTCTCGACCTTCTGACTTCTTACCTGAGTAATAGAATTCAGAGGGTTGATGTTAATGGTAAGAGATCGGATGGATCTGCGGTTACTATGGGTGTTCCGCAGGGTTCAATTCTAGGTCCTTTTTTGTTTTTAATCTATATTAACGACCTACCATTCCACGTAAGAGACAATCATAAAATAGTGTTATTCGCAGATGACACTTCTCTCGTTTTTAAAATTAAACGTCAATTAATAAATTATAACGAAATTAACAATGCGCTCTCTAAAGTTGTTCATTGGTTTAATGTAAATAATCTTCTCTTAAATGAAAAAAAGACTAAACTAATTAAATTTTCTACGCCAAATGTTAGGCAGCTGAGTACCAATGTTCAACTAAATGGAATAGAGTTGAGTCCTGTTGAATCGACAGTTTTTCTTGGACTAACTATTGACGCCAAGTTACAGTGGGGTCCACACATTGAAAGATTGTCTGGTAGGCTTAGTTCAGCAGCATACGCTGTGAAAAAAATTCGACAGATAACTGATGTGGATACAGCCAGAATTGTTTACTTCAGTTATTTTCATAGTCTCATGTCATATGGAATTCTTCTCTGGGGAACCTGTGCGGACATCGATACCATCTTTATTTTACAGAAAAGGGCTGTTCGAGCCATTTACAACCTTGGTCCTAGGGATTCTCTTAGAGAAAAGTTCAAAGAAGTGAACATTCTGACTGTAGCTTCACAGTATATATTTGAAAACCTAATGTATGTACAAAAAAATATATCGGGCTTTAAGAAAATTTCCGATATTCATAGTGTAAATACCAGGAACAAACACAATCTTGCTGTACATCACACTCGCCTCCACAGAGTAGGCAACTCGTTCATGGGTCAATGTATACGCTTTTACAATAAACTTCCTATTGATATTCGAAATTTACCAATCAAAAGATATTAAAACTGTATTAAAACAAAACTCTATAAAAAAGGGTACTATAAAATATCAGATTATTTAGAAGACAAAAAAGCTTGGGATTGAACTGCTCGCTCTGCTAAGCACTGTTTAGCCAACTATAATATATATATATTTGTTAATAAAACATACCATATTGTAAGTGTACAAGTCATCTAGAATGCACATAATGACTATTCGGCGGGCGACTTTTAAGCCCATGATTTTACAAGCAGTAATGTGGTATCGGTTTGTGGAGCTCCTTTAGATTAAAGTTGAGCTCACGATGCTTTTTGAGGCAGGTTTACCCAAACTATTACTGGCACTTTCCTCAAAAGGCTAGCCCGAATGTTATTCTGCATGGTTTGTTGCACAAAGATTTAAAATTGTCTGGACTTTAAAAGAGACGATAATCCCTGAGTTTGTTTCGGCGTTTCTTCTCAGAGGTAGTCCAGTTAGGAAACGCCGGCTCCAACTAGCTTATAAAAAATATGACATGTAAAAGTGATTTTAAAATCCTACTTGCATAATAAACGATTTCATTTCATTTCATTTCATTTCAGTTAAAGTTTAAAATTATTTCACACTGAAAGTGCTCGCCGCGCCGCTGCCGGCCGCTGCCATTCCGGTGTGCGTTGGCCCTTAAAGTCCATACAAAATTGTATTGGTCTAATTATGCGTGGACCATGAAGGTTAACAACTAAAGTGATCTCCTGCTGAGAAGCACACAGATTTGAGTGGATGGACCTGTCTACCATTACTGGGCAAAGGCCTATTTTCATACAGAAAAGGAAGTAGTGGCATGCCCAGTTATAGGAACCAAAAAGGGTCATATTACTTACACTAACGACCAAATATTTCAATACAGGTTGCGAAACCCGGGTTTCATCACCAACAAAATGTATACAGTTTTGGATTAGTTCTTTGGAGACACCCTTCATACAGAAAGAAAGAAAGAAAAACAGTCGAATCGCACACAGTGAGCTCTCTAAGTTTTAAAATTTCTATTATATTAAGTTTTATTTTGTAGCTCGTACTTCAAAATGCTGCTATGTACGAATAAACTGCTTTTCTTTCTTTCTTTATACAATTTGTTGGTGCCGCGACCAAGTTGTGCGACCTAATGAAATATGGCTCTAATATAACACAATTATTATAGGTCTGTCAGTAACATAATGGAAACAGAAAAATATAATACTTCACTTTAATTCGGGATTTAACGCGCACGTACGTTTTTTATTTGTTTTTTGCTTGACGTTTCGGCAGGGTAACACTTGCCATGGTCACAAGCAGACTGTCCGGCGATACTACTCTGTCGATGTCCACATCAAGAACGGCAGGCAGAACCGATTTGGCTGAAAATTGGTGGGGAGGTAGCTTAGGACGGGGGGACGGACATAGAATGCTTTTTATCTTCTTTTTTAGTAACCAAAAATCTGATGTAACGCAGGTGAGACCGCGGGGGACAGCTAGTATTTAATAGCTATTACAAGAGTGTCTCAGCAACTTGCTGGGGATTGCCCGTAATAATCCTTTTTGTAGTTATTTTGAGCTCTTGGCACACCACTGCAAAAAGGGGTCAGTATTGAGCAAGTGAGGTGGTCGTTACATTGATGCTCCCATGATAACTTATCTTGATCAAGGCGAAATGACGATTTCATGTTTAAAACACACTAGTTGCTTATGCCCGCGTGGATGTCGAAAGTTTACATCCTCTCCTCATATACCCCTTTAGAGTTGGAACTCCCAGAAATTTTCTTAGTGGATACTTACTCTATACAAAGAACATACACTCCAAGTTTCATGTCTTTAGAAGCAGGTGCGTTGATAAGTATATCACAAATCAGTCAGTTTACCATTATATAAAGGAGATACGATTTGTTATTTAACGTACTGTAGTTATAAAGAAAAACCTGTGTAGATGTAGCTTGTCTGTTTAATGCTTTGCAAATTAATTGCTTCTTACAACCAAAACATTAATAACGACTAAGTATTATCCTATATAATACCGCCCTATTACTTATAAATCTCATTATTGTAATAAATAAGGCCCCAATTCTATTCATTACGAAGGTAATCGAATAGCGGGCTATTAATATCTTTGTAGTGATAATTGGCACAGCGACGGTGGCCCAATGAAGACTGATGTGCGAGACATCGATCACAGAACATAGCTTTTCTTTGTCGTTTCAGGGACATGAGGGCAGGTAAGAGACAGAAGGTGAACCTTTGTCCTTCAAAGTGGGTTTTTAGGTGTATTTATTTTGGGGGAGTGGGATATCATCAAATGACTTCTCCCGGCGTGCCAGACTTTTGCTTAAACCATGTTCCTTCAGTGGCCCATTATGTTCTGGGGCAACGGTAACTATTAGAACTATTCCTCAACCCCGGCAGGCATTCACGTGCTGACTGCTCATTGAGGCGCGTGTGGAACAGAACGCGCCGTCGACATGGGCCTGGGCCTAGTCGGTTACATAAAATATTTTCTCCAGATGGTGGCCAATTGTAATTGAGATTGGCCAAACGCGCAGGTGCCATAGAATAGTGCATAAGTGGAACCGTTTAGACGTGGAACTGTTCAGTAGAACAAGTGGGAATAAAGAATCCCAATAGTTCAACTATTTTTAACCGACTTAATTAACCGACTTAAAAAAAAAGTAGGTTCTCTGTTCGACCTGTATGTATGTATGTATGTATGTATGTATGTATGTATGTATGTATGTTTGTCCGCGATTATCTCGCGTTTGGCTGAACCGATTTGGATACGATTTTCAGCAAAGGGTTTGTTACATTCTGGGGAAGGTTTTAGTATATAGCACTCATGGATATCCCGTGACGTTGCGCGCAGGGAGCCGATTTCGTTTTATAAGCTTATAAGTAGTTTTATTTTGAAAGTTACTCTAAAACGTAGGACATTGGGACTCTAACTAAAAAGTAAAAAAATAAAAAGCTTTTTCCAAAAAAAAGGTAACCGACTTCAAAAACTAAAAGCATAAAAATAACTATTTCGGAAGTCGGTGGCTTCTCTTCTGCCGGTCGATTTGTGTTGCCACCGACTTCCGAAATAGTTATTTTTATGCTTTTAGTTTTTGAAGTCGGTTACCTTTTTTTGGAAAAAGCTTTTGTTATACCTATTATCGCAGAACTAGTGAGAAAAAAATCCCTTCTACCATAGAACTGTTTAGTAGAACTAGCGGGAACAAACCGTATTAAACCTTCAAACACACGTGATTCGAGATACCACAGAAAGACAATAGCAGCGCGACAGCCAGCTGTCGCTTGGTCGTTGAAAGGTTAATATTATTATCTAATCCTTCTACCTATGCCTGCCTATTGCCTTGCGTGTCAAGGATGTCTACCACGCCTCCAGTTAGCAAATTCTCTGGGGCGCACAGTTTCCTTCGGCATTACACCTAATTTGTTACGTGTGTAATCCAGAGAGGTAACTGTCTGTGTGTAATTTGTTAACATATATTACTTAGTTATCATTACGCATTGTCTGATAATATTTTATTAGATATGTTAACCCAATATAGGGTGGGTGGTGAGGTAATGAAGGGAAGGGATGAAAATGTCCCTTTTTTCTGTTTTTTTTTAAATACATCTCAAAATTTTACCACAATTTTATAATAATAATAAAATTTGACTCCTCATTTTTACTACATTATTAATATTTTAGGTGCTATAAGAAATCAAATATGAGAACTTAATGAAGAGCATAAAAATTTAAGTATAATCACGTTACATTTACAATGATAAGAAGTAGAATTTTGTGACCTCAATAAATGAAACAAAAAACCCGTTGGTTTTTAATTAATTGTATCCAAAAATGAAACACAAAAGTACCTATATAAATATTTAAAAAAAACTTATTTTTCATTTTGAATACTAAAACGCGAAAGTCTTTATAAAAACAAAAAATACTTAGAAAAGCAATCTTATTTGTTTAAACCTAAAGTTCGAATTCTTTTGAAAATGTAAGATAGTGTCAGCCTATACATTGGCGTCACGGAGAATCAATATTTCAGTGTGTATGATTAATAGCGTTGCGGACTGATTGATGGGTTCATAGCTATAAGACGATCTTTTCGCCTTTATGTAGATGAGTTCAAGGTCTCTTGTTGCCAACCAAGAAATACACTACAAAAGCGGCTTCTTAGTAACCGTTCAAACATGCACAACACAAATCAGAATAGTTTGGACAACACAACAGACAGACAAGTCTAGTCAAGATTAAAGAAATTTTCTTAGCACCCCTCTCCTATTTTTCTTGTTCCAGATTCTTTCTATTGCTCGATTTGATATAATATTTTCTGCCATTATCTAATAAATTTTTTACCAGAGAAAAAAAAAAACTGCAATAACCAAAATATACTTTATTAAGTTGCACATACCACGTCGTAATACGTTATTTTTTTCTTTTTTTCATACAAGCCTCTAAGCCGCCGCCAGCATCACCCATGGGATTCAGTTGAGGCTTCGGTTTCTTGTCTAATCCACTAATTAACCTTTTCAACTTAGCAATAACATGTGCTGGATTCAGGCCTTTGGGACATGCTAGAGTGCAGTTCATAATGGTGTGACACCGAAAAGCCTTGAAGTCATCACGTAAATCGCACAAACGTCGCTTCTGGTCCTCGTCCCTGGAGTCAATGACCCACCGGTACGCGTGCAGTAACGCGGCGGGCCCCATAAACCTCCGGCCATTCCACCAGTAGCTGGGACACGCGGTAGCACAACAAGCACACAGTATACACTCGTACAGTCCCACAAACTTATGCCAGTCATCACTACTCTGCAAATACTGTCCACGACCCATCGGTCGGGCAGTTTTCCTTATAAGATACGGTTTGACGGAGTCGTATTGACTGAGGAAGTGTGTCATATCCACGACCAAGTCTCTGATGACGTACATGTGCGGTATCGGATAGATAGAAATGTTTTTGGCTTTGGGGATCGCAGTGGTACAGGCAAGGCAGTTATGCCCCTGCAGGCAGATTGAACAGGAGCCACAGATCCCTTCCCTGCACGACCTCCTGAAAGTGAGCGATGAATCCATCTCTTTTAGTTTTATTAAGGCGTCGAGCACCATTGGTCCACACTTTGAGACGTCGAGTTCATAACTTTGAAGTTTAGGTTGCTCTTTCGTGAGAATTCCTCCGTACCGATATATTTTAAATATTCTTCTAGGGTCCAACGGTTTTGCTGGAGGACTTGATTCTTTCTTTGTAGAATTTTTGTCTTTCTTTTTATCAGCTGCGTAATTTCTCTGTGGATGCCAGTAAAATAGTTTACCTGGCGGAAACTTCACAGTTGTTCGTATCACAGGATGGCAACATCGTTTAAAAAATATTAAATTATTGTATGCGTTACATTGGGCCATGCGATTGTATTTATATGTTCTAAAAAGAGGACAACATAAGCAAACTAATATAAAATAATATGAAATCTATTAGTATTTTGGGTGTTTCCCAAATGTCAATTATGATTTTTCTGACTAATGTCAGATCAAATATCTATGAACATTAACAACCTCTTTGCTAATAAAACTTAAAGTCAATTTACCGGGGTGAATGGGGATGTTATGGGTGAATCGGGATGAAACTTTGTGGAATTAATACCTACCGCTTGTTAACGAAAAGGGGTCTGATGTGTTTAGTGAAATATGATTTACGATTTAATATAATTACATTAATGGATAATAAGTAGCCAGAAAGTCTGACCAGATACTAGGTGGGTTGTGAAGGTCTGACAGGCAGCATTACCACTCCACTATCATTCAGATTTTAAACGACCTTTGCGGTGACCTTGCAGTGACGCTAGGACCTTTGATGCGCCATCGCTGGGTAAATGGATGTAAAGCACATCCACACAATTTCAGAATATACACTAAACATTCTCATATTCATATTCTTTATTTGCGTTCTGTAATATTTAAAGTGGTCCTTACAGTATTCTTTTTTTAGGACAACTTACACACGGCCATCTGATCCCAAATAAAGCAGAGCTTGAACAAATGATATGTATATTTAAATACATACGTAAATCAATAAATGACTGATTGATTCGCTGAACAGACGTAAATCTAGGCGGACAGGCCAGTTGCATGTGCTTTATTGAAAAAATCCGATTGCCTTTTATGCGAATGCCGAATAAAGGCCTGGTATGGTGAACTGACGTCAAAGTGAATAGTCTTGAATAGGCAAACGGATTTTTGGAGGTTCGGCCCTCTCCGGATACCTAGTTTTATTTGTTTTTTGTCCAATACTACAGAAATCCATTTATTAACTAACTACTCACTCCTTCTTTTTTTTTTACTAAAAAAGTTAATTAACTTTTAGATAACATTCAATTTCGACCGCAGTCAACGTCCTTTAAGAGACAGGATATTTTTTCTTCTTTTTTGTCAAAAATTGGTTATTTCGTACCCTTTGAAGTTGTGCAATTTAGCTGCGAAATCGGTGTGGAATTTGAACCTTTCAATTTTGTATCAATTTGGGTCGGTTAGAAAGAAAAATTTGATTAATTTTGCTTGGTAAACGTCTACGTTATGTCTAAGGGACATATTTTATTAGGTTCCGTAACTCGGGTCACGCCAGCTACAAAATGTATAGAGTTGTATTGAGGGTATATCACTAGGGCACACCGGACGGGCCTGTTGGTCTAGTGGTTAGTGACCCTGACTGCTAAGCCGGAGGTCGTTAGTTTGATTCCTACCCAGGACAAACTTTGTGTGAAGGGCACGATTGTTTGTTTATATTATGTTTATCAGATATCTGGTTACTATGGTACAAGCTCTGCTTAGTTTGGGATCAGATGGCCGAGTGTGAGTTTTCCCAGGATATTTCATTGTTATGCGACTCATATTGCTGACGAATCGTCCGCTTATGGCGCAACCAGCAAAATTTATCAAACTCTATGGGACATAGGACTCCAAGGTATGCCTCTTCCTGTCTTTCACGACTCACGTTTAGCAAAGAAACTATCAACTCATCCATTCCAACCTCCATCTCTCCATTTTAAAAGTGACAACTTTAATGTTTGTTTTGGTGTTTCTCGCTTGGTAGCTCTACTAACACCACGGTGGCGTGATAAAGGTAACTTAGTGTCTTAATGAAATGTGGCCCTAAAAGTCTAATGTAGTATTTGCCGCTGTCATTTATTGTTGTATCTATGTTATGTGTTCTCTGAGGATTACCGTTTTATGTTAGGTCTTTAGTAACTGCTTAGCTTCAGTATAAATAAGTCCAAATATGTCGTGTTGACCTAGTCGATAAGGCGCCCGCCTCTCATTCAATCGGTTCCAATCCAGGCAAGTACCATTGTGACTTTTTGAATTCATATGTACTTTCTAAAGTTTATATTGGTCATCACAGACATCGGTAAAGGAAAACATCGTGAGACAACCAGGGCCTAGACAAGTGGCATTGTAGAATAGATAGCAAAAACGAATAGATTGTCAAATGTATGGAATTGACATAAGCTTTCGCTAAACTTTTTGACATCTCCATACATTTGACAATCTATTCGTTTTCGCTATCTATTCCATAACGCCACTTGTGTAGGGGGGCTGGACTTGTAGTGAATATAAGTCCGCAATTGTTAATCCGCCTTGAGCAAGCGTGGTGGAGAAGAGGCCTTTGCCGTGTAGTGGGAAAGAAATACATAGGCTGGTAATATTATTATTATTAGCTCCAGTGGACCAGAGCGTGATGTTATGTAGCCCATTTGTTATTCTGATGATGATGGAAGGACGGCCAAAATCCGATATTATGTAAAACTCCACGGCTCTTGGCCGACTCCTTGTCTGACCGTCCGCTCGCCAATGTAACTACATATACCCTGTCGGTTTAGGTAGTAAACTAAATGTTAATGTTGATATGTTTTTTTTAATCTAAAAGTCGCGCAAAAAACATAGGAATATAGGAATATGGTTTCCATTGAGTTGTTACCGAACGTCAGTTTAGAATATAAATTACTACTTACACGACATTAAGTATACGGTTTTTTTATATAAAAAGACATGTCAAGATTCTTTACATATAGTTAATTACCTAAACTCATAAGGCATACTTATGTTTTCATCAAGTGTTTTTTACAAGTCTGTTGTCACCCACATTCTACATTATAATTTCAGCACCTCATTTTATAGTATATTAAGTACACTAGCTTTTGCCCGCGACTTCGTTCGCGTGAAATAGTTCCCGTTCCCGGGGGATTTCCGGGATGAAAACTATACTATGTCCTTTCTCGGGTTGCAGACTATATCTGTACCAAATTTTATTCAAAGCGTTTCAGTGGTTTAGGCGTGAAGAAGAGACAGACAGAGAGAGAGTTACTTTCGCATTTATAATATTAGTACGGATAAATGTTTAAACTAGCTTTCGTCAGGGCTTCACTTTCCCTTCTGTCGAAACTTCCATCCCTTATTTTATCCCATTAAATTTCCTTTGGATTTTCCTAAATATATTTCTTTGTTACCCTCCGAGTTTCATGTTTCTAGGACCAGCGAGCGCACATCATAGCGTTGAAATATCGACAGTCAGTCAGTCTAATATAGATAAATAAAATATAAAGATTCTGACCACCTTCTAACCAAGCTAGCTAACTGACCCTCATCAAGCTAAATTCGGACACATTAGAACAGACCCCAAACACACCACATTTGCAAGTTAGACCCGGGTCGGCTCAATAGTACCAACCTAACAAATCTTCGACAAAGAACAACAAGAAAACTGAATACAACAAGACCTTCAATTCTATTTGATCCTTTATTTTAACATATTTTGTCCGTATCATAAAGTTATATATTATAAGGATAGGGTAAAAACAAAGGAATATTTTCACGAGAAAATTCCAGTTTACGGTAGCGAGAAAAAATATTTCTGGAGCTCATTTGTTGGGGTCATAGAATTTTTTATGTCGGAATAAACAGCGGGGTTTAAATATACTGTAGTAAGTTTAGTGATAGTTTGTTATGAAAAAACAAATACTGGCTGGGTGCGAGTCTAATTTGTGCTCCGAGAATTTTGTGAAAACTGTTGGCAAAGAAATGTTGTAACTTTCTTAATTTTATTTTTTGTAAGTTTTCCAACTGATCTAATTTATGCTTTCGAATTTTTTCGATTATTTGTGCTTCTTGACAATGCTTCTTGCTAGGTGTGTTACTGGTTGACCTAGTCAACCAGTAATACCCAATAGACCTTTATTCTCTATCGTTCTCTACTATTCTCTACTTTGTTTCTCTTTCCAGAAGAAAGAAGTCGCCTATGCCATTTAAACATGGCTGAAAGTAAGGTAGATAGAGAAATATGTAATGAAAGTGGATTAGTATAAATGGACTGGAACGTTTATAATAGTTACCGTGACCCTGGAACATAAAGGGCAATCGAAGGAACATGAGTGGGTTTTAGTCAGTAAAAGTATGACACGCCCTTCCGCCGCACCCAGGACGGGAGCAGTCATTTGATGATTTCCTACTTCCAAAAAAAAAAAAATGTAGATTAGTATAGATTTATTCGCGTACACCGATAAGAGTATTCAAATAAATGATTTTTTTAAAGAATTTAATATTTTTACAAGCACATACTTATTCTTTCTTGAACTGAATGTTCGAACACCGTACATAGGCGTAGACATATCATCCCTAATATTTTCAAAAACAATTCAACACAAATAAAATTATGTAGATTCTCACTGAAATCTCTGACTATATACAACGCTAATTTTCGTACCTATCAAATTCTCCTTGACAGGGAATTAGCAATTTTGTGCCTCAGAGGAAAAGACAATGTTTACTTGACGAATAGGGATTAAGATTAATTAATCCTTGCGAATGTTCGGTTTCTGAATTATGTATTTTGTAGCCTCATTTAATCAAAGTACTTAAATATGAGCTTCTAAAATTCTGTCATGATTCTCAAACGGTTTACTCTGAATATATTATCAGGAATTTACAGGACTCGTCTTGGCAACAAGCCTAACTTGTTGGATGTATATTTCTTTGAACTAAGAATAAGTAACATCATTAAAAAAAAGTTAAATAAAAACCCAAAAAAAAAAACTAAAACCCGACTACAAGAAAAAGTATTCTGAAAAAGACCGCGCCGCGGTCGAATGCCATTTTAATTCATGTTCATCGCACCCACATGGCATATAGCTGTAGTATATATGGTATACACGGTATACAGAAGACTATTTGTCCCTAAACTTCTTCATCCGATCCAAATCCAAATATACTAAAATCTCTCCTAAAAATATGCATTCAAATAACGAAAATCGAATCCAACTTGCATCAGTAGTTTTTGAGTAAATTACAGACATTCCAATACTTTAAAACAAACTTTAATACTTACTGAAACTGTACAGAACAAAAATACAAGAAAAAAACACTGGAGTCAGTGGCTGGTATTAATTTCAGCCTGAAGTTTCGAAAGCAAACGGTAAACAACTTAAATAGTTTAAAGTTCATTTCAGTATCGCATCTTGTTGCCTTTCCAATTAATATCTGAACTCAGGGTTGCCTCTTTCTTAAGACTAGTAAATAAAAAAAGAATAATTAAAAAATCAAAAACCCAACTGCAATATCGGAAGTCGGTGGCTGATTTCTTTACCTGACTTTAACGTAAAGTTGCAGAAAAAAAGCTATTATTCTTTTAAATCGTATATTCGAATACCCGTGATTTGAGACACAATAGAAAGACAATAGCAGCGCGATAGCCGGCTGTCGCTTAGTCGTCGAAAAGTTAATAAGTTATTTTCATTTATTTCTGAAATCGTCTGAGAGATGTGACGTCTCCATTTCTGTCCTATCTAAAACACGTCAAAACTTCAAATATATTACAATATCAAGTTACATGTTCCCTGGTTCAGTTACCAGCTTTGAAGACCACCGTCGAGGATATTATTCAAGTGTTTATTCACCCTTGCAAACACTTGAGCTCTGACATGTCCTGCCTAATGTACTGAGTTGCATACACAATTTAGTGGCCGTTGGACGACCACACAATGGCTATGGATGGCCATTTCAATGTGCGAGAGGCGTGGTGTATCGTATCTATGGTGTTTCGCTTGGGCTATTCGAGCTCTCTGTTCGTTTTAGTATTTTGAATTTAATAGGGGTTTGTATTGGTTCATGTTTGTATTTGAAATGCAGACGCAGATTAATAAACTACAAAAATAATGTATTGTGATTGAATGAATGATCTTTATTTTGTAAATAGGCAAATATTTTGATTTATTTTTTTATTTTAATCGAACGATGGAGCTGGCTTGATCAACCCATCTGTTTTTTTTTTCTGGTAACTAAAAACGCAAGTGAAACCGCAAGGGAAAACCGTATTAAAAAGTATAACTCCAATCTGTTTCAAAGAGCTGTCCGTTTCTTTTTTAATTAAAATTTTATGAAACAAGAAATCCCTTTACCTTGTATTAGTACCTTCCTGTCCCAGATTCTCACAAAGTTAAAAATCTTTTAGTTTAATTTTAATTCTAGTAGTTTCCTATGCTATCATAAGGAAGATCATATACATAATGAACCTTCCTCTTGAATCAATAATGAAAAGATATTAAAATTAAGCCAATTTTATTAAACTTTATCTAATTATAAAAACTGTCACAACCAGTTTTGTTATTCCAAATGGGAAAAATGTTTTCAATTAAAAAAAAATCTTCTTCAAATAGTTTTAGTCTTCTTCAATTTGAAGAAGATTTTTTAAAATTACAAATAATTCTTTCAACCCTAATTCGAAGCAACCAGAGCCAGCCGCCATTACATCAGTAACGACCAATAGAAAGTCGACATTCGAAAGTTGAAATTTGAAAATACCCTCAAATACGTCCGTAAATGCAGCTGCAAGAAACGACCGTTTAAGATGGAGTCCAATCACGGAACATTCGAGAACTAAGTAAGTTTCCAGTTATTTAGCTTTTAGTTTGTGTGGTTACTTTCGTGAATAAAAATTGGTAGAATTTTGTGTTTGGGATGTTTTGATGTTGCCTATTTTAGTTTTTATAAACATCGCCCCACTAGAAATTGCTCCTGTGACGTATTAGTGTAACATGTAAATTTCAATATATTTACTTGAATAAATAAATTTGAAACCAGTGGGCTTAATCAATTCCCTTTTTTAATTTTTTCTATTATTAATAATTACATTGAAAATACTCAAAAAATATGTCGGTTTTGAAATTCAAAGAATGCGTCATGTTGGCGCCTAAAGCCTCGTCCCCTCTAGGAACATTTGTCGAGCAACATGTGTCCCCGGTGACATCGGGCGATGTCGGGCGACGTCGGACGACATCGCCCGATGTCACTGGGGACACATGTCGCTCGACAAATGTACCTAGTGGAGACGAGGCTTGAGTCTAATAGGGTATTACACTGTATAAGAGAAAAAATCTAAAAATATATTATTGAGGTAGCTTATGCAAAAAGCAGCCGAACAGTGTTAGTTTTAGTTCATAAAACTAGAAAATATTTTTTTAAATTCAATTCAAAGTTTTCAGTTTTTTTTATCTGTTCTTGAACACACCGAAATAGCAACCACAGACAGTGACAGCTGTCGACTGTCAACAGTGTCAACTAGACGTCACTATTTGTTTTATTTATAACCTCCTAATACGATCTTTATTATAAAAATATACTTTTTCATGGAAGTAATTGTGAAAGATATTTTAGATGGCTAATGCACATAGGTACTTACATCAAAGTGATATTTACTAAAGTACAAACGGGTTTTTATGGTGTAATAGTTGGAATACTCTTCCCACAACTTTTAACTAAGTTTTTCTTAAATTTGAATCAGTTAACACTAGAATTCACAATTATTCCGATGTTTTCCCACTTGTGTTCTTGCATTCCGAAACGCACACCAACGGTAAGTCGAACAGTAACTAATTTTTGAGATAAAAACAATAATATTGATGTAAAGTGTCACAGCGCATTTGTTTACTTCCATGACGTAAGGACGTCATATCCCCAAAGCAAAACCAAGCCCACGGCGTTTTCCGTTTTTAGAAATTTCCGCGCGAAATTTGAAAATACAATTTTTAAAAGCGTTTTTAGGGTACTTAGCGTTTAAATAAAAATTTAGGATTTTTTTTAGTGGTTTCTTAGTACTGTAGGAGTTATTTGAAATACTTAAAAAAAAAAGAGTGTAATACCCTATTATGAATAATCACTAATATAAAACAAAGTCGCTTTCCGCTGTCTGTATGTCCCAATAAATGCTTAGATCTTTAAAACTACGCGACAGATTTTGATACGGTGAGTACGGTAGAGTGATTTGAGAGGAAGGTTTGTATGTATAATTTTAAAAGATTTGTAACACCCGTACGAAGCTGAAAAAAATCATTTCTGGAATCCATACTAATATTGTAAATGGGAAAGTGTGTCTGTCTGTCTGTCTGTTTGTCTTTCTTTCACGGCAAAACGGAGCGACGGATTGACGTGATTTTTTAAGTGGAGATAGTTGAAGGGATGGAGAGTAACATAGGCTACTTTTTGTCTCTTTCTAACGCGAGCTTAGCCGCGGGCAGAAGCTAGTAATATTATACATCACAAAAATTACAGAACAAATTCCTACAAGTAACACAGATATTATTTGGTCAGGTCATTTTCCAAAGAGACATTACTTAAGTTGACCATTGACGGTCATTTTTGCGCGTCAGTTGGACTGACGTACGTCCATTATTTAATCGTGAGTGTCGAATCGCCACGCCAGAGTTGGTTGGCCTCCTAAACCATTTGAAGTGACGCCACAGTTTTACGACTAGCCTTGACTTTATTTAGAACAAAACGTGAAATACAATAAATCCATACTAATATTATAAATGGGAAAGTGTGTCTGTCTGTCTGTCTGTCTGTCTGTCTGTTTGTCTTTCTTTCACGGCAAAACGGAGCGACGGATTGACGTGATTTTTTAAGTGGAGATAGTTGAAGGGATGGAGAGTAACATAGGCTACTTTTTGTCTCTTTCTAACGCGAGCGAAGCTGCGGGCAGAAGCTAGTATTACTATAAATGTCCTTTTGACATTCGATCTAACTCAATTCCAAGTTGTTAACAATTAATTATCATCTGTTCCTCAAAGCAATGCCAGCTTTCACAACTCTCAATTAAATCACAATAAAAATATCAGTAAAAAAGAAAACGCTTTTCAGATCAAAGGACAAACATGATACGTAAATTAAATATTACTTCAAGCAAAACAACGCAGATTTTTTAAAATTCAATCGTGATTGTAATATCCGTTCTTTTCAATGTCTTCAGCGATAATCGCGGCGGTATCGCTTTGATCTCGATTGATTTTTACTCGCAATTTAGGGTTGTCGAGCAAGTGAAAAATTTCGCTGCCTAGCTAAAGTTAAGCTGATAAGGAAAAGATTTGTTAATAAAAAACTTATTTACAAAAACGAGTCGCTTTCGAAAATGTAAAAGGGAAAGCTAAATTTAATTTTGACAGTCAGCGGCTTTGGATCTGTTTCTGTTTCCTGACTTATGACATTCGGTACATTTGAAAATCACCGTCAGGCCCTTGTGGTATTTTTAGGGAACTGGATTTATTTTTATTGCTCTTATTGGCTATGCTTTTTAACAATTAGTATAGTAAAAACTGATCACTATATTAAAATATCTTCCCTCTACACTACATCTGGGAGTCTTACCCAGGACCCCAGCCTGCCGGGGTTGCGAAATAGTTCTAATAGTTACCGCGGCCGCGGAACATAAAGGGCAACTGAAGGAATTAGGATGGGTTCAAGTCAGTAAAAGTCTGACACATAGGGTGGGAGAAGTCATTAGATAATCTTCCATCCTCAAAAAAAACCTAGGACGTCAAGCAGTCGTTCTATATTCTATTAACATGGGCCATTCTGATCCATTATGCATTTATCGGCGTTGCACCATTCAGTTCACGATTATGGCCCAATGCAGGCGTCTGAAATTTTATGATCGTACCTATTATCATGATAGTTATAGTAACTGTCTCACATGCAAGCTTGTTGTAGTGTATACCCAGCGGGCGGAAACTTTTAGGTTAAGGTTAAATAGTGACGAAAGTGCCTATTATACCACAATAGGCACTTGTTTATTAATAATAGGTACAGTCAGCTTCAGAGAAAAGTGACCCCAAGCCGTCAATGTGCTCTATCTATGCAGAAAATGTATACAGGGAGTATTATAATACTGCATTATTATTATTATTAAAATGTGTGTAAAATCATTTTTTTTTTGTTTTTTCGCCGCTGGCAACCCTAATCACGATTCTATCGAAAACACTTTTTATTTTGTCGCCATTCTATGTATTAATTCGATTATACGGTTGAGTGTGGATAGCTTCGAAATTGAAATATGAATTTGCTTTGCATGTTACTGTATTTTGCTGTCACTTCGGTGAAAGGGGCATTGACCGATTCTTGTATGTTTGTGCAGACTGTGTTATTGTTTAAGAATTCTCAATGGATTTTTCATGGGTAGCTTTCACTCAGGAGTAATGTAACGTAGTTTATTATCAGGGTTTTATTGTCAAGTTTTTAATTGAATGAGTGCTACTTTGTCAGAATGAGTAATTCTTTATCCATGCCAAATTACAGTCCTTGAGGGCTCTATCAATTTATGGTTCTGGCGTCGGTACCGCGAACGCGTGACAACAGTGCTGCTGCCGCGCCGCAAGTTTTGTAATAAAAACAAACGAACGTACGTCTGCCGTACGGCAAACGTACCGCTGCGGCACTGCAGCCATATGACACAAAACTCTATGTCGAAAGTCTATAAGCCAAGGTGCGGACAGACGCATAGAAGTACAGACAAATATTTAGAGAATTTATGCTATTACAATTATGCTACAAGGATGTCTACACTAACATGTTGATAATTTTTAATTGTGTCAGGACTTAATAGAGGCTATAATTCCTGAGTTTGTTAAGGGTTCGGCGTTTTTTCGGCGTTTCTTCTCAGATGTATTGTATTCAGTTAGAAATTGCCGACTCCAGCTATAAAAAGTGACGTATAATAGTGATTTTATTATCCTACTAGTATACTAAACAATTTCATTTCATTTCACTACAGAACTGTAGACCTTTGTATGCAGATAACATAGAATGGAAAAATCTAAGGTTATGTATAGTAGGAGGAAATTCACTTACATGCATCGTCGTCCCGCCATTTTCAATCCTGCTTTTAAAACGGCATGTAATACTCGCTGGTCTTTTTTTTTTTTTTTCTGGTCTTGGCGTCGTGCTTACGTTATGTACAAGACTGGTTAATCATGGAGCTCTTCCTGAAATTTCTTTAGAATACCATTCATTTAACATTTTTAATTCAAACCTTCGAGCACATGCGATTCGAGACACAATAGAAAGACAATAGCAGCCCGACAGCCGGCTGTCGCTTGGTCGTCGAAAGGTAAAGCTGAATTATCTAACTGTACAAGTATGGTTTTCTTAAGTAGCTTAACTTTAGTTGATAAAATTTTGGTAAAAAAATATATTTTAACGGTACTTAATACATCGATGAAGGCAACAATCATGAAGAAAGAAGTTTAAGGTCGATATAAATAAAAGTTGCTTACTTATGTCCTTTTTTAAAATATAACAAGAAAAAGTATTGTAGTAACGCACACAACATAAAATTTCCAAAATAATTTACCGCTCTCTAACTAAAGATGAATTTTATCAAACGTTGATACTTAGTCTTCATCTGTAAATAAATAATGATTTTTTTGTCAGTTTCTTCACCCAGAAATTGTTAGACATTAATTTAATTTTACAGACATGTAGTCTCAAAACAGCTATAAAAGTCAGATGAAATTCGCCTCTAATATTTCTACACAGCCGAAAGTCGATACCAACGGGTACATAAATATCGTCTACACCAGGGATACTCGTCCATTAATACGTGGACCACCAGTGGTCCTTTAGAATCAATTAAAACATTGACACCACAACAACGTATAACACAACTTTAAGACAATTATAACGTTGTTAATGAATGATAACTTCGGGGTTGCGGAATGTTTATAATAGTAACCGTGACTCCGGAACATAAAGGGCAACCGAAGGAACATGAGTGGGTTTTAGTCAGTAAAAGTCTGACACGCCCTCCCGCCCCGCCCAGGACAGGAGAAGTTATTTGATGATTTCCCACTCCCAAAAAAAGAAAATGAATGATAATTCATTTTAATTCTACGATCGAATACTTGAGATTAATGTTTGTAACTTTATTTTTTGTAGTCTTTAGTCATAAATGGTTGGAACGACTGGCTTAAATACTACACGTTCTACCACAACACAGACAGAGTGACATATTATCCCATTTATAGTATTGAAAAAATAATAATAATAACAGGACAGGGAACAGGGAATTGTATTATCAACTGTGACACTGACATTGTATTAACTAATGTAACTAATGCGAGGGGATAAGTTGAAAATTGTTTCCACGTAAAAGGCGGTAGCAGTTAAGTCCTGTAGGACTCGAAGACGTGAGCTAGGACATAAGCGCGACTGAGAGCTAAAATAAATAAATATCTTGGGAGAAGTCACACACGGTCATCTGATCCCAAGCTAAGCAGAACTTGTGTTATGGTAACCAGACAACTGATATAATTACTTATATACTTTATAAATACATACATATTATAGGTAAATAATACCCAGACACAGAACAAACAATCATGTTCATCACACAAAGGTTGTCCTGGGTGGGAATCGAACCCACGACTTCCGGCTTAGCAATCAGGGTCACTAACTACTAGACCAACAGGCGGTTGGAGTTCAATTTCTGTAGAATTTTTCAGTACAACCCGTTGTCTGTGCACCTCGCTAGAATGCTACCTCTCTTTCGCTTTCCTGCGCGGGGCCCCGCGGTTTCGTTCGTTTAGCGTCAATTCACACGTACCACAACCACACCACGTCGCAGCGACAAAATGTGGTCAAGCTGTGGTTACGTGTGAATAGTGTCGCAGCGGCTTTTTGCAGTTGCGTTGTGGTAGCGACAAAATGTCGATGTGGTTGCGTTGTCGCTGTCGTTGCGATGTGGTAACCACGTGGTCATGTGCAGTTATACTCTGGCTTTCGTAGAGGAAACACGGCTTGACTGAACGTAGTCATGGACCAAAGATTGTTGTTGCTATCCTTGTTATAGCTTTTATTAATAAGAAGGAAGACGACGAATTCAGCGTATTCGTCGAAATAGAATTTATTGGGTACATCCTTTGTTGGAAAACAAAAGTCAAAGTCAATTTCATACTGGTAACTACGCGGCATCGCAATACTACGCGGCATCGCAATACTACGCAGAATGAAAGAAGGCCGGGGGAGCGCAGGCGCCAGCTAGGCGCGCGTGGACGTCATGTCGTGGCGATGTGGCCGCGCAGACGCCGCGCTGACGCCGCGCTGCCGCCGCGTTGCCGTCGCGATGTGGTTGCGATGTAATCGTATTACACAGGTGGTCGATAACAACCGCAAAATGTGGTGCGTGTGAATTGTAATATTCATTTTCAATACAAAATTTATGCCCGACCACATCGCGTCGTTGTGGTGTGGTTGTCGCTGTGGTGTAGTTGTGGTACGTGTGAATTGAGCCGCGATAGCAGTTCGTCAGCGCTACGTCACAGTGCGAGGTGCACAGTTAAGTCGTACGGGTAGTTAGCATAAGTTTTAAACTAACATTGCAATTTTATTTCCTGATTAATAACGTTAAATTGTTAAACTAGTTTTATGTAATTAACATTGTCATAAAAATTACATTTTGGCAAAACTAAGCCAGAGTAACTTCGATTCTTTTATAATATTTTCGCTTTACATCGCACGAGTCCTCGTCTAGGTCACCGTGTGACGTAGGATTATAAGTGAGACGTAACAAATTACTTTTGGCGCCATTTATTTGGCTTGGGAACGCTAAAATGGCGTTTTTATGTGTTTTATGTATAAACGGTAAGGGTAATTTATAGCCCTGGTGATTCTAGTGACGTGAAGAAGATATATTTTTACGGTAGACTTCTTAATTTGGATGGATAATGTGATTACTTCATGGTTAGGGCGCTTGCTTCTATGCATTTTAGTTGAGTATGGGAAATGAGATCTCCCGCCCTGGGTGAGGCAGGAGGGAATGTCAGACTATTACTGACTAAAATCCACCCTTGTTCCTTCGGTTGCCTTTTATGTTCCGGGGCCGCGGTAACTATTAGAACTATGCCGCAACCCTGGCAGGCATTGGCCCTAGAGGGCCCCGTCATGCTTCTATGCATGAGGTTGCTGATTTGATACAGTGCAAGTACTTATGGGACTTTTAAAAAATCATATATTATACGTTCTTAATTTATCTCGTGCCTTGGAAAGCACGTAATGCCGGTGGTCCTGGTCGGTTCGTAAATATTTGACAGTCGTTACGGGTAGTAAGAAGTTTGACAATTAGTCGTTAGGCTGTCGTTCCATATAGTTGAATGTTAGAAGTTAACCAAAAAATTCGTTGGAAGAAGGCTAGGGAAATGATGACTTCTGGAGTCATAAATTCAATTCTCAATTCTTCATTGCATTCCACAATGTACAGAAAAAAAAGGTAAGTCATGTATTTTGTCAGTTCTTGGAGAATTTCTAAAACGTGTAATATATGAGTTTTTGTGAAATATTTTCTTCGTTACTTGAGTATATTTGTCATAAGTCATAAGTTTCCGAGCGGTTAATCAATTTTTTTAATAAGTTGTGACTGGAATATTAAATGTGCTTTTTGTGTTTACCCAGCTACGTTTTAGTAGAAATATCATTCTAGCAACATGCGATATTTTTATGCTAGTGTTAGATATATGATAATTTGTGATAGCCATAAACCATTATTATTTTATTAAAGCTTCCACTTCACATAGGCAGTTAAGCAGCTTCTTCATATAAAAAAAATGCATTATGTATAAGTACACAATTGTGTATTAAATGTAATTCCAAATAAGTTAACTTGTTAGACGCAATATTTAAGTTAATTGCAACGGGGTGAATACGATGTTAAACAAAGTACGCAATGCTACAGGAATCACAATAATTACAAAAGAAAAAGACAAATCAAGTTACAGACCAAGGTTTATAACTAAATACTGTTCTAGAATCATCCGAAATCAAGCAGCAAACTAATATAAAATTGACGTAGAAATCTCCCGAATCTATATTTAGCCCCGTAATCAGCTTACTCCATTTCGAGGGTAACCAAAAAGGCTCAGAAAGTCTTGACTTTTCTCAGCGGTAGCCGAAAGTAAGATAATCAAGTCGTATTACAATCAATCATTCAGAAACGTCTGGGCTATGACAAAGGAGCTTTTAAACTTTACACTAAGAGGTGACCAAGCATTTTGACTTAGGGGAGAATAATGAATGTCTGAAGTTTTCTGTGTGATTTGTGGTCTTACTAATTTTTTGTCTGTAGGCAAAAATCTAGCCATTAATACATAAGAATTGTTAAATTACTACAATTTAACATTCAAACGTTTGAAAATCTGGGGTACAAAGTGGAATGTTTAAAAGAGATTTGAGAAATGAGAAAAGGAAAGAGGGATAGGATATAGATAGGATAGGATCCTTTTTTTTTATTACATATGGGCTTGCTCTTGGTCCCAGACTAGCTAGCGGCATAGACGGGGCCTACGATGGAGCGAGCTCACCCAAAAGATGCCTATGCACTCGTCTCTTGAATACATCCGGGTTATATGCATTTGGGAACACAGACGCCGGATCCTCTAATCAAATTGTCATAATTGGTGGGCATTGCCTGGTTGTGAAATTATGCATTTGTGCTAATATCGCGTCAAACGTTAATTGTGCGATGTGGATGTCAGTTGTTATGTAGTTCACATGTCACACTTTCATTAATTATTCCTTTTTAAAATTACTTATTTAGATTCTGCTCCTTTGATAGATTTTGCTCTTTATATGGGATTCAGTTTTGGGTAGTTATAATATACCTGATTATCTAATACTATACATGAATTTAACTGACAGTCCGCCCTATACTTAGTAATTACGTCATGGCTCCATATTACAAATTCTTCATTGATAGCTTGGCCCCTTACCTCGGAAAGCACGTAAGCCGTTGGTCCCCGATCGTGTCGGATTGCTATCCCAATAGATTATAACTGATAGGAAAGAATGTACCTGTATCTGTCTACTACAATAGTGTTGGCCGTGATCGAAAATCTAGAGCACGAATTCTCAAACTTTTTTATAAAAATGGTTTCATTTTGATTTCGTTTCGATTTTCGGGGCAACAAAGTTAATTTTTCATCGAAACTATTAAGATAAGGAGTTGTAGAATTCGAAAGTAATATTAACAACTAGCTGTTTTCTATGGCCCGTCCGTTTATGAAAACGGTTTATTAAAGTTTGTATGAACAAACTTTTATCGCCTACACATTATGGGCAAAATTTCTGAAAACCGTTTCGAAAAGTTGCGAAAAGTACCGTGAAAATGACGTGTTTCCAGATGCAGTAGTTTCGACTGTGTGTTCATTACCACGGAAAAGTCTGACTTTAAAAAAAAAATGATGTAGCGTTCATTTAAAGTATGAAACACTTCAAGGCATAGCTCTGGCCGACCACCAGTGGTCCGATCCCCAACCATAGTTTGGAAACCACTGATCTAGAAGCTATAAACGTTACATGACAGAAATAACGTTAATCGAAGTCCAGTGGAGGCTGACCACCATTCCGTAACCTTTATATCTTTAGAACCATCTTAAGCCTCACAAAATAACTACTTACGAGTAATAAATCAAGTCTTATCGGAACGAGGCTAAGTTTTTTCCGGGCCAGTCTCTCTTTGGCGAAATGCAATGGTCACATTAATGGCTTAACCACAAAGTTTGGACATCGAAACTTATTTATTAGTTACCTCGACGCCTTTTTCCGAGTTCCAAAAAAACTAATATATGAGGTATTCAAGGAATACTTAGAGAAATAGATCAGGAAAAGTAAATTGTGTACGAGAGGGATTCTATCTAAGTTTTTGATGCTGTTGAAGTGAATTAGTTTTGTTATTGTAGTAAGTTAAGATTATCCAAACTTAATATAATAAAGGTGAAAGTATCTCTGTCTGTCTCTGTAAGTTGTTACAATAGAACAACGTACGGTTTTTGATGAAATTTCAAATGAGGTAACTCATTCCATTTTTTAACAACAAATCTAGTCTAACTAACAGTTCTAGTCGGAATTGTGTGCGCTAATGTCGCCGAAATCCATACTAATATTATAAATGGGAAAGTGTGTCTGTCTGTCTGTCTGTATGTTTGTCTTTCTTTCACGGCAAAACGGAGCGACGAATTGACGTGATTTTTTAAGTTGAGATATTTGAAGGGATGGAGAGTAACATAGGCTACTTTTTGTCTCTTTCTAACGCGGGCGAAGCCGCGGACAAAAGCTAGTCTCTTATATTGAGATGGATGTCAGTTGTAGTTCACGTGTTCGGCGAAATAATGTGATTTCGACTTTGACTTTTGTTATTATATTCCACTTTTAAATAAAAAGCACCTTCAGCAATTTTTTTCTACAGAAATACTGCAGGAACCCACTAAACAAATTAAATTAAACGCGTAGGTGTTACAACAATAAAGATAAAACAGCTACAAAGAAAAAGGGAAAAATACCTCAATCCATTTGGTGGATTTGCTGCGGACAACGAGACGATTTCTATTCGTAGCTGTTTGAATTTCTACGGCACTTTGTTTAGGCATTTGACACGGTAGTGTCATGAATTTTATGTAGTGAAAGAAAAAGGTGCTGATTAAATAAGGTGCTTTTGAGCCCGCGCTAGAGCTGTGACGCACTTTAACAAATGAGAGCTATTTTTGTTGGTGCCTTTTTTGGTTTATTCTTTCTGTAATTTGGGATTTGCTGGTAGTCGGTTGTGCCATAAATTGTGGTGGTAAGACACTTTCTTGCGAAGGGTTAGAAACATCTTCTCTCGAAGGGTAAGGAAACGCGTTTTTTCCAAGCATAAGGAGACACCTTCTTTCGAAGGAAATATGAGTCAACAGCAGACAAACGCATTTCTGCGAGTCCGTTGGAGCTTGAGAAATTACTACCCCTTCCGGGAGCACTTACATCTGATTGAATATAAATTACTTTTGAAGCATCATTCGGTGATTTTGGACTTATATTTTTTAATAAGCCCAGGTTTTCTCATGATGTTTTCTTTCACTGATACCCATGATGTCCACAATAAACTACACAAAGTGCATATGAATTGAATAAGTCACTCTGTTCACTACTAGGATATTTAACAATTGTTTGTTACGTATCCAATTAAGTCATTAAATTGTTTAGTACATATTCGTTTAGGGGATTGACTCAAGTATGGTCCAGCACTTTTGTATAACTTAACTATGCCAGTTGGCTACATTTCATCTTTCAAATAGAACTTAACCTTAATTCGATATGATATAAATAAATGAAATAAATCGAAAGCCAATATTTTATCTCGAAGTCTGACGTATACCTCCAGTCCTACATAATGTGAAACTAGCCACAAGATATCACTGTAAGTGTATTTCCGTACAACTGGCACATAAATAAAACAGAAGCTTGCCTCGCTCGAAAAAGGATGCCGGTTTTTTCAACCTCGTGAATCGATTCGGGATTATAATCGTATTGTATTGAATCGATTTATTCGGTTTCGGAAGACCGTTTAATTTAACTTTTTAAGTTAGCCAGCTGTTACCTCCGTGGTGGCAATAGCAAATTTTGGTAATTGTTTTGCTCCCATAGCTAGTAGCGTGATGTTACTCGATATACGACTATCCAATACAAAAATATTTTTTTCAATTAGTATTAGTAACACCTGAGCGCGTTCAATCAAGCCCTTCAGCTGTATAATATTAGTATAGATAAAATTATTGAAAGCAGTTTGAACTACCCCACGGTGTTACTCTCAATAAAAATTCCATCACTTGATTTAGACGAGACTACATAAAAAAATATTTTGATAAAATCACATCACGTGCAAAGAATAGATAGACCTCTTGAAAACAACAAATCAGAAACAACCTTTTCATTACGAACTATACTTATTACGAAGCATACGATTCGATCTGGGCAAAATCGCAACCCGTTGAATCGATTTAAAAAATCGGAAGATCGTATGGCATCCTTACTTCAGAGTAAAATAAAGGATATCTAGAAGCTGCAAAAGAGATGCTGCACCACTTATTTATCTCTCTTCGGACTAAAATGGCTCCTAAAAGGTTTATCGTTCGACGATTCTCGTTACGTATTTTAAATTTTGCATTTCGCTCTTCCACTTTCAATATTTAACGTACATTTTGTTGATTTATGCGCATGTACGGTAGCAGTCGATTCGTTCGGGATTTCGGATTTAAAAATTTGTTCGGTAATATACGTACATTTATGGTTGTAATAGCCGCCCGCCCCTGCTTTGAAAACTCGGCATTTCTTTGCTGCTTTAATAATCCAAATACATTCACACAACGATATTCGGAGTAAAAAGACACAACATTTTCGACGTGCGACCTTCACTCTATGCACAGTGTGTTTAAGTCAGTCCAATAAAATAATTACAAATAAGTGGCAAATATCTGCTAAATACGTAAAATTTTTGTTGTGTTATATACAGTGACTATTTTGAAACCCTAATCAACAGTTTTTTTCTGCGAAAATCACAGTTTAATATCCAAAATTAACTAAAAACAGTTCAAAAACTTAACGTTTTTAAGTGTTCAAAGTGACTTGTGGATTTAAGAACAAAGGACCTCATTACTCACGATAATATTGCAAGTCATTGGAAAAATTAAGCTCTAAATAATACTTCGAAATTTCGTCAACATCGAGTAAGACACCGTGGTTGAGTGGTATAGCTGTAGACTTTTTGATTTCCTGCAGCTACACAGCGAGTCGCCGGTTCGGATCTGACAAAACGCAACTCTTTTTCTATTTTCAAATCACTTAATTTAAACAAATAGTGCTAACCGTCCGTAACGAAATAATAATTATAAATGTTCCACTCACCAAACAAACAAAAATTCCATTCGGACACAGACCTAGCAGCGAGTTCCGAAATGAGCGTCGAACAAAACGTAGCAGTACGTAAGCGCAAACAACCGGAATCCGAGTGGGAGATGGCGTTTAAGCAAATGTCCACGGAATTTAAAAGTACCTTGAATGAATGGCGAGTGGATATGGAATCAAGTGTCAACAAAATATCTGAGAATGTACTATTGATGAAAAATGAACTTGCTTCGCTCACTCAAATTACGACAGAAATAAGAAACGACATTACTTCCCTTCGTTCTGAGCAATTGCTGATACAACAGAGAGTCTCCGAGTTAGACGTACAGTATAAAATTGCGACGAAAGATATTGATTCCCTCAAGACTTCGATCAATTTTGTTACTGCCGAGAACACTGATCTCAGCAAGAAAATCGACTACATTGGCAAGCGATTACAAGAGACCATTGATTTAAAGCCTATAGTCGTAGAACTTGTGGCAAAGATTGACAATCTGGAGCAAAATGCTCGAAATTGCAACATAGAGATATGCAATGTCCGGAGAGACGAAATGAAAATCTTTTGTCGTTGATGCAAAATATCGGGTCTGCAATAAAGTGCAATGTTCATCATAATGAAATCATTTCAATTCACCGCGTACCGCACGCACACCAGCAGAATAATAGACCCAAAAATATAGTCGTGAAATTGGCTTCACGTATATTACGCGACAATATCCTTAGTGCCCATCGCTTAAGCAAGGGTCTTGCCACCGACCAACTTGGCATATCTGGAATGTCGCTGCCAGTATATATGCATGAGCATCTTACTTTAAAAAACAAGCACTTATTTCGTGAGGTTCGCGATTTTGCCAAAAAGCAGAATTATAAGTTCGTCTGGGTTAAGAACGGAACTATTCTTGTTCGTGAAAAGGAAGGGGCAAGGGCTTATGCTGTCCGAACTTCGCAAGACATCGCTAGAATCAAGCCTGGTTTTGCGGCGCCGCCAATTTATAATCAGAATGCTGCTGAGGAGCAACCGATTGACAATCATAGCGCTGCTGCGGCGCCACCAATTGAAAGCCAGAGTGCTGCTAGCCTCTCTTAATGGCTTGCTTGTTGGCAATGGATCTACACGGCTTTTTGAGATCGCGAGTATATTTTTCTCTAATTTCCTGCTTAAATATACTTATATTTATGTCATAAACTATTATATTAAGATAGAATTAACTTTTATAAAATATTGTCCGACCTGTGTAATAGCTAACCATAAAAGCGTTTTTTTGCTAACAATTGCTATGAGCTTTTGGATAGGCGGTAACGTTCGTATATTTTTATTTTTTATGTGTGTTTATACTTATTTAAATCTAACACTTTGTGATCTGGCTGGTATTTTGATTATTTTTACTATATTTTATCTGTTTCTTCTAGCCTGCTTGTTTCTTGTATTTGTTAGTATCCTTCAATTTGTGGTTTTATTATCAAACAATCTTGCTTTTCCATTTGTGAAAATTGTGATTGCGTTAATAACGGGTAATGCGTGGATGACTACAATTCTCTGTAGACTAAAGCGTCATAATAACTGATAAATTAGTTATATACTACCAAAACTGCAGGGGAATTCGTACCAAATTGCATATTCTTTATATGAATATTTTAGCTAACTGCTATGATATTATAGTTTTGACTGAGACCTGGTTAACGCCAGAGATATATAACACAGAGTTCATTGATGAGCGTTACGAAGTACATAGATGTGACCGTGATCGCGCGGCCACTAATAAGAAGGATGGAGGTGGTGTCCTCATAGCGATTTTAAAAGGGGTGCGATCGGTCAGAGTATCCCTGCGTTCATCTGCGCACGCGTATATTGAACAGGTCGTTTTACAGTTACCAAACTCAGCTACAGGCAAATATCAGGTTATTGGGGCGGTGTATATACCGCCTAATACACCTGAATTTATATATTCTGAATATTTTGACATATTGCGCGCGCTACTTGAAGATAACAACACCGAAAAATTTTATTTGTTTGGTGACTATAATCTACCTCAGGTTGATTGGGTTGCCAGCTCTGGCAGTAATTCTCTTAATGCTCAGATCTGCATAGGCCATACGCCCGTATGTACCCACATGAGTATTTTTATGTCTCTTCTGAACGCTTATCAATATAACACTATTAAAAATCTGAACGGGAGAATATTGAACTTAGTGATAAGTAACGATAATTGCTCGATTTCTACACCCACCGATTATTTATTACACCTTGACAACCACCATCCTCCATTCTGTATTCTCATCTCGCGACATTTGCCTCATATTGCAATGACACATAAGACAAACAAAAGGTATAATTATTATAAGGCAAATTATGACAAAATTAATGACGACTTAAAGGAAATAAATTGGAATGACATCTTATGTAATCAATCTGTTGACACTTCTCTTGATACGTTCTATAATATCATTTATGAAATTATTAAAAGACATGTACCATTGACTAATTGCAGATCTTCTAAGTTTCCCGTGTGGTTCTCAAAATCACTTATACATATTTATAAAAATAAAACCAAGGCCTGGGTTCGGTGGAAATTGTATCACAATGTCTCCGATTATGAGCAGTTTTCGCTGTACCGTTCTAGATTCCAAGATGAATGTAAAATCTGCTACAAAAAATATATGGATTCCGTTGAGGATGGTATACGAAGCAATGTTAAGCATTTTTGGACATTCATATCCAACAGAAAGAAATCTACCGGTATTCCATCTACTATGACGTATAACAACAACTCCACTAACAGCCCAGAAAACATTTGTAACCTTTTTTCAAATTATTTTAACTCGGTTTATGAACCATCGACCTCTACTAACATATCTTCTACATACGATGACTGCTCTGAAAGCTGCACTCTGATGAATGATATCGAATTTACTGTTGATGAAGTACTGAGTGCGCTTAACACATTGGACCCTTCTAAAGGGCCAGGATCGGATGGTCTTCCGGTGATTTTCATTAAACAGACAGCCGTTAATCTATGTATACCGTTGCATAAAATATTCAATTTATCCATTTCTCAAGGATGTTTTCCTCAAGCATGGAAACTCGCAAACATAACCCCAGTTTACAAGTCGGGATCTAAGGATGACGTAGAGAACTATCGCCCTATATCTATACTATCTGCTTTGTCAAAGGTTTTCGAGAGGTTAGTACATAATAAAATATACCCTTTGTTGCACAATAACATTGTGCAACAACAGCATGGATTCGTCAAAAGAAGGTCAACTACAACCAACCTGGTTACCTTTGTTGACTACCTGTTTAACAACATGGACTCTCGTGTTCAGGTGGACACTATTTACACTGATTTCCGGAAGGCCTTTGACAAGGTAGATCATCAGCTGCTCTTAAATAAGATTGCGTTCAATGGTATACGTGGCGATCTTTTAAGATGGTTCGCTTCTTATGTGTCAAATAGAACTCAGAGGGTAGTGATAAACGGTTTCACTTCCAGCACTTTAAGTGTAACATCCGGAGTGCCTCAGGGCTCCATTTTAGGGCCCCTTTTATTCATTTTGTTTATTAATGATATCACCACATGTTTCAAATATTCCAAATTGTTGCTGTACGCAGATGATCTCAAAATTTTTAGGCCTATCAAAGACATGAATGATTGTCTCCTTTTACAAGGAGATCTAAATAGGTTTTCTTCATACTGCTCAAAGAATAAGCTCCAACTTAGCGTATCGAAATGCTGCTGTATAAGTTTTACGAAAAACAAAAATGTTAAAAAATTTCCTTACGCTTTAAATAACGTCATCTTAACGAGAGAAACAATAGTTCGCGATCTTGGAGTTATGTTAGATGATAAATTACACCTTGACTATCATATAGCAAAAATTGTTAATCGTGCCTTCCGCATGTACGGTTTTGTAATGAGATCAGCCACTGAATTTGTCCGTCCTTATACATATATATATCTCTATAAATCGTTAATCAGGTCCCAGTTAGAGTATGCGGTTGCAGTTTGGAGTCCCTTGTACAGTAAGTACTCAGATGCAATTGAAAACGTTCAAAGAAAGTTTTTGAAAGCCATGCATTGCCGTTGTTTTCGCACTTACGCATCTTACGGTGATCTTTTAAATAAGTACAAGCTTCAAAACCTCAAAACAAGACGTATCTTTTTGGAAACAATGCTACTATATCAATTATGCAAAAACGCACTTGATTGTACTGACATTATCAATAAGATCAGCTACGTAGTACCAAGAACAACCATATGCCGTGGGGTACGTATGCGGCCCTTGTTTGCCGTGTCATCTACACGTACGAATGCAGGTTTACGAGCACCCTTGCGTCGCCTGGCTGATCAATATAATAAACTTTTTATTGATATTGACATATTCGCTGTTCCATCAGGACAATTTAGACGACTTGTTTGTGAAACTATTAATAAGTCTAACTTTAATTCTGATACATGTATTGTTTAGTTTTTAAATTCACTATGAACTCCTTATTTTATTTGTATCTATTTTTTTTTTTTGGAATCCTGTTCTATCAAAATGCTACTATTATTATTTTTCTTTTAAAAATATTATTTATTATAATATATTAATTCATTCTGTTATATATACTTATATATTTTTTTTTTGCAATTATTTGTTTCTTTTTTGTTTTTCTTTTAATTTGTAAGCGCACGTCGTTTTGCTTTGATTAATTTTTTTTTGTATTCTGTGGAAAATGTCGTTAGTTGTGCATTTGTCTTTTTCTTTGTGTATTTTTTTTTATTTATGCGTTATTGTATTGTACAACTGTTTATTTTCCCTAATAAATAAAATAAAATAAAATAAAATAAAAAAAGGTGTAGATACGTTATAGGATGTCAGCTAGTGGCATTTTAATATGTGGCTATTCCACCCCATTGACCTCAGTCGCAAATTATATTTGCTTCTTTTCACTAGGTCTTAAGTTTTTTACTATCCGTGCGAGCTAACATGGCACCTGGCTCGAATGACTGACATTTTAAGTAATGAGTGAAAAAAGGAGATGTTCGATTTTGTGCACCATTACAGATGACAGGTATACGATAACACCAATTAAAAGATAATAAAAAATAGAGACTCATAAAAATACTAACAAATTAATTTAAAGTAAAGAACTGCGGCTTAAAAATGATTTTTTGGATAGTTTTTACAAACTACTACGTTTACGTCACGTTACGTTTTTTTTTAGAAAGAAAGGTTTGTTTTCAAGCCAGGTGCCATGTAAGCTCGCACGAGTAGAAGTAGTAGATGCTTTCGCAGACAAAGATGATATGTCTCATATGTCATATACTCGCATACCTTCAAACATACATACCCTTCAAACGAAAACTAAGTAAAATCAATGATATTATAAGTAAAAAGGTGTAGATAGGTTACCTAAACGAAATTCTATCTTCAAAAACGGCACACTAACGCACACATACATTACACGTCAAAGGACGATGACATGATTGAAGTAGTGCAAGTGAAAAAGAGATAAACGTCAAACGTCAACGCGATACTCAGTATCATGTTGGTCAAATAGCAAACATTTAAAGTGTCACTTTTTGACTGCTTATAACCTATCTACACTTTTTTACTTATCATTAGGTAAAATGTTTTCATTTAACTAAATTTCTCGAAACTTAGGAATTATGAAAGACCATTTTTTTCTGTAACGAAGGTAGTATTTAACATTATGAGCCAAGGTAAAATAATAAAACAAAAATGAAATTTAATTAAATAAAAGCAAGGTTCAAAGTTTAACAGGAAACTGTAAGGCAAAGTTGAGGAGTAAAACATTAATTGAATAGAGGAAAAACTTATTTCCCTTTAGCATTTCACTGTGATGCAATTACTAACGAGAGAAATTAATTTAGTACATCCTGGATATAATTTGCTTTATAAATAACTAGCTATTGCCCGCGACTTCGTCCAAAAAAAAAAAAAAATAGTTCCTGTTCCTAGGAGATTTCCGGGACGAAAACTATCCTATGTCCTTTCTCGGATCTTAGACTATGAATGTGCCAAATTTCATTCAAATCGGTTCAGTAGTTTAGGCACGAAGAAGAGACAGACAGACAGACACACTTTCCCATTTATAATATTAGTATGGATTTATATTACAGATTAGTTTTTAATTTTGTATTTTAGCAAAAAGGGCATGAAAATCCGTTCAGTGTTTTTTGATTTTATCTCGAAAAGACAGACAGATAAATACGTCTAAGGTCTTTGTTTTATAATGATAAATAGATAGATGATAAATTATATGTTTATTTTATTTAGCTTACTTAAATATGTTTCTCTGTATCAGTTTACTATCACAATTAAAAAGTGGCTAGCTTAAAAAAAGCTTAAATTAACCAGTACAAGCCACCGTTTGAGACTTACAGTATTAACTTTTTAACGACCAAGCGACAGCTGGCTGTCGCGCTGCTATTGTCTTTCTGTTGAATCTTGAATCACTGTGATCGAAGTTTGAGACACAATACTCTACAATCACTTCCAACAGTTAGAAAAATAAATTGTTTTTCCGTTTTAAAACGCAAACGTGGAGAAATAATCGCTAACTTCACACCCAGACATTGGCGATCCTTTGTAATATCCCAAGCAATTTTTCAGTGCTTTGGATTCCTTTATGCAACGGACTTTCAAGGAAGATATAGAGGCCTTGTGGGGCTCAACTGACCTACTGACACACCCCCATTTATTTATATTAACGCTTGTATATTAAAATGAATGAGCTTAGGTTAAATTGAGGAAGATTTTTTAAGTATTGGTGATTTGTAGAATAGATTTTTTACAAGGATGTTTTAGTAAATAAATTATTGCTTTTAAACCTTCGAACACACGTGATTCGAGACACAATAGCAGCGTGACAGCCGGCTGTCGCTTGATCGCGGAAAGGTTAAACAAAACGGTGTTACTTCCAAAGGTTTAGGCACTCGTTGGAACGTGTATCTATTGAATATACCTCACTACATACACAAGTGAGTTTACAGATCTATTAAAATATTCGGTTTTCGTGTTTTGAAATATATATTTTTTTTACGATTTGCCTTCTAAAATTGCCAGAAGAATCGCTTTAAATAACATTTAAATAAGTTCATGATTGTATTCTTTTTAGTCAGTTTAATTTGATAGTAAAACACACTTTGTTTTTGATGGAAATTTTGGGTTTCAGTAATATTTAATTTTAAGGTGAAAATTCTGTCTTGTACAGTCTTGTGATTGCTTGGTCATAAAGATTATATCGCCATGGATTCTTGAGTCACTGTCGCAAACGTACACGAAAAAGATCGACGAGCTTGGAGGGAAATACCGCCTGCGATAGCGTAAAAGTTCGTTCAATGGAAAGGCCCTCTGAACTATTTCATTTCCATTTGCTTTTGTCCCACCATAATATTCGATACGGAGCCCGATATACAGTCTTTCTTTAGGCTTAAAGTATTTACATTTTTTACATAAAATTATCTCTCCCGACAGTAAAGCTGTGGTAAAGCAGTGAACCATTAAAAATGTCGACAACAACAAGATTAGCACACACACTTATTAAAATTTCCTTTGAACCATAAAAAAAGGACAAACAATAACATAAAAATCGTCCAAGTTTTAGCAGATTCACAAAACAGAGAAGAAACGTTAATAGGATGGGAAAACGCGAATTAGTCAAAGAGAATTTAATCTATTATATTGCCACCCTCAAAACTTGAGTCACGGAGTAGATAAATACAGAAGGTCAGCTGCCTACAACAACGAGTGGGACCACACGCGCACATAGATGACTCCACGGTAAAGCTTTATCTTACGCATACATAGATAGTTCATAGATAGATACCACCACCAGATTCCCGGTTATCGGACACAGAACGGCCCAGCAGATCTTGAGATCATAAATGCAACTGCTGAATGTAGGGTCCTAGATAGTTCCGTGCCTCTCTTGAGGAATGTGTGTTGCAAGACAGAACGCACATAGTGAAGGAGCCCGCTGATGGCGGTCCAATACCAGTTTGAAGCGCGAATCATGCGTCAAGTGAATGCTGTACTTCCGACAATGGTAGCAGAAGGAACCGTGGGGTCATCCATAAGTATTTCTCTACAAAAAAAGAGCAAAGTATTGAGTTTTTCTTTTTCAATATGAATTTTTTGTAACAGATCGGAGTTTGAAAGTTAGTAGTGACACCTCCATGTATCAGAAAGCACGTTAGGCCTCTGATCTCGGCTGCCTTTCTTAGATCTTTAATTGTACCTCTACGGAGCCTTTTTTTTTTTTTTGGTAAGTGGGTAATCATCCAATGACTGCTCCCGTCCTGGGTGCGGCGGGAGGGTGTGTCAGACTCTTACTGACTAAAACCCACTCATGTTCCTTCGATTGCCTTTTATGTTCCAGGGTCACGGTAACTGTTATAAACATAACATTCCGCAACCCCGGCAGGCGTTGGCCCTGTTGGGCCCCTTCCTGTGCTGACTCCTTCTCTTTGAGGCGCGCGTGGAACAAAACGCGCCGTCTACGCGGTCCTGGTCCTAGCCGGGCGGCGAGCTACCCATCGCTCGCCATCCGCAGAACCGCGCCTACGGTGGCCGGTAGTCGTCTTGCGACTTTCGACGTCTTCGCCTGGGTCTTTGTCCGGGGCGAGAGGCTCGTCGCCCATGCGCGGCACACCTCCACCGTGTGCTCGACCGTGTCCTCCAGGCGACCGTTGCTGCAGTGGTGACACCCAGGCGTCGCTTCCGCCTGAATCCGACACAGGAACCTCCCGAACTGACCATGTCCGGTGAGGACCTGTGTCAGGCGAAACGTGAGAGCGCCGTGGCGCCTCTCCAGCCACTCCTCAAAGAGGGGTCTTACCGCCGCTATCACGGCGTGCCCAGCACTAGGTTGCGACAGTCGCTGTCTCCACTCCGCCCTGAGATCTCGCCGGAGCTCCGTGAGCCGTGCCGCGATAACCCGCGGCATTGGGACTTCACCCCGGCGTTGCACTTCCACGCGCCACTCGCACGCGTGTGCAAGGACTGTTGCCTCCAGATCCCACGGCGGAGTGCCGGCAAGGAGGCATGCCGCCTCGCAGGAGATCGTGCGGTATCCCCGCACCATGCGAATCGCCATGACCCTCTGGGACGCCCTCAGAAGCCGGGCCGGAGCCGTGGCTAGGTTGGGCGCCCACACCGGAGCCCCGTAGAGGGCCATGGACCGCACGATCCCCGCGTAGAGCCTCCGGCAGGAGGCGTTTGGGCCACCGAGATTGGGCAGGAGCCGTTTGAGGGCAGCTCCAGCCCTCGCCAGTTTGGGGCCCAAACGTCGGAAATGCTCCGTGAAGTTCCATCGGTTGTCGAGGACAAGTCCCAGGTACTTTATCGTCGACTCGACACCGATGTGAACCCCTCCTACCGTTATCTGAGACCCCGGAGGTGGCCGGTGCCGAGGGCCATGAAAACACATGGCCTCGGACTTGTGCAGGGCCACCTCAAGTCCCAGTTGCCGGATCCTGTCCACGACTGTCGCAACACCACTCGACATTAAGTCGGCCGCCGCCTGGAACGACCCTCCCTGCGCTAGGACTAGCGTGTCGTCAGCGTAGCACACTACGCTGACGCCTTCGGGAAGGTCGGCGCGCAGCACCCAGTCGTACCCGATGTCCCACAGGAGCGGCCCCAAGACCGATCCCTGTGGAACACCGCACGACATCACCTCTACGGAGCCTGACAGTCAGATTTACAAAGGGGTATTGTGTTATCTAATCGTTGTGACGTCTAGTGCACAACAGGTTAGAATGATAGCTGAGCCTAAGGCCAAGACTAATAAATGTAGCTTATCAGATGCTTCAGCTAAATGAATGAATGAATAATTTATTTCCTAGAATACAGGTATATCCTAATATTACTTCAACCGTCGCACAATTGTCAGGTCAGACGGGTTGTACCCGTTCGTCCACACCCCGTCGTCCACACTGCGACACGATAGCAAGATCGAAACAGCGAATAAGTAAGCCCTAAGTGCGAGCTGAGAAACAATTATTTATCTATTTAGGTTTAACTGAAGTCGTTTGTTAGCCCACTTTTTTGTGGATAGGAAATCAAATGACTTCTACTGACTAAAACATAGGGCATGTCAGACTTTCACTGACTAAAACTCACCCATGTTCCTTCGGTTGCTCTTTATGTTCCGGGGCAATGGCCCCGGAACATAATGTATGAAGGTGACCTTCTGTATCTGTCTACTCTGTGGCCCGAGTCAGTGTGCGGGTACTTTTAATTTCATCATCTCCTGAAACGTTCCAAATGAATTATTCAATGGAGTCAGAATTCGGGAGTAAAACTAAAGGAATTTGGAGTAACCTTGTCTTAGAATATTTTGAGCTTGCTTTAAATATTGTAGATTTTAGCAGTAAGAGCTTCTTTGATGTTAATCTTAAGATTACATTAAAAAAAAAAAATGTTTATTTTACTGTTGTTTCCGGTCGTTCAATTGTTATTTATTTAAAATAAATTGTGTTGTTTATCTAAAAGAATCATCATCGAATCCATCGGGTTCATTTATTTCGGAGTTACATCAGACCTATATAAATCTAACCTTACCTAAATCTGAAGCCGGGGTTGCGAAATAGTTCTAACAGTTACCTCGGCCACGGAACATAAAGGGCAACCGAAGGAACATGGGTGGGTTTTAGTCAGTAAAACTGACGCTCTCTCACCCCGCCAAGGGCAGGAGAAGTAATTTGATGATTTCCCACACATAAAAAAAACCTAAATTTGATCAAAACCCTCATTTTTAATAAGGACATTAATAACATAATATTAAATATAACATTATATATCACAATAAAACGAATATCAACATTTTTGAAGTAAAAACTATGATGTCGACGAGAATCTCACACTGAAATGTAAAAATTTAACCGTGAGCCTCAAAAAAGGGCGATCTTTTATCTCATCAATTACCCATTATCAATATTCCATTGGAGCCGTAATAAGCTTTCAAAACCCTCAATTCTCGCATACCATTAGGCTATATAGCCTTTCTTCGCTTTCACTCGGTCCAATTTTAAAGTCGTCCCGTTTTGAAGTCGCCGTATTTTGAAGTCTTAATATTGGCGCATATCTTTGAAGTCGTTTCATCAAAAGCTATTGTTTCGCCCCTACCGCCGCACTAATTGGAGTTTTTAGCCCCATTCTCTGAGGCGTCGACTTAAATATGGATTTTGCTTTGTGTCATAATTATCCCTAGGATTAATTGTTCCAAGTGTTATGATTTATGGAGAGTTGGTGGGTGAGGGATATGCACTTAGATGCTTGTTAACATAAAACTTTGCAGGGTACGCTGAGAATAGGTATCCGGCAAAAACTAGTGCAATTCAACTACACAAAAAAACATAAACATTCAATATTTACATTATAAATTCAATTACTATATTAACTTTGATTCGAAAGAAGCGCAATGAATTATGAGAGTTTATTTGCGAAACTTAGGTGTGACTAATATAAATGCTTTTAGTTGAAAAAAAAAAATACACCATATAACAACGACAGCTGGCTGTCACACTGCTGTTGTTTTTCTATTGTGTCTCAAATCACGTGCGTTCAAAGGTTTATTATGGTGTTAAAAATAACACTATACTTGGAACATTGTAATTTAAATTGCATTGTAATTAATAAATAATAAAAATAAAATAGTCTATTTTCCAGTCTTCAGAATTACAAATTTATCTTTAAATAAAATACAAAATTGACATTGTAATTGTAAATTAAAATTACTCACGCTCAATATCACTTACTTTTCAAGCACGTATGCAAAAAAGCTCATGATTTTCCTACAATACTTTCAACACTCAACCGTAAAGAAAAATCTAGAAAATTCAACCTAGATTCACACCGCGGTTCTCTTGAAATAGTGTCAAATTAGTCAGTGTCGGACAAATGCAATATAACGTTAAAAGCTTTAGGAGGTGCAGCCGTATATATCATTGTCTGCGGTACGCGTCAGGATTTAATGAGGAAGGTTCCAATGGAGGGTTCATGAGGATATGTGGTTGAGTGAGCTTGGAACTTTGGTGGTCGTTAATGGTGTTGAGTGAACAACTTCAGCCAATTTGTTTTTATAATTCATTCTTTTTTGCACTGAGGTCATGAATGTAACTGTGTAACCTTTGTTGGAGATCCTTACCAAATAAATAAATATATAAATAAATCTCAGCCTATTATTTTTCTGATTTACGTCAAAGGTCTCTACTACTAATATAGAGAAGGCATGAGCATTGATCACCATACTTGCATAATGTGGATTGGCGCTTTCGGACTCATTTATTTGAAGTTCAGGTTTCTTCACGACGTTTTCCTTAACACATACGACATGTATTTGCTTAATAGATAGTCTTATAATATTACATTATGACACAAGTGAACTAAATATGTCATTATGGTAGCTGTCACAGCTTGAGCTATTAGCAAGAGCGTAATGGAGTTGAAAGCGCAGTGATAAAATGCTCGTGCTTGTCATACGACGTTTTAGTGAAACATAAAATTTCATAAACTTCAGTAAGCTTTATTGTAGGTAAACTTGTCAACGTATGTATGCGTGATTTATACTTGAAGACTCGAACCTTGATGGCATCGAAACTTTGCGCGGTTTAGTAGTTCTTATATGTTACATAATCTAAACCGTCTTAGGTGAGTCGAGGGACATATATAAGGACGCGATAATATGTGCTCACATATGACTAATAAAAATGTCAATAATAATAAAACAATATAAAAACGAAAACTGTAGTTGAATTATCGCAATACGGCTCTCAAAGTCTTAAAAAAGGACATCCTAGCGCTAAAGGTTGCATCCGATCTGATTTAAATAGACATATGGTGCGCGTGTCGTCAACAACTTATTAATTTTATGAAGCATCTTATAAATTAAGGTATTGTTTTTGTTACATATTTGGAATGAGAATCGAATACTGAATAAGCTCCTTCAATTTGTTACTCGTCTTATATACCTAACACGGTGTATAACCATTTTGATAAACAATATAAAAAAAAAAATGGTATTTATCATCGCCCTGAAACTCTTTTTGTTAATTTATAACGGTACTGTAAACATCGCTGTGAGTTTGAATGCACTTGCGCACTCTTTACGAGATATTCCTTTGTTAGACGTGTCCAAGAAAGGTATAAGGGAACATTTCCTGTCAGAATAATAAATATAGTAACTATATATACTAGGTGTATTTTTAGTCTTACTCAACCCGCTAGGAGATGATTCTACCCATGAAAACAAATAACTTTTATTATACTTCAGGCTTCGTCCTCGGGATTAGCTAATAACACATGTAGTACCGCCTAGTGGTTCGCCAGTCTCACACTATAGTTGAGGGTAGAATATAAAATTAAAAAATAAATCTCACGTCAACAAGACAGTTGACCGACCCGCTTGCTTCATTCGCTTTTTAGTGCTCGCCACGATCACACGCTCGCGTCTCAAAAGTTCTAATTGTTTATTCCAAGTGCTTATCTAACATGCCTAAACGGAAACGTGAAGAAGATTACGATCATCTGCTGCGGTAGTTCAAGAAATTAGAAAAAGAAAGTGTTGGGAAGATGCCGTAAGTACGCTGAGTTGTTTCAACTCGCTTGATACTCGTTCCCGCTCGGAGTCTCCAGGTCAGTCATTGTGTATTTATTGTTTGTTAGTTTTATTGCTGCCGTACAAAGCCCGTTTAATAACGAGCTGGCGGTAAATAAGTCGCCATAATGCATGTCCTTTAGGCAACGATTTTACTTGCCTTATTTACTTTTACATACATTTCAAGTGTATTGAAACTTTTTTGTCACGGTTTTATGTTTACTAAGAAGTAACTTGTAGATACTTACTTATACAATGTGTAACTGAATTATTGCACTTTGAGAAAATAGTTTGTTCTTTGTAATTTTTAATATAGGTATTTTATCCCAAAAATAATTAAAACTAAAACTACTGTCACACTTTCGCTGTACAGTCAAAACAAACTAAAATGGATGAAATACCTACTACGCTAGACCCTTATGCAAGTGCGACTGTATGCATGCGTAAATTTTTAATGTGACTATAATTTTCTCCCACAATCTGTACAACAAATTAAAAAAAAAAAAAAACAGTATTTTAAACATAATAATAAAAAGTCAGTGTATGTATTATGATTATAACATAATATTCTAATTTGGGTGTCTGGTGGTGTGCTCTTATTCCGGGACATGTTGTATACAAGTTTTTTACAATACATTTAATCAACCTTAAGAAAAGTGTTGACTAAATTAGCTAAATAGGTTACATTTCATACCTGTTGGGTTTACCATTTGTAGAAACTCCTACGATATTTTAAGAAATGTTATCTTTGCAAGTTTACCTACTCAATATCAAAATAGAATAAAAGTTTTGCGGACAGTTTTCTAGGACTGTTTCTTAACTAATTGTTAATAATTAGTGTGACTTACTTGTAACATGGTACTTACATAACTAAATATTATTATAACTTGGAGCTGTACTACCCGATAAATTAGTCTTGCGAACAGTACTTTGGTCTGTTTCTGGACTAGTGTAGGTCAGTAATGATGACGTAGAAGGGTTTGCGTACTTCTCTTTGGAGCTGTACTACCCGATTAATTAGTCTTGCGAACAGTACTTTGGTCTGTTTCTTGACTAGTGTAGGTCAGTAATGACTACCTAGATGGGTTTGCGTACTTCTCTTTGGAGCTGTACTACCCGATAAATTCGTCTTGCGAACAGTACTTTGGTCTGTTTCTTGACTAGTGTAGGTCAGTAATGATTACCAAGATGGGTTTGCGTACTTCTCTTTGGAGCTGTACTACCCGATAAATTAGTCTGGCGAACAGTACTTTGGTCTGTTTCATGACTAGTATAGGTAACGGTGGTTTTCAGATCAAGAACGTAATAACAACGTTCCAAACCTACTTGACGGTATTGTTGATTCTGAGCCATGTGCGGAGACGCTCGTCGACCCCGTCCCGGAACTCGACGAAGAGTGTCCCCGCCCCTTGCCGCCGCCGCCGCTAGCACCGTGGAGCCGGTGACAAATACTGAGGAGCCTGAGTCAGCTGATACGCTAAACAGTACAATACTCGAAATACTGAGCGAAGATCTTACTGTTTCGAATATTTTCGGTCCCGAAATTCATAAGGACTATTGCGGAGTAATTGCAAACTAGTTAATGCTCCTGTATTAAATTCCGAAATTAAGGCGGCTATTTCCGACCTTAATGCCAAACGCGATAAAAATGTTGAAATTAGACAGAGACAAGTTTCTACTAATAACTCGCTGATATCAAAAAATGATAGTGATCCCGAGTTGATAAGCCTATTGTTCTCTTTTGCATTAAGGGATACGAAATCCCATTCAAATACCTTAAAAAAAGCTATTCATAATTTATTATGTAATAGAGCTATGTCAAAATGTCAACCTACCGATGGTCAATTTTTATCTAGTATATTTCTAGTGTCTAAACCAAATGGCAAATACAGTATCATCTTAAATTTAAAAAACTTAAATAAATTTATTACAGCCGACCATTTCAAAATTGAAGATCTACGCACAGTATTAAAATTAATAACAAAAATAGATATAAAAGAGGCTTACTATTTTATAAGTATTCATTATAACAAGAAAATATTTAAGATTTAAAGTTCAACAACTGTACGAATTTAACGTTCTACTATTTGGCTTAAGCACTGCCCCATATATATTCAGTATTCACTAAAATAATGAAACCTATTGTCCGGTTACTACGTTTGGCAGGCCTAACATCTATTAATAACTTAGATGAGTCATACGACAAATGTTTGTACAATACTGTACAATTTAAGAAATTAATTACAAGTCTCGGATTTTTAATTAATGAGGATAAAAGTTTAATGATACCTAGTCAAGTATGTACATTTCTAGGTTTCGTTTTAGACTCTGAAGACTTCCAGATCACGTTATCCACAAAAAGTTCGTGTCAAATCAGAAATTAAAAAGTTGTTACGCATAAAAAAAATGCAAGATACGTGAATTTGCACAAATGGTCGGATTACCAGTTTCAGTTTGTCCGGCTGTAGAATACAGCTGGCTATATACTAAACTATTTGAACGCGTAAAACATTTAAACTTAAAACCTGACGATAACTATGATAAATTTATGAATATATATCTAGTTTGTTACTACCTGATCTAAGATGGTGGTATGACGCAATACATATACCGTTGTGTAAAATTAAGCACGATATGCATGATCTGAAAATTTTCTCAGATGCCTCAAATACGGGGTGGGGGGCTGTCTGTGGCAAAGAGAGGGCTAGCGGGTTGTGGAGTAATCAAGAGAAGACACAACATATATAACTACATGCGGCCTTCCTTGGTTTTAAAGTATTTGCTAAAGATTTAAATAACTGTCAAATTTTACTCCGCATCGACAACACTACAGCCGTCTCTTACATTATTAGGATGGAAAGTATTCAGTTCCCCCACCTCACTGACATCACTCGTCAGCTATGGCAGTGGTGTGAATGTCGCAAATTGTACGTCATAGCTCATTAGATTAGCTCATTAGACAATAACACGGCAGATGCCGAGTCAAGGCGGGTACACCCCGACATTGAATGGGAGTTAGCGGACTGGGCATACCAGGAAATTGTCTTAACGTATGGGGTACCTCAAATAGACTTATTTGCCAGTCGAATAAATACTAAATACTCTGCCTATCTCTACTGGCACAGAGACCCCGATGGAATGGCAATTAATGCATTTTCAATTTCCAGGGCCGATATTTATTTCTATGCTTTCCCACCTTTCTCTGTCGTTTTAAAGACACTGAGAAAGATAATTACAGATAAGGCTAGAGGCGTACTAGTCATACCACATTGGCCAACAGCTACCCAATTTTTATTAAAAGCCTTTTATTGTCTGATCCAATTGTGTTTAAGGCAAATGCAAATCCAATTTTATGTTCCAGTTCTAGCGATCGCGACATATACACCAAACTTAAACCCCGGTGGCAGGGAACTTATGCGGACGGCGCCGGCGTGGGTAAGAAGAAGCTTACCTCCGTCAGCAGTAAATGTGATGTTGGCGTCTATTTCTGAAAACTCCTATAAACAATATGATGTTTACTTACGGCGCTGGTTTAATTACTGTAATCCGAATAATGGTGATTTGTATAACGCTTCGATTCCACAAATAATTAATTTCCTAAACATTCTCTATGAAGAGGGATATCAATACGGGACGCTTAATTCTTGTAGATCCGCGCTTGCCCTACTCATGGGAAATAATTTAGGAGAAGATGATAGAATCAAAAGGTATTTTATTTAAAGATATATTTCGGTTACGTCCTCCTTTACCAAGTATAAAATAACATGGGATACTACAATAGTAATAAATTATCTCAGCCAGTTTTATCCCAACGAAACGTTATCCCTTGAAAACCTTTCGAAAAAACTTATCACTCTCATTGCCCTTTTGACTGCGCACAGAGTACAGACCTTGTCAAAGATTAATATGAAAAACATAGAATTGTCCCCTTCTAAAGTAACTATCAAAATTCCTGACTTCTTAAAAACAACACGCTAAGGATGTTTGCAGCCATTGTTAGTGTTACCGTTTTTTTAGGAACGACCCGAAATAATATGTCCTGTCTTGACTTTACTTACCTATTTCGAAAAATCAAGCCCGTTGCTAAAGAATATTGACTCCCTCTTCATAAGCTTTAGAAAGCCTTACAATGCTGTCGGTTCTCAAACCTTGAGTAGGTGGATAAAAGATACTCTGCGCAATAGCGGTATCGATGTGAACATGTCCACCGCACTCAGCACAAGGCACGCCGCTACATCCGCGGCTCTTCAGCTGGGCGTCAGCCTAGATCGAATAAGAAAAACCGCTGGATGGAGCGGCTCATCAAGCACATTTCGGTTCTATAATAGAACCATAGGTAATGTCAATAACAATTGAAATGATTGTTTTGCCAGAACAATTGTAAACCCTTATCCCTTCGGACGAAGCCTTCGTATAATTATGATAGAACTTCACGTACAGGTAAGTTCGTTTAATCATTAATTATGGAACCAACTCTGAAATCACGAAAAAAATATCAGCTGTTCTAACCAAAGTTCAATGCCCTCCCGGCCATAATGTATAAAACAGCTGATATTTTTTTCGCGATTTCAGAGTTGGTTCCATAATAAAAGTAGTTTGTTTGCATGGGTAGAATCATCTCCTAGCGGGTTGTGCAAGACCAAAAATACACCTAGTATTTTATTGTTAATGGGGAACAAAATATTACAAAAATGTTGGATAGTCTCTTAAAAATTTTTTTGAAGCGTTATTACTAATAGTTTTTAATGATCTACTGAAAGTTTCCATCCTGTATATTTGCTACATTGTATGTAATAATTCATTTGAGTAATTAAATATTCCTATAACGTCTACTGCAAATAATATATAATGTATAGAGTATTTTACACACTATTAGATTTTTTAGGTGGTGCCTTTAACCTTTCAACGACCAAGCGACAGCCGGCTGCTATTGTCTTTCTATTGTATCTCGAACCACGTGTGTTCGAAAGATTAAATTACCTTAGATCATAGTTTCCCAAACTTATTTTGCTCACCGCCTACTTTGAGACTTGATTGACTTTAGTACGTGATTAGCGTGTATTTTTTTGCCTTTTTAGACTATATTTTTTTATCTACCCACACCCCCTCTGCGCCATCTCAATGCCCCCTAATTTTCTCTGGATCTTCTACTCCCCCCCCCCCCCCCGAAAGTCTCAACGCCCACAAGGGAGCGTTATCGCCCACGTTGAGAACCTATGCTTTAGATAAATCAGTTTTCAGGTTAAAATAAGGGACAAACGATCGTATGGTAAATACAACTGCAAAGCTGCAAGCAACAGCTAGTTTATAAATAAACCAAAGCTTACAAAATCCTGCAAATTCTAGCGCATCTAGGCTTTCGTTTCGAGTGTGAATAGAACCTAAGGCGGATAGTCTTCCTTATACCTCTTTGACAGAAACAGGTAACTCAAGACAAGATGGCGTCCCAGTATTGAATACTGAATGCACTTTGACACAATATTAACATAGCAAAGCCGTTGTATCTGAAAAATATCAGTTTTGTAACCGCCTTTGATATTTTGATATTTATTTTGTAACTTTTATATGTAAATGTCGTGTTGGCTTAGTTGTGTTTTGGGTGCTAAGATCGATTGGTCCGGTTGTAATAGGAATTTTATTTTTATTAATATTTTTGAGTAGCGTTTCATCCACAGGCCCGTGTCTACGATGGCCGAAAGCCGTGGCCCCCGACACCCTGAGCGTCACCCGCGGCGGGTGGTGGTACTACTTAAAGAAGAAGAAGAAGTTTGGAGGTATGAGGAACAGAGTGTAAAGTTTTTCATCTTCCATTAAAAAAGGGAGGATCCTCCTAGGTGTATGTCTAGTTGGCTACTACCCGACGGTTATAGTCGGGGCGGGAGAGAGTGTCAGACTTTTCCTAACTAAAGCCCACCCTTGTTCATTCGGTTGCCCTTTCTGTTCCAGGGTCTCGGTAACTATTGGTGCTATTCCGCAACCCAGGACCGAAAACTCTTATATCGCGATGTAGAATGTCACGTGTTTGGCGATGTCGCCACGGAAGCTTGACGAGGAAGCTTGTTCACAAAGAGCTCTATTACTAAGTCTATGGTACCGGATACCATTTACGGAGAAATTTAGTGAACGCAGTAACTTCCAACTCCAAAGTTCGACTCCAGTTATAAATTTAATCAAAACTATTATTTGTTCCACAACTTCTACAGTTTTGGGAAGTTTTTAAATCATTGATTATGGTTCGCTGGTTACAACTAAGTTTATTAGTTTTGTTTATTAATTTTATTGTCGGTTGAGCGGGGTGGAATTTGTATTTACTGATATTCAGTAGTTGTGCTTTTAGGAAATTGCTGGTTTGTTTTTCTCGTTGATTTGCAGTAAAAAAGTAGATGAATGTATACTTATTTTTTACGTTTTATGATAATAGGGAAGACTATTTGATAGTACTTTCGTGATGCTTCAGAAAACAATGTTTCGTGACGTGCATATTATATTAACTGTCTTTTGTACTTGGATTGACTTCAGTTCCTGCTTATTAAATGTTATTCTGATGAATAATCTATATTACTGTTAGGTTATCCCAAAGGTCACATGAATTCTTACATCAATCCTCACAATTTTTTGCGTTTCCAATACATACTTATAAATTAGGTTACACTGATAAAGATGCAGTACAACGATAACTATTCAAACTATACTTACTGGTAAAATACCTATCAGTGACTTTAAATAGAACCATTAAAAATAGCCCTCAAGCAACAATACAACCCATGCTAAACAGGAAAATTAACTCAGCTGACCCTTACAAAACTCCGTTAAAATTGTATACCAAGTTAGTTCTTAAATACAAAAGGGGTACAGGGGTACAGGTATAGGGTCTAATGATCAATTTCCTCTAAAATGTCGCTATGTGGTCAAAATCCGGCATACAACGTTATTCGCCTCAAAAATAGTGTAAATTGGGTTTTCAGGGCGTGAAGGGTACTGGAAGAAACTCCTTTTGTAATACGTTGGCATTTTGTAAAGTTATTTATGGTATGTGAAGCGGAAAGTGGTATTAGGGTATAAAGGCGCTCTTTATTTAAAATGAAGTCTTGCTCAACAGTTGTGACAACCTTTTTTGTTAGGAGTGGATAATTTTCATGCCCCCCTAGACAAGTGGCATTGTAGAATAGATAGCAAAAACGAATAGATTGTCAAATGTATGGAGATGTCAAATTGTTTAGCGAAAGCTTACGTCAATTCTATTCTACAATGCCACTTGTCTAGGCCCTATGGATCTCTAACGCTCTGGGGGGTTAGGAAGGGAGTGGAGGGGTCGGTCAGTCTCTTACTAACTATAAATCGCTGTGGTGTTTCTTTTCTCACCTATTTGTGGGACTTTGTCAATCCTAGGCTGGTGTCTGACCGTGTTTGCGATCCTGGGGTTGCTAACTTGGGTCCTTCATTGAATAAAGGGCTATTACAGAAATACTACAGGGCTGTTCCCCGGTTTTATCCGCGTAGTTCCCGTTCCCGTTGCATTTTTGGGGTAAAAACTATGCTATGTCCTTTTTCAGGCTTTAGACTATGTCTGGACCAAATTTTATTTAAACGGGTTCAGTCGTTTTGGCGTAAAAGCAAGACTACAGGCAGTTACTTTCGCATTTATAATATTAGTATGGATATCTAGGTGTGTATAGTGCTCACTGCTTAACTAACCCATTAACCTTTCAACGTCCAACCGACAGCCGGCTGTCGGGCTGCTATTGTTTTCTATTGTGTCTCAAATCACGTGCGTTCGAATGATTAAGCTCAACTATCGTGACGGAAATTCGATAGGCATCAACTTATTGTTCACAGAATATTGATCAGTGCAATACAAAGAGCGTCATTGGGCTGGATAACTGTCAGTCCACTGTCTGGCCACATGCCTGATAAATATCACGGGCATATTGGTAGAGATGCTAATATCCGACTTGTCACACTGATTGTGTTACCGTCACGTCTATTAAGTGGCAGACAGTGATGGAAGGCACTGTCTGCCACATAATAGACGTACCTGCTATTATACTTGGTGTATTTTTGGTCTTGCACAACCTGCTAGGAGATGATTCTACCCATGAAAACAAACAATTTTTATTATAGAACCAACTCCGAAATCACGAAAAAATTATTAGCTGTTTCTAACAAAAGTTCAATGCCTTTCCGACCCTAATCTATGAAACAGCTGATATTTTTTCTCGGAACAAACACCTGAAGGCCATACAAATATTTGTCTCGTACAGAAATCGTACCGGCGATGCTCACACATAAGTCACGGCCGCGGCGCTAACCGTTTCGTCATTTCTAAGAAACTTTTAACTTAAGAAAAATACTAGCTTCTGCCCGCGGCTTCGCTCGCGTTAGAAAGAGACAAAAAGTAGCCTATATGTTACTCTCCATCCCTTCAACTATCTCCACTTAAAAAATCACGTCAATTCGTCGCTCCGTTTTGCCGTGAAAGAAAGACAAACATACAGACAGACAGACAGACAGACACTTTCCCATTTATAATATTAGTATGGATTTTCTGATCAACACTTTTGAACCGCCACGTGATTTATTGCAAGGTAGCAAAAGCTTAAAGGTTTATTATTAGCTTGAAGGTATATTGTATGAATGTGTTTTGGCCCGAAGCTATACTCGCCCTTTTCACGGAAGAATTTTAGCTTAGCTGTGTTCATTCAAACGGTTTCTTTTGAATTCGATGTGGTAGCAAGACTACTAGTTAATTTTTGACACGTAGGTGTAGGTTTAGGTGTCAGCTTACATAAATGTAGCACATTGAAATCCCTTTTTTAAATAAATAAATTAATATCCTCTGACAACTCACACACGGTCATCTCATCCCACACACAAAAAGCATAGCTTGTAAAATGGTGTCCAGATAACACATTCGTGGCAATGCTGCCACCCTCTTTGGCGCTTTACCTGTTGACAGCGATACCGAGGAGATTTTTGATGCCATTCTATATTATTTCTAGAGTTTTTCCCTTTTTTTTAGATTAGCTTTTATTTAGTGAATGTATTTTTGAAAAATCAATAAATATTTATAAATACATACAGTTAAATGAGAAGAATTACCAATTACAAAAAGTTTATCCTTATTTAACACTGAAAAGACGTCACAATTTATTGTTTTCTCCCCGAATCCCTGAAGACAGTGAATTTTTATAGACTGAAACCTCATTATAATAAACTCGGGAATGATAAAATCACCATCAAATTCGGTCCAATGGTTTCCAAGATTATTCTTTGAAGATAGGGGAAGTTATAGACCTTCAATTTAACACATAATCTGTAACGCGTAATATAACAGGATTGAATAATAAATTGAAGATAACTATGTAACGTCCGGCCGGATCAGTTAATGTGTGGTGTAGACGTCCAGGAATAGAATATGTTGTGGTTGTGAAGGCTAGTCTGGGAGGCGCAGAACTTGAGGGGTAAATTATAAAGCTCTTGGTCGTTGCTAATTCATGGGACTGGCCTTTGCGGTTGCACTTACATCGTAGGCCCCATACTCAATGTGAACCTGAGTTTTTATTCATCTGTGAAAAGGAAGTTTGTTACACATACGCTCAAAAAACATTACCCTTCTTTCGGCTGTCGGTTAAAAAGAGTGCCAATCAAGTAATCAGGAGGAGCCTTTTACCTGGCGACTTCTGGGTTGTACACGTTTGATATATGTTTGACATAGTTGGGAGAAAGTTGGGCAGGGAAAGATTCATTATCTTCCTAGCCTTTTTGACGGTTACCAGACTATACGGATTCAGCTGGATACTAATGTTTTACGCAATGCAACCATCTGTCTATCAGACCTCCACATTCTTCACGAATCTTCATCTGTTATTGGGTATAGCAGACAAAGTAGGCATACCTCCTAAAAACATTTACCTCTCATCCATACTAATATTATAAATGGGAAAGTGTGTCTGTCTGTCTGTTTGTCTTTCTTTCACGGCAAAACGGAGCGATGAATTGACGTGATTTTTTGAGTGGAGATAGTTGAAGGGATGGAGAGTAACATAGGCTACTTTTTGTCTCTTTCTAACGCGAGTGAAGCCGCGGGCAAAAGCTAGTTTCACCATATTTCTTGAACCATTCCAATCAGTATAATTCTGTATCCTTACATCTAATACAAGAGTACAGTCACGTTCAAGACAGTCTGATATCGAAGTTCTGATTTCTATTATTTGGTTTGTAACAGTTCGCTAATGAACAAAGTTGTGTTATCTTTATCTGGAGCAAGGATTACAAGGTACTTTCTTAAGTCTTGCTTTATTATGAATCTTTTGTTTAAGGCTCAATGTTGAAGCAAAGTTGTTCGAGTTTGTTTAGCAGAAACCTATCTTAGTTAATAAACCTTCGAACACACGTGATTCGAGACACAATAGAAAGACACAGCGCGACAGCCGGCTGTCGCTTGGTCGTTAAAATGTTAATAATATTAGACTAATATTGTCTCACTGCAAGTGTCTATTGATTCACATTAGTTGGCTCATCTCTTATGCATGAGTGTGGAGTTCGAAGCCGGGTAAGTGCCAATATGAATTTTTAATACATATCATGTACTTTCGAATGTCGTGATGGCTCAGTGGATAAGGCGCCCGCCTCTTGTGTAAGAGGTTGTGTGTTCAAATCCGGGCAAGTACCAATTTGACTTTTCTAAAGTTTATTTTGGACATCACTGACATCCCGTGCCTCGGAAAGCACGTAAAGGTACCGTTGGTCCCGGTTGTCATTCGTAGAACTTTGACAGTCGTTACGAGTAAGCCGTAAAAGTCTGACCAGTCTAACCAAGAGGTACCGTGTCGCCCAGTTCCTGGGTTGTGAAGGTCTTATAGGCCATCGCTTCACGTAAAACACAGGTATCCAGCTGAATACGGTTAGGCTGGAAGCCGACCCCAACATAGTTGGGAAGAGGCTAGGAAGATGATGAAATGTACTTTCAAAGTTTATCGAAGACATCAGAAAGCTTGTAAAGCTGTTGGATCTTCACATGATATCTTCTCTTATATGACTAGAACCGGTATTAATAGACGTCACTAAATTCTGAGACGCTCTCAAGTTTATTGCTGTCCTTATTTTTTCCCTTTAGAATGACAAGGACAGCAAGAGACATGAGAGCGGCTCGGAGTTGAGTGACGTCTATTAATACAGGCCTAAGTTAATCGAATTAAGAGACTAAGCAAAAAGATAGTGGTTCCTTTTTAATTTGCTATTTTTTATGCCGATTACCGATTGTCAATTGGACAAAGTCGAAGCCAAAGCTTGGTTATTGACAAAGTTTTCATAAAGATACCAAATCTACGAAAATATACTCGAAATTTCGACTCCCTTACTACATTTTTCATGCGAAATCCGACAAAATCATATAAACCATATAATTCTTCAGACACCCACGACACACACTTCCATATAAATACTACTACTGTAAATAAAATTCATAGGAAACTCAATCCGATACGAATTTCGCGGTTCGCTAGACACCCGGTTATATTTTAACGGAATAATCCGGACTCGTTGGACCGGAAGTTACTGCTAGAATATCTCTTATCCCGACCGGGTATACTCAACCGGTTAGAAGGGTTAAAAATACATATTTTGCTACAATTTTTAGAGGTAAGCTTTTAACCTTGCGTTGACCAAGCGACAGCCGGCTGTCGGGCTGCTATTGTCTTTCCATTGTGACTTATAACTGAGGCGATCCGGTGACGCTACGGAATTGATATAGTGAGCGCATGCCCATACAAATCCATATAAAGAATTACTAGCCGCAGGAGGCGAGTCGGTGCGGAGTTGGTGCCGGGTGGCTCTAATGAGCTATGACCTTTATATTAGATAAAGGATTGTTGAAATCGGTTCAGTAGTTATGGAGGAGCCTATTCAATTCAAACAAAGAAACACACAATTAAAACTTTCCTCTTTATAATATTAGTAGAGATTTAAATACATACCTACATAATTATACTTAAATTACACCCAGGCACAGAATGAACAATCATGCTCATTACACAAAGTTTGTCCTGGGTGGGAAACCACGACCTCCGGCTTAGTCGTCAGGGACACTAACTACTACACGAACAGGGCAGGCAAAGTCACAGAAATAATCCATACTTCAATACTAATATCATAAATGCGAAAGTAATGCTCTCTGTCTGTGTCTTCTTAACGCCTAAACCACTGAACCAATTTAAATGAAATTTATTACAGACTAGCTTCTGCCCACGACTTCGTCCACGTGGAATAATAGTTCCTGTTCCCGGGGGTTTTAAGGATGAAAACTATCCTATGTCCTTTCTTGGGTCCCAGACTATATCTGTACCAAATTTCATTCAAATCGGTTCAGTGGTTTATGGGTGATGAAGAAACAGACAGACAGAGTTACTTTCGCATTTATAATACTAGTACGGATATAGTCTGGGACCCGAGAAAGGACATAGGATAGTTTTTATTCCGGAAATCCCCCGGGAACGGGAACTATTATTCCACGCAGACGAAGTCGCGGGCAAAAGCTAGTACAAAATAAAAACACACAGCTTGCTTACATGAATATCAAGTTGAATTCATCTAGTTTATGTGACTACAAAGGGGTCTTAATCAGGATAATCTGAAGATTATCTATAGTTTAAACAAAGGTAACCATTTTGTTAAAGTTTTGATAGGATAAAATATGTATTATGACTGTCTGTCTAATGGGCTTTGTGGTCTCGTTTATTTTAAGATTCACTTTGAGAATATATTAATGTTTGGTCATAGGTATATTGAATAAAAATATTTTGTTATACAAAATGAGTTAAATTTCGTTTTTCTAAGAAGTTGTTATCCATTACCATTATTATTTTGATAAAATAATAATGGTTTTCAGGTATGTGTATATATTATGTGGCAGTGAAGTGATAACGGGGATGATCCCAAGACGTATATTAAAAAAATCTAGACCGCCATTTTGGATTTTCAAATCGACCTTACTTTGGTGTCCAGTGCTCCAGAAAACATGAAAACATCGTTTTGGAAATTAAACCAAAAACTTTTATTTACACCTTTTTATATCATGTGATTGAACGCTTTAGAGAATTGGTCGAATCACTTACTTTTTCAAAATTAATACATCTGCAATGAGTTGATTAATTACCTGAATGGAAGGAAATACATGAATGTCGGTTTATATTATAATTTCTATGCAACATATACTGGTTTATCCAAGATTTTCTTCCAACAAACAAACTTTCCAGCTAAATATTACTATAGTTAAAAACTGTACGATTTCAGTCGACAACCATTTATGTGTTTCGATTGACTCTCCAATCGTCATCGAGATAAGAGCTGTTGAATTTGTGTCACCAGCTTTATTGAAAACTGCTAAAGCACTTTGTTCATTTTTGTCGTTAAATTCCTTGTTAGATTCCTGATTTTTGTTTGTGACAATAAAATAGCAACGTTATTTAAAGGTTTACACAGAAATTCAGTGTTAAGCGTAAAAAGTTCAAATGATACTTATTTTGGATATTGGTTTCATGTAATGCTTTCACAAGTCAAGTTTATTGTCAGACACATGAGACATATATTATGATCTTTGTCTCTGTGATGAAAATGCTTCTGCAAAGAATCTTGTTGCATAATTATGTCAGAAAGCAGTAATCATCCATTATGTAAGTGTTAGCACGATTGCCAAAAAACACACCATATCTAAATATTAATGCCTCAATTGGAAGTGCAATTATCTCTAAAAATAAATTTTGCGAAATCAATTTGGAGAATTTTCGCTAAAGTGCCTGGCTAAGCCCTCCTATCCTAAGCCTTTAGAAAATGTACACAAAAAATGCGCCCTTAATAAAAAAAAACTGTCAAACGCCTTCCTAATTAATCTCAAGCCCCTTCTAATTAGGAAATCTACCGCACTGCGTAAGCTTCTTACTCTTATTTATTCTCTCAATTAACCCGATGAATAAACACGGCTTGTAAAAGAGTAAATAGTGTTAGGCATAGTATAGGAAACTTGGTATGATACTCCGAGGTGTTAGTCACGTGACTGCCATGAATAATAAGGGGAGAAGATATATTATTCCTAATATATAAATAATGTTTGGTGGAATTCTTCCTTTTTTTCGTTTGCTTTAGGAGGAGAACATGAATTCCTGATTCTTGACTTAGGCATCTTCTTACTGAAATCAATAGAATCGATCCTAATAATTGTTGCTGTGCTTACCGTTATCACAAGTCTATAGCCTTATAAGACTTTCGTGTTTCTGTTATACAAATTAAATGAAATTATTTATTAAATGCTAGTACTAGGATGTTTATTTTATTTTATTTTATTTTACTTTATTGGGACATTAAACAGTTACACATTACAATTATGTTATTACAGAATACATGTAAAAAACTAGGTGAACGTGTAACCCACACAAATGTCCGCGAAATAATAGTTTATCATAGTTATAATTTTATAAAAACGTGCGTGGGAAGCTGGTAAGCAAGTACTCGTAGGATAATATATAGAATCCCTATTGAATTTCTAAAATAGTGACCTAAGTAACTATTTTAGAGATTCAATAGCCATTTTTTTAAATTTCAATTGTGAAAGTGCGAAAATATCCAGATCGATTAAGTGTGTGTTGTACGTTTCTACGATGCGCCGGAGAGGCGCCCGCACACCGGCGTTAGTTCTGCACATTGAAGTATGGAACAGCCGAGGAACGCGCGCTCCCCGACGCATTGCAGTTCTGGGTACAATGTAGCTTATAGAGTTAGTGATATCAGTGCAGTCGAACCTGTTATTGCAGAGACCATGAAGCATTAAGGCCATTAGCAAGTTACGTCTAGACTCCAAGCTTTGGAGTTTATAATACTTTAATAACTGAGTGTATGATATTCTAGACTTAGTGCATCTATAGTGCATAGCACGTAAAAATTTCTTTTGAACCATTTCAATTCTCTTTATGTAGACGTCAAAAATGGGACTCCAGATTGGGACAGCGAATTCCAATTGAGAACGGACCAAAGCTTTGTATAAAAGTAGAAAAGTAGATGGTCTTTTAAAATCATTCGAGGAACGCATGACGAAACCAAACATACGATACGCTTTGTTAACAATGTTGTGAATATGAAGGTCAAAGTGCAATTTAGAGTCCAATGTAATCCCAAGATCTCGGATATGGTCAACTCTTTTTAAACTGATACTATGTAGCTTATAATCAAAGTTTATAATGTTTTTGTTTTTCGTGAAAGTGATTACATTGCACTTAGGCAGACTGAGCTGAAGTTTGTTGTTAAATACACTTATAGGATACTAGCTTTTGCCCGCGTCTTTGTCCACGTGGAGTAATAGTTCCCGTTTCCGGGGGATTTTCGGGATGAAAACTATCCTATGTCCTTTCTCGGGTCCCAGACTATATCTGTACCAAATTCCATTCAAATCGGTTCAGCGATTTAGGCGTAAAGAACAGACAGGCAGACAACAGACAGAAAGACAGACAGACAGAGTTACTTTCGCATTTATAATATTAGTACGGATTTCAATACTTGCAGTTTTGAAATCAGTTTTACACGTCATAGTTTTTTTTAACTAGCTGGAGTCATCATCATCGTTTAGGAAGGGGCCCAACAGGGCCAACGCCTGCCGGGGTTGCGGAATGTTTATAATAGTTACCGTGACCCTGGAACATAAAGGGCAATCGAAGGAACATGAGTGGGTTTTAGTACGTAAGAGTCTGATACGCCCTCCCGCCGCACCTAGGACGGGAGCAGTCATTGGATGATTTCTCACTCACCAAAAAAAAAAAACATCGTTTTCCAAAACTATGTTAGGGTCAACTTCCATTCTCTGGTATCAGCTGAACTGGTATCAGCTGAATACTAGTGTTTTAAATGGAGTGACTGCTTAACAGACTTTCCCAACCCAGTTACTGGGTACCATGCTAAATGTTTGGTTTAACTTATTTTCATGGCGGGATAAATAGACGTTACTAAGCACTGACTTTGGCTTAGCACTATGCCTGTCACTGTTACACAACTGCCAAACGTCAAGTGTACGATAGAGACGGCAACATGGCTAAGCCAAAGTCAGTGCTTGAAACGTCTATTTATCTCGTCATCAGACTTTCCGTTTTTCTCATACGCTAGGTGGACATAATACAAAAGGGATTTTTGTAATCTTACTGATAGATAGTTCTGGAAAAACGCTATTAAACAAACAAAATAATTTCTTTGATTAAATGACAGTTTGACAGTCAGCCTTATTAAAAAAGATTCCTAGTAATTGGATTGTGGAGATCTCAATAGTCAATAGTCAAATCGTTTATTTTCATTAGGCCAAAAAAGGCAATTTGAAACGTCATTTACAAAAGTGATTCTAGTTGCCCTGGGGCCCTAGTTTGTTATTACAATCGTGTCTCAGTGACCGGTCATCGGCCGGATATTTGACAACTTTGATAGTTTTTGTATGGGAAATGTGTCAAAAGTTTGACGTTACACGTCAAAAATCGATCATTGAGACTCGATTATAATAGCAGACTAGAGCCCCTGACCTGGCAGTCGTAGCAGTCGCAGTTCACCATGAAAATAAAAATGAAAATTCTCCAATGTTTTATTATTAAATTAAGCGATCACAGATTGACATCAAGGCGAGTTTTTTATTTAAAGTTACTTGTAATTTATTATTCTGTCAGACGAAAATGAACTTTAATATGTTTTTAAGGACCAGCTCGTAATATTAGGTAATTAAGTTTGACATTTATAAATGAGTGCATGAATATTTAACAATGTTGATGGCAGATGTGAACAGTGATTATTTAAGCAAATATTCGTTATTAAGTACTTTTTAACGATTGTTTTACATATGTTTATATTAGTTAGTAAAGTTTATTTATTTGTTACTGGTATTACAAAAAATCGTTTTTTATAAATTGACACCGGTTTTTAACTTTAACAGAAGAGGTGATGAAAGCTTTTCTATTTTTTTAAACTATCTAAAAACTCATAATTGATATAACCAATTAAGATCGATTATTATGATTATTCGGCCATCTTGGGTTTTCTATATACATCAGAGGCAGTCTGTCATACAGTACGTAACTATGTGGGAAAATAAATACTTGAATATATATTTATATTTATATTTATAGGTCAACTTTATTTTTATGAGAACATCGTTTAATAGCTAACCTGGGCAGATTTGCAATAGGTGTCCTCTTTAAAAATCTCGGCCTCGCCCTACTAAAATAATATTATTTATTACTAGCTTTTGCCTGCGACTTCGTCCGCGTGGATTAATAGTTCCCGTTCCCGGGGGATTTTCGGGATGAAAACTATCCTATATCCTTTTTCGGTCTGTACCAAATTTGATTCAAATGGGTTAAGTGGTTTCGGCGTGAAGAAGAGACAGACAGACAAACAAACAGAGTTACTTTCGCATTTATAATATTAGTACGGATTTTAGTAGTATTAAAATAATAGAAGGAAGTTTATATATACATAATTATAATACGTACACTACGTGCATATTCATCCTTCAATATGTCCCTCGTCTCACCATGCACAGTGTATAGATGCAGTGATTATAAACTTTAGCCACGTTGAAGTGACGAAGTTCTAGTAAGTCTGATATCACAGTCTATAGTAAGTTTAAAGGCTGGTACTGACATACCACGTACGTTACGAGGCGTGTTGCAGGGAGCGTTTGTGCAGTCAGTACGGAGAAACAAGGAACTTGCAACGTGCAACGCACAACGATCCACTCCTTGTTTGCTGCGAATGCTCACCCGGCTGTCTGTTTTCATTGGCGAATCTTTAGACGTGTCCAAACTGCTGTAATCTAACATGAAATATAACTCGAAATAAAAAGAATTAGCCGTCCACATTATCGCTCTGTTCGTGCGCGTAGTGTATTCGGTTCGCGCTCTCAAGCCGCCACACAATAGGATTTCTGTAACGTTGCATGTTACAGTAGTCTCAACGCGACTTTTGAGTTTGAAACGAGCATGTAACACGTAGATTAGAATATGGTGTGATGTAACATGCTCACGGCGAATAACCTTAATAAACTCTCCTAGACATGTTCCTATGTTAACGTTTAGTCGCCTCGAGTGGCCATTAGATGTCGGATATGAACTTTGTAATGAGCTTGGCGGTAACTAATTGATGGTTAAATGGTTAAGCTGATGTTACTGTCACAGTTCCACTAGTGTTAAACTTCGATAGCAAGAAAGAGATGGAGAATAATTAAACCAAGGTATGTGCTAAGTTACGTTTATTTGTCGGGCTTAGAATCGGTATTTTTGATTACACCTTGACTAGGTATAAATGTTTCAAAAGTTAATATTAGACATTACTAAACTGTGTGTGTGTGGAAATCTGTATTTATAAAATGAATATAAGTTCGAAATCGCCAATCCGCTTTGAGCAAGCATGGTGATCAATGCTCGTGCCTTCTCTGTATGAGAAGAGGCCTTTGCCCTGCAGTGGGACAGTAGGCTGCTATTAAATAAAAAAGCGCATATGACTCACGCCAATTCAATCCAACTTGTTTAGTGCTAGTGACATAACAGTATGAGAAATGGCTTTTACTCAGCAGTAAGACAATAATAGACTAATATCAGGCGTCTGTCACTCGCTCAAGGCCACGCTTTTTATGCCTACCGCTTCGCGTATCGTCGACGATACAACGAACACCGGGCTGTCGCGCGCCCGCCTGAGTGCTCGCGCGTCACGGGTACAGCGCTGACTATCAAAATGCCGAAACCACGTAATTATTGCGTGATTATTGTCCAATTTTCCTGTTTCCCAATTCTCCTGTTTTCCTTTTAATAATTTATTAAAATTATTCACGCGGTTTTGGATATTTTCGACACTAAAATATATTAGTCGGGAATTCAAGGAACGATAAATATGCATCAGTCATTTTATCAAACTAAAAAATATTTGATCAATAAATAAAAAAATAATTGTTTTTCTAAAACATTCGTTTTATTACCATTATCATCATACGTATAACCCTAGCTGATTTGCTGGACGACACGCACACACGTAAGTCGCGCGGCGGGCAAAAGAATCTCAACTCTCTTTGTGCGTACTTTGGTACATTTCTCCTTGCTGCAAACAACTGGTATTATTTTTATAATTTTGTAGGCTATTATAGCGTAGGTATTTTGGTTTTTGTATTGGAGTGAAGTATCTGTTACGTAGTAACTATTTATTAATCTGTGCTAATATTATGATTATTTATTATTATTATTATCTCCACTAACACGACTATCAAGAAGATCCTTTGAAACATGAGCCAAGTATAAAACAAATACTATAAACGTATTAAGTCAGTGCTAGCGAGCCTAATCACAGGACCATTGTCCTTCACTTTGTGCCAAGGAACACTAATTATACACAAGAGATTACTCAGAAGGCTAGTTTAATACAAACGAGAGAAGGAACTAACAGATATATAAAAGACACAACTGCATATTATAAAAACAAAGTTCCCTATATGTCCCTATGTATGCTTAGATTTTGATGCGGCTTTTTTTAAAGGTAGAGTAATTCAAGAGACAGGAAGTTATAGTAGAAGAAATCTGGGCCTTTTAAAGATTTGTTACACTCCTGCAAAGCCTAGGAAGGTCGCTAGGTCCTAAATAAAATAGGTATTCTAGAAAATTCAAGAACTCAACTTTATATTAGCGATCCGACTCAGCTGCGCACTGGTGCAGGGTGTAACAAATCTTTCAATTCTAGGTATTTCAGAAAGTTCATTAGACAGAAGATATGTGTGTGCAAATAGGCAACAACATAAAAAAAATTGCATTCTATTAAGTCCGTCGGATAGATCGGCCAAAAATACGGGACACGTATTTTTTGTTTGATCAAATTGATAAAAAAAAAACAAAGATAAAGAGCAACAAAGTTTCGGAGTAGTGTCTTTTTCTTCCATACCAACCTGTCACCCGTCATGCTATCACTTACCCCTTTCTCCTTCATATCATTCTTCACACATTCCATCTATTTTTCCTTAGGTCTTCCTCTCCTCTTCCAACCCTCTACATTCATACTCAAAACTGTCCTAACTATATGCGTCTCATCCCTCCTCTTAACATGCCCATACCAGGACAAACGGTTTCCTTTCTACTTATCTGCGACCGGTGCTACTTTCAAGCTTCCTCTATATTAGAGGAGTGTGAGAAATTAATATATTATTAATTTCTCACTTTATCCATTCTAGTCACTCCACACACATCCATCTCAACATTCTCATCTCTGCTACATGCAGTCTTCTTTCATCCATCTTCTTCAAGGCCCAACATTCCGATTCATACAGCTCGCCTATTGTAAATGCTGTATGAAATTGACTTGAACTTCTGTACCTATATTTTCTTGTACTAATTCTATCTACTATCTTATAACAATTTGCATAATGTGTATTAAGCTCATTGTTTAACTTACAAATGAGAATATTGAATTGAATGTGATTTATTTCATTTGTGTCTGTTTCACACTAATTCTACTATTGTGTGGGCCTGTCATTAAATTCAAATCTCAACTGTCATTATAATATTTAATACTAATGTTGTAAAGCTGAAGGGATTATTTGTATGTTTAAGCGTTTATCTCTTAACTTATAAAGGAGATTAGGACAAATAGGAATAAAGAATCCCACTAGTTGTACTATTTTGTGATATACTATATCGTTATAATAAAATAATAATAATAAATAAATTTATTTTCTTACCACAATATTTTTTAAATTTACAAATACATTATTGCTTAGTATATTTACAACACATTTTAATATTGTGGGAGACTGGTGCCTAAGCTAGGCCCAAAACCTGTGTTTCAGGACACCAGGTCTCCACCCCGAGTAACAATGTCTGGACGTACTAAAGCGTTACATCATATTATTATCTTGCGGCAAGTACACAATTGTGGTAGGTTGTGTATGAGAGTGAGAATGCTAGTGTGCACGAGGTGTGGTTATGGTTGTGCGTGAGTGCATGTGTGTGTGTGTGTGTGTGTGTGTGTGTATGCGTGTTTGCTGTTTGAGATATTTTGGTATGTGTGTGTAAGTGCATTTTATAGATTTTGAAGTTTATGAGTTTACTTCAAGAACATGTTCAGTATTCTCATGTTGTACTAGTGAAAATAGACACCCCATTAGTTTTACCATAGAACTGCCCAGTAGAACAAGTGGGGAATAGACAATCCCACATTTATAATATTAGTAACGTAATTAGGCCAGGACATTTTCTCGATGAAACCAGAAGAAAAAGCTGTTCCACTCCAAAAATAATTTAAATCACGACAAAGTTGGAACACAGTAACTTTGAAACAAGTGGGTACAACAAAACTCATGATATTGTAAACGTTCTCAAACAAATTTAATTAAAAGTAACTTAATTAATTATTGAACTGTAGTAACGAACCTCACACGTATACCTGTGTGTGTAGAAGTGGAAGAACCGTTTATTTTATTTCGGGTAACACCATGACATATACAAGTTACAGACTAATATACCTTTGTCATATTATTTTATAGTAAAACTATTTTGTTTTGTCGCTTATTGCGGAATCCTCAGTGCTTGAACAACTTACATTAAATTATAAATAAATATCCTGGGATAACTCACACACGGTTATCTGATCCCAAACTAAGCAGAGCTTGTACTATGGTAATCAGACAGCTGATATACATATTTAAATAATTTATAAATACATACATATTATAGATAAATTACACCCAGACACAGAACAAACAATCGTGCTCGTCATACAAAGTTTGTCCTGGGTGGGAATCGAACCCACGACCTATGGCTTAGCAGTCAGGGTCACTAACCTCTAGACCAACAGGCCCGTCTTCCCGTCCCGTCAGGACATTGAAATTAAAATACTTAAAAAAATGGCCACAAATTATACTTCTAACCTTAGATACCGGCTCTCGACTCATAACAGCAGAAATAATCACGATTTTTTCCTCCACCGGGCTTCACTTGACAAGAGTCCAAAGTTTTCCCCAGATTGAGGATATCAAAGAAGCTTTCCCCAAAATAACACAAAGGTAATTCAATGCCACGATGCTGCCTGTGCCCATTGTTGTTCCTTAATTAGCTGTATGCCTTATGATAGGGGTCTGTCTATTATTACGCTGTCATTGCTTAGGCATTGCAGTTGTGCTGGTACGTTTCTCCTGTATGTATTGCTATGTATGTTACATTACTATTAGATTGGCTCCTTCTTGATAAGAAATGCCAAAGAAACGACCACATTTTATACGATCTATAACAACAAAAAACCCATAACAATTAAAAGAAAAATGGTGACTAAGTAAAGATTTCTAACAAAAATAAAGCGATCGTATGGCATTCCCGATTAATAATTCAGACTTTGCCAACTATTTATGGGCTCTTAGAAAACCTATATTTTTTTCAGATCAAAGTCTTACAAACTTTGACGTGGACATGTATTGGAAAAATATATAGGGCGGAGTTTCCACAACTTATAACCACCAAAATATAACCCTAAGAGTATACACGTACACACAAAAATCAATGTTACTACTTCCATATAAGGTATAAAGTTTTATGATAGCGCACACGTGAATAACAATGAAACTTAGATCTACAGTAGTCTAGTTTGGACGATTGCCAGAAGAAACATGAAAAATTCAGACAAGAACATTGTAGGAGCTTCAATAGAAGAAGTATTTTTAAGTTATCAGACTTTTGTGTTGTGGCCATGAATAAAATCATATTTTCTTTTCATAAGGGTTCTTCGACTAATCTACTAGACAATAGTATCGGATCGGAATCAGTGATAGCTGGTAGCGTTTATATTTTCATGAAAAGAGCTGCGGTATCCTGTTTCACTGAGATAAGGCTTATCGCAAGTGACAGGTTATCTGTCGCCCCTTTGTGCCTATAGTTCACTTCTGTCCTATCTCCTGCTTTATGTGGAAGGAAATGAAAACATATTTTTTATTCCGCCTTTGTTTTTTTTTTTCAGATTAAATTATTTACGGGATCTAAGATAGTTGAATCGGAACCTGAGGGTCTATTTTTATATCAAATGAGTTTATTCACCAATTTACTTCCTTTGTACACATATATTATATATGTATATATATACAGTCGTGGTCAACTAATTAGGGACAAACAAAAGTTTCAGCTGAATTTGAACTTTCATGTCCATGGTAGATCAGATAAACTAAATAATTTAGTTCAATTTTATGAAATACTAAATAATATTAAGAATACTTGAAAATTGTGAGCATTGCTTTGAAGTTGATAATATTTTGTAATAGCAAATTTAAAAACAAATCTCTTGCAACCAAATCGCGGCGTGTGGCGGCTGGCCAACTAATTAGGGACAAAAAAAACAAAAGTAGTGTGTTATATTCCTATTTTTATAAAATTTGATCGAATGTAATTTTTTTTTTAATAATTAAGATTAGAGTCTTTACGTTGACTTTGAATTTGTTGAAATATTAACATAGTATTTAATTAAACTTGGGGCGAAATAAAAGTTCTGATACAACAATGCGAAAAATAATTATTATTGTTTATTATAGTAAATAGCCATAGCGTAAATTATTAAAACATTGAAATTGCTCCATTATAATGATTTTCAAAACAAGACAATTATAATCCATATTTAAAAATTATACTTTTGAATCCATAAAACGACTAAACGTGCAATCAGAAAGGAAATACCAACAAAAATTATTGTGCAAAAAAATCGCTAAACAGTGATAGCGGCGACAAAAGATCCACTTATGGGCTTTTTATTGATTATAGGTCTGAATAGTGTTGGTATTTGGGCTAGAAAATGGCGGTGGAGTAATCTACAACAATCTTTCGACGTCAATTTGTTGAAGCTAAACTGTTTGGCATGGTCGTACGAAAAGTTCCAGTGTTGAAAAAATCACAGACTCGCCACGGTTGGCCTTAGTTATGAGGCACCGATATTAAGACTGATTATCAATAAAAAAATGTTTTGATTTTGGACTAAACGAAGGTACATTTTGTTTCATCAGAAGGCAGGCAGTATTAATGGCGCCTTAAAAAGCAAAAAGTCTCCAAAATACTCCAATAACAAGTTGAACTTGAGGAGAGAACATAAAACTATGGCGTTGGTTTTCTGGAAATGGTGTGGGACCTTTAGAGCAAATGGAAGGCACACTAGATTCAATTTAATAAAGAGAAATACTACAAGCAATCACACTACTTTATGTTGAAGAACACACGATTACTACCCCAAAACATACTGCACTGTCTGTTAGAACATTTCTCACTGATGAGTAGGTATCGGTTATAAATTGGCCGGCCTAGAGCCCAGACCTGAATGCTTGGAAACATTTTGTGGTACGTTATGAAAGAATAGTAGGTTTAAAAATGGTGTAAATAAACTGACTATTAAAAATCAACAGTTGTAACTTTGAAGAAGGCTGAAACAGTATCACTAAAGAACAATGTGACATTTAGATTGCGTCGATTCCATACCTTTGTTACATGGTTACGGCAATCCTTAGCAATCACTCTGGATATTGATTTGTCTTACAGTACGACACATTAAGCCTAATTGAATAATAAATAAACATATTTTTTCCTTTATTGCTCTCTGCAATAATTATTTTTAATGTTGTCTTAAGTGTCCCTAATTAGTTGTCCAGGGTACGAATAGGATGAAGAAGAAGTTAAGTTGAATTTTGATCGATATTTATTTTACGTATAGTCCATTCCTTTAATGACTATGCCTATTTGTTAAGATATTGGTTAAGTTTTATATTAATAGTAACTAAACTGCCAAAGTCTCCAGCAAACTAAACTTATGGGAAGGAGAATTAAATGTTACTCATAGTATATCAGGTTGTCCCTAATTAGTTGACCACGACTGTATATATATCTTAGATAAATATGAATTTATATGTATTGTGTATTATGTATTAGGCTTATATTATGTTACATTTAAGAGTACCTAATTAGTATGTGTTCTCAATTTTTTTTGTTTAATTTTCTGTACGTTTGTATCCTTTTATTGTTTTTTAATTATGCACCTGCCATCTTATATACAGGGTGTCCCACGGCAATGCCACATGGAGGGAAAGTACCTTAAATATTGTAGATAGAGCATTTTACTGAAAGAAGACATTATTTGAATTTTGAAAACATTTTAAACTGCATTCATAGATATTTAAATAATTTCATAGTTGAACCGGGAATCGAACCTGTTACTCGAGAAAATTAATCAGCCTGTAGTTTTATCCTACAGATCGGAAGGCTTCCTCACAAGGATTATTTTTTGCTAAATAACATAGTGTCAAAAATAAAAGAAAGACCATAAATTTTAACATTTTTATTACAAAATTAGTCAATTTTCTAAATGCTCTAAACTAGTCCCTTCTTCTTGAATACAAAGTGATAACTTTTGATTATTTCGTTCCCTGACAATTTTTTGGTCTTGTTGTAGTGGATATTTATTTATTTAAATGATGCGTACTTCAAGTGGGTAGATTAATTAGTAATAAGTAATTATGATTGTCAATTGTATGTCCTTACGGCAATGTAAGCTTTTAACTTTTCAAAACAAAATTTTACATCAAATGTTAAAATTCACGGTCTTCCTTTTATTTGTGACACTATGTTATTTAGCAAAAAATAATCCTTATGATGAAACCTTTCGATTGGTATGATAAAACTACAGGTTGATTATTTTTTCTCGGGGAACAAGTTCGATTCCCGGCCCAACCATTTAATTATTTAAAAATCTATGAATGCAATTTAAATTGTTTTTAAAATTCAAATAATGTCTTCTTTCAGAAAATGCTCTATCTACAATATTTAAGGTACTTTCCCTCCATGTGGCATAGCCGTCTAATCTGGGTTGACTGGTAGAGAATGCCTAAGGCATTAAGCACGTCTATGTATGTACATTTGTGCATGAAGTTTAAATAAACAAATCGTTTCTATGTGAGCCGTCGAGTTTCATTGAATGCTTTTTTGGTTGAATCCACTGTTATGCTGGCTTTCAGGAGCTGTAGTTTTTTGGTGACAGTATGGTGGGATAGCACACACAACGCTTCAAAATTCGCACAAAGTATCCTGGTTTTTCTGCCAGTTTTCTATGACCATTTTAACACACTCAGCACTATTCAGACATTTCTTAGCTTTGTATTCTCCAATTCAAATGACCCGTACACAAAACGACAACAAAAACCAATAGTGTAGGATTGTACGTAAATAGTAACATTAATCCTAGTCACTCAGTGCTGCCCAGTGCCCGCCATAAATAAATCCCTGCTCCATTTAATTTATGGCTTGTAACTGTTTACCACAGAGTAAAAAACCTGATTGATACATTTACCATGTGAAAGGGAAGCGAAAAATGGCCTAGCTAGAAAATTTATAGCCTACGAGCAAAGCGGTTTTACTAGCGTGTAGACAGCTTTATCTTCGTTTCTTTGAACGTCTAAGTTAGTTTGATTTTTTTAAGGATATTTTACTAGCTTTAGCCCGCGGCTTCGCTCGCGTTAGAAAGAGACCAAAAGTAGCCTACGTCACTCTCCATTCCTTCAACTATCTCCACTAAAAAAATCACGACAATCCGTCGCTCAGTTTTGCCGTGAAAGGGACAAACAGACAGACACACAGTTTCCCATTTATAATATTAAGTATGGATTTCTGTAAGCCGGTCTTCATTTTGTTTGCTATCCAATGCATACTAATCCGATGCAGAGTTCCTCTGTCTGTTTGTCTATATGTCTGTTACGCTTTCACTCTTAAATTACAGAACCGATTTAAATGAATTTTTTATCCCACCTATTCGAAAAAGACGACTTTGTTTCCCTTTAAGTACGCCCAAAGTTGGTGTTTTCTATAGGAAACTTTCAGCGGGCAATAATGACGCTCCAAATTCAAAAAGTGCGCCTAAAAGTAACTTTTAATCGCACTTTTTGAATTTGGAGCGTCTTTGCATGTTTTACGCCCTGTTATTAGTGCGCCTAAAAACTCGCCAAAGAATCGAACGCAAATAATGAATGGCTGGTACGACGTCCAATACCATAGTCACGCCACGGCTGATTAAAAAAGAACTTAAATAGAAATAGAACGCGCAAACTACAGCCCGAGTTCTCGTAAAAATTTTCACGGATTGCTTTGCAGCAAATTATTAATGTAGCTGCTATTATTATCAAGATATCATAATAATAGCATTATTATCAAGATATGATAATAATAGCAGCTACAATAATAATTTTACAATGAAGTATGAAGCGCCTTTTATTTTCTCATAGGGGGTGATGAAAAGTAGAGTGTATCGGTATTGTACTCGGGCGCAAAATATATTTTTGGCTCGGGCGACGTACTTTGAATCCCTCGCTATGTTCGGGATTCTATTTAAGAATCCCTCGCAAAGCTCGGGATTCTACTCTAGGATCCCTCACTTCGCTCTGGATTCAAAAAACGCCCTCGCCGTAAAAATATTACTTTGCGCCCTTGTAATACAATCTACTATTAGTACAGAGATATTCCATAGCCTGAGAAAGGGCATTGGGTATTTTTCGACTTCTACGAGAGTAAAGCGGGGGGCAAAAGTTGCTAATATATAAAATTCTGCCATTAAATTAATCTTCTTTGACTAAGCACGGCGACTGACTTTTATACCTTCTCGTTATGAGAAGAAGACTTTGCTCTGCAGTAGGACAATAGGCCAGTATATATTATTAAATTAAGCCACCTTTTCTAATAAACTAAAACAAGCTTTATGCCTGTAATAAGGCAATCTCTGACGTAGTAGAAACGCAAAAAATACGAAGCAACAAGAAAATTGTTCGTAACATTTTAAAATTAACAATATAACTTGGTGGAACGTTTTTTTCTTCATAAGCGTTGGGTAATAAGGGAAGCGCAGTACTATAATGGAGTTATGGACTGTTCTGCTGCCCTGGTTGCGCTTAGCCTTATTTCAGCGGCCATTTTTGTTCGCTAGTGCTGGGAAAATGTATTTTTGTTTTGTGAAAATGAAATTATAATAGTTATTGTAGCTTACATATTTATTGATGTTATAAAGCTATATTTTTTTATAGGAACAGGGCTATTATGTATATTTTATATACTGAATCAGTTTTTTTTAAGTTATCATTATATATCAATTGATTATATCAAAATGTGGTTTCAAATGGAGAAATATAGGCAAGAAATAGCATATCTACCCTTTTATATGCAGTTTCCTAAAATAATGGGATTACAATATTTTTTCTCCTTGGTTAACTGTGAATTAGAATGAATTTTAGAGATTATATGCAAACTTATAACATTCGGTGGGTAATTGTTATTAGATTTCAAATAAAATTATTTAATACCAGCCTATTACTATCCCACTGCAGGGCAAAGGCCTCTTCTTATATAGAGAAGGCACGAGCATTAGCAGAAGGCTGATCACCACACTTGGGGGGTTGGCGGTTTCGGACAAATATTAACTACAAATCCAGTTTTCCCACGAGGTTTTCCTTCACCGATCGGTGAACTATTTATAAAGTTTTTAAATAAAAAAAAAAAATAGCATCAAAAAGTCTCTCTTCACTCTCTCTCCACATCACCGTCAGCTGGTTAAGTGCTCAAGAGGCGAATGGTATTGTCACTTTGAATAGCAATGTTAGGGTCATAAATAGCCAACTTTTACGTAAAAAAGTAGGAACGTAAATTGGGCTAGATTAGGAAGTAATCAATGTAAATTAACACAGTGTGTGTGCGTGTGTGTGTGTGTTTGCGTGTGTGTGTGTGTGTGTGCGTGTGTGTGTGTGTGATAATTATAATTAAATAATAGGTATCTAGCTTCTCATAATATGGTGGTAACCTCAGTTGCCTTTAAAAATCCTAGAAAATAATGATTCCGACAAAAAATATAATTGTCTTCGTATAATTAATTAAGCTGCAACGCAAACAGAAAATAATTTATTACACAAACTGTCAATTAAATGAACCAGTAATTATTTTAATAAACTAGAGCAGTGCAAAATTTTAGGAACAGTGATTAATAACATTGTTAGTAAACGCAACAACATTGTATTAAACTTCATAATTACCTATCTAGTGTTTCTTTTATAATCTATATCCATATTAAATACAAAACACTAATGCCCTTACTAATAATCACTGTGTAAAGTTATGCAATGAATAAAGCCTGTGTAACCATACATTTTTTGACGTATAAACCTGTCATTACTTTATGCAGCGTTTATTAGTAAGGCGCTAAGTGTAATATAAATGATAGCAGCTGTATAATTAAAACCTTTTTGATTTTTTATGGCTATTATTAAAATCGTATTTGGCTAATTACGGGGCGATAGATAGACAGAAGATAAACAAAATGGTTATAAAAATACTTTGACAGGTGTGTTTTCATCGGTAATGAAGATAAACAGAAAAAAAATAACATTGTTACACCAAATAAGGATTTGGAATGTCATTTACAAAACAAAAATGAATTCATACCCATCCATATTTGTTTATTTTGAACAACCAACAGCGTTACAACAAGATACTTACAAATTTTCATATTACATATAGATTTTTGTCAGTTATAGGTTTTCCTAAATAACCATAAGCGTGTAATAACTTACGAACAGACAATGAAATGTGATTTGTTATAAAAGTAGTGAAAAAAAGAGTTTAGTTTTTTCTAAATTAAATTAAATTAATTAACTTAATTTAAAGTAATAGCTACATTTGAAAAGGCCTGCATATTTAAACCCCTAATCAAATAGGGTACATTTGCCCATATCAAAATGTTCTTACGTATGGAGAAGAATGGACAATAAACTCCATACCTTTTTTAACCGACTTCAAAAAAAAAGTAGGTTCTCAGTTCGACCTGTATGTATGTATGTATATTTGCCTGCGATTATCTTGCGTTTGGCTGAACCGATTTTGATGCGGGTTTTCTGCAACGTGTTCGTTACATTCTGGGGAAGGTTTTAGTAAATATCACTAATGGATATACCGTGACGTTGCCTGCATAGATCCCGTTTTGCTTTCTTGGGTTGTAGATTTTCAAAGACGATTGTATGTTTGACGGCGATTATCTCGCGTCAAGCTATACCGATTTTAATGCGGTTTTCAGAAAAGTTTTTGTTATATTCTGTGGAAGGTTTTAGTACATAACACTTATGGATATCCTGTGACATTGCGCGCATGGAGCCGTTTTCATTTTCATTTTATGAGATTATAACTAGTTTTATGTTTTTATTTTCAAAGTTACTCTAAAACGTAGTCAGACATTGAGACTCTAACTAAAAAGTAAAAAATAAAAAGCTTTTTCCAAAAAAAGATAACCGATTTCTTCGGAAAATGCTTTTTTTTAATTACTTCGTTACAATATTTTTTCTGCTACTGTTTCAATGAAAAACCAACCTTAAGAGATCAACCAGTCAAGCTGTCAAAAGTATATTCGCAAATGATACCGGCCCACTATTCTAAGGTCGGTCGGTATCTAGGATCACAATTTCGAATACTGTCACGTACAAGCAGTATTGAGGTCCTTTCGGAATGGGTACCTACGGGTACGTGGTTTCCTTACATTTATTATAAGTGGGGTTTCATCGTTCTTGTAAGGCGTTTAACTTTTAGACTGTTCTGTAAAATCTAATGGGTTGTTGAGTAATTTTTACTTGGATTTTTTGGGGTTTTGTACTCAAAGGTTAAAATGGGACACATTACTAAGACTCTTCTGTACGTCTGTCTGACTGTCCGTCTGTCAGTATGCTGTATCTAATCAACCGTGATAGTTAGACAGGGAATGTTTTTACATGATGTATTTCTGTTGCCTCAATAACAACAAATACAAAAAAGAAACCAATATTCAAGAGGGCTCTCATACAACAAATATATTTTTATACGGATTTTTTGGTACCGCTATTTGGAATCTTTTGTGCGCGAGTCCGAATCGCACTTAGCCGGTTTTTAAATGGTTAACGCTAGTGTTTTACACCAAACGTAATCCGTGTACGCACGATTAGAAACTAACATCGAATGCTACAATTTCGTGGGTCTATCTAGCACTAATGAACATCAAATATTGTGTTCGTCAATGCGTGTTTGTAGCTCTGTGTAGTGTTCGCAGAATATCGCTTCTCTTCTATCGACTACTTCCAACGTTGATTCCGTGTCGAATACGAACACAAGTTAAACTGTGCTCAGAACAGATATTCTCACTACTTCCATGAAACCAATTACTTTTTAGTGCGATTTTTTCCTGAGAACTCATTTTTTAAAGTCGTTTAATATACTGAAACCTTCTCCTAAATGTGACAAATACTTTTTAAATGCTGCATAAAATCGGTTCTGCTTAACAGAACATAATCGCAAACTAATATTAAATACATACAGGTCAAGCTGAGAATCTCGTTTTTATGAGCTAATATCGTTTATTTAGCTCAGCATTAGTTTATTTTGGGTGTCACTTACGGAAGGTATATTTTTAAAAGCTTTGCTTATTATTATACCTCTTTTATAAAAATTAGAAAGCTTTGTGTGAGTTAAAATTTTCCACTCCGTTGAATTCTACCAGATATCTTTGAAACTCATTTTTAAATATTATTTTAAAACTCCTCTCGTATTCTTTTCCGATTCTGAATAAATAATACAAAGTGAGTCGCTTTTCCCTTAAAAGCACACTGAGTTTTGAAAAGATTTTAAAAGATTTTTCTTTTTTTTTAAAACAGGTCTAATTTATATTTTTTTATATATAATCTACTGTCTAGATAATATAAAGAGACATCAATACATCTAAAGTTTTATTAATTACAGAAATCATAATTTCAGATTATTATGTTTATTCTCTGGTTAATTGTAAACATAATAGGAATAACTTTCTATTATTAAATCTGTAATAATAAAGGTGAAGAAATTTTTCCTTTTGTTTTAATTTTTGGTTCTAGCAGTTGAATCGAAATATCTTTTTGCATTGTGACAGATACAAGAATCTATATAATAACGGCATGCTACTTTTAAGAGCTGGTTCAAATAAATAATATAATATTTTATTTTAAGCACTATAAAATATAGTTATTTCACCTAATTATACTTGTCACAAATTATACTTGTCTCTTTTACACTCGCAACATTTGAATCATGGCATCCTACTTTGATGATTTAATTGTGTGTGTGCGTTAGTGTGCCTTGTGCTTTTGAACACAGAATGTGGTATAAGTAACCTATCTTTACTTACAATATCATAGAGCAGCCCGTGTCATCCATACTAATATTATAAATGGGAAAGTGTGTCTGTCTGTCTGTCTGTTTGTCTTTCTTTTACGGCAAAACGGAGCGACGGATTGACGTGATTTTTTAAGTGGAGATAGTTGAAGGGATGGAGAGTAACATAGGCTACTTTTTGTCTCTTTCTAACGCGAGCATAGCCGCGGGCAGAAACTAGTATTTTCATAAATGAACAACTCTCCGCCCAAGTGCTATCGCATCACATACACGTTTATTGAGAAATTGAAGGAGAAACTTTTTTGAAGAATGTTTCTTTAAACTGTTTATTGGATTATCTTGGTAAAGACTAACGAAAAAAACTTTGTTGTACCTATAACACAGGTACAACAAAGTTTTTTTCGTTAGTCCCGTAAATTTTAGTTTAATTAGTATTGTTCGAAGACGCAGAGTTTGGATATACTGTTTAAGAATTTTTGATCGTTAATGTTCGTTGTTTGTTTATACAAATAATAATAATTTAATACAAATGTTTCCTGCCACAATTTCCTTTTGAACAATACTACAACATATTCTACTATTCTAACCACTGCAACTCCTGAAAGCCAGAATCAACAGTGGAGTCCACTAGAAAAGCGTCGAGTGATGAAACTCGACGAGTCCCGGTAAAACGATTCAACTATCTTGGATCCCGCAACGAAATTAATCAGAAAAGAACATCGGAGGAGTAAGAAAAAATATGTTTTCTACTTTTAATGTTTACCACGCCACCACGCTTCACAACACGCTAGCTCAAGGCGGATTGGCGATTTCAAACTTATATTCCTCACGATGTTTTCCTTTACCGATGTCTGTGATGTCCAAGAAAAACTTTTGAGCATATATGTACACAGATGTACACATAATGTACACCGTGTATATGTCGAGAATGACGTGGCTATTGTCAAAGTTGGCGGGCACAGATGCGTCTCTCAAATGTAAGAAGATTAAACAGATTCAAAGCGCTTTTAACAAGATTCTATTGAATTCATCTGCTTTAATTCTGTAAGTTAGAAATTAATTCTCCGAACACACGTGATTCGAGACACAATAGAAAGACAATAGCAGCGCGACAGCCGGCTGTCGCTTGGTCAACAAAAGGTTATAAGTTTTTTCAAACCAGCTTTTTGCCTGGTTTCTGGTAGATAGAGTATATTTTTTTACAGTGTTTTATGTAGCCATTTAGAGAATTATTTTAGCAGGTAGTTCATGTGAGCAAGCACCTCATATTCAAAGCTTGATTCATAATCTGGCGGAATTGAATCTTTATTATATTTCGCTTTACAAGCAAGATAACAACGATCAAATTTCTGACATAGCTGATTCTGCTCAAAAAATTGCTATGTCAAACATTTTGGACCACTTTCGGCGGTTTACACGTAAACATTGTTTTAATTTTTCAACAAAAAACAATTTACGGGTTCTTCTGACGCCTGTCAAGGCCGTGGTTTTTAATTTTTTCCAGAGGCACCAAACCGTCAAATAAAGATGTATAAAAGGTTGCTGGGGTAATTAATAATCCGTTGATTTAGGCGTGATACGGGAAAAAATATGTTTCCCTTTCCTTTCATTTTATTTACATTATAAATAATATTTAGGCTGAGTTACAGCGGGTTTACCCTTTTTCAGTGAATCAATTATGCTCTTTGAATCCGCCATGATGATATGTTCCAATAATATTTTCCGAATCTCTCGTAATGAGTATTTATGTAAAGTGAATTAAGAAGAGAAATGAAACGTATAAATATAAATGTGGTATTTTGGCACATTTATTATACGTTAACAAAGGCTATATAAAATCATGCTATGACCAAAAAGAGCGGACCAGTTGACCAAAAACCTGTCATTACGCGGGTAAAACTGCGTGGAGCAGCTAGTCATAAAGAAAAATGCACACAAGTACCAATGTGACTTTTTACAATCATATAATTTACTTTCACAGACAGCACGGATATCCTGTCCCTCAATCACGTAAAGCCGATAGTCCTGGTCGTCATTCGTAAACCTTTGATATAATATGTTACTAAGTCTATCTGACATTGATGTGTACTTTTGAAGTATTATGTACGCAAAGCAAACTATTTAAGTTTACATACGCGTACTACCATAATATTGGTGTGCGTAAAATCTGCTTGTAAGATAGACCTGTCGTTACGCACACACTTACAATTTCTTGTTACTTTAACTTTAATGTTGTAGGTAGTCAATAGCCACTTCGCTCATTTATGAGCGTTTACTTGACAATATAAATATAAACCAAAAAATAAGAAGCACAAATTCAGCCAGTCATTCAAGTTGTTCCATGGCTTAGTGGCGTATAAGCCTACCTACTAACCGCTCGCTACGTTGTATGTCACAGGTTCGAGTCACGCAAATCTCACTCTCCTTTTGCATTTTTTTAATTTGATCAAATGGCTTAGTATCAAACCTCACAACTGGTGTTATTTTTATTTTATTTTAAGTAACATTTCTGTTATTTTGTTGTTTATTTTTGTAATTTACCTGACGATATTTTCAATATGTATAGAAATAAAAATTAAACAATTTGTAATTAGAAACCAACAATATTTATTGTCCAGTAGATTTTTATGATGATTTCAATAACAAAGTTTTATGCATGACAATTATTTTAAATCGGACAAGAATGAATGACACTTTTTGTATTAAGGTGGGTAATTTATTTATTTATGATATGAATAAACATGTTAGTGAGATATTAAGATACAGTTATCTCAATTGTAACCTCACAAACAATAACATCACTCACATAAATGAAATTACCTCCACATATTATACATATTTATATCCGATTGATGCGCCTTCACTATCTATATATAACTTTTAGCACCATAAGACCCCTTAGGTTCGATTGGGTTCAGAACAGTAATATTATCTTCGAATTTTTTTTTCATTATTCCGCTCACTATTTTTAAGCCATAAGAATTATTTTGCGACTGTCCTTGTCCGATTTGAAACACTTTTCGGTATAACGTATAACTGTAGGTATCACGGTGTCGCGCATTGTAATATTTGTGTATGCCAATCATGTGGTCCTGGTCGACAAAGATCAATGGTTCCCGTGTCTGTATAGCGGTGCACTTACAGTTTTTCTCTGTAAACAAAAATAAAATATTGTTACAAAAAACTAGAATAATTAACCAGATGTAAATAATTATAATATGTATAATAATCTATATATCGTCGTATCCTACGAATAGTGCCCTAACGAACATAGGGGCTTTTTTCTTTTATTGCATAATTCAATTCTGCTCACCATACCACATCATACCAGTTTGACAAAACAATTAAAAACAGTACAGGTTATCTATTAATTAGGTTTTCTAAAAAGCCACAATTTTAAGCACTAGGTTTTCAACGAAGAATAAAGTCACAACAGCCGACGCGCCTTCGTTTTTCGCGAGTAGTGGAGGTGTGCAGGCGCGAGGCGTGGGTGCTAGCGTCGTTCGGCTACTATTCGGCGGAACGCGGAGAGTGTTTGTTACGGCGAGCGTAATCTGATTTTTTAATAAATAAACTATTAGCTTGTATTTTAATTACTTGTTCGTTTTCAATATAGGGTACATAGAAAAAAACCCTTATAGTGATTGTGACCGTTTTCTATGGAATAACTATATTGCGTATGTATGGAAGAGACGAAGCCCTAATTACGTTTGTGTCTTTCTTCTAAGTTCAAATTATGTTTTTGTCTTTTATTACCTCTTTGGTGCATTTGAAATATTCACATTGCTATTTAAAGTACAATATATTTTACGCTGACATGTTATTAACCCTTTTTTAAATTCAAACACTGATTTCACAATTACATGCTTTTTCTGATTTGGGACTTAAGTACACTTAGGTCTTTTTTCTATTGCTTGAAAATTGATATAAAAGCATTTGTGGCCGCATTATTAGCATTCCGCAAGAAAATTACAATTACGCTTTTTTAATTATTTTACGTTTTTTCTTAAAATTTTAGAAAAATGTATTTTATATGTTACGGTTAACGTTTATTGATGTTATTTGTTCGATCTAATTCATATTATACACACATCAAAAAAGTTAGAGATTACTAGCATAAGGTGGAATATTTTTTAAATTCCTGTTTTTAAAAGAATGTTTCTTAAGCATCATTTTTTTTAAAAAAAGATTCCTACTAAAACTAAAAATATAAGTTACTTTTAAAACAAAAACCAAGTCCTAATCCACTTTTCGACTAACAAATAATTGAAAGCAAAAGAGGATTTAACTAAATATTGTCAACTATTATTGTGAAATTGTTTTTATTTATGATAAGATAATTCCTCTCCTTTTTTATGAATGGGAAATCATCAAATGAGTTCTCCCACCTTTGGAGTCAGATTTTTTAAGCCTACCCTTGTTCCTTTGGTGGCTCTTTATGTTCCGGGGTCGAGGTAACTACACACATCAACAGGATCTAGGGATATTTCAATTAAACCTAAATAACTAATATTGCATTAACTTTTTGTTAAGACACCAACAGCAGATTAAAATAAACCTTGTTTAATAGCCTACCTAATCTGACAAGAAACTTTTAGATAAATATAAATAAAAGAAAATTTAGCAGAAGAGAAAAAACTCAAACAAAATTTCAATCACTTTTTAGTGGCATTGATTGTAGAGCCTCGGCCAGTTAGCATTCTGATGTTGCGCTTCTGAGCAACAGTTGGCCGACCACTGCGAAGTTGATCAGCAAAGTTATCCATGCCGTGATACCTCCGTAACGTGTTCACGACACAGGATATGGATACAGCCATTCTGCGTGATATTCATCTCGTAGAATGTCCTTCTTCATCAAAAGTAACAATTCTTGCTTGCAAAACTTCTAATAATCCTCTAAAACTCAAACAAAACGCTTCAAGTTTGTTAGATTTCTGAATAAATGTAAACAAGGATTTCATCTCAATTGATACTTCAAATTCTTTTGTTATTAAAAGTATGGAGATTATTAACAAAAAAAAAACCGTAGTATCAAAGTGATTTTAAACTTTTCTGATGTGTGTAGGTGCTTACGGGATTCCGGCAGTTTTCTTTGATAACAATTTTAGTACTTACATTGCCTCATGAGCTGGTAATGCTAATATTTCTGGCAGTATCAACGAAGAAGACAGTTGACTTCTTCGCTGAATTCGAATTTTCCTGATTTCGGTTACGTTTTATTTGATTTAGTTACGATTTTGATAACGTGAAATTTGATTTCAAACACTGATTTTCATACAACTTTATTGGGTTTTATAACGTGCAATTTGATTTTAAGAACTGATTTTGATTATTAACAGTATTAATTTAAGGAGGGTCCGATTGTGATTCTATACTATTTTACATATAAAATCACATATATAAATTAAATTAAACATTACGGTTATTAAAATAACCGAATTATTTTAAAACATATATTTTTTACCAAAGCATATTTTATTTCGAATTATTTTTTATGATTCTATCATTTTCTTTTATTACATTCACGTGTTACTATTTATGGTAAAATAGTTATTATGTACACAAATTTCTATGAAAACCAAAGAAAACCCGCATCAGATAAATATAAATAGGGCGTAAAGGCAATTGTGGCCTCGACATTTCCGCAGATAAAAGGCATAATGTAACTTATTGCTCAAATTTAGTCAACCTAAGCCTTAACACAACGGAGAATAAGGAATTAAGGGACAAAATGCGTATAAAATGTAAAGATAATTTATTGAAAATAATGCTAACACAACCATAAAATATTAATACACATTATATAAAACCACTAATACATATTTGTTCACATTTAATTTAATTAAACACAAAAAAGTGTCTCCTGAAAAGTAGCTGTTTTGCAGTTACGCCCCTATTCGTAGGATACGACGATATAATCTTATAATAATATTATTTAAAAATATATATATATATATATAGTATATAAAACATTATATTATATATTATATAAGGAAGCTATAAAGTTTTATACATATATACTTCCGTGATAAATAGGCCATCTAGCACACATAACTATTTAATTCAAACTACAACTCAGCCAAACAAATCAACTCCTCGGCTTTATAATATTAGTATAGATGTAACATCATTCGAATTATAAATAAAGAAAGAAAAACTAAATAATTATTTTGTTACTCACCAAAATCTTCATCTTCATCGCAATTTCACATATTAAAACGTTTTGCTCATGTTAAATAACAATTTCAGCTCTCAAAGGTATAGTAAAGTGATTCATATTGACTCACAACTTAATCAACACAACAAAAAACAACACTTCTCCAAACAAGCAGGGTATAATGTTTTAGAACGTAACGTAAGCCCGATAGATGCAAAAGCAATATAACGATGAAACTAAACTATTAAATGTAGGTATACGATTCTTAATTTTTGAGGGTAGACTATACATTTTTCCAAAGCCAAATATGACGAAGTCTTGCTAATAATTGTATTTGTGTGCGTGGACATCAGGTTATTGTCAAGAAAACACTAACAAATAGGCAATGTAAATACACGAGTTGATTTTACTCACACATACATTATGTATGTAGTGACTGTAAACTTAACCCTTATGTGAGCGACAAATATAAAAAACTTTTTCCAAAAAAAAAGATAACCGACTTCAAAAACTAAAAGCTCAAAAATAACTATTTCGGAAGTCGGTGGCTTCTCTTCTGCCGGTCGAATTGTGTTGCCTTGCCACCGACTTCCGAAATAGTTATTTTTGAGCTTTTAGTTTTTGAAGTCGGTTATCTTTTTTTTTGGAAAAAGTTTTTTATTTTTTAACTTTTTAGTTAGAGTCCCAACTACGTTTTAGAGTAACTTTAAAAAAAACGTACGTTTATCTATAAAAATTGAGGAGTTCCCTCGATTTCGGCGTGATACCATCATCAGATCCTGGACCTGATGACAATGGGACCATTTGGGAAGTCTACCCTTTCAAACAAAAAAAGAATTGTTTAAATCGGTTGGCAAACGAAGGAGATATGCGCGAACAAACATAAAAAAAAAAAAACATACAAACATCCGAATTGAGAACTACCTCCTTTTTTTAGAAGTCGGTTAAAAACACCACACTTGGTGCGACGTGGTACCCGGGTACCTACATACATAAATACCTTGTAGACGTACCATCAATAAATAATACCAGCTTTCTAACCAGTGTTTTGATTACATTTACCATACTTGACCGATGCAAGTATATTGTGCTCTATGCGTTGACAATTTAATGTAAACAAAAATAGTGAATTCGTTGCAGACGCTATCAAAGGGCTTACATTTTTGTGTATATTATTTAAGTATTTTTGATTTTTATTAACGTATTTTTTTATATTTTTACGTTATTGACACAGTGAGAAAAAAAAAACGTTTTCTTCCACATAATAATTATGCAACTACATAAAAGCAAAACGATTTATTTTGAGAAATTTTGCTTTCTAAAGAGAAACAACTGTTTGTTCCTTTGTGCCTGACAAATATTGCTGTAATAATGTTGTAAAAATAATTCTACAGCTAAACCAGTAATTATTTTATATTAGGTATAACAACTTTAGTAAACATTGATAACATGGATAAGATGTTTAGAAACGACAAACATAGGACAAATCCGATGGCCCTGAAAGCGTTCAGGGCCATCGATTTGTCCTACAATTCAAATATTATCCTGTCCTGTCTTGGAAATATAAATATATCATCAACATGGAGCATAACCCTACAATTATCTCAAATGACAGAAGAAGAAAGTTTCTGAAGTAGTTAAGTTTTCATTATGTCAAGCTAACATAGGAGGCAGAGCTAGAAAGTCTATAGTATACTAAGACGTGAGTTACAGATGCTAACCACTCCAACGATTTCAGGGCCGTCAAAATTACCGAAACGAGACTCTAGGGGTCGTATTGTTGTAGTAGGTAGTTGTTTCATTTGCAGAAAACTCAAAAAAAGCAAAGAAAAACTCGCAAAGCTTGTGTGAGACCTATAACGGTCAGTTTTTGATGAACATTCAATATCTCAATGTTCATGCAACCTATATTGACAAAATTTAATTTTCACTATATTTACTTCAATTTGAAATAAATATTATAAAAAACATATATTAATTTATTTTATTGAAGATCAAAACCATGGTCATAACTGATTAAATTCTTGCACATATACATAGAGGTACCCGGGTACTCGTTCACTCGGTTACGTGTGTAAAAAATAATAAGGTCAATATAAGTAAAATTAAAAAGTGTGAAAAATTGAAACTTTTAAAAACGGAAATTTTAAAGATAGTTAGGAGCTCTCAGGAACTCACAGCCGCTTAGCACGCCGATTCATTATTTTATTCATGGTTGAAATTGCAAAAGTTACCCGGGTACCTCGTCACTCACATAAGGGTTAAATAAGTTGCTTTGTGTACATGTTTTTGTGACATTTTTTTTGTGAATGTGAGGACTACGGAGGTCGTTGTTTTTTGTTTTTTTTTTAATCTATGCGGTCTGACGGTTTGAGTATTTAATGCGGCCTACCCAAATGTCCTTACTTTGGTACTGTTCGTCAAGACGTTGGGCTCCTTAGTGTTTTTAGTTGAGCTAAACGATTATTGCACTGTCTGGACAGGTCCACTCAAATCTGTGTCCTTCTTTCATCAAGAGAGTGCCTCAGACATTCACCTTCATGGTTCTCGCACATTTTTGACCAATACGTTTGTATGGACTTTAAAAGAGACTTTGACCTCTGAGTTTGTTTCGAATGTTTCTTCTCAGAGCAGTCCAACTAGGGAATACCGGCCCCATCGTTCGCTTAAAATAAAAAAAAAACAAAATATTAACGTGTAAAAGTGTTATATATATAACCTATTTACAAAATAAATATGATTTTATGATTTTTAATAAGCAGACAAACCAAGAGGTACTGGGCTAGTGGATAGTACGCCATGTAAAATAATGGTTTTCAACTGGATTCGATTAGACTAGATGAACAGCTTATCATAGTTGGGCAAAGACTAAGGCAAGGAGTTTATGCGGGTTTAGTGAAATGAAAAACAAAATCCTAATATTATTAATTTGTTATCATTCGTGTGTCTATCTGTCATGATGTCACGGACACTTTCACGGAGGATTAATGTAAAATATTCAGTACTCTAAAGTTTCATCAAATCCGTTCTGTAATGCAAAGTGTGAATGAATACCAAACATTTATCCACCATCCTCACAAACGGCGTTTCCAATACCAGTGGAAAAGATACTATCTACAAAAGATACCAATTTCAATCCCTCACGCCCCGTAATATCGAAAATCATTTAGCATCAAGAATCCGTCGCCTCACGATATGTCAAAACAAACAATTTGTGCTCAATCGCCTGACGATCCCCACTGTATGACAAACATCAATCAGGCGACACAATCTCGAAGATTTCCGGAGATTCCCGAACCGTTTCAAGCAATAAATGGGAGCCCGAATAAAACTGGGTATATAACAGTGAATACGTCATGCACAAAATTCATTTCACCATTTTGAGAGATGGCGTAAGGATGTGTACACAGTTTCCAATGATGCTCACGTGTTTATGAGGTCGGTAGAACTGCAAGGCATTTTTGAGTTGCGTTCGTTGGTTAAAAGTTGCTTTTGAATTTGGAGTGTGGGTTGAAAGTTAGTTTGAAGTTCGCTTCACAGTACAAAAGCTTCTCTTGGTGGAGTTAAAATGATTTTGAAGCAAATTTAGCAAACGCAAGGCAGTAAGCTTCCAGGAAAACCTCTTAACAGTCTCCTAAGGGATGTACTTAACACGGTCTTTGCACACGGGGATTCTGATGCGGTATCATAGAGGAAACGGAATCTCTTCCCGTGTGCAGATAGTGGTAAGCAGGGTGGTGTTGGTAAGGTAAATATGTATTTACTCGATCTTATCTCGGTAATACAGATCGTCTTTTATAGAATCTCGAAAGCAAAAATGGTGTATTTTGTGGTTTTCCGACAATACCTACCTATATATAAACAATATATAACTATAATAATAAAATCGAGAGAAAATATTTCTAAGTGTATCTTAATAAAGAACATACCCTCCAAACATATTTTTAGGCCCATTAGTTTGGGTTATACAATAAATTATAATATATATTTTACTATTTTATACACATATATATACAATAATCGTTTTTTTATTTCAATGTCCACAACTCAAATTAAAACAAAAACCTTATAAACAAATGAAACATAAATTAATTATAAAAGGCCTAACTAAAAGGTTTAAAACTGATACAAATCCCCCTCTGACGCTCCTGTAACAAAGAGCTACTGTAACCGAAAACTTTACCTTTTATTTCAGTAAATACGAGTATTTAGTTACTTGTAAAGAGGTGCTCATATGGCTCTTATGTAAACATGGCCTAAGGCAAGAATCGCTATTTTATCTGTCTGACCCGATTACACAAATCCTTCGTGAACAAAATACTGAAACGAGGGAATAATGATGTACTGGCAGCAAGAAACGTAATCCAGACGGTTATAACTACTTTTTAAGTGATCCTCATAGCACTGATAAGTACGTAACGCAGCGTATTATGCACGTGTGCTTTTTATTTTACTTTACTGCACTAATTCAGTAATCTAACTAAAATGGTAAACTAACTAACTGCCTGGGTGACATACCAAAGTACAGCCCAAACCACTGGTGGTAGAGATATCCAATAAGAACGGTTATTTTATATTCCAGCTGTAAAGGAATAACACACGGTTAGTTGGTTGTCAGTTTCGATTAGCGATGCAGCGGGCGAAAGCTAGTTATTGTATTATAATAAATAAATAATAAATATCTTGGGACAACTCACACACGGTCATCTGATCCCAAGCTAAGCAGAGCTTGTGTTATGGTAACCAGGCAACTGATATACATACTTATATCCATACTAATATTATAAATGGGAAAGTGTGTCTGGCTGTCTGTCTGTTTGTCTTTCTTTCACGGCAAAACGGAGCGACGGATTGACGTGATTTTTTAAGTGGAGATAGTTGAAGGGATGGAGAGTAACATAGGCTACTTTTTGTCTCTTTCTAACGCGAGCGAAGCCGCGGGCAGAAGCTAGTACTTTATAAATACATACATATTATAGATAAATCACACCCAGACACAGAACAAACAATCATGCTCATCACACAAAGTTTGTTCTGGGTGGGGATCGAACCCACGACCTCCGGCTTAGCAGTCAGGGCCACTAACCACTAGACCAACAGGCCCGTATTAAAGGCTTTGAGATTTTTTGATGGCAATGTACAGCCTACATTACTGAAGCTAGAATCATGAAATTTGTTAAAAAAAAAGGATAACGGGCGGGTGAAGTCACTGTAAAAAGCTAGTTTGAAGTAATTAGAAAATCATAGTGCTGAAAGTTTGAAATTAAAAAAACCTCGAAAACGTGTCTCATTTCTCTGTATCTGCACCGCACTATACTTCATACTGATTTGCATCTGAAAGAGGCACTGTATCGGGGTTGTGGAATGTTCCGGAGTAGCGGAATGTTCCGGGGTTGCGGAATGTTGTCACCCCGGAACATAAAGGGCAACCGAAGGAACATGAGTGGGTTTTAGTCAGTAAAAGTCTGACACTCCTCCCGCCGCACCCAGGACGGGGGGAATAGGCACGGTAAAACACTGTTATTACTAAAGTTTTTTTACTCGGTACCAAACCGCGGTATCTAAGTACTTACACAAAACATTCATCATTCATTATTTATCGTCTACACACTATTTTGCAGACCCTACCACATCGAACATTAGGCAAGACGTAGAATATACGTAGTTTCATGATAACGAACCATTTTATTGCCTCGTAAATTAATAAATGGACGGTATATCTTTATTTGTTGTACAGTTAATGATAAAGAATTTTATAGTAAAGAAATAAAAGTAAATCATGGAATGGATCGGTTTCCAAATTATTTCTTACACTCTAGGTGGGAAATTAATGAGGTGGTGTCAAGACGACCTAATGGGTAAGGTGACTGACTTTTATGCATAAATCCGTACTAATATTATAAATGCGAAAGTAACTCTTGTCTGTCTGTCTTTCTGTCTGTCTGTCTCTTCTTCACGCCTAACTGAACCGATTTGAATGAAATTTGGTACAGATAAAGTCTGGGACCCGAGAAAGGACATAGGATAGTTATTATCCCGGAAATCCTCCGGGAACGGGAACTATTATTCCACGCGAACGAGGTCGCGGGCAAAAGCTAGTATATAATAATGTAGCTTGTAAATCAGAATTACAGAGAGGCCACATAACACCACTCTATGACCCACGGGAGCAGAGCAGTACCTATAAAAAGTAACTTAAACACGGATGAACCCAATTTTGTATTAAGACCAATGAATACATTGCGCTTAATACAAAAACGTTTTTGCATTCTGTTTGTTCAGTAAATTGGTGCGTTGAAGAATACTACTTTAATACTCGTTATATAGGGATATGGAAAGTTGTCGTTGCGTCACGATCGATTAAACCACTCAACTGAGCGCAAACGAACTGGTAAGCTTCTATATGTATATATATAAAGTGACTAATTGTTGATATGTATCAACGCACAGCCCAAACCACTGGTCTTACAGATCTGAAACTTTGACGGTAAGTTATTTGTGCAGAGTAAGTATTGAGAAAGGATTTTTTTAAATTCCGACCCTAACGGGGTAAAATAGCTACCTACTGCTCTGACTTGTCCAATGTGACAGCTGTCAATAAGTTCGCAGCTGTCAAATAATGTGACAGCTGTCATTAAAGTCAGGTGTCGTGTTACTACTGCCTTTATGATCACTAGTCATTTTGTTGTTTGATGTGTGGTACGGCTGTGGTTCACTCAACTGGCCTTAGGTCGACAAACCATACCATCACACTTGAAAGACCCAGGATAGGGGATGCAAGCATCGAAATTCACGCGGGAAAAGCCGCGGGCGAAAGCTAGTACATTAATAACATAGGGATGTGAAAAGTTGTCGTTGTCACGATCGCGTAAACTCGATGTGCGCAAACAAACTGGTAATTGAAAATAATATTTTATGCTGCAGATCGATGTGTGAAGATTAACGCGCTTCAACACCTCTAGTTAATTTCTGGGCTACACCTGAAAGATAATTTTGTGCAAATACTGCGCTGTTTGGTAGAGAAATTGTGCTTTTGCCAATATTTTTCCGTTATTTGTGCCTTTTGTAAATATGATTTAAATATACTCTATAGCATTTATTTTGTGTTGACTTAGAAGCTATTTATTAACTGATCCAAAAGACGATAGACTTAACTTCTCATCTTCCATCTTCCAACTATATTATGGTTAGGATCCATCCTAACTCATCCTTGCAGGGACTCCCTATCAGACAACCACCAGATTTCCGAGGCACGGAATTGATAAGCTTAGAAAAAGAAAGACCTAAGTATTTTACACTAATTTGATATTATCATGCGTTTTTGAAAAAACTGGTCTTAGCAGCGTGATCGACACATATTCTCTCGTAGGTCGTATCGTGATGTTATGTAGTAGAGTATTGTGTTATTTAATTAAAATCCGTTCAGTATTTTTTGCGTCAAAGAGTAACAAACATCCACACACACGCACGTACAAACTTTCACATTGATAATATTAGTAGGATTCTTAAGGAAACAACGGAACAAGATAAAAAAGCTGGAACAAAACATAATGTTTTGATATGGGTCTTTAACATAAGTGCTACATAGAAGTAAGGTATCTAGGCAGAGTTAGAGACGTCCGCCGACATGTCAGATTGACAGGGTGGAAACAGCTGTCAGATTTGCAAGCCTGGCTGCACAGCTTTTGTGCCTCGGTCACTTACGCAATTTGCTTGAAATTATTTTGTTTTTTCTACAGAGATAGATAAATTGTTTTTAAAGAAGAAATCCATCATATTTTAGCGCCGTTTTGGATACCACATACTTTATTGTATATTTTACTAGCGACCCGCCCCAGACTCGCACGGGTGTTACAAATCATCTTTAAAAATCCCGGCTTTTCTCTACTATATTATGCATGTATTATACATATAAATCTTCCTTAAGAATCACTCTATCTAAACACTCTATTTAAAAAAAACCGCAGCAAAATCCGTTGCGTAGTTTTAAAGATCTAAGCATACATAGGGACAGACAGACGCGAGCGACTTTGTTTTATACTATGTAGTGATTACAATAAAGTTACCAACTCATAAAAACGTGGGTTGCGTAAAAACCTGGACGAAAAACATAACCGTTAACACAATTTTTTTTTATTTTGTTTTAAAGACAATAAATATTACCTGCTACGGTAAAAGACTGGCCACAGTAAAACCCCTCACATACTCACCAAAAAAAGCACCTTCGCCCCAAAATAACGAAGTTTACGTCCCCTCAAAACCGGCTGCACCAATCATAAATACAGTTACAAAAATGTTTCCATTCGAACCACGTAGTCGCAACTGAATTTCTGACTACCCTCCGACAAAACTCGGTCCAGGATTGAATCCCGATTGTATCGAGGGTAAAGCCTCTACTCGATATACTTTCATTGTGACCCGATATGTGAGATTAGAGATCAAGTTAGGGAGGCGGTTTGTTATCGTATATTTTTTTCTGGTTGCGCTGTGAAAAAAGGTTTTGTTGTACTGAGCTGAAACTTTAGTATTGAATTTATGTTATACTACTTTTTTTACCCATGACAGAATGGAAATGGTGTATGTGTTCAACTTTAACTTCAACTCTTTACTAATGGCATTTGTGGAAAACACACCACAATTCTGCCACGACCATGTTTATTTTACAATAGTATCTCAAACGAAGAAAGATTTATAACAAAAGTATTATGCAATATGACTGCGATGGTCTCCTCCTTGTGAAGAGACCTGGTCCGTCAGAGCCTCGTCAGTGAATTAGCAGGGTGTACCACGTGTAGGTGAGGTTGGCTTTGACCCTGGTGGTGAATGTAGGGCCACTTACACCTCAGGTGTATGTGTTTGGGGTTGTTTTTAAGCTGGGCATTGAGGGTCATTTTGGCGCGTCGGTTAAACTGACGTTTATCCAAAATTTGATCGTGAGTGTTGAATCGTCACTCCAGAATCGGTTAGCCGCCTAAACCGTCGTTTTACGTCTATGCCCTTACTAATAATCACTGTGTAAAGTTATGCAATGAATAAAGCCTGTGTAACCATACATTTTTTGACGTATAAACCTGTCATAACTTTATGCAGCGAGTAAGGCGCCTAGACTGACGTGAAAGTGTGCCCAGCTTTAGTAGGCAATATAGTTTTAATCCTCCAGGGGATGCAGTGGTTACCATTTCTTTCACTCGTAAACAGAATAGGTAACAGTGTGGCCTTACTGTTAAGAAACCTCAGAAGTTACGTCACAAAACTCTTCAAAGTAATCCGTAAGTTAATAGCAATGGAACATATGTCTTGTCCCCTTCAAGACATGGTCTAAAGCCACATTTACCCAACAGCTGCTTTATCGCGTCTTTTCACGCCTAAACCTTTCTCCGGAGCGCTTGACCCACCCAATGTCTCATAAATCGAGTAAACTTTTATCTTAACGGTGCGACTGTGGTTTTTATACATTTTTTGAACAAGATGTTCCGAAGAATTTTAATAAAAGTTCTCTTTCTTCTTCATCTTTTAAATGTTGTTTAGGTTACGTTTGGGTAGGTAGATTGTTGTTTCGTTGTTTGTCTTTTTAATTTCGACGCAAACATGTTATTAGTTTGACTGCTATGTGTGTGTCTTTGTTTGTCTGTCTCTCATTCTATTTGTAGCACCGTAGCTCTTAAACGGGTGAACCAATTTGAATACGGTTTATTTTATCTGAAAGTAGGTAATCTAACACCAGTATCGGTTTAGCAGTTTCGAATCAAAAGTGTGAGGGGATATTCAAGAAAACTTTGGAACAACTTTTCAATCGTTTGATTTAGAAATTTAGAAAAATGCAACACCTTACATCAACGCGTCTTTTCTTAAAAGTCCTTTTCTTACTCCTCTTTTTCCTACATGGTTATTAATATACTAATGTTTGTTTTCCCTAACAAAAATAATGCCAAAAAATATGGATACAATACAATTCATCGAATGAGATTAGATATATCATGCATAATCTTTGTGATCCTCATGATCCTTTTTAAACGAGGTCAACCACCAGTCTGTTTACAGGAAGCAGTTGTATATATGTATTTTATCTGGATCGACCGCATCCGATTAGATTGGAAGCAGATTCCAAAATAACTGCGAAAAAGTCAGAAGGGCAATGTTGGTTTTACTTATTGTATATACAAAACAATTTCAATTTTACATTTCTTATTCTTGATAGACAGTATAAAGTCTTATGTTTGCATATTAAAGTAATGTAGATAAACATTTAAGTAAGTGCTCTCATTTGCGCTGAATATAAACAAATGTTCTGAAGAATAAGTATTATTATTTAGTGTTAAAGGAAAGAAGTTTTTCACTTTGTGGTTGAGTTGGTAGAAATGAAAAACTGATTTAGAGGTTTTTTTTTATGGATGGGAAATCATCAATGAGAGAGATATTTTGAGACCTGTTCTAGAAAGATACCAATTAGAGCGATATTGGTGCCGATTCTCTTATTCACAAACTAACATAAATTTAAGTTAAATGCATCTTTCTCTTTCCATTTAATTAAGAAAAGGACAGAAGATAAAATATTAGTTAAGTCCTGTCAAATTTAGACACTCCTTAGATAGTTAGAAGCGTTTTAAAAACATGGCGTCTAAATATACGTCAATTTTCTTCCGGCGCTGTCTAATTTGACAGGATTAAACTAAAATGGAAAGAGAAAGATGCATTTAACTTAAAATTAGTCTAGTTTGTGACCAAGGGAATCGGCACCATTATTGAGCTGTCCGTCGTCCGTTTCTCCGTTCATCTGTCTATTAACCGAAATAGGGAGTTGCAAAGGAGGCGAGCAAATCTGGGCTTTTTATAATACACTAATGAAAACTTTATCAATATTTTTTTCAAGATTTATTATTTTTTACCATGAAATATTAAGATATTTAGTCATGGGATAATAAATTAATTATTTATTCAAAACATTACTGACTGTCTGCACTTCCGGTTTTTAACAATGTTGCCAAATGAAATATGTTAATCGATCAGTTAAAATAAGATTAAAATGGAAATGTCAAACCAAATAAATAAAACATTATCTGCAGAAGAAACACTGAATCATGATTTCATCTGTTGACATGTTTTATAATGTATTTTAAATAATTGTTTTTGGTTTTAAATATCGCACAAAATAATGTTTAACCAATGAAGTTGCAATAAGTTATATATTTTTTTTATTATACAGGCCACACAGTAAAAACTCATGTCAATGTCACTCACTCACATCTAAAGTCAAACAAATCATTCACTTCGTTGGTTTTAAACTTGCAATAGTGGATATTATGTTTTGTTGTGTTTCCGTGCGGTTTAATTATTTGATTGGTATTATTTTACGACTCTGGCTACGTATAAAGGATTCTGACGGTTATTATATTGACGAACGACCTACGCATTTCTTACATCGGACTGATAAGTTATCTTGGATTACGAAGTAAAATACGATCAGTGATCAACATCTTCATTATATTGACCTGATGGCGTAATTCTTCTGTAGGTTTGCGCTAAATAGAAGAGGAAAGAATTCTTTCAGTTAGACAGCAATGGGTGGCACGCAGTCGTGAGTAATTTATTTCAAAATAAGTTCACATGGTCATAAACTGTTACTATTACTAAAATACTTCTGATTTATATTTACTTAAACCAAGCCTGATCATAATGAAAACATCCAGTCAATATAGGTAACTGTTAGAACTATTTCTCAACCCTTGATTTAGAGGTTGTGCTTAAGTTATGGATATTTTTTACTTTCAACCCTTACCTTTAATTACTATGTAGTTCATTACCGCTTTTTATTACCGGTAGTTAATTGCTGCACACGGAAACGAACGATAATTGTAGCGATGTATCTGTGCAAAACCTCAAAATGACCGCAACGCATGACAAGCATTTATTAGTGCACAACTTACGATGGGTAAGGGAAACCGGCCTTTGGTCTGCGGCCAAGATTATACGGTGCAGGAAAAGTAGGCCAAATGCGTGGGCCAGAATACTAAGGGAAAAAAGTGGTAATAATATGTGTATCGTAAATCGTTGCAGATTTCGATATTTCATTAGAAGACATACAGCATACACAGTAAAAATAAAATTTAAAAAGTTTGGTGCAATTTTATCAATAATATTTAAGGTAAATCGTTGCAGATTACTTTATTTCCACATTGACAATAATTCACATACAGCAACAATAATCGTAGCGATATATCTGTGCATTATGTTTGCTCAGTAAAGTTCAATTCTGGAATTGGAAGCCTAAAATAAAACCTCAATAAGTATCAACGTCGGGACGTACTTTTACGTTCGCGTATGTTAACGGTGTTTGAGGGGGAGGGACATGGAAGGTCTTAAAACGTCGAATGTGTTTCGGCAGGATGCCAGGAGACACAATTTATGTGTTTCAGTTTTGTTGCTAAGAAGTAAAATAACTTTGCCGGGTTTCTAGGCTGGCTTTAAAATTCGAAGGAATAATGTCAGCTCGTTTCGAACGGTATTTTGTTTATTTAAATTTTTATGTATATAATCTAAAACACACTGAGAGATGTGCATTTTCTTTGTGCAAAGGTGCAGTAAATTAATTCAACACTTTGATTAAGGTGCCTGCCTCTCTTGTAAGTGGCTTTTTCTATGTAAATGTACTTTTTAAAGATTATCTTGGACATCACGTGCCTCTGAAAGCACGTAAAGCGTTGATCCCGGTAGCATTCGTAGAGCTTTAACAGCCGTGACGGGTAGTCTGAACCCAGATACGTCTGACCAATCTACCCAGGGGGTATCGTGTCGCCCAGTAACTAGATTGTAGAGGTCTGATAGCCAGTCGCTTCACGTAAAATACTGGTATCCAGCTGAATCCGGTTAATTAGAAAGTCGACGCTTTTTTTTAACTGTTAGCAGACCTGATATTCTGAGACTCTGTCTGTACAAGAAAAGAAGATTAATTTATGAAAGCCAGGGCGGTAAGAAAGACACAAGTGCCTTTATTGCCATATAAATGTCGCAATGTCCATTTGTCTGTCTGTTCTACGCATGAGAGGCATGTTAACTATTGGGCTATCACGACACGACACATGGTCATAATATTAACAAATAAAAAGTACTTAGAAAAACCGCCAATCACCTTAAGTCCAATTTTACCTCCCACAATTTTCCATCATAATATTTTATAATCTTAATTCTGCGAAAAAAATCCCATTTTTAACCGACTTCAATAAAGGATGAGGTTCTCAATTCGTCTGTATGTTTTTTATTTGTTTTTTTTTTGTATGTTTGTTACGCGATATCTCCGTCAATAGTAAACGGATTTTTTTAAATCATTTAAATCCTTAATCAACTCACCCACTACATCACATGCTCAAACGAAATTCTATTCACCATCTGATTCTCCATATTCTCCAGTGCAAACGCGACCCAGATCTGCCAATCATACATATCTATCGGAGTACCTCCCCAATAAATGAAATTACGAGAACCTGGCACAGGGCGCCCCGTGTGGCGAATATTAAACACGAGTGGGAATAATTATATGCAGATATGTACTGCGTACCCGTTAAGTACCTGTGAGTTGGGAGAGATAATGTATGGGATTTATGACTTACTAGCTTCTGCCCGCGGCTTCGCTCGCGTTAGAAAGAGACAAAAAGTAGCCTATGTTACTCTCTATCCCTTCAAGTATCTCCACTTAAAAAATCACGTCAATCCGTCGCTCCGTTTTGCCGTGAAAGAAAGACAAACAGACAGACAGACAGACAGACAGACAGACAGACACACTTTTCCATTTATAATATTAGTATGGATTCAGTCAATGAAATGGTTAGTCTACTGTTGTTAATTTCGTGTACTGAATCGAATCATGTAAACATTTGTTAAGTGTTGTCGGATCATGAGATTGTGGAGTTTTTTTTTATTTATTTACCCTGTCATTACTTTGTAAAATTCAGTTCTATATCCTGTTCAAGATAATTCTTCTTCTTCTTCATCATGGACCTCCCTCTGGGAGGTTTGGTGTCCGCACTTAATCCTCTTGATGATAGGACCCTTGTACGTGACATTGTTCAAGATAATTATCAAATGTCACTGGAAGTAATTATTAGAATTATAAACTCAAACCACCTTATTACAAAACAAGGTTTTTCTCTAAATTAGGTTTAAACCATTGAGCCAGGTTTTGTAATTTGAATCTTATTCTGATACGATCAAGATTCGAAATACAAAACCTAGCTCAATGGTTTAAACCTGGTTTAGAGAAAAACCTTGTTATGTAATAAGGCGGTTTGTCATGATGATCTGTCTGTCAGTGTTATTTTGAAGTTGACACATTCCTATTGATTTTACTTCTGCGATGTATGCATGTGCTCTTGGTAAATTATATTTATTGGAATCATAACGGTCTTTACATTTCCGCCCTAAATCTATCAGTAATATTGCGATGCATTTTTGCTGACATTCGTTTTTAACAAAACAAATTCTATAAGTTACCCTGATATAATGAATAATTTAACTATTAATGAAATCCTTTTATTGCGGTTTGGTTTGTTCTATTGCGTACCTAGTTTTGGAGATTAGCAAATACATACATACAGACAATCAAAAATTTTTGTTTTTTAATATACTGATTTATTATATGTATATAAGATAAAATAACTCCAACATAAGTTTTGTTTGAAGTTGACTATTATTAGATAGTTTTCGAACTAGATAATTAGTAATAAAAACAGAGCTAAAAACGCCTAAAATAAGTACCTACAGCTTTTTAATCTCTTTGGGTTTCTGTAGCCTAAAAATTTAGAGAATAACAATTCTGTAGATAGATTCTAGACAAATTCAGTCAATTCAGGGGTCACTAATCAGTAGACGAACATGCCTGTCGAATGGATCGGTAATGAGATCTTCGTGATTTCTTTAATAAAGTAAGAAAGTCAAATAGATAAATATGTATTTATATGTGTATATGTGTTTAATTAGTATGTGTTCTCAATAAAAAAAATTTTGATCGAATTTCTGTAAGTTTGTGTCCTTTTATTGTTTTATAATTATGCACCTGCCATGTTATATCTCCTCTACCCTGGGTCGACTGGTAGAGAATGCCTAAGGCATTAAGTCCGTCCATGTACATTTGTGTATGAAGTTTAAATAAATAAATAAAAATGTACATTCTTATTTCACAAGTAAATATGAATAACTGACTATTTCCACAACGTTGAAGCCAGAGTGAGTTCCAAGGAGATCTCAGGAGACGACCTCAGAAACGGATAGTTTCGTCTCACAAAGAAAACATTGTTGTAATAAGCTGCCTTAGTAAAGTATTCGCTATTGCATTTCCCTAGGTACTTGCAGTGTTGGTATCTTTATGTAGTTTTTTAAGGGACTGCTAAAACAAATCTATATCTATACATCTATACATATAATAAAATCGTAGGAAAGTCAAAACTGTACATTGAATATTTTTTTTAAAGAATACTTGAGGCGTGATCTACAATCGATACCGAAGCCAAAAATATAGTTTTTAGATTTTTTGTCTGTTTGTCTGTTTGTCTGTTTGTTTGTTTGTTTGTTTGTCTGTATGTATGTCCGGGATAAACTCAAAAAGTACTGCATGGATTTAGTTCAAATTTTGCAGGGATATTACTAAGAGGTCGGGTCAAAACATAGGCTACAAATTATCACGCTATCACCTACGGGGGAGGAGCTGGAGGCTTCACGCTGTCGACGTCGCGGGCAGCAGCTATCTTCGGAATTACTCAACGGATTTCAATGTTTTTTTTTTGTTGTATAGGTATTAAGTCTGGGCGTCATATAGGCTATAACTTATCCTGGAAACTTGAACTTCTGATGCAGGACCGCAACAGACCAGCTTAACTATAAGAGATACAAAAATGGTATCATAGCAAAAATTGCTTCACGTGATAAGCAGTTTCTGTTGAAAGAATAAATATGAAGATCTGGAACAACTGAGGTGGAACTCCATGAGCCCAGCTAACTATAACATATATAAGTATGACGTCTTAGCAGGAGTTGTTCAGCTTGATGAGCACTTTCTGTTGACGTATACAAATTGAAGATCTGGGTCACCTGTTGTAGACTTCCATGAGCCCGGCTACGTACACTACACCGAACATATATAAGAATGACGTCTTAGCAAGAGTTGTTCAGCCTGATGAGCACTCTCTGTTGATGCATAATATTGAAGACCTAGAACCAACACCTAACGTGGAACTCCAAGCACCCAACTACACCATAACACATTAAATAAGAATGACGTCTTAGCAAAGTTGTTCGGTCTGATAGGCATTTTCTGGTTTATAAGATCGAAGGTTAGATAGATCTGATGTGGCAATCAAAGCTATCACTGATTTCAATGTATAAAATAACTCAAGCTGGGAGCTTCATTTTCCACACATTTTCCGGGAGCAGCCTTTATCGAGTGGAGGTACCACTCGATGAAGGCGGGGAAACATGCATACAAACAAGTCGAACAGAGAACCTACTTTTTTTAAAGTCGGTTCAATGATGATGATCATTTCTTCATCAATTTCATGTTTTTTGGTACTGAATAAACATTGACTGTTAATACTTTTGTTCGGTATTTATCTGTGTGATTATTGCTTTGTCAGTTATATAAATGTTCATGTCGTTGTAAACCTAATTATGATGATGATGATGATGATGACAGTCCCAGTCGCATGCGTCATCTGTTTGCCGTCATTTTGGTGTTTTGTGGAGTTGCGAACCCGGTAGCTTTGTGGGAGAAGTACCGCCATCTTCTGTTCGAGGACTTTTTACGAGCTTTGAGGCGTGCTTCTGAAGGTGAAATCGAAGCAACTGATAAACGCATGCTGAACACCCGTCTCAGTTCACTTCAAGATGTTTTCATTTCAATCGGCGGTAAACCACTGGTAGAGTACGGGTTGCGAGCTCTCAGATCATTACCACATCAAGACCGTGGAAATCGGGAGTACACCGCCGAAACCAATTACGATTCGGGTTTAATGACCACTATCCGAAATGACCACGTCAATAGGGTTCACCTCAGAGCTAAAACAAATATATGACACTGTTCTGGAAAGCATTGGGCTCGACCAGGGTAAAATGTTTTTCCTGGATGCTCCTGATGGAACAGGGAAAACATTCATTATCACTGGTATCCTTGCAGAGGTCAGGACGCAAGGCAAAATTGCCATTGCTGTAGCATCGTCAGGAATCGCTGCTACACTGCTTTCTGGTGGCGAAACAGCGCATGCCATGTTCAAAATACCCATAGATTTAGAAAGCGCCGAAATGCCTGTTGTGGGGTATTCCGTAACAGTGACAAGGGACATGTGCTCAGGGATTGCTCTCTGATTGTATGGGATGAGTGCACGATGGCTAATAGGAAAGCAGTGGAGGCCGTGAAAAGATAGAACTCTGCAGGACAACCGCAGGAATGAACACTTGATGGGTGGTGTTAGAGTTCTGTTCAGTGGCGATTTCCGGCAAACACTCCCTGTGGTGACGCGGGGGTCTAGGGCTGATAAGGCGAATGCTTCGTTGAAACGATATTCGTTGTGGTCACAAATTCATAGGCCGCGCTTGACCATCAATATGCGAGCTCAGCTCGGTGGCAATCCACGTGCTCAAGAATTCTCAGATGTCCTTCTAAGTCTCGGCGAAGGCACTCTACCACTCTAGGAAAGAGGTGAACAGGTGCTGCTCCCAGAGTCCCTCGGTAGAGTGGTGGCCTTCTTAGAAGAACTCATTTGTTGTGTGCATGGGGACATCAGTCGAATACCAAACCAATAGAATTCTTGGGTGTGACAGCGAGCCATTTTAACACCCAAAAATGATCAAGCTGCAGACATCAACGAACGCATTCTCTCGGAAATTGAGGGAAACGAAGTAGTTTATACGTCCATAAACACTCCACACATTATCCCGTAGGATTCCTAAACTCCCTTCCAATTCAAGCGCGTGCAGTTCCCTGTGAGTGAGTGAGTTCGCCATGACTATCAACAAGTCGCAGGGGCAGACGCTGAAGGCTGCGGGTGTCGACTTCAGGACGAGCTGCTTCTCACACGGGCAGCTGTACGTCGCTTGCTCCCGCGTCACGACACGAGTCCTGATTCTCTGTATATTTAGGCTGCTGAGAGCAAAACTACAAACGTAGTTTACAGAGAAGTTTTGTAACAATTCACAATCGTTAATATTTTTTTATATCGTGGTATGTAGAAGAAATTGGTCAAGCGCGTGTCAGACTAGGATTCCATAACGAAACACATTGCATTAACAATTTAACAACGATTTCATCTGAGCCGTTATACTTAGCTTTCTTTTAAGGTTCAATCCAAGGACTGCCATCATGTTTTTTTTCGAACCAACCGTTTAAATTTGAGAGAACGTTAAATATCTTTTGTTGTTTGTTTGTCTGTATGTATGTCTGGGCTAATCTCTAAAAGGACTGCATGGATTTACTTAAAATTTTGCATGAATATTACTAAGAGGTCAGGTCAACATAATTATAAGCTACATAATGGTGCCGATTCTCTTGTGCACAAACTATCGTAAATTTAAGTTAAATGCATCTTTCTCTTTCCGTTTAATTAAGAAAAGGACAGAAGATCAAATATTAGTTAAGTCCTGTCAAATTTAGACACTCCATAGATAATTTAGACGCAATTTAAAAACATGGCGTCTAAATATACGTCAATTGTCATGAGGCGCTGTCTAATTTGACAGGATTAAACTAAAATGTATCTTCTGTCCTTATCTTTAACAAAAGGAAAGAGAAAGATGCACCTAACTTAAATTTACGTTAAGTTGTGCACAAGAGAATCGGCACCATTATCACGCTATCACCTACGGCGGCGGAGCTGAAGCCTTCACGCAGACAACGTCGCGGGCAGCAGCTAGTACATATAATAAAATCGTAGGAAAGTCAAAACTGTACATTGAATATTTTTTTAAAAGAATACTTGAGGCGTGATCTACAGTCGATACCGAAGCCAAAAATATAGTTTTTAGAATTTTTGTCTGTTTGTCTGTTTGTTTGTTTGTTTGTTTGTTTGTCTGTATGTATGTCCGGGATAAACTCAAAAAGTACTGCATGGATTTAGTTCAAATTTTGCAGGGATATTACTAAGAGGTTGGGTCAAAACATAGGCTACAAATTATCACGCTATCACCTACGGGGGAGGAGCTGGAGGCTTCACACTGTCGACGTCGCGGGCAGCAGCTATCTTCGGAATTACTCAACGGATTTCAATGATTTTTTTTTGTTGTATAGGTATTAAGTCTGGGCGTCATATAGGCTATAACTTATCCTGGAAACTTGAACTTCTGGTGCAGGACCGCAACAGACCAGCTTAACTATAAGAGATACAAAAATGGTATCATAGCAAAAATTGCTTCACGTGATAAGCAGTTTCTGTTGAAAGAATAAATATGAAGATCTGGAACAACTGAGGTGGAACTCCATGAGCCCAGCTAACTATAACATATATAAGTATGACGTCTTAGCAGGAGTTGTTCAGCTTGATGAGCACTTTCTGTTGACGTATACAAATTGAAGATCTGGAACACCTGTTGTAGACTTCCATGAGCCCGGCTACGTACACTATACCGAACATATATAAGAATGACGTCTTAGCAAGAGTTGTTCAGCCTGATGAGCACTCTCTGTTGATGCATAATATTGAAGACCTAGAACCAACACCTAACGTGGAACTCCAAGCACCCAACTACACCATAACACATTAAATAAGAATGACGTCTTAGCAAAGTTGTTCGGTCTGATAGGCATTTTCTGGTTTATAAGATCGAAGGTTAGATAGATCTGATGTGGCAATCAAAGCTATCACTGATTTCAATGTATAAAATAACTTAAGCTGGGAGCTTCATTTTCCACACATTTTCCGGGAGCAGCCTTTATCGAGTGGAGGTACCACTCGATGAAGGCGGGGAAACATGCATACAAACAAGTCGAACAGAGAACCTACTTTTTTAAAGTCGGTTCAATGATGATGATCATTTCTTCATCAATTTCATGTTTTTAGTACTGAATAAACATTGACTGTTAATACTTTTGTTCGGTATTTATCTGTGTGATTATTGCTTTGTCAGTAATATAAATGTTCATGTCGTTGTAAACCTAATTATGATGATGATGATGATGATGATGACAGTCCCAGTCGCATGCGTCATCTGTTTGCCGTCATTTTGGTGTTTTGTGGAGTTGCGAACCCGTTAGTTTTGTGGGAGAAGTACCGCCATCTTCTGTTCGAGGACTTTTTACGAGCTTTGAGGCGTGCTTCTGAAGGTGAAATCGAAGCAACTGATAAACGCATGCTGAACACCCGTCTCAGTTCACTTCAAGATGTGGTCATTTCAATCGGCGGTAAACCACTGGTAGAGTACGGGTTGCGAGCTCTCAGATCATTACCACATCAAGACCGTGGAAATCGGGAGTACACCGCCGAAACCAATTACGATTCGGGTTTAATGACCACTATCCGAAATGACCACATCACTAGGGCCCGTATTAATAGACGTCACTCAATTCTGAGACGCTCTCAAGTTTATTGCTGTCCTTATTTTTTCCCTTTAGAATGACAAGGACAGCAAGAGACTTGAGAGTGTCTCGGAGTTGAGTGACGTCTATTAATACGGGCCTAGGTTCACGTCAGAGCTAAAACAAATATATGACACTGTTCTGGAAAGCATTGGGCTCGACCAGGGTAAAATGTTTTTCCTGGATGCTCCTGATGGGACAGGGAAAACATTCATTATAACTGGTATCCTTGCAGAGGTCAGGACGCAAGGCAAAATTGCCATTGCTGTAGCATCGTCAGGAATCGCTGCTACACTGCTTTCTGGTGGCAAAACAGCGCATGCCATGTTCAAAATACCCATAGATTTAGAAAGCGCCGAAATGCCTGTTGTGGGGTATCCCGTAACAGTGACAAGGGACATGTGCTCAGAGATTGCTCTCTGATCGTATGGGATGAGTGCACGATGGCTAATAGGAAAGCAGTGGAGGCCGTGAAAAGATAGAACTCTGCAGGACAACCGCAGGAATGAACACTTGATGGGTGGTGTTACAGTTCTGTTCAGTGGCGATTTCCGGCAAACACTCCCTGTGGTGACGCGGGGGTCTAGGGCTGATGAGGCGAATGCTTCGTTGAAACGATATTCGTTGTGGTCACAAATTCATAGGCCGCGCTTGACCATCAATATGCGAGCTCAGCTCGGTGGCAATCCACGTGCTCAAGAATTCTTAGATGTCCTTCTAAGTCTCGGCGAAGGCACTCTACCACTCTAGGAAAGAGGTGAACAGGTGCTGCTCCCAGAGTCCCTCGGTAGAGTGGTGGCCTTCTTAGAAGAACTCATTTGTTGTGTGCATGGAGACATCAGTCGAATACCAAACCAATAGAATTCTTGGGTGTGACAGCGAGCCATTTTAACACCCAAAAATGATCAAGCTGCAGACATCAACGAACGCATTCTCTCGGAAATTGAGGGAAACGAAGTAGTTTATACGTCCATAAACACTCCACACATTATCCCGTAGGATTCCTAAACTCCCTTCCAATTCAAGCGCGTGCAGTTCCCTGTGAGTGAGTGAGTTCGCCATGACTATCAACAAGTCGCAGGGGCAGACGCTGAAGGCTGCGGGTGTCGACTTCAGGACGAGCTGCTTCTCACACGGGCAGCTGTACGTCGCTTGCTCCCGCGTCACGACACGAGTCCTGATTCTCTGTATATTTAGGCTGCTGAGAGCAAAACTACAAACGTAGTTTACAGAGAAGTTTTGTAACAATTCACAATCGTTAATATTTTTTTATATCGTGGAATGTAGAAAAAATTGGTCAAGCGCGTGTCAGACTAGGATTCCATAACGAAACACATCGCATTAACAATTTAACAACGATTTCATCTGAGCCGTTATACTTAGCTTTCTTTTAAGGTTCAATCCAAGGACTACCATCATGTTTTTTTTTTCGAACCAACCGTTTAAATTTGAGAGAACGTTAAATATCTTTTGTTGTTTGTTTGTCTGTATGTATGTCTGGGCTAATCTCTAAAAGGACTGCATGGATATACTTAAAATTTTGCATGAATATTACCAAGAGGTCAGGTCAACAAGCTACATATTATCACGCTATCACCTACGGCGGCGGAGCTGAAGCATTCACGCAGACAACGTCGCGGGCAGTAGCTAGTATAATAATAATAATATAATATAATATATCCTGGGACAACTCACACACGGCCATCTGATCCCAAACTAAGCAGAGCTTGTACTATGGTAACCAGACAACTGATAAACATACTTATATATTTTTAAATACATACATATTATAGATAAATAAAATACTTTAAAACTGTAGCCTGACGCAGGAAATGCTTTATGAAAAGCGGTCTTTGCCCTGCAGTGGGATAGTAATAGGCTGGTATTGTTATTATTATTATGTATACAATAGGCGAGACGACAAAAAAAAGTAATTTGTCCGTCAGACAGATTATCAAAAAATTTTGGACACTTCTTTTTTCTTTTTTCTCGTAAACGAAGAATGACGACGATACAGTGCGTTGAAGTTGCGCATGACGTCACGATCTGATACAATTTTTGTAGGACGGTGACGTCAAAAGCCCCCACTCCAGAACTTTGTTGCTCTTTATCTTTGTATTTTTTTATTAATTTGATCAAGCAAAAAATACGTGTCCCGTATTTTCGGCCGATCTGTCAGACGAACTAAACAGATTGCCATTTTTTTAATGCTGTCGTCATCCCTATTGGGACATTACAGGTATTAGCCATATTTTTTAAATTAAGAAAATATTTAAAGACAAAATTATCTCTGATTGCATGAGGCAGGTCACCTTGCTTTATGCAGCCAGAGCTTTTTACTATTCTTAATCTTGAGACTACACTTTGTCTTTGACCAGCACCAAAGGGCTGTAGAGAGGGGGGAAAAACGTTTTTTCTGTAAAATCCTCACTCAATGAATTTAGACTAAGAGACAATTTATTTACCGCTAAGTTCCTAAATAAATAGAAACCTGTGAAGTGTACATCGGACTCTCACGCGAATGGTTCCGTACTTATTTCTTATTGTATTGTTAACAGAAATACCGACAGAAAATTTCAACTCGCTAATTCGGTTGATAGACAGGCGGACAGAAGACAGCTGAGGTTCAGTAACATCGTTCTCTTTGGTACCCTTTACGTACAGAACTCAAAATAACTCACTAACTAAGTTCAAAGTGAACTTGAAGTTAGCTGTCGAAACAATTAAAACAAATCATAAGTCAAATGACCTTCAAGCTTAAAATAAAAATAAAACCAGACTATTACTATCCCGCTGCCGAATAAAGGCTTCTTCTCATACAGAGAAGTCACGTACATTGATCTTCATTCTTGCTTACTACTTATTATATGTTTATGTATACTAATCCATACTAATATTATAAATGGGAAAGTGTGTCTGTCTGTCTGTCTGTTTGTCTTTCGTTCACGGCAAAACGGAGCGATGAAATGACGTGATTTTTTGAGTGGAGATAGTTGAAGGGATGGAGAGTAACGTAGGCTACTTTTTGTCTCTTTCTAACGCAAGCGAAGCTGCGGGCAGAAGCTAGTATTATAATATTATAATAATGCTAAAATGTTTTTTGTTTAGTTAACCTTTCAACGACCAAGCAACAGCCGGCTGTCGGGCTGCTATTGTCTTTCTATTGTGTCTCCAATCACGTGTGTTCGAAGGTTTAAACGCGCTTATCTAAGAAAAGTACTGGTCCAAATGTAAAAATATTTGTGTGTTGGAAAGCTCATTTATAGGGGAAAGCTTTAGGCCTACGGAAACGGAGTAGTTACAAAATGGTAGACAGACTGACTGGACGGTGATATATGATCGCACAACCCGAACCACTGGTCTTAGTGACAAAAAAATGATGGGTTTTCTGTTCTTTGTGAAGATTATATACCCACTTAGCTAGGATCTTTAGTAATTCAACTCCTAAAGGAGTGATACTGTGGATGAAAGTTCGACATCCACACGGTTGAGGCTGCGTTCGAAAGCCTTTAATCTTTCGACGACCAAGCGACAGCCGGCTGTCGAGCTGCTATTGGTGCCGATTCTCGTATTTACAAACTAACCTAAATTTAAGTTAAGTGCATTTTTCTCTTTCCATTTTATTAAGAAAAGGACAGAAGATAAAATTTTAGTTAAGTCCTGTCAAATTTAGCACTTTATGGATAATTAGTATGGATTTAGACGCGATTTATAAACATGGCGACTAAATATACGTCAATTTTCTTCAGGCGCTGTCTAATTTGACAGGATTAAACTAAAATGTATCTTCTGTCCTTTTCTTTAAGAAACGGAAAGAGAAAGATGCATTTCACTTAAATTTTGTTAAGTTTGGGAACAAGAGAATCAGCACCATTGAATCACGTGTGTTCGAAGATTTAAGGGATAAATTCACGTCAAGCTTACATCAAAATTTGAATACAGACGGGCTGTCAGATCACCATAACGCAATCTACATTCGAATACAGCACCATAGATATGTTAATAACAAATTCCAGTCGTGTGAGTCCCGATAACCTTTGAGACTGGCACCAGGGCGACAATAGTCCCATTGTTAGTTCGGGCACGGTCGGCAATGATCGGGCACGAATCGATTGGCACGTCTATGCGTGACTCGTGTAATGCGTTTACGTTTATCATGTTTTTGTTATTGGTTTTTAAGGGTATTTGGTTAATTGGGAAGGATTATAATTAAGTTATGGTCATCTGTACGCGACTAAGTTCAGATATTCAGGTAAATATTAAATAAATAAATAAAAAATAAAAATTTGCTCTAACTTGCTGAAACCATATAGAAAAAAAAGCCGTTGCTTAAGAATAGTAATACTCCGGGGCTGCGGATTGTCCCAAAGAGATACCGCGGCCCCGGACACAAAGGGGAACATGAATGGGTTTTAGTCAGTAGAAGTCTGACACTCCTTTCCGCTCCGCCCAGAGCGAAAAAAGGCATTTCATGATTTCCCATCTCAAAAATACTAGTTTGATCACTTCAAATCATTTTTCTTGGGTAATCTTTACGTAGAAGTTATGAGACAAGAAAATAACAAAACATTTTTGAAAAATACCTATGGATATCACTGACTTTCCGTACCTCCGAAAGCACGAAACGTTCCGGTCCCGATTGTTATTCGTAGCTCTTTAACAGATGGGTTGCGAATCCGATAATCAGTCAATATATCCTTTTGGATAGCGGAGGTCTGATTGGCAGTTATTTTTTTAAAATATGTCTTTTAGTTAGCTAAATTAGATAAGCCTTAACATAATTGATAAAAGGCGGAGAAGATGACGTACTATATTAACTGTAATGCAAGTTCAGTTTCAAACAAGTTCACCTTTCAGAGTTAACGCTCCAGGTTCTAACTAACTTGTCGGTAGCTAACCGTAGTAGCTGTATTATGGAGTTAGTGAGATTCAATGAGGTAATACTGTGTGATGCAGTTTGTATTGTTATTCTTTTGGAGAATAGAGTTTGTAAATACCTATAAATTCATAAATATCTTGGGACAACTCACACACGGCCATTTGATCCCAAGCTAAGCAGAGCTTGTGTTGTGGTAACCAGAAAACTGTTATATTTATTCAAATAAGTTATAAGTAAATCCATAGAAAAGATAAATTACACACAGACACAAAATAAACAATCACGCTCAAAACACAAAGTTTGTCCTGGGTGGAAATCGAACCCACTACCTCGGCGTAGCAGTCAGGGTCACTAAGCACTAGACCAACAGGCCTGTCAAATTATTATACCCGTTATTGAGTATTAACGCCCTAACTTCGCACAGTTTTTACAAATATTTGAAAATACCTGTATTTCAAATAAATAACATTTTTCTTCAGCTAATTCTTTAATGGAGTCATAATGCTTTATTAATCAAAAAGTCCTTCCTTCAAAACAAACAATTAAATGTCAAAAAAGTAGCCTACATTCTTTTTGGGCTTCAATCTTAGTCCGTACCAACTTCTGGTTCAGGCTTACTCCGTACCAAATTCTTATAATTAGATATATTCTTCACGTACTTATTAGTTCATATAAATGACCTCCCTTCTCCTTGCGATCCGACCTGGCGTCATTAGACCACTAATAATAACCGTACTAAATTGAGCCATTCCCACCTCAGATTCACTACATACATATTAATTGAATTGTCCGGGGTGAGCGTGATTAATTAGTCGTAATTACCGTGCTAGGTGGGACTTAAATTATTATCTAGTTATTATGGGTAGTGGATGCCTGTAATTGGGTGTTATGATGGGTTGAATTTGTAGAGGCTGGATTGAGTTTTACTTGATAGAAGCAAAATAGTCGGCTGCCCCATTTCAAAACCTAGTAAGGGACACTTTTTACAATAAATCGTTTTAAAGTTAAGCATCAATACCTAGTATGGAGTTTCTTGCCCATTGTTCTCCATACGTAACTACATTTTGGAATGGGCAACATTAAAAAGCAACGCTACGTGATTTTTTATGGTGATTTTAATACGATTAATTTTGAGTACAAATAATAGTTTAGATATGGATAACAATTAATTCAAGCGTCAATTGCTTGACGCTTTAATCAATTGTAATATTGCGTTGTTAAAATAAAATACTAGAAAGTTCCATCTAAATTCATTCAGTACTTTTTTATGAAAGTAACAAACACCCATCCTTACAAACTTTTACATTTATAATATTAGTAAGATGAAAAACGTAACTTTAGCTTAAAGATAAAAAGATCAGCTAATTCAATTTACTTGTTCAGCACTTAATGCTAATATTATTTGAATAAATTGTGGTTCAATTTGGAAGTTTCAGTACGTGCTTGTTGTGGTACTGGCCTGTTTAATATATATAAAGTAATATCAAGTTAGGCGCCAGTCAGGGTTATTTTTATATTATAAGTCAGAAGAGTTATATAATAGGATCCCATTATAACATATTTTAATTAATTGCTTGCAATTAACTCTAATTTTATATGCACAAGTTGATTCGTCGCATTAATATTTACTTTACATGCGGCGTAGCACGCGTAGTCGACTGCTACGGCGTAGCTAGCGTAGACAAGTGCTACGGCGTAGCATCTGCGTAGTTCTCAGTACGAAGAATAAACACGAGATGATTTGGCAGAGAACTGAAGTGGTCTACAGTGTAACGAAGACAAGATGAAGTGATGAAACAGTCGTTAAAATCGTAGAACCCATGACTATTGGATAACGTGTTTTTGAGTGGAGACTGTGAATGGACAAACGTAAGGTGGAAAGTCTTTAGATTGTATGGAGCGATGATCCTCAAAGTATAGCTGGTAGTAGTTGGGTGATAGTTGCTGAGAATCGACATGTATTGAATACTATTGTAGACGCATTGTTTAGCAGTGGTCCCCAACTATGTTGGGGTCGGCTTCCCTAGGCTAGGTATTAGTGTTTTATGTGAAGCGACTGTCTATAAGAACCTCCGACACAATACCTCTTGGTTAGACTTGTCAGCCTTTCTGGCTTCTGACTACCCGTAACGACAGTCAAAGTTCTACGAAAAATAACCGGGACCAACGGCTTTATGTGCTCTCCGAGTCACGAGATGTTAGTGATGTCCAAGATAGATTTCAGAAAGCACATATGAATTGAAAAAGTCACCACTTTACAAAGTCAGTACTTGCCCGGATTCGGACCTACAACTCCTTACTCGAGAGACGAGCGCCTTGACCACCGAGCCACCACGGCAACTAATCACTAAAGATTACATTAAAGCTCATAAAACAAATTTCATGAACCCATAACTCACATCAACCTGATTCTTGAAGCGTGGAAAAATTATAGACTATCCCCATTTTCTTTCGTCGCGTTCAAAAAATCTAAAATAAATGCCTTCCATTTTCTTCTCCTATCTCAACAGATGAAGCTATCAAAACTTTCACGTGAAATGGCATTTGCTATCAAAGAAAATTGATATTCGGCACCATATCGCTCCAAGTGTGCAGTTTCGACAGATTTCTTTTAAATTATGACCACTTAATTCAATGTTCTGTGTTTTATAGTCACCTGGACTGATTTTGCAATTTTTGTTCATAGGAGATTATTTTTCTGCTGGTGAGATAGAAGGTTTACTTTCAATGTGAGAAAGATAAATGCTCATGTACTTATTTAAATAAATATACTTTACATTATACGTTCTTCGGTTTATCCTTTTTTATAAATATACTGGGACAACCCAGATGGTTCTATATCAATTTTCACAAAATTTTAAGACCTAAAATAATTTGGCATACTTTTGCTGGTCTTAATTATATTTCGGCATAATATTATTTAACATAACAGCTTATGTATAGTTTTTTATCATAATAATAATTAAGCATAACTTTCTTAAGCAAAGGAAATCTGGCCCTCGGCGCGGCGCTTCAAAAAAATATCGAAAGTAGTAAAATCCACTGCTGGCCTAAACGGAATCAAAATATTTGTTCCTTTAATGAAGCCCGTGATTGCAAGTCAGCTCTTCAATAAATAAAACTTTTAACGAATGACACTTTTGTAATTTCTTTCTTTTTTGAACTAAAGCAATCTTACCCCGTAAAGTTAAAGTGTCTGGTAAATCTAGAACTTTGGAAAAGACATCTTTTGAAAATATCTTTTGTTACATGATTTTTGCACACATTTTTTGAAAAGAAAGTCCTGATTAATATTTTTAATAATAAACTGAACTTCGAAAGTTGGTTGCGTTACACCAACCTTGGAAAATACGTAAAGCCGTTGGTATTAGCTGCTATTCGTAAATTTTTGATTTCATTATGGGTAGACAGGCTGGTTTTCAGGCTTCCAGATTTATATATAGAATATTATGATATTTAGTAACTAGGCTATGGGGTTCAAATGTATCTAAGGTACTTGTATTCAGTCGCATCTAGCTGACCTCAACATAGTTCACAAAAGTTAGAGATGAGGCTTTTAAAATGGAAGTTTAGCCAGTCGTATATTTTTTTTACATTCTCTGTACAATACAATATTTTACATGCATATCTATAAGTCACGCCTGAGGAGGAAAATATTCGAATAGAAAAAACTTGCCGAGTAAAGAAGTTTTAGAATATATCGTTACCTTACTATACGCTATCCCTCTCAGTCGTAAAATATTGTCGTCAATAAACGGAGATTTTCCCTTTTGCCTTTTTTAGATTTTATGGAGATGGGAGCTTTTGCAATATAATATAGTATGAAATAGGATAGTATGGCTTATATTTAAATTTATTTTTCTTCCGGGTGAACCCAAAACTGTTGAATAGGCAAGTACCTGTATGTAGGCTGTGACTGAAAAAGTAAAAAAATATGTTGTTTGACTTCTTCAGTCACAACTAATATTATGAAGCTGATGAATTTGTTTGGCTGAATGCGCTAATCTCAAAACCTGTTGGTCAGAACTGATAAATGGGTTTAAGGTTATCAGCTATGAAACATTTAAATACACTGGTGAAACCGCAGGAAAGAGCTAGTACTGACGTTAGTACAAAGATTGAAGCACCTTTCCTGGTTTTGTTTGCGTGTTTTTGTTTCTACCGTTCAAGAGAATTGCCTGGTTGGAGTCAATATCCATACTAATATTATAAATGCGAAAGTATCTCTGTCTGTCTCTCTGTATCGCTTTTACGCCGAATTACTGAACCGATTTGAATGACATTTGGTATAAAGATAATCCATCGCCTGAGAAAAGACATAGTACAGTGTTTTTATTCCAAAATTTCCACGGTAACGGGAATTACGCGGGTACAACCATAAGGAACGGCTAGTTTTTATAAAAACAAAAACTTTTGATAAAAAAGCTTTATTTAAATAACCTCCTTCGTTATTCACTTTGACCTATCCCACGCACTTCCATTAATTGAGTGAAAGGTATATTTGAACAAAAACACAAAGATATCTCAAGAATTTATGTTCTTTTGAAGTTTTTCCACAGTCAGCGTCTTGCCTTGTTTACTGCTATTATTCTACTCTAAATTAAGCCCGCCATATTAGGTGTTTGTTTGCCCTCTAACAACCAAAATATGCATGGTGATCACTCTACAAACTACCTCATAATAAAATTGTAATACGATAAATATTACGTGGCACAAGCAAAATTTCTCCTTAATACTATAGAGGTAAGGTTGAGATTGGAATTTCGTCCATTCTTAAGGTTATGATAAGAACTTTTCTGGAACATGTTTTGAAGAGCGATGATTGATGAGTATGGAAGCAAGTTCGATGCCAGAAAACCCCATGTTATGGTGAATGGGGGTGAAAAAAGGGGGTTGAGTGTATATGGGGACGGGTTAAAAGATAGCGGAGTTGAACTCGTAGGCTAAGATCCAAGAGTCGCTAGGCTTACGTCATTAGGTTATTTAAAAAGATCGTCTATGGAAGGTGAAATGTGAAAGTTTTGGTGTAAGGATGTCTGTTTCCCTTCCACTCAAAAACTGCGCGCGTAACGGATTTTGAACAAATTTTACAGTAATGAAGCTTATAATTCAGATTAACACATAAGCCACATCATGTTTCCCACAGGAGTAAATCAGTAATCTAAAACCTAACATAACACGGGTAAAACAGTGGAGAAAAGCAAGTAAATACATACATTTTTTTTTATAACTGATGATTGTCGATGAAAGTACCTAATTTATTTCTATCAATGACGGTCACGTGTTGATCGTTGTGTTTAGTGTTTAATTTTTGTTTTGTTTTGCAGTGAAAACATGACATTTGACAACAATTGGTCAAATGACAAATTGAAATCAACGAATAACTCGTTTAAAATGTTGATGATCTTAATGATGTGTAAAGACATATCGCACCTTCGGTAGAACAAGGGCATAATTGCAGTTTTTGCTATTTTACAGGAGAGCTATTTTAAGATATTTATTGCATTCAGTGAGGTCTTGCTCTGTTAATATTGCTCGAAAGTTTTTCTTCTTTGCATGATATAAACTATATACTATATCCTTTTTAGGCGTATAGTTAACAAGAATTAAGAACTTTTAGTTTTTTTTCAATTAATTTTAATTTTAAGGAAGGGATACATTTGTGCCCTTGTTCTACCAAAATGTATATTATTTTGTAATTAGGACTTAATTTGAGCTTTAATTTAGGATGATTTTCGAATAAAAATACCTTGTTTTTCCGTATAAACTTTTTATTTTCTTATAAAGTAAAAAAAATGTATTAACTTTCACGAAATATAATACTTAAACTATCATTATAGTCTTACTAATCAGTCGTCAATAATCTCACGTTTGTGTCTCTTTGGAATCACAATGAAAATAGAATTATAGAAGATAACAAAAATAACAGTGACATTATTTTTAACAAGATTCACTGTTATGCAAATGAAATTCTTTAGAATCACACTTCAAAAAATATTAATTAAAAAATATAAAAATATCTTTATAACAATTATTTTTTTCTTACTAACGAATCAGTTCTAGCTCTCTCTCCTTTTCTTAAAAAAGGTTGTTAAAATATTGTTCATAGAACTTAGGACCTATATTTGAGGATATCAATTGACGAATGTCTTCTTTTTTCTGTGAGGGATTGGTAACTTTTCTTATAGAGCTGGTTTAGTGTGACATCTTTCACACTTTTTTTATTACCGATACGACCTGTTCGAATTCTCGCTGCTGTCCAATCGTCGGTTTTGTAGCTGCACTTAAATTGGTATATCTCTGAATCTTTCATAAATTTGATCGCTTTCGTATCCAATATTTTAAAAGTATTTCCTTCAACATCCTTGTTTACATTCAAATTAATATCTTCAGATAACAGCTTCATATCAATGAAAGAATCAAAATTCATTTCTTTAACGGTAAATTGAACACCCTTTTTCTTAGCATTTTTAATAAGACTGATGTATTCTGCTGGAGTGTATATAGGTCCAGCCTTTTTAGCTCGCTTAACGTTTTTTTCTATTACAGAATGGACGGCATCAGCTTTATTCTGGGTATGACCCCTAATAAGGAATTTGTGTGTTATTGACTTTATAGGCAATGTGTTGACAGCATAATAATACATTCCAAAAACGAATCTGAAACAAGTAGAAATAATTATTTACATTATAAGTACATTACCTACCTATATTGTTCAGTATGAATTATAACAACAATCACTCCTATTTATCTAAATCTACTGTAAATTAATTGTATTATAAAAGGCAACAAACTTACTTATTTTTTTGCTGCCCGCAGCAATTATCCGAATAAAATATTATGTCTTTATCTGGTTGTTTGTTAGAAAGATCCTCCAAAAACTTGTAAAGGCATGTTCCTATTTCATTGGCGCCGCGTTTGCCAAGACCCTCGTGCCAGAAAAAGCAAATTGTGGTATCGTCTTTTATATTGGATACCTAAAACAAAATATACATTAGGTACATTCGAACATAAATTGATTAATTTTAACACTATAATTAACTAATTAGAAAATGAGTCCTCACCGTAAAATTGTAACAATTTAACTTGGATTTATAAAAGAAAGCTGATGACTGGCCAATTGGACAAGGTAAGACTGCCTGTAGATCGAAAATGGCAACTATATTATTAGAATCACTATTTTTGCATTGTTCTGTGTCGTGTTTTAGTTCTAATCTGCTTAAACTTTTCTCTTCTAGGTGTTTTTTGTATTTTTCCATCAGTGGTTCCTTATCGTTAGAGTTTTTGTACGCCTCACATTCATCGCACTGATCTTTTCGGGGAATAAACAAACCAAGATTGAAATCAGTATTAAAAATTCGATAGTAGGCATCATAATTTGCAAATTCCTTTCCAGCGGTTTCTTGAATCTTTTTGTAATCACGATGAAGCTCCGCTATAGTTAAACTTCCATCTATATATTCCCTGGTTGTATTAGCCCTTAAGTAGTGACTTTCTGTTCTAGGAATGGAATTTATATGATTTCGGACCGATTTCACGACTTCATCGCTTAATTTACAATGGTTATTATGCTTTCCGCGATTATCGGCAGGACTCATTATAAACAAGGCTTGATCAGATATTTTATCAATTACATTCCGCAATGTTTTTTCACCAATACATAAAGTATTCAGCAAAAAAGTCTTACAAATCCTGATTTCCTCACCATTTATCAGAAAATGATAGGTTGAGTTCGGTTTCCTCGGTGGTTTAAATGTGTTATTTGCTGTGATCTTGATTCTTCGGGTTGTAGGATTTTGTTTTTTAATACACGATGCAAGAAAATCTTTTTGCCTTTGGTGTGTTCCCAATTCCCAGTAGGATTTAAAAATCACACTCCTCGTTTCAAAAGAAACTTTAGTAGAACAAGACAGACGACACGAGGTTTTGCATGGAGGGCGCATGGATTTCGCTGGTGCGATCTTGCCTCTTTTGGTCGTGTATTCTTGGCCACTATTTTTTAAACGTTTTGAAACAACTTGTTTCCATTGCTGTGTATTTTTTTGTCGCTTTCTTGACTGCTTTTTATTAATTACTTGCTCAGTGTGATCTTCACTCGTATCCACAAGGGGTCCTGGGTCGTTATAAACTTCAACACTTTCCGTATTACCATCAGCCTCATCAATATTACCCCTATTATCAGTGTCAGAAGAACTCGACGAACTAGATGAGCTGCTGCTGTTGGAACTAGACGAGCTACTGCTGGAACTTGAAGAACTGGACGAGGTGCTACGTTTGGGAGATCTAGTTTTAAATATACTCTTATGTTTCACAGTTCGTGGCGTTTATAATCTGATCCTTCAGATGGTGAAAAATCTCCACTCTTTGAGGAGTTAAGCTCACTTGCAACCTCTAAAAAGGTGATGAAAGAATAATATCTCAGTTACTTTACACATGAAATAATCCAGATATTTGTATAGCAGTTTTATTATCTTACCTGTAGTATTTACCGCAGGAGAAATTTCTGTTCCAAAATTGTTATTTTCCATTTTTTCAACATCAGAATTCTCGAAATCTAGAAGAGGTGACGGTAATGATTCAATAGGTGTATCCGTTGTTTCTGAAATGATGCCTTCCATTGATTTAACAGGACCCTGGTTTTTTATATTCATATCTATCCATGTTTCAACCATGTTATTAGCTGTAAAAAAATATATATTTATATAAAAAACTTAAGTAACATACCAATATGAATTAAGAAATAGCAACAATATACTTACACATTGACGAGTTTTCGATTGAATTTGCTGCTCTGTTAGAGCCCACATCTCCTTCGCGACAAGATCTATTAGAATTTGTGTCAGTTTCTTTGATTTGCAAATTATTTTCGTCATTAAGCATCATTAAAATTTTTTTACTACGAGATCCCATTTTAAATTCTGAAAATTTTATTAAAATTTAAATCATACAAAGAAACTATTCATATCACAATTCACAAATAATGCATGCCTACTAGTCGTAAATACATAAAAATACCAATACTAATAAATAAACAGAAAATTTATCACAAAATTTGTATTAAAAAATAATACAAATTTATTTCATTAACTTAAATAACAAACATTAATATTAAATCAAGTCAATTTGGAATGACAAAAACGTAATTGTCATTAAGTCTAGCAAAATAGCATTGCAATTGGAATGACAAAAACACATTTACTTTTAAGACCAAGGAATAAAACAAATCTTGAACGGACAAGGGCATAACTGTCTGAACGACTTTGTCCTTCCAATTTTAAAATTATAAATTAGGCATAAGTGTAATAGATGTGGCATTGTCGCTCCAGAAACCAAAAAATTAAAAGGGCATATTTACCTTTACGACGTTAGCGGTCCAAGTGACGACTGCCTCTCTCCCCGCCGACGGCGCAACTGACCAATGAGACTATGTCCAGCCAAGAGAGCAGTAAAAAGGCACCAATAAGACAAAGTCACTATTTTCGCCTAGCGGATTTTTAAAGGAATTAAATGACTGTCTTTGTTCCTCCAGTTCAAATAGCATTTTTAAGGCATTTCTGTATACTTAACTCATTTTTGCAATTTTTGACAATTGTGCCCTTGTTCTACCGAAGGTGCGATATATTGTTTGCGTTAATTTCGCCTTTGTAATTTTTGGTACATTAACAGTCGTTTAAAGTATTAAAGGTAAATTTTATTTATATGTGGCTGTATGGATGGATTTGACTGTGCCTCAGAGTATTTTAAAAGTAGAATAGTTTTGGCTTATGCCACTTGGTGTCGCTACTGACCTTATGATTTTAAAATATATATGTGCACGTTGTGTTAGGAAATAAATAATTATGAACCAAGTAAGAACTATTGTTAATGGCGTGGTACCTAATTTCCAGTATAAAGTGTCGAACAGATTGAGATTTTGAAACCGTTCTAAAACTAATAAGAACTAGTAAGTAAATGTAGTTTAGTTTCAGGTAGGTTACGATGAAATTGACGTGTTCATTATGTAAAAAAAATCCTTAAATAAATAGAAAAAAAAAACCGTTCTAGTACAAATGTGATTTTTTTCCACTGTATTTTCTAAAATCTAGGTTATTACTGACAAACCGTACATTGTGCCTTAAAACACCTAAGAATATTTTTTTAAAGGGATCAAGATGACGTAAGTCTGGTGACTCTGGCATCTTGGACCAATGGGGATGAGCCGCTAGTGAAGGGCAATTAGTCTGTTATTGAAGGTCATGGCCATGTTTGTCATCTTTCTAGTGGTTAGGAGCTTAATTTTTACGTATCCAGTTTTTAGAAGAGTTCCTGTATTGATGTAGCTTTTAAAATACTGTATTTCTATTCAGTCATAAGTGACTGTGGGACAGTGTTTTTGTGACAGTTACATTTTCATTAAAGTTGGTAGAATTCACTTTTGCGTTTCCATAAGCCACATTAATGCCACCTTGGTATTAATCAATAAATATGAATTTTTGAAATTTTCTCGGTGTTTAAGTTCTTATCTTATCTTATTGTGGGGCCGGCCCAAGCCGTAGCACTTCGACCCTTTTGGATCTTTTGTGCTGTACCCCTCCTTTAACTCAACCCCTAGCCTTCTGTGCACCTCCTTCATTAGTCCCAGTATGGCCTTGATGGGGCTGAGCCTGTAGTCCTCTGGTCTTGGAAATGGTTGGCCTAGATACCCTAATCTTTTGGAGCCTAGTGCTGCGCAATCACACAGCAGGTGTAGCATAGACTCCTCTGCTTCTCCACAGAGCCTGCAAGTCGGGTCGCTTGCTAGTCCCATGTTTTGGAGCTGTTTGTTGGTGGCGTAGTGCCCTGTGAAGACTCCTGTGATTGCTCGGAGCTGTGGTCTGCTGTACCTCCATAGTTTCCGGGTCCAGCCATTATCTATGTCGTTGAAGAATAGTTTAGCATGCTTCTGGCCCGCTGTGTTGTGCCAGTGCGCGCTGTGTATCCTCAACGCAGCCTGTTTTAATGTTTGGTTGATGACCCTTGGTGAGAGTCCTATGAAGGGTTCCGGTCCGCAGAGGGGTGTTTCGGATTCTTTCCTAGCTAGAGCGTCAGCCTTCTTGTTGCCTTCTACTCCTGTATGACCTGGCACCCAGATCAGTCTGACCTGGTTGCGCCTTCCTATCCTGTTCAGTATTTTGATACAGTTTAGTACCAGCCCAGAATCCACTCTATTGGACGTAAGTGCCTTGAGTGTTGCTTGGCTGTCGCTTAGAATGTAGATAGTGTCCCCTTCGTTATCTCTATCTAGTATTTCCTGCGCACATGCGATTATGGCATAGGTCTCTGCTTGCAAGACCGTCGCCAGTTTGCCCATGCTTAGGCTGTGGTTGCAGTTGTCGCTGTGTACCCCTGCACCTGTACCGGTGCTCATTTTAGAGCCATCCGTGTACCATATCTGATTGTTACCTTTGTGGGGTTTTATTCCACATTTCCATTCCTCCCTGCTCGGAATGTAGATTTTGTATTCCTTTTTGAGATTGTGGATGGTGTGTATTTTGTCACATCCCATGTCCATAATCCAGGCAAGTACCCTGTTTGGTCTTTTATTTATTTATTTGGCTCACCAACAATTGTTTACACCATAAAATATTAAATACATTTATCATAATACAGTGCTTGTGTAACAATCTATTATAGGTAAGCACAGCATGCATTAAACTACTTAGTTAAAGTTAAGATTATGACAAAATAATAACACATACAAATATGACCTTGTGAAAATCGAATTAAATTACATTATACCAATTAAATTGAAAATTAAAGAATAAATTAATATAGTGCTAAAATTGAAATTAAATTATATAAAAATTTTATTAAAGTTAAATTAAATTGAAATTAAATTAAATTATATAATATTATAAAAAGGAGTAAATCAATATTTTTAAAAACTAATTCTTTTGAGTTTGCTAAGTGAGTCAGCGTATAGGTCAACCAGATCACTGCAACTATTTAATAATTTACACATGCGAGGGATAGGAGAGTTGGCACCAAGCACCGTTCTGCGAAGTGGAGGATAGGTCTTGTGTTGATATGGTTTGTTATGCAACCGGAGTTTGTCCAGTGCCCCATACTTCTAAGCCTATGTATGGCCCTCCTCGCCTCTAGTTCCACTTCAATGTGTAGGGGGGTGAGATTGAGCATTGTTTCCATCGCCGCGGTTGGCGTGGTCCTGAATGCTCCTGTTATGGCCATGCAGGCAATCCGCTGCACTTTGCTTAGCGATTGTCTGCATGTTGCCAGCTTGGTTCTAGGCCACCATACGATGCTCCCGTATGTGATTATCGGTTTCACCATCATGGTGTAGATCCATTTGATAACTTGGGGTTTTAGACCCCATGTTTTCCCATAGGCGGAGCGACACATGCCAAATACCCTTACGGTGTTTAAGTTAGTAGAATTATCGTGCAGGATTAAACGAACGTTGGTCAGAATATTCCATCAACAGTGCCGTTGTTCCGGACTGATAAACAAACTTGTTATGGTACACTTAATACAGTAAAATTAATTTGTTAAAATAATTATTAAGCGTAATAAACCTGTTTCCACGAGATAACGCTTGTATTGTATTGCATTTTGTGAAATTAATAATTATTTGGTTCATTATTATGTTCGCAGAAAGAACAATGTCGTTTAATGCGCTAATTTTATAATGATAATTAAGTTTGTAAATAGTTAAGTTTTGTTTAATATTCAATGTGTTTTTTTTTCTGGTTATGTTGGAAAAGAATTATACGAATCAAGTTTATAAGCTTGTTTCATAATGTTTCTTTACCTCTTTAATAGTATACCTATTCTATTTATTGTTCAAATCATGAGAGAATAATGTATTTTGTTTTAAATTACCATTAAATTGTATTGTTTAAACTAATGTAATAAAGAGGAACCTAACGTTTGATTTCAGAGCCGTCAAAGGCCATTTTATTTATTTACAGAACTATAGACTCACTAAAAATCACAGATAGAAAGCTACTTTATCCCTTAGTACTGCCCCACACCCATAGGCCGCAGCGTGATGTACCCACAGCCTGCTTTAATAAATTGGATATCCCTACCTGAAAGAGTTTTTCAATTCAATACAGCAATTCCTGAGATTAACACCTTTAACCAAAGTAATAACTTTAAGCTTTATATTATAACTAGCTTTTGCCCGCGACTTCGTCCGCGTGGAATAATAGTTCCCGTTCCCCGGGGATTTCCGGGATGAAAACTATCCTATGTCCTTTCTCGGGTCCCAGACTATATCTGTACCAAATTTCATTCAAATCGGTTCAGTGTTTTAGGCGTGAAGAAGAGACAGACAGACAGAAAGACAGACAGACAGAGTTACTTTCGCATTTATAATATTAGTAAGGAAGTAGGTATAGATTATTTATTGCGTTTTCGTATGGCTCCACTCTGCTTTGATATTAAACAATTGCAGAGAACTGAAATGAACCCAGTTTCACAGTCAAAACAACGCAGTACGATTCAGAAAGCGACTGAATCTTTAATCCTCTGGCGTCGAAATAATCTCCATTTTGAAAATGAAAATTTAACTGAAGCGTTTCATATAACAAATGCAAATTGAGTCGAGTGACTCATCCATTTGGTTTGATTTTAATTCAAATATCTTAGCGTTTGTGGGTTTAACATAATTCTGGTTAATAAGTCCACTGGAAAGGGTTTTACTTATAGATTTGACATTTCAACCATCCATACTAATATTGAGAATTGACGTGATTTAGTTGAAGGGATGGAAAGTGACATAGGCTACTTTTTGTCTCTTTCTAACGCAAGCGAAGGCGCGGGAAAAACTAGTAGTAATATACAGTGATTTTTATTTTAATTCGACTCTCACTCAGGACAAACTTTGTGTAATGAGCATCACCGTCTGGGGTTGCGGAATAGTTCTAATAGTTTTCGCGGCTCCGGAACATAAAGGGCAACCGAAGGAACATGGGTGGGTTTAAGTCAGTAAAAGTCTGACAGTGCCTCCCGCCCGACCAGGGCGGGATAAGTCATTTGATGATTCCAATCCAGAAAAAAAAATTAGCATGGCCGTTTGTTCTGTATCTAGGTGTAATTTATCTATATAATATGTATTTATTTATTTAAGTATGTATGTCAGTGATCTGGTTACCATAACAAAAACTTAGCTTAGCTTGGGATGAGATAGCCGTGTGTGAGTAGTCCCAGGTTATTTATTTATTTACAGTGTAAATAGCTAGTGACTGCCCACGTTTTATTCGGTAGTTAAGTTTACAATATAACATAACCGATGATACCCGGCAATCGTGAAGCTAATTTACAATGTTGTATACAATGTTACCGATTAGTGTTGCCTAAGTCTTTTTTAAGGGTTCAAGTTTACTCTGTACCAAATATTTCACAATATCGGATCAGTGTTTTATCTTTTAAAAGTGACAATCATGCTTATTTTTACATTCATAACCGTAGTGTAAATATACACTGGATTGAAAATTTTTGGGCTTGAAACTTATTTGTTATTTATTGAACTTAAGAACTTATTAAGTTTATCAAAAATCGTTAGTTGTAAGACTTGTAAGGAATCTTTTCGTTTTTCTCAAATTATTGAATATTTCCTTAGTTCATGAACATATAAATCAAAATCTCGGATTTACTAAATGATTCCAAAATTTTTCTCAATGTATTAGAGTACATTTAAAAAGCTCAATGAAATCAGTTAAGTCTTTCTTAACTTATTGTGTGACTATAGACAAAAGGAATCAATGTTTATATGTATATGGGTTAGTAAATTAACTCTTGTTTCCAATTCATTGAATTACCAATCACCATTTAAACGTAACAAATTATGAAGACAGCTAAGACACAAAATGCTAACCTTTTCCTTGACAAGTTAAGCCTGCCGAATAATAATTTACTCTTCCAAGTATATTTTCAATATTACACGCGCTACCGGCCTGACCTCTTCAACCCTACTGGGAATCGATACGCGAAGGTCTGAGGTCAGTCAAGTGATATTATAATATTCAAGAGAGACAACATTTTGGCGCCTTTTGTAGGGTAACTAGGATTGCCGAGGAAATGGAAAAAGAGCAAGTTTGTATGTTATTTTTAACCGTCGATGCAAAAATAGAGGTTTTTTTTAGTTTGACCGCTGTGTGTGTTTGTCTGTGGTACAGTAGCTCTTGGACAGGTGATCCGATTTCGATGCAGTTTTATTTATTAGAAAGGAGGTACTAATGATGGTCCTTAGACAAGTTTCATCAAAAGCAATACAGCTGTTTCGAAGTTATCAACTCCTTGTTCAATAGACCAATTGATAACATATTTGAAAAACAAAATAGTTTTTTTTTAGATGAAAAGACATGTTAGCATTGTTTACATTTAGGTAAATACCTTAACAAATTGAGCCTAGCATTGAACCCATATCTTAAAGCTATTAAATAAGTCTTGAAAATGTAAAGTTAACTAAATACAGTTTCGGTTTTTTTAATAATGGTTTAAAGGAGAGAGTCGTAATGGCCCAGTGGATAAGGCGCCCGCCTCTCGTGTTAGAGATTGTGGGTTCGAATCCGGGCAAGTACCAATGTGACTTTTTAATTCATATGTACTTTCTAAAGTTTATCTTAGACATCTCGTGACATGCCGTGCCTCGAAAAGCACGTAAAGCCGTTGGTCCCGGTTGTCATTTGTAGAACTTTAACAGTCAGAAATTCTGACCAGTCTAACCAAGAGGTATCGTGTCGCTCAGTTACTGGGTTGTGGAGGTCAGATAGGCAGTCGCTCCATGTAAAACACCGGTATCCAGCTGAATCCGGTTAGGCTGGCAGCCGACCCCAACACAGTTCGGAAAAGGCTAGGGAGATGGTTTAAAGGAGAGAGCGAAAAGCTTTCACTTGTTAGTAACATTCAAATCTTCAGATCAAGAGCTTTGTTTGTCTCTAATAGTACAACTTTAAAGCGGTTGATTGTCAAGAAAAGTCTTTAGATATTTAAGGTGTAATAATGAATTTCTGAGCGTTTCTTCAAGGATTTTTGATTGTTCAAAAATTACTGCTTAAGTACTTCTTAATTACTAAGTGAAAAGTTCTCCTAAATTGTTAGTTTGAAGTTAAAAGTAGATTGGAGAGGAATTTTTCAATACATGTTAAACTACCTTTTCCCGCGACTATGTCCGCGTGGAATAATAGTTCCCGTTCCCGGAGGATCTCCGGGATGAAAACTATCCTATGTCCTTTCTCGGGTCCCAGACTATATCTGTACCAAATTTCATTCAAATCTGTTCAGTGGTTTAGGCGTGAAGGAGAGACAGACAGACAGACAGAAAGACAAACAGACAGAGTTACTTTCGCATTTATAATATTATAGTACGTAAGTACGGATTATCTACAATACTAATCTAATAAGGACGAAGATTTATTTTGTTTGATGCGTGGAGATACTTTTCTGTTGGATAATACACACATCAAAAGTGTCTAGGGATATTTTAATTAAACCTAAATAACTAAAATTCTATTAACTTTTTGTTAAGACACCTACACTTTAAAATAAACCTTGTTTAATTGCCTATCTAATCTGATAATAAACTTTTAGATAAAGTTAAATTAAAAAAAAAACTTAGAAGAAGAGGAAAAACTCAACAAAATTTCAATTTAACTTTATTTTTGAAATTTCAAAACCTAAACAACAAAACAATTTTTTTTTTATAAAAATTGTTGAAAACTTAAAATTAATAATTCGTGGATCCACCTAAGACTCTCCTGACACATCTGGAGCGGTTCTGCATACTCAAAACAAGGGTGTCAATATCCTGTTGTGGAGTACTGTCCCAAATCCTGCTAAGATGCAAGAAAAGCTGGTTTTGATGCACAATATCAACAGGGAAATTCCTACGAGCTCTTCTCTGAAGCATATTCCAGGCATGCTCAATAAGATTTAAGTCAGGGGATTGTGCAGGCCGGTCTAAAGCTTGGATAACATGCTGTTGTAACCAACTTGTAACGATACGCGCCGTATGTGGACGGGCATTGTCGTGCATTAGCTGGAAATTTTGTCCCATTTGCTGTTTGTGGAGCAAGATTACAGGCTCTAGCACCTCATCTCGGTATTTTCGAGCAGTCATATTGCCTTGTATCCAAACGAGGTCCGTTCTACCGCCGAGACGAATTCCTGCCCAAACCATAATCGTGCCACCTTAATATGCATGAACTTGTTGTGGGTGCTGCAGTCGATTCCAACATCCAGGTTTTCTCCAAACGCGTACTCTTCGCGAATCAGGATGAAATCAAAACCTAGATTCATCAGTGAAAAGCACAAGTGACCATTGAGAATGTTTCCAGTTTTCGTGTGCAATAGCCCATTGTAATCTTCTTCCTCGATTACCTCTCCTTAGTGCTGATACCCAAAATGGCCTACGAGCACGTAGATTGACTTCATGCAGTCGCCTTCTCAAAGTTTGACCGCTTACCAGCAAACCATACTCTCTCTGTAGCCTTTGAACCAATTGCATCGCCGCTGCATTTAGTTGACTTCGTGCAGCATTTACTATGAATCGGTCCTGTACATGTGTTGTAATGCGTTGAGGTCCTCGGTGCCGTTCCACCACTTCCTCCGTGACACGATAACATGACCAAAGCCTGGATATAACGCTCTGACTGGTCTTCATGGCTTCAGAAACGGCAATTATGGGACAGTATTCCACAACAGGATATTGACACCCTTGTTTTGAGTATGCAGAACCGCTGCAGATGTGTCGGGAGAGTCTTAGGTGGATCCACGGAATATTAATTTTAAGTTTTCAAGAATTTTTATAAAAAAAATTGTTGTTTTGTTTAAGTTTTGATGTTTCAAAAATAAAGTTAAGATAGAAATTTTGTTTGAGTTTTTCCTCTTCTTCTAAGTTTTTTTTTAAATTTAACTTTATCTAAAAGTTTATTATCAGGATAAATAGTCTATTAAGCAAGGTTTATTTTAATGTGTACATGTTTTAACAAAAAGTTAATAGAATTTTAGTAATTTAGGTTTAATTGAAATATCCCTAGACACTTTTGATGTGTGTATGTATGTTTTTGTAAATGATAGCCGATTCATCAATAATATAGGGCTTTGAAAATCATGTTCTGATCCACGCAGGCGAAACTGTGAGGCACAGCACAGTATTCATAAATATATTATTTTTAATATTCTTAACTTGAAACATCTTTTCATCATCCCCTTGCGTTTTCTGGCTGAATAGTTTTTTTTAAGAAGATACTTTTGATTATTAGTTGTTACTGGGTATTATTAATTGCCAGACTTTCTCTCTGCTTACTTAAATCTACGAAAGACAACTGTTAGTGGCTTGCCTAAGGGTCCAAAATATGAACAAGTCTAGTAGATTTTCACGATTTTAAAAAACCTTACAAGTAGCTTAAAAAATATGCCCTTACTAATAATCACTGTGTATAGTTATGCAATGAATAAAGCCTATGTAACCATTCATTTTTTGACGTATAAACCTGTCATTTAACTTTATGCAGCGTTTATATTAGTAAGGCGGATAGTGTTTAAGCTACTGGCCTTTAACTTTTTAATTCTATTATTTTTTTACTGATAGGCAAGCTCATCTTTGATCTTTTGATATGATTTTTTTTATTTATTTTTTTGGTGAGTGGGAAATCCTCCAATGACTGCTCCCGTCCTGGGTGCGGCGGGAGGGCGTGTCAGACTCTTACTGACTAAAACCCACTCATGTTCCTTCGATTGCCCTTTATGTTCCAGGGTCACGGTAACTGTTATAAACATAACATTCCGCAACCCCGGCAGGCTTTGGCCCTGTTAGGCCCCTTCCTGTGCTGACTCCTTCTCTTTGAGGCGCGCGTGGAACAAAACGCGCCGTCTACGCGGTCCTGGTCCTAGCCGGGCGGCGAACTACCCATCGCTCGCCATCCGCAGAACCGCGCCTACGGTGGCCGGTAGTCGTCTTGCGACTCTCGACGTCTTCGCCTGGGTCTTAGTCCGGGGCGAGAGGCTCGTCGTTGCCTCTCGCGCGCCGCCTCTTCCTTCACTAGCATAACTGCTTCGCAGAAGGAGGCGACGGCATCCCATTCCGTCTCGCCCCGAGAGGTCACCGCCGCCGATCGCCTCTACGAGGACACGTCGATGCTCCGCCCATGCGCGGCACACCTCCACTGTGTGCTCGACCGTGTCCTCCAGGCGACCGTTACTGCAGTGGTGTCACCCAGGCGTCGCTTCCGCCCGAATCCGACACAGGAACCTCCCGAACTGACCATGTCCGGTGAGGACCTGTGTCAAGCGAAACGTGAGAGTGCCATGACGCCTCTCCAGCCACTCCTCAAAGAGGGGTCTTACCGCCGCTATCACGGCGTGCCCAGCACTAGGTTGCGACAGTCGCTGTCTCCACTCCGCCCTGAGATCTCGCCGGAGCTCCGTGAGCCGTGCCGCGATAACCCGCGGCAGCGGGACTTCGCCCCGGCGTTGCACTTCCACGCGCCACTCGTACGTGTGTGCAAGGACTGTTGCCTCCAGATCCCACGGCGGAGTGCCGACAAGGAGGCACGCCGCCTCGCAGGAGACCGTGCGGTATCCCCGCACCATGCGAATCGCCATGACCCTCTGGGACGCCCTCAGAAGCCGGGCCGGAGCCGTGGCTAGGTTGGGCGCCCACACCGGAGCCCCGTAGAGGGCCATGGACCGCACGATCCCCGCGTAGAGCCTCCGGCAGGAGGCGTTTGGGCCACCGAGATTGGGCAGGAGCCGTTTGAGGGCAGCTCCAGCCCTCGCCAGTTTGGGGCCCAAACGTCGGAAATGCTCCGTGAAGTTCCACCGGTTGTCGAGGACAAGTCCCAGGTACTTTATCGTCAACTCGACACCGATGTGAACCCCTCCTATCGTTATCTGAGACCCCGGAGGTGGCCGGTGCCGAGGGCCATGAAAACACATGGCCTCGGACTTGTGCAGGGCCACCTCAAGTCCCAGTTGCCGGATCCTATCCACGACTGTCGCAACACCACTCGACATTAAGTCGGCCGCCGCCTGGAACGACCCTCCCTGCGCTAGGACTAGCGTGTCGTCAGCGTAACACACTACGCTGACGCCTTCGGGAAGATCTTTTGATATGATTGTTGCAAGTCGGGCTTTAGGATGCGTGCCTTTCACTGGAACCAACGGCTTTACGTATGCTTTGAGTCATATTATCCGGGATGGGATACTACTAAAAAACCCCCTGAAATCAAAATCCCAGAACATTTTATCGGAGTGTCTGAAAAGAGGATCACAGTAAAAGTGATGTCGAATATATCAGCAGTATTTAAATTTTTGCTGGACCTTACTTATAACATACCAAAGAACCATGGATTTCTGATTTTTAGAAAATGTAGGTAATATGAATCTTTCTAAAAAGTGTTCTTTTTTTGTTATAACAATAATACCAGCCTATAGCTGTCCCACTGCAGGGCAAAGGCCTCTTCTCATAATGAGAAGGCACCAGCATTGATCACCACGCTTGCTCAAGACGGGTTGGCGATTTCAGACTTATAATCACTACAAGTCCAGGTTACCTCTCGATGTTTTCCTTCACCGATGTCTGCGATGTCTAAGATAATCTTTAGAAAGTACACACATCAAAAGTGTCTAGGGATATTTCAATTAAACCTAAATTACTAAAATTCTATTAACTTTTTGTTAAAACATGTACACATTAAAATAAACCTTGTTTAATAGACTATTTAATCTGATAATAAACTTTTAGATAAAGTTAAATTTAAAAAAAACTTAGAAGAAGAGGAAAAACTCAAACAAAATTTCTATCTTAACTTTATTTTTGAAACATCAAAACTTAAACAAAACAACAATTTTTTTTATAAAAATTCTTGAAAACTTAAAATTAATATTCCGTGGATCCACCTAAGACTCTCCCGACACATCTGCAGCGGTTCTGCATACTCAAAACAAGGGTGTCAATATCCTGTTGTGGAATACTGTCCCATAATTGCCGTTTCTGAAGCCATGAAGACCAGTCAGAGCGTTATATCCAGGCTTTGGTCATGTTATCGTGTCACGGAGGAAGTGGTGGAACGGCACCGAGGACCTCAACGCATTACAACACATGTACAGGACCGATTCATAGTAAATGCTGCACGAAGTCAACTAAATGCAGCGGCGATGCAATTGGTTCAAAGGCTACAGAGAGAGTATGGTTTGCTGGTAAGCGGTCAAACTTGAGAAGGCGACTGCATGAAGTCAATCTACGTGCTCGTAGGCCATTTTGGGTATCAGCACTAAGGAGAGGTAATCGAGGAAGAAGATTACAATGGGCTATTGCACACGAAAACTGGAACCATTCTCAATGGTCACTTGTGCTTTTCACTGATGAATCTAGGTTTGGATTTCATCCTGATTCGCGAAGAGTACGCGTTTGGAGAAAACCTGGACGTTGGAATCGACTGCAGCACCCACAACAAGTTCATGCATATTAAGGTGGCACGATTATGGTTTGGGCAGGAATTCGTCTCGGCGGTAGAACGGACCTCGTTTGGATACAAGGCAATATGACTGCTCGAAAATACCGAGATGAGGTGCTAGAGCCTGTAATCTTGCTCCACAAACAGCAAATGGGACAAAATTTCCAGCTAATGCACGACAATGCCCGTCCACATACGGCGCGTATCGTTACAAGTTGGTTACAACAGCATGTTATCCAAGCTTTAGACCGGCCTGCACAATCCCCTGACTTAAATCTTATTGAGCATGCCTGGAATATGCTTCAGAGAAGAGCTCGTAGGAATTTCCCTGTTGATATTGTGCATCAAAACCAGCTTTTCTTGCATCTTAGCAGGATTTGGGACAGTACTCCACAACAGGATATTGACACCCTTGTTTTGAGTATGCAGAACCGCTCCAGATGTGTCAGGAGAGTCTTAGGTGGATCCACGAATTATTAATTTTAAGTTTTCAACAATTTTTATAAAAAAAAATTGTTTTGTTGTTTAGGTTTTGAAATTTCAAAAATAAAGTTAAATTGAAATTTTGTTGAGTTTTTCCTCTTCTTCTAAGTTTTTTTTTTAATTTAACTTTATCTAAAAGTTTATTATCAGATTAGATAGGCAATTAAACAAGGTTTATTTTAAAGTGTAGGTGTCTTAACAAAAATTTAATAGAATTTTAGTTATTTAGGTTTAATTAAAATATCCCTAGACACTTTTGATGTGTGTACATATGAATTGAAAAAGTCACATTGGTGCTTGCCCGGATTCGAACCCACAACCACTTGCATGAGAGGCGGGTGCCTTAGCCATCACGACTTTGTCTTTTTAGGGTTCCGTAGTCAACTAGGAACCCTTATAGTTTCGCCATGTCTGTCTGTCTGTCCGTCCGTCCTCGCTTAATCTCTGTGACCGTTAGCACTAGAAAGCTGAAATTTGGTACCAATATGTATATCAACCACGCCGACAAAGTGGTAAAATAAAAATTGGAAAAAAATGTTTTATTAGGGTAGCCCCCCTATATGTAAATAGGGAAGTGATTTTTTTTTAATTTCAACCCTGACGTGTGATATATTGTTGGATAGGTATTTAAAAATGAAAAGGGGTTTTCTACTATCATTTTTTGATAGTATCAATAACTTCGGAAATAATCGCTCCAAAAGGAAAAATTAAAGCGTCCCCCCCTCTAACGTGTGGTTTAAAAAATATGAAAAAAAAACTGGAAAGTAGAACTTTATAAGTACTTTCTAGGAAAATTATTTTGAACTTGATAGAAAGAACAGTTTTTGTACAAAAAAGATGAAAAGGTTGTACAAAATAATTTCTGCGTACTTAGTATGTCAACGTAACAAATAGCCTTTTATTTTAACTTATAAGTGGGAACACTTATTGTGACGGACGGGAAACTACGGAACCCTACATTGAGCGTGGCCCGACACGCTCTTGGCCGGTTTTTGTTAATTACAAAAATATATTAATAACCTCGACTTGAAATGCCTAGGGTGATAATTTCAAGTATATCAGAGAACCTCCATTTTACTAAAATTTCATATCGCGATGAAATGTCAACTTGTACAAACCTATCTAAATTACACCTTTGTATTAGGCTTAGGAGAATAAAACAACTCTGTTCGCCTAGCCATATGGTTCATTTTCGTATACACAATACTTTTCTTAATATGGAGATATGAATGAAATATCCGAAGCTTTTCCTTCTGTTATTTGGTTTTTATATATATCTATAAGAAATCCTTCCTTGTTTTAAATGTGAATTCTTGACTATTTACGAAAATGTGGGGACGAAGCTTTAATTAAAATTTAAATGGCGCTCAGTACGGTTTTGTCAAATTATTAAAACTGCTCTGAAATTTGTTAAATACATAGATAAGTATTTAAAGAAGGTTTATTGGGCCTATAGGACTCTTTCAATAGGGATGTGGACTACATCAAAAGAATGAGATTCTGTTTAGTCCGTCTGTTAGATAGTCCAAAAATACTGGACACATATATTTTGCTTAATCAAATTAATAACAAAATACAAAGAGAAAGAGCATCAAAGTTCCGGAGCGGGGGCTTGTGACGTCACTTGTCAATAAAAATTATACATAGGCGTGACGTTTCACGAAACTTCAACGCACTGTATTGTCGTCATTTTCTGTTTACGAAAAAAAAGAAAAAATACGTGTCCCAAATTTTTTGATTATCTAACTGACGGACTAATTACTTTTTTTTGTCGTCTCGCCTATTCGTTTCAGTCTACACCCTTCTTCCTCCGATTCTCAGATTATCCAGAACATCACTGACATCCCGTGCCTCAGAGCACGTAAACCTGGTTGTCATTCGTAGATCTTTGACAGTCGTTACGGGAAGTCAGTAAATAGAAAGTCTGACAATTAGTCTTATTAAGGGGAATATTATTACCCAGTAACTGGCATATGGGGTTAACTTTGATGATTTTTGTTTTGTGTGCAGGTGGTGAAATGTTACTTTTAATTAAACGTTCTTGTAAACGTTTTAATGTATTTTGTTAGTATTTTAATAAGTTGCTGGCTTAGATATTATAACTCTATTACGCATGCTATAAGTGAAGGAGTGCATCTAAGAAATACCTCTGTCGTCCATAATTTATTTTTTACTAGATTTTGCCCGCGATTTCGTTCGCGTGAAATAGGTCCCGTTGCCGGGGGATTTCCGAGATGAAAACTATCCTATGTCCTTTCTCGGTTTCCAGACTATATTTGTACCAAATTTCATTAAAATCGGTTCAGTGGTCAAGGATGTGAAGAAGAGACAGACAGACAGACAGAGTTACTTTCGCATTTATAATATTAGTACGGAAGTACGGATTATACATGTACATCTTTTGCTGGAGATCCTAAACAAATTATTTATTTCTACTTTGGCAGCATTTCATTTTTGTTTTTCCATGCAAAACAGCAGCTGTATTCAGTTAGACTGAAAGCCAACATGATGGGTAAGAAAATCGAGAAGCTTAGGTTACTTCTCAATATTCTCCGTGTCATGTCAGTGGCGTCCTACCGTAGTGTTATATTTAACCATGCGTTATTAACAAACTAGCTGTCCCACGCGGTTTCACCCGCGTTATGCTAAGTCTTTGATCCATGCTACGCTCCCGTAGGTTATAGCGTAATGTTATGCAGCCTATGTGCTGATATCTAAGCTATATTACTGCAGTTTTATTAAAACCCGTTCGCCAAGAAGTTTTTGCGTGAAAGAGTAAAAAACATCCATAAATACATAAAAACTTTTACGTTTATAATATTAAACAGAAAGATTTTGTCAACGATGTCGCTCTGATTGCTTTCTCTCAAAGACACTTCAACCATTCATAGTCCGGAAATATTTTTTCCTTCTTATTCACCGTCTTATTGCGTTTCACAATAAATGCTAAACTCGGGCTTGCTCAACGGTGCATCTCATCGCAAACGCAAATTGTATTAGATAAACGTCAGCGGTCAAAGTGAAGACGGTTTTACCACAACAAAAAAATTAGGTACAGAAGGTTGACTTCTTGTGATCTGTGCTGTCGCTGTGCAGGGCACAAAAAAATGTGGCTCCACATTTCCAACGTGACTCATTTACTTATTTTCACACAGATTCGCACATTGAGGACACATTTGTTGCGGCCGTGATTGTATCTAACAACTGCTGCGCAATAATTGCGGCGAGCTAAACCTTCGATACATGTAGCGTACGGAGCCGGTGTGTGGCTTGGTTATGATTGCAATGACTTGCCGCGTCAGTTTAATGCGCCGCCATCGAGCCGTCTTGCGACTACTTTTAACTAGATTACCACTACTGCTGCTGCTTGTTACCTCTTCGAGTTTGGGTTTAATTCAATGGTTTTTGTTGACATTCGCTCACGTAACGTTGTGACGCCTTACTAGTTTTTTTTATTTTCCACAAATTCACTTCGGTTAGCGACTTCGCCCACTTGGATATCATATTTCATATACCTCATACGTCGAAAGGGAATTTTTGTACGTCAAGGTATGTCCAGCACTTTTTATAGAACTGACCTTCTAGATATTTCTGCCTAGCGGTCAAAGAAAAAACGCTTTTACTAAGCAAGTGCGGCTGCTTTGTTTCTCAGTTTTATTGTTGTTTAATGCGCGCATATTTTAATGAGAATATTAAATTTGTAATAAACAAAAAGTATTTGCTCTTTCTTTTGAACTTTACTTTATATCTTCAGTGGAGTCTAAAAAATGTGCTTAATAATTTTATGATAACTCAATTGAAACTTTAATTTGATAGATTGTACCTTCAAAAATGGATCTTTGGATACTAACTAGTTGCAAAACTGTTATTAAAATAACCCAATTCTTCAACTTTCGAATCTCACCGTACAATACAAAAACTAAAATACCCATAAATCCCTATCAGAAACCGAACAACACTCGGTGTGACCCTCAAAAAAATATGCTCTATTCGCGACAATGAATCATTTCTCTGTCCTTTAGCTTCCATAATACGGACACCATATTTTTCACGCAAAAATATCGGCTTTTTTGAACAGCCTATTTGTATTCTGTCCAGTCTGCGGTCGCTTCAGAAATTCCCTTTAGTTGAGGGTTGACCCTCAACTGAATGTTGGGATGGACAACCCTTTTGTGTTTATTAGTAGTTATGTGCCAGATAAATATCTGGTATGTTAAGGTAAAAGGACCGAGAAATGCGAGTACTTTTACGCATATTTTACGCACGCAAAATATTTGTTAAAATACGAGAGCTAGTTAATGTAATATAATATTAAATTAACTTTTTAATGTGTGTTTTAACAACTCATTAAGCCAGGAGTTTTAAAGTCGATATGTTTGAAAACACGTAAGTGATTTTAACATGTTTTCCATACTTTTAATGTGTAATTACTTTAAGCTATCTGTATTATGATATTGTACATATTATTGAACAATTATTATTGTTGTTTGAATGAACAATGCATCGATACAGGTAGTTAGTAACTAGAAAATCTGTTAATCAGCCTTACCAAGACGTATCGGGACAAGACGTTTTCCATTTAACCCAGTAACTGGTTAACCAGTAACCGGGTCAAATGTAAAACCCTGGTATACATACCCAGGCGAAGACGTCAAGAGTCGCAAGACGACTACCGGCCACCGTAGGCGCGGTTCTGCGAGCGATGGGTAGCTCGCCGCCCGGCTAGGACCAGGACCGCGTCGACGGCGCGTTAGTGTTCCACGCGCGCCCCAAAGAGGAGGAGTCAGCACAGGAAGGGACCCAACAGGGCCAACGCCTGCCGGGGTTGCGGAATGTTAATAATAGTTACCGTGACCCTGGATCATAAAGGGCAATCGAAGGAACATGAATGGGTTAAGTCAGTAAGAGTCTGACACGCCCTCCCGCCGCACCCAGGACGTTAGCAGTCATTGGATGATTTCCCACTCACCAAAAAAAAACCCTGGTATACATAAACATTTGCCTAGCCTAAAGTTAATGCTCCAAGTGTAACTGGATAGCAAGGAGAACGGCTGTATACATTCGAATTTTAATATAACCATTGATTCAAAGAAATACAACACAAAGTAAGTAGGTCCTTCAGAGGGCATTCTCCTAGCAATCTGACGAAATAATATCATTTCAGAAAATATGAGGGATGTAATAAGCAGATACAAAACAGGTTATAGCTCGGAGAACACGTGAACCGATATTAATAGTTAATAAGTCGATATTCGGATATTGCTTGTTCGGATAATAATGAGATTTTTGTCTGTTGGGCATAACTTTATTGTCTACTTTCATGGTCTTTTATCTGATTATAGCTATGGGCTATTATTTTAGTTGTTTGTGATGTATTTGTTGTCAATGCTACCATTGACAACAAAGGTTTTATGGTTTAGTTTCAATGGGGTCAAACGTTCGCATGTAAGAGTATGTGGGTTTGAATCCGGGTAAGTATTTTTTCAAACTGTAAGTATTTTCTAAAGTTTATATGTATCTGTGAGAGAAACTTGGATTTTGACGAATATAAGACTGAGATTATTTGATTTGGGCAATCGTGTTTGATCGGCACGATAGATCAATGATGCTCGTGACTTCTCTGCGTGAGAAGGTACAATCTCCAGTAAGTCTGGAGGCTAGTATAAATTATAACTTGTCGAATATGATTTTGTGACCCACCTTATCTCGGAACCCACGTAACGCTAATAAAAAATGGTCACTACGGGTACTTACATTCTGATATACTGATAATCTCAGAAAGTAATTATAATTTTACAAAATCACAACGATCTGATTTCGAACCCATAATCCATTCATCAGAGACAGCCACTGTAATTCTGGGCAATCACGACACAAAATACATAAAATCAATATATTTATAAATTCCCTTATAAGAATAATCTTGTTTCGCGCCACCAATAACATGTAAGTAGGTAGAAGGGTGCTTATAATAAAATTGAATGAACACCGTTCAACAAGGCGGCCGTACGGCAATACGCAAAAAAGTGGTAAATGACAAAAAATTCAATTTGGTTGCGTGTTGTACCAAATTGAACATTTGGACGACTGTGCGGCAAAGAACTTCAATAATTGATTTTTTCTTATAGTCACCAATGATATTATAAGTAAAAAGGTGTATATAAAAAAAAGGTCTATCTTCAAAATAGGATGGCCTGATTCAAGTTTTGCGAGTGAAAAAGAAACGAATATATTTTGCGACAAATATAATTTGGTGAAATAGCTACATTTTAAAGTGCCACATGCTAACTGCCTATAACCTATCTACACCTTTTTACTTACAATATCATTGATTGTCACTGATTTATTTGGCCATATAGCGCTCATGGTCGCAAGCTCGACCTGTTGAACTTATATCCAGGGCTAATCGTGGCTAATTATATTAGCTTCGCTAGCATATTGAATTAATTTTAGTGAATATTATTAATTGTCTCGCCTTAGCTGATATTGTCTAAATAATAAGAACAGTGAGTAAAACTTACTTCAACGATACGACAGTAAAAATTATCCCCAAAGCAATTGAACTAGAAACATTTCCCTGGTCGAGAAAAGCGTTAAATGAAAAATGTTGTTGGTGTGACTTTCATGACTCGGAAGACACAGAAGACATAATATATAAGCCCAGTCCGGTTGTCATTCATAGACCTTTAACAGTCGAAGTGCCTACTAGTTTCACCGTTATAATGTCACCCAGAATCTGGGTTTTAGTTTGTCAGATACACAGTGACTCCATAAAAATTCTGATGCTCAGTTGCATTCGGTTATTCTAGAAACTCCAACGTAGTTTAGAAATACTGCAGCAAATCATGATGAACATTTTCGATTGATCCAATGGATGGCCAAATATTTCAGTACAAAATAAAATATGTACAACACTACTGCGTGTTCAGCATGCCTAAAACTTTAACAGGCATCTAACATTAACAGTTTTACGTAATCGTGGAGAACTTCATCAAAAATCAACTAAAATATTTACGTGTAACCTGGCCAACGTCCCAAATTTTGCGAGTAGCGAGCCTACATAGAGGCATATTACACGTTTATTAAAAAACGGAATTTTGCGAGGCACTTTCATACATTTTTGGCAACCGTACTTTCATTTTCATAGGTCCCCAAATTCATTATTCAGTTATTTGGGAGACGCTTGCATCTAAATAGTTCAATGTTATTTCATTACGAAACAACATTTGTTTTGTGTTTCAATTAGACGCTTCTCAATTTCGTATTCAATTTGTTTTCGTGCCACTTTGCTGATGAAATTATTTTTATTGGCTTCGAATGAATTAAATTGGAATCTCGTGATATAATTTTTATTAATGTTTTTTTAAGTGATTTTGTTTTATGAAAAACTGCAGTAATTGGCAGAATTAATCTATTTACTAAAGTCAAGGTGCTAAAACAAAATGATATTCAATTTTGTTTTCGCATTATGCACAAGGTTGTGGGTTTGAACCCGAGCAAGTCCAACACGCCTGAGTTATGTGTTACCAAATTACCCGATGTCGAAGTTGTGATAAAAAAGTAATAACTTTTTAAAACCGCTACCGGTTCTCTGTCTGTGTGTACACTCGTGGGTAGTAGCGTAATGATAAATAGTAGTGAAACTATGTTCAGAAATCCTGTTATCATTATACACAATAAGAAGTTACCAAAAAATAAGTAGTTCCAGAATTCTCTCGTTTGCAAAACATTTTTTAAGAATATGTTTTTTTTTGTTAGCCTGTTTTTTTCCAATCCTGGGCAAAGGCCTCCTTTCACTCCTTACATCTTTCACGATCCCTCGCTTGTTCTTCTCCTTTTAAGAAACCGCCGATACTTTTACACGTCATTTACATTTTTTAAAACCAACTGGAGTCGGTATTTCCTAACTACCTCTGAAAACATACATGCATTTAACTTTAAACGTGTTTTAACAACTTTTTCATACACATTGCTGCTTAAACAGCTTTCTCGTTAGTACAATCATGAAAACGTGCCCCTGAAATTCAGCACGGATAAGGCATGAGCTACAAATAAAGATTTATGGGACTCTACTGATCCCCTTATGGACAGTCGTCTTTATAAAGATAGATTACAGTTGAAACCAGTTTATAGAGAAATAGGTCGAAGAAAAACTACCATTAGCCATCGAAGTAGAAAGAAAAGCGAATGGCTTTAGCGAAACTTTCTTGGATTTCACGATTAATGTTGTGGAGACCATGTGGTCGTTTTTCAGTGTCTAAAAACAGTTTTGACAAAATGAGCCAATACACATTTATCAAAAAAATGGTTAATGTATTGCTAACATTTTTTTATTGAGAACTTTTGTTAAGTCCAAATAGATTAAAGGTTCTATAAAAGATATTTATTTAAATACTTGCTGTGAACTGCAGTTTCAATTATCGTATAATTTAAATGAATCTATTGATAGAGAAGAGTCTATTTTATTCTTCATAATTCTGTTTGTTTTTCAATACGAGTGGACGTTGCTGAGATTTGATTTAAACAAACGACAAAACTATTCAGCTTGTTACCTAAGTGCAAACAAAAAACTACAGGTCCATCGTTAATTACTGTAGCTTTACCTCAAGTTTGTAAACAATTCAATATATTTTTGGTTATTCCTATCAAATATACAACGACGGAAGATAAAGAAATAAACTTTCCTAATTTGAGTTTCATTCTTTAAAACTTAGCCAAAATATTACAAATAAATTGTATATTTGAAAGTATTTTGTTCGAGTAAGTACCGATTTGTAAATTATAAATATTTACGTTACCAAAACCTTATTTATAAACAAAAATTTGCTTGGATCCGATAAAATATTAATAAATGCTGGATACCCAAACTTTAATTAAAAACAATTTCGTAAGGCTTTGTCGCTTGGCCTTAATAATGTTTTTACCAACTTTTATATCTTAAAATTATAAAAAAAAACAGCTTTTGCCCGTGACTTCGTCCGCGTGGAAAAACAGTTCCCGTTCCCGGGGGATTTCCGGGATGAAAACTATCCTATGTCCTTTCTCGGGTCCCAGACTATACATGTACCAAATTTCATTCAAATCGGTTCAGTGGTTTAGGCGTGAAGAAGAGACAGACAGACAGACAAAGTTACTTTCGCATTATTAATATTAGTACGGATGAATCTATTTTGATAGTCGATTTGACAAGAATGTCAAAATGTCATGTTCCGGTCAAGTACGAAGCTAGACAAGTATCAACTTGACTTCTAATTTATTCTAGCCACGCCTACAGCCTCGCCCGCTTGACTTTTTAGGATTTGTCACACTGGATGCGTTCTGCGGCCTGCGGCCAGGTCAAATATGAAACGCAGCCCGCATCATGTATGAACAAAGCCGCCCGCAGCCCGTAGCCCGCGTGCCCGCAGCCCACCGGTTAGTACGCGTCCTTCCCTCCCCACCGCCCCGTCGGCCCAACATGCGTTCTTTGGTTGTGCCCGCACGGTCAGATCGCATTCTATACAAAATATATTGATACCGACAATGTTGTTCATACATGATGCGGGCTGCGTTCACTTTGACCTGACCGCCGGCCGCAGAACGCAACCAGTGTGACAAATCCTTTATCCTCTATTTTACCCCTTTAGGGCAGAATTTCCAGAAATCCTTTTTTAATGAATACCAATTCTTCACAAAGAACACACCCTGCAAGTTTCATGTCTAGGATCGGTGGTTCAGGTTGGGCGTTGATATATCAACAGTTAGTCAAGTCAGTCGGTCAGTTTACTACCTTATATATGTATATTAATCACCTCCACAACCTAATTGCTAGGTAACACAATATGCCTTGTTAAGGTCACAGCTCATTAGAGCCACCCGGCACCCACTCCGCACCGACTCGCCTCCTGCGGCTAGTATTCTTTTCCTCGGTTATAAGCCCTTCACGCGCGGACGGCGGGTGGACCACTCGGTGACAACTCGCTGCTCGAATGCTTGCCTTGCGTTGACTGGGCATTGCTAACGCGCGGGTCCCGAGTAGACCGCGCGCTGCCTGCGATTTTTCATTTTCTTCTTCATCAAGCGCGACAGCTATGATTGCCAATTCACGGTTTGTAAAATTTGACATAATGAAAGACATGTGTAGACTTAGTGCCAATTATTAACATACTACTCGAAAATTCGTGGACCAAGCGGTGTCCACTCGTTGACCACTCGGCGTTCACTCGTTGACCGCGTGGGGTCCACTGGTTGACCGCGGGACGTTTATTGGCGATTACGCGACGTCCACCCGTGGACTACTTGTTGACAACAAGTGGATGCCGTGCGACGAGGCGGTGCGGGGTGGGTGCCGGGTGGCTCTAATGAGCTGTGACCTTTAGACTGGTGGTCAGACTTTGTTTCTTATGACTACCGGTTCCGAAAGTCAATGATCTAGGAATTACAACCAGAACTAACAACTTCTCCAACGTGTTATCCAAGACACTGGATACACACCAACAGACACTTTTATTCATTTACTTAAATTTATTTATGTATGTTTCGATCACTCCAGCTGGTTCACTCCATGACTGACTACGGATCTCTTCAATCATCACAAAGGGATTGTTAACCTATTTTTAGCGCCCAACAAAACAAGGGACGAACAATTTAACATAAACACCAGACGGCAGCCATCTTTATTCCATTTATTAAATAAAACAGTCGACTACATAGTGAAAATAAATGATGGTATTACAATAAAATGAATAGTAAAACCTTATGATGAATAATGATCTATTAATGTAGTTGTGGCTTCAGTCATATGGATTCGTCTTGCTATAAATTAAAGAATTTGCGAATAGCTTTTGACATATGCTCAACTTCAAAAAGACATACACGTAAAGTTGAGGATAGTCTCCTATTATCAAAGTCTGAGAAACATACTATTACTGATGTAATCAGGGAGGGCCCAGGCGATAAATTTATTATAGGCCTCAGATTAAGTAGCAACGTCACAGTAGAGTTTAGCTCTGTCTAACGTCGTCGTTCTGTCTGCCTATGACTTAACAATTACATATTAATTAAATTTTAGCTTCAGTGGCAAACACATAGTTATGTGACTCTAAACTTTTTCTTCTTTCTTTATGTTACTCTATCTTAACATTAAAAATGATGCATTAACGCCTGCCACACGCAATTAAACAAACAGGTAGTCAGTTAGGCTAACTCCATCTAGTTTTAAAATAATATGACGTGTTAAAGTGATTTAATATCCTGCTTGTATAATTAATAATTTCATTACAAAAATTTTCCTTAATTAGTATTTAATATATATTTTTCTAGCTGCTACTTGCGTCTTTGGTTACTTTTGCACTTTTTACGGTGATAGCATGATGTTTTATAGCCTATGTAAAATTTTTTATTAAACTTTCTTTTATGGATGGGAAACATGACTATGACTTCAACCGCCTTGGGCGGGACGGCAAGGAGTATCAGACTTTTACTGACTAAACCCCACCTATTAGAACTACTCCGCAAACTCAGTTTATTATTAAACATTAAAATGTACATTGTAAACTTTTAACAACACACGTTTTGCATGAAAAAGTAACAACTATCCTTTCGTGTTTACGAAGCGACAACAGCCAGATGAAGCTACATATTCTTATGAAAATGAATGAATAAAGAACGGCATTCACTACACCAATCTCATAACTAAAATATACTTTATACAAAAAACTAAAACACTAAACATCATTCATCGCAAACTAAACAGCCATGTTGTCAGCACACCGTAATTTATTTAGTCACCAGCTACTACAAAATTGACAACGCGAACGTGGGAGGCAGGTAAAATATTCAGGACGACCAACTATAGACGTACCGCCCAATATAAGGCATGGCCACTACAACTTGAATAATGTAGTAGTGCTGATATCTTTCTTGTAATGGCAGGAAAAAAGGTAAAACAAAATGTTTTTTGTGGTGATGTTTAGACTTTAGGAGTGATGGTAAATGATGTTTTGAAGATCTAGCTAGCTCGCCGCCAGGCTAGGACCAGGCCCGCGTTGACGGCTCGTTAGTGTTCCACGCGCGCTTCAAAGAGAAGTCAGCACAGGAAGGGGCCCAACAGGGCCAGCGCCTGCCGGGGTTGCGGAATGTTTATAATAGTTACCATGACCCCAGAACATAAAGGGCAACCGAAAGAAAGGAACATGAGTGGTTTTTAGTCAGTAAAAGTCTGACTCGCCCTCCCGCCGTACCCAGGACGGGAGCAGTAATTGGATGATTTCCCACTCCCAAAAAAAAAAAGATCTCGTCAGTTCAAATTTAAGGCATTTTGTTTTAATCTCCGACGCAGCAAGAGGGGTGTTATAAAGTTCGTTCTCTACCAACTTGTACCTTTAGTCTGACTGCTATGTATGTGCATGTGTGTATTTAATTGTTTTTTTAATTCAAAATACCACTTGTAGTTAGACTAATTACAAGCACTTAAATTGATAATGAGTCAGACAGGACATGGAAGGGCTATTTGGGCTAAATTTTGATCTGCCATGTTACCGTATTCGCGTTTAATCCGCGATAACCTACAATGAAGTGCCGAAGTTGTTGTCAAAAGTAAAAAAAGCACAATCAAGCGTAATTATAGACTGACACGTAAAAATGTGATATTAAATTTATGAAAACAACAAAAAAAAAAACACCCAACTTTAATTAATTTCATTAGTAGTTTATGGATATAAGTTCTCGCTATTTGTTTTATTAGTCGTTTCTCAATTCAATTAAAATTTTTAAAATAAATTTTCAATTTTCCAATTTAAAATTTTAAACACAAAAAAAAAACAATCACTTTGCTGACGCTATGTCCTTTAGAGGCGTCTATAAGAATTTAGTCCGGAGTTGTTTGTCCCCAAAATTATTTGCACTGCCATTTATTTGGGCCGAGTGCCGAATAGGGAATTTTCGGCTTTAACGTAATGGTTTTGGCCGAACCTATGAGAGAATGGAAATAAATGCCCTCCTGAAGGAATTTCGTAAAGCGCGCAGTTTTTTGTCGGTCAATATTTTATGTTATGTTGCTATTTCTGGCCGGAAACGGATTTATTTTAGCCGTATTTTCAGCAGAAGTGTTGGTTATTGTAGCTTTATTGGGGCATGAAAATGTAAAAATATATTTTTTCCGACAGTTATTTTTTATTCTTTTTAAGTGTCGTTTTGTAATTAAGATTTTATCTTCTATCTACTATATAAAAATAAGTCGGGTTTTCCTTTCTGACGCTATAACTCCAGAACGCACGAACCGGTTTCCACGGTTTTGCATTCGTTGGAAAGGTCTCGGGCTTCGTGAGGTTTATAGCAAAGAAAATTCAGGAAAAATCCACGCGGACGAAGTCGCGGGCAGAAGCTAGTATTATATAGATTGTAAAGTAACTAACTGACTGATTGATTGACTGTTGATATATTAACGCACAACGAAACGAAACTTGCAGGGTTCTTTGTGTGTTCAAAAAAGGATTTTTGAAAATTCTAACTGGAAGCATCGATATTCACGCGGACGAAGCCGCGGGTGAAAACTAGTTAGTTACAAGTAAGGTAAGATGTAAAAGCTGTTGTTGTTTTTTTTTCTTTGGGACAATCCCACCACACTATCCCCAACCACTGCAACTCCTGAAAGCCAGAATCAACAGTCTGAGTCTGCCAGAAAAGCGCCGAGCAATAAAGCTCTATGAGTCCCGGAGAAACGATCCAACTGTCTTGGATCCACAACAAAATTAATCAGAAAAGAACAGCGGAGAAGTAAGAAAAAAAATATTTTTCATTCCCCTCCATAACAAGCAGGAGACAGAACAGAACTAGGCCGATAGGCACAAAGGGGCGATAGCTGTTGTTGTTATGAACTCAGGAAATGTACCTATATGAAATTATCGTTACAATCACAAATAATAAAGTAAAAAAAAGCGATTCCCAACATTTCTGTCACAAGAAAAATTTTTTTTTTACAATTTTAATATTTGCAGTCATGCAAAACCCGAGTTGCTGTTGGATTCGCACTTCGCCGTTTTTTCTTTTATCTTCGCCTCAAAGAAAAACTAGCCGAGGCTTAAGCTTGGCGTAATAAAGCGCACTAATTACAATTTCGCGCTTACTGCGTTCTTAGAAGCAACCACAAAAGGATTACAAAGATGAGTTTTCCTCTTATTATTAAAAATAAAAAAGATTATTGTATTCATAAACATAATAAATATATGGAGTGTAACTATAGTAGTATCTATAGTAGTATTTTTTTCTTAAATAATATTTTTTTCTTAAAAAAATAAACCGGCCAAGTGCGTGTCGGGCCACGCTCAGTGTAGGGTTCCGTACAATAAATGTTTCCACTTATGAGTTTAAAATGCTTGCATATACGATTATACTACAAACTTGAAATTACTTTCAGAAATTATTTTGTACAAATTTTTGTCTTTTTTGTAAAAAAAACTGTTATTCCCATCCAGTTCAAAATAATTTTCCTAGAAGACATACAGACAGACGGACGTACGGACGGAGATGGAGAAACTATAAGGGTTCCTAGTTGACTACGGAACCCTAAAAAAACGGAACTTTCGTAAGATCATTTTACCGTCCGTCGGTCAAGACACTTTTTCTTGGTAACGGGTGAAGGTAGCAAGATAAAATTAATATTAAACACCCTGAGTGTTTGATATTATTATTTTTTCTTTCTTTCCTTCTCCAACTGTGAGTCGTAACTTCGAAATTCAACTTGTAAGTCAATGGACTCCAAAAATACGGTATATGCCTGATATTTTGACACTTCCAAGAGTCATTTGACCGAGAATCATGCAAGTTGGCAAAAAGCAATCTTTTAGAGCTCTTTCTATTATAATTTAGGCGTTTCGTGTCGTACAACAGCGCCGTAGCGGTACGGCCGTCGGTATTGCGACGCGCGGCGTCTGCGCTGCTGCCGCGCCGCAAGTTTTGTATGAAAACAAACGGTGTACGTGCGCCGTACGGCAAACGTACTGCTGCGGCACTGCAGCCGTACGACACGAAAGGCTGAATCGAAAGGGCCCTTAGGGATCTTTCAATTTATGCGTTTCTTGTCGGACGGCTGCAGTGCCGTATCAGTGCGTCTGTTGCACCCGGATGCGGGACGTTCGTTTGTTTTCATACAAATCCCGCGGTGTTTCAACGGTCCTGTTGCCGTGCGTTCGTGGTAGGTACCGACTCCTGCAGCACTGCTGCCGCACCGCACGTTTTGTATGAAAACAAACGACGTCCGTGCGCCGTACGACAAACGTACCGCTGCGGCACTGCAGCCGTACTACACGAATCGCTGAATCGATAAAGCCCTTTTCGCACAAGCAAAGTAGACCACTGTTTAACGCTTTCATAGTGAATGAACTTGTTGTAGAAATCTCTGTGTGCTGCTCTGAAACTGTTTTATTAATTAACTAGCTTTCGCCCGCCGCTTCGGCCAGGTGAATGTTGATACGGCCCTATTTTACTCTATAGGGTTGGAATTTCCAAAAATATTTTATTAGTGGTTACCTACTTTTTACCCGACTGCGCGACGCAAGGGAGGGTAATGTGTTTATCAGTCTATGTATGTATGTATGTATGTATGTATGTTTGTTTCTATGTGGCGTTCTAGAGATCGAATGCGTAGGCCGATTTTGATAATTCGTACGTCAATCGATTCGTCTTAACCTTGCGAGTGTCACTAAAGACATGACAGTAATCAAAATTCACAACAGCGACAACCAGACGCCATATTGTCAAAATAAAAAAATAAAATGTCGATGAACTGAGTCTAGTGGGGTGTCGTTGAATAGGTATTTTAAAATCATCTGTAGGTTCCTTTTATCATTTTTCATTTTAAATAATAGTTGAGGATATATAACGATTTAAAGTTGTTTAACAAAACAATCATTTTCGCTAATTTTCTTACTTATTGATTTAAGGTTTTATTTCAAGTATAAACGATAATTACAAACAAACATAACATAAAAAAAAAGAACAACAAATATTTTCGGTAAAAAAATAACTTTTAGGGCGTGCGCTGCGTTAAGTGGGCGTCCGTCGCGGGTGTCCGCGTGGCGTGCTGTTTCATGTAATCTCATAGAACAGCGCTGCTTGCAGCGGGTCGCCCGTCGCACGCGGTCCGCGTGACGGAGCACGCGAGCGGAGATGTTAGCGAAATTGTACTGGCGGCGGGGCGCTGCGAGAGGCGGGAGACCGTCGCGGGCGTCCGTGACGGAGCACGGCGCGGGCGTTTGCGACGGGTTGAATTTGTCCGCGACGGAGCATGGCGTGGGTGCCCACGACGGACGCCCGCTTAACGCAGCGCACGCCCTTATACAAAGCTAAGTCGCCGAGAAAAAAAAATTACCATCAAGCTAGATAGATGACGTTTTTCATTTGATACACGTTTGTGAAATTGTCTACTTTATTGAATTCTTTGTTATGGATTTAGGTTTTTATACACTACTACTGATTTAAGCTCACCAAGAGAAAATAGTTAACTGACTTTAGTACGTACGTAAAGGACATCACTCTTTTTGGTCCAAATTCGAAAGTGCCAAAGAAAAAAATATTATATTTTGTTAGAACTTGATCTTCTTCTTAACATATATTATGGCAGTAAAACTGTTGGACCATTCCCCTTCGTTTTATTTGAATTTAAAATTGGACATATTTTTTGTAAAATAAATTGCCAAAACAAAAGATTTAGCTCTTTAGAGGTATGCGGAAATATGAAGGCATCCTCCGACATGACATGTGTTGTGTCTGGTGGGTTACGGTCCAACAATTGTTATCGGTATTTTGTACATTATGCTCATGTTTTATCAAACTCTTATGGCGCAATGTAAGATGTCATTTTTAGATGTCACCCTCCCTCCGAGAGTGTCCGAGAGTGGAGGTAGTTAGCACAATTTATTAGTTCTCTTTATACACCTTCAGATGTTGCTTGGTGGCCCAGTGGATGGTTCTAGTACGTTAAAACCGAGGGCCGCTTGGTTTTCGGTGAGTATCAACTGTCTTCGGAGATGCCCTAATGGTGAGTCGGGGGCATGATGTCACTATACCGAGTGGTTTTCGAACTAAATAAAGTGCTCGTTGTTTTGAAAGGAGCGGGGTGAGTTAGGGAGAAGTAGCACATTATGCTGCGGTAACAGCCCCCGAGCATGAACGTCATCACTTCCTTAAGCTGATCGATGAGTCACACAGTTAGCCAGCATCTATGTCTTCAACCGGTATCCTGACCTGCATGCAGGTCATGCAGCGGACGCGCGTACTTGGTCATCATCTTCAGCTCTATCAGAGACCTTGACATATCACATTGCACTTCGGCTAATCAGCAAATAGAGATGCAATTCTGACCCGGTCGACACAACAGCAAACGACTAAGCGACGCTGCATTACCCCGAATCTCGGATCCAACGCACTACTAGAACCTTCCACAGCGGCGGCAAACCTCACATAAAAATGTACTAGACGCCTCATCATGCTAGACTAGGCGAAGTGCCATGTGCTCTGTCAAGGTCACTGATAGAGCTGAAGGTTAACAGTTGATACTCACCAAAAACCAAGCGGCCCTCGGTTTTAACGTACTAGTTAGTATCTTCCACTGGGCCAGCAAGCAACACAAGAAGATAAAGAGAACTAATTGTGCTAACGACCTCCTGTCTCGGACTCTCTCGGGGGGGCTGGTGTGGCGACAATTGCTCACCCACCAGACACAATACATGTCTTGTCAAAGGATGCCTTCATATTTCCTCATACCTCTAAAGAGCTAAATCTTTTGTTTTGGCAAATTTTTCTTTGGCACTTTCGAATTTAGACTAAAAATGAATGGGGAGTGAATGATGCCCTTTGCAAATATATAATTTGCTTCCTATTAAAAATGTTGCCATTGTAATATCGTGCTGGGGTGTAACTGTACACAAGCTCCAAGGAACTACTTTGGACCGAGCTGTGGTTGTTTAACTCCACGCGTTTTTGCTAAAGGTCAAACATATGTAGCTTTGAGCCGAGTTAGGTTTCTAGAGAGACTAAATCAGTAGTTTAGACCACCGCAAGTTACGTAATAATCATTACGATATTAACTCCCTCAATGAAATGACTAGATTGCGAAATTTTCTATCTTGTAACGAAGTCAATGAACCGTCACTAAAAAGTATAAAATAAAATAAAAATTATTAAAAAACAAAAACCCGACAGCGTGAAGACTAATTTTAAAAAATCAATCTAAAAAGAAAGAAACAAGTCCAGTAGTTTAGAATTCTGTTAAGTAATACTAAATAAATACACAATTGAAATAGTTTTATAATCTATACACACATAAAACAAATCACAAATTCTAATGCAAAACAAAACGACTTACAGTCGGGGCCCCTTGGGAAGATTTGATTGGTAAAATTTGAATGGGCCCCGACTGTGAGTCGTTTTGTTTTGCATTAGAATTTGTGATTTGTTTTATGTGTGTATAGATTATAAAACTATTTCAATTGTGTATTTATTTAGTATTACTTAACAGAATTCTAAACTACTGGACTTGTTTCTTTCTTTTTAGATTGATTTTTTAAAATTAGTCTTCACGCTGTCGGGTTTTTTGTTTTTTAATAATTTTTATTTTATTACAAATTACACCCTGTACATTTCGTATCTCTAGGAACAGCGGTTTGAGCTGTGCGTTGATATATTAACAGTCAGACAGTTTCCCATTTTGTATAGATAGCTTTTGTTTAAAAAAAGAGTTATTTATAAAACACTTTTGCTCGTCAACTTATGTCAACGTTTTTAAGTAAATAATGTACAAAAATTACAAGATTATTTGGAAGTCTAAATTAACAAATTCACGCACTATTTTCATAAATATTCGTCTTTTATACAGAACTTAATAAAGTTTATGAAAATTTTGTAAAATTGTTCCCACTAGCATGTTGAAAAATGCCGCATGATACACTAAAGCATTTTATCATTATTTTTTAAGTACCAAATACCTAGAAATTTTAGGTGCGTCCAAATTTAAAGGCAAAACTACCCACAAAAAGGGTACACAATATTCTACAGGACATATTTTTACGACACCTAAAGTTAAAACAACAGTGTTTCTCGGGTTTAGACCTAAAACTCCCAGCTTTCATTTAGTATTTAATTTACCGCCTGAAGAGATCAAAATGAAAATTTTGCGGGCTTTAAACCTTGGTAATGTAAAATATTTTGAACCTTATTAACCGTATATTTTAGAATTACTATTTTCTAAAGTTTTGGAGAATGTAGGTTGTAAGCCGTTTTTGTGGATAAGTTTGTAAATTGGTGACCTGCTATGTTCTAGGCAAATTACATGCAATAGAAAGAATATTGTTGTCAGCCAAAGTGTGTCCTTACAGGTCAAATATTAGCAAAGCCGGGCCGATTGTAACGAGAATTATAAATTAAGGCTACCAAGAAATTATGTTATGAAAAATACAAATGATCATGCAATTTGGCAAAAAGCATTCTGTCATGATTTTTGTAGCGCATTTCTTGTAGCGGCTTTCCAGCTTGGTTTGAAAGGGTCTGTTTTATTACCTCTAAATAGACAATATGTTTCGGGTATATAAAAAACTGAAAAACCAGCCTAGTGTGGATTTGTACAAAACAGGTCCCTACATACGTCCACCATATTAAAACATTCAGAATAAAAAATGCCGCAAAACGAGACAACAACGACATAAAATAATAATAAGAGCAATTAAAATTTTAATAGCGCCTAAAAGATCTGCAAAGATAGGTTAGAAAAAAGAATTTATAAGCTCCGATTAAAAAAAAAAACAATTGTTTTCACATGATTACTATAAAAAGTCTTGACACTTTTGACATCATCATCATCATCATCTCCCTAGCCTTTTCCCAATTATGTTGGGGTTGGCTTCTAGCCTAACCGGATTCAGCTGGATACCAGTGTTTTACGTGAAGCGACTGCCTATCAGACCCTCACAACCCAGAAACTGGGTGACACTATACCCCTTGGTTAGACTGGTCAGACTTTCTGGCTTCTGAATACCCGTAACGATTGTCAAAGTTCTACGAATGACAACCGGGACCAACGACTTTACGTGCTTTCCGAGGCACGGGATGTCAGTGATATCCAAGTAAAATTTTAGAATACAATATTGTTATATGTTATATTAAACAATATACAACATGTCAAAAGTGTCTATAATCTTGACACTTTTACAATAAACAGAAAAGTTTTTCTTCAAACTTTATTCACATTATAAATACAAACCCTAATAGAAATAAAAAATAATAACTTTCTTAGATCAAACAATACGTTTAGACTTTTCTATTACTTGTACTTGAGTAGAAGTCGAGTGTCTGACAAAGCCTCAAAGAAATTGTTTTCTGAACAATCCAAGGGTCCATAGAGAGAAAACTTTACTTTTAGGGTTGCTTGACCAAGTATTTATTTATTTATCCCTTCTCTGTTAACATTACAGGTAGGAATACCCTATGCGATAGCAGAAACTATACTAACAGAAAATATACTTAATATTAATTAACCTATTCAAACAAAACAAAAAATAAAATAATAATAAATAAAACAAAGATACTGAAACAGCAATGCTATTGTCATTACAATACACTAATTAAAAAATTAAATAAAATTATTACTTCAATCATTTATCTATCTCGATAAATGGAATGAAGACTATCAATGGAACCCTACTGCTGAAATCTACTGCGAAATTAAAACTAGTATTAAAATAACGACTGTCAATATAGCAAATACTAGCCAAGCCAAAAGTATTGTTTTTAGATCAAGTTTGACATTTGAACTTTAAAACTATATTCGATTATTTTTTTTATCACAAGGTTGTTTAAAGTGTAAGATGCTTAAAAAATATATTACTATTATTCACAAACTAAATTACTAAAATAAAATAACAACTAAAATTAACTGAAAATTTGAATATTATTCTTGTACCTATAACAAATTTCATTATTATGTAGTCATGTTTTTGCATGGCATTCTATATTTGATAGACTCCTTGTCACCGAAGAGTCACTTTTGAAAATATACAGACACTTTATTACTTTATATTTACGGTTAATTCTCGCAAAATACTCTCCAGCGTTTGATGGTTTATTATCAAAGTTCACGTGTTATTGGCAGAATTGTGGTGTCTTTTCCACAAAGGCCATTCATTAAGAGTTGAAGTTGAAGTTGACCTTTAACTAAAAACCAGTTAAGTCCAAAACGCTGTTATAAAGAAATATGCAAAAAGCAACCAATGTTATCATAATATTTCTATTACTTAACGCCTTACACGGTTTTTACATCTCTGGAGATCTTTGATATAATAAAACCTTTCTTAGACAGAAAAACTATTAAAACGTTAAAATTGATCAAGTGAGGCTTAACGACCTTATAGTTTAGAGACGGTAGAGATGACCTTTCTCGAAGTATTAAAATAGACTTTAAGACTGTATATCAACTAATATTATAAAAAGGTAAAGTTTGTGATTATGTGGGGTGTAATCCCCAAAACGGATTTTGAATATTCTTTTAGCAATAAAAAGCCGAATTATTTGTGAACGCCATCTTTATAAATAATATATTTATAAACTGATAAACTTACTTACTGATTGAATGACTGTCGATATATATCATAGCCCAAACCGCTGGTTCTAGAGACATGAAGCTTGCAAGGTGTGTTCTTTGTGAAGAGTAAGAAACCACTAAGAAAGAGTTTTTGGAAATTCGTACCTTAAAGGGGTAAAAATAGGGTTGGAAGTATCTTCATACACGCACGCGATGCCTCTGGCGAAAGCTATTAGACTATATAACACTAGCGCCTGCCCGCGGCTTCGCTCGCGTTAGAAAGAGACAAAAAGTAGCCTATGTTACTCTCCATCCCTTCAACTACCTCCACTTAAAAAATCACGTCAATCCGTCGCTCCGTTTTGCCGTGAAAGAAAGACAAACAGACAGACAGACAGACAGACAGACACACTTTCCCATTTATAATATTAAAAGTATTAAAAGTATGGAGCATGGATAGTATGGATAACATTGGTCCGCGGAAACGGGGCAGCAGTTACTAATAAAACTTGGAAATATACGGAACTCTATGGAGCGAATCTTACTCGCACATGACCATTACTTTTTCCAATAAACTCGCAAGGCGGTGGTGCTTAGGAAACTGTCAAAATTCTAATAACGACACGGGGTGTTTCCCTTTTTCTTGAAGGTTGAACGCCCCTTTCACGGCTGAGTACACGAAAAATGAAGTTAGTTTCGTCAAAAAAAACCCGGTTCTATTTGGGTTTGATAGTGATGTTGTAGATAAACTTACGGATATTTGAATGCGGATATGAATGAATATATTATAGTCAGATACGGTTATGGATGGTAATATTTTTCAGATGGTAGTGTGGATAGTCTTAATTGCAGTATGAAGCAAAAAACAATAAGTTTTAATAAATAACACAATTTAGGTTAATATTCGGTATCATGATCACACAAGGTTAATAAATAGGCTAATATTTTTTTAAGAATTAATTAAAATTGTGTGGTGTTACTTAATTTTAAACTCGCCAAACTTTTCTGTTTGATGACCAAGTGTCGGCTGGCGAGGTGTTGGTTAAGTGTCGTCTCGATCTTGCCTTATTATTGGGAGCAATCAATACCTACTCTCAATTTCGGTTACAGTTTTGGATAAATGTTTATTACGGATATGGATAGTTAAGTAATAACCTTAACCTAAACTATCCGATATCCGAAATCACCATAACAACCCTAGTTTGGGATAGTGGAATGGACCACGAATTCCGAACGTTTTTACTGTACAATATAGGCCTGATTTATTTTTTATTTTATTTATTAGGACGCTTTTTTGTATCAATTTGGGGTAAAAGGAATGTAGAAGTTGTAAGTTTTTAAGCATCCTTACAATTTTAGTTCCGTAAATTGGCTGAACTAGCTACTACATTATTAATGTATGTCGCTGAAGATTTTTGTAATGTCCTTGAAAAGCAAACAAGCTGAGGGCTTAATTGATGTTAAGAGGGCACTTTTGCGTAAAGACATCTGTTATATGACATGTGTTGCCGTTTAAGAGACAAAGATGATATGTCGCCGAGATATAACGTAAGATATGACACTTGGGAGAAGAACAACAACCACTGACTGTGAGTGAAAACGTGGGAAAAAGTTAGTATAACTATTTGGGCAAATTGTGACAGCAAATTACAAAACAGATATTTTTAAATTCTATAAACAATGCCCTTTTGTGTCCACTGGCCTAGTTCTGTTCTGTCTCTTGCTTGATATGGAGAAAGTTGGTAAACGTATTTTTCTTACTTCTCCGCAGTTCTTTTCTGTTTAATTTCGTTGCGGGATTCAAAACAGTTGAATCGTTTCTCCGGGACTCGTCGAGCTTCTTTGCATTTTCTGGCGGAATGTTGATTCAGGCTTTAAGTAGTTCCAGTGGTTAAAAATAGTGTGGCGGGATTGTCCAAAAAAAAAATCTATGCCCTTTTTAGATTTATTCAATCGGATACAAACGAAACGAGTTAATAATAGAATTTTTTCAAACAATAGTCGTCAAAGTTATTCAGCTACGCTCGACCGTTTGGAATTATTCAAACGGATTTGAACAAACCTTTAAAAAGTTATTTTTAACAGCACAGAGTTTTTAGTTCATTATTTTGAGATTAGTTCCATTTTGTTTAACATTTGGATTCTGTTATTCATGAAACTTTTAAATTGAATTAACGGAAACCAATTTATGGTATCATTTCAATTGATTTTTGTATTCAATGAGGTTTTAAATTGTTAAATTGTCCATGAAATAGGGTGATTTGTAAAAGAGTTACAATGACTTTATACTTCAGTTTTTTTTACATACATACACTACTGGTTACAGTCCTTACATTAAGGGCTCGTTTCAGAGATGCTTTTTTATTGGTAGTGTAACAATAACACATACGGATACAGGTAATTTTTAAATACTAACTAATATTAACGAATAAAGTCATTCAATTTTAGTTTAATAATATGCTTTAATTAAATTACATTCTAAAATGTATCTTGGGCATCACAGACATCGGTAAACGAAAACATCGCGAAGAAACCTGGACTTGCAGTTAATATGAGTCCGAAATCGCCAATCCGCCTTGAGCAAGCGTGGTGATCAGCGCTCGTACCACAGACTAGCTGTAACTTGGGAAGCGACGTGTCGACCGCTGCGCAAGCGCCACCTTAAATTAAATTATATTCCTTACATGATACTACAAGTAATACTATCAACGTACACACATTAAATATTGTGCTAAGTGTAACCCCGTACTTGGGGTTTTTGGAAACGGGCTTGACTAGGCTAGCTGCTTACTGCTTCTCCGCCGTCTACTCCGCTTTCTGCCGGGTCTACAAGCTGCCGTCGCTAGACCGGAGCTGCCTCAAAACGGAAGTGCCGTGCCGTCGTCGAACCGGAGCAGCCTACTAACGGCCGTGCCGGATCGTGCCGTGATCGCTGATAACTCCTACTACGCAAGGACGGTATCGTGGTATTCCGCCGTGACCACGGCTATGACTCACTGTTCTAGGACCTTCTCCCTGTAAAAGTTTCATGAAATATTATACCCGTATTATAGTTTTCGTTGTGGTTTCATTTAACTTAGCTCCACAACGTAACAGTGGCCTTCTCTGTATGAGAAGAGGCCTTTGCCCAGCAGTGGGACATTAATAGGCTGGTATTATTATTAATTAAATTACGCAGAAAACTGTAACTTTGAGTAAATTTTACGTTTGTTCTAACTTCCAAAGACGCGAGTGAAACTGAGAGGGATAGTTTATGATATTAATACTAATGACATCCATACTAATATTATAAATGGGAAAGTGTGTCTGTCTGTCTGCCTGTTTGTCTTTCTTTCACGGCAAAATGGAGCGACGAATTGACGTGATTTTTTAAGTGGAGATAGTTGAAGGGATGGAGAGTAACATAGGCTACTTTTTGTCTCTTTCTAACGCGAGCGAAGCCGCGGGCAAAAGCTAGTTTAAAATAAGATAAATGATAGCATGAATTCTTCATCTCATTTATCACTCGACAATAAAATATTTCAAACTTGACCTATCTATATTTACCTTCTCAAGGTCATAAAACGAACGGCCTAACCTAACAAGATATAGGTGATAAAATAAATCATAAACGAAATATTTTACTAATCATAAAGGGCAATTCCAGTTTATGATATCTATCGTAAATAAAGGGATGTCATAAAATCTTGTAGCACCTTCGAATATTTAGAGAATATCTAAGGAAAGTAAAAAATACTTACGGGCCTGTTGGTCTAGTGGTTAGTAATCCTGACTGCTAAGTCGGAGGTCGTGGGGTCGATTCCCACCCAGGACAAATTTTGTGTGATGAGCATGATTGTTTGTTCTGTGTCTGGGTGTAATTTATCTATAATATGTATATATTTATAAATTAAATACGTATCTTTATCAGTTTTTTGGTTACCATAGTACAAGCTCTGCTTAGTTTGGGATCAGATGACCGTGTGTGAGTGGTCCAAGGATATTTATTTATTTATTATTAATACACAGTTTATATATATTATGTAGATATAAATATTATGTAGATATATAAGATATTTCCTTCCTTCGATAAGATGCGTTCGCCCGTGTCTTCGCCAGCGTGGATGTCAAGCTGTGAAGCACTATTCTACCTACTCTTCATGAAGAACACATTCTTTAAGTATGATGTCTCTAAGACCCGTTGTTTGTTATTTCGTAAATCAGTCAGTCAGTTTACTATTATATATACAGATAGACTCGCTGTTCCCCGCGGCCTCACCCACGTTATATAACCATTTTACTCGCTTAGAATGTAGCTTACCGTTAGGCCACGTCCGCACAGACAGGCGGCTTGCTTAGCGCCTAGTGTCTAGCGCGTCATCTAGCTAGTAGCTTAGTAAAACAAACGTTCTAAAATGAACGCGACCGGCTGCACTGCGCGCTTAGCGCCTAGCTAGTCGCTTGGCGTGCATCCATGTAAACAAACGTGTTGGTTTTTTGTGAATAGCCAGGATGCAAGCCGCTAGGCTCTAGGCGCTAAGCAAGCCACCTGTCTGTGCGGACGTGGCCTTAGTAAAAGAATTTTTAAATTTAGTTTCGTAGTTTCACAGTTTATCCATTCCATACAAAAAGAAAATTTTTGCTTTTATGATGTTAATGTAAATAACAAAGGTATATCAGATAATAATATACTCGTAATTCACTTTATTTCTTAAGTCCCTGTATAACATCTAACCTCGCTACGAGGTTCTCTACCTTTGCTACGAGCTACGGCGTAGCGAACTCGTAGCGCGATTACAAGATGCACGATGCTACGACGGAGCAGCCTAATTGGTTACCAAAGGGTTTCGAAAGTCCCTTTCGAAATCCTTTGGTACGTCCAATGCTTTGTGTGTTAGACGAATTCGTCTCTTGTACAACGTAAATAACGCAATGCATTATTTGTTTAAAATTCATGCATAAAATTACAAAGGTAAACATAATGCCTTAAGCATTCTCTGTCAGCCATTCATGTTGCATATTATTAAAATTTTAAAATAAATGGCATGCTTTTGAAAAAATATAAAGATAAAGAGCATAAAAATTTCGGAGCGGGAGCTTATGACATCACTGTTCAATAAAAATTGTACCAAGGAGTGACGTCATGCGAAACTTCAACGCAACTTCATTTTTCGTTTCAGAGAAAAAATAAACATAACGTGTCCAATTTTTTTAGATTAAAAAAAAAAGCCGGTCAAGTGCGAGTTCTACTCGCGCAACGAGGGTTCCGTTAATTTGTTTTTTAGTGAAATAACTACAAATTTGCGGTTTTCGGAGTTTTCTCTTTACTTGTGCTGCATGACCTTGCTTCTTGCCAAATTTCACGATTCTAGGTCAATGGAAAGTACCCTATAGGTTTTGAGTTTTGATTCCCTTGAAAATGTCTAAATATGCAATATAAACCGACGTATCTTTTTATTGCGTTGATTTAGAAACTTGATTTTTTCACTGCTTTGTGAGATAGCAGACTTGAGTATGTGATAATAATTTCAGTTTGATATCTCGACGCGTTCCTGAGAAAAAGATTCTTGACAGACAGACGGACAGACGGACGCCTGATGTCAACTAACTACAAATTTACGGTTTTCGGAGTTTTCCCTTTACTTGTGCTACATGACCTTGCCTTTTGCCAAATTTCATGATTCTAGGTCTATGGGAAGTACCCTATAGGTTTTGAGTTTTGATTCTCTTGAAAATATCTAAATATGCAATATAAACCGCCGTATCTTTTTATTGCGTAGATTTAGAAACTTATTTTTTTCACTGCTGTAAGAGATAGCAGACCTGAGTATGTGATATTAATTTCAGCTTGATATCTCGACGCGTTTCTGAGGAAAAGGTTCTTGACAGACAGACGGACAGACGGACGCCTGTGAACTAACTACAAATTTACGGATTTCGGAGTTTTCCCTTTACTTGTGCTACATGACCTTACTTCTTGCCAAATTTCACGATTCTAGGTCAATGGGAAGTACCCTATAGGTTTTGAGTTTTGATTCCCTTGAAAATGTCTAAATATGCAATATAAACCGCCGTATCTTTTTATTGCGTTGATTTAGGAACTTGATTTTTTCACTGCTTTGAGAGATAGCAGACTTGAGTGTGTGATAATAATTTCAGCTTGATATCTCGACGCGTTCCTGAGAAAAAGATTCTTGACAGACAGACGGACAGACGGACGCCTGATGTCAACTAACTACAAATTTACGGTTTTCGGAGTTTTCCCTTTACTTGTGCTACATGACCTTGCTTTTTGCCAAATTTTATGATTCTAGGTCAATGGGAAGTACCCTATAGGTTTTGAGTTTTGATTCTTTTGAAAATATCTAAATATGCAATATAAACCGCCGTATCTTTTTATTGCGTTGATTTAGAAACTTATTTTTTTCACTGCTGTGAGAGATAGCAGACCTGAGTATGTGATATTAATTTCAGCTTGATATCTCGACGCGTTCCTGAGAAAAAGGTTCTTGACAGACAGACGAACAGACGGACGCCTGGTGTGAACTAACTACAAATTTACGGTTTTCGGAGTTTTTCCTTTACTTGTGCCACATGACCTTGCTTCTTGCCAAATTTCATGATTCTAGGTCAATGGGAAGTACCCTATAGGTTTTGATTTCCTTGCAAATGTCCAAATATGCAATATAAACCGCCGTATCTTTTTATTGCGTTGATTTAGAAACTAGATTTTTTCACTGCTTTAAGAGATAGCAGACCCGAGTATGTGATATTAATTTCAGCTTGATATCTCGACGCGTTTCTGAGAAAAAGGGTCTTGACAGACGGACGGACGGACGGACAGACGGACAACAAAGTGATCCTATAAGGGTTCCGTTTTTACCTTTTGAGGTACGGAACCCTAAAAAAAAGATTCTCTATGAAACTCTCTGAGTGAAAAGTTATGACGCAATAAATCCATGTTTCATCCACAAATATAAAAAAAAAAAAAAAAAAAAAATACTTTTTATTTCGGACCAGCAGCATCCATAGGCGGTTAATACAATAAAACTTACATCTATGTTAGTAAAAAAAAAACAATCTATTTCGTACATAAAAATAAACAATAATACTGTTCGTGATGCACCTGCGAACAAACTATTTAGAAACAAGCTTATTGCTCGTGATGCACCTACGTACCACATCATATAGTAATGGAGATTCGTACCTCCATGCCACGGTTTTCAGGATGGAGTTGGAGCTGGCCCGCATTCTGCAGAGCAATGAGGCAGATTTCTGTCTGATTATGGCGTGGAAGCCATCAACGTGTGCTTGGGTGAACATATTGGATGCACTGCAGAATCGGGGCAGCCCCATCAACATCCTAAATCCGTTATTGTATTGGACCCGCAGGGCGCTGAGAGTCCGCTGCGTGTAATTGGTCCACAGGCTGCACGTGTAAAACACTTGACAATAAGCTTTAAAAAGTGTTAACTTGACTGGCTTGCTACACCGTGCAAACCTACGTACCAACATGTTACATCGAACTGCCAGCGCCCTACGTTCCCTCTCAATGTCCACCTGATCCTTAAGGTCGTCGGTCAGGTAATGCCCCAGGTACTTAAACTGAAAAACCCGTTGTAGGGCATTACCGTTAAGTTTAATTGCGGGCACGGATTCAGGGCATTTACCCCCGACCGCCTTAAATACCAGGAACTCACTTTTTGCGACATTATACAATAAGCCATGTGCATGAACATATGACTCGCAACATTTCAGTAATTCCCTGAGCGCCCTGACCGATGGGCTCAGCAGCACCATATCATCAGCGTAACTTATATTATTGATGCTAATGTCATCTATGCGGCAGCCGATTTTCTTGCTGCTGAGCTCAACGATCAGGTCATTCATATAAAGATTAAAAAGCTTAGGTGAGGTTATCCCACCCTGTCTAACACCACAATCCAAACTATATGACTCAGAGAGCTTCTCAGCCCACCTCACGTTATTTGTTTGGTTGTAGTACCAGTATTGAAAGATACGCAACAACTCAGCTGGCACTTTTCTCTCCCGTAGCTTGTCCCACAAAACATCATAAGATACCAGGTCAAAGGCACGGGAGAGGTCTAAAAAACAAGCATACACTGGTGTTTGCCGTCTAGTGTAGTATTGCACTGTATGTTTGAGTCCAAGAATCGCACTATCGGTGGACAGTTTATTACGGAACCCAAACTGTGAGTCATGTAGTTGCAAAAAGCTGTCTAATCGTGCGTCCAGCTGGCTGTCGAGCACCCTCGCGATGATTGTAGCTAGTGAGATGGGCCGATAGTTACTTTTATCAGAAATGTTGCCAGTCTTGTTTTTAATAATAGGCACGACAATTGTTCGCATAAGATTTTTAGGGAGGTACGAGTGACACATACACAGTGAATAAAACATAGCCAATACCCTCGCTATGTGAGGACCGGCATGCTGCAGGTGCTCGACGCTCAGGCCGTCGTAACCCGGGGACTTTCCTCTAGTCATTTTCTTAATCGTGTTAGACACCTGCTTCGCAGAAAAACGAACTAAATCCGAGTCACTACAGTTCCCGTCATCGAGCACTCGCAACGGTAAGCCTAGCGGTGACTCCACTTTAAAATGATCAACAAACATATTAGCTATGCTGTCCGGCTGATCAGCACCCCCAACACTCATAGGAAGACCAGGCCTAACATCTAGCTTTTTCGTAGCCTTCCAGAATTTCTGAAAGTTGTTAGCCTTACGATGAGAAGCAATAATATCAAGCTTGATTTGTTCTTGGTGACTCTGGCACCAAGCAAATGCAAATATACATATGATTGCAAATTTTTTGTTTGTGATCAATTTTTCGATTAAATCGCGCTTATTTGCAATAAAAAATCTATTTCTACAATATTTATGCGAAAATATTTTTTTAGATGCCTATTTATACCTTTCGACGAACAAGTGACTGCCGGCTGTCGCTCAGCTATTGTCTTACTATTCTGTCTCAAATCAAGTGATTTGTGTTTAAAGAAATTTATTCTTATAAAAGACAGTACAGTCACTTACATGAGAACATAATAATACAAGAAAGTGCTAACTATAAAAAATTTACTGGTACTTCGATTTCAAAGGATTAAATCTACAGAATAGGTTTCAGTGCACCAATTATTATTTATTATTAGATACTTAAAAGTTATCATGAAAGGCACATACTATAGTTTACCAAACTTACTACGGCGGCCATCTTGCATTTATTTATCCACTTTATCACACGTTATGCGGGATATCACCCCTCACCCTTTATCCTTTATTACTTTGCAATATCACGTTTTTCTGACATACACTCTTGTCTGCTTTTATATATAGATTAAATTTTTAACCAAGTAACTGGGAAAAATAGAAGTTACATATAAATAAAAGATTTGGTTTAGGTTGTTTCAACTAAGCTAGAATATTCATGTAGAATAGGGATGACGACAGCATTTAAAAAATGGCATTCTGTTTAGTCAGTCTGATAGATCGGCCGAAAATACGAGACACGTATTTTTTGCTTCATCTAATTAATTAAAAAATACAAAGATAAAGAGCAACAAAGTTCCGAAGTGGGGGCTTTTGACGTCACCGTCCTGCAAAAATTGTATCTTATTGTGACGTCACGCGCAACTTCAACGCACTGTATCGTCGTCATTCTTCGATTGCGTTAAAAAAAATACGTGTCCAAATTTTTTTGATAATCTAGACGGACTAATTACTTTTTTGTCGTCTCGCCTCTATTGATGAGGATAACAGATAGATGAATCATAAAACTGTTCAGTATTTGTTTCACATGCCTTAAAAAAATGAAATGTAAATTGGTTTTATATTTATAAATAGTACTACCTTTATTCCACGATTTTACCGGAGTTCGTTGGTCGTTTTTAGTGTTTTATTTTTATACGAATAATTTTTTTATGGATTTTTTTTTTTTTTTTTGGTGAGTGGGAAATCATCCAATGACTGCTCCCGTCCTGGGTGCGACGGGAGGGCGTGTCAGACTCTTACTGACTAAAACCCACTCATGTTCCTTCGATTGCCCTTTATGTTCCAGGGTCACGGTAACCACTATAAACATTCCGCAACCCCGGCAGGCGTTGGCCCTGTTGGGCCCCTTCCTGTGCTGACTCCTTCTCTTTGAGGCGCGCGTGGAACAAAACGCGCCGTCTACGCGGTCCTGGTCCTAGCCGGGCGGCGAGCTACCCATCGCTCGCCATCCGCAGAACCGCGCCTACGGTGGCCGGTAGTCGTCTTGCGACTCTCGACGTCTTCGCCTGGGTCTTAGTCCGGGGCGAGAGGCTCGTCGTTGCCTCTCGCGCGCCGCCGCTTCCTTCACTAGCATAACTGCTTCGCAGAAGGAGGCGACGGCATCCCATTCCGTCTCGCCCCGAAGCATGGCCTGAACCAGCGCCGGGCGCGAGAGGTCACCGCCGCCGATCGCCTCTACGAGGACACGTCGATGGTCCGCCCATGCGCGGCACACCTCCACCGTGTGCTCGACCGTGTCCTCCAGGCGACCGTTACTGCAGTGGTGACACCCAGGCGTCGCTTCCGCCCGAATCCGACACAGGAACCTCCCGAACTGACCATGTCCGGTGAGGACCTGCGTCAAGCGAAACGTGAGAGTGCCATGACGCCTCTCCAGCCACTCCTCAAAGAAATTATCAAATGGGTTCTCCTGCCCAGGGCGGGGTGGCAGGGAGTATCATACTAGCGCGCGTGGAACAACACGCGCGGTCGACACGGATCTGGTCTCTGTCGGGCAGGCCCGCTCCTACTAATATTTATAAGTTGCTGGCGGGAGAAGCTAGATGCTTGGTTGTAGGATTGGTCTAGATTAGCCCGGGTAGGAAAGGGGTTTGAAAAGAGAAAGAAGGATCTGCCATTGTACAGCAGGCCAACACATTTCTAGCATTACTATGCAAACTGCAACCAACTACACTATTAAATAATAAAAAGAAATTACCAGCAACTTTAGTACATATGAACCAATTAGCGAGAAAGAACAAAAAACCAATTAGTGAGAAGCAAGAAAGATGTCTAATTACCTAATGTAGTCAGTCAACTGCAAAGGCTTTGTACTGCTACACACCTTTTGATCCGCCGCGTCTCTACCTCCATCGCTCTCTTTGACTTGACTGAAAACCGGTATTATGACAATTTCTGTTTGTAAGCCAGGCGCTCTGTCTAATTAAAAACTAAGTTTATAATTCTAATAATATCATAACAAACAAGTTCAACAGTAATTAAATCATTATTATTTTGTTGTAGCTAAACCAACATTTATTCTCCTTATTCTGTAATTGGATTTACATAGAGCTATTATATTAACTAGCTTTCGCCTGCGGGTCCGCCCGTTTTGAATTAAAAAAAAACTTAGTTGATGCCTACTCTTCACAAAGAACTCACTCTTTAAGTTTTATATCTCTAGTATCCAGCGGTTTGGGCTGTGTGTTGATTCATCAATAGTCAGTCAATTACCCTGTTTACTATTTTATATTATAACTAGCTTTTGCCCGCGGCTTAACTGGCGTTAGAAAGAGACAGAAAGTAGCCTATGTTACTCTCCATCCCTTCAACTATCTCCACTTAAAAATCACGTCAATTCTTCGCTCCGTTTTGCCGTGAAAAAAGACAAACATACAGACAGACACACTTTCCTATTTATAATATCAAGTATGGATTATATAGATTATACACAATTCATTGTGCTAAAAGTGATATCCTAGATTCGATATACAATTCGATACAAAAGTTCTTATTGGGTTTTTACATTAGTCTTTCTCATTAGCAGCTTGGAGATTGATAATTAGTGTGAGCCCTGTTCCTCGAAAAAACAAGCGAGCGAGCGTTGTCTTATGCGGACTTTGATTTTAGTACCTGGCAGAAAACGCAAAACGCAACGATCTTTCATAAAAAGAATATAATATCCTAACAAAATGAAATAAACTAGGGTAAAAACAGTGAATAGAAATATAACAATAAAACTCAATATAACTCAAACTTTTGATTTTCCCTTTCTCAAACCTCTGGTTTAACAATATATTTTAATACGAGCGGCCATGTATTTCACTCACCGCCCTTACAACTTTTGTGTTCTGTCCCTTAGGCGATATAAGTAGGGTTGTCAAAAACCTCTATTTTTTTATATTCATCATACAAGTTATTCTTAGTTTGGGATCAGATGGCCGTGTGTGAGTTGTTCTAAAGGTGCGTCCACATCTGGCGAATGTGCAGCGAATGTGCAGCTCGCGAGACGTTTGCGAGCTGCCCGCGAGCTGCGCGCGTTGCTTTTTTGTTTGTGCGCCGCTCTAGCGCCGTCCGCGCGCAGTTCGCGCGCGTTCTTAGCGCCGTACGCGAAGAGCGCGCTAGCGGCTCGCGTCTTCCTTCCGCCGGTGCTTCAAGCACGAAAGTACTGAGCCTGAAAACGGAACTGTAAGTGCGAGAATTGATTGCGCGCAGATCGCGCACCGCACGCACGCCTCTAATGAGCCTTGCATGAGTTGCGCTAAAGAGGCGCACCGAACCATTGCCGTGACTGCATGTGCGCAGCTCGCGGGTGGATCTGGTACACTTGCGCGAAAGACATTTGCGCGAAAGACACTTGCGCGCGGACGTTTGGGCGAATGGACGTTTGCGCCCATAGACATTTCCGCGAATGGACACTTGCGCGACTAGACGTTCCCGCGCCAAACCACTTGCGCGAAGCCCTTTGCGCGACGGACACTTGCGCGCCAGACAGTTTCGCGAGAGACGTTTGCGCCCAAACACTTCCGCGACTAGACACTTGCGCGAACTTTTTTCCAAAGGACATTGGGCAAAGAAGGATGCTCATTTTTCACCTGGCAATGTATAGAAATGAAATAAATCTTAAAAAAAAGCTTATTAAATTGTATATTAATTACGCTTATCACAATGTTAAAAGAAACGCAGGAAAAATAGATTTTTTATTTTATTTATTTAAGCTTGATTTAACGTATTGACATATTTTGAACGCATCCAAACCATCAATTTTTAAAACGTTCCATTTTACAAATTGCTTGTTGACCATATTTAACTTTGTATCTTAGTTTTATACTTATTTTACATTTAATTCGATCAGTAACTAATTCTTTATTAGTCATTTAATGAAGAAAATTATTTAATAAAAACGCAATATTAAAATTAAATTAATCATTCAGTGTTTTATTGAGTGTGCGCAAGAGAAATGGATTTTTTGACATTTGACAGTTCTACGATTGACATCGGCGAAGTCCTTCGTTCGTTGTTGCGCTTGCGTCCCGTTGTGTACTGTGCGATTTTGATTGTGTTTCTTTTTATTACGACCCTATTTACCGGACTCCGATATCTTCCTCATCTGACAACCTTTGCTTACCATACCTGATACCGTTATAAATTCGTCCTGTTGACAATGCCGCCATCGAAAACAAGTCGACGTATATACTTTGCATAAACTGCAATGTCTGCATAAATACGTTTCGGCGTTATCTCGTTCATGAGCTGAGCACAAGAGTTGTTTCGTTACATGGCGAGTGGATATCACCAGTAATCGTAAGTATTTTATGCCCATTATTATTATTAAACAAAAAATCACATTGTAAGAATCACGCAAAGCTCATAAACAATGTGTGACATACATAACACATACACTGACAAAAATGTGTATATACAAAGATTATTGACATGAAATAATCTTGATTTTGGACTGTTGTTTATTGTTATGTGAAACTATTACTACTATCTATTGTATATTTTTGTAATCAAAAAAAGTTTACATTAAGTTTTCTGTTTCAGATTACTGAGGAAGATTACACATGTGAACCTTGTAATGATCTCCTCATGAGAACCATAAACGAGCAATTAACAACAAGCTGACACAAGACTTTTCTCAATATAATCTTAGAGGAAGGGATGATAAAACACTAATAAGAGGAAAAATCAAGTCCAGGCACATTTCAAGAAAACAATATTATGTTTATATTTTAGTAGAAAATAATGTGCCTGGCAGAAATGGGATCATTGAATATTGTTGTAATTGTTTGGTCGGATTTTGCGCTCCCGTGATGACGGTAGTGTGGTATCTTGGATGGGCTAGGTACGAAACCAATATATCTGCTCCAGCAGAATTTCTGGATGACATAGTTGCAAGGAATTTGGATGAAAATGATAAATATCAATAAATTATTCCATTGTAAAATAGTGTTTTATTTACTTTTCCCGTTTCAGTCAACAGGTATGTTAGGTTGGTAAATAAGTGATCACTTTGACAACAAGAATCTAGAGACTTGACTCTCTGACTTAGTAAGTACTTATAATAATAAATAAATATCCTTTTAAAAAAAGACTTTTAGTTAGCTAATATTCCTATTTTAGACTAAACTTCGAGCGTTATTTATTAATTAGTTAATGCATGTGTTTGTTTCATTAGGTACTTCTGGTGACGGCAAATCCTAACCTAAAAATAAACAACAACATTTTCTGGACTTCGTGGCGTTTAAATCACTGAAATGACTATAAGATATTACTTTCTAAACTAACAGGTAGTATTTCTACTATATCTGATAACTATACATATACTTTCATCACCAGGTTTTCAAATGTATGGAAGGTGGGCATTGTTCTTTAAAAATATTATTAAGGGGTACCAATATTTTTTTATTTACTTAGTTTTTATTATTATGGCGTCCACATACCTACCGAGGGTGGTAAGTCGTTTTCAAAAGCAAGATGGTGGCCATGATATTTTTCACAAAATACGTCATGGGTGTCAATTTCAAGGTTTTTTAGGGTGCTAAGGTCGAAAATGAGGTCGATTTGAGAATCCAAGATGGCGGCCGTGACCATTCTGACAATATGCATCATGGGTGTCGTTTTCATGGTTTTTTGGGGTGCTAAGGTCGAAAATGAGGTCGATTTGAGAATCCAAGATGGCGGCCGTGACCTTTTTCACAATATGCGTCATGGGTGTCGTTTTCATGGTTTTTTGGGGTGCTAAGGTCGAAAATGAGGTCGATTTGAGAATCCAAGATGGCGGCCGTGACCTTTCTCACAATATGCGTCATGGGTGTCGTTTTCATGGTTTTTTGGGGTGCTAAGGTCGAAAATGAGGTCGATTTGAGAATCCAAGATGGCGGCCGTGACCTCTCTCACAATATGCGTCATGGGTGTCGTTTTCATGGTTTTTTGGGGTGCTAAGGTCGAAAATGAGGTCGATTTGAGAATCAAAGATGGCGGCCGTGACCTTTCTCACAATATGCATCATGGGTGTCGTTTTCATGGTTTTTTGGGGTGCTAGGGTCGAAAATGAGGTCGATTTGAGAATCCAAGATGGCGGCCGTGACCTTTCTCACAATATGCGTCATGGGTGTCGTTTTCATGTTTTCTTGGGGTGCTAAGGTCGAAAATGAGGTCGATTTGAGAATCCAAGATGGCGGCCGTGACCTTTCTCACAATATGCATCATGGGTGTCGTTTTCATGGTTTTTTGGGGTGCTAAGGTCGAAAATGACGTCGATTTGAGAATCCAAGATGGCGGCCGTGACCTTTTACACAATATGCATCATGGGTGTCGTTTTCATGGTTTCTTGGGGTGCTAAGGTCGAAAATGAGGTCGATTTGAGAATCCAAGATGGCGGCCGTGACCTTTTACACAATATGCATCATGGGTGTCGTTTTCATGGGTTTTTGGGGTGCTAAGGTCAAAAATTAGGTCGATTTGAGAATCCAAGATGGCAGTCTTGACCTTTCTCACAATATGCATCATGGGTGTCGTTTTCATGGTTTTTTGGGGTGCTAAGGTCGAAAATGACGTAGATTTGAGAATCCAAGATGGCGGCCGTGCCCTTTCTCACAATATGCATCATGGGTGTCGTTTTCATGGTTTTTTGGGGTGCTAAGGTCGAAAATGACGTCGATTTGAGAATCCAAGATGGCGGCCGTGACCTTACTCACAATATGCATCGTGGGTGTCGTTTTTGACGAATATTGTGAGAAAGGTCACGGCCGCCATCTTGGATTCTCAAATTGACCTCATTATTGACCTTAGCACCCCAAAAAACCATGAAAACGACACCCATGACGCATATTGTGTAAAAGGTCACGGCCGCCATCTTGGATTCTCAAATCGACCTCATTTTCGACCTTAGCACCCCAAAAAACCATGAAAACGACACCCATGACGCATATTGTGTAAAAGGTCACGACCGCCATCTTGGATTCTCAAATCGATCTCATTTTCGACCTTAGCACCCCATAAAACCATGAAAACGACACCCATAACGCATATTGTGAGAAAGGTCACGACCGCCATCTTGGATTCTCAAATCGACTTCATTTTCGACCTTAGCACCCCAAAAAACCATAAAAACGACACCCATGACGCACATTGTGTAAAAGGTCACGACCGCCATCTTGGATTCTCAAATCGACCTCATCTTCGACCTTAGCACCCCAAAAAACCATTAAAACGACACCCATGATGCATATTGTGAGAAAGGTCACGGCCGCCATCTTGGATTCTCAAATTGACCTCATTATTGACCTTAGCACCCCAAAAAACCATGAAAACGACACCCATGACGAATATTGTGTAAAAGGTCACGACCGCCATCTTGGATTCTCAAATCGACCTCATTTTTGACCTTAGCACCCCAAAAAACCATGAAAACGACACCCATGACGCATATTGTGTAAAAGGTCACGACCGCCATCTTGGATTCTCAAATCGACCTCATTTTCGACCTTAGCACCCCAAAAAACCATAAAAACGACACCCATGACGCACATTGTGTAAAAGGTCACGACCGCCATCTTGGATTCTCAAATCGACCTCATCTTCGACCTTAGCACCCTAAAAAACCATTAAAAAGACACCCATGATGCATATTGTGAGAAAGGTCACGGCCGCCATCTTGGATTCTCAAATTGACCTCATTATTGACCTTAGCACCCCAAAAAACCATGAAAACGACACCCATGACGCGTATTGTGTTAAAGGTCACGACCGCCATCTTGGATTCTTAAATCGACCTCATTTTTGACCTTAGCACCCCAAAAAACCATGAAAACGACACCCATGACGCATATTGTGTAAAAGGTCACGACCGCCATCTTGGATTCTCAAATCGACCTCATTTTCGACCTTAGCACCCCAAAAAACCATGAAAACGACACCCATGATGCATATTGTGTAAAAGGTCACGACCGCCATCTTGGATTCTCAAATGGACCTCATTTTCGACCTTAGCACCCTAAAAAACCTTGAAATTGACACCCATGACGTATTTCGTGAAAAATATCATGGCCGCCATCTTGCTTTTGAAAACGACTTACGGTAGGTATGTGGACGCCACATAATAAAAACTAAGTAAATAAAAACATATTGGTACCCCTTAATAATATTTTTAAATTTGCCCAATATCCTTTGGAAAAAAGTTCGCGCAAGTGTCTAGTCGCGGAAGTGTTTGGGCGCAAACGTCTCTCGCGAAACTGTCTGGCGCGCAAGTGTCCGTCGCGCAAAGGGCTTCGCGCAAGTGGTTTGGCGCGGAAACGTCTAGTCGCGCAAGTGTCCATTCGCGGAAATGTCTATGGGCGCAAACGTCCATTCGCGCATGTGTCCATTCGCCCAAACGGCCGCGCGCAAGTGTCTTTCGCGCAAATGTCTTTCGCGCATTTGTCCTGATACCCTCGCGGGTAGCTCGCAAAAGGCTCGCAAGCTGCGCATTCGGGGCACATTCGCCAGATGTGGACGCACCCTTTAAGTCTTTATTTATCTTTGAATAAATAATTTAAAATATTTCTTATACATCGCTAGTATATTTAAAAAATGGTGATCACTCTGACTGACTGTTGATATATCAACGCACAGCCCAAACCGCTAATCCTAAAGACATAAAACTTGTAGGGTATGTTCTTTGTGAAGAGTAGGTCGCCGTTAATAACGGATTTTTTGAAAATTCCAATCTCAAAGGTATAATAGGGGACATAAGTTTTTACATTCACGTGGCAGGTGGAAAGCTGTAGTATATAAAACTCTGCCCAGATGGAATTCCAATTACGGTAGCCAGTCGTAATTAAATTCAGATTCAATTTTGCAACAATAGGTAAACAAACCTACCTTGTATGTTTTATATCTATTATTGCTTCAAATACATGTCTCATCTATTCAGTTACAATAATGAAAAAGGTACAATAAAAACACTTCTATTGTAATAAATTATATTGTGAGGCACTTTAATAAAAACGTCGTGGTCGGACAACAACAATTTTATTGTCCTCTTTGATTTGCGATGTGTCCTTTGACAGTCGTTACGGGCACTCAAAAGCCCGCTGGACAAAAGATTCTTACCATTCAAAGAAAACACGAGCATTGATAATCACGCTTGCTCAAGATAGATCGGCGATTTGACTAATTAATACATCGCTTTTCTCGCGACGTTGTCGTTCAAGAAATTCGGCCTCCAAGATAAACTTATACAGTACTTACAAATTAAAAAGCTCACATTTAAGCATGCAGAATCACACCTTAACCACTTGGCTTATAATATACCAGCCTATTAATGATCTACTGCAGGATAAAGGCCTCTTCTCATACAGAGAAGGCACGAGCATTGATCACCACGCTTGATCAAGGCGGATTGGCGATTTCGGACCCATACTAACTACAAGTACAAGTTTCCTTACGATGTTTTCCTTCACCGATGTCTGTGATGCCCAAGACACGTTTTAGAAAATACATATAAATTGAAAAAGTCACATTGGTTGAAAAATTGAAACCACAACCTCTTCTATAAGAGGCGCCTTAACCACTAGGCCATCACGACATTTTACTTGGCTTATGACTCAAGATAATTTCACGTAAACAAAAGAGCGATGACATCAATTTGTGTCGCGACAACCCTAGGGGACGAGTTAGCGGGACTTATCAGTGCGCTTCCACGATACGGTCCGATGACGGGGAGGCCGTTTGTGAGGGAATGAGTGATAAGGGTAGCCGCGATAGAACACTTGAATGTTTATGTGTTGAGGCCAAGGTAAGAAGAGATAATTCAGAATACGATTTTAAGGCTTGTTTTAAGATAAGGCCAAGATGAATATACACGCCCGCCTGGATGTCGAAACTTCTTTGAAAACCTCTTTCTTGAGAGGCGAAAGTCTTATCTTCTGGACCATCACTACACTAAATATTAGCTTTTTGATGGCATGAAAAAAAAATATTTGAAATTAATTAAATATTCCGAAAACAAAGTCATATAGTTTTTCTATTTATTTCAATCCCATTACTAAGAAGGTTCGGAGAAATGGAATGTCAATTTTGTATCTAAATTAACGATCTATTTTTATAAAGCAACTTCTATCTACCAAAACGATAATTCCTGGAAACTTTGTGAATATTAAATGTCACAGGATTATTACATTATCTAGTCAATTATATTTTTTACTGGTTTATTTTATTTACAGCTCTCTCCTGCAGTTTGACCTGTGTAGTAGTAACCGTTCTCCTTCCGACGAAGACAAAAAGGTTGTACAATAGTAGATTTTTTGAATCCAGAGCGAAGTTAGGGATTCTGGAGTAGAATCCCGAGCTTTACGAGGGATTCTTAAATAGAATCCCGAACGTAGTGAGGGATTCAAAGTACGTCGCCCGAGCCAAAAATATATTTTGCGCCCAAGTGATACACTCTACTTTTCATCACCTCCTATGAGAAAATAAAAGGCGCTTCATACTTTATTGTAAAATTATTATTATTATAATTTGCTGCAAAACAATCCGTGAAAATTTTAACGAGAACTCGGGCTGTAGTTTGCGCGTTTTATTTCTATTACAGTTTCATTTTATTCAGCCGCGGCGTAACTGTTGTATTGGCCGTCGTACCAGCCATTCATTATTTGCGTTCGATTCTTTGGCTCTGAGCAATAAGACGTTCCAAATTCAAAGAGTTTTTAGGCGCACTTATAACAGGGCGTAAAACATGCAAAGACGCTCCAAATTCAAAAAGTGCGATTAAAAGTTACTTTTAGGCGCACTTTTTGAATTTGGAGCGTCATTATTGCCCGCTGAAAGTTTCTTATAGAAAACACAAACTTTGGGTGTACTCAAAGGGGAAATTTCTGCGTACTTAGTATGTCAACGTAACAAATAGCCTTTTTTTAACTTATAAGTGGGAACACTTATTGTGACGGACGGGAAACTACAAAACCCCGAATGGTTTAGGCGGCCAACTTACTCTGGAGTGACGATTCGACACTCACAATCACATTTTGGATGGACGTCAAATTGGGCATTGACGGTCATTATTCCGCTTAATATAAATAAACCATTTGAGTCTGCCTTTGACTTTATTATATGTATAGCTTTCTCTGTAATTGGGGTATCCAACAATATATATTTATTTAATTTCTGAGATAAGCACGCTCTTTCTCACAAACTACTAATATTTAATCTAACCAAATAGTTGATCCACCTTGAAAGATAGGCCATATTTTATTTCGGACACAACAACAGCAACGCGTGTTCGAGTCAGCTAGTATTAGTATAGGTAGTCCTTACAAATTGCATAACTAATCTTAAACATGCATTCATAAAAGTATTTAAACAATACTAACTAACTAAGTGCCAGGCCACACGGTGCGGCAACGCGCCGCACCGCATTACTCCGCATCGCACTGGCGGCCACACGAGCAGTGCGGCGCCGTACGGTGCCGCACTACGCCGTACGGCGCCGCTGCGGCGCCGCTGCGGCGCCGCTGCGGCACCGCAACAAGCTCAGTACTGCCATCCCCATGAACTGAGCGGCGCCGCTGCGGCGCCGCTGCGGCACCGCACTGCTTGCACCCCTCCCCGCCTCGTCTGCCTCGCGCCGTAGTCCGGTGAGCCTGCGGTGCGGCGCCGGAGCGGCGCCGGACGTACCGTGTGGCATACCATCCAATTTTATATGTAGGAAACCGTTGCGGCGCCGCTCAGGCGCCGCGCCGGAGCCGCAACGCACCGTGTGGCCTGGCGCTTATTCTACGTGAACCGCACCAGCATATTTGCTTTTGGTTGACTGGACAGACCCAGTCACAAAAAACAAAGAAACAAACACCAAAACGAATACATCCCGTTTTAAAATTCAAAACCACAAATTGCAGATATCAAAGGAAAACTCGTTTGAAAAACAAAACAGCCAAATCTCGTAAAGCTGAGATGAAACTGGGATGCAAATAAGGACATAAATAGCGATGAATTTATATCTAGATGTGAATGGCGTAGTCTGATAATTGCGCCTTGTTTCAGCTATAAAGAAGAATCCACGAATATTGTCGAACGTTGCCGATGGTTTCCGAGCCTTGGTCCACCAATGCCCGGAACCCGGAAACCATCGACAACGTTCTCTGTATGGATTTGTGAATACGATTGGTTAAATGAAATGGTTGCAAACGTGACAATCTTTGGAACAACCAGTTAAGTTGAAAAAAAAAACATATATGCCAGAGAGATTATTTTTTTTTCTTTTTGGGACAATCCTGCCACACTGTACCCAACTACTGCAACTTATGAAAGCCATAAACAACAGCGGAGTCCGCTAGAAAAGCGCCTAACTGCTCAATGCTCGACGAGCCCTGGAGAAACAATGCAACTTTCTCGAATTCTGCAACGCAACTAATAAAATAGGACAGCGGAGGAGTAAGAAAAATGCTTTCTACTTCCCTCCATATCAAGCAGAAGATTGATCAGAACTAGGTCCGTGGGCGTAAAGGGGTTATAGACAGAATAGAACTGAGCCGATGAAACTGAAAGGAGCCCAGATTGCCTATCACCACGGATTGAAGTTCATTACAATTACTGTCTTCTACTAATATGGGAGCGGTTACGATTGATTCCAATAATAGGAACGGCATAAGCGCTTGAACGCACGAAAATGGAAAACAGTATGGGATATGTGATATTACGTTTCGATCAGGGGAGGTTCAGTTCGATTCTTGGAACGAAGTGTTATTGTGTTTCCGAAGTAGATATTAATTTCCCCAACAGCCCGGAATTTAGAGGTATAACACTCACGTGCGTCTCAAAGCTCATTAAGCCATTTATTAGTTTTTGTTTGCTACCCTTCCTGATATGGTTGTATCACTACATAGTATGAATCATAGTGGTTTTCAGCTGTTCCTTGTTGTATGCTTAGATTTTTAAACGATGATTTTGACGCGGTTTTTCCATGATAGAGTGATTTAAAGGAAAAGTTTTTTTAAATATTTGTAATGCTCGTGCGAAGCTGGGGTGGGTTGCTTGTTAATCTTACAGTTTGACTTAGGCACTACTTAATTATCGTAATATGATCTACCACACTCTAGACTAAAAACTATTCCCATTTATGTTACAATCTTGAATAAACACCTCCTTAGAAGTCCGTCACAGTTGTTAATCTCAGATCTAGGCTTACCAAATGTTTTCTAATATCTTAGATTTAAGTTTAATCTTAGCTAAGTAACTGTTTGTGTTTTGGATAAAGTTATTAACACTTTAAGAGGATTTAAACATTGGTTTTAGAAATGAAAGTTATGATCAGTAAGATATTTTTACTACTTAAAACTTTTAATTTTTAGACGCAATGTTATCTCAATGGCAAACAATATCAAAATATTGTCAACGTGTGAGTTTTGAGTCTGTGATTGTATGAACTTTTAGGAACAATCTTGCTTGTTGAAATATTTTGCTACTTTTCACATATGTTTTTCTTTATGGACTCATGTTTTGAAGGTAAACAATACTTGTGTTTCATATTTAAAGTATGTACCTTTATGATTGCCATTGAATAATTTATCATTTGTTATGAAATATGTTACTTCGAAAAGTAATTTCAAACTAAAACAAATCAATGAGCGCAAAAAAACTTTTTCCTTCAGGAAATATTCAAAACATAAACAAACCTTTAAAAAAACTGTTACAAAAAAAACGAAAAAAGGCCCCTTTTTCGAAAGCAGCTTTAGCCACGTCTAAAAATTGGTAACCTCCATTATTAGGGATTAGGTAGCGACCCCCAAAATCTCTCTCGAACTGTATACAAGATAAACTGTAATTTATTTAGTTCCCTAAACCTCTGGCAAATTAAGGGGCTACAAGCAACCGTCTGTTCATCGACTCGATCAGTGGTTGAGGTACTAAAGGCCATATATCAATAGGACACCAGAGAGTCTAGCCAAGTGGCATTGTAGGAAAAAAAAAACGAAATCCAATAGATTGTCAAATGTATGGAATTGACATAAGCTTTCGCTAAACAATTTGACATCTCCATACATTTGACAACCGTTTTCGTTTCGCTATATATTCTACAATGTTGCGGAATGTTTATAATAGTTACCGTGACCTCGGAACATAAAGGGCAATCGAAGGAACATGAGTAGGTTTTAGTCAGTAAGAGTCTGACACGCCCTCCCGTCGCACCCAGGACGGGAGCAGTCATTGGATGATTTCCCACTCACCAAAAAAAAAAAAAAAATATATATTCTACAATGCCACTTGTCTAGGGGGGCAGGTTTCGCAACTTGGATCGTGCCATCAACAAACTGTTTGGTGGGTGAGTTACGTCTGGTTATGGCCCTTTACTTTTTGACGACCAACCGACAGCTGGCTGTCGCGCTGCTATTGTCTTTCTATTGTGTCTCAATCACGTGTGTTCGCATGTTTAAGGCTGAACCTCTATGGAAAAGAACAAGCCAGAAACTATGACTGAGTTGGTTCACCGCTCTTTAGCTCCAGTTTTAAAAACTTTCCAGAAAAGCTAAAATTAAACATTTAAATAACACCGCATCTAAATTTATGGAAACACTCCTTTTTTATTAGAATAGGCGAGACGACAAAAAAAAGTAATTAGTCCGTCAGATAGATAATCAAAAAATTTTGGATACGTATTTTTTCTTTTTTCTCGTAAACGAAAAATGACGAAGATACAGTGCGTTAAAGTTGTGCATGACGTCACGATCAGATAAATATTTTGCAGGACGGTGACGTCAAAAGCCCCCACTCCGGAACTTTGTTGCTCTATATCTTTGAATTTTTTTATTAATTTGATCAAGCAAAAAATACGTGTCCCCTATTTTTGGCCGATCTATCAGACGGACTAAACAGAATGCCATTTTTTTAATGTTGTCTTCATCCCTATTCTAGTGATCCGCTTCAACGTCGCACGGGTGCTACAAATCTTTAAAAAACCCGGCTTTTCTCTATTATAATAAGCATGAGTTATACTTAAAAACCATCCTCTTGAATGACTCTATGTATTACATAGTACAAGCTCAAGCTTAGTTTAGGATCAGATGACTGTGTGTGAGTTGTCCCAGGATATTTATTTATTAATCATCGCATCAAAATCCACTGTGTGGTTTTAAAGATTTGCATACATAGGGACATAAGGACGGAGAAAGCGACTTTGTTTTATACTATGTTAGTGATTATTACATTTAATAAGAACGTATATAAAAGCCCTTTGAGTACTCGATATTATTTATTGTACCCAAAAATAAAACCGTTACTCAAATTCAAAAATAATTTGTTTGAAGAAAACCGAATATTTTGTCACTAAAATGTCTGTTCGACGTCCAAACAGTTAAAGGTGAATTCAGAAAGCCAAGTTTTCCAAAGTTTTCATGAATAAAGTTCTTATTCGATATTTAGGGAAAGATTGGAAGAAATCACTGTTGAACTCGACTGCCCTTTCTAATAAATTACACAAGTTTATTTGGAAATTGATTTAAAACTTAATTAATTTCTCAAACTTGATTAATTTGATTAACTTACGCCTTTTTGTTTAAAATGTCAGGGTGCTTTATTCTATCATAAAGGAAATTATTGTGTTATTTATATACTTAAACTAGATGATCGTGATGGCCCAGTGCAAAAGGCGCTCGCCACTCGTGTAGAAGATTGTGATTTAGAATAATTGCGAGCAAGTAACAATTTGACTTTTTTAATTCATATTTATTTTTCAAAGTTTGTCTTGGACAACACTGACATTCCGTGCCTCGGGAAGCACATAAAGTTGTCAGTCCCGGTTGTCATTCGTAAAGTTAGACTCAGGTAGTCAGAAACCAGTCGATAGGCAGTCGCTTCACGTAAAACACTGGTGTCCAGCTAAATTTGGATAGGCCAATATAGTTGGGAAAAGGCTAGGGTGAAAGATATTGGTGTCGATTCTCTTGTGCACAAACTAACGTAAATTTAAGTTAAGTGCATCTTTCTCTTTCCATTTCTTAAAGAAAAGGACAGATGATACATTTTAGTTCTTAGATTATTAACCTCTAGATGTAGCCATGAGGTTGTAAAGAAGTGTGAAAGTGAGAAGCATTAATACGAATTTCGTAAGAAAATTGAGACAAAGCATAACATGCTCTGTCTCGTTCGGCGTGGCCGGTTTTCGCTTGGCGAACACTGAAAAGTTAGCCAAACTAAGGGATGTCACTGTCATTGAATGGTCGGCTCGTATTAGTTTTTACAATTTTATAACAATTTCGGTAATTAAACCAATAGTTTTATTTTAATGTATATTTGAGAAATTGACTCCAGTAATTAAGTGTTTAGTGCTTTTTTAACTTTTTTAACTTTTGAGGTTCAGTTCGATTCTTGGAACGAAGTGTTATTGTGTTTCCGAAGTAGATATTAATTTCCCCAACAGCCCGGAATTTAGAGGTATAACACTCACGTGCGTCTCAAAGCTCATTAAGCCATTTATTAGTTTTTGTTTGCTACCCTTCCTGATATGGTTGTATCACTACATAGTATGAATCATAGTCGTTTTCCGCGGCCCCTTGTTGTATGCTTAGATTATTAAATGGTGATTTTGACGCGGTTTTTCCATAGATAGAGTAATTTAAAGGAAAGGTTTTTTTTAAATATTTGTAATGCTCGTGCGAAGCTTGCTTGCTTGGCGGGTTGCTTGTTAATATTACAGTTTGACTTAGGCACTACTTAATTATCGTCTATCTATCTACCACACTCTAAGACTAGAAACTATTTCCATTTATGTTACCCTCCTTAGAAGTCCGTCACAGTTGTTAATCTCAGATTAAGGCTTTCCAAATGTACTCTAATATCTTAGATTTAAGTTTAATCTTAGAGCTAAGTAACTGTTTGTATTTTGGATAAAGTTATTAACACTTTAAGAGGATTTAAACATTGGTTTTAGAAATGAAAGTTATGATCAGTAAGATATTTTTACTAATTAAAACTTTTAATTTCTAGACGCAATGTTATCTCAATGGCAAACAATATCAAAATCTTGTCAACGTGTGAGTTTTGAGTCTGTGATTGTATGAACTTTTAGGAACAATCTTGCTTGTTGAAATATTTTGCTACTTTTCACATATGTTTTTCTTTATGGACTCATGTTCTGAAGGTAAACAATACTTGTGTTTCTTATTTAAAGTATGTACCTTTATGATTGCCATTGAATAATTTATCATTTGTTATGAAAAATGTTACTTCGGAAAGTAATTTCAAACTAAAACAAATCAATGAGCTCAAAAAACTTTTTCCTTTAGGAAATATTCAAAACATAAACAAACCTTTATAAAAAACTGTGTAACGAAAAAAGGCCCCTTTTTCGAAAGCAGCTTTAAGCCACGTCTAAAAATCGGTAACCTCCATTATTAGGGATTAGGTAGCAACCCCCAAAATCTCTTTCGAACAGTATACAAGATAAGCTGTAATTTATTTAGTTTCCTAAACCTCTGGCAAATTAAGGGGCTACAAACAATCGTCTGTTCATCGACTCGATCAGTGGTTGAGGTACTAAAAGCCATATATCAATAGGACACCAGAGGGTCTAGCCAAGTGGCATTGTAGGATAAAAAACGAAAACGAATAGATTGACAAATGTATGGAATTGACATAAGCTTTCGCTAAACAATTTGACATCTCCATACATTTGACAACCGTTTTCGTTTCGCTATATATTCTACGATGCCACTTGTCTAGGGGGCAGGGGGGCAGGTTTCGCAACTTGGATCGTGCCATCGACAAACTGTTTGATGGATGAGTTACGTCTGGTTATGGCCCTTTACTTTTTGACGACCAACCGACAGCTGGCTGTCGCGCTGCTATTGTCTTTCTATTGTGTCTCAATCACGTGTGTTCGCATGTTCAAGGCTGAACCTCTATGGAAAAGAACAAGCCAGAAACTATGACTGAGTTGGTTCACCGCTCTTTATTTAGCTCCAGTTTTAAAAACTTACCAGAAAAGGTAAAATAAAAAATTTAAAAAACACCGCGTCTAAATGGAAACATCCGTTTTTATTAGAACACTAGTGATCCGCCCCAGCGTCGCACGGGTGTTGCAAATCTTTACAAATCCCGGCTTTTCTCTATTATAATAAGCATGAGTTATACTTAAAAAGCTTTCTCTTAAATCACTCTATCTATTACATAGTACAAGCTCAAGCTTAGTTTGGGATCAGATGACTGTGTGTGAGTTGTCCCAGGATATTTTTTATTAATCATCGCATCAAAATCCATTGTGTAGTTTTAAAGATTTGCATACATAGGGACATAAGGACGGAGAAAGCGACTTTGTTTTATACTATGTTAGTGATTATTACATTTAATAAGAACATTTAAAATAAAAACCATTCAAAGGGCTTTTATTTATGATCATATTTATTGTACCCCAGATCGAATTCGAAAATAATAATGTTCAAAGAAAACCAAATATTTTGTCACTAAAATGTCTGTTCGATGTCCAAACAGTTAAAGGTGAGTTCAGAAAGCCAAGTTTTCCAAAGATTTCATGAATAAAGTTCTTATTCGATATTTAGGGAAAGATTGGAAGAAATCACTAATAACACTAAATTACACAAGTTATATTTGGAAATTGATTTAAAACTTAATTAATTTCTCAAACTTGATTAACTTACGCCTTTACGCATTACGCATTTTGTTTAAAATGTCAGGGTGCTTTATTTTAACACTAGCTTTTAGAAAGAGACAAAAGTAGCCTATGTTACTCTCCATCCCTTCAACTATCTCCACTAAAAAATCACGTCAATTCGTCGCTCCGTTTTGCCGTGAAAGAAAGACAAACATACAGACAGACAGACAGACAGACAGACACACTTTCCCATTTATAATATTAGTATGGAAGTATGGATAAAGGAAATTATTGTGTTACTAGCTGACCCGACAGACGTTGTCCTGACAACTATGAATATTGAATTCGAATTGACATACTACCTACCTACTACCTACCCACTACCTACCCACTACCCACCCACTACCTACCCACTACCTACCCACTACCCACCCACTACCTACCCACTACCTACCCACTACCTACCCACTACCTACCCACTACCTACCCACTACCTACCCACTACCTACCCACTACCTACCCACTACCTACCCACTACCTACCCACTACCTACCCACTACCTACCCACTACCTACCCACTACCTACCCACTACCTACCCACTACCTACCCACTACCTACCCACTACCTACCCACTACCTACCCACTACCTACCCACTACCTACTCACTACCTACCCACTACCTACCCACTACCTACCCACTACCTACCCACTACCTACCCACTACCTACCTACTACCTACCTACCTACTACCACATCAAAGAGACGTTCCTTTACATGTTTGACGACGATACGATACTAACGTCACTCAATTGTTTTGGCTTCCCGAAACCTCTCGACTAACACTTGAACTTTATGGTATGGTGTTAAAGCTCAAATTGGCTCTACGTTTTAGTTAGAAAACGTTTGTATGGGAAAAAGAAAAGGGCTGTTTTTAGGGCTTTCCCGACAATTATTCGTTTTTTTTTCGCCGTATAAACCATCCTTGAACTACAACGAACATTAAAAAAAAAAATCAGCCTAATCGGTCAAGCCGTTTTCATGCCAAGTCGTGACAACGGAAAACGGGTTTCATTTTTATATATATAGATTTATATACTTGAACTAGATGATCGTGATGGCCCAGTGCAAAAGGCGCTCGCCTCTCGTGTTATGTAGAAGGGTGTGATTTAGAATAATTGCGAGCAAGTACCAATCTGACTTTTTAAATTCATATTTACCTTTCAAATTTTACCTTGGACAACACTGACATTCCGTGCCTTGGAAAGCATATAAAGTTGTTAATCCCGGTTTTCATACGTAAAGTTCTACGACAGACGTTACGGGTAGTCAAAAGCCAGTCGATAGGCAGTCGCTTCACGTAAAACACTTGTGTCCAGCTAAATTTGGATAGGCTGGAAGCCGACCCCAATATAGTTGGGAAAAGGCTAGGGAGAAAGATATTATTGAGCTAGACGTGCCTAGGACTTCGCTCACGTCAACCTAAGTTACAAAAAACAGACATTTAAGCCTATGTCTATATCTAGATAGCTATATCTAGTATAAAATACTAGCTGTCCCTTCCGTAGCCGTTAGCGTGATGTTACATAATCTTTATAAGTTTTTGATGTGAAACATCTATAGCCGCACGTAAAACAAATTTCTAACGAAAGCGTGGCGATGCATGCCGTAGCGACGCTCGCCACGCTTTTGTTTTGTTTTTTTTCAATCATATTACTTTTTTTGATAATGCGCCTTGGCCTCACGTTTTGCGATTTTCGGGGGCACTGATGCCGAAAATGAGGTCCATTTCAGAATCCAAGATGGCGGCTAACATTTTTCAAAATTTCGGTCGTGGGTATCGTTTCCGTGGTTTTCGGGGACACTGATGCCGAAAATGAGATCCATTTCAGAATCCAAGATGGCGGCTAACATTTTTCAAAATTTCGGTCATGGGTATCGTTTCCGTGGTTTTCGGGGACACTGATGCCGAAAATGAGGTCCATTTCAGAATCCAAGATGGCGGCTAACATTTTTCAAAATTTCAGTCAAGGGTATCCTTTCCGTGGTTTCGATGTGTGGATGTCGATGTTTCACATCTGCCAGGCGTCCCGTGACGGCTCACTTTTTTTTTAATTCGCTTCAGTAATACAGATTAGCGCGTTTAACAAACAAACTCTTCAGGTTTATTGGCATAGATGAGTATGAGTTAGTTATATAAAAGGTTATTTAATAATCCGTGTTGTTTTCGAGCATTACTGTGCATTTTCCAAGTTAACCACATTATGAGACATGACTGGCCTGATTTCGAGCCGTGCTGTGTTCAGTATAGTCTCTCTATTTAGTGGCTAGTTAGATTTAATATTCGAAAAAAGTCATATGTTAAAAAAAATGTACTCGAGACGCAATCGTTCTATCTCGCTCACGTTATTATTGTTGTTTCTTTCAGTTGTATTGTTGATTATGACAAAATTCTCATACTAACCATGCGACATTTCCCAAAAAAGATTTGGGGGAATGATGCGTAGAGTAATTGAAACTTTGAATGCCCGCTTCGGATTACTACTACTACTAATACTAGGTTATAATTTACAACAATATGTATCTAAAAACGCTATTAAAACCTTCGAACACACGTGATTCGAGACACAATAGAAAAACAAAATCAGCGCGAAAGCCGGCTGTCGCTTGGTCGTTGAAAGGTAAAGATGATGCTTTTAGCATTTCCTTTGTCACTGTCACCTTACAATCAAACTATAATGGTAAGAAAGAGACGAAAAATTGCTCAGACAAAGTAAGCCCGAAGAACCTCTTGAAATTGTCTCTTAAAACGTGGTAAGTAGTAACTACTTAACCAAATACTACAATACATTCTATACACTGGCATGATTAATAGCTAACTGGCACGACACTCATTATTCTTCTAAATCAACATAAATATAATCAGTCATACTAACAAACAAATGAACGTCTAGCAACTCGAACAAAGTCGAGTAGCCGTGCAAAGAGACCATACATTTCGTTCACTACGACTGTAATTGCGATTACCGAACCACCAACGATAATGAAACGTTATTAAAACGATAATATCTTTCAGCCATTACGGTTTGGCCATTTTGTAAAATAAATGTTAGTTAGGTATTTTCATTTATGCTGTTTTTAACGATTTACAGAGGAAAACTAATAAATGAATTTTATTTACCTTTTATATTTTTTAAATGTCTAGGCAACCCTAGGGACTTTGTCTTGTTCAAATGAGAATATTCATGAAAAAAATACATAAATAAAAACGCTTTCTATGTTTGCCAAATATTCAAATAACCTGAATGTTTTTTCAAGCACGTAAAGCCCTTGGCCATGGTTTCTAGATTATTACTGTTGCTAACAAAGCTTGAAAGTCTAACAAGTCTAGTCAAGTGGGTTATGGAGATCTGATCAATAAACAAATAAATATCCTGAAAAAATGTCGTCTGATCCCAAACAAAGCAGAGCTTGTACTATTGTAACCAGACAACTGATTAACATACTTACACATTTATAAATACATACCTATTTTAGATAAATGATACCCAGACACAGAACAAATCATGCTCAACACACAAATTTTGTCCAGAGGGCCTAGCCTAGCCAAGTGGCATTGTAGAATAGAAAACGAAAACGAATAGATTGTCAAATGTATGGAATTGACATGAGCTTTCGCGAAACAATTTGACATCTCCATACATTTGACAATCGTTTTCGTTTCGCTATCTATTCTACAATGCCACTTGTCTAGGGGGGCTGGGTAGGAATCGACCACCGGTAGAGCAATCAGGGTCACTAACCACTAGACCACCAACAGTAACAGGCCCTTCAATTAATGCTTATGCAATCTCCTTAAGCCAGGCCCTTATCCCTGGAGTAGGCCTGCTGGGGTTGCAGAATAGATTTAATAGTTACCATGGCCCCGGAGCATAAAAGGCAACGTGGGTGGGTTTTAGTCAGTAAAAGTCTGACACGTCCTCCCGCCCCGTCCAGGGCGGGAGAAGTCATTTGATGATTTCTCATTCATAAAAAAAAACGCTGGAGTAGGGCTGTAATATAATATATTTTTTATTAGAACGCTAAGTCCTAATACGCCACATTCCCCTCATCATTAACTTTGATGACTACTCAACATTGTCTCAGCGAGCAAGCATAGTATATTATGATTAATGTTGTATACTATCGACGTAGAGATTGTTATTATGATACTCGACCTAGTAAATAAACCATAATGTATTTTTAAAAAGATTTTTAGTTTATGCGTGACAGAATGAGCGATTAGAACATTATCGATTGAATTTGTTATTAAGAAACAATTTGGTAGTACCGATTTTTTTTTGGTTTTAAATCCTAGAGTCAAAAGAAAATGTTGTTATTTAACGGTAGTTGAGGTCCTTAAAACGGGATTAGAAATCAGGCCAATGTCTTGTAGATTTAGTGATTACTGACCCTAACTGTTTGGCAGTTAGGGTCACTAATTAAACCGGAGATTGTGGATTCGATTCTCACCTGGGACAAATCTTTCTATGATGAGCATGATTGTTTTTTTTTTGGGTCTGGGTGAATTTATCTGCAAAATGTATGTATTTGTATTTTTTATAAGTACGTACATCAGTTGTCTAGTTGCCATAGTACAAGCTTTGGCTAATTTGGGATCAGATGACTGTAAGTCAGTTGTCAATTTTACTCTCCTAAGTCTACTAGAACATCACCGACATCATATTTTTTTGTTCATCAGAAACTCTAACAATAATTCCTTTTACATAAAAAAACTACAAATATCTATCCACTTCAACCATTAATACCCATTGCTAGCACCTGGCGATACAATCCAATAATTCCGAGACAATGGAGCCAATAAGAAAAAGAAAACAAAAAGATTTCTCTCAGTTATTTATAGGAACTGATATAAGCTTTCGTGCTGAGTAGGTTATTCGGCCGCTCAGTTTCGTCCGCTTCGGTCAAAATAGGAACATTATCCATACTAATATTATAAATGGGAAAGTGTGTCTGTCTGTATGTTTGTCTTTCTTTCACGGCAAAACGGAGCGACGAATTGACGTTATTTTTTAAGTGGAGATAGTTGAAAGAATGGAGAGTAACATAGGCTACTTTTTGTCTCTTTCTAACGCGAGCGGAGCCGCGGGCAGAAGCTAGTTATTTATATAGGGTGACTGGTAAATGGTGTACGATATTAAACACATGATTGTGCTCATGATAACAAACATTATTATGAGAGCAAAGCCGAAATCGCGAAAAAAATATCAGATGTTCAGTACATTAGGCAAACACAATTTTTTCCCATAGTAAAAGTTGTTGGTTATCATGAGGACAATGACGTGTATAAGTATCGTACACTAATTATCAGTCAACCTATAAATTTAAAATGGTAAACTAAATAACTGATTGACTAACTGTTGATATATCAACACAGTCCTAACCGCTGGTCTTAGAGACATGAAACTTAGAGGCACTTTATCAAGAGTACGTATCCACTAAAAAGGATTTTTTGGAAATTCCAACCTTAAAGAAAAGCAGGCAAAAGCTAGAACTATATATGTTGGGGTTGTGGTGTGTGAGGGTGAGGTCTCTTCAATTATTGATTCCTTTATTTTAAGTGTTTCAGTGTTTATTATGAGTTTTACAAATTAACATTATATTTTAGAGAAATTTTGCCGTGGTGAACCGACTACCATCGACATTACAATTTTTAAAAGTAGATACTGACTGACTGATTGACATACTAACGCAGAGCCTAAACTATAATGGTTAGACACTTAAAATTTTGCCTAGAGGTTTCTTTTATAACCTAGGGGACCATTAAAAAGGTTTTTTTTTTAATTTGCCGCCTAAGGATAATTAATATTTAACGTGAGAAAACACGCAGGCAAAAGCTAGTTATTTAAAAACATTCATGACGTGCTTCGGACGATAGCTAATTTTGTACGGCCAGAAAGATAAACTTTATATTCTCACAGTATAGAATAAAGTTTAAACCTAATTAATTAATTTTGTATTATAAGAATAAAAAAGTGTTTCCCTTTTGACCGTACAAAATTACCTATCGCCCGATACACTTCTCAAAAATATCAATAACAATAAAAATCCTGTTTCGACCTAACCGGGCGAAATTCAGTGGCCCAAATACCAAGCCAGCTTACTGTTGTAGTAGACCAGATATTACTGTTAATGAATTGCGATAACCGATATTGGTTTTTTTATCTGACTTCTTTTGGTATTGGGGTTTCGATTTTTGTGGCAACATTTTGTGTTTTGACTGTGTTTCTGTGCTCGGTTGGTGACGTGGTGTCAAGCGCGATTAGTGTATTTCATTAGGCTGAGGCTACAGTAAGCAGCGATTTGCGATGCGACTGGAAGAGCGAAACGAGATAAACATGGAATGGCTACATTATAACCAAAAATCTGGCGTTTATTCGATTCAATTTCGCTGATACGTAATGTAGTTCCTGTCGCAGAAATAATCAAAGATCGCTAGTAATATTTGATGAACGGTGTAGCCATTTAGTGAGAATCCATGTATTTGTTTCAATCGCTCGTGCGTCGCAGTTCGCGTCTCAGCCTAGTGTAGCCTCAGCCTTACTGTGCTTTTTCAATTGGCAATGATTTCCATTTTTCCTGAGAGTGTAACACCAATGCCTGATCATAGGCATTGGTGGTGTCACACTCTCGTCCGTTAAAAACACGTATAGCAGTTGGTCCTAATTCGGACTATTACACTAAAATAATATAGCATTTACTATAAACGCTGAAGTAAATCTTTTCTCAACTTTTGAGAAAGTTGAGAAAAACAGACGGAGTCATATTCAAAATCTGAAAAATATAGATCGGGTTGTATAATGTATATAAGTAGTCATACTCTATTTACTTCATAATTTACTAGAATCGGCAAAGTCCCGCTTGTACATACATCATTATTTGTTAATATTGAAAAATATATGATCAAATTATATTTTATCTTATGATTATATTCAAAGGAAATACCGATTAATATACACGCAGCAGGAATAAGTTCAATTAAAAGAAAAAGAAATAACATAAATATTATCAAACATATTTTACGTAATCGGAAAAAACAGCAGTAGGCTTTCCAATATCCGTCCTGAAAAAGATACAGGGTGATTCTATCTGCGACTTATCTCAATTGATTTAGGGAAAATTCGAGGAATTAATTTTGTACAAGAAATCTTGAACATGCAAACTCCCTTACTGGTACGTACTTAGACGCAGCTATTGCAAAGAAAATATATCGAAGTTTACTAGTTGCTTACAAAATCTAACATTCAAAGATATTTATTCCAGTAAAGAACCCAACATTGCATTTAATGAGTTTCATGACACCTTTAAATTTTTCTATGACATGTGCTTTCCATTTAGAAAATTAAAAACCTATGCAGAAAAGAAACCTAGGTGGATAAGTAAAGGCATAAAATTATGCTGTAAACGCAAGCGAGAAATGTTATGGGAATACCGCAAATTCCCCAATACCAAGAATAGAACAATATTTAAAAGCTATACAAAACGGTTAAAAGCTATTATTCGACTGACAAAAAATGTCAAAATAATGAATTTATTAATAATGCATTAAATAAGAGCAAAGCTACATGGCAAATTATTAATAACAAAAAAAACAATAAGCCACCCGAAGGTATACCAATAATCAGAATAAATGGAACAAATATAACTGAGCCAAAAAATATCGCACAAACCTTTAACGACTTCTTTATTGACGAAATTAAATCCGCATCTGAGATTACTAACATTAATAATCACAATCTAAAACTTGACATTCATTGCAACTCCTTATATTTAATACCCACAATTCCATCTGACATTATAAAATTAATCAATTCATTAAAAAATACTAACAGTTCCGGATATGATGATATCACAACGAAAATAATCAAATCTGTTTCATCTATTATTGCGCCAGTACTCTGTCACATTATAAACCTGTGTTTGAAAGAGGGTGTGTTCCCAGATAGAATAAAAACTGCTATAATAAAACCGCTTCATAAAAAAGGCAACAAACAAGACCCAGCCAACTACCGGCCTATTGCCTTACTGCCTATATTCTCCAAAGTAATAGAAAAAGTAATATACAGTAGGCTTTATTCATTCTTTGAACAAAACAATCTGTTTACTGACGAACAGTATGGTTTTAGAAAGAAAAAGAACATAAACGCGGCAATATTCAATCTTTTTGAAAATATTATCACCAGCATTGACAACAAAATTCCAGTAGCAGCTCTGTTCATGGACATGAGCAAGGCATTCGATTATGTAGATCGGACACTACTGTTAAGGATGCTGGAACGATATGGGGTTAGAGGAAATGCTCTCAGCCTCTTAAAATCATATTTATCAAACAGGAAACAAGTTACGCGGGTTGATAAAGTTTGTACGACATCAAAAACAGAACATACATATGTCTCTAGTCAGAGAACAAATAGCAATGGCGTACCACAGGGAGGTATTCTTTCCTCCTTATTATTTATAATTTATATTAATGACATGCCCAAACAAACCCACCATCCAATGGTCTTGTTCGCTGACGATAGTACGGTAGTTTTTAGTAATAATGATGCTGTGACACTAGAAAATGAAATAAACAAAAGTCTTCAAACATTAATAGAGTGGATGAAAGCGAATAATCTAAAAATAAATGTTGACAAAACCAAAGTAATGACTTTCGAACAACGGACAAACCACAAAAAACCAGACGTAAGATATGAAAACAAAAAAATAGCAGAAACGACATCTGCAAAATTTTTAGGAATAGAGTTGGACAGAGACTTGTCGTGGAAAACACACACCAACAGTGTATGCAACCGCCTGAGCCAGCATGCATACGCTCTACGCAATCTTGCTAAAGAGGTCAATCAAAGAACATTGATCACAGCATATCATGCGTACGTAACGTCAACATTGCGCTACGGCATAATATATTGGGGCAACTCCACAAACCTTGAGATGGTATTTAGAGCCCAAAAAAGGTGCGTTAGGGCTATTTGCGGAATTGTAAGTACAGAGAGCTGCAAATCATTTTTTGTGAATCTCCGCATATTAACATTGCCTTGCTTATACATATACGTGGTCCAATTTGTAAAAAGTAATCCTCACCTGTTTGAATCATTTAGTCGGGCGCGGCACAAAAATAAAATAGTCGGTAGACAACATAAAAAAGATATTCCAGAAGAATCTCCTAGGTATGGCTCCTAAAATATATAATAAAATACCCAAAGCCTTACTAGACTGTGACGATCACAATAAATTTAAAGGCTATTACATAACGCATTAATAAATAAGGCGTACTACACAATAAATGAGTACTTATCAGACAAGAACCTATTATGATACCTAATGGGATTGATGTGAATGTTTACTAAGTCCGATTTGTAACTGCAATGTTATTTTGACCCTGTACCAATATGACAGTGTAAGATTTGATAAACATACATGCAGTGTCCTGACTAAAATAATATCCTGACATCAGTGTTTTATGACATTTAATCTCTTTACAACTGATATGATATAACTAATTGTTAATATAATTAAGATTTCTTTTGTGACATTTTCGTTCCTTTAAATGATTTATAATTGTATCTATTTTAAAATTTTCCCGTATTATAATAATTATTTTGCATGCCTTAAATTGGTAGAACATATAAACTACGCATTTACCCGACATCTTTAAATGTATTTGTACCATTTATGTTCAGCAATAAATAAATTGAAATTGAACATTGATGGCATAGATTCTGAGGAAAAACAATTCTTAATAAAATACAAAATTGACATCTATGATTTTATTTTGTAAGTAATAATAGTCTATTACAAAATGACTATAATTTTGAACGATCTGTTCCCAAAAATAATTAGTGAAAAAGATATTTTGGCACCTTATTGTGTAATCAAATTGTTTTAGTAGATACGAGCAAAAGAGGAGTGCTATAGCTCTTTATGATGTAGTTCGTCCATAAAATACGATCAATGTACTGATTCTTGTCACAAAGCGGCGTTGTTATATTGCTATATAACTGTTGCGGAATAGTTCTAATAGTTACCGCGGCGCCGGTATAAAAGGGCAACGGACGGAACATGAGTTTTAGTCAGTAAAAGTCTCACACTCCCTCCCCCAGGGCGGTTAAAGTCATTTGAAGATTTCCAATCCATAAAAAAAAATCCTATACAACAGGTAGACAAGACAGTCAACCCGTGCGACTTAACTGTGACACCTATCGCTGTGACGTAACGCTGACGAAGTAAAGACGTTGAGAACGCTGAGAAGGTTAGCGTTCTAGCGAGGTGTACAGATAAGCCAGGTAACTACAGGTAGATAAGATATACCAACTTTGTCTCTTGTATGTCAAGATACCCACGAGGCCTCTGTTGCTGCAGACGTCTATTGACGGCGGAGATCATTTATCGTCAGTGGGAAAATTTTATAATAAAAAAAGTCGTGTGGCACTCGGAGACTGCCGCGGTAAAGCTATTGCATAACATTTTTTATCAACCTAAGTAATTATAATTATAATTATTTATATTTATTTTTTACTTTTTTCCTCCGGCTTTGCAATCAGAGCCACTAACTAACCACTAGACCAAAAGGCCCTTTAAAACCACCTCATCAGTCATGAAAGGTGACGGCCGCCATCTTGGATTTCCAAATCGACCTCATTTTTGACCTTAGCACCCCAAAAAACCATGAAAACGACACCCATGACGCATATTGTGAGAAAGGTCACGGCCGCCATCTTGGATTCTCAAATCGACCTCATTTTTTACCTTTGCACCCCAAAAAACCATGAAAACGACACCCATGATGCATATTGTGAAAAAGGTCACGGCCGCCACTTTGGATTCTCAAATCGACCTCATTTTTGACATTAGCGCCCCATAAAACCATGAAAACGACACCCAAGCGTGATATTTCAAAAAGTCATTAAAACTTCTGCTATTAATCGATAGATGGAAAAACTAAAAAGTATCACCGCTGTGCCTGTGTGTGTGTAATAAAATTTTCGTTACGGAATTTCTGAATTCGGTCTCCATGCTCAAGGCCCGCGATAGAAGCTATGCAATAGCTTAAAAAAACATGTTTGTGTTTGTCCAGTGGCTCTGAACAATGAATAACAGACGTTATCTACCTATTGTTCCAAGGCAGTAAACACGTTGCCGGCTAGCGCTGAAAACCAGCGTCGTGGACTCGTGCCTGTGTAAGGGTCACGTCATTATGCTGAGCGCTAAACGTTACGTGCGGTAGTGACGCTATTAGCTCCCTTAGTTTTAAGGTTTCTAGTATATAAGTTTTATTTTGTTGCTCATTATGTGCGAATAAACTGTTGTTCTTTCTTTCAAGTGTTTATGTTCCAAACCCTATTTATTAAATTAATAATGAGCGCTAGTCGTTTCGCGCGGCAGTGACGCTACTTAGCTTTCTCGGTTTTAAGGTTTCTAGTATATGAGTTTCTGTAGCTCATTATGTGCGAATAAACTATTTTTCTTTCTTTTTTTCAAGAGCTTATGTTACATAACATACAAACTTTGTTATAAAATTAATTAAGACTGTCTAAATGTGTCTGGCGGGCAAGCGGGAGTTCATGAGTTCATACCAAACCCAGTATTGACGTGTGAGCTAACCCTTTTATAGTAATTGTAGTCGTTAATACAAATATGTGAAGAGGTGCCTTCTTTGTTAACTTAATAATGAAGTGAGGGTTAACCATAAACATTAATTAATTAGTATGGATGGTTATGTTTCACGAAAATTATCTATAACCTACCTATTTTTTTTATTTACGTATTTTATAAAACAAGTAAATAGCTAATAAATCCGCGAGGCATCCTCAGGAGATCCCGAGAACCTCGAGATCGACCGACCAGGATGACTCGAGTCTGGAGACAACATTTCCTGAGGGTGCCCCGTGGAAACCCCGCGAAACACGTGTCGAGTAGTATTGGGTGTCAGATTGCATGTTACTGCTCTTCTGCAAGTGCACATTTTTGCGGGAGGGTGTGCGGAAATTGTGGTATTAAAACAAAATATATTTGCATTTGATTATCATGGATTTCCACAAAGTTACGCTTGATTCTGTAACTTAAAATATTGTCCTCAAATCAAATGAAAAAGATAAAAGGCAATCGAAGATTTCAATATATTTTTATTCCTTTCTCAAAAGGTAAGAAAAGTGATTACGGTAAGGCCACATTACTGTCAGACCTTCAAGGTCATGGCCGCAAAAAGAGGGACTCGATGAGGAAGGGGATGGCCAGCTGACGATAAATCAACGTAGTTTTAGTCTCAAGAATTTGGACCAAGATTTCTGTTTTTTATTTCGTATTCTCGATTTGCGACTGTTTTAAAATTAGCTATGTGGAAAATAGCCGTCTACAAAACGTGTAAATGAATAAAAAAGTTTAATTTCGCATTCATCGATTTTCGAAATTCAAGTTTAAAATCTCTTTTTTAATTTTGTAGAACGGTTATTTTTTTGTACTCGCTTGCTAATATTTGTATATATTTTTTTGGGAGCCCGAATAAGATTTTTTTAACTATTTACTGCCTGAACAAAATCGCCTAATCGATTGTAAAATCAAATAATAAAGAGATACTATAGATTTTCACATTTAAAAATTGATATTGCGATCATATATCGAATAGAAGTCTTTAAACCGCAGGCTATGCTTAGGACATATCGTAGAACATTCCGCAGTACTACATGGTATCCGCGCCAACACGTTTAGGAATGCAGGCATGCGTTTGGTGGCGCTTTAAACTATCTGACAACTAGAACACTAGAAATGTTAGAACATTTACGTTTTCATTTGGCCTTTGTAATTAAATTTCTCGTTAGATGTATAAAGTTACTCGAACTACAACGACACTAGTTATCCGAAGTTCCAAAAATAGTAAGTACTTGTACTATTTATATTTTTGACAAAGAAAAGTTTACTGCGTTGTCCTAATAGTGTTATACGATAATGACAAAACACCCAAAAAAAATGCCTTACGAATTCATAAGTATCACCTCACCTTTCTTTAAATACTCTAATTGAAGTCAATAAATCGTCATGAACTTAAACAACACGATATTACACAGGCGTTTGTTGTGTTGTTGTTATTAGTTTATTTTATAACATCTATTACAGTTCACACAATAAAATAATTTGGAAATCGATATTTCTAAAAGAGCATCGAAAAACACAAACTTTTCCCTCAGTTTCAAAAAACCAATATCAATTCAAAAATCGAACATCGAAAACGAACTACACATTTCAAAAAACGAACTAGATTTTAAAAAATGCGTTCCTATTTCAACGAGGGAAAGTTAAACAAGCTTTGAAAACAGCAAAACGGAGTTGCCATATTTGAAATAGGTATGTAACTTGTATCAAAACAAAAGGCCACCAGTTCGCCGTCGGGATATCATAGCAAAATAAATAAAAGCACCAAATCCCGGTAGATGGGGCTTCAGTGAGGCGCATTTCAGACTGCAGTGCCCGGAGACGTGACATATAGGGATGGGAAAGGTGTCGGGATTATAAAACAAATGACTATCGATAAATAATTAGGGAGAGAGAGAGAACATTACGTTTTTGTGTGTCGTAAAGTCACATATATGTCACATAGTGATAGAAAAAAAAACTACTACGCAAAGGTCATGTTTCTGGCTCAACAGTGCGTTGATTACCACCAAAAAGTCTGCTTCTTTATGCAATAGAATACAAATAATTATTCTAAAACGCATGATAGGTACTTCCGTCAAACTCTGCGCGGCAACCGGCTGTTGCAATTTTCCTTAGATTTCCTTAAATCAAAATAAGGGTTAAAAAAAACATGTTTTAAAACAACGATAGATAAATAATTATTATTAACTAACGCAAATTATAAGTGATTCTTAGAGTATAATCAGTAACAAAAAAATACATAAGGAAATACGACCCTGCCAGGATTCGAACCTGGAATCTTCTGATCCGTAGTCAGACGCGTTATCCATTGCGCCACAGGGCCAGTTCTTAACCCTATTTAAAACCACAGTAACATATTCTCCAACGAATTGACTTTACTTTCTTTTTAGAAGCACTCTTGGCATATTGCCAGAATTTCACTGTCACTGACGTCTTACTTGCATTCATTAGCAAGTTGGCGACTAATTTTCTTAATGGAAACCATTTCTAGTGTACTGACAGTTCATTTTGAGATTGTTTTGAATTAAGATTCAGAACACAACATAATAAGGTAGGAAGAGGGTATTTGCGTGTATAGCCTTAAATATAAAATTAAAATAATTAGTATAGGAGATGCCTGAAAATTGATTAAAAGTACAATTTAATCCATACTCGGTCTATCTGTCTTTCTGTCTGTCTGTCTGTCTGTCTCTTCTTCACGCCTAAACTCCTGAACCTATTTGAATGAAACTTGGTACAGATATAATCTGGGACCTGGTTTTCATTCCGGAAATCCCCCGGGAACGGGAACTATTAATCCACGCGGACGAAGTCGCGGGAAAAAGCTATTTTTAGATAAAAATACATAATATGTCAACCTTCAGTTAAATACCTAAACAAATGGGTATTCCTACTATTAGCACGCCGTAACCTCTAGGAAATCACGATCCCCTACATTTCTCCATTACTAAACTAATGAAATACCAGTGAGGGTAAAAAGATACGTTCAAATACGACGCACCTGTTCTTCAAGACTTCCAATATCTTAATCAACACCTTTGTGCAATGAACCATATTTTCCTTGATCACACAGTGGGGCTGATCATCTCCTTATCAATTCTATTGATCATCCTCATCTTTTGTTACGGAGTCAGCAGAATTCTAAGGCCGTATTGTCAGTATTGAAGCGAATAACGACGACAATTTGTACGACTTTTGATGTATTTTTTGAAGAGGATTTTCTTTCAGCAAAATAGAAACATAAAGGCAGCTTTCAATTAATGTAGGCATTTTAGATCTCTTCTTGTGTGTGGAGAATGTTTTGCTTTACATTGATAAAGTTGTTTGGTAAGCTTAGGGATGCTTTTAATTTACTGTACTTGGTAACAATTTCAATTTTACAAGCTTGCCCAAAACTTTACCAAAAACTCGTATGTTTACATAAAATATGAAATCAGCAAGGGTCGGTGAGTACAACCCTTTTTTCCCCAGTCTTGTTAACAGCAACGCCGCGACATTTTTATCAGAAACAAAAAAATCCAACAACACAAAAAAGTAATCCCAATAATTTATCGACCACATCCCATCCCTATCGCCCGCCAGACGCCGTGTGCAGCGGTGACCCCGCGAGATACCCGGAATTAGATTTGTAAGCTATCACAGCTACCGGGTCGGCCCGGATATTATACCCGCTTTAAAACAATGCCTCGAGATAACACCAGGCTATACAAATGTCTTTCAACACGTGTGCCTTTGTAGATTACTGTGAGTGTTTGGGGATGTCGAAGGGATTGTTGTGCTTAAAATATTGTTGGGAGAAATATATGCACATGTTGAATATTGGCTGGTGTCAACTTGCCCGCGTGAAACTATCTCTAAGGCCTTTCCAATTGTATAAACTTATAAAGGCTGGTTTCCAGTCTAATATGATGGTTCTTAATCTATACTAATATTATAAAGAGGACAACTTTGTTTGTTTGATTGTAATAAATAGGCTTAAAAAACTACTGGACCGATTAAAAAAAAATCTTTCATCATTCGAAAGCTACATTATCCCTGAGTAACATAGGCTATATAATATCACGCTATGTCTCATGGGAGAGAGGCAGTATCCAAAACCCTAACGTAACGCGGGTGAAACCGCGAGGTACAGCTAGTACTTAATATAATAATAATAATAAATATCCAGGGACATCTTACACACTGCCATCTGATCCCAAGCTAAGCAGAGCTTGTGTTATGGTAATCAGACAACTAATATACATAATTATATAATTTTTAAATACATGCATATACATATATCAGACCGTTATAAGCAATACCTTTCAACGATCAACCGACAGCCGGCTGTCGAGCTGCATTGTCTTTCTATTGTGTCTCAAATCGCGTGTGTTTTAAGGGATAAAAACAGTCAGAAGATAAGAAGTCTTCCCAACAAAACAAGATGGTAAGACTTAACGATGTCTAGTAACTCTCAAAGATTTACGAATGACCAACGGTTTTACGTACTTTCTGAGAAACGGGGAAGACACATCAAACTTCAAACTTCTAGTACTTAGAAATTCCTAATAGAAAACTTCAATGACATCTAAGAATATACTGCAGCCTTTTAGCCACGTTTTATAAAGAAATCAACATGCATTTTTGGGATTTTTTACTTTAACTATTGACTTACTATAAGAATAATTTATAAATAATACAATCTTCCAACAAACATAAAAAGCAAAGACAGTACAAACATTTTTGATATCTAGACTTTACGTGCTCCTTAAAGCGAAAAAAAGCGGAATATTTTAAACCAGAGCAAAAAATATCCACTTCCTAATATATAACAACTTGTAAACATACGGAAAGTTGATCCAGCAAAACTTCGTCGAACTTTGATGAAAAACCTTGCCCATATACCAGAGCTAAGACAGAATTTTACGTAGGTACAAATTTTGTACGTACTTAAGGGGCCTACCAATAAAACTTTTTTAATAACATTTCTCATTGTATCTCACTTATGCATCGATACGGCGAGGGTAAGATTAGTACCTTTGTCAAAAATGTGGAGGTTCGTGACAAATTTTGTCACTTGGGATTTCTGACAGTGATTAGGATCCTCAATGATTTATTGGCTACGTGTTTGAACTGTGAGATGTGTCACTTAACCCCTTTTGCGTGTGCAGTGACTGTGGATAGGAATAAATTGAGAGATAGAGTTGTTGGCAGATTCCTTTTAGAATATTATGGTCTATTTATATTTAACAATGTAATAAAGCTAAACACATTTTTTTAATGGAACATATTTTCCTAAATACCGTTATTAACTATTCTTATTTTTGATGATACTAATTAATTTTAACTACTCATACATATAAGGGACAAAGGCGAAGACATAGGGTAAACATGCACACACGAGTATGGTGTTCTTATAAGAGTTAACTTTTTTCGTTTAGATGTAGAAAACCCTTAAAAAGAGTAGTTCAGACAATTTGTGGATAGATAGTGGTTGCCCATAACAAGAATGAGTGAGAATTCGTGGGCTAGTCTCCAAATAAATTTGTTTTTCAAAAAGAAAGGTCAGTATATTAGAACTGACAAGTACAAGGCCCTGTGGCGCAATGGATAACGCGTCTGACTACGGATCAGAAGATTCCAGGTTCGAATCCTGGCAGGGTCGTGTAGTATTTTTGTTGCAATTTTAAGTTTCATGATTTCCCAAAAAAGTTTTAAATTATAAAGTGACTGTTTTTTTTCTATTTTTTATTGCTGAAACTAAACATTACAACAAACTAAAGTAAATAAGTTTTTTTTTTCTATTAAATTAATTATAATTATAATATGTTTGATTAACGTTGTCATTGTATTGTTGCTATCGAACGAATTCGTTTAAAATATTCGGGTTTTTGAAACTGTAAATGTAAAACTGTGCGTATTAACTTTTTTATTTATTTATTTTATTCATTTAATTTTTCAAATATGTTGGATTTTATATTATCTCTGTTGCAAGTATATTTTTTTAAAAAGGGACGCCTGCCACTCGTACCACGATGTGACTACGATAGATATACTAACGTTTTTAAACCACTGGCTCTATTCTAAAACAATCTAAAAACAATGGAATCAGTTTTGAATTTTTCTATCACTACTTTCATAATATTATTTTAGCCCCAATCTCCATTAAGCTACAAGCTTAATACACCCTAACAATAAATGAGATATGTACACACATTAATCCCGGCCATGCCACGCACAGTGCAATAGCCAAACAGCTGGTTCCGTATATAATATCTTTGTAACGAGCGTGTGCTCGTATCTTTAATCCATCAAAGTCGGCACCAGTGACAGCGGTATGTACCCACTTAAGTAACGGGCTTAAGAGCAGCGATTTTTGTTATCAGCGTTGATATCAAGATTGTATGTCTTTAATGACATATTGGAGTAATTATTGGTGATATTGCTTTAATAATTATATGTAAATAATTTTATGTAATTAAAGAAAATTATAAAGCTAGAAATGTAGATTTAAAACTCGACACAAGACTGCTTGATCTGCAGTGCAAAAGTGGTGCGACGTAAATGCAACTTCAACAAAAAAATACGCTTATCATTTCGTTGACTTATAACGTCAGATTTGTTGCCACAATAGTACGATAAATGAACCGAAATTTTAGACATTAGACCAGTTATTTATATCGATAATAACAGCAAATTGTTTCCTTTGCTATTTTAACAGAAGGTATGTATTTCTGGCCTTAATATCCTTCGCTTTTAGGCAAAGGCATTCTTAAGTAAACCTAGCAAGATTACACACCTATTACGTAGAAATCAATCAGAAAAAAACAATTGAATAATCTCCTACCAGAATCCGCTGTCTTTAAGGGCCCACTAAGATCACAACTCACAATACGCCATAGCAACAGTCGAGCTTGTGACGCAATCATATTTTGTGCCTTGTCATTTATTAGTTAGCACATAACACCCTTTGTCTTCACTCAATACATCATAGAAAGCCTGCTGCTCTCTTTAATTGAACGAAAGATGGATGGAAAATATATTTCTCAAATATACTAGGAAATTCGTTCAATGTTTTGATAACCTTTTTTGAGAGTAATTTAGGTTCTTGCATATTTTTTTTATTGGACAGGATGTTGCCAGAGGCAGGCAATAGAATTATGAAAAATGTTTTATTGTAAGTTGTTAAATAGTAAGCAATTAATATAAATAGGCGATCTTGTAATTGAAGTGCTCTTCGTATTCAGTGTATTGTGCATTTTCTCTCATAGGAAAAAATAAAAAAATATTGGAAAAAGAACAAAGAAAGTTACGAAAGAGCTCAAATTTTTACTAACTGTAATAGGTACACTTAGGAAAAATTTGAACTCTTGTTCGCATTATAACTAGGTCTACACGCCCATGGTAAATTGACTATCGTAACGCTGTAATAATACTGTTACCCACTACACAGTAAATTGTACACAGGACGACGGCAACTTGCAACAATTTGTACCAATTGTGTACCATACAAAGCACTTACAAGTGGTACAACATAATTTAAATTACTTTAGTTCAGTAGTCAACTGGTAAGTAAGTCCGGTTGCAACAACAATAAGCGAAAGTTAGGTTAACGTTTGTTATGTTCGGTTATAACATGGAGTATTGAAATTGGAGTGACCACTGCAATGAAAATGACAAATTGTTTTATTTATATTGTCACTAGCTTTTGCCCGCGGCTTCACTCGCGTTAGAAAGAGACAAAAAGTAGCCTATGTTACTCTCCATCCCTTCAACTATCTCCACGTAAAATATCACGTGAATTCGTCGCTCCGTTTTGCCGTGAACGAAAGACAAATATACAGACAGACAGACACACTTTCCCATTTATAATAGTAGTTTGGATTAGTATGGATTAAAAGGCGCTTTGAAACGTCGTGTTTAAGCAAAGTTGTTGCACCTAGCTGTCCGTTTCAAAATTTTTGAGTTCTTCTTTTGAATAAATAATTTTGCAGTGAATTGTGAATGGTGATATAAGTCAATTAATTAGATGAATATGAAAACTATTCAGTGCATTAAAAAGACATGCTTCGGTCTAAAAGACTTAATGCCTGCATCAGAGATAAAAATATAGACGGGCCTGTTGGTCTAGTGGTTAGTTACCCTGACTGCTAAGCCAGAGGTCGTGATCTCAAGGACAAACTTTGTGTGATGAGCATGTTAGTTTGTTCTCCTTGTTTGTTCTACTGAACATGTACGTATTGTTTAATTACATAAGTATATTTATCAACTGTCTGGTTTTCATAAACAACTTTTGTTTAGTTTGGGATCAGATGGGCGTGTGTGAGTTATCCCAGAAAATCATTTATTTTATTAAATAAAATGTTAGGACATCAATTAGCATGTAACTAAAATAGTGTAATGCGCAGGAGAATATCAACAACAAGACCGCCGACACTCTCATCAATCTATGCATATTAAACTCGTCACTTGTCACTCCATTTTTACGTACTCTTTGGATAAATGATTGCACATTCAGAGCGGGGGCACACGGTGCGTTGCGGCGGCGGTGCGGCGGCGGCGCCGGAGCAGTGTCGCTGCGTCGTCTTACATAGAAATATCTGTGTCGCATCGTGTGCCCCCGCTCTTAAGCAGTTTGTAAGGCTTTTAGTGGTAATAAAACATATTTAAAAAAAGTTCATGACTAAAGTTGTGTAGGTGAATCAAATAATTCAAATTTTGAGAGTACTGTTATTAAATCCATACTACGAGTAATATTTTATCGTCTAAATAAAATAAAAACAAAAATATTATAAATGTAAAAGTGTGTCTGATGGGTACAAAGATAGGTCCACGGTTTGGAAAAGGACTTAGGATAGTTTTTATCCTAAAAATCTTACGAGAACGGGAATTACACGAGTAAATTTTAAATCCTTGGGGGACAGCTAGACAGTAACGATCGATATTAAATCATAAAAAATACGGGTCAGAGCCCGTACGTCCCCTAAGATTCGCACCCTGTGCCCATTCGTCCCCTGGAACTTTTGAGGTGCCTATTCGCCCCCTGAAGAATATTTATTTTAATTCATTCTTCTAATATAAGTACATGTATATAGTCCTGGTACAGTCGCGCAGAAAAGGGTAAAATAAAAATATAATAATTCCTTAAATATCATGTTTAAGTATTTCAAATAAGATTAAGTTTAATAAAATGCCTCTAGGCTCTAGGCATAAAGTCAGTCTTCAAAATAATTAATCGATTCGTCGATCGATCGTTTTCTATTTACCACTTCACGTTACTGCGCGCCTAGTACTTTGCATTGATTAAGGTGATCTGTGAGAAAATTAAGGAATACAGTGAATTTTAAATTTTCGTACATGACTACTTCACGTTACTGCGCGCCTAGTACTTTGAATTGATTAAGGCGATCTTGTGAGAAAATTAAAAACACAGTGAATTTTAGATTTTCGTACATGACTACTTCACGTTACTGCGCGCCTAGTACTTTTGTTCTCTTAAGTTTTCAATCATTAATACCCGTTTTTTAACAAGCCATTCGTAAAGAGACAATATTACATCGTAAGCCTATCGACAGGTTACATTATTATCATGACGGATTATCATTCATCGTAGCTCTTTTTTCAATGATCTGTTATGATTTATTAAATTAATTGCGTTAATAAACTGTTCACAAGTGTACTATGTTAACCGTTTTTAGGTAAAATATAGGTGATTTTATCTCAGGGGACCAATAGGCACCTGAATAGGTGCCGAATCTTTAACTTATATTGTGTATATATTAGAGGAGACGAATGGGTACCTTAAAAATAATATTTTTATTAAAATATTAATTGGTCCCCTACCAGGAGACCAACGGGCACCTATATAGGGGCCGAATCCACAACTTTTATGCTGGGGGACAAATCTTAGGGGACGTACGGGCTCTGACCCAAAAATACTAGATTTTATTTACTCGTAGAGCGCTCACAACGTATATCTACTTATACCAAACCAAACATCAAAGTCTATTTAATAGTTCAGTCGAGAGAGTAAAACAGACACAGTATTTCACAGTTACGTTCGAATTATAAAATAACTAGCTTCTGCCCGCGGCTTCGCTCGCGTTAGAAGAAGACAAAAAGTAGCCTATGTTACTCGCCATCCCTTCAACTATCTCCACTTAAAAAATCACGTCAATCCGTCGCTCCGTTTTGCCGGGAAAGAAAGACAAACAGACAGACAGACAGACACACTTTCCCATTTATAATATTAGTATGGATTCCTTCAAGTCACACATTCCTTTTTCATCAAGCTTCTTGACTTCTTTTAAGTATCCAATTCTCAGGAGGTATATAAAAGTTTCTTAGCAAAAGTTTTCTAGATAAAGTATTTATTTAATGGATTCGTAATGCCTACAGTTTAGGGCTTTGACTTGCAAAGTACTTACATACGTTTATTCGATTTTGTACAACTGCGTTTCGTATTTTTAAGGTTTAGTATTATTTTGTTTAAGTTTGTATAAATTATTAGCTTTTGCCCGCGGCTTCACCCGCGTGGATTTCCCTACTTTAGCCTTTTATTATTGGAATGTCCAAAAATTATATAACTTCACGCTACGACCTACGATAGCGGGGTAGTAACCACAAGGGACAGCTAGTATAATTATTATCATAATTTACTATCATTCCTTTCAAATAATTACACGATTAACCTTTCAACGACCAAACGAATGCCGGCTGTCGCGGCTCTACTGTATTTCTATTGTGTCTTAAATCACGTGTTCGAAGGTTTAACCTTTCGATGATCAACCGAAAGCCGGCTGTCGCGTTGCTACTCTCTTTCTTTTGTGTCTCGAATCACGTGTGTTCGAGGATTAATGATTACAGCTACATTTACAAATGGCGCCGTACCCTAAAGCTTTAAGGCATAATTGATAATAATCATTAATTATGAACGTGAGTGCATCTACAATATCTAGATTAATATTTTGAACTGTCATGGCGTCTCACTTGACAGGGGCTTACTGGATATGGAAACATATTATTAATTCATGCTGAGGCTTGATGGGCCATTGTGTAAACGGCTTGTGTTTTCTGTGTCTTAGAAGAGAAGTAATGAGTTGTACGTATAAAGGTCATAGCTCATTAGAGCCAACCGGCACCCACCCCGCACCGCCTCGTCGCACGGCATCTACTCGTTGTCGGCAGGTAATCTACGGGTGGACATCGCGTTATCACCAATAAACGTCCCGCGGTCAACCAGTGGACCCCCCGCGGTCAACGAGTTAACGCCGCTTGGTCCACGAATTTTACATACAAATTAATTTTGAGCGGTGCATCGCCAAGTATTGTCCTCGCGTGTAACAATCGCGGGCAGCGCGCGGTCCACTCGGGACCCGCGCGTTAGCAATGCCCAGTCAACGCAAGGCAAGCATTCGAACAGCCAGTTGTCACCGAGTGGTCCACCCGCCGTCCGCGCGTCTGGTGACGCTACGGAGTTGATATAGTGAGCGCATTCCCATACAAGTCCATATAAAGAATACTAGCCGCAGGAGGCGAGTCGGTGCGGAGTGGGTGCCGGGTGGCTCTAAGAGACTCTGACCTTAAGTTTGTATTTGTCAAAGGTTTGTAATGAGCATCTGTTGTGATGACCTAGTGATTAAGAGACCCAGCTCTCAAGGATGAATGAGTTTGAATCCGGAAAAGTACCAATGTGACTTTTTAAATTCATATTTGTACTTTCCATAGTTTATCTTAAATATCGCAGACATTAGTGAAGGAAAACATCAGGAAACCTGGAGTGGAAGTGTATATTAGTCTGAAATCGCCAATCCGCTTTGAGCAAGCTTGGTGATTAATGCTCAGCTTTCTCTGTAGGAGAAGATGTTATCTGCCAATTAGTGGGACAATATCAATATTTTTAATATCTGTGGGGGCAATAATAGTTTGGTATATTAACTTGGCTTTTTTAGCTTGCCAATAATGACATAATAAATAGTAGTACACAAAGCATACGATGAAAGTGCCTTGTACTAAATTAGTTCGTTTTTAAGATCTCTAGATTAAAAAAAATAAAAAAGGAGTACAGCCTGCTCTTACTTTAAATTTATGTCATTTCAACATTTTAAAGTTGAAAGTACACTCAATTCATTGTAATCAATTTCACAGAACAGTCCCACACAATTCACCTCTAAAACTGTAACTACATAACACGCCACTTACAGATAATTTACAGCAATATTATTACGGCGTATGGTCATTAAATTCCCGTTCCCGCAAACCCTAACTTATGGTCGGGTAATTACAAACAAGAAGGCATTATATAGGTATGTATCTAACGGTAAGGACACAGATAATAAATAAGGTTCAGAAAGTCAGAATAGAATAGAATAGGATAGGATAGGATAGGATTGGATAAAATAGGATAGGATAGGATAGGATAGGATAGGATAGGATAGAATAGGATAGGATAGGATAGGATAGGATAGGATAGGATAGGATAGGATAGGATAGGATAGGATAGGATAGGATAGGATAGGATAGGATAGGATAGGATAGGATAGGATAGGATAGGATAGGATAGGATAGGATAGGATAGGATAGGATAGGATAGGATAGGATAGGATAGGATAGGATAGGATAAGATAGGATAGGATAGGATAGGATAGGATAGGATAGGATAGGATAGGATAGGATAGGATAGGATAGGATAGGATAGGATAGGATAGGATAGGATAGGATAGGATAGGATTGGATAGGATAGAATAGAATAGAATAGAATAGAATACAATTGAATTTTGCAAATATGATCAGATGTCGTCAAAAGGTTAATTGGTATAAACGGTGTGAGATTTTTCTTTGTTCCTTTCTAATGTTTATTTGTGGATTTTTTTTCGACACAAACAGAGTTTTAAACTACTAGCTGTCCCATACGGTCACGCAGTAGCGACATGTTATTTAGTTTGAAGCCCTAATAAGTGGATTATTCAAAACATTTTTTTTTCTATCCGGGCCAGAAATTCTTCGAAGTTGCGGAATAGTTCTAATAGTTATCAGGAGAATAGTTATCAGTAGTGGTACCTACTGTTACAATATCTTATAATAAAAATTCTGGCTCCAACAAAAACTAGATTAAATGGAAACGATTGTCTATTTGAAAATAAACGCACAGAGGTAAATAAAAACAGGACCATTGCGTTATAACAGTTTCGGTCTTAAGTCAGTTTAAAAATAAAAAACCGGTCAAGTGCGAGTTGGACTCGCGCAACGAGGGTTCCGTTAATGGAAAGTGAAAAACCTATAGGTTTTGAATCCCTCGCAAATATCTAAATGCAATATAAACCGCCCTATCTTTTTATTGCGTTGATTTAGAAACTTGATTTTTTCACTGCTTTAAGGGATAGCAGACCTAAGTATGTGATATTAATTTCAGATTGATATCTCGACGCGTTTCTGAGAAAAACTTTCTTGACAGACGGACGAACAGACGGACGCCTGATGTGAACACACTACAAATTTACGGTTTTCGGAGTTTTCCCTTTACTTGTGCTACATGACCTTGCTTCTTGTCAAATTTCATGATTCTAGCTAGGTCAATGGGAAGTACCCTGTAGGTTTTGAGTTTTGGTTCCCTTGGAAATGTCTAAATATGCAACATAAACCGCCGTATCTTTTTATTGCGTTGATTTAGAAACTTGAATTTTTCACTGCTTTAAGAAATAGCAGACCTGAGTATTTGATATTAATTTCAGCTTGATATCTCGACGCGTTCCTGAGAAAAACGTTCTTGACAGACGGACGAACAGACGGACACCCTGATGTAAACAAACTACAAATTTACGGTTTTCGGAGTTTTCCCTTTACTTGTGCTACATGACCTTGCTTCTTGCCAAATTTCATGATTCTAGGTCAATGGGAAGTACCCTGTAGGTTTTGAGTTTTGGTTCCCTTGGAAATGTCGAAATATGCAACATAAACCGCCGTATCTTTTTATTGCGTTGATTTAGAAACTTGAGTTTTTCACTGCTTTAAGAAATAGCAGACTTGAGTATGTGATATTAATTTCAGCTTGATATCCCGACGCGTTCCTGAGAAGAACTTTCTTGACAGACGGACGAACAGACGGACGCCTGATGTGAACAAACTACAAATTTACGGTTTTCGGAGTTTTCCCTATACTTGTGCTACATGGCCTTGCTTCTTGCCAAATTTCATGATTCTAGGTCAATTAGAAATACCCTATAGGTTTTGAGTTTTGGTTCCCTTGGAAATGTCTAAATATGCAACATAAACCGCCGTATCTTTTTATTGCGTTGATTTAGAAACTTGAGTTTTTCACTGCTTTAAGAGATAGCAGACCTGAGTACGTGATATTATTTTCAGCTTGATATCTCGACGCGTTCCTGAGAAAAACGTTCTTGACAGACAGACGAACAGACGGACGCCTGATGTGAACAAACTACAAATTTACGGTTTTCGGAGTTTTCCCTATACTTGTGCTATATGGCCTTGCTTCTTGCCAAATTTCATGATTCTAGGTCAATTAGAAATACCCTATAGGTTTTGAGTTTTGGTTTCCTGGAAAATGTCTAAATATGCAATATAAACCACCGTATCTTTTTATTGCGTTGATTTAGAAACTTGAGTTTTTCACTGCTTTAAGAGATAGCAGACCTGAGTACGTGATATTATTTTCAGCTTGATATCTCGACGCGTTCCTGAGAAAAACGTTCTTGACAGACAGACGAACAGACGGACGCCTGATGTGAACAAACTACAAATTTACGGTTTTTGGAGTTTTTCCTTTACTTGTGTTACATGACCTTGCTTCTTGCCAAATTTCATGATTCTTGGTCAATGGGAAGTACCCTATAGGTTTTGATTCTCTTGCAAATGTCTAAATATGCAATATAAACTGCCGTATCTTTTATTTGCGTTGAATTAGAAACTTTATTTTTTCACGGATTTGAGTGATAGCAGAACTGAGTATGTTATATTAATTTCAGCTTGATATCTCGACGTGTTCCTGAGAAAAAGGGTCTTGACAGACGGACGGACGGACGGACAGACGGACAACAAAGTGATCCTATAAGGGTTCCGTTTTTACCTTTTGAGGTACGGAACCCTAAAAAAGTAACTAGAACTCAAAAAAATGTTGGTGCCACGGTTTACCTAAAGGGCAACCGAAGGAACAACAGACTAAACCCCACCCATATTCCTTCGGTTGCCTTTTATGTTCCGTAGCCGCGGTAACTATTAGAACTATCCGCAACCCCGACAGGGTACAGGTAGTATATTGAGTGCGTTTCGGTTTTCATTAGTTGTACGATGTTAACCTTCTGTACCGATATTTGTGTGGTAAGGATTACAAAACCATTTGTAGGGGTTGCCCATTATTTGAAACCTTTTTGCATTAACCAGCAGTTAGCTGTATCAAACCGAACAAGTTCAGCATGATTTATTTAGAGGTCTAGTTGGGATACGGTTACATACGTAGTGAAATAAATAGATAATGTTTGGTATTTTGCTATTGAGATTATAGATAGTTTTAGGGTCAATTACCCTAAATCAAAGTTAAACAACTATTCGTATATCGTAATAACTTATCTGGGTGTACTATCAACGAGAGACAATAACTGTAATTTTTTATATATATGGAAAACTTGGAGACTTTATTAAATAAATAAATAAATCTCATCATCATCATCTCCCTAGCCTTTTCTCAACCCTGTTGGGGTCGGCCGCCAGCCTAACCGGATTCAGCTGGATATCGGTGTTTTACGTGGAGCGACTGCTTATCTGACCTCCACAACCCAGTAACCAGACCCGATACCTCTTGGTTAGACTGGTCAGAGTTTCTGGTTAACCAGTAACGACAGTCAAAGTTCTACGAATGACAACCGGGACCAACTTTATGTGCTTTCCGAGACATGGGATAAATAAAAAAATCTAAGTAAATAAATAAGTCTTGGGACAACTTACAGACATCTGATACAAAACTAAACAGAACTTGTACTATGGTAATCAGACAAATGATATATTATGTACTTACATACATATTATAATCGATCAATTGCACCCAAACACAACGAACAATCGTGCTCATCAAACAAAGTTTGTCCTGGGTGGGCATCGAACCCACGGCCACGACCTTCGGCTTATCAGTCAGGGTCACTAATCACTAGACCATGACCGTCATTAAACATAGATTAGAATGCATGGATTGACCAATAATAAATCAAAGCTACTTAGATACTGTACTGACTCGCAGTGTTGAATTAGTTAGTATGGGGTATCTTGCCCATTCTTCTCCATATAAACCAACCTTTTGGAATGGGCGACTAGAATAAACTGTCTTTTGACTTTCCAAAGTACCTTCATGGTGACGTTCCAAAGTACCTCCATAGTCTAATGGAAGTAATCAATTTAACCTTTGACTTTTTTTTAATTTACGGAAATTAAGGTGGGCGTAGCTGCATAATAGAGGTAGTTTATTATAAAGGTTTACATACGTAAACATTTTTACACTTGATTTTATCAACCTCGCCCTAGGTTTTTAATGTCATTTTTATGAAGCCCTTGTGGAAATAATATAAATGACGTACCCAGTTAATCAAATACTGATAAAATAGATTTCCCCCGTACTAAATCTCCCTAAGCGATTTATTACCTCGCGGAGTACGTATATAATGGTGCCTCTGCGTTTTGAATTCCCGAGGTATCTACGGCGAATGTTCGCGAATTAATGCTGATTTATGTTACCCAGTATGTTAAAGTACCTACAATTTGATCTGGAAAATACTAAGAAAGAAGGAAAAATATTTATTTGGCACACATAGACATAAACAGTGCAGAAAACCACATGTCAATCATAAAATAAAAACAATAGTAAAGAAAAAACACACTGCGTGTCTCGCGGCTGGGCCTAATAGGTCCAGTTTAGCAATAACGCCAGACAACTAAGGTAAATAAATATGAATTAAGGTTTACTGAAAGATAACTCAACTTTGGGTTAAGCTCGCCATTCTGCCGCGCTAACGATAAGGGCAGTAAGTATGTTTTGCATAGTTTTGAGTAATTGGCGCGCAAAGATTTTCTTACATTTTTGTTTTTCCGGACTTCTGTTTTTAAGATATGTTAATCATGATGGTTGAAACGTGTAGCCCAAATAAAGCGCTATTATATTTTTCACTCAATAAAATTGTATATATATTTGAATAGTTTTAAATAACGAAAATCCTTTTATATCTAGTGTTAATTAAAGCAACTGAAACATCAATTGCTTAGAATAATTAATGATTAAACGAACTTACCTAGTGAAGTTCTATCATAATTATGCGAAGGCTTCGTCCGAAGGGATTAGCAAATAACACTTGTAGTACCGCCTAGTGGTTCGCCAATCTCACACTATAGTTGAGGGTAGAAAATAAAATTAAAAAATAAATTCACGTCAACAAGACAGTTGACCGACCCGCTTGCTTCATTTAGTTTAGAGAGTAGCCGCATCTTGAATATTTCACACACAATAAAGGGTTAACAAATGGGAGGGAGGGTTGCTAATCCCTTCGGACGAAGCCTTCGCATAATTATGATAGAACTTCACTAGGTAAGTTCGTTTAATCATTAATTATACTTCAGGCTTCGTCCTCGGGATTAGCAAATAACACTTGTAGACTTTTAGAGATAGTAGTGTGAAATATTTTGTTTATTCCTCAATTTTACAAACAGATATAAGAAAATAATTATAAATCATCTTATCTTAAGCTTCATTTGAGTTATTGTTTACAATTGTTCTGGCAAAACAATCATTTCCATTGTTATTGACATTACCTATGGTTCTATTATAGAACCAAAATGTGCTTGACGAGCCGCTCCATCCAGCGGTTTTTCTTATTCGATCTAGGCTGACGCATAGCTGAAGAGCCGCGGATGTAGCGGCGTGCCTTGTGCTGTGCGCGGTGGACATGTTCACATCGATACCGCTATTGCGCAGGGTGTCTTTTATCCACCTGCTCAAGGTTTGAGAACCGACAGCATTGTAAGGCTTTCTAAAGCTTATGAAGAGGGAGTCAATATTCTTTCGCAACGGGCTTGATTTTTCGAGTTAGGTAAGTAAAGTCAAGACAGGATATATTATTTCGGGTCGTTCCTCAAAAAACGGTAACACTAACAATGGCTGCAAACATCCTTAGCGTGTTGTTTTTAAGAGGTCAGGTATTTTGATAGTTACTTTAGAAGAAGACAATTCTATGTTTTTAAAATTAATCTTTGACAAGGTCTGTACTCTGTGTGCAGTCAAAAGAGCAATGAGAGTGATAAGTTTTTTCGAAAGGTTTTCAAGGGATAACGTTTCGTTGGGATAAAACTGGCTGAGATAATTTATTACTATTGTAGTATCCCATGTTATTTCATACTTGGGTAAAGGAGGACGTATCCGAAATATACCTTTAAAATACCTTTTGATCCTATCATCTTCTCCTAAATTATTTCCCATGAGTAGGGCAAACGCGGATCTACAAGAATTAAGCGTCCCGTATTGATATCCCTCTTCATAGAGAATGTTTAGGAAATTAATTATTTGTGGAATCGAAGCGTTATACAAATCACCATACCAGAGCCGTAAGTAAACATCATATTGTTTATAGGAGTTTTCAGAAATAGACGCCAACATCACATTAACTGCTGACGGAGATATGCTTGTTCTTACCCACGCCGTCCGCATAAGTTCCCTGCCACCGGGGTTTAATTAAGTTTGGTGTATATGTCGCGATCGTTAGAACTGGAACATAAAATTGGATTTGCATTTGCCTTAAACACAACTGGATCAGACAATAAAAGGCTTTTTTAAAAATTGGGTAGCTGTTGGCCAATGTGGTACGACTAGTACGCCCCTAGCCTTATCTGTAATTATCTTTCTCAGTGTCTTTAAAACGACAGAGAAAGGTGGGAAAGCATAGAAATAAATATTGGCCCAGGAAATTGAAAATGCATTAACTGCCATTGCATTGGGGTCTCTGTGCCAGGAGATCTAAGCAGAGTATTTAGTATTTATTCGACTGGCAAATAAGTCTATTTGAGGTACCCCATACGTTGAGACAATTTCCTGGTATGCCCAGTCCGCCTTGACTCGGCATCTGCCGTGTTATTGTCTAATGAGCTAATGTAATGAGCTATGACGTACAATTTGCGACATTCACACCACTGCCATAGCTGACTAGTGATGTCAGTGAGGTGGGGGAACGAAATACCTTCCATCCTATTAATGTAAGAGACGGCTGTAGTCGGTTGTGTGACGGTTGTATGTCGATGAGGAGTAAAATTTGACAGTTATTTAAATCTTTAGCAAATACTTTTAAACCAAGGAAGGCCGCAAGTAGTTATATATGTTGTATCTTCTCTTGATTACTCCACAACCCGCTAGCCCTCTCTTTGCCACAGGCAGCCCCCCACCCCGTATTTGAGGCATCTGAGAAAATTTTCAGATCATGCGTATCGTGCTACAAAACGGTATATGTATTGCATCATACCACCATCTTAGATCAGGTAGTAACACACTAGATATATTCATAAATTTATCATAGTTATCATCAGGTTTTAAGTTTAAATGTTTTACGCGTTCAAATAGTTTAGTACATAGCAAGCTGTATTCTACAGCTGGAAAAACTGAAACTGGTAATCCGACCATTTGTTCAAATTCACGTATCTTGCATATTTTTAATTTCTGATTTGACGCGAACTATTTTTCCCGAAGGTAACGTGATCTGGAAGTTTTCAGAGTCTAAAACAAAACCTAGAAATGTACATACTTGACTAGGTATCATTAAACTTTTATCCTCATTAATTAAAAATCCGAGAGATGTAATTAATTTCTTAGATTGTACAGTATTGTACAAACATTTGTCGTATGACTCATCTAAGTAATTAATAGATATTAGGCCTGCCAAACGTAGTAACCGGACAATAGTTTTCATTATTTTAGTGAATATATATGGGGCAGTGCTTAAGCAAAATAGTAGAACGTTAAATTCGTACAGTTGTTGAACTTTAAATCTTAAATATTTTCTTGAATTATAATGAATACTTATAAAATAGTAAGCATCTTTTAAATCTATTTTTGTTATTAATTTTAATACTGTGCGTAGACCTTCATTTTTTAAAATGATCAGCTGTAATAAATTTTTTTAAGTTCTTTTTAAAATTTAGGATGATACTATATTTGCCATTTGTTTTAGACACTAGAAATATACTAGATAAAAACTGACCATCGGTAGGTTGACATTTTGACATAGCTCTATTACATAATAAATTATAAAGTTATTTAAATTGGATTTTGTATCCCTTAATGCAAAAGAAAACAATGCTTATTAACTCGGGATCATTGTCATTTTTTTTTTCATATCAGCGAGAAATTAGTAGAAATTTGTCTCTGTCTAATTTCAACATTTTTGTCGCGTTTGGCATTAACGTCGGAAATAGCCGCGTTAATTTCGGCATTTAATACAGGAGCATTAACTAGTTTTCAATTACTCCGCAAGAGTCCTTATGAATTTCGGGGCCGAAAATATTCGAAATAGTAGGATCTTCGCCCAGTATTTCGAGTATTGTACTGTTTAGCGTATCAGCTGACTCAGGCTCTTCAGTATTTGTCACCGGCTCCACGGCGCTAGCGGCGGCGGGTGGCGGCAGGGGGCGGGGCACTCTTCGTCGGTTCCGGGACGGGGTCGACGAGCGTCTCCGCACATGGCTCAGAATCAACAATACCGTCAAGTAGGTTTGGAACGTTGTTATTACGTTCTTGATCTGAAAACCACCGATACCTATACTAGTCATGAAACAGACCAAAGTACTGTTCGCCAGACAAATTTATCGGGTAGTACAGCTCCAAAGAGAAGTACGCAAACCCATCTAGGTAATCATTACTGACCTACACTAGTCAAGAAACAGACCAAAGTACTGTTCGCAAGACTAATTTATCGGGTAGTACAGCTCCAAAGAGAAGTATCAAACTCATCTACGTCATCATTACTGACCTACACTAGTCAAGAAACAGACCAAAGTACTGTTCGCAAGACTAATTTATCGGGTAGTACAGCTCCAAAGAGAAGTACGCAAACCCATCTACGTCATCATTACTGACCTACACTAGTCAAGAAACAGACCAAAGTACTGTTCGCAAGACTAATTTGTCAGGTAGTACAGCTCCAAGTTATAATAATATTTAGTTGTATAAGTACCATGTTACAAGTAAGTCACACTAATTATTGACAATTAGTTAAGAAACAGTCCTAGAATACTGTCCGCAAAGCTTTTATTGGGTAGTACAACTCCAGAGAAGTACGCAAACCCGGCTAGGTAACTAAAACTATCACGGTGTAAGTAATGTTTTATTATAAAAATAAAATTTATGTAAAATATCACGATTGAGTCACACTAATTTATTGACAATTAGTTAAGAAACAGTCCTAAAATACTGTTCGCATAACTATTATTCTATTTTGATATTGAGTAGGTAAACTTGCAAAGATAACATTTCTTAAAATATCGTAGGAGTTTCTACGAATGGTAGTTAAACCCAATAGGTATGAAATGTAACCTATTTAGCTAATTTAGTCAACACTTTTCTTAAGATTGATTAAATGTATTGTAAAAAATTTGTATACAATATGTCCCGGAATAAACGCACACCACCAGACACCCAAATTAGAATATTATGTTATAATCATAATACATACACTGATTTTTTATTATTAAGTTTAAAACAGTGTTTTTTTTTTATATAAATTTGTTGTACAGATTGTGGGAGAAATTTATAGTCACATTACAAATTTACGCATGCATACCGTCGCACTTGCATAAAGGTCTAGCGTAGTAGATATTTCATCCATTTTAGTTTGTTTTGACTGTACAGCTGAATTGTGACATCAATTTACGAAGTTTTAATTATTTTTGGGATAAAATATTACCCATATTAAAAATTACAAAAATCGATTCAGTAAACGATTCTGAACAAACTATTTTCTCAAAGTGCATTAATTCAGTTACACACTGTATAAGTAAGTATCTACAAGTTACTTCTTAGTAAACATAAAACCGTGACAAAAAGGTTTTGATACACTTGATATGTATGTAAAAGTAAATAAGGCAAGTAAAATCGTTGCCTAAAGGACATGCATTATGGCGACTTATTTATCGCCAGCTCGTTATTAAACGGGCTTTGTACGGCAGCAATAAAACTAACAAACAATAAATACACAATGACTGACCTGGAGACTCCGAGCGGGAACGAGTATCAAGCGAGTTGGAACGACTCAGCGTACTTACGGCATCTTCGCAACACTTTCTTTTCTAATTTCTTGAACTACCGCAGCAGATGATCGTAATCTTCCTCGTTTCCGTTTAGGTATGTTGGATAAGCACTTGGAATAAACAATTAGCACTTTTGGGACGCGAGCGTGTGATCGTGGCGAGCACTAAAAAGCGAATGAAGCAAGCGGGTCGGTCAACTGTCTTGTTGACGTGAATTTATTTTTTAATTTTATTTTCTACCCTCAACTATAGTGTGAGACTGGCGAACCACTAGGCGGTACTACAAGTGTTATTTGCTAATTCCGAGGACGAAGCCTGAAGTATAATAGCAGTAAGTAGTAAGTTACTGCTGTTATTATAAGCAACTCATACTAGGTTTAGGTTATAGCTTAGGAATAAAAACAAAGTGTTAGATAAAAATTGTTTCCGTTTATTAATATTTCTTTACTTACGTATTATTATTATATTAAAAACGAGGTGTCACTAGTTTCACAACTAAGAACAATAAAATTTTTAAGAAAATAAACTATTACACAAGTTTAAATCATTCTTTCTTAGTTTGAAAGTCTTCTAAAATAATTATAAATGTTTATTGAGCTCCATTCTACTCTCGTATATTATTACAAAAAACTTTAAAAAAAATATTTAAACATTGGCAAGTTAGCCATATTTCAAAGTAACAAATAAAAAAATCAGCCTTTCTACGTTCACAATTTGAGATCAAACTAAGTTAAAATACTAGAATTAAAAAATCAAACATAATGTAAGAAATAAAATAACAAAACCTTTTTTTGGGGTGTCATGAAATAACAAAACTCATAAAACGATCTATCTTCGCAACATAAAATGCGGAAAATACAACCTAGAGTGTACCTTAAAGATATTATGGTTTTAGTCGCAAATCGAGGCGAGTTCACACTGCAATACAAAACTAACCATGATGACGAACAAGTACAAAGTTTAGACTTTTTGCAGTAAAAGTACCTGAAATCAAGAACATTTCCTGAATTCAGTTCAAAATTGAAATCTAGAGGAATTCCAGAATATACGAAGACTGAGATTTTAAAGAAACTGTTAGAATTAATGCCAGATAACAGAAAGGGGGTTTGGTTAAATTAACCGGTTTCAGATAAAGTCAGTGATATAGATTAAGTTTTGCTAGATAGTTTTATGTGTTTTGTTATTTCATGACACCCCAAAAAAGGTTTTGTTATTTTATTTCTTACATTATGTTTGATTTTTTAATTCTAGTATTTTAATTTAGTTTGATCTCAAATTGTAAACGTAGAAAGGCTGATTTTATTGTTTGTTACTTTGCAATATGGCTAACTTGCCAATGTTTAAATATTTTTTAAGTTTTTTGTAATAATATGCGAGAGTAGAATGGAGCTCTTATTGAGCTCCATTCCACTCCACATTTATAATTATTTTTTAAGACTTTCAAACTAAGAAAGAATGATTTAAACTTGTGTAATAGTTTTTTTTCTTAAAATTTTATTGTTCTTAGTTGTGAAACTAGTGACACCTCGTTATTTAATATAATAATAATACGTAAGTAAAGAAATATTAATAAACAGAAACATTTTTTATCTAACACTTTGTTTTTATTCCTAAGCTATAACCTAAGCCTAGTATGAGTTGCTTATAATAACAGCAGTAACTTACTACTTACTGCTATTATTCTAAGCAATTGATGTTTCAGTTGCTTCAATTAACACTAGATATAAAAGGATTTTCGTTATTTAAAACTATTCAAATATATATACAATTTTATTGAGTGAAAAATATAAAAGCGCTTTATTAGGGCTACACGTTTCAACCATCATAATTAACATATCTTAAAAACAGAAGTCCGGAAAAACAAAAATGTAAGAAAAACTTTGCGCGCCAATTACTCAAAACTATGCAAAACATACTTACTGCCCTTATCGTTAGCGCGGCAGAGTAGGCAAAATAGCTCTCTCAAATTCAATAATATATTTTTCTTAATTTAGTCACAGTTTAAGTTATTACTGCTAACAGTGTAAGTGATCAAGACCGAATGTGAAGTACATTTTGCTTAATATAACCACAGTATGTTGAGTTACTGCCGATATTTTAATCAATTAAGGCCTAATTAAAAACAAACTCTACTTATTATATCCACAGTATATTTAGTTACTGCTGTTCTCTTAAGTGATTAAGGCAAAATAAAAAACATGCTTTACTTATTATATCGACAGTATTCACAGTTACTGCACATAACTTAAGTAAAAGTAAAACCTAAAGGATAGAGTTTTACTTGCTAACCCGGGGTAACTATACTTACTGTTGTTATGTTAAGGAAAGTTTGTCATTTATTGGACTTACTGCCTTTATCCTTAACGAAATTCACTGGTTCCCGATAAGCTATTAAAACAGATGTCAGCACATCTGGTAGAGCTCATTGCGCTGATTCGGGATCAATATTTAACTCATTTTGTCAAAAATTTGACTTACTGCTGATATCGCTAGCGCGGCAGCATTGTACATAACTCATTTATGTTTGCTGTTTTTTATGTGTATTGTTTTCTGGTGCAATAAAGAATAATAAAAATAGTAAATTTTCCAAAAAAATTCCAAATAGTAAATTTTCCAAAAAATATATTTTATATTGGAATATTTTCAATGTTAAAACGACGATTAATAACTGATTGACTGGGTGTTGAAATATCAACGCACGGCCCAAACCGCTGGTCCTAGAGACATGAAAGTTGAAGGGTCTGTTATTTGTCAAAAATAGGTAGTCACCAAGAAATGATTTTTGGAAATTCGATTTCTAAAGGGGTAAAATAAGTCGATCGAAGTTCGACATCCACGTGGGTGAAGCCGCGAGTGAAAGCTAGTAGCTCATTTAAGAGGTTGGGGTTCCAATTTAGGCAAGTGCCGATAAGACTTTTCCATTTCATCCTCTGCACCGCTGATTTCGTGTCCACTGCCTAAGACCGCAGTTTACGGCGCGACAGGGCCAACGCCTGCTGGGGTTGCGGAATGTTTATAATAGTTACCGTGACCCTGGAACATAAAGGGCAACCGAAGGAACATGAGTGGGTTTTAGTCAGTAAGAGTCTGACACGCCCTCCCGCCGCACCCAGGACGGGAGCAGTCATTTGAAGATTTCCCACTCCCCAAAAAAAAAGACCGCAGTTTGAAAGACAGTGATTGTAGGACAGGCGCTTCGGAGAAATGGGAAGGCAGGGCAGACCTGAATTCGAAGGTGGTGGATATTTCGAGAGGCTAACGCGGCGTAGTGTTGTGTGACTGTAAGCAACGATCAGATACTGAAGCTAGAAACGTCTTAAGACATTATAAAGCTATTATTTGAAATTCAGTGGGATAGTAGTTAAAATTTCTGCGGAGGAAGACACAATAAACAACACAATACGAATTTAAAATCTATTCTGAACATGCAGTTAAGTCATTAAAGTCTTGTCGTCTAAGAGTTACAGATCACAAAATATAACGGGTTTTTCCAAAATAGTTTTTCAACTGTGAATATGTATTTTTGAAAAATATACAATATCGTATCAAAATTAAGTTCAAACTTAATCCTACCCAAAAGACCTTATGATTTTGATTGAAAGTTCTTTCTCGTATGTGTTGGTAAATTTTAATTAACAAAAACATTATTTTAAGGAGGTAGAATACCTATTTTACAGAAAACAAAAGATAGAAGTCTCAAAGGTCTTTGATCAATAGATGTGTTAAGAAAGATGAATGTAAGTTTAAGTGGCATCTAATCGTCTTATTTTGCTACACACGAATAAGATATAAAAAAGCATTCCATTTTGCATTCGTTAGTACACAAACTCGAAAAATATTTATAAATCCCAAGATTTTTAAAAGCGCAACTTAATTTATTGCAAGCGTAAAATAAAACATTCAGGCAACAGCAGACAAGACTTAAAAGCTACTCTGTACTTAGTAAAAACAAAGTGTCTCACAAGTTGAGTGAACAGAATAAAAGCCTTGGGACTTTAGTCTTGGGTAGCTGCTGTAAGGCCTCGGTCTTGAAGTCAGCGGGTAGCGTAACGCGTCGTGCGGCTCGGTGACCGCTGCTTAAGATCTTGGTTTTAAAGTTAGCGATTGTAGGAGAGGCGTGTTGGCTGTTTGGGAAAGTAACGCAGACCGGAATTCGAAGCTGGTGGCTATTTCGCGAGAGGCTAACGCGGCGTAGTGTTGCCAAGGTAAATAAAACAACGAAAAGTAAGTAAAAATCCGAATTTAAAACGTCAGCCGTTACAAATAAATAAAATAATGCACAACATTAATTGTTCGATATCAGTTCCATATTCGATTCATTCTATCCGCTCCCCGCGCCTACTTACTTTGTGACCACAGCCTAACATTTGACACTTGCAAAGAGTTTTAAAACCATAGCCTGGATTTACCAGGTTACTTAGAAAATATTTTTATAAAGTAGGAAGTTCTTGTTTAAATAAAACTGTTGCGGTACTGTTACTTTGAAAAGATACGTTTTAGTTTATCCATTTTAATTATTACGAAAGCGGAGATTCATGGATTTCTAAACTGATTCTAAAGTAATTTTGCATTGAGTAATCTTGAACCTCGAGAAATACATAGACTATATGATTGAGTTTTGTATCTGCAGATATTCATTAATTCAGATTGATATTCGTTAGTGAGAAATAAGGTGTATGACAGGCAGATAAACAGAAACACACACATGGCTTAAAAAATGAGAGTAAGAATTCCTTAGATATACAGATTTCTAAAACAGAGTCAAAATTTAAGAACAAAGTGTAAATTTTCTTTAAATTTTTGATGTGTAAATATTTGAAGAAATTATGATGGGTCAAAGTTTTTAAAAAAGCAAGTTATACCTTAACTTTGCTTTGGCAAAAGTTCAAATACATAGAAGTAACTGCAGCTCATAAAATCTTGAAGTTCTGCAACAACGGACTGTTGATGAGTAAGACATAAGCAAGGCATAATTTACGCCAGTAGTTCTCAACCAGCGGTCCGCAGACCAGAAGGCTCTAGAAGCCCCTGAAGTTGTTCACGCTCAAGAAAATATCAAATTAACACCGTTCGACGACACATTTTAGGGGTCAAATCTTGATGAATTGATCCGGGTGAATTCTAATCGTAGAAATCTGCTAACCAAATTATTCTTACCAATCCTGTCGAAAAATAGTGGGTGATCTATGACAAGACAAAAATTCTGTCAATTGGAGGAACTATTTCAGTTTTTTTGTCAACACTAATGATTTTCAATATACTAACAGCTATACAATAGGATTCTTTTCTATCCGGGATTAGGTTACTAAAGATAGATTAGATAGATTTTTGATTAGAATGTGGCGATTTGCTAAATAGTCGTTCTACTATTAAGACCATCTGCTAGTCGAACGTTTTGCTACATGGGCATTTTGTTAATTAGACTTCTGCTCATAAGACACTGTTGGCTGACGTTTTGCTACTCCGACCTTCCGATCAGGATTTGCTATTAGCTCTATAAATTGTGTCAATCTCTCTCCAGTGAAAGATAAGTTATCGAGAAAGCCAGGTCTACATTAACTTGAACTGTAACAAAGTTTTAAATTTTTGTCCCCTTTTTTCGCTTGCATTTTAAAACACAGTGACATTGGCAGAATAGTCGACTTTGCTTTGCTTGCTATTATATTAAAGGAGATATATTATTGAGGCTATTTAGTATTCGATTTCTCATTCCAAACGTGTAAATGCCACATAACGTTAATAAATTGTTGATGGAAGAAGAACGGATCGTACCTATTTCACTCTATCATAGATTAATGACCCAATGCAACCACGAGCGCTTATGTGTCCTTTTTTAGGATTTTGAGAGTCTAATTGCGATAATTTAACTACAGTTTTCACATCACATCCATACTAATATTATAAATGGGAAAGTGTGTCTGTCTGTCTGTCTGTTTGTCTTTCTTTCACGGCAAAACGGAGCGACGGATTGACGTGATTTTTTAAGTGGAGATAGTTGAAGGGATGGAGAGTAACATAGGCTACTTTTTGTCTCTTTCTAACGCGAGCGAAGCCGCGGGCAGAAGCTAGTCCTATAATAAAATAGTTTTTGAGAATAGCCCTCAGGGGTTTGGAATCACTGCTTCAGACCATCTGCATGTCAAGCGCTAGTTTTGCGGATGCCATACAAAGTTGTGCAGCAAATAAAGTAGTTATTTTGCACTGAAAGGAGCTGTGCAAAGTTCTCAGAGTTTCTTAAAAACTTTGAGTAGGTAAGTAAGGCATTGTTGGCACACACTATTAGTCTGAAAAATACAGGCATATTTTTTAGTTTCACGCCATTATTCATCATAATATGTTAAACTCAGCATCATCTCTTTCTTCTTCACTTTTTCCCAACTATGTCGGGGTCGGCTTCCAGCCTAACCGGATTTATTTTATTTTATTTATTTTCATAAATTACAAATTCCTATTTTTAAAACAAGGCACGCAATTAGACCTCTAATGTCTGTCTTAACAAGCCATGGCATGAGATTTGGTCAACGCGCTGTTAGCATTTATACTACAATCGAGTTGATGTAATGTTCTTTTGTGTCTCTTATGTCTACAGGTATATGATTCCGCTGGATACCAGTGTCTTACGTAAAGCGACTGCCTATCAGACCTCCACAACATACCCCTTGGTTAGACTGGTCAGACTTTCTGGATTCTAACTACCTGTAACGACTAAAAAAAAAACACTAGATACCCTAAATAAGATTAGCTACATAGCTACTGTAGGTACATTACTTGTAAATGACCCAGGTTGATTTTAAGGGCTCTTTCAATGTATGCGTTTCGTGTCGTACGGCTGCAGCGCCGCAGCGGTACGTTTGCCGTACGGCGCACGTACGTGCGTTTGTTTTCATACAAAGCGGTGCGGCAGCAATCTTGTCGCTGAGCGTTTGCGGTACGGACGCGGTTCTGCGCCGTACGGCAAACGTACCGCTTCGGCACTGCAGCCGCACTACACGAAACGCGTAAATTGAAAGAGCCCTAACAATTTGTAATACTAAAACTTCTGCTTCTTAGGATACATGATGATGTCAACTATTGATATTTAGCCGCTAAACAATTTGAAGCCATTTGTGGCTTATTTTATGACAATTTAAAATGGTTATAGCCTGCCCAAAATTCAATTTGATTTAAAATCATGATCAGATAGTTTCATTAGGCCATAATAAATTACTTCTACTAATATTGAACTGACTAATTAAGGATAAATTACTGACCATTTTGTTTTTAATAGACACATTAACAGACTATTAATGTAATAATTAAATTTATTGTTGTGTTGTTAATATGTCATTGTTTGTATATACATACATAATAAAATGAAATAGTAGTATTTATTTGCCGATGGACAGTTACTTGTGATAAAGGAAAAGTCACAAATAAGGTAAAAATAGTTTTTGTACGCCTGTTTAGTACCGTTAAACTACAAAACTGCTTAACAGGTTTTCATGCGAATTTCACCTCTATATATATAATTATATAGGCTGCTCGGATGCGTTTCCTATCCTACGAGACACAAAGATGATATGCTTTAAATTCAACTCAAATGGTCTACCTATTTTTTTTTATCTTCAATGCAGATGAAGTCACGGCCAGAAGCTAGTAAACAAAACAATAGTTCACCGTTCAATTGAACGGATCAAATAATTAGTTAAATACAATGAAAATCGGTTTATGGATGAATCGGTAAAATTACAACTAGGTCAGTCCGAATCAGGCCGAGCGACGATGTCGAAATGATTGAATTTCAGTATTAATAAACTTTGATGCAACTATTAAGATAGGTATCGAATCCAGAATGGAAATCGATTTAATTCGGACAGCTTTATCGATGTAATTTTAAATGTGCATGGAAATTTTTCGTCCGGCTTGACGTGAAGTTTTGGATGTGATTTTTAAAATTATACATTCATCATTTAATGTCCTGTAGGTTAACATCAATGCACTCATTTCTTTGAGAAATTCTAGTGCATTCATGTTTATCTTTGATTATCTTTTTACCTGTGGTAGGCGTATTACAGTTTTTCAACCGACTTCAAAAAAAAAAGGAGGAGCAACACAAATTGACTGGCAGAAGAGATAAGCCACAGACTTCTAAAATTTTTTTTATGTTTTTAGTTTTTGAAGGCGGTTATATTTTTTTTTGGAAAAAGATTTTTTGTTAATTATCAATTTTCTACACAAATTGATCTCATTATAAATGCGAAAGTAACCCAGCTGTTGATCAATAGACTGACCATCAAGCTTCATGTGCCACTCCATAATATTAAACCTTTGAACACACGTGATTAGAGACACAATAGAAAGACAATAGCAGCGTGACAGCCGGCTGTCGCTCGGTCGTGAAAGGTTAATAGAAACAGGTGACGTAATTACGACTCGGCAACGAAGAATCAATAGAGAGAGGGATAATAAATAGAGAGCACTAGATATATATTTTATTATTTAGTTAACTAAACACAAAAGGTAAAGGCTTTTCTTATCTAAAATCAACCATGACACCAAAGTATCCTAAAGTTCTCAACCTTGATCAGTCCGCGTCATAAAATTAGTGGCAAGCTCAGTTTTACGTCCGAAGCCCCCATTTTGTTTGTAGATCTACTTCTGAAGTTTGAAGGACGTTTCAAAGAGAAAATTACCTCTTTACTCAGGATTATAATAAGATATTGGATTGGAGTTTGCTTTACATTATTATTTATTATGAAGACTTTTCTAATAGCCTTTCGTTGTATAAGTTGGCCAGTTTCTTAATATTTTCCAAGTCTTTTTCCTACTGTGTCAAGGTCGGCTTTCAGTTCACCGGATGGAATTGAATGCCAATGTTTAGTCCATACTAATATTATAAATGGGAAAGTGGTTTTTAAGTGGAGATAGTTGAAGGGATGGAGAGTAACATAGGCTATTTTTTGTCTCTTTCTAACGCGAGCGAAGTCGCGGGCAAAAGCTAGTAGTTATATAGTTTTATAATACAGAGTGGTTGTATAAGGTATTCTACATAATTCATTAACTGGGTAACGCGAAACCCTAAGGTTGTTTTTTAATTATTGATCGTCAAATTCTCACTTCCCGTGATGCTCGGAACCTTGAATCACGAAATTTAGCAAGTAATGGATTTTAGGACAAATAAATTGAAAAATCCAAAAATAGTACTACATTAATTCTTTGAACACATGTTATTCGAGACACAATAAAAAGACAATTGCAGTGCGACATCCGGCTGTCGCTTGGTCGTCGAAAAGTTAAGCCTCGTCCCCACTACGAACATTAAATGTTCCTAGTGGGGACGCATCTCGGGGACACATGTCGCTCGACAAAATTTGTCGAGCGACATGTGTCCCCGAGTGACACCGGCGATGTCGGGCGACGTCGCCGGGGCACATGTCGCGCGACAAATGTTCCTAGTGGGGACGAGGCTTCAAGAGTATTACTAAATTAATTAGTGTGTACACATGCCCGCACTTAGTAGTTTTTTTACACTATTTATTTCTCGATGATATTGTCCGACCTTTCTTGGAGAAAAATGGCTAGATGCTAGATAGTTCAATTATCTAAAAGTTCAAAAATCAATTATATAACAGTCTTCGGAAAATAACAGCAACAAAATAGAAATATAAACAAAATAGGAAAACATTTATTTTATATTTAATTATCATAAATTCTAAGCTTACAAAATGTTTTATTTTCATAACGATTTGTTTCAAAATTGACGCCGACTATTTCAGAATAGCTGCCAATTTGTTAATTTTATCAATTAAAACTTACTTTGTCAATTAGGAGAAAATTTTGTATTTCAATCATGAAAATGTTTATTAAAGTGTCCACTAGACCGTATTTTCTTTGCATATTATAAAATTTCGCAACAGCACTTGCAACTATTTCTACTAAACATTTAACAAAAACAAATCAAGTCCCAGTAAAACTTTTTTTTGGGTAATGGGAAATCATCAAATGACTGCTCCCGTCCTGAGTGCGGCGGCATGCGGCATGTCAGACTTTTACTGACTAAAATCCACTCATGTTCCTTCGGTTGCCCTTTATGTTCCAGGGCCACGGTAACTATTATAAACATTCCCTTTTCAATTTTTATTGTTATGTACTTTATAGGTTTATCTAAGATATTTTTTTTTTGGGGAGTGGGAAATCATCACATGACCTCTCCCGTCCTGTGCGAGGCGGGAGGGCGTGTCAGACTTTTACTGACTAAAACCCACTCATGTTTCTTCGGTTGCCCTTTATGTTCCGGGGTCACGGTAACTATTATAAACATTCCTCAACTTTATCTAAGACATCGCTGGCATACCGTGTTTTAATCGTTCGGACACTTACTACGGAAGTAACCCACGGAACATTCCTAAACAATTTGTTTAAAATCTACGCAGCACTTTTTGAGTTTATCCCGTTTAAACATACAGACAAACAGACTGGCAAAAATATATTTTTGGCTTTGGCATCGGTTGCAGGACACGTATTACGATTTTATTGACTTTATTACGATTTTATTATAAGTTTAGATTACCTACTTTTAAATAAAATTCAATCAAACTCAAAGCATTCATTTCTAATAGACCATTTTAAAGGCACTTTAGAACGTTAAAAACAAAGAAAAATGAATCTAGTTTCCCATTCCAAAAAGTTGATTCGTATGGAGAATAATGGGCCAGAAACTTCCATACTTACTCTTTTATTAAAATAATGTTGTTACAATATTATTTACAACTAGCTTTTGCCCGCGACTTCGTCCGCGTGGATTAATAGTTCCCGTTCCCGGGAGATTTCTGGGATAAAAACAATCCTATGTCCTTTCTTGGGTCCCAGACTATATCTGTACCAAATTTCATTCAAATCGGTTCAGTGGTTTAGGCGTAAAGAAGAGACAGACAGACAGAAAGACAGACAGAGTTACTTTCGCATTTATAATATTGTATTAGTACGGATGATGTGCCACACGATTGGCAGCAATCAATTAATCGGATTTATTTTATTGCTCGCCCGCAGTCCCACGGGGTTATTACCTATGAAACAGCAAGCAGCAATATTTGCGCAATGATCGCGCGATCACCGCGCGATCGTCAAAATAAATCGTATTATGTATGAACCAATTGCTAATCGCTCGTTGATTGTTCTAATGCACCTACGATGACGATAAAGTAGCAATCGCTGGAACTAATTAAATATCACCTTTAGCAAAAAAAACTTAACTTTGCTCTTAAAAACCATACTAAATACGAAACCACCAAACGAAAAATGCATATTTTAGTTAACTGATTGCTCCACAGAGGCAGCACTATCGCTAGATTGCTATTTGACGTAGCGTATTTTGAATTGACGTTTGAGCAGCAAATATTGCTAAATTATCGCGATCGCTCGGCTATTGCAAGATACGTGATCCCGGTGCCGGATTGATCCCGGGAATATATTATGCGGGATTAACAGATTAAATCAAGTGATATATTGGTATTATTGCAGTACATTTTGGATTTACAGCATGAGTTGTTAATATAACGCAAGCCAATATTTTAACTCCTTGGGGGTATTAAAGTAATATTGATAAGTACACGTTTATGGATATGGAAAGAAATAAAAATGGTGTTATAACTCATCTATTTATTAAGAGGAAACTTAGGGCCCATTTTTAAAATATTGGGCAAATAGGGAATGATAGGATTTGGCACAGTGCATGTTTATTCGAAGATAGAGTGTATTTAAACTAAATAAGAACTAAGTCAAAAGATGAAAGGTACACGTTTATGGATATGAAAATAATAAAAAATTGCGTTATGACTTATATGTTATTAGGGAACGTTGGGTCCTTTTTTAAAATATTTGACTAATAGAGGATGATGGAATAAGGCTCAATTCACACGTACCACAACCACACCACAGCGACAACCACACCACAACGCCGCGATGTGGTCGGGCGTAAATTTTGTATTGAAAATGAATATTACAATTCACACGCACCACATTTTGTGGTTGTTATCGACCACCTGTGTAATACGACTACATCGCAACCACATCGCGACGGCAACGCGGCGGCAGCGCGGCCACATCGCCACGACATGACGTCCACGCGCGCCTAGCTGGCGCCTGCGCTAACCACATCGACATTTTGTGGCTACCACAACGCAGCTGCAAAAAGCCGCTGCGACACTATTCACACGTAACCACATCTTGACCACATTTTGTCGCTGCGACGTGGTGTGGTTGTGGTACGTGTGAATTGACGCTTAGGCACAGTGACAGTTTATACGGAGAAGGTGTGCATTTAAACTAAAATTTTAATTAGGTCAAAAATATTAAAAAAGGAAATTAAAATTTATATCTTAACGTCATTCACACCGTTGCTACTGAAAATACATACATAATCAGACTAGCTTTCGCCCGCGGCTTTGCTCGCGTTAGAAAGAGAAAAAGTAGCCTATGTTACTCTCCATCCCTTCAACTATCTCCACTTAAAAAATCACGTCAATTCGTCGCTCCGTTTTGCCGTGAAAGAAAGACAAACATACAGACAGACAGACAGACACACTTTTCCATTTATAATATTAGTATGGATATTGATTATTTTATAGATTCTTCTTTGGAAAATTCCACTTGAGTAAACTATTAACGTGGTAGTAATAATAGAGAAACAAAACAAAAAACCGGCCAAGTGCGAGTCAGACTCGCGCAACGAAGGTTCCGTAAAAAGTACACCTACACTCATCAACTTTTTTTTTGAGAAATAACTACAAATTTACCGTTTTCGGAGTTTTTCATTTACTTGTGCTACATGACATTGCTTCTTGCCTAATTTCATAATTCTAGATCAATGGAAAGTACCCTATAGGTTTTGATTCCCTTGCAAATGTCTAAATATGCAATATAAATGAAACACATAAACAGCCGTATCTTTTTATTACGTTGATTTAAAAATTTGATGTTTTCACTACTTTGAGAGATAGCAGGCCTGAAAATGTGATATTGATTTCAGCTTGGTATCTCGACGCGTTTCTTAGATAAAGAGTCTTGACAGACAGACGGACAACAAAGTGATTCTAGAAGGGTTTCGTTTTTACCTTTAGAGGTACGGAAGAGAGAAGTCAGCACGTGAACCCAACAGGGCCAACGCCTGCCGGGGTTGCGGAATGTTTATAATTGTTACCGTGACCCTGGAACATAAAGGGCAACCGAAGGAACATGAGTGGGTTTTAGTCAGTAAAATCTGACACGCCCTCCCGCCGGAGTCAGGATTTCCCACTCCCCAAAAAAATGGATTAAAGATCCTTTAAAAATAGTTTGACTATTCTCGGCAGTTGGGTAAACAGCAGGTTTTTCTGAAGCTCAGAGCTTGTGCTAAAATTAGGTCGAGTCTAAAAGCCTGCAAGTGAAAAATGATTCATTTTTAGGAGACTCAGACATGGCCTAATAACCTAATTCCTAACGAATACGGCCCAAGGCTGACTTTATAGTGGAATTAAAAATTTATTGTAGACTTAAATACTTTCTTATATGTTTACACACAAAAAAAAATGTCGAGCATATGTTGTCTTGTTGAAACTATTATAATTATAGTTTTTTGTACAAGATTATTCTAAACTCATGATTTAAATAATATAGTTTACAACTTTATATAACAGTGTCAATTTTGTCAGATTTGAAATTACTTGCTTCAAGTTTTTGTACCTATTTTCAATTAAACTAATTTTTAACAACGTCATTTTTTGTTCACCAGAAACCTGAAATCTAATAGATTTTAATGAGTAAGTACAATTTGTACTCATCAAAAACCATCGGCTCTATACATCTCGTTTTGAGAAATATAAGTACTGTTTAAATTGTTTGTGAAAAACGAAAATTATTCGTCGACCTCAGTTATTAAAATTGCCATAACAAATTAATATCTGTATGAAATGGAAGCGATTCATCCGACATAACTCCCACACGATGTTAATACAGCCTCCTCAAGTTTGCGTCACTCAGATCCCGGAGGCTCAGTCGTGTAATTGCTTTGAGTTAACGTCAGCAAACTGGCTTACTCGTACTTCAGTCCCGGGATTAATCCGGGATTTAAAAGTGTGTCTCCGCACTTTTGTTTTATTTGTGTTGCTATTTATAAGCGTGTTTTGGTACTGGATGTAAATAGATTTTTAAATGGTGGTCAATTATAATTGTGAAAGAAGCCATGCCTCTCGGTCTGTCTGTTGATGAATTAATAAACAAATTATGACGTTTGTATTTATAAAAATAGAGATACTTAGTAATGGGAGAATTTTATAAAAGTGACATAAGAATACACCATTTCTTCAAGGTTTCAACCGCGTATGCTATGTTATATTCGGCGGAAGCCATCCCCATCACTAATATTTGTATTTAGGAATATTAAATTTTTTATCAGCCTAGTATATCCTAAAATATTACTGTTTAGCGGGATTTAACGCGCACGTACCTTTTGTTTGTTTTAAGCTTGACTTTTGTTACGCTAGTATATCCTGTTTGCTATTCTGATGTAGTAGCTATATTACTGCGAAAATTTATAAACATTTGTTCAGTTGTTACAGGAAAGAGTAACAAACATCACATCACAAACACGCTTATAATATTCGTAAGATAATAATAAGCCTGATATACTAGTGGTAGATCTACTAGAGCGACTCACTGATTGTTGTCATAACAATCCTGCATGACGGAACCACGGAAACGTCGTCAAGGCTGAGAAAGATAAACAAATCAAGTATCTTGACGTGGACTCAGCGATCTGATCCGATTGTGCTTCCGATCTGATTTGTAAGCCAATAGTGAAGAGCCTCGACCAATATCTAAGGAGATTCTCAGTAATCGGCTGGATCTAGAGTTTAATACTTATCAGTTTGTTAATTTTATTTCATTGAGTGTTACTGTTGTAACCTAAAGGAGATTAAAAATTACGTGTATGGTACGTGTTCTTCAGAACAATATGTCTGATAAAAAAATTGTAATTTTTTTATCCTGGACTAGCGGCCCGTCCCAGCTTCGCTAGGTAAATCTTTGTAAATCTCGGATGTTCTGTACTGTAATATGCATGTATTATAAAATATAAACCTTCCAATTGAATCACACTATCTGTTGTACGTTTTGATAATTCTTTGTTGTTTAAAACAACACTATTTGTTGTGGTGAACAGTACTTTAAAGCCTACCTGAGCAAAGTCGTGACCAAAGCCAGTTAAACCAAACTCCAACAACATTCCACGTGTTTTCTGTACTAAACCTATTATCACAAAATGGAGGAGAATTTAATGTGGATAAACTCTTGATCTTATTTGAATATTTAAGACGCTATCGTGACAGAAACCTGAAGATCGATGCCTTATTAATATAACCTTTAATACTTTGTGTTTGCTGTGCTCATGCCACTTTGCTTCAATCAGGAACCGATGCATGCCTCTTAAGCTTATGTAAAGCTGGATCTACACTATGTTTGTGCATCTACTGTTTTCTCTGCATCTATATTTATTATAATATCATTAATTTATTACTCGTGAAAAAAGGTTTGAAAACTTACGACGAGTCCGGCATTAAGTAACTCGGGCAGTAATTTGATGATTTCCCACTCCCCAAAAAAAAAAAGGAATCCGGGCTTCCTGCCGGGGTTGCGGAATAGTTTAATAGTTACTGCAACTACGGACCATAAAGGGCAACCGAAGCAACAAAGGTGGGTTTTATTCAGTAAATGCCTGACACTTCCTCCCGCCCCGCTCCGGGTGGGAGATGATTTACCATCCTCAAAAAAACCGGACATTCTTAATTACTAATTAGCTGACAGCTCACAACATGTTATGTGATCTCCATTGTTTCTACACAATAGTACAAGAGTCGTGATGGCCCAGTGGATATGGCGCCTGCCTCTCGTGTAAGAGGTTGTGGGTTCGAATCCGGGCAAGTACCAATGTGACTTTTTCAATTCATATGTACTTTCTAAAGTTTATCTTAGACACCATTGACATCCCGTGCCTCGGAAAGCACGTAATGCCGTTGGTTCCGGTTGTCATTCGAAGAACTTTGACAGTCGTTACTGGTTAGCCAGAAACTCTGACCAGTCTAACCAAGAGGTATCCTGTCGCCCAGTTACTGGGTTGTGGAGGTCAGATAGGCAGTCGCTCCACGTAAAACTCCGGTATCCAGCTGAATCCGGTTAGGCTGGCAGCCGACCCCAACACGGTTGGGAAAAGGCTAGGGAGATGATGAGTACAAGAGTCTTCGTAAATGTGATGTGCCATCCCAGAATGTGTGATAATATAAGGTAATGTGTAATAATCTGAAACGATACTAGCACTTATATCAGATCCTTTAAAAACTGTATCTCAGACACAGTATCGCGACTTTAACAACAGTTAGTGCGCACTAAAACTCACAAAAACATGATCTATCGATTCATTTTTCGCTCCTTTCTTTCTCTCTCTCTCTCTCACTTTCTCTTTTCCATGCATAAAATATTCGGTGTATTACAGCAACATCACTACGATGTTGTTCAAACAAAAGAGATGCATCGAGCACAGTAGGTGCATACATAGTAAATACCCAGCTCTAGAATGTAAAAGCAGCGCTGTGATGAAGATAAATATGTTAACATACCTTTATCGACCTATGGCGGAGGCCCCGAGATATTGACCAGATTTATTAGACGCGGTGCATGTTAAATTTTCTGTATAATGTAATATTTCTCCGCTGTTCTGTAATAGGGGGTGATTGATCGTATTAGCTTCTAAGAGGCTGATAAAGACAGCTCTTTTTACAAGGCATTTCCTCTATGTCTCTGGATTAATAATACATATGCTTTATGCTTATGGTATATGTGATGGCGACTACTTAGCATTTGGTGGGTTCTGGTAAAACGTTTGGCTAAACGAGGCACACCATATCAAATAGTGCGATTATCTACGAAGAACTTCTGGTAGAAATGCGTATCTAAAGTGCTGTGAAAAAGTGATCTGCCTTGAGTAAGTCACCAAGTCTATTAGTGGACCGACGCAGGGTGATGATGATTATGACATTAAATATATAAAATATTAACACATGTTCTGCAACGGTCTAACACCAGCCGGAAGTTGTTTTTAGGTGCACTTGCGTAGTTTATATTTATAGGGACAATCCCGCCACACTATTCCCAACCACTGCTACTCGTGAAATTCAGAATGAACAGTGAAGTCCGCCAGGAAAGTGCCGAGCAAGAAGCTCGACGAGTCCTGGGAAAACGATTCAAAATATTAAAACGATTCAACTGTCTTGGATTGGAGGAGTAAGAAAAAATATGTTTTCCACCCCTCCATAACAAGCAGGAGACAGAACAGAACTAGGCCGATAGGCACAAAGAGGCCTACCAACACGGAATAGAACTTGAAGTTAATGGGTCCTAAAATGTGAAAAATATTAAGGTAATATCAGCTACACTTACATCTACAAAGTGATTACTTTCAACTAACGTATATTTCATCGGCACACGACACATTTTACGAGTATCTACGACCATCGCGATAGTAAACCGTGTCTCAATAAATCAAATTCGTTTGTACTCAGTTTCCGACTAGAATACAATATATAAAGATTTGTATGATTTATTTAGTAGCGTACTTTCACGTACATTGTCGCTATGAAACCAGTTGATAGTTCAGAAAATATCGCAGTTCAAATTTATTTTTAACTGTGTTCTGTTTTATATAGGTTACAGCGAAAATAGTAAAAAATATTTAACATTAGCTGTTCCTCGCGGTTTCATAAATAAATAAATATATTGGGACAACTCACACACGGTCATCTGATCCCAAACTAAGCAGAGCTTTTACTATGGTAACCAGACAACTAATAAACATACTTATATAATTTATAAATACGTACATTTTATAGATAAATTACACCCAGACACAGACCAAACAGTCATGCTCATCACACAAAGTTTGTCCTGGGTGGGAATGGAACCCACGACCTCCGGCTTAGCAGTCAGGGTCACTGACCACTAGACCAACAGGCCCGTCAATCGTCATCTACGTTATGATCGGTCTTTGGTTACAGATCCGCTCCTGTGTGCCAATTTGTGATGTTATGAAACTTATAACACAAATAATAATCGCTTTCTATTAATAAAATCGGTTCAGTAGATCATAAAATTGCCCCTACCAATAAATATTCTGGACAACGCATTCACGGTCATCTGGTCCCAAACTAAGCAGAGCTTGTACTATGGTAACCAGACAACTGATAAACGTACTTAAATAATTTATAAATACATACTTAGTATAGATAATACACCCAGACACAGAACAAACAATCATGCTCATCACACAAAGTTTGTCCAACAACAACTTCACAAAATCACTTTATCTCTTTATAATATAAGTATTGGTGCTGATTCTCTTGTTCACAAACTTAACTAAATTTAAGTTAAATGCATCTTTCTCTTCCCATTTCTTAAAGAAAAGGACAGAAGATACATTTTAGTTCCATTTTGTCAAATTAGACAGCGCCTGAAGAAAGTTGACGTATTTTAAGACGCCATGTTTTTAAATCGCGTCTAAACTATCTATGGAGTGTCTAAATTTGACAGAACTTAACTAATATATGCATTGCTTACATAGCTGCCATATTTTTTTTATACTGGTTACACTAACGGGTTTTTGGTTGATCGGAAACCCTCGGGAGGACGGTCATTCGGTTATGAGAGCTCAAGCTGAACATAAGAACTAAAACTAAATGATATTGTGTAATTGTAAACGATAAAGTAGAAATAAATTAGTGTTTAAACAGTGCGTGTTATAGAGTTGAACTTATAGAGTTAAGCTTCTGTTGGCTTGCGGCTGCGTTGGTTTGTTGTGCTGCTTGCTCTAGAAGGCAAATTGTTTCTGGCACTTTCTTCAAAAGGATTCAATGCCTTGAAAAAAGATGATGAGCACTGAGTTTGTTTCAGAGGTATTCCGTTCGGAAATGCCTACGGAAATTATGACGTGTAAAACTGACTTCGGTATATTTCTTGCATAATAAACAAAACAAGCATGAATACACGTAAATTACTGTTACAAGATTTTTATATCTACAAGCTTGTACGAAACTTTCGGTGCGCAAGTCCGACACGCATTTTTTTTTATTATTTTCTGGCTTAAAAAGAAATTACGCTTCAAAAATAATCTGACTCTCTGTATATTTCCGATTAACCTACAGTACTGTAACAGCACTTTTATATTATGGAAGATAATAAATAGTCAAAAATAAGCTCTTCCACCACATTTAAATAAAACTGTTTTGAAATGCGGGGACTTTCATGTCGACAGTCAAAATCAGGATCAACAATACAACAATTTAAACTTGTAATATATTCAAATACCGAACACCCAGTAAACCTGAAACACGGTTCACAAATACTCATCCGTGTTTTTCAACAAAAAACCCGGATGAAATTTTTTGAAATAAAGTTCGTTTGAGTTAGTTCGACTAACTTTTGAATATAGAAGTTTTTAGGCAACCATTTTGTTTGTTCAACAATAAATTCGGGTTGGTTGTGTTTTAGTTGTTTACAAAAATTCCTTTGTGTATTGAAATAAAGGTTTCATACTTTTGTTTTTTCTTTTATTTATTATCGCTTTTAGTTTGATGTTTGTGATAGGTTTATTGATTTAATAGTGGTAGCCCGCCTGTCATGCATGCGGTTGAGATTTCGACTGGGCGTAGTGCCTCTATAACTTTTTTTAAACATTCTTTGTAAGTTTATCTAAGACATCATTGACATTTGTCGATCTTTGACAATCGTTATGGGTGGTCGGACATCTGTAAGTCTGACAATAAAGACGTATAATAAATAATTAATAATTGCAGGTTATCAAGTGGTATGGTGATACCAATTCAGTGAGCAGTGTGGAGGTCCGATAGGTAGTAGCTCAATGTAAAACGCTGTTTAATGGCAAAATCCGCTTATATAGGAAGTCTTATTCTTTTATGAATGGGAAATCATAAAATGACTTCTCCCGCCCTGGGCGGGGCGGGAAGGAGTGTCAGACTTTTACTGACTAAAACCCACCTATGTTCCTTCGGTTCCCTTTATATTCCGGGGCCGCAGTTACTATTAGAAGTATTCCGCAACCCCGGCAGCCATTGGCCATAGAGGCCCCCTTTACGTGCTGACAGCTCATTGAGGCGCGTGTGGAATAAAACGCGCCGTCGCGTCGACACGGGCCTATTCCTAGTCGGGCGGCGAGCTACCCATCAATCGCCGTACAATATAAAAGGAAACTAAGAAATGATGGTCATTCTGTCGGTACATAACGAATTATTTGAGGGCCTAGACAAGTGGCATGATAGAATAGATAGCGAAAACGAATATATTGTCAAATGTATGGAATTGACGTAAGCTTTCGCTAAATAATTTGACATCTCCATACATTTGACAATCTAACTTGTTTTCGCTAATATTCTAGAATGCCACTTGTCTAGGGGGGCTGTTCATCTTTGTCTTCCTTAAAATCTTAGTTGACCTTTGACAGAACTTATAGAAAAAAGAAATTGGGTCAACTCTTTCTGTTTACAATAAGGGTCGTCCTAGTTTCTCAACAAAAACGCGCTTACCTACAAACATTACCTTTTTATTACAGCTTACGATTGTTTTTTTTTTTTCATAATACATTCACTAGCTCTATAAGGAAAAAACAATAGTTACTAGTTATGCGACTGATCTGTCAAAAGAAATTTTAATTTTATTTAGGAGGTAAGTAAAATACTAAACAATCATTGCAATCAATTGGTGAAAATAGGGAAGATGCAAACATAGTATTTATTAAAAATGTATTAATAAAATGTTGAAAAAATGTAAATGAAGGGCCTCTGCAACTTTTTTTTGCATAATGTTTATTTTTATCAATAAAATATGAATTTAAAATTACATGAAATGAAACGTAATTTAAAACACCAATCAGCGTTAAGCGACTGGAATGACGTCACTGGCACGTTCCAAAACGTGCGAGGAATACACTCGAAAATTAAAAAGAGGTTATAGTACGACTTTTAATTCGAGTCAGAAAAATGACATTTCCAGTGTTGCAGGTTTTTAGTTCCAAATAAATAGTGATGTGTTACAATCGAGTTTTTAAAATGAAATCTTAATCGAGATTTTTTTTAATTCAATATCAAATTGCCTTTGATTATATAAAAAAAAATATTACATGTAATTTACGGTAATTAAATAAAGACATACACGGTTGGTAATTTAATATAACATAAAACACTGTTATATTATTTGTTTTTGGTAAGGTCCAGATTTCTAAAATTGTTTCATTTAAGATGGTGTGTATTCAATATTTACAATAATAAAACGCTTTGGTACCTAATAAAACAAAGCATGACTAAATGTCTAAATGTCTGCGATTGCTACTTTATCGTCATCGTAGCAATAAGTGCATTAGAACAATCAGCGAGCGATTAGCAATCGATTCATAATAATACGATTTTATTTTGACGTTAAGCGATTAATCGCGCGATCACTGCGCAAATATTGCTGATTGCTGTTTCAAAGGTAAGTAATAAGCCAGCGGAACGCTTTAGAGTAACTTTCGCGCTACTCCGTGTAATTCTTACCCTTTTTGGAACGCACCCCCCCGCAGTTAGTTGTCAAAGTAATCAGAAATAGTTTTGTAGGAATAAAATTAGCTTTAGAAAAGCAAATTCGCGCAGTCTTCTAATGACTCTTTAAATATGATTTCGAAGGCATGCAATTTTTTTCGACTGTAGTACTTCATCTTTTGATTTTTTTTTAGTGATGTTCACTAATGGTCTAATCAACTGAAATAACACACACCTTCGATATGCTTGAAGCCTCTGTCTGCCATGATACAAGGTCCAGGAGGTAAAGATTTCATAAATCCAGATTCTTCAAATATTTAAAATCAGAAGTTCAGCCACCAAAACTATCTGATACAAAGTTTGTAACCCCGTCTGGTGTTGGAGATATCAACATGAGTCAACATGCTTTTTTGCATAAAAAAGCATTGCATACATGCTTTCATGCGGTATTATTATGACCACGAGATGTTGATTGATAGTTTATTTTCAAATTTTAGCAATAAAAGTATCTGGAATGGCGAAAAATAATAAAAAGTTATAAAAATTAGAGAAGAACAATACAACCAGAGATACAGTGTCACTGCAGTGACGTCATCGGAACTATTGGTCCGTTTTCGCGCGGAAGTTTAAACTGTCAACTTAAAACCGCTTTTTTTTACAATAAATTACAACATTTTAACTTTTTAATATATTAGTGGTCTATTTTACATGGAATTCTTTAAAATCAAAACAAAAATAAAAATATTGCATCTTCCCTATTTAACGGTGACAATGCGAAGGTTTTGTTCAAATTCATGGCCCACGTTTTGTGCTAGAATAATTAAGTTTAGGATACAATACATATGTATGCGAAAAAAGAGTTTTCGGTGACATTAGAACACGTACAACAAATTCCGACTAAAAGCGCCAGGCAGTACCCCACCAGACACAACACCCGTCTGGTCGAAGGATCTTCCCTTAACAACGGAGGATGAAATAACTTTACCCTCTGATCCTCTTAACTTCAAACCTTCATAATGTCATTTAGGAGTAACTTAATCTCATTGACAAGTAATGTCAAAAACTTTTTAAAACTCGCTCTTAAACATACAGGAATTGTCCTTCACAATGGTGCCGATTCTCTTGTGCAAAAACTAACGTAAATTTAAGTTAAGTGAATCTTTCTCTTTCTATTTCTTAAAGAAAAGGACAGAAGATACATTTTAGTTTAATCCTGTCAAATTAGACAGCGCCTGATAAAAATTGATGTATATTTAGCCGCCATGTTTTTAAATTACGTCTAAATTATCTATGGAGTGTCTAAATTTGACAGGACTTAACTAATATTTGATCTTCTGTCCTTTTCTTAATTAAAAGGAAAGAGAAAGATGCACTTAACTTAAATTTACGTTACTTTGTGCACAAGAGAATCGGCACCATTATCTATTTTTAAAACGTTTTTAGTTCCAGAAAATGTATCTAACACTTTTACCACAGTTAAATAAACAAGGTTCTATCAACCAACCACCGTCTAGAGCTTAACTGCAGTGACATACGGTACCCACAAAGTAAAACATAACGCTTCTCTCTGCAAACTCCGTGTATCATTTCCATCATAATCCGTTGCAGGCAACATCCAACATAAACTGCTATCACAACACAAGATAATCCCTGTAGTCGGGGAACTAGGGTAGGTTACATGATTTTCATTTCTGTCTCTCATAATGGAGTCTAGGATGATTTTTTGTATAAAAGAATGAAATTTGAATATGATCAAAATATGTCTGCTTAGTTTGTAATTCAATCAGACTAAAATGTTTTAAATATTATTATACTAGCTGTCCCCTGCGGTTTCACCCGCATTTTTCGTTACTGCTCCGCTCCCGTGGGTCGTAGCGTGATGGTATAAAGCCTATAGCATTCCTCGATAAATGGGCTATCTAACACTGAAAGAATTTTTCAAATCAGACCAGCAGTTCCAGAGGTTACCCCCTACATACAAACTTACAAAGCTACAAACTTACAAATTTTACCTCTTTATAATATTAGTATAGAAGTATAATCTATAATTAATATTGAATTATAAGCCTTGATTTATAGTTCAAAACATTTTTTTCATTACATAAAGTCTACTGCTAATATAGGTATACAGTTTTTGCTAAAATAGATACCTGTAGTATTAGGTGGGGTCAAAAATGACCAGATTTTGTGATAGTTATTAAACTCTATATTTTGAATAACAGAACCAGATGAGAAGAGTAGATCACTACTAAGAATGATTATTTTGGAAATTCCAACTCTAAAGGAACACGAAGGAAGTATCGACATTCACGCTATCGAAACCGCAGGCATAAGCTATTGGGTTAATATGACAATTAATATACAATGTATGTTAAAATTTCAATATACGTATGTATACTGAATTAGACCAGGTTTCTTAACAATACTTTAATTAAAATTATAAAAAAATATAATTTATTGAGATTTACAAACATCTCTAGCTCTTCAACTACTACTGCACCCTACCCGACAATTTGCAGATACCCCGACCAAGTTTAGAAGTCCATGAAACTAAGCGTGCCTCGTTGAATAAGATAACGTTTTATTGGGCTGGGTTATAATGTCCTCCTGGAATACTGATGAAGATAATAAGGATTAATCTTTTTGTTTCGTTGTGTGTTGAATTAAGATGTGCAGTAAGAAATACAGCCTCGCTTTATAACACTAAATAACAAAATCTTGTTACGTTTTCTTGGAAAAATAAATAAGAAAACTTATATATTTAGCGCCTTACTAATAAACGCTGCATAAAGTTATGTCAGGTTTATACGTCAAAAAATGTATGGTTACACAGGCTTTATTCATTGCATAACTTTACACAGTGATTATTAGTAAGGGCATTAGTCAGGACACTGGACTAATTCCAATTACAGGAGCCAGTATAAAAATTTTAGCTAAGAACGCAGAAAACAATTTTCGATTATGCACTCAAAAAATAAATGCATCACTCTTCGTCTCTCTCTGATGTTAGACATAATCAAAAAATTATAATAGGAATAACATGTCGCGTTATCACCCCTTTTCTGTGGATGCAAATAATGTTTTTTTTTTAATAACGATTTAAAATATAATTAAGACATTGCAAATGTTCTTAAATTTAGTAGATTTATCGCTCAGTTGTATTTAGTTAATTATTTATTACTGTCAAACTGTGGTCCACTGCGGTTTTATTTTATAATAAACCTTCAGTTTCTACTCTGTAGGCTCGATTTATGAAGAGACTACGCAATATATTACGAAGTATTACCACAGATTAATAAATAGTTACTACGTAACAGATACTTCACTCCAATACAAAAACGAAAAAACCTACGCTATAATAGCCTACAAAATCATAATAATAATACCAGCTGTTTGCAGCGAGGAGAAATGTACCATAAGTGCGTACAAAGAGAGTTGAGATTCTTTTGCCTGCCGCGCGACTAACGTGTGTGAGTGTCGTCCAGCAAATCTGCTAGGGTTATACGTATGATGATAATGGTAATAAAAAGAATGATTTAGAAAAACAATATTTTTTTTATTTGTTGATCAAATATTTTTTCTTTTAATAAAATGACTGATGCATATTTTTCGTTCCTTGAATTCCCGATTATTATATTTTAGTGTCGAAAATATCCAAAACCGCGTGAATAATTTTAATAAATAATCAAAAGGGAAACAGGAGAATTGGGAAACAGGGGAATTGCACAATAATCTCGCAATAATTACGTGGTTTCGGCATTTTGATAGTCAGCGCTGTACCCGTGACGCGCGAGCACTCAGCCGGGCGCGCGACAGCCCGGTGTTCGTTGTATCGTCGACGATACGCGAAGCGGTAGGCATAAAACGCGTGGCCTTGAGCGAGTGACGGACGCCTGGTATTACGTAGTCTCTTCATAAATCGAGCTATCGTATAAAAAGTGTTAATCCAACTACGACTTCCATAGATGATTAATACACTAAGCATTAAACAATCAAAACAAAAAAAAAACGAATCAGTCAGTGGCTTCTCCACTGCCAGTCAATTTGTGTTGCCACCGACTTCCGAAATTTTAGTTATTTTTGGGTTTTTACTTTTTGCAGGCAGTTATTATTTTTTTTGGAAAAAGTTTTCTATTTTTTACTTTTTAGTGTCGACTTCCAATGTTTGACTTTGTATTACAGTATCTCTCAAAGTAATTTATTTTCAAAATAAAACTACTTACAATCTTATAAAACGAAAATAGAAACTTGAAGAAACGCACATATCGTCAATGTATATCGACGGGCCTGTTGGTCTAATGGTTAGTGACCCTGGGGGCTTAGCCAAATTAACATCGACTCGTAGCGAAACGATATCTAAATTCGTCATCGTTTCTGAGATAACGACAAACATTTCTTAGCCAATGTAACACTATTGTCGCGATTGTTATGACGAACTGTTTTGTTCGTTAAAAACCAAAAATATTGGTTATGGTACCGAAAATTTTGCTGTCAGTGTCAGTCAAATAGTTTCAGATCAAAATCCGCGAGATAAAGTAATTTTAAAATTTTAATATTAAGAATAAGTAAGGGAGTGTCGTGACTAATCTATTCAAAGTTTTAATTAAACAATATTTTGACAGTGGAAAACCGATACGATTGTATGGACTTAAGAGACTCCCTCTCCTCTGAGTTTGGTTTAGATGTTTCTTCTCAGAGCAGTCCAGCTAGAAAACACCGACCCCATCGTTCGCTTCCATCATTCCACGAAGGTTAAGGAGATTGTGGAATATGTACGAGTCAAGACGAACTGGACTTTGAGAGTTGTGCAGTTGGAATCGCGCCATAACACTAATTTTAAGTCGTTCGTGGTGCGGGTGCCGACCAATCATCTGGAGACCTTCCTCAAAGAAGAGTTTTGGCCGAAGAGTGTCGTGTATCGACGTTTTCGTGGAAGTATACCGATCTCGCAGCTAAACACGACGCCGACACTTCGTGTGCAATAGTTTAGAATTACATAGTTTACAGTTTCTTTAATATGTATTAGTTTATGATTTTAAGTATTTTTGTATTGTTTCTATGGACCTCAGTTGCCTGATAATAAAGGTTATTATAATTATTATAACAAATCAAAATATTGACGTGTAAAAGTGTTATGTATATAACCTATATATACCAAATGTACCAAATTTCATTCAAATCGGTTTAGTGGTTTAGGCGTGAAGAAGAGACAGACAGAGTTACTTTCACAATTATAATATTAGTACGGATTAGATCTAGCTTTCATGTTGGGTTATAGCCTATTGAGGTAAGATTTGTCTTGGCTTGGTAAAGGCCGATTAATATAACTTGTTGTGTTTAATATTGAGTTTATCAAGTGAGTTAATAAAAATATATAAATATTTACTAGTAATTTTATTTATACACCTCTAGTACACCCTACTAACTATGAGATTGCGCAAAGCCCTGCCTCGGATTGGTTAATTTTGGTTATCATTGGTGGAGGTGTTATGTTGTACTGTTGTACAGCATAAATAAATAAATAACACAGTCATCTGATCCCAAGCTAAGCAGAGCTTGTGTTATGGTAACCAAACAACTGATATACATGCTTATATACTTTATAAATACATACATTTTATAAATAAATTACACCCAGACACAGAACAAACTATCATGCTCATCACACAAAGTTTGTCCTGGGTGGGAATCGAACCCACGACCTCGGGCTTAGCAGTCAGGGTCACTATCCACTAGACCAACTGGCCCGTCATGCAATGCATGATCTTTACTACCTTCTAGAACCTCGGCTGGCATATCACTTGGAGGAGGTATTCTAGCATCTAATGCAATGTTGTGCAGCACACAACATGCATTAGTGATTTTGCTCGCCATGTAAGGGTGAGAACTCTGTGTCCAAGGCTTCTTAAGGCTCGTTGGAGGTGTATACCTCCAACAAGCCTTAAGAAACAGCGCTCAATGCGAAATGGCTTGAACATGACGTCGTGTGTACTTACTACATCTTTTCCTGGAGCCCCAGAATTTAATACAGGCGTCATCAACTAGGGCCGCAACTAAAAAAAAAACAAAAAAATCTGAACATTGAGCTATTTTCTTCAGTTATCTACAGGGTCCTAGTGATCGCTAAGATACCGATTGATCGCTTCGACATCTCAACGATGACGAATGGCAAAACTGCCACTTGTCTACGCATTTGTATGAATAAATCGTTCGTGACATTCGTTTTCTTTATCGTTTCTTTATGCAGTTTGACATTGTCTAGCAATTAGCGATCGAAAACGTTTGATCACGTGACCTTTCGGAAGCTTATGTCATCTCCATACATTTTGGAGTTATCTACTTTCGTTATCGTTATTGAAGATGTAACATTGGCTAAGCCCCCTGACTGCTAAGCCGGAGGTCGTGGGTTCGATTACCACCCAGAACAAACTTTGTGTGATGAACATGATTGTTTATTCTGTGTCTGGGTGTAATTTATCTATAATATGTATGTTTTTAAAAAGTATATAGGTATGTATATCAGTTGTCTGGTTACCATAACACAAGCTCTGCTTAGCTTGGGATCAGATGACCGTGTGTGAGTTGTCCCAAGATATTTATTTATTTATTATTTTTTTGTTCTTGGTGAATTTTTCGAGAAGCACTGGACCGATCGCCACAAAATATATGGGACCACCACTGAATCATGATTTATCAAACATAAAAATAACCATCAAAATCCGTTTACAATTGACGGAGATTTCGCGTAACTAACATACAAATAAAAAACATACAGACGGAGAACCTCCTCCTTTTTGAATTCGGTTAAAAAAATCGAACAAAGTTTTTATGTTACTTTATAAGAATAGTTGGACCCTATCAACCCTGCAAAACAGATTACTAAAAGCAAGATCCTACTAATTTGACTCCTCAATCACCATGCGTGGCACCAAAACATGCTTCCCTAACCAAGTCAGCTAGTGATTGGAGATCCCGTATATCTCACTAAAACTAGCTTTAAAATGGGTCCCTAATGAAATTGCCCAGGACATCTCTCACTCGAGCAATTTGTGTCGATATTGCCCTTGTTGGGACCTCTAATAGAAGTAGTTTTGGCTAAGAAGGTAAGCTTTTTTTATTTATTACGCAGGTGGTACTTTGTGGGCGTGATGTGATTAATTTTAGCTAAGTACATTTGCGGAGGCTAATTTTGTTGTAATAGTACTAGTTGTCTACGATTGGTGTAGACTATAGAGGTTTTTTTTTTGCTTATTGTAATTCCCTCAGGGGACAAATTCTTTTCTTCGTTTTCTGTCTCCCTTTTTTCTTTATTTTCTTCTGAGTCTGATTATTTATGTACCTATGTGTGGAACGATGTTGAAAAACAATAACATAAGAAAAGTAAAAAACCTCGGACAAAGGTGAAGAAATCCGATTCAATTTTGTACTTTGACATGTATAAGTAGATTTACATCTTACACCTTCATTGAAAACGATGAAATAATTTATAATACAAATATTATTTAAATGGGAAGTCATTTTTCCTGCAAAGCTGATTCAAATTTAATCCGCTTATAAACATGTTGTTGTTAATTAAAAGTAAGTCAAAACTTGAGAACATTGTTATCGTATCGAATAATCTTACAGGTGCTATTAAAATATCCTACATAACTAGTACTTGCTTCTTGGGAACTACGAGAGTGCTACGGCGTAGCTTGTGAGTCTACGCCATCTGCTACGCCGTAGTAGACATATATTGAGAAGGTCCGCGTATCTGTCTGTACGTGCTATATTGATTTTCTTACATTAAGGTTTAAGCTTAGTGCGATGGCCCTGTGGTTAACCAATTGTGGCTTTTTCAATTCATTTCTACTTTCTAAAGTCTTTCCTATCTTGGACATCACTGACCTACCGTGCCTCGGAAAGCGAATGGGTTAGTCAGAAGTCAAACAGGCAGACCTTTCTAACCAAGGGTATAGTGCCGTCCAGTAACTGGGTTGTAAGGGTCTGATAGGCAGTCGCTTAACGTAACACTGGTATCCAGCTGAATCCGGTTAGGCTAGATCCGACTTCATTATAGTTGGAAAAAGGCATATGATAATAATAATAAATATCTTGGGACAAGTCACACACGGTCATCTGATCCGAAGCTAAGCAGAGCTTGTGTTATGGTAACCAAACAACTTATATACATACTTATATACTTTATAAATACATACATATTATAGATAAATTACACCCAGACACAGAACAAACAATCATGCTCATCACACAAAGTTTGTCCTGGGTGGGAATCGAACCCACGACCTCCGGCTTAGCAGTCAGGGTCACTAACCACTAGACCAACAGGCCCGTCAATACACAATATGATGATGTTGCTTGATAATGATAAACTCAGTCTTAATACTTGATTGGAAGCTACTATTTTCGATTGCTACAAAATACCCAAGCAGACAATTCGCGAACAGAACTACACAGACTAGCTTGTATTATTAATCAAACAGATCTAGTATCATGCATTATTTATCTCTTTTTCAGGAAACGTCGTTCAGAGTTACATGTAGTGTAAATAACATGAAGGGTGTCATATTCCTACTAAGTGCTTGTGTAGTTGGTGTTGACAAAGAAAAATGAATTACATAATACTTTTCCTCTTTGTGATTTTCTATTCGTGTAAGTTTAGCATTGGAACAGATTTCTAGGAACGTCGCTTTGTATATTCTTTATATGATATGATGAATACCGGGGATTAAAACGGAAATGAATTGCTTTTTATATGGTTTTTAACCGACTTCAAAAAAAAGGAGGAGGTTCTCAATTCGGATTTTTGTATTTTTTTTATGTTTGTTCGCGCATAACTCCGTCGTTTACCAACCGATTTGAACATGTCTTTTTTTGTTTGTAAGGGTAGACTTCTCAAATGGTCCCATTGTCATCAGGTCCAGGATCTGATGATGGTATCATGCCGGAATCGAGGGAAGTTGTTTTTTTTTGCAAAAAAAATTTTGGTAATTATTTTAGAAGTATCCGTTCTATTGAAAAAATTGTAATGTAAATTATAAAACAAACTACTTTATCGTAAAGGTTTCATGCCTGTTAATTCATTGGCCATTTTTAGCAATGTCCTTTGTATATACTTAAGACAAAAATCGATATAATATTGAAAGGAATTTATTCATAAGGGGAAGTGCCTACAACATAATTCTGCAAAAAAAAAATATTCAAAGCATTCTTTCAAAATAAGATTAAACCAAGAATGGTTCCGAATAATAAAAAAAAAACTCATCATCGCTCTCGAAGTAACTTTGGAGTTATGAAACACGGTTACAATAAATCAAAGATACCGTCGCTCTCAGTTAAATTTAAAATACATTGAAGCAGATATTGCTATAATATATCTGCGAATTACTTTCTTGGAATATGTCTCGTTCAGGGAAGATTGGTTTTTTTCGTTTTTCCCTTTTAATACACTCGCGGCTTGAGTAATACGTTACTTATTATAAATGTGAAAGGAGACTGAAACGATTACATACAATCTTGGGTCCAGGTGTAAGAAGATGAAAGTAGTGTCAATAATTTGCTTATATGTTATAAACCTTTCACTGAAAATTCTGCTGATTTTGTCATTCTGAGAACAGAGATATAAGAGATTAAGTGTAAATACAATTTTTAACTAACAGCTTATTCCTGAAGTGTTAAATGTGTTCTTTTGCACTAATAAATATTATATGTACTAGAAAATGTTTGAAAAATCATATGAATAACCGTCAACGACTTCAAGCGATACGTAGGAAACAGTTAAGGAGATAGGGAAAGGATGTCTAAAATAAAAAATCATGTAATATACTATTGGAGTGACCAGTGTATTGCAGTGACCAGTGGATATCCCACAATTCACACAGCGATCCGTAGTTTGAATAATATCCAATCCACAAGCGGCGGTAAAATCCAAAACAACAATTCCAAGTCAAACGTATGAGCGATCTTCGGTGTCCAAGGTGAAAGCAAGGGTCGTACAAGGTAGGCTGGGTCAGAATTAGTAAAATACAAAGCGGTGGTCGTAAAAATTGACGAATAATCGGAAAACAATCAAAATGCATCGGAAAACACGAAACGAGTGAGCAAACAAGATCAGTCGGCAGCTGTCTAATGTCAATGTCAGTCAGTTGTCATGTCAGTGGCATAGGCTAAAAATATAAGAGAGGTTTGAATCGATATGACATCAATAATCATTAATATTGGTTTTTCAGTAATTAATTGATATTTTTTACTTATTAATGTTACTGTAATTATATGCACTATATTGCATATAAGTATATATAGTGCATTTAATTACTTTGAGCTAATTGTTTAGTTCAAAAGTTGTATTTTCGTAACTGCGTAATCTATTACTGAACCGATATCTTACGAAAACTATCTTTCTCATATTTCTCCGCTCCCAGAAAGAGAGTTTAAGAGATTTTTCATATTCTTAGATAAAAAAATATGACTATTTTTTTAGATCATATCTCAACTTATTACATTTGGACCCACAGTTTTCCATCTCCTTTAGTCCGTCTGTTATGTTTTCACGGTAAAACCTCTAAATTCGTTTTGACTAGCTGACGGTTTTCCTCATCTATAGAGCACAGTGTAGTGTTTTGTTAAATAGGCTATTCAGCACAAAAATAACTTTTAAATTCGTACCATTACTTTCTGAGATTAATCAACGTGTAGGGTCAGGTACTCTCATTGTTATTTTAATTATTAAATATAAATATAAGCTGTTCATTTGATAACTGTTTTTATTTCTTTATCTCCCCTTCTGTTCGTCTGGGACTCCAGTTCCCTAAGGCTCTGGTTTCCTTGACGAACCTACCTGTGTGGTTGTTGCCCTGGGCCTCTACAACCCAGGGTAACGCTACATTTTGGCGTCCAATCAAACTATACTAATATTATAAAGCTGAAGCAAAATTTGGCAAATGAAAACTATATCCCTACTGACACCTCTCTATACATCGCCCTATCCTTATTCCTTAGTGTAATTTCCAGCGAGCTTTTGAGCGAGTCTCTATCAGATCTCGAAAACCTGGATACAAAAATAAATAAAAAACCTGACGAAGAACATGATTATACAACTTAATAAAAAAAACATTTTCCAAAAAAATAATAACCGCCTTCTTTCCTTTTTTAACCCCCGACGCAAAAAGAGGGGTGTTATAAGTTTGACGTGTCTGTCTGTTTGTCTGTCTGTCTGTCTGTCTGTCTGTGGCATCATAGCTCCCGAACGAATGAACCGATTTCAATTTAGTTTTTTTTGTATTATAGGTGTTTTACGAGCGAGTGTTCTTAGGCATGTTTGATGAAAATCGATTGAGCCGTTTAAAAGTTATGGGGGGTTAAAGTGGGGAAGAAAAACCGAATGTCTGCAAATATGTTCAAGTGGGGTATCAAATGAAAGGTTATGACTCGTACATCACAAAAAACAACAACTTTTATAGGTTTGACGTGTCTGTCTGTCTGTCTGTTTGTGAGTGTGTCTGTGTGTCTGTGGCATCATAGCTCCCGAACGAATAAACCGATTTCAATTTAGTTTCTTTTGTATTACAGGTGTTTTACGGGCGAGTGTTCTTAGGCATGTTTGATGAAAATCGATTGAGCCGTTTAAAAGTTATGGGGGGTTAAAGTGGGGAAGAAAAACCGAATGTCTGCAAATATGCTCAAGTGGGGTATCAAATGAAAGGTTATGACTTGTACATCACAAAAAACAACAACTTTAATAAGTTTGACGTGTCTGTCTGTCTGTGTGTGTCTGTGGCATCATAGCTCCCGAACGGATGAAACGATTTCAATAAATTTACGCACGCACTCGCGCACACACACACATACACATGCACACACACACACACACATGCACACACACACACACACACTCACATTTACATATTTATATCACATACCTACCAGAAACCCACACACCCTCTCTCAGGACAGGACTCTCTTATTACTTTTAATTTTTTTATATTATTCAATTTTAATTACTGTATTGTTTTTATCGATAAATTAACAGAGTATATCTCGCAACTGTTGGCATTAATTTTATTATTTATATCTCGAGGGAAATGGCACTGATAACCGTAATACAGGCTTTGCCTAGCGCGGTTACAAGAGCTACATCCATTTGCTAGTAAATAATACAACATTGCTACCTGTAACAATGTACTAAGTGTTTTGTGGAAATAAAGAAATTATTATTAATATTACGTATATTTAACTAAAAAGCATGCTAACAAGCATGCAACAAGCATGCATCATGCAGCAGGCATGCAGCATGCAAGCATGCAACATGCAGCAGGCATGCAAGATGCAGCAAGCATGCAACATGCAGCAGGCATGCAAAATGCAGCAAGCATGCAACATGCAGCAGGCATGCAACATGCAGCAAGCATGCAACATGCAGCAGGCATGCAACATGCAGCAAGCATGCAACATGCAGCAGGCATGGCTTCTGTCACGGCTCCGGCGCTGCGGGGCTCCTGCGGCCCCACGCGCCTTCGCGGGCTTAAATTACACTCTAGGGGTAGGGCAGACAAGACTACGTGAAGTCGGTTTTGCAGCGATTCATTTCTGTCACTCACTTTTGTAGCACACCATAGTGATTTTTTAAATCAATATTTTTTTTTTCAATATGACTAATAAATTATTTCTATTAAAATTCTGTGATCTTTGTAGTATGCTAAGGGCCGATATTTCAATCGCCAGATAACTTTTATCTGAAGAGCAAGTTTATGTCAAACCGTCATATTTATTCATTAAGTCAAATTATGCCAAATAATCGGCGCTCTAAATAAACGTTATGCTAAACGAAATTATGCAAAATTGTAACTCTGACAAAGGTAATTATTCCCAATACAATTCTGCCATCTTAAAAGTATCCCATTTAAAATTCGGACATAAAAACATTAGGCTAAAAAACAATTATGTTAAATATTTTTTATACCTTAACAATGTTCGTTTAAAAAAGTTTCTGCCAAGTGAGTTATGCCAAATAGGTTTCGAAGAAACAAGTTTCTGCCAGATAGAGGGCACCCCTGCCAGCGGCCGCCCGCGGCGCCGCGAGCGGCCGCGCGCCTCTTGTTTCTAGCGACGCTGGCGGCCGCTGGCGGCCTCGCGGCGCCGCGGGCGGCCGCTGTCGGCCGCTGCCATTCCGGTGTGACTCGGGCCTAAAAGTAGGGAATACACCCAAAGCCTTCAAATATAGTGAGAGGAAAAATGAAGTGGAAATCCGAATTGCAGCAAATATTCTAGTATGGTCGCAAATAAAAAAGTGTCATATGCACTTTATAAAATATTATATTTAAAAAATTAGTTGAGTCATTTTACGCGGACAAGGCCACTTGAAAGTTTTGGGGGGTGAAAGTGGGGAAGAATAACCAAATCTCTGAAAACATTCTCGTGTGGGGTCTCAAGTGAAAAGTGCACTGAAAGATAATATTAACAACTTATTCTAGAGTGTTCTTAGCTTCGTTTAATGAGAAAATTGAGACATGGAAATCCGTTTGTCAAGTTAGAGTATCAATAAAACTACTTACGATTTTATAAAAAAATTAAATTAAAAATTTAAAAAACCCCCGACACAAAAATCATAAGCTACCTTTAAAAAGTAAAAAATAATAAAAGAAAATTAATCCTAAAGTACCTATATGTATAAGTATGTATTAATATTAAAAAAAAAACTTCGCGTTGGGAGACCGCACGCAATCCGCGCCGCCGCCGGCCGCCGCCCGCTGCCACCCGCGTATTGTACAAAATAATAATAAGTCTTAGATAAAAGATGAGATAGTGCATGTAACACTAATTGATTAGGAGCGGTCCCCCAACGCGAAGTTTTTTTTTTAAATATTAATACATACTTATACATATAGGTACTTTAGGATTAATTTTCTTTTATTATTTTTTACTTTTTAAAGGTAGCTTATGATTTTTGTGTCGGGGGTTTTTTAAATTTTTAATTTAATTTTTTTATAAAATCGTAAGTAGTTTTACTACTTACGATCTTATAAAATACTGTAATACACAGTCAGATATTTGAAGTCGACACTAAAAAGTAAAAAATTAAAATCTCTTTCCAAAAAACAATACAGTAATTAAAATTGAATAATATAAAAAAATTAAAAGTAATAAGAGAGTCCTGTCCTGAGAGAGGGTGTGTGGGTTTCTGGTAGGTATGTGATATAAATATGTAAATGTGAGTGTGTGTGTGTGTGTGTGCATGTGTGTGTGTGTGTGTGCATGTGTGTGTGTGTGTGTGTGCGCGAGTGCGTGCGTAAATTTATTGAAATCGTTTCATCCGTTCGGGAGCTATGATGCCACAGACACACACAGACAGACAGACACGTCAAACTTATTAAAGTTGTTGTTTTTTGTGATGTACAAGTCATAACCTTTCATTTGATACCCCACTTGAGCATATTTGCAGACATTCGGTTTTTCTTCCCCACTTTAACCCCCCATAACTTTTAAACGGCTCAATCGATTTTCATCAAACATGCCTAAGAACACTCGCCCGTAAAACACCTGTAATACAAAAGAAACTAAATTGAAATCGGTTTATTCGTTCGGGAGCTATGATGCCACAGACACACAGACACACTCACAAACAGACAGACAGACAGACACGTCAAACCTATAAAAGTTGTTGTTTTTTGTGATGTACGAGTCATAACCTTTCATTTGATACCCCACTTGAACATATTTGCAGACATTCGGTTTTTCTTCCCCACTTTAACCCCCCATAACTTTTAAACGGCTCAATCGATTTTCATCAAACATGCCTAAGAACACTCGCTCGTAAAACACCTATAATACAAAAAAAACTAAATTGAAATCGGTTCATTCGTTCGGGAGCTATGATGCCACAGACAGACAGACAGACAGACAGACAAACAGACAGACACGTCAAACTTATAACACCCCTCTTTTTGCGTCGGGGGTTAAAAACGAAAATAGAAACTTGAAGAAATGCACATATCGTCAACGACGATTCGACGATTTTTTTTGTTCTTGATGAATTTTTCAAAAAGCACTGAACCGATTGCCACATAATTTATATGGGGCCACCACTGAATCATGACTTATGAAACAAAAAAAAACCATCAAAATTCGTTTACAATTGACGGAGATATTGCGTAACAAAAATACAAAAAAAAAACATACAGGCGAAAAAAAAAGATCATGTACGCCATGGCAGTTGGAAGTTTCGATTGATAGCTTCACAATCATGACGCATGGGTACCATCGACTAAAAATCATATTACTGTAGTCGAGTCAATTGATACAGTTTAAACTGAGACCCTTTTTTAGGCTCGAAAATTTGTATTTAGGTATTCATGATGATTTCCACACATTACAAAGTTTTGGCCCATCAGAGGACCTAGAACGTTAATGATCATAACGTTTTCGCAAATCCGATATCCAGCTTATTTTGTTAGATAATATTTTAAACAAAACAAAGGCTATCTACTAAATAATCACCCTATCTACCATTAAGCCTATTTCTCAAGACATTGTGTCCAAGATTTATGTCCCAAATGGTTATGACAGCGGATGAGTGTATGTTTTATCTTGATACGAAGTGAAATGAGGAACTTCATTTAATAACCCCTCTTTCGGCAGTCGGGTAAAAATAGATGCTTTCTTTTATAGATGTTTGATATAAAGACGTTAATTTAATTTCATAGATATTTTACATATATTAATAATTATGAATATTTTAATTTTATGCACGTTAAAATAGCTTAACTCATAAAAATCAACCTGAGCGATTATGATTTAAGACTTGAAATGTATGCAAACGGCGTCGTAACCAGAAGCTAGTCAATCAATTATTTATCTATCCATCCATCTAATGTTTAGCACTATACCCGACTAGCCAAACAAAGCCATACGGTCCGCCAACGTTCGTAGACAATTTCTGACTCATTGCCTTACTTCTAGTTCATTTCTTATTTATTCGCGCGGACCGTAATAAGCTGACAGTTTCAAAAGGCCACTTTTTCAGGCAATAAATCTTGTGTTAGGCGGCTTTTGTTTCTGTTTCGATCTACGTCAAGATGGCGGATGCTTAGTGTGTCGTGTTCTACGATGTATGGCTTTAATGGTTTCGCCACAAAAAGGATTTTAATGTAATGTTGTTTTTTGGGATACCCTTTTCTTTTTGCAGGTTAAAAACTTAGGGAAGGAAAAAGAACGAAATGTTGACACACTTAGGTAAAGTCTGTTTTCAGATTTTGGTAATAATAGAAGACAAGTAACAAAAGGTTAATATCATAACCAAAAGAGAGGTTAGAAGCAATTAAGTGTGGTGATATGCATCTAGTTGCTTCTTACCTCTAACCGAATATCGATATACTTTATATTCTTTAGAAAACCTTTCCACGACCAAGCGGCAGCCGGCTGTCGCACTCCTATTGTCTTTCTGTTGTGACTCGAATAAATTGTGTTTTTTATGATTTGATTTGATTTAATCGTTATGTAGCGTTTTATTGAGAAGACTCAGAAAAAGTCAAGGATAGACACTACCTCACAAATAAAAACAATTCCTGACATAAAAACACAATAAACAAAGTGATAGAAGTCTTTAATAACAGTAATACATGATTATGTTTCCAAGAGTGTCAATAAAAAACAAAGTTTCGTCCACAAACACAATAAAATAATTATTTTTAGATGTAAACAAAACAATGAAATGGAGTATGTTACTCATAGTTTTTGTTGGCTAGATAATTAAGAGGTTTTTATTGATTTCAGCAATATTTTGTTATTAACTCGACGATAATTAGCTTACCGTTTCGACGAACAAGCGACAGCCCGCTGTCGTGCTGCTATTGTCTTTCTGGTATTTTAAAGTTCAGTAGTAATTAATACACTCTCCTATCGATTTCTCACTCCATCAAAACGCAATTTAGTAGGTTAGACGGTGATTAGTATTCTTATCTAATTTGGCAATGCTGCCAATTCGGAATTGGGCCATTTGATGAAATTATCGAATATCTGAACTAGTTTGGATTCATAGGTATGTAGGTATCTTGGTCAGGGTTTTGAATATTATCAAAATGGTTTCCAGCAGTGTAATGCCCCTTCGATCTAAGATTTAATTTTTTGAGAGCGCGCCTCGATTTCAAGGAGTCCTTGTTTGAAGTGTTCTTTTCGTTTTTTCATTAACATTGCCTTATCAGCCCGCAAATTGAAATTGGTGGTGCGATACTCCCATGTTTCTTAAAACCTTTGGTCTTTTGGTTATTCATAGCCTTTTAACAGTCATAACGAGTATAATTGGTATTAACCATGTGCTTATTATTGTGTATATCAGTTGAATATTTCAGTTACCACGTTTTTATACTCCACCCATCTCTTACGGCCACCAACCATTCACCAAAACCAAAGAGACAAAAAGTAGCCTATGTTACTCTCCATCCCTTCAACTATCTCCACTCAAAAAATCACGTCAATTCATCGCTCCGTTTTGCCGTGAAAGAAAGACAAACAGACAGACACACTTTCCCATTTATAATATTAAGTATGGATTTTAATTTCTTCATCGTCATCTTAGCCTTTTCTTAACTATGTTGGAGTCGGCTTCCAGCCTACCTGGATTCAGTTCGATACCAGTGTTTTACGTCAAGCGACTGCCTATCAGACCTCTACAACACACACTTTCAGGTCAGACTTTCAGGTTTCTGACTACCCGTAACGGCTGTCAAAGTTCTACGAATGACAACCGGGACCAACGGATTTAAGTGCTTTGCGAGGCACGGGATGTCCAAGATAAACTTTAGAAAATACATAATGAATTGATAAAGTCACATTGGTACCCGGGTTCGAACCCACAACCTCTCACTTGAAAGGTGCTTTGTCTACTAGGCCATCGCGACAGTTCACTAGGCCATCAGGACAGTAAATAGTAGTAGTAATATTTTAATTACCCGCATTTTTTGTTACTGCTCCGCTCCCGTGGGTCGTAGCATGATGGTATATAGCCTATAGCATTCCTCGATAAATGGGCTATCTAACACTGAAAGAATTTTACAAATCGGACCAGTAGTTCTAGAGATTACCCCCTACATACAAACTTACAAACCTACAAACTTACAAATTTTACCTCTTTAAAATAATATATTAGTATAGATTATCTCGATAATACAGAGTGTTGGTCAATATATTCAGTGTGGTTTACTTTCCTGAACAACAGACTGAGTACGAATGTAATGTTTATTCTCGTGTTGTTCAAACGTGTTTATTTGATTTAATGTTTCTTTTCTACGGAAACACGATGCGGTTTCTCCGTAGTGTTTATTTTGATATGTTTCTATGTTTCGTTTCTCGTTAATTTGTATCCGTTGGCGTTGTTTAAGTGTATTGTATGTTTTTGTTCTTTTTGCTACTTTCAATTATTTAGTGGGAATAATTATTAGCTTTTGGGAAAGGGTGTATATTTCACGTGCTTTTGTAAGTTTTATTTTACAAAAGAGTCATATTGAGACTATGACTGACGTATTTTAGTAATTTAAACTTCTGAACCACTGTACCAATTTTGTTCCAATATAGTACGTAGTACTAGTAAACGTTGAAAAGGAAGACATTTACTATTGGCTCTTTGTGGCTGGATTCGTCCGGGAAGTACTACCGTACCTACTTATATCTGTCGGTGAAATTAAAGGACTTGAGCTGAAACATTACTTCTTTGTCTCTGGGATTAGAGATGGATTTATCTAGCATTTAGCAAAATATCTGGTATTGAAAAAAAGAAAGAAAACACATTTATTCTGGACACACACATACACAATTAAAAACAATAACAATAAAGGAACGAAGCGTACAATATAAAGCCTGTGCGAGGCCAGAAAAGGCTCCTACCTCAAGCATGGAGCTGTGTCAGAGTGTTGCAGCGCTGGTATTCTGGCAGGGCCTAAAGTGACGTACGGTATTGCTGATTAAGGTGGCTTTGAGCATTACTGCTACTCTTGATGGATCAGTTATTCATTTAATAGAATTTTATTACCTAAAATAGACCTTCAAATGTTCTCACATTGTACCACTTTAAAACACACCAAAACGGCAATAAATTGAACACGCCAACCTCACACGGCACATTCTAGCCGTTTTTAATTATTTTTCAACGATAACTCACAAGACCTGCCAACGGAGGTGCATTGCGTCTATAAATTAAAAAGTTAACTGGCCCATAAAGACGTGGCACAGGAAATGGCCGATAAATCATTTTACTGCCAAAGTTACTCCATTACCTACAAGAAGGTGAGACTAAAAAATGTTTACATATCCTTAGAAAGTATTTTATTGAATGACCATTGTATTTTGAACTTTGAGGGTTAGATAGATAGATAAAAATATTTATTTGGTGCAAAACACAAAACGGTTTGTAAACGTTGTTTCAGTATAATGGGTAATTTGTATGGGATGATGAAGAAAAAAGACCTCAATTTTTTTAAGTAGAGTAAACAAAACATGGTAAGCAGGGCTTTCAAATATAACAAAGAATATTTTTTTTTCAAAAAACCGATGGATAGTTATTGTATTTTTTTATTAAAGTAAATAATAATCAATAACACATCACGTATTTTAGGAAACTTAAAATATATCTGAAGGCCTCTATTTTGATGACAGTATTTATAATTTGTACATGCAATTCGCTGTGTTCGTGGATTTGTGCAAGAAGGCCTACAGTTTTATAGAATAAGAGCTGTTTTACAACCTCATAATAGTCCTTAACTCCTTATCAAAAATGGAACAGATTTTGTATGAATTTATTTGTCAGATATTTTAATCAGAACTTATCAGAAAAATGTGAAACAGGCGCTGAATATAGGTATTTTCCTAATATATCCTATATACAGGGTGTCCCACGGCAATGCCACATGGAGAAAAAGTACCTTAAATCTTGTAGATAGAACATTTTACTGAAAGAAGACATTATTTGAATTTTGAAAACATTTTAAACTGCATTCATAGATATTTAAATAATTACCTGTATAGCCTGTAGTTTTATCCTACCGATCGAAAGGCTTCACCACAAGGATTATTTTTTGCTAAATAACATAGTGTCAAAAATAAAAGAAAGACCATGAATTTTAACATTTTTAATACAAAATTAGTCCATTTTTCAAATGCTCAAAACTAGTCCCTTCTTCTTGAATACAAAGTGATAAGTTTTGATTATTTCGTTCCCTGACGATTTTTTGGTCTTGTTGTGGTGGATATTTATTTATTTAAATGATGCATACTACTCAAGTGGGCAGATTATTTAGTAATAAGTAGTTATGATGTCAATTAATGTCCTTACGGCAATGTAAGCTTTTAACTTTTCAGAACAAAATTTTACATCAAATGTTAAAATTCACGGTCTTCCTTTTATTTGTGACACTATGTTATTTAGCAAAAAATAATCCTTATGATGAATCCTTTCGATCGGTATGATAAAACTACAGGGTGATTATTTTTTCTCGTGGAACAAGTTCGATTCCCGGCCCAACCATTTAATTATTTAAAAATCTATGAATGCAATTTGAATTGTTTTTGAAATTCAAATAATGTCTTCTTTCAGTAAAATGTTCTATCTACAAGATTTAAGGTACTTTCCCTCCATGTGGCATAGCCGTGGGACACCCTGTATAATATCGTCACGAGACAAAAAGGATTCTGAAACAAAAAGATAACATTTTTTAAATTAATTTGAGTTGCGGGGTGATTTGGAAAAAACATTGATTCCGACTGACGATATATTGCGATACATTACTTCCTCTACCCAGATATGCAGGAATGCGTCCAGTTCGCCCTGCCATCGCCTTTGTGACCTGCCACGACCCCATTTCCCCGTCTCAGGATACTGGCTTTGTGCTACAGTTTGTCCTGCATGCCACAGACATAACGTCTGTCGCCATGCCAAATAGGGCTATCTTACTATATCCTAAGAAAATAGGTATCATAATATTCAATTGAATGTAGTCGGTTTTATGGTGGCAAGCAAATACAAAAATATGTAATAAAAAATACACAGGGATCCATGATTAAACATAAATAAGACTTATTAATACCTTTCTAGCGATATCGGTTTAAAGAATTTATTTCTCATAAGAACATACAGTCCGCTTATAATGAGATACAAAGTAACAAACATAAATATAGTAACAATAAATACAAATTTCTTCCAGAGTATAAGCAGTTATAATGTACGGTCGCGGTCTGAAAAGGGTTACCAATTTTGAAAGTACATTCTATATCACACTTTTTTCATTAAAATCTAAAATGCCATATCATGTTACTTGTTACCTTTTAGAAGTTATTGTGCAAAATGACACAACGAGAACAACAAAGACGTTACTAAAGGCGCGTTTCCATTATGCAAGTGATTTGCATACTAGTTGCAAGTTGCATGCAAATTGTATAGTGGAAACAACAACGTGCAAACAAGTTGCAACTTGTATGCAATTAGGTTTAAACTTGTACGCACCATAATCAAGTCGGCACATTTGCACGCAAGTTGCAAGCGCATGCGGTCGTGCATAGAGGATTACTTTGTTTATGACTTTATTACTTTGTAACTAACTTGTATACCAGTAAAATCTTGTATGCAAGCTGCAAGTTGAACAAAATCGTGTTTCCAATTCAAATCACTTGCACACAAGTCTGACGTCATACATGTATGCAAGCACTTGCATAATGGAAACGCGCCTTATGCAACGGCTTCGGCTTAGCCATGTTTCGTCTCTATCGTGCACTTGACGTTTGGCAGTTGTGTAACAGTGACAGGTATAGTGCCAAAGTCAGTGCTTAGTAACGTCTATTTATCTCGCCATAAGTGATGACGAAACTCTTTTCTTAATTTGTGGAATTGACATTTATCAAAAAATATCGTTTGAACGTCGTTTAGACAAGAGTAAAATTTTACGAAATATTTTTATTCAAATCGAAATAAAATGGCAAGTATAACCCTGGAGCAAGGGGCAATCTTTGAAAATGGACATAGTTTTATATCATTAGTGCCTTATCACGAAAATTCATTATAACTATTGTGATTTACTGTGAGGTTATATTAGATCATAGAAATTATTCAGGAAGAAGTGATGCTGTCTACTACGTAGTGTATCCTGCAACAGAATTCTTTCACATTAATTACGTTCAAGATAATGCACGGATACACCCAGCTTGTGCTACTATGGCGTGGTTCATTCTGCACCGTGAAATTATTCATCTCATTCAATAGCCCGCTCGGTCTGCTGATTTAAACTCAATAAAAAATTGTGAGGGCTTATGGATCAGCGCTGGAACTGACAAAATGAAAGAAATCCTCATAGATCACGCTGTGCTCGAGTGATACCAGAAAATGATACCAGAAATACTGATATATGCGCGTATCTTGTTGCATCTATGCACTAGTCGTAACTGCGGAGTAATGTTATACTAGATATTGAATAAAGATTTTTTAAGATTTGATTTATTATTTCCTTATTCTTATTTAAAAAAACTATTATACTACTATTATAGGTAATTGCGAAAGTAACTATCTGTCTGTTGTCTTGCTTTTGCGCCAAAACTACCGAAACGGGTACACAGATAGTCTATAGCCTAAGCAAGGGGCATAGGAAAGTTTTTTATTTAATTCCAAGGGAACGGGAACTACGCGGGTAAAACCGCGGGGGACAGATAGTATTTAATAAAGATTTTGTTCAGTGTTTTTTTATATTCAAAAAACTAAATTAGTCATAGCTGCAAAGTGATGTTATACCAAATATTGAATAAAGTTTTTTTTAAACTTTTATTTATATTATGTCTTCATATTCTTATTTAAAAAAATAATTGTTTTTAAAAGTAGGTTTTCTGTATATCAAACCTTTATAGTAGTCAGTCCATTACCTATAGCGATTGATTGTCATATCATTAGAGAAAATAATCTGTGATCAATCAAATTATCATGAAATAGACATTTAGAACTTGTTGCCTCAATGTGTGCATGCAATTGTGATCCTTATGGTGGTAAAAACTTTCAGACCGTGACCGTACTTAAATGTTTCTTTAGCTTTCATTTAAAAATATTTACGTTATCACACTCTTTAATGTCGTCCGGTAATGCATTGAACAGATGTACTCCTTCAAACAATATAGTTTTTCTACCGTAATTAGTGCGTACGCTAATGACTTTAAGGTTGTTTTTATATCTATTTCTCAGGTTATGTGACATTGTTTTTTTCTTTAGTTGTATGTTAGTTTGTATTGAGTTAGAAGTTATGTTTTTAATAAGAATGCAAGTGTAATAAATGTATAGCTGTCTAATATTTAATAATTTAGTTTTTTCGTATACGGTCTTTGTTGGAGTGAGATAATTATAATGGAACAAGGTTTTAATTATTTTATTTTGAACTCTTTGAAGTGAGTTTAAATTAGTTACTGCTGCGGAACCCCATATCTCAACTAAATATTCTAAATGCGATTCGACTAACGAGTTATAAATTAAAGTGCGTACTTTACTTGGATATCTGATTTAGAACTTAAGAATTTAGCGTAAATGTTATATTTACTTTATTTTATTTAATTGATCTGAGAGAGAGAGAGGACATAGAGAGAGAAAGAAATATAAAACTAAGTTGAGATAAATAAACACTACTTAACACGCGTTTTGGCTAAACACCTTATTTCTGCCACCGTCGCACAACAGTCAAACTATAAATGGAAGATGGCGACGGAGAATAGCCAAGTGAAAGTATGTGCTAACAAACATTAACTTTGGTATTAGACTTACAAATGTAGCACGTAACGGGGCCCTCTAGGTCCAATGCCTGCCGAGGTTGCAAAATAGTTCTAATAGTTACCGTGGCCCCGGAACATACAGGGCAAGCGAAGGAACTAGAGTGGGTTTAGTCAGTAAAAGTCTGACACTCGCTTCCGCCCGATACGATGCCATAGACAGACACACATAGCTGTCAAAATGACATCCCCTTCTTTGCGTCGGGGGGGTTGTAAATACCACTATGTTTGAGAACAAGTCTCTAAAGGTGCTCCTAAACGGGCAATTTTTTACTGCAATTGTGTTGCTGCAATACATTGTCGGCATTGCCCGGCAATGTTTCCGAACTCTCTGCAATATTGCCGGTATTGCCGGGCAACACTTTTTGTATGACAAAAAATTTTCGTCGCTCCTACACGAGCAATATTTTCCGGCAATTAGTTGCTGCAGTATATTTTTTGAGGGTCCAGCCACACTAAAATGATGTTATTAAATTAACAATGTGAGTCCTTAGTGTGGCGGCACTGCTTTGGCAAGTATTGCTGCAACGTTTTTGGATTCGACCCCCTGTCGATATCATGGGAAATATTGCCGGGCCCGGTAGTGCAGATTTTGATAGGAAATTTTTATATAGCTTTCTTTAGAGTTTTGGGGTTGTCATGGACTTCGAAGACGCTGGGTTCTTCATGGATATTTCTCATCGGTGATTACCAGTCACTCTTTTTTAGATAAGGTTATACTCATACAATCTTCAATATAGAGAGTTCGCTTTCAAAGCTCAATAGAGCGGTTATAAAATTTTTCTAAATATACGATTTACGAGATTTTTTGATTTGCGCCTTGGCCTCACGTTTTGTGGTTTTCGGAGGCGCTGAAGCAGAAAATGAGGTCCATTTAAAACCCAAGATTGTGGCTAAATGTTTTCAAAATATTGGTCATGGGTATCGTATCCGAGGTTTCTGGGCACACTGATGCCGAAAATAAGGGTCATTTCAGAATCCAAGATGGCGACTATTTTTTTTCAAAATTTCGGTCACGGGTATCGTTTCCGTGGTTTTCGGGGACACTGATGCCGAAAATAAGGGTCATTTCAGAATCCAAGATGGCGACTAACATTTTTTTGCAAAATATCAGTCATGGGTATCGTTTCCGTGGGTTTCGGGGACACTGATGCCGAAAATGAGGTTTATTTCAGAATCCAAGATGGCGACTATTTTTTTTTTTTCATAATATAGGTCATGGGTATCGTTTCCGTGGTTTTCGGGGACACTGATGCCGAAAATAAGGGTCATTTCAGAATCCAAGATGGCGACTAACATTTTTTTCAAAATATCGGTCATGGGTATCGTTTCCGTGGCTTTCGGGGACACTGTTGCCGAAAATGAGGTCCATTGCAGAATCCAAGATGGCGGCTAACATTTTTTCAAAATTTCGGTTATGGGTATCGATTCCGTGGTTATCGGGGACACGGATGCCGAAAATGAGGTCCATTTGAAAATTCAAAATTGAGGCAATGAAGGTCTTTGTATTAACGTAGTTTTTCGTGGCACTGTTATCAAAAACTTCTATAACTAACTCTGGTTGGAGTAAAAACTCTGCCTATACATTTTCTATAAACATGTTAATTACGATATCAATCTTTTCAGCAGTGCAATTCCGTAAGAAATTACGTGCAAATACGATTTCGATCTCATTCCCGATTTCATTTCATAACTCACCTGAAGTAAAAAATATTAGGTATTCAATGTCAAATGGGACAAATTTTCACTTAAAAATTCACCCACGTTCTCATTGAGTGGCGCTAGCATAGTTTTCATTGGGTTATAGAATACCTAATACAGTTTTCACCGCGGATTCAGAAGTGAGAACTGAAGCGAGATCTTACAGATTAGCATTGCAGTATTTCAGCTATGCTTGGTCTAAAATAAGTTTTTTATAAATATTAGTAAATGGAATGATGTAAAATAAGTTAAAAACATGTATTTAATTAGTTTCACTATATACGGGGTGGAAAGTTTTAATAGGCCTGAAAGAATTCTTACGGAATTGCACTGCTGAAAAGATTGAAATCGTAATTAACATGTTTATAGAAAATGTATAAGTAGGTAAAGTTTTTACTCCAACCAGAGTTAGCTATAGAAGTTTTTGATAACAGTGCCACGAAAAACTACGATAATACAAAGACCTTCATTGCCACTATCTTGAATTTTGAAATAGACCTCAGTTTTGGCATCAGTGTCCCGGAAAATCAAGGAAACGATACCCATGACCGATATTTTGAAAAAAAAAATAGGCGCCATCTTGGATTCTGAAAAGAACCTCATTTTCGGCATCAGTGTCCCCGAAAACCACGGAAACGATACCCATGACCGATATTTTGAAAAAAAAAAATAGTCGCCATCTTGGATTCTGAAATGAACCTCATTTTCGGCATCAGTGTCCCCGAAAACCACGGAAACGATACCCATGACCGATATTTTGAAAAAAAAAATAGTCGCCATCTTGGATTCTGAAATAAACCTCCTTTTCGGCATCAATGTCCCCGAAAACAACGGAAACGATACCCATAACCGATGTTTTGAAAAATGTTAACCGCCATCTTGGATTCTGAAATGGACCTCATTTTCGGCACCAGTGTCCCCAGAAACCTCGGATACCCATGACCAATATTTTGAAAACATTTAACCACAATCTTGGGTTTTAAATGGACCTCATTTTCGGCTTCAGCGCCTCCGAAAACCACAAAACGTGAGGCCAAGGCGCATATCAAAAAATCTCTCAGCCGCCATCTTGATTTAAAGACATAATCAAAGATTTCCCTTGTTTGGAGTTTATAATACAGGCAGCCAAACTATAACTGTAGTGTAAATGAAAAAATTGCTGCAATATATGGCCGAGCAACCCCGGCAATATTGCCGGAGTTGCCGGGCCATGCTCAAAAAATTGCTGCAATAAAATTGCAGCAATTATGTTGCCCGTTTAGGAGCGCCTTTATACAAACACACTTCTAGCCGAGTAATATCTCCACATAACTTTTGACGGGTGTATTATACTTTATTTTATTTTTAGTAAGTATATATTGTATGTTTGACTTTTGTAATCATTTCTCGTGTGTGTTGTTGATATTATTCTTATTTAACTTAATGGTTTTTATTCAATTTCAAAATGTTTTTATATTGTATGGACGATGTCTGAAAAAAAATGAATATACTAATATTATTATTCAACCATCTGTCAAGATAAACTGGTCATGTCACAACCATACAAAGTCAAGTTATTGACCCAGCACAAAATTTTACGAGGATGTTCCTAGCAAACTTTATGACTTTGCTAGCATTGTCGGCAGAAGTAAATATTGGAGCTAATTATTGAAGGAGTTTGTCTAGTCTAGATATTTATAGTTTAGTATTTGTCGTTCTGTTTTGCTGATTGGGAACGGTAAATATTTGTTGGTTTGTATTACTGATTTGAGCTTTATCTTTATTTTTAGTGACTAAGTTTTAAGGTTTTATGTCAGAAGATACATTTAAAATAGTATCATATGGTAAAGCATGGTATGATATAGTTTAGTATGGCTTGGCAAGGCATAACATGACATGGCATGGCAAGGCAAGGTATTTTTCTGTATAGTGTAGTGAAGGGTTGTGTGGCAGTATGACCATAGTATTCTTTTGGAATATAAAAATGGACTATACACTTAAAGTTTTAGTAAACTAAGACAACGAAAATATCCGAATCCATTTTAATCAATCAATTTAATTTAATCCCTTTTTTTCTATTTAACTCTAACGGTTATTAGTTATTAAAAAAAATATCTGCGTACATTAACCATTTTGGAATAAAAACAATAAATACACGGATGTGACGAAATATCTTAACCAGCAATCACAGTAATTAAACTCGACTGAAAACACAGTAATTGTCAATTGGATGGAAACTAATTTCATCAGTCCAAGGTAATTAAAACATTAAAAGCATTACCGTAACTGATGAGATTGATATTTACTGGTTAATTAAAGCTAGATTTATTTAAATACATTTATTAATTTAATGGTTAAATCCATACTGGATTTTTTTACGAGTTCGAAATGTATACTTAGGTGTTTACCTGGGGTCAAAAATAACTTTACATCTCTATAACTCATTCGTCTCCGTGCAGTAAAAATCTCTTGCTCACAAAAAGCTAAAATTGAAAACCCGTAATGAAATTGAACATAGTTATTTAAGTTTTATGTTAGTTGTGTAACCAACGAAGCAACGAGCCAAAAAAGAGATGAATTCTCGGGAATACAAGAGAATTCTGCGGAAGTCACGCGATCTTATTTTAAAAACTTATAATGCATATAATAATATTAAAATTTATATTATTTATTTATTACAAATATGATAATTGGCTAACGAGTTTTTTACTCGACTGCCGAAAGGAGGGTTATGCTTTTCGAGTGTATGTATGTCTGTATGTCTTATTCTATGGTGTCATTGAATTCGTCTCAGTTGTGGAACTGACATATAGGGTATATTATTTGGAAAAAAGGAGAAATAATAAAATAATAATTAAAGAATCAAAAACCCAACTGCAATTTCGGAAGTTGGTGGCAATTACATGAAGCAGAAAGAATGACCCTCGACATATCTATCACGGTGTATAGCGGTTCCATTTTCCATAGGAACCCTAAAAAGCACGCCAACAGCATCACACGCCTTTATACTCCGTAATTTGATCAACCTATCCCTCTTATATCATTACCGTCGTACTAAAGGCGTCCCTTTCTATTTCGATCACGTAAACCTCCAAAATTACCTTACCGGCGTACTAAAGGTAGTCATTTTCTGTATTACAACGCAAACGACAGCTCATGACAACCGATGGTGACATTTGGTAATGATACTCTATGAGAAATGGGCCAGATTCATCAATGACACCTTTGGAACCAACTTAACTTTACCACCAGTCATGGGAATTTAAACCTTCTAAGCTTAGACTTAAAGGGTAAGGAAGATGGTAATGATATGTTTGTTAACGGCTAATGACGTCTGCTAAGGCGATTGCGATGACGTCATTTGTGGGGCGGTCAAATTTAAGAGGGATCGGATTTCCTTTGTTTGTATCCGATTTTGAGAACCGTTGTTTAGGGTCGGTCTCTTATCTGTTCTATAAATTACTTGTGTGCCTCAAGGTATAGAGAGAAATGACTGATACCTATGCTTGTTTTTATAGAACAACACTTGACAATCAAAATAACACTAACCTAAAAAAATATGTTTTTTTTTCAGTAACCCCTCACAACTCAAAAAGTGCTAGTCGTACAGTAACTCGCATACGGAGGATTTTGGTGCCATAATCGGCAAAATATACAAGTAAAACACGTTTCTTGTATACGAAGCCCTTTAAAAGAATATTTTACTCCGATTTATTGTCATCAGATTTTTTATTAAATCAGAATTCACAAAATGTGTCATCAAATAAACAGTGGAAACTTCAACTCTTTCCCTTTCACGGTTCATGAGATACAGCCTCGTGACAGATAGATAACGAGGCCTTAGTAATAGTCCCGTTCCGTTTTTCTCTTTGGGAACGAAACCATAAAACATGCTGCATAGCGGAAAAAACAAAAATGATTAAAATTTCAACAAAACTTTTCCCTTTTCCTTGTTCGTTAAAAACCTTTATTTAGATCTCTATGCGAATCAAAGGGAATTCAAAGCCTTGCCTAAGTTATGTAGGTGATTACTCTACGACACTGCACCACGTACTGTCAGTCACACGTTAAAGTTAACAATTTATTTATTAACTAGCCGTCCCCCGTGGTTTCACCTGCATTTTGTTAGCTCTTTGGGTACTGCTCCACTTCTGTGGGTCATAGAGTGATTACGATATTATAGATGCAATCTTTATATATATAATTCTGCTGTGCGTGTGTATGTCATTGAACTCCTCCTAAACGGCTTGACCGATTTGAATGAATTTTTCTGTATGCGTTTGAGTGGCGCCCTGGATGGTTTAGATTCACAAATCAGCCCGGCAGATGGCGCTAATTGCTTGAAAAAGCATGTGATCTCGGAAACGACGGGGACGAGGAATCGATCTAGCTCAGTCTTATGTCTGGGAAAGCGCATGTTTTCGAGTTTTAAGTTAAAATGTTTGGCGCCCAACGAAGTGGGCACGGGCCAGCTAGTATAATTATAAAGTTTTAACAAAATCCGTTTAGTAGATTTGCGTAAATGGAGTTACAAACATCCATAAAATATGTATACCTCTAAAATCTTATATCTACAAGTATATTATAAAATGGTAAACTGACTGACTGATTGACTGACTGTTATAGCAACGCACAGCCCTAACCGCTGGTCTAAGAAACATGTTTCTTAGAGATACCCTCCAAGAAACATGTTTTTTAGAGGGTATGTTCTACCTGAAGAGTTATTATCCTTTCTAGGAAAGGATTTTTTTAATTCCAACCTTAAAGGAGTAAAATAGGGGATATATGTCACGATATTTATTCGTGCGAAAGGTGAAAGCTAGTAATTCATATAATTCTAAGGTAATAAAGCTTATTAAAAAAAATCTGTCTCTAATTTGAATCACATGCATACTTCCTATTGTTACTATTAACTGGTGTTGACAGTACTTTTTTCGTCATCTGCATTTTGATGGTTCTAAAACTGCGGTATGGAAATTTATAGGATCTAGAAGGACGGTCTTGGTCTTTTGTGGTCTTTGTGGCATGTCATTTACATAAAATCATTGATGAATTTTCTTAACTGCATATTTTGGTATTACGTCTGTCATTTTTGAGGCTTGTTTTGTTTTAATGAAGAGCCAAGGCCTCCTTTTTCCTTTTTGATTCTCTTTATATTTGTCAAGAGTAGATCCTACAATCATGGCATGTCACAAGCGTCTGTCTCATCTCGATATTTGCACCCAGTGATGTTATAAGTAAAAAGTGTAGATAGGTTATATGCAGTCAAAAAGTGGCACATTAAAAGTTTGCCATTGACCAACATGATACTGAGTATCGCGTTGACATTTGACGTTTATCTCTTTTTCACTTGCACTACTTCAATCATGTCATCCTTCATTGACGTGTAATGTATGTGTGCGTTAGTGTGCCGTTTTTGAAGATAGAATTTCGTTTGGGTAACCTATCTACACTTTTTTACTTATAACATAATTGTTTGCACCTATATTAATGTCTTTCATCATCATCTTCCAAGTCTTTACTCAAATATTAGGGAGAGTAGACTTCCAGTCCTCCCAGTAGAGTTCCAGTAAAAAAAGCTTAACTATGATTATCCCATAATTTTTAGTTAATAGAGATAAGGATATTATTATGAAGTATACAAACAACGCATTGATGTAATTAGCATTACAGGTGAACCAGATATTAAGGGACATTTAGCTAGGTTTCTATACTGAAATATAGAGCAGGACCTACTTTTCACAGGCTTAACTTGTTATAACCTAGTTAAGGCAAAGGACCTGTCTAGATAACTCAACTTTGGGTTAGGCTCGCCATTGTACATAATTGATATATTTTTGCTGTTTTTTTATTTGTATCATTTTTCTTGTGCAATAAAGAATAAAGAAAGAAAGTCTAAGCAGTGCTGTCAGTAATCGTTTAGCTTAACTGAAAGTAATGCCGATCCGATCGTACAAACTCCCTTAAGTGTATAAGAACCATTACAAAACGCGGAAATAACCAATAGAGCTTCAATTTACAGGATGCAGCCCAAAAAACATTGATAATGACATGAAAATTCGAAACAGCAGCTAACAAATGATACCACATTTCAGAGGGGAGGGAAACAATTAATTCGAATCTTTGTAGGGTAAAATAAGCTATTTTAGGGCGCGAAATTTTATTGACCATTAAATTTTATTTGAATTGGTTTGCGTATTGTTTTTTTAAGGGAGGATGCATTGTAACGGAACGTAAACAATTTCATGGTGTGTATTTTTTATTTTCTCTCTTTCTTTTGTGTGTATTTTGTTGATTGAGAAAAACAATGTTTTTATTCTGCTTGTTGTTGAATAGGTAATTTTATATTGCAGTCGTCATAACACTGATGTGACCACGTACATATAACCGACATACCCGCAGACAAAGTCACATGAAAATCCCTAGGAATAAATAAATTGAAGTAATAAACATCACAATTTGCGTTAGGCGACAACTTGCAATATATCTCGGTAAGCCGTGAGTTACCGCGTTGCAGACGCAAGCACCACCGCCAAGGCTTTCTTACTAAAGCTTTTTAGTACCCGTAGGTACCTAGCCTGGTTTTTGTTGACCAAATTTTTATGACCGTTCCTGGTTTTGTTAGATTTTTTAAACTGTAATAACACTTGCAGTAGAAGAGCTGGAAAGTACTCCATTATCCGTATCACCATAGTATTCCTGCCACAAAGCAGGATTGCTGTTTTAAAACACAGCAATCCTGCTTTGCGAAAGCCCCTAAAAATTAAAACAATAACGCTAATTTACCGGTGTTATTACAAATACATGAGATTATCATTCATTTCTGAGACTCTGCGAGCTTTCTTCGGTATTGCATGAGTACCCGGGGGCTAACATTAGTAGGGGCTGGTTACAACTATTTCTTAGTTTCTTCCCTAGGATTTTGAATCTTGCAAGTTGCAAAAGTTTTTAATAATATCAATTTTAAAAAAGCAACAACATAACAGTATAATAATAATTTCTTTAAGGATTCTCTATTTGGTCTTAAAGTGCAAACCTTAAATCATCATACGTTCCTTTTTCTTCCAGAGATACAGAACCCAACCTTTTATCCAACGTCAGTTCACGAGTCACGGTTTATGTAAATTGGGCATACTGTATGCACATATGTAAACAAAAGCCAGGCTTACACAAACCACTCGCGACCACACAAATCTGCAATGGTAATTTATTTTGGCATTGCCACGTCGCTGATACGTTTTGTATTATTTGTCATTTATAGTGTGTTATTTTTTTACTAGCTGTATCTAAACAAGGATATAGGTATAAATATTATATAACTAACTAACACTAGTGACGTAAAAATAAGGACAGGCCTGACAGATTTTTTTTATGCATTAAAAGACCAATCAGCAAGATTGGTAGGGGTATTTTTAGTTTATACAAATAAACTTTACTTAGCATGAACTTTGGCTTAGCCATTCTTCATTTCCATCTTACCATCACACTCGTACAGTTGTGATAAACAATAGGTTATGCAGACATCAGTGAAGGCAAACATCGTGAAGAAACTTGGACTTAGAATTATGTTGGCCTAAACTCCTCAATCCGCCATAAGCAAGCGTGGTGATCATTTCTTTGTGCTGCAACGAGACGAATAATTTATTTATTAACTATTAATATAGTAACTACAAACGAAATATTAATCTTAGTTCCATAAAAGGCTTCACTGCACTAAATCACACCATTGAATACCACAACTTTTGCCCTAAAAATTTGTTTCCACGACGAGGTGCAGAAAATAGGTTGGCACTGTCCACTAACGCACTGAAGTTGACGTTATATAGTGACGTCAGCAGCTGCATTCATGTAGTGTACTTTATCTTTCCATGCACGTACTGCTCCATATAGTGGTGTAATGTAGGCGGGAAATGTACACCGGCGTTTGCCTTCATAGCACGTATCGGTATCCATAGGAGCTTATGTGTCTACCACACGCTCAAGTTTTACGACAGTCTTACCTGCGCAAACTGGCTTACGCAGGTAAGAAAAATGCGTTGGCCGCGTAAGATAGAGCGTGTTGATGGTAAAACTGTACACCGGGCAAACCCCACGACGCGGTCTATGCATTTTTGTATTAGTCACAGCGGTTCTTGGTGATCCTTGTATCATTTGCATGTGTAACAAACCATCATCGATTATGAATGGTTGCAGTGAGTATGAATTGGTCTTCATTTGTGTCTAAGGTAATTGGCTAACACTTTCTTTGTGCGGAAATCAAACAAAACTCCCTGACATCTCTATATATATAAAACAAAGTCGGGTTTGTTACAACACTTATAACTCGAGATCGGCTTGACCAATTTTCATGGATTTTGGTTCGTTGGATTTGTCCCCGCCCCGAATAGCAGAATACATCTTAAAAATAATGAAAACTCGACGAGAACATAATTATAAAAGATGAATCATTTTCCCTTAATGTTACTTTGTTTCGTACCTGTCAAACATTTGTTGTCCATCCTGTCAAATACTATGAGTAATGATTGACATGCGTTCAGAAATAATGACAAAATGCATTCTTTCCCACCAACTATCCAATTGAATTTTTAAACTCCTTGGAGGTGCCTGGCTTACCACCGCACAATTTACGACTAAAGATTGGTTCCGTAGTAATCATGCTTCGAAACTTAAACCAACCAAAACTGTGCAACGGAACACGTTTGGTGGTAAGTAAATTAATGAACAATTTGATTTACGCCACAATACAGGAAAATTCAAAGATGAGGAAGTTCTCATTCCGAGAATCCCCATGATCCCAAACGACATGCCATTCGAGTTAAACGACTTCAATTTCCAATCCGTCTTGCATTCGCCATGAACATAAAGGTCATCATAGCTCATTACAGCCACCTGGCAGCCACTCCGCACCGACTCGCCTTATAACCGAGGCGATATATATATAGATATTTTATTGACTGCTTTATTTATCTTTGCCTATTATGATGAGTGATCCCACGATGGTGAGTTGCTGGTTGTTGTGACTTCTTCTGACCGATGGTCTCTTAGTCGCAAGGGCAACTTTCCTTGATATCCAGGTCACGTAAAAGTGCTATTTGTTTCTTTCTTTTAGTGATGGAAAATTCCGACGTTCATCTCATCTCTCCCCTGACTTGCCGGAATGCTATCCCATAGGACAATGGCAGTGGAGAGGTAGGGCAAAGGCAGTGCTGCGCTTACATTTGTACACCAATATTATCTTTTGCCGATAGAATCTGGATTACAGTTAGCAATTACTTAACAAAGATTTATATTCAGACAATGACAATAATCTAAAAAACAAATGAATCCAATTATAGACAACGCATTTCCAATCTATTTTCATGTCCATATGGTATCAATTTCTAGGATTGTATTGCTCACAATAGCTCCCCTGGCGAATGGTGTCCAATAAAGGTTATGCCATATGAACGGAACTACGGCGATAACCATAGCAATTTCGCAGCAAACGCATTGGTGTAGGCAATCTTTCTAATGACTTCACGGAACCTTATTGCACGGTTGTTTGGTGAATCGGAAACTTTGTTTTGGGATAAAATTCCATTCTATGTCTAACCACTATTTTATGAAGAGGTGACTACCAAAAAAGATCAGTCAATAATGGCATAGGTTTTGCTCAAAATTTAAAGAAAAAGGAATTCAAAGTATGTTAATCTTTCGAACACACGTGATTCGAGACACAACAGAAAGACAATAGCAGCGCGTCAGCCGGCTGTCGCTTAACCGTCGAAAGGTGAAATGAAAATAAGGCAAATTGTTTATTTCGATAAGATTCTTATAAGACAAGTTGGTAAAATTTTAACATGCCCAATATTAACACCTTTTTGTACCAGTAATTAATCGATGGTGGAGTTAGAAATTTATTACCTAGAGTTAGTAAATCAAGTAGTAGGACTACGTATCACGATTGGGAGAGCAATTAAGAAAAAGGTTAAAAATAAGAACCTTATCCTTCTTGTTTGTATAGTATACTATACGTACATTGAATCTAGACCCCTATAGGGTTGATAAGAAGGTTGAAGTTCAAACACCAATAAAATCAGTAGCCCAAAAATCATCCTATCAAGCAAACAAGACATTCAGTTGTTATATATCCTAATCTATAACTATATACTAAGCAAGCGATCCCCAAAAGAGATTGCTCAAAATAGCCTATGAATTGGCTGGCATGAAACCTTTACAGTAATTACTAATTTTTTTTATAAAGTGCATTACGACTATTACAATATAATGGACAGGTCCTAATTTCAGAAACATTATAAAAAGTAACTCAATTTCGTTTCAATCTCCGGTGTCAGATATTTTGATTTAATTTGAAGTTAGTAGTAGACTTAGGCCACGTTCACACGGCGACCATTCGAGTCGATTTTTTAAATTCGGTGAACGAGCAAGTCGTGTGAACGAGACAACATGAACATAAGCGCCACTGCGTGTCGTATTCGATAAAATCGTTTCGAGACGTGGCGTTCCGGTGACAACTTCGCACGGTATACGTTAAAATATATTTCTCGAACACGGGATTTACCCGTATGAACGCCGTGTAAACAATTTTTAAGTTTTCATATATATTCTGTTGTCACTACTCTATTCGATAAAATCTCGTATACGGTATACGGGAAAATAATCGCCGTGTGAACGTGGCCTAAGGTATCGTAGCTCATGCAGCCAAGTATTTAAAATAAGTATGTATACCGAATTAAAAAAAAAAAAATATTCTCAGCGCTTGATCTATGAATAAGGTTTTAATACGAATATATAATGCCCATTTCACACGAGGGCAGAACAGTGAGGCAGAACAGTTATAATAATAATAAGTATTTATTTCATAAAAACATGGAACAGTGCACTGTATACATAAAGGCTTACACTAAACAGTTTAGAATGATATTATATAATTACTAGTTATATAATTATGTAGAACTACATTATTGGACTCTACCCCTTAAACTAGGTCTAGCCTGTATCTTAAGAGACTGGGTTCAGCCATTGGTTTAAACTAAATTGATTATATAATAAGATTTAGCAAGTGAGAACAGTGTCGATTTGAATTATTATTCATATAAACTCTCGAGTCATGAGTGCGTGCATGTGTGTGTGTATGTGTGTTGTGTGCGTGTTTGTGATTGTCACATTTAATATTTACGAGTCATCGTTTTAAGAAGCTGGCACAGAACAGTACTGTTCTGTGCGTTCAAATAGAAACAGTACTGAAGGCCTACGATGAACTCATATAGCAGGTCAATTTTCGACGATAAATAACCTGCCGTGTTAGTTTGTACCATGAGCGCGCTAAGCAGCAGGCGAGCCAGCGATCACGTGATCTAAACCGGCGAGTGACCACGTGACAGCAGTGTAGTGGCCCACTACACTGCTGTCACGTGGTCACTCGCCGGTTACTAGTGGGCTGCCCTGTTTATTGTACTCATCATGAAGTATTTTTTGATAAATTCGCATGTGACCGTTGAACTGCCCTGCCGTCATTATTTGCAGGCTTGTGAAAGTAACTCTAATTGACCTGTTTCAATTAATTTTAAATACAAAAACGTAAGTAATTATAATAATATGCATATAGAATAATTCGGACGTTATTTTAAAGTATTGTAAAATATAGAAAATTATCCGTAAGCTGTGTCTTTCCTGTTAATTTTAGATGTGTGATACAGACGATTTTTTTTAGTTTTTTCGAAGAAGATAATCGTAGCACCAGTGTGAAAGAAAGGGATAATATTTAAAGAAGAAATAAAGAATTTCAAGAATCTAAATAAAACCTTTCGAGATGCCAGACAGCGCTTTTGTTAAGCTTTACAGCCCAACTAAAGGGCTAGCACTTGAACTGTAATGAGGTAAGAGAATTCACGCCACGCCCAAAGAAATCAACAGATTTGTTAGCTGAGGCCAAGGTTAGTACTTACTAATATATACTTCTATTCATCAGACTAATCATATTAATACTATATTTGATACTATGCATGCATGGCTTCAGGTTTTAATTGCGCTCTCGTTTTTCGCGAATGGAACCTATCAAAGACAAATACAGTGAAATTCATTGGATTTATTCATTCATTTATTTATTTAAATTAAGGGTCAGCACGACATTATTACCAACTCTCACATAAATACACAATAAAAAATCACGTAAATATAGACAATATCATATGCTTCAAATTAACTTGAACTAAGTTGAGTTGATTTCAATATTTTATTTTGACTCTAAATGTGCAACTCTGAGTGTACAACTATGTTTTACTTATTTCAAATTTTTGAACAAGTTTGGTATGCCTGGAGTTTAGAATTTAGAACTCATGTCGCAATAAAACGGCCAGTAGAACATGTTAACCCAAAAAAAACGTTTTAAATAGGTAAACATTATGTAAAAAATATATTTAGATCTTACAGTTAATAATATATTTTTTCATTTTTGTAGGTGATTCTGGATTTCCATTACAGAAGTCGATGATGACTCCAGTTATTGATGCACCTCCAAATTCACGTGAAGCTCACTATACTGGGTTGCATGTGAGAAAACGAAATAAGCATTTTCATTTGCAATTGAGCCAATGTGTTGAATCCGGAAGAAGTTTTTCAATGTACCCAAAACATGACCGACGTCACTTCCGAGGCGCATTCTTCCAGAAGAGTCCAGAATCAAGAACAGCAGCAGGGCCTCCTTACTAGGAGACAGCTCATTGCTCATTTGTGAGATGTAACCTAGAATATTAAAATATATTTTAAGTGCTTATATTTTTGTATTTTTGTATGTAACGAATAAACTCAAAAACTACTGGACAGATTACAAAAAAACCTTTTTCTTTAGAAAGCTACATTATCCCTGAGTAATATAGGCTACATAATATCACGCAAAATTCCACGGGAGCGAAGCAGTAACCAAAAACCTAACGTTACGTGGGTGAAACTGCGAGGAACAGTAAGTTTTATTATAAAAATCTGGATCTAATTACCGATTATTTATACTCTTCCATGGTCCTACAATTCCCAGCAATTATTTAAATTATTCCATAAAAAAGCTATTTCTTGATACGAAACTCTTCGGGAATAATCCATCGTCACAAATAAGACACTCTTACACATAACCACGGCCACAAATATTTAATTTTAATAATAAATCCACTTGAGTTTCAAAATTACCTCGTAAATTATTGTTCTACTATTTGTCATTTGTCAAATAAGTATTCGTTCGAAAATAATCATGAAATGTCAAAATGGTAACTTTTCGTTTTAAGTTTCACAAGCTGGTGTAAAAGCCTTCGCTTTTACAAATCAGTGCCAAACTCTTTTTATGCCACAGAAAAATCTTTAGTTTTCATCACCTTTTAATTTTAAACTGTTTTTATACTAGGTGTATTTTTGGTATTGCTCACTCAACCCGCTAGGAGATGATTCTACTCATAAAAACAAACAACTTTTATTATGGAGCCAAATCTGAAATCGCGAAGAAAATATCAGCTGTTACTAACAAAAGTTCAATGCCCTCCGACCATAATGTTAGAAACAGCTGATATTTTTTTCGCGATTTCATAGTTGGATCCATAATAAAAGTTGTTTGTTTTCATGAGTAGAATCATCTCCTAGCAGGTTGAGCAATACCAAAAATACACCTTGTATAAATATTTTTCACTTTTATAAAAACCGTAAAACCGCTGAAGTATTTTAGAACGTTTGTTTTCTAATAATCTTATATAATCTGTGCTGCAGGTCAGCCGGGAATGCTCATGGTACAAACACAAAACCGGTCAGGTTGAACATGTCAGGTTAAACTGCCCTGTACTTGGCAAGTAGTTGAATAGTTCATGGTAGGCCCCCTGTTCTGCCCATTGTTCTGCCTGATGCCCATTTCACACGAGGGCAGAACAGTGAACAGAACAGTACTGCTACTGTGTGAACGTCCAGTTACTGTCAAGACATTACTGTTTTGTGCGTTCACACAGTAGCAGTACTGCTCTGCCCACTGTTCTGCCCTCGTGTGAAATGGGCATTAAAGCAATTGAAAGCGCTGTGTGAAATGAACAAGCCATTTGTTTAGAAAAAAAGATCAAGATATTAGTCTATTGTTTTTCGTCAATTGAATTGACAGATGCCAACATTTGACCAGGTTCTGTGTAATCTGGTTGTTTACATTTTATTATTATTCCTTTCCGATTTTATCTACCCACTTGGCTTAAACTACGGACTGTGATTTCCTCTTGAAATATCGACCTCCGGCTGTGATTGACTGATGTACGGACCTACTAAGAACGACGACCTGGCATGGCGGTGGGTGTCAAGAGATTAAACGGACATTGCAGATTTAACATGGAATCCCAAAATTATTCTATATTTTGTGTAAATTGCGGATCAGCTTCTGGCTCCATGTCACTAAAAGAGAAAGGGAACATCAATAAGTGTCTTGGAAAGACTTCTGCCGCTGCAAATGTGTATATTGGTCGAAAATATAGATGACACTTTTGATGTGACATGATGTTGTTATTAAAGTGTTTTGCTGGCTTTTAGAAATCTCAAGTGTCCGTAGTTTCAATTTAGTTTCAATCAAATACATATATTATTTAGAACCAAAAATGAAAAAACACCTCCCTGTCGGTTCTTAGGCAAACAATGTATGGACGAATAGCAATGTCCTTTTCGTAGGAAAAATGACTAAGCAACTTTCTACGGGAAAAATATAATATTTCATAGAAAAAGAAAGAATTTTCGTGTCATGACTTGAATAACTTATGTACTAGAGGTATATTATGGTTGAAGTGTTGCAAGGACGTGGTTTTACACCATTCTTCTATTATAAAAAGGTTAAAGGTTAGCTTTGAGGGGTGACGTCACAATTGAGGCACATTACTTAAAATCGTTCATAATGCGCACCCGTGTTTCCAAATTCGTACAACCCGGAAGTATTTAAAAAACGAGTGCATAAGCATCTATTGGGTAAGCTCGCTCCATTGCATCGTAGGCCCCGTCTATGCCCTCAGGCTAGTATGGGACCAAGAGCAAGCCCATAATAATAAAAAAAAATGGCTGTCGTAGATCGGTATGTGCAGGTTCTTGGCGACAGCTGTTTTAGCAACAATAGAACAGAACATATAAGGTACAATAGTGGATAGGAAAACTTCATATTCGTTGATATCGGAAATCTGGTTTTATAGTGAATGTTACTAAAGTCAATGTTATGTATATCTTTATTATTGCTTAAGTTTTTTATACGTAGTTTAATAAGCCAATGTTTAATTTATCTGTTGGTATACTTTATTAAATAGATTAATTTTATAGGTTTATTTTTATATTTTATATAACTGTAGGTATATTATTTTATTTTATATTTTAATTCAATTTTATTTTTCTGCATTTTGAATCCTAATCATTTGCTGTCTGCATAGTCTGCCAATCGCTTTACAAGCTCTTTGATAAAATATGTTTAATTTTTTTTTTCATTTGAGAATTTTCTTTACTTCCATTTTGCTTGTATACCTAATATAAACACATAAATGAAGTTAGTCACACATCGTCCTGACTTGCTAACTTACTATCTAAGTAAAACTAACCAACTGAATACCAATAAATACTTAATATTGAACGATATTTCTCAATCCAGTGTTTCCCCTCGTCTATTATGTAAACAGATATCTCAAGTAACTGTACACTTTACTCGTGACATACAAAACGACAGACAGACAGGTGGATTTACCGAAACGATATGCCACCCATTTCCTTGTCTATGCCACTGTGACAGCAACATGACAGCTTGATGTAGCTTTTTGCAATCCCAATCTGTCAGTAGAATTTGTATTTCAATGAGTTTGTGTATTTGTTTGTTTGCTTAAAACTTGTGACAGCTTTAATTCTTCAAACACACGTGATTTGAGACACGATAGAAACACAATAGCAGCCCGACAGCCGGCTGTCCGTTGATCGTCGAAAGGTATCAAAACTTCTTTCTTTTATTTTATCTCTTTAGAGTGGAATTTCCAAAATGTATTTTTAGTTACATCTAGAGTTCACAAAGAATATACCCTCACGTGGCGCTTTAAAATGTACAGGGGAAGCCTTCCCCAACACTAATGTTTATATTTAGGAAAATTTAAAATTTTATCAGCCTAGGGTAGGCTAGAAACAGTCACATGACCAAAATATAATTGTCACAAATTATAGTCGTCTGTTTTTCACTCGTAATACTTGAATCATGTCATCTTACTTTGACGTCTAATTATATGGGTGCGTTAGTGTGCTGTTTTTGAAGATAGAATGTCGCAAAGGTAACCTATCTACATTTTTTTACTTTTAAACTTATAAACTTATAATATATATATTTTTTTTTCTTCTCTGTGCTTATTTGCAATCAGTCATCGACTATGAGCAAATTTGTGAAGTGCGTTGCATCATGTCGAGTGTGCCTCCCAGCGGAGACAGCTACTCCATACAAATGGCTAAATCTAGTCTGGTCCCAGGATCAAGCGTCGTTTCAAGCGGGTTTTGTCCCTGGTACGTATAAGCTGGACAGCTAAATCGTTAGGATGATTTGCTAGCCTCTTCTTGTAGGTTTCGATACTGCGTTGGATTTCCTCTTTAACGGTGCTGATTTGCAAATTCCCGTGTATCTCAGCATTTGTAACAAACCATGGTACACTTGTTATAGATCTTAGTATAACATTTTGAAGTCGCTGTAGGATGTTTATATTGGAGTCACTGGCGCTTCCCCACAGTTGGACACCGTACATCCAGCTTGGTCTCAGGCAGTATACTTTTGTAGATCAAGAGCTTGTTATCTACAGAGAGTTTAGAGTTTCGAATATCGATAATATAATTGAAAACTAGCTTTTGCCCGCGACTTCGTCCGCGTAGAATAATAGTTTCCGAGGGATTTTCGGGATTAAAACTATCCTATGTCCTTTCTCGGGTCCCAGACCAATGATGTTATAAGTAAAAGTGTAGATAGGTTATATGCAGTCAAAAAGTGGCACATTAAAGGTTTGCCAATTGACCAACATGATACTGAGTATTGCGTTGACATTTGACGTTTATCTCTTTTTCACTCGCACTACTTCAATCATGTCATCCTACTTTGACGTGTAAAGTATGTGTGCGTTAGTGTGCCGTTTTTGAAGATAGAATTTCGTTTGGGTAACCTAACTACACTTTTTTACTTATAACATCATTGTCCCAAACTATATCTGTATTAAATTTCGTTCAAATCGGTTCAGTGGTTTATGCGTGAAGAAGAGACAAACAGACAGACAGAGTTACTTTCGCATTTATAATATTACTAGCTTTTTAGAATAATAGTTCCCGTTCCCGAGGGATTTCTGGGATGAAAACTATTCTATGTCCTTTCTCGGGTCCCAGACTATAATCTGTACCAAATTTCCTTTAAATCTGATCAGTGGTTTAGGCGTGAAGAAGAGACAGACAGACGGACAGACAGAGTTACTTTCGCATTTATAATATAAGAACGGATTGGTAGTTGCCCGCATTCTAACCCACAACTACACACATGCGAGAGTTGGGCCCTTAACCACTAGGTTACACAGGGCCTTTAGAGTCTAGATCAACTCTAGGTAAAGTCTAGGTAAACACCTTATTCCACGTGAAAACTAAGTCTACTGGCTTGCGGCCAAGCGTTCATGTACCAACTATTGAGATTACATGACGTAACATGCAGATTTTCTGGCACCCAACCTGCACCGTAAATTGTTTTTTTAGGTGCTAGCCTGGTAAGCATACGGGACTGTTATTGGAAAAGAGTGGAAGGAAAATGGAGAGAAATAATTATGGTTTTGGTTTATGATGTAGCTTTAATTATGATGTAGCTTTTGCTGGCGACTTCGTCCGCGTGGAATAATTGTTCCCGTTCCCGGGGTATTTCCGGAATGAAAGCTATTAGTCCTTTTTCGGGTCCCAGACTATCTGTACCAAATGTCATTCAAATCGGTCTAGTGGTTTAAGTGTGAAGAAAAGACAGACAGACAGACTTTCGCATTTATAATATTAGTATGGAAGTATGTTACATTTTATTTAAAGCGAGTGGTGCTTCTTAGCTGACCGCTCTGGGAAGAAACATCCGATACAAACTCGATGGTCAGTCTTTTTTAGGACACAGGCTTATTTATCTCTAATATGGGTGTATTTATTAATTGTGTATTTATTTATATTAGTATCAAGTTACCATGACACAAGCTCTGCTTACCTTCCATCAGATGGCCGTGTGTGTGTTGTATCAAGATGTTTATTCATTATTTTATTTTTATCAAGTCAATCATGAGAAACCCATGAAGGTTAATGAATGAGGAGTTCTTTTTAAGAAAGAATCACGCAAATTATTACAAAATATGTTACTTTAACCAAATCATATTATGAAATATCTCATCAAATTAAAAGTAAAAGGAAAATATTATATAAGTAGGTACCCAGATTGTGTTACTATGAAAGTTTGTACCTACAGAAAGAACCTTATTTTGCCCACATCAAAAACCTTTCTACCACATCAAAACCCCGACCTATAACTCAACATACTATCCGATACCTTGATTAAATATTCACGTGTCGCCTATATTAAGGCTGCTTTACACGGTTCAACTAAATTGATTTACACTGCTTTTTTGGTTGAAAGGTGCAGCGGTTTGGACTTAACGTAGTCAACTAATCATCCAGCCAGTTAGTTAACTATTTAAAACATATTTATAAGATACCAGCCCGTTATTGGGTGATAGGCCAAAAGATCTTTTCATACGGGGTAGGCACTTATTGATCACAGCGGTTGCTTGGAGTGGATTGGTGATATAAGACCTATAGTAGTTGTTAGTCCAGTTTTCCATGCGATGTTTTCCTTCATTAAAGTCAGCAATGATATAGGAAAACTTAGAAAAACCTAAGAATTGAAAAATCAAAATGGTAGAATTGGATTTGAAACCACATACGGTCGCGGTCTGAAAATGTTTACCAATTTTGAAAGTACATTAAAAAGTACAAGAAAGTATACTATATCACACTTTTTTTATTAAAATCTAAAATGCCATATCATGTTACTTGTTACCTTTCAGAAGTTATTATGCAAAATGACACAACGAGAATAACAAAGACGTTACTAAGCAACGGCTTCGGATTAGCCATGTTTCGTCTCTATCGTGCACTTGACGTTTGGCAGTTGTGTAACAGTGACAGGTATAGTGCCAAAGTCAGTACTTAGTAACGTCTATTTATCTCACCATAAGTGATGATGAAACTCTTTTCTTAATTTGTTGAATTGACATTTGTCAAAAAATATCGTTTTGAACGTCGCATTGTTTTGACAAGAGTAAAATTTTACGAAATATTATTTTTCATATCAAAATAAAATGGCAATATTAACCCAGGAGCAAGGGTCAATCTTTGAAAATGGACATAGTTTTATATCATTAGTGCCCTATCACGAAAATTCATTATAACTATTGTGATTTACTGTAAGGTTTGAATAAGATGTCACGGCAAAGAAGACCAAATAATAGATCATGGAAATGATTCAGGAAGAAGTAATGCTGCCTACTACGTAGTGTATCCTGCAACAGAATTCCCTTACATTAATTACGTTAAAGATAATGCACAGATACACCCAGCTTGTGCTACTATGGCGTGGTTCATTCTGCACCGTGCAGTTTGCACTTGTCGTAACTGCGGAGTAATGTTATGCAAGATATAGAATAAAGATTTTATTTAAAAAAAAAATTGAATGAAGATTTGATTTATTATTTCCTTATTTAAAATCCGTACTAGTCCATACTACTATTATAATTGCGAAAGTGACTGTCTGTCTGTCTCGCTTTCGCGCCAAAACTACCGAAAGGATTTAAATGAAGTTTGGTACAGAGATAGTGTATAGCCTGAGCAAGGGCATAGGAAAATTTTTTATTTAATTCGAAGGGAACGGGAACTACGCGGGTAAAACCGCGGGGACAGATAGTATTTAATAAAGATTTTGTTCAGTGTTTTTTTATTATTTCTTCATATTCTTGTTAAAAAAACTAAGTTAGTCATGGCTGCGGAGTGCTGTTATACCAGATATTGAATAAAGATTTTTTAAAACTTTTATTTATTATTTCTTCATATTCTTATTAAAAATTTTTTTTTTCGTAGTTGGTTTTCTGTATATCAAACCTTTATAGTAGTCAGTCGTTCACCTAAAGCGATTGATTGTCATATCATTAGAAAAAAATAATCTATGATCAATCAAATGATCAAGAAATAGACATTTAGAACTTGTGGCCTGAATGTGTGCATGCAATTATGATCCTTTCAGTCCGCGACTGTACATCAACCTTGTGTGTATATAGAACACCGTTTTATTCACATGGTTGAATTTGGTTGATTAAACCACTTTGAACCATGTAGTGACGGCATAATCGGTACGGTAGTCCCTTATAGTAATACGCTTAGGTGTGGACCGTCAATCGTCCCTATTGTTTAAGGGACCCAATAAACTCTGATTGGCCAGTCCCTAATCAATGCTCCGGCTGACCTGATTGATATCGCTTCGATTATGTAAATTAATTTCGGGGATGTTATGTGTGAAAACCTTAAACACCTTAAACACTTACTGAAGTTTCAGTTCGTGAATGTAATTGATCTGTTTGATTTATATTAGCCAAATGGTTGGAAAGTGGCTTTTAAGGAAATGGGCGAGATGACACAAAATTGGTAGAATATTTGGAGAAGTGGAAGAAATGGGAAACTTAGTTTGAGAGTGCAACAGGGCCAGAAAAAAAAATATAAGTAAAAGTAATATAAAGCTGAAGAGTTTGTTTGCTTTAAAGGTCTGGTTGAACTAGTTAATCTGAAGAAGTTCTGGATGAATCTTGTTATGTTGGATATCCCATTTATCGAGGAAGACTATAGGCTACATATCATCACGGAATACAACCTACGGAAGCGCTCCTTTGATTACTGTAACCAAAGATGCGGTTTAAACATCCGGAGACAGCTAGTTACAAAAATGAAAGTAGCTCTGTCTACTGGATTCGGATTTCTGTTGCGTTTTAACAGCTAAACTACTGATCCAATTTTCATGAAATTGAAGAAAGAAGTATTTACTTCAAGGAAATGTAAGTTGATTTTCCACCTGAAGCTTTTATCCGCAATAACCGGAAAATCTATTAAAAATAATGGGGAAAGATATCTTGTGTCATATTTTTAAATAGTTTCAGCGGTAAGGCTGCGTTTTGGCATGTGTTGGTGTTGGCAAAAGATGACTATTATTGCCAGTTGCTATTCATTGCAGACCTTCAGTATTATTTGTTTTGTCAGAACGGCATCGCTGTTTAAGCAGAGAGAAATAATAATATTGCAGAAGATTGCATATTCTTTCTTTATGGACAGTATAAGGTAAGGCGAGGGATATTTCATTTCAAATATGAAAAACCGGCCAAGAGCGTGTCGGGCCACGCTCATTGTAGGGTTCCCTAGTTTCCCGTTCGTTACAATAAGTGTACCTACTTATAAGTTTAAAAAAAGGCTATTTGTTTCGTTGACATACTAAGTACGCAGAAATTATTTTGTACAACCTTTTTGTCATTTTTGTACAAAAACTGTTCTTTCTATCAAGTTCAAAATAATTTTCCTAGAAAGTTCTTATAAAGTTCTACTTTCCAGATTTTTTTCATATTTTTTACACCTACGGGTCAAAAGTTAGAGGGGGCTCCAAAAGGAAAAATCAAAGCGTCCCCCTTTGATTTTTCCTTTTGGAGCGATTATTTCCGAAATTATTGACATTATCAAAAAATGATTTTAGTAAACCCCTATTCATTTTTAAATACCTATCCAACAATATATCAGACGTCAGGGTTGAAATTAAAAAAAAAACCACTTCACTATTTACATATAGGGGGGCTACCTAATAAAACTTTTTTTCCAATTTTTATTTTACCACTTTGTCGGCGTGATTGATATACATATTGGTACCAATTTTCAGCTTTCTAGTGCTAACGGTCACAGAGATTAAGCGATTATTGTTTTGTTATTGTGACGACATCTATCGCCGAAGATATTTAGAATTGTATTAGTCATATGGGACATAATTATATTATTGAGTTCTTAAAAATGTCCTTCGCCTTCCTAACACGGTGTATATGTCACCGGAAAATAACAAGATCCGTAAGTTTATCAATCTACTAGGAAGTTTATAAACTTCCGTAGGATTCTAAACGGGAGATAAATTGTAATATTTTACGTCCTCATTTTCGTAAATTTATCAATTTCCGACGTCATACGGTAAATTTATAAACTAACGGATATCTATTCGTAAGATTTTATATGGTTCGACCAATCACAGAAACTCTTTTAATTATACGCATCTTTGAAATACGTAAAATAACACACTACTCTCTGATTGGTCAACGTTTATAATTTATGTTCCGTGGCGAACAATGGCGGCCACGAGGAAGGAGAAGTGACATGTGTCAACCAATCAGATCGCGCGTAGCGTTTGGTTACTGCTTACTTATTATTTTACGAGTGAGTTCAGTAAGTTTATCAATTTACGAAAATGTAGACGTAAAATATTACAATTTATCTCCCGTTTAGAATCCTACGGAAGTTTATAAACTTCCTAGTAGATTGATAAACTTACGGATCTTGTTATTTTCCGGTGACATATACACAAAAATGCTGCCGCTGCTGGGTGTGCGTATCTGCCTGTTTGCGGTAGACTCCAAAATCAGGGATGTTATGGATATGAAATTTCGGATACGGATTGGATACGGATATAGATATGATTATTATACTGGATATGAAATTATTTCGGATTATCCGTTAGTTTCGGATAATTTTGGTTACAGATATTAAAACTTTAAGGAATTTCAAAAGTAAAATAATAATAAATAAAAGGCAGATCAAAACAACTAGTCATAACGTGTCTCAATTAGGCCCCTATCTGGCTACCTATCCGATATTATCCGAATCTTTTATTTCGAATTCGGTTACGGTAACGGATATTTTTTTATATCGGATATCCGATAGTTTCGGTTACGGTTACGGAGCTCCCTAACATCCCTGTCCAAAATACTGAACAGATTTTCATGCCGTTTTCATCAATAGAGAGAGTGATTCATGAAGATGGTTTAAGTGGATGATACATGCACATTTTGGTAGATAAACGCCGACCATGTCAAAGATTGTTAATGCGATGCTGTGGCGGGTGGACACGGGACGTGCACAAGTACATGATAAAAAAAGAAAATGGTGCTGATTCTTTTATTCACAAACTTAACTAAATTTATGTAAGGTGCATCTTTGTCTATCCATGTCATTAAGAAGAGGACAGAAGATGCATATTATTTAGTCTTGTCAAACTAGACAGCGCCTGAAGTAAATACACGCATTTTTAATGGCCATGTTTTTAATCCCGTCTAAATTGTCTATGGAATGAAAATTTGACAGGACCAGACTAATATGTTTTCTTCTATCTTTTTGAAATGTAAAGAAAAAGTTGCACTGAACTTAAATTTTGTTAAGTTTTTGAACAAGAAAATCGGCACCAAAGTCATGTTCACGAAAGTAAGATACGATGGACACCCTTAAAAAAATCTAATACCGTGCGCACTATATTCCAAAATTAAAAGTTTGAAATACTGTCAAAAATATTCGGTATTTCAAATTTTTAGTCATCTGGCAACACCCGCTGTGTTTGTTTCGTTCTTGTTGCCTAATGGCCTGTTGGCAGGCTGGTCACACTGACGGCGCCTGGTACGTTTTAAAGCCTTTTTATACTGTCACTATTTGCGGACAGCGCGGAAAAATTGACTTGAATTTTGTACAATTTATTCTTCGTAAAATTGGAACGGTGTTGGAAAAATATTTGGTGGTTGAAGTCGTGTATTTAATAGAGAAAATAGAGAAACAATTTTCGATACAAAGTTTTCGAACATCATTTAAATGTTTCCAGATAAACTTTTTCGGAGTGTTATTCTTTTTTGTTAGTTTATAATACATTTTAAAATTCGGTCATAACTTTTTATCTATTTAACTGAATTCGCAAATAAATATATAATAATTATAACTGTAAACTTTTTTAAGATAGCTTTATCTGGGGGCATAGTAGTGCCCCACCAAGATTAATATTTCGGCTAAGCACGTTAGAGCTTGTTCACTTTTGGTTTGGGACCAACAGTTTAATCGGACGTTCAGCAGCAATTTCTGTCGGATTGGCAGTTTTTAGCGTAAACACATGGGATATTTTAAAATTATTGAAATCTATCTTTTATGTCAGCTAAGGGTACCTTTAACGTTTTAAGTTATATTTTTTCCCAAATATCCTAACTTACAGCTCCTGAAACACGAATCTAAAAGGTTTTCGCCCAAAAGTAAGTAGGTATGTGTAAAACTGCCCATTTGACTAACGACCAGACCTGGAACCGTTTTATGAAGTGTTAATACCTTTATTTTTTCAGTGTGTGGGAGTCGGTGCGGTATGTAATCTATTATTCTTTCACTTTTTCCTGGGTCCGCTTCTGTAAAATAGACTAACTTCAAATAGTCAAGGAAAAGATGTATGCTACATCTTTTCCTTGACTATAAGAATTGTAAAAAAAAACTTGCGAGAAACCCGAAGCACATGTCTAATATTGTTATATATAGAATCTACGTGCACAATTTCAAAGCTGTATCATGTAAAATCACGAAGTTATAAGCTTGTTATCCGAAAACAACACTCCAGCGTCTTGAAGGGGTTGTGTTGCTACCAACCTGCAGTGCACACATGCATTTGACCTTGACTAGTGTTGAACGTATGATTGCGGCACTTAAGTAAAATGTGTCATTGCATATGCATCACGACTCTGCTCCAAAATCGCTCCCACCCAACACGTGGGCCAGCGAGGCGTCAACTACCGAGCAGTCTGACGGCGGTAAGCTCGCTGACAGCGAGCTGTCTGCTTATTTATGATGCTAATTTAAAATATATTATAAGAGCAATATTTAAAGCCCATATTAAAATTAAATTCTTTTTGCCGGGTGGGAGCAGAGTCGTTTAAGTGTGCCTTTATAAGCTGATGATGATGGTGAATCTCACATGACACATTTTACTTTTTAGCCAACAATAAAGTTTTTGCCATACAGAACCGCCAAAGCGGAGCAATAACGCCACGGAGGCCTAATAAGTTGTTCAATGTTTGTCTCGATTAAAGGAGCTACTAGATTTAATTCTTTTTTCAGGTAAATAACATTAATCTTTCGAAGACACGTGAATCGAGACACAATAGAAAGACAATTAAATAGCAGCCCGACAACCGGCTGTTGCTTGTTCGTCGAATGGTTATATTAGTCCCTTTTAGTGATCGACATTAAATAAACTTAGCTTCCTTTATTTCTTAGAATCACTAAATCAAGCAATACTCTCCTAAAAGAGGTTCTGCAATTTCTATAACAAGTCAAACTAAATATCTCAGCAAAGTTGGCTCATCGTGATTGCAAGTTAGATTGTTACAGTTATATACTCTCACAGACAGTTAGATGGATAAACTTTCTAATATGTATTATTTATGTAATAGCTGCGTGATATGAGAGTAATGTCTTGGATATTATATATATTTACATTTTTAGTTATATGTGAGCATATACTGGTGCCGATTCTCTTATTCACAAACTAACGTAAGTTTAAGTTAAGTGCATCTTTCTCTTTCCATTTCATTAAGAAAAGGACAAAAGATAAAATATTAGTTAAGTCCTGTCAAATTAAGTCACTCCATAGATAATTTATACGCCAATTTTATTCAGGCGCTGTCTAATTTGACAGGACTAAACTAAAATGTATCTTCCGACAACTTAAAACATGGAAAGAGAAAGATGCATTTAACTTAAATTTAGTTAAGTTTGTAAACAAGAGAACCAGCACCATTGTCGCATTCATAAATATGTTCTTCGTCTTACCTAACACGGTGTATAAATAAAAAGTCACATTGGTACTTACTCCAAAACTGCACTGGCCATGGCATCATCAAACTACATAATAATGCAGTTATAATAGCAATAAAAGTAATAATTGAAACAATAATGGATTTATCTGAAACTGTTCTGTAGTGTTGAATACCGCTGATAGCGGTTACGTTGGTAATGTATTTATTAACCGACTTCAAAAAAAAAAGTAGTTTACCGACTTAAAAAAAAAGTAGGTTCTCAGTTCGATCTGTATGTATGTATGTTTGTCCGCGATTATCTCGCGTTTGGCTGAACCGATTTTGATGCGGTTTTCAGCAAAGTATTTGTTACATTCTGGGGAAGGTTTTAGAATATGTATAACACTAATGGATATCCCGTGACGTTGCCCGCATAGAGCCGTTTTCATTTTATAAGATTATAAGTTCATTTTGAGAGCTACTCTAAAATGTAGTCAGACACTGAGACTCTAACTAAAAAGCAAAAAAGCAAAAAATTAAAAGCTTTTTAAAAAAAAAGATAACCGACTTCAAAAACTAAAAGCTCATAAATAACTATTTCGGAAGTCGGTGACTTCTCTTCTGCCGATGCCGGTCGATTTGTGTTGCCACCGACTTCCGAAATAGTTATTTATGAGCTTTTTAACCGACTTCAAAAAGGAGGAGGTTCTCAATTCGTCTGTATTTTTTTTTTGTATGTTTGTTACGCGATATCTCCGTCAATTGTTAACGGATTTTGATGTTTTTTTTTTGTTTGATAAGTCATGATTCAGGGGTGGTCCCATATAAATTTTGTGGCGATCGGTTCAGTGCTTCTCGAAAAATTCACCAAGAACAAAAAAATATTGTCGAAATTTTCATAGACGATGTGTGCTTTGTCTTCAAGTTTCTATTTTCGTTTTATAAGATTGTTAGTAGTTTTATTTTGAAAATAAATTACTTTGAAAGATACTATACACAGTCAAACATTGGGAGTCGACACTAAAAAGTAAAAAATAAAAAACTTTTTTCAAAAAAATAATAATCGCCTTCAAAAACTAAAAACCCAAAAATAACTAAAATTTCGGAAGTCGGTGGCTTCTCTTCTGCCAGTCAATTTATCAGAATTTGTGTTGCCACCGACTTCCGAAATTTTAGTTATTTTTGGGTTTTTAGTTTTTGAAGGCGGTTATTATTTTTTTGTAGTTTTTGAAGTCGGTTATCTTTTTTTTAAAAAGCTTTTTTTAATCCGATTGGTCTCAATTGGTATATTGGTATATAAATGAATTAATGATTTATTTTTGTAAATAGGTAATAAATTACACTTTTACACGTCATTTTTTTTTTCTTTTTTTTTTAATCGAACGATGGGGCCGGTGTTTGCTAGCTGGACTACTCTGAGAAGAAACATCCGAAACAAACTCAGAGGTCAAAGTCTCTTTTAAAGTCCATACAATATTGTATTGGTCAAAATATGGGATATAGGACATATATTAAGGGTGTCATTAGTTTTAAGAACTTACAATGGGACTTATTTTGGTTGATGTACTGAAAAATGTACAGAATTTCAGAATAGTGGTAATCTAATGAAACAACCTGTCTGTTTTAGATTACCTTTGTTCTTTGTCAAATGATTCTTGTGAACCAAAGTTTTTCGACCTTATTATAACTATTTAGCACTCACATTTTTTGACGTCGTCACAAAGAGGAACACTTAAAGGTAAATTAATTTCTTAAAAATAATTTGAAAGTTATGTAATCCAAAGAAGGTTGAATTTAGCTTTTACCACAAAACTACATACAAAATCTTTTGGCATGTGAAATGCCGCAATATCCTTCGTCATGACGCGTGATTCCACAGGTTGGTGTGGCATACCAAAGCGTGTCTTGTGACGCCGTGCTAATGTCTGCGAGTTTGAAGAAAATAAAGTATTTTGTTATTTAGGTCTTGTGAATTATGCACAGGAGGCCACTGGACGGTGAGTAATGGACTAGCTCACCGTCCGTCTTATGACGACGTCAGGTCGTGTTGATGATGATGGTCGTCAGATGGCGCGTTCGTGTTCCACGCTCGCCTCAAAGAGATGTCAGCAACACTGCAGTTCAAAAGAGATGCCATACGGTCCTGGGCTCAAAGCCTCGGACACAAAGTGTTAGGTTTTAGTCAGCAGAAATCTGATACTCCCTTTCGCTCCGCTCAGAGCGGTAGGAGTCATATGATGTTTTCTTCTTCAAAATAAAGGTCTTGCAGAAACGTGGCCATCTCAGAGATAAAGAAAAGATACCTCATCGTCATCATCATCATTATGCGCTTGCGTCATTCCTCTGCTGAACACAGGCCTCTACCAAGGCACGGTGGTTAAACCAATCTTCGACTACACACATCCAGCTGCTACCAGCTGATCTTCGCGAATTGTTGCTGTATCTAGCCGGAGGGTGTCCCACACTACGCTTGCCTAAACATGATGAATGTTTATTTATCATAGGGCAACTCACACACGACCATCAGATCCCAAGCTAGGGCTGTTGTTATGGTAACCCGACGACTGATATACATACTTAAATAATTTATAAATATAGTAGAGATAAATTACACCCAAAAACAGAACAAAGAATCATGCTCATCACACAGTTTGTCCCGAGTGGAAATCGGATTCAGATAACCTGCGGCTTAGCAGTCAGGGTCACTAGCCACTAGACCATCAGAACTGTCAAATGATATAGGTATAAATAAAGAAAGAAAGAAAAACGTTTATTTGAACTTTTATATCTCATGGGCCTGTAAGTATTTAAGTTCTAACCTTTTATGTATATATGTAGCCTTACTAATAAAATAAATAACAAATGCTCGTTTGTAGCTTGTGCAAAGGCACAATAACAACTGACAGCCCTGACAGATTGTCGACGCGTAAAATTATATAAATTCTAGTGTTTGAAGCGGGAAGCACGGACCATTTGCTGCTGCAAGCAATAACATTATGCGTTTTGTGTGTGAACCTTTTGCTTGGTCTAATGAATTTGTATTTGTTTTATCAGCAAATAGGATATTCTCAAAAACTCCAGCATTTGCGACACAGTCTGCTCAGTACGTACTACAATCAGATCTTCATACAACAACCATTTTATCTATGAAGAAACGACGAGACATTTGATGTAAATAGTCACCTAAAAGACTAATTTCAGAGCGGGCTGGGAGTACTCTAACACTACACGCATCAGCCTATTACTGAGCTACTGCAGAGCAAAGGCTCTTCTCATACAGAGAAGGCAAGAGCAATGATCACCACGCTTGCTCAAGGCGGACTGCCGATACAATGTATTCCTTTACCGATGTTTGTAATGTCTAAGATAAACATTAGAAAGTAGTAATGGATTGAATAAATCACATTGGTACTTGCCCGGATTCGAACTCACAACCTCTTGCATGAGAGGCGGGCGTTTTAACCAACAAGCCAACACGATTATATTTATTAGCAGTACTTAAATTCTTCAAGCCGAACTATAAAATAATATTTTTAAGAATATGGTTATGGAGATAGGCGTTCATATAAAACGATCAGTTTTATTAGTTATCTGAAATACAACCGGTATTTTCTAGATCTGAAATCATCATTTAATCTCAGGAAACACAGTGGTCACGCAGTGGATGAATGAATAAGAAATCTCGAGTCCAATTCTCGCAACGAAGGTTCCGCATGAAGATGCGAGTTGTTCAAAAGAGATACCGCGGGCCCAGGTACAAAGAGCTAAGAAGGAACATGGATGGATTTTAGTCAGTAGAAGTCTGACACTTCCTGCCGCTCCGCCTAGAGTGGAAGTCTATTAATGAATTCCCATATCAAAGGAAAAGGTTCCCGTATAATTTTATTAAAGTAATTTTAAATCTTTACCTTTCCAAATATTACTATGGACATCACAAATAATGATGAAGGAAAACGTCGTCGAGAAAAAATCTGGACTTATAATTGACTAGCTATTGTCCGCAGCTTAGCGCGTGGATGTTAAAAAATATCCATGAAAAGTATCCATTCTCAGGCTATGGATTATCTCTGTACCATATTTTAAGCAGTTCAGTAGTTTATGCGTGAAAACGTAACAAACAGACAGAGTTACTTTCGCATTTATAATAATATAGTTGAGACTGTATAACATTAATAATCGTGACTTTGTCGAATAATTTTGTATGAAAACAAAAAAAAATTGTTGAAAAACAATTCATATGCCAGTTAATTCTTTAATATGGTCTCAAACATACCCATAGTTATGAGATATCGAAGAAAACACATTGTATAATACAAAATTATCCTAAAGGTTCCCTTTTCCTTTTGAAGAACCCTGAAAACAGAACATAACAAAGGACCAAAGCACTATGAAACATGATTTCATATGTGTAATTTCTATATGCAATTTCTGCACAAAGCCCTTCAGAGCTGTTTGCGAACCACTCTCCCACTTAACAAGCAACTTAATTACATTAATGTTAAAGTCCAAACTCGCTAGTCAACCGTAAAAGATTTCCGTTCCATGTGACAATACAAATTGTAATAGCGAAGCGCTGAATATGCATAAAGGGCGTAACTGTACAGTAATGTTAGTGTATATTGAGTTCTAGATTTCTGTGATAAGGTTTAACTTTCTGTGTACATTAAAATGTTCTAATTTTTCTCTGGTGGCAGTGAATATGAGAAAGTGTTCTTGAATGCACTAGTTTGTTCGGTTGAGAGCTTGGAGCTGTTATTGGTTGGCTTATTTTAAATGAACTGTAAATACTGTTTGATGAAAATATCTGAGTGGCAATTTTCTGTTTATTATATTGGAAGTAAATGTTGTTTGCGGAATAACTTCAGAATTAAATACGAGTTGTTTTTGTCAAGGAATTAGGTCAAATTGTGTGCGTGGGAAGTGGACATTGTCACATATGAATTGAACATAAATAAATGTCCTCGGGCAACTTACACACGGAACTGAGCAAAGCTTGTACTTTGTTAACCATACAACTGATAAACTTACTTATATAATTGGAAATACTTATATTATAAAATAAATGGTAATGCCAAAAAAATGCCTGAGTGGCAATCGCACCCACGACCTACGGCTAAACAGTCAGGATTACTAACTACCAGACCAGCAGACCCGTCAACGATACAATACATTATTTTTTTTATTGAAATTTTTGCCTCATCATCATCATCATTGCTGGACATAGGCTTCTCCCAAGGCGCACCACTTAGTCCGATCCTCGGCTACACGCATCCAGTTTCTGCCAGTTGTCCTTCGCATGCCATTCAGCCGGAAGGCATCCCATACTAAGCTTGCTTGAACGTGGTCTCCAGCGATTTAAGGTTCTGCGACAAATACGAGCCTTACTTGAGATTCGGCCAACTTTGCACAGCTAAAACTGCTGGTCCTAGAGGCATAAAAATTGGACGGTGTGTTTTTGGTGAAGAGTAGGTATCTACTAAGAAAAGATTTTTAGAAATACGATCCCTAGGTGCACAAGCAAGCAAAACTTTACAAATGCGTACCAATAAATAAAATTGAAGTGCCTTTTCCTAATATCAAAATTGCAGTTTTTTTAATGGTGTACTGAAGTTAGACATCCACGCGGCCGATGCCGCGGGTGAAAGCCAGCAGCTTATACATCAGAATAACGAATAGGCTACATAATTGCGCCATGACCCAAGAGAGCGAAGCAATGTCCAAAGACTTAACGAGACTGCATTGATTATTTAGCTAGACAGTGCTTACTTCGTTTGTATGTCACTGCAAATATGTTCGTTACCTGGCTTTTTTCAAAATCCAATTTTGATACTCGTTCTACATTTTTTGACAGATTATTCAAATTTCACTTAACACGGTTATCGCCTGAACTAAAAGCTTGTGTTTCCCATAAAACTAAGTTGCAAAGTGAATCACGAGGCGTCGACACGCCCCAGTTCTGACTCAGCGAAATGGTACACAAAGATTGATTGTGATCCGGCCTGTGAAGTCAAGGCTAAATGTAAGATAAAAAGTAAAAATGTTTAAAGCAAATAGCCAATTTATGCGGCCGTATGTGTGCGAATTTAGCTTTTTTAACAAAAGCTGTAGTTTAACTGCAACGTTTGTCTAAGATAATGAGATACATCGGTTGCAAATTGAGCTTTTAACTGAAGTACATAATATATATGGCATGATTTTGTTTTGCCTGAAAAATTTATACTATTATTATTAGTTTTTGAAGGCGATTGGTTTTATTTTAAAAGGGTGTCTTATTTTTTACTTCTTAGTGCCTAATTTCATTGTCTGAATGTGTAATCCAAATCTAGTCCAGTTATTGGTTGACGTTAAACTAATCTGCAATAAATCAGACAAATAAAAGACAAAAATGTTCATAAAATTAAAACTACAGGAACAAAGTATGTGAAACTTTTATGAGACATAAAAATTAACTATTCTGCATCAAACGGTGTACATACATTAAAAAAAAACCATCGAACTCTTCGAACGAAAATCCTCCTCCTTTTTGAAGTCGGTTAAAAAAGGCTAAAAAAGATACTTCTATTCACTCTTTGCCTTACCACTCAGCCTTATTTAAAAAGCTTTATTGATGTCCTCGGTTTCTATCAATTGTGCATGTTTTTTAACTTAAGTGATTGCCGTATTTTATTTCTGTAAATAGAACCGAATACTTTTATGTTGGTGCGGTCATGTGTTCTGTTACGGGGCGGGTCACAGTAGGCTTTTAAAAAAAACACTTTTTATTACACACTAGAATTTTATTGGAAATAATGAGTTTATACTATTATTACAATTACAAGCCTACTGTCCGCGATGACGTTCAATTCCACACTGATTCCGGTAGGTGAAAATCACACGGTTGTCGAATAGTGCTGACACAATGGGAAAATGTACTTCGACCGAAAGCTGCACGTGGTGCAGCGTCAACTATTTATTTTTATATTATTAAAGGGGTAAAATCGGATATAACAGCCCCCCGGATAGAATGGAGCATCTAGGAGAAAAAGATGCGAAATTAACTTTAAGATCGAACGCGAGATTCTAATTAGAACGTCATCTTGGATTTACAAACATGATTGTAAAACTAAGTATTAATAACTAGATTTATGTAATTAACACATAACGTAAAATATAAAGGTAAACATAAAATGATTTTAATTAAGTACAATTAAGTTTCTCAAAACTTTAACATTTTAATCAATTATATTATCAATAGGACAATATTGTTTACAGAACTCGAATTTATTTTGTTTATTATAAGATTACGCTTGATTGGCGTTGGCTTTGACAATGATGTATAAATTTCGTGTGTTACACTGCTCTCATCTATGACAGATAATTCGACAGAAGGTTGACGGCATTCAACAGATTTTCTGTTGTTACATTGGTTAAATATCTGTATACAGCAATGATCTTTTGTAGTTGGACAAAAATACCTTCTAATTCTATAAAGCAGATATATAAAGAATATGATAAAGAATACGTAAGAAAGAGACATACAATGAACACCATATTTTTGGAAATGATTAGGGCTTTCGATGTTATCTAAGTCCTTTTCGAATGAATTCAGATGTAAACTAGCCTGTAATAAGGAATCTAAATTAACATCATTTAGCTTTAGGTAAGGTAATCGACTAAGTGTTTTGTTGACAGTACTTTTATCACAACAATCATCTTCTATAAGATTAAAATTAGAAATAATCTGTGAACTTACATTGAGAACAGCATTTGATTGTGGCACAAACTGTAAGGTTTTATAAAAAGCTTTACAAGTTTTAGGTACAGATAATATGCCAGTGCCAAACAAAGTTTCATCGAAGTTGTTTCCATCATTTTCACAAGAGATATGACATTTGCCAGGCTCAGACAGGACAAAAATCCAATTATTATTATTAATTTTATGAAACAATTGTATTGAGCCTTTTATTAGTTTAATTTCACAAGAATTCGGTAACTTATCTACTACTTCCGTGATTAGGATAGTCTCACAAATAGGGTTTACGACACTTGAAAATACACTTTCTAATTCACACACATAAAATTTATCACGAATCACTTTGCACTGATTTATACTACGCAATAGTGAATAGAACATATGATCGATTGTTATTGCAAGATAAGGATGAGCGGGAGCGATGAGTGCAAACGTATCAGGGGGTCTACTCTTATTCAACGAAAAACGAAGTTTCGATCGAAATTTCGCGTGTTTCCTACCACGGTTTCAATTCGTTCCGAAATTTCGTTCGAACGAAGATTGTTTGACATTTAGAACCTACTCTAATCCTTATAAACTCCGAACGAACTTTTGAATTTGACAGATGATTGTTCGGAATTTTAACCTCAAATTGACGAAACCAAAAGTGTTACCTTTTAATTTTCGTTTGTGTGGATTTTGTAAGAAAAATGTTTGAAATGGCTATAAGAATGCTTTTAATCGAAGCCTGCTCTATGTGAAGAACGTGTAGAGCGTAGAAGAAACCGGCGCCGCCTGCGGAATCAACTTAATATAAGTCAAATTCCCGACTTAGAGTTTGTAGGAAATTACAGACTCAGTCGCCAATTATTTGAGGAGTTGTGCCAAGAAATAGTGCCTTTACTACCTCCAAAGGCACTCCACTAACCGATACTTTTAGTGTTAATAAACAAAAATTATGTATTTGATATTTACTTACAAAGTTTTTAAATCCAAACCAAACACAGTACACTTAAAACACTCGACCTGTACAACTTAAAACTTTCTTAAGGAATGTGAATTGCGATGGCAAAAAAGCACTTTGAAACATGATTTATTAACACAACACTTGAGATACTATTAAAAACATTTCAAACAAAAACTCGTAAGTTGACTTGTTAATATTATGATTTCGTGTAGATTATACAGCCAATTTTGGTCGTCATACATATTGTTGACATGAAATAGTACTCTTCAAATTAGTTGGTTAACAATAACTGTGAAAGGGTTTTTTATAGTGTCTCGATGAATTTCGTTAATAATCAAAAGTGTCTTTATATTTATATTTTCTGCATAGAATATTACGAATAATATTTATTAAACCACATGCATAATGTAGAATTTAAAGATACAGCCAGAGAATTTGTAGTTTTAACTTTAAGTAAAAACCGTAATTTACTATAAATGACATCAAAAAGGACCTACACAATATCGTTGATTCCATTCGTTCACGAAAATTATCTATGGATCCGAACTTCATGTGCGTGTCCGAAAATAAAACAGAGTAGGGTCGTCAACGAAATTTCGTTTGAATTTCGTTCGTTTGCGAAGTTTCGTTTCGAAGAAAAAGAGTAGACCTACAGGTTGCGATACGTCATAAGGGACAGGCATTGGAATTACGTGATACAGGGTGTATGTTTGTGGTAGGACGAGCGGAATTTTAATAACTATAATTATTTTATTATTATGAAAGTAAGAGATTAATTTAGATATATCAATAAGTTCGTGTATATTTTGTAGCGATAGGGATACCGGAAGTTCGTAATATTTTGGCATATTATTCCTATTCTGGTCGAGTTCGTTATACAATTGGTGCGGACTAAGTATAGTTGGATACAGAACATTAATTTTACTAAATAAGATTGCGTTATTTATATCTTCTATATCAAAGGATAATGAAATAATGACGCTTTCAAGAGCGCTTAATAACGAATTAATATTAGATTTAATTTCTAATTTATCGTTTGAATTGGAAATGAGCTGAAGTCCTTTATCAATAACTTCAAGATTTTTATTAAGGCGTTTTTCGTTTTCATTTAGTTTGGATATAGAATTGTTAAAAGTAGTGATAGTTGATTTAATGACGTGGATGTTGTCTCTCATTAAATGAGCCAACTGTTTCTCATCCGTCTGTACTTGGTCTATCGCATCCGAAAATTTAAGAGCATCCTCTGAATTAAGAGTGCCGAAAAAGTATTTTAATAGTGATCCACCGGCGTCAATGAGAGCACGCTTGGATCTTTTATTATTATTTACCAAATATGAGATAGAGGAATACTTTTTAACGTTATTATCATGTTGATTTTGTAATGCTGACAACGCATTTAAACAATCTTGTTGAATTTTAGAAGAACTGTAGTCCTTACAATAAGTATTAACTCTAGAAAATAAAGATTCTACAATAGTAAGGTGCGAATGTATTCTATTAATATCTAAATAAGTTATGACATTCCAGTTGTCATTAGTAAATTTTAAATTACTAATCTTATCAAAATATAAACCAGAGCTTCTGGTTATTGGCGTAACGATTTGATGACACGAAGTTGAAGACCCATAGAGTCTGTAAAATAAAATCAGGTTATAGCATCATCGGACGCCAGCTTAATCTCGTCATAATGATGACGTACGTGTTTACGATTTATCAATAGAGTGACGGTATGGTTACCGTTGATTTTTATTATCGTATAAGGACCTTTCCAGACTGGAGATAAGGCCTTATTTTGTTTGTGGTGACACCTGAGGTAAACTGAGTCACCAATGTTATACGTAACGGGCTTAGCATGAGAATCATAATGTCGCTTAGACCTTTCTTTAGAGAGTTGGATGTTTTGTAGCGCTTTTTGCCTACTATAGTATAATCTATGATTTAGTATTCTAATGTAGTCTGTGTAAGTATTGTTTTCTAAAGTGTCTACAGACTTTGGAATATACGGTTTAAAACCAAATAACAATTCGAACGGTGAATAATTAGTAGTCGAGTGGACATTAGAATTATAAGAAAACATAGCCGTATTTAAATATAGGTCCCAAGTATGGGCATTTTCGTTTACGAATGGCCTTAAGTATTCCTTAAGGGTGGCATGGCTCCTCTCTAGAGCTCCGCAAGTTTGAGGGTGATAAGGCGCAGCTAGAATATGCTTTATTCCAAATAATTTGGTAAGTTGTTTGATAACCTCGGAAGTAAAATTTGTGCCTTGATCGGTGACGATCATTTTAGGGATTCCGAGGTGAGATATAAAGTGAACTAATTTCTTAGCGGTTTCGTCCGCAGAACAATTTACTAAAGGATAGGCTTGTGAATACTTTGTAAGATCGTCTTGGATAGTAAGAATAAATTTGTATTTAAATTCGTAAGTTTCTGGTAGAGGACCAACAATGTCTAAAAATATTTTTTCTAGCGGTTTTGTCGCCGTGGAAGTAATAATCATAGGTGCACGATGCACTTGACGTAGGGGTTTATTAATCTGGCAAGATTTGCAATTTTTAACGTAATCTTCGATGTCTTGCCGCATGTTCTTCCACCAGTACATTGATTTTATTCTCTTTAACATACGAGAGACGCCGGGATGTCCGGCTGTTGGTAAGTCGTGGTTATCACGTAATATCTTTTGGACCTCATCAGGCGTAGGAAACAGAATAGAATTTTTATGAATATTTACTTTAATGCCCGTGTTGTGAAATACGTAGCCTATAATATTATAAATTTTTGTATAAGAGATTTTGGAAAACGGGTCTGAGAAGTCTGAAATTGCGACTTCCTTTTCCTCCAGGTACCAAAATTTAACCATGTCTCTGTATTCGACTAACAGCCTAAAAATATCTTTGTATGGCATTTCATCGTAGTGATGAACGCGTGTGAATAAATGAGTAAACAAATGCTTATCGTTAGAAGTGCTATACAAGGTATAAAGTTCACGTTCAATGTCTCGAACGCTAGGTTGACTTGTTGATAAGTCTATAATGTCTTTGCAATAAGGTACAGATTCGTCTAAATCGACTGACGTAGGATATGCAATCAGCTTGCACTTGGCCTTTAACAAGGACTCATTATGTTCTTGAATTACGGTATCAAAAAAAAAGTTAGGCTGCTTAGAAACTTTTAAATATTTTTCATAAGTGTCCGATGAGGACGGTGAAGGATTATCAAATGGTAAACTTGGCGAACTAGGATTTGGGGAATTAGATTTTGAAGAGTTTTGATTATTTAAATCAGGTTGCTCATCATCTAGAGCGCATACAGGACGGTTTAAATTGTTATCAGTGTCCTGTATTGGGAAACGCGATAGCGCGTCTGCGTTGCAATTTAATTTGCCTTGTTTATGAACTATCTCGTAGTTGTACTCTTCTAATTTTAGACGCCAACGAATTAACCTAGAACCAGGGTCTTTGACGTTAAATAGCCAAACTAAGGGCTTATGATCGGTAACTATTTTAAATTTAAAACCGAACAGATAAGGACGAAATGTCTTTACGCCGAAAAGGATAGCTAACAGCTCCTTCTCGGTCGTTGAGTAGTTACCCTCGGCTTTGTTTAATGTTCGCGACGCATATGCAATTGGTTTATCTTTACCTATTTCGCCTTGCGATAATATCGCGCCGACGGCATAATTTGAGGCGTCTGTAGTCAATAAGAACGGCTGAGTAAAATCGGGGTATTGCAATAGAGGTGCCGTTGTTAATTTTTGCTTGAGTACATTAAACGCATTTTCTTGGTCTGATGACCATACAAAATTTGTGTCCTTCTTTAGAAGGGAAGTTAAAGGCTTCGTTATTTTAGAGAAGTTTTCGATAAATCGCCTATAATAGCCGACTAGGCCTAGAAAAGATTTTATATCTTTTGGATTTTTAGGGGTCGGAAATTGAGTGACGGCCTTTACTTTATCAGGATTGGGACAAACACCTTTATCGGTAATTATGTGACCTAAGTACGCTACTTCGCGCCGTAAGAACTCGCATTTTGCGGGCTGTAACTTAAGATTATATTGACGAAATCTATCGAATATTAGTTTGAGTTTTTCGATATGGGACTGGAGATTTTGGGAATAGGTCACGCAGTCATCTAAATAAATATGACAGTGAAGACCTTGGAGACCAGAGAGCACGGTATTCATGAGTTTTTGGAACGTAGCAGGCGCATTTTTCAAACCAAACGGCATCCTTGTAAATTCGTAATGCCCTGACGTTTCGTTACCTATAACAGTGAAGCCGGTTTTCAACGCGTCTTCAGGCTTTAACATTATCTGATGAAAGCCACTTACAAGGTCAAGGGTGCTAAAGTATTTTGAGTGTCCCAACTGGTCTAAGATGTCTGTGATCAAAGGGATAGGATAGATTTCGGTGACGGTCACGTCGTTTAATTTTCTGTAGTCGATAACCAGTCTCCATTTTTGTTTTCCCGTAGAGTCTACTTTTTTAGGCACTACCCAAATTGGAGCGCTCCAGGGTGATTTAGAAGGGCGAATAATATTTTGATCTAGCATACTTTTAATTTGTGTTTCGACCTCCTTTTTATGGCACTCGGGAAAACGATAAGATTTAACGTGGACTGGAGCAGAATTACCGGTGTTTATCGAATGCTCAATGGCGTTAGTACATGTTAAAGGCTCGCCCTCGAGATAAAAAATATTAGTGTAATCTGAACATAATTCTAAGAGCATTTTTGTCTCTTCTGGATTAAGATGTTCAGTTCGAATAAGATCTAAGACTTGTTGCGATCTATCGTGTGAGATATTATAAAGATTATTCATACTTCGAGAGTTCTCGTCACTATTAGATGAACTTGAAATTATCTCGGGCTCCGAGTAAGGAAGTAAATGAACATAGTAGTTCTGAAATACGACTTCCGATTCGGTTGTATTGAGCACCGTTATATTTATACAATGATTAGGTTTAACTGTAACAATACAGTTCGCTAAATAGACTCCCTCTGAGTATATATGATCAAGGACTAGAGCATCTTTCATGTGCTCTAATTCCTCTAAAGAATTTGAAGCAGGACATTCGACTATTATCTCAGAGCGAGGTGGAATAACATAGACTGGACGCTCGAAGTTTAAAGGTATAGAATTACCTTGAATTATTAAAGAATTTTGAGAATATTTAATATCGCAATCTTTAAGAAATCGTTGCCTAAAATACCATCGTAATTAAGTCTAACTTTGTCACTAACAGCGTGAAGTATATAATTAAAATAAAGTTTAGACTTAGTAGGAAAAATATATTCAAAATTGATTTGAAATGACCCCAAAGTTTCATAATGAGAGTCGTCTTCACTCAGACCCTTAAGTTTAATTTTATCATTTGATAAAGATGGGGTTGTAGTAAAATTTTGCAGTTTTACGATACTAACGCTAGCTCCAGTATCTATTAAAAAGCACAGAGGCTTATCTGAATGATCTGTATTTAGAAATACATAAGGTAGAGCTACGTTATACGTTTTAATTTCGTGAATTGGAATACCTTTTTGATCAGGCGATTGACTCAACGAAACAGAGATTCCTGACGGAATATGTTGAGATGAATTTATTTTGTGTTGGCCTTCGGTTTGGGACTGGCTACCCTGCTGCATGGCCACACAAGATTGGGACGACTGACCTTCATTTTGGGACTGATTACCCTGTCGCATGGTCAAGCGTGAACGGTCTCCGTTTTGGGACTGGTTACCCTGTTGTATGACCGATGAAAATTTAATTGACTGACTTTCATTTTGGGACTGGTTACCCTGTTGCATAGTCAGGTGAGGACGGTCTCCGTTTTGGGACTGGTTACCCTGTTGTATGACCGGTAAAATTTTATTTGACTGACTTTCGTTTTGGGACTGGTTACCCTGTTGCATAGTCAGGCGAGAACGGTCTCCGTTTTGGGACTGGCTACCCTGTTGTATGACCGGTAAAAATTTATTTGACCGACTTTCATTTTGGGACTGGTTACCCTGTTGCATAGTCGGATGTAAATTTGTTTTTTTAGAATTAGTTATTAAAGATTTCGTATTGCGATTTTGCATTGTGCCTTTATTACGGTCGGGCGAAGAGCGGCACGAACACGACACCCGACTATTTAGTTTAAATCAGCGTTTTGCGCATCATCGTCCCACGATTCCGTGGGATCGGGTAAAGTTTCAACGTTATGTTGAATTGCCGAGTTATTTGAATCGGACTTTTTCTGGAAACTTTTATTACGTTTATATTTATAACATTGTGAAATATCATGCCCAGGGTATTTGCAATACTTGCATACTAGATTATTTGATGTCCCAGTATTTTGATTAGGTTCGCGTTTCGGAGATTGAAATTGGGACGCGCGCTTTTTGTTTAAGCATTCATTTTCCAAATGGCCCGGTTTTTTACAAAATTTGCAGTGTTTAGCTATTTTAGGGGAAACTTTTAGGGTAAAGTTCCGGATCTTTTCTTCTTCAATAGCAATATTTATCGCGTCATTGAGGTTTTTTGGATTACGGCATCTGACCATATTACTCAGGTCGGGGTTTAGGCCGAAATTGAACGTATATAAGGCGAGATCTTCCGTCATTGCAATTCTACCCGATAAGTCTTTTTTAGTTGTATCCGAATTGTGAATTTCGGTTTGCATGTCTGTAAGACATGTTTCAAGACGTAACGCAAATTGTGCTACAGTCTCATTGGGTTGCTGCTTGCAGGACTGCAGCTCAAAGAACAAATGACTGTAGTGTTTTCTCTCACCGAAGTTCTGACGCAAGAACGATTGTAACGAGTCGAAATCATCGAAGATTTTATTTGAGCAAGCTATTTGGGCTTTATCACGCAATTTAGATAAGATATATTTAAGAATTAATTTTTTCTGGCTCTCCGAAGCGAGGCTTAACGCATTTTGGCAGTTTGTGAGGAATGCGGGCAAAGTTTCGCGATCTCCTCGGTATATATCAATAAAATCACAAAGAATTGTTAGCGGGTATTGTTCGCTTAAAGAAGTTTCACCCTTAGACATCTTTATTAATTATTAGATTTAGCGCAAAAGCAAAATGTATAAGTATATAAATCGCAATAGAAAGAAAGAAAGAAAGAAAGAAAGAAAGACAATTTATTCGCGCAATGTGCGCTACAAATAAAAAACTTATAATTACTACAACCTTAAAACTAAATACAGCAATACAATACAATACAATACAATAGAAATTGTAAAATAAAATTTGTAAAATTAATTAGAAATAGAAATTGTAAAATAATTAATTAGAAATAGAAATTGTAAAATAATTAATTAGAAATAGAAATTGTAAAATATTATAACGATCCTTTTTTTTATTAGGATATATTTAAAGATTCCTTTTATAGGATTAGGATTTTGAAATTTTAGGAATCGGATTGACTGGAAAATAGTCAGGATTAGCAATATAACAATCCGATAAAATATTCTACTCACAGCACGGCGAGCAGGAGTGTGGCGTACATCGCGGATCTTCACACGACCAGGTAAGTTGAGCAGCACCGGACGAACGACGGCAGCAGGAACAGGATCAGGACCACTGCTTGGTGATGCGGGCTCGCACTCGAGGGTGGAGACTGACCGTCGACCACAAAGAAGCAGGGACTCTGGTAAGTAACTCACAGGACAAGACGCGCCACAGCGCGTCACCGGGAGCAGCACGGACGTCGACGACACGGTAAGTAGATGCGGCAGCAATGAAGAGCTGGCGAGACTCAACTTTTGGGTCTGGTAAGTTTTTGACACTTAAGTTCAGTGAAATCACGACACTGTGTCCGAGTTTAAAGTTCTCGATATTGTAGTTTAATTACACGGTACAGAGTTTTAAGATACAGATCACTGTCCGGATAAATTTTCGAGATTTTCGCGACACAGGTTTTTGGAAAGAGTTTTCACTTCGCGCACCGCGAGATGAAATACCAGCACGATCGATACCGGTATCCCACTTCTGACACCACTGTTACGGGGCGGGTCACAGTAGGCTTTTAAAAAAAACACTTTTTATTACACACTAGAATTTTATTGGAAATAATGAGTTTATACTATTATTACAATTACAAGCCTACTGTCCGCGATGACGTTCAATTCCACACTGATTCCGGTAGGTGAAAATCACACGGTTGTCGAATAGTGCTGACACAATGGGAAAATGTACTTCGACCGAAAGCTGCACGTGGTGCAGCGTCAACTATTTATTTTTATATTATTAAAGGGGTAAAATCGGATATAACAGTTCCTTTGATAAACTTTATCAATAGGAGCGCTATTGATAATAGGACCGTGTTACGGACCTTATGGTATTGTTTGTTAACACGTGCTTATCTCTAAAACTAGTATCTATTTATGCCGAATTTGATTACTTTTTCTTCATAATATAATAGCCAAAAATATAATAGGAATAGTATAAGGCTAGGCGTATGCTGAGATGCAGGCGACGCAGCACAGCACAGGGCAGGGCAGTTGAGGCAGACATGTGCCCCCTCCGCATTCTGCGACGCAATGACATGTGCCTGCGCCGCAGCCTACGTAGTTCAATGACGTTCCATGCTTTACAAAATCTGCTCTGCGCTGCGCTGCGTAGACCTGCGTCGCCTGCGTCTCAGCATACGCCTAGCCTAATGGTTGTTTCGAGCTGCTGCTGCGCCGCAAGTTTTGTATGAAAACAAACGAACGTACGTGCGCCGTACGACAAACGTACGACACGAAACGCATAAATTGAAACAGCCCTAAGCCGTCCATAACAGTATAATTATGTTGTATAGCGACGGCTCATAAGGGCACGGCAGTAATCAAAGATTATGGTGATACCATCGGTGGCCAAATTATTAGGGACAGTATTCATTGAGCAATATTTTTTTGTTCAAACACCTTTTTCAAGAAAATAAATAATGTTATATAGGTTTTTCTGGTATGGTTTTACTCCTGGTATTATTATTATTAATTTTGATATGTGATACCACCATGTGATCGAGTCATTTTCAAAAAAAGTGATATTGCTTATAATATGTAGCAATTTTGTTAACTTCAGTTGAAAATTATTTTTGTTTCATTGATGGCAAAAACTATTTTTGGTTTTAATTTTACAAGATGTTTCTGTTAAAACTAATCAAACCGCAGATATTGTTTCTGATGATGTTCTATTTTTCTTAAATTGAATACAAAATATTACGTTTTGAGAACGATATTACGTGATACGTTTAAAATTTCGCCTTTTTAAAATGGACAAAGCTGTAAACACGTCTCTATGAAAGTTTATAAAAATAAAAACGTTGTTTCTGTATTTTACACATTCTCTGAAAGATTTCACAGCTATTACAGGTGTCTAAAAGTCTGAAGTAAACAGTATTAAAGTAAAATCTGATCAGAACAAACTTCTAAAAACACAGAGTGTGAAAAAATGTGGCAAAAAACGGATCACCACTTTTTGTTCTGACCTTAAAAACAGAGATATCTGCCTAAAACATGATTAAAAGTGTATTGTTTCCCTGACTACGATTATAAACGAGGGATAAGACAAGAAAATAGAAGTATTCGATCGGGCAGTTTGACGGAGGTTGGCCGAGAAGAATTGGATAAATCGCCGGCCGATCAAAAAATCGCACCTCACCGAGACCATGAAGTTGAAACGACTGCAGTAGGCCTGGCAACACCGAAGTATGACAGTGGCAGACTGGAATCGGTTAATAATATAACTTTTAAGATTTCCATACGTCTGAAATACACTATTCAGTAATTATTGCATTATTTTCTGTGTATGCCTCTCCGACGAATATTTTTTTCAAGTGGAGGTCGATAAGAGCTCATTTGCAGTCGTACACATCGTGGAATTGTTCGAGAACAGCTCCATGCAGTTTGCTTTTTAGGGAAAACTTAACAACCAGGTAGCATCATTGTGTGATTTAACATCTCAGCTAAAAGCATGGGGTGTCTATATTTCGTGAAAGTGACTACAAGGCAAGATCTGTACAAGTTAGTACTAGAAACTGAATTATGGCCGCAAGTCGAAGAATGGGAGCCCAATAGCCGGAAAGTAAAATTTTATGCACGATTCTACATCGTATATCAAGGCCAAGAGTGTTAAAGCATTCCTGTCTGAAAAATAAATAAATATTTTCTGCACTAACTAGATAATTCACCAGATACGAACTCTATTGTGAACATGCAGAAGATTATCAAGAGGGCTATCGTTAAGCACTTCGTAACCACTAAACACTAGCTCATTGCAGTTCATAGAAATGAGTTTTATCATGACACAAGCCTAAACAACCTGTTATATAACGTATAGAACGTATAAAACGTCTTATACGAGCTGTTGGCGGCGGCGTCGCAAAATATTAAGTTATACACAAAATATTTACTTTCAACTTATTAATGCGTTATTTTTTTAAACAAATTACCAGGTTTAATTTCACCTTCATATTTCTTATTTTTAAAATCTTTAATAATAAGGGTTTTGAATAAAAAATACCACTGAAGTCTACAACCAACCACTTTTCTGAAAAAATCAATCCAACTTCATAATACAAAATCATGACACTGTCCCTAATAATTTGGCCAGCTACTGTACGTGAGAGAGAACTACTTTGTTCATGTGCATGCATTCTACATTTAAAAAGAAATATTAACATCGTTATCTTAGTTTACATCTATGTTTGTCAAAATCTATATTTAAGAGGTCTTTATCAATTTTTTTATGGCATTGACTCTTATTAGGAAGAATTTTAAATATTTGATCTATGAAATGGACCTTTTGCGTTTCTAATAATTTCACGGTTTCGAATAGAAACACGAACAATCAGCAGTAAACTCCTAACTTCACGCCCAAAAGCAAATCCGACTTACACAGTAAAAAATAAAGTTGAGCAAAATAAAGCAATTTCCTTTCACAGTAACTGAAGAGCATTCGCTCCGAACTGTAAATCTAACAAGGCAGTTTCAACTGATTTTAATCGTTCAGAACATAGAATAGAAAAGGATGGATGTGCCCTCAATCCTGCTTAAGTCCGGCAACTAGTGTCGCCAAACTCATAAACCAAGTTTAACCTTTCCACGACCAAACAACAACCGGCTGTCGCGCTGCTATCGAAGCACGTGTGTGTCATAAGATATTTTTTTCTGCTATCACATTATATCAAAATCTATAATATAATGATAATAATATAATTTTTCGACGGGCCTGTTGGTGACGGGCCTGTTGGTCTAGTGGTTAGTAGCCCTGACTGCTAAGCCGGAGGTCGTGGGTTCGATTCCCATCCAGGACAAACTTTGTGTGATGAGCACGAATGTTTGTTCTGTGTCTGGGTGTGATTTATTTATAATATGTATGTATTTAAAAATTATATAAGTATGTTTATCAGTTGTCTAGTTACCATAACACAAGCTCTGCTTAGCTTGGGATCAGATGGCCGTGTGTGAGTTGTCCCAAGATATTTATTTATTTAATGAATGTGAAAGTTTGTAAATGTGTTTGTTGCTCTTTCTCGCAATAACTACCGAACGTTGTGATAAAACTTTACAGTTATATAGCAAATAACATATAGGCTACATAACATCAAGCTATGACCATTATTGACAAGTAGGAGCGGGCCAGTAACAGAACGTAGCTTCACTTCGCGTTTTTGGCAAAATATTTGTATTCTGGGTTATTAAACTACACTCTCGACTTATTAGAATAAGGTTCAAATTACGAGGCATCAAAAGGCCAAATATTTTCGCAAAAGACTCTAAGTGAAGTTGCAACATTATAGACTAATTCACGGCAAGTGTCTCTAATCTCTCTAGTCTTTTCACAACTATATTGGGGTCGGCTTCCAGGCTAAAAGGATATAGCTGGATACCAGTGTTTCGACTGCCTATCAGACCTCCACAACCCAGTAACTGGGCGACACGTTAGCCTTCGTTTAACTGGTCAGACTTTCTGTCTTCCGACTATCCAGAAAGTTCTACGAATGACATCCGTTCCAACGGCTTTACGTGCTTTCCGAAGCAGAGCTAATCGCGCGGGGATAGATTACGTGATGTCCAAGATAAACTTTACAAACTACATATGAATTGAAAAAGTCACATTGATTCTTGCCACCCACGACCTCTTACACGAGAGGCGGGCGCCTTATCCACTGGGTCATCACGATATCTATCCCCGCGCGATTATCTCCGCTTATGCGTGACATAAATTCCTAACCCGATTCTGATACGATTCACCCACACTCGATTGTTCCATGAACGGTTAGGCAACATAATCTTTAAACCATTAACTTTTCACCCAAAGAACGTTTGGCCCATGAACTATTCGCCAACAGAACGATACGTCAGTGAATATTTACCCCACAGAATCTTTTGACAGAGAACGTTTCTCCCATGAACTTTTTGCTAACATACTATAGGCGTAGCGCTTAACTACGGTAATGCATGATCGAGGGTGGCCTTGGTCAACGGAGCCCCGCTTAGCGGAGCTCCTACTTCTAGGTGGTTTATAAAAAAAAAACGAAGGGGATGGCCCTTCTAACCTAACCTATCTGAGTCGGAGTGCCCTAGAGTCCAGATTGCAACCAGTTTCTACTGGTAACGGTAAATGGTTCGTGGGCGAAACGTTCTCTGTCAAAAGATTCTGTGGGATAAACATTCACTGATGTATCGTTCTGTTGACGAACAGTTCATGGGCCAAACGTTCTTTGGGTGAAAAGTTAATTGTTAAAAGATTCTGTTGCCTAACCGTTCATGGAACAATCGAGTGAGGGTGAATCGTTTCTATGCCGCCTAACCCGTATGCCACATCCACCTGATTTCTCTACGCCATGATTTAGGACGAGCTCAATGTATCTCACCCCTTTGCGAGTTACTCGTGTGTAGGGTAACCAAGTGATCCTGTTGTTTAAGGACAGTGAGAAAATGGCGACGGGGATGTTTGGTCACTGTGATAGGTTTAAAGCTTATGTGGGTGGAAATAAATGATTTATTCTTAGTATGTGGGCTAGGTATTTGTTATATGGTGATTGGTAAGAAATACACACATCAAAAGTGTCTAGGGATATTTTAATTAAACCTAAATAACTAAAATTCTATTAACTTTTTGTTTAGACACCTACACTTTAAAATAAACCTTGTTTAATTGCCTATCTAATCTGATAATAAACTTTTAGATAAAATTAAATTAAAAAAAAAAACTTAGAAGAAGAGGAAAAACTCAACAAAATTTCAATTTAACTTTATTTTTGAAATTTCAAAACCTAAACAACAAAACAATTTTTTTTTATAAAAATTGTTGAAAACTTAAAATTAATAATTCGTGGATCCACCTAAGACTCTCCTGACACATCTGGAGCGGTTCTGCATACTCAAAACAAGGGTGTCAGTATCCTGTTGTGGAGTACTGTCCCAAATCCTGCTAAGATGCAAGAAAAGCTGGTTTTGATGCACAATATCAACAGGGAAATTCCTACGAGCTCTTCTCTGAAGCATATTCCAGGCATGCTCAATAGGATTTAAGTCAGGGGATTGTGCAGGCCGGTCTAAAGCTTGGATAACATGCTGTTGTAACCAACTTGTAACGATACGCGCCGTATGTGGACGGGCATTGTCGTGCATTAGCTGGAAATTTTGTCCCATTTGCTGATTGTGGGGCAAGATTACAGGCTCTAGCACCTCATCTCGGTATTTTCGAGCAGTCATATTGCCTTGTATCCAAACGAGGTCCGTTCTACCGCCGAGACGAATTTCTGCCCAAACCATAATCGTGCCACCTTAATATGCATGAACTTGTTGTGGGTGCTGCAGTCGATTCCAACGTCCAGGTTTTCTCCAAACGCGTACTCTTCGCGAATCAGGATGAAATCCAAACCTAGATTCATCAGTGAAAAGCACAAGTGACCATTGAGAATGGTTCCAGTTTTCGTGTGCAATAGCCCATTGTAATCTTCTTCCTCGATTACCTCTCCTTAGTGCTGATACCCAAAATGGCCTACGAGCACGTAGATTGACTTCATGCAGTCGCCTTCTCAAAGTTTGACCGCTTACCAGCAAACCATACTCTCTCTGTAGCCTTTGAACCAATTGCATCGCCGCTGCATTTAGTTGACTTCGTGCAGCATTTACTAAGAATCGGTCCTGTACATGTGTTGTAATGCGTTGAGGTCCTCGGTGCCGTTCCACCACTTCCTCCGTGACACGATAACATGACCAAAGCCTGGATATTACGCTCTGACTGGTCTTCTTGGCTTCAGAAACGGCAATTATGGGACAGTATTCCACAACAGGATATTGACACCCTTGTTTTGAGTATGCAGAACCGCTGCAGATGTGTCAGGAGAGTTTTAGGTGGATCCACGGAATATTAATTTTAAGTTTTCAAGAATTTTTATAAAAAAAAATGTTGTTTTGTTTAAGTTTCGATGTTTCAAAAATAAAGTTAAGATTTAAATTTTGTTTGAGTTTTTCCTCTTCTTCTAAGTTTTTTTTTAATTTAACTTTATCGAAAAGTTTATTATCAGATTAAATAGTCTATTAAACAAGGTTTATTTTAATGTGTGCATGTTTTAACAAAAAGTTAATAGAATTTAGTAATTTAGGTTTGATTGAAATATCCCTAGACACTTTTGATGTGTGTATGTGTGTGTACAAATTAAAAATAAGTCGCCTCAAAGTGATTAAGTTTGTGACTGAAGAGCTTTGATAACTTCATGTTAATTTCGATGAAACACCAACAACTAAGAACTAAGGCTAGATGACCTACTTTCGAATAAAAAAACCACATCCAAATCGGTTTACCCGTTTTTCCGCGTGCTTAAGCAAGCGAAGGACACTTTTTTCCTTTTAAGGCCTGCTTATGACAACAATCATAAGTGCCTGTTGGTCTAGTGGTTAGTGACCATGACTGCTATACCGGAGGTCGTGGGTTCGATTCCCACCCAGGACAAACTTTGTGTTTACAAATTATATAAGAATGTATATCAGTTGTCTGGTTACCATGCATAACACAAGCTCTACTTAGCTTGGGATCAGATAACCGTGTGTGAGTTGACCGAAGATATTTATTATTATTATCATTATCCTTTAACAGCAAGTTTTTTAATTCAACGGCCTATCATGTGTAACATATTAAGGAAGAGCCTCGTGTTAGTTATTTATACAGTAATTAAAATATGTATATACGAGAAATCGATCTACATATGCAGGACAACGTCTGATGGGTTCGCTAGCTAGTACTTTATAAAATGGTAAATTGACTTACTGATGAACGGCTGTTGATATATCAACGCACAGCCCAAAGTGCTGGTTCTAGAGACAAGAAACTTGCAGGGTGTGTTCTTTGTAAAGAGTAGGTAAGTACTAAGAAAGGATTATTGGAAATACGACCCCTAAGAGGTAAAATTGTGTAGGTAAGTTCGTCATTAACGCGAGCGAAGTCGCGGGCAAAAGCTGGTACAATAAGTTGCCACAAATATCTGACTAACTCTAAAATTATTTTTATCCAGGGTAAGAGGGTTTTTGCATAAGAGAAATCCGCTAGATGGCAACACGTAGGCGTCAGGTCCAACTGCAGCATGATTTGTGAATTTTTGACATATCTGTCAATGTCATGCCGTTTTATCGACAGGTATATCAAAATTCACCAATAATGCTGCACGTACCTTTTTTATTTGTTTTTCACTTGAACAGTCTGCTTGTGACCATGGCAGGTGTAACCCTGCCGAAACGTCAAGTGAAAAACAAATAAAAAAGGTACGTGTGCGTTAAATCCCGTAAAACAGTAAAATATTAATATGCAACGCGAAAGTTTAAAGTATAATACAATCATGCTGCAGCTGGACCTGACGCCTACGTGCTGCCAAAAAACCCACCAAAACTAACTATAAGTTAAACCTTCAAACACACGTGTCTTGAGACACAATAAAAAGACAACAGCAGCCCGACAGCCGGCTGTCGGTTGGTAGTTGAAAGGTAAATATTTTAGCGCTAGTGTACTTTAGCAGGTTTATGGGAGACATAAAAGCTTCACAATAAAAAGAAATTCGGTTTTGTTTTCCGTCGATAATAAATATTATTAGGTACTAACGTATAGATGGCTGTCTTATAGTTATTGTCCTAATCAAACATTTATCACCTAACGATACTTTACAAAAGAAATAGTTTTATTAATGACAACAAAGATAAAATTTTATTTCGCTGTCATTAATCCTCTAGGTTTTATAACTTTTCTTTTATCACAACAAAATGTGCAAAACTGGCGAACTTCTCCCTGATATTTTTTCTTCAGTTTTTCAACGCTAGGATGCTATTAATACTAAAGTCACTCAATTGTTTACCACTAACACTCCAAATTTATGATTTTAAAGTTCAAATTGATTTTAAAGTATTATTAATTTATTACTTGTCGAATACGTATAGAAATCTGTTGTTATCAGACATTTTCAGCCAATTTTATATTTTTTTCTCTGCATAAGTACCATCTTCGTATTTTATGAAATATTCTAAAAAGAAATAGCGTAATCTGTTTAGCTGTTCTCTAGTTTTTCGCTAAGCAACACATTAAGCGCATGGCGTCCACAAGGCGAGCCGGGCTGGGCCCGACCGCATTGCAATAACAAAAACTGCGTGCTGATCAATTTATTATAAAACTGTGCAGTCTACGCGTGTCGGATGGACATTATAAAGCGACCTAGACACGGCCCTAAAACCAGAAAAAATATCGAGAAAGAGGTACGGAGCACCCTAGATCACTACATAGATAGCCTCGTGTGTAGGCAAATCGTAATCATTATAACATTTATTTTATACTAGCGTTTACCCGCAACTTCGTCCGCGTGGAAAAGAGTTCCCGTTCCCGGGGGATTTTCGGGATAACTATCCTATGTCCTTTCTCGGGTCCCAGACTATATCTGTACCAAATTTCATTCAAATCGGTTCTGTGGTTTAGGCGCGAAGAAGAGACAGACAGACAGACAGAGTTACTTTCGCATTTATAATATTAGTACGGAAAATTATGCTCATATAATTTACATTTTTTGTTACAAAAAATAACAAAAACAAAAAGAAATAGTAGCCTACGCCGTCGGGAGCAGGGTCCAGGCTACCGGTGGTCAGGATTCCAGAGAGAGGAATTGCCGGACAATGCGCATCGTGCCCAGGGGTACTGCCTTCTGTATCAGACCCTTGATCCAGCTGCCTAGCGAGAGCCTCCTTAGGTGTTGGTCGAGGCTCATAGTTATTAAGCCATTGGCCGTCACGACTATCGGCACAGTGACTGCTGAATTCACATCCCAAATGTCGACAACCTCAAAAGCCAAGTCAAGATACTTTGCTTGCCTATCTTTCTCAGCTTTCACGAAGTTGAGTGGTGAGTGTATAACTAAGGTAGTAACTTAACTTAAATTACAGTATACTAGTTTATATATTAAGATAGATGCAATGAATGAATTGAAATGGCTTGAATGCTGGCTGGGTTTATAATCATTTGATAATAATCGTGTCAATTTAGCTGTGACTATACATGCATATTTACTATGTATTTTAGCTACCCACTTCAGGCACCTTTGGGACTTACATTGGCTTTTCCAGATTAAAAAGACCATAAATAACACTCAACCTCCATCAAGATATTCAAGTATTTATCTATCACAATAAATCAGCAGCGATAAACTCAATATGAACGATGAAATATGGTTTCGAAGGCAAAATATGTATAAAAGTTATCGTATACGAGATAAGAGAACCGGGGTGAAAGGCTTAGGTCGAGTTTTCACTGAGGCGAGAAGTAGTCTTGTAGGAATATTAATAATCTCAGGCTAATGAAACAATTTATCGTCGAATTACTTAGTTTGTGTCGAGCTTATTCCCAGCCCAGAGCAAATTCATAGCGTGTATAGCATGATTGTCATTTAAACCTCCGAACACACGTGACTCGAGACACAATACAAAGACAACAGCAGCGCGACAGCCGGCTGTCGCTTGGTCGTCAAAAGGTTAAATAATTTTTAGTTCTATAATTTAGTAATTTAGTTTTATTAATTTTGTAGTTTTCTGTAGTTTTAATAATTGTAATCCATGTATTCGACATTTCAAACTTCGACATTTCGTAGCGTAGTCATGTTTAGCTCTTTATTATTTGAAAAACACTGATTTTCGTGACCTTTTCACCGTTAGAATGGACAAAACCAAACTCCATACACATACTTGGGCCTGACAGTTCCAGGGCTTCGACGGCGCGTTAGTGTTCCACGCGCGCCGCAAAGAGAAGGAGTCAGCACAGGAAGGGTCCCAACAGGGCCAACGCCTGCCGGGGTTGCGGAATGTTTATAGTGGTTACCGTGACCCTGGAACATAAAGGGCAATCGAAGGAACATGAGTGGGTTTTAGTCAGTAAGAGTCTGACACGCCCTCCCGTCGCACCCAGGACGAGAGCAGTCATTGGATGATTTCCCACTCACCAAAAAAAAAAAACAGTTCCAGGGCTAGAATTTGGCCATAAACTAGAGTTTATAGGAAAGTCACGAGTCAAAGTATCACGGTTTTCAGCAATGGCCAAATTGGTAAAATAAAGCAATGTTTACAGATCCGGTCTCTAGTACAGTCCAACAGGGGTAGCAGGGTACGGCGTCCTATGTTCAAGCGAGGGTTAGTCAAAAGGCTATCAATTTCGGAGTCTAGAATTCGAAAAGAGATCGTATGAAATAATAAGTCGTAACAATTGTAAAAAAATATGTTCACTTGCACAAAATACGAAAAGCGAATGACATTATTGACATTTAATGACAAGCCATTATAACCACAACATTTTTTTTCCTTCGCCCTGGTAGGCTAAGGTACAGTGTCCATATTCCAAAAGTGAGGCCAAGGCCATTTTATGTTTTAAACGTGTAATTAACAGTTATGACTAAAACGGGGGTGTATTATTTAATTTTTGAAAAGTATCGATATTAACAAAATCAATTGTCCACCGCCCACCTTCTAAAGCCAATTGTCCACCGCCGCCGTCACCGTTACGTCAAAGAATACAAGATGACTGCACCTAAGTGGCAACACATACATTTGCTATCGCCGCTTGTACATATCACCTCATACTAAACTCACGGCTACCCGAGTTTAGTATGAGGTGACATCTCATTCTCGTTGTGGTGACGGTGACGGTGACGGCGGCAGTAGAAAAACGGCCTTAGATTACGCTCTAATGTCATAATGACAGCTTTAGTGAAGTTAGTAAGAAATACGTGCTGTAACAGTTTACAAAACTTGTTTCACACTAACAAATAGTAATCTATTTATTTTCTACACTTGGCCAAAGCTAATGGGGCTAAGATTTAAATGAGTTAGTTAAACAAAATAGACGATTTTTTGGTACATATTTCATTCGTGTAACGAATCAGGCCCAAAACCGGGTTCCTCCTTTACTTGATTCCAACATTTTTAACATCAAATTTTTACGTCTTCGTTAAAACATTCAAATAGAGGTGTATGCAAAAATTCAGCTTACTGAAATTTTTTGTGTAGATAAAACCTAAAACGACTGGACTACACATAGTTTTTTAGCTTAGCTCCTACCCTTATCCTTAGAAACCTTGTTCAAAGCTTAGCTGCCTAATATCTCTGGTGGAAAAGCAGCCTTAGAATGTAATAACAAATATTGGTAAGGTGTTCTAGGAAAAAAATAAATATGAGTGTTCAAGTGATACATATTGTGGAGAAAATTGTTATCTCTTATTTCGGTCCTTGAGTCTGACGTTTACAGTTGAGCAAACTATTTGATGTGTAGCGTCAACAAAATAAGTAAGTAACCAGGGTATACTAGGTGCATTTTTAGTCCTGCACCACCCGCTAGGAGATGATTCTACTCATGAAAACAAACAACTTTTATTATGGAACCAACTCTGAAATCTCGAAAAAAATATCAGCTGTTTCATATATTACGGTCGGAGGGCATTGAACTTTTGTTAGGAACAGCTGATATTTTTTTCGCGGTTTCAGAGTTGGTTCCATAATAAAAGTTGTTTGTTTTCATGGGTAGAATCATCTCCTAGCGGGTGGTGCAGGACTAAAAATTCACCTAGTATAGAAAGATGTAAAAAAAAGGAAATCAGGTTTACGGTATGTATGAACTAGCAACCAGAATGAATTGTCGAACTGGCCACGCAAGTTTTTTTTTGGCTCAACAGTGTGCTAAAAAAGCTTAATATATTTCTAAAATAAAACGGAATTTCATTTAAATTAGAAAATAGATAATTTTTTAAGTCATTTTAATTTCAGTTGAAGCCGGTGTTGATACAAAAATAAATACCTTGCTTACATAACTTTTTTATAGACTGTACTTACGCGAAAAAAGTCTTCTTTTTACTATACTGCCGCAATCATTTTTATTGTGTACGTAATATTTTTTTACCTTTTCTATGTATTTATATGAGAAGAAGCCTTTGCCTCTCAGTAAGACAGAAACGGGCTTGTATTAATCCGTACTAATTTAATCCATACTAATATTATAAATGGGAAAGTGTGTCTGTCTGTCTGTCTGTCTGTCTGTCTGTCTGTCTGTCTGTCTGTTTGTCTTTCTTTCACGGCAAAACGGAGCGATGGATTGACGTGATTTTTTAAATGGAGATAGTGGAAGGGATGGAGAGTAACATAGGCTACTTTTTGTCTCTTTCTAACGCGAGCGAAGCCGCGGGCAGAAGCTAGTATTATATACGCGAAAGTAACTGTCAGTCTTCTCTTTCACGTCAAAACTACTGAAGCGATTTAAATGAATTTTGTTACAGGAACAGTTCTCAAAACTCAAAAAACTCAAAATCTTTTATTTGTGGTCATAGGTAAGTTAACAAGGTAGTTGCTTATTATTAATAAATGTGTCACTATGTCCTGCTAGTAAAAGCGTACAAATATTAGGTTTAGGTATAATCTACATAAAAAAAAAACATTAATCTTATAATATAAATAGGTAACTCTATTCTACTTTATAATCTAAATTATCTAATGTTATCATCTAAATATTCTGACATATTGTAGTAAGCCTTATCTAATAAAAATATTTGCATTTTTTTCTTAAAATCTAATAAATCAACTGTCTTCAAAATTTTTATAGGTAGTTTATTATATATTCTTGTTGACATACTAAAAAAACTCTTGTCAAAAAGGTTCTAAGCCTGAGAAAGGGCATAGGCTGATTTTTGATCCCAAAAATCTCACAGGAACGGGAACAATGCGGCTAAATACACGGGAGATAGCTAGTTTTTAATATATCATTAGGATTTTGCCATACCTATATGTATGTTTTGTGAAAAAAGTAAAAGTGGGCTGAGTAGAGATTTATTCTACCAAATATACGTTGTCAACATTGTTCAATAGTAGCAAAATTGAGAGGAGTACTGTATGCTTGTCAAAAGGTCGCTAATAAAGTTATATAAACAGTACCGACCACCGCCGGTCTCGGACGAATCGAATCAACTGTTTGGATCCCACAGTCAAATTAGTTAGAACTTAGCATACTCCCAACAAAATATTGTAGTTTATTCAACAGTATTTAATTTAATTTTAACCATTTAACGACCAAGCGACAGCCGGCTGTCGGGCTGCTATTGTATTCGCTTGCTGCTAGTATCTCGAATTACGTCTGTTCGAAGATTTAATTTTATTTCGTAGTGCTAGGCAATCTGGGCTTCTCCCAGTTGTAATCGCGTAGTTCTGTTGTGTCTCCTGCTTGTTATGGAGGGAGGTGAAAAACGTTTTTCTTACTCCTCCGCTGTTCTTTTCGGATTAATTTCGTTGCGGGATCCAAGACAGTTGAATCGTTTCTCCGGAACTCGACGAGCTTCATTGCTCAGCGCTTTTCTAGTAGACTCCACTGTTGATTCTGGCTTTCAGGAGTTGCAGTGGTTGGGATTAGTGTGGCGGGATGGTCCCATACAAAAAAGTATTTAATTTGATGGGACCTAAACTTCAGAACTAAGGAAACCTACTTTAGGGAATACAACAATCGTAGTTTGGTAAAGGTCTTTGGTAAGGGGAATAACATTGATATGGCAAACTTGGATATGTCTAGACTTTTGCCGCAATTATTTTTAAGTCGTATCGGTTACAATGGCGTCGATTTTTCGTTCACGAACTAAAGTTCAGCTCATCTTTTCTTTTATTTTAGTTCTGTCAAATTAGTCGGCGCCAGACGTAAATGGACGCATTTTTAGCAGTCATGTTTTTAAATGCATCTAAAATTTCTATTGAATATCTTAATTTGACAGAACTAAACTAATATTTTTCTTCTGTCCTTTTCTCAAGGATTTTTTTTAATTCTAAATGATAAAAGACGGATACAGACAGAGAACGCCATTTCTACATTTTGATTTTGTATTTCTAAACAGTTAAATTTTTTTTTTATAATTTTGTTTTGAAAAAAAAAAACTGAACCCTTATGGAATCACTTTGTTGTCTGTCTGTCTGTACCACAGTACTGCAACATATAGATTCAGAATAAAAAAAACCTGATAACTATAACTTAGTCGTTGTGTACAAAACATATGAGCATCCGCTGGTAATTCGATAAAAAATAAATCGCTCGAAATACATCTTCTCCCGTACTTAGTTTTGTAAAACGCTCAGAAATGGAAACACCTTTTAAACGTATTAATAAAACAGCAGAGGGTTTTTGCACAGACTGAAATATATTTTTAATAGAACCACAGACAACTAAAGAGTTACATGTATTTGGGTATTGGCACTTTAATATTATTTTGTTACCAAGTAATAGATAACTAAGATAAGTACGTATCTAACTAACATCCTGACCTAACAAAATAATCTTACAAGAATACAAGTGCAAATCCAACCATAAAAACATAACAATTTTGTATTTTATTAAACTTCAGTCATACCAAGCATTTTCATAAATTTATAATGTTTAGTTGCACTTAAACTTTTTGTAAATATGTCTGCTGGCATCTCCAACGTTGATACATATTTAAGTTCTATTTTATTATCTGAAATACATTCTCTTACAAAATGATGCCTTGTATCAATATGTTTGGTGCGCTTATTATGAAACAGCTGATTAGTTGCTAGTTTGATAGAACTTTGATTATCACTATACAAACACAATGGCATACTCCCATTCAACACAATCATTTCACCTAATATATTATTCAGATACATTGCTTCTTTACAAGATTCAGATAGGGCCATATACTCGGCTTCTGTGCTAGACAGTGCCACTGTTTTTTGTTTTTTAGCTTCATAGGAAATCACAGATCCAGACATTAAGAAACAAAACCCAGTATATGACCGTCTATCAATAGTACAAGAGGCCCAATCGGCATCAACATACCCATATAGGTTACTTCCATTCCTCCTATATAATAAACCATAACTTATAGTTTTCTTAAGGTATTTTAACAAACGTTTCAAATGTTTCCAATGTGTTTCATTAAAGCAATTATTATACTGACTCAGAAAACTCACACTATAGGAAATGTCTGGTCTGGTAAGTACAGACAAGTACATTAGGCTTCCAATTAATTGTTGATATGGGTAACTTTCAACACATTTATTGCTTAAATCTTTTTCTAATTTTAAATTAACTTCCATTGGAGTTTCTGAATGACAACAGTCTAACATGTTAAATTTCTTAAGAATAGTCTCAATATATTGCTTTTGATCAACTGTGATACTGTCATTACAAACATTTACATGCATACCAAGACATTGTTTGATTTGACCCAAGTCTTTTATTCTGAATTTGTCTACCAATTTATTTATTAACTTTTCATAGGTATTCTGACAATTATAAAAAACAAAAAAATCATCAACAAATAATGCTACATAAATTTTAACATTATGATCATTTTTATAAAGAGACATGGTTCATAAAATGACTTTTTAAACTTTAACTTTAACAAACAATCTTCAACAAGACTATACCAAGCTCTAGCTGATTGCTTGAGGCCATAAATTGCTTTGTTTAATTTTAAAACTTTGTTAGCACAATTTTGTATGTCTGAACACACTGGTATTTCCATATACACTGTCTCATGAAGAAGACCATTAAGAAATGCGGTGGGTACATCAAGATGATTGATTTTTAAACCCAATTCAACACTTACAGCTAACATTAGTCTGAAAGTAGAAAATCTTAAAACTGGTGAAAATGTCTCATTAAAGTCAATACCTTTTTTCTGGGTAAATCCTTTTGCCACTAGTCTGGCCCTAAATCGCACTTCACCTTCACTGTTGTATTTCTTTTTGAACACCCACTTATTTTTCACAACCGTACCGTCTTTTGGTCTGTCCACTACTTCCCATGAATTACTATCATGAAAACATTTCAATTCTTCTTTCATTGCACACTGCCACTGATCTTTTTCAGATCCACTCATTGCTTCATTAAGAGAAATCTGTCCACCTGACATTTCCACACACATGTTTGCATTGTGATAGAAATCTGGTTTGCGCCTAACACGTTTTTCTGGTAGATTGACGTCACACTGCCTAGTGATATTCCTGGCTTCTGGCGACAAAGATGACGAGTCAACAAAACTATCTTCTGTGTCGCTTGATGAATTATCAGGTACATATGTCTTATCACTCTCATTTTCATCATCTGAACTATTCACTGGAACCACATCGGCTGACTCATCAGGTTGCTTGTTCTCTTTGATCACAATAGATGTTGTTGAATCATTATCTGATTTCTCCATGATAACAACATCTCTGGCTACAATAATATCTCTTGAAACAGGGTCATATAAGCGATAGCCCTTGACATTCTCAGAATATCCAACTAGGTACATTTTCTTCGCTTTTCTATCCCATTTTTTTCGTTTTTCTTTCGGAATATGGACCATTGCTGGGCTGCCAAAGATCCTCAGATGACCTAAATTTGGCTTGCTGCCCGTCCATATTTCGTACGGTGTGGTGTTCTGGTCCAAACTTGCTGCTGGTGTTCGATTTTTAATGTAAACTGCTGTGTTTACAGCTTCTGCCCAAAGATATTTCTCAAACTGGGCATCATAGAGGAGACATCGTGCCTTCTCGACTATGGATCTGTTAAATCTCTCACTCAGTCCATTTTGCTCAGGTGTATAACTGTTCGTTTTCTGGTGAAGTATACCGCACTGACCCAAATAATCAGTCATCTTCTGTGAACAATATTCTGTACCATTGTCCGACCTCAATATTTTAATTTTCTTTGACTGCTGATTTTCAACAAACTCTTTGTATAGTTTGAAGTACATGAATGTTTCATCCTTAGAGCGAAGAAAATATACTGTGCACCATCGGCTGAAGTCGTCTATAAACAATAGGTAGTATCTAGCTTTACCTAAGGACAGATTCTCCATTGGCCCACACAAATCCGTGTGAATCAGTTCTAGGACTTCCTGACTTCTGGTGGTGCTCGTCGGAAACGGTAGCCTTGATTGTTTACCTTCACAGCAGACAATGCAACTGGCCTTCCCCGTATCACATTTATTTTCATAGTTTACACCTTCAACTGCTCCATTTTTCATTTTTCTTAGGTCATTTGTATTAATATGGCCTAACCGTCTATGCCAAGTAATATTTGATGTATTTACTGCTGCTGCTAAATGTTGTTCGGACTTCTGTACAATTAATCTGTATACACCATTTTCTAAGTGTGCCTCACCAATACAATCGTTTTGTGCATTGTTAATCAAACATCCATGCTGGTTAAATATCACTCTGTTGCCACTTGCGATTATCCTACTCACCGATAATAGGTTGGTGGTGAGGTTAGGAACACATAACACATTTTTCACAGCAATCGTGAACTCTTTATTGCCGACACACGTCACGAGCTGCATGTCTCCGGAGCACAAGACTTTAACTGCAGTTTGATTTGCAACGATTATTTCTGTAGTCTTGGGTTGATGGCATACGTTTGAAAGAAGATTCATGTTTGAAACTATGTGTGTACTTGCGCCGGAATCCAAATACCAGTCTGTTTGACTAAAATTCTTTGCAAGAAATACTGCACTAAATGCATTTGACTTTGTTTTTTCTGCACCCGGACACTGACTTTTAAAATGCCCAATTTGTTTGCATTTATCGGTCATTCTCCGATTCGGCGTTATTTGCCTAATTACCGTAACCATTTTTATTTTTCACTGATTTACCTTAAACTCATTAAAATATGAAACTAGTAAAAAATACGAATTCAATAATAAATGAGGCATGTTTTAATTACTAGTAGTTTTCTAGTTATTGAGACTTAAAAAAATTATGAGTACGGTAATTAGAAAAGTTTAATATCTTATGCCACGGTAATTAGAAAACACTGTCAATTTCAAGTAAAATGTGATATAATATAATAAAAATAACACACATTAATAATTTGTATACATCTATTTATATAAAATGAATCCCTATTTCCCTTTATCACCTTTGGACCGATTTCACTAATTCTTTGTTGTGTTTGTTATTGTTTGGAGAAGGTACAAAATTAAAAATTAAAAGGGTACTTTAGAGTAGTGTAGGTTAGAGTAGGGTAGAGTGGGATATAGTAGGGTGGGCTAGAGCAGGCTAGAGTGGGATATAGTAGGGTAGGCTGGAGTAGGCTAGAGTATAGTATAGTAGGAGTGAAGCCGCGGGTTCATTTTCGCGTTATTTTCATACAGATAATTTACATTTTTAAATATAGATATGAAAAAACAAAAACATGTAAGAATATAAAAAACAGTAGCCCAACGGCATCGGGAACAGGGTCCCAGCTACCGGTGATCAAGGCTTCAGAGAGAAGAACTTCCTAACGATGCGAGCCGTGTCCAAAAGCTTCTGAATAAAGTCCTAGATCCAGCCATCTGACGAGAGCCTCCTTGGGTGTTGGTCGAGACTCTTGGCTATTAAACCATTGGCAGAAACAACTATCGGCACATGACCGTTGAGTCCACATTCAACATGTCAACAATATCGCGAGCCAAGTCGATACTTAATTTTTATTATCTTTCTCGATCTTCACAAGGTTCTTGTCACGCGGGACCGTTAAGTCAACGAGCATTGCGCGCCGCTCCAATCAATCCACCACCACTATATCAAGCTTGTTTGCTACAACAGTCCTTTCAGTGATGATATATCGACCCCAGTACAATGTGACATTGCCATCTTCAGATTCTACGAGGCCGTATCTCAGAGCAAGTTGCTGATTGATAATCCTGGCTACTAGGTTGTGCCCATTCAAGTCCTCTTTGTTAGCAAGACGAGAATAATCAGAGATAGTGTGTCGAATCGTTCTCCCGGCAGGTGACACGCCCGACATAAGTCAACCGTACCATCTTTCACAATAAATTCCCGACAATTATTCGTCATGATAACCTCATCCATAATTGTACAGACAAAACCTTCGGTTTCCCCAAATAGGTCACCAAATTGTAGCTACTAAACTGACACTAAAAAGTCTACATCGGGCCCATGCAGGGCCCGGTAAAGCCGCCCGTGTAGCGCCTTACTCTGCCATACTTCCTCACGATCCTTTGCCTCAAGCACTACAAGTTTGCGCCAGTTGTCTTTAGTTAAGGAGAGCGGAGTGAGGTTCTTGACCACAGTGACCACATCTCGGATTCTCGGTGCTGACGTAAGGAACCACGTCAGCTTTAAGGAAATATTCCTGGAGATACAACCTCCGGGTCTCGCGGTTGAGGAGAGACTTAGCATTAAGAAAGCCTCGTCCTCCACATATCCGCGGGATTATATATATATCCCGCGGATATGCCTCATCAACTCATCACTGATGATCGCGGGTGATGCTCAAGCGCGCTTTGCATGTAGATTGACTTCTGTACCCATCTATTTTGAGGCTACAGTTAATAAATAAGAATTAATTTTTCATACAACGGTAATTATAAACATACGGTAATTAGTATACGGTAATTAGAAAACGATAGATTTTCTTAAAAATTTCGGAAACCAACAAAATATGCAAATACTAGCTTATTACAACGTACGGAGGCCAAAGTACTGCCTCGATTTACATGATCAACTTAGGTCTAACTTAAAAAATCAAATTTATATAATGTGAAACGGTAATTAGAAAAGTTTGTAACCAAGGTTACGGTAATTATATACAAGAGCGCTTTATTAGCGGTACACTAACGTTAGAGACGTGCAACTGCTGATGTTTCGCGGTACACATGGAGGAGACGAGACGCATTCGGAAGTGGTGTGCCAAATACTGTTTTTTAGGGGTGTGCACTCGAGAACAGAATATGTCACGGTAATTATAACTTTCCATCGGACATCCGATAATTTAATGATAATTATTTATAGACTGGTTCTAGTGAGTCAATATTTTACTATGCGATACACGTTGTTTAACACCATTTAAAATGTTGAATAGATCAAAGTAAACCTGTAAGTCATAAAAATTACAAGTAAGTTTTAACATTAAGACAGTGTGCGGACACGTTACGGTAATTAGAGAACAGAGGTTTTTGAACTTAGATTAAATTAATTTAGTCTTAAATACTTTAAACAGAAGCCTGTGTTTTTGTTTATGGCTAGATAGGGATGCTATCTAACATATAAAAAATATTGGATGATTGAATATGATAAAAGTACGGATTATTCAAGCCCGGACACGTAAAATTTGCTTATCGGAGAATGGCCGTTATAACAACGAATTATTTTCTTCGACGGCGACGCCATGTTGTTTTCACTTGTTGCCGTACCGGTATGTGGTGGCGTGGGCGTCCCGTTTGCTCTGGCACCGCCATGTTGACTTTTTGCAGTAGTGCCAACATTACGCCGTTGAAATTTTTTTGCGACAAATGCACCTTCTGATTTAACGTAATCAGAATCTGTACTACTCATGTCTAGTAACTTAGTTTTTATAGCGTCCGCGCTGATATTGATGCCGGAGTGCTCGATCGCCATAATCATTGGCCCAAACTTTTCTGGCAAACCTGCTAACATGAGTGCCCCTGTCCACTCATCATTTATTTCGAAGCCAGTCCCGTTCAATCTTTGAGCATTTTCTATGATCTGACTGACGTAGCTAGTCATGGTCTCGCAGTTTTCTAGGCGTATATTAATAAGGTTTCTCAGCAAACTAATTTTTCGTGTATATCCTGAATCGTCGAACATATTTTTCAACGTCTTCCACAAGTCGTATGTTGTTGCCGCCTGTTTGATATGCACATAAATACTCGAATCAATCGTCAATATTAGCTTTGCTTTCGCCTTCAAATCATCTGCTTTCTGAGCCGGAGTAGCTGTCGACGACAAAGGTCCTTTAATGGCATCCGCCATTCCCTCCAACACGAGCACGTTTTCTGCCGCGAAGCACCAGTCATCGTAATTATCGCGACCTTTAAGTTTCGGAATACTCGCTAAGTAATTCGTAGACATATTTTCTTGCCAAACACTGAATTATTAGTCTTTATTTAAATTTAATAGCGGGACTGGGCCCATAACCTAATAAAACAGCAGAGGGTTTTTGCACAGACTGAAATATATTTTTAATAGAACCACAGACAACTAAAGAGTTACATGTATTTGGGTATTGGCACTTTAATATTATTTTGTTACCAAGTAATAGATAACTAAGATAAGTACGTATCTAACTAACACGTATAAATCAGTTTATTACACTATAATAATAATCAGTTTATTGCTGAGAAAACACAATTTCATCACCGAACACTTTACTGGACGTCTGTACAGCTCACAAGTTCTAGAACAACTGTCTGGCTGCCCGCGCGCTACTTCCCGCCATCTTTAATATTCTCCCCGCCAATTTTAAAACAGAAAATAACAAGTAACGGAAGTTGACAACCGGAAGTAGCGCTAGCGTTTACAATATTAATTAAATGATTTGAGAATAATAAAATAGCAATTAGATTAAATTAATAATAAAATTATAGGATTAAATCAATAAGAAAATTGTGAGGATAATATTTTAAACCAAGAGTGTATACCTATAGAACTCACAAAAGTTTCTAACAGTCGGCCTTTCCTGGCATATTTCCCGTCCCGGGAAAGCAGCACAATTTTACAAATGTTACTAATTATCGTAATTAAAACCTAAAATAATGTAAATAAATTCATACAGATTTTATTTCAAACTAATAAATTTTAAATCATAAATTGACAATTCTGAATAATTGTGTTAGTATAATTATCAATTAACATAAGATATTAAGACCTCATACATATCCTTAATATCTGTCCCGACTGAGACCTCAGACATATTCTCAGTCAGGCCACTTGTTATCCAATTTAGATACTAAGATATTAAGGCCCCATACATGTCCTTAATATCTGTCCCAACTGAGACCTCATACATATTCTCAGTCAAGCCACTTGTTATCTAATTTAAACACTAAGATATTAAGGCCCCATACATGTCCTTAATATCTGTCCCAACTGAGACCTCATACATATTCTCAGTCAGGCCAGTAAATAGCTTATCTTAAAAGTAAAACGTTAAAGTCACATATCATACACGTCCTTTCAACGTAACTTAGGCCCCATACATGTCCTCAGTCACGCCCCTTACGCTAGTTAATATCGTTCATTTTAATAGTCACAAAGATATTGAGGCCTCAGGCATATCCTAACATCTTTCTTAACTTACTTCTACCTCATCAGTTTCTTCATTATTTGAAGTATCAGACTCTGTATCTGCTCTATTAAATACCATCCAAGGATGGATTTTGTCTACGGAGAAAATACCACTAAAATTTCGGTTGCCTTTCTTGGATAATGGTGTGTCTTCAATAACATATCGATCATTATTTAGAACTTCTTTTATACGATATGGACCTCTAAGTTTTGGAATTAATTTTCTACTATTACCAGTTGACGGAATCTCTCTTTCTACCCTAACTAAATCGCCTATGCTATATGCTACTTCCTTTCTAGCCTTATCAAACCGTTGCTTCTGTCTATCCTGATCATCTTTTATATGTTCTGTCATCTCTCTTCTAATGTTTTCTATGGAATTATCGCTATGGTCTTGATCATCTGTGACGCTAAGCTGTAATAATGAGCCTGACGTGCCTACCAAATCAAGACCAAACAAGGCCTGAGCGGGGCTTTTCCCGGTACCCTTATTTTGCGTATTATTTAGTCCCCATTGAATTTCAGATACGCATTCGTCCCATAAGTTATCTGGTTTGCCAAGATTTGTAGCTGTTAGTGCTGCTAAAACTGTCCGGTTATACCGCTCGACCTGACCATTAGCTCGCGGCGTCGCTACAGCGTTCATAATATGCTTTACGCCTAACGAGTTTAAATATTCTTGAAAATTTTTAGATGTGAATGAAGTTCCGCGATCAGAAATGATACGTTTTGGCACACTAAATGTGTGGAAGTAGTTTTCCATTGCAGCGATAGAATAAATAGATTTAGTACTTTTAACTGGCACAAGTATGACAAACTTCGTAAATGCATCAATTATTAATAGAAGATAAGTATTTCTACGCCTACTTCGGACAAAAGGGCCTAGGTGGTCTATGTGTATTGTGTGAAATGGCTTATCAATTTTCTCGATAGGATGTAATTTTCCTGCTCTCTTTCCGGATGGTATTTTAGCATGAGCGCATTCTAGGCAAGATTGTACATATTTTTTTATGAATTTTCTCATTTTAGGAAACCAATACTTATTCTTAATAATCTCTAAAGTTTTGTCAAAACCGAAGTGTCCGATTTCGTCATGGTTCGATTTCAAGACTTGCCATCGGACACCTTTAGGAACAACCCAACGATCTCCGTCTTCAGTCTTCCTGTATAATAATCCTCTTTTAACTATAAAATTATTTTTGATCTCTACCACATTATCATTTTCATTATCATTCAAGATTGAAATGATTCGTTGCAGTTCAGGATCGTTGAGTTGTACCGTAGCTACCCAGTCAGTATCGACATGCCCAACGCATAATTCCATCTGGTCTAATTGAATAGGATTACGGCTGAGCGCATCCACGTGTGTCATAGCTGTGCCAGGTTTATAAATAATATTAAAATCAAACTCCTGTATAACATTCCACCATCGCGCCACTCTTGGTATTGTGTCTTTTTTCTCAAAAGTCGCGCGAAGAGAATTACAATCCGTAACTATAGTGAACGGAATGCCTAAAAGATACACTCTGAACCGCTGTAAAGAGGTCACGACCGCTAACGTTTCTAAATCATAAGAGGTAAGTTTGGATTCTCCAGGAGAAGTTTGCCTACTATAATACGCTACCGCACTAAATGGGGATGCTTTATTTGGTCTCTGCATTACTATTCCGGCAACACCAATTTTGGAAGCATCAGTATGTAACTGGGTTTCAAATTTAGGATTATAAAATGAAAGTATAGGGCGTTTGACTAGTTCTTCTTTTAGTGTTAAAAATGCAGATTCTTCTGCGTCACCCCATTTCCATGCTGTATCCTTTTTCAAAAGATGTGTCAATGGTTTGGCAATAATTGAAAACCCCTTGATAAATCTTCTGAAAAAGCTAGCTAGTCCCAAAAATTGTCTGACCCTATGTTGGTCTGAAGGTCTAGGAAATTTATCTACTGCTTCAATTTTTTTCTTGCCGGGTTTAATGCCTGATTCTGTTACTTCAAAACCCAGGTATTCGATCGATTGTTTTAAGAAATTACATTTTGACAGATTAAGTGTTATGCCGGAAGAGCGAAACAAGTGTAGTATGTTATAAAGTTTTTGTAATCCCTCGTCTATAGTTCGAGATGGTACTATTACGTCATCCATATATGCAAAAGCCTCTTTGAACCTTGCATTTCCCAAAATACTGTTGATGGTCCTTTGAAATGTGGACGGAGCATTGACGAGCCCAAACGGCATGCGGTTAAATTCATAATGTCCGTCGGGCGTTATGAATGCTGTATAACGTTTTGAAGGTTCGGCCAATGGAATTTGGTAATATCCAGAAGCGAGGTCCAAAGAAGTATAATATTTATATCCCGAAAGATTATCTAATTGGTCGTCTATACGTGGCAGAGGGTAGTGTTCCTTTATCGTCTTTTTATTAAGTGCCCTAAAGTCGATACAAAGTCGGTGATCACCAGACTTCTTTCGTACAAGAACAATTGGTGAAGCATAATCAGAAGACGATTCCCTAATTATATCCGAGCTTTCTAGTTCATTCACAATATCGCGAACTATCTGACGCTCTGAATGGGACAACCTATAGGGTCTATAAACCACGGGTGTGCTATCATTGAGCCTAATGTTCATTTCAGTTCCAGTTATGCAACCTAATTCTTTACTTGAAAAAGCAAAACATTCTCTAAAATTGTTCAACAGCTCAGTTAATTTTAATATGTTATCAGAACCAATAGAATGGTCTACTTGTATTGATTCCATTTCAATTTTAATTATATTATTATTATCAGGGCAATGTTCGATCTTATTAACATCTACCGATTGTAGATTCAACTCATTCAACGGCAGTGCGCGAAGCAACAACAAGTCTCTAGTTAAAACAAACTCAGGACCGAGTCCCTTTATAACGATATGGCCACGACTATTAGTCATTCGAATTAAGCTTTGTACTATTTCATAAGATTTTAGGGGATCTTGGCAAAGACTTGGTTCGATAAATAGGTCTCCAGTGTAATCGGGCTTTGGGTAAACTTCCAAAATAGTCAGTCCCTTTACAGTTATTGAATTACTAACATATAAATTGACACTGGCTATTGAGTTATTAAATATTTTCAACTCGTTGTTGGTTTTGTAAATTACTATGTGTTCTTGTTCTGTGAATGTTTGTCCTATTAACAAAGGCACTTGCAAAAGATAATCAGGAACGACAAGGACCTCTACGGAAGCTTTGACCAAATCTATCTCTAGCTCAAGAACACACTTGCCTAAACAGTTTACTGTACTATTTCCGAATCCTCTTATAACAGGAAGGTTAGATACTGACCACGTATTAACTAAATTTTTGGCAAATGATTCGCGTATCATGGTACATTGACTTCCAAAATCAACGTAGCAATCAAGATTTTGACCATTAATACTGACGACCTTAAAATACTTTGCTTCATTATCGTGCTCTTTCGAAATAAGTAACACTGTTTTATTATTGCTATCGTTGGTTTTGGGTTCAGTCTTTCCCGGACAATTATTGGCACTATGGCCTACTTTATGACAACTCTCACAACGTATGATCGGCTTTTTACACAAGAAATAGGATGACCTTCGTCTCCACAATTGAAACATTTTGTCAGCTTATAAGATCGGTTACTTTTAACATCGGATACATTCTGACTGGATTTGATTGGTCGAATTTGTTTATTGTCACTATTGTTAACCGACATGGATCGATTTGGCTTCTCAGGATTCCTAGTGGACCGAACATTCCTTAAATAAACTAATAATTTATCGGGTTCTGTAAACTGTGTTGCTTCAGCACTAGTTCTAACTGATCTATCATCGATCCCAAATAAAATGCAATCTATGGCATTTTTACCAATAATATTGCAGCGATTTAACAATACTATCTTTTGATAAAAATATTCTTCTAAAGAGTCGCCAAATCGAGCCCTGCAAGCTAGCATATCCGTTAACAACTGTCCATAGTTCTCATCGCTTGGGAACGCCGTTTTCAACTTATCCTGCCATTCAGTCCATGAAAACAGTAAACTAGGTAAGCCTTGGTACCATTTTTGTGCCAAACCCGATAATTTTGGCAGAGCGTAATGAATAGTTTGCCTCTCAGTCCAATTATAAATTGCGGCACACTCATTAACCTTTAATAGCCAAGTCTCAATAGTTTGATTTCGCTTGGTAGGGTCAAACTCTGGAATAACATTCATTACTGGATAACGCTCATTACCTCCATCTGTTTTCATGGTCTGAACAAGCTCTTTAAAAAACGAAACCAAAACGTTAGCATTAGAATCACTAAAAGTAATTTGAGGTTGACTCACTGTTGGTGTAGCGGCAGGTGTAGCCGCTGGTGCAGCAGTAGGCTGACAAATTCTTGCTGCATCATCTTGGAGTGGGAGACTATCTTGCACTCCCTCAGGACATGGAGAGATATCACGATGTCGCGACATATCGCGCCTTTGATGCGTGCCAGGATCACATGCGCTGTCGCGGCTCCGCGGACCACTACGCCTGGGAGGCGTGCCCGGATCACGAGTACCATCGCGCCTCCGCGATGCACTACGCCTTGGAGGCGAGCGAAGATGCCTCCTAGACCTGCTACGCTTCTTAGATGCTCCACGGCGCCGTGAAGTGCTGGGGTCTCTCGATAAGTCACGGGTTCGCGACCGTCTAACCTTCCGATGTCTCCTTACTGGAGAGCCAGATTCACTCTGCGTTGAATCATCACAGTGTGCCATACGCCGAGTAGACTTTCTTTTACGACCCATGGTTTTCTGAAAATTACAATTAATCACAAAAGCAGTTGTTCTATAACTTAACAAGGGTTATTAGGTATCAATTTGTGTTGATTTTATTATCAAAAAGTATTATTCTAGCTTAGTATTTGTATTATGGTTTTATAACAAAATATAATAAAATTACTTTTGTTAATTACAGCTTTAAGAGGAGATACAACAAAAGTTAAAAGATAAAGCCATAGTAATAATAATGAAATCAGAATGAAATACAAACCAAAATAGTAAAAAGTGTAGGGTAGGTAAATACTTCCAAGCTAGTGTATGTAAGTACACTTATAATTATGTAGGTACTTAATACTTATTAGCGTTAGTATTAAATCAAATCAGCAATTGCATAAATCACCGTATTATTACACCACTTTTTTTTTTAACCAAGACACACAGAAAGAAAAAAACGGGTATCTGCACAACCTTCTAAAATATGTTACAGTTACAAATTAGCATTAATTTTCCTATGTTTATGAATAAAAAAATAATTATGTGCCGAAAGTTAACATTACACTTGTTTTCGTGTACTATCGACTAAAGTTCCGCTTGCCCATCTCTAAGGCGACAATCGCATAGCACGGCTCTCGGCTCGATCGCGCGGAGCTTGAGTTTCGACCAATAGGAATCGTATTATGATAGTGTGTGTCTACACAACGACATACAATGAAGTTTAGAAGTGAACACTCACACTACTATGCACGTGCTTGTTAGCAGGGTTCATTCATTTGTTTTGTGGCGTGTTTGTAATTCTTACTCGGCCTGCGTAAACTCTTTTGCCCTTACTAATAATCACTGTGTAAAGTTATGTCATGAATAAAGCCTGTGTAACCATACATTTTTTGACGTATAAACCTGTCATAACTTTATGCAGCGATTATTAGTAAGACGCTTTATGAATCATTGTTAACTATAAGTAATTACGTATTTATACATTCTGATTGTTTTTGGCAAAATGTTTTATTGGTATTGCTTTATTTTAATATTTAGCTATATTCCTGGGAAAAATGTTTTAAGACATTATAAACTAAATTTAAACTGTAATAAACTAACTGTATTCCGTGGTCTCACCCGCATTATGTTGTTTTAGATTACAGCTTCGCTCCCATAGGTCTTAGGACCAGCACACACCGCTGAATGCGCAGCGGAGCGCATTTGTAGTCAATAATATAATATAAACCTTAACTACCTTAACATACGGTCAATATTCGAGCGCGCTCCGAGCACTGCGTGCAAATTTATTCTTTTATTGACCGTGTGTCAAGGTAGTTAAGGTTTATATTATATTATTGACTACAAATGCGCTCCGCTGCGCATTCAGCGGTGTGTGCTGGGACAAATCATGACGTCATATAGCCCATATGTTATTCTGGCTATTTTACAGTAAAGTTCATAAAAAATCGTTTCTAAGTTTTTGTGTGAAAGTGTAACAGAACAAACATAAAAAAAACACATTTAATATTAGTGGGATTACATCTAACGATCTATTCTATTAACTCTGATGTTATTTTCTTGCAAAATGTTATTTCGTTTATTTTACGTTTAACTCTGCATGCCATTTGGCTGCCGGAGTGGAGCCAATATTACAAACCTGAAGGGTTGTGTTTGCTTAGTTGAATGAGCCAATCTCAAACTACTGGTTCAAATAGAAAAAATATTTTTGTGATGGATAGTACAATTATTAACCCTTAAATTGGCAAGGACTATTTTTTCTCCAATTTTATATTTTACTGTTATTTTCTTGTTTATTATGATCCCAGAGAAGAGAAAAAAATAATAAAAAAATACTAAATGTTACAGTTTTCGCGAAAATCTGAGTACTCCAGGGAGTACATTGCCAGCTATCGCGTAAACTACGTCTCAGTATGTCTGTACTATGTGTAGTACAGTGCCAAGATATTGATAATATTCATTTTGACAATTTATTACTTTATTTACGAAAAAAACGTTACAAACAACAATAATTTAGTGTAAAATTGACAACAGAAAATGCTCTTGAAGTTTTCTCCTACCACAAACAGATACATGTAGCTCTTCACGTAAAAAACTTGGGTGCTTCCCTCTTCGCAAAGCCTACAGCGTAATTATTTTATTTCCCTTTTCTGAAAAATTTCCAATATTGCGTCGAGCCTGATGCTGTCATCCGGTCATTCAGCAGTAGAAGAAGTTGAAGTTCTTTGGAGATGGAAATAGAAAGAGTGGCTTGTCATCAGAACTAAAACATTCAGCCAATTTGTACAATACTGGACGCAGAATAAGTAGTTCCCAATTTTTTGTTGAAAAGATTTGTTATTATGAAGTAATTATGCTAACACAAGAAAGATTATCAAAAATGATGGTAAAAAAATGTTATTGGACTATATTTTAGCGTTTTCATGTTGCACTTGTCTCTAGTATATTTGGGACAGACAAACTGACTGTTAGTTGCCCTGAAGGCGAAGTTTTCAGAAGAAACACCTGAAAATAGTGTAAATAAAGCCTTAGTGACAAACTGAACTAGTCAACCCCAACCCCACGTGGCACTAGTCTGCTCTAGAGAGTATAAAAAATCTTCAAGTCGCACCGATAAAGTAGCCTCCGCGCGCCGTGTTGAACAGGCTGTAAGAATAAAGATCTGGAGCTACTTAGGGAAAGGGGAACATGTAGTGCTGGCAGTTTGATACACAAGGGCATAGAGACTGCACTTCTCGAAGCGACGGAAACGTTTAGCAGCCTTTAGATTGTAAATTTTTTACCATAGAAGGTCTCTTCTCTATCCCAAATCCCCTAATGACGCGCTATAATGTATCACTAAAAGTATGCGTTTGCTTGATTTGAGGTAGGATTTAGGGGTTAAAGATGTTTAAGGAGACTGAGAGAACCCCCGTTCCGTCTCACCTCCGAAACTCCTAAAATCAGCGTCCAGTATTGTATATATTTACTGAACTATCATCAAAACGTCCTTTTTGTTTGGGTATCAAAGCTAAAATCTTATGCGATCGGGTTAGTTTCAAGCACAGCAGAAAAAGATGATAGGACATACTATCGTACATGCTTTTCACACCTCAAACATTGTTATAATTTATAAAACAAACAAATGAATACCGCATTAAATAACACTATGCTTTTGGCAATGTACTCCGTGTATACCAAAGTCTATTTTGTGTTTTTTACTACTGACCTGGCAACGGTATTCCTGGAGTTCACACATTGTTTCTAACTCATAATACTGTAATTACGTAAATTACACTGAAAATTGCAAATGATTTATATTATTTGTAGATTTCTCAAGCACTTCAAAGCAAAAAATTAACAACTCCCAAACAAAAAATTAAAGAAAAAAAATAAAAAACTTACCCATGTCTCAGACATATCAGACCGTTTCGAAAGATTTTGAATTTAACAAAACATTATTGACGTAACCAAAATAGAAAATAAATTCCTGCTTTAATTGATAATTATTGCAACTCATTAAAAATAAAAAATGCATTTTTTTTTGGATATTCGTGACAATATTTTTTTTTTAAGTTAATGTACTATGTGTAGTACGATGCCAAATTAAGGGTTAAGAACTTACGTGTTTAACTTACGTGAGCGAAGCGGGGGACAGTTATTACAGCAGGTAACAGACAATTGTATGGGCATAATAAAAGAGTTACTATGTTTTATTATACAGATGTCGAACACGGGCGTGGGTTGAAGATTTTTTACGGCATGTTTTTTTTTATTTGTCATTGAGTGTTAAACATTTTTGCTTTTTGTTTCAAAATCTCTACAGAATTAGATTTCTTTTAGGGTTATTAGGGCGTTAAATAAAATATAATATAATTTTAAGGATTGGCATTTGTAGAAAAACAACGAATTAACTTATAAAGCATTTATTTTTTTAAACACAATTTCCTAATAACAATAAAAATATGTTGCAATTAACATAAGATAATATTGTTAAGTAAATCATATATTTTGGTTTCTATTTATATATTACATTATATACCTTTTCAGTATTACTAACAACACATAGACACATAATAACATAAACTAAAAAATAACATAATAATAAGTGTTTCGTCTGGTAACATTATTGTTAATATTAAGAAATGACTAGAATGCTTTCAAAAAAAATCAAGACAAGAAAACGTAAAATGCATGAATATACGAACGAATAAATACATTCTACAAGTAGAGACTGTGTTACAATGCGGTCTCTGCTTATAGTATTTATGTTGTACTGATTTAACATGGCGTATTCAAAATCGTTGACAATATTAATAATAACATGCTGATATTAATTTATTAACAAATTTTTACAGATTAGTAAAAACACAACACATAACATTTACCTGCACATAAATAGTTTCTTTTTTTAGGAATTACTTTTTATGTTAACACTCCTGAAAAATTATGGTTTACTGGAACATATAATACAGAATATAAGAGCAGGAACCTCTTCTGGTAAGTTAATTACAATAAAATGATTGTAAAAAACAACAGGGCTTAAAAGTGAACCTTTGAACCTCATTATTTACTGTGCAATGTTTTATTATCGAATCAAAATAAACTTAATTACACTCCAAAATATGGTCATATTTTATGGCGTGGGAAAATAACAATTATATTTATTTCAAACTGTGTAATGCAATTTAACCTGGTGGTTTGAACAGGCACTATTATATATTATTGTGAAAGGGTAAAAAAACTTACAATACAAGCCATTCTGTATGATTCTGAAACGATTCACCCACAGTCGATTGTTCCATGAACGGTTAGGCAAACAGAATCTTTTAACCATTAACTTTTCACCCAAAGAACGTTTGGCCCATGAACTGTTCGCCAACAGAACGATTCGTCAGTGAATGTTTAGCCAACAGAATCTTTTGACAGAGAACGTTTCGCCCAAGAACTTTTTGCTAACATGCTAAGATTATAAGCGTAGCGCTTAACTGAGGAGGTTATGCATGGCCGAGGGTGGGCGGGGTCGACGGAGCCCTACTTCTGGGTGGTTTATAAAGAAACTAGCTTTTGCCCGCGGCTTCGTTCGCGTTAGAAAGAGACAAAAAGTAGCCTATGTTACTCTCCATCGCTTCAACTATCTCCACTTAAATAATCACTTCAATTCGTCGCACCGTTTTGCCGTGAAAGAAAGACAAACATACAGGCAGACAGACAGACACACTTTCCCATTTATAATATTAGTATGGATAACCAGTTAATAAAGAAGTAACCAATAACCAGTTCTAACCTAGCCTATCCGAGTCGGGGTGCCCTAAAGTCCAGATTGCAACCAGTTTCACCCGGTAACAATAGTTGAGGGTGGCAGCTGTATAGGAAAAAGTTGATGGGCGAAACGTTCTCTGTCAAAAGATTCTGTTGGTTAAACATTCACTGACGTATCGTTCTGTTGGCGAACAGTTCATGGGCCAAACGTTCTTTGGGTGAAAAGTTAATGGTTAAAAGATTCTGTTGCCTAACCGTTCATGGAACAATCGACTGTGGGTGAATCGTTTCAGAATCATTCTGTATACAAACATGATTATTATGTAATGTTACACAGTTATACAAGATGATTTTGATTACTCAAACTTCACTGTATAAATTATAATTTATTTTGGTATCGGTAACTACCTATCCAACCGGATATAATAAAACAAATGAGAAAAAAGGGCTTAAAGGTGATATCTTAAACCAGTTTGTAATTATTTAAAAACAAATTCGTTTTCAATTTTCATAATTGTTCATCGTTTAATGCGTAGGGATAAAGATTAAAATTTTATTCATATTTCTCATAAGAATAAAAAAAATAAACTATAATTCAATTAAACAGGATGGTTTTGTCTGATACTTTATTATTATTGGAAAATCGCAAAAAAAAAGGGAAAATTGGAACCAACTTGAATTAAAACCTTATTGTTTAATATACAGCATGGTTTTGTAATAATCAAAATCTTTCTGTTGAAAAATCTAATTGTTTAAGGAATATAATTACACAACATGGTTACGATATAGGTGGTTAGATATTAGGTATGGTGATTTCATATAGGTTAAATATTACACAATTAGTTTTTTTTTAAATCATAAAAAAATAAATTAGAATCATCGTATCCAGTAGTATTAAAAAGAAACATGTGTAATCTGAAAATTTTAGTAGTTTCGAGTTAAAAATATTTTTTAAATTCTCTTGATTATTTATAAGTACTGCTTTAAAAACTTATATTATCGATATTTTTTGCATTTTTTACTGTTATAAATTTGTGTAAAGTAGTGTCCATAAAAATTAAGAGGTATTTTAAAATACACAGGGTTGAAAGTTTCAATGGGCTCTGGAGGAGAACTACTTTAAATCGTTAAGTCAAAGAATTTTACTTAAAGGAAACATTCCTTTATTTTTGAAAGAAATAAAATGGCATCCACACTCGGACACAAATGAAAATCGAACTGGCTAAAATTAAAAAAAAAATATAACGCCCTGTATTTTTATGACAACAGACGTCAAGGACAAAATTTTTGTAATAAACATGGTTTATTTAATTAAAGGAAAACAATAAATCTGAAGAATTTTATGTATTAAAAAAAAAAACAAAAATTAATTTAGATTTTAAAAGTTGAAATTTTATGGTTTTGCTCTAATTTAATTTACTGTTTGTTTGAAAGATTTGATCCTTATGAGTGACCCTATCGATTGATGTCATAAAATACAGAATGTTGTTTTTTAATATTTTAAGCCAGTTCGATACCCGGGTGTGACACATTTTCAAAAATATTTTAATGCAATTTTATTTATTTTTTAAAATAAAGGAATGTAAAAAAAAATCTATTAAAGATTTAAAGTAATTTTCTTTCAGGGCCCATAAAAACTTTCCAACCTGTATATAGGATAATATATAAACCCGTTTACACCGTAATACTGTTCAAAATTTTACGTTTTAATATTTTGTTGCTGCTCCTTCTGCATCTATTAAGTACAGCATCACACCGGTTACGCATGGACCTTACAAGGACTTCACACAAGTTGGAACCTCGTAACAAATCCCAAGCTTGTTCGCAGTGGCTTACAAGTGCTTCTTTATTTCTTTCTGCCCTGTTATCCCATTTTTGAACCATTAAACCCCATAAATTTTCAATGGAATTTAAATCTGGCGAGCGGGAAGGATGTATTGACCATGTTGCTTAATAAAATTGATTTTGACTAATAGCCCGCGGTCGAGGTGCACAAGCGCGTTTGAGGATACTCCCTTCGTCTTCATATCTTCGCAACCAGCGGCGAACCGTGGACCTCTGCAAAAAATTAAATCACGATTAGCGTTATATTGTAACTTAATATTTCCTATATTATACACTACAAGCAGTTTATTAAAACTATAATAAAATATTGTGTGCAAAAGTATTAAGTTCATGAGAAATATCCCATACGTTTTTAAATAATATTATCTATTTTGGGTCGTATAGTAACAGTCTCATCTGTTTTATGGTTAGTAAACAACAAACAAACGTGGGAAATTCCATCCGTGTATGAAACTCTTTTAAGCAAATGTGTGCTTTATTCAAACTACTTAAGAGCGCAAGCACAGTTTTAAACAATGGTGACGAAGAGCCATTGTTTAAATGTTGAAAGATTTGTTATAGGGTCATAAAAGTCCCAAACAATGTCTTTGAAAAGATAGGAAAAAAACAAACTTTTTGACTGCATTATACACGATTACAATAAGGTCTTTAAGCTTAAATATTTTGCATGATAATATATATAAACGAAAATAACAAAAAAAAACTTTTTGAGCTAAAAAACTAATCCAAAATTCAATCGGAATTGCTGACGCAGCATAATACTCAACTCAAAATATAAGTAAATTAGCAACCATTTGCAGCACTATTTTTTATGAACGAAATTAATTAATCAAGGACGGAAGGAAAGATTGACGGAGCCTCGCTTTGCAGGGCTTCTACATCCGTCTGTATAAATAAAACGGACTCAATAAAAACCTACTTCGGGGTGCTCAAATTTTTTTTCGAAAATAAGTATACTACATGCACACTTGTTTTTTTTTTATGTGCAGTAAGAATTTTCTTTTGAAACAAAAGATGTGTTTATACATTGTTTCCCGAACACCACCAAAGGGTCATTATTTTATCAATTTTTTTTATTACCGAACCAACCATTCGATTGTAAAAACCTGTTGAACTAACTTTTTTTCATACATTTAGGAATATTTCGATATTGCATCAGACTATAATATATTTAAATCACACAAAAAAAATTACATATTATAACATGTAAGAAATATTTAAAAATCTATTACCTATATGAAACGAAGCGACGTCAGAAATTTCGTTAGTAGTTCAAAGTTTAGTATTGAATGTTTGTCAAATTTTGTTTATGACATACAGAAATAATGCGATTTATATAATTGTGCCTACAATGAAAATATTGGTATAGTACTAAAAATAAAATTAAAAATAAAAAAAGCTTTATTGACACAAACGACACACTTTATAAATACTTTCATGGAACAGTACTTAATAATATAAACCTTTATTGTCAGGCAACTGAGGCCCATAGAAAAAAAAATACACAAATAATTTGCTTAAATTAATAATTCACGCCCCCACTCAATAATATGGTAATGTGGCAACACTAGAATTTTTGTGTTATTGCATATTCGGTAGTCAGAGCATTTATTACACTCTTGCATTTTTTTTTAGATTCCTCGAATTATTTTATAATTATTAGTCGGCCTACCTTAATTTCAATAGTTTCGTAAAAAAACAATTATTATTCTCTAAACATCTAAATACACTTCAATACCACAAGAAATTATTAAAAAAATCCTTTTTTTTTGTGAGATCTTTCAATTGTGAGATTGCTAACTAATCGGTAAGCTATGTTTACCATTAAATCATTCGCGTAAGAAAATAACATCATTTTACTAATTTACAGTATCTTATAATTAAATTTTTTAAAGGAAAATATATTACTATGCACTATCGCTTAGATTTCACACGAATACTAAGCGAAAGGTTTTATAAAACATTATTTAAATGAATAAACTTTAATGTATGAATATTAACAACGAAATCGTTACGATTCTCGCTAATCAAATGTTTATGATGCATTACTTACTAAATTTCTGCCCTTTAATTACAGTAATGTTTTTTTTTGTAAGTAACTTAATTTTATCAAACTATAATATATAAAATATTGTAAAAAAATGCTTTGATTTGACGTATAAATGTCTAACTTGCGATCTAATAATAATATTTCCATAAAATAGTTTTTTATGTATTCTGTAAAATTTATTTATCCTGTAATATTAATAAAAAACAATTACCATTTTATTCGGTGGGAGGAGTGAATTTATGTTTATTTGTTTTTGAATAAAAAACTATGACTTACTTGCAAATTCAACTCCACAGCAATTTGTGATATATTCAGCCCTTGTCTATACAAGACAATAATTTCGTTTCTTTCTTCTTGGTTAAGGTTTCGCGTCGTCATGATAAAGCGGCAGTAGGCACAATACACAAAGTCCAGGATACGAGCAAGAGTCAAAAAGAGTTCTACGATCACAGTCCGATATACAAAACAAGGGGTCACAGTTAGGCAGGCAATCAGTCCGGTAGAAATAAACAGGTCGTAAAAATTGAGGCGGGAATGACAACGGGAGGCGTGAACAATGAGCGAGTAGCAAATTCGCACTGGCTAATGTTTGTTGTTATTTTTTGTGACACGCACACACTGCACTCACACAATCACATATTGTCTCTAATTGGCCGGAGCAAAGAAGGGCGTGGTTTGTCACTTGCTGCGCGTTCGCAGGAAAATTTTCATAAATGGGCATGCCGAACTTTTGTTGATAGTACAAACAAGCATTTATAACTTCTTTACGTTCTATTTTCAAAGTTTTGGTTTGCAAAAAAAGAAGAAAACTAAATATAATTAAATCATAGTTATTTACTCACTTGTATAGGCGGTAAGTCCTTTCACCGAGGGCGATATTATAATCGCTATCACGATTATACCCCACTTCTGAACTGTAAAACGCTCAGAAATGGAAACACCTTTTAAACGTATAAATCAGTTTATTACACTATAATAATAATCAGTTTATTGCTGAGAAAACACAATTTCATCACCGAACACTTTACTGGACGTCTGTACAGCTCACAAGTTCTAGAACAACTGTCTGGCTGCCCGCGCGCTACTTCCCGCCATCTTTAATATTCTCCCCGCCAATTTTAAAACAGAAAATAACAAGTAACGGAAGTTGACAACCGGAAGTAGCGCTAGCGTTTACAATATTAATTAAATGATTTGAGAATAATAAAATAGCAATTAGATTAAATTAATAATAAAATTATAGGATTAAATCAATAAGAAAATTGTGAGGATAATATTTTAAACCAAGAGTGTATACCTATAGAACTCACAAAAGTTTCTAACAGTTTAGATTACTTTAAAATTCCCTCTACTAAAAAGTATTATAGAAAGTTGTATTATTCCTAGTAAGTGCATTTCTGCATTAGGTATCGACCTAGATTGTCCTTTTACATAGAAAACCAGTCTGAACTCATCGCTGGAACCCGCTTTGCATAACAAAACCGTCTCTTTATGCATATTCTTGGGAAATAAACTAAAAATTCTCGCATAATTTACGAGAACAGCTGATGTCTTTAGCGACATAATTTTGTCTGCATATGGGCTTAGCATAAGTTTCTTTTCCAAATTAATAATGAACTTTATGATGAAGAAATAACGTTGAACATTGCGTAATTGTGTGCCAGCTAATAAGCGACGCTTCACATTATATTATTGTTGCACACAATATTCTAACTCTATTTCTGTCGAGTATTAGCTAATTATGCATACAAATATTATAAATGTGAGGCTAACCATGTTTGACTGTCCGTTGTGATTTTGCGGCCAAACCTGTCCATTCCATTGTGTCCATTTTTGCTGATAACCATGAAAAGACAGACTTCTTTTTATTCAGCGACGGGCAATACACACACGGCCATCTGATCCCTCGCTAAACAGAGTTTGGGTTATAGTAACCAGATGACTAATACATACATAAACAACTTATGAACAATATCCATACTAATATTTTAAATTGAAAAGTGTGTCTGTCTGTCTGTCTGTCTGTCTGTATGTTTGTCTTTCTTTCACGGCAAAACGGAGCACCGGGTTGACGTGATTTTTTAAGTGGAGATAGTTGAAGGGATGGAGAGTAACATAGACTACTTTTTGTCTCTTTCTAACGCGAGTGAAGCCGCGGGCATAAGCTAGTTTCAGATAAATTACACCCAGACAGAACAAATAATAACGCTGACCAATGGGTGGGAATGCAACCCACAAACTCCGGCTTAGCAGTCAAGGTCACTAACGACTATAACAATTAAACAATTAAATATCAAGAACCTTATTTTATAACATTATTCTATTCAATAGTATATTGTCCTCAAATCCTTCCAGAAAGATCCCTAGAGGAACATATCTAAATATTATTTCAGGGTACATTTTGCCAACCCTATTGTGCCACATTTCACCTCCTTATGTCCCGGGAGATTACAATTTATTTAATTTACTACGTTACAATTGACATTTTTAGAGGCACGTATACTCGGTGTTTAGGGACTTATAACAGCATTTGAAAGGTCACATATTTTTTTTTCTTTTCGTTAGGTTTCATAAAGGCCCTATGACCTTATGGCCGTGTGGTTCTATGATCTTATGGCTCTACAGACTTATGGTCCTACACTCCACATTTAAGGCCATAATAAGACTTAGGAAAAGTCTTATGATTTTATGTCCTTAACATTGTATCGACCTTTAGTCCTATGGTTTCATGGTTCAGTGGTGTTTTTACAATTATAGTTATGTAAACCTAATTCAGTGCCACGTAAAGACGACTTCGTCCGTGGTTTAAAATGTGACCTAGGTAATTTCTTGGAGTTCAGCCTTTAAGCCAAATTTCATTGAAATCGGTTCAACGGCATATCGTAACAAATAGACAAAGTAAGCATTTGTATATACTATGGATGGATGACCAATAAACACCAAAGAGGTCAATTGTCAATTCACTATTATGACGTGTACACTAAATTAAATTAAACTAAATTCAGCGTTGCTAAACAGCCTAAAGTCCCTAATCATGTACTTAATAAGTACATGCTGTCATAATTATGTACATGGATAAATAGTAAGTACACAGCGTAGGGAAATGTGATGGAAAATAACGCGTACTGCCGAGGCATAATTTGATTAATAAATGCGTAGCATGAGGGTCGTTGTGAACAAAATTGTTTTCAAATATTTTTGTTAGGCTTAATTATGTGGCTTGGTGACAGTTTATTTTCGGGTAGGTATTTTTTGAGTAAGTGTAAGAGTAGGTAGATTATTTGCCTGGTTATGTACCTTAACAATGTTGTTAATGTATCTTTGAGATCTTGTAATTTTCATAGAATTTTTATTTTCGAAATTTGGAAGTTGTTGCAGACTCAAAAATAACGTATAGTTTGTTAGGTGACGAGCATTCTTGAGTAAAAATAAATGTAGTGTTTTAAGTTAAACAGCATCATATTGTCTAGTTGATAAAAAAAATACAGATGTAAGTAGAACTCAGATAATTTATAAAATATTATATACAAAGTAAAATAAAAGAAACCCTATCCCAAATGACCGAAACTATAAAAGGGTACTGTCCCCGAATGTACGGCCATTACTAAATTAACCGGAGACTTTAACAAATATTATTCTTACGTCGCACTGCGAGCCATTTTTGTGATGTCATTTGACATTGGATAATAATGTATATGTACTGCGGTAGTAGTTTATAGCCGAAGTCACCTGGGGTGCTTAGTTGCTACGAGCAAGGCTTACTAAGTGATTAGAATACTAAAATATCGTTGGCTTGGCCTATTATATACAGAGAAGCCGCGAAAGTTAGTTACTATGTAGATTCGCAATTTCAGACTTACGCATATTCACATGTCTACATTCAACCACGGAACCGAGTTTGATAAAACTTGGTCCAAAAAACTTTACGCCATGAATATGCGTTATAACCGAAACTAACACAGACGAGGGAGTGGAATGAAGCTAGTATATTTTAAGCAAAAGGCTCTTCAAGTTATCATAATTTCCGTAATAAATCACCTATGTCAGTGATGTCATTAAAAACAGGTATGAAACGACTGCGTACCTACTTTACTTTGATACACTGATCAAACTACCGTAATATATTCAATAATCTATGAATACCAGCAGATAATGTCGAAAGCCGGGGTGTTTTCTTGCTTTTTAAGGCAAAGGGCTTTCTCCCATCGAAAACCACAAACCGAGTGCCTATTGAGAATTACCTGATGGAAAAACCTATCTGAGAATTGAACCCAATCAGCAATCTGGCTTGTGACCATGAGATGAGTCTTTTAACCTTTCGACGACCAAGCGATAGCCGGTTGTCATGCTGCTATTGTCTGTAATGTTGTTGAATGTGTTCGAAAGTTTAAAGAAACAGTTATAAAACAATATTTTATACCTTCTTCTTCTTCCTCTATTTAGCCGTTTTCTAATATTTTGGTGTAGGCTTCCCTCAGAATGAGTCTTGACGATCTTGTGGCACTTCCATCCACTTTATGCCAGCTATTTCTTCACGTCATTCTTTCCTCTCATCTTTAGTCTGCCTCTTGGTCTCTTTTCTCCCCAAGGTCATGGCCCGAAAATATGGCTCGTGGGGTTTACCCCACGTGTGTCCCACGCATTGCCACTCCGGACTCGTAACTCGTTTGACGCAAAATAGTAGCCTTACTTTGCGCCTTAAGCTAGGAACTTGTCTTACAGTCTCTGAGTGCGATTTATACCACTTAATTTCCAACTTTCTCTGGACAATTTGTAATTTGTTGACGATTTCCCTTGTCATTTTCTACCTTATCTACTAATTATTAGTGGACAATTTACGAACTGAAATATTGACGTCATATTTTTTCTGAATATCAGCATAATAGGCTTAACGTTTTCTCACAGAAATAGCTAGACCTGGTTAGGCAATAATGGCTACCAATACAATCTAATCAGAAAGTAGGAACATTAATCTGGACGAGACCTATTTTATCACGATCCAATTTTATTCAGACCGATTTCGGTTTCAGCGGCCATTCTTACGATACTATATATTGGGTACTAGTTAAGTATACAGTAAATATTACATACACTGTTTACATGAGTGAGCAAACACAAGTGCACTATCTCTGACTTCACTCTTATAGTTCGAAGAAACGCCAATCCGATTCGAGAAATCACAGGACCAATGGATTTACGTGCTCTCCGAGGCATCGAATCGCCAACTTCTAAGCTTCAAGCTAATAGTTGGTACTGAGAATTTTCAAATAGGAAAACGTAATAATTTTGCTTGATACGGTTTCAAAACCAGGACCTCACGCTCAGTAATCGCGTTAAAAACCACGAGTCACAAAGAAAATGTTGAGTAAAATTTCCCCTATAGTGAAGTCTTTGGTAAACAAAAAATAAATAACTTTTACATCTACATAAATTACCATTCTCGATATTTATGTCCGACATACTTAACAAATAAGTCGATACTTATTAACATAGTCCCATTCCGTGTCGGACAACTCCGACAATCACTTATTCTTTGACGTTTATTCAGTTTCCTCATCGTGTTTATTTTTTTGTGCTGGCATCCCTTATGACAGTATTTGTCTTCATTTGCTGACAGTCAGTCTCCTTATGTGACAACCAATGGCTTATGTTCATATTTTTGGGCAAATCTAGTGTGGGTTTAGCATTAATATGTATTTTGGTTGAATGACTTGCCATTGTGTGCTAGAATGGCGGATTTGTTGATATTGAGGGCAAGAATATAGTATACATGTGTGTAGATGGTTTTTGGTAGAACAATCGTTCCGGGAAATTATACGGTTCTTATTATTCAGAAGCAAAACCGTTGATTGACCTAGTAAGGTATATTTCGTTCATAATTGAAGTGGTTAACATATTTTTCTTACTCCTCTGCTGTTCTTTTTTGCCCCGAAACAATATTAATCAATTTTGTTTCGGAGTCTACGACAGTTAAATCAATTTTCCGGGACTCTGTATTTCAAAGCCCTGCGCCTTTTTGGTGGACTCCATTGTTGATTCTATATTTCAGGACTTGCTTGTAATAGTGTGGTGGGATTGTCCCAATTAAAAAAAAAACAATTTAGAATTCAAGACAGTTCTTAGAAACCATCAAGATTAGATTGGAGAGAATAAGACTTGACAGCCCGCAGTCGTGCGAAAATAATATAAAACTAGATGAAAACCCGGCTTCGCTCGGGTGAAATATGTGACTCACAATACACCTCTAGATATAAAATGTTGGTAGATATTTCTGTAGTTATTAGTTCTCAAGGAATATTATATTCAAGCAAGGCATAGATTCGTATAGCTTCGGTCATTGTGTTTAATAAATATAGTAAATAAAAACTGCAATAGTTTTTACATAAATAATTTTTATTTTAAATCAACTAACATAAATTAACAAAACAAATAACTTTTAAGGTTTATTCTCTATAGTCCTTTCTTTACTTTGGCAGGTAGATAAGTTACTACCTACTAATTAAGAAAAAAAAAGTAAAATATTCAACTCGGCTAAATCAAAAATAATATTGTGAAACAAATTGTGTAAATTGTAATTATACAATTAGTATTCACCCGAGAATTTGGCAACGGTACTTATTAAGATATATCAATTAAACATCACAGATTGATTATCATAAATTTTTTCTATATATAACATTTTTCGTTAAATATTTTTCACCTTTCAGGCTTTGTTCAGTGGTATTAATAATGTGAATTTTTATATCATCAATTTTTTTTTGCCTTAAAATGATTAGCATCAGATGTATTGCCTTTGTATAAATCTAATAATATATCTGGAATTAGCTTTAATGTTCTATCTGCGTCTATGTATACCTTCCCATTATGACCACAGTTTTTAAAATGATTTTTAATTTTTTCACCTAAAAAATGAAGTGCTTGACATTAAACACATTCATAAATCATAGAACCAACTGAATGTACAGATACTTGAATGGTGTTATTTGAAAGTGCTAAATATACATAGTTAGTCCGGGGGGCTGATGTTCTGTAGTAAATCTGCTTGAATATTTACGTTTCTTCGGGGGTCTACCTGCCATTTGAAATGTTTTCTTTTTAATCTTCTTTTAAAGAAACAGAATCACTGCTGACTGACAGCATTGATTCTTGGAGCTACATCGTTTTTTTCTGTTGGTACGAAGAAACATCATCTCTTCTGTTAGCGTCAACTCTTCATTATCCACCTTAAAGGAGAAAAAATACAAATATTCAAACAATAATAAATAATTATTTTGTATGTATGTAGGTATATCCTCACACCTCTATCTGGTAATAAGAGTTATTTTTCATTTTACTGTACTCGGTGAACTGCACCATTAACTTACCAGAAAGTCATCAAATAAATCTTGGGATTGTATCATTGATTGGTCAGATGCATCAGGAGCAGTTTGATTTATCCTTACTTGTTATTTGAATGCAGAAATTCTTACAATTCACTTTATAAGCATAAAACAGAACAAAATTCACTTAAAAGCACAACATACTTACTAAAATACTACCCACCATCTTTACGAAGAGCCATTCGCTGCATCCATTTTCCACAATTGTGACAATGTTTACCAAATGCAAGAAGATTCGGCTGTTATCAAAATTATATATAGGTATCAATCATAATGTATGTAGGTAATCTAAAATTCTAAAATAAATAAATAAATAAATGATATAATATTGTAAATCACTATGCAAAACTAAATGACATTTGAACTGAAACAGAATAAAAATATTTATTTTTGTTATGACTCACTCAATGTTTCCGTCAACACTTTTTTTACACGGTCACATTATTCACCTTTTTTTGTAATTTATACTTTTTTAATGCGACAACGTGTTGATTGGCGAGACGTATTTGAGAGCTATATAATATTATATTGTCTACTCAAAATGGCGACTGCGGTTTGTCCGCCAGTGTCATTAAAATGAATTAATAAAACGAAATAATCTCCGTAATCCGAATTTTGCGGATATATGTTGTCGACTCGAAATCGATATTTTTTTATGTTTTGTTATTCAGGTAATGTTTCGATCGAGTCTACCGTACCCCTTGACGAAATTATTAATATAGATGATAGCTGATGATAGTTATAAATTATTATTAACATAGTAAAGAGAAAAAGCTAAACGTAGTTTTATTTAACTAGAACTGAATTCCTGGTATAGACGCCTTCGTTCATACAGCTTTCCCATTTACGAAGACATTGTAAGATTACGGATTTTTTATATCTATACTAATATTATGACGCAAATCTCATCGGGTCGATTTGAAAGATTGTTTTTATTTGAAAAAGACGACTTTGTTCCCCTTTAAGTACGCCCAAAGTTGGTGTTTTCTATAAGAAACTTTCAGCGGGCAATAATGACGCTCTAAATTCAAAAAGTGCGCCTAAAAGTAACTTTTAATCGCACTTTTTGAATTTGGAGCGTCTTTGCATGTTGCCCTGTTGTCGTAGTCGTCGTAGTGCGCCTAAAAACTCTTTGAATTTGGAACGTCTTAATGCTCAGCGCCAAAGAATCGAACGCAAATAATGAATGGATGTACGACGGCCAATACTATAGTCACGCCGCGGCTGAATAAAAAAAAAACTTAAATAGAATTAAAACGCGCAAACGCAAACGAGTTTTCGTAAACATTTTCACGGATTGTTTTGCAGCAAATTATTATTGTAGCTTCTATTATTATCTAGCTATGATAATAATAGCAGCTACAATAATAATTTTACAATAAAGTATGAAGCGCCTTTTATTTTCTCATAGGGGGTGATGAAAAGTAGAGTGTATCTGTATCACTCGGGCGCAAAATATATTTTTGGCTCGGGCGACGTACTCTAGAATCCCTCACTTCGCTCTGGATTTAAAAAACGCCCTCGCCGTAAAAATATTACTTTGCGCCCTTGTTATACAATCTACTATTTTGTGTTAGATAGCCCAATTTTAGAGGAAGGCTATGGTTAGGTTAGTTTATATAACTTCACACTACAACCAATAGGAGCGGAGCAGCAATGAGAAGTGTGGCAAAACGCGCAAAAATATTACTTATGTGAGCTTCTTTATGTGATAAATTAAAGTAGTTAAAAAAATGCATTTTTGCAAGGTATTGTTCTAACATAGTATTAATCCTTATCAATTTAAATATGTTATTCATTACCAGTTTTTAATCCGTACCTCCGTACTAATGTAACTCTGTCTGTCTGTCTGTCTGTCTCTTCTTCACGGCTAAACCACTAAACCGATTTGAATGAAATTTGGTATAAATATAGTCTGGGACCCGAGAAAGGACATAATGATAGTTTTCATCCCGAAAATCCCCCGGGAACGGGAACTATTAATCAACGCGAACGAAGTCGCGGGCAAAAGCTAGTTTTTAATAAAATTGCCCTTTACACAATTTAATATTAATGAATATCTTCGGTTGTATCACAGTTTTTTTAATCGACAAAGTAACTCAAGAGTAATAAATAAGTATATTGAGACCACTCACACACGGTCATGTGGAGCCGGGAGGGTCTCTATACTTGACCCAAATTCGATAAAGAATAGAGGTAAACAAACCGTTGCTTGGTTTTTTGAAATAACGAGGTAATATGCATGATATTTGAGTGATTCTAGTGAAATATGCTGCAATAGAATTTCTTAATAAATAGTTAGCGTTAAAAAGGCGATAATCATGTAAATAATAGAAGGTTTGTAAAAAAGTGAGTTGTGATAACCCTATATTGGTTTGTTTACCTGTATTCTTTATCGAATTTGGCTCAAGTATAGTTATTTATAAGTAGCTTTCACCTTAATCGGTAACTATGGCTACGTAGAATCTAATATACCTATGTATTAAAAAAAATATACGTACATACAGTCACGAGCTTATACATGTATATGTCGCAGTCATCTGGTTGAATCAGCTATTTGATTGTATGACTAGCGTGTTTATTGAATGGCGACATTTAATTGAATGACTAGGCCGAAAGCTGATTGAACAAGCGTCACTCAACGTCCAACTAGATAGCTGATTGTAACATAGCCCGTTGAACAGAGCGGACGTAAAATCAGTCAGGTGATTGTAATTTAGTTTATTTTTTTCCCACGGCGGCGTTAGTAGTCACCAAAACAAACATGGCGTAAAATAGCTCGTGCTGATAGCACTGTCGTGATATTATTTTGACTAAATTTACTTTAAAGTGACTTATTCGTAATAAAATAGTGTGACAGCATGAATTTACCTGTTAATACGCCGCCACCGGCTACATTTAAAGATTTTTTTTAAAATTAGTATCATAATAAAGTGTGTCATGACATTTCCTTATTTTTGTTATGTAAAGGAAGTTAAGTTTTTAAGTTGCGAACTTATGGTCACCCTAAACAAACATTACAAAGTCGGCTATATCCCACTTAACGACAATGCTAAATGACGTTCAGTCAAGTCGTTGAACGTTACAATAAACAACTTGACGAGTTGTCCTTTAGTCATTCAATTAAAGGTCGTCATTCAATGAACGCGCTAGTCATACAATCAAATAGCTAATTTAACTAGATGACTGCGACATATACACTACGCAAAGATTTGAATCAATTTTCTCTTAAATTAGCCGCAACTTATTCTTAAAACTTATTTTAACATAGACGACTATAATATGTGATAAACCTCAGAGAGAAAATCAATTTTAATGTTAGCGTGGTGTATACATGTTTATACACGTGACTGTACATACTCGTTATTATTCGCCTTAATCCTTTTCGCCTTAGATACGTGTACGAGAATATTTTGCTCTCTCATGTTAGAGAAGTGCTCGTTAACAAGCTCAGAGGAAACGGAAATTGTAATTATAGTTTCGGTATAATATACTTACTAGCTGACTGTAGGTTGTGCTTTGAATTGTTATACATTTTTAACCGGATAAATATAATTTGTGACTGAGGTAAATGGGCTGAAATGTGGTTAAAATAGCCACATTTTAAAGTGTCACTGGCTAACTGCAAGTAACCTATCTAGATCTTTTTACTTATAATATCATTGCACCCATTAGTTTGCGGTCAGACAGTTTCTTTATTTATTTACACTTTATACACTACAGTACAAAGCCGGACTTAGTGCCCTTGGCATTATCTACCAGTCAACCAAGGAAAGAGGAAGTCTTTATTTATATTTTTTACCAGAAATTGAGTTTCTGAAAAGAAGATGAAGGTACTAACTAACTAAACCTGATCAGACACAATACAGGAGCGTTAAATAAAAAAAAATGTTTTTTTTTAAATGTACTTTTACTTAATTTGTATTTTAGCCTACTTTTCTAACTTCGATATTACGAAATACAGCCCTTGTATACTCAGAATGATGTAACTTACTTCTTTGCATTTTTAATCTGAAAGTGCAGTATCTTCTCAGTAAAGTAATACAGTTTGAAATAACAAGATGGGAGTTTTATAAAAATCGCTAAAGAGGAAGTTTTGATGAAGCTGGGTTTATTTTTAGTTCACTCTATAAGTTGTGTTGCTTGAAAATTTTATTTTCTGTCAATTTAAAGTTCCAAGCTAGCTTCTTAAAGGCATTGTTATTGGGCAACCATATTTGTACACAAAACTTGTTACACAAACAATTATTATTATGATATGAGTAGGATGTATTGCTAATAGGGATTTCCTTCAAGATCCCATATCTAAGAGAAAACGTCAAATCAGAGCGGTTGATAATGACTTACGTTAATTGTAAGTCTAGGTCTCCTCAAAATATTTTTTCACAAATACCACTGATATTTGAGACATATCAGGAAAGTACATATGAAAACACCTACCTACCCTACATTACAAAAGAGACAGATTCACAACAAAGAAAATTCCGGAAAAAACATCGCACATTTTGCCAGAAATATGACAATTTATCACCAAATAATAATATAAGGAAGAAATCCAGCAACCAATAGCAATCCAACCCCAGCAACATCGTCGGCGCCATTATTAGAAATCTTACCTCTCCACGGAAAGATTAAGCCGCTTTCAATATTAAATATTTGAACTGAAATTCCCAGCGTTACTGTGGTTATTAAAATGGCGCATAAATATCGGCAAATAATTATGATAAAATATTTTATGTGCCACAAATATCGTTAATTCTGTAGGCAAGGCGACGCGTTTCATTGGTCGAAATTTAGGAGTTTTACGTCTCTGTCATCCTATACCTTTGAACACACGTGATTCGAGACACAATAGAAAGACAATAGCAGCCGACAGCCGGCTGTCGCTTGGGCGTCAAAAGGTTAAGATGAGTTTTAAAATTGTTCTTAAATAAGGTGCTTTAGAGAATTGTAAGCTACAAAACGTAGTATTTTATATTGACGAGTGCGTACTTCTTTACAATCTATACCAATATTATAAAGCTGAGCCTAATAAGATAAGCCTTTAGAAGATAATAAAACCAGCTAACATAATAACTATGCAAAAATTTGTCGGTGCTATATTTGTTAAGTTTAATTTTAAGACTACATTGTTTATACCTACTACTGTTTGCCTTCCCTAATGTAATAAATAGATTAACAATAACTTGTGTTTAGTCAGCAAGGCAATTTCATTGACAATATCGAAATTGTATTCAACATGCAATTAGGGCTTCATTACTAAACAATAAAGTTAAAACAACAATAATCTTTTTCCCTTTTCCAAAAGTGTCACAGGTTTTTCTTCTCGTTTCATCAAAGGCAGTTGAATCTATTTTTTTTTTTGACATTGTCTAGAAACCTATTTTTAAATGGTTAAAATATCAGCACAAGATCGTTACGTCTTTATATTCAAGACGTATCATTACTCCAATCCCATTTAGCTCAATAAAAAAGATGTTCGGTTCTGTATCGGCCTTCGATTTAAAAATAAAGTATTAACACCAAAGTGCGTGTACATCATTTACGTTGAAGAGCGTGGTTTAAAAAATAAAAGTACAGTCAACAGAAGCGGCAAGTAATCAGGATTTTTTTTTTGGTTACTGGGAAATCATCAAATGACTTCTCCCGTCCTTGGTGGGGCGGGAGGGCGTGTCAGACTTTTACTGACTAAAACCCACTCATGTTCCTTCGGTTGCCCTTTCTGTTCCGGGGCCATGGTAACTATTATAACTATTCCGCAACCCATTAGGCATTGGCCCTAGAAGGCCCCTTCACGTGCTGAGAAGTATTCAGGGTCACCTTTAGGAAATGTTTTCCTAATAATGGTCGGATATTTTAAATGCAATTATTTTTTAAACCAACGAGTTGTTCATTTGTTATTACAATATTTCGAGCCGTACTCGCTATTTTTTATGCTTCTCTCAAACTAGTGTGCTATTAACTAATTGTTGAAATGTAAACGTGCTAACCCAAAGGGATGTTGCCATATAGGATCAGTAGTTCTAGAATTATTTCTAACAAAAAATCCGTCGTTCGGTCTATAAAAAAACTCTTTAACTTTATTAGCTGTGCTTCGTGGTTTCTCTCATATTCGCTTTTAGCTAGTTTCGCTAGCTTCGCTCATGTGAGTCGCTACGTAATGTTATAGAACTTATACCTAGTATTTCTTAATAATCTGACTTTTTTGTGGTGATTATTTCGACAACTACGCTAGAAATTAACTATATCCGGCTTCTCTTAGTACTTATACTAGTGTTGACTGTACATAATCTTTCTTTTTATACTATTTACAGAGACTTTCATCTCTCTTATATCGTGAGATTTGTAAGACTTATTGCGTGGGTTCAATGATTATATAAAATAAGGTTGATATTAAATTATAAGTGTTATAATGTGTGAGAATGTACTACCCACTTTTAATAAGGAGATTATAATATTGCTGCTTAGATTTTTTTAATGTTCCGTACGTTTATTTCAAAATTAATTTTTGTCTCGAAACTAATTCCTTTTCAAACATTGATGAACTCAAACGGCATAATATGTAAAATAGTAAATATAAATAGTACATAAATACATATTGATGAATAACTCATAAGAGCGTGTATGTATAGAGAAGTATTTTATTTACACAATTTATAAAATAAAAATACTCCTATAAAATGTTAAATATAAATTTTACCTCTCATAAAAGACATATTATTGCGAGTTCGCGGTGTGCAGCAAGTGTCAATGTGATTTCTGCGATTAATTTGTACTTTCTAAAGAGTATCTCTTAAAACAGACATAGGTCTTTGCCCTCCAGTACGATTATTAATATCTATAAATACAAATCAGGGAATTACGAATTTAACCTCGTAACTGCCTTTTCTTAGTAACTAGGTATATTGAGAAAACAATATTAATAAAAATACAAATGTTTTCTATTTATTACTATTAAGAACTGTACCGATGTGATGTGTGACCTATAAATATTCAATTTCCGATCCGCGCAGGTTTTTTGACCAACAATGTATGAAAATTGCCTGATGTCCTTTATTTCTAAGCGTTGTAAATAACTACACGCAAAGGCTGATGCTTGAGTGAATCCACGAGGTATAGATATAAATAATTATAATTAATTTACAAAACCATGCCCACCTTATTTTTAAGAAGCTGTCAAAGAGACTATAGTTGACTCTTCCCTTGACACAGAGGCTGGCTTTTGCCTTGACCAGACGCTAGCATTGCCATCCAACGTGGCAATGCAGTCAGCCACTTGGGCACTTTACCGGTTGACAGCGATGCGGAGGAATTTTTGATGCCATTTTATTTTAATTTTAATTTTAGTGTTTTTCCTTTTTTTAGACGAGTTTAGTAATTTACAAAACTGTTAACAAAAGCAAATCATTCAGTAGTTAACACAAGAAATCTTGATAATCACTAACAATGGTCATTTGTAAGGAACGCAATAAAGATGAGGTTATTTTGTAGTCACGCGAGGAAATAGTCGCGGTCGAATAGAATAACGACTAAAACGCGTGTTCTATATTCAAATCTGTAGTAATTAGCGATTTTTGAACCATAGATTCAATGTTTAGATCTGTGTGATATTTTTTATTACCCGATTGCCGAAAGGGTAATGCTTTTCGAGCGTATGCATGTATGTCTTATTCTAAGGCACGATCTACAGCCTAAACTAGTTAATGGATTTCGACATAATTATGAGGTGTCATTAAATTCGTCTCAGGGGTGGGAGTGACATAGGCTATATTAATTAAAAAGAAGTTAAATAAAAAAAAATTAAAAACCCAACTGCAATTTCGGAAATCGGAGGCATTTTTCCTGTTTCATGTAATTACCACCAACTTGCGATTTTTTCAATAAATTATTTATTCCTTTTTTTTTAATATCGACTTGAATGTAGACAAAAATTTAGCCTTTGCCTTTATTTTAGGGTTTAAACTGCGTACAAGTAAATGATAAATAAATAAATAAAACGTATATATGAATGAATAAAATGATAGCCCTTACTTTACCAGATCACTTAAGTAAGATTTTTGTTCCTTTAAAATTAACTAATAACTGAAATGGGCGTATAGCCGTTAAAGAACGAGAAAAAAAAAAACTATTGCAAATGTGAACACTGCTTGCCTAAGGACCGTTGATTTGACTGCAGGTTTTCATTACCTAGAGTACTCTAAGATCCTAGGGCATTAAACATCTCTATAGTATTAAGATTTCATCTTGAATACCTACTCATAAACTTCACTTTTTTATGAGAACGTAATTTTACTCTCTCGAAACCCCCAAACAGAAAATATCAATTGCCTTAACTTGTCACAAATAAAAAGGCGTTCACAAAACCCAGATTATATCAACAAATTGAAACGCCAGAAGATTACCCATTTTCACCAAAAACTCCGGACATGAGAGAAAACGCGCGGCTTAACCAATCGCACCATCTGTAGCGAGCCTAAGCTTGCGCACTGTGTAGGTAGGTACTTATAGCCCGCGTAGCCTCATAGCCCGCCGTAGCAGCAGTACCGCGTAGACCTCGCTACAGAGTCTACGTCGCATCGGCTACGAATCGCTCGATCGCGTACTAAATTATACTATACTATCTGTAAATATCTTCGTGTAGTGTTTTAATTAATATAAAAAAATATATATATATATAAAATTTATTTTATACTTTTCTGTGCTGTGTTTTAGGTGACTGTTTTTTTTTATTTGTGTGGCTTCGCAAAGTTGCTGATCAGGTTCGTACCTAGTTTTAAATTGGATTAATTTAGTTAACTTTCTTTGTGGGAATGGTTATTAATTTTTTGGGTTAAAGAATGTTGTATATTGACTATTTTTTGTGTGTAGCCTTATTAATTATGTATGTTACGTTACATGAGTTTTTATTGAATAAAATACACTAACGGTTGTAAGCGGCGTCGCTTGCGTAGACATATATTGTGACAGCTGATTTTTATACAATCTTTCGGTCCTTATTTAACCTCTTTTTTTTCTTTAGGGAGTAAATTAAAAAAGTTTTTTGTGCTTACGGTATAAAAGGAACCAGCATTAAAATGTTCAAGCCTCAGTTTGGGCTGTGCGGTAATAGATTTGTCAGGCAGTCTGTTATCCTTTAATAATATTTATTATATTAATATTCAGAGAAACAGTGGTTAATTAATATGTTTATTGATTAAATACTTTCTTAAGCCATTTATATTTATGCTTATCAGCACAAAAATTTGAAAGAAGAGGTAATGATAAATTATTATAATATGGGACAACCATTTTCGTGTGGGTTTGTTTTGAGTCGGTTCACCAAAAATATAAATATTTTTATTTTATTCACTTCGTTATTAATAATATCTTTTTTAAAATAAATATTAGATAAATCAAATAGGGTTTAATAGTTTTTAGATAATAAACTGTATAACAAGAAACATTTGCTGTAGTTTAATATTAATAAACTAATATTTTCAAGATTATTTTTTATATATTATCTCGTCTTTAATTAAATACACTTTGAAAATAATAGCGAACCGTAATAGTTTTTGGGTAATAAAAATTATTAATTGATGATATCACCAGAAAAGTCCAAATGGTTTTTTTATCAATAACCGTAGATACGTATATATAACAGTAGATACGTTGATAATATATAACTATTGACAATTTAGAGACAAAGATGTCTCATATGCCTATTAACAAGCGAACACAATCCGGATTATGAATTAATCCCTCACTCATGATCGAGCGAAAGAAAATGTTTTGATACTACTGGTATAGATTACCATTCCTAAAATACTACGGAAATGAAAAATAAATTGCATTATCTTGAGCCCGCTTTATGCATTTTTTTAAAGTGCTTTCAAATATAACCAAATAATTGCAAAGTATATTAAATAGAATTCATGCTAATAAGTTTTTTTTTAATTGGACATCTTTTCTCAGGCTATGTCTAATCATTTATGTCAAAGAGCACGGTAGGCACTTTTGAAAAACATTCGTGATTGTTCCGTCCAAAAGATATTTATCGTATGGAGAACATAGGCATACTTATATTCCATTAATTTTAGGCATTTTAAACCCCAATCTGCGGACAAAATCCTAGTAAACTGATTTTTTGTAAACATCTTTATTACATTACTGTTTGTAAAAACAAAAGAAAAAATCCTCACCACTCAACCATTATGGTATAATAACTGATAGTTTTTTTCTAATTATACTTTATACTAATATTATAAATGGGAAAGTGTGTCTGTCTGTCTGTCTGTCTGTTTGTCTTTCTTTCACGGCAAAACGGAGCGACGGATTGACGTGATTTTTTAAGTGGAGATAGTTGAAGGGATGGAGAGTAACATAGGCTACTTTTTGTCTCTTTCTAACGCGAGCGAAGCCGCGGGCAGAAGCTAGTTAGTTCTAATAGGATTTTAATATGAGAATGTCAGCAAGCGATGTTTACGGTCTGTTGATAATTCTTGGCCAAACACAGGCTTCCTATAGTTATTCTTAAGAAGTTTTTATATACAGCGGACATTTGTCAAAAATAACTTATTCATATTTTGATTGGTTTTCATATTTATAAAATTATTTGATATCGTTTATCGCCATATTGTTCATCAACATAGAGGAGTTAGCTATTGGACAGAGGCTTAACTAATAATCAAAAAATTCTAAACTAGTTGCTACCAGGGGCCCAGGGGCCCTAGTCTGCTATTACAATCGTGTCTCAATGACCAGTCATCGACCGGATATTTGACAACTTTGACAGTTTTTGTATGGGAAATGTGTCAAAAGTTCGACGTTACACGTCAAATATCGATCATTGAGACACGAATACACGATTGTAATAGCAGACTAGGGGCCCTGGTCTGCTATTACAATCGTAACGTCAAACTTTTGACACAATCATTTCCCATACAAAAACTGTCAAAGTTGTCAAATATCCGGCTGATGACTGGTCATTGAGACACGATTGTAATAGCAGACTAGGGCCCCTGGAGATCTGCAAGTCTGCTATTGCAATAGTGGTTCGATGATCGGTTTTTGACGTTTAACGTCAAACTGTTGACACATTTTCTTTTCAAACTGTCAAATATCATTGTAATAGCAGACTTGAGCCCCGGACATCTTGTGAAGATCACTCACTCTACCTGGCATGTGAGCGTCCTGTCCTACTTTCTTCAGTGGCAACCACGAATCTTTACAATACAGTCCTCTTACATGGGTTATGGGACATCCCGCCCGCGTGTAAAATAAATTATACTGGGACGTCTCCTATTAAAAATAAGGAGATATTTTGACTAAATCGTACATTTTTTTACTAAATCTATACTAATATTTTAAAGAGGTAAAATTTGTAAGTTTGTAGGTTTGTAAGTTTGTATGTAGGGGGTAATCTCTGGAACTACTGGTCCAATTTGAAAAATTTTCCAGTGTTAGATAGCCCATTTATCGAGGAATGCTATAGGCTATATACCATCACGCTACGACCCACGGGAGCGGAGCAGTAACGAAAAATGCGGGTGAAACCGCAGGGGACAGCTAGTATTAGATAAATCTGCAAACCATCAAGTCAAATGACCATATTTAAACGGTACATTATTTCTCGGGCGAATATACCCATGCACATTTTAAAAAGTGGACATCTCGCCCGGGGGCAATTTTTTTGTGGGCGGGATGTCGCATAACATTCTTACATATTCTAAAATTCATTGTTTATTCTTCATATGTCGAAAACCACGTGGAAATATAAAGGAAATTGAATAATAAACACTTGTGCTTGTTGTAATTGGTTCGCGGAATTTTAAGAGCCAATCAAAATATTTTACGTGATATTTCGAAAATAGAAGTAATTTTATGGGCTTTATAGGAAAAGACAGCGATTTCTTATTCAATTTAGAAGATTACTGTTATAATTTCTTTTGACATTTTGAATAAATACTCTATGATAACAAAATACAAACTTTCTTCTTTTAAGATCTATACAGAATGGAAAAAATAGCATTTAGACAAAAACAGAATGCTTCGACGAACGACAAAGAACCTATATTAGAGGAAGTATGAACGTCAGAAACAAAAATGAATAATTCGTTTAGCTGGATATGTGTGGTGAGAGTGAATAAAAGATTTATGAATAATAATGTCGAAGGATTGAGGGGAAGAGGATAGTCAAAGAAAAGACGATTTTTTTATGTGCAAAATAATATAAAGGAAATGTAAGTCAGTGAGTTGAGAGGCCAAAATTAAAGATGACATCGTGTTATGCAGACCTCGAATCAAAGGAAAATAAAGCAAATAGCTTATGATAAAGTAAAGCAGAATGCATCCAAATTTCATATAATAGGAGTCCAGCCTTGTATCAACAATGATCAAATCCAGACTATTGGTTCTACCGGAGTGAATCTAAATAGGAAACCAGATAACGGTTGATTCTTCTTAAAAATAAACGCAGAACCTCATGCAATATAGCACTGAAATTTCCAACACTGGTTATCATAGTGTTTATTCTTCAAAAGAAAACTTTTTAAGCTGTCTTTCTAACCGACTACCAAAAAGAAGGTAATTCTCAATTCGTCTGTATGTTTTTTTTATGTATCCTCAACGATATATCCGCCAATTCTGAGCGGATTTTGGTGTTTCTTTTTTCGTACAATAAGTCATGTTTCAGAGGTATAAATTTTGTAGCAATCAAGTTCAGTACTTCTTGAAAAATTCAACAAAAAAATCGACTCATATCCCTTTTTAGGTTTTGAAAGCATTTTTTTTTGGAAAAAGCTTTTAAGTTGAATAAAAAATCGCTGTCTTTTCTCATAAAGCCTACAGAAATACTTCTCATTTTCAAAATATCACGTAAAGTCATTTGATTGGCTCTTGCTAGTTACCTTGCCTATCGAGGCAATTTAAAGTCTTAGTTAATGTAATGCTAATAAACTGTTATGTGCCCCTCAATATGCAGATGACGGTGTCAATTATGCTAAAGGGTTTACGCCCAGGGTTTCATTAAGAGGAACCGCACACTAAGTCACTAAGCAACTAGTGGCGACCACATCGAAGCCACTAATGGTCGCTACAAGTAATAAATAAAACAAATTTTTCACAGTTTCTATGGTGTAGGTTGTATGGCGAAAGCTGTCACTGTGGCTCAGTGTGGAGACGAATTGACTTATTTTTTTAAGTGGAGATAGTGAAGAGATGAAAAGTGACATAAGCTTTTTGTCTCTTTCTAACGCGAGCGAAGCCGCGGGAAAAAGCTAGTTACAATATAAATATGACATCAATCACGCGGGCAAAATTACAAGCGAAATCTACTCAAGTTACTCACGACACATTCCATTTTACATCTTTTAACTTCTAATGGTTCTTACATTCAGTTTTTTCTGAACAAATCTCGCGAGAATCTTAACGTCCTCCGATTTACTGTTGCCGAGATTTTCTGAGAATTTCCTTGCATTGTTCATGTGATCAATTCTTGTTCGTTTTGTTGAACGTTCCTTGTTACAAAAGAATCGTTGCTTTTTTATTTATCAAAAAAATAGCGTGACGCGAGAATGTGTTAAGAAATAAGAGAAGCCGCTGGCGAAAGCTAGTTGATAAATATAACATACTCTTCAAACTGGAACGCTCCACGACTGTGTTGCTGTAGTTTTTTATTTTATTCGTTTTATCTAATCATAAAGAAATAATTCAATTTTTCCTTAATGGCACTATGCACTCTCGATCACAAGAAAGGCAACCATATAAGGTTACGTTCCCATTGTCAACTCTGCCAAGTACATTCAATGCAAGGTCAAGGTCAAACTTGGCTGCACTTCAAATGACTTGGTTGTTAGGTATTGTGTTTAAGTTTTGTTTGACTGGCTCAATAATATGGGTTACTGAGTTGTTTTTTGTTTCTCAATAATTGTTATTAGCTTTTTCCGTCAATTTTGTTGGCTATGAAATGGCTTACTTGAAAGTTTTCGTGTTTTTGCATTACTGTAGCTTCTACATCAAAAACATTATTATTATTACTTCAGATAAATAAACAAACAATTTATTTTTCTTTTTCGTACAGTAACAAATCTAGGTTATAATAAATATTAGGTACTAACTCAACTTTCTTCTTCATTTTTAAATTAGGAGTTACAGAACTGTTTTTCTACTTCTCGAAGCTTCTTCGTGAAAGAAAGAATCATATCAACATTTTCAGACCACAAAAACCTATCACAATAATCAAAAGTTAACAAAAACTATTAGTAACTACCTAATTTTAAAAACTAATCAAATGCCACCAAATTATCAATAAGTAAAAATAGAATTCTAAAAAAAAACAAATAAAATACGTAACAAATACGTAATATGTGAGTAAGTACGTGATAATAAAAAAATACATTTCGTATTTCGAACGCCGAAGTTGTTTATGGTAATTTATACTTCCGTAAGTCTCTGGTTTTGTTTATGGTTTGTAATAAAAGTTATATATGGATGATTTCAGCGCTGGCTGATTAACCTTCATATGTCATTAGATACAATTTATTTGAAGAATTTTATTAATAAAAATGTTTATTATTGGTAGTCTGGATTTTCTAGAACAGGAATAATGATGTAATGTTGTTGAAGCCACTGTTTCTCATGTAAGAGGTTCAGGATTCGAACTTATGCAAGCACCAATGTGACTTTTTCAATTAAAAATTACTTTCCATAGTTTACTTTGGACGTTACCAACATCGGTGAATGAATGTGGACATACAATGAAATTAAATCCGAAATCTTCAATCCGCCTTAAGCAAGTATGGTGATCAATACTCGAGCCTTCTCTGTATGAGAGGCCTTTCCCTTTAGTAGGATTAAATATTATTGGGTGCTAGTGGTTAGCGATCCTAACTGCTAAGCTGGGGGTCGTTAGTAATTTGATTCCAACCCAGGACAAACTTTGTATGATGAGCATGATTGTTGTTCTGTGTCTGTGTGTTATTTATCGTAATAATTTATAAATTACATAAAAAATGAATGTTTATCAGATGTCTGGTTACCATAGTACAAGCTCTGCTTAGTTTGGAATCAGATGGTCACGTGTAAGTCGTCTCAGAATATTTATTTATCTATAATTATCTACTGTTTTGTTAGGCTAAAGCCAATTGGCATAACAAAACAAATAAACGGCTAACTTAGCTTCCTATTATAAAAGAACTGACAGAATTGGACCAGTAGTTCCGGATATTAGCGCACGAACAAACAAACTTCTCAGTTTTATAATGGTAGTGCAGTTTTACTGTGGCGTTGTGTGAACATTTTCATAGAAACTTTGATCTCCTTCTCTTTTATTTTAAAAAGTCGCCTCTGCGTCATAAATATAAGTTAATGTGAAAATGCCTTGTTTCTAGCTCTAGTAGTTTTGGTCAATTAATTTAATTTAGCAGTACCATGTCATGATAGTCCAGTGGATAAGGCGCCCGCCTCTCGAGTAAGGGGCTTTGTACTTTCTAAAGTTCATTTGGACATCACTGACATCCCGTGCCTCGGAAAGCCGTTGGTCCCGGTTGTCATTCGTAGAACTTTGACAGTCGTTACGGATTGTCGGAAGCCTGAAAGTCTGATTAGTCTAAGGGGTATCATGTTGCCCAGTTACTGGGTTGTGGAGGTCTGATAGGCTGTTGCTCCACATAAAACACTGCTATTTAGCTGAATCGGGTCAGGCAGGAAGCCGGCCCCAACATAGTTGGGAAAAGGATAAAGAGACGATGATGGCTTACATACGGGTCATCAACTTCAACTTTATATTATTTATGGCAATCCACCAAGTTTTCAGTGATTTCTGCCAATGTCTAGGTTGGAAATAAAATTTTTAATTTTAAAGGACGATGTACGGTGATTTACCTTGCAACGACCATGCGATAGCCGGATTTACGTGTGTGTGTGTTTTTATATTAAAAACACAATTATTTTATATTAAAAACACACAAAACGGCTCATTCGGGTCATGTTACTTACCACTTTAGGCCCTGCCAGAATACCAGCGCTGCGTCTTTTTGACGCAGCTACATGCTGAGGTAGGTGCCTTTTCTGGCCTCGCACAGGCTTATTTTGTAAGCTTTGTTTGTCTTGATGTTTTGACATCTGTCAGGAGTGCCCCACTGTGCCTCGAGTCAGCGCTGTTTCCTACATTTATAAGCTGGCGAATATTTTCTACTGCGAGATTGTTTGGCCCTTTTGTCTAGTCGACACCTACCGTCTTTAGAAACAAAATCTTTCAATTTTTTTCCGTTTCACTTATTTAAGTTCATATAAGCAAAGAACCAAGCTCGAAAAATCTATCTTTAGACGTTAAATTTTGACGGACCTGTCGGTCTAGTGGTTATCGATCCTGACTGCTAAACTCGAGGTCCTCGGGTAGGTTCCCACCCAGGACAAACTGTGTAATGGGCACCATTGTTTGTTCTGTGTTTTGGTGTAATTTACCTATAATTTGTTTCTATTTAGAAATTTTATAAGTATGTGTTTCAGTTGTCTGTTTTGAAAAACGTCCCAAGATATTATTTCATATTTACTTTTTATTTTATAAATTGTTTTCCGCAAAAATCTAAGCCCAAAAGACTGCGTGTCAGCCAATTGCTTAGTCACTGTGCCATACATATCGCCGGTTATACATATATAAAGCCGCGGGCAAAATCTATTAGTATGATAATTTAGTTTCTTACTTTTTAATCATTTTCTGACTCATTTTAATCATTTTCTGACTTCAATTTCGGTTACAAGGCATGCCGACAAAGTCTCGAATCGAAAAATAGTTAATGTTCTTCGTGGTCAAATCTCTTATCTCTTTAATCAAAAGTTAATTTAGCTGTTCTGGCGATAAAACGTAACAAACAAACAGGCAACATTATCTATATACCAGTACTGGCAATATTTTGCGACCTTCCAATAAGTATTTTTTTATAGAATTTGATCAGAGTTCAGGAGTGAAACAGAAAGACCTAATTGGACGCTTGTGGAACCAAGAGGCATAGTTAGTTGTATAGTAACATCATGGATGCATTTAACTTTACCTCATTTTATTTAATAAATTATTCACATTTCCGTTGAAATACTTGATGTGAAAAGGCAAATTCTATGTTAAATTATCGTATAGTGTAGGAAAAGCATAATATTAGTTTGTTTAGGCGAAATTGCTAATGACTTCGTAACAACTGTTGGTACTAGAAATGGTTAAAATTCATATGAATTTAAATTAACTAAATGTTGATAAAAGAATCCTGTGTTTTTTTTTCAAGAATCGTCGTTTGAGATGACAAGAATTTTCTCTCTCTTTCTCTTTTCCTTACTCCTTCACTGAGAGCTTTTACATTTTTCTTCTTCTTCGCTGACGTCTTTTTAGCTATTTTCTACCACTTAGGTCTGAGTCTCCTTAAGCCAGTCTTTTGCTTGTTGCAATTCTCTCTAGCATTCTTTTAATGTCAACATATCGACACATTTTTGTTTCAAGTTATGAATAAACATTAGAATAAATAAAATATTGCAGTATATTAATAATTTATCACATTTTTATTCATTTTCCAGTATACAATTCTTTATAACAAACAAAAAAAAAAATCCTTTCTTGAAACTAAAATAAATTATTTTTTTCTGGGTCAACAAAGTGATTCATATTCTCATCAAAATTTCTTAAATATTACGACGAAATTGTTCATTTTCTTGTGAGAATTTCCTTGTAGGTAGGCACTTGCCAGTAATAAGTTTGTGTATATTATATTTTCTTAACTTGGAGAAATTCGCAGCTATTTAACTACGTGTTTGTGTGTAAATGTTCCTGCAAAAACATTGTGACAAAAAATAATTGGTTCTCAAATAATATCTGCCCCCTTACCATGACGTATAAAGTAAGATTGTTTTAGTCCTGTTGCAGGAGTGTGCAAGTGACAGCGTTAGACACGTTGTCTAGCGCCGTCTCTTTCCCACTGAAAGTAATATCAAAGTAATACTGCTATAAGGGCTTGTGGTACGCCCCCAGAACAGAAATATATAAAGTAATATAGAAATCTAGAATGCTCTTTGTTTTTTGCCCTTGATCTATGATGTTATTCGTAGATCTTTAAAAGGCGTTACGGCGGCGTTACTTTATTTCAAAAGCCAGAAGGATTTTTTTTTTTGTGGGTGGGAAATCATCAAGTGACTAAAACCCACCCTTGTTTCTTCGGTTGCCCTTAATGTTCCGGGGCCGCGGTAACTATTATTAATATTAGGAATGGCCTTATAGGGCCCGTCACGTGCTGACTGATTTGTGAGGCGGGCGTGAAATAAAACGCGCCGTCGACACGGGCCCATCGCTCGCCGTCCGCAGGCCCGCGCCTACAGTGACCGGTAGTCATCTTGCGACTCTGGACGATGATGCATGGAAAGCCAGAAAGACTTACAATCAGTGCAAGACTGATTGATAGACTTTATGGCTTTTATGTGATACCTCTAGGTTCACATCCTTAATGGTTTGACAGGCAGTCTATACAAGGCTTTAGCTGCGCCATGCAAAAACCTAACCCAGTTATAAAAAGCTAGCTTATAACGTACAAATAGGTCTTAAACTCATATTTTTCCCCTGCGAGCGTTATTAAACCGCCTAGGCACTCAAATCAGGGAGTGTCGGTAGAATCGGGTCAAGCCGTAACGCATCGGAAGGGTTATTGCAATACCTCGGTATTGACAGGTTGATTACCTATTGCGAGGCGACTGTTACCTTTGTAAGTCCAGCTTTGAAATGACTTCTTAGTAACTTCTGAGATGGGCAATGTTAAAGTTAAAATTTAATTTATTTATGATCAACAGACCTTTTTTTCTTCTATCTAGGTGTAATTTATTAAAAATAAGCATGTATTTTTTAAATTATATAGTTAAGTAGTAAGTATTAAGTTTCTTTATAATAATTTGATTATATGCCTATTAGTATTTCGAAAAGTTTTTTTTTAATACTAATTTATGCTTGAGAAATGTATGCTTTTTATCGCACCAAATTAGATTTATTGTGTTTATTACAGATGATAAATGGCATTGTTGACATAAATTCATCCATCTGTATTACATTAATACTGGAAAAACAAAGATTTTGTTAAAAGAAAAAACGTAGAAACCTACTGATTTACATACCCAAAAATCAGCTGAAATATTCAGAAAGCGTTGCCCCAAAAGATCGTTTTCCGTAAAATTGAGCGTAATATTATGAAAATCTCTTACGTAAACGCGTAAGTTCACGTAACGGACCGTAATACACTGACCATTATTCTTCTTGATAACGTTAAGAAAACATTGTACATTATGGCTGCGTCTAATTTTAGGTAATCTCTATTATAAGTGGATATTTGAGCGGTGAAATATTTAGTAAACAAAGCTTTAGGTTTAGTGCGGTGAGTGTTCCATCAATCAAGATCATGCGTTTATCGATTAATGGACAATGGCCTTTACAAAATGGAGCCACGTTAGTACATCTTTTGTTTTTATAGCCGATGAGTCATCATCTCCCTAGCATTTGTTTATATGTTGGGGTCGGCTTCCAGCCTTACCAGATTTAGCTGGATACCAGTGTTTTACGTGAAGCGACTGCCTATCAGACCTCCACAACCCAGACACGATACCTCTTGGTTAGACTGTTCAGATTTTCTGGCTTACCCGTAACGACTGTCAAAGTTCTACGAATAACAACCGGGACCATCAACGGCTTTACGTGCTTTCTGAGGCTAGCCGCTAAATATTATACAGAAAAAATATCTTTCAGTAATGATATTACATGTAGAAAATATACCTTCATACAATTAGAACTTTGAAAATGGCGCATTAACACACACATTGAGACAATCATCAATAAGTTAATTGATATTGCCAATATCAATAAACTTAATAAATAATGCGAGCTAAATTCGCGCTTCGAAGTTTCCTTAAATAGTCCTCATACCGAAGCCCCCCGGCTTCGGTATGAGGACTATTTAAGGAACCTGGAAGGTCCTGCGGACTCTCCGTCCGCGTACCGGCCCATCGTTTTGCTCGACGAGGCGGCAAAGCTCTTGGAGAGAGTGATTGCGAGCCGCCTCGTCGAGCGGCTGATGCGGGTGGGGCCGGATCTGGCGGACGGTCAGTTCGGCTTCCGCAGGGGACGCTCCACGGTGGACGCCATCATGCGCGTACGGGCTCTCACGACAGGGGATGCGGTGGCACGGGGCAGGGTCGTCTTGGCGGTGTCTATCGACATCGCCAACGCCTTCAATACCCTGCCTTGGGGGTGCATAGGGGCGGCACTCCGGTATTACCGGATGCCTGCCTACCTCTGTCGTGTGGTCGAGGCCTATCTGACGGACAGGGCCGTCATCTACCCCGGTCACGAGGGAGTGTGGAGTCGACGAGGGATGTCGTGCGGTGTTCCACCGGGATCGGTCTTGGGGCCGCTTCTGTGGGACATCGGGTACGACTAGGTGCTGCGCGCCGACCTTCCCGAAGGTGTCAGCGTAGTGTGTTACGCTGACGACACGCTTGTCCTAGCGCAGGGAGGGTCGTTCCAGGCGGCGGGCTCGCCGCCCGGCTAGGACCAGGACCGCGTAGACGGCGCGTTTTGTTCCACGCGCGCCTCAAAGAGAAGGAGTCAGCACAGGAAGGGGCCCAACAGGGCCAACGCCTGCCGGGGTTGCGGAATGTTTATAATAGTTACCGTGACCCTGGAACATAAAGGGCAATCGAAGGAACATGAGTGGGTTTTAGTCAGTAAGAGTCTGACACGCCCTCCCGTCGCACCCAGGACGGGAGCAGTCATTGGATGATTTCCCACTCACCAAAAAAAAAAAGTTTCAACTTGTAAGTATATATTTATAAAATATTGACCCAATGTTCGCGGATTTCGGAGTATTTCCTTTTCTTGTAGTTTAACATATTGCTTCTTGCCAAATTTCTATATTCTAGGTCAACGGGAAGTACAATAGGTATTGGTTGGACTGTTAGGTCATAATTTGAAACAAGCTGCAGTATCTTTTGATAGGGTTGACCTAGAATTTTGTTATCACAAATTCAAACAATGTTAATTAAGTTTAAATATGAAATGTTGCAGTAAAATTTTGTGAATTTAAATGAAGTGAGCGTCCGGTAAACTTCATCAAAATTGACTCAAGAGCAAAAAAATACACTATAGATTAGATACCTATACCAAACGGTTAATAAGGACCCTTTTAAACTTCTATCAGCTGTGACTTGTACCTTGTTTTGTCCTGGTCCTAGCCGGGCGGCGAGCCCGCCGCCCGGCTAGGACCAGGACCGCGTAGACGGCGCGTTTTGTTCCACGCGCGCCTCAAAGAGAAGGAGTCAGCACAGGAAGGGGCCCAACAGGGCCAACGCCTGCCGGGGTTGCGGAATGTTTATAATAGTTACCGTGACCCTGGAACATAAAGGGCAATCGAAGGAACATGAGTGGGTTTTAGTCAGTAAGAGTCTGACACGCCCTCCCGTCGCACCCAGGACGGGAGCAGTCATTGGATGATTTCCCACTCACCAAAAAAAAAAAAGTTTCAACTTGTAAGTATATATTTATAAAATATTGACCCAATGTTCGCGGATTTCGGAGTATTTCCTTTTCTTGTAGTTTAACATATTGCTTCTTGCCAAATTTCTATATTCTAGGTCAACGGGAAGTACAATAGGTATTGGTTGGACTGTTAGGTCATAATTTGAAACAAGCTGCAGTATCTTTTGATAGGGTTGACCTAGAATTTTGTTATCACAAATTCAAACAATGTTAATTAAGTTTAAATATGAAATGTTGCAGTAAAATTTTGTGAATTTAAATGAAGTGAGCGTCCGGTAAACTTCATCAAAATTGACTCAAGAGCAAAAAATACACTATAGATTAGATACCTATACCAAACGGTTAATAAGGACCCTTTTAAACTTCTATCAGCTGTGACTTGTACCTTGTTTTGTGCTTATAAAGTACTAGCTTTTGCCCGCGGCTTCGCTCGCGTTGGAAAGAGACAAAACGTAGCCTATGTTACTCTCCATCCCTTCAACTATCTCCACTTAAAAAATCACGTCAATCCGTCGCTCCGTTTTGCCGTGAAAGAAAGACAAACAGACAGACAGACACACTTTCCCATTTATAATATTAGTATGGATTTTAAAGTATCATAAGATTTTTTTTAATCTATTCTATTACAAAATGAAATAATAATATTTAGAAGACAAATAAATCTTCTGTAGATTCCACTTATTTTCAAAATGAAGTAATAAAGACTCCGCTTTAATTATTACGCAAACTCTGTACATTAATTTCAGGAGGCGTTGTATAATTTAGAATTTGGACAGCCACGACAAAGGTAAAGGTAACGTGTTCAAAGAAGCCACAATAACAAACTTTGTATTTAGTCCTCCTACCTTTAACATCAACCCTCAGTCGCTCAAGTTACGTAATGCTAAAACACAATTTTTTGACGTTAAGTTGTGAAGTTTATGCAGCACTTTTTAGACTGTCTAAAGTAAATACATCTTTCCTGGAATTTTGATGGATGTATTTTGATGTAATATTTAACACAGTACCCACTGCGTTATATATTACATCAAAATTCCTTGTGATATATTAAAACTAAACGAAAGGAAATTTAAAACACGTAGTAAACCTTAGAATACATGTGGTTAAATATACAATTAGACAATAGCAGCGTGACAGCCGGCTGTCGCCTGGTCGACAAAGGTAGAATAAATTATGTCAACAAGCATATTATAATTGGAAAGAAGGTGGACTAAATTATGTCAACAAGCATATTATAATTTTGAGGATTATATCCAAGATAAGAATGCTTGAAAGCATGCTGGCCCTGGTCCATTAGATAATCTACAGTGTAGAACAAACCAAACTGGTTGCTAATTTAAACTGATAATGATTAAGTACTTTAAAATTAATATACATTTTACACACATTCTAATTATTTATGGCGCTGGCTCACACATAAAATAAAAATATAAATAAATAAATATCCTGGGACAACTCACACACAGTCATCTGATCCCAAACTAAGCAGAGCTTGTACTATGGTAACCAGACAACTGATAAACATACTTATATAATTTATAAATACATACATATTATAGATAAATTACACCCAGACACAGAACAAACAATCATGCTCATCACACAAAGTTTGTCCTGGGTGGGAATCGAACCCACGACCTCCGGCTTAGCAGTCAGGGCCACTAACCACTAGACCAACAGGCCCGTCAGTTCATGACATAGTTTTTAATGTTTGACGAAAGTGGTTTATTTGGTAATATGTATACACTATATGCTTAATTAATCCAATATCACATTGGTGTGCCTGTAAATAAAACCTAGTACCTATATCAATTTAAATTAAAAGAGATATAGTTAAGACTAATAAAAATAATTCGACACTAAATTGTAATGTCATTTAATAGAATTTCTAATACATTTCCTATATTTTCATTTATTAGAGCTACCTACCTGTTGTAATAATGTTCTGTCAAAACTAATTGGCAACTGCCTTCATCAATTTTAATAGAAATAATTAATTGAATTCAGTCTACGCCTAAAATTAATAATAATAAATTATCATTTATTTCTCTCATAAAGGTAGAACATATATACTAATTTGTTTATGCTCTAAACCTTTGTGAAAGCTGGAGTCTGAACTAGGTTCAAGACCTGTATCACAAATCTCCAGGCTCACACCCTTATAAACATTATCGCATTTTTTGGCAGCTATACATTAATCACATATTTTTTAATAGAAAAAAAAATATTTTGTGAGACTCATGAGACTCGTGTTAATGTGTAAAGTAGTAGTGGTAGTGTATGTAGTGTGTAATGCAAGAGTGTGGTTGTGAATGTAGGAATGCGTTTGTGTATATTTGTGTGTATGTATGCATGAGTTTGGTTTATGCTTGTATTTGAGTGTGTATGATTGTATCGTCAACGTAAATATTTCTTTCAAAATTACATTGAACAGAATTAATATAGAAGTCTGAATCAGTCTAAAATTACAAAAAACAACGTGGGGAGTATTGTTAGACAATATTGTCATGTTTGACTAGCTTCAGCCCGCGGCATCGCTTGCGTAGATGTCATGTACACTTTGATTTGAGTTGAATTTTTTGTTTGTTTGTATGAGATGCTCTACGTTACCTCGTATAAAATCAGTCATATAATTAAATAGACAAAATCTAGAGAGCGGGCTGCCCAAGAACCCGCTGACTGTCACTCTTAGGAAAATATAGATAATTTTACATTAGTCTCTGAGAAAATGTAACGGTTTCTTAATGCGTTTGCCTGATAAAAAGTAGAAACAAACAAAGCGAACTCCAAAAATTACATATTAAAAAATACATAGATGACCTAATCCGTACTACCATAATAATATTCTCGCTTTCACGGCAAAATTACTAAGTCGTTAAAATGTTTTATTTTTACAGAGATGGCCGATTGCCTGAGAAAGGATATATGATAGTTTTGATCTCAAAAATCCTACGGGAACGGGAACTACTGGGAATGGTCAGGGGGCTGCTACCAAATAGAGACAACCAAAGCCATAGACAGAAACTTCTTACAGAGACTTCTTACTGACAGAAAGGTCTTTAAATCCTAATTAATTTCTATTACTAAATTTTCTTCAAATTCGAGGCCAATGACCAATGTTTTTACCTAAACACTCAAGTGATACATAAATGTAATAATTAATACGAATTCTCAAGGCGATATTTTTTAATTATAATTAAAAATATTTCAGTGTCGTTTGTGTGAAGTTGGAAAACGTATAGCGTGACTGTTTCGCGTGTTAAAAAGCCATTATTTATACTATTAATAAAAAAAAATACAGCGTTAGTCGTTTGTTATTATTTTGCACGTGAAGATACAGTTGAAGAAATTACTGTATTTTTTTAAAAGGGTTTCGTAAAGTTAAATGTAATAATGTCATACAATGGTACTAGTTAACAATCTAAACAACCATTTCAAATAGAAAAGGACAAAAGATAAAATATTTATTTAGTCCTGTCAAATTAAAACACTCCATAGTTAATTTAGACGCGATTTAAAACATGGCTATTAAAAATACGTCAATTTACTTTCATTTGCTGGGTAAATAATTATATTTATTTAGTAAGTTTTAAACTTTACATGTTTGTATGATTTTAAGCTTATTTTACGCAAACGAAGCGGTCGGAAAGCTCCCACCTCTTCTTTACGGTTCCCTATCCATTTGCATAAAATTTTAAGACCTAATATAACTTAGCATAATGTTGTTTGGCATAATTATATTTTCGCATAACATAATTACGCATAACAGCTCATGCATTATTTTTTTAAGCATAATGTCTCGAACCATAATAATGATTAGTCATAATATTCTAAAGCATTAACTTATTAAGCATAAACTTCTAAAGCATAACTTTTTTAAGCATAAAGATATAAAGCATAACTTTTTTAAGCATAATATCCTAAAGCATAAATTTTAAGCATAAATTACGCATAAAAATATTAAAACATATTTTTATAGATATATCAATAAAAAAAAATTATTAACACCTAGAGTATTAGATAGCAAGCATGCAGCATGCAAGTAAGCTCGCAGCATGCAAGCAAGCATGCAGCATGCAAGAAGCAAGCATGCAGCATGCAAGCAAGCATGCAGCATGTAAGCAAGGATGCAGCATGCAAGCAAGCATGCAGCATGTAAGCAAGGATGCAGCATGCAAGCAAGCATGCAGCATGCAAGCAAGCATGCAGCATGCAAGCAAGTATACAGCATGCAGCATGCAAGCAAGCATGCAGCATTCAAGCAAGCATGCAACATGCAGCAGGCAGGGTTTCTGTGACGGCTCCGGCGCTGCGGGACTCCGGCGGCCCCACGCGTTCTAATCGTCGCAGACGGCTTTCGCTCACCACCGCAGCTTCGGCTTGTTGGCCGGCTTCGCCGGCCAGCCTCAGCCGCGGCGGCTCGCTCGCAGCCGCCTGCTCCTCAGCCCGCGGGCCGCCTCGTCCCTATGCGCCTACGCGATTTTAAATAACACTCTAGGGGTAGGACAAACAAGACTACGTGGAGTCGGTTTTGCAGCAATTCGATTCTGTCACTAACTTTTGTAGCACAGCATATTAATTTTTTAACCAACAATATTATTTGATTGTTACAGAAACTTTAGCAAATTGGTTTGCTTTACATAATGTCAAGTACATTTATGTTAAACCATTAGCATGAAAATTGTTTTTGTTATTTATGTTAATTTTATGCCTAAATATTATTATGCTAATAGTCATTAGGCCTACTAACGTTATGCGAATCAAATTTATGCCAAAACAAATTAGTCTTTAACATGATTAAGCCAACATAAAATGTATGCCTAAAAAAATTATGCCGAAGTATTATTATGCCAAAACAAATTGTGCCAAAATCGTTATGCCGAAGTATATTAGGACAAAGAACATTATGCGAAAAGAAAGGATCCCCTTCTTTACCTCTCTATAATATTAGTACAGAAGTCTTAAAGATAACTTCACTCAATTTCACGCTATTAACAACTTCATGCTCTAACCTTGTACTGGAATATATGTCGGGCCTGCAAACGGCCTCGCGGGATTGCATTCCTTCTGGTTCGATAGTAGCGTGATATGAATAATCTTTATATATAAAACGCTTCCGTTACTGAGTGACTGACAGACAACGCACAGCCGAAACTACTGGTCGTAGAGAGCTGAAATTTGGCATGTGTATTTGTTGTGGGGTGTAGGCGCGTACTAAGAGGATTTTTGGAAATTCCCACCCAAAGGGGAGAAAAGGGGGATAAACTGATTTTTTTTATTTCTCAATGGATTCACTTAAAACTTTGCATGCAGGTTCCACCAGTGAAGCAACTAAGCACTGAGAGAGGATTTTTGGAAATTCCCCCCCATAGGGGAGAAAAGGGGGATAAACTGTTTCTTTATTTCTTTATGGATTCACTTAAAATTTTGCATGTAACTTCCACCAGTGATGCAACTGAGCACTGCGAGAGGATTTTCGGAAATACCCCTTCATGGGGGAGTAGAGCGGGATAAGTTGAGTGTTTTATTTCTTTTTGGATTCCTTTTTGGATTCACTTAAAACTTTGCATGTGGGTTCCATCAGTGATGCAACTGAGCACTACGAGAGCATTTTTGGAAATTCCCCTTATTAGGGGAGTAAAGGGGGGATAAATTAAATGTTTTTATTACTTTATGGATTCACTTAAAAATTTGTATGTAGGTTCCACCACTGAAGCAAGTGAGCACTAAGAGAGGATTTTTGTTTTCAGTCACCAAGCTGTATCTCATGCACCATGTTATCTGTTGCCGCTATAACAACATCCTCAGCCTCAGCCTAAGCACAAATTACTAAATATAGTTACTACATAAGTGCCCACAAACAGTATAGGAGTCAATTCTGTACATTAAATATACATATATTTAAAACTAGCTTTTGCCCGCGACTTCGTCCGCGTGAAATAATACTTCCCGTTCACGGGGGAATTCCGTGATGAAATCTATCTTATGTCTTTTCTCGGGGTCCAGACTATACCTGTACCAAATTTCATTCAAATCTGTTCTGTGGTTTAGGCGTGAATGAGAGATAGACAGACAAACAGAGTTACTTTGCATTTATAATATTAGTACGGAAGTACGAATTAATGTTGAAGGATGATTGGTGATCGATACTGATGCCAAAAATGCAATCAGTAAATGTATGTGCATGCATGGGTTAAAAACTACTGAAGGGATTTTAACCAAACTTGGTACGATTACAATAAAATTCATACTTCTGGGCGGGTTATAGACTATAAAACATAACGCTGAGACACATAGGAGCCAAACAGAAATTAAAAGTGTGACAAAAACGGTAAATATATTCCTTTTGATAGTATTCGTTGCGTGCGCTGCGTAAATGGTTGATGTGCCGCAAAGATTATGTACCAAAAAATTGTGTCTCTTAAAACGTTCTAAAAAAAAGGCCGCGACAGCGTGTCTAATATTTATAGTTCACACAATAACCATTCTTATGGCAATTAAATTAGTTCTAAAATAATGCATGATTTGCCAGGGTGTTTTCATGAAAATAGTAAATACTTATCAATATAATACTTAATTAAATACACGTTTTTAATTTTGTACCAATTTGCCGTTTACATAATCTGATTACAATAAATATAATTAGGGACATCACAGAGTTTTAAAATGACTCCGCAGCAATATAATGATGATAAATACGGGCAGTAGCAAGGCTGGCCGATGGCATTGCAAGATATTCGTAGCTTATACATCAGAATAGCACATAATATTGTGCTACATAACATTGCACCATGAGCCACGGGAGCCGATCAGTAACCAAAAATTACTCCGCTCCGCTCCCGCAAAACACCTCAGCTCCGGCGGGATCTTATGGCGGAATGGAGACTGCGACTGTCGCGACCCAGTGGGCACGCCTCTTTGAGGAGTGTCTGGAGAGGAGGAAACTTGGAGGGGTTATTCTTTGTGAAGCCTGAGCCACTAAGAAAGGTTTTTTTTTAATTCAACCCCTACGGGGTAAAATAGTGGATAGAAAAGTTCGACATCCACGCGGGCGAAGCTGCGGGCAAAAGCTAGTCTTCTATATATATAAAACGCTTCCGTTACTGAGTGACTGACAGACAACGCACAGCCGAAACTACTGGTCGTAGAGAGCTGAAATTTGGCATGTGTGTTTGTTGGGGGATGTAGGCGCGTACTAAGAGAGGATTTTTGGAAATTCTTCCCCAAAGGGGAGAAAGGGGGGATAAACTGTTTTTTTTTTATTTCTCAATGGATTCACTTAAAACATTGCAAGTAGGTTCCACCAGTGATGCAACTGAGCACTGCGAGAGGAGTTTTGGAAATTCCCCCCGTGGGGGAGAAAAGGGGGAAATTGTTGTTTGTTATTTCTTTATGGATTCACTTAAAACTTTGCATGTAGGTTCTACCTGTGATGCAACTGAGCACTGCGAGAGGATTTTTGGAAATTCCCCTTCATGGGGGAGGAAAGGGGGGTAATTTGATTTTTTTTTATTTCTTTATGGATTCACTTAAAACTTTGTATGTTGGTTCCACCACTTAAGCAAGTGAGCAGAGAGGATTTTTGTGTTCTGTCACCAGAGTCGGATATTTATCTGTTGCCGCTATAAGGACATTCTCAGCCTATAAGTGCCCACAAACTGTAGAGAGGTCAATTCTACAATTCTTAAATTTATATTGAAGGATGATTGGTGATCGATACTGATGCCAAAAATGCAATCAGTAAATTTTTTGTCTCTCTGTCTGTCTGTATGTGCACGCATGGGTGTGAAAAACTACTGAAAGAATTTTAACTAAACTTGGTACGATTATAATCAGGTTATAACATATCACTAAGACACATAGGAGCCGAGCAGTAATGAAAAGTGTGACAAAATGGTTGAAGTTACGCAAAAAATATGTACTAAAGAATTGTTTCTTATTATAAATACGTTACCCAATACAAGTTTTAAATTTTGTACAAAATTGCCGTTTACTTAATTTAATTACAATAAATATAATTAGAATTATTACAGAGTTTTAAAATGGCTCCGCAGCAATATAATGATGATACATACGAGCAGTAAGTAGCAAGGCTGGCCGATGGCTTTGCAAGATATTCGTAGCTTATATATCAGAATAACACATAATATTGTGCTATATAACATTGCACCATGAGCTACGGGATCCGATCAGTAACCAAAAATAACTGCGCTGCCGCGGTTAATTGCAGCGCGATGCACCTCAGCTCCGGCGGGATCTTATGGCGGAATGGAGACTGCGACTGTCGCAATCCAGCACGTCTCTTTGAGGAGTGGCTGGCGAGGCGCCACAGCGCTCTTACGAATCGCCGAAAACAGATCCTTACCAGACAGGACATTTCGGAAGGTTCCTGTGTCGGATTCGGGCGGAAGCGACGCCGGGTGTCACCACACAAGGGTTGCCTAGAGGACACGGTGGAGCATACGGTGGTGGTATGCCCCACTCGGATGGGCCACCGCCGTGTTCTTGCAGAGGATATCGGCGGGGGTGACTGAATGGGAAGCTGTCGCCTCCTTCTGCCAAGCAGTCATGCTGGAGGAGGAGGCCGCGGCGCGCGTGTGACACCGTCACGCCTCACGCCTCGGACAGTACAGACCCAGGCGTAGAGAGTCGCAAGACGACTACCGGCCACCGTAGGCGTGGGACTGCGGACGGCGAGCGATGCGTAGCTCGCCGCCCGATAAGAACTAGGTTCGTGTCGACGGCGCGTTTGTTCCACTCGCGCCTGAAAGAGCAGTCAGCACGTGACGAGGGCCCCGTCACGTGCTGACTGCTCTTTCAGGCGCTAGGCCAATGCCTGCCGGGGTTGCGGATTAATTCTAATAGTTAATCTGATTAATCCCGGAAGATAAAGGGCAATCAGTCTGACACTGTCTTCCGCCCCGTCCAAGGTGGGAAAAGTCGTTTGATGTATTATATATATAGGTACATATAATAGTAAACTCACTGACTGAGATATCAACGCGTTTAATGATATTTAATAAGAACTAACTAGAGACATGAAACTTGGAGGGGTTACTCTTTGTGAAGCCTGAGCCACTAAGAAAGGTTTTTTTTTATATGATTCCCTACAGGGTTAAAATTGTGGATAGAAGTTCGACATCCACGCGGGCGAAGCCGTGGGAAAAAGCTAGTATTAGTATAAATGCTTACTTCAATATCTAGTACAAGATATCTAACGAATGCACTTAATTTCCCAACAGGGTCCAGAATGCACTTAATTTCCCAACAGGGTCCATAATTGTTTCTTTATTATATATTATTATATTTGCCACCTGTAAGTGTACATTATGGATTGCAATAAACGATTTGATTTGATTTGTGTTCAATTTTTTTAGAATATTGTACAAAGTTGTTATGTGCATTATATATTATGTTCCAAATATTCTGCCAATTGGATATTTTTCTTTCCATTTCATTAAGAAAAGGACAGAAGATGAAATATTAGTTTAGTCTTGTCAAATTTTTAGAAGAAAAAACTTTTTCAATCACCGTCATATGCCAGTCAATGTTCACAAAATCTTAATTAATTTATAGTGAAAATCTTCCTCATGTTTAAATCACAATGCTACTGTATGATGTCATAACAACACTCGTCTGGACAGAAGTATTAAGAAAAAATTATAAATATAAGATCAGTACGTTCTACTCATGATATATGATGCCAAAACATGGGCTGGAGGACGGAAAGCGATGGGTAGTTCGCCGCCCGACGGACTAGGCTAGTGTTGACGGCGCATTTTGCTCCATGCGCGCCACAAAGAGCAGTCAGCACGTAACGGGACCGTCTAGGGCCAGCCTGCCGGGGTTGCGGAATAGTTCCTATAGTTACTGCGGCCCGGAACATAAACGGCAACCAAAGGAACAAGGGTGGGTTTTAGTCAGTAAAAGCCTGACACTCCCATCCACCCCGCCCGGGGAGGGAGAAGTTATGCTAAAAGCTATGAGTACTAGTGTTTTATGCATATAAAGCGACTGCTTATTAGAAAACTACAATTCACAACCAAACTACTGGGAAAACTACCTTACAAATTAACCCCTTGAACAGACTACCTTAGACTAATAAAAATAATAAATAATAATACCTTATTAATGATACTATTAATGTCCCACTGCAGGGCAAAGGTCTCTTCTCATACAGAGAAGGCACGAGCATTGGTCACCGCGCTTGCTCAAGGCGGATTAATGATTGCGGACTCACATTAACCACAAGTCCAGGGGCCCTAGTCTGCTATTACAATCGTGTCTCATTGATCGATTTTTGACGTGTAACGTCAAACCTTTGACACATTCCCCATACAAAAACTGTCAAAGTTGTCGAATATCAGGCCGATGACTGGTCATTGAGACACGATTCTAATAGCAGACGGTTTCCTCACGATTTTTTTCTTTACCGATGTGATGTCCAAGATACAATTTAGAAAGTACATATGAATCGCCTTAACCACTAGGAGATCACGACATTTATAACCTAACTTAGACTACGTTATAGATTAATCCTTTGGTTAGACTGTTTGTTAATTACCTGTTTACTGACTAATCATAAAGACTTTGATGTAAGTCAACTTTGTAACAAATGACTTCAAAAAGTGAATAAAATTGCGGAGTATTTCTGCTTGAGCACCTATGCATTGGGTATCAAATTATAACGTTATTTTCATTGGTGAATATACTGGTGCTGAAAAAATAAGTATTCTACAGGAAATACTCTGTCCGTGCCGTAATGACATTTCAATTTATGAAGTCCATATTCACTATCACCTTATACGACCAAGCGACAGCCGGCTGTCGGGCTGCTATTGTCTTTCTATTGTGTCTTTCTCGAATCACGTGTGTTCGAAGATTTAACTTCATTCAACAACTATGTGACCAGCTAAAATCGCCAAAATTATCTGCAGACCAAACTTTACCCTCGACATAAAATACATCGTACTATACCTGAAACATTTACTTCCTCCAATTTCCTCTATTTACAGTCGTCCACATTTTATCCGGTTTTGTCATTGAACAAATTCCGTCTTTATTGAGTTTTTCGAGGCCTTGGACCCATTTGGCCTTGAGTAGACTGCATCTTCGCAGTTTAGCGGTGACGTGACATGAATTCCTGGTAGCGTGATCTTATTCTGTATGCAGTGCGTGTTAATCGCTGCGTGTATTAGACGTCATTTATTGTTAGTTGTCTTTTTATTAATGACTGACTCTTGCTTGCTTATGCTGTTAATGTTGTTGCTACCAATCCACCTTGAGTAAGCGTGGTGATCAATGCTCGAATCTTTTCTGTTTAACAGATCTTAACCAGGACAAAAATACGCTGCTGATTATTACAATGTCTGTTGTTGTACACACTAAAATCGTAGATTAGTAAGTCTATCTGTCTATCCGTTTTTCCACCATTTTTCTGTAGTACATACTACTCTAATATACTTATAGATAAAATATTCTGTACGAGTCTGAACCGCACTTAACTGTTTCCGTGAGGTTCAAGTTTACTGCGTACCTAATCATAAAAATACGTTCAGTTTAGTAATATAGAGTATAATTCGCACACGGACATCTGATCCCAAACTAAGCAGAACTTGTACTATGGTTACCAGACAACAGATAAACATACTTATATAATTTATAAATACATATCTATATACATAAAAGAAAGTCGTGTTAGTTACACATTTTATAACTCAAGAACGGCAGAACCGATTTGGCTGAAAATTGGTGGGAAGGTAGCTTAGGACCAGGGGACGGACATAGAATACTTTTTATCTTCTTTTTTTTAGTAACCAAAAATCTGATATAACGCGTGTAAAACCGCGGGAGACAGCTAGTTATAGATAAATTATACCCAGACACAAGACGTTTGTCTTTTTTCATGGTCATCACACAAAGTTTGGAATGCGCTTCCTCTTGATATTAGGACGGCGACCAGTCGATATGCATTTAAGCGGAAATTGAAGATTCATTTACAGCATTAACTATTAAGCAGAGTTCTTTCATAATTTACTTTCACTTATATATAAATATATATTATAGATATATGTATTTATTTACTTATGTATGTAGTTATTATGTATATTATTATGTATTTTATTTTTGTTATCTATTATACTTCTATCTTTTTAGTTTTACCACCATAAATGCACCTACTATGCTATCTCTTCACCACCCTAGGTTGACTGGGAGAGAATGCCTTTGGCATTAAGTCCGCCTGTGTACCGTTGTGCATAAAGTGTAAATAAATAAATAAATAAATAAAGTTTGTCCTGGGTTGGAATCGTACCCACGACTTCCGGCACAACGGCACAATTGAATACTGTCTATATGCATTAAATTTTCCTCAATTCCAGTCATTATAACATGAACACAATAAAAACGTGACACGAACGGTTAAACGTTTATGTAAATAGTACGCTGAATAATTTGTATGTCCTTCTCTTGATTGTGGGTTAATTTGAACAATCAAGAAAATCATACGAGATACATTACTGCGTTAATTATGTTGTCGATTCGTATGCAGCGGAGTGTCCATTATTTGAACGTCTATTAACCAAATGGGGTCATCTGAACATATCGAATCTTAAAAAAATACGTGGTTTAATCTGTGGTCAGCGGGTTTACTTCGTTAGACGAAAGTTTACCATTTTTAAACTTTAATTACTAGTACGAACTAGAGAGGTACATGTTTTATTACAAGACGCGCACCCTTTCCAGTTTAATTCTTACTTGTAATTTAAATATTTTCAATCTATACTTCTATACTAATATTATAAAGGGAAAAGATTTGTATTTTTGTATGTAACGAATAAACTCAAAAACTACTGGACCGATTTCAAATATATCCTTTTTTCATTAGAAAGCCACATTATTCCTGAGTAACATAGGCTATATAATATCACTCTATGATAAAAACCTAACGCAATGCGGGTGAAACCGCGAGAAACAACTAGCAAATATATTATATGGAAAAGTTAGTAGAGTTTAATTAAAAAAAAAAACTGATATTTATTCTTCGTCCGAAATTCTTTTTCTCATGTTACTTCGTATAACATCAGTCACTTGAAGTAAGTTAAGTAGTAAGCTAGCAACTAGAGGTTGCAAAAATTCGATAATTTTAATTTTCGAATATTTGAACATTTTTTCAGTGCTATTCGAATTTTATTCGAATATTAAAATAAATTAAAAAAACACAGAATATCAGCGTTTATTGCTTTAGGAACTATATTTTTATGCAGATAAGTAAATCTAGCACAATCTTAAACATGAAAATGTTATCTCGATATCAGGACTAAGATATGCATTTAAGCGGAAGTTGAGGATCTATTTTCATAACAAATGAGCAGAGTTTTTTCACCATTTTCTTCCTTGTATATTTATATATTATATATTTATATATTAGGTATATATTACATATTTATAAATTAAGTATATATATCTCTTCAATAAATTTGTATTTATATGTGTATATGTATAAAACTTATATTGTGTTAGTTTTAAGACTACCCACTTCATTATGTGTTTTAATTATTATTTTTTTGTTTGTTTTTCTGTAAGTTTGTGTCCTTTTATTGGTATTAATAATGCACCTGCCATGTTTATATCTCATCAACTCTGGGTTGACTGGTAGAGAAGGCCTAAGGCATTAAGTCCGCCCTTGTACGCTTGTGCATGAAGTTTAAATACATAAATAAAATAAATAAATTAATCAAAACAATTATATTTTTTATACTTAAATAAATTTAAAAATCTCTCTCGGTAATAATAAAAACAAAATAAATGTCTCTATTGTTAATAATAAAACAAAAAGTGTCACATACATACGTAAATGTGTCGTAAAAACGTTACAGTATTATTTTCATAATATGCAATATTACACTGAAAAATCAGGTTCATCAATAATAATTCGGAAATAAATCAGATTTACCTATTATAACCTTTTTAAACAAATTTAACTCTCCTGTTAATAATAAGAACAAAATAAACATCTCTCTCTCGCTCGTTTATAATAAAAAGAAAAACTATCACATGTCACTAAAAAATCAAAATCGTCAATATTAATTTGGAAAAAAAATCTGATTTACATTATTATAAAATTATTAAATTAATTTTAAAGTCGTTCTCTCTCCTTAATACTCGTAATAAAAACAAAATAAAAGTATCTAAAATCACTTCAAAAAAGACAATGTACCACTTTACACATAAATAACAACGTGTTCTGTAAGTGACAAAATGGCGTCGAGTCAAACAGTGTTGCCAACAACAATTTTCAAGTTCTATCAATATAGACTTTAAACTGATATATTTTTATGGTAATATTCGAATAAATATTTATTTACTATTAGAATATAAATTTGGAAAGAGTATTCGAATAATTCGAATATTCGAATATTCGATTGCAACCTCTACTAGCAACCTGGCCATAACATAGCTAGGAAAAGGTTTTTTTTCCACTCAGTAAAGAGGTATTTTTTTTTACCAGCTTCAATATGAAAAGCATAGAAAAGATCAATTAAAATGAAATTCATTCCAGTTTTCAATACTCAATGGCAAGCTCTTGAAACTTTAAGTACCAACTTGATCATACTCAAAGCGAGCGAGTGCATGAATCGTTAATCATCGGGTATTTTCGTAGCTCCTCGGAAATGTTCGGTTTTCTCATAAACCAAACTATAAACAAATCATTCCCTCTCATGGGAATGATTTGTTTGTAGTTTTCAAGAAAAACCTCTTTTACTTTGCAAAAGCTTTGAAGTGAACATAAAAATGTAAGCACATGCAATTATCCATAATCTAAATTGTTTGTTTTTTAGATTTTTTTTATGATGATAATGTACAGGCGTACTTTGTTATATAACATAGTTTTGCCGACATATGTGGAGAGTGTCACATAAACAGATGCTTCCACTTATTATAACCAAGTACATACTCAAAGAGGTTCGGAGTAATTGATTGATTCTCTCTAGAAGACTCTCTCAGCAATTTACGTGACTCAGAAAAAGAAAGAAGAATTATTTTTAACTTTCCCATTAAAACCATTGCTTTCTCGCACAACACTACAGATAAAAATCTTCCCAGTTTTAACTCACAAGACATTGTAGTCTACATTTCGACGCCCATCTTCCAAGGATATTGGAATTTAGTACATAACAGAAACTATACCTTGTACGTACGTTTTGGAAGTGCATCGTCGCGAACTATATAATGTGGAAACTATTAGAAATTGTGTAACAGGGACACATTTAAGAGATTGTTAGTGCAAGATAATGGACTTTAACACAGTTTGTTTGCATTTCTTATGTAATGTTCTAGATCTTGGAGTTTCAATTGTTTTTCTATTACTTAATGTTTGGTTTTACTGTATTTAATCAAGATGTTTTTACAATTTCATATAAGAGCTTGTTCACATTAGGACCGACAGTTATGTCGGGCCGACAAATGATAAAACTATCGGAGACGTCACTTTTACTGGACGTTCAGCCACGATAATATTAGCTTACTGGCAAGAATAAGTCAGATCGGTCGCTCACGAATGCAGTACCGTGACAAAGTGAGGGAAACCGCCAGAATTAGCTAGTCAGGTATAAAAAGTGTCATATTACTTGAAAAGCAATACTTGTTATTTTTCTACTGTGAGTGAGTGGCCTTTTACTCCAACTAAACGCTTTAAATACTTTAGAATATTGGAGTTTTTGTTTTATCAGAGGTTAATTAACTAAGTAAATATTAACGAATCATTAAACATCTGTTTTCAACAATCTTTAGTATTTCAACACTGTTCCACAAGCTCTTCTTATTTTATACTATAGCCAAATACTTTTCTACGCCCAACATTCTCTTAAAGGTCGATTAAATGCCAACCAGATACAATTATTTAAGCTAAACAAGCGCCAAAACATGAATAAAATAACTCCATCGATTTTGGCAAACGCGTCTGAAATGCGACCTACATAGCCGCTTAAGTTTTGGGTCCCTGGCTATACCTATGTCTACTAGGCTAGCATAGGAATCTAGGCAGCTATTTTTGGAAATGGGTCGCACGGCCAGACAATATGAAGTCAGTGAGTTACTTCGCTCGTCGCTCTATCTTACCTGCGGAAATGGGACTGAGTAAGTGCAGAATGCAACGGAGATTTTTTAATAGTTAGGTTGGTGGTTAGTAATAAGGTTGATCATGGGTTGACGAGTAATAAACTTCGATGTGGATAGGGAGTGATGATCTTGGTGACCTACGATTATGGAACTTTTGTACAGTAGCGAATAAAATAATTATAGTTATGGCTCGAGCTATGCTAAAAATGTAGTATGACGGGAAAGGGACCAATAGCCCCCTTAAAAAATATTTTATTTGGTTTAGTATTTGTTGTTATAGCTGCAGCAGTTTTAACTGTCTAGCTATTGCGGATATTGAAATACAGCCTGATGACAGACTGACGGACGGACAGACAGTGAAGGATTAGTAATGGGAACCCGTTTTTACTTTTCGGGTGCGGAACCCTAAGGAACAATTAAGCGCTATCTCTACATCTATCAGACCCCAACCCATTAAACTAGGGAACATGATACTTCGTGGCAGACGGTATTAGATCTACAAATGAGAATCTGGATTAACGGCTTTAGGTGACATCTGACGCACCACCAACTTGTTATACCGGTTCGCTTTTGAGACATTCCTAATGAAAATCCCAGTTACACTCTAAGACCTGAGCATTATACAACCATCAGGGCGGTAGGACACCTATCTATTGTCAATATTAATTAAGTTTACCATGGTACAGATCCGGATACCTAGTTATTACCATCAGTGTAATCAGAGGAAACAGAGGTAATTTCTCGAAGAATTTCCTCCTAAGCAGCCGTTATCCAATTAAATTTAATTGAAAACAAAGTTACACAACCGATTAGATCATACTTGTAAGTACAACACGAATTAGCGTTGTATGAAGCAAATGAGAACCAAATTACATTGTCAACATCAATTACCTTATACGCACCTACCCTCAAATCCGTTTACTGTAAAACTTACTTTACACAAGCTAAAACATACCTTATCTAAAAGAGATAAGAAGCAGAATTGTATGGTAAAATTTGAGAAAAATTATCAATGAACCATGAAATTTGTTTGGGAGCTGATTTCATCAGGAATATCGCGTCGAGTTAATAATCCATTGTCGAAATTTCTGGCAAATTTTGGGTGTTTTTTTATCTTTTGTCGCGTATAAAGATTACAGATAACTAAAAGTGAATTAAAATGTTTTGATGATCCGTTGGTTAAGACTAAAGTGGCAGACCTATATACACATAGCTTGACGAACCGATAGCCGATGAGGAAAAAAGGTCTTCAAATGGCGGCCCCATATTGCCAACTGCAGTATGGGACCGTGAGTTAGAGGCGGCACAGAACTGTTTGCGCTGGAAAAAGTTTGGTAAGGCATATGTCCAGCAGTTAGTCTAATGGAAATAAATGATTTGACTTTGACGTAATGTTGTAATGTCACTTGTCACTAGGCGTTTGAGGTATGAGGAACAAAGTTGAAAAATCCTCAGGAAAAGGAGGATCCTCAGTCTACACGCGGATTGTCTGGAGGGCGTTCGGACGGTTCTAGTCAAAAATTTTGTCAAACTCTTATACCGCGATGAAGGATGTCAGTAATAGATCACATGGACACTTGACTATACTAGATGACGTTAGACAGGTGCTTGGTAAGACAGTTGGCTGAGTTTCAAAGTCTTGATAACATATCTATGTCTTATTTAACTTGTAATATGGAGCGAGACAGTGCCAAGACAGAGCAGCATTACGAAATGAAAAGCTCTTTCTTGAAATGATGTCCTAAAATCAAACCCAATATCACTAAATACATTTAGCAATATAATTTTGTAGTCGACCGTCATTTACGGCTCTTAAAACAAAATCCGTATAATCATATACCCGCTGGTCTGGCTACTCTATAAATATAAGCAAAACTAGTGCAAATGACAGTTAACTGCTGTCGTCTAATCACCAAAACGAAAAAAAGCACTCCCAAATTGTTCCTTATCGAATTAGTTCCACAAAAACTTTACCAATAAAAGTTGGCAAAAACAAGAAGGGCCCAACATCAATCAGACGTGTAACACGCTGCAATCTAACCTTTTTTATTGCCTACAAAAACACCCCAATGGAACCAATTCGTCCAGCATTTAATTAGTGGGGGACCTTCATCTCCCCATAGGTCCCCCATTGGTTAAATACCAATCGTACAGTGCCAATCGTTGACAGTAAATATTACCTCATCGGCAATAAAAATATATTAGTACGACTGAATAGCCCGTCACATAAAATAGCCTCTTAAAATGATAGCGTTATGATCCTATTAATGGAGAATCAATGGACTGGTTTTGGGGTTCTGTAAGAAAGATTTGTTTTTGTTTTAGTGTATGTGGTTATTTTATACAATTATGAAGGCTAATAAAAGAATGAAAATGATAGGTGTGTGAATATAAAGATGAGACATACCTATATAGCATACCTATATAAAGCGGATGATTGTTGGTGGCGGCAACCACTTAACATTGGGTAACCGTCTGGTTTGCCAATGTCATACTTATATATGTTTTACTATTTTTTAATTTTATTAGGTTTAGTATGTAAGGTTTGATAAATAATGCTTAGATTTATTTTATCAATAAGACTTTAATTCAGATGCAAGCAGACTTGGAAGCAAAAAACCTAAAAAGTTAATAACACAATATGATAGACAGCTACTTTTTGCATTTTAACAATCAAATACTCATAAATCCCAGAGTCACACAATTCTAATATACAGAACCTAAATATATTTTGACCATAGACCCTTGTCAGTTATTTTTATTATATAACCGACAAATAGGTGAAAATATAGCCCATAACGTTAAAACAATAGCCGTTGACCGTTATGGTGTTCCATATATGGGGTCGTAGGTATAATGGTATATGGGAAGAAAGAGATAGGGGGCAGAGGGGTATATTGTTTATTTTTATTAGTTACAGATTCATGTTACGATTGTTTTCTTGTTTTATTTTCGTAGATCTTCGGCTCAAATTTAATATTCGAACACGCGGGATTTAAAAGACACATAAGAAAGACAATAGCAGCGCGATAACCGGCTGTTGCTTGGTCGTCGAATGGTTAATACTGAATTGCCTTTTATACGAAACTAATGTTCTGCCCCAGCTTCGCACGTACTGCATTAAAATTGGTTGAGTACCTAGTTTAAAAGACTTGAGCGAACTTAGACTTTATTTTATACAACTTTATTTTATGTAAAGATATAGAACAGGCTCGTTACCAAATAAAGACACATCTATAGATCAAGTGATTTAAAAGAAAGCTAAAGGAAAAATGTTTGTTTAATAAATACACAAATCTTCTTAGCCTCCCAACTATGTTGGGGTCGGCTTCCAGCCTAACCGGATTCAGCTGGATACCATATATTATTATATACTCCATGTTTTACGTGAAACGACTGCTTATCAGACCTTCTCAACCCAGTATCTGGGCGACACGATGCCCTTTGGTTAGACTGGCCACAATTTCTGGTGGCTAATTGAATGATTATAATCCAGAAATTGTGACGAACGACGACGAGAAATTGTAAAGTCAAAATTCTACGAATGACAACCGGGACCAAACCGGGACCAACGGCTTTACTTGTTTACCGAGGCACGGGATGTTGGTAAAATAAAGCAAAGATTTTCTAACACTTGAACATATCTTTCTTTTTTTTTTATTACATATGGACTTGCTTTTGGTCCCAGACTAGCCCGAGGGCATAGACGGGGCCTACGATGGAGCGAGCTCACCCAAAAGATGCCTATGCACTCTTCTCTTGAATACATCCGGGTTATATGCATTTGGGAACACAGACGCCGGCAGGGAATTCCATTCTTTTGCGGTGCGCATAAAAGGAATTCGAGAAACGCTGCGTGCGGATACGAGGAATATAGACCAAGAAAGGGTGGTATCCCGCCGTACGTCTAGATGTCCGGCAAAGCAGGGTCGGGTCGCTAGTGGCATTATATAAGTAAGTATGCCAACGGTTGCAATTTAGAAAACAATTGTGGAATGGTACCAAGGCGACGTATGACGTCAACTGACATCCATTTATGAAGGAGTTCTTGCTACTTGTGACGTCATAAACGCAAGGACGTTTGTTAATTAACTTTGGGGATTATTATTACTTTGTTTTTCGTGACCGCCCCTAATAAGAAATCAGCATATTCACTTGACCTACATTGTGAGTCTTTTATATAATTAGTGACATTGGTGAAACACAGAAATGCATTTGTATGTTTAAATGCTGGTCTGGCCTAATTACTACCCTAGTGGGTATAATCTCGTCAAATAAGGCTGTTTTTTTACTGTGTGGCGACATCTATTGCCAATAACAACTGACATCCTACATCGCGATATAAGATAAATGGCGGCATTAGCACATGTACCAGTAATCCCGACTAGAACCGTCGGACAGAAGCCCACCAGACACAACTCTCTCCAGTTCTTCTAGTGTGTCCCAGAGTGATGTAATGCTTGTGTTATTCTGATGTATAACTTGTCAGCAGTTTTGTATGAAAAAGTATTAAACTACACACACAAATGCACTGCTTACCCACTACTTACGTCCTCCTAAAGTCGTGACTATGGTTGCGGAATAGTTTTATACTATCTGTATAGTTTATTACTATAGCTACCGCGGCCATGGAAAATAAAAGGCAACCGAAGGAACAAGGGTGGGTTTTAGTCAGTAAAAGTCAGACTTCTCCCGCCCTGGGCGGGGCGGTAGGGAGTCTTCCGCCCCGCATACAATTTCTATGGCGCTCTACTTTCGTGTTGTAAAGTTGTGGTTTCGAATCCAGGTAAGCACCAATTTGCATTTTACGACTGCCTTCCGCCAAATGGACGAATGGCCTTGTTAAGGTCGCAGGGAACCGTTGGATGCAGGTGGAACAGAACCGCATGCGCTGGAAAAAGTTAAGGTGACGCTTAAGACCAGCAGTGGCTGATGATGATGATGAAGGACCAAAATCACTGCTCAGATGCATGTGAAGATGGTGCCTTAACCATTAAACCATTACAATCTTCCACAAATTCCATATCCTATCACAGTGAAAATCGCTAATAAAAACACTCGTATGTAAAACGCTAGAAATGGAGAGAAATTTCCTAATTCCGTCTTTAATGGTAGTCGTTATCCTAAAATGGCCCACTTATAGCACTTTTCGCATTCTCAAAAACTCCATCCATTTCTGCCACAATTACAGATTTGAATCCATTTATTCATGTGATTATAATCCGTATATTTATGGAACAATTTGGCTATGTATATATTTATGTATTGTATATATAGTATATATTTCAATATATATATAATTAGGTAATTATGTCTATTCTTTTTTAAATTTAAAATGTGTTCTTCTTTTCGTTTTCTTTTTTTCTTTTTATGTTTGTAGTGCACCTACCATGTAATCTCTGGACCACCCTGGGTAGACTGGTAGAGAATGCCTAAGGCATTAAGTCCGCCATTGTACATGTGTGCATAAAGTTTAAATAAATAAATAAATAAATATATTGCGGATAAGGCTTTGAACAGACCAACGACAATTTGTCGGCGGCTGTCATCGGCAGTAGTCGACGTCTGCAGCTGTAGTTGTTGACTAATGAAATGGCGAAAAATCATTTACATGGTATCATTAGTGTGCCTATTCTAAACGGTAGTTTTGTAAGAAAGAACTTTATTGTAAAAAAAATTGTGATGATGATTTAAATTACTGTAGTTTTGAATAATAATTAGAAAAATATGAAGATGATTTTTCCATAAAAATCTTTTTACAAAAAAAGATAACCGACTTCAAAAACGAAAAGCTCAAAAATAACTATTTCGGAAGTCGGTGGCTTCTCTTCTGCCGGTCGATTGTGTTGCCTTGCCATCGACTTCCGAAATAGTTATTTTTGAGCTTTTCGTTTTTGAAGTCGGTTATCTTTTTTTTGTAAAAAGTTTTTTATTTTTTACTTTTTAGTTAGAGTCCCAACTACGTTTTAGAGTAACTTTAAAAAAAAATGTACGTTTTTCTATAAAAAAATTGAGGAGTTTCCTCGATTTCGGCATGATACCATCATCAGATCCTGGACCTGATGACAATGGGACCATTTGGGAAGTCTACCCTTTCAAACAAAAAAAGAATTGTTAAAATCGGTTGGCAAACGACGGAGATATGCGCGAACAAACATAAAAAAAAAACATATAAACATTCGAATTGAGAACCTCCTCCTTTTTTTAGAAGTCGGTTAAAAATTAAATTGCGATCTATACTACTTTAGCACACAGTGGAGGTGTGCCGCGCATGGGCGGAGCATCGACGTGTCCTCGTAGAGGCGATCGGCGGCGGTGACCTCTCGCGCGCGGCGCTGGTTCAGGCCATGCTTCGGGGCGAGACGGAATGGGATGCCGTCGCCTCCTTCTGCAAAGCAGTTATGCTGGTGAAGGAAGCGGCGGCGCGCGAGAGGCAACGACGAGCCTCTCGCCCCGGACTAGGACCCAGGCGAAGACGTCGAGAGTCGCAAGACGACTACCGGCCACCGTAGGCGCGGTTCTGGGGATGGCGAGCGATGATTAGCTCGCCGCCCGGCTAGGACCAGGACCGCGTCGACGGCGCGTTAGTGTTCCACGCGCGCCTCAAAGAGAAGAAGTCAGCACAGGAAGGGGCCCAACAGGGCCAACGCCTGCCGGGGTTGCGGAATGAGTATAAATAGTTACCGTGACCCTGGAACATAAAGGGCAATCGAAGGAACATGAGTGGTAAAGTCTGACACGCCCTCCCGCCGCACCCAGGACGGGAGCAGTCATTGGATGATTTCCAACTCACCAAAAAAAAAAAAACTGTACTACTTTTGCCTACGATACTATCGATAGAAATATTTGCGTTACATTTCAAAGACCATTAGTTTCAGCAAAAAACATTCAATGTTATCATTTTCGCGCCGGACAGTATACGTCAACGACCGTTAACGTCAGGCGATTACCGATGGCATCGACAAAATTTCGTCTGTTGAAGCTGTGTGCGCATCGAAACTTAATCATCATAAATATACTTCATCTTTAACTAAAAGACGTCCACTGCTAGGCAAAAGTCTACCCCAAATATTTCCACACGCATCGGTCCTGTGCCACCATGTACCGATGGTCTCTTCAATATCGCTGGATCACGTTGGATGCGAGTGGCGCAGGACCGATGTATATATGTCGCAGTCATCTGGTTGAATCAGCTATTTGATTGTATGTCTAGCGCGTTCATTGAATGGCGACATTTAATTGAATGACTAGGCCGAAAGCTGATTGAACAAGCGTCACTCAACGTCCAACTAGATAGCTGATTGAAACATAGCCCGTTGAACAGAGCGGACGTAAAATCAGTCAGGTGATTGTAATTTAGTTCATTTTTTTCCCACTGCGGCGTTAGTAGTCACCAAAACAAATATGGCGTAAAATAGATTGCGCAGGTAGCACTGTCGTGATATTATTTTGACGAAATTTACTTTAAAGTGACTTATTTGTAATAAAATTGTGTGACAGCATGGATTTACCTATTAATACGCCGCCGCCAGCTATTTTTAAAGTTTTTTAAAATTAAAATCATAATAAAGTGTGTGTGCATGTCATATCTTCATTTTTGTTTTGTAAAGGAAGTTAAGTTTTTAAGTTGCGAACCTATGGTCACCCTAAACAAACATTACAAATTCGGCTACATCCCACTTAACGACAATGCTAAATGACGTTCAGTCAAGTCGTTGGACGTTACAATAAACAACTTGACGAGTTGTCCTTTAGTCATTCAATTAAAGGTCGTCATTCAATTAACGCGCTAGTCATATCAAATAGCTGATTTAACCAGATGACTGCGACATATATATAATTATGTATAGAAAATAATATATGTGCGGAATTGCAAAATCAAATAATTTTGACAATTGACATTTGTTGCTTTTCAATACCGACTAATGTCGACAACGGATGACGTCAAGCAACAACTGCTGTCGCCGATAAATATTCGTCTGTATGAAGCCTTACTGCACATAAAACATCCAAGTATAAATTCAATATTCCGTATTTTATCTTGGCAATTGGCACTTTCTCTGGGGAAGAGAATGGCGGAAAAATGAGTATTCTATATCCTCATACTTTTGTATTCATTACACATTAATGAGTATTTAGGACCCATGTGTGGTAAATGAATTGGCTTTGATATTGAATGTTATAATAATTGTATGAATTAATCTTAACTTTTTTTTATATCGTTTTAATTAATATGTGAGTACTATCTAAATCTTGAACCTCATTGACATCGATGAAGGATGATGTTTTGAGGAGCGAAATATAGGACCGAAATCAACAATAGTTTTCAACAATCGTGGTGATCGCTTGTGCATCTATGTGAAAAGGCCTTTGCTATGCAATAGGACCACAATAAACTAGTATTGTTTTCTTAAATACTAATAACTTGTTAGTAAAGAGAAATAACATGAATTAACTTCTTTACATTGGAGTTACATTAAAATTTACAAGTAATGTGAAAACTTCTTTATGCGTGGTCGAAAAATAATCTTGCTTTTTAATTTTAAAGAGAAAACTTATAAAATAAATGAAGCTTGTTTAATGTGTTAATTTGCCTTATTTTAGCTTTCACTGCTTCATTTATTAACAATTTTTGTCATAAAGACTAGTCATATTTTGATTAAAAAGTAATTTATGACGACAAAACATATAAATAATAATAATAAATAAAATATACTGGTACAACTCACACACGGTCATCTGATCCCAAGTTAAGCTCTGCTTAGAGCTTGTGTTATAGTAACCACACAACTGATATACATACTTTATAAATACATACATATTATAGATAAATAATAATAATACATAAGATTGTATTTTTATCACTATTGTGTCTGTACCATGCTAGACAAAAGTGTTTACCATAGCCCTTTACTTTTTTCCTATGCTTTCTTTGACCAATCTGCCATGAACGACCTAAGTAATTCCGCCGAATATTTCGACCATAATTGAAGCTTTTGTTTACACAGTACCCCGTATTATATTTTAGTAAAAGGCAAACTTTCAAATATCACTACTTTCACACCAAAAACCCTTTCAAAGATCAAAAGAAAAACGAAAAGGGCACTTAATCATCTCTCATCCGCCATATTGAATCCTCGATCCAGAAAAATAAAGATTAAATATCCAATGAATAGCAAAAATCCTAAAAGTACACAAGAGTTCTTTCAACGCGATAATTTTTTGTAGATAATGGCGTCTCTTTTCAGCAATTTATTGGGCACTTTTTATACCCACAATATTACGAGGAAGTTCCAATCATAAATATACCATAAACTCGGAAAAACTCATCGAGTATTGGCAAACAATTTATTAATATATAATATATTTTAGTAGTTTAGCGAATTTGTGCTTTATGCGTTTTGAACAAGAGTCATTTAGGTATGGGAATGTTTATCGTAATCATACTGTTATAAATAACGAGCTATGATCGAAAAAGTCGTATAATGTGCCAACTTTGAACATACAAAACCCATTTTGTTTAGTTATGCTTATTTGTCAGAATTAAGCGGTAGGCGGGGTACAAGAATAAACCAATGGTCAAAGACATCAAAAAAACTGTGGTGACGCCAATCGCCGAACATGTGAACTACAACTAATAATCCTACATCGCGATATAAGAGTTTACGGCGACATTAGTATAGGCACAAAATTCGGACAAGGACCGTGGGTCAGTCGCCCACCAGTCACCACAACCATCGGAATATCCTCCCTTTCCAAAGGAGAATGACGGACTTTACACTCGTTTTCTCATACCTCCAAAAGACCATGAACCTGAGGACGACCATGATCAGACCGCCGCGCCGGTCTAATGTGTGATCGAGATAAACAAAAATCTGCTGTTGTGGCAATCGTTGCTTTAAAATGATGATGGATAGCTGTAAGACTTAACTCTGCACCTCGCTGGAATGCGACCCCTTCCCCGCTTCCCCGCGGTGCCCCGTTTTCGCCTCGTTCGTTTTGTAGCGATAGCATTCCGTCAGCGTTTCGTCACAGCGCGAAGTGCATAGTTAGCCAGTATTGTTAAGTTGTGGCATGTATATGTATTTTTACTTAAATAAAAATATGACTTATCAATAAATATTACGTGTCATGGAGAAACTCTTACAAAAATATATTAAAAAAGAAATTACGTTAATATTAAAATCAAGATATTATATTGCTGTTGTCAGCGCCTTAAGTAGAAATCAATCATTTATTTTGTAAAACATAGGTAGGAAATGGTATTATAGTAAGTACCACAATTACAATAAGTTTCGTGTATACTTAGGATCCATTTAGCTAAGAACTTAATACGAAAAACTAACTTGAAAAACTTTTATATTGCTTCTTAACAAATCAAAATATAAAACACAAGCGTAGAAACAGTCATATCTTTTGATTGTGTCGACTGAAAAGTCGAATTTTTTCACAGCTTTATACTAGTAACTCAAAGACGAAAAAGAGAAATCTTTGAAGAGTAGTCAGCAATCACAGATAAGTATTTGAGTATTTAGTACCCGTTCCCATTAGGTTTTTGGGATAAAAAACATCCTATGTCGTTTTTCAGGCTATGGACTATATCTGTATTAAATTTCAATTAAATCGGTTTTTAGTTTTGGCGTGAAAGCGACAGACACAGACAGAGTTACTTTCGCATTTACAATATTAGTATGGATTAATTTTAACTTAATACCTTTACACATTCTTGTGAAGAAAGGTCTTGACGAACAAAATCATCCTATAAGGGTGTTACCTGGGTGTCACCACTGCAGCAACGGTCGCCTAGAGGGCACGGTCGAGCATACGGTGGTGTGCTCCGCCGAGCCATCGCCGAATCCTCGGAGCGAGACTGAATGGGATGCCGTCGCCTCCTTCTGCGAAGCAGTCATGCTGGTGAAGGAAACGGCGGCGGCGGCTCGCGCGAGGCAGCGTCATGCCCCGCTCCCCGGACAGGGACCCAGGCGTAGTCGTCGAGAGTCGCAAGACGACTACTGGCCACCGTAGGTGCGGGTCTGCGGACTCGGACCGGCGAGTGATAGGTAGCTCGCCGCCCGGCTAGGACCAGACCTGCGTCGACGGCGCGTTAGTGTTCCACGCGCGCCTCAAAAAGCAGTCAGCACGAGAAAAGGCCCAATAATGCCAACGCTTGCGGGGGTTGCGGAATAGTTATAACAGTTACCGTTACCCCGGAACATAAAGGGCAACCAAAGGAACATGAGTGGGTTTTAGGCAGTAAAAGTCTGACTCGCCCTCCCGCCCCGCCCAGGACGGAAGAAGTCATTTGATGATTACCCACCTACAAGAAAAGGGTAACGTTTTTCCTTTTGAATCACGGAACTCTAAGAACAAGAAACTACTTACATAAGTATTTTCATTAGTAGTCAATGTGCGTCCAGACTAAAAACATAAAAGTCAACGGGTAGTTCTGAATTCAGGATAGGCTCTGTTAATGACCTAAACTTGTCTCGTAATGGCCTGTGAAATGGCCTCCCAGTTTCTTTACTTAGTTAGGTTAATATTGAGTGTTAGTGTGTCGAAAAACGTGAACAACCATATTAAAAATAATGATGTTTTGTAATCTTTTCTAAGGTGTGATCAGCGACAGTTAATGAAACTATGAGTATAAAAACCAATATTTAAAATAATATCAACTTAATAGCTGTCCCTTTCCACCTGCGTTTTTGTTTGCTACTCGTAAGACGTAGAGTGATGTTACATAGCTTACCATAGCTTACCTTCCTCTATAAATTGGTTATCCAACACAAACATATTTTTTCAATGCGAACCAGTTAACACTTCAGCTTTATAATATTAAAAAATAATATAAGTAACTAAGATAAATAATTATAATATCAAAAAAGTCTTCCGAGTATGACCTAAAACGATGCCAGTCACGCTGTATGGTAATTTCTTTGTCCCAAAAATGGGCCACGAAGAATCGATTATAAATAATTATTAATATGCCAATATTCTAAAAAGCGATGTGTGTGGTGAACTTCTTAGTCGCCACATAAAGACTCCTTAAGAGTCTATCTATGCTTTTCTGATGTTTGAAGTTGTCATTATATATTATCTAATGTCTGTACAATTATAAGTTGAATAAAGCCAACATTTGGTAATTCGCTATTGTTATTTCATAACAATTTATTCAACTTATATTATGCGAAACACTATTCAAAACTAACTATAACGATGGAGAAATATCTTCGGCCAAATATTCTCGACCTTGATCCGTCATCGTCTACAGCGGCTCAAGAATGGACACATTGGGTATCGACTTTTAAAAATTTTCTGATTGCGAATGAAGCAGAAAAGAAAATTAATGATGCAATGAAGATGCAACTTTTTATTAATCACGTATCACCCAAAGTATTCGAATACATAAGCGAGTGTACGTCATACGAAACTGCAGTAAGTACACTCAACACCATATTTGTTAAACCAAAAAATGAAATTTTTGCGAGACATATTCTGGCCACAAGAAAACAGCAAACCCATGAAAACATTTAACAATATCTTCAACAACTAAAATTTTTTTGTTTTTGTAGGAGCCTTAAGACAAATCTGAACGCTGCTACTGCAACTGATGGATCACCTGAAAAAGAATTCGAAGTCACGGCTATTGCTGCTCCAGCTAGTTTAAATAAATCAGTCGTCACCATTGAAGTTAACGGCAAAAAAGCATATGCCTTAATTGACTCTGGAAGCTCGAAAAGCTTTATCAGTCATGATTTCTTTTCAAATTCTTCTTTTAAGAAAACAGAATGTACCGAATCTGTAACGATGGCCCAAACAACTCACACAATCAATTGCGAAGGGCTACTTCAAGCAAAGCTTGTTCTAAATGGCAATGTTTACGAAAAAGCTTCACTTCTTATCGTTAAATATCTTTGCGCTGATGTCATCATTGGACATAATATACTGAAAGAACACTCAAAACTTGAAATTAATTTCGGTGGATCTAGAAAACCATTACAAATATGTAGTGTGCTGGCTTCATCTATTCCGCCAGTTCCTTTATTTTCGAATTTACATCCCGACTGCTTACCAATTGCTGTAAAGTCTAGGAAATATAGTAACGATGATTTGAAATTCATAGAAACTGAAATAAATCAGCTATTAGCAGACGGAGTTATTGAAGAGAGCAGATCACCTTGGCGAGCACAAGTCCTAATCACCAAAAATGAAAATCACCGCAAACGATTGGTGATAGACTATTCTCAGACTATTAACAAATACACAGATTTGGATGCCTACCCTTTACCAAACATAGAAAAAATGGTGAATGACATTTCTAAATACAATTTCTTTTCTAAAATTGATTTAAAAAGCGCGTACCATCAGATATCAATAATGGAAGCAGAAAAACAATACACAGCATTCGAGGCGTGCGGGAAACTATATCAATTTGTCGTATCCCGTTTGGCGTGACAAATGGAGTCAGTGGATTTCAAAGAGTCATGGATTGGTTAATAAAAGAAGAACATTTAGCAGATACATATGCATATTTAGATGACGTCACTGTATGCGGAAAAGACAAGGAAGAACATGATAAGAATTTAAAAAGATTCATGGATGCAGTTGAGAAGTACAGTTTAACTGTTAACAAAGAGAAATCGGCGTTTACAATAAACACAATTAACCTACTCGGATACAACATTTCAAAAAAATCTATTAAACCTGATCCAGACCGACTCCAGCCACTAATTAGCATGCCTATACCGACTGACAACACTTCACTTAAACGAGCTCTTGGTATGTTTTTGCATTACTCCAAGTGGATACCAAAATTTTCGGAAAAAGTACATAGCCTCGTGAATCCAGAATTTCCATTAAATGATGAAGCTAAATCTGCTTTTGAAGATATAAAGAACTGCATTGCAAAGTCTACAATATTTGCTATCGATGAATATAAAATGTTTACAGTCGAAACAGATGCCTCCAATAATGCTATTGCGGCTACATTGACTCAAGAAGGACGCCCAGTAGCATTCTTTTCACGCACACTATCAGTATCTGAAAAGCGACATTCAGCTATAGAAAAGGAAGCATATGCCATTGTCGAAGCTCTCCGTAAGTGGCGGCACTACTTGATTGGAAGATCTTTTCGACTGATCACAGACCAACGATCTGTTTCTTTTATGTTCAATCGCACACATACAAGCAAGATAAAAAACGAGAAGATAGAGAGATGGCGATTAGAATTATCTTGCTACAAATATGATATTGTATACAGACCAGGAAAAGAAAATGACGCTGCCGACGCGCTGTCGCGAATTTGCGCTATTCACTCAGAATCTAAGTTGAAGGACTTGCATAATGAACTATGTCATCCGGGCATTACACGGATGTTTCATTGGGTACGAAGTAAGAATCTACCATTTTCGGTAGATGACGTTAGAAAGATGACAAATGCATGTTCAGTCTGTGCAGTTGTGAAACCTCGTTTTTTCAAAAATAACAGTACATTGATAAAAGCGACTTCACCGTTCGAAAGACTGAATATCGATTTTAAAGAACCAGTACCGTCGTCTTCGTCTAACAAGTACTTATTGACCATTGTAGATGAATATTCTCGATTTCCATTCGCATTCCCGTGCCAAGACGTTTCCGCTGCGACTGTAATGAAACTTTTATCAACACTTTTCTGCACATTTGGATTGCCAGCTTATGTTCATTCCGATCGTGGCTCCGCTTTTATGTCAAAAGAAGTAAAGGATTACTTACATAGTAGAGGTATATCTACAAGTCGAACGACAGCTTATAATCCACAGGGTAATGGTCAAATAGAGCGCACAAATGGAACAATTTGGAGGACAATTCAATTAGCTCTGAAATCACAGGGGTTAAAAATTGAGCAATGGGAAATAGTACTGAATCAAGCACTGCACTCAATGAGATCTCTGCTATGTACAGCAACGAATCAAACTCCTCATGAAATGATGTTTGTACATAATAGAAAATCTAATAACGGTCATTCGGTACCTACTTGGCTCTTAACACCTGGTCCTATCCTACTCAAAAAGCACAACAGAACCAACAAATACTCTCCCATAGTCGAGGAAGTCGAGCTGTTGGAGTCCAACCCAGACTATTCCTTTGTAAGACTAGGCGATGGACGACAAACGTGACTCCTCCTTTGTCTCTACAGAGAGTACTGCACCAGATACTCCTTCGATTCGGCCAGCTACTCGGAATAGAAGACCACCTGCCTATCTGCAGGAATACGACACCTCAAGCTAGAATTCAGCGGGGGAGAATGTGGTGAACTTTTTAGTCGCCACATAAAGACTCCTTAAGAGTCTATCTATGCTTTTCTGATGTTTGAAGTTGTCATTATATATTATCTAATGTCTGTACAATAGGGTATTACACTGTATAAGAGAAAAAATATAAAAATATATTATTGAGGTAGCTTAAGCAAAAAGCAGCCGAACAGTGTTAGTTTTAGTTCATAAAACTAGAAAATATTTTTTTAAATTCAATTCAAAATTTTCAGTTTTTTTTACCTGTTCTTGAACACACCGAAATACAGACCACAGACAGTGAGAGCTGTCGACTGTCAACTAGACGTCACTATTTGTTTTATTTATAACCTCCTAATACGATCTTTATTATAAAAATATACTTTTTCATGGAAGTTATTGTGAAAGATATTTTAGATGGCTAATGCACATGTGTACTTACATCAAAGTGATATTTACAACAACAGTACAAACGGTACAAACGGGTTTTTATGGTGTAATAGTTGGAATACTCTTCCCACAACTTTTAACTAAGTTTTTCTTAAATTTGAATCAATTAACACTAGAATTCACAATTATTCCGATGTTTTCACACTTGTGTTCTTGCATTCCGAAACGCACACCAACGGTAAGTCGAACAGTAACTAATTTTTGAGATAAAAACAATAAAAAATATGTAAAGGGTCACAGCGCGTTTGTTTATTTACATGACGTAAGGACGTCATATCGCCAAAGCAAAACCACGCCCACGGCGTTTTCCGTTTTTGGAAATTTCCGCGCGAAATTGGAAAATACAATTTTTAAAAGCGTTTTCAGGGTACTTAGCGCTTAAATAAAAACTTAGGATTTTTTTTAGTGGTTTCTTAGTACTGTAGGAGTTATTTGAAATACTTAAAAAAAAAGAGTGTAATACCCTATTATAAGTTGAATAAAGCCAACATTTGGTAATTCGCTATTGTTATTTCATAACAATGTGTTCACAAACTCTGGTTTTAGTAAGGAAATAAAAAAACTATTTCACGAAAATTTAAGATTCACATTTTTATATAAGTATTAATTTTCACACGCGGCTTCGCCCGTGTGAATGTCAAACTTTTAAGAGGTCTAAGATAAGCTTAAGAAAGAATTTATAACTCAAGACCAGTGAAACAACTTTAATGTTGTCCGTTGCAAGCGCGTTGACGATTTTGTGGGACCATAAATTTATCAACATTTTATTGATCAGTTTATCAAGTTATAAATGCCAACTGAGAGTCAATATTGAGTTCAAACATACGCAAACACCTATGTATTTTTTTTGGTGAGTTGGAAATCATCAAATGTCGGCTCCCGTCCTGGGTGCGGCGGGAAGGAAAATGAATGGGTTTTAGTCAGTAAAGTCTGAAACGCCCGTTTCAGACTTTTACTGACTAAAACCCACTCATTTTCCTTCGGTTGCCCTTTATGTTCCGGGGTCACGGTAACTATTATAAACATTTCGGTACATTCCGCAACCCCGGCACACTTATGTATATTACAGTAGTAATCATACTAATTAGTGTCGCCATGGATGTGGTAAGAACATGACTCACGAATAAAATATTTTTTACTAGCTGTCCTCCGCAGCTTTACCTGCGAAGTTCCCGTTTCGATTTTTGTGATGAAAACTCATTATGTCCTTTCTCAGGCTATAGGCTATCTCTGAACCAAATTTAATTTAAATAGGATCAGTAGTTTGTGCGTAAGGCAGACAGATAGACAGACTGAGTAATTTTCGCATTTATAATATTAGTATGGATTATAAATAATCAAGAGTCGTTAAAAGACGTTTCATAAAAAGGCTCGAGCTAAAAATTGTTTTCTTTCACATAAATTCTATCTTTTTATCTGAGACATTTTCTAAACTTGTTTGTAACATATTTCTGATAAGAACTTATAAAAAAATACCAACGTAACCAACAATAAACTTCCCTGACAAGTGATTATTATATTATTTTATCTGGTCCCAAATTACGTATCTCTTTGCCTCGATTTCATAAAAAAGACGTCAATTTTACGAAACGCGGGACTCAGGCTGATAAATTCAACACTGAGCCTTAGAATTTTGATAAAACAGGGTAGATTTTCACTCATTTGTCTTGACTCAAAATGGCGGATAAAGAATTTGACGACAAGGTTTGAACGCATCGTTTGACGATATCTTGCAAGGACTCATTTATGCGGCAAAATTACAAACAATATTTGACGTTTTTGGCATTATTATTGTTTATCTTATAGAAAAGATTCTTGTAATGCAGGTAATTTAATATTTCACACACGTAATTCGAGACACAATAGAAAGACAATAGCAGCACAACAGCCGGCTTTCGGTTGGTCGTTGAAAGGTTAAGGACTGCATTGTTGGTTGATAAATATAAATATCCTGGGACAACTCACACACGGTCATCTGATCCCAAACTAAGCAGAGCTTGTACTATGGTAACCAGACAACTGATAAACATACTTATATAATTTATAAATACTTACATATTATAGATAAATTACACCCAGACACAGAACAAACAATCATGCTCATCACACAAAGTTTGTTCTGGGTGGGAATTGAACCCACGACCTCTGGCTTAGCAGTCAGGGTCACTAACCACTAGACCAACAGGCCCGTCAAAATAGAAAGACAATAGCAGCACAACAGCCGGCTTTCGGTTGGTCGTTCAAAGGTTAAGGACTGCCTTTTTGGTTGATGGTCCCAAACTCAACTGCAGAGACGCGGCCTGTGTCAAAAGTCCAATCTATCCCTGTACCAACTTAAAAAAAAACTATTTAGCAGTTTAGCTGTTAAAGCATACAGAAAATCGGACTAATGGATTGACAGACTAATTTCCGCATGATAGCACTTTAATATTGCTGAAATAAAGCTCACCTTTACACTTAACAAAGTAAAAAAATACAGAGTTGCAGGCTTTCAAAATTACTGAATCATAAACTATATTTTACACTGCAATGCTGCAAAATGCAGAGGTTGTCTTTTCCTTTACTTGTTAAACTGTTTTAAGGCTTCGTAGAAAATTGGACGCGTTGTTATTAAAAGTTATCGCTCCCTTTTCGTCTGCAGAGCCTTTTGTTTCGGTAGACGAAATTGGTTTTCTCTATAAGGTTGTACTGAGAAAGTATTTTTGTTTTCTACGTGGTAGACGGGACTTACTAGTTGTATTTGGTTTGGTTTGTGCGACGGGACTATAAACCTGTCATAACTTTATATAGCGATTATTAGTAAGACTCTAGGCGCCTTACTAATAAACGCTGCATAAAGTTATGACAGGTCTATACGTCAAAAAATGTATGGTTACACAGGCTTTATACATTGCATAACTTTACACAGTGATTATTAGTAACGGCATTGATGTTTATTTTCGTCTTATGCCCTTACTAACAATCACTGTGTAAAGTTATGTCATGAATAAAGCCTGTGTAACCATACATTTTTTGACGTATAAACCTGTCATAACTTTATGCAGCGATTATTAGTAAGACGCTAGATGTTTATTTTCGTCTTATGCCCTTACTAATAATCACTGTGTAAAGTTATGTCATGAATAAATCCTGTGTAACCATACATTTTATGACGTATAAACCTGTCATTACTTTATGCAGCGATTTAGTAAGACGCTTTACAGAAGCGTTTGGTTTGGTTTGTGGATCTAGCATTTTTACGTAGCTTAACCTTTCAACGACAAACGACAAACGACAGCCGGCTGTCGGGCTGCTATTGTCTTTCTATTGTGTCTTGAATCACGTGTGTTTGAAGGTTTAATATTTTTGGAGCTGAGCAATTTGGTGGAATTCTAACACAAAATGGGGTGTGACCGAGCGGGAATAACCCGATCTTACGGCCTAAAAGCGGTTGCGTAACATTCGCACAAAAAAATGACAAACCCGTAAAAAGACAAATGTTCGAAGGGTGGCGTAAAAGTTTTCAGGTATACATTTAAAGGTTATGAATTAACGGAGAAAATAGTATGAAAATGTAGAAAAAAATCTGAAATCTCAAATATGTTTTTTCAGATTAGTTATTATAAAAATCCAATTTTGTTCAGAAAGCTTCATCTAGAGTTCTTCAAAAGGAGACAATTTTTTTGGTCCCACTATTAAACGGTTACGTTTATTAATAATTTTACGCATGAAACAAGTCATCACCTTATTATAACTAACCCACTAAAAATTATATAGATATCTAACGGGAATAATGAAATAATAGTAAAAAACTATTACGGAAAAATGCATGTTGAGGAGCGTTTTTACATTTATTTCAACGTGAATTTAAATATACTTATTATGTGAAACGAAACGTACCTAATTAACATTCCGTTGTAGATGCTCTGTGGTACAGTTTCAATCAGTTTGACACTGACAGACTACATTATTAAGCTAAGTTCATACGACCGCGCGAAACCGCTCTGTACCACTAACCGCGCGGTACAAGACCAAAGTAAGTAGCAATTATCGTAGACATTACCGCGCGTTCTACGTTCATTGAAAAGCATTCTTGCATCCTATTTTAAGTGAAAGACTTTCATTTAAAATAGGATGCAAGAAAGCTTTTTTATTGTCTTTGTCATTTTCTGCGACGACTCAGCCTTCGGTATAAAATCCATAAGCAAATTGCCCCCTCCTCAAGCAACATTGACATCCGGACTGGTATGCACATCATCATGCGAACGCCTCAAACCCTGTCCAGGAGGGCGAATTCGCCGCGATTCTCTCGCGCGTAACACGCGCGAGTGTTGCGTCCAGAGTCTACGCGTATAGAGCGTACGTACGCGCGAGTCGTATTTCCTTCTCTTTCTCTTTTATACGTGCACTCGCTCTGAAATTCGCGCGAAATCTGGACGCAACAAGGCGGCCCTAGTATCTCGACTCGCGCGCATTACGCGCGAGTCACGCGCGAGTTTATTAGTCGCGCGATGCTTGTGGACGCGATGTATTGGTGCCTAGTATCTTGCCTACCCGCGAGTGAATTCGCGCGAGTCGAATCGCGGCGAATTCGCCTTCCTGGACAGGGCCTCAACCACGCGGCGACGCGCGGCTTCTCGCGGTCATGTAAACTTAGCCTAATAGTTTCCAACAGTTTTCTAGATAGTCAGATAAGTGCTTCTTCTGTTCTTTTCGTATTTTTATTCAATAGATGTTAGAAAAATGGCTTCTGGAGATACAGTGCATAATATATAAAGCTGTTGTAACAATTGTACAGCTCGATTTCAACGAAATGTGCAACAACTTTACTTATAAAAGCATTGGCGTCCACAGTAAAAGAATAATCGAAAAAAAATCACACCAAAGCCAGGTTTTTATGTCATTTACACCTATATTATTATTGAAAGTGCACTATTCTAACATAAAATACCTAGGAAACCTATTCACTCATTAAATAATCGCTCTTGTGAGATTTTAGGTCATTATGAGAGTCATGTTTTGATTGTCGTATTTCCCAGTATTCCGCGGGGTTATTACCTATGAAACAGCAATGAGCAATATTTGCGCAGTGATCGCGCAATCACCGCGCCATCGTCAAAAAAAATCGTATTATGTATGAACCGATTGCTAATCGCTCGCTGATTGTTCTAATGCACTTATTGTTACGATGACGATAAAGTAGCAATCGCTGAAACTAATTAAATATCACCTTTAACAAAAAAAACTTAACTTTGCCTTAAAAAACCGTACTAAATACGAAACCACCAAACGAAAAATGCATATTTTAGTTAACTGATTGCTCCACAGAGGCAGCACTATCGCTAGTTTGCTATTTGACGTGACGTATTTTGAATTGACGTTTGAGCAGCAAAATTTTGCTAAATTATCGCGATCGCTCGGCTATTGCAAGATACGTAATCCCAGTGCCGGTTACTTAGAGTTTTGCTAATATTGCCACTGTAATCTAGAGATTATATGGAATAAACTAACGTGCATTTCATTAATAAATGCCACAATTTGTGGTGGGCCTAATCCCCGAACAAAAAAAATTGTCTCCTTTAATCATTTTATTTCTGACGTGATATTTTTTGAATCATTGTGGACTTAGAGTTTTTGGGAAATACGGGGGGTTATATATTCGTCTCTAAACAGAAACGGAAGAAGCCCGTTTTAGCAAGCAATTTTATTAATCGGCTATCAAACACAAAAAGATTTTTGCAATTTGGACTAGTTGAGATTAGTTCGTTCAATTAAATTCTTCAGCTTTATAATATTAGTATACATATATCGGACTGCCATAGAAAGCCTGTGATGGCCTAGCGGTTAAGGCAGGTTGTGGGATCAAATCCGGGCAAGTAAAAATGAGACATTTTCAATACATAATATGTACTTTCTAAAAATGTATCTTGGACATCACAGACATCGGTGCAGTCATGAGTCCGAAATCACCAATCGTAAGCAAGCGCGTGGTGATCAATGCTTTCTGTGTGAGAAGAAGCCTTTGCCCTGCAGTGGGACAGTTATAGGCTAGTATCATTATCAATATAAAAGCCCCTTTACAATGCATAGCCTGGTCTCCGGTGTACAATCGCTTTTCCCCTAGAAAACACACGGAACAATGCGCGCCACAAATACCTACACTACGCTAAATAACGAAAAAAATCTAAAACCAACTTCAAACGCACAATTCATAAAACCGAGTACAAACATTCAAATCTCCTAGCTGTCTCTACTTTGAGCCCATTCAACACGACTTCACTGAAAATTTACTATACCTCTGAAGTTCTACGAAACATCAACATTCATGTATTGTACATCCTTGGGATATTTTGAAGACACCGTATTTCCGTAGTTGTAGAACCATTGTAGGAGGATATTACACTGGTACTGTACTGGTAACTTGTTTCTTATTGCTAAGGAATAATGATAAATGATGTCTATTTGTCCTTATTTATGTCTATTGATTAACTGTCTATTGACTAACTGACGTAACTCTCTGGGCTAGAGAGAGAAGTATAATTATGAGTTTTTTGATAAAAAACTAACTCGCCATCGTGATGGTCGAAAAATATCCTATGTCTTTTCTCAGACTATAGCCGAGGTAGTCCTCAGCCTGAGACAGGGCTTAGGATATTTTGAACGCTTTTAAATCGGTTCAGCAATTTAGGCGTGAAAGCGTAACAGACAGGCTGAGTTAGTTTCACATTTATAATATTAATTTTTGATCGTAAAAAAATGACAGTACAGTTTACATTATCTAGATTCTAGAAGACATAAATCGTCAGATGACTGGTATGAACAGGATAATAGACTTTATAGAAAAGTTAAAAAATATATATAATAATTCTACTTCAAAAACTAACAACAAAAAAAAGAACTAAAATTTGGGAAATATAATATAAAAAGTATTATTGAATTGTATTGTCTTTCATTATTTGTGTGTGACATTAAAGTATTAATAATGTAAAAGTTTTAGGAAATTCTTAAGCAGACAAAGAAAAAAAAGTACACCTAAAACTAAAATACACAGCACTACGATCTGATAAATAATTCCAATATCCCCTTTCTTACTTAATAAATTCAACCTGACTCAAAATGGCCGCCTACCTGAAATACACTGCGAAAGGTCAAGATTGAATGGGGATCCCCAAGGCCACATGTGGAAAGAATTGGGAAAACTCAAGACCCTTAGACGAAACGTGTTCCAAAGGCTGACAATAATGCCAAACGAAAATGGTCCTAAATGACAGGAAATTGGCTATCTGATCCAGATATTGAAGTAAGGAAATAAGTTGAATCAAACTGTCCAGCTGTTGTGAAATGTGATATTTTTTTTTCGCTTTTTTATTGAGATTGAAGACGGCAATCTATTTGATATATCTTTTTATATATTATATGGAATGATAACTGACTGATTTTTGATATATCAACGCACAGCCCAAACCACTGAGCCTATAGACACGAAATATTTGAAGGGTTCTTTAAGAGTATCCACTTAAAAAGGATTTATAGAATTTCCAAACCTAAAAGGGGATAGAATTGACATTAAAGCGGGCGAAACCGCGAGCGGAAGCTAGTTTTCTAATATTTTTTCCGAAGTTTGTTCGGCCGACCGACCATTTGATTTGAGTTCCGAACCTATGTTGGTAAAATTTTACTGACTTCAATTTCAATATAAGTAGAAAAATATATCTCACTTAACTAGCTGTCTTCATACTAACTTTCATTTCTTTCCAAAAACGAATACTTAGTGCTCTTATCGTTAAAAAAAATATGTTTCCATTTTTTTTAGTTACAAAAAACTACAGTAACAACTCATAGCTGCAGCTATGAGTTGTTTTTCACCTAAAAGCAACCTGTTTTTTATGTAAAAACATTTCTTATAAGGAAAGCGTTAATTCACAAAAAAGCTAATAAACTCATTTATTTGTCAAAAAAAGAAGAAACAGATAGCAATCAAATTAAGAATGCCAATTTAAAATGTGAGCGAAATACATCAGGATCTCAACAGTTTTATCACAGAGTAAGGCCATTTACAAAACGCGTTGAATATTTCGCAAAATGTCTGAGAACCCTACAATGTATAAAAGCTTTTAAAAGGCACATACATTTGCCAGGCTACCGGTACCGGGGCGTATGTAAGGAAACAGAGTACACAAAAATGATCCGAAATAGCATTGTAACCATAGATATATTAAAGAAGGAGATATGCCCTGTAGACGAAAATGTATCGGAGACCTGTGTCTCCCGTTTCCCCTACCACACGGCAACTACTACACGCACGGTTTAGTAAAAGCAATAGATACGCAGCAGCGCACACATCCGCAATTCTTATACTAGTACGTACCACACAATCGATAATGAACCTTAAAACACCAACGCAGCGTGTATTTACCATGCACCGTACAATTTACTCACACAAAAACATCGGTGGTTATCGGTGTGCTGTGCAAAAGCAATTTATTTTACATTTACGCTAGTGATTGACTAAAACGGAAAGTTATCGAAACTTCTATAATTCTTACTATAGACCAAATTCTTTTGAGTTCCTGAAAATAAAATAAATAAAAGACGGCGTGAATAGAAAAATCTTTTAATAAAAATAAACAATATATAGCTTAAAAATATAATTATGATTAAACTTCTACTAATACTATTATGATTAAGCTGTCATACTTGAGCACACAAATTATTTAATAATTGGAAGACGTTAATGTTATTTATCAAGACACTTGCTCGTAAAGTGGGTCTTATTACCCTGCACTTAGACCCGTTATTGAGTATATTACGCACGCGTGCGTTTGACTTTACATTATCGCACTAGTCAATAACAATCACACACCTTTAATAGCAAATAAATAGCATGAAAATTCTCATTATCTGAACCACGCTGATTAATATAACACATTCATAGAAGTAACGAAAAAGCACAAGGATACGCAATAATATAATTACGTAATTCAAAGCAATACTCCACTGAGTATTAACCTAAATTTTTATTAACTTACTTTACGAAAGTTGGCTACGCATTTCTCTACTACGGCTGTAAAAAATAATTAAAAAATTGTAAATAATATTATTTAACATCGATATTCCAATCGAGTTAAAACGGTTGACTAATTTAAAAATAAACTCTAAACAATATTTTATTCATCAGGCGACTTTATTGTATATCGATAACCTACGTTAGTGGATTTGCACATGGACATCACTAACTCACGGCAAGAACCAGCGGCCGCATCACGCGATTCTTTCGTTTAGTTAAGTATCGTTTTGTGATCTTTACATTGCTTGTCTCGTCACTGAGTGGCAAACTTACGTAGTTGTGAAGGAGCAATGTATATATAGCAAAACAGTGCAGTCGCTGTTTTGTTTTGAAACGAAATGACAAGGAATATTTTACGATTTTTTGTTTTCTATGATTTTAAAGACAAATATAGAAAAATACTTGTACTTACAGATGGTATGTGATTCCATTATTTACGTAGTTGTGGTACCTGCTTTGGTTTTTGCAAGAAATCACTGCACAATACGGCATTTTAATATGTTTTTACCATAACGTTCAAAAGCAGACTAGTTCGCGGAGACGGCCATTTACGATTATATGTATTACGATTGCATGTCGAGCGGACAGCGACACGCCCACTTGCCACTTCTCCTGTTATTTATATTTCTGTGATTGTAACATTCCGAAGATATTTTTGCAGGGCGCACATATTTGTTCCGCATTCTGGATGTTTGGATGTTTATAAAGAATGCCAGAGGGCTGAAATGAAAGCGTTTTTTTGTCGTTTACAGTAATTTTGTCGACTCAATTTTGGGTAATGAAGACATAATGAAGATAAATACACTCTCTTTCCGAGTTTCATTGTTCACCTCCGTAGGTCTAAATACAATCTATGCAAAATGAATTTAAGTTCTCGGGATACGTTAATTAATAGTTCATTTTTGTCGGAAACATCCACGGACATGAATATTGAGAGACAAAGAAATCATATGAAAATAGTCTTTAAAAGAGACAATGATTTCTGGGTTTGTTTCTCCATTTCTTTTTGGTGGTAGTCTGTCAGGTAATGTTGATTCTTGCTAGTTGTACAAAACTATCCTACTGCAATAAAAACATTTTTATGTCAATTAATTTTGAACTTTTATTTTATTAGAAGCTTAAAACGCAACATATAAACGTGATGTCTGGAGGACACGGTCGAGCACACGGTGGAGGTGTGCCGCGCATGGGCGGACCATAGACGTGACCTCTCGCGCCCAGCGCTGGTTCAGGCCATGCTGCGGGGCGAGACGGAATGGGATGCCGTCGCCTCCTTCTGCGAAGCAGTAATACTAGTGAAGGAAGCGGCGGCGCGCGAGAGGCAACGAAGAGCCTCTCGCCCCGGACAAAGACCCAGGCGAAGACGTCGAGAGTCGCAAGACGACTATCGGCCACCGTAGGCACGGTTCTGCGGATGGCGAGCGGTGGGTAGCTCGCCGCCCAGCTAGGACCAGGACCGCGTCGACGGCGCGTTAGTGTTCCACGCGCGCCTCAAAGAGAAGTAGTCAGCACAGGAAGGGGCCCAACAGGGCCAACGCCTGCCGGGCTTGCGGAATGTTTATAATAGTTACCGTGACCCTGAAATATAAAGGGCAATCGAAGGAACATGAGTGGGTTTTAGTCAGTAAAAGTCTGACACGAAGGACGGGAGCAGTCATTGGATGATTTTCCACTCACCAAAAAAAAAAATACTTGCTGTCCGACAAATCGAAGCGTCACGCGTCATCAAACTGCAATGCTCTAAAGTCGTACCAAAACCAAATTGACAGTCATATCATTCATATTTACTCCATCTATTTTGGAAGAACGATATACGATATTGACCATCGTAAAAATAAAACTATGTATAGACTTTTGAGGAATTCTGAGAAGGCAAATTCCTACGTGGGCGATATTGATAGAATTATATTTTGGGAGGCTTCCGTCAATTTTCTTGATCACCTGTAAGCTAGGATCGGATATTTTGGATCACTACCTTATGATATTGCCTGTTTGAATGACTTGGCAATCTTTTAATAACTAAGTTTTCTGTTACTCTTCGAATGTGACATAAGGTTCAAAGCACTTTCTTACTAAAGAACGGTCTTCGTGGGACGTTTCGGCCTCTTTTCTTTTGTGTGGAGTCCTTGTAGATGGCTGTATGTTATTATTTAAAATAATAATTATAATTTACTAACGTTCTTGAAGTAATGAATACTTACGTAGTATTCATAATAATAATAATAATAAGTATTCATTTTATATTTTTAAATGTTTTATATTTTTTATAATAATATTTAAAAATGTATTGAATATGTGTTAAGAAATAAATGAATGGAATAATAATAATAATAACCGTTTATTTGTCAAACATAGGTAATCATACATGCAGGATCTTATAAAATAGGTAGTGCGCTATGTTAAGTGTTATAAGTTTTATATGTTCTAAAAAGATGACTTCTATACCTATATGAAAACTAGTTTATGTTACATGTATTGTTAAATAATGTAATATAAGGTAATGGAGGTCAGATTGGCTGTCGTTTCTTGTAAAACAATGGTATCCAACTGAATCCGGTTAGGCTGGAAGCCGACCCCAAGATAGTTGGAAAAAGGCTAAGGAGATGACGATTATCTGTAAGGTGTATATTTAATGGGTCCTTGATCCCTGACATAAATAAAAAACATGCAATATCTACACAATAAACCCTCATTGAAGTTCCACGAATAAAAACAGCATTGTATATCTAGGTCATTGTTGTGCAAACAGCCAATTTGAGCAGAATACAGCAATAAATATTGTGCCTCAACATTTGTCCGTTGCAGTTGTTTCAATTGCTGATGCTGGCGGGAATGAGTTGTTCGTTGTGATTTACTTATTCGAATATTTAACTCATTAAATAAAGCAACAAGCATTTATTAAATTATCAGAAACTGATAAAAACTGTAAGCTCATTTCAAATATATAAATGCTTTTTTTGTTAATGGGAAATCATGCCAGCTCTGGTCAGGGCGGAATGGAGACTTTTACATTCTAAAACCCACCTTCGGTTGTTGTAATGTTCCGGGGCCACTGTAACTTTTTCGAACAATTCTGCAACCCCGTAGAGGCTCAAGGGCCCTAACTAACTGTCTGAGACTTGAGGAAGACCAACTTCTATAAATATATAAATCCTATTAAAACCTCTTTTAAATCTGACATCTTCAGAAAAGTAAAAAAAAAAAACACTTGAATCTGTTTTCGAATCGTTTTCCTCAAATTGTCAAAAAATATTATGACTCAATCTGAAAACAAAACTGGATTATCAAGAGTACTGTCAACTTGAAAAACACGACATTTGAAAACAAGGTAATTCTGCGAACTTCACGAACCCCATTGTAAGATTTCTGTTTAGTTATAATCAAACTAAGTCAATTATTATTATAGGTAAAGTTGTAACAAGGTTGGCTACTTGGCCCAAGTAATTTAAACTACCTACCTACGTTTATTTCGCCCATTCCAACTTCAGGAAGATTTGGATTTGAGATAGACATTTTATTTGGTTCTTTAATTGGTTTTTATTCATTTTTATGGGCTCAGAAGGTTTTGGTAGAAAATGAAAAACATTGTTTTTGTAGGTACTAAGGTTTCTCTAAGCTTTGTTTTTGCTATCTTTTCAATTTAATCTATTATGACGCAAATCTAGAGACTTCTTCAGAAATGTATTTGTTTGTGTGGAAGAGGGTGACTTTAATTTTAATACTTTGACCTTGAGTCGCATTCTAGTTGGTTCGTTTCATAAACAGTATACCTTCTTATGACAAAACTTATTCAGGGAAGTACTATGCTCATTTTGCTCTAAATATTGCTCTGGTTTAAATTAAATATTACATTACAGTTCACACAAAAACAATCGAACAAAATTGTAAGTTTACCAAAAAGGTTACAATTATGTTCGGAACTTTCTATTCTTTAATGCGCGAGTATGTCACGAACTTATCCGTCTCTTTTAATTAAAATAAAGAACATGGAACCTAAACTATAAGAATTATTAACATTCTTATTATAAATAAATAAATATCTTCGGACAACTCACACTATACAGCTATGATCCCAAGCTAAGCAGAGCTTGTGTTATGGTAACTAGACAACTGATATACATACTTATATAATTTGTAAATACATACATATTATATAGATAAATAATTACACCCAGACACAGAACAAACAATCATACTCATCACACAAAGTTTGTCCTGGGTGGGAGTCGAACCCACTCTCTAACCACTAGAACAACAGGCCCGTCGTTATTATTTCCACTAATATCACAATTAAACATTGCTTGTATATCCACTATAAATAGCAAAAAACTACGTGAGTAAATACAAAATTAGAATAATAATAAATTGGCCATAAACCTTTACAAAGAGGCATTAATCAGAATCTCTTACAAGAAATCCAATTTGTCAATAGATATACGTGATGTATGTACTGCAAATAGTTTTATTAATCCTTATTATGTGCGAGGTCGACATATATTGGCAATTTTCTTCGAGGACACCGCCTTATTCATGAATACATCTTACATACATACATATATCGTCTACAATGTAATCAATAGATTTTGTTGTAATTAATCTTACCTTACATTATACTTACATTAACCATACTTCTATACTAATATTATAAATGCGAAAGTAACTCTGTCTGTCTCGCTTACACGCCTAATCTTCTGAACCGAATTAAACATTGAGAATGCCTACGGTTAAGTCCGCCTGTACACTAAGTACTAAGTATTATCTAGCTTCACACAAATGATATTTTTTTATTCTGTTTATTAAAAATTTTACGTAAAGCAGTTAGTCCCGGTTGTCATTCGTAGAACTTTGATAGTCGTTACGAGCAGTCAAAGGCAGAAAGCCTGAACTGTCTAACCAAGGGGCGCAGTGTGGCCCAGTAACTGGGTTGTATTCTAATAGGCAATCGCTGCACGCAAAACACTGGTATCCAACTGAATCCGGCTAGGCTGGAAGCAGACCCCGAATTAGTTGGAAGAAGGGTGATGATGATAAATTTTAATTCTGACGAAATTACAAGCAACGATATTTGAAAAATTTAATTCGGGTACAAATAGAGTCTATAGCCTGAGAAAGGACATAGGATCGTTTCTACCCTAAAAATCCCTACTAGGGAACTACGCGGATATAACTTACTGCGTGGGCAGCTGCTGCTGTTATCATAATTATAATTATAAATGTGATATCCCAGTGGTTAAGGAAAATATCGTTGTAAATTTTTCAATTGTATATACTTTTTATTCATATATTAAAGTTTTTCTATTTATTTATTTATGGTTTTTTTTTTTGTTTTTGGCTTGAGTCTGCTTGTGACGTGCGCGTTAATTCCCGCTGAACGCGAAAGGTTAAAGTATAAAATATCAGTTTATTAACTCGTCGTTCCATGTAAATCACCGGTATAAAGCTAGATTCAGTTAGACAATATAGTTGGAAATCTGCGAACTTAAGAAACGAATCCGGCTGAAGTTGTGTTGAGTCTTGAGTGTTTCATAAAAATTTCAACTTGATACTTCCAAGTCCACGTTATTCTGTCAAAAAATTGCATTGACATACTCACAGGCACTCAGACAGAAAGACAAGCTTTTCCCTTTTATGCACTGGGATTACGTATCTTGCAGAAGCCGAGGTGATCGCGATAATTTAGCAATATAAACGTCAATTCGCGATAATTTAGCAATATAAACGTCAATTCAAAATACGTCATGTCAAATAGCAATCTAGCGATAGTGCTGCCTCTGTGGAGCAATCAGTTAACTAAAATATGCAATTTTCGCTTGGTGGTTTCGTATTTAGTATGGTTTTTAAGAGCAAAGTTAAGTTTTTTTGTTTTAGTTCCAGCGATTGCTACTTTATCGTCATCGTAGCAATAAGTGCATTAGAACAATCAGCGAGCGATTAGCAATTGGTTCATACATAATACGATTTTTTTTTGACGTTAAGCGATCAATAGCGCGGTGACCGCGCGATCACTGCGCAAATATTGCTGATTGCTGTTTCATAGGTAATAACCCCGCGGAACGAAAATAGTCTTTTAGAATTCAGAAAAAAAAGTACTGAAATCATTGTAGAGTAATTAATGAGAAATATTACTTGTTTGCAGTCTTACCTCAAATATTTAGAGAGAGTCCACCATTATATTATTTACTTTGTAAAGGACCGTCTGTTTGTTCTCGGTTGTTCTGTATTTACAAGATTTTGTTTATTTTAACTAAGCGTTCCAGAATTAGTAGTTTAATATTAGAAGGCTTTAGAGTTCAAAATATATGTTGTATTCTTTTATAATGACAAAATTTATTTGTGGATTGGGTTTAAAAATATAATTGTTCACAAATAATAATCAATTGTTAATTTTATACAAGTTATGCTCGTGTGATGGCTAAATTCATATTTACACTAAAAGTTATATAAAGGTTAACTGAAACATTGGGTTTTTGTTATATAATAAAATAAAAGTATTTTTTTTACAGAAGACGTTTGACATTTTTTTTTATTATGTTTGTTACTCTTTCACGAAAACTCTTAAATTATATTATTTTGCCACTGCAACAGTAACCAATTAACATAGCATAACGCGGGTGAAACCGCGACTTAAACCAGTTCAATAATAACCTCATGTATTTACATATTTGACTCGAGAACTTCAAAGTGATAACTCAGAAGTTCAAAATAAAGAAAACATTTTTTCTTCTTTTCAGAACCTACCTCCAACGTGCAAGTGCTTACCCAGTGTTAATCTCCACTCAAAACAAATGACTTGAAACTAAAACGAAATCGTTTCCACCATGACGTGTCCATTCCGCCGTGCGTCCTCACAACAACAGTTTGCCAACGGGAGTGGTTCCAGCGGTTCAAAGAAACCTGAGTTCCGCTCTCGACAGTCCTCAGTTCACCTCCCAGGACCCGAAGAGGAAGATGGCGAAAGAAACACGTTAACACTCAAAAACTTGAGCGAGGCACTTCAGCTTCTTACAGCACCTTCGGTAAGTTTTCTAATTTCAACTGTATCTTCACAGCATAAGACTGGTTTTGAACTGAGATTGAAGGGGGAAATTGTTGGATTTATCTATTTGTCTTGCATAGGAGGATGAAACTCGAAAAGTAAGCTTAACGCCTCTCGTAACTGCAGAGACGAGTAACTGTGTATCAGAACACTGATGTTCAATTCTGAACCTTATTATAAAAGTGTAAAGCTAAATTTAGAGGAGTCAGTTGTGAATCATCGGTGCATATCTTAGAGGAAGGCGAGCTAACTGTGCCTCCAGTTAATCGTTTCGTTCCAGTTTGAACTATATCACTCTATCTTAAGGTCGGCTGTCGAAACTTAGTCTGAAAGTTATCGGTGAGGAACGCTGGAACATATTGACGCTTAAGCGCTTAAGCGAAGCATTGCAGCTGCTGACTGCGGCTTATTCGAATCCTACCGTTTCAATTTAAACCTTATCACGTCACGGTAAGATTTCTTTTAGTTAAACGGCAGCGTTTAAGACGACTAAGAGAACTTTTACCATTAATATTGTAACGTACAGAGGCGTGAGTTCTCTGAAACTGTTTTAATATTTTATAGTCAGTTAGCTTTTGTTAAATCAACTAAAAAGTTTGTCGTATTGGTACAGGAGGCCTGAAATCAATGCAAGCAGGAGTTTACTTGGAATGTAATTTTTTGCTTTTGGTAATAGATTTAGAATTGCAGACTTATACATTTATACGATTCGGCGAACGCGAACCTACCTATTTACGACCTTTCTTTAATTTTGCTGATTATTATTATTAGATATTTTAATCAGTGAAGCAGGCACTAAATATATGTATGGAATAGTTTGTTGGCTGGTTTTATCAGAATGATAAGAGAATTTTTTTTCGTAAAAAAAAATGATGAAGCCGTAATTATTTTCTGGCAACTTCATTTCACGGAGGAGATATTATTACACAAATCAAGTAGAAAATGAACGAGCAATTATAGCAATAAGCTCCTCTATAAACATTTTCAACAGAGTTTGAATGAATAGACCTATGGTCAGTTAAAAAAATACTGCCATTGATTAAACAATCAATGGAGATTGAATAAAGACGTTTTGTGAAATGATAGAGTTTTTTAGGACCACTTAATAGCTAAAGCGTATTTACAAAATGTCAATCAAAGCTGTTCTCAATTTTTCATCATAATCAAATTGACTAGTTTGAAACGGGTGTGTTTTTGTGCTTTTATATCCATTCCGTTTTTAGCACGTTTTTGTGCTTTAATTTCTTTTCCGTTTATAGCACGGATTTTTTTTTATTCCGTAGTTTAGGTCCCAATACATCAAAAGAAAAGAGAACACTTACGTTCTCTTCATTGTGTAGTAGCTTTTGCCCGCGACTTCGTCCGCGTGGATTAATAGCTCCCGTTCCCGGGGGATTTCCGGGATGTAAACTATCCTATGTCCTTTTTCGGGTCCCAGACTATATCTGTACCAAATTTCATTCAAATCGGTTTAGTGGTTTAGGCGTGAAGACAGACAAACAGAGTTACTTTCGCATTTATAATATTAATTAGTACGGATTTCTCTGTCTATCTAAACTTTCAAGATCCTTTCTCTCGATAATGCGGTCCCCAAGAAGTCTTAAAAGTGTAATAAACAAAGTTCTCAACCATAAGGCGATTCACACACGGCACCGCGCGCCGCCGCGGAGGGCGGTGGCGGTGAAGCGGATTTCTTAGCGGTTCTCCGCGCGGTTAGGCGGTTTACGCGCCTGACCGCGCGGATCGATTTAACGCATCACATAAAATTACACTAAAAGACTTTTTAATTATCGCTTGAGCAGGGCACGTAGGTATAATGAATGCGCATTCGGTATTTTAACACATAAATGGCGTAGGTATATCTCAACGCCTTTTGAACGTAAACATAAATTTATGTATAAAAATTATTAAAGCATGCTGAATACTTCATAATTTTGTTAGGGAAAGACATGGCGTTGATTTTAAAGATATTTTATATACGAACCATGAGACAGAGGCAGACAGTTAATATACTTAGACAATAATTGCAGAGGAAGCACAAATGCTGCAGCGATCCGTAATAATTTAGCTGATTGTTTTGTAAATTAGAACCCGCTACCATGGTAAAGTAAATATGCTTAAAAATAAGTATATTTTTTAAACTAAGTTCTTTTTTATCTTTGTCACTATTTTGTCCTGGCTCCAAATATAAGGTAACAATTTCTTCCCATTGTTTCATTTTAAGCAGTCACTATATTGTGTGCTTTACATGTCCCATATTTAGCAGAGCGACTTTCAATCTCCGAAATAAGCTTTTCGACATCGAAATCAATTTTGAATTGCAACACGTCCTGCGCACACGATGATCCGCGCGGCTATGCGGCGTCCCGTGTGTAAGGCACCGCCCCACCGCGCGGACGTCAGCGCGGAGAGGCGGTGGCGGCGAGAGCACCGCTCGACCGCGCGGTCGAGCGGTGTACGTGTGTTAGGGATAAACGGATTTCTAAGTGTCTCATACAACATGACATCCGCTTCACCGCCCTCCGCGGCGGCGCGCGGTGCCGTGTGTGAATCGCCTAACGCCGCATATGGAAAGAGGAAATCTGACAGTTCGTAGCTGGGATGTGGAGATCTGACACCCCGTAGCTGGGATGCGGAGATCTGACACCCCGTAGTGGGATGCGGAGATCTGACACCCCGTAGCTGGGATGTGGAGATCTGACACCCCGTAGCTGGGATGTGGAGATCTGACATCCCATAGCTGGGATGCGGAGATCTGACATCCCGTAGCTAGGATTTCGTGATCTGACAAGGCGTCGCTTCATTTAAAACACTGTTGTTCAGCTCCATCCAGTTGGATTTTAAACCGACCCAAACGTTTTGAGAATTCTAGAGAACGGTGATACTAATTATACACTGCAAAAAAAGATATTTAGTACCTATAACAATTCCTCTTATTAATAAGGAAATGCAGGATATCTGTCGACGATATAAGCATTGTTGATAGGATCGATCGCTATTCGGAAGTCCTATACAATGGATGGCTTTGATGACATCATATAAATTTACAACGTCATTTATATTCCGTCCTCGTCCTGGAATGGTGGCATACATTATATACGTCCATATTTTAGATAACTGTTTTCTATGAGGCTGTTGGTATTTTTTTTTAGTATGACGTTATTCTGAGAGCTTAGACATTAAATCATATTGTTAAGAAATATTATATCCACAGAAAATAGGTGCTTAATTGTGTAAAACATCAATAAAAGAATATTCGGTGACTAAAAAAAACATATAATTTGAACGCCGCATATAATTGTGACGTCACAGAATTCTACTTTTCGAGGGCATAGAAGATGTTTTTAACTCTGACTTGCTTTCGATAGGTAAACCTTCAAACACGTGATTCTAAAACACAATAGGAAGACAATAGCATCGCGACAGCCGGCTGTCGCTTGGTCATCGAAAAGTTTATAACAATTTATAATTTTTTTTTTGACAACTTACACATGGCCATCTGATCCCAAGCTAAGCAGAGCTTGTATTATGGTAACCAGACAACTTATATATTTTTAAAATACATACATATTATAGATAAATCACACCCAGACACAGAACAAACATTCATGCTAATCACACAAAATTTGTCCTTGGTGGGAATCGAACCCACAACCTCCGGCTCAGCAGTCAGGGCTACTAACCACTAGACCAACAGGTCCGTCAAAGTAAAATCAACTAGATTCACTTGAAGGCTTATGATGGCATATGAAACAAAAAAATGTGCACTTCGTAAGTGAAGCCGCGGATACAGCTAATAAACAAATAAAAAATATAATTTAAAAAAAAAAAAAACATCTGATAGGTACTAACAAAAACAATAACCATTCTAAACCATATCTCGGCCTAAGAAAAAAACTACAAGCCGTAAGTTAAAAAAAAAACAAACGGTTTTTCGTACGTACGCAACATATGCCAATAACTTTGTTACTATCCAACCACATGGACATAGACACTTACACACATTTTCATTCAAATGAAATTTGCATAGCATTGCGTGGTCACCTCTATAGTACAATAGGTCTATAACCATATTATGTATGGACGTGTGCGTAAAACGTACTGGTTACAATTTTCCTGCGATTGTAACTCGATTTCTTGTTTCCATTGTATTGTCCATTTTTCTCATGAATTAACAGTTTTTTTTTTCAGAAAAGTAAATGGTACATTGAGCTCAAATCGTTTTAATCTGGAGTGTTCGGTTCACACGGTAAAAACTAAGCGGTATTCGTAATTTGGCAAACATCAACATTCCGCTTTGAGTAAGTGTCAATGCGTGCCTTCTCCGTATAAGAAGAGGTCTTTGAGCCTTTTTTTTGCGTGAAGAAATCCTCAAGATTACCGACTAAAACCCCACGGTTCCTCCTGCTACCATTATTTCGAAGCGCTGTATACATGACGCATGATCCGCACTCCCGAATAGTATTAGTAATGAGCCTCTTCGTTATGTGCGGCCTGTTTTTGGACCGTTCGTTTTACTACTGAAGCACGCATGGAACAAAGCGCGCCGCCATCACAGGCCTACATCTGGTCGGACAACGAATTGCCCCCAAATTCATCACCCGCAGGCCCCTCCTCCTTGCCGTAGGTAACTGGAGATCGTTGAGCGCCCTTCGATACCCGGCCACTCTTCTGGTACCGACGAAGTGAAAGGGTCGTTCCCTCATCCTCTTTACTGCCTCCGTTGCATGCATCACCTCCTCGCAATATGAGACCATATCATTCCACGCGGGCCATAGCATCAAACGACAATGAGACAGTAAAAAGCTGGTCTTATTAAACCTTCGAGCACACGTGATTCGAGACACAAACGATAGACAATAACAGCCGGCTGTCGCTTGGTCGTCGAAAGACAAAAACATGAAAACATGTATTTGTCACTAATCTATTCTAGTATAGTAAGGCCAACAAGGACTGATATGCACTATCAAAGAGATGCCCATTTTGATCGCTACCGCATCAGATGAAAGCTTATGTTTTTTTGCTGCAACTAGCTTGTTAAAATAAACACGCATGGTATGTGGTAGCACACCACAGAAGCAAGGAGGAAGGAGGAGGGTAATAAAAGCCATTTGACCAATGGCCTTTGAGGTAGACGTGTTTTTAGTCAAGACTGAGAATCGGCAAATATAAGGTACCCCATCTGTCTAAGCGAAGCGACGATTTTCCCATAATGGTAGCAGATAAGAATGGCTGAGAATATTAAAAAATGACTCAGCAGCTGTGATTAGAGACTTATTATGATTATAATGACGTTAAAACGAATCCATTATAAAAGACAAGTAGTCTTTGTATGTTTGAAGCTTACTTTGTTATATGTAGTTGAAAATCTAACTATATTTAAATGTCACCTAGAGTTAATGAAAATGAGGAGCAGATTATTAAAGTTACTAAGTATCACGGATGTTACATATTTTAAGTTAAATGCCAATAGATGTCGCTAGCTGTTACTAGTTACGAAAACAATACGTCTGTAATGTAATAATTCAAGATTTTATATGAGCATAATGTTACTACTGACTGAATATTGTTCGGTTTTTCTTATTTAGTGATTTAATGGTCGAATCCGAGCTTACACACGTAGCACTCAGGAAATGAATAGATTATTATTAGTAAAACATTATTTTGTTTGTCCTATCAACTTACTTTTCCTAATAGTAGATTATTACCAGTCTTCTGGGGCTTTGTTTATCTATGTTTATAAAATTTTCATTCTGTAGCGTTTTATTTTTTTGTAAAGTCGACCCTAATGGGAAACCATATTAAAGGTCGAATTACCAAAAAAACGTTTCTTAGTGCGCTTATGTTTCTACCAAAACGCATGTCTCTTTAAATAAAGATTACTCTAGACATAAATAAATTATTCTTTTTAAAAGATTTCGAACAAAAACTTAATCTGTTAGTTTGGTCTTTACAAAAACATTTTAAGAAACACTCAATGATAAATTAAAAGTACAATTTTCCTTTTAAATAAACAGGAAAAAAATTAACTCCAATTGAAATAAAATCGTATTCAACAGGTTTTTTTGATAATTATAAAGAAACATTAGGCTTTCATTAATTCCTTTTCTTTTTTATTCATTTTATCTTTTATCGTTACTTAAAAAATATAGTACAATAATACGTTTATACATTTTTAATACTAATGTATTATGACGAAAACTATGTAGTAGAATGGTAGAAATTTAATGATGGTGACCAAACCTTCTCAGCCCCTGTTCGTCAAATGATTGGTTAGACTCAATAGGGATATGCTAACTTCTACATAATCGAAACGACTGTTAAGCCCGGTTTCCACCGCGAGCGGAGCGGACCCATTAATGACTCCGTTAAACTCGCAAGCGCAAACTGCATACTTGTATTTCCACCACCAAATAGTCGAATAACAATTCAGTTTGTGCTTGCGAGTTAACGGACCCATTAATGACTTCGTTTGCAAGCGCCAACTGCAAAAAACAAATAGTCAAACAAATAGCCAAATAATAATTGATAATAAATGCATTAATAAATAAACAATTATGTATTAAGAATTATAATTTTGTTGGTGGAAATACAAGTATGCAGTTTGTGCTTGCAAACGAAGTCATTAATGAGGTCGTTCCGCTCGCGGTGGAAACCGGGCTTTAGGGTCCGCGAAACGGGTCACTGGTGGCCAGCGTTTTCATATATTTTGTACAGACGCGCCGCACACGTGTAGCCGGTAGTGGCCACTCACTGGCAGCAGTGTCCGCGTTGCGAGGTAGCGCGCGACAGCCACCGGTGGTCTGTGCGCGGAGCCCAAAAGATACGACAAACAACCAAAGCAAGGCATAAAAATAATATAGAGTTACTTTTACATCAATTACTGGTCCAATTAGCGCTGTGACAGCGGCCTGGTGGAGGCTATATCATTAATAATCGAGATTCATTTACTGGCTCAGGTCATACGCCAAATTGCTTCCCCAGGGATCTTGTGGTAGACACAAATCTCCAGGGCATCGTAAGCTTTCATTGCTAATTCACGGGAAATTACAATGTTTTAAATTAAGTGATGATTGTAGCTTATGCACACAAATACTTAAATTAGTTGCATGTTTTAATAGAATTATTCGCATTTCTGTATAGATATCTTTAGGTCCTTTAAGGTTAGGTTTTAGTAACTGGGTTTAGCTTGCGACCATGTCAGAGGTATAAGGAGTTAGATTAAAAAGAGATTAAAGAGAGACAGATTAAAAAGTCTATGCCCTTCCTTTTTCTTTTTTTTTTTTTTTTTTTTGGTGAGTGGGAAATCATCCAATGACTGCTCCCGTCCTGGGTGCGACGGGAGGGCGTGTCAGACTCTTACTGACTAAAACCCACTCATGTTCCTTCGATTGCCCTTTATGTTCCAGGGTCACGGTAACCACTATAAACATTCCGCAACCCCGGCAGGCGTTGGCCCTGTTGGGCCCCTTCCTGTGCTGACTCCTTCTCTTTGAGGCGCGCGTGGAACAAAACGCGCCGTCTACGCGGTCCTGGTCCTAGCCGGGCGGCGAGCTACCCATAGCTCGCCATCCGCAGAACCGCGCCTACGGTGGCCGGGTAGTCGTCTTGCGACTCTCGACGTCTTCGCCTGGGTCTTAGTCCGGGGCGAGAGGCTCGTCGTTGCCTCTCGCGCGCCGCCGCTTCCTTCACTAGCATAACTGCTTCGCAGAAGGAGGCGACGGCATCCCATTCCGTCTCGCCCCGAAGCATGGCCTGAACCAGCGCCGGGCGCGAGAGGTCACCGCCGCCGATCGCCTCTACGAGGACACGTCGATGGTCCGCCCATGCGCGGCACACCTCCACCGTGTGCTCGACCGTATCCTCCAGGCGACCGTTACTGCAGTGGTGACACCCAGGCGTCGCTTCCGCCCGAATCCGACACAGGAACCTCCCGAACTGACCATGTCCGGTGAGGACCTGCGTCAAGCGAAACGTGAGAGTGCCATGACGCCTCTCCAGCCACTCCTCAAAGAGGGGTCTTACCGCCGCTATAACGGCGTGCCCAGCACTAGGTTGCGACAGTCGTTGTCTCCATTCCGCCATGAGATCTCGCCGGAGCTCCGTGAGCCGTGCCGCGATGACCCGCGGCATCGGGACTTCACCCCGGCGTTGCACTTCCACGCGCCACTCGTACGTGTGTGCAAGGACTGTTGCCTCCAGATCCCACGGCGGAACGCCGGCAAGGAGGCATGCCGCCTCACAGGAGACCGTGCGGTATCCCCGCACCATGCGAATGGCCATGACCCTCTGGGACGCCCTCAGAAGTCGGGCCGGAGCCGCGGCTAGATTGGGCGCCCACACCGGAGCGCCGTAGAGGGCCATGGACCGCACGATCCCCGTGTAGAGCCTCCGGCAGGAGGCGTTTGGGCCACCGAGATTGGGCAGGAGCCGCTTGAGGGCAGCTCCGGCCTTCGCCAGTTTGGGGCCCAAACGTCGGAAGTGCTCCGTAAAGTTCCATCGGTTGTCGAGGACAAGTCCCAGGTACTTTATCGTCGACTCGACACCGATGTGAACCCCTCCTACCGTTATCTGAGACCCCGGAGGTGGCCGGTGCCGAGGGCCATGAAAACACATGGCCTCGGACTTGTGCAGGGCCACCTCAAGTCCCAGTTGCCGGATCCTATCCACGACCGTCGCAACACCACTCGACATCAAGTCGGCCGCCGCCTGGAACGACCCTCCCTGCGCTAGGACTAGCGTGTCGTCAGCGTAGCACACTACGCTGACGCCTTCGGGAAGGTCGGCGCGCAGCACCCAGTCGTACCCGATGTCCCACAGAAGCGGCCCCAAGACCGATCCCTGTGGAACACCGCACGACATCCCTCGTCGACTCCACACTCCCTCGTGACCGGGGTAGATGACGGCCCTGTCCGTCAGATAGGCCTCGACCACACGACAGAGGTAGGCAGGCATCCGGTGATACCGGAGTGCCGCCCCTATGCACCCCCAAGGCAGGGTATTGAAGGCGTTGGCGATGTCGAGAGACACCGCCAAGACGACCCTGCCCTGTGCTACCGCATCCCCTGTCGTGAGGGCCCGCACGCGCATGATGGCGTCCACCGTGGAGCGTCCCCTGCGGAAGCCGAACTGACCGTCCGCCAGATCCGGCCCCACCCGCATCAGCCGCTCGGCGAGGCGGCTCGCAATCACTCTCTCCAAGAGCTTTGCCGCCTCGTCGAGCAAAACGATGGGCCGGTACGCGGACGGAGAGTCCGCAGGACGCCCCGGCTTCGGTACGAGGACCAGCTTCCCTGTCTTCCAACGAAGTGGGAACTGGCCCTCCTCCAAGCATGCGCTAAAGAGCCCCCTTAGTCGAGGCCCGAGAGCCCCTAAGGCCAGGACCCAGGCCTTCCCTGGTAGGCCGTCGGGTCCTGGGGCGGTGTTCTTGGCCCTAAGCCTTAGCACCGCCACCCCCAGTTCTACCTCGGTCACCTCTGGAACGTCGTCGTCGTCGCCGTCGCGGTCCGCATCGGACACCGCCGGTGGCGGAGCCATGAGCGGGGGAGAAAACTCCCCCCGCGAAGGGAACAGAGCGTTCACCACGCCCTCCACTATCTGGGGCCGGAGACTCTGCGTCAGCGGGGGGCCCGCGGTGCGGAGCTTGCCCCGCACCGCCAAGTAGGGGCGCCCCCACGGATCTCGGTCCAGAGTCCCCAGCGTCTCTTGGCGGGCCGAAGCTTTGGCCCGCAATATCTCCAGTCGGAGGGCTTCCTTCGCCGCTCTGTACCCCTCGTACAGCTCCGCCTCAATGGCATCCGCATCCACAGGGCGGATACGGAGCCTGCGGTGTCTGGTGTACGGGTGTCGCGCAGCCACGCACGCCTCACGTAGGGACGCGATTTGCGGCGACCACCAGTACACCTGGCGCTGACCCCTTCCAGGCTGAACCCGGGGCATTGCCATGTCACAAATCTCGGACATGGCCTCCTGGAACCACCCAGCCTCGGCATTGATGTCGGCAGGCCTGTCCGGTGATGACACCCAGGCCTGCACTATCGAGGCTTCCAGGAGAAGCTCCCGGTCCAGCTGCTTCAGCGCCCAACGCGGACCGCTTGGGGTCCGTCGGACCGGCGCAGCGGAGGTCTGGGCGGAGACGTCAAACCGGATGTACCGGTGGTCGGAGAACGTCTCCACCTCCTCCATTACGCGCCAGTCAACGACACGCGGTGACAGAGCGGGGCTGGCGAACGAGATGTCCACCACCGACTCACCCCGCATCCGCACACACGTGGGGACGGAACCCTGGTTCAGCACGACTAGGCCCGCCTCTAGGGCCCAGTTTTCCACCATTCTGCCCCGTGCATCAGTGTATCGGGAGCCCCAAGCCAAGTTCTTGGCATTGAAGTCCCCGAGAACGAGCACGGGGAGGGTTCGGAACCCGGCGACGACGACGCTCAGCTCCATAAGGGAGTTGTGGAGTTCGACGAGGGATCGGCTCGGGGAGAGATAGACGCCTACAACGGCGATCTCCCCGAACCGTGCCGCAACGCACCCCTGTGCCCTCTTGACGCCCTCGAGGGTCGGGGTACCGGCGGCGGCCGACGAGATGATGGTCACCGAGCCGCTTAGGTCCTCCACCCAAGAATCCCTGGGCGGGACAAAGTACGGCTCGGAGACCACGGCGATATTGATCGACCACTGCGCCATGCTCTGGAGCAACAGATCCTGAGCGGCGACGCAGTGGTTGATATTCGCCTGTAAGAGGCGCAATGGGGCCATTATTGGCACTCCATTGCGGCCTCAGTAGTCGCGGCTGCAGCGACAGACGCGGCAGCGGCGGGGACGACGGGAGCAGCGGCGGCCGTGGGAGCGGCGGCAGCAGCGGGGGCAGCAGCGGGAGCGGCGGCAGAGGGCTTCCTGCCCTTGCCCCTGGTCCTGGCGGGTGGGGCGCAAGCCTTGCCCCCAGCCCGGTGATCAGCCGGCTTGCCAGCCGCCGCACATATGGAACAGTGCGGCGCGGCGGTACACGAGCCGGCCTTGTGACCGGGCTGACCGCAGCGGAAGCAGTCGGCGCTGCGGTCCACCTCCGAGGTGCATCGGACACCAACATGGTGCCCCACCTGGCACCTGTAGCACCTCAGAGGCCTGGGCTCCAACAGCTTGACCTGCGCCGAAACCCAGCCCACCAGTAACCTGCGGCCCTCCTCCGCAATGGCTTTTGCCGCCGGTGCGGGGCAACTCACGGTGACCGCTCCTACCCCGGAGCGGTCAGGGCGAATGGTGCCCACCCGTACGTCTTCAGTGGGGCACCCCCCCGCCTTGGCGACGGCGGCTGCCACCTCCTCCGCCTTGGTGGAGTCGTCCAGGCCCGAGATGCGCACATCTATGCGCATGGTAGGCCTGGACACTCGGACCTCCTCCACCGGCAACGACGCCCGGAGCTTTTCCGCCAGGGCGTCGGCGATGGGGCCGCTGGTGGCTCCGGGGACCTCCAGCATGCGGGCTCCGGTCGCTGTGACCCGGAGCCGCAGGCCTTCGGCTACGCCGATCTCAGCCAGGTCTACCGCCGCTTTCGCCCTCGAAAGGACGGACCCGTAGGTCACGCCCTTCTTCTCCGCCTCCGGCTGCAGGGTGATTACCACCGCTGCAGTCTTTGGAGTGCGGAGCCTGGCCGCAAGGCTATTAGCCTTGCGGCGCTCCCTCTGCCTTTGCCTCTTCCTCGCGGCCCTGGCCGCCTTGGCCGCCTTCTTTTTATCCCCGGCCACTTGCCAGCGGCCGGCGTCGGCCGGAGGTTCGGCAGCCGACGGGAGAGGGGGCGGCGGTGGGGCACGCTGTGCAGCTGTACCCGCTGCGGGTGCCTCCGCCGCTTTGGGCTTCGCCGCCTTGTCTTTTTTTCTCGATGTGGCCTTGGCTTTTGCCTGGGCCTGCTCCGGCGCAGCGGCACGCCTTGACGTGCCCGCCACAGGAGTCGCGGCCACTGCGGCAAAAGACGCCGCTGGCCTTGCTGCCGACGCCACCGGGACCGCACGACTGGCCGCGAGCGGGGGCCGGAGGACTATGCCTTCCAGCACCGAAAACCGGCGCTGGAAGTCCTCCATGCCCTTCAGCACCGCTTGGAGCAGGTCCCGCTCCGACTCCTTGGGCTCCTCCGTGCGGGGCGCGTCCCCCCGGAGCCTAGCCAGTTCGGCGTGCAGCTTCTTGTTTTCTCCTCGGAGTTCTTCAAGAGCGGCCCGCATAGCGGCCAGCTCCTTATCCACCGCCGTAGGAGCCGAAGCCTCCGCATTCGCCGCTGCCAAAATCTTGGCAGTGGCATCGGCGATGGCCCTGTCCTTAGAGCCCTTTTTCTTTTTAAGGGCCACGGACACCAACGCCGATGTCACCACCTCCACTAGACTATCCACGTGCTCCGGCCTGGAGCTCCCCGCGGCGGTGGATGCGCTGTCAATCTGCGTGGAGGCTGCCCCAGGGTGACGCCCCTCCAGGGCGAGCCTTTCAGCTCGCCGAGCTGCCTCCTGCGCGGGGAGCTTGCGCCCCCCTCCTCCAACACGGCCCGCACCCCGCCTGCTGGTGGGGATTTTGGGGGCCGGCGCCGCCGCTTCGCTGTCGGAGGACGACGATGCGCCCTCCGTCATCGTCCGCTTCCGGCTGCGGTTCCTCCTGCCTCGAATCGAGCTGCCCGAGCTCGAGCCGTTCGAGCTCGAGCTTCTAGAGCTCGAGCCCATTACTGCGTCGGTCTCATTAGACCGCGCCTCTCCCTTACTTCCGGTTTTTTTTAAGAATTTATTTAGGTCACACATATTTGATCCCACGAGTGTGGGGGATTTAAAAAGTACACCCAGGGTAACCCCCTGTCCCTGGGCAAGTGTACATTTGTAACCCAACCAGAGGGTCCACCCGTTCTCTGGCTGGGGGTGCGCTAGAGACTGATGCGCCATCCATAAAAGATGACACTACTCCTCAGCCATTCGTACCTTCGCCACGCACCAGAACTTGGTATTAGAGGTAATTTTTTATAGAGGTTGTCTACCTCGCGGCCCGGGCGGTTAAGCCAAGGCCCTCGACCCCCGTCGAAAGTCAGAGACATGACCGTAACAGTCTTCGGGGCTACGAGATCAACGGGGGCAGCTAGGGGTGACGACCCCCAGCTGCCTGCTCTGCGGCAGGGTGAGTGCACGCAGAGCCCGTTCCCCGACTCCAACACACACTGCCCTCTGCTACTCAGAGGGACAGGTGGTGGAGTCCTCCGCGACAGAATATTCGAAAGTGTGCAACGAGACCCCACAGGCACAACGTACCGTGGCGAGTCGTTGCACACCTCCCGGGGTGCACCGTCCCTCGGACTGGCCTTCGCCCCGGACGGATCCATAAGCGAACTCCAGCCCTCGGGCACACGAGGAGGTTTTCTGTCCATGCACCCCGTCTATGCCCTTCCTGGAGGCCTATGCTTACATCAATCATAGACAAGATCAAGTGCTAGGGTATAAACTTAAGCGCGAACAAAATACCCGACAAAAGATAGTTAATTAACAATTAACTCGAACCCATCACTAAAATATAGTTGCAATTCGCAAGATTATAATTCTGGAATTCAATAACTGGCATGCTATATTGAACTCTATATAGTAGTTTTTAGTTCATAATTTCACAAAACCTGTTGGAGCAATGAGCAAATTCATTTCGTTAAGCAGAAACATTAATCTAACCTCATTTCAAATGTGCCGTTTTCGAATTTGACATGTTTCACAATCGTTTAACTAAATATTCAAAATATTCTCAAACGAATAATAATTCAAATAATTCGTTTGTCAATCACATTCAAATGTTTGACTATCCATTTCCTTTACCATAGAATGGATAGTTTGTATCCCAAACAGAGCTGCCGCAGGATACAAATATTCTAAAGTCGTAGCGGACCCAAGTTTTGATTGTACAACGACTTGCGCCAACATTTATGGAGTTTCACAAACTTAAGCATGGGTTTTACACTGAACATCAACAAAGAAAATTGTTTTACAAATACGTAATGGTTTTAAACTTTTCCCCTTTGGTCTTATATGGGCTAAATGGAGCGCGCTTCACGGACGATTTGTGCCATGAATGTGTATCGATTGGCCCTTTTACGCTTACTTTCGGAGTTTCAACGTGGTCCTTTTGTACGGCATCTTTCATTTCAGGGCTAGATTTCATTTTTAAAATGAAGAGAAAACTTTCAGTCAAGATCACAATATTTTCATGAAAGCATGTTTGAAAGGCATTTATTCCTTTGTACCCATAAATTCACATTTCAATTCCAAAGACCATATTCTTTGTGTGACGCTCGATCTAACCCGTTCGCGGCTGCGGTATGGTACATATAGAACACTTATGAATTTTCTAAACGTCCTTTTGTGGTACCGATTGAGCTGCAGTCACACGATGTGAACAACGTTTTTGTATAAGTTCTTTCGCCAAGATCTCTTTTATCAAAGAACATTTTTGCGACATTTTGATTATATTCCCTTTCAGGAGCCAGCTTTGATGTAATTTGGGATGGAATTTGGTTTTAAATCAAATGCCGTGAAATGAAATCTACGAATGGTCTCAGTGGCATTGTGTTTGATCATAACCGTCATGACGATACAATTTGAATTTTATTAACCACAGAATAAAATATATTTTGTAGACAAGAATTTCTATTTGGGAAATTAGTGTAAATATGGAATGTTTTGAGTTAAATTGTGCTTTAATATCACGATATATTGTAAAATGTCCATTCATCTTCTAACATCCGCTTATTACATTGTGCAGTAAATTAATTTACAAAATTAATTCGAAAAGTTTCCTAAGGATTGTTAATTAAGTAAGTTCATCGTCGACAGACCAACGTAATAAATCTCTTTAATATTCTCCTGGTTCCTCTCAGTCGTTCATAAATCGCGAAAAATAAATCAAGAATCGAGAAAAAGGAATCGATTGAGCAAATCTTTGAAACCGAGTCTTTGTGTGGGCTTATACACTTCATTGCTTCCCTTTTCGAGATTAGAGAAGCTGTGTGAATTGAAGTCTATTTTTGGGTATTAATTAAAACTGGTCTTAAGATCCGCAGTTTAATTCTGTTAAATCTGTGTCACCCGGCAGGCGGTGGGTTAAACTCGAACAGTTATCTATCTTCGTCTGTCAGCTCTATACTAATGAAACGTCTGTACTTTGGTAGTGATGTATGGGTTGCTATGAACATTGTTCTTCGTCTCAACGTTTCGTTCCAGGATTGAATTTGCATTAGTCGGGTGTCTATGGTCTTGATTAAGTACTTGTAATGTCACGTATGTTACTTGATTTTTAAGTCGTGATTGCCGAATGTTTTAGGTGCCCATTTTTCATGCTCAAAGCCGACTTTTTTAAGTTTATATGTATCATAAGTTTATCGAGGGTTGATTTCTGGCCTGAGTCATACGTAGATCTTTGATAGTCGTTACTGGTAGTCAGAGTTAAGAAAGTTTGACATTAGTCTTACCATTTTATTATGTTACCCAGAAATTGGATCGTGATAGATAGTAGTTCCATTTAAACACTGGTATTCTAATAAAATAATTAGTTACATGAACGCAGAGATAAAATACGTCTGCATTGTCTTAGTAATGAATAGAGCGACGGTATTTAAGTAGAAAGTGTATCAGTAATTTGAAACTTTCTTAGGATTCAAGTTAACTTTTGTTGGAATTTTATCACAACAGTGGTGGTGGAAGACATGAACGCGTAAAAGACACAGAGACACATGAAATAGATTAACTCCTGACTAGGCCCAGTCTGATAGAAACTCTTTGTTGTAGATCCCCACAAATCAAACCTGGTCGTTAGCCCGAATTTGGACACCCGATGCATTCATTACATTGCTTCTTCAGAGAGCAGAGCTTGTCATTGTGCCGAGTGGTGAAGTATCAAACATAGGCAATCGAATTCGGGATATCGACCGAATGTAATTGCGCCCTTATGAGTGGAAACCTGAGGGCCTAGACAAATGGCATTGTAGAATAGATAACGAAAAGGAATAGATTGTCGAATGTATGGAATTGACATAAGCTTTCGCTAAACAATTTGACATCTCCATACTTGTCTTGTTAGTTGACACAGTTACAACGTCAACTAATATCGATTCCGTGTCATTAAAATTATCTTTTTAATTCATTTTAATTAAAATATTTTGATTTGGTTTGACATCATGATCATTTTGCTTGTGTATCTTCATTTATTCTAAGACAATAAAGTATAAATGTAGAATTATTTATAACGCTTTATTTTGATAACAACACATTTTATTCTACCTACACAAATAATTATCAAGAGACAAGGAAAACGAGAAACAAGGAAAACCATGACAGATCAATTCATCGATAACAATTATTATAGACGTCAGCCTTATTGAATAACGTATTAAAACGCAATACAATCAGAACAATACACTATTAGTGCTCGAATAGACGTGCCCAAAATCACCGCATACTCGCGGAAATCGCATCGGGTGACTAATGTAGCGATCGCATCGATTGAAGGCGAACTGGAAATGTGCTAATGCCGTGATCGGAACTCGCTTAATTGGGACTTTAGGCGATTGCACTTCGGTAATCTGGAACGTGTGCAGTTTTGAGTGAAACGTTTTGTGTCCTAATGAAGTGTTGCAACTAACAGGTTTAAAGACTGTTTCATAAATGCAAGTTTATCGCTAAAGCTTAGTGATAATTTATTTTGATCATGAGTTCAAGATTGGTTGGGAAAATTGGACAGCTTAGGGTAGCTGGTCGTGTTTATAGAAAGTCTGTACATATAAAATATATGTATATTAATAGTAAATCGAAATATATAAAACGTAAACTGACTGAATGGGTGGAATATAAACCCACAGTTCAAACCACTGGTTCTAAAAACATGATACAGTAGGGTGTGTTCTTTGTGAAGTAAAGTACTCTCTAAAAATTATTTTTTTTCCTTGGAAATTAACGAACCCTAAAGAGGTAAAATAGTGGATAGAAAAACGACACGCGGACAAAATCTAGTTTTAAATAAAACAAAATGAGGAAAACGTGGATTGCCATTAAATTTTGATATCTACCATTTATTGACCCTTACTAATAATCACTGTGTAAAGTTATGCAATGAATAAGGCCTGTGTAACCATAAATTTTTTGACGTATAAACCTGTCATAACTTTATGCAGCGATTATTAGTAAGGCGCTAAACGTAACCATTATTATTATTAGTAGGCGTAACCATTGCTTGGTTTGTTTCTTAATAGCAAAAAACCTTTTGGGTTGATCTCAATAGGCATATTTTTAAATACCATCATCTAAAACTTCATTAAGTACCGACAATACATGTTGCCAACCTCAACCCTAATCCCAATATTTTACCATTCCTGGGTCTCCACTGAAATTGCCTCAATAGCATTTGTCTTAGCAAACAAATATTTCTCTTTTCACAGTAATTAAAAATGAAAGGAGTGCATTCACGTGTCGGACGAAAGCAAACGCCAGTGTTGTTTGATTGGCTTGCTAGTGGGATTAATTGAGCGAGTTTTAGAAAGATTGGCGATTAATTTACCGTGTAGTGGTGCCTTTAGGTATGAAGGTTTAATCTGAGTTTATTCGGTTATTGGTTTGTGGTTTTACAAGGTGACTTTTTTATTTGCTGGCTTTCTTTTAAATAGTGATTGTGCTTATGCCTTCTCTGTATGAGAAGAGGCCTTTGCCCTGCAGTGGGACAGTTATAGGCTGGTATTATTTATTTGTGCTTATAAAGGGACGTTTCGGCGTTAATTTATTTACTACTAACTGGTTCCTGTGACTTTCATCGTTTTTAACAGTAGTAATTAATGTTTTGACCATATCAGTTCTATACTTTTTCTTTATAATTGCAAATAAAATAATTATAAAGAAACGAACTGCATATTTTCTCAGTTTTTAATTAACCTTCAAATGAATATGCATTGCTGTATTAATTGACGTCAGCATCGTTTCTAGTAACGAGGTATCAATTAAGCCCCATTAGCGCTATTGAATTTAATTAACACAATAGAAAATAGTACTACTAATGTGTTATCGACAACGGTTTCACTTTTTGTGCTTCACAAATGAAAAAACACAATACAATTGCATATTACTAGTAATACTGACAATCTAATAATACTGATTGTGTTGTGTTTAATTATGGACATAAATTGTAAAAGAATTCAAAGGAAAAATTTACAATGCACACCACAATATATAACAAGATGAATTTGATATTAAAAGCTATGTATCGGGTAAAGAATGGACCAAAACCAGTACCATGACGTTTAAAGTAAGATTGTTTTATTTCTGTTCCAGAGTGTGCAAGTGACAACGTTAGACACGTTGTCTAGCGCCGTCTCGTTCCCACTGAAAGTAATATCGAAGTAATACTGCTATAAGGGCTTGTGGTAGGCCCCGAATAAAAATAATTATATACAACTGAATGTTTACGTTTGGCGTTTTGTAATTAGAATAACTTATTGTTTACTAAACTCCCGTAAATTGTAGCTTAATGTTGTGTAGCCTTATTCGTTATAGGTTAAAAATCTAAAAATCACTTAATAATGCCTCTACGTCATGTCATACAAAAAACTATTTTGCATAGGTATTTATTTATTTTTAGTTTCAGTAGTTTTGATCACGATCGTTATCCAAACTAGTAAGTAAGTAACTCTGTCCGTCTGTCTTTCTGTCTGTCTGTCTGACTCTTCTTCACGCCTTAACTACTGAACCGATTTGAATGAAATTTGGTACAGATATAGTCTGAGACCCAATAAAGGACATAGGATAGTTTTCATCCCAGAAATCCCCCGGGAACGGGAACTATTATTACACGCGGACGAAGTCGTGGGCAAAAGCTAGTTACTAATAAAAACCTGCCAGATTACAAATAAAAGAAGATATGATACGCTAAAAATTTCGATTTTAAATCAAACCAACATTATTTTTATCAAAAAATAATCATTTAACATAATTTCCTGCTATACTTCGAATCTCTTAAAAGCCGAAAAAAAAAGAAATCTTTTAACGGATCATTTTCCGTCAAGGGCGGGTGTTGCTGTCAGTTTCGATTTATCAAAGCAATATTACGGGAAGAGTAAAATATAATACCAATCAATATCAGTGTTAGAGCAATTTGTCAGATTGGCATTGACAGCCTGCTGTCAAACTGAGAATATTTAAGTTTCGAACAGGCATGTTCTGAATTTGAAATTTCGAATTTCGTATATTATGAATGATTTTATGTTAGCTTCAAAAGAGAAAAGGTTTTAGTAGACAATTATTTTTTTGCATTAGATATCTGTAATGCGAAATAACTGTCAATATTTTAAAAATATATTACAAGAACTTTTGTTATTTTTGTAATGAAAAAGTAGTTTCTTTTTGAAAAAAATTGCCCTCATGTGGCCCTTGAGCTATCAGATTTCTTACCTGTTGTAGTAAAGTTACATCTTTTAAAATCAGCTCTATACCATTGAAAGTTTTAACTATTTTATTAAAATCGAACCAGCTGTTTCGTAGGTTAGACCTGATAAAAATAACGTAGTTTTTTTTTGCTATAAGCTATTTAAATAAAAGAAAATACTAATTTAGTCGATACAATCAAACAGTTTTATTTTCTTGAAATACCTGTCATCTTAAAGATATTCCTTTTCTTCTTCTAATCTTTAAAGTAAACCTATTTTCTCATAATAGAACTACAGAAGGCGACGCAGATTAGTTGTCAGCCCATACAAAAGAACTTTGTAATGAAAGTTATAAGTAGTTTTGAATGAAATCTCGTTTTTCCAACGGCTTTTAAAAAGCGGAGGAAAAACTACACAGATATTGTTGGGTCGCTAAACTAAAGAATAGCGAAGCGGTAGCCGTAGTAGTTTATTGAATTACAGTGTTATTAAACCTTCGAATCTCGATCTTCGAATCTCGATCTTCGAATCTCGATCTTCGAATCTCGATCTTCGAATCTCGATCTTCAAATCTCGATCTTCGAATCTTCGACCACACGTGATTCGAGGCACAATAGAAAGACAATAGCAGAGTGACAGCCGGCTGTCGCTTGGTCATCGAAAGGTTAAATTAATTTAAACAAGGCAGGCTAAAATAAGTTTTTGTGCATAAGTACTTTTTCTGCTTCTGCAAGATATGTTTTAACTGACTTCAAAAAGGAGGAGGTTCTCAATTCGTCTGTATGTTTTTTTAATGTATGTTCACCGATATTTTCAAGGTAGCAGATACCACCGACCAATAACCTATCATAACATTGAAATGTTGGGGTTCTAAGGTCTTTTAAATCAGACAACCAATTCGATTAAATGCACTTTAATCAATGCCAATCATGTAACAACTATTCAATGCGCACTGAAGTAATCTGCTTACTTAGCTTAAAAATATACTTATATTCTAAAGGAGCGTACATAATACGTTATACACTATAATGGAGCATACATACACTTCACCTCCGGGGGCGAAGGGAAAAAAAAAATCGTATAAAATTTTTTTTTTTTCACTAGTACAAACAAACTCTATTTGTAATAGTACATTATTCTTGTCTACCCAATTGAATACTACAGTAATTATTCTAATATTACTTACAACATTGCAATGTTTGTGTCTATTACTAAACTACTCTGAACCTAAATTAACAATAATAGTCTTAACCAACGAGTAGTATTACTAAACTATACGTCATAATATTATTGGAAGTACGGTCTAGTCCTATTTTTATGAATTAAATCTATCTTATTATTTTTATATATTCTAACGTTACAACCTAAATCTTCTTTTACTCTATAGGGACCTTCAAAAATAGCATCTAGTTTACGACCTGTTTCATTTTTTAACAAAATTAAATCATTTTCTTGATACACTTTGGAATTTACTGTTTTATTCTCTACCATACAAATACGGTCTAAAATATTTTACAGACCAAACTATGGCTAACAGTTCTTTCTGTATTGTAGGGTAATTCTTTTCCGCTTTATTCAAGGGTCTACTTGCGTACGCTATAGGTCTGAGATCTTTATTGCACAGCACAGCACCAACTGCAGTGTCTGAAGCATCTGTTTGTAATATGAAATGGTTATTTTCTGTAAAATCTGGATATTGTAATATTGGTGGCGAAATTAATTCATTTTTTAGATACTCAAAGGCATGTTTACAATCATCTGTCCAAACGAATGGTTCATTTTTCCTACATAATTTATGTAATGGCAAAGCTATGTCTGAAAATTTTTTTATAAATTTTCGATAGTAGTTGCAAAACGCTACGAAACGCTTAACTTCATCTGCTGTTTTGGGTATTGGGTAATTTTTCAATACGTTTGTGTTTTCGGGATCAGGTAAAACACCTTTCTCTGATACAACGTGACCTAGATAAAGAATTTCTTTCTTTAGAAATTCGCATTTTTGTGGGTTTAATTTTAAATTTACTTTTCTTAATCGTTCCATTATATTAATTAAGTTTTGATTATGACTTTGCAAATTTCTACCGAATACAATAAGATCATCTTGATATACTAAGCATTTATCGTAGGTCAAACCAGACATTGCTACTGACATCATACGGCTAAATGCGCTCGGACTTATCTTGAGCCCCATTGGTAAACGTTTCATTTGATACTGACCTGTATTGGTAGTAAAAGCAGTTAATTTACGGCTGTTAGGCTCTAAGGTCACTTGATAATATCCTTGTTGAAGGTCAAGGTGAGTGAAATATACCGCTCCAGAGAGTGAATCTAAAATTTCATTAATATTAGGCAAAGGGAACTTATCATCACAAACTGTCTCATTTAATTTTCTGTAGTCTACGACTAATCTCCATTTCTTATTAGGTCCTTCTTGACTCTTTTTCGGAACTAATAAAATTGGACTTGACCATTCACTGTTGGATTCCTCTATAATATCGTCATCTATCATTTTATTAATCTGTTTAGTTATCTCTGGTTTTAACGCTTGCGGCAACCTATATGGCTTAACATATACAGGTGTTGAATTTTGTTTTACGATAATTGATTGCTCATAAATATTGGTAGTTGTTAATTTATCTCCATCTACGTAAAAAATATCTGAATATTTTGCACAAATCGCTTCAATGGACTTTCTCTCTTCTTCGTTTAAATAATCCAATTTGAGCTGAGATAACAGTGTTTGAATTCTAGAAACGTCGATAATATTTTTACTAAATTGACAAATAATATAATCACTCAAAGATTGCATATCTGGTATGAATCTTGGTAAGTTTATTTCCTTCTCAGTAACGTTAAGAATCTTTATTGGAATTCTGTTGTTTTTTACTGTGGCTATCGTATTTGCCAGATACACATCCTTCTCTAACTCACGTCCACAGACAATAACGTCATCCTTCTCATTTTTATCTACGTATATGTAATGAATTGACTCAGAACGAGCTGGAACAATTAGGTTATTACTTCTCCTAATATGTTCATCAACGAAATTAAAATCATATTCTGCCCCATGATAATACAATGTTAAAATATTAGTACTTAAGTTAATATTTGCTTGATACTTATTCAAAAAATCTAACCCTATAATTCCGTCAGCTTTTAATGGTAACGACTCAAAAATTATGAACGAATGCTGAAATATTTCACTGCTATACTCCAAACTTAAATCCACTATACCTTGTGAACGCCTTTGTCCACCGATTCCATTTATTAAAGTCTCATCTTTTCTAACGATAGCGTTTTTGGGTAACGCTTCACTTTTAATAATTGACAAAGAAGCGCCTGTATCAACGAGCCAGAAATATTTAATGTTCTTAACGTTAAAAACTACATATTTTGCATTACCTAAATTTGATAAAACACAATGTTTAAGAACGAAAAAACTGGTTTTCAGATTCCTGCTTATCTTTATTGTCACTTATGCATGGCTTGTTGTCATTGTTCTGTTCTGCTAAACAAACATTTCGATTATTTCTAAAATATCTTGAACCCCTAGAATTTCTTTGACCCCTATTATAATTTGACGTTACGCGGTTGTTATTTTTATTTCCGTTATTATATCTATATCCGTTATTTCCTCTGAAATTACCACGCCATGTTTGTCTTTGATTATCGTAATTACCATATTGTCCACGACTATAACTATGATAATTATATTGTCCACGATTATTATTAAAATGACGATGACCTTGACGCCTAGAATTATTAAAACCTCGTCCATATCTAAACGCATGCAAGATGTTACCTGGCGATGACTGGTGTGCTGTTTCTTCATCTTTGGCAGCTTGGATTGCATCTTTCAGGCTGCTATAGTTTCTAGCGGAGATGATCGTGCCCAATTTTGAGCTGCGTAGTCCTTCTGAAAACCGTTTGATGGCAAGCTTTTCATTCAATGGTTTTAAAACACCAAATGCATTAGAATCTCCATCTGACTGAGATATAGTAAGTTCAGTAAACAACTTTTCAACTTCTGTGCCATAATCTTCGATACTATTTGAACCCTGTTGTATATTATGTAACCGTGTTTGTAGGGCCGTAAAGGATTTTTGAGTCAATAGATGACATCTCAAATCTTTAATTAAATCTTGGGTGGTCTTATAATTCCCTGTAATGCGTAATTTGGCATTTTCGGACAATCTACTTTTAAGTGTAAATGTAATAAGTAGTACTTTACCTTTTTCGTCCAGCATGTCTGCATACATCTCGATCGAGTCTATCATGCGTTTCGTTGTCCCCTCGTTACCGTCCATTACTGGAATCAAACTACACGCTACTTTGAGGTCAAACTCCATTTTGTTAGATATGATTTCAGGAAAAATACACAAACTATTTATTTCCTCAAAAATTACCCTAATCTTATTAAAAATATCCAATGCCGATGCAACCAAATTTGCATCCTTGCCTTTTTCTAAAAGTAACAATATTTTTTCACATTCGCCAAAAATATGTTTTGCTTCACCTGACTTCGTCTCAATAACTTGACCTTTATACCTAGTCTGTCCCTTTTTAATTAAATACTTTCTAATATCTACTAGATCATTATATTGTTTTAACAAAGTTTCAATCATAATAAAACATTACAATGTAGGGCCAATTATTTCCTAATGGATATAAAAATAAAAGTTTCATGTTAACATAATTATCGTGAAACGGCGCGCAAGAATTTCACACGTTGCAGTTTTAGCCGCGAGGTATCATATTCACCGAGTCTTCGTGCACTATTTTATGTCGTTTAAATTTTTGCGTTATAAAACAAATACCTAGGTATGATTCTGAATGTCGATCACTGAATTATTTAAGAATTCACTTTTAAACTGACTTTGATGCTGGATTAATTAGTTTTCAGGTGTACCTTCCACTCGTCCGCGTAGGGATGCCCTTATGCGCTGAATTGCGTTGATTCCGATTTCTTCTTGTATCCATTGACGATGGCACCTTCGGTAGTATTTCAGGCAAAAATAAATTACCAGGAGAGATATGACAGCGAGAATGATGATGGTGATCGTGCTCAGCCGCTCCATGTGTCCTCCGATGTCCCTCAGAAGGGCGTCATTGTTTCCACCAGCCGCATTTTGACTTACGAATACCTCGTCCTTTTCTATTTTGGAGTTACACATTTTGAAAATCGCCGCGCAACAAAAACTTTACTTAATCTGCCCCTTGGCAGACCCTAAGGCAGGGTCGCCATGAAATGTTGGGGTTCTAAGGTCTTTTAAATCAGACAACCAATTCGATTAAATGCACTTTAATCAATGCCAATCATGTAACAACTATTCAATGCGCACTGAAGTAATCTGCTTACTTAGCTTAAAAATATACTTATATTCTAAAGGAGCGTACATAATACGTTATACACTATAATGGAGCATACATACACTTCAACATGAATAAAACCGCGGGGCACAGCTAGTACACCATAAGTCCTTGAGGGAAATCACGGGCTTAGCAAGTATATAACCTGACGCAATCTTCTACCCTCCTAACACACGATATCCCAAATATACTTCTGATTAATGAATCTCTCTGATTTCATTTAACGTTTCGTATCTTTCATGGCTACCCTCCTTTTGTACCAATGGCGAGCTATTGATACGTATCATGGGTATATGGGGTTGTATGAGTCTTAGAACATGAAAGGCCTTTGTGTACCCTGAGATGATGGTTAGACTAATGAATATAGTGAGAAATTAGCTTTTGCTCGTGTCTTCGTCTTTATGAAATACGTGAAACTTATTTTGCATGAAACTTTAATCAAAATTCAAGGCATTTATTTCACTTAGACCATTTATAGGCACTTATGAATAGTCAAAGAGTCGGTCCGTCAGTCAGAAAAGTGACGCTAATTGCCTGGAACAGGCAATTAGCGTCACTACTTAAACGTAGATCTTTATGGATAAGAACAGGCAAGAAACTCCACGGACACTCTTTTTAAAAAAACATGTTTTACAAAATCTTGGTTACATTAATTTTTGTGCTTCTATATGTGAAAACAATGCAAGTAAATAACAAAATTAATAATTAAAAACTTATAAATTAATAATAAAAAAATAAAAACAAGTAATAATCCTTCGAACACTCGTGATTTGAGACACAATAGAAAGACAATAGCAGCCCGACAGCCGGCTGTCGGTTGGTCATTGAAAGGTTTAATGATTTTTTAACGTAACTGTAGCGTTGTAAGCAGTAAAATACTACCTATAACATTGGTTATGTGCCCGAACAAGTCTCGTTGTAATCAGTCCAGCCGTTAAGGAGATTAGCTAGGACGATCAGACAGTTTTTTGACTTGCTAGTAAATTTATATTAAGACGTAGTTTCTCTGATATATGGAACGAAAATTTGAGTAGAATAGCTGCCAGCACCTGTTCAATTAGTGTAGGCGAATTTAAAAAATCGGGAAAATTACATCCTGTATAATCTTTAAAAAAAACATGGTCACATATTCATGTGTACTTTTTAACCTTTCGACGACGAACCGACAGCCGGCTGTCGGGCTGCTATTGTTTTTCTATTGTGTCTCAAATCACGTGTGTTCGAAAGATTAAATAAATAGAAAACTTATACTCAAACTCACATTGTCTCTTTTATTAGAGCATTAAAATGGCGCTTTGTGACTTTTATTTACAGGTAAAATAGTTTAATCTACTCACTCATTCTAATAGGTAGTTTCAGATAAACGTGCCATAAAGCACCATCGCAGATGTTTATTTCATTACATTAAAGACAAAGTCAGTTTACTTCAGCACATCAATCTACGTTTGTTTGGCAATCGTTTCATTTTATTGCAACTTTGTTTTATCTATAGGATTTTATTTATCCTCCAATATGAAAGGTACGACGTAAGAACTATATTGACGTAAAGGAGATAAAAAAGACAAAACAGTAATAGATCAATTTATTTGTTTACTAGCTTTTGCCCGCGGTTTCGCTCGCGTTAAAAATAAACAAAAAGTAGCCTATGTTACTCTCCATCCCTTCAACTATCTCCACTTAAAAAATCACGTCAATGCGTCGCTCCGTTTTGCCGTGAAAGAAAGACAAACATACAGACAGACAGACATACACACTTTACCATTTATAATATTAGTATGGATTTTTTGGGGGACACTTTTAAAATCATGTAATATTTATTTCTATGAATCTATGAATCTATATATATGTCACCGGAAAATAACAAGATTCGTAAGTTTATCAATCTACTAGGAAGTTTATAAACTTCCGTAGGATTCTAAACGGGAGATAAATTGTAATATTTTACGTCCACATTTTCGTAAATTGATAAACTTACTGAACTCACTCGTAAAATAATAAGTAAGCAGTAACCAAACGCTACGCGCGATCTGATTGGTTGACTGTCACGTGAACTCACGTGTCACTTCTCCTTCCTCGCGGCCGCCATTGTTCGCCACGGAACATAAACTATGAACGTTGACCAATCAGAGAGCAGTGTGTTATTTTACGTATTTCAAAGATGCGTATATTTAAAAGAGTTTCTGTGATTCACCACCATATAAAATCTTACGAATAGATATCCGTTAGTTTATAAATTTACCGTATGACGTCGGGAATTGATAAATTTACGAAAATGTGGACGTAAAATATTACAATTTATCTCCCGTTTAGAATCCTACGGAAGTTTATAAACTTCCTAGTAGATTGATAAACTTACGGATCTTGTTATTTTCCGGTGACATATATAAAACAAAGTCGGGTTTGTTACAACACTTATAACTCGAGATCGGCTAGACCAATTTTCATGGTTTTTGGTTCGTCGGATTTGTCCCCGCCCCGAATAGCAGAATACATCTTAAAAATAATGAAAAATCGACGAGAACATAATTATAAAAGATGAATCATTTTCCCCTATAGTTAATTCTAAATTCAATTAAAGATTGAATACTTTAGAGAACAATAGTACTAGGAGCGCAGTAATGTGAAGTGATAATGTGAGAAAATTTAAAATAATGAGATACTTAGTACTTAAATCAATCAAAAGTACTAGGCGCGCAGTTGTGTGAAGTGGTTAATAGAAAATGTGAGCGCAATTTTAAGAAAATATATGTTTATGAACTTAAATAATATCCATCCATACTAATATTATAAATGGGAAAGTGTGTCTATCTGTCTGTCTGTTTGTCTTTCTTTCACGGCAAAACGGAGCGACGAATTGACGTGGCTTTTTAAGTGGAGATAGTTGAAGGGATGGAGAGTAACATAGGCTACTTTTTGTCTCTTTTTAACGCGAGCGAAGCCGCGGGCTAAAGCTAGTAATAAATAAATAAATAATAATAATAATCCATTAGGTTTATTCCACATCTCCACCTTGAATCTAAAAAATTGTGCAAAAATATTAGCAGGAAATTCCACACTTTTCTTCTACTAAAGAAACATACAGTCGAATTAAGAACCTCCTTTTTGAAGTCGGTGGAAAAGAAAATTGTGGTCCGATATTACAAAGTAAAAACAAACACTTTCGAAAATCAGTGGCAATATAAAACACGAATACCAGTTCGTTTAAAAAAAATCGTTTTGTTTACAATAGGGAAGACGACAACATAAAAAAATGGCATTCTGATTAATCCGTCTGATAGACCGACCAAAAATACGGGTGACGTATTTTTTTGCTTGTTCAAATTAATAAAAAAATACAAAGATATTGAGCAACAAAGTTTCGAAATGGGGACTTTTGACGTCACCATCTTGTAAAAATTGTATAAGATCGTGACGTTACGCGAAACTTCAACGCACTGTATCGTCGTCATTTTCCATTTACGAGAAAAAAGAAAAGATACGTGTCCAATATTTTTTGATAATCTAACTGACGGACTAATTACTTTTTTTTCATCGTCTCGCCTATTCTTTACTTTATTAGTTTTTTTTGCTAAGTCATCTCATCTCCAACTCTGAATCTCTTATCTACATGCAACACATAGGCTCATTCTCTCATCATAAGTGTAATAAATTAATGTTACCATCAGCTTCCCTGAAACTTTCTCCATTGCTGAAGGAATGTTTCGATTGAAATAGTTCGTGTTTCCGTTGAAATGGGTGTCACTGAACACATTTTACCTGTGAAACTTCTGAAAATATTTGAAGTAAAGTGATTTATTTTGTAACTATGTTCGTCGAATTTTAGAGGTCCAAAGTTACGTAAAAAACCGTTATAACGTGACTTATTTGTCGGTTATTTTTTCTGTAAAGATACCTTTTTTTCTCAAATAGGTATAACTGAAATAATATATAAAGGTATACAAATAAAATTAAATATTATACGATTAAGTCTTTAATTTCTTATAACTTAAAAAAAAACAGATTCAAAAGATCCAATCATAAACGGATCAAATAGGAAATTTAAATCTTTAGAATTTTCAGTTGACATAGAATCATGATATTTGTCAAAAATAAAAGTATTAGAACAGAAGCACAAAGAAAACATCCAAAATAATAAATAAAATAGTAGCAACTAGAAAGAAACAGTTCTACGGAACTTTCATTGCAACAGGCCAACCCACACTTAGCCGTTTTTTGAGTAATGTAAGAAAAAAGTGGAGATTTTATGAAAAAGCTGGTAAAAAGGTTTCGTTATTACTAAAGATAACTATTTATTTATGGCATAACCATTACCGTCTTCAACGTTTGCGGTTACCAAGACGAAAATCCTAGACCTCTTGTAATGTAAATAAACATATCTTTATTGATAAACGTTATTAATGTATTTGGAATGATGCTCGTTAAATATTCTACGGGCGGTGCGGACTAGCGGCAAAAGGAGGTGAACTCGGAAATTAGGCCGCCCTTATACCACAAGCACGTACTAAATTTTTACATAAACACAAGTCAGCAAATATTTGCATCTTTACTCCATTTCTGGGGATTATAATTATTAAAATTCATGAACATCATATTATTATTTATAATTCTCTGTTATCAGAAAATAAGTCTGCTATACTGAAAATTTATAAGTATTTTTAATTGGAGTTTTTAACCCGATGGATACGCTAACTCCATCATGCCTTGAACATCAACTATTTTCACCTATAATAATGCTTCTTATTGAGTCTTATCTACATAATAATATAGTAAACTGACTGATTGATTGACCGACTGTTGATATATCATCACACAGCCCAAACCGCTAGGCCTAGACACATAGCAGTGTGTGTTCTTTGTATAGAGTAAGTAACCACAACAAAACATTTTTCTAAATTCCAGCTCTATAGGGGTATAGAGATGAATGTTTGCCATCCACACGGGCAAAGCCGCGGGCTAAAGCTGGTTGATGTATAAAATGCATAAACCAGTTTTTTATTCCATTTCGTTGTATAAGGGCAAATAATACCGATATCAAATTATTCCTAGGTCAAAAATTACTAATTAATGCCTGTAAAAAATGTAAGCTAGTTTTTTTTCTAATTAGATGTTCACTCGAAGCGTACATTTCAATGCCCCGGTTTGTAGCTTGAATAATCCTCAATAGTCACTTCAAATACCAATACTGATAGCTCTGCATTGACTAAACCAATCTAAAAACTAATCAAGTCTGTAAATAGTTATAGTTGAACACTTCGGAGAGTTGAGTACATTGGTTACTTGTAATTAAACAGATGGCTGGCAATTCTCAGCATAGAACTATGTCTAACACGTCCCCTTTTAAATAAAGTAAAGGAGTTGGTGCAAGTGATAAGTTTATAACGGAAGGAATGGGATAAGTACAGGAAGAAGAAGAAGCTTTGTAACATCGTGCTTTGAACGTTGAAGCCGCGGGGGCAACCAGTATAACTAACAGGGTCAATATAGGTTTCAACTCTACACGACTAGCTTCTCTTTTATATTGCTGTAGTGAAGGTATTCTAGAAAATATTTTAAATAATTTTTGCTGACGCTTATTGCCACATGTTGACACTATGGGTTAGTGTGAATACGCTATATCCCGTGTCTCACTCTTTAGTTCAAGCAGTGAAAGTTTAAAGGTTAATATAGGTTAATATCTATAATATTGTCTACAAAACTATAAACTGTACAAATGTGATTACATCGCATACATTATGTAACATCTGGAAACTATTATTATCTATTAACGCTATTAGTTTATAACTTGTACCAATTTCTGTATCTTCATGTCGTTTAAATTCCACATAGTAATTGCTGCCGAGCGAATACACGCTTTTATATGTAAAATAATGGGCGTAAACAATTTTTTTTTTATCTCAAGTGTATCATTACCAGTTGTAAGTACCTAGTTATTATGTAATGTGTTCTTCAGTATTATAACAATTATCTTTATTAATATTATAAATCGGAAAGTATCTCTGTCTGTCTGATAACAGATTGGTTTTTAAGTGCTTCTAAAAATGGGTTTGCAAGGAAAAAGTCGCTCGTTGAGCAATTGTAAATTACGTTTTTGCTGTTTTTTATAAATATTTGATAGATTTCAAAGATAGAATTTAAAATTAAAGCACCCACGTCAACATTAAAAGTAATATTGAGGAAACAACGAAATATAATAAAAATATTGACATTGCTGTAGCAATTATTTATAGAGCAATTTTGAAACGTCAATTATTATAGACTAGCTGTTATGTTTTTGGTTACTGCTCCCGTGGGACATAGCGTGATATTATAATTATAATAGCTTATTATAGATAATGTAATTTTCTAATGAAAAAAAGTATGTTTGAAATCGGTCCAGTAGTTTTTGAGTTTAGTCGTTACATAAAAAATACAATTTGTTCCTCTTTATAATGTTAGTATGGGTGTCTCTTTATTGAAAAGTTCAACTTCCAATAAGGCTCATTTAGGACAGTTGTCATATTAATCATCAGTTATAAACAAAAGTTCCTGATACCGTATAATTTAATTTATTGCATTTCTCATAAAAAGTACTTCATTATACTTACTGAAATCTCATGAGACCGTAGTCTTACAATGTTATTATTTGTTTATCAATCTTAGTAACCGATTCCAAAGCTCTTAGGTATTAGACCACAGATCGGATCACTATAGTTGTTGTTATTTTTAGTAGTATTTAGTCAGTTGGTTCCAAGATCTCTTTCTATTGACGATCGTCATCTCCCTCGGCTTTGTTTTTAATGGGACACAACAATCCCGCCACACTATTCCCAACCACTACAACTCCTGAAAGCGAGAATCAATAGTAGAGTCCACCAGAAAAGCGCCAAGCAATGAAGCTTGACGAGTCCCGGAGTAACGGTTCAACTGTTTTGGATCGGAATAAAATTAGTAAAATTACTGGATCTTACCGTTATGATTGATTCCATTAATAAGTATGGCAAAAGCGCTTGAACGCACGGAAATTGGTTCTAGTTTCCACAAGGTCCGCGTAATAAACGCATGTCATGTCAAAACACGGGATGTAACCTGTACACTATCCAACATAATTTCTCCCTAACCTCTCATATTAGGGCCGGATTTTAGTCTAGCTGAATTCAGCTGAACACCAATATTTCACAAAGAGCGAAGGCTTATCTGATCTCCACAACACAGCGAGGACCTGATTCCTCTTGCTTAGACTGATTGTTAGTTTCTCTGGGTTCTAAGTAACCGTAACGACAGTCGTTTACAAGACAAACAAAGATTTACGAATAACAATTGCAACCAATGACTTAACTTCGGCGTAATTTCACCTTCAAAAGGATTGGTACAGAGAACTTGTCACATAAAAAATATTATTGTCTTTCTGCAGGATATTTTATACAAGGCGGATTGCAAGTTTCGGATTTTCAATAATTTTGAATTTCAGGTTTCTTCACTAACATTTCTTTCCCAATGTGTGTGTAGTTTATCTATAATATGTATGTATTTAAAAAATATATAAGTATGTTTATCAGTTGTCTGGTTACTCTGCTTAGTTTGGGATCAGATGACCGTGTGTGAGTAGTCCTAGGATATATTTATTTTATTTTGTGCCTTCTCTATATGAGAAGAGGCCTTTGCCCTGCAGTGGAACAGTCATAGACTGGTATTATTTATTTATTGGATGGATGACCAAAGTTAGAAACTACATTGAAAATTAGTATCTTACATTGGTATTTGCACGGTATCGACCCCGCTTTCAAGAGAGGGGCGACAGAAAGCTGTTTCACACAATGAAACAAACACATCACACACAGATTCGATCTCGGTTTATCTCGGTCAAATGGAAGCTGTGAATGTGTTTTGGGTTGTGTCTTAGCGTGCACACGTTCTTGCCTAGTGAAGGCTGGACATGGACAATTTGCGAGCACAGTCGCTTGCGAAAAATTTAAGTACTATTCAAAGGTTTTACCTCATCGTGTGTGGCGGTACTGCTTATTTTGACAAAGCATTTATTTCGAACTAGCTTTTGCCCGCGACTTCGTCAGCGTGAAATAATAGTTCCCCTTCCCGTGGGATTTTCGGGATGAAAACTGTCATCCTTTCTCGGGTTCCAGACTATATCTGTACCAAATTTCATTCAAATCGTTTAGTGATATAGGCGTGAAGGAGAGACAGACAAAGTTACTTTCGCATTTATTATATTAGGATGGATATAGACAGCGGCGGAAGGCTCTTTGGAACGTCAATCATTAATATTAAATAGTTTGTATCATTGGATGGCAAAAACCCGACTTTTTACCTAAGGTTCAGGAGCGAAGCCGCGTAAAACGTGCGTTGCTGTCTTAGAAAGAAAGTACCCATGCTTGTAATAACTCCGGATCCAGTAGTTTTCAAAATGGAGTAAGTGCAGTGATAGTACTAACTCAGACAAACTTCTTCATAAGGATCTAGTATTCTAATAGTCGACATCTGCTATTACTACTGCAGTAGGTATATTATACAATATACTAGGCCTGTATGTAGCCAACTTTCAGCACATTCTTTAATCAATAAGCCTCATTTTGACCATGACTAACAAAGTAATGAATCCATAACTAACCTAAATGGGTTGCCCATGAGAAATCAAAACAAATTTAGCAGTTAGCACTCCATCCATTAGAAATCCGATACGTCGATAACGGCCATTTTTCCGCAATTTCCCACCATTCATCTGTTAGTGACGTCACGAACTTGGGTTGTTCACTTAAGGTGTACTGTTACACTGACGCTAAGTGATGTTATGTAGGTCCTTGGCAATAATTATGGTCTACTATGTGATGTATTAGAGCTTTTCCAAGAGTGAAAATGATGTCATTTGGATAAGGTGCCAATTTCAATGACAATAAGAGTGATAGATTTAAAATTTCAGCACATTGGTCTTATAATTAAGGCGCTGTCCATAGCAAACACCTCGTAAAAGTCTAGATTTTCGTCGCAAAGTTAGCCGTATCTATACATACCACAAGCCAGAAAAAAAGTAAAATACAGTGCATAGTCTAACATATAAAGAAAAGACTTACACAAAAACAATTTACAAATGTGGTCTAGTATTACGGCAAAAAAATGTTTAAAAAGACCACGAAAAAAAGTTTTGGTCTCGAAATTCTCAATTTTTTCAGCGACAACCATCATATTTTTTATATCTATAACAAAGAAAATTTAATAAACTAAAGACATATCTAAAAAATTTAAAACACAGAACTGTATTTTTTTAAATATTCAATTAAAACTGCAAAATTACTTACATTTTTGCGGATTTGCCAAAATATTTTCGACCTTATTTCTACTATTTCGATGCACCGCCGCGAATAGCTACTTACCGCGCCTTAAAATAACATCATTGTATCGGTCACTTTTCAACGCTACGTCTTGACAATTCTCAAGGCCCAATCAATCAATAAATTCATCCAGGTTTCCTATTGTTTTCTACGTGAAGGGTATGTTTCCACAAGCGCTTACAGTTTTCCAAATAGGTTGTACCTATACAAATATCTATAGCTTATGGTGCAACTTTCTTTTTGTCGTTCTATCTTGCTTCTCATCATAATATTTAAATTATTCACATGCGTACTAATATTATAAATACGAAAGTAACTCTGTCTGTCTGTCTCTTCTTCATGCCTTAACCACTGAACCGATTTGAATAAAATTTGGTACAGATATAGTCTGGAACCCGAGAAAGGACATTGGATAGGTTTTCATCCCGGAAATCCGCTGGGAACGGGAGCTATTAATCCACGCGGACGAAGTCGCGGGCAAAAGCTAGTTTTAATATATTTTCATCATTTATCAGGGTTCTTAAAAAAAACTCCGACTGAATATGGAAATAAAACCTTTAAATAAAAAAGTGGGATACAGCTTGATCTACCTCTTGCAGTCGGATGATGTAAACAATCCCATCGGTGTATACCGGTGGTTGTAAATTACTGATATTATTTTGTGCTTCCATCTATTCAGTCTTCACCCAAACAATGATAAGGAAATTTACGTATATACTTAACAAGATTTCATTTATTAAGTACTTTTACCTCTTCAAAGGTGAACAGTTAATTAAATGTCAGCCTATATAATAAATAGAATCTACCGATGTTCTCCCTTTAATTTAAATTACAACTTAATTCTAATATTATCACCCTATTCTTGTTCTCTCCTATTAATTTAAATTAAGGAACCCTTCAGCTGTTTATGAATAGATTCACTCAACACCCACAATTAATTGAAATGGACAATTTATTTTGATGAAATCATTTTAGTAGACTGATAAAACTGACAAAAGCTTTCGTTGAATTTATTTAGTCGAAACTGGGATTCAGTTGCTGATTAAATTGATTTATTTGTTATACATTTATTTGGTACAGGTCCAAATCTTTTGAAGGTTTGTACTCTACTAATAATTATAAGTAGATTATAGGCTTAATATTTGTACACCGATTCGGTAGAATGTATGAGACTACTCTTTATAAAAACACCTATTGTAACTATATTCTGACAAATATTTTTTTCTTTTTTTCTTTCTTTCTAATAGCATTTTAAAGAATTTCTAAAGACCAAATTGTCATGGCTCGAAGGACCATCCTTCGAGCCATGACAATTTGGTCTTTTAGCGCGGGTTTAAAAGTAATTTTGTCTTTTCTTGTCGCACATTATATTACTCCAAAAAAATTGTTTTTGTGTAAAACAGAATATCTTATAAGCAAAAAATTACTTTAACTTTGTATCTAGGCAAATTTTTATTTTAATATTTTACTTATTACACCACAAACATCACTTGTTTCGCTGTATAATTTGTAATTATTAAGTATTTGCTGCCTACCTGGTATCTGACAAAATTGTTTTTCTAGCAACTCAATATTTTGAGGGGTATTTTCTGGCACACAACAAGGTCAAAGTAAATAACAATATCTTGGGTAAACGTTTTTAAGTTAAGGCCCTTTGTAAAGAGATATCTACTTAGATGGTGTAATCAAGTATGACATTAGAGTGTCGGGCCTTTTTTCCATTAGGACAGGCAATATTTTTTCAGATAAAGTTACATTGTTTTTCTTCGATTTTTTTGGGTTAAACCATTTTTGTAAATAACTATTTTAGTCATCAGCATATCGTGTATTTTTATAAACCTTAATGGTATCTAATAATAATACTAGCCTATTACTATTTCACTGCAGGGCAAAGGCCTCTTCTCATACAGAGAAGGCACGAGCATTGATCACCAGTTCATCACCCTTGCTCATATATTATTTACTATATTCACTACAAGGCCAGGTTTCCTCACGGTGTTTTCCTTCACCGATATTTATTTTTTTTATTTAAAAAACTTTATGCACATGTACAAAACAATGCACATTCACCGATATCTGTGATATCCAAGATAAACTTTAGAAAGTACATATGAATTGAAAGTCAAATTAGTACTGGCCCGGATTTGAACCCATAACTTCACCCATGGGAAGCGAGCGACATTCACGACATTCTTTCTGAAAGACTTATCTAAATTTTGTTTATTGCAATTGGAAATCAATAGTTATTTTAATGGTATATCGTTATCAGGTTCAAAACTGCCTATCATTGGTTTGACTAAAAAAAATATAAACATGATAAACCACCCATTTCCCGTGAAACCATGAAGGTGTTAAAGACGTTGCGGAATGTTTATAATAGTTACCGTGACCCTGGAACATAAAGAGCAATCGAAGGAACATGAGTGGGTTTTAGTCAGTAAAAGTCTGACACGCCCTCCCGCCGCACCCAGGACGGGAGCAGTCATTTGATGATTTCCCACTCACCAAAAAAAAAGAAAAGGTGTTAAGACTTTCTACAATTTTCTTTTAACCTTTCGACGACCAAGTGGCAGCCGGCTGTCAGGCTTCTATAGTCTTTCTATTGGGTCTCGAATCACGTGAGCTCGAAGGTTTAAAATCCTCCGACATTGCACACGTCGAAATTTCCGTTATACCTAGTTAGATCTGGTGTTAACCGGATCAGGGGGTAAAGTAAGCCGACTAGTAAGGACAAGAAGCCATAGAGCAGGGCTGCAAGTTGTCGTCAGCTATTATCAATACACTCGTGTGTTACGTGAACGATGTATTTTTGTTATGGTTCTGAGTATTATGTGTATCTTTAGACTATGTATCTTTTTGTTAACGTGTATCGAAATATATAAAACCAAATTTCTAGCAGGCTCTTAAAAATAATAATAAAATTATCTTTATTTTGTAATTAGGTTACATATATATGACACTTTTAAACGTCATTGTTTGGATTTTTTTTCGGTGGAGTCGGTGTTCTGTAACTGACTACTCTAAGAAACATCCGAAACAAACTCAGAGGTCAAATGGTTCACTGAGGAATGTTACTTTTACCCCGCAGGGGTAAATTTTCCATAAAATATTTTTTTAGTTTATATACCAACAGCTTGTACCTAGCAGTTGGGGCTTCACGTTAATGAAACGGTCAGTCAGACCAGATAATCATAGATGTTTATTGATTTTTATAATATTCCACAGACCGTAACAACTGAAAAGTGCTCTTTAATTTATTATAGCATCTTAATTATTACCTAACACTGCCAAAATAATCTACTAACCAACAACACTACACATACACTCATAAATATATCCTATAAAACATGACACGGTTCCACCGCAAATAAATCACAAACAAAACATCGCTGGATTATGGTCGTCTATTGTTCTTCAGGCCAATTCATCAAGCCACCGCATTTAAAGCGTTCTGGGTAAACGCGACGCCTCGTAAAGAAAATCTAGGGAAATTGGTCCTTTCATGCTTGGTAGGCGCGGCGCAAAAGGGATGGCAACATATTTGTTAGCCGTTGTCTTTGTCCGATCTTGAAGATTTTGTGACAATTTAGAGCTAAATTGTAAGGGTGAAAATGAGGTTGTTTGGTACTTATGTTGAACAGTTAAAATTATTGTATTGATTTTGTTAAGGGGAAGTTGCAGATAGTAGAATCTGATAGAATACACTTTTTACTATATTATTACACTAGCTTTTGCCCGCGACTTCGTCCGCGTGGAATAATAGTTCCCGTTTCCGGAGAATTTCCGGGATGAAAACTATCCTATGTCCTTTCTCGGATCCCAGACTATGTCTGTACCAAATTTCATTCAAAATTGGTTTAGTAGTTTAGGCGTGAAGAAGAGATAGACACACAGACAGACTGGCAGGGTTACTTTCGCATTTATAATATTAGTACGGATTAACTGTGGAACTATCTTGAGCGTACATAAAAAGATTATTGGGGTTGTATAAGCGTGAAAGAGCTACATTGACCATGGTAAAAGCTTCCAAAACATATCCAATGGCGTTTTTTTTTTATGGATAGGAAATCATCAAATGACTTCTCCCGCCCCTTAAGAGGGAAGGAGGGTCAGACTTTTACTGACTAAAATCCAATAATGTCCCTTCGGTTACCCTTATATATTCCGGGGCCGCGGTAACTATTAGAAGCATCGACACGCAGTCGACACGGGTCTGGTCCTAGTCGGGCGGCGAGCTACCTACTGCTCGCCTTCCGCAGGCCCACGCCTCCAGTGGCCATCATCTTGTGACTCACGACAACTAAGACTTGGTCTCTGTCCGGGGCGTGAAGCATGACGCTGCCTCACGCGCCCCACCGCTTTCGTCTCCAGCGTGTCTGCTTCGCAGGAGGCGACGGCTTCCTATTCAGTCTCGCCCTGAAGCATGGCCTGAACCAGCGCCGATCGCCTCTGCAACGACACGGTGGTGGTACGCCCAAGCGGGGCCTACCTTCACCGGATGCTACACCGTGTCACGCAGGCGTCACTTCCGCCCAAATCCGACATAGGAACCTCCCGAAATGTCCGTGTGCGGTGAGGAGGATCATCATCTCCCTAGCCTTTTCCCAACTATGTTGGGGTCGGCTTACAGCCGAACCGGATTCAGCTGGATACCAGTGTTTTACGTGAAGCGTCTGCCTATCAGACCTCTACAACCCAGTAAATGGGCGACGATACCCTTTGGTTCGACTGGTCAGACTTTCTGGCTTCTGAATACCCCTAGCGTCAAAGTTCTACGAATGACAACCGGGGCTTAACATGCTTTCCGAGGCACGGGATGTCAGTGATGTCCAAGATAAACTATAGAAAGTACATATGAATCGAAAAAGTCACATTGGTACTTGCCCGGATTCGAACCCGTAACCTCTTACACGCGCCTTTATGACGACCCAGATGTGTTATTCTGATGTATAAGCTACGAATATCTTGCAAAACCATCGGCCAATATTCTTTATTGTACACCAATAGGACAAAAACAGTAAAGGACAATACAAACAAATATGCAAGAGTACAATAGGCGGCCTTTTTTCGCTAAAAAGCAGTTTCTATTACATACTATCATTTATATTGCTTGCTGCGGAGTAATTTTAAAACTGTGAATATCTTCTAAGGTATTTTTTGAAATTATAAATGACTTCCGCACAATGAAAATTACGCTAGGGGCATTTTGCGTTTTAGTAATTTTATATTATCTCCGGAACTATATGACCAATTGACATACTGTAAATGGCAAATCTTATCTGTAAGATATCCTTGTGATACTGAAATAATTTATTGTCATAAGAATTAATATTTTGTTGCTCAAATAATCAACCAAACGTAAGTATGCCGAAAAATCATTTTTTTAATGCAATAAAAGAAGTATAAAAGATAAAATATAAAAGATAGAGATATGGTATCACGGACTTTTTTGTAGAAATAATTAAGACAAACCAAGTTGCCATACATTGTTTTTAATTTTAAGCAACTGTTTAGGCAGCGCACGCAAATAATTCTGTTTTATGAGGTAATTTTTTCTGACTTGCTAGACAAAAGTTGCGATAGCTCGGTTAATATACATGTTATAAAAATAATTTATAGCCTATAGCACTCAGGAATAATGTAGCTTTCTGCCAGTGAAAAAATTTTTGGAATTGGTTCATTAGTTCCAGAGATTACCCCAAACATACAAACTTACAAACATACAAACTTACAAACTTACAAATTTTACCTCTTTATAATTATTATTACATTTACAATTTGTGTGTCTGTATAATTTTTTGTCTCTGTGCGAACACAAGCACACATGCACTCACTATTTAAATTCGATAAATCAGAAAGAGACAATTCAAGAAATAAAACAACAATCAAAGACTTTTCGAGAAAGAGATGGCACGCTGTCAACGTCCGCATTTGAAGCTAAGAAAAATCTAATGCAAAAACCAAATAACAATTTGTCCGACGAGGGAATCAAATTTATGACCTCAGCTCAGAAATCGATACAGAGTAGTCAATATAACAACAATGCAAAATTCAAAGTGTAGAATACAGAATGTCAGTTTTGGTCTAACTTATCGGATTCTTTCAACAATATTTAAATATGGCTACGTAATCCACGAGTAATATTGCTACGTCTTAAAGGAGCAAAGCATTAACCAAAGACTAAACGCGGGTGAAACCGCGGAAAACAGCTAGTGAACAAATAAGACAGAAAATATGAATAATCTACTGGTTAGGTCATTTTGAGCCTACAAAAGGTATTTTAAGTAAGCTCTTTGTTTCCAGAATGAATGCCTCCACGCCGCGGTGACAGCACTGACCAAGAACCAAGCAGAACACTACGACAAATACAACTGTTTGTGAGTAATCCACCTTAATAACGATATAATTAAGGACTATTTTGCTTTACCAGAGTTGTTAACGTGCGTACAGTCACGGGCATAAAGATGTATACACTACGCAAACATTAAAATCAATTTACTTTTTATTATTAAGGCATGCTTTAAGTAGACTACAATATGATATTACGTTTTCACTGAATGTTATGACTAAAATTAATTATAATGTTTGCGTAGTGTATATCTGTTTATGCTCGTGACTATAAGTAATTATTCAAATTTTACTAATTAGGGTCTACATCACCATTTCTCCAACTATACCCTATTTACTAGAAATTGGGGTTCCTAACTTATTTATTTTCAGGGTCTCCTACAAGCCAAAAGTATTAAGTAAAACTGGGGATAAAGGATGCTGGGGTCAAATGAGATTTTAACAATTAAATATTTTAGATTGTTGTTAAAAGAAATTATAATTAACTTGCGTTATGGGTGAAAATATCTACTATAATATCGTCCTAATTCTCTCCTCTTTGGTTTTTATACAATGAAAGGGGAAACTTAAAAAAAAACGTTAAAATAATGTTACTAATTGCCAGTAAAATTCACGAGAATTCACTTCTTTTGCTAATCTTTAGAACATTAAAATTTATAAATAATGTTGTAAAGGATATCAGAGGTCTTGAAACTATTAAACTTAAAGTTTTTTACTGCTAAGTAAGAAAAAATTAAGACCGCAGTTTGGGAACCCCTGAGAAATAAAAACTAACAAATAAGATAATAAATAAGATGATCTCTCAGATCATTAGGTATCCAAAAAAGTTTTTTCTTTGTAAGTAAAATGTATTGTTTAGGAATATATTATGATATCCAGAACTAGTCCATAAAATAGGTCTTTTTAGTATAATACCTATATATCATTACCATCAAAATGTTTTCCAACATCCCAACATTAATTGGTCATCAAAAATAAAAACTGACTAAATTTAATTCTGGTCCCAAATCAGGGTCGACCACCAGCCTAAACAGGTATGGATAACTATAGCCAAGTATATAACGAAGATCTACATCCGTAAAACAACAGTCAATCATTCGTGAGTAATATTGTGATTCTAATTGTAACTTTATGTGCATTATATCAATGTCGGCTTTTGAATCACCATATTTGTCACGGACATGGCTATTGGCACTGCTTCAGCACAAACTATTGCCCAATATTGGTCGAAAAAGTCACCAACGTATTTGGATAGTGTTTGTTATCGTAAACTTTTAACCCCAAGTTGTATCGCAAATGCTAGCTGTTAAGTGTGTCCTGGGTTCGATTCCCGGGTCATGCAAAGGTTAATTGAGTTCTCAATTTAAATTACATTTTGACCTCAATTTTGGAGGTTATGGGCGTGAAACCACGGTACGGCAAGCCGTTGGTCCCGGTTGTAAATTGTAGATTTTTGACAGCCGTATGTATTCATGGTAAATTAGGGCCCAAATAAAATTATGACGATTCAATAATAGTTTTGTTTCTATATGCACTGTATAAACTCTCACTAAATATATCTCTACACTGTCGGGCAAAATTATCATGTTCAAATAAAGAATCAGCCTATATTGGTAACTTGGCAATACCTGCCGTTTCATATGATCCAAAAAGCAAATAACGCCACCACTGAAAAAAATACCATTAAAACAATAATAGAGTTCCACAATAAGTCTATGTAAATATAATACGTTTAAATTAAAAGACACCCCATTTGTAAATAAGCATCTCTACTGTTTTACTTACACTTGTATGGTTAATTTTAACGACAAATACTTAAATTGAACCTGTTATATGCGTAGGCCTTATGTTTGTTATAGCAACATAGCTTAAAATTAAATGGAGAAGGATTAAAGGGGATTGTTTAATATGTACATACACATAAGTGCTGTAGTAAGTTTTAAGAGGAAGAGAGATCGGAATAAAGCAGTGTGATTTATGAATCATTTAGATTTGAGGACGAATAATTTGTTTTTTTCCTTAATTATGTTTATTTACAAAGTAACCAAAATATAATAGGTATAACAATATTGTAGTGCTGCAGCCAAGAAGTTTATCCTTGAGATTCAAGGTTTAGCGGTTTAGTCGTGAAAGCGTAGTAGACAAACAAAAAATTAAGTCAGGCTGAGTATGAAAGTCAGCTTTTGTCCTCATACAATGGTTAATCATAAAATTCCTATACAACCCAGTGTTAAGTTTAGACACTTATACTACCTTTAAAATATTAAATAAATTTATTAATGGCACGAAATTTCAGAAATCAATAATATAAATTATTGTGTAGAATGTCCTTGTGACCAATTCCCTGCAAGTTCATAAGTGACACTACTTAATTCTGACCTCATAACACTTAATACTACCATCTTAATGAACAAAAATATAAAGGCAGAGAGATAAGCAAAACGCAAGAAATCTATGAGGATTAGACAATCTTACAAGACAGGAGAACTAGAACGGACTGATGATAAAGGCTGACCTTACAGTAAATAGGCGGTAAATGTAGCAGTATAATGTAGCAATAACAAAGTAATTAAGATAAAAGAACATTTCTAGATGCTTATTTGTGTGTAGATAGCAATCGATCTTGCGATAAACAAACACACGGCACGTCATTGTTACAACATCAATTTCTTGTAAGTGTAATTTGTAAGAAACAATACATAAAATAAAATAGAAACGTTCCCTTTTTACTGTAACAACCTACCCATTCCCTTCTTAATGAACCCAAAAATATAAAAGCATCCATTTTGTTTGCAGACGAAGACTACCAGACGATGTTAAAACTTGTAGGAATTACGCGTATTTACAAGAAATTTACGACGCGGTACGAGCCACTGACAGTAAGTATCCATCTATCAAGATCTTGAATAATGGAGACATTAATTCTGTACACAAACTACGTTTGAACTAAATATTGTAGCTTGAAAATATATTGGTAAAAAATATAGCATCATTGAAAACACCACGTATTATGTATTGCGTTACATTATTTTTGGGGTATTGGCCTAGTTCATGTTCCACTCAATCCCACTTCTGCTTTGCAGTCTGCCACGCCGAAGTGGGATTAGGTAAAAGAATGGTCTACATAGGTCAAACAGAATGTTTATAGTCAAGTATTATTTAGATTCAAAAACTATACATCAGCCAAAAAAACGGTAATTCGTAATATTGTGACATAAACTGGAAATGGAATTACATATTAATTTTGTAATAGTTATTATATATTTTCCAAACATATTTTTTTTACAATATAAAAGCGCCAAGCATTTTAAGAAAAAGTCGTATTTATATTATCGTATCATATTTATTCTTAAGATTGTTTTTTGTGAGTGGGAAATCATCAAATGACTTCTCCCATCCTGGGCGGGGCGGGAGGCGTGTCGGACTTTCACTGACGAAAACCCACTCATGTTCTTTCAGTTGCCCTTTATGTTCCGGGGTTACGGTAACTATAATAACTATTCCGCAACCCTGGGTCTTAAGATGGATCCCAGATCCCAATCTGATACCATTACCGATTCCGGTAAAACTTCATTTCACGTAATCACCCTGACAATATGAGTTCCCAGAATCATTGATATTAATTTCATTCCCTTTAGTTCGTAACTTTTCCGTCTGTCACGGAGTTGGAAAACTTTTGGCAGCTTGTCATAATTCAATTTTGTATGAATGTTATATTAATATGAGGGTTATACGATGTCTAACGTACGTGTATTTATCACAATTGTATACTTATAGGCCAGTTTCTGAAAGTTAAATGATATCATTTTTATTAGGTTTAGGAAAAGTTTCATTCTTTTCAGACGATTAAGCTATTGAAGAGTATTTGATTAATAAGTATAACACATCTTACAAGACAATATGATGAAGTCGTAAAAACGTAAATTGTACATCTAAACATATAATTTTTATGTAAATATAACACACAAAAATTACACATAAAATAACTTTTATGTGCTACACTTTCATTTCCACAATTATCTTAAAGATTGATGTTCAAATGAGCTGAATAAAATTATTGTTGAATGAAGATACTTTTTAGTTACAAAAAATAATAACTCAGGTAACCTTATTCAGCAAATATCGTCACCTCTCAAACCGAATACATTAAAGTCTTTCATAAAAATAAAACCACTTCGACTTCGAGAGCGTATGAGAATATACTCTGACGTCACGGGTCGCTTCAGTGACACGTCCAAAAGTTTGCCTTGTACAAAGCCGACACACACGTCACGGTTCCGTCGCTTTGAAGTAACATTGTGTCAACACGAAACCGAGATTTGCAGACATAAATGACTGACATTTTACGACAGGTCAAAATGGACGACGGTGTATTTTTTCAAAATGGTTTAAACGTAGCAGTGAAAGTTTTGATCTGGCTTTGTTGAAAAGTGGAACGGAGAACATTTCTTTATTAGTTCAAAATTCCTCTCCTTTCATAAAAAACCTTTCGAAAAATTGTCAAACCAATTAATTAATGAAAATGAAATATAGACAACAATATTGTAAATTGGTTGTTGCTTGAACAATAGCATCTTTCTTTGCATTGTTGCTTTATACCTGTTTGTCATATTACAGAACCAGTAAATTTTGCTTATTTACAAGTCAAATGCTCAAGCCAATATCTTTTCAAGCGTGTTTGTGACCGAAAAAGATTTTTGTAACATTATCATGTAAAAAATAAGCCTGAAAAAATTTCCTAATATACTCGATATGATTTTACAATTCAAATATAATAATCAATCTTGATTATAGTTTTTTTATTGCATAAACTGCATTTTTTCAACCCCACATAGCACTAAACGTTTATAACCTAGACAATTATTTCCATTTTTCACTTTAACGGAGACGTTGCTGTCTCTAAGCACTTTCAAAAGCGCCATAAAATTCTAAATTCCATTTTGACTTATAATAAAAACGTATTAAGCGCATACGTCAACCATAACATGAGTTTTATTATAAGTACCATAATAAACGTACTAAAGTTCCCATTTCTTGTTTCAGGTGTTAGCACTAAGGATTTTATGGCAAAATTAGGGGAATATTTAATTTTAACGGCGTTCTCACACAACTGTCGACTTGAGAGAGCTTTTAAATGTTTAGGCACCAATTTGACTGAATTTCTCACTACTTTAGACAGCGTTCACGATGTGTTACATGACCAGGTAAGTACTTTATTCATAACAAAATACTTTTAATTCTTTTTAACCTTCCAAATAGGGAAAATAACTATTCATAAATACAATCATAGTACGGGTATAAGTCTGAAATCTACATTATAAAAAACAAGTTACAATAAACCAACATTGTAACGCGTAGCGTGAAACATGTCACATAACGCCGATCCGTGCTACGCGGCGGAGTGCATAAATAGTTATAATACTATAATAATCCCTCAGTAACATAAAGGTTTACGACAATTTCTTTTTCATAATTTCTCCTCTTAATAGAAAACCAAAGCACTAAACAAATAAAATTTTAACACACCCATTAAAAATGTGACGATTAACAACTATTTTCTTCCAGGATGATGTTCAGAAAGATGAATCAATGGAATACGAGGCAAATTTCGTTTGTACGACATCTCAAGATGGAAAAATTCAGCTACATTTGACGACGGAAAGTGAGCCGGTCGCCTACATTCTAGTTGGCAGCTTGAAATCAATAGCAAGGCTGTTATACGACACACAGACGGATATAAGACTGACCAGTTATACTAACGACCCTAGAAGATTTAAGTAAGTATTTAATAAGCATAGTATCCTAAGCATGAACATCATTCGGTAATATAAGAATACCACATCTTTCTTAGGTTCAGTTTTCAGTCATGCAAGTTTATTTTAAGTTTATTATTACACAGGTTTCGGAAACTACCCTAAAAATGTGGATTATTCATTCATTAATCATTTTAATTTATTTTCACTTAAACTTGGTCAATTTTTAAAAAATATTTAACTTTTATAATGCAAATGAACAAGTAAAAAAAGTGTGTACAAAATGTAATTATAAATTTATTGTAAAAGCAAAAAATAATTATACTACAAAATGTCAGACGCACATTACACGGAAAATTTGCTTAAAAATTAATCATTCGTTCATATTCACAAATAACAGTCACGATTAGAATACAATTTTAATTACAATTATTATAACAATCCCTGTTTTAGAATTTAATCTATTGGAATATGAATTAACCGCGATCGCGTTTATGTTAGTCAAATTAAATGTGCAAATCCAAATATTATTATTATAAATATTTTATATACACGATTATCTACAAAAAAGAGTACCAATCCCCTGTTATGATCATGTTTATGTTTCTGAGACTCTTTACTCCATCATATCTTCGAAACTCCTAAACGGATTTAGATGCAACCATTTTAATCTTATGATATCATTATAACTCTAGTAACTATTTAGCCTCTTCAATTTGGAATTTCCAAAAACCCTTTTTCTTAGTGGTTACCTACTCTTTACAAAGAACACATTCTGCAAGTTTCATCTAGGACCTGGGGGCGTACCACAAGCCCTTATAAGCAGTATTACTTTGATATTACTTCAGTGGGAAAGAGACGGCGCTAGATAACGTGTCTAACGCTGTCACTTGCACACTCCTGAACAGGAATAAAACAATCTTATTTTAAACGTCATGGTAAGGGGCAGCGGTTTGATCTGAGCGTTGATATATCAATAGTTTAATCAATAAATCAATCGGCGTAAAGTTGCCTGTCTGGCGGTGTTTTACAGATTGCACTTCGGTGAGTGTGCTCATGAGCTACACGAACTCATTCACCCGTCTCCGTTTTACCACCGGACATCTAGACGTACGGCGGGATACACCCTTTCTTGGTCGATATTCCTCGTATCCGCACGCAGCGTTTCTCGAATTCCTTTATTATGCGCACCGCAAAAGAATGGAATTCCCTGCCGGTGTCTGTGTTCCCAAATGCATATAACCCGGATGTATTCAAGAGACGAGTGCATAGGCATCTTTTGGGTGAGCTCGCTCCATCGTAGGCCCCGTCTAGGCCTTTGGGCTAGTCTGGGACCAACAGCAACAAGAAATATGTAATAAAAAAAAAACAGCCAGTCAGTTTACTATTTTATATACTTATTTAGATTTCGGTGCTTGGAAAGATGAGACAACCTCTGAGTTAGTTTCGACACTCCTTTTTCTTACGAGTAGAATGGTATGAAACGCTTTTTATTGCGAGTATGTATTTAACTTAATAAAAAAAAATTACTATATAAAAAAAACTTAATATTGAAAAATATTTTAGTTAGCTTTTTTATATTATGACGCCAGCTTTGACTTTAAAATTAATCTAAAGTTCACCCACAATAACACAATAGCTACAAATATCGTGCTTGTTTCGTTGCGTCGCGTGCTTTTCAGGCGTTCCTATTATAGTGCGATGGAATATCAAACACTCCAACAAACGCATTCACTTTCGAAATGGAAAAACATATTATTCTCTTCAATACACAAGTTTCATAAATATATATTTAAAACTAGCAACCCGCCACAGTTTCGCACGGCGTTTAAATTCTTTGAAAATTTCGGCTTATCTCAACAAAATAAATGCACTTATTCTACTAACATTATAAATGTGAAAGTTTATGTGGATGTTTGTTACTCCTTCACGCAGAAACTACTGAAGGGATTTTGATTAAACTTTACAGTGATGTCGCTTATACGTCAGATTAAGACATAGGTCACAAAACATCACGTTATGACCTATGTTCACGGAAACAAAACCGAAAACCTAATATAACGCAGGTGAAACCGCGGGCGACACCTAATTACACAAACAAACCTTCTTATTGAACTACTTAGCTATTATAAAAAACCGCATCAAAATCCGTTGCGTGGTTTTGAACCTTCGAACACACGCGATTCCAGACACAATAGAAAGACAATAGCAGTGCGACAGCCGGCTGTCGCTTGGTCGTTGACAGGGTTAATATCTAAGCATACATAGAGACGGACAGACCGACAGCGGTAAGCGACTGTTTTATACTATGTAGTGAAGTATTAAAACAGCTGTTGTTACGGACGAATTTTCATAAAGCTTTGGCTTCTCCGATTTATTTCTGTGGGTATTTTAGGGTACGCTATTTTTATACGGATGGTATTGTTTACAAAGTATCTGATTACACAATATTGTGCTTGCTTTTTTTTTGGGAGTGAGAATCAAATAACTGCCCCCGTAACGTCCCGGGTGCGGCGGAAGGGCGTGTCAGACTTTTACTGACTAAAACCGACTCATGTTCCTTCGGTTGCCCTTTATGTTCTGGGGTCACGGTAACTATTATAAACATTCCTCAACCCCAGAAGGCGTTGGCCCTGTTGGGCCCCTTCTCATGCTGACTTCTCTTTGAGGCGCGCGTGGAACACTAACGCGCCGTCGACGCGGGCCTGGTCCTAGCCGAGCGGCGAGCTACCCATCGCTCGCCGTCCGCAGACCCGCGCCTATGGTGGGCGTTAGTCATCTTGCGACTCTCGACGCCTACGCCTAGGTCTTAGTCCGGCGCGAGAGGCTCGTCGTTGCATCTCGCGCGCCGCCGCCTCCTTTACTAGCATAACTGCTTCGCAGAAGGAGGCGACGGCTTACCATTCAGTTTCGCCCCGGATCATGACCTGGACCAGCGTCGGGCGCGAGAGGTCACCGTTGCCGATCGCCTCTACGAGGATACGTCGATGGCTCGCCCATGCGGGGCACACCTCCACCGTGTGCTCGACCGTGTCCTCCAGGCGACCGTTGCTGCAGTATATTGCTTGCTTTTGCCTGCGGTTTCGTTCACGTCTTCTTGTTTATGGATCGACTAGCTGTCCCCCGGGGTTTCTGTATTTTTTGTTAGGTTTGTGATTATTGCTCCGTTCCCGTACATCATACCGTGATGTTATGTAGTCTATGTCTTATACTGATGTACATAAAAGCTTTATAACGTAAGCAATACATTTTATATGTACATTGGTATATTACATAAAGTTTCATCAAAATCCGCCCAGTTGTTTTTGCGTGAAAGAGTTATAAACATCCACACTCACATACATATAATCTTTCACATTTATAGTATAAGTAGGATGGTTTCAAACCTTACTCTTGAAGTATTTTGACCTAGTATATAGCCACGTGTGGTACTGCCAAATGTAAGATAGAAGTTTTTTATTTATTCGCGAGCCTGTACTGATGTAGCCGGGATCTTTTAAAAACGTACTTCCAGAACCAAATTTCAACGAAATATGTTGGTTAACTAGTTTAGCAGTGAGTACTTTAGCAACAGACAGACAGAAAATCTTTTTCATTTTAAATATTGGTATGGATATTACGGAAGTATAATATAAATTGTGTATAACACACAGTTACGTATAATAAGAAAAACCGGTCAAGTGCGAGTTCTACTCGCGCAACGAGGGTTCCGTTAATTTGTTTTTTAGTGAAATAACTACAAATTTACGGTTTTCGGAGTTTTCTCTTTACCTGTGCTACATGACCTTGCTTCTTGCCAAATTTCACGATTCTAGGTCAATGGGAAGTACCCTATAGGTTTTGAGTTTTGATTCCCTTGAAAATGTCTAAATATGCAATATAAACCGCCGTATCTTTTTATTGCGTTGATTTAGAAACTTGATTTTTTCACTGCTTTAAGAGATAGCAGACCTGAGTATGTGATATTAATTTGAGCTTGATATCTCGACGCGTTTCTGAAAAAAAAAAAGGTCTTGACAGACGGACGAACGGGAGGACGGACGGATGTGAACTAACTACAAATTTACGGTTTTCAGAGTTTTTCCTTTACTTTTGCTACATGACGTTGCTTTTTGCCAAATTTCATGATTCTTGGTCAATGGGAAGTACCCTATAGGTTTTGAGTTTTGATTCCCTTGAAAATGTCTAAATATGCAATATAAACCGCCGTATCTTTTTATTGCGTTGATTTAGAAACTTGATTTTTTCACTCCTTTGGGAGATAACAGACTTGAGTATGTGATATTAATTTCAGTTTGATATCTCGACGCGTTTCTGAGAAAAAGGTTCTTGACAGACAGACGGACAGACGGACGCCTGATGTGAACTAACTACAAATTTACGGTTTTCAGAGTTTTCCCTTTACTTGTGCTACATGACCTTGCTTCTTGCCAAATTTCACAATTCTAGGTCAATGGGAAGTACCCTATAGGTTTTGATTTTTGATTCCCTTGAAAATGTCTAAATATGCAATATAAACCGCCGTATCTTTTTATTGCGTTGATTTAGAAACTTGATTTTTTCACTGCTTTGAGAGATAGCAGACTTGAGTATGTGATATTAATTTCAGCTCGATATCTCGACGCGTTTCTGAGAAAAAGGTTCTTGACAGACAGACGGACAGACGCACGCCTGATGTCAACTAACTACAAATTTACGGTTTTCGGAGTTTTCCCTTTACTTGTGCTACATGACCTTGCCTTTTGCCAAATTTCATGATTCTAGGTCAATGGGAAGTACCCTATAGGTTTTGATTTCTTTGCAAATGTCCAAATTTGCAATATAAATCGCCGTATCTTTTTATTGCGTTGATTTAAAAACTTGATTTTTTTACTGCTTTAAGAGATAGCAGACCCGAGTATGTGATATTAATTTCAGCTTGATATCTCGACGCGTTTCTGAGAAAAAGGGTCTTGACAGCCGGACGGACGGACGGACAGACGGACAACAAAGTGATCCTATAAGGGTTCCGTTTTTACCTTTTGAGGTACGGAACCCTAAAAATAAAGTAAAGCTATAGAATCATAATTTTCCGGTCCGTGGTCATCAATATCATACGTATTATGACGAGAGAAAATAAATGAGAATGAGCGAAAACAGAATGATAGGAAAATAGAACGAACGAATAATAATAAGTTCTTTCTCCGGAACTTGGAAATTAGTTATTGTTTGAGTTACTTCCTTCGATCAACTTCCATTAGGAAGGCGATCCCTTTTTAATTGCTAAAAAGTTGGTTTATATGAAAAGTAGGAATACTCGTGCTACCTATTTAATGCACTAGTAAGAGTTACTGAGTTAAAGCAAGATATTAAGTTAACAAATTATTCCAAATCTCCAGTTTAAGCAGCCTCAGGCATTATGTACGAATCCGAAGCGCATTTTATATACGGCCTATACGCCCGCTGTTATGTAATATGCCGAAAGCAAAATTCGGCTATGTCAGAAGACTAAAAAAAATACCTCTCTACCCATATTTTTTTCAATTAATATTAGAAAACCATTTCCAACATCAAAATATGTACTATGTACTTCTTCTGAAAAGCAGAGGCAGCTTCATCAAAATTCTCATCCAGGAGCATCCAAAAGGCTGGTAGCATTGGCATATTGTATAATTATGTCAATTCTCTAACTCAAGAATAAACAGGCCACGGTAACATCCAAAGCCAACGGTGCCTCAGAAAGCACATGAAGCCTTTGGTTCCGGTAGTTATTCTTAGAACTTTGACAGTCGTTACGGGTGTTCAGAAAGTCTGACCAGTTCAACCAAGAGGTACAGTGATGCCCAGTAACTAGGTTGTGAAAGTCTGATAAGTAATCGCTTCACTAAAGCCCCTGCTATATAGCTGAAACGGTTAGGTTGGAAGCACTTAAAGAGATGGTGGTCCCATCCAGAGCCAGTGTAGCATCGTCCTCACTAGAAACATTTGTCGAGCGACATGTGTCCCCGGTGACATCGGACGACATCGCCGCGACATTGTTGAAACTGTTTCTTGTCGCACAGTCGATGAAGAGTAGTGACAAGGAACAGTTTCAACAATGTCGCGGTGATGTCGTCCGATGTCACAGGGGACACATGTCGCTCGACAAATGTTCCTAGTGGGGACGAGGCTTGAAGGCAATGTCAAGAACAAAATCTTCAATTGTTTTATATTTCAGGTACGAAATAAACGCAGTGCCATTACATCAGAAGTCAAAAGACAGTGACAGTGAGCAGTCAGAAGCGTCTTGTATTGCCACATCAACAAAAGTGTCAGATTTGAAGATCGGAGTTGCCAGTTTCTGCAAAGCGTTTCCATGGCATTTTGTTACTGATAAGCGTTTGGAGCTGGTGCAATTAGGTATGTATGATTATTTGTTTTTTTTGTATGATATAGGTAATCTAAAAAAAATATATTTTTTTACCCAGGCAGGCAATAACCAAATGTTTTAAAATGTGCGTCAAAATTTATTTGCATTGCAGCCATTGCTTAAACATTGACTAGATATGCAGATTCTAGAAAATTTTGTACTAAACATTCATGATTTTTTATATGTGATAAACACTTTTTGCGTAAATCCAAAGAATAGGAGTCATGTACTCTACAATGTATAAATTGCCATTTAAGAGTTTTCTTCCAGCATTGAAATTCATCTAACTAAACTACTGTATTAAGAACATTTATGTTCAGAAATAACAACAAAAGCAATAAAATTAACTAGAAAAATAACAGAAATACCTAATGTCGGCCTCTACAAAGAAATGTGTGAATTAATAGCTCCATACTTCTTTTTAATACCATCATAGTGGTTTCATGGCGATACTAAGTGTCTGATAAAGTGGTCTTTAGAAAAATATTTTATTGCGCGCTAAATCAGGGAAGGCCATTCAAGGCTAAGTGAATAGGTTTACAAAAAGATATTACTACAGAGGGCGTAGAATACTAATATACAAATACGAAAACCAACTTTAACAATTTTTCACTATATCTTTTAAATTTTGGAAGTCGATGAAACGTCGGAAGCGATGAAGGCAACAAAAGTCACCGATTTCCGAAACTTTACAATTTTTCACATTACCGCCATATTTTCTTCGGCCTTTTAACATTTCTGTCACTGGCGGCATTTTCAAATTGCCTAAAAATAAAAGAGTTGTCTCCTTAAATTTTCCAATAGTTTAACATAAACATTAATTAAAAACCGGCCAAGAGCATGTCGGGCCACGCTCAGTGTAGGGTTCCGTAGTTTCCCATCCGTCGCAATAAGTGTTCCCACTTATAAGTTTTAAAAAAGGCTATTTGTTACGTTGACATACTAAGTACGCAGAAATTATTTTGTACGACCTTTTTGTCTTTTTTTTGTACAAAAACTGTTCTTTCTATCAAGTTCAAAATAATTTTCCTAGAAAGTCCTTATAAAGTTCTACTTTCCAGATTTTTTTCATATTTTTTAAACCTACGGGTCATAAGTTAGAGGGGGGAGGGGACGCTTTAATTTTTCCTTTTGGAGCGTTTTTTTCCGAAGTTATTGACCTTATCAAAAAATGATCTGTGTAAACCCCTATTCATTTTTAAATACCTATCCAACAATATATCGCACGTTGGGGTTGAAATTAAAAAAAAAAACACTTTTCACATTACATATACAAATCATTTTTTTCCAATTTTTATTTTACCACTTTGTCGGCGGGATTGATATACATATTGGTACCAAATTTCAGCTTTCTAGTGCTAACGGTCACAGAGATTAAGCGAGGACGGACGGACAGACAGACAGACATGGCGAAACTATAAGTGTTCCTAGTTAGCTACGGAACCCTAAAAACTAGCTTGTATAGTTGGACTTAGCTGGTATGGTTAGTTACAGTTGATCGGCTAACTACGGAGAAATTTAAACTCGGAATTCTCTGAAATAATAAAATTCTAATTGAAGATTTTATTCGACAACTAGACACAGTAACCGTCCGGAAAACCGACTATCGCTAGAATAATAATTATAATATTAACATGGATCGGAAACGTTGTTAATCCACTCAAGAAAGTACAAAAGATAATAAAACTTCTCCATACTATGCTTTCCTTTGAGCTCTTAAATAACTTTGTGAATCTAAGAATAATTAAAATTAATTTGAAGAGGCTCTTTTCAATAGTAGCACTGAAAGGTGTAATTTAATTTCTGATAAATTACTTACTCTTAATAATTTGAAGTGGTATTTAATGTTAAGGAATTACTTAACGAATTCTTTATTTAGGCGATTCGCACACTGCCCCGCATGATGCAGCGTAGCGCGTGGATGCGTGTTCTTCCGTTGCTTGTAAGTATCTCCGTTTGTATGGAAAACACGCACAGTCTAACACACCGAAAATGCATCCACGCGCGTTCATGCGGATCACGCGCATACATGCGGCGGAGAAACATGCACCCCCGCGCGTAGGTGCGGGGTGAGACGCAAGGTATGGCACACCGAATCCCGCAGTGCCGCGCGTGATTTTGAATGGGCGTGACGTGTGAATCAATGAGAACGAGAGAACGGCGAATAAATGAGAGCCGCCGTGCGTGAATCTACAAAACGCACCTACGCGCGTGAGTGCGCAAAAAACCCGCACGATGATGCAGATCTGCACTCCCGCAGGAACGCGCGTAGGTGCGTTGACACGCAACATGCAGCGTGGTCCGGGGCAGTGTGATAATCGCCTTATATAATAACATTATTAAACCGAATGTTTTAATTTAAAACTATCTTTTTCTCGTAACTTTGTCCGAGTAAAACTTTTTTATTCTCTAACTAATAAAGTAGCTAATAGGGATGTTGACTACATCAAAAGAATGACATTCTGTTTAGTCCGTCTGTTAGACAGTCCAAAAATACTGGACACATATTTTTTGCTTGATCAAATTAATAACAAAATACAAAGATAAAGAGCATCAAAGTTCCGGAGAGGGGGCTTGTGACGTCACTCCTCAGTAAAAAATATACAAAGGTGTGACGTTGCACGAAACTTCAGCGCGCTGTATTGTCGTCATTTTCTGTTTACGAAAAAAAAGAAAAAATACGTGTCCCAAATTTTTTGATTATCTAACTGACGGACTAATTACTTTTTTTTTGTCGTCTTGCCTCTCTTCGCTAAAAGACCAATTTCTGCGTCAAAGTGACGTAGTTTTATTTTGGTTTAAAGTGTTTATTTGTTTCTGGTATGGTAACGCATATACTACACCACAGGTATAACAGATGTCAATAGTCAGTGACCCTTATAACGATATTATTATTTTGGAACGATAGTTTCTGCCATTTAAAAAAATAAAACAAATTACCGGCCGTTAAAAATAAGAGTAACAAGCATAAATTATGGTTACTACAAACGTACTAGCCCAAAACAAATTAATCTTAATTTGCAACTGATTTGGCACCATCGTCGGTTGACAGTTGTGCGACAGTAACAGAAATATAAGATATATTTAGAAAAAGAAAAAGAATATCATTCTTTTTTTCTTTCTATCATATAAAAGATGATCTTGATTCTTTATTCTAGACAGAAATAAAGAATAGTTAAGCCCTATAACGTATTAAATAACGTACATTTTTCTCTTAAATAACGGAAACTTACCCTAGAAAGTAGTCTAAGTTTAGAGCTATGAAAGACTATAGTTTCGCGATCGAAGTTAGATGGATACTGTAATATTCAACTTGTAGCAATTCGCGAATAACTCGGCACAATTTTTCGTATAGACCGTTTGGCTGCGAATAGAGTTCTATAACGGTACATCTGAAAATATCTGTGTTTGACCTAGAGTCAGAAATATTATTTACGCTTTATTGATTTATGATTCGGACTCTGCGTTTATTACGTGTCTTGATTACGTTTAAATGTTTGTAATTGAAAAAGTCTAAAATTAGACTTTATTATTTATTAGCTGGTGTCCCGTAGTGTAGTAGTGTCAGGTTGGTATAGCAATTCAGATGCTCACCTCTTTTGATGTATGAATTTATCAATACATTCAGTTACTAAGGTTTATCATGGACGTCACAGACGTCCGAAACTACCAATCTACCTTATGAAAGTAAGAAGAGCAATGTCTTCCCTGAATGATAAGAGACCCTATTAATATAGTTACTGACCATAACTTTGTCTACACGTAATTTTATAGCCCAAGAATAATGTAAATTGTTTGGTTTAGACCTCAATCTCGATTTGCTATGACGAACATCCCCTATATGTTAAAAATAAACTTAATCTTTTTACCATACTTATTAGTATAGAAAATAATAATTATATTCTTTATTTCTGCTCTCTGTTTTGTATTTAGAGTTAGCTCTCAAATTGGACTTGTATTCGCTGAAAAGTTAAAATTTTCAGCGTGAAATTAATGTGTTACTGTAATTTTAATGTCCATTCTGTGTTCTAAATTATGTTCAGGAACATTATAGGTACCTTGTTAATTCATTTTGAGGCTTTTCGCGAAGGTATATATTTTGTGTAATCAAATCAACGATCAACGAAGCAAATTAGTGAGCTAATAGGTAATCTATGGTGTAGTTTCTTTTTGAAAAATATATTTTTTATACAAACACCAGTATGACATTTTCTATGTGTATTTAGGACGTTATTGAGATTTCATGTCTCAGAAAGACCATAAAGTCGTTGGTCCCAACAGCTCGAAATCTGGGTGTCGTGTTACCCAGTTATTGAGTTGTGAAGGTTTGAAGACTAGTCGCAGCTGGATCCGGTTAGACTAATAAATATTGACTAGATAATTATCATAAATTGTAGTGTTTTAATGTTCTTTGCAATGACGTTAATGTGGAGCCTCTGATACTTGCACATAGTACATACAGAATCAAACCTGAAAAAGTTCTAAGAGATTTATTTTATTCAGTATCGGCCTAAGTAATAAAGCGTATATATAAAAATAACCTCTATTCTTTTACACCTTTTAGCACGGCCTAACTAGTCCCCGTAGGATTGAGATTTACCTCGGTAAAACATTAATTATTTATTGTCTCTTAGTTTCACCTTCCGTATTCTGAAAGAAGATTATTTTGTAAAAAATCATCGGGGAATTGAAATGAATAATGTTCTGACGCTTTTAAATGGTCTTAGTAAAAGTATTCCACAAAGAATTGGTAATTAATTTAAAAGGGTAGAAGGAGTTCGTTTGAAATCGTTTATTTAAATAATCTTTTTGAATTTTTAGTTAGGGTTATGAATATTTGGTTTTAGATATGAAAAATCTGTGTTTAAATGGGGTTTTGGGAAATTTTGGGTTGGAAAGTTAATGTTTATGAATAATTTGCGATGTAATGGATATTAATCGGAGTCGACTTTCTAAGTGAAATTTTTGGATCTTTAGCTCGCCAATCAGATGTTCGCCATATCTAAAAAAACTTCAAAATATCTATTATTCAAAAAAGAGAATCCAAAACAAATCTTGTCGTTGACTACCTAACAGCTTTCCCACCAATAAAATTGCAAATTAAATAACAGAAACGTAGTCCAGTTACTGTAAATTATTGTACAGTTTCTGGCCAGAATCTGATAGGGTTCTCAAAATTGAGTCGTTAAATTTACGGCAACGTGGGGTGATTATTGAAGAGGTCTTTACTGTACCTTCATTTCCTTGCCTTTGTTAGTGCCATCACAGTTAACGAGGGTACAAGTACTTTTTTAGGGTGATTATATTGTTGATAGTTTTGGGTTATAGCTCGGAAGATATTTGGGAAAAGCCCGTAATGTAAAATGAAACTGACGAACCAATAAATCTGTTTTGAATCATAGATTTGGATATTTTGGTGGATTAAATCGTTTGGTCTCAGTATACCTAAAACGCACTTGGTCTATTTGTACTGAAAGTCTATTACGCATAGAGTCTAAATCACTAATTGCCTATTTTTTTGTACGGCTTCGTCGCTATTGGAATAAATTGCTTTACGTCTAAAACGCGTTAGGATTAATTCGCTTTATGCCTCAATCGTACATTGCCTAAAGGTTAAATTTTAAATAGATATAATGTGTATTCACCAAGTCAACAAAGAGCTAAAATAAAATCATGAAAAATAATCTTGGGGTACTCCTTCTACGAAGTGTTTATTTTTCTTGCGTCTACCACAAAAAAAACTATAATGGTTTACATAACTTTGTTAGTTAAGGAACTTTAGATGTTTAACTTGAGAAACGCATCATTTTTTTAATAAATGGCCAGTGTTAAGAATAGTTTACATACGTGTTTACATGTTTTAATGGAATTATAAAAAATAGGCAAAACGCGTTTTTGTCATAAAGCGAATTAGGCTAATGACTACTTAGGCAAAACGCTATTCGAAATTCGAACATTAGGCATAACGAGATTTAGACCAAGTGCGTTTTAGGTAGACCGAGACCAAACGGATTGAATCAAGTTCCAAGTGTATACTGTCTGGACAGGTCCTGTCAAAACTGTGTGGTTTTCTCATCAAGAAAGTACGTCATGAGTCATTAACCATCATGGTTCTCGCATTATTTGACCAATTAAATTGTATGGTTTTTAAAATAGGCTTTTACCTCAGTTTGTTTTAAATGTTTCTTCTCAGAATAGTTGGCTAAGTAACACCGACTCATCATTCGGTTAAAATAATAAAACCAAAATATTGACACCAGTGTAGTTATTTAACCTATTTACAAAATAAGTATAATAAATATACGTTTAGTATCTTTTTTAAACATATTCCCTCGCTGTAACATTTCGAACTCGTATTTGGCTAGTTTCCCACGACATACAAAGTTTCTTGTCTATCTAATTAAATAAATATGCTTAGTTTGCCATTCTGAGACGTCTATGACCGCGATAGCTGACTGGTTGACATTCACGCTGACGAAGGTGTAAGCAAAAGTTAGTAACTATTATTATTAAATCCCAAAGTTTAAGCCTTAAGCTATTAAAATTAACAATACCAGCCCATTACTGTCCCTCTGCATGGCCTAAAATATATTCCGAATGCCTCTTCTTGTACAAGGCCTATATGCATTGAAATTTCGGACTTAAATTCAATACTAGCTGTCCCAGAGGTTTTACCCGTGTTTTTGGTTGTAGCTTGATGTTACTAATCCTAGAACCTTTCTCGATAAATGAGAAGGGTTCTAGGTCCAACACAAAAAGATTTTTTGGAATCGGACCCGTAGTAGTAGAATCTCAGGGATTCAAGCGTTCAACCAACCAAACAAATTCATTAGCTTTATAAGTTTGGTTTATATTAGCATATATTTGTCCAGGTTTCCTTACGATGTTTTCCTTCTCCGATATTTGCAACGTCAAAGGTAAACTCTAAAATGTACGTACATACAAGTTGGCAAAGTCAAAGTACTTAGCCGGTTTCTAACCTACGATCTCTAACACAAGAACCATTGGGCTATCACGATCACTAAATCTATGAAACTAAACCGTATTTATACAACTAACTAGCTTCTGCCCGCGGCTTCGCTCGCGTTAGAAAGAGACAAAAAGTAGCCTATGTTACTCTCCATCCCTTCAACTATCTCCACTTAAAAAATCACGTCAATCCGTTGCTCCGTTTTGCCGTGAAAGAAAGACAAACAGACAGACAGACAGACAGACAGACACACTTTCCCATTTATAATATTAGTATGGATTTGATCATTCGAATGGAATTTTTAATTTGGAGACATAGTCCTAAATAATTTTAGAACAATTAGATTAGGTTAGGGACAAAATTAGACTCGTGAAGACCCTTGAATAATTAATTTGTATCGTCTGCACTTCGACGATGTTGGGACCTAGAGCGCCCGTATTTCTGCTGACTTTTGAATAGTTTATGAGACGTGTAGACTTATTTCATTATATAGATAAGCCGTCTTTTTGGAATTTTAGTTGATTTTGTTAAAATATCATTATAATAATAGAAGTCTTGTTATATTAAGCTTCTCCATTCACTATTTTACTCCTTATAGGTCGAATTTTGAAATTTCCTTTTTAGTGGATACCTACTCTTCACAAAGAACACACACTCCAAGTGTCACGCCTCTAAGATTAGCTGTGTGGGCTTTGCGTTGATATATCAACAATCAGTAAGACATTCAGTCAGTTTACTATTTTATATGTAGGTTACTACCGCCAGCAAAGAGTATTGCGAATAACTGAGGGGCTCTATTGATTATAAAAGCACAGAGCTTGACTATTACTAACTAATTAAACCTTCGTACACGCGTGATTCGAGACACAATAGAAAGACAATAGCAGCGTGACAGCCGGATGACGCTTGGTCGTCGAAAGGTTAATACTGTTTAGCTCAACTAAAACCACAATAATCCCAACGTGTTGTAAACTACATTACCTACCTATGGGTAAAACATAACAAAAATAAATTTAACTTACCTCTGAAATTGTAGCATACTGGTTATTTGCTGCTAAAAATTTTACATTTTACACCATTTTGTTATGTGTACCGCAAGATATTTTCGCTAGAAATACTTGCTTTAGAACTTTTGCGCTAACCAGAAGTTTAAACATCTTACTTTGCTTCAGTTATAAACTTCTTACAATAAGTTTTAAAATAAACTCATAACGTTTTCCATACCTAAGCATTAGAAACTCACGTTGCTATATGTTAGTTACTAGCTGTATTCCACGGTTTTGCTCGCATATTTAGTTACTGTTTCGGTCGTAGTGCGATGTAATATAGACTAAGATACTATTACTGTTTCGGTCGTAGTATACGTAGACTTAGACACTATTTCTCATAAATCCTGCTACTATAAAACTATATGCTTTTGTGTTATGCAGGCAGACATGAGTGATCTTATAAGAGTTCGATTTTTATTCGAACTTACGACCCCCATAAAACTACAAAATATCTTAAAAAGCATAAAATTAACAACACATAAATATAGCATTTTTTATTCATGGGAAATCATCTGACTTCTCTCGCTGTGGGCGTGGCGGTGGGAGTGTCAGACTTTTACTGACTAAAACCCACCCTTGGTTTCCTTTATGTTCCGAGGCCGCGGTAACTATTAGAACTATTCCGCAACAAATATAGCATTTAAAAGTCGTACAACTACTTATTAACATTTAAGCTATTATATTATTAAAATATATAACCCTAGTTCTTGACAAACGGCCTCTCAGACTATAGAGACACACACGATTAATCACAATGTATGAATGATTCACAGCAATGTCAAAACAAGGGAGGCTTATTCGGGAACGCAATTTGACGAATTGCCTCAGAGGACACTGAACAAATAATAAATGAGGATACTCGAGTTCTGTTACAAATGTGTTACATTTACCAAAATAAACGTACATAACAAGTGAAGCATTAAATTGTATGCTTCAATTTTGACGATATGCTTAGCTGATGTTTACGTATTATCCATACTTATAAATGCGAAAGTAACTCTGTCTGTCTGTCTCTTCTTCACGCCTAAACCACTGAACCGATTTGAATGAAATTTGGTACAGATATAGCCTGGGACCCAAAACAGGACCAAGAATAGTTTTCATCCCAGAAATCCCCCGGGAACGGGAACGAAGTCGCGGGAAAAAGCTATTACATATACATGTATAATTTATAAATACAGAACAAACAATCATGCTCATGCAAAGTTTTTCCTGGGTGGGAATAGAACCCACAACCACCGGTTTAGCAGTCAGGGTCACTAACCACTAGACCAACAGGCCCGTCAAATATAATTTTTAAAGTTCTGTTTCTCTTCCTCAGGTGCTGGCTTCATGCGTCTCTTCGGCACCTACCTAGCGTCCCACGGTTCCGCACTAGGCACTTACTTCAGGCTGCTGCGTCCAAGAGGAGTTCCTCTGGACTTTCGCGAGATTCTGAAGAGAGTCAACACTCCATTCATGTTTTGCTTGAAGGTGCCTGGTTCTTCATCTCCTGCTGAGGTAAGTGATGGCTGTAGTAATTGGTATTTAACTTTTTACAAATTTTAGCTTGGTTTTTTAAATATGTGACGTAAATGTGGGTTTTTTAATATTACACCAACAAGTCTGTATATGACATATTAGCTTAATAGTTCATATATCTACTACTTTGAGATAAGTTCTAAAACCTGTTTTTAATTATTTCTGTATTTTAATAATAATACTGTATTCAAATAATCTTAGAATATTGTATTGAATCCAAATATATGTCGGTCTACTACATCGTACACGTTTTTATAAAGCGTACTAACTTATAGTTTCACAGATACAAATTCAAATGTTTATATTCACAAAAATAAACAACTTTCCAGTTACCAAAAAAACAACTCACCCAACTTTGTGTATATTTGCGAACTTAGATGCCAGTCTAAAAGGAGCACAGAGGCCCTAAATCGCTTAATTAAGACTATCTAATCAAAATCTAATACACCGTCCAGATTGAACGCTGAGTTACGTGGGGTTTACACGGGTGACTGAAGCCGTGCAAATGGCAAGTCGGCTAGGTCGTAGATTAAGCTTATTTTAGACTACGCTAAAGCATATTACTTATGGCGAGATAAATAGACGTTACTAAGCACTGACTTTGGCTTAGCACTATACCTGTTACTGTTACACAACTGCCAAACGTCAAGTGTATGATAGAGACGGAACGCAGCAAAGCCAAAGTTAGTGCTTAGTATTGACTATTTATCTCGCCATATCGTATAGCTAAGTGCAAACGTCATACTATTGTGGTATGACCTTTACGCTATATGATATTATATTATAGCATAGTGTGAAATAAGCTTAACGAAAAGCTGAAGCTCCAAGTTAGGTAGCACCCTACATTGGCCACACGTCGTCGGCGATCGACCGCATGCGGCTGGTGACTAAAATCGACCATGTAAACGATAAGTTGCTGCAAGCAAGCGCCCGCCGCTTGCACTTGTGTTTTGCGTACGTTGTTCCCCTGCCGCCATCTTACTTTTCCTTACAGATCTTTTGGTTTAACAGCTATTAATGTAAATATCACCATACAGTTTTTGGAATGCTTTAAAAGTCATTCAAATGAAATAATCGAATTGCATGTGATTGTAGCTCCTTTTTAGCTGCCGAATTCCAAAGTTATTATTTCTGATTTTTAATTTTTAAAGGTGGTTCTTGTGTTTCTAACTTAATATTTTTATTTTTGACTTTTTAATGCGAATTCTTACTGAGAACGTTTTTTAACCGAAGTTTACACAGGTGTCTAAAATCGTATGCGTAATCGTATCGATTCGGGCAATATTTAAAGCGACTAGTCGCGTAATGAAAATCAACCCATGTAAACCCCTCTTTTCTGAGATTAAGTTACCAACTCCTAACACGAGATGAAGATCGAGCTTGTTATAACCACCATTAATTTAACCTTACCTGAGAAAAAAAAGCAGAATATACTTTTGAATAAAAAAACGTACAAAGTTTCTATTAATTTGGTGAATTTTTAATTAGAATTCTCTTGCTTGGAAGAAAAAAATATATTAGAAAGTTAATGAACATTTTGCTGTGCTAATCTTGCTGAAATAGATGTTATTTAGTTGGAAGAAATCTAATTCATAATTTAATGAGTTTGTTAGGTATTATACCCTAAAGGTTTCTTTTATCGGCTATTTTAAATTGGTAAATTTTGATAGCATTACATTCACTTATTGCGGTATGTTTATAATAGTTACTGTGACCTCGGAACATAAAGGGCAACCGAAGAAACATGAGTGGGTTTTATAAGTCAGTAAAAGTATGACACGCCCTCCCGCCGCACCTAGGACGGGAGCAGTCATTGGATGATTTCCCACTCCCCAAAAAAAAAAGCATTACATTCACTTTCTTTTACTAACCAACCCATTGAACTAAACTAATACAGCACTACATTTACGTGAAAAACTTCTAGAGGTAAAAAAGAGAATACACGCATTTAAAGTTGTTAGAAGAGTATTAAATTTTTAACAACATGTTATTTATGACTAACTGAATCCCGCGGTTACCGCCGTATTTTTGGTTACTGCTCCTGTCAGTCGTAGCTTGCATGATGTTATTTTTTTAATGCGAACCAGTGGTTCCTAAGATTAGCGCGCTCAACCAAACAAACAAACTCTTCAGCTTTTTAATAATTAGTATAGATTTGACGTTACAGCGGAAATAGATATCTACTGTGAATCTTTCATCTCTCTCCATCTATTTCTTCTTCTTCTTCACCCTAGCCCTTTCCCAACTATGTTGGGGTCGGCTTCCAGCCAAACCCAATTCAGCTGGATACCAGTGTTTTACGTGGAGCGACTGCCTATCAGACCTCCACAACCCAGTAACTGGACGACACACACCTCTTGGTTTGACTGGTCAGACTTTCCGGCTTACCCGTAACGACTAACAAAGTTCTACGAATAACAACCGGGACCAACGGCTTTACGTGCTTTCAGAGGCACGGGATGTCAGTGATGTCCAAGATAAACTTTAGAAAGTACATGATATGAATTGAAAAAGTCACATTGGTACTTTCCCGGATTTGAACTCACAACACGAGAGGCGGGTGCCTTATCCACTGGGCCATCACGACATCTCTCTCTCTATCTATTTTGATTAGGGTATATCACCAATTTCGGTGGACAAATTGACAGACTAGGGTATTAAGGTTCTCTCAATAATAATATCGCCCGGATACGCATCCCCAAAAAGTAAAATTACAAGAGCTATTTATTCATAATGGAGTTCTTTTATTGCCTTGTGTTGTTTTCAAGTCCAAAGTTATTTTAAATAATAAACAAGTAATCTCTGAAGCAACAAAATGTTATCCGGAATAATCTTATAATGTTTATCTTTTCTGACAAAATTTTGCCGCCGAGGAAACGGAAGTGTCGCCAAGTTTTAATTTATTATTCTCTATTGAACAAAGTTTCACAAGTTCAGAAAAGGTTTTTCATATATTATGGAGATCTTTTTGGGTTTATTTTTATATTGTAAATGTTATTGTGGCATATTTTATCCTTTGCGGTTTTACCCGCATTTTGTCTGATTTCTGCCCCGGTCCGGTAGGTCATAGCGAAATGGCATGTATGTTACTCTGGTATATAAGCTAAATTATTGTAAAATAACAGAATTCATTCAGCAGTTTTTGGAGGAAAGTCTGTAATTTTGTGAGTTAAGAGCGTTCTCGCAAAATTGTGGAACTCAAAAAACAGTTGAAATTGACGGTGCGTGAGCCTGTGTGCGTGACGCACGCTTCTTGATACACACACGTGCAGAGACAGGGGTGCGTAACACGGTTCAGTTTACTTATGATTTAATTGAGAAAAAAATGCAAGATATGGAACGTGTTATTATGATAAAAAAATAAAAGTATTATAGGACAGTGAAACTTACAGCATATAGGTATGACATAACTATATCTATCCTAACTTATATTATTAATGGGAAAGTGAGTTTGTTTTATTTTATTTTTACTTTATTATTCGAGGCACGAGCAAGTGCATTTAAAAAACATGAAATAGTTATTATAATACAATTTCCCTCAAGGACATCGATCTGGACTGTCTAGAATCTACAATTTCGGGGAGAACGCAAACAGTATAAAATTTCTCCAATTAGGTAGCATTTTTCATTCAGAATAGGTTATATTTTATATAGATAATATATTTCCTAGAATAGATAATATATTTCCTACAAAAACTGAAAAAATATATAGAGATACTATTTTTTTTTTCAGTTTTTGTAGGAAATTCAGAGCCAGTCCACACGCCAAATAAACAAATATTTTTCATTTGCTATGTGCAGCTGGCCCTGAATTCGGTAAAACCAGACATGTTTATTATTAAAAACTACTGTGACATTTTCTTTAATAAAAGCATTTTAAAACTTAGCCTGGTCCAACTATAACTAAAATAAAAACTACGTGGGTACATTGCTTAATATATTTATGTATACATAATATTTTCAATTTTTTTTAGCCGCGTGAGAACATGCGCCTAGACAGACACGCCCCGCGGGCGGCGACATTAATGTTTCTCATTGTCTATTACAATTTCTATGGCACTAGGTTTTGGAATTTTTAGGACAAATTTCTTTATTTTGGGATCAGGTGTGGGCTCATTTCCCGCAAGCGACCAGGGATTTAGCTAGCGCTAGAAGAGCACTCAATGCTGCATGGCCGTCTTGAGATTGTTTTCGACGACCGTTTTTGTTGGCGCATCCATAGTTTTCTTCATTAATCGGCCGGTGGCATCATCGGCGTCATCGGTGTAATAGACGCAGCTGACCGTATGTTTTAACACCGCCACTACCGCGTGGAAGACACTGTCGTGGATGTCTAGCCTCCTGGACTTGGTGTTCGCGACGACGACGCTGTTGCAAGTCAATCCCTGGGCCTCGTGAATGGTTAGGGTGCGCGACCCCTCACCGGACCCGTATCCCTGGCTGATCAGTGTGGGCCAAGAATAGGGTGTTTTGGGTGGTGGTCGATATTTGCGCTCCTGTATAACCCTTCACTTTCAGGGAGTGTATCTGCGACAGCGACGTTTTTGAGGAGCATATACCGGAGTATATCTCACTGAGTGCAAATGCCACGTCCATCGGATGTCGGTGTGCGCAGAGCAGCTCCTGAGTGATGCCAGCCACCATGTTTGGACGGGTATACCTTAACTCAAAAAGGTTCTCTCTGTCCCAAAATGGTAGCTGATTCACGTCTCCGATAAAGACTACCTTGCTTGCACTACACTTCGGCTTGAACCCGTTGACTAAGATTGAGGCCATAGACAAAGGTGTGTCTTAGAATGATCTCCCAAGCGGTTCGCAAGCTTTTCTCCGAGATCTTTTGCAGCTTCAGTCGTCTTCGAGTCAATTTATACTAGCGCAGAGTCGAAGCGCATCGAAGCGTCAAATTTTGTACAACTATAGCGAAACCGCACAAATGCGCGCGGATTCGCCAGAATACGCGCGCACTATTTTACGTGTAGTAATGGCATCAACAGTAGAGCTATAATTGGTACACTTGACAGTTGACTCTCGTAACTGAAACGTGTGTAAAATGTTTGACATTGATCTTGCTATGATATGACTTATATCGGAAGTTGAAGAAGAAGAAAAATAAAGCGGAATTATAGTGTTCTTTTTTTATGTGACGTGTAGGTTCGCTAGTGGGCGCATGTATACGCGACAATGCGCGCGCACCAATCAGCGTTGTTCATGCATAGATGAGCTAATTTCGAAAAATGCACGCGACTTTTTTAAATCTCAAGAGTAATGTGTGCCTTACTCTGCGGAGTTTAGGTTGAATTAGTTATGTTCAGTTTTAGAAAGATGCTTCGATGAGCTTTGACTCTGCGCTAGTATAAATTGACCCTAGTGGCCACGACATCTCTCGACACTCTTCTCGTCGAAGTGTTCCATCACCTAGTAGTTTTGCCGCAGCCCCGCATCCCGTTTATCCACCTGACATTGGGTACCGCCCAAGCTTTCATCGACGCTAAGGTGTCTGAGGGCCCAGAAACGGACTGTGCCATTTTTATTGATACTGGTGCATTTGGCGGTAGTCACTATCAAGTCGTCGTCTGCCACTTGAAATTTAAGCTTCCTCTTGGCCCAGAGTCACAAAGTCATACTTTGCGCTATAGGCTGCCATGTACGAAAGCGCTCTTGACGTGGTCTGTGGTACCCGGACTCTCTTAGCATTAGGCACCCGCGGTTCGGGATCTTTGGGCTTCCATCGGAAAAAACCGCTCCACTGTCGTTTCCTGTTTCGCTGATGGTGATGCGCGGCTAGTGGACAAGAGAAGAGCGCTGAGGAAAGTGCCAATTGCTTTCAGGCGGAAACGCACGCGGGCGCGATCTTCTTTGTTAGCGGTTTTGCTCTGATTTCTTGCGGCTTTTTCGGTGCTGACATTTGCTTGGCTCTTTCGGACCCGCTTTGCGTAGTCGGACTTTTTGTGGAGCTCGTCGCACTAGCTGTTGGGTTTCCGGGTGCTTTGAGGAAACTCAAGGTTTCCCCTCTATCTCGTACACAACCACCTCATGGCTCTCTGAGGCTTTTAAACAGCCGAAGCGGTCTGCGACGTCTCCTTTTTCCCATCCGACCACCATTGAGTCAACACTTATGGTGCAGCCGTGACTGGCGTGAATTACTCTTACGACCCATTGTTTCAATCCATACTAATGTGAAAGTAACTCTGTTTGTCTGTCTGTCTGTCTGTTACGCTTTCCCGCTTAAGCTACTGAACCGATTTGAATGAAATTTGGTACAGATATAGTCTGGGACCTGGAACTATTCCACGCGGACAAAGTCGCGGGCAGTAGCTAGTGTTAAATATTTTTATTGTTCTAATAGAATTATTTTTTACATGACATCAACAAGTAAGTTTCACCATGACAACGATTTGCCATAGATAAAGATTTCTTCAGCATAACAGTTACCATTAGTGTATTGACTAGGTACCAAGATTTATGATACTAAAATCTATCATAAGTACAATAAAAAACTTAAATGTTGACGACCCCTGGATTATCTGTTAAAACTATGTAACGCACACTAATGCAAAACGGGAGTGCAAGCGACACAGGTCCATCCTCCACAAGCCCTCGGGCGTTACTGACACTGCTGACAGCACGCGCGATGTACATCTACTAATAATAAGGCATTATTTTAAAATATTTTAATTAAACATTTTGAAGGTAAAAAAAATATATATACATATACAGGGAAGGTAAAGTCCTATACTGTAGTATGCTTACGTTTTTTTAAAAAAAAATGTTATTACCCTATGTTTAAACAATATTTAAAATGCATACATTTTAGATCAGTATTGCTTTTGTATATCAATTTTTTTTTGGGTCGATTGAATTTTTATCGCAATTCTAATCAATCCACAACCTTAAGGATTATATTACCCGTAAATATATAATATTTTCAGATTTTTCCGTGCTGCCACTTTGATACAGTAAGCAGAGAAAATCCTAATGTTTTTCCATTTGGTTGGAAATGGGTGTCGGAAAATTGCTATTTCTTGAAATATTTACATTATTTACAAAATTGTAATCACTCTACGAACTAAAACAAAGTCAGATTTATGATTCTCTATTGAAATATTATGCTATTATCTTTAAATAACAAATATCGAAGACTTGAAAAAGTACGTATTTTTGGTTAAACGCCCAAAATATGTGAGCGCGCTCTTGTTATTGCAGAACATTGCTCAAACTTCGATCGAGCTTCGATCGATTCTATTTTTTTTAGATGATTACTAAAATCCGTACTAATATTATAAATTCGAAAGTAACTGTGTGTGTCTTGCTGTCTGTCTGTCTCTTTTTCACGTCTAAACCACTAAACCCGAGAAAGGACACAGGATAGTTTTCATTCCGGAATTTCCCCGGGAACGGAAGCTTTTCTGCCACGCGGACGAAGTCGCGCGCAAAAGCAAGTAGTTAATCAATATATCAGTATTTATATGGTGTGTGTTTTTGGCCACTTAAAACCGGTAAAAATAAATAAATGCTCATACACAAATATCGATACATCCCTGTAAACTAACACCACACCAATGCGATTCCAAATCTTTTCTGGACCCCGGAACATAAAGGGCAACCGAAGGAACATGAGTGGGTTTAAGTCAGTAAAAGTCTGACACGCTCTCCCGCCGTACCCAGGGCGGGAGCAGCCATTTGATGATTACCCACTCCCAAAAAAAAACCGGTAAAAATAAATAAATGCTCCTACACAAACATTTATACATCCATGTAAACTAACACCACACGAATTCGATTCCAAATCCTTTCTCCCAAGTTCTATAAACACGAAATATCTCAAAACACATGTAAGCAAACCCTTTATAACTATGTTTATCCCCCTTCTTTGTCTGTCCCCTTCAAACCACTTCAACATCAAGAACAGCCCTTTGTTGGGAGGCACTTTACAAAGTTTGCACACAATATCGTTCCGAATGGACACCATCGAATTATTTGCGCTCTGACCAAATTTGTTTAGGTGTTTCGTAGATAAGATCAATATAAATACACTTACACAGACCGTGATTAAACCCTGTTTCAATATTGATGGTTCATCCCAGTGTTAAGATGATTACAAAGGCTGTGATAGGAGAAAGGATTATGGAAATAATTGACGCTTGTTTGTTCTTGAAATTGTTTTATGATGGCGGCGTCTTGCCTGTTGTTTTGTGTAAATAATGTGGAAATAAGGTGGATTTTAAGAAAATGAGACTGCTGTTTCTAAAACTAATTATATTGAGAAAATATTTTCTTTGCAGACTGTAATTAAAATTTCGAAAACTGGTCAAGAACGAATCGGACAAATAACTTAAACTTTTTGACAGACTGACTTATTAACAGTAGGTTTAATTGAATAAATGATTTTAAGCTGGACTTGTACAAAAAAAATCTGCGAAAAAACATTCATATTTTTCAAAATTTTATTTACCTTTTTTTAATTGAACTAGTTTAGAGACGAACAGTCTTTTTTCCTTTCTGCCATAGACAAACTACACAACTAGGTCCCAGATACGGACGGATAGGCAGCGAATAGATGCAGTTGAGATGTGGTGTTGGCGCCGTCTACTACGAATACCTTGGACAGCACGTCGCACGAACGCATCTACCTTAGAGGAGCTAAATCTTACTCGGTCCCAAAGGCTCTCTGCGACGTGTCTGTATCGAGTGATCCAATTTTTTGGCCATATAGCTCGTAGAAGCACCGACAACCTGGAACGCCTGATGGTCACAGGAAAGGTGGAAGGCAAAAGGCCTCGTGGACGAAGCCCCAAACGTTGGGCTGATGAGCTGATCAGATATCAACAAGCATTGAGATATCTGTCAGCACGGCCCTCCACGATGGCTCGGACAGAAGCCGATGGAGAGAAACTGTTAAGAAGTTTTTTCAAAGGAGTCCCGATCCTCAGTAATGAGGAATCGACAGAGTAGGGAGGTCCCAGATGCTTAGATTTTTTGTTCGTTCAAGACCTTTTTTGACCCTCAACACAAACAAGGGAATGTTATAAGTTCGACCGCCATGTGTGTGTGTCTATCTGTTTGTTTGTCTGGATATGTAGCTCTTAAACAGGTGAACCGATTTGGATGTTTTTTTCTTTCATTTGTTAGGTTACCTAGCAAAGGTACTTATTCATGTTTTATTAAAATTAGTTCTCCATTTCGAAGTTATCAAGTTTTAGCTGAAGTTGTATCTTAATAAGTTCTAGGGTGGGATTTTGAAATTATAATTTACACTTGTTTTAAAACTGTCACGTATTGACAGAGTGAGCGAAAACGCGTGTAAAGGTAGCAAAATAGGCTTACAATCTGCTTTTTCTTAAAATTGAGATAGGAGCTAACCAACTGAGCGACCGAACTAGTTCACTAAAGAACTAGAACTAAACTAACTCGCTAGTCATAATGCGTGAAACTAAAAACTAGTCGAGCAGTTTTCAAGCAAAACTTTGATTTAAACTATAAACTAAATTAATATATGCCATGTGTCTTGTCACACATAATGCTACTCAAAATATTATTTGTTTTCGTTTTCCCTTCGTAGCATGTATTATGGATTAAGATTTCGGGGTTGGTAGACTTAATGTTATTTTAGGTAGATTATGAATGTCAGATAATCCTATAAAATATATACAATGTATTTGTTAGTGTACATAATAATATATTATTCAGCAAAATGGAAATTTTGAGAATAAGACAATTTGCGACTGCTGGATATTTTGCGTTTTAATGATTGCACCGACCTTTTACAATCTCTGTTGAATATAATATATATCCATTATTTTTTTTTACAGTTAAACCTCAGACGTCAATCTTAAAAAGATAAATTGCTGACTTTAGTGACGTTGCTCTTTAACCTTTCAACGACCAAGCGACAGCAGGCTGTCGTGCTGCTATTGTCGTTTTATTTTGTCTCGAATCACGTGTGTTTAAAGTTATTGAAACAAATACAATACTTATTGAAAGAAATAAAACTGAAATCCCCTAGACTAGAAGTTAGTAAAATGGCATTTCTAAATAAGACTCGAATCCATTATTCAACACAAGAGTTTTTCAATTGTTCCTGTAATTATTGCATTCAACCCCTTCAAGTAAAAACCGCACACATACATCCATAATTAGTAATCTTAAAATGTCACTCAAGCTAAAGACGTAAGCTCAGCAACTCCGGGTTCTTAGACTATTATAACAGACTCTCTCAAACTTGCTCGTTCGCCCCCTAGCTCTGATTACGTATCAACAAAGCGAAGCGCTGGCTAGACAAAAGCTTGGAACAACAGTTTTTCCAGTGACCTACCTTGGAAGTGTGTCACACAAAAGCATATGTGTGTGTGTAAGGCCTCGTTCACGGAGGCACGCGGCGTTGCGCGTTGTATGTAGCGTGCTACGTGTTCTGCTTCAATAAACGCCTTTTGTAACGTTTAGCGATACCAACCGCGAGAACCACGTGCATTTCAATAAAACATAAATAAATATCTTGAGGCAACCCACAGACAGCCATCTGATTTGGTCACCATCATAACCACCAATTGATGTACTGTTTTATTATAATTAACAAACACACACATTTTACAGATTAATTACCTTGGAATGGCAGTTTTATAGTGGCCTACCTAGGAACTGTGTCACACAACAGCGAGTGTGTGTGTGTGAGAGGCCTCGTTTATGGAGGACTGGGGCGTTGCGCGTTGCATATAGCGTGTTACGTGTGCTGCCGCGATACGCGCGTAAAGTGGCAATGTCTACCGCAGGGACCACTTGCATTTAAATAAAATAAATATAAATGTCTTGGGTTAACAGGCAAACCATCATCTGATCCCATGCTAGCCAGAGCTTGTACTATGGTAACCAGCCAACTAATATATATACTTATTTACATATGTTTTACAGACAAGTTACACCCCGACACAGAACAAACAATCAAGCTCGTCACGTTTGTCCTGGATGGGAATCGAAGCCAGTTGGGTCACTAACCACTAAAACAACAGGCCCATATTTGAAGCAAACGAGTGTAAAGTTGCGTTTCCATGAATGCTTTTATATGAAGCCAATGTTTCAATTTATAGCAAACGCGCAACGCAACGTGCAACGCTCCGCTTCTCTGTAAATGAGGCCTGAGTATGTGAGTGAACGTAGTAAGACACAATAGACTATTAATGTCTTTGGATGGACAATAGCCCGTGAAAATTGTTTAGGGATGTATACAATATTCCTTGTGTAGTGTGTTTTCTTTACTTTTGTTGTTTGGTGAAATAATATGATTTTCTGAGAATAGGTTTATAAGACAAACATATATTTGAAAAGTAATCAGAAGCTGTTTTTAATTTTAGCTAAAAGTATTAAGTTTCTGATGTAATGTGAATATTATAAATAATAATTATAGGTTGTAAAAACGTAATTATATTCAGTTTAATGTCCCCTCTATTCCATTTCAAAATGCCTAAAGTCTAAAGCTATGCAATGACGGTCATTTTTCGCGTCACTCCGAATTGTTTAGGTGGCCAACCAGCTCTAGAGTGACGATGCGATACTCACGATCAAATTTTGCATGGACGTCAGTTCAACTGACGCGGAAAAATAACCGTCAATGCCTAGCTTTAGACTATTTAAGGCCCAGCTTTACAAGCATCAAACTTTTATTCATTTATGAATCTAAGTATTCTAGTTGTCTTTTATTTACTTTACTAGTAACAGAGCTGCAGCTGCTGCTTTTGATAAATCAGTCGCACACCGGTGCAACATGCAACACGCATCCAACATTAACCTCGACACAATTGTATTTGCATACGCCCGCAACAAATAAGCCCTCAGTGTGCAAGCCTGCAAAGAACTATACGGTGGCGATAAATGTGTCGCGTGGCAAATGTGGCGCCACATTTACACACACAGCAGCTTTGAAGGGTCTTTATAAATAAATAAAAAATTCAAGGCGTTTATTTAACTTAGACCATTTACAGGCATTTATGGATGTCATGAGGTCCTAGAGAACCTCGTGACATCCATAAATGCCTGTAAATGGTCTATTGGCCAATGCCTGCCGGTTTGCGAAATAGTTCTAATCCTTACCGCGGCCCCGGAATATAAAATAAATAATAAATAATGAATATATATAAATAAATAAATAAATCATCTCCCTAGCCTTTTTCCCAACCGTGTTGGGGTCGGCTGCCAGCCTAACCGGATTCAGCTCGATACCGGTGTTTTACGTGGAGCGACTGCCTATATTCTGACCTCCACAACCCAGTAACTGGGCGACACGATACCTCTTGGTTAGACTGGTCTGAGTTTCTGACTAACCAGTAACGACTGTCAAAGTTCTACGAATGACAACCGGGACCAACGGCTTTACGTGCTTTCTTTAGAAAGTACATATGAATTGAAAAAGTCACATTGGTACTTGCCCGGATTCGAACCCACAACCTCTTACACGAGAGGCGGGCGCCATATCCACTGGGCCATCACGACACACATAAATAAATAAAATAAATAAATAAAGGGCAACCGAAGGAACAAGGATGGGTTTTAGTCAGTAAAAGTCTGACACCCCCTCTCGCCTTACCCCGGGTGGGAAGAATCATTTGATGATTTCGCATCCTCCAAAAAAAGGCATTTATGAATTGTCAAAGAGTCGGTCGGTTGGTCAAAGTTCGTCCGGGGAACTAATATCATCATACCTACATGCACTTACCTATATTTCTGCTCCAAAACTACGTAGTTGTGTTTCGGTTTGACAGGTATGAAAGCGTGTTAAATTACAGGCACATAGACATACCAGCTTTGTCTCTGGAATGCATCTGTAAGGCCTCCGATATTGTAGATCTCTATTGACGATGGTGACCATTATATGGACCGTAACCAAAATATACCGCATTTTAATTATTATCACCAAGCTATAACAATTCAATAAAGCTGAAGAGTATGTTTGGAGAAATGCGCTGATCTCAAAGAGATCTCAAATATTCTTGTGTTGTATACCTAGCCGATTTATCGAGGAAGGCTACTCCGCTCACGTAGGCATCATCACATATTCACACACATCGAAAAATGGGCTATCTAACACATTACGATTTTTTCAATTCGAAACAGTACTGCCTAAGATTGGCGCGTTCAACTTCATAATATTGGTATAGATTTTTCATATTAGTCTAAAGGCATATCAATAAATAAAACAAAAGTTTTCATTAAACCTCACGATGACGACCAAATGACAGCCGACTGTCGGGCTGCTATTGTCTTTCTATTGAGTCTCAAATCACGTATGTTCGAAAGATTAAAAGATCTTGTTAGAACGGGTTGTTACCCGTTCACATGTAATATAAGTAGAAAATAAAACCGAACTCGTTACTCCAGATTTATTAGGTAATGTAAATAGCAGATCCGTCTGTTTGTCCGTGCCTTAACTATGTTTGTGCAAGGAATTGAGCTGGTCGACAAAAGGTTTGCTGAAAGATTACGTTTTTAGGGTTCTGTAGCCAAATGGAACTCTTTTGGATTCGTCATGTCTGTCTGTTGGTCTGTATGTCACAGCCACTTTTTTCCGAAACTATAAGAACTATGCTGTTGAAACTTGGTAAGTAGATGTATTCTGTGAACAAAATTAAGATTTTTACACAAAAATAGTAAAAAAATCTAAAAATTTTGGAGATTTCCCATACTTTAATCTTAAATTTTATATTTTCTTTAAAATAACCCATACGTGTGAAATAAACTGAGGGCCTAGACAAGTGGCATTAACAATGCCACTTGTATTATGTATTCTACATTGCCGCATTGTAAAATAGATAGCGAAAACGAATAAATTTTCAAATGTATGGAATTGACATAAGCTTTCGCTAAACAATTTGACATATCCATACATTTGACAATCTAGTCTAGGGCTGTATAGATAGGTATTTAAAAAAAGATATCAAGGTTTCATATGTCTTGTTCAAAATTAGTTTTAACGAGATCTAGTGAGTTTTCTTTTTAATACGTCAAAAATCGGCAAATAGGTACGGAAACGGAACTCTGAGGTAATTGCGCGTGTCTGACTCGCACTTGACCGATTTTCAAAATGCGGCGTTTATTGTTAAAGAACGTTCTATATTTAAGTTCTTTTCTAGTTATTTTTATCTGTCTTAGACCCGTATTAATATACGTCACTCAATTCTGAGACGCTTTCAAGTTTACTGCTGTCCTTATTTTTCCCTTTAGAATGACAAGGACAGCAAGAGATTTGAGAGCGTCTCAGAATTGAGTGACGTCTATTAATACGGGCCTTACTTACTTCTCAGAATCCAAACCCACAGAAATTGGGGAAAAAAATTACCTTAAATTGAAACGATAATAACTGTTATAGTAAACTGCTGCTCTAAGTATTGCGTTCAGTATTTCATGTTTATTTTTACTATAGTACAAGTATTTCTGTTGATTCTATAGAACGCCCCAAGTTTGATGAAAGCTCCTGAATTAGTTTGAATCTCAAGAAAAAATACCTACTATCTCAAGAATAAATCTCAATAACTACTTTTTACTAATACTTTTGTTTTACATAAAACGTTAAAATATTAATTTTGAAATGGAGGTTATTTGATTAGTTTATTTTTTTATCACAATCTACAAACGAAATTCTAAACATTATTTGTGCCGTTCATCGTTTCTTTCATCATATTGCTCAGTACATTATGTAACATTGCTTAAACAGAAGCACCAGTAAATGGTTTCATATCGTCACGTTACCAGCACTTTATCAACGTCACGTTGACATGTGTGCAATATGGATACTCTAGCATTCATTTGTTTACGTTACTGAAGTATTCAGATTATAACAGTTATACGTACTAGGTCCGGTAGTATTTGTGTTTAAGTATGCCTACTTCTAACTAGTAATCTGAAGTGTTAGTGGGTTGGTTATATCTGTCGGAGAATCGACAATTATCTACAATAAATAGTAATTATTTCACACTAAAATCAAAAGGCTCCATTTCCGGGCCCAGCAATATTTTTTGCAGAATGTTTCATAGTCGTAGGAAATCGCTTAGTCAGCCTTGAAGAGGACTATGCTAGAGTCTCTCTGAAGCATACAATTTAGAATGAGGTTAACCGGAGTTACCGACACAGTCATTCGAATCAGCAAACTGAGCAGTAGCAGAGGGCTAGTCAAATGTTGCAGAATCGATAATTTGAAGTAGAGACCACGTTTAAGCAAGCATAGTGTGAGACGCCCTTGTCATCATATCGCCCAGTTACTGGGTTGTGGAGGTCTGATGGGCAGTCGCTCCACGTAAAAACTGGTATCCAGCTGAACCAGGCTGGAAGCCGACCCCAACATAATTGGGAAAAGGCTAGAAAGATGATGATGATGAGTGTGTAACGCCCTTGTTAGATGGAGCGACGATCTTTGAAGGGAAAGTGACAGCTACTGGACGCGTGTAGCCGAAGATTGAACTATAGTGGTGCGTCTAGGAAGAGGCTTGTGTCTAGCAGTGGTCTGATACAGGTTGATGATGACATAGTGAAGGGGCTGACTGATGGCGGTCCAATACCAGTCGGTAGCGAGGATGCGCCAAGTGAATGCCGTATCTGAAGTTTAGTAGCAGAAAGAAAGGTGGGGTTTTTGACGGTAAGAGGCCGATATAACCCTCGGCTCTCTCCAGACAGAGAGGATTTACCCACAAAAAAGGCTGATGATGACGCCTACTTCTGTCTTTTAGAAAATACGAATATTACCGAACTTTGCTTTGTTAATTACTTTAAAACTTGATGAAAATAAAATAATTGACTAATATTCATGTAATAATTAAATAACTTATCAATTTATTATTCAATGACAAACTTGCCTTTAAAGAAGTATAAGAATTTTAAATTTAGATCCTAAATTAAGTTTTCATAAAAAAAAAATCATAAAAAATCATAAAATCATATTTATTTTGTAAATAGGTTATATCAAAACACTTTTACACGTCTAATTTTATTTTTTATTTTTTTATTTTAAGCGAACGATGAGGCCGGTGTTTCGTAGCTGGACTGCTCTGAGAAGAAACATCCGAAACAAACTCAGAGGTCAAAGTCTCTTTTAAAGTCCATACAATCGTATTGGTCAAAAATGTGCAAGAACCATGGAGGTTAATGTCTGAGGCACTCTCTTGATGAAAGAAGGACACAGATTTGAGTGGACCTGTCCAGACAGTGCAAGCATTTGTCAGTAATCGTTTAGCTCAACTAAAAACTAAGGAGCTCAACGTCTTGACGAACAGTACCAAAGTAAGGACATTTGGGTAGGCCGCATTAAATACTCAAACCGTCAGACCGAATTATATTAAAAAAGAAAAACAAAGAAAAAAACCAACGACCTCCATAGTCCTCACATTCACAAAAAAAAATGTCACGAAAACATATACATGATACTTTAAAAAGTACAATCAATGTCAAATAGAAATACATAAAAAAAGATTATATACTTTAAAAAGTACACATCAATGTCAAATAGAAAAACATAAAAAAAATTATATACTTTAAAAAGTACAAATAAATGTCAAAATAATAATTAAATGTCAAAGAGAAAAAGAAAAAAAAATGTACATAAAGTAAATAATAGCCAATGTATTAATCGAAACAGCTCAATCCCAAGCATTTGAATCCTCAATGTAATCTTTAACAGAGTAAAAAGCTTTCTGACGAAGTTTACGTTTTATAAATAATTTAAATTTAGTAATGCTAAGTTCTTGAATTTGTCTGGGTAGTTTATTATAAAAGCGTATACATTGACATTTAAACGAGCCACCTATTTTCTTAAGCCTAGTTGAAGGAACTACGTATTTGTCCTTATTTCTTGTATTTATATTATGGATATCACTGTATTTTTTAAACTAATTAATATTTTTATGCGCGTACAACAAATTTTCATATATATATTGGCACGGCATAGTCATAATATTTAACTCTCTAAATTTGTCTCTGAGGGAGTGTCGAGGGCTCAGTTTATAAATTGAACGAATAGCCTTTTTTTGCAAAACAAATATAGTCTAAATATCGGTTGCATTTCCCCACAATAGAATGCCGTACGACATCAAACTGTGAAAGTAACTAAAGTAAACTAAACGGGCTGTTTCCAAATCAGTTAAACCACGAATTTTTCTGACGGCGTATGCTGCAGAGCTAAGTTTCTTAGATAATTTATATACATATATGGGGGCCCCACTGAAGTTTAGCATCCAAAGTAATTCCTAAGAATACTGTGGAATCTTCGGGCTTCAGTTCCTGTCCCTTTATTAGTTCGCTGGTTTCTATTTGTCTAACATTTGGTAGCGTGAACTTAACAAGTTTAGTTTTTTTCTCGTTCAGCAGTAGATTATTTACGTTGAACCAGTTGACTATTGACGCGAGAGAACTATTTATGACGTCAACACATAGTTGTTGACGTCTTGGTTTAAATAAAAGGGAAGGGTCGTCTGCGAACAACACTATATCATGCTTATCTTTAATTAGATAAGGCAAGTCATTTATATAAATAAGGAACAAAAAAGGGCCAAGAATTGAGCCCTGGGGAACCCCCATTCTCACAACAGATCCAGGTGACCTTTTACCGTTCACATCAACTCTTTGAATCCTATCACTCAGGTACGAAGAGAGAAGATTCAGAGAGGAGGCCCGGATTCCATAGTGGTGTAGCTTCCTAATTAAAGTTTCATGGAGAACGCAATCGAATGCCTTGGACAAGTCGCAAAAAACGCCCAATGCATCGCATTTGTCTTCCCATGCATTATAAATATGTCCTAAAAGTTCAACAAAAGTTCAAAAGTTCATCAGTTGTTGAACGACCCCTTGTCCAAACTGTTTTTTATGCAAAAGCTCGAGTTTATTAAAATACATCTGCATTTGATTTAAAATTAGTTTTTCAAAAATTTTACTAAAAGTGGGTAGCACTGAAATTGGTCTATAATTACTGGGGTCAGATGTGCTGCCTGATTTAAATAATGGTATTATTTTACTATATTTCATTAAGTCAGGAAACTTACCACAATCAATACAATTATTAAAGATATCTGTTAAAGTAGGAGCTACAATATTTATAATAGATTTAGCAACATCAACAGAGTTATCCCATAAATCTGCAGTCTTTTTAACATTTAATGTGTGAAAGGTTTTAATTACATTTTTACAACTGACATGCTCGAAATGAAATTCAGAATCACAGGCCGGAACGTTTTCTTTAAGTAAAGCCTCTGCAGCTATGGGTGAAGAATTTAGACATTTTGTAGTCGAAACGGGAATCTCTGTAAAGAACTTTTCAAAAGCCGCGGCGACTTCAAGGTCTGATTTTATTATATTACCACCAACATTAAGACTATAATCACTACTTCGGTTCTTAGACTTTCCCGTTTCGCTATTAATAACATTCCATGTCATTTTAATAACATTACTACTATTTTTAATTTTTGAACTTAAGAGCGTTCTCGCAAAATTATGGAACTCAAAAAACAGTTGAAATTGACGGTGAGTGAGCCTGTGTGCGTGACGCACGCTTCTCGATACACACACGTGCAGAGACAGGGGTGCGTAACACAGTTCAGTTTACTTATGATTTAATTGAGAAAAAAATGCAAGATATGGAACGTGTTATTATGATAAAAAAATTAAAAATATTATAGGACAGTGAAACTTACAGCATATAGGTATGATATAACTATATCTATCCTAACTTATATTATTAATGCGAAAGTGAGTTTGTTTTATTTTATTTTTACTTCAATGTTCGAGGCACGAGCAAGTGCATTTAATAAAAAACATGAAATAGTGTTCCATCACCTAGTAGTTTTGCCGCAGCCCCGCATCCCGTTTATCCACCTGACATTGGGTACCGCCCAAGCTTTCATCGACGCTAAGGTGTCTGAGGGCCCAGAAACGGAAATTTAAATTTAACTTTGCCCAGAGTCACAAAGCCATACTTTGCGCTATAGGCTGCCATGTACGATCCCGTCATATCTCCTCCGATGACTTGAGATGTAGCGTTGTCGTACACAGCCGCCCGCTTCCTCAAGCAGTACTCTCAGCAGACCCTCTGTTTTGCGCTGGAAGGTCAGCATAATTTTGTTGCAGGTTCCGAGGTTTACCTCCTTTTTCTTTTGGTGAGAAATCTTCAAATGATGCTCCCGTCCTGGGTGTGGCGGGAGGGCGTGTCAGACTTTTACTGATACCCACTCATGCTCCTTTGATTGCCCTTTATGTTCCAGGGTCACGGTAACTATTATAAACATTCCGCAACCCCGGCAGGCGTTGGCCCTGTTGGGTCCCGTGCTGATTGATGCGCGCGTGGAACACTAACGCGCCGTAGATGCGGTCCTGGTCCTAGCCGGGCGGCGAGCTACCCATCGCTCGCCATCCACAGAACCGCGCCTACGGTGGCCGGTATTCGTCTTGCGACTCTCGACGTCTTCGCCTGGGTCTTAGTCCGGGGCGAGAGGCTTGTCGTTGCCTCTCGCGCGCCGCCGCTTCCTTCACCAGCATAACTGCTTCGCAGAAGGAGGCGACGGCATCCCATTCCGTCTCGCCCCGCAACATGGCCTGAACCAGTGCCGGGTGCGAGAGGTCACCGCCGTCGATCGCCTCTACGAGGACACGTCGATGGTGCTCCCATGCGCGGCACACCTCCACCGTGTGCTCGACCGTGTCCTCCAGGCGACCGTTGCTGCAAGGGTGACAACCAGGCGCCGCTTCCGCCCGAATCCGACACAGGAACCTCCCGAACTGACCATGTCCGGTGAGGACCTATGTCAAGCGAAACGTGAGAGCGCCGTGAGGTTTACCTTCTTAGTGTGGCCCTCACAACTGCAACGTACTCGAGGAAAGCGCTCTTGACGTGGTCTGTGGTACCCGAACTCTCTTAGCATTAGGCACCAGCGGCTCGGGATCTTTGGGCTTCCTTCGGAAAAACCGCTCCACTGTCGTTTCCTGTTTCGCTGATGGTGATGCGCGGCTAGTGGACAAGAGCAAAGCGCTGAGGAAAGTGCCAATCGCTTTCAGGCGGAAACGCACGCGGGCGCGATCTTCTTTGTTAGCGGTTTTGCTCTGATTTCTTGCGGCTTTTTCGGTGCTGACATTTGCTGGGCTCTTTCGGACCCGCTTTGCGTAGTCGGACTTTTTGTGGAGCTCGTCGCACTAGCTGTTGGGTTTCCGGGTGCTTTGAGGAAACTCAAGGTTTCCCCTCTATCTCGTACACAACCACCTCATGGCTCTCTGAGGCTTTTAAACAGCCGAAGTGGTCTGCGACGTCTCCTTTTTCCCATCCGACCACCATTGAGTCAACACTTACGGTGCAGCCGTGACTGGCGTGAATTACTCTTACGACCCATTGTTTCAATCCATACTAATATGAAAGTAACTCTGTTTGTCTGTCTGTCTGTCTGTTACGCTTTCCCGCTTAAGCTACTGAACCGATTTGAATGAAATTTGGCACAGATATAGTCTGGGACCTGGAACTATTCCACGCGGACAAAGTCGCGGGCAGAAGCTAGTGTTCAATATTTTTATTGTTCTAATAGAATTATTTTTTACATGACATCAACAAGTAAGTTTCACCATGACAACGATTTGCCATAGATAAAGATTTCTTTAGCATAACAGTTACCATTAGTTTATTGACTAGGTACCAAGATTTATGATACTAAAATCTATCATAAGTACAATAAAAAACTTAAATGTTGACGACCCCTGGATTATCTGTTAAAACTATGTAACGCACACTAATGCAAAACGGGAGTGCGAGCGACACAGGTCCATCCTCCACAAGCCCTCGGGCGTTACTGACATTGCTGACAGCACGCGCGATGTACATCTACTAATAATAAGGCATTATTTTAGAATATTTTAATAAACAATTTGAAGGTAAAAAAAATATATATATACATATACAGGGAAGGTAAAGTCCTATACTGTAGTATGCTTACGTTTTTTTTTTTAAAAATGTTATTACCCTATGTTTAAACAATATTTAAAATGCATACATTTTAGATCAGTATTGCTTTTGTATATCGTTTTTTTTTTGCGTCGATTCAATTTTAATCGCAATTCTAATCAATCCACAACCTTAAGGATTATATTACCCGTAAATATATAATATTTTCAGATTTTTCCGTGCTGCCACTTTGATACAGTAAGCAGAGAAAATCCTAATGTTTTTCCATTTGGTTGGAAATGGGTGTCGGAAAATTGCTATTTCTCGAAATATTTACATTATTTACAAAATTGTAATCACTCTACGAACTAAAACAAAGTCAGATTTATGATTCTCTATTGAAATATTATGCTATTATTTTTAAATAACAAATATCGAAGACTTGAAAAAGTACGTATTTTTGGTCAAATGCCCAAAATATGTGAGCGCGCTCTTAAGTAGCGTGACTTGGCCGTGTAACAGACTTGTTTGAATAACTTAGAATATTTCTTCACATATAAATGGAATTCAGTACTTTTAATATAAGTCCGTTCTTCATACAACTCAAAAAGACGTTGCCTACTTTTATAAATACCAATGGTGGCCCAGTCACTGAAAGAAGCATTACTGTTTACAGAAACATTTTTTGGAACAAACGTAGTATCAAACTGATTGCAATATAAATTAAAGAAGTTAGTATATAGTTGATTTGGATCTCTATTGGTTGGCAAAGACGGTAATTTATTTAACAATTTGGTTTTAAATGTTTCCAAACGATATTTTGATTTAGGATTAACAGTGATATTAATTTTTGCATTTTTTTTGTTTGAAATTGGTATTGCAATTAACTGTCCGCAGTGGTCGGAGTCTAATAAATTAATTATTTTTTTGTTGGCAGGTACAATATCTGTATAAATATTATCTAAGCAAGTAGCGCTAGTGGGAGTTATTCTAGTTGGCTCTAAAAATAGGTTTACAAGATTGTATGATTGAAAGAAACTGGTAATTTTAGTATTTAGGCTCGAATTTTCCAACAAATTAATATTGAAATCACCACAAATAATAATAGACTTAGCAGAGTCACAGATTTTGTGTAACACTTCATCCATAACCCTCTCAAAGCAATCATACATTCCTGAAGGAGGTCTGTACACACTTATTATAATATACTGTTCCAATTCTACACAGGCCATTTCAATTGTTCGCTCAACAGAGAGGCTCACAAAATCCTTTCGGTCTTTAAACTTAAGTTGTTTGTGTAATAAGATTAATGAACCACCATGTATGGCATTTTCTCTGCTGAATGAACTACCAACCTGGTGATTACTGAAATTAAACATTAACTGATGGCTTTTAAGCCAATGTTCAGTTAAACAAAGTATGTTAATATTATTGAAATTGAGGAATAACTCTAATTCTAAATATTTGTTCATTAATCCTTGAATATTTTGATGCACCAGGTTGACACTATTGACTTCAGGTACATTATGGCCAGAGGATGCCTCTATTTTCTTAATTTCGTTAAGTAATTGGTTTAGCTATGCAAATTATTCCACGTTTTTTATCCAAAAAACCCGAAAAGTGTTACTGTTTGTCAGATTTTGGTTAAACAATAATTTGATGGTAAAAATTGGTGATTATTATTTTGTAAATAATTTTAATCGCCGTCTCGCGATGTCGGTAATTTTCTGAAGTTTACGAACTGTATCCCGTTTTATGCTATGTCTACAGTAAATTATTCTGTGTACTTTTTACAAGGTATTAATTTGCATACTCGTTAAATTCACGAAGATAGCTAAAGACAGTACATAATTATGATTTTGAGAATTCTTGATTATTTGACTTTACTCTTATGGTATCGAGGTATCGTAATTTTATTTGGTTCGTGGGTTTTGTGATAAACTTATGAAAAAGGACAACTCAAAACTGAACTTTGTATGTTTTAAAATAGTTATTTACTTCATTATATCTCTTACTAAAATATCTAGAATACTTAATAATAGGGCCACTTTAATCAATATTTTACCTTCAACCAATCAGTCAGGTAAAAATCTATTACGTTACTCAAATAAAAGCTACTTCTCCAATTTTTTGTTATTCTGTGACATTCATTACCTAATGGATTTGGTCTACTTTGATCGACTTTCTGTTTACACAATAGCAAAACATATGTAGGTAGTTTCATTACATCACTATGCTTTTATTCTTCTGTGCAAATAGCTAAAATTAATTGACAAGTAGTCATTTTTCTTTTATTGCGTTGCTATTACGACCAGTACCGAATAATCTCCATAGATCAATGGAACTAAGCATTGAGTTAATCTTGTATAATAGTTGCATGAAAAAAAAAACGATTACTTCCATTATATTCTTACTATTATATACTCGTCACATTGTTTGTCCGCGATGTACTTATAAACTACTTAACCAATTTCAATCATATTTGCACACCGTATAACTTGAAAGATCATATTTTATTTCGATAACAACCACAGCAACGCGTGGCCGAGTCGGCTAGTAAAACTTTTAAATTAAACTGGAAGACTTTATCAGTTCACATGTTCTTTCCAAGTTTATTTAAAACATCACTGACATTCCTTGCCTTGGAAAACCCATAAACGAATTGTTGGCATTTGTAGATCTTTGACAGTTGTAAGTTCGAAACTCTAATAATTAGGCTTACTATGGTGTATTGTGTTACCCAGTAACTGGGTTGTAAAGGCCTAATAGGAACTATTTCACATACACCGTAGGCGCGGTTCTCACCGTAGTAGGCGCGGTTCTGCGGATGGCGAGCGATGCTACCCATCGCCGCCCGGCTAGGACCAAGATCGCGTCGACGGCGCTTTTTGTGTTACACGCGGGCAACAGGGCCACGCCTGCCGGGGTTGCGGAATGTTTATAATAGTTACCGTGACCCTGGAACATAAAGGGCAATCGAAGGAACATGAGTGGGTTTTAGTCAGTAAAAGTCTGACACGCCCTCCCGCCGCACCCAGGACGGGAGCAGTCATTTGATGATTTCCCACCACTCACCAAAAAAAAACTACTTCACATAAAACATTGTTCTTCAGCTGGATCCGCCTGAAAGCCGACCCTAACATAGTTGAGACTAGATTAGGAAGATAATGATTTATCTATCTCCTGTCATTGATAGCAATTTTTCTGCGCCTCTAGACAAGAAGCATTGCAGAATAGTTGCTAGAATAAAACATACCGTTAAATGTATGGTATTGCAAAAGCTTAATAATTTGACATCTGGTATCGAACGCTATTCTACCATCTATTCTACGTTGCCACTAGTCTAGATGTTCAGCTCTATCTAATAGTTTTATTACTGTTTCAACTTCAAAAACTTGGTCCCTCAACTAATTAGATGTAGTATCCTGGCTCCAATCTGCACACCATTTTCGTTCCTCTTTGTTTTATACCGCACAAGTTCTGGCGCATTCATTTGCGTTTATTCCCAAAAGTTGGAAGCACAAGTCTGTTTCGCCAACTGTAATAGAAGTTTGTTGGTTTACTAAATGATCCATTGTTTGGAATCAAACGGTAGAAAGCTCGTAGATGTATTATGAATTGTAATAGGCAACAATATGATGGATTACTTAAATAGGTTGTATATAGATAATGGTTTTCCTTGTAATTTGTAATTCAGAACTATTAAATACTAAACTCTTAGTTTCATTTAAGATAGTGTGTTTATATATTCAGATATTTGTATTATAATTATTTTTATTGTTTTTGTTATAGGCGCCGATGATAAACTTTAGAACATAGAAAGGTAACATGAAATAAGGACATTTTAAAATAAAACAAAATTTTTTTTTTTCTTATTACCACTACAAGTAAATTATTAAGAAGACTAAAAGGCAGATATAGCCATTTAATTTCTCTTAGGACAGAGGTCAATAGCCATCCCAATTAAAAAAATAAGTTAAAATGATCTTTCATCAAGCAAGTCACTATAATACAAAACACAAATGAAAAAAAAAACTTCCTCAGCTAGTATTAGTCTCGCCGGTTCCTGGTTTGGTAAACTATAACAGTTTATGGTCCGACTCCTATTAACTCAATCTTAGTCATTAAACCTACAAACACACGTGATTCAACACACAGTGGGAAGACAATAGCAGCGCCACAGCCGGCTGTCGCATGATCATCGAAAGGCTAATAAAAAATATGATCCTAAAAATACCTGGCTAACAAAGCTTTAAAAAAAAAATTGGATAGCACTAAATTTACTAAACCGTTCATAGCAACAGTATTTTAAACAAGCAATACTATAAAAAAAACAGTGTTCTATAAAACTAGCGTAAGCGTAAAGCGTTAAATCTTTACAAATGTCGCGTAAATGCAGAGTTTGTTTTTTCTTCAAAAATTCGTTCTTTGTTCAGATTCTACTAAATCTAGGCAAGTATGTTACATAAAAAGGGTAAGAGATAAACATTTTACAAATATTTTTTTCTTATTTTGTCTTATTTTATGTTTTCTATTAATAGTCCTATTTTTTTTCTACAGAAGTGCAAGTTTTCAGTTCGTTCTGTCTACATTTAGATCCATTTAAGACTGGTCTTTCATTCAGTTTGTATTCTGATTCCGCTTGCTATCTATAGATCATTAATCTTTATTATTATTGTCATAATCAGCTTCAGTTGGTTCTCTACTAGACATCCTGTATGTCCAAAAGCGACATTTAACCCCATCTTCAGAAACTTACAAATTACGTTATGATCAAAAGTGATAGTCCCGAAAATTTTTCCATCTTCATCTTTACCTGAAGAAGTCTTCATGGAGAGGAGAATTTCTCATTATCACAAAACAGCTCCGAATTTGTTTGTCTCCTGGTTAAACCGATTACTTTAAAGTTACACAATCCTTTTTCTTTATCCCTAACCGTAAAGCCACAACTAATGGAAATGGCTTTATCCTAGTTCTGTACCGGATTCACTTTATCTGCCACAACTCCTAGGCCGTCTGTTTGTTCTACTATTTAAACGACCCACGTTTTGTCCCTTTTCTTAATTGCTAAACGTTTCTAAAATGTTACCACTGAATATTTTATTTCGTATTTTTAAGAGCTAAGTTTTGGATTTGTCGTAATGGCTTTAATGATTAAATTTCTCTGTTTTTTTTCAATTCCTTTTTCGAGGATTCCTTATTTTTTAATAAAGTAAGTACCAGGCAATGAAATGTAAAAAATGAAAGGAATAATTTTTACAAATGATTTGGATCCTCATTTTTTTTTTAATATAAAAGAGGTTGAAAGACCAGACATTCTGATTTGTTCTCACGGGATTAAAAAGGCACAATGAATGAGTTGTTATATCAGATTTGGTGAAAAGATGAAAGACCGGTTATCATTCATATTAATAAACCTTTTTTCCTTATTTCTGCATTGTTTACTGAAAGCTTTTAAACGCTCATGTACGTACAAAACAGGAAGAAGGGGAAAACATTTAATACAAAATAGAAAATAATATGCCTAAAAAGATTCTGTTTGTTAAGTGGCTTTCATAAATGGATTGTTAAAAGCAATGACGAAATTGAAATGGAAAATACGATTGTCAACAGAAGTCGTAGCTTTCATTTTAATACCTGCAAATTGATATTATGACTCTCTACCCAGTTGTATAGTACTTTTTTTTTAAGACTAGCCTAGACTAGACTTTAACTATTTGACAGTGTAAGTCCAGTCAAAATCGATCACATTTCTAACACATTCAATTCAATAAGTTCATTTTAATGGCATTCCTCTAGTGTATGAAATAAAACTCTTGCCTCTATAGAAGGGATAGAAACCCAACCTTTGTTTACATTGTAAATAAGTGAACTGACCCGGAAAATTCTCACACCTAACCATCCCAACTGGAATACTGTTTTATTTTTGTTCAAATGGAAAGGGAAAACGGTAGACCATTTAAACAGCAAAGAGGATTTAGATTGCTTTGTTTTTGAATTTGTAATATACTAATATTATGTCATCTAAATAAAGTTTTGCTATTTCACATTTAATAAGTTATGACATATTTTAGACAGATACATCCTTTTAAATTCTAGTTTTTCTTCATTTTTAATTATACTTATTAACATTCAGGGCCGGTCAACACTGTCGTAGAAAAATAACAAAAAAAAAATTTATTATACTATCTGATCATAACCGCAGCCAAGATCCAAGCTCCGTTTTTTCTCCAACAGCATTATGAGCACACTTTTATCTTTTACTTGTAAAAACAAAGGCTAAAGTGTTGCACTAACCACGTTTTAAACTACGTGCTCCAAAATTGATTCTTACAACCGCACTGTTGGAACTTTGAAATGGACTGCCCAGAATTTCTCTGGCACGTGTGCAGAGGTCGGCGAAGGCTTTAAAACATTGTTTTATATTTTTTTTAACAAAAGTTTTGCTGAAATTGTCTTTGAGCTACTCAACAGAGAGCGTCCATACGAAATTAAATATAACACTGAAACTAAACATTACTAAATCCATAGTGATAGCGCGACAGCCGGCTATCGCTTGGTCGTTGAAAGGTTTGAGGATTACTGAATATAGAGATATCTGTGGTAAATAACGTTAAAAGTCCTAAGATAAACAAGATAAAGATATAATGCATAAAGTTTCGTAATGAATTAATTCTGGCACGTCTCCATATCAAAACCACAATCAGGCTTTAATTTTGTTAAAGACTAGATAAGGCTAAATAACTGGATTAATTATTCATCTCCACCATTTTATATTTACATACAGCGACTAACTTTGTACGTGTACAAACCTTCTCGAATATTTTTATTCTCTTACTAATATTTTTTTGTGCAGATAATAAATAGAAAGGTGATGGATAATTGATGACTGAATAGAATAAGCTGGAATTTAGATACATGTAAATTGATTTTGTTTAACACATATTTTTCTTATTTCTATTTTCTCCCTCGCTAACAAAGCCTTTGAAAAAACTTATTCTGATCTAGCTTCTAAATCAGAAGAGGTTTTTAATGCAACGATATTTTTTTATTATTATTAGTACCTAATGTTTTGAGGCCAAGTTTTAGGGTTATTTAACTACGCCTTCAAAGACCTTCCCAAAATTAAAAGCTTTTAAAATTGCCTAATTTTAAATCCTTCTTCTGTTGTTAACAGGGTCTGGAGATCAAAGGCCAGATGGTGTTCTGTTCTGAATCGGACTCCCTTCTCTTCGTGGGCTCTCCATTCCTCGACGGACTTGAAGGTTTGACTGGCAGGGGCCTCTTCATTTCGGATATACCTCTGCACGATGCCACAAGAGATGTTATTTTGGTTGGTGAACAAGCGAGAGCTCAGGTATGATTTTGATTGCATTTTATTTGATATTTTTTCCTAAAACTTTATGATACTGAAACAAAATATTTTCAGTACAATTAGCCCTTTTTAATATTTTGGGGATCTTTAAAAAATGATGGATTAAGATATTTCACTGATAGTGAATAAAATTCACAGTGGATTTTTTTAAATTTATGAACGCATTTGCCCGTAGTCAATGATAAATATAAAGATACTACAATTTGAAATAAAATTAAACTCAGTTCAAAGATAAAGGTTAAATAAAACGACATAGTTGTAAAAGAAATATCAAAAGCTTTAGTAGCATCACTTTAGAAGTAGTTTTAAAACACCCGTTTGAAGTTTCACACTTGTTGATCGTCTCAAGACCAATGTCTGTAGCAGAGTGCTTGAAACTTGTTCCATGGAGACAGAGACTTGAGTACATAATGCTCAAGAAGTTCATAATGCTTTGTTACGCCAAATAAGTAGCCTAATCAGAATAGTTTATCAGAGTACAATGCAAAAAGTATATTATACGTCCTTACATAACAATAGATGATAGAAAAAAACGCTTAAAGATTTAAAAAAAAATGAAAAAAAGCCAACGTCACGTGGTATTCCCAGGCGGTCACCCATCCAAGTACTAACCACGCCCAATGTTGCTTAACTTCGGTGATCGGAACGAGAACCGGTGTTTTCAACATGGTATGGACGTTGGCAACGGTGCAACTGAAATTTCTCTTTACTATCTTGCAAGTTTCCAAGCAGCTTTCCAAGTATGACCTATTTCTGTAACAATTCATTGAAGATCGATACAAGTACGCTTTGGGACTGGTAATTAGAATGTGACTTTATTTTTAGGTCAAACTTCTAAGAAATGTTGCACTAGCTCTAGATCAATGGTAGTTGTATGTTTTGAATTTATCTTTTTTGTACTTTACTGAAATGTGTAAAGAAATTAAAATATAAGAAAATTTTGGTAATAAGTTTGGAATCACAGATCAATGCTCGTGCATACTCTGTATGAGAAGAGGTCTTTGCTCTAAAGTGACAAAATAATTGCCTTTTACTAACAGTAGAAATAAAAGCATGAAGTTGTTGACAATACTTTTTAAAATAACATTTATTTTTAAACCAGGACGGACTCCGAAGACGCATGGACAAACTAAAGAACTCAATAGAAGAAGCAAGTAAAGCAGTTGACAAGGAAAGACAAAAGAACGTCAGTCTTCTACATTTAATATTTCCTCCCCATATAGCCAAGCGTCTGTGGTTAGGTAAGTTTGTCAGTCAATTATCTGTTCGTACACTTTGAAATTGATTTATGTATGGTTTAATTTAAGTACGCACTATGTTTGATTAAAGTTCCCTTCTAGGGAATTGAAGTGAGTTAGGCGTTGGTGGGAATTTAGCGAGTCAAACTTGTTTAGAAGTGTTGTCTTGTGGAAACCATTTACTCGGTTTTGTTTATTGTGTAGTACATTATGTTACTAGTGTGATCTAAGTTAGTTACACTTGAAACATGACTGCAACTCAAAGCCAAAACGAGTGCTTGATGGTGCAGAAAGCATAAGAAAATAATGAGCCATTTAAATCGTCAATTATCTTTGGCAATTTCGTCTTCATAATGAAGATAGTCTCTTAATCTTTCTTAATAGGGTAATCTGTTAATACGTTATTGCACACAAAGTTAAAAAGAAACTTACCTGAAGATGTTTAAACTATATTTAATTATTTTTCATGTCAATTTAGACAATACGTAACATGACCATGGTATTGATTGATCTTTATTGCTAACTGCAAATGATTCTATAGTTACGTTTTAAACATTTCAATAACAATTCACTAACGACCTTAATTTATTTTTTCCAATCGCAGCGTTTAAAAATAGCTTTCTGAATTCGTTATACAACATAATACATCTTTAACACCTGAGACTAGCTGTGATCCATCACAATTAATCCCATTTACACATTTATCGCAGCCATTATAAATTTAATGAGATTATAAAAGTTTTGCGCACCTGTCTTGTAGACTGCACATTCAACCCACGCTTAAACTTACTAATTAATGTGTGCTAACTAACAATGGTTTATAACTTCGTTGTTCGATGGTAAATGTTGTATGGCATGATATAAAGGGAGATAGTGTTATAGACGTGTATATAGCATCGTGGTGGATGGCAGATTATACTGATGACTGACTTTATTGAGTCTTTGTGGCGCCATCATTGTAGTTACGGAACTGTATAAGATTTAGTTAAAGTGCATGAATGAATAACAGGAAATATTAATGTAAGTGTTGGCGATAGTTTTGAAGAAGAATCAATAAAATTTGTTTAGAACGATTACAGAAAGTGTACCGATCAAATTTTATTGCCTCCGATTTTAACAGCAAAGATTTTGATGCTGAACTCAATATAAACATCAAAAGAAAAACTGTGAACGAGTAAGATGAAAGCAACAATCGTAAATCCAGCAAAACTTTTACTTGTTCAGCATTTAATAATTCGCTTTCATAACACGACACTTAAACCGAAGCCCACGCAAACAAGCCAGACAAATTATTTCAAGTACAATTCGCAACAGACAATATTACTTGAAATAGCGTTTTGTAAGCGTTTGACATCAACATCAGTCAGTTTACATGAGAAAATTGCGTGATAACTGTGTAGGTACGTCACGCGATTCGTTGAGTCAAAACAAATGTCGCCGGAGAATGGGACGCCTCAGTTTTGGTTTATGGCTGTAATAAGGGCTCGTGGAAACAGGGCTCCAAGCTTGAGTGCTTTCGTGTGGCACGAGATTGGGATCTGTATTTAGGTATTTCAACAATGCAAGGTCTTTTGATTGAAGCAATACTACTTACTTACTGTAAGCATAGAATTACAAACCAAGGTACCACGTACATACATTATAGCAAAACTTGTAGTACTCATAGATATTTTTATAATCAGTCCACAGATCTAGTCAATGTGGATGATTATGGAAATAATATAGAAAATTAAAGGTTTGCTTAGGAAACTCTAACTGCTTCGAGCCGGTTCTCATTCTGGTTACTGATTAAACTTTTGAGTGTTGTTGATACACATTGAATGTAACATGAAATTTAGCAAAACGTAACACTGATTTTCAGTTAATTGCAGTCGATAATATTCCAGTTTTTTTAGGTTCTCCTACACAATGAAACCTCCTTCGAAAACCCATCGATGTCTAACCAAGCCCATTCCTTTCGCAGGTGAGAAGATCGAAGCTAAAAGCCACGACGACGTCACAATGTTGTTCAGCGACATAGTAGGCTTCACGTCGATATGTGCCACCGCCACTCCGATGATGGTCATCGCTATGCTGGAAGACCTGTACAGCGTGTTTGATATCTTTTGTGAAGAACTCGATGTTTATAAGGTTAGCGATAAAGTAACAATTTAAATGGGAAATCAGGCAATTTCCATACATTTTTTTTTCTCTCTAGCCTACGCTGTCCCACTTCTGAGCAAAGGCCTCCCCAACTCCTTCCATAAACTGTTGGTCACTTGCGCGGCTAGATCTAGAATTATTCCCAATTGCTAAACTACACATACCGTAAACAATGACTACGAGGTTAAACCTTTAACTGCTTTCTCTTAGTAGTAATTTACTTAGTGCTCTGTGACGAAATCTAGTCACTACTAAAAAAAGGCAGTTACGGGGTTTAGTTCAAAGTAGTATTTTAAGGTATGTCCCAACAAACAAAAACGTCATATAAGTCTTGACTTATACGACATAAAGTTGGATAGCAGTCTTATAATGATAGTGAGATGACTACGAGGTCCTTTAGACGTCTTTAATTTAACTTTTTAGTCGTGCGACAAATATGTCATAATAAGCTGGTCTTAGCAACGTTGGTAAGACTAAACTATACGACGTTGTATTACAGTCTTAGCTAGAACGTTTGTACGACAACGCTATAGTCGTACTAACGTTATAGTCCATTAAGCGTTTTGAACTAACCAAATTAGGTCTTTGAAAAACCTTTATATGACATCTATGTAATGTAGCAGTTGTATAGACGTTTTCACAGTGACGTTTATATAACGATCACTATCCTGTTTTACAGCGGTCAATTGGCGACTCTTAAATGACTTAATGGTTTATTCGATACTTAAATATAACCTACATATTTGATGATGTCTGTTTATTGTCATGCCCTGACTTTAATCAAACTTGTAGTTGCATTTAAGTCAAGTTTTGACTTTAAAACGTCTAGGCCGCCATATTTACAGAACGTTTGATTAAATTTGCTACGAAAAATGGAAGGTAAAATTTCGTGGAGAAGACTTACACGTAGTGGAACTTTCAAAAGGAGAGTAAAAAAAAAATGTTTAAATATTTGAAATCTGCACTGTACTTTTACTGTGAACAATATGAAAAGGGTTTTAAATTTATGAGGAACCCTAATAGCTAGCTGCTGTCATGGCGTATTGCATGGTCTTGAAATAACTTTAATACGACTTTATGTCTTTACAACGTCGTAAAGAGATAAGTGTGTGACAAAAGCAACATGTCCTACATTTTTAGAAATAAATATATTTTTATTAATAAAAATATAATCATTTAAACACAAAATTGAGAGGGGGCATGAAAATTTCAAATAAATACACATAGGTATATTATCATAAAACTTTAATACCCACTCGAACTAAACGGCATAAGAGACAGATACAGTTATTAGCGAGATATATAATATAAGTTAAGTAAACCTTTTATTTCTTTGTAATTATTTCTTTTGCACTCAAATCTCGAATCAAATCCAAACACGTATGCCACTAACAAGAAAAATAGAAAAGTCTTACAGGAGTTGTTCTTTGACTCTAATAAAACGTTTTAGTCATTCAAAAACACCTGTATGACGACAATACAACAAACGAGCCGTTGTAAAGTTATGATGCGACTTCTGCGCGACGAAAGTGGTAATTCCATCACGTTCATACGACTTTTGAATGACGTAACGAAGTCATCTTGCGACTTTTGTATGTCCATTAAACGATAATGTTGGTCGTATAACTGGGGCCATTTTCGCGTTTAGTAAACGTTATTATAACGTTAGTGCGACTTAGGTATTACGATCAATGGAATTAAGATAACGTTCACTAAACATTTGAACGACGTTAAATTGTTAGTTGGGGTGTGACCTGTAGGCGCGGTGTTGCCGACGGCGAGCGATGGGTAGCTCGCCGCCCGGCTAGGACCAGGACCGCGTCGACGGCGCGTTAGTGTTCCACCTCTGTGTGTGGCGCCTCTAAAAGAAGTCAGCACAGGAAGGGGCCCATCAGGGCCAACGCCTGCCGGGGTTGCGGAATGTTTATAATAGTTACCGTGACCCTGGAACATAAAGGGCAATCGAAGGAACATGAGTGGGTTTTAGTCAGTAAAAGTCTGACACGCCCTCCCGCCGCACCCAGGACGGGAGCAGACATTCGATGATTTCCCACTCACCAAAAAAAAGCTATGTGTGACCTAACTGTTGGGAATAATTTTAGCCTAAATGCCTGATGTCCTCTTAAAAAGAGTTAAAGCTAGTGCCTTGAAATTAGTTAAAAAAAAAACAAAACAATAAATAAATCCAAAACTCGTTCGGTCTCCAATTGTGCGTTATTCTTTTAATATTTTATGTACATATTTAAGCAGTTCGCAAACCTTATTTAATAAGTAATTTACCGAGGCTAAAATAAATAATTCAGCTAAGAAATATTTCTACTATACCAAGCTACAATGGCTAAAAGGAGACGGAGAATAGTTACGCCAAAGTACGTGCTAAGTTACATAATCTTATTTATATTAGCCCAAGCATCTATTCGCTTTTGCTAGAGATGTCCTATCATATCCCAACGGCTGGCTTTTACTGTTATTTTAACATCATGCTTAATGCATAGTAAAAAAACAAGGTAAAAGTTAGGTTAACAAGTGTAAAATTTAATAACCTCCGAGGTCGTTTTTAACTAAATTTAAAATCATAATAGGGTATTACACTCTTTTTTTTTAAGTATTTCAAATAACTCCTACAGTACTAAGAAACCACTAAAAAAAATCCTAAATTTTTATTTAAGCGCTAAGTACCCTAAAAACGCTTTTAAAAATTGTATTTTCAAATTTCGCGCGGAAATTTCCAAAAACGGAAAACGCCGTGGGCGTGGTTTTGCTTTGGCGATATGACGTCCTTACGTCATGTAAATAAACAAACGCGCTGTGGCACTTTACATAATTTTTATTATTTTATCTCAAAAATTAGTTACTGTTCGACTTACCGTTGGTGTGCGTTTCGGAATGCAAGAACACAAGTGTGAAAACATCGGAATAATTGTGAATTCTAGTGTTAACTGATTCAAATGTAAGAAAAACTTAGTTAAAAGTTGTGGGAAGAGTATTCCAACTATTACACCATAAAAACCCGTTTGTACCGTTTGTACTGTTGTTGTAAATATCACTTTGATGTAAGTACACATGTGCATTAGCCATCTAAAATATCTTTCACAATAACTTCCATGAAAAAGTATATTTTTATAATAAAGATCGTATTAGGAGGTTATAAATAAAACAAATAGTGACGTCTAGTTGACACTGTTGACAGTCGACAGCTGTCACTGTCTGTGGTCTGTATTTCGGTGTGTTCAAGAACAGGTAAAAAAAACTGAAAACTTTGAATTGAATTTAAAAAAATATTTTCTAGTTTTATGAACTAAAACTAACACTGTTCGGCTGCTTTTTGCTTAAGCTACCTCAATAATATATTTTTATATTTTTTCTCTTATACAGTGTAATACCCTATTGTAAATTAGCATCGCAACTGCAGCTAATAAAAGAATCGACAATTTCGATTTGATAAAACATATGTAAGATCCATTGTTACATGACCTACTTTCAATTAGAACAGATCGCTTTTAAATCGGCCTACTGCACCCGTTTAAGTGCCACGGTAGCACAGCCAAACAGGCAGGCATACAAACACACAAATCGATCAAATTTCAAACCCTTCTTTTTGCGTCAGAGGTAATAAAAAACCGGCCAAGTGCGAGTCCGACTCGCGCACCAAGGGTTCCGTACTATCATCTATAATGAACAACCGAAAAAAAAAACCAAATTTCTACCTGTTTATTAAGATCGAGTAAAAATTGCTTAAAAATTACATTTATTGTATGGGACCCCCCCTTTAATATTTACTTTATTGTTATTTTTGAAGGTAATAAACAAGTAAATGTTCTGTGAAAATTTGAAGCGTCTACCTGTTACCGTTTTTAATATTGAGCAAAAAAATACGAAAAAAACACGTTTATTGTATAGGGGCCCCCGTTTATATTTTATTTTTGTTAATTTTTAGTATTTGTTGTTAAAGCGGCAATGGAAATACATCATTTGTGAACATTTAGCTTTCTAGCTATCACGGTTTATGAGATACAGCCCGGACAGACAGACAGATAGACATACAGACAGACAGACAGCGGAGGCTAGTAATAGGGTCCCGTTTTACCCTTTGGGTACGGAACCCTAAAAACATCAATTCAATTAAAAACCCTAAAAACGACTAACATGAAAGTATCACTATTATTACAAGTAAATGATCCCACCTCACCGAAACATTAGAAACTCATGTTACACACCGAAGACCGCTGAAAATTACTCTCTTTTGACATTCAAATTAACCTTAACAGCTCCGTAATTTGAAACAACGAAACGAGAACGAAATTCTGCCTTTAGGAAACAAAATACTTCAATGGTCGTTTCAGTACGTTCCTTTTAAAGGAGTTTTGTAAAGGACGCTTTGGTGAAACGGAGCGGAGATTTGCTTTAGTTTTGAATCGGAATTTTGTTATAAATAGTGACTGAAATGGTTATTAATTTTCTAAAACGGGCCACCTCCTTTTTAGAAATTGGTCTAAAAGTATAGTAGACTATATTTTAAAAACAATTTCAAACACTTTTAGTTACAAAATTCTATGTTAGTAACTTTCCTTGTGAATCGATTTTAAAAAGAGTGTTTTTTTTAAAGAATAGGCCCATTCTAATTGCTTATTGCACATATTAGATTAACTGCAAAACTGAAACACACCCACCTTTTTAGAATAGATCTCTTTTACGTACGTAATTATCTATGGAGTGTCTAAATTTGACATGACTAAACTAAAATGTATCTTCTGTCCTTTTCTTTAAAGATGGAAAGAGAAAGATGCATGTAGCTTATGTTTAGTTAAGTTTGTGAACAAGAGAATCAGCACAATTAACTAAAATTCGAATTGTTTTTATTAGATTACACTGTAACAATAGTGCTTTTAAAATCGTTCAAACCCCGTCGGAATGTTGATTAAGCTGACGAGTCGCGAGGGAAATTGTAATCCCTCTCTCATCCATGTTGATGAAACTGAAGCTTTAAAAGCTTAACTTGATTAAAAAGTAATTAAGAAGTTATTAATAATTCTTATCGCGTCTATTGTTACAGTATTAGATTAGAATAAGTTTCTTTGTTACGGCGATGCGATGCGATTACTTGGAAACGTTTGTAATATACCTACTTATATCTACAAATGTTTTGAAAAAAAAAAAACATTATACCCTCGTATGTTCATTGATTTACTTATATCCAAAGGAGTGCACATAACTTATATATAGAAACTTTTTTCGTGAGAGTATGCTCGCAAGTAAAAAGATTGCGCTTTACGCGCAATATTTTTACAAAACAAAAGGGGAACAAACTTCTAATACATAAATCTATTTTTTAGGCATTACCCAGCAATTTTTTGATTATTAATTGCATTAGTGAAATGTTATATTTTGGTTTACTGCTACTTTTTTATGCGTCATAGCGTAATGTTATATTCTTTAGAAAATTCTCCGTAAATCTGGCTATCATATCCAAAAATTATAATCTTATTATTACGGTTAGTTGAAAAAGAACGAATCTATCAGGTTAGCTTAAAAGTCAAATAATACCACTTTGCTAAGCCACATTATGTTTAAAAAAAATATTGCTTGTAAGTGAAACTTCCAATCAATCAAAAAATTTAGTTTCAAGTGTCTAAACGTTGATTTATTTTCTTATAAAACAACATCAAAGAACTCTTTATAAAGCGACATCCGATAACAGTGTCATAGATCTAATAACACAAACGAAATTGTTTCTAGTGACGCGTGCTCTAACGTAACAATAATTAAGACATAATTATAATTTTATTACTGTTCGTAATTAATAGCCGTTTACTAAGGATAATTTACTCTTGTTATTAATCTATTTTAAGGATGTTGGATAATACAGAAGCTCTATATTAATGATGGTGTATTAATCTTTGAAGATTCTGATTAAGTTGGATATTGTTTAGTATATACGTTGACGTATTAATAAGGATATAAGGTTTATATTTGCTATAGTTTTTACAGAGACTGAGCCAAGTAATATCAGCCATTTTGAATTCAAATTCAATATGGGGATATCAGTCGGACCTGCCTATGCTTGGTGGCTTTGAGAGTCGTGCAGTTAGAGTAACGCCACAGGACCTAATTTCAAGTCTTTGTGGTGCGGGTGCCTACTCATCATTTAGAGACATGTGTGTTATAAGTGATGATAGATTGTTGTACGACTTGACCTCTGTACGAAATGTATTTAAAAATCCGATAAACTTTGTCCAGGTGGAAACTATAGGAGACGCGTATTGCGTGGCGAGCGGCCTACATCGTAAGATCGAAACTCACGCGCCTCAAATAGCGTGGATGGCACTACGCATGGTCGAGACGTGTGCGCAGCATTTGACGCATGAGGGAAACCCTATAAAGGTATGTATTCCTTTTTAGTTACACTACGGTTTGTACCTAAGAAATTATTGTTTTCATTATTTAATTTTTGTCAATTCTACCATATGGCTGTTTGTCCACCGCCACCATCACCGTCATTTGCGGAATAGTTATATTAGTTACCGTGACCCCGGAACGTAAAGGGCAACCGAAGGAACATGAGTGGGTTTTAGTCGGTAAAAGTCTGACACGCCTTCTCGCCCCGTCCAGGGCGGAAGAAGTCATTTGATGATTTCCCATTCACAAAAAAAACCGTCACCGTCATGTCCACGGTATTGAGATGACGTGCCGAGTTTAGTATACCGTAACGTGACGTGTCCTCTTGTTTTCGTTGATGTGGCGGTGACGGTGGCGTTGGACAAACGGCCTTACACTCTTAGCGATGTTAAAACTATTGTTATACTAGCAAACCCGGCGAACACCGTTTCGCCACCAGGTGGCTTCGTTTTATGTAACATTTTTTTTTCTTTGCTATAACCTCACGGAGCCCGAGACCTTTCCAACGTATGCAAAACCGTGGAAATCGGTTCGTGCATTCTGGAGTTATAGCGTCAGGAAGGAAAACCCGACTTATTTTTATATAGTAGATGTAAGAATTTTTTCGCATTGAGTCATAGTAAAATCATGGAAGAAGAGTAATCATTAAATTACCAATCGACACTTAGCAAGTGCGACTGTTAAACAATATTACTGTTACGGTCGTACAAATATCAAACTACAATGGTAAAACAGAGACAGAAAATAACTAAGTCAAATACATGAATTTTGGAACGAGCATAGCCTTCACCGTTTTGACAGATTGACTTCTTGACAATTTAAAAGTACCTCCATTCTTTCCAGATACAATTCCAAATACGAGTTAAATAACGCATATTTTTCTCTGCCGAAGTTCCAAAATAAAATAATAGTTTTTCAACATTTCATTTTAAAACTAATGAAAGCACGTCAAAACTACGTGTAAAGATGGCCGTTTGTGTGTTCAAGAAAGCCATTTTCTTCAAAGAATCAACAACACGCCTTAGAACGCAAACATAAACGTTTGCCCTGACACGTTTAGATTGACACAAAGCTTAATCAAAGTTTTATACACTGGCCAAAAATAAATATTGTCTCTTCCAAGTTTTAAATTTCGAGATTCTTATTTTGAATTTGATTAAGTGTTCTTCCCATCGGTTAATAGAGTTTTTAATTTAAAGAAGGAGGTTTAATTGCAACTTTATTTTAAGACACATTTTATCAATGTCTAAGCACACACAATAAAAATGCTGAAAATATTATTTCAGGTCATAAAATCAGTTTTAAAATAATGTCATTCACGAAAGTCTATAAAGTTGGTATCTTAATACTTGAAAACTGTATTAAAATGGTTTAACGGTAGTTTTATATTTATGGATTATTTCGAGGTTTATAGTTGCCATTAAATTTGTTATTTTTATTACAGTTGCATTTCGAGCTATTATGCGCAAAAATGCTTTTAAATGTGTTTGTTAAAAAAATTATCATTGACATATTTTTGACATTGATTATTGATTTATTCCGGGACCATTGTAACTCTTTTGAACAATTCAGCAACTTCGGATGTTATTGTAACAACCTACAAATTAAAGTTAGTATAACTGGCTTTCGATGCTGTAGAAGTGTTACAACAAGACAAATAAAAACTACTGCATACATAATAGAGTCCCTACCTGATGATTTGCACATTTTCCTCACTAAATGTGGCCAGGTTTTTAGTTTCACGTTCTTTATTTACTGAAACAAATCATCTTTAAATTTATTGACGTGAAATCCAAAAGTGCCACGGACGACGGCACGTCGAAAATAACATTGTTCATTGATTTGACGACCAAAAACGTCTGTGGCTAATTTACGGAATAGTTCTAATAGTTACCGTGGCCCCGGAACATAGAGAGCAACCGTAGGAGCATGAGTAGGTTTAGTCAGTAAAATTCTGACACGCTCTCCCGCCCCGCCAAGGACGGGAGAAGTCATTTGAGGATTTCTCACTCACCAAAAAAAAAAATACGTCCGTGGTTGTCTAATGCTAAAAAACTCAGTATTTTCTTTCAAGTATCCTTAAACTAACTCCCCAAGCCTAATAATTATTTTCTTGTCCCTAGATGCGCATAGGCCTGCACACCGGTACTGTGCTAGCTGGAGTCGTCGGCAAGACGATGTTGAAGTATTGTCTGTTTGGACACAATGTCACGCTTGCCAACAAGTTTGAGTCCGGTTCTGAACCTTTGAAGATCAACGTCAGTCCCACTACTTATGAGTAAGTATTCTAGTTGTTAAAGGAATACCTTGTTTTATCAATCAAAATAGTTATCATTCATGATTTTGCCAGTTCGATACCGGGCAAACTGTATTAAAACAGTGTGGGTTGTGGAGTTAAATAGGCAATAGTAAAACGATGTTTTTAAGCAACTCCCATTTAAAACACAAGCAAACCCTAAAAGTTATGTTGTAATGTAGGAAATACCTAATCAGAAACATTTTAATTCATATGTACTTTCTTAATTTAGGTATCTAGGATATCGGTGACATTCCTTGTTATTTTGAAGTCCATTGCAGTTGATACGAACAGTGAGAAAGTCTGAAATAACTCAATTTACTAACAAATTAACCAGTGTTGATAGGGTTGTGGAGTTCTCAAAGGCAAAAACTGGCGTTCTTCGTGGAACTACCACGAAAGTATTGAGCTAGTTAGAACAGCCCAGTTAGAACACGCAAACCCTGAAAGTTTGTTATAATGTAGATTCAATCAATCAATTCCAATTCAGAAAACGAGATGACAATGTAGAACAAATCATTCATAATGGCATACTCGCAACTAGGTCATAATCGGCAGCGGTCTAAATAATAAACGCTTAAAAGACTGCACCTACTACCGAATCTAAATTATAGTAAGATTCAACCAATATATCGTTTGCCTCATTCAATGGCTTTTAATATCATCCAATGAGAATTTAAATCTCGTCAAAGTACCACATTCAAGCCATTTGCAGCATTTTTTCATCTATAATGCTTTATGCCAACAAATTCTCTCATTTTTATTAAATCTGTATGAATTTATGCTGTTCAGTGGGCTTCACGCTATGAGATGAACAAACTTTATGCATTTAATTTTAAGTTTGCTGAATTTAATTAAATGAACGTGCGAAATTAAATTTCAACTATTTTGCTCTGATTTATTAAATTAAATGCTGAGTTTCCTATAAAAGCACGCTGAAATACAGGAAGTTAAAATGAGGCGTCAAGCTTTTAATAAAACTGTCAAGCGTGAGTAGACATTAGGTGATTTCACAAGACCTAAACCGCAAAACAGTTCAATTGCGACAACTCGGGCTTGTCCCTCGTGGAGTTACGAGGGTTGAGTTCTATGGGTCGAGTTGTCAATGTTGAGCTTTAGTACGGGTTGAGTTCTCGAGGTTGAGTTGTCAGGATTGAGTTGTCGGAGTTGAATAGGCTAGTTGACTAAAAAAACTATTTAGTCCGTCAGTTAGATTATCAAATAAATTAGGACGCGTAATTTTTCTTTTTTCTCGTAATCAGAAAACGACGAAGGTTACAGTGCGTTGAAGTTTCGTGAAACGCGTGAAGTTTTTAAGCTGTCTCGTGGGTTCTAGGTCGAGTTATCATATCGATCGGATAATGAGATACAAAAAGATTTTTTTGGCAAAAAAAAAACACAATCAAACAATATCGTAGCAAGTTGAATAAATTTTCTCGAAATAAATTAAATGTGTGAGTTACAAAATTATATTCAGCAGCCCATATTATCAGTATTGCAATAGATACGTAATTAGATGTAATTTTTAACACAATTATTTAAAAGTTAAATCGTGACGTATTCAACAATCCTGCTAATAAATGACGAAATCCAAAACCAGTTTTATTCTACAACAAAATGCAATATTTCAGCTACTAAGTAATCCAATTGAATGCACTATATAACACCGATGGGCCAATTTGTTATATGTTGGCCGCCAACGTCTCGAATTCGAAATGCTTGCATGCTACCCAAATCAGATGGAATTCTATTCCCGGCTCGATACAAAGCTATGGAGGTGAACGCTGATTGGCATCTTAATGTGGTGCAATCCTTGTGTTCAATGGTAGAAATAGGACTAGTATTACGTAAAGCTACGTTTACACGAGCGACTTTTTGTCTGTTGTTGCCCAGACTTTGTTGCTGGAAAGTGTAGACAGATTTTTATTTCAATTGCTTCTTATTGCTCGATGTAGCTCACGTAATTTGCAGCTATGAACTTTTTGAATTCCATACATCGACGTTTCAAACTTCGGTGTTCCGAAATACAGTCATATACCACCCCACCTTTTTTCGCACACTCGTCATATACTGTTAGGCATTGTATTTACATAAAAAAATCATATTATTAGAAAAACGATATAATAAATTATATAAGCAGAATTTCAGTTCAATGTGTAACTTTTAGATATATAAGAAATCAAAACCTAGGACTGATTCAAAGAAATCCGTAATTGAAAAACTCAATGTCAAAAGCCGCTATTAAAAAATTTTATTCCAAGGTTTCTATCATAGAAAAGATGTTCGTTTTCATAAAAAAAATCAGTACGAAAGAAGCTCATTGTAGTTTATAGTTATAATCTCGTTCTAAAAATAGCTACAAGTAATTACCGGCACACAAACTGTGAGCGCACGCGATTTCACTCGGAGCTTTTGTTACCTACTGCTCTGCTTTTATAGCAAGATGTCATATAGCTTATGACATTTTATTGCAGTCTATAATACTAATTTTGTACAAGAATATGCTCATATTCAGACTATTCTGTTTACAAATCCCATTTTGAGCGCATTATACACATTCACCGATCAAAGGGATTTCAAACAGACTAGTTCATTAACAGATTCAGAGAATTATTCAGCGCATAGAAGGAGCTAAGCACTCTCCTGAATTAGACTAAATCTTTAGTACATTCATAGAAACATTAAGCATTTAATCCATCAAACACACGTGATTTGAAACACAATAGAAAGACAATAGCAGCCCGACAGCGGCTGTCGGTTGGTCGTTAAAAGGTTCAGGGTAGCATGTATAAAATGATTTCAATATGACGAGTAGATTCGGAGGCTAAATTACTCCTTACTTTATCCCTTAAAAGTGTCAAAGACAGCAACCTCTTGACGACCAAGCGACAGCCGGCTGTCGCGCTGCTATTTTGATTAGTGTGTCTCGAATCACGTATGTTCGAAGGTTTAAACGCCTAATGTTTCTATGAATGTACTAAAGATTGATGCTAATTCAGGAGAGTGCTTACTTAGCTCCTTCTATGCACTGAATAATTCTCTGAATCTGTTAATGAACTAGTCTGTGTGAAATCGCTTTGATCGCTGAATGTGTAGTATAATGCGCTTAAAATAGGATTTGTAAACTGAATAGTCTGAATATGAGCATATTCTTGTGCATAAATAGTATTAAAGACTGCAATAAAATATGTCATATCTTCAGATATGACATATTTTATTGCAGTCTTTAATACGTTAAGTTAGTCAGTTAAGTTTTAATATTATTTTACGATATTTTGCTTTTCAACCCTCGTCTCAAAAAGAGGATGTTATAAATTTGATCGCTACGTGTGTGTGTCTGTCTGTTTGTGGCACCGTAGTCTTAAACAGCTTCTTATTTGAATGGTGGTTTTTTAGCAATGATTTTTAGACGTGTTTTATCAATTTCCGTTTACCCGTTGCGAAGTTATTAACACATTTGTTAGGTGCAGTTGCGATTTCAAATTCGGGGACGGGGTTTTTTTTTATTTGTGTAGTATATTGTATCATAGACTAAAGTATAATATTTAACAGTTTCAATAGCTATTGTAAAAGAAAATATCTTTTGAATTTTGCTAAGCGTCATGTTTGTGGTCATGAGCGTACAAGGAACATATTGTGTTATCGTAAAATATTTTAATGTGCAAATATGTATATAATAAAAATATACTTAACAAAGTGGAAAGTTTGTAAAACCTTTACTTTTATATTCTAGGAACATTGTTTTTGCGAAAATATTGAAGTTTTTAACTTTATATTTTTTAGAGGATTTTTATGAGTCATGAATTTTATACGGGTATAAACCTTATACCACATATGAGCCGGTGATTGTTCCCCGATGTCACACTTCTAACTGGTATAAAAATTTTGTTAACACGCAAAAAAATGTGTACTATCAAAGTGCTTGTTGATGAGATGGGCAGTTTTGATAAAAAAAAACCTGGTACATCTCACACCAAGCTAATCAGAGCTTGTGTTATGGTAATCAGACAACTGATATACATACTTATATAATTTTTAAAAACATGCATATTATAGATAAATAACACCCAGACACAGAACAAACAATTATGATCATCACACAAAGTTTGTCCTGGGTGGGAATCGAACCCACAACCTCTGGTCTAGCAGTCAAGGTCACTGACCAATAGACTAACAGGCCCGTCCGTCCGTATATACCGACCAAGTTCCAGTTAGAATCGTACAAACGTTCCGTGGTACAAATAAAATCCATCATTAAAGTGAAAACGTTGTAACAAATAAAAAGAAAACTTTAAAAAATGCTTATAGAATTAGATTTAACCTTGGAACACACGTGATTCGAGACACAATAGAAGGACAATAGCGCGACAGCCGGCTGTCGCTTGGTTGTCAAAAGGTTATTACAGCGGCAATAGATCATGTGCCAAATTTCAGCTATGTACTTTAATACCTAAAAATACAAAAAAAATAACCTACTTCCTTTTAACAACTTCCTGAAAAACTATTCTACGAACGAAAACAGGCAAAAAAATACTTATTATGGTGATGTGAGAAAGGGTAGCTTATTCATGAAAATTCATAGCGGTATTTCTGTTATGATCCATTAGTTTTTGGCGTGAAAGGGGTATATAAAAATGTATGACCGTACGGCGTTCATTTTTTAGAGGTTTTATATAGCGTAGGAAGAATTTACGATATGACGTGCATACTGCATACATAATCTACTAGAGTGTATTTAAAGCATTATTTTCTCTTTGATTGAGGCTTGTAACTTTAAGACTACTTTTCTGAAAACAGGCGTCATAAAAAATTTGCCAGTCAATTAGTAACCCTTTGACGACCAAGCGACAGCCGGCTGTCGGGCTGCTATTGTATATCTGTCTCGAATCACGTGTTTGAAGGTTAAAACTTAATAAAATTTTGTTGATAAGCTTATAAATAACTAGTTGTGCCCCGCGGTTTTGCCCGCATCTTTTGTTACTATTATACTCATGTAGATTGTAGAGTAATGTTATACTATCTAACACAAGAATGTTACGAAGATTTTGTAAAACATGTTTTTATTTTAAAGAGTATCTGTTAAGTTTCTTTCCTGTTCTTCTCCATAGAGATCTACGTTTTGGAATAGGCAATTAGCGTCACTTTTCTAACACTTCTATGTGAAATAAATGCCTTGAATTTTGAACATTTTTTTAATTCAAACCAAGGTTCAAACCAATTCAAACCCTCTAAGATTTTCAAATAAACAAACTTTATTATGTTTGTATAGATAGGTAGTGGTAGTGTGGTATATGTATACTATTAAATCCTTCACCAAAGCAAAAGCCCATCCTCGTACAGGGAACACACAACCATTAATTACCATGCTTGCTCTAGAGCATACATTACGCCTGGACGCAATAGCGCTCCCAGTCCTTTTGACTTCAAAGTCTAGATTTTCTTGTTCAGAACGACCTAGACAAATAACCTAAATTCAATTCAAATTAAAAAACATGACAAATGAGCTAGTTTTCTCTTACTTATATTGAATACAATAGCTAGGGAAGTTTTTCTTCCATCAACTTTTATTAATCTCACAGACACGACCTCAAATTAATTTAGAAACTTTATTTAATACAAAACTTTGATTGTATATCAAAGAAAATATTCTCGTCATCCTACGCTTCCACTTTCGCTTCAAAAGCAAACTCAGAAATACCTCAATATTTCCATAAAGTAGCTCTTAAGTAAATAACGAGTACCTACCTAGGTACATTCAGCAACGAAATTTGGTTAACACTGTTGCTCATTCCAAAAAACGAAACCCTCAAAGGATCATGTTGTTGTCCGTCTGTCTGTCATGTCCCTTTATTTCGAGTAAGAACGCGTAGAGATTTTGAGGATGGATGGGAAAACATTAAATGACTTCTCTCGCCCTGGGCGGGGCGGGAGGGCGAGTCAGGCTTTTACTGACTAAAACCTACCCTTGTTCCTTCGGTTGCCTTTTATGTTTCGGGGCCGCGGTAACTATTAGAACCATTCCGCAACTCGCGTATCGAGATGAAATTAAAACTATAGGCTCATGTTTGCGTTTTCTTGAAGCTGAAAATTTATAGGATTATTTCCGTTGACCAAGAACTATGAAATTTGACACAGAGCAGTTTCATAAAGCACCGGTTAGTGAAAAAGTGTGAAGATCTGGCACTTGGCTGCTTTTATTATTACTTAAATTCTCATGTCGGGGGATCGAGGTCAGCATTACGGTTAGTTCGGGATGCCTCCACCGATTTCTGTCCAATGCATCTCTTACGACCGTGTAAAATTTTGACGACAAGTCTTTTATTAGATCGCTCCGTCTTGTTGGTAAATGGCGTACTCAAGCACGATCATTTTTTCCAGAATCTCGTCGCCCCTGCAAGTATGAAAGAATGCGTTGTCTGTGAATAAACGAGTATTTATTTAGAGCTGGAATAGGATCGATACGTTGGTGCCTCACACGGTCCAAGATATTCGGAGCATTCGTTTCCAGCGCCCCATTTCAAATGGCATCCTTTTACTTTCTCGGACCCAGATTGTCGTTTCCTCTCCATAGAGGAAGATAAGGAATACCAGAGTTTGTATCTATTTGATCTTGCTTTTGATACCGATTCTTCTAGCCAAACAGCTGGTTTTATATTTATTGATTCTATGGCATATCATTGGTGATGAACATTGTTCTTGTGCAGTCCCCACAGTGCGCCGGTGCTAAAGTGGTTAGAGAACAAAGGCGGGAAGAGCCCATAAGTTTAAAACAAATAAAACATACTTCGCACTTACTTTAGCTATGTTTCCGCCTTTATCTAGCACTTTTAGCTGGACAGTTCTGCGACATTGATAGTAAATGTATAGTTTATTATAAACTTAGAGTAGTAGGCTAGGAATACTACAACTGTTACTGGAAAAAAAGAGTTTAATGAATTCACCGAATAATATCACCACGAAACAAACAGTTATAATTGTTATTAAATGTCTTAGGCCATCTCACACATCATAAAAAAAATCAAAAAATCATATTTATTTTGTAAATAGGTTATATTATTATCATAACACTTTTACACGTCAAATTTTGTTTTTTTTTTCATTTATTTTAAGCGAACGATGGGGCCAGTGTTTTGTCATCGCCGTCTGATCACAAATTAGGCAGAACCTATGCTATTATAACCAAGCAAGTGATACGCTTAAATTACACTCAGACGCAGCACAAGCCATCATGCTAATCACTCAAAGATTTTTTCATCCCACTTATTCGAAAAAGACGACTTTGTTCCCCTTTAAGTACGCCCAAAGTTGGCGTTTCCTATAAAAAACTTTCAGCGGGCAATAATGACACTCCAAATTCAAAAAGTGAACTTTTTGAATTTGGAGCGTCTTTGCATGTTTTACGCCCTGGTATAAGTGCGCCTAAAAACTTTGAATTGGAACGTGCTGTGAGGAGCAGCACGTTCCAAAACAAAGAGTTGGCGCTGAGGCGCCAAAGAATCGAACGCAAATAATGAATGGCTGGTACGACGGCCAATACCATAGTCACGCCGCGGCTGAATATGATGTTTTGCAGGAAATTATTAATGTAGCTGCTATTATTATCAAGCTATGAATTATCATGCTATTATTAAATAGCAGCTACAATAATAATTTTACAATAAAGTATGAAGCGCCTTTTATTTTCTCATAGTAGTAGAGTGTATCACTCGGGCGCAAAATATATTTTTGGCTCGGGCGACGTACTTTGAATCCCTCGCTACGTTCGGGATTCCATTTAAGAATCCCTCGCAAGGCTCGGGATTCTACTCTAGAATCCCTCACTTCGCTCTGGATTCAAAAAACGCCCTCGCCGTAAAAATATTACTTTGCGCCCTTGTAATACAATCTACTATTTTGTTAATGCCTTCTGGTTTACCCGAATAACTGTCAAAGGTCTAGAATGACAATAAGGACCAACTGCTTCACGTTCTTCCCCAAGCACGAGATGTCAGTGATCTCCTAAATACACTTAGAAAGTATGTACATATGAATTGAAAAGTCACATAGATACTTTTGCCAGCCCACACGTAAACATCATGCTAGAGGCTAACATAATAAATGAGATAATAAATAAAAAATATTATTATTATTATCACAATAACTGATGGAGTTGATTCTGACATTATTATTTTACTTCCAACTAACATGATTATTTTGTCAACTGTACAAGAACAATTCGCGAACAGGACTATCAGTTTCTTAACCTAACTTTTTTGACAGGTGGCTAATAAAATTCCCCGGTTTTGAGATGGAGGCCCGCGACCGGTCCTGTCTCCCAAGCTCGTTCCCCAAGGACATCCCTGGGACGTGTCATTTCCTCCACAAGTATTTACACCCTGGCACCGACCCTACTGCCTCTCAGGTAACTTATTTTTTAAGACTTTAACCCCCGAAAACACAAACGTCATTTAACTTACCGATACGTGACATTATAATGTATTATAAAATAAATATTGAAAACAAACAATTGATTTGAATGGAAAATATCTTATATATAAAACTCTCGTATATTTATATTAATATATATTTTTGAATTCCCGCTCATTTGAATAGGTAAAGTTCAATCACCCCTTATATTACATACCGTAAGTAGCGGACAGTATCTAGTCAAAAAGTGGAATTTCGATTTTGATACCTACCTTAGACACCTACCTAGAGCTCAAAGCCTAACAGCTGATAGACGACATAGAGACGAATGATTAGCGTTTCACGGGTAGGTTTAATTACATGATTAAGTCTTTTCTTGGTCGATATTCCTCGTATCCGCACGCAGCGTTTCTCCAATTCCTTTATTATGCGCACCGCAAAAGAATGGAATTCCCTGCCTGTGTTCCTAAATGCATATAACCCGGATGTATTCAAGAGACGAGTGCATAGGCATCTTTTGGGTGAGCTCGCTCCATTGTAGGCCCCGTCTATGCCCTCGGGCTAGTCTGGGACCAAGAGCAAGCCCATATGTAATAAAAAAAAAGATTAAAAAAAAAGATTAAAAAAAAGTTTATAAAAGTAATAATATATATATTTTTTTGTATCTGTCATTTATTGTCCGTCATCGTTTAAAGTCAAAAAACCTGTATACATAGAACCTTATATTAAAAAATATGTTGCTTAGTAATGAAGACAAGAACGACTATAAAGTACCAATTTTAAAACAAGTTAGAATATTTGGTTTTTGGACAAAAATAATAAAGATTATCTTCTGCTCGTATTCACAAAAGTAAAATAAAACTTTAAAGAGTCTGGTAACGTAATAACTAGTCAAAATTTTGTCGTTGCATACCAAACGAGGTTGGGTAATTACATAGGCCAACATTCATTTTATAGGCCCTACGCAAGGCCCTGAATATTCATTAAGTACTTAAAACTAATTACTGTTCTAGCCTTAATTCATATTCTTGTAGATATTTCTAAAGTTACAGTGACCTTGATGTAAATAAGGTTCAAAATTCACTGAAAGTTTGCGGCCGACAGGGCTACACCAAGACTTAAAGGGCAAACTACTAATTAAAATGCTTAACTTCAGCTCAAACAACTTAGAAACAGTTTTTCTATGCAGGAATAGACAGAGGTTATTTTTATACCACAGATAAGACTTAAAAAACGAATAAACTCATTCTCGTCTCTTAGACTTTTATTAATTATACCGAAGGAGCCGATGGAACAAGAGGGAATAGAAACTTCTATTACCCCTACTATTTTGTGATGTAGGTACACCTGATATCGTAAATCTAGCAGGAAGACAAAACCGATCATAGAACTTTTCAGCAAAAGTAGAAATAAACCTTTCTTAGGTATTTTAATTGTGTGTCACCAAAAAGCAAACATAAGACAGAATTCTCGCAAAAGTACTTGCGCATTAAGCAATACTAAGACACTTAACGAACTATGGAAAAATCTTACTGAAATAATAGGCATATCTTCACATCGGCGGTGTTATCGTTGGGGCTATTTACCTATCCGTAGAACTTTTGCAATGAGTAGAACGACGTTTACACAACATGTAGGGCACATGTTGAATACTTGAAACTATCACGGGTGAATACAGTTAAAAAAAGGTAAAACTGGTTTTATAATTATGAGTTCTTGTTCCTGCGGTAGTTGGTTATTATATCATTACAATCATAAATCAACTATTGACACCAAATTACAATAGGGGCACATATATTGATATATTATCGGTAACACTGAGTTCTATCATTACACTAATGATGATTAGGACAGATGACTGAATAATGATTAGTACCGACGACTTTATGTTATTTATTTTTGAATGAAGATTGAAAAGAAAGCGTAACAGTGAAAATACACAGTGCTATCTGTAATCGCGTCAAACTTTTTTTCGCGCTTCGGTATAAAAGTTAAATATATCCGAAAGCTTTATTGCGTTTTATATCCAACACATACAACTTTTCAATTCCATCAAAGCCAGATACGGCCATTTCTATTTGGACGACTTTCTTTACCTCCTACAGATATTGGATAAACTTTATGATACCCTATGAATGTTTGATAGTGTAGGTATCAATATGGATTTTTTCCTTAACCAACTCCAAGATAGTTATAACATTTATTTTAGTTTCAACACCTTTTGAGTTACGTCCCTAAAGAGAAAAGTTTTCGTAATACATTTTTCTTTGACAGGTCAAACATATACAGGACGCGTTAAAAGATTTCAACATTGGACAAACAAAACCAGATGATATCGAGAACGACGAGTCGAGTGGAGCAACTGAATCTCAGAATTAAAATTAGACCAAAATCGTTTCAAGTTTCAAATTGGAGGGAACTGTTGACATTGTAAATACTTATCTTGTAATTGCTTTGTAAAGCGTGTTTAAAAACTTTGTTCATCAACTGTTTTGTGTAAAAATGTCACTTGGAAGTTTTAATACTCTTTGTATTTAAGCTGTTTTTTTTGTCGTTTTTAGTGCTAAGAATTTATGCTGTTGTGGTTGATACTGAATGCTTTTTTATTAGATGTGAGTGTAGTGCAAATGATGGAGATAAAATATCGCGTGTTTATAGATAATCGTTCTATGTTCTCAGTGTTGATAACCACAAAATCTATGAAATAATTGATGTCGAATTTTTTAGCCGGAGCTATCTTTTGTGCTTAGATGGGTTGTTTCATAGCAAATATTTTAATACTCATGTCACCTTAGCCTGTCAATAGTGAAATCTCATTGAGAAATTTTCAGACGTCATTTATCACGTGATTTGACTGAGCATTATTTCTGTCTCTGTCACACAACTACCAAACTACGAGTTCTAAAAAGAGATAGGACAGAGCTAAGCGATATTGCATGCTAAGAACGTTTATTTGTATCAACCTAAGACTCAAATAGATCCTTCAAACTCATATAAAACGTAGATCATGTATTTCTCTCGTGATTGTACACATTTTCATATAGATGTAACTAATAGTGATCTGTGTGAAGCTTTACTATATAATCTTAAGGAATATGTATATAAAGTTGACCCTGGGATAATTACGACTTACATAGATTTAAAACGACGCTGTAGATAAAGTAATTAAGGCAAAATGAGTTTTGCTTCTAGATGTAATTCATTCAGATTGTATTAGGATATTAAACGTTTAAGTAACATATTGAATCATAGCATGGACGGTGTAAAAAGACGCTTAATAAAGCCGGAACTTATGTTCTCTCTTGATTGTAATTATTTTTTTGTCGTATAGGTGTTTGCATTCAATCGATTTTTTTCGTGTGCCATATTATATTTTATGCCGCCATAATTTTTTTAAACCTTTAAATGTTTCCCAGTAATATTTTTCCTGAATAGAATACTTTGATGATAGTTTTTACAGTATAATGTTCTGTGTCTTTTTACACCTGTATAGCATAATAGTTGAAACGAATACAATTGTAGTTATTTTGGAATTCATAGATTGTTTAAAAATAAAAGATTTTATTTTGCTGTTATCTATACTTTATAACTGTGTAAGATAATTTGAATTATTTTAGAAAAAAATAAATATTTAATGAAATAAAACAAATAAGTAATTTACATCTTTTAGTGGTCTTTTTATGTAGTATTTTACATGCTAAAATATCTTGAAATTTTGCGGACTGTTAGTTAATCATTTCATTATTATTGTTTTTTTTTTTATTAATTTTCAAACGAACCAAAAACGTTAGATCCTAAATCGACGCTAAGATTTCCAACACGAGAAACTTTTATACTATTTTTTAATTTATTATAATATTTATTAATAGTTTTAAGCATTGTATATTATTATATTAGGACTTCTGAACAATATACATACTTACAAAAAAGCGTATGTTCTAAAATAGTTAATGTGCTTACTGCGATACCTTGAATACTATTAGATATTGTAATTTAAAATGTTATCATAATACTTTAATTTTCGTATCAAAATCAGCACTTTTACTACTGCGTTCACATAATTATAATTGTTTATTTTTGCATTTATTCCACCAACAACAACGGCTCAAGAATTTGTTTCAAACGGGTAAGTAGACAATGTTAGACAAAAAATACACTATTACGATTCACCAATATAAAAAAAATCCAACGATTACATTTTTACACCAAAAGTGACCCACTAAATTTTCTTCTGTAACAATTTTTTCTTCTCACCCTGTATATTCTCGATCCGTAGATATATTACCTTTATTTCATAGGCTCTCCCAAAGTGTCTACCCAAATAAATATTGGCTTACATTGATGTATCGAGAATAGTAAAGTTCTATTTTACACACCATTTCTGCTTCAATTCTTTTTAGAGAGACCCAATAAAGACCCTCATAATAGCTTTCTCTAACCCTATATGTTCTAGGATAATAATAATTATGTTTTAAGGTAATATGTTCTTATGCAGTGTTTTTCAATCTTACTTAAATTTCGCGACCCCCTTACAGATTGAAAAATTCTGTCGACTCCTTTGTCACCAAAAAATTAACCTGTCGTCGACCAAGCGACAGCCAGCTGTCGCGCTGTTATTGTCTTTTTATTGTGTCTCGAATCACGTGCGTTTGAAGGTTTAAAAGGCTACAATAATGATTTTCTATAATTATTTTGATACTTTTACAGTTACTTATTAATCTGCAAAAAGGCGCTAGTTGACATAATATTTTTTATAAAAATTAAACAACCCACCCTTCTTATTAAAATTGTCTTTAATTTAGTCTACCTTGCGTTGTTCCTTCTGCTGGTGACTCCCCAAATAAAGCTTCGCGACCCTCCTTGGGGGATTGATGTAAATGTCGTTAATAATTTTAATTTTGTTATCATTTTAATAGTTCTGTTTAGTTACTGTAATTAGTTGTATAACCGTTGTAATTAAAATAAAAAATATTTAAATTGGGGTCGCGACAACAGATTGAAGAACACTGTTCCAATGTTATGTACTTAATATTTCTTTTTGTGTACTTACGGGTTTATTTATTTAATTATTCTGCGATAATTACTGTTCATAGTCTTTACATTCCACTCGTAAACACGTTTAAATTTTGCAGTGTTGTGATTAAGCGTACTAGAATTTAATTAAATAAATCGTATTTTATTAGGATAAGATTCATTATGCTATGCTTTAAAGCGTTTGCGTCACATATCGCTTAGGTTATTTTTAACATTCTCATCTAGTCACTAATTTTTAAGTAATTTAGTCTGTTATTTTGTATGACTCTGCAAGTATATATTTTTTATTTTATTTTTTAAATAGAAAATGACTAAAATATATTTAATTTCTTAAAGGAATTCAAAAATCTGTACTTGTAAAAAAACATTAATTTGAAATATATATTATATTTGACTTTGCAGAGTTATACAACATGACATAATTTTGGACTAGTCATCATCAATATGGTGTTTAGAAAATAATAACTATTTTAAAATAATAGTATCTGTACTCCTTTGATAGACAATAACATACATTCTAATGAACCCCGAAAGACAAACTAATTAATAACCTATTTATTTTAATACAATAAAAAAAATATGAAAATGCAGGGTTATTTGAAAAACATCGAAGGTGTTTGTGCGGTACGTCACAAAAGCTTTTTCCATTTGTCTTTTTTTATTTTTTAGGAAATACGTTGGCTTGATTGTCTTAGAATGTTGTTTTAAAAATTTAATTATATTAATCTATGAATATTGTTGTTTTACAAATAACCACAACTTTTTACAAAAAATAATAATAATAACGGTATGTTATCATGTACCTACAATAAAATAAACTTTATTGATTTTATTTTTATTATTGCAACGAAATAAAAAAAATATTGCTAATTTCGGAAATAAAAAAACATGTTATATGTATTTTTAAAACACAAATTACGTATAAATTTTCTGTATGGCTATTTATATGCAAACAGAGAGAAAAACTGGTACACTCTAACATTATCGTAAAAATACAAAATTACCTACACTGTTAGAGAATATTTCATTACTTGTATATAAGTACCTAGATGTACCTTCATATATATCTAACTTCATATACTTACATTTTATATAGAGTTCATATGTATATGTATATTATCGTGAACGTAAAAATTTTACTCTGTCCTTAAAAAAAAATGTAAATCTTGTAGAATACTTCTGTGCATTGGTAAGTTCGCGTAAACTTCATTATTTTATAAAACTATTAACTTATTATTAATGCCTAAGAACACGGCCTTCTGTAGAAAATAATAATAATAGTCACGAATCTCTAAGTCTAATAAAATTAGAGAAAAAAATATATATTCACTATCAATGTAAGCTATTTGTATTTCACGCTGTTTCGAAAATGTTTTTTTTAACTAATTAATTTTTAATATATAGTTTCTTGCCGTAAGAAACTTTAACTGTGAATGCACTGTTAGTGAAAAACTATAAAAAAATAAAAGGTTTCTTTCATAATACGAGTGTTTTATTTTAGTTATTTAGTAATCTAGTAAAAAAATATACATCTCACACTAGCATTTTTCATAGATGCCTATTATAGCTTAAAGTCCAGAGGGCCTAGCCAAGTGGCATTGTAGAATCGAAAACGAATAGATTGTCAAATGTATGGAATTGACATAAGCTTTCGCTAAACAATCTGACATCTCCATACATTTGACAATCGTGTTCGTTTCGCTCTCTATTCTACAATGCCACTTGTCTAGGGGGGCAGATTTTGAATAAATACTAGATATTGAATAATACCAGTGTTTACATGGAGCGTCTACCTATCTCACCTTTACTACCCAGTTACTGTTTAAAACAATACCTCTTTAGACTGGTGTCAGACTTCCTGGCTTCTAACTACCCGTAACGACTTTCAAAGTTCTACGAATGACAACCGGGACCAACGGCTTTACATGCTTTCCGAGGCACTTGCACAACGGTACAAACCTGTACAATGCAACTGGCTTTTTGTACCAGTCAACCTAGGGTGGTAAAAACAAAAAAATAAGACTTCCTGCTCCTGACTACCCGTAACGACTTTCAAAGATCTACGAACGAGAGAGATGATAGCGCCGAAGTGGCGATAATACATTTAGTATAGCCACGTGTCAACCGCACGTCACGTAACTCACTCATATTAACTTGACGGTGTCGGTGGCGGTTGAACGGCAAAAGTGTGAAAAGAATTGCCGACTTCCGATTAATATGCGGATCGAACGACAAATGAACGAGCCAAGTCATTGACAATCATTTTGGCGCGTCAGTTGAACTGACGTACGTCCTTTGGTCGTGAGTGTCAATTCGCCATGCCAGAGTTGGTTGGCCGGCTAAACCACTTGAAGTGACACCACAGTTTTACGGCTTGACTGACGTGAAAAATTACCGTCATTGGCCACCTTTAGGAAGCAACTTTATGTTCTTTTCGGGGCACGGAATTTCAGTAAGGTCCTATAAAGTTAGAAAGTACTAGTATTTGGTCGGTTTTAAAACCGCGATATCATGCATGAGAGACTCCCGAAAATGACAGTCAACAACAACATAGTAATTTATCTTATCTCTAAAGCTTAACTGAATTAAATTATTTAGGTGCACTTTTGATATCAGAAAACAAATTATAAAACGGTGTTAACGAAAAAATTCAATAAGTATGAATAATCGCTTAAAACCCAGTGAGGCTTGTACGTGCAAAGGGTCATATCCTATTAGGAAACCAGGACCAACCAACAAAATATTATGGTAAAATATATGGCTGTAAGGAAGGTATTTCAATAGTGGCACAGTTTCACTTGCTGCAGCGCTGGTTACGCATCCAGAAATATGTATCGAGTTCTATAGGCCATATTTCTCCTCCCTTATATTTACTTCAAAATGGTAAGAAGGAAAATGAAGTAAGTGATAGAATGTTGCGAGGACGACTTGGAAGAGAAAAACGTATTACCTATGCTCACATTAAGTACATACTACGGGTTGCCGATGCTTGGAGTCTCTTTATAGGTAAGCTTCACCAATTTCCATATTTTATCACCACCGTAAGCGTCCACTGCTGGACATAGGCCTCAGCTTGTTTTTTTCTACAGCATACGGTCTCAAGTCACCCACAATTAACGATTCGCTGGGACCATCTCAAGGTCATCCGTTCATTTGGCCTATTTCCCCATCTATAAATATGCCTTTTATTAGTTAAATAGGGTTAAATTAGTTAATTTAGTTTAATAATTAAGACTAATTAATAAGTAAGTAACAAAAGTATAATCTTGTTTGTACGCTACTTAGTCAGCCAGAACCACAGTTTGGGAAAAGGCCTTCTTCTAATAATGCCCATGTTATAATAATAATTATACCAGTCAGTGATTGTCTTACTTTAGGGCTCTTTTGCAAAGGAATCTAGAAATCGAGACATTTTGAACAAGCATGGAATTAATCCAAACGGTACGGAATTTATTGTTCAATTTTTGTGCCTTGGGTTTGGCGATTTAACACTTAAGTCTACATTTTCTGATGTTGTCCTTCACTGATGTATGAGACACACATACGAAATGAATAACATTTTATCCATATTTTAACAAACTTAATTTAACAATAACATCAACAAAATACACACGTTCGATGGCAACTCCTAACTTCCACATAATGATGAGTTTGTCTTGGACTGAACGTGCTTTATCTACGACTAACATTAATTTGTCAAGAAAATATGGCAACTAATTTTCGTGCTTTAAGTACCTAAAAATGTTTTTTATTGAGTAGCTCCCTATCTTCACAAAACAGATATTTTGTTGTTTTATTATGTACCAGCTTCTGCTCGTAACTTTGTCCGCTTTGAAGGCAAGAAGCAAACCAAAAACTGATATGTAGTTTTCTGTTTGTGACAGAACGTGACGAAAGTTACAATAAAGTTCTTTGTGAAGGACCTGTTTAAGTACTGCCACTACCTTACAACCCATACAATTTAACTGTGCACCGCGCGCTGTGACGTAACGCTAACGCAATGCTATCGCTACTAAACGAACGAGGCGAACACGGGGCGCCGCGTGGGGAAGCGGGAGAGAGGTCACATTCCAGCGAGGTGCACAGATAGGTGGTACGGGTTGTAGTTCTTGTGCAAAACAGCGTTTTTGTGTACCAGATAGAAAAGTACCGTAGTAGGACTACATTAAAATAATGGCAACTGTAGTCCGTCTGATAGATCGTCCAAAAATACTGAACATTTATTATACCTAGGTGTGACGTCACGCGAAACTTTTACGCACTATATTGCCACCATTTTTCGTTACGGTTACGGGAAAAAAGAAAATATACGTGTCCAATATTTTTTGATAGTCTGATTGGACAGACTAAATAGTTTTTTTTCGTCTCTCGTATTATATACACATATCACGACATATCATCTTACACTTACCATCTAATATGCTTGTTTACCACGCAACGACGTAAATAAAATATTTTTCTAAAGTGAACGGGTATTTTCCGGAGGCTGAAGGGATTACCTATTACAAACAAACAACTTTGCCTCTTAATAATATCAGCATGAAGTACGATAATAGCGTCCATATTTTTCTATTTTGAAACGGGAACCTGTTTTTGAAAGCTTGTTTACTGACAGTAAGATGATTCAGCAAACTGTCTAAACTGTATGAAGTCTAAGATAGTAGACCTTTGAGTTACAAAGAAATGATTATGAATAGAGTTTATAATAATGAAAACTTAATTTGAAACAGAAATATCTTGGGACAACTTACACCCAAGCTAAGCGAAAATAGCTGCACTCTCTTTTCTGAAGTGAGTAGAGTAGAGAGAAGACTCATTAGTTGCTTGACCTTACCTTACCTGCTACCCAAGGCACAGGGTCATCATCATCACCATCTCCTTGGTCTTTTCCCCAATCATGTTGAAGTCAGCTTCCATTCTAACCGAATTCAGCTGGATACCCGTGTTTTTGAAGAATAAGTCACAAATGTGCTTGCCTGGATTCAAACCATAACCACCTACATGAGAAGTGGGTGCCTTAACCACAGAATCATCATGACGTTTTTTTAGTACGATGCAAGGCACGGGGATATCACACCAAAAACTCCTAAACCCTGGCCTACTGCCAAAATATATTTTACTAGCTGTCCCTTGCGGTTTCATCCGCGTTTTTCGTTACTGCTCTGCTCCCGTGGGTCGTAGCGTGATGGTATATAGTCTATAGCATTCCTCGATAAATAGGCTATCTAACACTGGAAGAATTTTTCAAATCGGTCCAGTAGTTCCAGGGATTACCCCCTACATACAAACTTACAAACCTACAAACTTACAAACTTTACCTCTTTATAATATTAGTATAGATAGTATAGATGAAGAAATTCAATTTGTTTTATTTATAAAACACCTTTACTGGTTTATTAAAACCAATAACCAGTAATCTTGTTAAACCTATTGGTTGATTAAGCACCTTGTTACACTTTCACTTATTAAAAACAGAGCCTCCAAAACCTTTAATTAGAACGGAAACCTAATATTGTCGGAACAATTACACAAGTTTGTTAACAAACTGGAATTTCAAAAGTGTCTCGGAATCTTTGTGTTTACGTAAGATCCCGATAATTATCCCTAAAGGGTAAGACGAAGTTACAATTTAATGTATGAAATTGTTAATTAAAACCACGTTTTGCCAAGTTTCAGTCATTATGGTAAAGAGGTAATTTTATTTTACCTTTGTTTGGTTATGTTAATGCTAATTGAGAAAATGTAGTTTTTGTTGTAATAAAGAATACAAATCTTTGAAACTTTTGTTTTTTTTACTGTAATCTACACGAGTATTATACACAAACTTTCCTCTAGAATATTCTATCTATTTAAAAGAACTCATTAAAATTTTAAAGTTACATAGGTAACGTAGTTACATAGGTATAGGAACGCGACTTTGTTTTAAACTATGTGAGGATGTCGCCTCTTGATTAGATACTAACAAAGATATTGAATATTCTAAACATAGATATTATATTGGCGATGGTTTCGCCCTCATGGGGTTAGTTTTTAGAATTTCTCTCAGAAAATATGTTTATAAATTAGTAGCCAGCACCTTATTTCTGTTTTTATTAACCCGAGCCCGATCCTTCAAGAGATAGTAGAAATTGATCTGCCATTTTCTTTTAGACGTATCATGTCGCCGGTTCCTGGTGTTTAGAAGCCAAACTTTACCTCAGCTTAATTCGTATAGCATGTTTCAATATAATTTTGCACAAATGATGCTAACGCTTGCAAATTGTTCTATGAAATGAAGTATTATTCTATTTCTGTTTCTTATTTGATCTATAATATTAACTCCGAGAATGGCCTGGAAACTGGACTTCTGCCGCTACATTATGTTTGGGTTCGATAGACCGTAAGAGTGGGCAGAATACATGCCATGTCTATAAGTTATTGAGGCCTGCCTACTTAGTTCAGAAACTAATGCACGTCCCTAATCCATTACTTTATCATTTATGGTATAAATTATCAGGCAAATGGCAACTAAAGTATTGAATTTTGCATCAAACAAGATTATGTTTTATATGTTGATGTATCTGATGTAGGCATTGCGTATTCCTCCATATGGTATGTACGCCGATGTCATGAGTTTATTTTGAGGGCCTGTGAGGATAGTCCTTTCATGAAAATTTACCATTAACCTCTACGAGACGGTACTTCTTGCGAAAACTTCCAGAAAATAATTTGAATACCAAAAAAAACATGACCTGAGAACTAACCATACTCTGCATTGTCCCTTTGATCTTTATTAATTACTATAAGTGCATCAACACATTAGGAAACCGTCCCTAATTTTGGCTAATGTTTCAGTCCCTTAGTTAATGTAATGGCGTGTAAGAAGGGCTTTGTTGTCATTGATCCTCTTACTGTAAGTTATGTTTTTAGGTTGTTTTCTTTCAAGGGTTATTAGGCTCTTTTGAATATAAATGCTTACTGGGAATAAAGATAAGTCGGGGTCTGTAATAAGTAGCTTTACCAACTATTCGGTTTGAGTAGTCTTTTCTGAGCCAATTTTGTTAGGATTGGAACAGAATCTAGCTGAATACATTTTACATGAAGCGTCTGCCTATCAGAGTTCCACAACTCAGTTACTGAGTAAGATGATATCCCCTCGGTTAGAGTTTCTGACTGCAAAAAATCTACAAACGACAAACAGGAACCAACGGCTTTTTCGATGTCCTCTTTAAACCTTCGCACTTCACACACGTGATTCGAGGCACAATATAAAGACAATAGCAGCCCGACAGCCGGCTGTCGCTTGGTCGATGAAAGGTTAATGACTCCTTTTACTCTGTATCTGAGTTTTACTGACTAAAAGCCATCCCTGTACCTTCTAATGCACTTGTCGTTCCAGGACCGCGGTCAACACTTTTGAAAAAAATCCGCAGCCCTGGCAGGTAGGTACTGGTCCTAGTGTGCCCTGTCTATAACTATGCAGACATCATTTAATCTTTCCATGTCCTAAATCTTAAAGAGAATGTGTGGATTAAGAAAAAAACTCAAAATTAGGTAATATTAGTTACGAACCCGAAAATCGTCCTATTATGAGAAGTCTTAGCGACTGTTCTAGCAAACTTTTTAACAGTATTCCTAACAGTAAATTAAGTGGGCATAAGCCTCCCCACTGGGGAATAAAGTGGATGAGGAAAATGGTAGACCTCAAACCACATTAGAAATCTGGTTTCCGGAATGCATTTGTTTCAGCGTTTTTTTGTGTACATTGAGATTTCAATGTAGACTAATCTTTTTTGGCCTCCTGCCAGATGGTGAGGAATGATGGGGAAAGGTAAGGAAAGAGAAGCTGTTGGTTACAAACGGTAAGTTTAAGCCTTCAAACACACGTGATTAGAGTCACAATAGAAATACAATAGCAGAGCGATGCCGGCTGTTGCTTGGTCGTCGAAAAGTTAAGAGAGGTCTAGCAATCAGCAGTAGTCGTCAATAAGCTGCAATCATGATGATTAATGTTATCTATTTACATAAAATAGTAAACTGACCGCACAGCCTAAACCCAGCGGTTTAGGCTGTACGGTCAGTTTTCTATTTTAGGACCAGCGTCCTAGAGACATGGAACTTAGAGGGTGTATTCTTTGTGAGGAGTAGCTAGCCAATAAGAAAGGTTTTTGGAAAAGCAGTAGATGGAAGTCTGACGTCCACGCGGGCAAAGCCGCGCGCAAAATCGACTCAATTATAATTATTACTAAAATACTCGTATTGTAATTGATGTGTTGTGCCAGAGAATTTCATATTTTTGTTATACCTGTTTTGAGTACTCTGGGTCATCAAAAATTTATTGAATTCTGAAACCTCGTAGACTCATTACATTGAGATTTAGGGATATAGGTCAGAGATGATTCGAACTGAATCTATTAACTTTTCGACAACCAAGCGACAGCCGGCTGTCGCGCTGTTATTGTCTTTCTATTGTGTCTCGAATCACGTGAGATCGAAGGTTTAAATTAAGATCGGCTTGAGAATTTGGCTACTTTTGGCATACCACAACTTTATTTCGATACATTGTTTTGATAAACAAATAAGATAAAATTAAATTATATACTTATAGAAATGAATTGAATTCACTTTGAATACGATTGGAACTCAATACTCCATTTATTATTATCCCATCTGTTATACTGTCTCCCGATTTTCATTCGGTGTTATTGATGAAAAAACTGCATTTCAGATTTAAAACATTAAAAATATAATATTAAAATGCAAGAATCGGTAGGAACGACAAAACGTTAACATTACTTTGCACTTATCATAAATAACGGAGTTTATTCCAATTGTAGTGTTATAATATCTTATATAATATTGGGTTATATTGCATGGGGGATTATTAAATAATAATATCCGCTATTCCTGTTCCATTGCAGAGCAAAAGACTTATTCTCATAAAAAGAAGGCACGATCAATAATCACCCCGCCCACTAAAGGCGGATTAACGATTTTAGGCTTATTTCAGATAAACTATATAATAAAAGTGTTACTTTTTCATTCATACTTAATAATGTGAATGAACAAGTAACACTTCCTATTTCCCCTAAAACTTTTTACATATGGTTATCATTTCTCTAGGCTTTTCCCAACTTTTTCAAGGTCGGCTACCAACCTAACCGAATGCTAGATACCAGTGCAGAAGCAACTGCCTATCAGACCTCCACAACCCAGTAACTAGGCGACGCGAAACCTCTTTGGTTAGATTGGTCAGATTTTATAGCTTATAACAACCCGTAACATCTGACAACCGCGACCAACGGCTTCACGTGCTTCCTGAGACACGGGATGTCAATGATGTCCAAGATGAGCTTTAGAAAGTACATAATATGAACATGAAGGTATTACGACATTATAATGTGGATTAACTATATAAAGGAACTACAATTAGTAATTTAAAATTCGATAAGTATTCTAAATCCCACCACGTGCCACAGGACAAAGAAAATTACGAATCCTTAATTGCCCAATTGAATAGATGATTTCAAGGTAGAACACGAGGAAACCAAACAATGAATCTAAATGGTCTTATTAAAAAACTTTTGGCAAAACTGCGTATGGATCGCTTCAGTGGGTTCGTTCTTGAAAACTAAGTTTCGAAGGTTGGTTGGCTTTAGCATTGAAACTTAGGAGTTCTGCTTTACATATTTTTCTTAAGTATTGGACTCCTGAGCATTGAAAGCCTCTCCGGAGTCATAAAGTATTATAAACTTAGACTGTTTGAAGACAAACATTTATAGATATTTCTAATACTTTAAGTCTTCAGAACATTGCTTTGTACTGTCGATCGAAATAGGGTTACCAGTTCAAATGTTTGTTTAGTTGAAGAACTTGGCACAAGTATTGCGGTCAGGTCATTTTCCTCCAAGGAAATTTGAATATTTAATGAAAAACATCGATATTATATTGAATTACTGAGAGCAAAGATTTTGGACTGTGAGAGTTTAAATGAAAAAAGTTTTTTTTTTTTAAGTCTGGAAGAGCCTTTATCTAGTTGTGTAACCCGAAATCTTATTTATCTTCACGGGTTTGAACTTCTACTTTTACACATAGATTCTTATCATCATTTGATGACATGAGAAGCTACGTATTCAAACCCGTTTTCGTAAATAGAAACGTACTGGATGTATGACTAAATAACACATTTAGTTACATAATAAAATTCTCACAAAGCTTGTGTAGGATTGCGTGAAAACTCATAAATATTATAAGATTTATTACTGCTTAGCTCATCCCGCTGACATGAAGCATTACACGCGTACTGTCTCGTACAGTACTTGCTTACATGTTTTACATATTAGTATTTTAGATGTCGCCTAACTAAAATGGAGATATAATTTACTAACTGTCCTCCACAGTTTCACACGCGTAGTTGTTGTACTTGTTTCGTGGTGTTGTGACGTCCTAGTGGATAAGGCGCCCGCCTCTCATGTAAGAGGTTGTGGGTTCGAATTCGGGCAAGTACTAATGTGACTTTTTCAATTCATAATTATGTACTTTCTAAAGTTTATCTTGAATATCATTGACATCCCATGTCTCGGAAAGCACGTAAAGCCGTTGGTCCCGGTTGTTATTCGTAGAACTTTGACAGTAGTACGGGTAAGCCAGTAATTCTGACCAGTCTAACCAAAAGGTATCGTATCGCCCAGTTACTGGGTTGTAAAGGTCTGATAAGCAGTCGCTTTACGTAAAACACTGGTATCCAGCTGCATCCGGTTAGGCTGGAAGCCGACCCCAACATAGTTGGAAAAGGCTAGGGAGATGATGATGAGTTCTTGTACTTGTTAGATATTTGGACAAAAGCTATCATATGACCTATTTTAAGCTATGGACTATCTCTGTAATGTGTTTAAACCCGTTCAGTAGTTTAGGCGTGAAAGCGAGACAAACAGACAGACAGAGTTAGACACAAAAGGTACAAAGACGGCCGGGTAGGATATTCTTTTCCAGTCAACCTTAGGTGGTGTAGAAATAACATCTTGTTGAGCCACTGTTCTGAATGTTACTGAAACAAGGAATACCTACGTATGACGTTAGTATTCACTTTAGACTGATAGGCTTATTTTGTCAGCCTTAATCTCAAATATAATACTGGTAAACTGTAAGGAGTTCTAATCTCATGTCCTAGAAACTGGCAAACGTAATGTAGAATACTCTCAAACTAGGTGGATAGATGATCTCCCAAAGATGGCTGCGCTTAGCAGAATGAGAGCTGTGGAAAATCAAGAAGAATAGAGTCAGATGTTCCTAAAAGCTTTTAAACAAATCTTTTTCCTCAAACTCACAAATTCATATTTACACAACCCACTTTCTTTGTTCCGAAACGCACGCAATAAATGCCACATCTAAACGAATTCAAACACAAACATTTCGTTAAGACAGAAACTTCTAATATCTCTAAAACGAGGTATAATATCGTAAATTCTATGCGCACTTAAATTTATGGTACTCTCTAGACGTTTATGAGGCATTCTGGTTGATGCGCACACGATATTGGTTTCAAACTGAACAGTAATTGAATATAAAGGCCCGCCTTTAAAATTATGTCTTGTACAGCGGAGTATGCGTGACGGCAAATTGGTTGTCGTAAACTAGCAAATAATAAACAGTTGGTAAAATATATTATCAAAACTGTGGGTAACGCCCGCACTTCTCATCGAATCCCGCACCGGGATTACGTATCTTGCAATAGCCGAGCGATCGCGATAATTTAGTAATATTTGCTGCTCAAACGTCAATTCAAAATACGTCACGTCAAATAGCAATCTAGCGATAGTGCTGCCTCTGTGGAGCAATCAGTTAACTAAAATATGCATTTTTCGTTTGGTGGTTTCGTATTTAGTATGGTTTTTAAGAGCAAAGTTAAGTTTTTTTTGTTAAAGGTGATATTTTATTAGTTCCAGCGATTGCTACTTTATCGTCATCGTAGCCATAAGTGCATTAGAACAATCAGCAAGCGATTAGCAATCGGTTCATACAGAATACGATTTGTTTTGACGATCGCGCGATGAACGCGCGATCACTGCGCAAGGATTGCTCATTGCTGTTTCATAGGTAATAACCCCGCGGGTTTTATTTTAATCCAATTTTATATCACCTGCCTGTAATTCATATTAATACATTGTCTAAACAAAGTCGTGTTCCGCTATCTGTCTCATGGATGCTTCGAGCTTTAAAACTATGCAACGGATTTTGAAGCCCTTTTTATCAATAGATTAGCTGTCCCCCGCGGTTTCACCCGCGTTATAACAGATTTTTGGTTTCTAAAAAGAGAAGATAAAAAGTATTCTATCTCCGTCCCCTGGTACTAAACTACCTCCTCACCAATTTTCAGCCAAATCGGTTATGCCGTTCTTGAGTTATAAAATGTGTAACTAACACAACTTTCTTTTATATTATACATATAGATAGAGTGATTCAAAAGAAAAATAAACGTGCAACATATATAAAGAAAAACTGAGATTTTCAAAAACATCATTACCAAGCTGGGGCAGATCGCTAGATGTTTTAATATGTTCTTCATAAGTTTATCTTGGGAACACGCAACGGTAGATTGGTTTCATATCATATCATTAAAAAATTAAAAAAAAAACCTATAGGCTCGTTAGTACTGTTATCTCAACAAAAGTTAAATGTGGTCTCATTAGGTTCGAGTTTGCAACAATAGTTTCAAACCGGATCCAAACCCGCGACCTTTCGATCGGAACTCCACGCCTCTTGTTTGAAACTGTTATTACATTTCATTACGCTCTGTCGTATTATTGCTTTTAAACTTCTCTAAGCTAATGTTATTGTAGTACAGTAAACTTTTAATGCGATTTATTACAGTTTATATGTTCTTTTTAAGTTTGTCTTAGATTATAGACTTCGGTGAAGGAAAACATCGTGACCTGGACTTAAGTCCGGGTTAAGACCGATGTCTATAATGTCCAAGACAATTGATGATTTCCGATTTATGCTTTTGCCCTCGGCTACGCTCGCGTTAGAAAGAGACAAAACGTAGCCTATGTCACTCTCCATCCCTTCAACTATCTCCACTTAAAAAATTACGCCAATCCTCGCTCCGTTTTGCAGTGAAAGACGGACAAACAGACAAATAGGCAGACAGACACACACGCACTTTTCCATTTATAATATTAGTATGGATATATTGTCAAAAATCGTCAATCTGCCTTTAGCAACCGTGGTGCTTAATGCTCGTGCCTTCTCACTATGGAAAGAGGCCGTTGCCCTGCAGTGGGGTGTGGTGCAGTAAGAGGCTGGTATAATCCATACTAATATTATAAATGGGAAAGTGTGTCTGTCTGTCTGTCTGTATGTTTGTCTTTTTTTTCACAGCAAAACGGAGCGACAGATTGACGTGGTTTTTTAAGTGGAGATAGTTGAAGGGATGGAGAGTAACATAGGCTACTTTTTGTCTCTTTCTAACGCGAGCGAAGCCGCGGGCAGAAGCTAGCAAATTTATAAAACAAAACTGTCTGACTGTTGATAATGTCAACGCACAGTCCAAACCGCTGGCCTTAGGAACTTGAAACTTGGTGGATGTGTGCTTTGTAAAGAGTAGGTCTCAATCCAGAAAGGTTTTTTCTAAACTCGAACCCCAAAGGGGAAAAATAGGGGGTGGAAGTTTAACATCCACGCGGGTGAAGTTGCGGGCGAAAGCAAGTCAAATTATAGTACTGAAACTGTGTTTCTGTTATATGCCATTGCAACCTGGCCAAAAGTTACAGTCAAACTTTGAAGTTTCTGTTAGGTAAATTGCGAAGGCTACTATATTCACATAGCTATTACCTGTTGCAACAGATGCAGTTTAAGTTGCCCCTAGGCAAAGTCCGAAAGAGATTATTTTGCCTTTGAAGTTTGACTAAATAATAAGGTAAGTTTGAAATGGTAATGAATCCTGGGACTCATATAATGTACTTTTTATTAGCGTAAAAGAAATACATTTGTAGCATAAAGTAAAATATTTGGACGGGTTTTTTATAGTTTGCCCATTATCATAACAGTTTTATTAAACCAGCCAAAGCATCTACAGTACTCTATTACAATTACTATTATAGAATTACTATTATAAATTCGCCCGTAGGTGTCCATAATAAAACTATGAAACATCACTGTTGTATTTTATTCAATGAGTGATTTGTTTAATCAATCCTTGAATAAAATAAAACAGTGGTAATGGTATTGGTATTATTATTTCCATCTCCAAATTCATGTCAGTCACGTTGAAGATTTTTCTGAAGATTCGAGGCAACAATTTACCAACTTACTAGAAATAGAATCATCGTATGTTGTGATGGCCTAATGGATAAGGCCTTTCGTGCAGAGGTTGTGGGTACGAATCCGGCCAAGTTCCAATGTGATTTTTTCAACTCATACGTACCTTCTAAAGTTCATCTCGGAAATGACTGACATCCCGTGCCTCGGAAAGTACGTGAAAGGTCCCGGTTGTCATTCGTAGAACTTTGGCAGTCGTTACGGGTAGTCAGAGGCCAGAAAGTCTGACTAGTCTAATCAAGGGGTATCGTGTCGCCCAGGTATCCAGCTGAATCCGGTTAGGCTGGAAGCCGGCCCCAACATAGGTAGTTGGAAAAATGCTCAGAAGATGATGACTAGAAATAGAAATATCAACTTATAAATCTTTGCTTAACAGCTATTAACCAATCAATAAAGTAGGTAGGTGAGACCAAATCACCTCGTTTCTTCACTTGAAACGATTACATCCAGTTAATTGGTTCCAGTCTAGAGCTTAACTTAATAACTTCTCAACCGATGTGAGCCATAAAGTAGCGCCCTCTTAGGGATCAAGTTTTTATTGAAGTACTAGCTGCTGCCCGCGACGTTGTCTGCGTGAAGGCTTCAGCTCCGCCGCCGTAGGTGATAGCGTGATAATATGTAGTTTATAATTATGTTGACCTGACCTCTTAGTAATATTCATGCAAAATTTTAAGTAAATCCATGCAGTCCTTTTAGAGATTAGCCCGGACATACATACAGACAAACAAACAACAAAAGATATTTAACGTTCAAGCGTTTTTTTTTGTCAAATAATCTCCCTCCCTCTCTCAAATTTAAACGGTTGGTTCGAAAAGAAAACATGATGGTAGTCCTTGGATTGAACCTTAAAAGAAAGCTAAGTATAACGGCTCAGATGAAATCGTTGTTAAATTGTTAATGCGATGTGTTTCGTTATGTAATCCTAGTCTATCCGTGACCTGACACGCGCTTGACCAACTTTTTCTACATTCCACGATATAAAAAAATATTAACGATTGTGAATTGTTACAAAACTTCTCTGTAAACTACGTTTGTAGTTTTGCTCTCAGCAGCCAAAATATACAAAAAATCAGGACTCGTGACGCGGGAGTAAGCAACATACAGCTGCCCGTGTGAGAAGCAGCTCGTCCTGAGGTCGACACCCGCAGCCTGCAGCGTCTGGCCCTGCGACTTGTTGATAGTCATGGCGAACTCACTCACTCACAGGGAACTGCACGCGCTTGAATTGGAAGGGAGTTTAGGAATTCTACGGGATAATGTGTGAAGTGTTTATGGACGTATAAACTACTTCGTTTCCCTCAATTTCCGAGAGAATGCGTTCGTTGATGGCTGCAGCTTGATCATTTTTGGGTGTTATAATGGCTCGCTCTCACACCCAAGAATTCTGTTGGTTTGGGGATCCCTTCTTTTCGCATAATATTCTTTGTCCTAATATACTTCGGCATAACGATTTTGGCACAATTTGTTTTGGCATAATAATACTTCGGCATATTTTTTTTAGGCATACATTTTATGTTGGCATAATCATGTTAAAGACTAATTTGTTTTGGCATAAATTTGATTCGCATAACTTTAGTAGGCCTAATGACTATTAGCATAACGTTAGTAGGCCTAAAGACTATTTAGCATAACGTTAGTAGGCCTAATGACTATTAGCATAATAATGTTTAGGCATACAATTAATATAAATAACAAAAACAATTTTCATGCAAATGATATATAAATATAAATATACATGACATTATGTAAAGCAAACCAATTTGCTGTAGTTTCTGTAACAATCAAACAAATTGTTGGTTAAAAAGTTAATATGCTGTGCAACAAAAATTAGTGACAGAACCGAATTGCTGCTTAACCGACTCCACGTAGTCTTGTTTGCCCTACCCCTAGAGTGTTATTTAAAATCGCGTAGGCGCGTAGGGGCGAGGCGGCCCGCGGGCTGAGGAGCAGGCGGCTGGGAGCGAGCCGCCGCGGCTGAGGCTGGCCGGCGAAGCCGGCCAACAAGCCGAAGCTGCGGTGGTGAGCGAAAGCCGTCTGCGACGATTAGCACGCGTGGAGCCGCCGGAGGCCCGCAGCGCCGGAGCCGTCACAGAAACCCTGCCTGCTGCATGTTGCATGCTTGCTTGAATGCTGCATACTTGCTTGCATGCTGCATGTTTGCTTGCATGCTGCATGCTTGCCTGCATGCTGCATGCTTGCTTGCATGCTTGCTTGCATGCTGCATACTGCATGCTTGCTTGCATGCGGGTATAGTGTCTAAATATTCTAGGTGTTAATAAATTTTCCATTGTTATACCTATAAAAATATGTTTTAATATTTTTATGCGAAATTTATGCTTTAAATTTTATGCTTTAGGACATTATGTTTACAAATGTTATGCTTTAGAACTTTATGCTTAAAAAAGTTATGCTTTAGAACTTTATGCTTAATAAGTTTATGCTTTAGAATATTATGCCTAATCATTATTATGGTTAGAGACATTATGCTTAAAAAAGTTATGCATGAGCAGTTATGCGTAATTATGTTATGCGAAAATATAATTATGCCAAACAACATTATGCGAAGTTATATTAGGTCTTTAAATTTTATGCAAATGGATAGGGAACCGTTGGTTTGGTATTCGACTGATGTCCCCATGCACACAACAAATGAGTTCTTCTAAGGAGGCCACCACTCTACCGAGAGACTCTGGGAGCACCACCGTTCACCTCTTTGAGAATATTTGAGCACGTGGATTGCCACCGAGCTGAGCTCGCATATTGATGGTCAAGCGCAGCCTATGAATTTGTGACCACAACGAAGATCGTTTCAACGAAGCATTTTCCTCGTCAGCCCTAGACCCCCGCGTCACCACAGGGAGTGTTTGCCGGAAATCGCCACTGAACAGAACTGTAACACCACCCATCAAGTGTTCATTCCTGCGGTTGTCCTGCAGAGTTCTTTCTGTTCACGCCCTCCACTGCTTTCCTATTAGCCATCGTGCACTCATCCCATACGATCAGAGAGCAATCCCTGAGCACATGTCCCTGTCACTGTTACGGGATACCCCACAACAGGCATTTCGGCGCTTTCTAAATCTATGGGTATTTTGAACATGGCATGCGCTGTTTTGCCACCAGAAAACAGCGTAGCAGTGATTCCTGACGATGCTACAACAATGGCAATTTTGCCTTGCGCCCTGACCTCTGCAAGGATACCAGTGATAATGAATGTTGTCCCTGTTCCATCAGGAGCATCCAGGAAAAACATTTTACCCTGGTCGAGCCCAATGCTTTCCAGAACAGTGTCATATATTTGTTTTAGCTCTGAGGTGAACCTAGTGACGTGGTCATTTCGGATAGTGGTCATTAAACCCGAATCGTAATTGGTTTCGGCGGTGTACTCCCGATTTCCACGGTCTTGATGTGGTAATGATCTGAGAGCTCGCAACCCGTACTCTACCAGTGGTTTACCGCCGATTGAAATGACCACATCTTGAAGTGAACTGAGACAGGTGTTCAGCATGCGTTTATCAGTTGCTTCGATTTCACCTTCAGAAGCACGCCTCAAAGCTCGTAAAAAGTCCTCGAACAGAAGATGGCGGTACTTCTCCCACAAAGCTACCGGGTTCGCAACTCCACAAAACACCAAAATGACGGCAAACAGATGACGCATGCGACTGGGACTGTCATCATCATCATCATCATCATAATTAGGTGTACAACGACATGAACATTTATATTACTTTTTTTTTTTGGTGAGTGGGAAATCATCAAATGACTGCTCCCGTCCCTGGGTGCGGCGGGAGGGCGTGTCAGACTTTTACTGACTAAAACCCACTCATGTTTCTTCGATTGCCCTTTATGTTCCAGGGTCACGGTAACTATTATAAACATTCCGCAACCCCAACATTTATATTACTTACAAAGCAATAATCACACAGATAAATACCGAACAAAAGTATTAACAGTCAATGTTTATTCAGTACTAAAAACCTGAAATTGATGAAGAAATGATCATCATCATTGAACCGACTTAAAAAAAAGTAGGTTCTCTGTTCGACCTGTTTGTATGCACGTTTCTCCGCCTTCATCGAGTGGTACCTCCACTCGATAAAGGCTGCTCCCGGAAAATGTGTGGAAGATGAAGCTCCCAGCTTAAGTTATTTTATGCATTGTAATCAGTGATAGCTTTGATTGCCACATCAGATCTTTCTAACCTTCGATCTTATAAACCAGAAAATGCCTGTCAGACAGAACAACTTTGCTAAGACGTCATTCTTATTTAATGTGTTATGGTGTAGTTGGGTGCTTGGAGTTCCACATTAGGTGTTGGTTCTAGGTCTTCAATATTATGCATCAACAGAGAGTGCTCATCAGGCTGAACAACTCTTGCTAAGACGTCATTCTTATATATGTTCGGTATAGTGTACGTAGCTGGGCTCATGGAAGTCTACAACAGGTGTTCCAGATCTTCAATTTGTATACGTCAACAGAAAGTGCTTATCAAGCTGAACAACTCCTGCTAAGACGTCATACTTATATATGTTATAGTTTAGCTGGGCTCATGGAGTTCCACCTCAGTTGTTCCAGATCTTCATATTTATTCTTTCAACAGAAACTGCTTATCACGTGAAGCAATTTTTGCTATAATAAAATTTTTGTATCTCTTATAGTTTAGCTGGTCTGTTGCGGTCCTGCACCAGAAGTTCAAGTTTCCAGGATAAGTTATAGCCTATATGACGCCCAGACTTAATACCTATACATAAAAAAAAAATCATTGAAATCCGTTGAGTAATTCCGAAGATAGCTGATGCCCGCGACGTCGTCAGCGTGAAGGCTCCAGCTCCTCCCCCGTAGGTGATAGCGTGATAATTTGTAGCCTATGTTTTGACCCGACCTCTTAGTAATATCCCTGCAAAATTTGAACTAAATCCATGCAGTACTTTTTGAGTTTATCCCGGACATACATACAGACAAACAAACAAACAAACAAACAGACAAACAGACAAACAGACAAACAGACAAAAATTCTAAAAACTATATTTTTGGCTTCGGTATCGATTGGAGATCACGCCTCAAGTATTCTTTTAAAAAAATATTCAATGTACAGTTTTGACTTTCCTACGATTTTATTATATGTATAGATTATTGGCCCTTTTCGGATCATTTTGATTTTTGTTTCCAGGCGTGAAGTAGGCATTGATCCTTCGAACACGCGTGATTGGAGACCGTTAATAGCAGCGCGTCAGCCGGCTATCGCTTGGTCGTCGAAAGGTTAAGTCGAGCTTGGAAATGCTTTACTGGGACCAAGTACCAAATAAATACAATTTTTCTTTCATAGCTCGTACGTTGAGCTAAATTATTGAAAAGAGTTCTCGTTGATAGCTAGCAATCATCTATTAATGTGTTCAAATATTAAATATCTATGGTATCACTCTAAAGTAGAGAATGCCTAAGGCATTGAATACTCCGTCTTAGTACAGAGTTTTATTCACAATTTTAAGTTTAAATTTTACCGAGTTAGTCTACTTTATAATCCGCGGCTGCAACTACATCCGCGATAACCAATTATATGATAAACTAGCTTCTGCCCGCGACTTTGTCCGCGTGGATTTTTCCTAAATTTTCTTTGCTATAAACCTCACGGAGCCCGAGACCTTTCCAACGAATGCAAAACCGTGAAAATCGGTTCGTGCGTTCTGGAGTTATAGCTTCAGGAAGGAAAACTCGACTTATTTTTATATAGACATTCTATCTTCAAAAACGGCACACTAGAGCACACATACAATTAGATGTCAAAGTAAAATGTCATGATTCTAGTATTGCGAGTGAAATAGAGACATAATTATATAATTTGTGACAATTATTTAGGTCTAATATTTTAAAGTGCCGCATGCTGACTGCCTATAACCTATGCGCCTTACTAATAATCGCTGCATAAAGTTATGACAGGTTTATACATCCAAAAATGTATGGTTACACAGGCTTTATTCATTGCATAACTTTACACAGTGATTATTAGTAAGGGCATATATCTACATCTTTTATAATATCATTGGCGATAACCGACTTCAATGGCGAGTTAGTATATCTATATCTGCTTCCAACTATTATTCTCTAAGCGACAAAATAGTCAATATCTATTCGCCTCGTCGGCAGTAGAACAGGAGTAATAAGGTCATCAGTCACTACAACGGTATCGCCCCGACACGTTACTTGAATTATTTGACGTGTCGGAGCGTTGCTGATATAGTGAGCGATGACCATAAGGTTGAATGTTACCTGCAGTATGTATATTATGGTTTGACCAATTTGATGTATTGTTGTGATAGTTCAGGTAGCCCGTCTGTAATGTCAATATTTTTTTGATTTGTTTCACTTTCTAAGTTCGGTTTTTAAGGATTTCGGACCAGTAGCTCTACCATGAGTTTACATCAATAAATTCGCTAGCGTCTCTGTAAATAAATTGTATGAAATGTTGCAAAGCGCCCCTAGCGGACACAGATAGAATTGACAGTGACATATTGGGAATCATAATTAAAAAACCACAAAATCCCTAAAGTAGTTCACTAACAGCCTACCTTACTATTTAGTCAGATTATTGACTGTCACATCATTTTTACGCCTACGGTAGCGAGTAAGTTTTCGATAACAACTCATGGTAGGGGTACAGTACTAAGTAGTTTGGTCTGGTTGTAGAGTAGTACTTAAGACTTGTCTCTCATGCCAATGTTCGAAGTTATTTTTTTTTATATTTTGCACTTTCTGAGTTTATTTAGGAAGTCACTGACAACATTGAAATCTTTAAGAGGAAACATCGATAGATAAATTTGAAATCAATGTCAAGCCTGGTAATCGAGGCTAGTGATTGTTTTTATGAGAAAAAGCCTCTGCCCTTTATTATTACTGTTACTCAGGTCTAGGTAGATATAAAATACAGTTAAATAATATCTCAACTTTTTCTCCAAAGATTTTAAGTATATATACGTCATGGAATCTGTAGATGAAATTAATTTTTAAGTAAAATAATAACGAGCAAAGATTTGTACTTTGTATGGTTTTAATGAATAATTCAAACCTAATCGACGGATTTCAAGTTTAGTTTTAGATAGCCCATCTATTTAGGAAGGCAAAATTACGCTATGACCAATGGAAGCAAAAATGAACCCAAGAGCGAATGAAACTGCGAGAAACTGCAAGTAAACAAATAGTACAAATAAACACAGCAACAGTAACGATTATCTTTTTTCACTAATTCAACAAACAATTTGAGTTTATTCAATTTCATTAGAAAATCAACACGTCCAGATTTCCTCTAAATCAAATAAATAATTTCTGATCGACTAAAAATACCACAAGTTATGATTTACAACGCCACATACTATAAATATAAAAACGCTATATCCGCTGGTACATTATGCCAATGAAAACATATGGTAACCATCATACAGTACTTTTAGTGTAAATATTATTATTTGATATGCTAAAAAATGTAGTGACGGATTAAAATAAATTGTGATTACATGACTGACATTTTACGTACACAAAATATAGCCAGGTACCTTAATTTTCCTATATTTTTTTATATAATAAATCATCGTCACTCTTTGCTCGGGTTTGAAATAAAATTGTATGCTATGCAAGTAGGATATTAAAATCACGTTACACATCGTACATATTTTAAAACAAGAAAGTGTGTGTGTGTGAAAGTTTTCTCATTTCCTAAACGATTGGCTTGAAAAGAAATGTCGAAAAAAAACTCCGAGATCATGGTCTTTTTCCATGTCCAGACATTTAAAATGTAATCTCAGATTTTATGCACCAAAGCTTTTATGTACTACCCTTTTAAAAAGTGTGTAAGTGAATTCCTGCTCGTTGCGGCATGAGGAATTATTTGGTTTCGGATCGGGAAAAGTCCGCTGTAATTCTCTATTTCGAAGACGTGGGGCATCTCAATTTCATGACAATCCAAAAGTGCATTTGGTTTATTTGAATAAAATAATTATGAGCGATAGAAAAATTCCTCAACCATAGACAACGACTGATCTACCAGCTAAAAGCAAGACGGTGACCATCATAACTTGTTTTGGGGAATCTCAAGAATTTCAAATAAGTTTCGGAACAGTTTGTCAAGTAAATAAATATAAATTAATTTTCTTGTCACTGAAGTATTTAAAAATTCACCAAACTTCTTTCAAAATACAGTCATGAAAACATAAGAAGCATGGTTTTACACATTTCACCATGCGTACATAAATAGTAACGTTTGTGCCGAACATTAGGTGACGGAAGGCAGACCTAGTCTCCGAAGGAGGCTTTTGAATACGTAAGTTGGAGATGCAAATGAGAAATTGAAAAGAGAAGACCACCCATAGAGAATAGTTTCAACCAACAACAATTCTTTTACTTTGTTCTTCCCATTCTTCGCATTTAGTTTATTCTTCCTTTTAGGTTCAATTCATTTTTCTCTGGAATGCGCTTCCTCACGATATCAGGACGGCCACTAGTCGTTATGGTTTTAAGCAAAAATTGAGGATTTATATTCAAACTAGTTTTTGCCCGCGACTTCGTCCGCGTGGAATAATAGTTCCCGTTCCCGGGGGATTTCCGGGCTGAAAACCAGACTATATCTGTACCAAATTTTATTCAAGTCACTTTAGTGGTTTAGACTTGAAGAAGAGACAGACAGACAGAGTTACTTTTGCATTTATAATATTAGTATGGATAGTATGGCAGGTATGGAGTTAGTATGGATATAAATGAACAGTTTATTGACAAGTCACTTTATTCGATGTTGTGCCTAATGTTTGTTTGTAAATAAGTATATGTATAAGGCATATATTATTATTTAAACGGTGCATTAAGTTAAAATAAATACCAGAAGTTGCGGAATGTTTATAATAGTTACCGTGACCCTGGAACATAAAGGGCAATCGAAGGAACATGAGTGGGTTTTAGTCAGTAAGAGTCTGACACGCCCTCCCGCCGCACCCAGGACGGGAGCAGTCATTGGATGATTTCCCACTCACCAAAAAAAAAAAAAATACCAAAAAGCAATCCGAACCCCACACTCAAAAATAGAACAAAACACGTTAAACATACCTTACACACTTACTCAAAATAACACCAAAAAGAGTAAAGATAAATCTATTTTTTACCGTTATGGAATTCCTTCATAAACATAGCACCTACAAAAAATACCCGAGCATCTCAGATTGAGTAATAACGATGAAAAATTCAACTTTGTTCTCAGGTACTAACTTTCATTCTGATCTACGACATTTTGATAAGTGCGTAGGGACTTGCGTAGTCACAAGATGCCCTTAGAGACAGTTTATTTATCAAGTTACATAAGCTTTGTATATTGTTATACCTACCTCGTTTATCGCCGGATTCTCGCAGGCAAAATATCTGTGACAAATCGCCAAGCGTTAGATAGCAGTTATGATTTGTTGACTGAATACTATAAACAACGAATAGATTGTCAAATGTATGCATTTGATAATCTATTGTTTTCGCTATCTATTCTACAATGCAACTTGTCTAGGCCCTCTGGTGTGGCCGAATTCATGCTTTTTATGAGAGTTATAAATTGCATAACTGAGCTGCGCTTCGAGGTTCGAGAAACCCAGAGTTTTGTTCTAATCACACTGTGTGTAATGCCTCTGTTAAAGTTTATTAATACACTTCTTAGAGACGTCCCTAAATACTCATCACCATCATCATCTTCCTAGCCTTTTTTCAACTATGATGGAGTCGGTTTCCAGTCTCGCCAGATTCAGCTGAATATAGTAAGTGTTTTAAGGAAAGCGACTGCCTATCAGAACTCCACAACCCAGTAACTGGGCGACACGATACCCCTTGGTTAGACTGGTAAGACTTTCTGGCGTCTGATTACCCGTAACGACTGTCAACGTTCTACAAATGACAACCGGGACCAACGGCTTTACGAGCTTTTAAAAGCACGGGATGTCCAAGATAAAGTTTAGAGAGTACATATGAATTGAATAAGTCACATTGGTACTTGCCCGGATTTGAACCCTCAACCTCTTACACGAGAGGTGGGCGCCTTATCCACTGGGCCATTACGACCACTCACGTCACTAAATACTACCACTAATTATTTATCAATTAATTTATATAAAATGTCTCAACAAGAACTTGAATTACAGAATGAAAAAAGTTAATTTTAAAATGCTAACGTTTTTGCGGTATAACAAGCGTGGAGAGGCGAAACACATGACTAGAATAAGTTCAAGATGGGATATTGCATTTTATTTACTGCATCTTCTGCATTTTTAGGGTTCCGTACCTCAAAAGGTAAAAACGGAACCCTTATAGGATAACTTTGGTAGTGAAAAAATCTGTTTCTAAATCAACACAATAATAATAAAACCTATTTCCAAAAAAATAATAACCGCCTTCAAAAATTAAAAACCCAAAAATAACTAAAATTTCGGAAGTCTAATAACTAAAATACTTAGTTCGAATAACTAAAATACTCTCTCTTGCGAGGGTAGCTTGAGTAAACACATACTTTTAAGAGCTCTTACTTAATTTAATTATTTAAAATCATATACAATAGTATTTTATGTTATTTATGCACTAAATCGTTATTTATCCTTGAATGCACTGATTGCACTATAAATTTTCAATTTCCTATCTACCTATCCTGAATCTTCTCTTGAACACCACAAAATGGATCTATACACTAAGCTGTCACAATGCATGGAGGAACTGTCGGCCACTTTCTCAGCCCGCATGGACACCTACGAAGATGATCTGAAGACCGCTGGCAGCAATGAGTCATCGCACAAGTCTGTAGCCAGCCTCTCCCGGGACTTCATGGAGTTTAAATGTTTCATTTGGAAGACCATGACCGCACTTAAAGGTCAGATGGAGTTGCTTATTTTGGGCTTAGATCGCCATGAGATGGCATCTCGTAGGAAAGTTCTGCTTCTGCATGGCCTCCCAGAGCCGAAGAATGAAGACCATACTTCTCAGGTTGTTCACACATTAGTGGATAAGATGAAGATTGCCAACATCTCTGCTTCGGACATCTCATCCTGCCATCGCCTAGGAGTTGACTCAGGCAAGCCACGTCCATTATTAATCCGCTTCAGTTCATACAACATGCGCAGCGAGGTGTGGCGCAACAAGACTGTGCTGAAGGGTTCTGGTCTTGTCTTTTCTGAGTTTCTGACGAAGTCTAGACATGATGTATTTATGGCCGCCCGCAAACACTTCAGCGTGAAGCAGTGCTGGACCACTGATGGTAAAATTATTATCTCGCTTCCTGACAAATCGCGGCGAAAAATTGAGTCAGCTTCGGAACTTCAACAGCTTCGCTTCGCAGTTTCAAGAACATTGATCTGGAGCGTTTGGGTGAGGATGCGGGCAACATTGACTGGTCTCCTGTTTACGGCAGCAATGACTTGGACGCTAAGGTGGCTGCTTTTACTAAAATAGTGTTGGATCTTTTTGATGTGCACGCTCCAGTGAAGAAGGTCAGGGTCAAGCATGCGCCTGCTCCCTGGCTATCAGACGCAGTAAAAAATGCGATGTCCAGAAGGGATAAAGCGAAAAGGCATTACAAAAGGAACCCCACGGATGAGAATTGGACCATTTATAAAAAACTGCGAAATCGCTGCGGTCGTTTGTGTAGGGATGCCAAAAGGCGCCACAATGAGTCAATTCAAAATTCCAACACAGCACAAGTATGGCAATTCCTCAAATCCCTCGGAATCGGCAAAGTTGCGAATGAAAGCACGCCTGATTTTGATTTAGATTCAATTAATTTTCATTTCTCTAAATCTCCAGTGACACTGGTTGATACCATTAAATCTTCTACTCTCAATGCTCTCTCTAGTCTTCCTTTGCCGATATGTACTTCGTTCTCTTTTCACCCAGTCACAGAAGGAGATATTAAGCGGGCTATCACATCTATTTCTACAAAAGCAGTGGGTGATGATGGTTTGCATCTTAAAATGTTTCTTCCTATCCTTGATGTCCTGATTCCTATAGTTTCTCACATAGTTAATTATTCCTTATACACTGGTTCTTTTCCATCTGCTTGGAAGAAGGCCCATGTCTTACCTCTTCCCAAAGTATCTAATCCCTCCTCAGTGTCTCAATTTCGTCCAATTTCAATACTTCCAATCCTGTCCAAAGTCCTTGAGAGTGTTGTTAATAATCAACTTTCACATTACCTTTCCTCTTATAGCCTGCTTAGTCCTTTTCAGTCTGGATTTCGTCCTGGCCACAGCACTGTGTCGGCTTTACTTAAAATAACTGATGACATTCGATTGGCCATGGAAAACCGACTCCTTACAGTGCTGGTTCTATTGGACTTTAGCAGTGCTTTTAATTCAGTTGATTTTGACATACTGTTAGGTATCCTTACTTCTCTAAACATATCTCCTCCTGTGATCACATGGTTTAATTCTTATCTTTGTGGGCGCTCGCAGTCAGTACACTTAAATGAGGCCTGCTCTGATTGGTGCGAGCTTACTGCGGGTGTACCTCAAGGTGGCGTTCTTTCTCCTCTCCTTTTCTCCCTTTTTATAGACGCTATCACTAAAGTATTAACTTCACATTTTCATCTTTACGCAGACGACCTACAGCTTTATCGCCATTTTAAATTTAAAGATCTTGTTGGCGCCGTTGATGCCATCAATAATGATCTTATGAATATCAGTCAGTGGGCTAAAAGTTTTGGATTGTTAGTTAACCCGTCTAAATCACAAGCAATCATTATTGGTGGCAGACACTTTACCAATCTATTGAGTCATCAGTCCCTCCCGTTGGTTACATACGAAGGTACCGTTATAGCCTACTCCAAGAATGTTAAAGACCTTGGCGTTTTCTTGGACTGCAACCTTTCTTGGCAGGTTCACATTGCTGAAGTAAGCAGGAGAGTGTTCTGTTCGTATAAATCCCTTAAACGTCTTCAGAAGTTCCTGCCATTTCAAACTAAAATTACCCTTGCTCAGACTCTTCTTCTGCCACTTATAGACTATGCTGATGTTTGTTTTCTTGATGCGACTGAGGAACTTCTTAATAAGCTCGAACGACTGCAGAATTTGTGTATCCGCTTCATCTTCGGCCTTCGAAAATATGATCACGTGTCGGAATTCCGAAGGCAGTTGAAATGGCTTCCTATTCGGCAGCGTCGAGATTGTCACATTCTTTCCTCTCTCTTTTCTATTCTTCACAATACTAAGTCTCCTTCGTATCTTCGCGATCGCTTTGAATTTCTTGTACCTAGAGGTAAACCTTGTCGTTCTTCTTCATCTCTTCTCTTACGTTTCCCTTCCCACTCTTCAAGTCGGTATGATGGATCATTTACTGTTTGTGCTGTGCGTCTTTGGAATGCTCTTCCGCATTCATTGCGAGATAGCTCTTCCTTAGAAGTGTTCAAGAAAGGAATTAGGGAACATTTCCTGTCTGTTGATTAATATATATGTATTTATTTATGTATTATATGTATTGTGTTTATTATATATGTATTTTTATTTTATATGTAATTATTATTTAATATTTTACAGTTATTTATTTAATAAGAGTCATAGGTATTTTTTTTGCACATAAGCATATCCTCCGTTGCAAATCTCACTACAAAATTTTTGGTTTGCTGGTAGAAAACTCAATTTTGGGTTAAGCTCGCCATTGTACATAAGTCTTTTGTTTGCTATAAGTTTATTATGTTATGTTTTTTTGTGTGCAATAAAGAATATGAATAAAATACTGTATAACTGAGATAAGGTTTGTATGAAAGATAATTTAATCCTTCGAACACACTTGATTTGAGACACAATAAATAAAAAGAAAGACAATAGCAGCCGACAGCCGGCTGTCGGTTCGTCGTTGAAAGGAGGATTTTGCGGAATGTACAAACATACTTTTTTTTGCTTCTTATTATATATATATATATATATATATATATATAAATATTGAAACTACGTCAATATTGCCTACATGGTTATTTAGCTTTGTAGCTACATAAAGTTCGCTGATATGAAGGTTTCAGGTAACCTTCAGTAAATTAAAGATTTTACGAGCAAACCCATTGGATGTGTGAAGTCAGCACTAATACTGCAACGACTTGGAAACTATGTACCTATTTTGTAGACTACTTTCTATTTTTTTTTATTTTTAGATTACTTTCTGGACCCTTAAATGACTATTGAGCAATGTATGTAATTTTTTTTATTATTTATTTACTTATTATTTATTATTTATTGAAAAAATAAGTATCTAACTTATCTAGAACATTACATTTTTTTGAAAATTGAAATCAATAATCCCTGTTGTTATTCGTAGAACTTTGTTAGCTGTTACGGGTAGTAGTTGTAGTAGAAGCCAGAAAGTCTGATATCAATCTAACCAAGAGGTGCCGTGGATCTATGTAGAGGTCTGATGACAATCGCCCTATGAAAAATACTGGTATTCAGTAGAATTTAGTTAGCCTGGAAGCCAACCTTAACATAAATAGAGAAAAGGTACCCCTACATAAAAAGCCACAGGCTAAAAAAACTTAACCACAAATTCCTTTAAATCTGAAAGCAGCGAACTCACTTCAAAATCAATTATGCCATTAGCATACTCTTTCAAACAATAATAAATATGTTCAATCAATAAACAAGATTTTGATAATATTTTATTGGCGCCTGAGGTAAATACAACAATGGGTCGTTTACATGGAAATGATTTCTCGCCTCGAATAGGCAGGCTATTATCAAAGGAAGAAAAAAAGTTGATTTTTGTTACCAATTGTGTATTTTGTTATAAAAAGTTCTATTTGTGAATTCAGGTGGTTTGTCAATCCAGTGATGACAAACATCAATTAAAATAAAGCTCAGTTGAAACTTGCTACACCTAAATTCAGCCAAAATATTTTAGAAGGATGGTTAAGTATTTTGAGTTTTCTAAATATAAAATCCAGTATTGCGGAATAGTTATGATAAGTACTTCTCTTCTTTTCCTTCTAATAGTTAGAAGGAAGAAAGGTGGGTTTTAGTCAGTAAAAGTTTGACGAGAGACGGGGCGAGGCGGGAGGGCGCTCCCGCCTCGCCCAGGGCGGGAGAAGATGATAGATGATTTTCCATCCTCAAAAAAAAATTGTTTTAAAATATCATCTCGACTTTCAACTCCTATTTGCATCCAACGAGCATTAACACTGAAAAATTTCAAGCTCGCCAGGCGATCTTCAAACACACAAATACGAGAAACATCCCTCGTGTAAATACGCCATCAAACGAAAAAAAAAAAAGGTATCGGCCATGCAAACATTATTCAAGTATGATGGGTATCCCTCTTGAAAAAGGTTATATAAATCTATCTTCATATGAAAGGTAAACATTTTGATATGGAGTGGGTGCATATGAGGTATTATGTCGGATATGAATTTTATGAAATGGAGCTATTTCGATGGCATTTTATTTTTCAACGTACATTTCTGTAAAGCAATTTTGAGCATATTTTGACCTAACAATTTAAGTTAGAATATGTCTATAAAAATGTGAAATGATGAAATAAAGTAGGTGATATATCTACGCACAACCCAAACCGCTGGTCAACATGAAACTTGGAGGGTGTGTAAAGATTAGGTATCCACTAAAGAAGATTTTTTTTAAATTCGTAAACGGGGCTAAATTGTGGATGGAAGCAATTCAGGAGGGCAAACGCTAGTTATTTATACTACAGTTGTCAGCAATTTTGAAACCAGTTTTGTAATTTCGAAAAAACATTATGACACAAGTGTACAAATGCATGAAGAGTACACAAAGACTATTTCCGTTTGTACGTTAAAAAGCTAAGCGTATTTTCTCTTTGAAAAGCACTTTTAGTTGGTTAAAAGGGGAACCTAAATATGTACTGTATACGTCAGAATCTTTCCATCAAGATTTCGCAGTAGCAGCAAAAAGTTGTTGGTTGTGTCTCAAAAGGTACGTAGAATTGTTGCACATTCGCATAGTTTTCTCTCCGGTCTATTTCCACTAGCATTTTTGTTCGACCTAAGAATCAAACGACCTCACGCTCACTAGTCTTGCCGAGAGACCAATGAAGCAGTTTCAGAAGTTTTACTCAATACAATACGGTCAATTTCATTCAATTCTTGTACTGTTCTGAAGTGTTGAATAAACCCTTTTAATTTAAACCCAAAAATGTCACCGCTTGGTCGCGCTGACCCTCGAAATTGGACCGAAATATTTTACCTTTATCACTTGTCTATATACAGGCAGTTTGACCATCAGGTCAATGTTTTAGACCCAAATGAGGTTTTATCTTTAATCTGGAATTTGGTACTCCGTTCATTTCATCGAATATTGAATTGTTTTTGTTGTAAAATTGAACACGGTAGCGAATTTGAAAACAATTAACGCTTTCCGATAATCGCACTGGTATTTCCAGAGATAAGCCCGCTTAAATAAACATTTAAAATATCAAAAAGATGTTTTATTAAATATTTTAATTTACAAATAATTTTGGTCGGTAGGCTTGTGCGTTTAGGTATAGATTATTTTTTTGCGCCGGGATGAAAAAAAATCTTGAATGGCCTCCATCCCAAGTAGTTTATTTTTTGTTAAAAAAATGCATTTCTACAGTTTCCAAACGTTATTTTAATTCAGTATTTTACAATCAACCTTCACTATAATTTATCAATATTCAAAATTATTTTATGATTAAACACAAATAATACAATAACTTACCAACTCAAGTTTAAAAAGCGTTACACTGCTTCTTTTTATCAATATAACTATGAACTACACAAGCGATAATATGACAGGCTAGAACTCTATATTACTATTATTATTATTTTAATCGGTTCAAAGACAACGAAGCTCATAAATGACCTAACTATAAAATTGCATGAAATGGATAGTCGTAAAACTACAAACACAATTACAAACTCTTCAGCGATGTGTACTTTACTTGCTTTACAATTCTGCGACAGTCGTATCTTGCGATCCACTGTTTGTCTTTAGTAAACTTTGAGCGAATAGACAATCTTTATCGTACACTCAAAGTTCTTTGTGTGTCTTAATAAGCTTGGTTCAGATGCAATAAAGTTCGTTAGGGTGTTAAACGTGTCATCGATTAACCTTTGAACGATCAAGCGACAGCCGGCTGTCGGGCTGCTCTTTTATTGTGTCTAGAATCATGTGTGTTTGAAGATTTGAACGATTATTCAGGCATTCGTTTTTTCGGGCGAACGTTTTCCGTTCTTCTGTCTCTCAGTTTTCAAGTTAAATGTCCTTATTCCTAAATGTTCGTTAATGTGTGTCGTGTGTGTGTTTAATGTCCGCCTTTGGCTAGCGCTGAAAACCAGCGCCGTGGACTCGTGCATGTGTACGAGCCCTGTATTATGCTGCGCGCTAGCCCTTTCGTGCAATCATTTAAAATATTTTATTTAGTAAGTTCTTTTACTGTACAGTTTTACTACTACAGCACGAATAAACAGTTTTTCTTTCTTTCTTCTATTTTTTTAGTTATGTTCTTTCTTCAAAGAAGGAATTTTCAGGAAAGAAAAGAGCCTTTCGTTTGATCAAATGATCTTCAGTCAAACGATTCCGCGGGTTTAAAATTTGGGCAACCGTTTACTGTTGTGTGTTTTTTAAATAATAATTTCCTGTAAGCGTACGGTCTTTGGTCAACCTTCGTGGTTCCCTTTATTTGGGCAATTGATTGAAAATTAAAACGAATGTTTTACAATAAACCGTTCTTTTACCTCGCAAAAGAACGGTTTATTGTAAATATGTCTTTTTATCTCTCCAAATGTCTTTTTTTATCTAATTTTTTTTAGTACAATTCGTAACTACTAGCACATAATACTGCCGTCTCTTTATGACCAACCTCACAATGCTGTTCATTAAATTCAACATTATAACTTAACCTATTTTATCTTAATTTTAGGTTCAATTGCCATACAATAAAACCATAATAGGTGCTTATTAGAGTTAAAAGCAAACAAGGGTAAGCACTAAATATCACAGGAACAACTAACCATTCATTTAGTAACTAAATGTAATTAAAGGACCCATTAGCCGGGCTATTTGGCACTAATTTGCAGACTACCGGCCGTTGGGCATTATAGATTTTTAACTAAATTTATTGAATAGGTAGAAAGTCTCTTCAACACAGATAATAATCTCTTGTTCACAAACAACTAAATTTAAGTTAAGTGCATCTTTCTCTTTCCATTTCGTTAAGAAAAGAACAGAAGATACAGATTAGCATCTGACAAATCAGCAAAAAACTCACAGATAAATTAGCCAGCGCCTGAAGCTAATCGACTTTTGTAATGACCATGTTATATATGCGTGTAAATTATCTATGGAGCGTCTTAATTTGACAGCTCTAAACTTAAATTGTAATCTGCCTTTGTGTCTTTGTGCTGTGTAGAAAAAAAACTATGCACTGAACTAAAATTTAGTTTAGTTAGTGATCAAGGTAATTGGCATCAATGTAGCGTTTTTGTTATGGTTTAAACCTTTTATAGACTAAGCGTCTTACTAATAATCGCTGCATAAAGTTATGTCAGGTTTATACATCAAAAATGTATGGTTACACAGGCTTTATTCATGACATAACTTTACACAGTGATTATTAGTAAGGGCATAAAAGTATAAATAATAATTAGAACCATCTTAAGACAAAACACACGCGGCCATCTGATCCCAAACTAAACCAAACAGGCAGAGCTTGTACGGTAACCTAATATTATAACTAAATTAGACCCAGACACCAAACAAACAATCATGTTCATAACACAAAGATTTGTCCTTGAGGGAAATGAACCCACGTCCTCCAGCTTAGCAGTCAGGGTCACTAACCACTAGACCAACAAGCCAATCGAGGATAGTTTGATTTCGATTTTATCGCACAAAACTGCTTCCTTTATACAAGGTGAATTTTTGGACCTGCACCACCCGCTAGGAGATGATTCTACCCATGAAAACAAACCATTTTTATTATGGAACCAACTCTGAAATGTCGAAAAAAATATTAGCTGTTTCATATATTACGGTCGGAGGACATTGAACTTTTGTTAGGATCAGCTGATATTTTTTTCGCGTTTTCAGAGTTGGTTAGTTGGTAATGTGTTTTTCTGTACAGTAAATGGACGGGAAGTACACAAATATTGGTGCTGATTCTCTTGTTCAGAAACTAAAATAAATTTAAGTTAAGTAAGTACATCTTTCTCTTTTTATTTCGTTAAGAAAAGGATAGACGACACATGTCAGTTTAGTCATGTCAAATTAGCCAGCTCCTGAAGTGAATTGACGTATTTTTAGAAGCCATGTTTTTAATCGCGTTTAAATTATCTATGGAGTATCTTAATTTGACAGGACCTGACTAATATTTTATCTTATATCCGCAATGAAGCGGAAAGAAAAAGATGCACTGAACTTAAATTTAGTTTTTGAATCGGCACCAATGTGTTTTTCTTTACGTAAATTAACCTTTCAACGACCAAGCGACAGCCGACTGTTAGCTGCTATTGGTGCTGATTCTCTTAATCACAAACTAACATAAATTTAAGTTAAGTGCCTCTTTCTCTTTCCATTTCATTAAGAAAAGGACAGAAGATATATATTCGTTTAGTCCTGTCAAATTAGCCAGCTCCTGAAGTGAACTGACGTATTTTTAGTGGGCATTTTTTGAATTGCGTCTAAATTACCTATAGAGTGTCTTAATTAGACAGGACCTAATATTTTATGCACTGAACTTAAATTTAGCTTAGTTTGTGAACAAGGAAATCGGCAACTTTGTGGTTATCGCGCTGCTATTGTCTTTCTATTGTGTCTCGAATCAAGTGTGTTTGAAGGTTTAAATATAAAAAATGTACATTGCACTCATGAGCATTAAAAAAGAAGTGTTACATTTTTTTTTAAATATATCATTCACATACAATTTGCTCTGTAAATGTGTTTACTGAAAAAATAAATTATATTATATAAAAATAAATAATAAATTTTCAGCTTCATAAACGCAGTGAAATAACACCTGCAAAGTGTTTATTAAATATAAGTCCATAACATTAACACAGTACGTTATATTTATTTACTTTTTAGCATCAAAATGTATGTAATGAATTATGAAGCCAAACAAATACCTATTCCAGTTATTGTTTTATTTATTTCTGTTAGGATTTTGTGCGTAATAGAATTTGTGTTCCAAGTATTTTTATCTAATTAATTGATAATGCTTACTAACATCATTTATTGTATTATTAGTTCTCATCTACTTTTTTGTATTATATAAGAGACGATGAACCCTACAGTTAAGTGAGAAACACGAATATTATAAGCAGAAAAAATGTTTAACTTGTTATATAAAGTGACTCAATACCTGTTGCTAATTTATCAATACAGGGTATACAACTATAATGGTAAGTAATAACAGTGGAAACTATCAATTACCATAGTTTTCTTAGTTCAATACTTTCTACAATTATATTGCATAGCCATTCTCGTTCCAAGGTTTTCCACGCTTATCTTTGCCGGTGGCTACCTCCGTCCATATAAATTTAATAACACTAACGTAAATAAGGTTTTGTTGAGCATTAACCTGTCTTTGTACCTGTTAACTATCACTGTAGTTGTAATTTCAAATCTCTTTGTGAAAGGCTGAAAGTTACTTGAGTATGTGTGAATTAGTGTGGTCGGTCATAATTGCGTTTGTACGCTTTTAGTAGAATTACATTTGGTTAGAGTTCTTTGTGAGATAAATGGATATGTTTATCAACTTAGATATGGTAGTGGATTGTAAATAGGATGCCTCTTGGATATTTTTGTAGAAATTGTGGTAAATAATGCTGACAGAATAGTATGTGGCCTTCATATGAGCTGAAAGAATTGGCTCAAACTAATGAGATTATGGCATAGCCCATATTAAAATCTGTTGTTATCCTTACTTTATCCCTATGGAATGACAAAGACAACAACAGATTTGGCCATTTGAGGACCAACCCTATAACTAAACTGTATAAAACTAGAGTAGGATTAAAATAGTATTAAAACAGACATCTGAACAGGTGAAAATAAACAAAAGGTTGTAAAACACAAGGATTAACAATAAAGGAAACGAACAGAAGATACTTAAACAGTCGTAAAACATATTTTGTTACGGCCAACGTGCGCTGTGTCAGGTCCTCTGGTATGAGTCATTGTAATATAGGCATCTCGAAGAGATATAGTCCACTGCTCCATACAAATGTGAGTAGTTTTTCTTTTCAATTTTTAAGGTGTTGTTAGTTTTCTAAAAAGTAATGATTTGCTCTTGAAATGTTGCGATAGCCCAGTGGCCGCACAAGGGCCCGCCTCTCGTGTCTAAAAAGTCACACTAGTGCTTGTCCGTCTTGGACAAGCACAAGTGTGACTTTTTCAATTCGTATGTAGTTTTTAAAGTTTATCTTAGACATCACTGACATCCTGTGCCTCGGAAAGCACTTCAAGCCATTGGTACCGGTTGTCATTCGTAGAACTTTGACGATTCCGACGCCAATGTAACTGCGAAAAAGCCTGGAGAGATGATTTAAAATGATTAAAAATGATGATTAAAATGATTTTTATTTCTGTAAATACGTAAAAAATTACACTTTTACACGTCATTTTTTTTCTTATTTTAATCGAACGATGGGGCCGGTGTTTCCTAGTTAGAGATTGAGTAATGATTGGCTCTTGTTCTATATCTATGATAACTGGACTGCTCTCATAGATCGTAGCGTGGTGTTATGCAGTCTACCTCCATATATAAGCCATCCAACAAAAGAATGTTTGTTTAATTTGTTTTTTAATTTAGAAATTTTAAGGTCAAAGCTCATTACAGCCACCCGGCAGCCGCTCCGCACCGACTCGCCTTATGACCGAGGCAATCCGGTGCCGCTACGAAGTTGATATAGTGAGCGCATGCCCATACAAGTCCATATAAAGAATACTAGCCGCAGGAGGCGAGGCGGTGCGGAGTGGCTGCCGGGTGGCTCTAATGAGCTATGACCTTTACAAAGCAAACAAACTTTAGCTTTATAATATTACTATAATATTAATTTGAATACCCTATCTGCAAAAAATATCAAATTACGGAATATATTTTGTATGAAGCACGCTGTCTACACTCTCAACACGATAACTACGATCATACTTTGCCCATAAAGATTTCCAAGGACATTATTTTTAAGAACACCTGGCAAGCCAACTCGTGCGACAATGGTGAACGCATTCATCAAATCATAACCAATAATAGATTTGATATAGCACATTGTAACTCGGTTAGTCACGAAAATCACTAATTAGCTACTTATATGGTGTGAAAAACATTTTTATCTGTCACAATGGGCGGTTAAAAGTTAGGCCGTGACTGCCTGGCATTCTAATCGGCTCGTTAGTGAAATAGAGCGTGAAGCGAAATATTATGATAGCGATAAAATTTACACAAATCTATACATATAATAAAATCGTAGCGAAGTCAAAATATTACATCGAATTTTTAAAGCTTTAAATACAAGTGATTCGAGACACAATAGAAAGCCAATAGCAGCGCGACAGCCGGCTGTCGCTTGGTCGTCGATAGGTTAAAATAACCATGATACATGTACTACAACTAATGCCGAAGGCAAACATATAGTATTTAGAATGTTTGTCCATCTGTCTGTTTCTGTATGTTTACCTGGCATAAAACCAAAAAGTACAAGCATAGATTTCATTCAATATTTACATTTAATAATATAATAATAATAATAATTTATTTCAAAATTTACTTGAATATTACCAAGAGGTTGGGTCAAAACATAGGCACAGTTATTACCATTATGGGATGAAGAAAAATAATGTCCACTTTATGATATGAAGAGATATCAGTCAGGAGACATAACAGAATAGGCACAAAGGGGCTATTACAACTGAGAGAAGCTTAGATTGCTTATCATTATGGATTAACCTTTCGACGTCCAAGCGACAGCCGGCTGTCGCACTGCTATTGTCTATTTATTGTGTCTCGAATCACATGTGCTCGAAGGTTTAAAATAAGGACCCAGTAATGGGTTACTTTACTGTAAATCAGTTAGGTCATCTTTTCAAGGACATCAAATACAGTCTCTTCTTTGTAGGTAAATAAATAAAATCATAAAAATCGTAAAAATCATATTTATTTTGTAAATAGGTTATATCAGAACACTTTTACACGTCAAAATTTGTTTTTTTTATTTATTTTAAGCAAACGATGGGGCCAGTGTCTTGTAGCTGGACTGCTCTGAGAAGAAACATCCGAAACAAACTCAGAGGTCAAAGTCTCTTTTAAAGTCCATACAATCGTATTGGTCAAAAATGTGCGAGAACAATGGAGGTTAATGTCTGAGGCACTCTCTTGATGAGAGAAGGACACAGATTTGAGTGGACCTGTCCAGACAGTGCAAGCATTTGTCGTTCAGCTCAATCGTTTAGCTCAACTAAAAACTAAGGAGCCCAACGTCTTGACGAACAGTACCAAATTAAGGACATTTGGGTAGGCCGCATTAAATACTCAAACCGTCAGACCGAATATATTAAAAAAGAAAAACAAAAAAAGAAAAAAAAAACCAACGACCTCCATAGTCCTCACATTCACAAAAAAAATGACACAAAAACATATACATAATACTTTAAAAAGTACAATCAATGTCAAATAGAAATACATAAAAAAAGATTATATACTTTAAAAAGTACACATTAATGTCAAATAGAAATAAATAAATAAATAAAAAAGATTATATACTTTAAAAAGTACAAATAAAATGTCAAAATAATAATTAAATGTCAAAGAGAAAAAAAATGTACATAAAGTAAATAATGGCCAATGTATTAAAATATGTTTATCGACATTCTCAAGTGCCCAGATTGACAAATCGAAATCATTATTATTTGAATCTTTACCGTCGGATCAACGAAAACCGGCGAGGAAAGGGCAGGGAAAAGACAATCGAGTGTTAAATGATATTATTAGTGTGTTTAAAGTGACCGAGCCCGATGTAATGCCTGTGTTTGTGGCTCGTGATTTAGAAAAGCTGCCTCCCATAACCTTCGACCACTTGGATGTTTCGAAGTTGCTAAAAGATCTCACACTGGTACAGGCTGAGATCAAAGATATTAAAGCATCTTGTGTCACGTTGGACCAACTGGAAGAGTTCAAAAAACAAGTGAAAACTTTTCCAGTCACTGCTTCTTCCGACAGCGTCAATATGAAGAGAGGAGCTTGCCGTGATGAGGAACTGGCGTCGTCACTATCACTTAGTAGCGTGAGGGCGAAGTGCCTCGACATTTCTGCAAATTCATCGTTAGTGTTGGAAGATAATAACAACTGCGATGCAAACCGTAATAAAAGTCAAGCGGAGGGTAGTTGCAACATTATAACTAACGAGAGTAAAAACCCGTTACCGAGCTCGCCACTGAGCTCGGCTCGTAGTGTAGCTGTGATTGCGTCATCGCTGTCGGTAGATAACGGTATGTGCGATCAGCTGGGCGACTCGACTGAAACTGTTCGGTTTGAACAAAAAACTTTTGCTAGCGCTGCCAAACAACAGTGTTATGTAGACAATGACAAGTCGATTAGTCAAAATAGCGAATGGATTTTAGTACAGAATCGTAAACAAAAGTTGAAGGAACGTTTTATCGGCAAAATAGGTAAAAATGTCGTTCATACGGATGATAAGTTTAGAGCGGCAGATCGGAAAGTACCCATTTTTATTACTAATATACATAAAGATGCGACAGAAGTGGACATTTCTGATTACATTCAACGAAAAACTGAGGTCAACGTTAATTTGGAGAAAATAAATTTGAAAAAACAAGGTGACTACAATGCGTACAAATTCTTTGTGTCACAACAACATGTACATATTTTTCTGAATAGTGAAATGTGGCCGCAAGGAGTTGTTTTTAGACGGTTCGTGAATTTTCGCCCTAAAGCGAGCAGACCTACTACGGGTTCTGAATACGGTTTTAACCATAACGTAAATAATGGTAAATAAAGTGCAAAGATTTGCAACCTTTAATTGTAAGAACGTTAAGCGTTCTATTGATTACATACGAGATTTGTGTAAATCTATGGACGTCATAGCCCTGCAGGAGACCTGGCTGCTGTCGCATGAAATATCGTACTTGAACTCAATAAGTGACGATTTCAACTGTACGGGAACTTCAGCGGTCGACACCTCGAGTGGCATGCTGCAAGGAAGGCCTCATGGTGGAGTGGCGCTGTTGTGGAGACGGAGTGTCTACCCCGATGTTACCGTGATTCCGTGTGATAACCCGCGTATAAGTGCAATAAAAATAGTGTTGCAAGATAAGTCAATATTAGTGTTTAGCATCTATATGCCTACGGATATGGTAATTAATTTGGCGTACTTCACAGACGTCCTCAGTGCGGTGAGTGCAATAATTGATAGTTATAGTACAGAATGTGTTTATATATTGGGGGATTTCAATGCCCACCCGTCGGAGCGTTTCTATAATGAGCTGTTGGAGTTCTGTAGTGAACAAGACTGGTTGTGTATTGACACTGAACAATTGGGTGTGTCGTCTAATACCTATACGTTCATAAGTCAGGCGCATGGGTGTACAAGGTGGCTCGATCACTGTGTGATTACTAAGGCGGCTGCACAATCAGTCAATAGAGTGTATGTTCAATATGATGTTACTTGGTCCGACCACTTTCCATTAATAATAGAATGTGATCTAGATTTAGTTGTGCCCAAGAGATGTGTCTCTAGTTTGTTTGTAAACAACAAGGTTCCGTGGGGTGATAGAGACTTGGCACAAATTGAGTCGTACCATAGGGAATGCCATAAACGGCTTCGTCTGATAGATTTTCCAATGGAGTTTCGTGATTGTTGTGATTACATGTGTACTGACTTTAATCATAGACAATATATTGATAAATTATATAATCAAATAATTGGGGCCTTATGTGAGTCGTCAGCAGTAGGCAGAGATTATAGTAAGCGCCTTAAGAAGAAAGTTGTCACAGGGTGGAACAAACACGTTAGCGAAGCACACAGGATTGCCCGGAATAAATTTAAAATATGGTCGGGGTACGGTAGACCTTCCTCTGGTTATTATTATGATGACATGTGTGAATCGAAGAGAATTTTTAAATCTCGATTGAAATGGTGCCAAGACCACGAAGACCAGATAAAAATGGATATCTTGGCATCTAATCATTCCAGGAAGGACTTTCGTGCATTTTGGAAAAATACCAATAAATTTGACCATAAAGCGAGCCTGCCTGTGTGTGTCGATGGTGTTTGTGATGCCCAAAAAATAGCAGATCTTTTTCGGGATAGATTTGAAGCAAAGTCTTCGTTAGGTCCGTCGCAGACGACGATCAATGTTGAGTCCAGAGTGGCTTTGGGAGTTAGAATGACAGCTAAAGACATAGGACGTATAATACAGTCGATGTCAAGAGGTAAATCTCCAGGACACGATGGACTCAGCATTGAGCATCTTCGGTATGCTGGCCCCCACTTACCGCGAGTCTTGGCATTATTTTACAATCTTTGTATGAGTCATGCGTATTTGCCCTGTGATATGTTAAAAACAGTAGTGGTACCTGTGGTTAAAAATAAAACTGGTGATTTAACGGACAGGAACAACTATAGGCCTATATCTTTGGCTACTGTGGTCTCTAAGGTATTGGACAGTGTGCTTAATGCCCAATTGAATAAACATATAGTATTGCACGATAATCAGTTTGGGTTTCGGCCAGGTTTATCCACAGAGAGTGCGATATTGGGTCTTAAGCATGCTGTGCAGTACTACACGGACCGCAGTACGCCTGTTTACGCCTGTTTTCTCGACCTTTCGAGTGCTTTTGACCTGGTTTCCTACGATATTCTCTGGGAAAAACTGAAGGAGACTCAACTACCACCGGAAGTCATTAATATTTTTAAATATTGGTACGGGAACCAGGTTAACAGCGTTCGTTGGGATGGAGCATATTCATGCCCTTATGGATTGGAGTGTGGGTGAGACAGGGAGGTTTGAGTTCTCCCACACTCTTTAATTTGTATATAAACCAATTGATTGTGGAGCTGAGCAGCACTAGAGTCGGATGCTATGTCGATGGCATATGTGTTAACAATATAAGCTATGCGGATGACATGGTGCTGCTCAGTGCCTCAGTTTGTGGTTTGAGAAGCCTGTTACGTATATGTGAGGGATACGCCAGAGCTCACGGCCTGGTGTATAATGTGAGGAAAAGTGTCGTTATGGTGTTGGGGCTGGTAGTAAATACCAGAAATTGTGCCTCCAATTAGTATGAATGGTGTAGCTTTGGCAAGGGTACACCAATTCAAGTACCTTGGGCACGTTTTGACTACTGGCCTCAAAGATGATGACGACATTGAGCGTGAGCGGAGGGCGCTGTCGGTGAGGGCGAATATGATTGCCCGCAGGTTCTCACGTGCTTCTAAATACGTTAAAGTAACGCTGTTTAGAGCTTACTGTACTTCATTTTATACCAGTAGCCTGTGGGTACATTATACGCTTAAATCGTACAACGCCCTGCGCGTTCAGTATAACAATGCCTTCAGGGTGCTGATGGGGCTGCCTCGCTTCTGTAGTGCATCAGGGATGTTTGCTGATATGCAAGTTGACTGTTTCTACGCTGTTATGCGAAAAAGGTGTGCATCCCTGGTGCGCAGGGTGCGGGCCAGCTCTAACAGCATCCTGGGCATGGTTGCTGATAGATTGGACTGCTGCATAGTGAGTCGATGCTCCAGAATTGCGGCTGGAATTATGCAGCAGTGATTTTTGGTTTTTTTGTTTGTATTGTGTTACGTTCTTGTTGTGTGTGTACTAACATAGTTTTAAGTAAATATTGTTACTAACATAGATTTAAGTAAATATTTGTAACTATGAGTCCTATGTTACTCGCAATAAATGCTTATTATTATTATTATTATTATTAATCTAAACAGCTCAATCCCAAGCATTTGAATCCTCAATGTAATCTTTAACAGAGTAAAAAGCTTTCTGACAAAGTTTACGTTTTATAAATAATTTAAATTTAGTAATGCTAAGTTCTTGAATTTGTCTGGGTAGTTTATCTAATATCTATACTAATACTAATATACTAATACTAATATACTAATAATATTATAAAGAGGTAAAATTTGTAAGTTTGTATGTTTGTAAGTTTGTATGTTTGGGGTAATCTCTGGAACTAATGAACCAATTCCAAAAATTTTTTCACTGGCAGAAAGCTACATTATTCCTGAGTGCTATAGGCTATAAATTATTTTTATAACATGTATATTAACCGAGCTATCGCAACTTTTGTCTAGCAAGTCGGAAAAAATTACCTCATAAAACAGAATTATTTGCGTGCGCTGCCTAAACAATTGCTTAAAATTAAAAACAATGTATGGCAACTTGATTTGTCTTAATTATTTCTACAAAAAAGTCCGCGATACCATATCTCTATCTATTATATTTTATCTTTTATACTTCTTTTATTGCATAAAAAAAATGATTTTTCGGCATACTTACGTTTGGTTGATTATTTGAGAAACAAAATATTAATTCTTAAGACAATAAATTATTTTAGTATCACAAGGACATCATATAGATAAGATTTGCTATTTACAGTATGTCGATTGGTCATATAGTTCCGGAGATAATTTAAAATTACTGAGACGCAAATGCCCCTAGCGTAATTTTTATTTTGCGGACGTCATTTATAATTTCAAAAAATATTTTCGGAGATATTCACAGTTTTAATATTGTTCCGCAGCAAGCAATTTATATGATAGTATGTAATAGAAATTGCTTTTTAGCGAAAAAGACCGCCTACCGTACTCTTGCATATTTGTTTGTATTTAATTGTCCTTTACTGTTTTTGTCCTATTGGTGTACAATAAAAAATATTCTGTCTATGTACGGGCCGTAACAAGCAAGGCTGGCCGATAGCTTTACAAGAAGCTTTCGTAGCTTATACCTCAGAATAACACATCTGGGCCGTGATAAAGGCGCGTGTAAGAGGTTGCGGGTTCGAATCCGGGCAAGTACCAATGTGACTTTTTCAATTCATATGTACTTTCTAAAGTTTATCTTGGACATTACTGATATCCCGTGCCTTGGAAAGCATGTTAACCCGTTGGCCCCGGTTGCTATTCGTAGAACTTTGACAGTCGTCACGGGTAATCAGAAGCCAAAAAGTCTGACCAGTCGAACCAAAGGGTATCGTGTCGCCCAGTTACTGGGTTGTGGAGGTCTGATAAGCAGTCGCTTCACGTAAAACACTGGTATCCAGCTGAATCCGGTGTGGCTGGAAGCCAACCCCAACATAGTTGGGAAAAGGCTAGGGAGATGATGATGATGACATCAGAATAACACAATAATATTGTCCTATAGTAACCAAAAGCCGATCAGTAACCAAAAATCTAACATAACGCGGGTACGCGGGGTCCGTGCGGTCCATGGCCCTCTACGAGGCTCCGGTGTAGGCGCCCAACCTGGCCTTGGCTCCGGCCCGGCTACTGAGGGCGTCCTAGAAGGTTATGACCATTCGGATGGTGCATGGATACCACAAGATCTCCTGCCTGATTCTTGCCGGCATACCGGCGTGGGTACCACGCACAGTAGCGCGTGGAAGTGCAACGCCGGGGCGAAACTCCGCTGCTGCGGCAATTCACGGCGTGGCACACAGAGCTCCGGCGGGATCTCACGGAGACTACGACTGTCGCAACCCAGTGTTGAGCATCCCGCTTTGAGGAGTGGCTGGAAAGACGCCTCGACGCTCTCGGCTGGAATGACGCCTCGACGCTCTCACGTATTGCCCGACACAGGTCCTTACCGCACACGTACATTTCAGAAGGTTCCTATGTCGGATTCGGGCGGAAGTGAACCCTGCATGACACGGTGTAGCATACGGTGGAGGTATGGCCCCGCTTGGGCGAACCACCGCCGTGTCCTTGCAGAGGCGATCGGTGCTGGTTCAGGCCCTGCTTCGGGGCGACACTGAATAGGAAGCCGTCGCCTCTTGCAAAGCAGACATGCTGGAGACGAAAGCGGCGGGGCGCGTGAGGCAGCGTCAAGCTTCACCCCCCGGATAGAGACCCAGGCGTAGTTTTCGAGAGTCGCAAGATGACGGCCACTGGAGACGTGGGCCTGCGGAAGGTGAGCGGTAGGTAGCTCGCCGCCCGACTAGGACCAGACCCGTGTCGACGGCATGTCGATGCTTCTAATAGTTACCGCGGCCCCGGAATATATAAGGGTAACCGAAGGGACATTATTGGATTTTAGTCAGTAAAAGTCTGACACTCCTTCCCTCTCCAGGGGCGGGAAAAGTCATTTATTGATTTCCTATCCATAAAAAAAACGTTATTGAATATGTTTTGGATGCTTTTACCGTGGTCAATGTAGCTCTTTCACGGTTATACAACCCCAATAATCTTTTTGTGTAAGCTCCAGATAGTTCCACAGTTAATCCGTACTAATATTACAAATGCGAAAGTAACTCTGCCTGTCTGTCTGTCTCTTCTTCACGCCTAAACTACTGAACCAATTTTGAATGAAATTTGGTACAGACATAGTCTGGGACCTGAGAAAAGACATAGAATAGTTTTCATCTCGAAAATCCCCCGGAAACGGGAACTATTATTCCACGCGGACGAAGTCGCGGGCAAAAGCTAGTTAAATATAAGTCCGTAACATTAACACACTACATTATATTTATTTACTTTTTAGCATCAAAAGTATTTAATAAATTATTATGAAGCCAAACAAATATTTCAGTTATTGTTTTATTTATTTCTGTTAGGATTTTGTGCGTAATAGAATTTGTGTTCCAAGTATTTTTTATCTAATGAATTGACAATACTTACTAACATCATTTATTGTATTATTAGTTCTCATCTACTTTTTTGTATTAAATAAGAGACGATGAACCCTACAATTAAGTGAGAAACACGAATATTATAAGCAGAAAAAATGTTTAACTTGTTTTATAAAGTGACTCAATATCTGTTGCTAATTTATCAATACAGGGTATACAACTATAATGGTAAGTAATAACAGTGGAAACTATCAATTACCATAGTATTTTCTTAGGTCAATACTTTCTACAATTATATTGCGTAGCCATTCTCGTTTCACTAAGGTTTTTCACGCTTATCTTTGCCGACGGCTACCACCGTCCATATAAATTTAATAACACTAACGTAAATAAGGTTTTGTTGAGCATTAACCTGCCTTTATACCTGCCAACTATCACTGTAGTTGTAATTTCAAATCTCTTTGTGAAAGGCTGAATATAGCTTGAGTATGTGTGAATTAGTGTGGTCGGTCATAATTGCGTTTGTACGCTTTTAGTAGAATTACATTTGGTTGGAGTTCTTTGTGAGATAAATGGATATGTTTATCAACTTAGGATAAATGGGATGCCTGTTGGATATTTGTTGTAGAAATTGTGGTAAATAATGCTGACAGAATAGTATGTGGCCTTCATATGGGCTGAAAGAATTGGCTTAAACTAATAAGATTATGGCATAGCCCATATTAAAATCTGTTGTTATCTTTACTATATCTCTATAGAATGACAACGACAACAACAGATTTGGCCATTTAAGGACCAACCCTATAATTAAACTGAATAAACCTAGAGTAGGATTAAAATAGTATTAAAACAGACATCTGAACAGAAAATAAACAAAAGGTTGTAAAACACAAGGATTAATAATGTCGTTAGTCAACCGGTTCAAAAGGAAACGAACAGAAGATACTTAAACAGTCGTAAAACATATTTTGTTACGGCCAACGTGCGCTGTGTCAGGTCCTCTGGTATGAGTCATTGTAATATAGGCATCTCGAAGAGATATAGTCCACTGCTCCATACAAATGTGAGTAGTTTTTCTTTTCAATTTTTAAGGTGTTGTTAGTTTTCTAAAAAGTAATGATTTGCTCTTGAAATGTTGCGATAGCCCAGTGGCCGCACAAGGGCCCGCCTCTCGTGTCTAAAAAGTCACACTAGTGCTTGTCCGTCTTGGACAAGCACAAGTGTGACTTTTTCAATTCGTATGTAGTTTTTAAAGTTTATCTTAGACATCACTGACATCCTGTGCCTCGGAAAGCACTTCAAGCCATTGGTACCGGTTGTCATTCGTAGAACTTTGACGATTCCGACGCCAATGTAACTGCGAAAAAGCCTGGAGAGATGATTTAAAATGATTAAAAATGATGATTAAAATGATTTTTATTTCTGTAAATACGTAAAAAATTACACTTTTACACGTCATTTTTTTTCTTATTTTAATCGAACGATGGGGCCGGTGTTTCCTAGTTAGAGATTGAGTAATGATTGGCTCTTGTTCTATATCTATGATAACTGGACTGCTCTAATAGATCGTAGCGTGGTGTTATGCAGTCTACCTCCATATATGAGCCATCCAACAAAAGAATGTTTGTTTAATTTGTTTTTTAATTTAGAAATTTTAAGGTCAAAGCTCATTACAGCCACCCGGCAGCCGCTCCGCACCGACTCGCCTTATGACCGAGGCAATCCGGTGCCGCTACGAAGTTGATATAGTGAGCGCATGCCCATACAAGTCCATATAAAGAATACTAGCCGCAGGAGGCGAGGCGGTGCGGAGTGGCTGCCGGGTGGCTCTAATGAGCTATGACCTTTACAAAGCAAACAAACTTTAGCTTTATAATATTACTATAATATTAATTTGAATACCCTATCTGCAAAAAATATCAAATTACGGAATATATTTTGTATGAAGCACGCTGTCTACACTCTCAACACGATAACTACGATCATACTTTGCCCATAAAGATTTCCAAGGACATTATTTTTAAGAACACCTGGCAAGCCAACTCGTGCGACAATGGTGAACGCATTCATCAAATCATAACCAATAATAGATTTGATATAGCACATTGTAACTCGGTTAGTCACGAAAATCACTAATTAGCTACTTATATGGTGTGAAAAACATTTTTATCTGTCACAATGGGCGGTTAAAAGTTAGGCCGTGACTGCCTGGCATTCTAATCGAGTTATTCCGGTCGGATACCCCGTATTTGATACCCTGGGGGATCAGTATTATTTTATAATATTTTCTATTCCGGTCTGATTCACCGTGCAGGGTATCACAAATAAATTTAATCATTTTATTCCGTTCGAATACACTAGTTATCTATTAACAGATTTTTGGGACAGTCAGCAACAAAATATGCATACAGGTAAAAAAAAAAAAAAAAAATAATAATAAATAAATAAAAAAAATAAATAAATAAATAAATAAATAAATAAAAAAAAAAAATTAAAAAAAAAAATCAATACATAAATCCTTTTAAATTATTAAGGTTTGTCCAAATAGAAAGACCAAATGTCTGATTGCCTGTGATGATTTTAAACAAATAAAACAAATATTTTTACATGAACAACTGCTTTTCTCTTGACTGTACTTACCTGTCAAAAAAGAGTAACGGGATCAGACCGGAATGACAAAGTTAATAGTGGATCAGACAGGAATTAAAATACTATAATAAACAACAGGGGATCAGATCAGGGGATCCGACCGGAATAACTCTTCTAATCGGCTCGTTAGTGAAATAGAGCGTGAAACGAAATATTATGATAGCGATAAAATTTACACAAATCTATACATATAATAAAATCGTAGCGAAGTCAAAACATTACATTGAATTTTTAAAGCTTTAAATACAAGTGATTCGAGACACAATAGAAAGTCATTAGCAGCGCGACAGCCGGCTATCGCTTGGTTGTCCGAAGGTTAAAATAAAAACTCGTAAGATTAAAATAAAAATATTATGGTACATGTACTACAAGTAATGCCAAAGGCAAACATAAATAGTGTTTAGAATTTTTAACTTTTGTTTTTCTTGGCTTTTGTGTCTTGAATCACGTTTGTTCGATGGTTTAAAATTAGGATCCAGATATTGATTAGTTAACTGTTCCTGGTCATCTTGTCAAGTATATAGTACCACCAATGAATCTCACCTTAGTAGGTAAATATTTGTACCACCCATAAACAAAACTTACCTTTCACTTTTTAAATTGAATCAAGCCCTGTATATTTAGGATGATGACGTCACGATCAATGAAAACGAGGCCAAAATAATTACCGCCCCAAAACGTGGCTTGGTTTAAAGATTTGCAAATGAAGGGGATGGAACCACCAATTAGAAACGTGCAAGGGAGGTGCCTACTAAGTAATTTAAACTGATATTTTGCTGACTGAGTACGGCTAAAATAGTTGTACAGTTTTATTAAATGTAATATTTAATTAATTTATAAACGTTTATAATATTTTCTAATTTATACTCATACCTATTATGAAGCTTAAAAGTTTGTTAGGTTGAAAACGCTAAATTCAGAAGGTATTGGTTTGGATTATTCTTTTTTTTTGTGCCAATTTATTTAGGAGGGCTATGTAACATTAAGCTAAGACCTATGGGTGAAATCACGGGGACAGCTAATCTGGCGGCCTCGCGACCTTTTCAAGTATTTCAAGCGATACTGGTCTTTTAAGTATGTAGTTAAAGTTTTTAAATTATTTCACACTTAAAGTGCTCGCCGCGTCGCTGCCGGCCGCTGCCATTCCGGTGTGACTCGGCTCTAACACTTACTGACTTTATTTGAATATAAAAATACTGCACTAGCAATTATCGTATACATGGTGTGGAAAAATCAGTGGTGTGACAAACGAGAAAAAAAATTCTGTTTGTCATACTGGTGTGACTACGAGTCAGCTATGATATTTATCCTTCACACGTGATTTGAGACACAATAGCAGCCCGACAGCGGGCTGTCGGTTGGTCGTTGAAAGGTTAAACATAGAAACAGTTTGTTTCTGTGTTTGGTTGGTTGAACGCGCTATTCTTAGAAACTTCTGGACCCAATTGAAAATATTATTTGTGTTGGATAGCCCATTTATCGAGGAATGCTATAGGCTATAAATCATTACACTGTGACCTACAGGAGCGGAGTAGTAACCAAATATGCGGTTGAAACTACGGGGGCAGCTAGAATAGATATACAGTTAAAATTATTTTTCTTTAAAATCCGTAATAATATTATACATGCGAAAATAGCTGTCTGTCTCTTCTTTACGCCTAAGCCACTGAACCGATTTGAATGAAATTCGGTAAGATATAGTCTGGAATCCGATAAAGGTCATAGGATAGTTTTCATTCCGGAAATCCCCCGGGAACGGGAACTATTGTTCCACGCGGACGAAGTCGCGGGCAAAAGCTAGTTTCTAAATAAAATTGGCAACACAAGTGGCAATTAAATTTTTTACTATTATAAAAATTTCTTACTTCACGTAATACAGTTTTTTTAAGACTATAGACTCCTTACAGGAAAACCTTTATTAATTCTACGGCCTATATTTTGTAAAAGTTGCAGGGAAAAATACAGTGCAGTGTATTTTTAACGGCACGTGTAAGTATTACAAGGACCGTTATTTTCCTTTGACACGTGCATTTATATCGGGAGAATCAAGGTTCTGATATTTTTTGTATTGCACAGAGAACTTCGAGATTGTAACTTAATTAGAATCGGGCTTAAGTTTAATTATATGGAGGTAATTTAGGAGAAATAGTCACAAGTAATATTAAAATACATAGGTACGTGTTTTTCTATTTGAAATTAACTTTTCAACGACCAAGCGACAGCCGGCTGTCACACTACCTTTGTCTTTCTATTTTGTCTGGAATCACGTGTGTTCGGAGGTTGAAACGATAATTATATAAAAACAATGGTTTCTACAATCACGAAAAGATTTCACACAGATTATACTATACAGTATACTAGCTTTCGACCGCAGCTTCGTTTGCGTGAAAGCCGATACTTTCACCCCCCACCCTCCCACCTTCCCTTTTTATATGGTTGGGAAATCATTAAATGACTTCTTCTGCCCAGGGCGGGGCGAGACGAGAGGGTGTGTCAGACTCTTACTGACTAAAACCCACCCATGCTCCTTCGGTTGCCCTTAATGTTCCGGGGCCGCGGCAACTATTAGAAATATTCTATTAGTTGCCGCGTAGTTATAACAGCCAGTCAATCAGTCAATCATGTTTAGCATTATACATTATATAAATTAACAAGCATTTAAATATAAAAGTTGCACAAATTAATTAAATTACTTTCACAATAAACTGAAAAGCTTTTCATTACTTTTCTAGCCTATTGTTTGAGGAAATGTTAGGTGGAACTACGCGTGTGCTTAAACATCATAAATGTGAAAGTAACTCTGTCTATCTGTTAGTGTACGAACTGAGGAGCGTGCAGCGTTGCGTGCAAGATGTTCAGCGCCGCTCGGCCGCCACTCAGGACACCGACTTGTTAATGCATCTGTTTGATATGGACGCCGCACGCCCCGCTCCGCTGGACGCTTAATTTGAGCCGGTACTAAGGTGCTACACTTACAATTGCATCTAATTTCTACTCAAACTTGAACAACGTAGGTTACGTTTTGATCTGCTATTTTTTATGCATTGCAATTGTTTTGTTTTAACCTGCGTTTAACTGCACTGTAAAGCTGGCCATTGACGGTCATTTTTCGCGTCAGTCGTAAAACTGTAGCGTAACTCCAAATGGTTTAGAGGCGGTCAACCAACTCTGAAGTAACTATTCGACACTCACGATTAAATTTTTGAAGGACGTCAGTTCAACCGAGGCGGTAAAATGACTGTCAATGGTGCTGATTCTCTTGTTTACAAACTTAACTAAATTTAAGTTAAATACATCTTTCTCTTTCCATTTCTTAAAGAAAAGGACAGTAGATACATTTTAGTTTAATCCTGTCAAATTAGACAGCGCCTGAAGAAAATTGGCGTATATTTAGTCGCCATGTTTTTAAATCGCGATTAAATTATCTATGGAGTGTCTAAACTTGACAGGACTTAACTAATATTTTATTTTCATTCCTTTTCTAGAAAAGAGAAAGATGCAACTAACTTAATAAAATGAAAAGAGAAAGATGCAATTTACTTAAATTTACATTAGTTTGTGAATAAGAGAATCGGCACCAATACCAAGTTTAACGGTTGTCCCAATTTAAATGACACTCACCGCAGGTGTCACTTTCAAACAAAAAAGGATTTGGTACATCAAAATCAATGTCATTTTGGGGTTCCGTACCCAAGGGTTAGAACAAAACCACGGGACCTAATTCCTAAGACTTCGCTGTCTGTCCATTCGTTTGTCTGTCACCAGGCTGTATCTCATGGACCGTGATAGTTAGAGAGTTGACATTTTCACACTTTTCACAGATGATGTATCTCGTAACTCTGTTGCCGCTATAACAACAAATACAAAAAATCTGAATAAAGTAAATACTTAAGGGGGCTCCCATGTAACAAACGTGATTCTTTTTGCCGTGTGTCGACGATAATAGTACTAAACCTTACGTCTACTAGTTGGACTCGCACTTGGCCGCTTTTCATTATTCTACAAAGAAATACAAAAATAAAATAAACATTTTTGGCCCAAAACCAGCATCTTCAAGAAAATACTTAACCCAATTCTAAAAAGTCACTTGGATTGAATTCATAACATAATATTCCTGGCAAAAGCAGCGATTCAGATAAAATATGCTTTCGTACGAATGTCTCATTCTGTAACAATTTTTCAGAAGACGGGCGAGCGGTGCTTTGTGTAAAATCGATAGAAAGATATTTCGGGAACGAGCGAGAGAAGGGTTAATGTTGCATCCGTTTTGAATCAAGGCTTTCGGCTTATTTCTTATCATTGTTATCTTCTGTTTATGACACGGGCTTTTTATGATTTATATTAAGAACGTAGTCTGTTCCATTTAAGTCTTGAAAAATATTTATTTATTGATATTTATCAGGGCAATAAGATCTATATCTGCTTGACGGGTGAAACATAACTTTGATTCCTTCGAACATACGTGATTCGAGACACAATAGAAAGACAATAGCAACGCGACAGCCGACTGCCGCCTGGTCGTGAAAGGTTAAATAGGTACGTCTTTTTACTCAAAACCATTTATTTTGGACTAAGTAATTCAAAGAAGTTCAAATACAGTCCACTCATATTAGTATCGAAGGAGTGAAGACAAGGAGTCTTCACTCCTTCGATACTAAGACGAGTGGACTGTATAAATGTAATTTGAATGTTTGTGACGTATGTTTGTGTGCGTGAGAGATTGACTTACAAAAACTTAACCGTATGAATGTTAAGTTAAGGTATTTTAATATAGGCTTATGCAACCTGAAATAAAGTGTATTCTGTTCTATTCTATTGTTAGTTTTTTTTAATTGTGTTATTTTTTGCTATTTACTGATTCTGACTGATTGTTGTATGATGGTAAGGTAAGTACAGTTAGTAGTTTTGAGAACTAGCAAGACGTGCGATAATAAAAACTGGTCACTTCTTGGTATGAATAATTCAAAACACAGCAGATAAACTTCCCTCTAGTACTTGTGACTTACTGTGGCGTGCCTAGGTTTTAAAATATGGCAAATCAGAAAGATTTTCTGCTATCAAGTTGAACACCAGCAAGTCTTTTAGTGTCCCTCTTTTCAACTTCTTCATCGTTATTATTATTATTTTTGGTGAGTGGGAAATCATCAAATGACTGCTCCCGTCCTGTGTGCGGCGGGGGGGCGTGTCAGACTTTTACTGACTAAAACCCAGTCATGTTCCTTCGGTTGCCCTTTATGTTCCAGGGTCACGGTAACTATTATAAACATTCCGCAACCCCGGCAGGCGTGGCCCTGTTGGCCCCTTCCAGTGCTGACTTCTTCTCTTTGAGGCGCGCGTGGAACACTAACGCGCCGTCGACGCGGTCCTGGTCCTAGCCGGGCGGCCAGCTACCCATCGCTCGCCATCCGCAGAACCGCGCCTACGGTGGCCGGTAGTCGTCTTGCGACTCTCGACGTCTTCGCCTGGGTCTTAGTCTGGGGCGAGAGGCTCGTCGTTGCCTCTCGCGCGCCGCCGCTTCCGTCACCAGCATAACTGCTTCGCAGAAGGAGGCGACGGCATCCCATTCCGTCTCGCCCCGAAGCATGGCCTGAACCAGCGCTGGGCGCGAGAAGTCACCGCCGCCGATCGCCTCTACGAGGACACGTCGATGGTGCGCCCACGCGCGGCACACCTCCACCGTGTGCTCGACCGTGTCCTCCAGGCGACCGTTGCTGCAGTGGTGACACCCAGGCGTCGCTTCCGCCTGGAATCCGACACAGGAACCTCCCGAACTGACCATGTCCGGTGAGGACCTGTGTCAAGCGAAACGTGAGAGCGCCGTGGCGCCTCTCCAGCCACTCCTCAAAGAGGGGTCTTACCGCCGCTATCACGGCGTGCCCAATCGTATTATTATTGAGTTATTTTTTAAATCTGCCACTTACCTCTTTTTATTTCCTTAACTTAGAAAGTTAAACAAATTGAGAAAAGGTGATGTTATAACCCTATCTGTGCAATTCACGCTTGTTGGCTTGTATGAAAGTCAAGCTACTGGATCCAATTTAATTAAATCCTGCCTTCAAAACTCCATTCGAAAAATATGCCAGTTATGTTAACATAAAAAAATTAACAAACACAACAGCGAACTGTCTACTAATCTGTTATTCTAACAAATGTGTCAACATTGTGTATGCAAATGTGTAACAGTGCTTACATAAGTGCCTTATGTGCTCGCTGTACAGCCAATGTTTATTTACGTTAAGTAATCTCTATGAGCAATACCATAAACACGCGATCGCCAATATTGGAATTTCAGATAATTTCGACGTTAATATGAATTTGTACATTAGGCATATTGGGTATAACGTAGTTGGTAAAGTAAATATAGAGTACTCACTTTTCAGCAAAAATAAATAAATAAATAAATATGCTGGGACAACTCACACACGGTCATCTGATCCCAAGTTAAGTTCTGCTTAGAGCTTGTGTTTTGGTAACCAGACAACTGATATACATACTTATATAATTTATAAATACATACACATTATAGATAAATTACACCCAGACACATAATAATAAGGTATCTAAAATAATAAGGTATCTAACATATACAAAAGCTATCGCTCAACAGCTGGCTCAGGAATCAGATTCAAAAGGCAGTTGTTTTGGATACGGCACGCATTGTGAGGAGGTTCCTCACTCTGGAACCCTAACCATCGTTAGCTTGGGTTTCAATACCTAGCGACGGTGGAGCACTATTTTTATACATATTTTTATTAAAAAAAAATGTTTTTATTATGAAATTTCTTTTTTTTTTAAATATGTAAAAAAATATGTAAAATAAAGAATGCTGAGGTATCTAATTATTTATCTACACAAAGAGTAGGAAACAAAAAATATTGTGGTCATGTCAGTCTCCTAAACCTGTTTAATCTGAGTTGAAAAAGGTTATTACCCTCAACCTTATCCATGACACGATTGTTGTAAATCTCTTTGTAATTCGAGCTTAGTAAGAAGGGTTAACATAAGTACCTAATGAACTAATCCCTAGGTGAAATACGTTATTTAAATAAGGTGTAAATATTTGGTTCACTGGTAGATAATGCGTAGAGTTAGGTCTAGCTTTGTACCTTTCTGCATAAAGTGTAAATAAATAAATATGCAGAGCAAATAAAATCTAAATCAAATAAAGAAAAGTTACATCGAAATCGACTACAAAATCAATATCAAAACAAAATCGAAGGTCAATATACTTGTCAAAGTCAACAACGTAATCAAAATACATTTTAATCCAAGATCAAAAAAGCCACTTATTTGCGATGTTTAAATTGTCCGATGTATTCACGACATGACATGCTTTTGATTTCCCCCGAGACTGGTGTCCCCGATGTCAAAGGTCCTTGTAAATGGATAATAGCTTGGATTTCTGATAATATAAATATGTTAATAGATGTACTTTAGGATTTAAATAATGTCGGCAGGCAACTATAACTTCGTAAATTTATTCGCAATTATTGGCGCCCAATTGGGACCATCAGTCCCATTTGGGCGCCAATTGTTCTTTACTCATCATAAATCAAAGAGAATGCCATAACTCATATTTTTGATATGGAAACTGAGGAACGAATAAAAACGAGAGGTATTTTTCACCTGACGATGATAAGGCTTTTGTTTTTTGGGTACTTACCTACTGTTGAATATGGAATGTTTGGAGTGTATTGATATGTTAGCTAAAGTTCCCCAATATTCAAATAAATATAAACCTAATCTTTCCACTTAGGTAAATCTTTGCCACATCAAACACATGGGGTGGTTTGGGTCTACCTCCTAGCGGTCCACCCCGGGCAACGGCACCACTTGTGGTGACGGCTGAACGACCCAACCAGCGGTGGTAGGTCTCGCAAGAGTCCGCCTGGTAGCTACCACCTTCCCGCCGGAGTCAGGTGTCAAGCAGCTTGCTGTGTTTCATCTGTGCGCGGGAACACCAGAGCCTTTGGGGGATGAATGGTTGTTAGTTGTGTTGCATATAGCTGATTCTGTGGGTCCTCGAGTGACACCGGACCGGGTAGCTCACTCTGGAGGGTAGTGGGATCCGTGGCACGGTCTTGCCGGTGACCGACCGCAGGTAGTTGGGGGCCCAAGTAGCGCGCTAGCCACGTGCCAAAGGCTGCCCCGCCACCTCGCGAAAAATCCTGGAATAGCTCCACCGTGCCAGCTGGCGACTGGATGGGAGGATCCGGTGGCTATTTCGGGGGGGCTCGGGCGTCCCCGCAGTCTCCAAGTGAGCTCCTCATTGTTCGGTTTTTACTCGTGCAATCCACTTGGCGAAAGCATCGCCTCGACATCCAATCGTCCCCCAACCCGCACTACTTAATATTATGAACAACAAAAATAAGAATAGGGTTAAACACCGGCGGCACTTCCTCCCGTTGAAAGTGCACCTAACCAACATACGTGGGTTGCACTCAAATCTCGACGCAGTCCACCACCACCTCGAGACTGAAAAGCCGCACCTGTTCTTCATGACGGAGACGCAAATTAAAACCCCAGCGGACGTGGCGTACCTCAACTACCCAGGCTACTCACTTGAACATAAGTTCAAAGAGAAAGCGGGGGTCTGTGTGTACGTCCGCGACGACATCTGCTGCAAGCGTCTTCGCTGCTTTGAAACTTCCGGGTTCTCTACTCTGTGGGTCATCGTAGACACAGGATCCCAGAAGACCTTATATGCCTGTGTTTACCGATCGCACGTCGGTGACCAGGAGACAACCAGGCTATTTGACCATCTTGCTGAGACTGCAGATAATGCCCAACAACGGTACCCTGCTGCGGAACTAGTATTTCTCGGGGACTTCAACGCCCACCACAAGGAGTGGCTGTTCCCGTTTGAGAAAACCTGCCACGCTGGCAAGGAAGCACGCAAATTTGCGCTGTCGCTAAACCTCACCCAGCTGGTAAACGTTGCGACGCGGGTACCTGATGTTGCTGACCACACACCCAATTGCTTGGACCTTCTACTGACAACGGATCCGGATCGGCACTCTGTCTCGGTCTCAGCTCCGCTGGGGTCGTCACACCACTGTCTGGTGAAATCCGTATCGGTCTGCTCCCCTCCGGATCTCAGCCCAAAGGGCACGAGAAGAGTGTGGCGATACGAGTCAGCAGATTGGGATGAGATGCGGCATTTCTTTGCGTCTTTCCCTTGGCGGCCGGTCTGTTTTTCCTCTGGCGACCCCTCATGTTCTGCTGAGGCTGTCGTAGATGTGATTCGGCAGGGAATGGAATATTTTATTCCGTTCTCCGACCTCTCGCTTGATCACAGAACCCAAGCATGGTTCAATGTGGATTGTGCTCGGGCTGAGGCCCTTAAACAGTCTGCATACCTGGCTTGGGTGCAAGCCCGCGACACCAAAGCAAGGGCCCAGAGGGTTCGTAGGAAGAAGAAAGCCTATAATGCTGCCGCCAAGTCCTGCAAAAAGGTGATTCGGAAGGCTCGATTTGACCATATCAGTCGAGTAGGGGCCAGACTTGCGTCCTACCCTCCTGGTAGCAAGCAATTTTGGTCCCTATCCAAAGCGGTCGAATCTAACTTCTGCCGTCCCACACTTCCACCGTTGCAGAAACCCGATGGTACGCTGGCCCACTCCGCGATAGAGAAAGCGAACCTGTTTGCTTCTCTATTTGCGAGCAACTCGCGTCTTGATGCAGGCCTCCATCAACCACCTACTATACCTCATTGCGATTCCTCAATGAAGGATATTGCTGTTCACCAAAAAGAGGTACGGAGGGTTCTGCTGAATTTAGACGTGAATAAAGCTAGCGGACCAGATGGAATACCTGCGCGAGTACTTAAGCAGTGTGCGCCTGAGTTGTCGCCTGTATTGACACGTCTATACCGCCTCTCTCTCCAAACTAGAACGGTGCCAAAATCCTGGAAGCTTGCTAATGTGCAGCCAGTGCCCAAAAAGGGCAGCCGTGCCGACCCCTGTAACTATCGACCAATCGCCATCACCTCCATGCTCTGTAAAGTCATGGAAAGGGTTCTAAATAGCAAATTGTTGGCATACCTAGAAGACAACAATCTACTCAGTGACCAGCAATATGGCTTTCGCCGTGGTCGGTCTACTGGAGATCTTCTAGTGTATGTTACTCATTGCTGTGGCGAAGCCATTGAGAAAAACGGCGAAGCCCTTGCCGTTTCGCTCGACATCTCAAAGGCTTTTGACAGGGTTTGGCACGCTAGTCTCCTTAGCAAGCTTCCTGCTTATGGCATCCCTGCTGACTTTTGCTGCTGGGTATCAGACTTCTTAACGGGACGGTCGATTAGAGTGGTCGTCGACAGCTGCTCTTCTGACCTTATGGCCATTGATGCCGGTGTTCCTCAAGGGTCTGTCCTCTCTGCAACACTATTCCTGCTCCATATAAACGATATGCTAAATCCTAGCATAGTCGGTTACGCAGATGACAGTACCGTTGTAGAGAGATATCTGGCCAGCGCAAAAGACAGTAGGGACAATATACGTTCACAGAGAGAGGCCATGGTAGAGCGAGTGAACTTTGCCTTGAGCCGTGTGTCCCAATGGGGCGATCACAATCTAGTGCAGTTCAATGCCGCCAAAACGCAAGCGTGTCTGTTCTCCGCTAAACGGAGCCCATTCGACCTGGCTCCTACTTTCCGAGGTGCACCTGTAAATCTAACCGGCTCCCTAGAACTCCTTGGCATGGAGTTGAGTTCTGACCTCAACTTCGCCGCTTTCATCGAGTCCAAAGCACTGACTGCGGCGAAAAAGCTGGGCATCCTTAACAAGGTTAAGCGATATTTCACGCCGGGACAGCTTCTAACACTTTATAAAGCTCAAGTCCGATCGTGTATGGAGTATTGCTGTCACCTATGGGATGGCTCAGCCAAATACCAACTGGCAGCATTGGATTCGGTAGAACGCAGAGCCAGGAGGTTGATTGGCGACAAGAAGCTGGTGGCCCAACTGCAACCTCTAGCACATCGGCGTAAAGTTGCCTGTCTGGCAGTGTTTTACAGATTGCACTTCGGTGAGTGTGCTCATGAGCTACACGAGCTCATTCCCCCGTCTCCGTTTTACCACCGGACATCCAGACGTACGGCAGGATACCACCCTTTCTTGGTCGATATTCCTCGAATCCGCACGCAGCGTTTTTCGAAATCCTTTATCATGCGCACCGCAAAGGAATGGAATTCTCTGCCGGCGTCTGTGTTTCCAAAAGCATATAACCCGGATGTATTCAAGAGAAGAGTGCATAGGCATCTTTTGGGTGAGCTCGCTCCATCGTAGGCCCCGTCTATGCCCTTGGACTAGTCTGGGACCAAGAGCAAGCCCATAAGTTATAAAAAAAAAAAAAAAACATTGAGTTTCTTTACATAAAGAAACGTCGCGAAAATACACTAACAGAGTATCCCTTTCCAGTATGAAAAACATTTTATCCCGACAGCAAATTCTCGCACTTTTTAGTAAATAAATATACTTGGAAGACCCATGCAAGCTTATTTCACACGAGCCCTTTGTAAATATCAATCGTTTCTAAAAGTTGAAAGGACTTTGAAGAAAAGTATGTATTTCTATAAGTTTCTATTTGTTGTAAGATTTCAAACACGTATGTGGTTTCCAAGTTAAGTGAACTCCTTTGATGATATTATACCTTTTTATTTGTGGTCAAACCTTATTACGAAATAAATAAAGACGTGACTTTGTACTCTTTATTCAAAGTATAATATATAATATTTATATATATAAAAATGGATTTTTGGTATTCATCACATATGGAAGTGAAAAGAGATTTTAGTTATATGAAAAGTTATAAATGTATTAATGAACTTGAAACTTGTTACGAGTACGTAAATATGGACATAATTATATAAAACTAGCTTTTGCCCGCGTCTTCGTTCGCGTTCCCGAGGGATATCATATGCCCTTACTCGGGTCCCAGACTATATCTGTACCAAATTTTATTCAAATCGGTTCAGTGGTTTAGGCGTGAAGAAGAGACAAACAGATAGAGTTACTTTCGCATTTATAATATTAGTACGGATGTTTGACCTCTTAACTTTCTTCAAAGACATCATCTTCTTTACGTTTAATTTAGAAAAGTTCACTAACCAACTTTTTTATGTTACATTTACAATTATTTTCTGTCCTGATTTGGTAAATAATGGTTTCATAAACTTCATCACTACAATTATCGAACTTCGAATCTAAACTCAACAAAGGGTTATCACCAAACCCTTCCAAATCGAAATCTGATATTGTCCCAGACTTCATTAGAACATAACGTTTGATGAACACATCCTGTACTCCTGTCTATCAGGAATTTAATATCGGCACTCACTGTTAATATATACAAACAAGATTTTAATGGATGGAGGAAATGGAAATTCTACAGAGTAAACGAAACTCTTGAGAATATAGGACAAGTTTGAGAACGTAGTTTATGTTGACGATATTATTGTCTTTATGTGTAAAATGAAAATGAACATTGAAAAATGAGTGAGTCTTTGACACAATCACTAAATGATTACCAGACACCATTTTTCTAAAAAACGTAAAACTTTCATCCATACTAATATTATAAATGGGAAAGTGTGTCTATCTGTCTGTCTGTTTGTCTTTCTTTTTTTTCGGCAAAACGGAGCGACGGATTGACGTGATTTTTTAAGTGGAGATAGTTGAAGGGATGGAGAGTAACATAGGCTACTTTTTGTCTCTTTCTAACGCGAGCGAAGCCGCGGGCAGAAGCTAGTTACAAATAATAGTTTCCTTTTCAATTTTAAGTAAATTAATTGACTTATTTCGTCACGGTGTAAAATAGCTAAACCTACTTCAAAGAAGAAATTTTGCTGAAAGCACTATTTACGACAGGGCAACACTGCCGTCTATAAGCTTAAAGGCCGCTAAATGACATTTGGTCATTTTTCACTTTTTTAATGTAATAGTCTTAAAAAAAAATTCTCTATCGATCTGTCTAGGAACGGTTATTCTATCTTTTACCGTTATCGAGATAACTTTTTTTAAAAGGCTGCTAAATACAAAAAAAAATATTTTACACCGCTTAAAGGTCGCTAAACAGCACAACTAGATTAGAAGGCAGCTATACTACTTTAACGTTTGGATCGATTGAACATTTTTACTACCAACGCTTAGCTATAAAACAGTTATTATTTAACAATTAACTAAAAGGTAGCAAAAGTATTTTAGCGGCTTTTTGCCTTGGTTACATTGGAGTATAATACCTTGCATAGACTTAACTAAAAGGCGGTTATACGCTCTTACCGAATTAAAACGCAGTTAAAATAATTTAGCGGCCTTTAAGCGTTGTAGTGTTACTACTTTTACAATTAATAAACTGTTACAGAAAGCCTTATTACACCGTACGTAAAGTAAAAAGAAATATTTTCTTCTGTGTCTTGCATAACAAAAAAGCCGTTAAACAACAAAACATCGCTAAAAAGCCGCAAACTGCACAACCCCAACGCTTCACATAGGGATTCGTCCGTGGCGCGGGGGACGCGCTTGGGCACGCACAGGAAGAAGGGCTAGCCTGGCCGGTCAGTTTAGTGCAAACTGTCCACTTCTCAAAATGTCAAATTCGCATAATCGGGGGGCACGGTCGTGCCCCCGGCCAAGACAAGCAAGCGAAGCGCAGGGGCACTACCTACCTTTTCTCGAAGTGTTTCGTCGTTTTTTCGAACCCTCATAGAGTTGGTATCCGATGTACCAGACACTTCATATTCACAAGAAATAATGTCAATAACAGACTCAATAAACATACAAAGTTTCAATTGAATAGCTTTTATACTTTAGATTTTATTGATATCTAAAATACACCGATTTCGTCACTGATTCACTGACACACTGACACACTGACACACTGATGATCATCAAAATGTTTGGCTACTTCCTGAAGTGCTAGAATGCTGAAATTTGGTATGTAGCCTAAGTTCAGTATACAACCAACAGAAAAATTCATAAACTTATAGATTTCGACCTCCATCCCCTAAAATGGGGGTGTGGAAGTTTGTTTGAACAAATCAAGTAAAAATGCAAAGAGAAAGATTGGGCTATTGGGCTATGGGCTATGAAAGCCGACACTGCTGATGTGGCTACTTCCTGTAGTGCTAGAAAGCTGACATTTGGTATAAGAAGTTTGGTAAGTTTGGTATCAACCACCTAAGAAAATTATAAACTTGTGTCGTTGACGGTCGTGTTGCGATTGCAATATTTTTCGTATTCGTATAAATAAGTTTTGCGGCTTATTTCAGTGGGCATAATTTTATGTATTGGTAATTGGTTAATATACATACATACCTAAATTGTTACGGTGTTGAACGGAATCGTAGCGCGATCCTCGATGACAAAAAGTTTAAGTCTTACTTCCCTAGATGGCGTTGGGATCGAAATAGATCGCGCTATGGTTTCGTTACATCGGAAAGTATAAGTACTATTTGAATTTTTAGGTATATGAGAATAATATTGTTTTCACGTTTGCACGAAAACTCGTTTCGGGAGCGCAATACAGCCTTCAATAATTTCTCCTAGATCGAAAGATCACCGTTGTACGATCAAGTATTTTAAGAATAAAAAGTGTGGGACTTTCAGGTCAATTTAGTCAAAAAAATCTGTGAACGAAAAGAAAAAAAAAACACTGAAAATACTGCCTAGCGACTTACAAAAAGAACTGAAATCCCACTAAAAACATTTCATATAAATGTAGCCAAGACAACCACATAAGGTATACCCTGTGAAAAATATATCAGATCTCATGTAGAGCCAAGCTTCTGAATCTACACGGCCTAACTCTACAGACCCTAACTTCACAAACTCTACATATCAGTAAAAATTTATGGCTTGGCTGTTTCGGTACTTACTTCAAACACTTAATTTTCGCATCACCTCCACGACGCGACGGTAGCGAAACGGCGAAGCCATACATTTTTACTGATATGTAGAGTTTGTGAAGTTAGGGTCTGTAGAGTTAGGCCGTGTAGATTCAGAAGCTTGGCTCTACATGAGATCTGATATATTTTTCACAGGGTATACCTTATGTGGTTGTCTTGGCTACATTTATATGAAATGTTTTTAGTGGGATGACTATTTCTCGAAATGTCCATTTCTCAGAATGACAAACTCTCATAACGTCAACTTCTCACAAAGTCAATTTCTTAAAAATGACAAATTCGCATATTGACAACTCCATGTAGGTTTCTACTTTAACAAGGTAATTTGAATTTGGTAATAGGAATAGCTAGTTATACATAAACTAAGGGGTATTATGTAGGTTGATATCTAAAAACTTTAAAAATAAAATACCAAAATTTATAATTTTGTTATAATTGAATATTTTAAATAATTAAACACTTAAAAAAAAATGATAACCGCCTTCAAAAACTCAAAACCCTAAAATAACTAAAATTTCTGAAGTCGGTGGCTTTTCTTCTGCAATTCAATTTGTGTTGCCACCGACTTCAGAAATTTTAGTTATTTGAAAAAGTTTTTTATTTATTACTTTTTAGTGTCGACTTATGTTTGACTATGTATAGTATCTTTCAAAGTACCTAATTTATTTTCAAAATAAAACTACTTACAATCTTATAAAACGAAAATAGAAACTTGAAGAAAAAGCACACATCGTCTATGATATATCGTATTTTTTTTTGTTCTTGGTGAATTTTTCGAGAAGCACTGAACCGATCGCCACAAAATGTATATGGGACCACCCGGCCTGAATTATGACTTATCAAACAAAAAAAGAACCATCAAAATCCGTTTACAATTGACGGAGATATCGCGTAACAAACATACAAAAAAAAACATACAGACGAATTGAGAACCTCCTCCTTTTTTTAAATCTGTTAAAAAGATTCTCGCAATTAAAATTTATTAATAAGAATATGTATAGAAATCATAACTTTACATTAAATAGTTACAGTTAATTCGTCGGTGCATAATAATCGTATATCATGAGGGTACTTTGATAATAATGCCATGTCACAGTTTCTATTTATTTATTTATTTACACTTTATGCACAAAATTCATGTACAGAGGCGGACTTAATGCCTTAATGACACTAAGTTAGGGAAAAATAGTGTTATTATTAGCGAAACATGAAGACTAGTGTACCTACTGAATATAATAATATTATCTTTTAATTGAAAGTGTTATAAAACAATGAATCGTGAGTTTGAGATTATTAATAGTCAAAAAGGTGGGTCTACTGTAACTTCGTAAAGATGGACTTTGATATACACGGAATAAATTAAATGCAGACGGCACTACTCTGTGGCGTTGTGTTTCTCATAATAGATGCAGTTCTTCCATAACACTTGACAAAAATCCGATGAGAATTCCACAAACATCGTCCGGGATTTAATGTCCAAATGCAGAACACATATTGATAATAGGGTTTCGGGGTTGACTTAAATTTACCGTCAGCAAGGTAGTATTCTCCTGTTTTCATAATCCGTTTATTTGTTTTCTGACCACCATCTTCTGCAACTAAAATATTTTTGATAATGCTTCTCGGATCAAAATAGTATCTATCTAAATTTACTGTGCGTAATTAAAATTTGTATTTAAAAACTTCTTTCTAGGCCTATAAGGAGAATCTTTTATCGAACGAAAATTAAGTATTAAATCACGGTCACTTTTATGATCTCTTCTCATAGCACTAAAAGATTCTTCTATAATTTTGGGCACTGGACTAAGATCTTTACATACTGTAATTTTTTAATTCTCTGTTTTTTATCAGTATCACATTTTGTAATACGCTTGGTACGCACACATGGTCAACTTCTCGTAAAATTCTTTGCTTATTTTTGTCAAGTGTTATAAATAAATAAATCAAAATCTATTTATTTCAGGCAAAATGCTCATATATTGTTAGTGTACAACTTAAAAACTATGTTAAAAAAGAATTAATTAAGGTATTTGCCTCCCTCTGAGGCACCAGACACGCGCACTTGTGCTTGAATCCAGTGCCGCAGAAGGGGGCTGTCCAGCTTGCGGCTGAGCACGTTCAGAATGGTGTTGGCGCTACCACGCGTACGAAACATCAGCGATGTGATGCGGCGCCGCAGCACAGTGTGAAAGCCGTCTGTGTGCGCGTGCGGAAACATCGCCGGCTCACTGCAGTAACGTGGGAGCCCCACCAGCACCCTGAACGCATTATTATACTGTACTCGGAGAGCGTTGATGGCCCGCTGCGTGTAGGCGACCCACAGATAGATGTTATGGAAGAACTGCATGTATTACGAGAAACACACCATTTTTTATTTTGTTAGCACCATGCCCGATAGTTTGTGGCACTAAAGAACTAGTCTTTGCAAAAACTTTGTTTGATTTCATAAGTTAACGTTTAATTTTGCAGGATTCGTAAAATACAGTTGTGGATAGTGCTAGCCTAAAAAGCAGTTATATGAAAAGGTTTAATAATTAACCGCCTTTAATGCATAATTGTATTAAAAGTTGTTAAAAAAATCTTGGAAGAGAAGCAAAGCGATATCTACTTGGCTAAAAGGCCGGCGGCTATAAGTAATTAGCTGCTTTTTTGTTATGGATAAGATCAATATAATAACATTCGTACTAGGTTTAAGAAACGCAAAATAACATAACTGCTTTATAGCTATGTGAATATTAATAACTTGCTGTCTACATAAAATACCTCTGGCAGTTCTTTTTTTTTTTTTAAATGGGACAATCCCACCACACTATTCCCAACCACTGCAACTCCTGAAAGCCAGAATCAACAGTGGAGTCCGCCAGAAAAGCGCCGAGCAATGAAGCTTGACGAGTCCCGGAGAAACGATTCAACTGTCTTGGATCCCGCAACGAAATTAATCAGAAAAGAACAACGGAGGAGTAAGAAAAGTATATTTTTTCCACTTCCCTCCATAACAAGCAGGAGACAGAACAGAACTAGGCCGATAGGCACAAAGGGGCAATTACAACTGGGAGAAGCCCAGATTGCCTAGCACCACGGAATATGATCTGTTAAAAATTAATGGGTCCTAAATTGTGAGCTGTTACGAATGATTCCAATAGTAGGTATGGCAAAAACGCTTGAACGCACGGAAATTGGTTCTGGTTTCCACAAGGTCCGTATAATAAACAACACCGGATGTAACCTGTAAACTATCCAACATAACATTGCGCTCATTCTGCCAAAGAGTACACTCCCATAGGATGTGATGTGCAGATTGTTCGAATTCACAGTTCGATGTGGAACATTGACACAATGGCGAAGCAACAAGTTTGAAAGAATATAGTTTACTTTTAAAATTGCCATGACCTGTGAGAAATTGAGCAACGCAATGATCAACCTCCAACCATGTCTTAGCCAGCCGCTCACGAACGGATGGAAAGAACAGATGGAGGTGACGGCCCTTCATGGAATTATCCCACCTACTTTGCCATTCGGATAAGAGTTCCTCCCAGACTTCAGTCTGCGGTTTAAATAATCTAGAAATTTTATTAAAGTCGCGTTGTGGTATAAAGTTAGTGTCCATGGTTTCCCGCGCGGAATAGTACATTGAAGCACGACGCTGTACCTCAAGATCGACTGGAAGTACACCTGCGAGTACCGGTAGGGCCTCAGTACTGACCGTTCTATACGCTTTGCATAAAAATATCAAAGCTAAACGTTGACTCTCTGACAGTTATTAATAAATCCATAACTTAAAAGCAGTTATGATTCTTTAGCCGCCATTTAGTTCTGCACACTTGAAGCGAACCTTAAGATTTTACAAAGTTAGAAAGGAAAATGTGTATTATTGACATAATTATTAATATTTTACAAAATCAACTAACTTCATGAGAAAGTTGAAAAAAATACCTTTCTTTTGGTATATTTTAACATGACAAAATGTTTATAGATACTGAGGAGCACCGGTTTGAAAATTTTGCCGCTTTTTTCCGCTCTAGCTCAAAATAAGAATTTGTCATTTAGCGGCCTTTAAGCTTATAGACGGCAGAACATCACACTGTTACTATGTGTGCAATATTTTTTGGTTTAAAGTTTTTATGTTTTATATAAAATAATGTTTTTTCTTTCAATGACAAATTTAATTTATTTTCCCTTTTTATCCTGTTAACTCACAAATTCGCGAATCGAGGTTAACTCACAAATTCGCGAATTGAGAGATAGTGATAGGCCCAACGTTTAATCGATCTCTATAATTATAAAAATCATCGAAACGGTTTCAATGATGAAAATATAACAAATAAACAGTCTTAACCATTAGTAATTTAACGGTAATAATAGCTTTAATTAAATCCAGTATTTAATAGATAAAACTGAATCACAATTCAATATAATATCAGTCCAATTATTTAACTTTTCGCTTAAGTGAATGTGATTATTGAAATGGATATCCGACGAAAATAATTAATTTAAATACATTACTTTGGAAATGAAAATGACAACATGGCACGCCGATCCAATTAATTTTAACGTATAATGTTTTAAGGTTAAATGTTTTTACGGCTTTATTGATAATTCACTATAGTATCCAAGGCACACAGAAAAAACAAAATCATGAATCCCCTTGCTTGACAATTAAAATTTATATCAATTATTATGAGTTCAGATTTTCTCAACGTGAAGGATAACCACCGACATCAGAGATATCCAAGATCAAATGATTGAATCAATTGTTTTCATAATCAACCATAATTAAATTATCGCAATACGTCTCGCGGTTGCATCGGATCACTTCCTTATGATACAATAGTGAGGTACGTATGAGCTGTTTTCTTAACGATACGTATCTAGCGCGCGTATCCGTACTTAATATTATAAATGCGAAAGTAACTCTGTCTGTCTGTCTGTCTCTTCTTCACGCCTAAACCACTGAACCGATTTGAATGAAATTTGGTACAGATATAGTCTGGGACCCGAGAAAGGACATAGGATAGTTTTCATCCTGGAAATCCCCGGGAACGGGAACTATTATTTCACGCGGGCAAAAACTAGTCTTCAATAAATTAATTTTATGTGACAATTAGTCAAATTTTTTATTGTTTTTTTTTTATTTATTACAAATGAGAATCGAATACTGAATAACCTCCTTCAGTATGTACAGTGGGCAAAGCAGATAAGTATCCAGGGCCGTCATATACAATTGAGGTTTTCTTAAATACCAATGAATGTATTCAAATGAAATGTAACCTAATTGAAGAACTAGTCATTTTCTACTATAGTTTAAATTTTTATTAGAAAATATCCGTGGGTTTTTGAGAAAACTTAAACTGTATCTGACGGCCCTGGATACTTATCTGCTTTGCCCACCGTACCTTGTCTTACCTAACATGGTGTATAACTCCGTCGGGTTGGCGGATGTCCTCATTTCCTTTTCGGTCCCTTAGAGATATTAAAAGACATTAAAAGCTTAAAGCAACTATAACATTTTCTGAGAGAACATTAAAAGCAATAATACGACAGAACGTAATGAAATGTAATAACAGTTTCAAACAACTAGGGTGGAGTTCCGATCGAAAGGTCGCGGGTTTGGATCCGGTTTGAAACTATTATTGCAAACTGGAACGTAATGAGACCACATTTAACTTTTGTTGAGATAACAGTACTAACGGCGTACGGGTGTATTAATTTTATAATACGACTAGCTTTTTCCCGCGGCTACGCCCGCGTGAATGTCGATATTTCCAGCCTCTATTTTAGCCCATTAGGGTTAAAATTTCCAAAAACCCTTTCTAAGTGGTTACCTATGGTTGCGGAATGGTTATAATAGTTACCGTGACCCCGGAACATAAAGGGCAACCGAAGGAACACGAGTGGGTTTTAGTCAGTAAAAGTCTGACACGCCCTCCCGCCGCGCCCAGGACGGGAGACGATATTTGATGATTTCCCACTCCACAAAAAAAAAGTGGTTACCTACTCTTTATAAAGAACACCCTGCAAGTTTTATGTCACTGTCCAGTTAGTCAGTCAGTTGACCATTTTATATAAATAGATGTCCTGCTAGTGAATAATTTTGATCATGTTTATTTACTTAATAATAACTGGGTAATATACAATAGCCTATCTAATTTTAATATGCATAAGATAGACTTTAACTTAAACTTTGTGTTCATGTATGTACGTACGTGGCCTATAGACACGCAAACGGCTGAAATGTTTTTTTTTCGCTGTTTTAGAATTATTGTTCAATTACACGTCTCGGTTACCTCATATTATTTTATCTGTTTGTGAGTATGCCTTCTAAATATTATGAAAAAAAAAATAACATAGGTCACATTTTACATTCAAACAAACGTATTTTCATCACGAAAATGGCCAAAAAATAAAAAAGTAAAAACGAAATCAAATGTTGAACTCGGAAAAAAATGACTAAGTTTAAATATAAGTAGCATTTTCAGAAGGAAAATTGCTGTTTTATTTTACCCGAAAGTGATGAATTCCCATATTATCCACGAGATTGTGTTCATAAATAAGAAACACCACCTATCTTGTAAATATTGTTACTGTGTTCCAATGTCTACCTTTCAACAACAAAAAAAGCCTCGTTGCCTCAAATGTATTTAGAACTAAAAATGCCAGTTGAGTGAACCACAACCGTAGCACACATAAAACAATAAAATGACATTGATCATAAGGGTCAATTTCGCGTGGCAATAATGACACCTGACATTAATGACAGTTGTCAAACTAATGACATTTCGCCAGGCCATAGGCTAAAATTGAAAAATATCAACTCTCTACAACTTCACATTGGTATGTAGATTGAAAATGAGAGTAGATTGAATGTAAGAGCAATCAAGATCACGTGAAGTTTTACACTATTCTCCCTAGCCTTTATCTAAGTATGTTGGGGTCAGCTTCCAGCTTAGTCGGATTCAGTTGGATACTAGGGTTTTACGTAAAGCGACTGCCTACCAGACCTCCACAACCCAGTAACTGGATGACACAATACCCCTTGGTTAGACTGGTCAGAGTTTCTAGCGCCTGACTGCTTGTAACGACTGTTAAAATTTTACGAATGTCAACCGGGACCAACGGTTTTAAGTGCATTCCGAGGCACGGTGATATCAGTGATGTTCTAGATTTTTTATTTTTTTTTGGTGAGTGGGAAATCATCCAATGACTGCTCCCGTCCTGGATGCGGCGGGAGGGCGTGTCAGACTCTTACTGACTAAAACCCACTCATGTTACTTCGATTGCCCTTTATGTTCCAGGGTCACGGTGACTACTATACACATTCATTCCGCAACCCCGGAGTGATGTTCTAGATAAACTTTAAGAATTGATAAAGTCACATTGGTACTTGCCCGGATACAAACACATAACCACGAGAGGCAGGCGCTTTATCACCTTGGTCATCACGACAGTCAGGCAAAGTTTTATACCGGCAGTGCAATTTTTCGTCTACGGCGATTGTAATAAAAAGGGTACAAAGTTTGGCGTGTAAAGCTGTCCCATTCGCTCCCCATGGCGACACCCTTGGATTGGAAATTTAATTAATTTTAAATGAATTCGAGGATAAGTTTTAGGATGTATGCGTTTCGCATACAGAATTAGTTTGATGTACAGCTCATGTGATATTTTAACTTGGTGAACCAGTTAGTGAACTCATACTCGTAAATCAATATTTAATTATTGAGAAACTGTGGGTTGGCCTCATTGAGTTTATGAAAAAAAAAAGAAAAAAGGAAGCGATAACATCAAAGCCATTTAAAATATTGTAGGTACATACCTAAATTTTAATCTTTTTGGGTAAAATATAGTGTTATTTGACAGGAAATCCGGTGGAAAATGACAAAAGTTCGTGAAACTCGAATCAGTTCAAAACTAAATGAAAATATTTTCGGTGACACAATTTTCATTTTCTTGTAGTGTTGTTGGGATGGCAGTGGTTAAGGTATCCGGTTCTCAAGCATTACTGAGTTTCGGAATGGGGGAAGTACTGATGTGACTTTTTCAATTTATATTATGTACTAATTTCACCAGTATACGTACTTTGGCCTAGCCATGCTCCGTCTCTATCGTGCACTTGACGTTTGGCAGTTGTATAACAGTGACAGGTATAGTGCCAAAGTATGTACGTGCGAAGTTACGTCTATTTGTCTCGCAGTGAGTGTGCGTGGATTATCACTACAATGCCTGTCTTCTAATTTAAAAGAAAGATTATTGCCCTTATGTTCCAGGGTCACGGTAACTATTATAAACATTCCGCAACCCCGGCTGGCGTTGGCCCTGTTGGGCCCCTTCCAGTGCTGACTTCTTCTCTTTGAGGCGCGCGTGGAACACTAACGCGCCGTCGACGCGGTCCTGGTCCTAGCCGGGCGGCGAGCTACCCATCGCTCGCCATCTGCAGAACCGCGCCTACGGTGGCCGGTAGTCGTCTTGCGACTCTCGACGTCTTCGCCTGGGTCTTGGTCCGGGGCGAGAGGCTCGTCGTTGCCTCTCGCGCGCCGCCGCTTCCTTCACTAGCATAACTGCTTCGCAGAAGGAGGCAAAGGCATCCCATTCCGTCTCGCCCCGAAACATGACCTGAACCAGCGCCGGGCGCGAGTGGTCACCGCCGCCGATCGCCTCTACGAGGACACGTCGATGGTCCGCCCAAGATGATAATGTTGAAGATGTATTTTCTTTTGCAGGATAAGTAATTCTTAAAATAAACAAGTTTTCCACCATAAATCTTTTCTGAAAATGTTGTTAGTGTTTACCTACTTTGGTTGCTGTCGATACAAATTTGGAGGCATGGAAATCGTTCCATATTGTTGACTTTAGTGTATTGGGAACCGAAAAATGTTTGGATTTAGTTACAGGAGTTATAAAGGGAATATATTATTATTCGTATAAGTGATAGATTAAATTGGCTTTGTGACTTATCTACCTTTGTTTCAAATCCAACAGATACCTACTAAGAAACTATTTGGGAGCAGTGGGACAGAAGAAATAAGACTTTTCTGGCTATTGATAATACCTATAGTCATAAGCTATGCTGATTATGCTATCGCTACTAAACGAACAAGGCACCGCGCGGGTTGTAAGGTTTGCACTGCAGTTTTACGGTGACTGCAATTTATGAAAAAAAAAAATATTTTACTCTCTAAAGCACAGGATTTCAGTGACTTATAAAGTACATTATAATACCAGCCTATAACTGCCCCATTGCAGGGCAAAGACTTCTTCTCATACAGACAAGGCACGAGCATTGATCAAATCATTTATAAAGTACATACATAATTTCAAAAAACCACAGTGATACTTGGCTGGTTTCATCCAATCTCATGCATCAGCCTTAAATGCCAGGATTTTAGTGGAAACAAAATATTTTTCCTCCTATCTTCTTTCCTAGTAAACTCAAAGAAAATAACGAATTTATAACCCAACATCACAACAAAACAATACATTGTATTATTATATGCAGCTATGTAAAACCTGGTATACAATTCCGCATGTCACTTGGCAAACCGCCATGAAGTCTGTCCCGCCGAACCACACTGAAGGCCCTGCGATACGTCCGAGGTAAACCATTTCACTGACTAAATGAGTTTTAAACTGCCATTATTACTGGCGAATTTTTCCTTTTATTCATAACGGTGTTTTCAGGAGCTTTTTTATACACTTTAATCAGCGTTTCAAGTGAATTGGGTCAGTGTTTAATTGAGACATATTAAATTTATCAAAAGTACCTACGAAATTATATAATGAATGAATAAATTATTTATTTTAATGCTGATCCGGTTATAGTGTTTTAAATAGAGCTATTGTTTATCAGACCTTCACAATACAGTAACTGGGTAACACGACACTCCTAGCTTAGTCTGATTGTAAAGTCTAAAAATGATTTTTGTGACAACTGACAAAAAGAAGACGGGCGAAGGTCCATACATTATTGGGTTTGACTATACAGCAATGATTCTTGCATTATTAATTTTTGATATTACTATTATTATAAAAAAATACCAATATTTACAATTTCTACATGGGAGAAAAATAAAAATATAGGATGTTATTAGTCCGTACAAAATTAGCTTTGTTTGCTTTGAAATAAACGCTTTGAATTGATAATTATGGATTATTGACTGGATGTTTTCATTATGATCAGCCTTGGTTTGAGTAAATATAAATCAGAAGTATTTTAGTAATAGTAACAGTTTATGACCATGTAAACTTATTTTGAAATAAATTACTTACGACTGCGTGCCATCCAAAGAATTCATTCCTCTTCTATTTAGCGCAAACCTACAGATGAATTACGCCACCAGGTTAATATAATGAAGATGTTGATCACTGATTGTATTTTACTTCGTAATCCAAGATAACTTATCAGTCCGTTGTAAGAAATGCGTAGGTCGTTCGTCAAAATAATAACCGCCAGAATCCTTTATACGTAGCCAAAGTCGTAAAATAATACCAATCAAATAATTAAACCGCACGGAAACACAACAAAACATAATATCCACTATTGCAAGTTTAAAACCAACGAAGTGGATGATTTGTTTGACTTTAGATGTGACATTGACATGAGTTTTTACTGTGTGGCCTGTATAATAAAAAAATATTTAATTTATTGCAACTTCATTGATTAAACATTATTTTGTGCGATATTTAAAAATAAAAACAATTATTTATAATATATTATAAAACATGTCAACACATGAAATCATGATTCGGTGTTTCTTCTGCAGATAATGTTTTCTTTATTTTGTTTTACATTTCCATTATAATCTTATTTCAACTGATCGATTAACATATTTCATTTGGCAACATTGTTAAAAACCGGAAGTGCAGACTGTCAGTAATGTTTTGAATAAATAATTAATTTATTATCCCATGACTAAATATCTTAATATTTCATGGTAAAAAATAATAAATCTTGAAAAAAATATTGATAAAGTTTTCATTTGAGTAATATAAAAAGCCCAGATTCGCTCGCCTCCTTTACAATTAAACCTTCCTTCGAACTAACGTGATTTAAAACGCTTTGGGACACAGACGTCGCTTGGTTCGTTCGTCGAAGTCGAGTTCTGCGGATGGCGAGCGATGGGTAGCTCGCCGCCCGGCTAGGACCAGGACCGCGTCGACGGCGCGTTAGTGTCCAACGCGCGCCTCAAAGAAACGGAGTCAGCACAGGAAGGGGCCCAACAGGGCCAACGCCTGCCGGGGTTGCAGAATGTTTATAATATTTACCGTGACCCTGGAACATAAAGGGCAATCGAAGGAACATGAGTGGGTTTTAGTCAGTAAAAGTCTGACACGCCCTACCGCCGCACCCAGGACGGGAGCAGTCCTTTGATGATTTCCCACTCCCAAAAAAAAAGGTTAATGTACAAGGACCAACATCTTTTGTGTTTTCCAAAGCACGAGATGTCAGTGATGGCCTAAATAAACTTGGAAAAGGTATTTGTTGGTCACTAGTTGGTTTACGTTCAAGGTAAAAGCTCGACAACATTTACTTAAGGAGTTGGCAGACTCGTCCCACAGGTAATTTGTTGCATTTCTTTATCCATCCCTTTCTACTTTGTATATATTGTATGTTTTTCTATATTTTTTTATATGAAAATAGTATTTTTTTGTCTGTGCATCACCCTAAAGTAGACTGGTAGATAATGTCTAAGGCATTAAGTCCGCCTCCGTACGGTGTTTGGGCATAACTACGTATATTGGAGTATGTATGTTTATTATATCATATTATGTAATATTAATTTTAAGATAAAATGTAATGTTTATGCCTCTTTAGCAATCTCTTTTTATAGAAGTAAGGTTTGCTGGAAGATAACTCACCTTTCGGTGAACCTCGCCATTGTACTTAAATTATTATTATAATTATTATAATTTTTTTGCTTTATTTGTTTTTTTTTCTTGTGCAGTAAAGAATAATAATGATAAAGTTTAATAAATAAATTAATATTATTTTGACACTTTTATACTTGTCCGGTTTTGAACTTACGTATGAGAAAAGGGAACTTTCACCATTGGCCATCACGACTTTGGTTAAAGTACTACCATTTTTTACAAAAGGTATAAAAAGTACCCGTAACTTCAACACTCAACACTCGCATGCCAGCCATTAATTTGGTGCTCAACCCGTAAGCTGCCACATGTAAATGTTCGCTTGTTCCCTATTTACCCTCTAACCCCCTCTTTACCCTAACTAGGCACAAACTTAGCATTCTCCTACACGATAAGTATAAATACTAAGATTTCTGGTTTAGTATTACTAGGGTAAGATATTCTAGTCTATATTTTAGTAGTGAAATGTGTGACTGAAATTTCGGAACAGCTAAACTGTATATAATTTAGGTTTTGTGTCACGTTTCTGTTAGTTGAATGTTGGCGTCGTGAAAGAACTTGAGATATGTTTTTCGTAACGCGTCAAAGACGCTTTGTGTTGTATTTGTAGCTTGTTTTTATTACAATTAAGGATCTTGAATTATTGTCTTTACGTTAATAAAAATATTATATTGAAGACAATATTTTGGAATTATAAAAATATTATTTTAAAGACAACTGCTTTGGAGTTATAAATCTTTGTTTCTGTGCTTTGAGAGCACGTGACAGAGCCCTCTGGAGGCGATGTCTGCCGGGGTTGCGGAATAGTTCTAGTAGTTACTGCGGCCGGAACATAAAGGGCAACCGAAGGAAAAAGGGTGGGTTTAGTCCGTAAATGTTTGACACTCCATGATTTCCACATGAATTCCCATCCTCAAAAAAGGCTCATATTGTTCTATATTGATTTTTTTCAGTTAGAAAATAGTCGATGCAGACAAATGGCTGCCGCATCTAAAATGAAGGACATTATTATTGAAAAGAGCGATTCTATTGTAAGTATGATTGGTATTCTATATAGTAGTGTTTGCGTGAAAGAGTAACAAACATTCACACAAACACACACGCATATATAAACTTTAACATTTGTAATAATTAACCTCTCTAATTCGGCCCATGCCACATCTGTGGTTCCCCGGTTAAGTAGTAAGACTAATAGGATAGTAATGTATAACAAACTTCATATATTTTATTGCCATATTTGTGTCTTGATTGTATCCATCACAAGATTAAATCATAGAATGTCTTCGGCTTTTGCTTTATCGCTTCAGGAAAATATCTGACCAATTCTCTCTTTGTCTTGTATACGTCATTACTCCTTTACAGGAAAACAATAAGTTCATATCTATTTATTTATCTATTTATTTCTGAAGGAAAATGATTTCATTTAAGTTACTTTACAAGACAACCATTCTAGATACAGTATCTAGCTAATAGGTTTATATGTCTTGTTTTGTAATTTACTGTTTATTCATTTAATTTATGAACCACATAGTTTTCTATGCTACAAAATGGGTTGTTAGAGAAGGCCAACGTCGTTCAACTAGTTAAAAATACATTCATACGTTTATCCGTCATCACATGTGATGGCCCAGTGTTTAAGGCGCCTGCATCTTATAAAAGAGTCTGTTGATTCGGATCCGTGTAAGTACCAATGTGACTTGTTCAATTCATAATTTCGACGGTCGTTAAAGGGAGAAGCCAAACATACTGCGGATCAGTCTAACCAAAGGGTACCGTGTCGCCCAGTAGCTGGGTTTTGGAGGTCTAAAAGGCAGTCGCTTCACTTAAAACACCTGTATCCAGCTGAATCCGTTTGAGCTGAGATAGTGATGATCTATCCGATGATTCATCGCATCAAGTTCTTCATAATCGTCATCAGCGTGCATTAATTCACATTTCAGCTTTACAGAATATATTAGCTTCTTTTTAACATATTCTTCGGCATCCAGCAGTTGCCAATTGACTTTCGCAGATTGTCGCTCCGTCATCATCATCGCCAACAACATTAGCTCCGAATGATTGCCTTTTAAAGAGAAGAAGTCAGCACTGGAAGGGGCCAACAGGGCCACGCCTGCCGGGGTTGCGGAATGTTTATAATAGTTACCGTGACCCTGGAACATAAAGGGCAACCGAAGGAACATGAGTGGGTTTTAGTCAGTAAAAGTCTGACACGCCCTCCCACCGCACCCAGGGCGGGAGCAGTCATTTGATGATTTCCCAGTCACCAACAAAAAAAAATATTGCCTTTCTAAAATCTGTCGTCGTGCTTTGACTACAAGAACCACACGACAGTCAAACATATTAGCTGGCAAAGTTGTATAAAGTCGAACTTCTGTAGTAACTTACTTTGTGCCAACACTTCTGAATCAAATACTTTTTTTCCTATATCTTTCACCCAGATCTCATTCAAGATATTCACGCAGGGCGCCAAACAGACTTGTTCAGACTCTAAGCGTTAATACATTTCGGTTTTTATTCGAGCAACTTGACGAAGTTCTCAAAGAAACTTGGAAATGTAATGGTTTTACTTTCGTTTCAAGTGGCTATGTGAAGCGGGAGCCATTTGGCATTTTATTGATCTTTTTATGTACTAACGTAAAGTGTTATATTAAGTAGGGAGTAAATAAGCCAGGGGGTGGTCATATTTGTCGTAAACGCGATAATTGCTGGATTAAGCCTCTTACTTAGTTCTGCAGAGGTAACCATGGTAAAGCAGATGGGTTTCGCTATGAAGAAAACTACTGTGAAAAACATCGCCAATTCCATGAAATGTATCCATACTAATATTATAAATGGGAAAGTGTGTCTGTCTGTCTGTCTGTATGTTTGTCTTTCTTTCACGGCAAAACGGAGCGACGAATTGACGTGATTTTTTAAGTGGAGATAGTTGAAGGGATGGAGAGTAACATAGGCTACTTTTTGTCTCTTTCTAACGCGTTAGTTACCTATAAAAGTATTGAGAACAATCCGCGTAATGCAAGATGCTTACCATTAGACCAGACCAGATGGAGCGAATACCTAATCAGGGTGGCTGGAAGCAACTGTATACATGTATATAGCCGAAGATCAGGTTTAATAGTGCACCTTGGGAGAGACCCTAAAATTGATGATTGAAGTCAATATTATCTAGGGGCCATTTGCTCAACTTTGTGTGGAATAATTAAATGCCTGTCACTAATTAAAACGAGAGACATACAGTCAAAGGGACAAATCATGTTTGCCCTTTCGTCGACCAAGCGACAGCCGGCTGTCGGGCTGCTATTGTCTTTCTGTTGTGTGTCGAATCACTTGTATTCGAAGGATTAAGATATATGCGAGTACAGATAACAAAGTATATACAATTAAAAATGTCATAGGATAGCAGAACGCAGTAGCAAGTTAAATAATACCAGCCCATTACTGTCCCACTGCAGGGCAAAGGCCTCTTCTCATACAGAGAAGGCACGAGCATTGATCACCACGCTTGCTCTAGGCGGATTGGCGATTTCAGACTTATATTTTACTACAAGTCCAGGTTTCCTCACGATGTTCTTCTTTCACCGATGTCTGTGATGTCCAAGATAACTATAATAAAAGCTTTTTTAAAAAAAAGATAACCGACTTCAAAAACTAAAAGCTCAAAAATAACTATTCCGGAAGTCAGTGGCAACACAAATCGACCGACAGAAGAGAAGCCACCGACTTCCGAAATAGTTATTTTTGAGCTTTTAGTTTTTGAAGTCGGTTATCTTTTTTTTTAAAAAAGCTTTTTATTTTTTATTATTACTTTTTAGTTAGAGTCTCAGTGTCTGACTACGTTTTAGGGTAGCTCTCAAAATAAACTTATAATCTTATAAAAATCTACAATCCAAGAAAGCAAAACGCGATCTATGCGGGTGTTAGATTTACACAGATGTAATTACTATTATATAACTACGTATTTCACGTTGTATTAAAATCATAAATCATAAAATCATATTTATTTTGTAAATAGGTTATATATATAACACTTTTACACGTCAATATTTTGTTTTTTTTTTTATTTATTTTAAGCGAACGATGAGGCCGGTGTTTCGTAGCTGGACTGCTCTGAGAAGAAACATCCGAAACAAACTCAGAGGTCAAAGTCTCTTTTAAAGTCCATACAATCGTATTGGTCAAAAATGTGCGAGAACCATGGAGGTTAATGTCTGAGGCACTCTCTTGATGAGAGAAGGACACAGATTTGAGTGGACCTGTCCAGACAGTGCAAGCATTTGTCAGTAGTCGTTTAGCTCAACTAAAAACTAAGGAGCCCAACGTCTTGACGAACAGTACCAAAGTAAGGACATTTGGGTAGGCCGCATTAAATACTCAAACCGTCAGACCGCATATTAAAAAAAAAAAACCAACGACTTCCATAGTCCTCACATTCACAAAAATAAATGTCACAAAAACATATACACAATACTTTAAAAAGTACATATCAATGTCAAATAGTAATACATAAAAAAAAGATTATATACTTTAAAAAGTACACATCAATGTCAAATAGAAATACATAAAAAAGATTATATACTTTAAAAAGTACACATAAATGTCAAAATAATAATTGAAATGTCAAAGAGAAAAGAAATGTAAATAAAGTAAATAATGGCCAATGTATTAATCGAAACAGCTCAATCCCAAGCATTTGAATCCTCAATGTAATCTTTGACAGAGTAAAAAGCTTTCTGACAAAGTTTACGTTTTATAAATAATTTAAATTTAGTAATGCTAAGTTCTTGAATTTGTCTGGGTAGTTTATTATAAAAGCGTATACATTGACATTTAAACGAGCCACCTATTTTCTTAAGCCTAGTTGAAGGAACTATGTATTTGTCCTTATTTCTTGTATTTATATTATGGATATCACTGTATTTTTTAAACAAATTAATATTTTTATGCGCGTACAACAAATTTTCATATATATATTGGCACGGCACAGTCATAATATTTACCTCTTTAAATTTGTCTCTGAGGGAGTGTCGAGGACTCAGTTTATAAATTGAACGAATAGCCCTTTTTTGCAAAACAAATATAGTCTGAATATCGGCTGCATTACCCCGCAATAGAATGCCGTACGACATCAAACTGTGAAAATAGCTAAAGTAAACTAATCGGGCTGTTTCCAAATCAGTTAAACCACGAATTTTTCTGACGGCATATGCTGCAGAGCTAAGTTTCTTAGATAATTTATCTATATGAGGCCCCCACTGAAGTTTAGCATCCAAGGTTATCCCTAAGAATACAGTGGAATCTTCGGGCTTCAATTCCTGTCCCTTTATTAGTACACTGGTTTCTATTTGTCGAACATTTGGTAGCGTGAACTTAACAAGTTTAGTTTTTTTCTCGTTCAGCATTAGATTATTTACGTTGAACCAGTTGACTATTGACGCGAGAGAACTATCTATGACGTCAACACATAGCTGTTGACGTTTTAGTTTAAATAAAAGTGAAGTGTCGTCTGCGAACAACACTATATCATGCTTATCTTTAATAAGATAAGGCAAGTCATTTATATAAATGAGGAACAAAAAAGGGCCAAGAATTGAGCCCTGGGGGACCCCCATTCTCACAACAGATCCAGGTGACCTTTTACCGTTCACATCAACTCTTTGAATCCTATCACTCAGGTACGAAGAGAGAAGATTCAGAGAGGAGGCCCGGATTCCATAGTGGTTGAGCTTCCTGATTAAAGTTTCATGGAGAACGCAATCGAATGCCTTGGACAAGTCGCAAAAAACGCCCAATGCATCGCATTTGTCTTCCCATGCATTATAAATATGTCCTAAAAGTTCAACACCAGCATCAGTTGTTGAACGACCCCTGGTAAATCCAAACTGTTTTTTATGCAAAAGCTCGAGTTTATTAAAATGTATTTGCATTTGATTTAAAATTAGTTTTTCAAAAATTTTACTAAAAGTGGGTAGCACTGAAATTGGTCTATAATTACTGGGGTCAGATGTGCTACCTGATTTAAATAATGGTATTATTTTACTATATTTCATTAAGTCAGGAAACTTACCACAATCAATACAATTATTAAAGATATTGGCTAAAGTTGGAGCTACAATATTTATTATAGATTTAGCAACATCAACCGAGTTATCCCATAAATCTGCAGTCTTTTTAACATTTAATGAGTGAAAGGTTTTAATTACATTTTTACAAGTGACATGCTCGAATTGAAATTCAGAATCACATGCCGGGACATTTTCTTTAAGTAAAGCTTCTGCAGCTATGGGTGATGAATTTAGACATTTAGTAGTCGAAACGGGAATATCTGCAAAGAACGTTTCAAAAGCCGCGGCGACTTCAAGGTCTGATTTAATTATATTATCATCAATATTAAGGCTATAATCACTATTTCGGTTCTTAGACTTTCCAGTTTCGCTATTAATAACATTCCATGTCATTTTAACAACATTATTACTATTTTTAATTTTTGAACTTAGGTAGCGTGACTTGGCCGTGTAACAGACTTGTTTAAATAACTTAGAATATTTCTTCACATATGTATTGAATTCAGTACTTCTAATGTAAGTCCGTTCTTCATACAACTCAAAAAGACGTTGTCTACTTTTATAAATACCAATGGTGGCCCAGTCACTAAAAGAAGCATTACTGTTTACAGAAATATTTTTTGGAATAAACGTGGTATCAAACTGATTGCAATATAAATTAAAAAAGTCGGTATATTGTTGATTTGGATCATCATTGGTTGACAATAATGGTAATTTATTAAGCAATTTGGTTTTAAATGTTTCCAAACGATGTTTTGATTTAGGGTTAACAGTGATATCAATTTTTGCAATTTTTTTGTTTAAAATTGGTATTGCAATTAACTGTCCGCAGTGGTCGGAGTCTAGTAAACTAATAATTTTTTTGTGGGTAGGTACAATGTCTGTATAAATGTTATCTAAGCATGTAGCGCTAGTTGGAGTTATTCTAGTCGGCTCTAAAAATAGGTTTACAAGATTGTATGATTTAAATAAACTGGTAATTTTAGTATTTAGGCTCGAATTATCTAATAAATTAATATTGAAATCACCACAAATAATATAGACTTAGCAGAGTCACAGATTTTGTGTAACACTTCATCCATAACCCTCTCATCATTAGAGGTTAGTAAGTTAATTTATAATTTAAAAATAGTAAAATATGTAAACAACATAATTTTAAACAAAATAAGATGTATTTTAATTTTTCACAACAAATAAGTATGAATTTGACTTGTTTGTCGTAGTTCATAGACGTCTATAAAAGCGAGTGTTATGACGATTTTAAATCACTTTTGATCCAGACGTTGAACGGTGCGGAGCTCTCCGAGATTGTATATAAGTTAAGTATAACTTCTTGTGTATTGTGATAATGTTACCTATGAATATAAATTTAGATTATGACTATATTATGTGTATTATGTACATTGTGTGGTTTATATTTATATTATGACTTTATTTTTCGTATTATGTATATTGTGTGATTTGAATAATGTAACCGAATCATTGTAATATTTTATCAAGTTTAAAAGAGTGTTCATGGAGTTTCTTGCTGGCTCTTCTCCATTGGAACCTACTATTTTGGAACCAGCAAATAGCTTTTCGTTAAATTGAATAAATGATTTTGAGTTTTACCTAAAGTTTATTTTATTATAAAATCATATTTAAAATGTAGTATATAGAAAGATTATTAATGATAAATTGCTTTTGTTTCATACAGAAGGTTTAGTTTCGGGTCGTGCGTCAGCTCGTCCCAAAACAACTCGGACTATTGGGCCGAGTTGACGAATTTCAAAATTAATATTTATTTCGTTCATCATCTCGTCCCACTTTATTTTTCTTCAATATTTTAAGTTGTTTTGGTACAGTCTAAACCAAAACTTTTCACCATATACGAGTAAATAAAAGCCAAGAATTTAGGGAATCAACATTTATATAAGTAATAATAAAAATCAAAGTTAGTAGGTACATTTACATTACGTTTAGGTTCAATAGGGCTTAATAGGTTTACATATCGAGAACAAAGTGTCCCAAAGAGTTACGGATCGTTATTTTTCAATTAAAAATTGAAAACTTAAGAGAACAAAAGTACTAGGTGCGCAGTAATGTGAAGTGATAATGTGAGAAAATTAAAAATACTGAGATACTTAGTACTTAAATCAATCAAAAGTACTAGGCGCGCAGTGGCGTGAAGTGGTGAAAAATCCAAGACACTTTTCTTCCTGACTGTTTTTGACGTTTAGCTATTGTTAATATTTAACAGAATTTAGAATGGGACGAGATAACGAACGAAAAGAATATAAATTTTGAAATTCGTCAATTCGTCCCGTTGGGCCGAGTTTGTTTTGGGACGAGCTGACGCAGGAGCCTTAGTTTCAATGACAACTTAAACTTATAACCAAAACTGGTTTCAATTACAATAAATGCTTTTCACATAATTTGCTTTTATGTTTAAATATTTAACCCTCCCTTTTTAATATTCTAACATCAGAAGTGGGGATAACCCATAGGCCCAATATTACGATTCTAATACTTATAATTTTATATTTAAAGATGGATGCTGAGACAACTGGAAATCTTCTTATGGCTGTCCGAGACGCTGCTTAACAACATCAGCAGAAGGATGTTGACATGGTTTCTCTGGTGTTCGATGCGGATGAAAATGTTTGCGGATCGAAAAATTGGTGTAATAGCATCGAGACACTTCGTGCTGATTGAGGTGTGTGAAACTCCAGTGTCGAGAAGGCAGTTTAAGCCGGTAAGGCCTTTAATGATTTTGTGTATAATAATAGTTTTAAATTGTCAGAATAATGTTACAATAGGCCTTAAACTTATGTCCATATTATTCTACCGTTTTCGGTGTACAAATACTGATATACTACCTACGGATTATATAAATACAGTGTACGGATTATATGTAGTGGTCGATATCATTGATACTAATCCCCAAAAAGAAGTAGTCCAAAAACATTGCAGGGCATTGTGCTATTTAATGTTTACTATAAATATCATAAATGATGATTATTTGTTCAAAATATAAGAATATTATTACAGGAGGTATTAGGCCCAGTGTGGCAAAGATAATTGATTAAATAAACTTCCCTAGCAAGTGAGGCATAAGTCGTGTTATTTTCGATAACTTAATAAAAATATCGACAAAAAAAAAAACAACACTCGAACAAGGTGCGGTAGAAAAGTTGTTATAAAGCATTTATCTAGTAAACCATTATTACCCGTTTTGTTTTGTCTTAATTTACCATCTAAACGTGTAAATTTCTTTTTAGTACTTACTGTTATATTTTTGGCAAATTCTCAGAAAGTGAATTATTGTTACGTTGAGATTTCCAAGTTTCATTTTATTTAAATACCGTCAGACCCAAAAAAGAAAATTATGTCTACCACTAAATACGTCTTATTCTAACGGTTACATCAAATAAAGAACTAATAATTTATTTAATAAACCATTTGTCACATTCTCACATAAAACATAGCATGTCGATGTATAAACAAAAGAACACGTAATTACACTATCATCACATAAAAAAAATTAAAACAAAGTGATGCAACGAAATAGACTAGAAGTTCAGTTATTCAAGTGCGAAAAGCCAGGTTCTGGTTCAACACTCCAGGTAGAAAAAAAACCGAGTCCGGATAAAGCAATAAACACAAAAGTCCAATAGAATCACGAAATCACTGCTTCGTCGCCATTATTAATTTGATATTTTATTTGACAATTTTCGACAAGTACTTGATGTCTAAGTTAAACTTTTGCGTTACGTACACTATAGTTACATTATTATTGATGAATTTTGGATGATTTAATCAATAAAATATGATAATATCAGTACAAAAAGAAAAGTGATAGTTGTTTAAAATTCAAAAAAATTACGAGTTACGACTCTCTTCTTACATTGTGTAGGTAGGAAGTAATTTTTCATTTGAGTAGGTAATTCATAAGATAATATTTTTATAATAGTTTTAAAAGTGGAATTTTGTACAGATGTCACTATAATTTGGAATTGGTTACAATTGCAATTTCTTACTTTTCAACAGTATATAGATTTTATTTATATTTTGTAATTCATAGTTTTTTTTATGAATAATCATAAATAGTCCAGTATATCGGTCGCTCCCGTGGTTTAATTATTTCCCTTTATTTTTATTTTTCTTTACATTCTGTAACTTTATTAGAATTCCCGTGACTAACATTGATGGTATACGTTTCTCCAAAATCAATACCAGTTAGTTCCAAAATAATTATGTGCTAAAATTTTCAAATATAGCCTTTTCAAAATTTTTTTCGTCAGATTGGCCAAGCGGATCAATTATTTATTTTTATCATCATGGAAAGTACAACAATCGATTAATACCACAATTCAGTTCTGTAATGCTAATATCCTTTCAACCCAAGCCCATTTAAATGAAGTTAATGTGTCCGGAGAGAACGTAGACAAAATGGTAGATCGTGAACTAGCACATCGGCGTTTGTGTACCGAGGCAAACAAATTCTAAAGATTTTTGCAGTTGGCAGGTAGTACGATATATATAAGACTAGATTTAAAGATAGTACGAAATATTTGTAGTCCTTCCCAATGATCGTTAAACTCTCAAAGGTCAAGGCATTATTGTATTAAAACATTATTGTAGTAAAAGAAAAATTACGAGCCTCGCTAGGTGAATGGCTGGAACAAAATGTTCCTTTTGGAGAATCTTTGTGAATTTAATCCGTGATAGATTATTCAAACAATTATCCTTAAATATATGTGTCTCGTTTATAAAAACTTATCCTAGCAATTATATTTGGCTGGATATTATATCATTGTTATTTATAGGTAACAATTCAGAGTAGTTACAATTATAAGATTGATTATAATTATTTTAAGACATGATTGTCATTATGAATTATGGATGGATTGAAACCTTAGCTGTGGTATGACATTCACTGGCTGCGAGTGATTAAGATTCACTGTCTGCGGGGTGTTTGATCTGCCCAGTAAGGTCTGATTATTGATAATGACATGATGATTGTAAAACGATTATTGATATTAAGAAAATGATAATAATTATTTTGAGACATGATTGTATCATTATGAATTATGGATGGATTGAAACCTTAGCTGTGGTATGACATTCACTGGCTGCGAGTGATTAAGATTCACTGTCTGCGGGGTGTTTGATCTGGCCCAGTAAGGTCTGATTATTGATTATGACATGATGATTGTAAAACGATTATTGATATTAAGAAAATGATAATAATTATTTTGAGACATGATTTTATCATTATGAATTATGGATGAATTGAAACCTTAGCTGTGGTATGACATTCACTGGCTGCGAGTGATTGAGATTCACTGTCTGCGGGGTGTTTGATCTGCCCAGTAAGGTCTGATTATTGATTATGACATGATGATTGTAAAACGATTACTAATATTAAGAAAACCTAATGATAATGAGAATATTGTTATTGAACAGTGATTAAATTATACTACTTCGAGAGCGAAGTACTTGTCAGTATGGCCGTGTTAGATTTACACAGATGTAATTACTATTATATAACTACGTATTTCACGTTGTATTAGAGGTTAGTAAGTTAATTTATAATTTAAAAATAGTAAAATATGTAAACAACATAATTTTAAACAAAATAAGATGTATTTTAATTTTTCACAACAAATAAGTATGAATTTGACTTGTTTGTCGTAGTTCATAGACGTCTATAAAAGCGAGTGTTATGACGATTTTAAATCACTTTTGATCCAGACGTTGAACGGTGCGGAGCTCTCCGAGATTGTATATAAGTTAAGTATAACTTCTTGTGTATTGTGATAATGTTACCTATGAATATAAATTTAGATTATGACTATATTATGTGTATTATGTACATTGTGTGGTTTATATTTATATTATGACTTTATTTTTCGTATTATGTATATTGTGTGATTTGAATAATGTAACCGAATCATTGTAATATTTTATCAAGTTTAAAAGAGTGTTCATGGAGTTTCTTGCTGGCTCTTCTCCATTGGAACCTACTATTTTGGAACCAGCAAATAGCTTTTCGTTAAATTGAATAAATGATTTTGAGTTTTACCTAAAGTTTATTTTATTATAAAATCATATTTAAAATGTAGTATATAGAAAGATTATTAATGATAAATTGCTTTTGTTTCATACAGAAGGTTTAGTTTCAATGACAACTTAAACTTATAACCAAAACTGGTTTCAATTACAATAAATGCTTTTCACATAATTTGCTTTTATGTTTAAATATTTAACCCTCCCTTTTTAATATTCTAACACGGGCAACGTCACGGGATATCTATTACTGTTATATACTAAAACCTTTCCTAGAATGTACCAAACACTTTGCTGAAAACCGCATCAAAATCGGTTTAGCCAAACGTGAGATAATCGTGGACAAACATACATACATACATACATACAGGTCGAACAGAGAACCTACTTTTTTTTGAACTCGGTTAATGAAGTCGGTTAAAAAGAAACCTGCTTGGGTGCGTATTTAATTAGCATACTATAATAATATTATGTTCTTTTACTTCTATGTTGTCACAACGCCAAAAGAAATACACTTTGTGAAAATTTGAGCCGAACAGACGGATGGATGGCAGGGCTTAGGCAAAGGGTCGCGTCCCCAAAATACCCTAAAACGTTCAAACATTAATTTAAACAAAGCAATGCGTTCAAGCCAATATAACATGGCATGTAGCTCAGTCCCAAGAGATGGCACGATGTGGCAAATGACAATATTCGTGTACCCAAAGCGACTGGCAATAATCACTTTATAGCAGCCATTTCAATGGGCGACTGTACTCCACAATATTAAAGCTTATAGTCCAATAAAAGGTTTTTAAAGCTATGGTGTTCGAGTTTTTGGGCGGGTTTCATTTGTTTTTTTCTTTTTGGAGATGTACTGGGTATCTTTATAATTATTTCTTTATGAGATCTGAAAGACAAATGTTTTAATTAAAAACGTTCGAAATTGTAATTGCAGTAACATTTTAGCGACTTTTGAAATAATATAAGGGCATTTTCTTTGATTTTAGAATTTACGAGTCCGTGATAAGACGTCGTATTGTATGAAGTGTTGAACCTCGCAATATATCTAGCACTCTTTTTGTACACTTTAATCAAACGGCCCAAATGAAATAATCTAACGAAATAATCAACAACAATCTACTTACCAAGCTCACGTAAATAACGTTACAAACAAACTGCACAGTAAAATCGTTACGATAAATTGTTACCACAATTAGGTTACGGCCATTATATCCATATTCAACTCGGCAAATTATACAGCCAATAATCGACTTATCACTCGAACATAGCTGTACTTAAGTGCTAAATCGACAAAGAATTTCAACATACCCATTTCAAACATATTAAAACCCATTGTTTAACAGAAAATAATAATCAGAATCGCTTTTATATCAATTTAGGGGTCCGTATCTCCGCCATCTTGACGTTAATGGTCTATAACTCTGATTTATAGTATCAACTCTAAATGAAGAAAGTATTTAATGTTTGCCTGCTTGGTCCTAGTATTTATTACACAGTTCACTTGAATGATGTGATTAAAATGCAGATAAAAAAAGAAAAACAAGTTTTAGTATGTAAATACTTGGATAAAGAATAAAAACGTTTATTTGTACCTTACAAAATCTTTCACAATTAAAAAAAAAAATAAAGTGTGTGAGAGGCCTAAAAGGCTCCGAACTCGGCATATGTTGCGATATTTAAAACAATAAAATTAAATAGTGCTGGTATTCTCCTAGACCCCGATGTGATGTTCACACACACACTCACGGAGGTAAAATAACTAACAATAGTAATAGAATAATAAACAAAAATTATTTGACAGGAAATCCGGTGGAAAATGACAAAAGTTCGTGAAACTCGAATCAGTTCAAAACTAAATGAAAATATTTTCGGTGACACAATTTTCATTTTCTTGTAGTGTTGTTGGGATGGCAGTGGTTAAGGTATCCGCTTCTCAAACATTACTGAGTTTCGGAATGGGGGAAGTACTGATGTGACTTTTTCAATTTATATTATGTACTAATTTCACCGGTATACGTACTTTGGCCTAGCCATGCTCCGTCTCTATCGTGCACTTGACGTTTGGCAGTTGTGTAACAGTGACAGGTATAGTGCCAAAGTACGTGCTCAGTTACGTCTATTTATCTCGCAGTGAGTGTGCGTGGATTATCACTACAATGCCTGTCGTCTAATTTATAAGGATGATTAGAATAAAATTAAAATGTCACGATACGTACTTTGCCCTAGCAATGCTCCGTCTCTACCGTGCACTTGACGTTTGGCAGTTGTGTAACAGCGACAAGTAAAGTGCCAAAGTGCGTACTAAGTTACGTTTATTTATCTCGCAGTGAGTGTGCGTGGATTATCACTACAATGCCTGTCTTCTAATTTATAAGAATGATTAGAATAAAATTAAAATGTCACGTGCTGACTGCTCTTGGTTAGACTGATTGTCAAGCTTTGTGGCTTTTTATTACCAGTTACAACTGTCAGAGGTCTACAAATGACAAACGGGGACTACCCACTAAACGAGGTTTTCAACATGGGGCGTTAGTGATCTCTTAGATAAACTTCGAAAGTACGATATGAATTGAAGAATCGATGACCAAGCTAGCCGACTTTAAATAGTTTTAATATTATTTACATTTTTATTAGTCATACGTGAGTATTTATTATCGAGTCCTTTAGGCTGGTTTTATAGTCACGCCGCTAGACGCGCCGCTGGGCAGCGCGCTGTTAAAAGCGCGCGCTTGAACAGCGGTGCACTGTGAAACGAGATTAGTACCACGCGTTCCGCTGCTGTGAGACAGTCGTGTACAATGTGAAAAACGGCGCGCCTCAACAGCAAAAAAAAGAAAAAAAAAGTCAAATCGTTTATTTCCATTAGCCCATGAAGGCACTTTGGAACGTCAATTACATTAAAATAGTTGATTCTAGTTGCCCATTCCAAAAAGTTGCTTATATGGAGAAGAATGGGCAAGAAACTCCATATGTACTCTTTTAAAATAAATATGTTACAATTAATTATATTGTAACGCCTGCCAAAGAAGGTCGTCACTGTACCGAGTACTGGCAGAAAGAAAACCATAGCCGCCGCCGCCGCCGTAACGTCACGACCCATGTGACAGTTACCGTCAAACCAGCCAAGCCAGGCCAGCCAGCCAGGCCAGCCAGCCAGCCAGCCAAGCCAGGCCAGCCAGCCAGGCCAGCCAGCCAGCCAGCCAAGCCGGCCAGCTAGTCAGCCAGCCCGCCAGCCAGCCAAGCCGGCCAGCTAGTCAGCCAGCCAGCCAAGCCGGCCAGCTAGTCAGCCAGCCCGCCAGCCAGCCAAGCCGGCCATCTAGCCAGCCAGCCCGCCAGCAAGCCAAACCATGAGCCATGATAAAAAGCAGTAGCCATTGCATGTCGTTCATTACTATTTTGCAAATTAAAAGATACATCGATGGCTGTAACCTATTCTTTTATTTAAGCCACGCTTACATAAGCTTTATAATTCAGAAGTGGTATCCACGCAATATGAATCGACGAATCCGTTGTGAAAAAGAAGAAAGTCGATTCTACCAAGATCCGCCATTATGCACCGCCGAAGACAATCCACCGCCGGCAAGAAGATATAAGAAGATCCTGCTCACACGAGAAACAGAACAATTATAGCTTGGTTGAAAATAATAGAACAATAATTGAGAGAGATCTACGGATGGAATGAAAAACTAAAATTTCTTCGTTCGCAAGATTAACTGCGCGGCCAGGCAAGAAGATTATATAATCTCAAAGAGCGGAAGCGAACAGTGGAAGCAAATGCTGCTACGCGCCTTGCCGAAACACCAATATTATACCTGCTGGAAGAGGTGTCTAATCGCGAAAAATTGCACTGCGAAAGCATGACTAAGTACTATCAAGAAAAGGTTGCGGTTGCGATGTGCTTCAGGTACAAGCTTTCTGATAGTGCAACTATCTCCTGTATAATATGCGGCTTACCTGGCAACCTGCAGCCGAATGCAAGAGCCTATCACAATGAGGTATTTATCTACGTTCTTCATGACTACCGACCGCATCCTTATGATCAACGTACAGCACAAAAGCATCCGGGGTGACAAACCGAGAAGAAGCCGGAACCTGTCAGTCTAGATATTTTTCCATGCCCACGTTGCAAGAAAACGGGACATTTAGTACGCGAATGTCCTTAACCCGACGAACGCCACGAGGTGTCTTTCAAAATCCAAAAACTAATGAAGCTAGCGCTATGAAACATATTAAACATCTTTTGAATTACAGCTATTACAGTGGTATTTTTAAAGAAACTGCAACAATTGATGCAGCCTCCGTGAAGTCTTATATTGACACCAGCAGCCAGGATTTTCAGGTACGATGATTACTAGCCAAGGGGGAAGTGAGCTTCTGCCTTGAAATCGATGGTTTGGATGTGTACTGCAAGCTCACTTGACAGATATCGACATGAACGGAATTATAGTAAATTAAACCTCCTTATCGGTCAGCAAGTGATAAACGGTAAAGGTGCGTCTCTGATGTATGGAATTAAACAGCTGTGTTACAGAAAGCTCCAGGTTTTCCGTGCGAAGTGGACCGTGTAGAAGAATCTAGCCGTTTCAAGACCATTTACAGTTAGTGCGGCCGCTTAGATTATCGATCATTAAGGTAAATATAACCGGAAACAACGAAGCCAAAAACAACAACCAATGACGTCTCCTACTCGATGATTCCTGCAACCTTGCTCAGCGGTAGCTCTGGCTACCTAAAGATCATCAACGCTGTAGAAAAAGATGCTGGAAGGAGGAAGGAAGGTACAATTTTATTGCGGGCTGAAAGCTGCAAGGATATGACTTCAGTAAGTGTCACTGCCATTATTTGCCAATTGCCTGACAAAATTGCCTGTTATCTGTCAAAACCGAGTACTGCGCCAGTATAGTCTCTTATAGTGGTCATACTGATACATAACAGATGTAGATAAAATTGACATAGGGCCCATAGGAGAACTAAAAGATAATAGAACTTTTATCGCAATTCGCCCAGCCCGTGTTTCGCCGCCCATATATAGACTTTTTAGCCGTCCATATTAATCACTTGAGTCCGTTCACTCACACTGGTAATAATTTTAATACAATGTTTGATATGACCAACGTTTTTTCTAAATTTGTAATAGGCCAATCGATTCGTTACTGTATAGCATGTCCCAAAGCAATCGGTCAAGTTGAATATAAAAATATGTGCCCCACAATTGGGTAACAGGTTACCTGATGTCATTTAGGGTATAAATGATACAGTAAATGCAACCACAATGTATAAGTCACTAGCTTTTGCCCGCGACTTCGTCCGCGTGGTATAGTTTCCGTTCCCGGGGGATTTCCGGGATAAAAGCTATCCTATGTCCTTTCTCTAGACCCAGACTATATCTGTACCAAATTTCATTCAAATCGGTTCAGTGGTTTAGGCGTGAAAAAGAGACAGACAGACAGAGTTACTTTCGCATTTATAATATTAGTACGGACTCAGAGTACGGATATGATCCAATGTTGTCTAGGAGCTTGTAAACGCAATCTGGTGGCTAGTACCAAAAAAGAAGACAAAAATAACAAACGTAAGGATAGCACTTATTATAGAAAAGACTACATAATTGGCGCAATAATACGGCGCCAACCACCAGCTTTGGCAAAGTAAACTCAATAAATAGACGACTCTTTGCAGTTGTTAAGGTTTTAGGTAACGATTGGTATAAGATTAGGAGTATTAGAGGACTCAACGGATATAAACAGTTCACTGGCCTAGTATCAGCCAACGCCATTCGCCCATATAAGAGTGTAGCACCCTTAACTGATAGTGCTAGTAGAACTGGCGAGCAGCTGGTAATAGAAGATCTTAAAGATCTGCTATGATTGTTGTTGATCTGGGGTCAGGTGTTCGTCTGTCCCATGCCGTGTTGATTGTTGACTAATTATTGCCGTGTTTCCGGCATTGCGGGAGCAATGCTTACAGGATGGCCGAATGTAACGCCTGCCAAAGAAGGTCGTCACTGTACCGAGTACTGGCAGAAAGAAAACCATAACGTCACGACCCATGTGACAGTTACCGTCAAACCAGCCAAGCCAGGCCAGCCAGCCAGGCCAGCCAGCCAGCCAGCCAAGCCGGCCAGCTAACCAGCCAGCCAAGCCGGCCAGCTAGTCAGCCAGCCCGCCCGCCAGCCAAGCCGGCCAGCTAGTCAGCCAGCCCGCCAGCCAGCCAAGCCGGCCAGCTAGTCAGCCAGCCAGCCAAGCCGGCCAGCTAGTCAGCCAGCCCGCCAGCCAGCCAAGCCGGCCAGCTAGCCAGCCAGCCCGCCAGCAAGCCAAACCATGAGCCATGATAAAAAGCAGTAGCCATTGCATGTCGTTCATTACTATTTTGCAAATAAAAAGATACATCGATGGCTGTAACCTATTCTTTTATTTAAGCCACGCTTACATAAGCTTTATAATATACATGATTACATTCTGTAAAGTAAAAATGAATACAATGTCAAAGTAAAGAATCTACGTTAAAAATACATATTTGCAACAAACAAATATTTAGAAATGGAAGCTATATCATATTTACGAGGTATATAGTTTTACATTTACAAATATCGAAATGGTAGACGACCACTCTCAAACAAATAACTGAATTAGTGTGTGAGCCAACGCAATCTACAACAAAATGAGGAGATATAATTATATTTATATACCCAACTATGTGAAAAATATACGTATTTATAGTAAACTAGCTTTTGCCCGCGGCTTCGCTCGCGTTAAAAAGAGACAAAAAGTAGCCTATGTTAATCTCCATCCCTTCAACTATCTCCACTTAAAAAATCACGTCAATTCGTCGCTCCGTTTTGCCGTGAAAGAAAGACAAACAGACAGACAGACAGACACACTTTCCCATTTATAATATTAGTATGGATGGATATTATTTAAGTTCATCCGTACTAATATTATAAATGCGAAAGTAACTCTGTCTGTCTGTCTTTCTGTCTGTCTGTCTGTCTGTCTGTCTCTTCTTCACGCCTTAACCACTGAACCGATTTGAATGAAATTTGGTACAGATATAGTCTGGGACCCGATAAAGGACATAGGATACTTTTCATCCCGGAAATCCCCCGGGAACGGGAACTATTATTCCAAGCGGACGAAGTCGCGGGCAAAAGCTAGTAAACATATATTTTCTTAAAATTGCGCTCATATTTTCTATTAACCACTTCACACAACTGCGCGCCTAGTACTTTTGATTGATTTAAGTACTAAGTATCTCAGTTTTTTGTAATTTTCTCACATTATCACTTCACATTACTGTGCTCCTAGTACTATTGTTTTCTTAAGTTTTCAATCTTTAATTGAATTTAGAATTAACTATAGGGGAAAATTATCCATCTTTTATAATTATGTTCTCGTCGATTTTTCATTATTTTTAAGATGTATTCTGCTATTCGGGGCGGGGACAAATCCAACGAACCAAAAACCATGAAAATTGGTCTAGCCGATCTCGAGTTATAAGTGTTGTTACAAACCCGACTTTGTTTTATATATATAGATATATTCAGAAAAATATGTATGTAACCAGTTTGATTTTGTGTTCACTGCGAATTGTCCTATGGGGCAGGACCAGCAACCTTCCAAGCATTTTTATCTTGAATATAATCTTCTAATTTATAATATGCTTGTTGACATAGTCTCCTTTTGATATATGTTTTAAATTTCCTTTCATTTAATTTTAATATTTCACAAGGAAAATTTTAGGTAGTGTTGACCTACTTTGGTTGCTGTCGATACAAATCTGAAGGCATAGAAATCGTTCAATATTGTTGACTTTAGTGTATTGGGAACCGAAGAATGTTTAGATTTAGTTACAGGAGTTATGGAGGGAATATATTATTATTCGTATAAGTGATAGATTGGCTTTGTGACTTATCCACCTTTGTTCCAAATACAACAGATACCTACTAAAAAACTATTTAGGAGCAGTGAGGCAGAAAAAAAGGGACTTTTCTGACTATTGACAATACCCATAGTCATAAGCTATGCTGATTATGCTATTGCTACTAAACGAACAAGACAACGCGCGGGTTGTAAGGTTTGCACTGCAGTTATACCGTGACTGCAATTTTTGAAAAAAAAAAAAAACACTTTTGCTTTCTAAAGCACGGCATTTCAGTGACTGATAAAGTATATACAAAATTTCAAAAAAACACAGTGATACTTGGCCGGTTCCGCCCAATCATATACATGAGCCTTAAATGCCACGAATGTACCGGAAACAAAATATTTTTCTCCCTATCTTCTTTCTCAGTAAACTCAAAGAAAATAACGAATTTATAACCCAACATCACAACAAAACAATACATTGTAATATTATATGCAGCTATGTAAAACCTGGTATACAATGCCGCATGTCACTTGGCAAACCGCCATGAAGTCTGTCCCGCCGAACCACACTAAAGGCCCTGCTATACGTCCGAGGTAAACCATTTCACTGACGAAATGAGTTTTAAACTGCCATTATTACTGGCGAATTTTTCCTTTTATTCATAATGGTGTTTTCAGGAGCTTTTTTATACACTTTAATCAGCGTTTCAAGTGAATTGGGTCACTGTTTAATTGAGACATATTAAATTTATTTAAAGTACTTACGGAATTATAATTATAATGAATGAATAAATTATTTATTTTATGCTGATCCAGATATAGTGTTTTATATAGAGCTATTGTTTATCAGACCTTCACAATTCAGTAACTGCGTAACATGACACTCCTAGTCTAGACTGATTGTAAGAAGAAGTCTAAAAATGATTTTTGTGATAACTGACAAAAATGTACGTTTAAACCTTCCTTCGAACTAACGTGATTTGAGACACTTTGAGACAAAGACGTCGCTTGTCGTCGAAAGGTTAATGTACAAGGACCAACACCTTTTGTGCTTTCCAAAGCACGAGATGTCAGTGATGGCCTAAATAAACTTGGAAAAGGTATTTGTTGGTCACTAGTTGGTTTACGTTCAAGGTAAAAGCTCGACAACATTTACTTAAGAAGTTGGCAGACTCGTCCCACAGGTAATTTGTTGTATTTCTTTATGTATTTATTTTTATCCCTTTCTACTTTGGATATATAGTATGTATGTCATCATCATCTCCCTAGCCTTTTCCCAACCGTGTTGGGGTCGGCTGCCAGTCTAACCGGATGCAGCTGGATACCGGTGTTTTACGTGGAGCGACTGCCTATCTGACCTCCACAACCCAGTAACTGGGCGACACGATACCTCTTGGTTAGACTGGTCAGTTTCTGGCTAACCAGTAACGACTGTCAAAGTTCTACGAATGACAACCGGGACCACCGGCTTTACGTATATAGTATGTATGTAATGTGTGTATTATATTTTATTCATTTAACTTTTTTCTATATTTTTTATATGAAAATAGTAGTGTTTTGTCTCTGCATCACCCTAAAGTAGACTGGTAGATAATGTCGGCATTAAGTCCGCCTCCGTACGGGTTTAGCACATAACTACGTATATTGGAGTATGTTTATTATATCATATTATGTAATATTAATTTTAAGATAAAATGTAATGTTTATGCCTCTATTGCAATTTCTTTTTATAGAAGTAAGGTTTGCTGGAAGATAACTCACCTTTCGGTGAAGCTCACCATTGTACAAAACTCTTTTTTTTTGCTATTTTGTATGTTTTTTTCTTGTACAATAAAGAATAATAATAATAAAGTTTAATAAATAAATAAATATTTGACACTTTTATACTTGTCCGGTTTCGAACTCCCGTATGAGAAGCGGGAACTTTCACCATTGGCCATCACGACTTTGTTTAAAGTATTACTTACCATTTTTTACGAAAAGTATAAAAAGTACCCGCAATTTCAACACTCGCATACCAGCCATTAATTTAATGCTCAACCCGTAAGCTGCCACATGTAAATGTTAGCGTGTGTTCCCTATTTACCCTCTTACCCCACTTTTACCCTAACTAGGGACAAACTTAGCATTCTTCTACGCGATAAGTATAAATACTAAGGTTTAGTACTACTAAGGTAAGATATTCTAGTCTATATTTTAGTGGTAAAATGTGTGACTGAAATTTCGGAACAGCTAAACTGTATATAATTTAGGTTTTGTGTCACGTTTCTGTTAGTTGAATGTTGGCGTCGTGAAAGAACTTAAGATATGTTTTTCGTTACGCGTCAAAGACGCTTTGTGTTGTATTTGTAGCTTGTTTTTATTACAATTAAGAATCTTGAGTTATTGTCTTTTTGTTAATAACAATTTTATTCTAAAGACAAATGCTTTGGGGTTATAAATCTTTGTTTCTGTGCTTTGAGAGCACGTAACAGGGCCCTCTGGAGGCGATGTCTGCCAGGGTTGCGGAATAGTTCTAGTAGTTACTGCGGCCGGAACATAAAGGGCAACCGAAGGAAAAAGGGTGGGTTTTAGTTCGTAAATGTCTGATGATGATTTCCACATGATTTCCCATCCTCAAAAAAAAGGCACATATTGTTCTATATTGATTTTTTTATTTAGAAAATAGTCGATGCTGACAAATGGCTGCCGAATCTAAAATGAAGGACATTATTATTGTAAAGAGCGATTCTATTGTAAGTATGATTGGTGTTTTAGATAGGAGTGTTTGTGAGAGTGTAACAAACATTCACACAAACACACACGCACATACAAACTTTAACATTTGTAATCATTAAGTAGACTAATAGGATAGTAATGTATAACAAACTTCATATATTTTATTGCAACATTTGTGCCTTGATTGTATTCGTCACAAGATTATTATAATAAACATAGAATGTCTTCGGCTTTTGCTTTATCGTTTCAGGAAAATATCTGACCAATTCTCTCTTTGTCTTGTATACTTCATGAATCATTTACAGGAAAATAATAAGATCATATCTATTTATTTATTTCTGAAGGAAAATCATTTTATTTCAGTATCCTCACAAGACAACCAAACAGACATAGTATCTAGCTAATAGGTATGTATGTATGCTTTGTTCAATAATTTATGGTTTATTCATTGAATTACCACTAAAACCAAGTAGGTTTCTATGCTACGAAATGGGTTGTTAGAGAAGGCCAACCTCATTAAACTTGCAAAAGTTTGGTACACTCATACATTTATCCGTTATCACGAGTGCCGTGATGGCCCAGTGGTTAAAACGGGCGCATCCAACGCAAGAGGTTGTGGGTTTGGATCCGTGCCAGTACCAATGTAGCTTTTTCAATTCATAATTTTGACGTTCGTTAAAGGGAGTCAAAAGTCAAAAAGATTGCAGACCAGTCTAACCGAAGGATACCGTGTCGACCACAGTAGCTGGGTCGTGGAGGTCTGAAAGCAGTCGCTTCACGTAAAACACTGACATCCAGCTGAATCCGTTTAGGCTGGCAGCCGACCCCAAGATAGTTGGGCAAAGGCACGGAGATAATGATGATCTGTCCGTTTATTCGTCGCATCCGATAATTCTTCATCATCATCATCTGTTTGCATTAATCGACAATTCAGCTTTACAGAATATAATTATTAGCTTCTTTTTAACGCATTCTTCGGCATCCAGCAGTTGCCAAATGACTTTCGCAAATTGCGCCCCGTCATCATCATCGCCAACAACAACAGCTCCGAATGATTGCCTATTTAAAATCTGGTCCTAGCAGTCGTGCTTTGACTACGAAAATTACATGGTAGTCAAACGTATTAGCTGGCAACGTTGAATAAAGTCGAACTTCTATAGTAACTTACTTTGTACCAACACTTCTGAATCAAATACTTTTTCCTATATCTTTCACCCAGATCTCATTCAAGATATTCACGCAGGGCGCCAAACAGACTTGTTCAGACTCTAAGCGCTAATACATTTCGGTTTTTATTCGAGCAACTTGACGAAGTTCTCAAAGAAACTTGGAAATGTAATGGTTTTACTTTCGTTTCAAGTGGCTATGTGAAGCGGGAGCCATTTGGCATTTTATTGATCTTTTTATGTACTAACGTAAAGTGTTATATTAAGTAGGAAGTAAATAAGGCAGTTGGCTGGTCACATTTGTCGTAGACGCGATAATTGCTGGATTAAGCCTCTTACTCTAACTAAAGTAAAGCAGATGAGTTTCGCAATGAAGAAAGCTACTGAGAAAAACATCATCCTATAAAAGTATTGAGAACAATCCGCGTAATGTAAGATGCCTATCACCAAATCAGACCAGATGGAGCGAAGATCTAATCGGGGCAGCTGGAAGCAACTGTTTCTATATAGCTGAAGATCAGGCTTAGCAGTGGTCATTCGTTATTATTCTTTATTGCACAAGAAAAACAATACACATAAAAAAACAGCAAAAATAAATGAGTGGTCCTTGGGACCTGTGTCCAGCAGTGGACTTAAATTGATGGCATACACTTTCAATTTTGTTTGAAATAATAAAATGCCTGTCACTAATTAAAACGAGAGACATACGCACACACAATCGAAGAGATAAATCATGTTTAAAGTATATACGAGTACACATAACAAAGTATATACAATTTAAAATGTCATAGGATAGCAGAACGCAGTAGCAAGTTGTTAAAACAAAAAGAAACCTGCTTGGGTGCGTGTATAATTTACATACTATATGTTCTTTCACTTCTATGTTGTCACAACGCCAAAAGAAATACACTTTGTGAAAATTTGAGCCGAACAGACGGATGGATGGCAAGGCTTAGTCAAAGGGTCGCGTCCCCAAAATACCCTAAAACGTTCAAACATTAATTTAAACAAAGCAATGCGTTCAAGCCAATATAATTGGCATGTAGCTCAGTCCCAAGAGATGGCACGATGTGGCAAATGGCAATATTCGTGTACCCAGGACCGCGTAGACGGCGCGTTAGTGTTCCACGCGCGCCTCAAAGAGAAGGAGTCAGCACAGGAAGGGGCCCAACAGGGCCAACGCCTGCCGGGGTTGCGGAATGTTTATAGTGGTTACCGTGACCCTGGAACATAAAGGGCAATCGAAGGAACATGAGTGGGTTTTAGTCAGTAAGAGTCTGACACGCCCTCCCGTCGCACCCAGGACGGGAGCAGTCATTGGATGATTTCACACTCACCAAAAAAAAAAAAAAAAAAAAAAATATTCGTGTACCCAAAGCGACTGGCAATAATCACTTTATGGCAGCCATTTCAATGGGCGACTGTACTCCACAATATTAAAGCTTATAGTCCAATAAAAGGTTTTTAAAGCTATGGTGTTCGAGTTTTTGGGCGGGGTTCATTTGTTTTTTTCTTTTTCGAGATGTACTGGGTATCTTTATAATTATTTCTTTTTGAGATCTGAAAGACAAATGTTATAATTAAAAACGTTCGAAATTGTAATTGCAGTAACATTTTAGCGACTTTTGAAATAATATAAGGTCATTTTCTTTGATTTTAGAATTTACGAGTCCGTGATAAGTCGTCGTATTGTATGAAGTGTTGAACCTAGCAATTTATCTAGCACTCTATTTGTGCAGTTAAATCAAACGGCCCAAATAAAATAATCTAACTAAATAATAAACAACAATCTACTTACCAAGCTCACGTAAATAACGTTACAAACAAACTGCACAGTAAAATCGTCACGATAAATTGTTGCCGCAATTAATTTATTATATCCACATTCAATTCGACAAATTATACAGCCAATAATCGACTTATCACTCGAACATAGCTGTACTTAAGTGCTAAATAAATCGCCAAAGAATTTGAACATACTTATTTCAAACATATTAAAACCCATTGTTTAACAGAAAATAATAATCAGAATCGCTTTTATATCAATTTCGGGGTCCGTATCTCCGCCATCTTGACGTTAATGGTCTATAACTCTGATTTATAGTATCAACTCTAAATGAAGAAAGTATTTAATGTTTGCCTGCTTGGTCCTAGTATTTATTAGACAGTTTACTTGAATGGTGTGATTAAAATGCAGATAAAAAAAAAACAAGTTTTAGTGTGTGAAGTGAATACTTGGATAAAGAAAGAAAACGTTTATTTGTACCTTACAAAATCTTTTACAATAATATAAAAAAAACAAAGTCTGTGAGAGGCCTAAAAGACTCCGAACTCGGCATATGTTGCGATATTTTTTTTTTTTTTTTTTTTATTACATCTGGGCTTGCTCTTGGTCCCAGACTAGCCCGAGGGCATAGACGGGGCCTACGATGGAGCGAGCTCACCCAAAAGATGCCTATGCACTCGTCTCTTGAATACATCCGGGTTATATGCATTTAGGAACACAGACGCCGGCAGGGAATTCCATTCTTTTGCGGTGCGCATAATAAAGGAATTCGAGAAACGCTGCGTGCGGATACGAGGAATATCGGCCAAGAAAGGGTGGTATCCCGCCGTACGTCTAGATGTCCGGTGAAAAAACGGAGACGGGGGAATAAGCTCGTGTAGCTCATGAGCACACTTACCGAAGTGCAATCTGTAAAACACCGCCAGACAGGCAACTTTACGCCGATGTGCTAGAGGTTGTAGTTGGGCCACCAGCTTCTTGTCGCCAATCAACCTCCTGGCTCTGCGTTCTACCGAGTCCAATGCGGCCAGTTGGTATTTGGCTGAGCCATCCCATAGGTGACAGCAATACTCCATACACGATCGGACTTGAGCTTTATAAAGCGTTAGAAGCTGTCCCGGCGTGAAATATCGCTTAACCTTGTTAAGGATGCCCAGCTTTTTCGCCGCAGTCAGTGCTTTGGACTCGATGAAAGTGCCGAAGTTGAGGTTAGAACTCAACTCCATGCCAAGGAGTTCTAGGGAGCCGGTTACATTTACAGGTGCACCTCGGAAAGTAGGAGCCAGGTCGAATGGGCTCCGTTTAGCGGAGAACAGACACGCTTGCGTTTTGGCGGCATTGAACTGCACTAGATTGTGATGGCCCCATTGGGACACACGACTCAAGGCAAAGTTCACTCGCTCTACCATGGCCTCTCTCTGTGAACGTATATCGTCCCTACTGTCTTTTGCGCTGGCCAGATATCTCTTTACAACGGTACTGTCATCTGCGTAACCGACTATGCTAGGATTTAGCATATCGTTTATATGGAGCAGGAATAGTGTTGCAGAAAGGACAGACCCTTGAGGAACACCGGCATCAATGGCCATAAGGTCCGAAGAGCAGCCGTCAATGACCACTCTGATCGACCGTCCCGTCAAGAAGTCTGATACCCAGCTACAAAAGTCAGCCGGGATGCCAAAAGCAGGAAGCTTGCTAAGGAGACTAGCGTGCCAAACCCTGTCAAAAGCCTTTGAGATGTCGAGCGAAACGGCAAGGGCTTCGCCGTTTTTCTCAATGGCTTCGCCACAGCAATGTGTAACATACACTAGAAGATCTCCAGTAGACCGACCACGGCGAAAGCCATATTGCTGGTCACTGAGTAGATTGTTGTCTTCTAGGTATGCCAACAGTTTGTTATTTAGAACCCTTTCCATGACTTTACAGAGCATGGAGGTGATGGCGATTGGTCGGTAGTTACAGGGATCGGCGCGGCTGCCCTTTTTGGGCACTGGCTGCACATTAGCCAGCTTCCAGGATTTTGGCACCGTTCTAGTTTGGAGATAGAGGCGGTATAGACGTGTCAATACAGGCGACAACTCAGGCGCACACTGCTTAAGTACTCGCGCAGGTATTCCATCTGGTCCGCTGGCTTTATTTACGTCTAAATTCAGCAGAACCCTCCGTACCTCTTTTTGGTGAACAGCAATATCCTTCATTGAGGAATCGCAATGAGGTATAGTAGGTGGTTGATGGAGGCCTGCATCAAGACGCGAGTTGCTCGCAAATAGGGAAGCAAACAGGTTCGCTTTCTCTATTGCGGAGTGGGCCAGCGTACCGTCGGGTTTCTGCAACGGTGGAAATGTGGGACGGCAGAAGTTGGATTCGACCGCTTTGGATAGGGACCAAAATTGCTTGCTACCAGGAGGGTAGGACGCAAGTCTGGCCCCTATTCGACTGATATGGTCAAATCGAGCCTTCCGAATCACCTTTTTGCAGGACTTGGCGGCAGTATTATAGGCTTTTTTCTTCCTACGAACCCTCTGGGCCCTTGCTTTGGTGTCGCGGGCTTGCACCCAAGCCAGGTATGCAGACTGTTTAAGGGCCTCAGCCCGAGCACAATCCGCATTGAACCATGCTTGAGTTCTGTGATCAAGCGAGAGGTCGGAGAACGGAATAAAATATTCCATTCCCTGCCGAATCACATCCACGATAGCCTCAGCAGAACATGAGGGGTCGCAAGAAGAAAAACAGACCGACCGCCAAGGGAAAGACGCAAAGAATTGCCGCATCTCATCCCAATCTGCTGACTCGTATCGCCACACTCTCCTCGTGCCCTTTGGGCTGAGATCCGGAGGGGAGCAGACCGATACGGATTTCACCAGACAGTGGTCTGACGACCCCAGCGGAGCTGAGACCGAGACAGAGTGCCGATCCGGATCCGTTGTCAGTAGAAGGTCCAAGCAATTGGGTGTGTGGTCAGCAACATCAGGTACCCGCGTCGCAACGTTTACCAGCTGGGTGAGGTTTAACGACAGCGCAAATTTGCGTGCTTCCTTGCCAGCGTGGCAGGTTTTCTCAAACGGGAACAGCCACTCCTTGTGGTGGGCGTTGAAGTCCCCGAGAAATACTAGTTCCGCAGCAGGGTACCGTTGTTGGGCACTATCTGCAGTCTCGGCAAGATGGTCAAATAGCCTGGTTGTCTCCTGGTCTCCGACGTGCGATCGGTAAACACAGGCATATAAGGTCTTCTGGGATCCTGTGTCTACGATGACCCACAGAGTAGAAAACCCGGAAGTCTCAAAGCAGCGAAGACGCTTGCAGCAGATGTCGTCGCGGACGTACACACAGACCCCAGCTTTCTCTTTGAACTTATGTTCAAGTGAGTAGCCTGGGTAGTTGAGGTACGCCACGTCCGCTGGGGTTTTAATTTGCGTCTCCGTCAAGAAGAACAGGTGCGGCTTTTCAGTCTCGAGGTGGTGGTGGACTGCGTCGAGATTTGAGTGCAACCCACGTAAGTTGGTTAGGTGCACTTTCAGCGGGAGGAAGTGCCGCCGGTGTTTAACCCTATTCTTCTTTATATTGTTCATATTGAGTTAAGTAGTGCGGGGGTTGGGGGACGTTTGGATGTCAAGGCGCTGCTTTCGCCAAGTGGATAGCACGAGTGAAAACCGAATAATGAGGAGCTCACTTGGAGACTGCGGGGACGCCCGAGCCCCCCCGAAATAGCCACCGGGTCCTCCCATCCAGTCGCCAGCTGGCACGGTGGAGCTATTCCGGGATTTTTCGCGAGGTGGCGGGGCAGCCTTTGGCACGTGGCTAACGCGCTACTTGGGCCCCCAACTACCTGCGGTCGGTCACCGGCAAGACCGTGCCACGGATCCCGCTACCCTCCAGCGTGAGCTACTCGGTCCGGTGTCACTCAAGGACCCACAAAAACCGGCTATATGCAGCACAACTAACAACCATTCATCCCCCAAAAAGGCTCTGGTGTTCCCGCGCACAGATGAAACACAGCAAGCTGCTTGACACCTGACTCCGGCGGGAAGGTGGTAGCTAACAGGCGGACTCTTGCGAGACCTACCACCGCTGGTTGGGTCGTTCAGCCGTCACCACAAGTGGTGCCGTTGCCCGGGGTGGACCGCTAGGAGGTAGACCCAAACCACCCCACTTAAAACAATAAATAGTGCTGGTATTCTCCTAGAGCCTGATGTGACGTTCAATTGTTCACACACACACTCACGGAGGTAAAATAACTAACAATAGTAATAGAATAATAAATAAAAATAAAAGATTGATAAAAAACATGAATTTATGGTAATGTGAGTAATGTAATATATTAAACGAATATTTAGAAATAGTACATAAAATAATAGATCTAATAAAAATGAACCATAGACGCCACCGCTCAAATATTGTTTGTCATAAATCATTGACAAACTATCGCACGATTACAGACGCACATCGCGGGCTGATGTATGTTTTATAGCACGATATTTGTGACTTTCAATGGAAAAGTTTAACAAACAAACTGGGAAAACCATGTAAATATTGACTAAAAGCCGTAAAATAACTAACAATAGTAATAGAATAATAAATAAAAATAAAAGATTGATAAAAAAATATAAATTTATAGTAATGTGAGTAATGTTATATATTAAACGAATATTTAGAAATAGTACATTAAATAATAGATCTAATAAAAATGAACCATAGACGCCACCGCTCCAATATCGTTTGTCATAAATCATTGACAAACTATCGCACGATTACAGACGCACCTCGCGGGCTGACATTTATGTATGTTTTTTAGCACGATATTTTGTGACTGTCAATGGAAAAGTTCAACAAACAAACAGGGAAAACCATGTGAATACTGACTAAGAGTCGAAAGTCATAAAAACTGTGCAGAGTCGCGCCGTTGATATTGGTGACGATTTCCACCACAGAATACAAATACAACGCACCACGCATTTTATCAAATATGGCGTCTGAACTCCGTTTGCGGACAATCTTCTGTTCTGATTAGACGTTAATCAATTTAAATGAGGAATTATGAGCACGAAACTTTCACCCAGGACGGGAGCAGTCATTGGATGATTTCCCACTCACCAAAAAAAAAAAAAAATGAGCACGAAACTTTAAAGGAAAATATATAAGAGTTAATAATAAATTACACAATTGCAGTAACGGAACAAATTTTAAGATTTAACAAAATAATTAGAATTGATAGATACACACATCAAAAGTATCTAGGGATATTTCAATTAAACCTAAATTACTAAAATTCTATTAACTTTTTGTTAAAACATGTACACATTAAAATAAACCTTGTTTAATAGACTATTTAATCTGATAATAAACTTTTAGATAAAGTTAAATTTAAAAAAAACTTAGAAGAAGAGGAAAAACTCAAACAAAATTTCAATCTTAACTTTTTTTTGAAACATCAAAACTTAAACAAAACAACAATTTTTTTTATAAAAATTCTTGAAAACTTAAAATTAATATTCCGTGGATCCACCTAAGACTCTCCTGACACATCTGCAGCGGTTCTGCATACTCAAAACAAGGGTGTCAATATCCTGTTGTGGAATACTGTCCCATAATTGCCGTTTCTGAAGCCATGAAGACCAGTCAGAGCGTTATATCCAGGCTTTGGTCATGTTATCGTGTCACGGAGGAAGTGGTGGAACGGCACCGAGGACCTCAACGCATTACAACACATGTACAGGACCGATTCATAGTAAATGCTGCACGAAGTCAACTAAATGCAGCGGCGATGCAATTGGTTCAAAGGCTACAGAGAGAGTATGGTTTGCTGGTAAACGGTCAAACTTTGAGAAGGCGACTGCATGAAGTCAATCTACGTGCTCGTAGGCCATTTTGGGTATCAGCACTAAGGAGAGGTAATCGAGGAAGAAGATTACAATGGGCTATTGCACACGAAAACTGGAACCATTCCCAATGGTCACTTGTGCTTTTCACTGATGAATCTAGGTTTGGATTTCATCCTGATTTGCGAAGAGTACGCGTTTGGAGAAAACCTGGACGTTGGAATCGACTGCAGCACCCACAACAAGTTCATGCATATTAAGGTGGCACGATTATGGTTTGGGCAGGAATTCGTCTCGGCGGTAGAACGGACCTCGTTTGGATACAAGGCAATATGACTGCTCGAAAATACCGAGATGAGGTGCTAGAGCCTGTAATCTTGCCCCACAAACAGCAAATGGGACAAAATTTCCAGCTAATGCACGACAATGCCCGTCCACATACGGCGCGTATCGTTACAAGTTGGTTACAACAGCATGTTATCCAAGCTTTAGACCGGCCTGCACAATTCCCTGACTTAAATCCTATTGAGCATGCCTGGAATATGCTTCAGAGAAGAGCTCGTAGGAATTTCCCTGTTGATATTGTGCATCAAAACCAGCTTTTCTTGCATCTTAGCAGGATTTGGGACAGTACTCCACAACAGGATATTGACACCCTTGTTTTGAGTATGCAAAACCGCTCCAGATGTGTCAGGAGAGTCTTAGGTGGATCCACGAATTATTAATTTTAAGTTTTCAAAAATTTTTATAAAAAAAAAAAATTGTTTTGTTGTTTAGGTTTTAAAATTTCAAAAATAAAGTTAAATTGAAATTTTGTTGAGTTTTTCCTCTTGTTCTAAGTTTTTTTTTTAATTTAACTGTATCTAAAAGTTTATTATCAGATTAGATAGGCAATTAAACAAGGTTTATTTTAAAGTGTAGGTGTCTTAACAAAAAGTTAATAGAATTTTAGTTATTTAGGTTTAAATAAAATATCCCTAGACACTTTTGATGTGTGTACATAGATAGATAAAAGATAGATTGATAGAATATACGGAGAATATATAATTATGCGCAGAAGTATACTTTGTATGGCACCCATTGTGTTTAACAAACTGCCTAAGATCTGTAGAGAACTTAATACCAAAGCTCTGAAATGTCGGCTCAAATTGTTTTTAGTACAGAGAGCATACTATAATGTTAAAGAGTTCTTAAATGAAAAAATATCTGATTTAAGGTATATGTTATTGTGTCCATTTACTATCTTTTCTATTTAGTAGACTCTAGATAATTATTGTTTTATAAATATTTGCATGCCATGTCAAGTGGCAAACATGTTTTTAAGCGCATTGTACTTATATCATGTGTGTATGTATGTATATGTCACCGGAAAATAACAAGATCCGTAAGTTTATCAATTTACTAGGAAATTTATAAACTTTCGTAGGATTCTAAACGGGAGATAATTTGTAATATTTTACGTCCACGTTTTCGTAAATTGATAAACTTACTGAACTCACTCGTAAAATAATAAGTAAGTAGTAACCAAACGCTACGCGCGATCTGATTGGTTGGCTGTCACGTGTCACTTCTCCTTCCTCGCGGCCGCCATTGTTCGCCACGGAACATAAATAAACCAGTTTGCTTGTGCGTTTTTATTAGTTTTAAATGTTGAACTGTGTTGCAACTCAAAGAAAACTCAACTCACTAGATCCGTGCCAGAGAGGAACCAGGCGTTGTTGCTTCCAATTTATAGTTTGCCAAGTCTGATTATACCAGTAAGTATCTGGACACAAGCATTGCCACTATGAACATTGACCAATCAGAGAGCAGTGTGTTATTTTACGTATTTCAAAGACGCGTATATTTAAAAGAGTTTCTGTGATTGGTCAAACCGTTTAAAATCTTACGAATAGATAACCGTTAGTTTATAAATTTACCGTATGTCGTCGGAAATTGATAACTTACGAAAATGTGAACGTAAAATATTACAATTTATCTCCCGTTTGGAATCCTACGGAAGTTTATAAACTTCCTAGTAGATTGATAAACTTACGGATCTTGTTATTTTCCGGTGACATATACACATGTTTATGGCAAATAAATGATTATATTCAATTCAATTCAATTCAATTCTTTATTGCATTCACATGTGTATTGTAAGTTCTTAAAATTAAAAATAATGTTCACATGGACCCTGTCGGGCACAACAATTCAAATAAAATGTCGACAGTAGTTTTAAAATTAGGTATCAATAATAATAAATTAATTTAAATAATAAAATAATTACAAAAAATAAAGAAAAAAAAAAAAAAAAAAAGATATTGAAAAGTCGAATACAATAAAATTCTTACTTAATATCAAATACATGTCATTTATAATCAAAAAATAATAATAATCAAAAACTAAATTTCAATAAAATAAAATATGGTCAAATACAATATAAAATAATTATTACTCAAATTTAAAATGTTAATTAAATAAAAACAAAACAAAATTCAATAAATAAGTGGTTAGTACAAGTCAATCCATATTAAAGTCATCATTAAAAAAATCATTCAGTGAGTAATAACAATTGTCAATTAATAGGTTTCTGACTCGTTTTATAAATATTTTGTCATTTTCTTCAATTCGTATTTCATTAGGAATTTTGTTATATATTTTTATTGATGTAACGTGAGGGCTAGTGCTATGTAATTTTAACTTTGATTGGGGTACTACGAGCGTATTTTCAAATCTTGAACGAGGTGCATATCGGCGAGACTGGTCAGAGATTTTAATAAAGAAATGTGAGTACTGTCTCACAAATTTACATATTTCTAAAATATAGATAGATGTCAGAGTTAGAATGCCTAGTTTCTTAAAATGTGGTCTACAGCTTTCGTCATTTTCAATATGGACCAAAATCCTAACACATTTTTTTTGCAAGATAAACAACTCGTTGGTATCAACACTATTTCCCCAAAGAATTATTCCGTATTTAAGCCATGCGTATGCGTAAGCGTAATATGTGGATAGGGCAGTTTTTAAATCCGTTGATTTTTTGAGCTCACGTAGTGCATATATAAAACTCGATAATTTTGATTTAATTTTTTGTATGTGTGCTTTCCATGTCATATGAACATCTAGGTCCAGACCTAACAAGGTAAATGTATTAACACATTCCACTTTGACACCTTCAAACGTAAAATTCACATCTAGGGGTTTTTTTTGATAAGGTCTAAATTGCATAATTTTGGTTTTCAAAAAGTTTATTTCTAGGTTATGGTCTTTCATCCAGTTTTGTATAGTCAACATAATATCATTTAAATTGTCATGTAGGTATTCAGAGTCAGTACAGGAAGTCATAATTGAGATGTCATCGGCGAACAATACGCACGATTGCGTTATAATTTTGGGGAGGTCGTTGATATAAATCAAAAATAATAAACACCCTGCAACACTTCCTTGAGGAATAGAATTTTTAATACTAAGCGCATTTGAACGTATTTGGCTGAGTTCCCCAGTGTCATGATCCCAATAGTCAATTTCTACGAATTGTTCTCGGTTTTGTAGGTAGGATGCGAACCATTTATGTGTTATTCCTCTAACGCCGATTCCGTATAGTTTGTCTAATAAAATATTGTAAAGTACTTTATCATAAGCCTTTGTCATGTCGAGTAAAATTCCAATCGCGTATTTTTTATTATTTAAAACGTCCAGTACTTTTTGCGTAAATTTAAATGTTGCTAAAATTGTGGATCTTTTTTCCCGAAAACCATTTTGAGAATCATCAAAAATATTAAATTTTTCGCAGAAATTATAGACTCGTTTGCACATTGCCTTCTCAAATATTTTAGATGATGTCGGTAGTAGTGCAATTGGACGGTAATTATTTGGGTCAGACTTAGAGTTTTTTTTGTGAATGGGTTTTATAATGGATTTTTTTAACGCATTCGGGAATATCCCTTCAGAAAATGATTGATAGATCAACAGGTAAAATGGTAATGTCAGTTCATCAGCACACGCTTTTATTAAAATGGGGGGTATTCCATCCAGTCCGTAGCTATATTTGCCTTTAAGGTGTTTTATTATATTTTTTATTTCTTTGAGTGTGGGTGGATGTAAAAACATAGTGTTATCAGTCGGTCGGAGCACAGGCCGGCCGAATGGCTCTGCGTCCCCACTATGCTTTGTTTGTCCTACTGATGCAAAAAACTCATTGAACGAGTTAGAAACTAGTTTTGGGTCGGACGTTAGTTTATTATGGATTGTCAATTCAATATTTTGTTGTGTCTTTGTCTGATTTTTATTAGTACGCTCTTTAATTATTTTCCACATCGATTTTGTTTTATTGGTTGAGTTTTTGATTTCCTTAATAAATTGTATTTTTTTTGATTTATTGACTATCTGTTTTAATGTTTTTTCGTAAATTTTGTAATGTTTTGTTAACACAGGATTATTGGAGTAGGAAGTAAGAATTCTTAATAGCCGTTTATTTTTACATGATATTTTAATGCCTCTTGTCAGCCAATCCTTTCGTTTGTTTTGGTTTATTTTTAATGTTTTAATGGGTATGCAATCATTTAATATTTTGATTAAAAGCGTCTCAAATGAGTTGTAATTTTCATTCATGGTTTTATCCGAAGTTATTATTGAGTTCCAATTAATGTTTTTTAATGTAAGTTTAAATTTTTCTATATTATTTAGATTAAAAACTCGTTTTCTTGTTTTCCATTCTTTGTATTTAGCCGGCTTGGTATCTAGTTTTTTTAAGTTTACTACAGTTCCTTTATGATCAGAAAACCCATAATCGTGTACCTGCGTAATTATTAATTCAGACACAAAGTTAATAAATACTAAATCAAGACAGGTTGAAGTAGTTTCTGTCACTCGTGTTGGTTTTCTAATACATTGAATGAAGTTATATTCTAACATAAAGTTTAGTAATGTTTTGGTTTGTAAGCTATTTTCCAGAATATTTACATTGAAATCACCTCCAAATATGATTTTATTTTTATTATATTTTTTTAGTAGAAGTTCCATAATAAGTTTTAACTGTCTATAAAATACATCAGGCTGTTTGTTGTTCCAATATAAAGTTATAAGTATAGTTTTAAGTTTAGGCAATTCAATTGCACATACTTCTATTACATATTCTACCGACTTATCCATAATATCTTTTCGCTCGATGAATTCCAAGTCTTCACGCAATAATATGCACACACCGCCGCCTTCGTAGTTCTGTCGACAGTATGACGCAGCGAGGATGTATTTATTGATATTAATTAAATCTTTCTTTCCCTGTGATAACCAAGTTTCCGACAAGCATAGTGCCTGATAGTGTTCGTTGTTTTCGTCGAGAAATTCTTCTAATAAGTGTAGTTTATTGTTGATACTTTGCATATTTTGGAATAGTACTGTGATATCATTATCTTGGGTGACGAAAGGTGCAATTTATACTCGTGTTTATCCTTTGGTGACCGGTGTCGTGTTCAATATTGTTCGTGTTTTCGTTAGTAATGTAGTTTTTTTGCGAATTAATTGGTTTAATAGATTCAGATTCAGATTTTTTAGGTTCGAAGTTATTCTTTATCGTTGCAGTGAGTTCCTGTCGCCGGCCGTCTACTATTAATTGATTATTTTTGATAATCGCGTGGTGTCCCTGTTGCCTTGCTAGGCGTAGGTTTTCATGTAGTGCCTTTTTTTGTTTAAGAGCTGTTTCATTCAAGTATTCTGAAATAAAAAGCCCTGTATTTTTGAAGTACATTGCGTTATCTAATATATATTTCGTCATTCGTTTGCTTATTAGCTCAATAACGATGGGTCTCCTAAAGTTGTTGGTTCTTCCTATTCGTGATAGCCCCTCAATATATCCAGTCAGGTCAACATTTAAGATATCTTTGAATGCTTTAACAATATGAAACTCTAATTCGTGTTCTGATTCTTGGTCGTATTCTGTAAAACCGAATAATACTATTTTTTTATTATAACTATCCTGTTGTGGGTTTCCAATTGTAGTCATGTTTTTCTTTATGTCTTTTAATTGATGTTTAAGTTCTTCATTTTCCCTTCGTAATGTGTCTATTTCCATGTTTAGTGCTTTAATATCGTTTTTTATTATTTCTTGTTCGCGTGTTAACTTGTGGGTATCTTTCAAAATATCTTCCTTTAGGTTTGTGATAGTTTTTTGTATTTCCTGTTGAATTGTGTTCTTTAGTACAGATAGTAAGGATTGATTATTCTTTTCAAGTTTAGAGTCTAGTAATTTACTTAGACTATCTAAAGTAATCGAAAGTCCTTCTGGTAGGGTTTCCTGCGTTTTGGTAATGCTTTGGCTATTTTGGTCGGGGGTTTTACTCTCGATATTTGTGTGAATGCTTGTGTTTAGTTCATCTTGTGCATCGTCAACAGACATTGTAGTGTCATTTAGTGGTGATATATTTGTATTCCGGATAGGGGTATTGTCATTTCGGTAGCGACGGGTGATATTAGTACAGTCTTGGCAGCGCCAACATGTCGTAAGTTTGAAACTATTTTCTAGATAATAGGTAGATGTCATATTTAGGCAAGCATAGTGATATTTACTTGCGCATCCTGTGCATTTCAGCATCTCTCCAGCGTATTTTATTTCTAGCTTGCAAGCTGGGCAAATCATTTTGTTGACAGTTATTTATTTCAAACCTGCTAGTATGTGATGTTGTTGTCCGATGTTGCTACCAATCAGCTGCGATGACGGTGTATGACGAAGATGTAGAGGGCGGGGTCAATGATCTCCACCGACGAATGACTCACGCAGCTTGGTGTGTTTGTAGAGTTTTAAAGTTTCACCGGTTTTTTTTTATTTTCACTTGATTATTATCAGGTTTTCATTAGGTAAATTAAGTTATGTTTTCAGTATTTTGACACTACACAAAATCTTCTTTATTCTGATACCACTTTTATGTACAACTTTTTGTATTTTCAATAGTTAATTTAATTTAGACTCGGAGCGTTACAAAAGCGATGTTAACCAATGCGCGCACCGTCACTGTCTCATATTCATTCTATACGCTACATTCCACGCGAGCAGAGCAGAAACTAAGCGCGAGTCCTCGGGACTTCGGAATCCAGCTAGTCATGCATTAAATAGAAAACTGACTGAACTACACTTAATCAACGCATAATCAAAACCTAGAGACATGAAACTTTCAGGGTCTGTCTTTGTAAGGAGTAGGAACCAACGAAAAAAGAATTTTTGAAAATTCGAAATTGTATCGACATTCACGCGGGCAAAGCTGCTGGCAAATGCTAGTAATAACATAAATATTCCTGCATTCCATTCATAAAAAAAGAAAATAAACACGATTTCAAAATCTCATAAATAAATTAAAACTCCACATGATCTACTTATAAATTAAATTTTGATATGATCGCGTAGTGTATTCCCCGGGGCTGCTTCAGTAATTACTTTAGTAATAATTTAATGCAATGTGCACTCCCGTGGCTTAACTAAATAACACTAGGCAGGTAAGGTTGCTGTTGACATGTTGGGGAGCGGAGCGGTAAGCGGGAAGAACGAGCGAGTTTTAATCGCTCCGCTTATCACTATGATCTAAGCCTTTGCTTTGACGAACGATACAATTTTGTTTATAGAACTGTGCGTTAAGACTGTGCGCGGTAATAACATAGAATTGTCCCAAAAATCGTCAAAATAGCAAAGCTTAAAATTTTTTTCCTTTTTCTATAAAATACGTTTGTTTTGGTAATATTAAAGTTCATTTGGTCGATTTTTTTTTTATTACATATGGGCTTGCTCTTGGTCCCAGACTAGCCCGAGGGCATAGACGGGGCCTACGATGGAGCGAGCTGACCCAAAAGATGCCTATGCACTCGTCTCTTGAATACATCCGGGTTATATGCATTTAGGAACACAGACGCCGGCAGGGAATTCCATTCTTTTGCGGTGCGCATAATAAAGGAATTCGAGAAACGCTGCGTGCGGATACGAGGAATATCGGCCAAGAAAGGGTGGTATCCCGCCGTACGTCTAGATGTCCGGTGAAAAAACGGAGACGGGGGAATAAGCTCGTGTAGCTCATGAGCACACTTACCGAAGTGCAATCTGTAAAACACCGCCAGACAGGCAACTTTACGCCGATGTGCTAGAGGTATGAAATTGTGAACGATTATGAAATTGAACATTTACAGTATTAATATGAATTCAGTAGAAACTTTCTGTCTAGAAGTACGCCTAACGAAAGGACACAGGATCAAACCAAGATTTCTCTTCGTCCATAGCTCTTTATAAAGTAGTAATCATGATCGTTTGTTTCATCCCTTCGAACATTTTATTTTTATCATTAGTTAAAACCACCGCCACATATGAACTGTTGGCCACTGACTGATAAGCAACCTTTTTGTATTAAGAGTACGCTGTACGTCGGACTCAACTCAGTGGTGGGCGTGGCTAACATGCTTGCTATTTCACCAAGCGCGATGTGAGAAAGAGATACCGCCAGCGATGAGCAGTTCGAAGCTAGCGCGAACGTAATGCAAAGATTTTGACGAAACGATGTAATATTATTATTAGAAAGGAAGTAAGAATTAGGATTATTTGTAGTGTTCAGTGTACCTATAAGTTGTTACATTTAAATATCTTATAATAAAAATTGTAGGTAGGTATTGATTTTTTTTATCTGGAGTTCTGACCTCTTGGTAGTTTGGACGCTGTTCCTGTACCAGTGAGGCAATCAATGATGTCATAAATTACCCCTATGTTATTACGCTCACAAGTCTGAAATAGACGAACACGCTTCACCACATTGCCGACGATTAGGACAAACGATGTAAATCCCTTACATTATAAGTAGGTATTTAATTTGGTACTTATATAAAAATTAGGAACAAGGTTATTGGGAACTGGGTAGCTAACTAGGTAGGTATTATGTACAAATCGTCTTTTTATTTGAAAGCGATTGAAACAAATTTTTGACGCAGTCAGTGGTACCTACGCGAACCAACCTGCAATTGCAATCCAATGGGATACGGTAGTTGCCTACTGTTTCTTGTCTGTATCTATTATTTTTAAGAAATATTTAAAATCATTCGGTTAGCACATTATTCATTACGTGCATTATTCAGTAGGTAGTGGCAATTAATAAAATTGAGAACTGTAAGGGTCAATTTATACTAGCGCAGAGTCGAAGCGCATCGAAGCGTCTATCCAAAACTGAACATAACAAATTCAACCTTAACTCCACAGCGTAACGCGCATATTACTTTTGAGATTTTAAAAAGTCGCGCGCATTCTTTCGAATTCGCGCGTCTGCGCATGAACAACGCTGATTGGTGCGCGCGCATTGTCGCGAATACATGCGCCCACTAGTGAACCTACGCGTCACACAAAAAAAAAACACTATAATTCCGCTTTCTTTTTCTTCATTTTCTTCTCCTTCAACTTCCGATATAAGTCATTATCATAGCAAGATCCATTGATCTTGCTATGATATGATTTAAACATTTTACACACTTTTCAGTTACGAGAGTCAACTGACAAGTGATTATACCTATAATACTTATAGTGCGCTGTTATTCTAGCGAATACGCGCGCATTCGTGCGGCTTCGCTTTAGTTGTAAAAAATTTGACGCTTCGACTCTGCGCTAGTATAAATTGACCCTGAGTAAGTTCTTACTACCTACCTAGCTTATTTATTTCCCTAGTGCATATTGTAAATCTGTGATATAAATATTATAGGTAAGTATCTATTCATAAAAAATAAATTAGCCTAAAATTGTTAGTACCCACCAAGTACCTACTTAACTGCCTTTGGTCAAGTTATAAGCTATAAAATAATGACATCGCGATATCAATTTTAGGCAAAAAAATTAAAATAGGTAGGTACTGCGCATCGGTATCACGCGAGCTCGCGGCTGCTCACAGCCCGGCTTGAATGATTTCAACGCTATGATGACAGTCGCTCTCTACTGTCATACAACAGCGCATAAATTATTATCATAGGTAGGCATATTATCTATTTTTAGGGTTCCGTACCTCCACAGGTAAAAATGGAACCCTTATAGGATCACCTTGTTGTCCGCCCGTCTGTCAAGACCTTTTTTCTCATAAACACGTCGAGATATCAAGCTGAAATTATTATCACATAAGTACTCAGAAAAATCAAATTTCTAAATCAACGCAATAAAAAAATACTGTTGTTTTATACCTATTGCTTTTTTAGACATTTGCAAGGGAATCAAAATTCAAAACCTATAGGGCACTCTCCATTGACCTAGAATCCGGAAATGCAAGAAGCACTGGCATGTAGCACAAATAAAGAAAAAACTCCGAAAACGGGTAATTTGTATATATTTTACAAAAAAAAAAAAATACGGAACCCTTGTTGAGCGAGTCCGACTCGCACCTGACCGGTATTCATATTTATGCAAATCCATTTTGGTGTCCAAATCACAAAGTAGGTAACAGTAAGTAAGTAAGTACTTTCTTCTGGTAATTTTCAAAATAGTTCAATAAATCAAAACCGGAATCCACAGTATAAATTCCAGGGATCAAAATATTTCATTACAAATCACAACACATTTAGGTAAATAAAAGACGGCACGTGCGCGACGGCACTGCTATTATGTAGGTATCACGTACGTATCAACCAAACAAGCACTGATATTTACGCAATGAATGACCGGTCGGCCGATTCACAACATCACGGCGAGCGGCCGGCGTACGCGCTTTACCCCTCGCTGCCCGCGCCAGGGGGTGAACAACGATGAAGAGAGATACACGATGATTATTCCCGAAAACGCGAGCGTGAAAAATATTAAACAGTGCTTTAGGAATTGGCTTCTTATAGGAAAAGTACTTATCGTATTTATATCAAATAAAGTTATTTGAACTTAATAATAAATAAACTAGGCTTAATGCTAGTTTATATTTAAGTTTTGATGTATTTAACGGTATAAATTGACGTTCAAACTTCCGTTAAAATTGGTGATAAAAGTAGAATCTTTCCTAGCTCACAATTTCGAAATCTATGATTTTTTACTGGTGATTTATAGCAATATGCCTAGATTGTAACGGAACAAATCAATATTGAGCTTAATTTTGAGTGTACAACATCTAATAGTGAAGTAATCAGACAATTACGTTTGTATGGAAATATAATCGTACAGCGCAGCCTTAAATCCTGTTTTTTATAATTATTGTTTTTTTTTCTATTTGAAATTAGATGTTATAATTTTGACTTGAATTATGTCTAAAAAATGTGTCTGTCTGCTTTCTGTCGTTGTGAAAACTAGAACGTGATTTGGTGATTTGTAAGTTTATTAAAATTGTATTTAAGCCTTGCTGCGTATTTCATTCCAACCGACGCCTCGTTCAATACAGTCTACTCGCCAATATGAACGTTAACGTTTATATTGTTTTCATTAGTTATTTGTTTGTTTTGGTGTAAGTTATCTATAATATGTATGTATTTATTAAGTATATAGGTATATATATCACTTGTCTGGTAACCATAACACAAACCCTTCTTAGCGCGTTAAGATATTTACTTATTAATTTATTTTCGAACTATTCTTTGTATTCTTAATAATACCACCCCACTGTGGCACTATTTAGTTCCTAGTACTAACTTAAAATATCAATATGTTCTTTGCAGTCAGCTTGTCTGTTTTAAAAACCCTATTCAGACTCGTTCGATTTCCTAAAAATCTTTCTAGCATTTTGTCTGCTTGTGTCGAAAACGTACATTTTACTAGCAATGCGACAGTTGTTTTCCCATTTCACGTAACATTTTTCATTATTCCTGCATACAACCTTGTTTTTATTCATCTCCTTCGTGTTTTATATCACGTTATTTTTCTTGTCACCCAATTTTCGATCGTAAAACGTTCGCTGCATCCAAAGCGATTGTCGCGTATGAATACTTGAGTATCTTCCATTTCGCCGAGAATATTCGTCGTGTTAACGTCTTTATTTGCATTTTGTTGTACTAGAGTACGTACCATCTACGTTTTCAAGAAATACATTGCAAGCGTTGCATTGCAGACTTTTTAATGTTTATCTTCGACATTACTGACGTAGTTGAATGGAATACGTTGTGATGAAACCTGGAGTTATAATAAATGCTCGTGATTAGAAGAGGCTTTAATTGGGAAATTTGAGGAACAGAGTGATATGTTATTCTTCGTCCTATAAAAAGGAAGGATCTTTTGACCAGACTGTTGTCGTGTCTGCTGAGCTACTGCCTAAAAATTTATGCTTGATTTTTGTATACATGCTTATTAATATGCATCTAACTGAGCGATGTAGGATCACAGTAGGACGTCACTAATAGTTATAGGTTTGGCGAAAGACGTCTCCATAGTTACTTTTCGCGCTTGAAATTTTGAATACATACCTAATCGCGATAACAATATTCAAATAAAACCCAAAACTAGAAGAACATCTCATTAAACCAAACTCATTCACGAAATACGCTGCAAAGTTTAACAAACACGCAAACAGGAACACTGCCTAACTTGTGACTATTTGTGAGTTCCTGTACAGTATTAAAACCCATTTAGTCGAGTAATGATGTGGGTTAACAAATAAATGGCAAACTTGTTCTATGTGTGGCTTTTGTGGCACATTGCTCTAGATTTGTTGTGACGGGTTGTTAGACACTGAGTGAGGTTAGGAACTTAATAAAGCTGAAAATATGATAGTCAAATGTTTATTCTGACGGGGCTATAATCTACTGTGGGGTAATTCCGGCTAAAAACTAGTCCTTACTAGTTTTAAACTAAAACAATTATAATAATGGTCAAATTGTGCCAGGACTTTATAATCACTTCGTGTGCAATGGTTGCAATAGTTTTAATGTAACATAAATATTATGTATGTTAGTCTGTAAGATATGATTGTTATGGGAATTTGCTACATTTATTTCATATGCTGTGTTAAATAAATGTATTTTCTTTCTTTCTTTCTTCTAATCTAATAATATTTTTTTTTCGTATTAATTAATGTAATTTTATGACATTATTTATGACTTTAAACTATTTGTACACCATCAAGTGGTAGGACGTAGGGATCAAAATGTATTTGTCTGTAACACCTATTGTAAACCACAAATAAATATATTGAATTGAATTGAATTCTATTTCAAATGAAAAATAAATAAATAATCAACGTTCACGCAGCGTAATCGCGAGAAAATAACTTTTTGATAATGACAGTACATTTTCTATCAACATTTACACAAACAAATTCAACCCGTCCTAAGTATTAAAAAAATCCTAATGGAAAAACAAAAACACACTGGGCTGTAATTTTAATCTTATAGTCATTAAAATATATCTGTAAACCGTATTCATTATGAATCGTGGACATTAATATTAAATTAAAAAGTTTGTCACAAAGTTTGGGCCCAATTTGGACGTGACACAAAAAGTTACCGAATGTAGACCTGACCCTTTTTGGGTAAAATATGTTTATTCGTCTAATTGCCATTGCCAGTATATAACTTTATATTACACAAAGGATTTTTTGAATCCCATCTTGGGGGTTTTTGCTTGTTATTTAGCGAGTATAAAATTTGTGCAACTTTTTCTATAATCTTTTAATTGAACCGGACCTTTGCATTTTTCGTCGAAAAATTTTCATGATATCTTTCGCCAGGAAAAATGGAAGGTTATGTCAAACTCTTCTATCATCGTAATAACGATGGTCCGGAGTGAGAGTGCGTGGAAGACTGTCGCCTCTTTTAGCGAGCAAAGGAGACGAGGAGATAGAGGAGGAACTGCCTTACTTTCTTTTAGGGGAAGACGCGTCGAGCGCTGGAGGGACTCCATGACCTCAAAACTTCATGAATTGCTGGTTGCTGGCCTGTGGGTCGTTGGCCTAAGAACAGTCCACCACCCGACCAAATGCAAGCACGTGTAGATGAAGCTCCGTGCTTCGCGCGCGCCATATTCGAGGATTTGGCGGCGTTTCGGCGGCCGACGCGTTGACCGGTTGACAGGACTCGTACATCGACGGGTCATAGACTAGCGGGGGCGTGGTGAATAGGATGGAATCAATTTTATTTCAGGCTGCATAGGCCCATATAAAATTACCTTAATCAAACATAATTATATGATTGCGCGAGTGAATCCCGTACATCCGCCCATAAATCGGTTGAAGAACACCATGGTGGTTTTAGCCGATAAGAGTCCGGCACATTGTTCCGTCTTGCCCAGGCGGGGGATAGTCTATGAGGTTTTCCCCACGATAAATAAAAAAATGTCAAACTCTTCATAGTCCTTGCCTTTAACTGGTATTGGGGCGCTGCCAGCCGGTTCATTGACAGGTGGTCTATCCTGAAACATCGTATTCCTGTAGAGAAACATCAGCCGATCAATGCACGCGTAGTCACAGTATCGCGTATCACGTATTGCTTGAGTGATGAATAGTAGAATTTAGTCCGTCCTTTCGATTATCATAAAACTTTGAACATGTATTTTTTTTGTCGTAAACGAAAACTGACGATAATACGATGCGTTGATGTTTTGCGTGACGTCAAGCAGAGGAACATTGTTTACCGAGAAGCGACGTCAGTAATCCCCACTGTAGAACTTTGATGCTTTTTATTTTTGTATTATTATTTTAATATAATAAATTTGATCAAGCGAAAAATATGTGTCCTGTATTTTTGGAAAGTCTAACGGAATAACTAAGCAGAATCCCGTTTTTTTTATATAGTCGCCATCCTTATTGCCAAAGTTTACCGTTCGCAAATCCCATTTTACGGTGGCCAGAAATAGTTAAATAACCTACGACATTCAGTCGCCCTTCTAAGTTCTAGGTACTAATAAATAACAAAGAACGAGACGGTTGAAAAATTTACGATGTAGTTAATGACTTTACCTTTGACTGACATTCATGAAAATATAAGTACTTATAATATTTTTTTTATAAGCAACAACAAACAAATAAAATAAAGACGCAATAATATTGAAACACCCCGCGGCACCATTTCATTGCCAGATGTAACGCGACAAACAAGATTAATTTAATAATAAAACTACGATCAAACATACTTGTTTATAGGTATCTTAATAAAACTCAAGTTGATCCCACCAAACTTAAAAGGTGACATTTGGTCGACAAGTACGCATGGAAATCCGTCGACCCGAAAAATTTGATTAGGGAAGTTAAATTGCTTTAAAATCTCTCATATCAATTACTCTTGAACATTTTAGTCAAAACATTAAGCAATTTTACTCAATTATATGTCGTGGTAACCTAGTGGTTAAACCTGTCTCTCATACATTTTCCATTCATTATAATATCAACGTTTTAAATGTCTCTGTACATACATACATTCATACATAGACACACATACACACATACACTAACATAAACACCATACCAGTATCATTTAGTTATCTTTCAATAATGTTGTATTTGCTTTCTTTTTCTATAGTTATTTAGAATAGTTTAACTTCTTTTTAAGGACCTATCGAACCACCGTAATATTTAGTCCTAAGGAAGAGCGGGACGACCCAACACAAAGATTACTACATGCTTCCTGGGTAGTTCCGGCAACTAAATAGCATTGTATAAGCAAAGTTAAAGAAATAAACTATTTTTATTTTATTTTTTATTTTATTTTATTTATTTATGCGTTCGATTGGACAAACTTTCTGTGATGAGCACGATTGTTTGTTCTGTATCTGAGTGTAATTTATCCATAACTAGCTGTCCTCTGCGAAATCACCCGCGCGTTTTATCAGATTTTTGGTTACTAAAAAAAGAAGATAAAAAGTATTCTATGTCCGTCCCCTGGTCCTAAGCTTCCTCCCCACCAATTTTCAGCCAAATCGGTTCTGCCGTTCTTGAGCTATAAAATGTGTAACTAACACGACTTTGGTTTTATATATATAGATAATGTACGTATTTATAAATAATAAGTATGTTTATCAGTTATTTGGATACCATAGTACAAGCTCTGCGTAGTTGGGGATCAGATGGCCGTGTGTGAGTTGTCCTAAGATATTTATTTATCTAGGCCATCACTCTCACGTTCCTCGGACAGCACGGAAAGATGTTGGTTCAGGTTGACAAGTTTTTGATGTTTGGCAGTCGTTTAAATCGGTCATCCCTTAATTGTCATGACATTTTGTTTGTTATTTTACCAACATTGTTTTGGTATATAGAATAACACCAAAAGTTATGACACCAACTTTTTGAAAAACATGAAGTTTAAGTTTCTTGCCTGTTCTTCTCCATAAAGATTACCCATGTTTTGGAAAAGGCAACTAGCGTCACCTTTTTGAGTAACTGACGGACTTTTTGGCATTTGATTAATCTACTTTATAAAAATAAGTCGGGTTTTCCTTCCTGACGCTATAACTCCAGAACGCACGAATCGATTTCCACGGTTTTGCATTCGTTGGAAAGGTCTCGGGCTCCGTGAGGTTTATAGCAAAGAAAATTCAGTAAAAATTTCAACATCCACGCGGGCGGAGCCGCGGGCGACCGTTAGTTCATTATGAAATATAAGTGCCTGTGTGTGTTGTCGATGCTCAGAAGATCAGGGTTGCGGAATGTTATGTTTATAACAGTTACCGTGACCCTGGAACATAAAGGGCAATCGAAGGAACATGAGTGGGTTTTAGTCAGTGAGAGTCTGACACGCCCTCCCGCCGCACTTAGGACGGGAGCAGTCATTAGATGATTTCCCACTCACCAAAAAAAAAAATGCTCAGAAGATCATAAGGCAATCTGAAGGCTGAAAATCAGAAAATCAGTGTAACCTAGTAAATTGAGAGTGGAGATCAGATGGGCACTTGCTCCATATAAAATACTGGTGCTCAACTAGACCTGGTTAAACTCGAAGCTGACCCTACTATAGATGTGAAAGGGCTAGAGAGATGATTAAGCATTTGTATTCAGTTATTAAATTATAAATCGAACGTTTGCACAAGGACTAATTACTACCCGCAATAAATAAAGGTCGAACGTTTGATTCTGAATGCATTTTTCCCAGTTTTTAATTCATATTTCAAAGTATCTAGGGAAATTACTGGGAAGCCTGGAAAATATGGTGCAAATAGATTGCATTTGTCGTGAAATATTGCTTTTAATTTGCAATTTGACGCTTTCGTGGTTATATTAGTGTGGTAGAGAAATATGGTCTAATAAATTATTGTTTTAAATATATTGCATCGCGGTTGCGTGTTGCATCAACAAGAGATTTTAAAAGGAAATATGAATGTTATATTTCATTTAAGATTAATTGGATACGGAAAGTAATAAAAAATTTTTCAGACTGAACCGGGTCACTGAGGGTAGCTGAGTGGAGATTAGCCAAATACGCAAAAAATATTATAGTGCCTTGTGCACTTTAATAACTTACCGTAGTGGTGCTCAATGCATTTATCAAACACATAGACCGAACGCGCATTTAAAAGGTACATTAAATTGCTTAATTTTAACAATGTTTTTTAGGAAAGTTATTTGTTATAATGAGTAGAAACATGTGTTTAGGTATCAATCTTCGATTACCAGTCACCTTACCAGTCTTTTGACTAACAAAATATTTAAAAATGGTAATTCCAATTCAAAAGACGATCGAATTCAAGTTCGGTTTACTCAGCACCCTTGTGCTAGACCTCTAGTTTTATTTCTTTTTGTAAAAATAATGTTTAAAATGAGAGTCACGTTTTATTCAGCCATGTTGACTCTTATCATTATTGTAGGTTACTCTAATGAAGTCTTCTTTTGAATAAATAAAAAACTAAGGTGGTATTCACATGAAGTGTAAAGCTGTTTTTATACGTTGAACTGTAGTGTCTCTGTTTGAATGGAAATTAGAGGTATATACAATGATATTATAAGTATAAACAGGTGTAGATAGGTTACAGGCAGTCATCACGTGGCACTTTAAAATGTAGCTATTTGACCAAATTATAATTGTCACAAATTATATTCGTCTCATTTTCACTCGCAATACTTGAATCATGTCCTCCTACTTTGACATATAATTGTATGTGTGCGTTAGTGTGCTGTTTTGAACAAAAAATGTCTTTTAACTTATCTACACCTTTTTAGTTATAATATCATCCATACTAACATTATAAATGCGAAAGTAAATGAATAAATAAATAAATAAATGAATAAATGATTTATTTTTGTAAATAGGTAATAAATTACACTTTTACACGTCATTTTTTTTTAGTAACTCTGTCTGTCTGTCTGTCTCTTCTACACGCCTAAACCACTGAACCGATTGAAACGAAAGGCACAGATATAGTCCGGGACCCGAAAAAGGAAGTAGAATAGTTTTCATCCCGGAAATTCTCCGGGGACGAGAACTATTTTACACGCGGGCGAAGTCGCGGGCAATATCTCTTTGGTCATATAACGTAGAAACAATGCCTACGGCACTAACAAAGAAAAGTGTTCAGCGCCAGAGCGCGCTGTGGTTTAATAACCGTTTGATGTAAAACAAACCGCGCGCGGTACCGCACACAAGATATGCCTTTCCGCGCGGATAGGCCAAGGCGCTTCCATCACAAAGAAGGTAACTCTTTCATGAAGGAACGTTTAATAACCACTTGGATGGTAAACAAAAAAAAAACAAGAGTGTAACAAATTACGCGCGGTACAACAATCTACTGCTATTTGTTTAGGTATTTAATTCAAGGTTGAAAAAAAATCATTAAAATATTCTTTAAATATTTTCAATTACTTAATTACCCAAACCGTTACAACGACGCGACGTTAGGTTATTGTGTGTTGCGGAATGTTTATAGTGGTTACCGTGACCCTGGAACATAAAGGGCAATTGGATGATTTCCCACTCACCAAAAAAAAAAAGGTTATTGTGTATTGATGTTTGATTTTAAATAATCCTTGAATGTCTTTTTTACGATAACTTTTAAATAAAAAGACATGTCAAGATTGTTTACCTTTGTTGAATACCTAAACAAATAGAGTATAGTAATGCTTTTCCACACGTCCAGGAGCCCAATTCTCGTGCGTTAGATAAATATCGAAATCGATATTTATCAAATTAAAATGGCGGATATCGAGTTATTTGGATAAATCGGTATTCTCAGTTTATCGAGTGAGATAATTATCCAACCATTTCATTCATTTGTCATTGAATTTTGTGATATTTTTGATTGATATAAGACTCTCGATATCTTATCGAATTTGATATTATATCACATAAACCGAGAATTAGGTCCCAGAGCAGTTTCCGCCCGTGGACAAATAGACGCTAGATACAACGAACATTTCCGCGGTGAGTTTTAAAATGAAACTTGTCGCAATATTTTTATACAAAAAATAACAAATCCACATACTTTGTAAAAAGCTCTGGAAACAGCCAAAAAACCAATGATTTATTGTCTCAAACAACGTTTTTTGCTCAAAAGAGTTTCAAGGTTAATTTACAAAACCTCAATTTTGCCTTTTGCGAAACGTAAGCTGATTTCGTAACCATATATTTGAACAGACGTACCTAATCTGAAAGAAAAATCTTATGTAAAAGAAAAACATATTCATCACGAATAAATCAACAGAAAAAAGCTATTACTTGGCATCGTGAGCGAAAACCCATTATGTTAAAAATCAAATAAAAAAAACATAAATGTACACGGTACGTTCCCCTTTTTGTTCCATTTTGCAAATCGTTGCAGCTAGGGGTATGAAAGCCTTGCATGAATGATACTTAGAACTTAATTACAGTTAGTTTAATTTTATACCATACCTAATAGGCGAGACGACAAAAAAAAGTAATTAGTCCGTCTCAGATAGATTATCAAAAAATTTTCGACACGTATTTTTTCTTTTTTCTCGTAAACGAAGAATGACGACGATACAGTGCGTTGAAGTTGCGCATGACGTCACGATCTGATACACTTTTTGTAGGACGGTGACGTCAAAAGCCCCCACTCCGGAACTTTGTTGCTTTTTATCTTTGTATTTTTTTATTAATTTCATCAAGCAAAAAATACGTGTCCCGTATTTTCGGCCGATCTATCAGACGGACTAAACAGATAGCCATTTTTTTAATGCTGTCGTCATCCCTATTGACTCGATTCGCCTCAGCTTAACACGGGTATTAGAAATCTTTAAAAATCTCGGCTTTTCTCTATACATATAATTAATGCTTATATTATTCGTATAAACCTACCCCATGAATCACTCTATGTTTAAAAAAACCGTAGTGGCGTAGTCTAAATAAATAAATACATATCCTGGTACAACTATATCCTAGTCTGACAGGGGAAAGCGACATTGTTTTATACTAGCATCTAGCTTCATTTTCTGACTGACTGACATGACGCCTTGATAGTTTGAAAGTACAATCGACAAAACGAAATTATAACCCACCATAAGCTTATTTTCCTACAGACATTCAAATACAATTAGGTTGACAATCGAGTAAACATGTATTAAAAATGTCACACGTCTAGTCTTATTATTTTGACAGATTCAAACGATTTGTCGTCGAAATGGGTCATGATTCAATTTTGTCGATAGTACTTGTAAATGGTCTATATCTATATGAATAAAATATTGATTTTGACTTTGATCGATACACATGTTTTATAATTATAACAACAAATCACGATGATAGTTTTTTTTTTCAATTAACCTTTTGACGACAAAGCGACAGCCGGCTGTCGCGCTACTATTGTTTTTAGCTTTTGCTAGTGTTTTCAAAGGCTTAATTTATTAAACATTTCTAAAAAACGTGCGATTGTTTGCGTTTTCAATTAGCTGTCATGTTTGTGACCATCAATATGAAGCAACAATGTTTTATGAGATGGTGTTCGCTAACCATGTTGTTAGTGTCGTTGACTTTTGCTCAAACAGCCCTAAGATATTTTTGTAGAATTTAAGTTTTTTTTTCCGCACGCTTGTGCTCAGCCTTTTGATCGCAGAAACAAAAGAAAGATGATTGGGAAGTAAGTATTCGTGACATGAATATATTTAGATAGTGCCATTTTATTGTCAGAAATTAGGGTGACACTGAATAGACTCTGACACTTATCTTTACCAACATTTTTCGAATAAAACTTTGTTCTTTTTAGGTTTTTGTACTACAGGATGCCTATTACTTAGCCTCCTTTGCTCATTTATATTTTAGCGAGAAATATGTCACAGTAACATCTACAGAGTTAATATTTTCATATAAATGTATTGTCGCTTAAGAACAAATCACCAATAAAGATAAATACTATAATGCCGTACAGAAAAAATGATAATAATATGATAATAGTGCAAAGCAGAACCTCCATTTGAGTGATATTTATTTGACTTTAAAATTTATTACATTAGATCCTTTTTGCTACACAGTTATATTACTTATATTAACAGTTATAATTTCATTCATATTAATTCAAACTTGATTTTATGGTAAAACTTTTTCAAATTCATGAGTACTTTTTTTCGAATGAATTAAATCACTCATAAAAAAATGCCAAGAGTCTCAAAAATCTTTAAAAGGTAATTACCACTTGACAAAGTCTTGACCTTTTCCTCGTGGCATTTTTAGACTGAGTTCATTCGTGTAATAAATAATGCGGGCTTATTATCTTTCTGCAGAGTTTTGTGCAATAAACTCTATTTGCCGAACTAGGAATTTTTAACCAGATTTAGTTGGCGGCCCTGCTAATACGAGACGTTTTAGTCAGTAAAAGTCTGACATTGAAGAACGAGAGAAGTCATATGATGATTTCCCACCCATAAAAAAACCGGTCAAGTGCGAGTCGGACTTGGTTTTCTAGTTTCAAAAATGCACCTTGTACAATATTACTACTTTCTCAAGATGGTATCGCACCCATATTGTCAATCGTACTTGTAGTGTTTCACAAACCAGAACATATCGAAAAAGTTCACACTTTATAAAGATTTCAATACGATTCTGCATCGAGCTTGATCTTTTCGACTTCATATCCTGCACATATCTGAGATTAAACAGTTGGAGGTCTTCCCATGAAACCCGCCAGAAATAAAATGAAGAAAAATATTCTTTACTCAAATAAAATAAATTGTAGTATTATAATTATGTAAATCTAAATATGTGGACATTATATCATTGTAACACCTTTATACCATATTTAATCCTTCAAACACACGTGATTCGAGACACAGTAGAAAGACAATAGCAGCGCTACAGCCGGCTGTCGCTTGGACGTTGAAAGGTTACAGCAAAAAAAAATACTTATCTATCTATTTGATTGTAATGTCAAAACTTGCAGGTTTTTTTTATGATCACGTCTAAATATTTATTCGATATCTATACCAAAATAACAAGTCGGCCTTGTCAAACGCGGCCCACGAGCCAGCCAGGGGATTGATGTCTGAACAACTGCTGCCGTCGGTTCAGAGATCTTTGTCTGATATCTATGATTCACGCGTATTGTTCCAGGCTATCTTCAAAACATCTGGACCCTTTTTTTAAGGCAGATTTTTGTTATTACAAGAAATTTGTTATTACATACACCATTTAGGAAAAAGCTGTACAATTCCGCGAAAAGAAAAGGATACTTTTTTCTCAGAATCTAACTTTACCTTACGACGACCAAGCGTCAGTCAGCTGTCGGGCTGCTATTGTCTTTCTATTGTGTCTCGAATCACGTGTATTCGAAAATTTAAAGTAGGAGAAACCGCGGCGGACAGCTAGTCACAAAATAATAGTGAGGACACAGAAACTACCAGTGTAAATCTCTATTTTCAAAGTCCACTAATGGTTTTTGATTCACATTCCTTAATCGGAAACTTTTAGTAAATCGAGACTGTATTTAATGTGAAAATAGAATTCGATTAGTACAAGTTTTAGTTTATTTTCACCGAGCTTCTATTCGATTTGAGTTCTCGTTTTTTGCGAAACTTGCAGCTTTCGTTAGTAGCAGATTGAAAACTGTATTGGCAACTGCAAAAGAAGACTAAATAAATTAAATAAAAAATCTGTTTCTACGTTCATTTAACTTTATTAACGTGATTGACATTAGCAAAACATAAAATGTTTTTACATACAATTAAGGATTTGTCACACTGAACGCAGCCCGCATCATGTATGAACAACATTGTCGGTATCAATATATTTTGTATAGAATGCGATCTGTCCGTGCGAGCACAACCAAAGAACGCATGTGGGGATTGCTGATCCCGACCGACAGCGTTGTTCATACATGATGCGGGCTGCGTTAACTTTGACCTGACCGCAGGCCGCAGAAAGCATCCAGTGTGACAAATCCTTTATCGTACGACTTAATTGTGCACCTCGCGCTATGACGTAACGCTGACAGAATTTTAATGCTATCGCTACTAAGGGCCCTCGCCCACGGCGACTTTTTGTAGCGATGCAGTCGCGCGTTTAGCAAACGCGCGACTGCATCACTTCTAACGCGTGTTAGTCGCATTTGCAACGCGCTACTGCATCGCGATTGTATCGATACAAACGCGCGACCGCTTCGCGCTACTAACGCGCTACTATTGTATTTCTGCGTGTAAACTCTGGTTTTACAATGGAAAGCAATTCACAAAACGTCGAATATGACATTCTATAACAACTTTTGAATTTAAGATCATAATTTTTGAGTTGTTTGAATGTTGTTACATGATGTCCACAAAGTAATCTCTGGGTATTAAATGGATGCATCCAATATTGACGCTGCTTCCGTTGCCTACGCTTCGGCTGCTTACGTAAAAGCAGCACCAAAGACAACGCGACTAATGTTGCCTCAACAGAGTCCATCTTGCAACTGTACTGATCCAAGGTATTTTTGTATCGTAACTGCATCGCGACCGAATCGCGTTTGCATCGCGAACGAATCGCGTTTGCATCGCGACTGAATCTGGTCCCGTGGGCGCGGGCACACAGCTAGCGACTGCTTCGCGTCTGTATCGATGCTACGCGCGAGAGCATCGCGACTGCATCGCTACAAAAAGTCGCCCGTGGGCGAGGGCCCTAAACGAACGAGGCGAACATGGGAAGCCGCGCGGGGAAGCGGGAGAGGGGTCGCATTCCAGCGAGGTGCACAGATCGAACGGGCTGTATATTAGTGTTGGTTTCCTGTTTATGCGGATTCATCTGAATACCAGCATCAGGCTATTAACTTGATATAATTGTACTGAGCTAGACACCCATTTGGTGCAACCTTGAAATACGTACTGCTTTGTAGGTTATTTAAACTTGTAATGTTGATACTTAAATTCTTTGTGTTGTGTTTTGCTACAATAAATGTATATCTAATCTATATCTGTATCTACTTATCTAACTTCTATAGAAGCGTTTACACATTTCACATTGCACGTAGGTACTCTTCTTTTTAACTTTCGATGACCAAGCGACAGCCGGCTATGGTCTTTCTATTGTGTCTCTAGTAGCATTTGTTCGAAGGTTTAATACCTAAAATTATGTATAACTAGATAGTAAACAGTTAATCCCTGCCTGAGCTTAAGGTGAGCCGTGGTCCAATCTATTATTGGACCACGGCTCAGGTCACCAAAATTCAGCAATGAAGATTTTTACAGACGAAAACGGCTGAGATCAGAATGACTTGAATTTTGAACCTTATCGTTACATTTCCCTTTTACTACACTCGTAGAGTTCCTAACACCTCCATTTTGTCGCAATTTTTAAGAACATTTTTCTAGTATTGCCGGGAAATATATGAACCGCACGGTATGAAATTTTATCCACTCTGATATTACATACGTGTTCTGGATTTTTAAGGTTTCCTTTACTGGGTTCCATTTCCAAACTATGCACGTCAATATTATTAATGCGAAAACTTGATTTCCCTAGCGATTTTAATACGGATGTCATATAGGTCGTCAGTATTTGGAAATACATTATTACATTAATATGGAAATGAGAGTAGGTAGTTCCTTTGTTTGTGTTGAATGGGATTCTAATTCCATACATCGAATGATGCGAGATGAGAAAAATAAATAAATAAAATTTAATAACAAGATAGTGCGCAGGTATATAAATAGAAAACATTGCAACTTTTTATAGAATTAACAGTTTTTCTATTTGTTAAAATTCTGGTAAAATTAATTGGCTTGAAATCGCCTGTTCTTAAATCTTACAAACGGGGTGGAACTTTCAAGCGGTAAAGCACTACTATAGTCTATTTTTTAACAAACGAGTACTGAGTATATCTCTTTCACATTTCCGGTATTGACAGAGAGAGAAATGGGAAATTAGTCGAGGCGGAGCCAACGCTTTTAACACCAATAATAACACTTATGCTGATTATGTGGACCAATAGAAACGCAGACAAAATTTCGGGTACTCGTTTGTTAAAAATAAACAGACTATAGATATAAGCCTTAGAAGACGTTTCATAGTTTTTTATTAAGTGTTTAACCCCATTCAAGGTTTTTTTTAAAATACCTAACATAAAAAAATACATAAATTGCAAAATTCACATCGGTACTAGCCTGGTTTTGAACACGCTACCTCATGCACTAAATACGTAAACCACTGTGCTACAAAGACAAGCAAAAGTTTCAAATAACTAAAGAAATTCACGGTGTGAAGCTAAATAAAACCTTTTAATAATCCAAATTTTGTTTTATTACGTAGCAATCAAATAAAAAAATATATACTAACTCACAAAACAAAGGTATCAGCGACGCCATTCAATTACAAATTACTGCCTCGTCTAGGCAAGAACTCGCCTCATAAAAGTTATAATTTATTTGTAAAACGATTCCAACTCCCAACTTTATATATATCAGAAACTCGGTGCTGAAAAACAGCTAAACGACTTTAATTTTGAATTTAAAACTTCTCTTTACATGTGAGGTTTATACGGATTACAATGGAAGCCTCGTTATTGCGTTGTTTATGTTCAAAATTGTTGAAATTGGGAATCGTTAAGGTAGTTTGGCAGTTAAGAAAAGGTGTTACTTTAAGGGATTCCCACCCAGTGGAAGCGGTGATCTGCCGCAACCATTGGGTGGGAGAACCAGAGTGTGCCTATGCTTTAATCATTCAAAATCGGTTGGTTCTGTCTTACTGCAGGGCAAAGGTCTCTTCTTGTACAGAGAAGACACTAGCATTGATTTACACGCCTGCTTAAGGCGGATTGGCGATTTCGAACTTATGTTAGGTTAATAAGTCCATGAATGCCTCTCTTTCAAGAGGCTGTGGGTTCAAATCTGGACAAGTACCAATGTGACTTTTTCAATTCATATTTACTTTCAAAGGTTTATTTTCGACTTCACATACTACACATTTAGGAAACCTGTTGTGTATTACATGCTAAAAATATTTGTTTCATTTAGCATTTTCATTAGATAAATCGGTGGTAGAATTGCTGTAAACTGTGGTAAAAGTCTAGCAGAGCCGGTGCCTTGTCTGAATTGACTTAACAACATAGAGCCTAAATTACTAGGTCAACACAAATCTGCTTCAATTTAAGACGATTGGTTAAAACGAGCTTAAAAAATTTTGAAATTTAACCTTACGCGAACAAATCCTCTGTCTACAGTATCTTATATGGCCTCTTGACTCTCCGACAAACTCGCCTAGATCTCATGTAGTACTTGTCGGTGAGATTAAACTACCAATTAACGTTTTCCGGGTTTCACGGAGCTTCTTAGCTAGAAACTTGTATCCGTATTATGGTTAAAAAGGTTGAATAGGCTCTGTCAGGTTGATTCTAATAAAAAAAAACTTGTAATGCACGTAATTACAAGTACAAAATTAATACGATAATATTAACAGATTAAGAGAAATGCCCGTATGCTTTCGCGCCGAGTGTAATGTCCTGCTGTACCCGTATGGTCCATGGGCATAGTGATTAGCCGATAAAGGTAATTTAAATAACGAAATTATTGAAATCAAAACGACTTTTTATAACGTTATTGGTATTCTACGAGCTACTACAAGCCCAATAGTTAAGCACGCAAAATACGCAAATACTTCCCGTTTTAATCCCAAGGGATTCGGTAATATTTTACGTGGAACAGGAAAAACGACCGAAAAACTAAATGTATGGGAAAATAGTCCCTCACTGGAATCCTATTAAATAAATCTTAATGGTATTATTTTCGGGAACTGATAGATTTAAGTTCGGAAATAGTGGTTGAATAGAAAATTGTTCGTTTACGGTAATAGTCTTACTAATGTGTCCTTTTTCTGTCTTAGTTGCTTAATTGTATATTATAGTCTCGTCTTTAGCGCAATTTTGGGAAGATTGTGAATTCATACGTACTTATAGATAATAATGATTTTATTTTAACTGATCCCTCACATTCAGGCAGTCCTTCTTACCAACGGACGTACATAACTACATGTTGTGTTCCTTGCAGTTTTTAGCTAACTTATAACATTTGTTTGCTTCTATCAAAGAATGGACTGTCGATGTGCTTTTATCAAAGATGATGTATGGACCTCCCAAGAGACTTTGATAACTAAAACAAACTCAGTAGTTTGTTTCAGATGTTTCTTCTCAGAGTAGTCGAGTACGAATTACTGACAAAAAAGTTTTTTTTTATAGATGGGAAATCATCAGCTAATTTCTTCCGTCCTGAGCGGTGCGAGAGAGAGTGTCAGATTTTAAGTACTGACTAAAATCCACCCATGTTCCTTCGGATGCCCTTTATGTTCCGGGGCCGCGATAACTACATATTAGAGTTATTCCGCAACCCGTGACAAAGATAGTTAAGGTGTTATATACAGGGTGTCCCACGGCTATGCCACATGGAGGGAAAGTACCTTAAATATTGTAGATAGAACATTTCACTGAAAGAAGACATTATTTGAATTTCGAAAAAATTTTTAACTGCATTCATAGATATTTAAATAATTACATAGTTGAACCGGGAATCGAACCTGTTACTCGAGAAAATTAACCAGCCTGTAGTTTTATCCTACCGATCGAAAGGCTTCATCACGAGGATTATTTTTTGCTAAATAACATAGTGTCAAAAATTAAAGAAAGACCATGAATTTTAACATTTTTTAATACAAAATTAGTCAATTTTTCAACTGCTCAAAACTAGTCCCTTCTTGTTGAACACAAAGTGATAACTTTTGATTATTTCGTTCCCTGACGATTTTTTGGTCTTGTTGTGGTAGATATTAATTAATTTAAATGATGCGTACTAATTAAGTGGGTAGATTAATTAGTAATAAGTAGTTATGATTGTCAATTGTATGTCCTTACGGCAATGTAAGCTTTTAACTTTTCAGAACAAAATTTTACATCAGATGTTAAAATTCACGGTCTTCCTTTTATTTGTGACACTATGTTATTTAGCAAAAAATAATCCTTATAATGAAACCTTTCGATCGGTATGATAAAACTACAGAGTGATTATTTTTTCCCGTGGAACAAGTTCGATTCCCGGGCCAACCACTTAATTATTTAAAAATCTATGAATGCAATTTAAATTGTTTTTAAAATTCAAATAATGTCTTCTTTCAGTAAAACGTTCTATCTACAAGATTTAAGGTACTTTCCCTCCATGTGGCATAGCCGTGGGACACCCTGTATATAAATTTAACTTATTTGCACTATTATATTTTTAGCTCTACCCTCCATAGGTATAAAATAAAATAAAAAACACTTGAATAGGCAACCTATCGCGTTCATTCATTGCTTACCGATTGCAACTAATATCGTACAAGTTCTGATCGAACAATCCTGATGCCTTCCTCGCGTGACAAACAGATATCATCGTTTTAATGCTGTAAAAACTAACGCCATTTGTATGACTTTATACGGAAATGTTATTGGAGTTTTTTTAAAGTTCTGTGTAAGTACTTTGTTTTTTTATTTACTTTTTTAAAGCATGTTCAGTTAACCTTTTGATTGTATCGTAATGATGTTGGTATGTGTTATTATTTTGATATTAAACTGTACTGTCAGGCACGAAATGAATGTTTCAAAGTGCTTATTTCTAGATCTATGAGTAACGTATTAAAACCTAACGTTTGCCGTCTTTGTTCTTGTGTTGTTTTAGTCTTTACCACTCAGGAATAAAGTATCTTTCTTGAATTCGAACGTAGACAAAATTAATCTGTTCGTTTTTCCTCACACGCTACAGAATGAACACGTGACTTTTAAGCTGGTAATGTCACTACCAATACATTTTGTACTTGGCGTTTGTTCAGAACGCTTACATAAACCATTTTGATTATTCAACTCAATTTTTTTTACAATTTATCGACTAAATGTTTGTACGCTTGAAATCTTTCACGCTTAGCCCTAAAGTTTTACGCCTTAGGTCAGTAAGTTATTTCGTTTAGTTAACTGTCCCGGATATTTCATTCTCCGTTTGTATGAGGTGCAAACATGAGTATGTTTTCACAAATAATGTAACTACATAATTCTCTAATTATGTATGAAAGGTGTACCATATCCAATTATCCATTATGACGCAATGTTAGCAAACTATTTATTAAAAAAAATCCTATTAAAATTCATCCAGTATAGTTACAATGCATGTTAGTGACAACAAGGATATTACACACAAAATTACAAAGAAAATCTCACAATAACATGTAGAAAATATGGAGCAAAGAGAAAATGTCTTATTTTTAAGTAAAGAAAATTGGGGATTTGCAGAATAGTCACAGTATAAAAACTAAATGTGTGGTGTAAGTTTAAAGAGCTTAGTAAGTTAAAAAATAGTAAAAATTGCGAGTCGAAATTAAACACTTAAGTAGGAAAACGTAATTAGTCGTGAATTATGTTTTCCTATTTTATTTATTTATTACATGGAGGACTTAAAGCTAATAAAACCAATACAGAAAGAAAACAATAGTCACAACAAAGCCAAAAACAAGTCCTCACGTATAGTCACCATACACTAAAATCTTGTTTGCACTCAAATAGCTACATGATTGAACATGATTGTACTGTTATACCAGATTATAAGAAAACCTAAGTGTGCAATTTCGGCTCGCAGATTATCAGTTTGATTCCCACCCAGGACAATAATGATCTGTGCCTGGGTGTAATTTATCTATAAATGGTCATAGTCATTAAGCCGGGTGTCGTGATGGCCCAGTGGATAAGGCGCCCGCCTCTCGTGTAAGAGGTTGTGGGTTCGAATCCGGGCAAGTACCAATGTGACTTTTTCAATTCATATGTACTTTCTAAAGTTTATCTTGGACATCACTGACATCCCGTGCCTCGGAAAGCACGTAAAGCCGTTGGTCCCGGTTGTCATTCGTAGAACTTTGACAGTCGTTACTGGTTAGCCAGAAACTCTGACCAGTCTAACCAAGAGGTATCGTGTCGCCCAGTTACTGGGTTATGGAGGTCAGATAGGCAGTCGCTCCACGTAAAACACCGGTATTCAGCTGAATCCAGTTAGGCTGGCAGCCGACCCCAACACGGTTGGGAAAAAGGCTAGGGAGATGATGAGTCATTAAGCAGTAGCGCAAGGAAGTCCTTTTTCAAGACTTTGAAAACCTTATTACGATAATTTCAATACAGTTTTCTTTAAGAATTGAATTGTTTTGTTGTGTTGTTATTAATCAATCGTTAATGTTATTATTTTCTTATTTGTTAGTTATATTAATTTTTCTATTGAGAGCAAGAGTTTTATTGAGAGCATATTATTATATTATTATCGCGTTCTTAAATAATATGTCGCTCATCCCACCAACCACCTTACACATAATTGTACTTTTTATCGCTTACTCCTCTACCTTGTGGCAGACCATAGGCCAGTCACGTCGGTGATTGCATCACGAACAACAGATGCACGCGGCAGCTGTTCAAACCTGGACTTCTTACAGGAAAAATCTTCTTTGCAGCAAATACAGTACTAGATATTTTCATTCATGAAAAGCGTGTCATTAAGGAAATGCTAAACCTTCAAACACACGTGATTGGAGACACAATAGAAAGACAATAGCAGCGCTACAGCCGGCTGTCGGTTGGTCGTTAAAAGGTTAAAGGTTGAAGGGGGTACTGATCAGTGTTACGTGGTATTATGTTACATGTTACGCAGTTACATTTTCATTAAAACAGTAGCTTGCACCAGACTATTTCGCTAACTTCTCTCTGTAATTTATAAGTAACTAGCTTTTGCCCGCGACTTCGTCCGCATGGAATAGTAGTTCCCGTTCCCGGGGGATTTCCGGGATGAAAACTATCCTATGTCCTTTCTCGGATCCCAGACTATATCTGTACCGAATTTCATTCAAATCGCTTCAGAGGTTTAGGCGTGAAGAAGAGACAGACAGACAGACAGACAGACAGACAGACAGAAAGACAGACAGACAGAGTTACTTTCGCATTTATAATATTAGTAGGGATTATTTATTAATTACAGGGAGAATTTAGCAAATTAATTCGTTCAAAATAATTCCATAAACCCATTACGTTTAACACTGTAATTCACAAAATTGAATTACCGCACGCGTACCAACATATTCGTCCCTACACTATTCCACATAATAATATTCGAAACATTTACATACATAAACAGCTGATTAGTAATAGCGAATATTAGCATAAGTGGCTTTAATTTCGCTAAAACGGAATTATGTTTGTCAAGTTATTAAAATATTTTTCATAATTATACTTATTCTGTGGTCTGGCAAAATGTCAATCTGACAGCTGTCATTAATGTCGGGTGTCATATTGCTGCCACGCGAAATTGACCCTTATGATCACTGTCCTATTGTTGTTTTATCTGTGGTATGGTTGCAGTTCGCTCAACTGGCCGGTCGACAAACCATACCAATGGCCAGATGAAGAGCTATGTGAATTATACCCATTTTGGATAGGACCCTCGCCTTCCCTCGCCTCGAGTGGCTGCCTTTATATCCCCGTTGCGGGGTACACACTGTACCTCTAGGTAAGACTGATCATCAGAGATTCTGGCTTCTGACTACCCGTAAAGATTGAAAAATATGTATAATTACAGCTTTAAGTATTTTATTTTAAGTATTCTGAATCTTTCGGTTTTTTGATATACCTATTCAATTATTTATTTCATTTTTTTTATACCTTCACTGTCTCTCCCACAACTAAAACAAAGTCAATGACACCTCTATGTCGAATTCCATTAAATGGTTGGGGCTGAAGAGCGTGTCATGGAATGAGACATACATACACACGTACGGTCGAAAAACATATCCTCGTTTCGGAAGTCTGGTAAAAAGAAAGACAGCTTTTTTACGGGTCCACCCTTTATAGCAGAACTTTTTACGTCATAATTTTATTTTGCATAGCAACGGATAGCATAAACCTCTTTTCGCAGAAAATCGCTTGGCATACACTCATTTACCATACACCGAAACCCATAATTTTGTAAGTCAGAATCATCTTTAGGCATAAATTTCATATCCATAATAATCAATAAGTATAACCATCACATCGTAGAAAGTTCAAAACCAGAATCATCTTTTGGCATATCTTTTATATCCATAATAATCAAAAGTAGAACCATCATATCGCAGAAAATTCACAGCCAGAATCATCTTTTGGCATGCATTTCATATCTTATTTTGTCATGCAGCAAGCATGCAAGCATGCAGCAAGCATGCAAGCATGCAAGCATGCAACAAGCATGCATCATGCAGCAGGCATGCAGCATGCAACATGCAGCAGGCATGCAACATGCAGCAGGCATGGCTTCTGTCACGGCTCCGGCGCTGCGGGGCTCCGGCGGCCCCACGCGAGCTAATCGTCACAGATGGTTTTACGTCCACCACCGCAGCTTCGGCTTGCTGGCCGGCTTTGCCGGCCAGCCTCAGCCGCGGCGGTGTGCGTTAAAACCACCTGCTCCTCAGCTCGCGGGTCGCCTCGCCCCTCCGCGCCTTCGCGGGTTTAAATTACACTCTAGGGATAGGGCAGACAAGACTACGTGAAGTCGGTTTTGCAGCGATTCATTTCTGTCACTCAGTTTTGTAGCACACCATAGTGATTTTTTAAAACAATATATATTTGTTTTCAATATGACTAATAATTATTTCTATTGAAATTCTGTGATCTTCGTAGTATGCTAAGTAAAATTATGCCAAATAATCGGCGCTCTAAATAAACGTTATGCTTAACGAAATTATGCAAAATTGTAACTCTGACAAAGGTAGTTATTCCCAATACAACTCTGCCATCTTAAAAGTATCCCATTTAAAATTCGGACATAAAAACATTAGGCCAAAAAACAATTATGTTAAATATTTTTTATACCATAACAACGTTCGTTTAAAAAAGTTTCTGCCAAGTGCGTTATGCCAAATAGGTTTCGGAGAAACAAGTTTCTGCCAGATAGAGGGCACTCCTTTTTTACACTAAATTAACTACCATCTATTTCAATATTAATAATAGGTAAAGTTCGAGATTTTTAGCAAATTCATTTCAAAATATAAAACCACTAGCTTTTGCCCGCGGCTTCGCTCGCGTTAGAAAGAGACAAAAAGTAGCCTATATGTTACAGACAGACAGACAGACACACTTTCCCATTTATGATATTAGTATGAATATTATTTGTTACTAATAACATCACCCTTTGATCCACGGAAGCGGAACAAACCTAACAAAAAGAAGACGGGCCTGTTGGTCTAGTGACTGACTGCTAAGCCATAAGGTCGTGGGTCCGATTCCCACCCAGGACAAACTTTGTGTGATGAGCACGATTGTTTGTTCTGTGTCTGGGTGTAATTTATCTATAATATGTATGTATTTATAAATTATTTAAGTATGTATATCAGCTGTCTGATTACCATAATACAAGCTCTGCTTACTTTGGGATCAGATAACCGTGTGTGAGTTGTCCCAGGATATTAAAGATTAAAGGATATTAAAAACAGGGAATGTATTCACTGAGAACAGTTAGAACCAATAAACAAAATTAATATAGTCATAACGTAATCAAACTATGTTGTCACGTAAGCGATATGATCACTACTATGGATGTATGTTAATTAGCTCATATATTACTGTCGGCTTGTTGATAATTAATTTCCGGCCTATAATTAAGGCGAACGAATACCGCAGTGTCGAATGACATACTGTTTTCCGGGTACTTGGAAATAAGTTGCACATAATAGATATTTTATACGTAGCTTTTGTTAAGTATTGGCCTTAAACTTTGTAAAACAAGAGTACTATACTCTTTTTTTACGAATGGGAAATCACCAAATGACTTCTCCCGCCCTGGGCGGGGCGGGAGGGAGGGTCAGCCTTTTACTGACTAAAACCCAGAGTGGGTTTTAGTCAGAAAAAGTGATTGCTCTTTATGTCCAATTATTTACGTTATTATTAGGTCACAGAGTTAAATGCATGCCTTTCAACTACATTGATACAGTATATTTGAAGCAAAATTAGTACTTTTTTTTTCTATTATAATGGGCTTGCTCTTGGTCCCAGACTAGCCCGAGGGCATAGACGGAGCCTACGATGGAGCGAGCTTACCCAGTAGATGCCTTTGCACTCGTTTCTTAAATACTTCCGGGTTATATGAATTTGGAAACACAGACGCCGGCAGGGAGTTCCATTCCTTTGCGGTGCGCATTATGAACGATTTTGAGAAGCGCTGCGTGCGGATATGAGGAATATTAACCAAGAAAGAGTGGTATCCCGCCGTACTTACTACTTTTGTACTTTTAATTGTATGAATTGCGTTCCTTTATCAGTTCCCTTTGATTTGGACGAACGGGGCTTAAAAGAGTTCCCAGTTTCCCTAATATTTTACAAACGAATCACCCAGCAAACAATTTCCCCCTCTAATGAAAACAGCTTTTTAATTGGTATTTGCATTTACTTTAGCCGATTTCTGAACCAATTAAAATGTCATCACATTTAATTGATGTTTGACGTTCGGGTTCAAATAATTGAATCATGGTGATCAAGATGATTGAACTGACGTGAAGTTGCCTATATCAGTGTCCTAATGAAATTAGGAATCATTTAATTTTACATGCAAATGGATGAAAGAGGTGTAGGCTTCATAAATTGATTTTTCATATCAAACTTTATGAAATTATTTCGAGTGCGATGATATAAAATTACAATAAGTGCACTCACATAAGTGATACTCAATTAAATTTCAGGAAATAAAGAGAGGTGGGGAAATAACAGACGAATAAACAAACAAATATAAGATTACAAACAGATATTTTAAGATGACATAATGTCATAAGTTACTTTTTAATTCGCGACTTCTTTTTTACCACGATAATTATTGACATTCACGCGAAAGAGGTGACGGGTAAAAGCTAGTACTCTATATAACAACATTACAAAACAAACTTCTCAAAAAGTATCTTTAACATCGAAGTGTCAAGCCGAAGTTAAACTGAGAACTTTTTATTATTTAATAACCCTTTGAAAGTACGGTCGTGAATGTTTTATCAGCCAACTCCTGAAAAGCTTGCTGAAATAAAACTTATATAAGTACTGAAGGCCATACTGGAACAGCCAACTAACTAACGAGAATTCGTTTAAAAACGCAATGAAGAATGTCATCATTATACTAGCCTTTTCCAAATTATATTAGCGTTGGTTTTTAGTATTACCGGATCAAGCTGAATACCAGTGTTCTACATTTTATTTAATTATTTATTTAATTTTAAAGAAAGCTTACAGACTTAAATGACATGCAAAAGTAGAGTTGATTTGCTAATAACAAGCTTCCACATGTATGATACTACTTAGCCATCGTTATAACTGCGTTGACCGGTTAATACAGCAGTTTGAGTAAAACTTACATACATTTTCAAAGAGACAGTATTATGTTTAAGGTAAATCGAGAATTCAGAAAAGTAGTATTATACGATTCTAACTGCGGTAGCCAACAAAATAGTCATTGTTTAAGATTCTTCTAAGTTTTTGTGTCTATCAGTCCTCCATAATCTAGTTACTGGCTAGGACAATAAATCGTTAGACTGAGTGCCTGACTTTTAGGCTTCTACAATTGTCAAAAATCTATGAATGACAACCGATACCAACTACACACATCAAAAGTATCTAGGGATATTTCAATTAAACCTAAACAACTAAAACTCTATTAACTTTTTGTTAAGACACCTTCACATTAAAATAAACCCTTATTTAATAGCCTATATAATCTGATAACAAACATTTAGATAAAGTTAAATTTAAAAAAAAATTAGAAGAAAAGGAAAAACTCAAAAAAAATTTCAATCTTAACTTTATTTTTGAAACATCAAAACCTAAACAAAAAAAACTATTTTTTTTACAAAAATTGTTAAAAACATAAAATAATAATCCTTGTATCCACTTAAGACTCTCCTGACACATCTGCAGCGGTTCTGCATACTTAAAACAAGGTGGCAATATCCTGTTGTGGAATACTGTCCCAAGTCCTATTAAGATGCAAGAAAAGCTGGTTTTCATCCTCAATATCTTCAGGGAATTTCCTAAGAGCTCTTCTCAGAAGCATATCCCAGACATGCTCGATAGGATTTAAGTCAGGGAATTGTGCAGGCCAGTCTAAAGCTTGGATATCATGCTGTTGTAATCAACTTGTGACGATACGCGCCGTATGTGGACGGGCATTGTCGTGCATTAACTGGAAATTTTGTCCCATTTGTTGTCTGTGGGGCAAGATAACAGGCTCAAGCACCTCATCTCGGTATTTTAGAGCAGTCATATTGCCTTGTATCCAAACGAGGTCCGTTCTACCGCCGAGACGAATTCCTGCCCATACCATAATCGTGCCACTTTGATATGCATGAACTTATTGTGGGTGCTGCAGTCGATTCCAACGTCCAGGTTCTCTCCAAACGCGAAGTCTTCGCGAATCAGGATGAAATCCAAACCTGGATTCATCAGTGAAAAGCACAAGTGACCATTGAGAATGGTTCCAGTTTTCGTGTGCAATAGCCCATTGTACTTCTTCATCGATTGCCTCTCCTTAGCGCTGGTACCCAAAGTGGCCTACGAGTACGTAGGTTGACTTTATGCAGTCGTCTTCTCAAAGTTTGACCGCTTACCAACAAACCATACTCTCTCTGTAGCCTTTGAACCAATTGCATTGCCGTTACATTTGGTTGACTTCGTGCAGCATTTACTATGAATCGGTCCTGCACATGTGTTTTAATGCGTTGAGGTTCTCGGTGCCGTTCCACCACTTCCCCTGTGACACGATAACGTGACCGAAGCCTGGATATAACGCTCTGACTAGTCCTCATCCTTCCGGCTTCAGAAACCGCAATTTGGGACAGTATTCCACAACAGGATATTGACACCCTTGTTTTGAGTATACAGAACCGCTGCAGATGTGTCAGGAGAGTCTTAGGCTGATCCACAGATTATTAATTTTAAGTTTTCAAAAATTTTTATAATAAAAATGGTTGTTTTGTTTAGGTTTTGATGTCTCAAAAATAAAGTTTAGATTGAAATTTTGTCTGAGTTTTTTCTCTTCTTCTAAGTTTTTTTTTAAACTTAACTTTATCTAAAAGTCTATTATCAGATTAGATAGGCTATTAAACAAGGTTTATTTTAATGTGAAGGTGTCTTAACAAAAAGTTAATAGAATTTTAGTTGTTTAGGTTTAATTAAAATATCCCTAGACACTTTTGATGTGTGTATTTAAGTCTCCTAGTTATACTAGTTTCGATGTTTGGATCAAACAAAACGTTATTGGGATTTTGGATCAGGATTTTTTAATTAGGCTGCTAATGAAAAAATCCTAATCCAAAATCCCCATAACGTTTTGTCAGGATTTGTTAGTTAATAACAAAATTTAAAATTCAAGGCATTTATTACACTTAGACCATTTATAGGCACATACGAATTGTCAAAGAGTCGGTCGGTCAGTCAGGAAAGTGACGCTAATTTCCTGTTCCAATGCGTAGATCTCTATGGAGAAGAACAGGCAAGAAACTTACAAAATCTTGGTTACATTGATTTTCGTGCTTCTATAGCTTTCCCGAATCTCGGTAAGTCATAAAGCTGGTATGTCGCCGATCTTTGTCAGTTACGGGTAGTCATAGTATTTTTATTTGTTTCTTATGTGTGTATATAAATTCAACAATGCTATTGGGTATTTTATATCACTAACCGATTGAAGTACGACACAATTTCTGTAAAACCTCTCTTCAGCCTATTAAATAGGCTTCATTTTCAATTAACTAGAATTTGATTTTTTGAAATCTATAAATAGTTAGTCAAATGATTTGGTAAATTAGTGACGTCATTTGGTGACATTGCTATACAAAATATATGGGAGTATTGCTTTTTGACCGCTCATAAAAATACGTCAATTGATGATAGTGTAAAATACCGTATTGCAGCATTAGTCCATATCTACAAGTTGTCCTCTTTGATGTGGCTTGACCTTAATATCTAAACGTTAATTGAAACTTCAGACTGACTTTTCAACAACTTAATAGTCGGCGTCACGCTATTGTAAGAATGTGGAAAGCTTTCAATTTGACAGATGCTTGATGTTACTAAGATTTAGTATAACTGGAAAGGATAACTATTAGTTAAAATATTTATTTGGAATGAAATTCGAATTTAATGCAAGCACAACTAGACTAGCAATAAAGACGACCAAGTGACAGCCGGCTGTCGCACTGCTATTGTCTTTCTATTGTATCTCGAATCACGTGCGTTCGCAGGTTTTATGCGTATGTTCGAAGGTTCAGTGCGGTTGGTCTAACCTAATATTATAATGAAGAGGTAAAGTTTACCTTTAGTGTATGATTCTTTGGTACTACTGATACAATATAAATAAATAACAATACTAATATATTTGGGCAGTTTATACGTGGGCGCTACGGCGTAGCCACCGTGTTATCGCTACGAGTATGGTGGCTACGCAGTCGTAGCAGACTGTAGCAATAATTTAATTTAATCCAAATGCTACAGCTTAATAGAACGAGGTCAAGAAGTTGTAAAGCTAATCACAACTTCTACCATTATTATATAACCTGCCTTGCTTTTTTCCAAATTCTACGGATACCTGTTGCCACTGTCTTTAAGATGGCAACGAATCTGATTTTCTCCAGCAAATATCTATAGGTAGGTGGTGCTTACCACTTAACATTAGAAAGACCACCGCTTTAAACCATGTAAATTGAAGATTAAATAAAAAAAACCCCACTTCGGTAGTCATTAAGAGTGCAACTGTAACTAACAAATGACTGATAACTTCGAAACGGTAATTTATTGATTATTATGAAACACACCTAAATCCATTTCTAGATCATTAAAAACGGTTCACCCGTATAATACCACCCACATAATAAACAAAATAAAACCTCTCTTACCTTTCGCCTTTTTTTTTGCATCGGGTATTAAATATAGTGTATACTTTTATTTCTATTCACATTTTTTTCTATATCTGTAACCAAGTTAAAGGTCGTTAGCTATGCGCCCTCAAGTTGTGACGTCACACCATTAATATGGAGGTTAGATGGTAAGCTGTCACATTAATGGCCAAGCATTAGAGCAACTCGATTTTAGACTTTATGTTCCTAGTTTAAAAGTTTCTAGATGGATGTGGTATCATTTTTTTATGATTTTGTGTTTTTATTTTTGATCAAAATTCAAAATGTGATAATACTGTAGTCTCTGGTTGGTCGTGCAATATAATAATAATATCAGCCTATTACTGTCCCACATCAGGGCAATGGCCTCTTCTCATACAGAGAAGGCGCCTTGAGCAAGCGTGGTGATCAATGCTCACCACGCTTGCTCAAGGCGGATTGGCGATTTCAGACTTATATTTTACTATACGTCCAAGCTTCCTCACGATGTTCTTCCTTCACCGACGTCTGTGATGTTCAAGATAAACTACAGAAAGTATATATGAATTGAAAAAATATAAAACACATTAAATTATAAATGAGTAAATGCTACTTTTTTTATTTGCGGCACAGTTATAGAGAAGATTTCGTCTCTACAGTATACAAATTACAATTATTATTATTTTTTAGATTTATTACATCCTAAGTCAGTTCAAAGATATTTCTTCTAAAATAATAATTCTATGTTGTATGTACGAATTTTTGGGATCTTTCTATATGTAGAACCGTTCTTGCTACGGGTTTAACGCTCTGACTAACCGTTCAACACTCTGACAATTCGAAAGTACCTGTAAATTAGAATTTCTGTGAAATTCGCCATTTTAAAAACATTTATACTGGACTAGCTTTTACCCGCGACTTCGCCCACGTGAAAGTCGATACTTTAAACCCCTATTTTACCCCTTTAGGGTTTTTTTTTTGGGGAGTGGGATATTATCAAATGACTTCTGCAGTCCTGGGCGCGGCGGGTCGGACTTTTACTGACTAAAACCCACTCATGTTCCTTCGGCTGCCCTTTATGTTCCGGGGTCACGGTAACTATTATAAACATTCCGCAACACCCCTAGTGTAGTCTTCCCAACATTTCCTAATGGTTACCCAGCTATAACGAAGTATACACCCTGCAAGTTTCATGTGTCTATGACCAGCGGTTTGGGCTGTGCTTATCAACGCACAGCGTGACTGTTGATGTATCAACATCAACAGTCAGTCAGTCACTTTACCATTTTATATATGGAAGATTGAAACTGAGACTAAAATGTGAACGTTCCTAAAATTTTGTAAATTGCTTTTCACATTAAAAACTACAGCTTTACTTAACAAGAATAAAAGCTTTCACCCGCTATTAGCGCAGTTAAATTAAGAGCTTTTTATGCCAAAGGCTTGGATTCAAAGTAACTTTGGCTGCAATTTTATAACAAAGTCTTTGATCTGACAGCTTATTAAATTTTACATTACCAACGCTTCTCCTTGCTTGAATTATGACACCTCGTGCCACGGCTTTTTAATTAGTCTTAAACTTGTTTTGATGTTGAGAGAGATAAGATTGTCAGAATTGAGATTGTTCGGTGATATTTTGTTAAAATGTAAGTAATATTATTCTTTTGAAAATACCTTATTTAAATATAGACAGGTCGTCCCGCGGCTTATGCCACATGGAGGGAAAGTATCTTAAATATTGAAGATAGAACATTTTACTGAAAGAAGACATTATTTGAATTTTAAAAACAATTTAAACTGCATTAATAGATATTTAAATAATCAAATTGTTGGGCCGGGAATCGAACTTGTCCCACGAAATAAATTATCACCCTGTTGGTTTATCATACCGATCGAAAGGTTTCATCATAAGGATTATTTTTGCTAAATAACATAGTGTCAGAAATAAAAGGAAGACCGTGAATTTTAACAATTTAATATAAAAATAGTCAATTTTTAAAATAATCCTTGTGAAGAAGCCTTTCGACCGGTATGATAAAACTACAGGCTGATTAATTTTCTCGAGTATCAGGTTCGATTCCCGATTCAACTATGTATTTATTTAAATAACTATGAGTACAGTTTAAAATTCAAATAATGTCTTATTTCAGTAAATTGTTCTATCAACAATATTTAAGGTACTTTCCCTCCATGTAGCATAGTCGTCGGACACCCTGTATATATATATTTTTAAATGGGTGAATATCATATACCCATTTTTAAGAACAAATAATTATATACATTGGTTCATCCAAACGTCATAAGAAACGTTTTTCTTTGTTTAAATGCGCTAATTTTTGGCGCTTAAACTACCAGATTTTCCTTTGTATTCGATCGACAGTTTTGTAAGAAATAGTACGCGAGCAGGATGATGAAAGATGCGGGTTAATCTGAGACAGCTATGAATTCAATAAAATTACTGCACTTACTATTGTCATTAGGAGCAAATGTATCATTCCTTAAACCTTCAAACAATTGTGATTAGAGACACAATAGAGCGACTAAAGCAGCGCGGTAGCCGGCTGTTGCTTGGTCGTCAAAAGGTTAAAAACAAGTGAATAAATAATTATTTATACAAAACAATTTAATACTTTTTTTTTGGTGAGTGTGAAATCATCCAATGACTGCTCCCGTTCTGGGTGCGGCGGAAGGGCGTGTCAGACTCTTACTGACTATAACCCACTCATGTTCCTTCGATTGCCCTTTATGTTCCAGGGTCACGGTAACTATTATAAACATTCCGCAACCCCGGCAGGCGTTGGCCCTGTTGGGCCCTAATTGTTTAAGCCAATGGCGTACCGTCAAAATTATCAGCGTTAAAAATACATCACAACAATTTGCGATGTAATATTTGCAAGTGTTTTGATGATATGACGTCAAATAATGTCCAGCAATATTCACAACAATAGTAACTAATCAAACGCTTTATAACGGCCGCTATGCCTTTGTATGTGTTTGACAGTTCTCCTAAACAGAATGCAGATTAAACTGTCAATTTTTTTATCAAATTAACCTTTCTACGACCAACCGACAGCCGGCTGTCGGGCCGCTATTGTCTTTCTATTGTGTCTGGAATCACGTGTGTCCAAAGGTTTAAGGGTTTTAGCAACATCAGGTCTATATACCATTAGTATCTTTATTCCATTAGTGGAATAATAAATCAGCTTAATACTTTTAATCATAAGTGGTTAGAGATTAGGCATAAAATTCTACATAAATTATATGACTGACAGGCATTTTGCATATATGAGTTGGGACTAAAAAGAAACATTCTGTAACTTCGCTAAGGTTTTACGACATTGTTGGCTTGAGTCATTCTTGGCTTTGAGTCTGCTTGTGACGACGACCTTTGCAACCAGGTTGAAACGTCAAGCCTTCCAAGGTATTTAAATAGATAATTATTTTTCGAGTTAATACCCGTTTAATAATATGTTGTTAACATGAAATGCGAAAGTTTAAACGTTAGTATTGTTGGCTTGCAAGCCTTTTAAAAAATAAGGTACAAACGAAAAACCACAAAGCCAAAAATTCTTTAACTCTTAGTCTGCCGGAAGCGCAGATTTACGCAGAACGCAGAGCTTTTTAATTGTTTCTTTAATTACAACATTCAACCGGCACGAAATATAAAAACGGCCTACAAAGGCAGCCAAGCATTCTACCGCCCACGAGAACAAAATAAAATAATTTAAAAATCATAACGAGGAATTACAGAGAAATAATTTTAACAAACAAATTCCAATTTGCTGGTTTCGTGCCTGAATTATTTCAATTCTTATTTATTTTGCACGTCCGAACAGGCATTTATTGGGACATAAAGGGTTGCAATAAATGCAAAGCGGAGAAAAAGTCCTTTCTAGAAGTTATTTAGTAGGCGCCCCTGAGTGCTTGCCTTAGGGCTGGTAGCCGCGGAATAGAAGTTTGAAAATTTAAATCTCGAATTTTAAAACGAAAATGGCTACCGAGAAAATTGAAATACGTTGAAAACTGGTTAAGTTTTCTAGGTTGTTCTAATTTTAAGTTATGAAAAGGTATGTGTAGCCTTTTTTGCAAAGAATAAGATTATATTGTAAGATTAAGGTGACATTATATATTTAAGGCGAGTCATGTCTTTTGATGAGAGTATACGTTTGACAGAAAATCAATAGGAAGATGATTCATTTTGTATGTCACACGTCAAACATTTTTATCATAATGATTTTGTTTGAAAAATATTATGTTTCGCTTTCGATGAAAGATTTATCTTTTAATATGAACCAAAAATAATATTAATGACGTTACAGCAGCTTGTTATCATGAAAGATTTTTTGTATTATCCAGTTCTTCAGATACTATCTTACAAACATTTTAACTCTTTATAATATTAGGTACACCTACCTGAATAATAAACAGTCTCTTTTTCTGAAGGACTTTGGTAAAAATGTCAAAATCTTCCTAGTCCTTTGATACGAGAAAAGGACCAAAAAAAATTTGTACACCCCTAAACTTAACAAGATTCTGTAAAAATTACCGCGCCGGACAAAATGGTCTCTCAAACATAAACAGGGAAAAAATATTCTAAAGGGACAAACATCTTTTAGAGACTGAGTAGACAAAAATGGCGACAGCTTTATAACAATATTTGAGAACAAAATTTAATAGTTCGACCTACTTTTTTGATATTGCCGAGAAATGTAATAAAAAGGGGAGTCATTACTCAAAAAGTTTGTGTGAAATTAACAGGAAAGGTTTGGTTAGATTGTTATAATAATTTAGTAGAATGGCGGACATAGAGAACAACCTTTTCGGAACAAGCAACTAGCTTCAACTTTGTTTCTGAATAACCGATAGACTATTTGACAATTTATAAGTGCATGTAAATGGTCTAAGTGAAATAAATAACCGAGCAAGGGCAAGTACCAATGTGTCTTTTTAAGTTACTACACAAGCATATGTGACATGGTAAGTAATAGAAAATATCGTGTGAGATACGATGCAATGAAATTATTAATCTGGCGTGAGCAAATGTGATGGATACATGGTTCCACCATTTCAATAACTATAGACTGTGGAAAATTGACCAGGGTTCCATGTAAAACAATGGTAATCGAATAATACTAAAAATCGACCTTAACTTAATTAAGAAAAGGCTCTATAGTTGATACTTTACTTTCACTCAAGCACAATCGCTGACAGAAGCTAATATCGTATAAACTCGTCCGTATCGGTTATCACCGATGCATACAGTCGAAGCCAGATAAAACGCTGACTTATACTTGGGGTTCAAGTCTACTCCATTCCAAGTTTCATTAAAATTGGTTCAATGGTTTAGCGATGATAGCATAACAGACAGCCAAAAAGATAAAAATCTAAATCAGAATATTTCATTTACAGGTTCTTTAATAACAATTGTGAAGGAATCAGTCATTTAGAAATTTTAAGCAGGTTGTTCGTTCAAGCGGCAGGTTTTCAGAGAGAAGAATAAGCAAGAAATTCCAAGGATACTCCTTTATAATCATAATAAAAGATTATTTAGTAACTGGGTAGTAAAACTAAAATTAAGCTGATGGTCATTGCTAATATAGTTGGGAAAAGGCTAGGAAGATGACTCTTCTAGAATGAATAAAATATTACAAGTCTGGTTTAAATTATGATCGTTGAATCTGCTTGTACAAGAGGCTATAATAAAATATATTTAACTAGCTTTTCAATAGCTAGCATTATTTAGCTAGCTGGACAATCACTGGACATTCGTTTCAGGATGTCCTTTACGCAATACTACTTTTAATGTTCTAGTAAGTTGTATTTATGTTTACTAACACGCTGGATCATTGTTGGCCGAAATAACGCATAATAATAACAATTTCCCGCGAAGATGTTTAAGATTTAATTCATAAGATCGAATTTTAAGTGGCAACCTACTCTGTACAAAGAACACCCTCTCAAAGTTTCATGACTCTAGGACCGGATTTGAGTTATCCAATGGAACAGTTTCCCATTAGATTAATATAAAAAGAATACAATTGAATATTAAATTTCTGACAGACAGAGATACTTTCCATTTTATAATATCACCATGGATATAACACAAGTCCGGAAAATGCGGAGTAATCCACGTTTAATCGAAGTTTATCCCGGTCGTAATCATCCATTTGTTAAACATGTCAGGTGAATCGGAGACCTTTATATGTTATCATAAAAGCTCGTTAATTTGTTCGGAACATTTCAACAGAAGCTAAATTGATAAAGCGTTTAAATCATGTCGAATTATTGTTAACTAGCTTTTGCCCGCGACTTCGTCTGCGTGGATTAATAGTTCCCGTTCCCGGGGGATTTCCGGGATGGAAACTATCCTATGTCCTTTTTCGGGTCCCAGACTATATCTGTACCAAACTTCATTCAAATCGGTTCAGTAGTTTAGGCGTAAAGAAGAGACCGACAGACAGACAGAGTTACTTTCGCATTTATAATATTAGTATGGATGGATGTAGTTCGTGTTTGAGGATCTTTTGTGAAGAGTATAGCAAATATTTCTTCAATCCATGTTTAGGAACTATCTACTGTGTGTTACTGTGTCTGTGTCTGTGTGTGTTTCTTAATGTTTATTTATTTTTAACTAGCCACTAAAAGTAACCTTCTTGAACCGCTGAGGGAAAAATGACCACGAATAATTTTAACCACACGCTAGCTCAAGTTGAATCGGCGATTTTATATTTACCTATTTTATCAATCTGGAATTTTGAAGTGAGTGTTACCGTATGTAAATATTCTGGACTTTAAAAATAACAATCGTAAACTGAAAAGCTCTATATAAAAAAAAGACGGGTTGCACTCCGGGAGTGCCGGCAGAAGTGAAAACTTGATTATAGCTGTCTACTATCCATCCGTCCTACGCTTTTTCGATCAGGTCACGTGTCCTGACGCGAGTTTAAGATTTTATACCCATTACAGAAAAAGTGCTCAACGCCGCTAAAGAAGTTTTCACTTCAAAAAAGCATATATATACGGTCGAATTGAGAAACCTCCTCCTTTTTTTGAAGTCGGTTAAAAAAGAAAATAATCTGCAAAACAAGGAATTAAAAATAGCACGCGGAACCCTTACCACATTCACGGTCACCCGTTTTCAGTTAGAAAATTCTGGCGTAATACCTGATCCTCGACAAAGGTTCCCACTTAGGTTATAAGAAGCTTACTAGTGGTACAAACAGGCGAATTCCTAGAAACACTGCGCTGCATTCGGTGTAGAGCTTTTACGAATAATGCGATGACGGGCACATTTGTACCTGCAGTACTAGGATATTATACATTATTTGTAGTATACTTTGACGTCTGTCAAACTGTCTACAAGACCTAAGTTTTTGTAAGATTTTACGTAGCACTTGTGCAATACTAATGGCGAGATAAATAGACGTTTCTAAGCACTGACTTTGGCTTAGCACTATACCTGTCACTGTTACACAACTGCCAAACGTCAAGTGCACGATAGAGACAAAAACATGGCTAAGCCACTAGAGTTTTCTGTCAGCCAGGTGCAAATGTCACTTAGAGATATTTTTTTGTGTGTAACGTAATAGCTTGACTTCAATTTGTGTTTTGAGTGAAGCGAGAAGTAATTTTAACTTAATTTACTTCACCTCCTTAATTTATATTTTAATTAATTTTCTAGTTAGCCATACAGTGCTCTAATGCGCTTATACAAAAAAACCCAGTTACCGATTATGCCAAGTAACGCTAGAAAATGTACAGTAATTTCTTCTAATATATTCGCCAATATAAATTATTATTGCCTAAATGACGTGACTACTGTCACGTCATTTAGGCAATAATCGAAGTCGAAAACAGATAAATAAAATTATTATATCTTTTTTTGAGGACAAGTTTATGCTTATAATACCAAAATGAATCACTTGATACCTCATTAATATCGGTTCAGTGGTTTAGCCGTGAAAACATAACAGACAGACTGACAGAGTTACTTTCATATTTACAATATTGAAATATAAATGTTTCGTTTTTGTTTTATGTAATAAAATATAATGTCGATGTCAAATTTAAGAAACTTGTCTATGCAAACATAGCTTTAGAGTTACACTCAAAATGACATAATCACAAAAAAGTTTTGTGACAACGTACTTCATCTTTCCCGCAGTGTGTAATCAGCTCACTGATTTAAAATTCACAAAACGCATCAGTACTTATAATCATAAACCTTGAAAATAAACTCAAAACATTGTTTAATAGTCCCCACAAACATTTTAATTACGAAAGGGGTTCTCAAAATTACTTGCGTTCTTTTTTCGCAATGTGGCTTAGGCAGAGAATAAAGAAATATAGCAAAATTCCAAACTTAAACGCATCCTAAATGCCTACAGAGGGCTTAGACAAGTGGCATTGTAGAATAGAAAATGAAAACGAATAGATTGACAAATGTATGGAATTGACACTAGCTTTCGCTTAACAATTTGACGTCTCCATACATTTGACAATCTATTCGTTTTCGCTATCTATTCTACAATGCCACTTGCCTAGGGGGCAGAGCCTTGTTTTTTTTAAACACCAATCATTGATGTGGTGATATCTATAAGAACAACATTATTATCATTGCCTGCATTGCACAACTAAAGCTTATCAAACATCCACAATCTATTTACTAGGCAACACGATATAACTTGCTAAGACTGGTTTCTTTCTACCAGTAACAATTGTCAAAGATAAAGGATTTCGAACCGGACCAACAATTTTAAGTGCTTTCCGAGGCGCGTGATATTAATGATGTCCTAAATAACATTAGAAAATAAAATGTGAATTGAACACTCACTTGCTACTCAATTTTGAACCCAGAAACTCGAATCAACAAGAGGTGTACACCATAACCACTGGGCGATCATGACACGCAAGAACATCAATATTATATACTAGCTTTTGCCCGCGACTTCGTCCGCGTGGAATAATAGTTCTCGTTCCAGGGCGATTTCCGGGATGAAAACTATCCTATATCCTTTCTCGGGTCCCAGACTATATCTGTACGAAATTTCATTCAAATCGGTTCAGTGGTTTAGCCGTAAAGAAGAGACAGACAGAAAGACAGACAGAGTTACTTTCGCATTCTCTCTTTGTATTAGTACGGATAATCCCTACAATAACCATCGGGCTGTAGTACATTAGACGTAGCACCAGTCTGATTAAAGGTCCTCCCTCACTTTTGGAGGGTGATAAACTTTATATACAGGATGTCCCACGGCTATGCCACATGTAGGGAAAGTACCTTAAATATTGTAGATAGAACATTTTACTGAAATAAGACATTATTTGAATTTTTAAAACAATTTAAACTGCATTCAAAGAAATTTAAATTATTAAATGGCCCAACCATTTAATAATTTATTCATTCATAAATTATTAAATCGATACCTTTGGGTAGAAAGGTCGTATAAACCAAAACCCGACTTTTCAGGAGAGCAGAAAAACAAAAATTTTTTTACATAAAAAATCATAACTTTTTTGTTTTTGAAGTTATAAAAAAATGATGTATGAGAAAGGTTCTTAGAATTTGCAGATGAAAAAGGTTAAATCATCAAAACCTACCTATCTTCTTTAGTTTTAAAGTTAGCTTGGATTTACGACTCAGAAAATATCAATTCTTGGTTTATACACCCCTAGAAAATGAACTTTAAAAAAACTGTTTAGGTTGTAAATCCATATTTGTTAAGCTTATGGTCACATTTACGGTCGTATAAACCCATATATGTAGTTATTTTGTATTAAAAACCATTTTTATAGTCATAGATTAATTGAATTCTGACTAATAAATAATCCTGTTACTCTCAGAATTAGTAGGAACTCAGTAATTATTAGTCTAATACCCATTAATGGTTGATTCAAATAAAATAAAACAACCTGAAATACGTTATCAACTTTTATTAAGTATTATAATACCTTTTAATCAACATTTACTTTTATTTCAATAAAAAATATAACAACTTAAACTGAAAAGTGAAAAAAAAATCTACTTAGTCATACCAAAAACTAAAAAAAATGTTAAACTAATCATGAATACAACTTAATATCATAAATAAATTACTTATAGTACATAAGTTAGATACGTACGTTTATCATGTCCGAGTTAGGGTGCTCTGAGCCGGGGTGCTCTGAATCGGGGTGTTAACCATATTGATGGTATCAATATTTATTTTAAACGTTACACCTAATTATTTTTTATTTAAACCTTATAACATACGTGCTTTAAAACACAATCGAAAGACAAAAGCAACCCGAAAGCCGGCAGTCCCTAGGTCGTTGAAAGGTTAATGGTTGATTCAAATAAAATAAAACTACCTGTAATATGAAATCAACATTATACTGTATTATAATACCTTCTAATTAACATTTACTATTATTTTAATAATGGTACAACATACCTAACAGATTTAACATTTTTTAATTGAATAAAAATTATAGCAACTTAAACAAAACAGTCAAATAAAATATAAACCTACTTAGGAATAAAAAAACACAACTTCTTCTAAAATGAAGCAATCATAATTAAATAAATTATTGAATTTAGCCTTTGTACTAAGGCTTACTTACTAAGTGATTTATTAAATCACAACTAAATCAAATAAAAAACGATGAAGCACTTAACTTATTTCACTTTATGGACTATAAGTAAGTTATGTGTGATATAAAATTGTATTCATAATTAGTTTAACATTTTTTTTCGTTTTTTGGTAGGACTAAAAAACGTGTAGATTTCGTTTTTCACTTTTAAATTTAAGTTCTTATAATTATTATTGAAATAATAATTATAAGAATAATAATTACTGAGTTCCTACTAAATCTGAGAGTAACAGGATTGTTTATTAGTCAGAATTCAATTAATCTATGACTATAAAAATGGTATTTTATACAAAAAAACTAAATATATGGGTTTTTACGACCGTAAATGTGACTATAAGCTTCACAAATATGGGTATACGACCTATACAGTTTTTTTAAGTTCATTTTTATGGGGTGTATAAACCAAGAATTGATATTTTCTAAGTCGTAAATCCAAACTAACTTTAAAACTAAAGAAGATAGGAAGGTTTTGATGATTTAACCTTTTTCATTAGCAAATTCTAAGAACATTTCTCATAGATCATTTTTTTATAACTTCAAAAACAAAAAAGTTATGAATCCTAAAAAGTCGAGTTTTGGTTTATACGACCTTTCTACCCAAAGGTATCGATATTTTACATTTTGGTATTTACAATAAGTTATTATAAAGTGCAGTTAGGGACATAATCATCACATTTTCATGTGTATCTCTCTGCTTTTTGGTCTTTATTACCTCAATCTTTTCTAAACATGGTTTATACACCAACCTCACGCATCCAAAGGCAATTCCTTTGAATTTACGACGTCGAATTTAACCTGTGTTTAAGTAATGCATTTAACACCTAAGGGCGTATAAACCATTTACAAGTAACGACTGTTTTTACGCCCTAAATTAATATAAATCATGGTCATTACATCATAACAAAACTACAAAATAAAAACATTTGGCTTTTACGTTGAAAATTTACTTTTTTTAAGAGTGTATGACCTAAAATTTCTGGGTCGTATTAACCCTTTTTGTGCGAATTTCGACATTTCAAATATACAGATCGATAGAGAAAAAAAATCTGAGCAAAATGGTATATATAACTCAATTTAGCCAAAATGGTTTATACGACCTTTCTACCCAAAGGTATCGAAATGGTTGGGCCGCCCGTGGGACGCCCTGTATAATTGTACTTCATACCACTGAAGTCGATTCAGATGAAGTAAGCAGAAAGTTACAAATCCTCAGTATCAACAGGGCTATACTCTCTTTAGGCGAAGACAGTAGTCATCCCATCTATGCCAGGGATTGACGATTCACGTCTAAGGGTATCTAAATCCACCGATAGACGTTTATCCTGAGAGCTCTATTGTTTAGAAAAAGAAAGTATACCAATAATATTATGGTACTATCTTTGTCCTTCGCGGATTCACCATTTTTGGGTACTATTCCGCTCTCGTAAGGTACAGCGTGTTGTTATATATATTCCTTAATATATGGGCTATTGAACACAAAAAGAATTTTCTAAATTGAGCCTGTAGTTTAGTTTAGTTTCGCTGGGCTTGTCCGCTCCGTACTTAGCCTCATAATTGGGCCAATATAATTATTGAGTATATTTATTTATTTATTTGTTTCAGGCATCAAGGCCCATATAAACATATACAATACAATATTAATATAAAACTTAAAAATACTATAAATATACATTACATAATAACTAAAACTAGGTATAGATATATATATAGGTATAGATTTTCATTTGACTTTGACCGCGACTTTTAACTTTGCCCGGGTGAATGTCAGTTACCATGGTTGTAAACAAAACTGTTGATTTAAAAGGGTGTGCGGTCTTTAGACTTCGAGCTTACTCAGTACCAAATATTAAAATCGTTTCGGTCGTTATCTTGCGAAAGCGTAATAGATTATAAACAGAATTATATTAGTACAGCACCTCTAGACAAGTGGCATTAAAGATGTAGAATAGATTACGAGATATACGAGATGTCAAATTACTTAGCATAAGCTAATATGTTAATCTCACATTAAATTTAAAATTCTATTCTGTTCTAATGTCTATTTAGCAATGCTGCTTGTCAAGCGGTGCTGATTTGATAACTAGTGAAAGCGTTTATGATTACACAAACTCTAAGCAGAGCTTAACTTGGGATCAGATGACCGTGTGTGAGTTGTTCAAGTATATATTTAGTATATATTTAATTATGATTATTATTTTACCAGCAAAGTCAAAAAAGTGAGCTTGAACCCCAAAGAAGGATAAAGCCTCCAGGATATTTTTATATGCTACTGCGTTGAAGTCAGGTTCATTTTCTTCAACATTGCTTCGAACATTGTGACCCACTGCCATTTAAATCTTGGTCCGAGCAAAATCTGTGATCTTGATTTGTTTACAAATGTCTTCATTTATTGGTATATTGCGTAATGATTGACCAATATGGTCCTTTGAGCCTTAGAATACCATTTTTCATCTCTGTCACACATTTATCTCTCTTTCTAATGCTCGAAGTGTCTCGTGTCTGAAATTTCAACGCTCGGGTCCTGTGCCTTTATGAGTTTCGCTTCTATACGATTTTATTATTCTATGTTAAGGGCTGGTACAAACATGTGAATAATTCATAAATACCTCCCGGTTTGTTTACGTGATGCCTCGAAATGTTTAAAGGGACTCTTTATATTTTAATGTAGCCCTGACATTTTTAAAACACGAGTAATTTAATATGATAATGTTAATTAAGAGTTTTGCGGTGTGAATAAATGTTTTTTACATGGTAATGTTCTGTGAGTAATACGTTATTTTCTTAGATAAATTATTGTGTGCAGGATTTACTTTTTTTTGAAGAATTGTATTCTCAAGACTATAACTACCCTTCACCCTGTTTAATCACAATCAGTCAAAAGAAGTAAACGCTTCCAAATTACACTACTTCCAATTAGTTCCCCAAAATAATATTCCCTCCCACCGCCAAAACCATAATTAACAAAGAATTTAATCAAAGTTTTCAACACCAAAACATAAGTATTGATAGGTACGCCAAAAATTATTAATTAACAGATACAAAGTGAGATTATTAGAAACTCGAGTGGCACTCTGCCAATGCTTCGAATAATAGGGCTGCCACGAACCGTTGGGCGAGAGAACATCGTCATTAGCAAATGGAGTCTCGCCACAAACTCAGGCCAGCCCTGAATTTTGAGAGCCCACGTCGGTCAAATATTGGTTTTGTGAAAAGCTTTCGGTAATATTAGAATTTTCTTATTTTTTATAAACCTGTGTTTTGAATACTGAATTGAGATGTAAATCTAGACGTTTGTTTGTTTTTAAATCTGGTCGTGACAGAAAAAAATATGCGAATGGGGTTCTATTTTTAAAACTGGAATTTGTCGCCTTGTTTTTTGAGCTTTCAATGAAGTCTTACATCTCCTTTTAACATTCAATTGATTAGAATTATTTAGATGAAGGCTGTTAAACAATCACACACGTTGGAATATCTGAAAAGAGCAACTGCCCACGGTTTTGCTATATCTTTTTTTGTACAGCTTCAAACTTTTCTCTATTATATTACGGTACAGGTTTAATACACCTAAACCTACCTCACCACCACTCTATCTATTAATGGCGACATAAAATATATTCATTTTAACTTTATTCTAGAGAGAAAGACAGACTTTTTTTGATAAAAAAAAGTCTGCCGGAGTTGCGAAATAGTTATGATAGTTTCCGCGGCCCGGAACATAAAGGGCAACAGAAGGAACAAGGGTGGGTTTTAGTAGGTAAAAGTCTGACACTTCTTCCCATCCCATTCAGGGCGGGATAAGTCATTTAATGATTTCTCACTCACCAAAAAAAAACAACCTCAAAAAAAAAAACAACATTTTACTTATGATTTCGATTATACATAAAACTGCCAAAATACATTCCCCTGAAACACAACTCGTATATACAATTACGTATCGTTTTGATTTATTTATACCTCTAAGAGCTCCTTACAATGTGGCTCGAAGGACCATAAACTGTAACCCGTTTGGTAAGCACGTGCGTCATTTATTGCTACGACAGATGTCTCTGAAATGTCTTTGTTTTTACCAAACCTTATGAAAATCTGAGCTTTTGATGCTTAGGTGGATTTGGAGATGTTTAGTTTTATTTGTTTGTTTGGGTTTTTAATGTAGAGGTATCTTGTTATTATGAAAATGTACTGAATATTGTGAATTTACGAGGAAAAGATTGTGTTAAAATTTTTGGTTCTGTCTGTGCTTACCTAATGTTATAACTATTTTAAAAATATAAAGTATAATATGGTTTGTTTGGATGCTTATTCCTCTGTTACTTTAAAACTGCTTATCAGATTTTGCCAAACTTCAGAGTCCATCAGAAAAACACGGACCAAACAACATTACGTAATCAAAATTCAATTAAAACGGGAGACAGCAATTAGAGAACAAATAAATTAAATCGTGAAATTCCATGAAGCCTTTATTTACTAATGAAATAATTTGCGGTACAAAACATTTAAACATAAAATTAATCAACTCTATAGTTATTTTTTTTTCTCTAGCCTACGTCGTGCCACTGCTGGGCAAAGGCCTCCCCCAACTCCCTCCAGACTCCCTTTTCCTTTGTTTCCTCGAACCAGTTTTCGTGGTATACGTCAAGCTCATAGGTTAGGATGGGCAAAATACACAATGTCAATGATTTTCACTTCAGGGAGATTGGTAGAGTAAACTTCATTAGCGTCTTCATGGACCAGTAGATTATCGATTCTGTGATCGATATCCTTCACCTGCCTGTTTTCGAAAGAGACTAACTCGCCCAAGTATATGTACTCATCGACATAAAGTATTTTTTGCCCATCTACCTCAACCTACGTTTAGTGTTGTTCGCCTATAGTTAATTATAACAGTTTAATTAAAAAACTAATAAAATAACAGGAAAAACAGTAACTATTCAAAAAACTGTTGCAGACAAAATTAAAAAAAGACGCATGAATTAAAATGTCAGAGCCACTTAGCAATCAGGTCGCAAACTTCGTTTTTTCTGTCATAAATCTGCATAAAACAACCTGAAAGTGACACCAAGGGTCAACGTGGTTCCGTAAAGATTAATATTCATGTTATACGATTTGTAATCGCTGTTCCTGGCGTTAAATTGTAATTTACGACTGTCATTTAACTTTGTCTGGTGTGAATGGAAGAATTATGTGCTGGTCCTTCGGTCCGCGCGTGCTGGAAAATATTTTACAACTAGGCTAGGGGCGAGACATTTACTGCCTGTTTTTTTTATATTGGAACTAATTATTCAAAATTTTAAAATACGTAAAGCCTGCTAAATTCAATTTCTAAAATAGATAAAATGCTGACTGCATATTACAGACTAATACAGACTGATAATATAGACTGTTGTAATATAGAGTGTAGCGTTACCCTGGATTGTAGAGGCCCAGGGAAACAACCACACAGGTAGGTTCGTCTAGGAAACCAGAACCTTAGGGAACTGGAGTCCCAGACGAACAGAAAGGTAGTAGAAGAAATTAAACAGTTATGAAATGAACAGTTATATATTTAGAATTATAACAATGAGAGTACCTGACCCTACACTTTGGCCCAAACTCGTAGGATTTAAAATAAATAGGAGAGGATGTTAAAAACCAGGATTCGGAGGTGCTTCACGTCGTATGCAGGAGGCAGGGTAAGCGCCTCGGCAACGGAGGCCGGAGGCCGGAGGCAGAGTAGGCGCCTCGACTACGCTGGCTGGAGGCAGAGCAGGCACCCCGACTACACAGGCCGGAGGCAGAGTAGGCCCCTCGACAGCGGAGGCTGGAGGCAGAGTAGGCGCCCCGACTACGCAGGCCGGAGGCCGAGTAGGCGCCTCGTCAGTGGAGGCTGGAGGCAGAGTAGGTGCCCCGACTACGCAGGCCGGAGGCAGAGTAGGCGCCTGGACAGCGGAGGCTGGAGGCAGAGTAGGTGCCCCGACTACGCAGGCCGGAGGCAGAGTAGGCGCCTTGGCAGCAGATGCCGGACGCGAGTAGGCGCCTCGGCAGCAGACGCCGGAGGCGGAGTAGGCGCCTCGGCGGCGGAGGCCGGAGGCTGAGCAGGGGCCTCGGCAATTGACGCCGGAGGCTGAGCAGGTACCTCGGTAGCTGAGGCCGGAGGCTAGAAATAAACAACGCTAGGCAGAAGCGCCTGCAGGAGTAAACTGGGAGGTGAACCCAAGAGAGAGGCCGGTTCACTTAGAGGTTTAAACGTCACTCAGAGGTTCTGCGGTTATATTTGAGAGGGTTCACTTATAGACCTCCCAGTTACTCCTTCTACTTTCCATGCCGGCACAAGACTCACTTCCCTCTGCAAAAATATCGATAAAGAAGACTCTTCTCGAACACTTTATTAGGAACGTAATGTTTTGAATCAAAAATTTGAAATAATAAAGAAAATGAGGGTGCCAGTAACAAAATTAGGCGGACAGGTCTATAAAAACGTACACAAACTTCACGAAGACAAACCAACCTCCACCTATAAAGAAAACAAATAGAATGATTGACAAATGTCAGATGAAAAAGTGTCAAGCATTGTTTACAAATTAATTATTTATTTTCAGAATATTATAACTAATTAGAAATACTATTAAAAACAAGGAGAATCACATAGAATGATAAAATATAAACCGTAAGTACTACAAGAGTAACTGCTGATTTTATAAATAAATATCTTGGGACAACTCACACAAGGCCATCTAAGCCTAAACTTCGCAGAGCCTGTGCTTTGGTAACCAGACAACTGATATATAAATACATACATACTTTGAAATAATACACCCAAACACAGAACAAACAATCATGTTCATCACATAAAGTTTGCCCTGAGTGGGTCCACGACCTTCAGCTTAGTTGTCAAGGTCACTAACCGTTAGACCAACAGGCCCGTCAAATTAATTAAGTTAGAATAGTAAACCGTAGATGGTTGTAATACAAAATTTTATTTCTTTGTAAGCATATCAACAGGTTTAAAATGCACACAATTGTCTACACAATCACAACTAACATAAAACATACTGTTTCATAATTTTACTTGACTCACTCACATTGTATTATTCAGAACGCCAAGCTTATAAATTCAGATAGGCGTTCAGCATCGCTAAAAAATATAGCCTAAATCCTTTTTTGGGGTTCTGGCCTATTACGCAAGACAATGGTGCTGATTCTCTTATTCACAAACTAATCTAAATTTAACTGCGTTTTTCTCTTTCTATTTTATTAAGAAAAGGACAGTAGTTACATATTCGTTTGGTCCTGTCAAATTAGACAACGCGTGAAGAAAATTTGCGTATTTTGTTGCCATGTTTTTAATCGCGTCTAAATTATCTATAGAGTGTCTTAATTTGACAGGACTTAACAAAAAAAATATCTTCTGTCCTTTTCTTAATGAAATGGAAAGAGAAAGTTGCACTTAACTTAAAGTTACTTTGTGAATAGGAGAATCGGCACCATTGAGGCATACAAAATATTAAAACGAATGTTGTGATGAATATAGAAGTAGATAATAGAGAATAGATAAAAAATAGAAATATAGAAAAAATAGTGAACTTGTAGTATACTTTTTTTTAGAATGTGTTGGAAACCTTTTAACTAAAAACTTTTTTTTTAAATTTTATCATTTGGGAATATAGACGGATGTTTCCTTGTCACCCTTTTACGTTTAATCTGTTGAACAGAATAAGCTGTTTTACATAATGATGTCGAACTAAGAATGTCTCTGATGTCCAATGTAACCTTAGAAAGTAAATAGATTGAAAAACCTGTATTTGGTATTTCTCTGGTTTCAAACTCGTAAATTATACATGTCAGACTGACGTCTTCACGCCATTACGAAATTCAGTAGGTATTCGATTCAGGTCCCATTTACATTTTTCGTCTTAGTTTTGACGCCAAAAAAGTCGTGGGTAGAAAGAAGCTAGGTATTTATACAGTTTACTAACGTCCAGCTATCACTCCTAAAGTACGGTTAAAACCAGACAATTTACATGAGACGCCCACATTTCCTTTGAATACTTGGCTTTACTGTAAGCGCGTTCAAGCGTAACCGCGTAGGCAGAGTCCGACGAACCCTACAACAGTGAACTCATAGCTATCATTCCAAATTCACCCTTAATAAAAGCTACACAAATACTAATAAATAAAACATAAACATGAAATAAATTTCGTGGAAAATTCTAAAAGGAGGAGCCTTTCATGAATATTTTTAACAAACAAACAGGGCTTCTTAGTCAGCTAATCTTGAGCCAAGATTGTGGAGGTATATTTTTTATTTGTGAAAGTTTTCGTTGTAGGTTTATGAAAGTTTTTCTTTCGTTAGGATCGATTTGAAGTTGGTCCTTCGAACCGGATTGTACTATACAATACTTTTGAACAAATACTTGGAATTCTGAGTAAGCAATGACTCAGTATTATAACTAAATATTATTGTATTGTTATGGTTTCTGCATAATGCATGAATCATAAATTTTATTCTTATGGGGCAGTTTCATTTGACGTATTTTCAAATCTTCAATACGTGTAACACACATATCGTCTATGTAATGGAATTGGAAATCCGTTCATAATTGGCGGAAATATCGCTGACCATGCATTAAAAAATCTAAAACCTCCTCCTTTTTGCAGTCGGTTACAAATAAGTTCAAATTTGGTGTTCAATGCAAAAGGAGCTTAAAAATAAATAGTCCCTTCATTTTGTAGCGTGTGTTTGACTCTCTTGATTTTCGTTAAACGCCTGAGCAGGCTTAAAATGCATAGAAATAAACATTGTAAAAAGCACTTTGAAACGTCATAAACAAGTAAAATTGCAGAATTTTGACAAAAATGATTTTAAGACACTTCATAATACTTTTATAAATAAATTGTTTTTACAGTGATTTACATAAGACAATTGATCGAATAATTAAAAGACAATGATGACGATATATAAATACTACAATAGGTACAGTTATAGTACAAGCTCTGCTTAGTTTAGGATCAGATGGCCGTGTGTGAGTTGTCCAAGGATATTATATTATTATTATTACTTATTATAAACTAGCGACCGGCTCCATCTTCGCACGTATGTTACAAATCTTTGGACATCAAAGCTTTTCGTTAATATAATATGCACTTATTATACCTAACCCTTTCCAACCGAGTTAAAATGATCATGAGTTTCGACTTTACAAAATTCTAAGCAAATATGTAAACGAATTTAGCAGACGCAACCGGCGCACGGTGGGCTGAAAATCGGCTTTCATAGACTTAGGGATTTCAATTTGCAAGTGCTTGTTTTTATGCCGGATATCGCTTCTATTAGTCATTACTATGTACAAAAATGACACCCGAGTTAATTCTACCCAAAAACGAAGGAAATATAATTTTTTTACGAAAAATTTGTATGAAGCTAGTATGAAAAATCGAATTATCTCCTAAACGGCATGTTTAACCGTAATATCCTTGGAGATGGTCATAGTGCTAATTATTTATGATTTTTTGGTTGGCGATAGGACGAAAAATTTAATGCCGTTTTTTTTTAAAAAATCGTCAAAATATTTTTATTTATTTTTACATGTAAAACGATCCCTTTTAGTGTCTAAGTTAAAAAGTTCGATATGTTATTAACCCAAATATTAAGAACACACGAAACAAGAAAAATAAAATAAAAAAATTGCTGTTTTTGACACATTTATATTAATTTAAATAAAAAAAGATTTATATTGAAGTAACATTATGAAGTTATATTTTATACAAAATAAGTTAATTTAAGGAATTAATACTAAGCATTCGTAAAATAAAGTAAAATAAATAAAAAAAATAAAACATATCATTAAATATTACAAAAAAACCCAAACACACTCAAATACAAATTTACAAATATGTACATATATATCTTTTTTACAAATTTTCCTTATCACTCTCGTTGTCAGACTCCAATTCTGAGTCAGCATCCAGATTGGATATATCCAAAAATTCGAACTCAGTTTCCTGAAATTGAATTAAGTCGAGAGTTTCAGCAAAAAAGCTCTGCTTTTTCTTGGCATCTAACTTAGGCCTTTGTGCACTTAGCAAAGGGTCCGAAGAAACAACAAGCATATTTAAAATGTCTTGATTGGAATCCTGCCTGCTTCTTTTCCGCGAATGATGTTCTCGAAACCTCCTAAAATCTTTGTTTCGAGACTCTGAGGCTTCTTCCGAGAGAGTCCCAATCGGCACAATATTATTTTTCTCGATTATGTCAGCCCCATGGATTAGTAACTTATGAACGGTTGACGACATGTAGAACCAGTCGTATAGTAATACGTACTTTTCTGCTGTTTTGCGAGCATAATCTCTAAATTTTATTATATCGATCTGCTCTCCAGATGTAATTGCTTGTAAAATTACAGCAAATCTTTTGATGAGGTCTTCATCCAAACCGGTTATAGCTGCGGTTTTATTAGAAAACTCAAAGAATTTTCTTGCAGTATTCCCGTCATTGGTGGTTCCCGAGCCTTGTTTTACTATATCAATCAACAGATTGAGCTCATCTTTGAATTTATTTTGAATTATTTTCTTTCTTGTCTGTAGCATTTCTTTGTGCTCATCACTTCTCGCTGCCCACCGTTTGAAGTCCAGTTTGTATGCAATGTGTAACAGACATTCCATACAATTTATACGGGCGTGTAGGGATGACAAGCCAAACTCATACAGGTCCGAACACACAATTTTTGATGTTACAGCATCTAAGCGGTTTATTTCTGTAGGCTTTGCTAAGCACAGGTAGCACGATGCATTTGATCTAGCTTCAGAAAGGTAAGTACAGACTTTAGCGTCGATCATCGTCATCATTAGTTGATGAGTCACCCTATTATTATTATTGCACTCTGTGGGGATAAGGGCCTCAATTTCTTCATCCATTTGTTTTTTCAGCCCAAGGACAACTGCTTCACTCTCCTTTACAAAAGTAAACTGAACTGGACGACAATACAAAACTGAGCATGGTTTTGGGTTCGTCCATAAAATGTTGTCTCCATCTGTCAGTTTTAGTGGCACCAAGGAGGTCATGAAAATGCTTGAATCATCTTCCTCACCCTCAATTTTCTGCTTGTATCGGCTTTGGTTAGAAGCACCGTCAAATCCCCACTTGGATATCAGCTTCAACTGCTTGTTATGCTCTTCGTTAGAAAGGCTTTGAAGGATTTTTGTAACCGTGATATCAAGTAAAGCTTGAAGTGTAATCCTAGCCGATGAATCAGTAACTGTCACTGATTGCTTCGGAGGGTAGCAATCAAGCTTAGTTTGTTGCACTTTATAGTAAGATGGATAAATATCTTTAGCACCTTCTCGAATGACAGCCTCACGCAACGTAATATATTGCCACTTTGAGAGTTTTAGCGAAAGAAGCAATCCAAGCGCCTTTTCTGGCGTAAATATGATTGTTTTCGCTGGTTTCTTAAGCGTTTCATTTAATTTAGCGGCTGCTTCAGGATTTTTCATCATGTATTCGATGACAGAGGCGATATCTCCATGCCCTTCTTCTTTTAAACGTGCTGCAGCTGCATATGCCAATTCACTGGAACCTTCGCCTGTGTGTTCATCAGATCTTCTCTTTTTTTGTTTACTTCCCAGGTCTTCGAATGGTTTACGGGATCTTTTCGTCATTGTTCCAATGGACGTTGATGTCGACGGTTCTGGAGAGACTGAGGGCGCTCTTGGTATCTCATCAACACTTGGTTCTTGATTAACTAAAGTTTGCACAAAACTCGGCCAATCAATATTTGCTCCCAACCAATTCTCGTACTTCCTCCTGAAATTATCAAGGAATCGGTTGGATTTCCCCCACCTTTGTAAAGCGGCTCGCGTAAATCTCCGACAAAATTCTTTGAGAACAACATAATCTTCGTCAGACAGGCAATCGCCTATGCGGGATACAACTGCACTAAACAATACTTCATGATCAAATGAAGTACTCTCACTTCGTAGAAGAACAAACAAGTCTAAATTGGTGATTAAACTTTCCATTTTAAGATTTTATAGTCGCAGATTTAGTGTTAGCAGTTACACAGTTGTGAACAAATTAAATTATAAAACAAAACTTTAGCCCTTTTATTGCAAAACGACAATAATTAGGTAACTACCCTCATTAGTTATCTCCTCATTAGCTAATGAAAATCTATAATTGTCACTAACTATTCTTAGAACTCATAGCACTGCTAATTAACAAATTAGCTTACTTATCAGGAAATGTTAAATATAATCCATTGTCGTGAGATATTGAAAATCATTAAATCACCTATTAAGACTCATTAGAAGACCTAATCAGTGTAGTTACTTAATCACTTCTTTTTGGACTCATTAGAAGACAATTGGTAATTTGGTTGTATAAAAAGTTTTAAAACTCATTTTGTGCTGATAAATATCTAGCTCAAACATAGTTGGCTACGTGTGGGTGTACTATAAACCTCTGCCAACTCCTTCGGAAATATAGGAGTGATGCTATTTTATGTTATGTGTAGTTAAAAGTCCGTGTTCTTCAACATAAACACCAAAAGGAATCGTTTCATACGTAAAAACAAATAAAAATATTTTGACGATTTTTAAAAAAAAAACGGCATTAAATTTTTCGTCCAATTGCCAACCAAAAAATCATAAATAATTAGCACTATGACCATCTCCAAGGATATTACGGTTAAACATGCCGTTTAGGAGATAATTCGATTTTTCATACTAGCTTCATACAAATTTTTCGTAAAAAAATTATATTTCCTTCGTTTTTGGGTAGAATTAACTCGGGTGTCATTTTTGTACATAGTAATGACTAATAGAAGCGATATCCGGCATAAAAACAAGCACTTGCAAATTGAAATCCCTAAGTCTATGAAAGCCGATTTTCAGCCCACCGTGCGGCGTCGATCTATCGTGACTCTATCTAAGAGTGAGATAAAAAATAGTTTTGCACTCTGCGCGCACGTTTCGTCCTGCCAGTTCGTTGAAACCCGCATGAGGGATAGCTGCGTCTTTGAATCCCGGCGCCTCCTCACGTAAGTAAATCGATTTTTAGTAATTGTGTTGGATTATTTATCATTATTTGATTAAATACAAGTTTCTGTAGGTATAGTCATCAAGTTTTTGCAAATAAAAGTATTAGTTTCATAATTATTTTTTCGTTAAAATTTAACACGCACGATCATGCAACATCGGTCGTAGGACGTGATATTGTAACATTTCGTAGTTTTGATATAAACCTTCCACCTTTCTTTTTTTTGGGGAGTGGGAAATCATCAAATGACTTCTCCCGTCCAGGGCGGGGCGGGAGGGCGTGTCAGACTTTTACTGACTAAAACCCACTCATGTTCCTTCGGTTGCCCTTTATGTTCCGGGGTCACGGTAACTATTATAAACATTCCACAATCCCGACCTTCCACCTTAATAATTCTATCTGTCAAAAACCGCATCAAGATCCGTAGTGTAGTTTTAAAGATGTAAGCATCCATAGGTACCAGGCAACGGAATGTGACTTTTTTTACCAAGTACCGAAGTTAAAAGTGAAATAAAGAGAGAAAGCTTAGTTTAGGCGTTAGTTAATTGAAATACATTTGAAAATAATATAAAGCTCTTTTCAAACTAAAGAAAAGAGCACGTAATCTAAGATCTGTAATAAAATGAACCTTGTGAGTTATAAATTCCATACACGCGTTGCATATAAATGTGGTCCGTGAATTAATATCATTGAGGTCAAATGTAATAAAGTTTTCAGGGACTTTCTGTTATTTATGTGTTAGTATAAATTATGGGTTAGGTTTTAACTAATACAATCGGGATGACGACTGCATTAAAATGGAATTCTGGTTAGTCCGTCCATTAGACCGTTCAAATATATTAACACATTTCTTGCTTGACCAAATTAATAACAATATGTAATGATAAAGAGCATTAAACTTCCGGAGTGAGGGCTATGGACGTCACTGTTAGGAAATTTTTTCATAAGCGTGATGTCACTCAAAACTTCGACGCACGATGAGGAAAAAAGGAAAAATACATGTCCAAATTGTTTTGATAATATACCTGACGGACAAATTAGTTTTTCGTAGTTTCGCTTCAATTATTTTAATAATAATTGCAATGTGCCATAAACCGTTGAAATTACATTTCAACAAATTCGCTTAAACAAAGTTATTTCTTAACAAGTTGTTAGCCATTTATTTTGCAATAACAGTGCAATATGCTTAAACATATTTATGAAATCATAAAAATGTGCGTGTCTAGTAAAACCGGCCATCACTTCAATTTTTATCATTGGCACTATATTTTTTACACTATCCTAAAACGTTTGTATGGCTCTCATATTGTCGGAAACTTCGTGACTTGGCGAACAAATAGAGTGGACGACCTTTTTATATTAGAGAAAGGAGATTATAGCCATTACTTGAAGGCTGTTTTATTGTCGGGATCATGAGCTAGGAAATCAACGTGGGTTTAATTCGAGTAGTTCAATGGATATGGACGGCTTTGCAATAAATTCTTTCTTTGAAGAAATAGTGGTTTCTTTTAGTTTTTCAAAAGTTTTTTCGGGTTTGATCCTTTGAACACACGTGATTCGAGACAATAGAAAGACAATAGCAGCGTGACAGCCGGCTGTTGTTTGGTCGTCGAAAGGTTAAAAAGCCATCCTACTAATAATATCTATATATATATAATAAAAGAAAGTCGTGTTAGTTACACATTTTATAACTCAAGAACGGCTGAACCGATTTGGTTGAAAATTGGTGGGAAGGTAGCTTAGGACCAGGGGACGGACATAGAATAGTTTGTCACGTTGCTCCCAAAATACTTTCAGCCCGATGAGGGCAACGCAACAAAATAAGAAAAATAAGAAATACTAAAAAGAGAATCATGTGTATAATTTGTGTGTTACCTGTCAGAAACCACAAAGTCTGATAATCAATTATAATTATAACCAAATGGCATCGTGCTACCAGGAACTTCTGTTGTGTACTTACAAAATTCTACACTACCAAGTCCCATTTCAAACCATACCAAATGCAATTTCTACACAAAGAAATTATCACCCTATTCCCTAAACACAATATTCCACCAATAAAATACAATATTCATTACAATGGTTTCATCAATGTTTAGTATATAATGCTGCCTATTATTTTACAGCTGTAATAGACATATTATACTAATATTTTAAAGAGGTGAAGTTTGTGAGTTTGTAGAGGGAAATTTTTGGATCTTTGGACCGATTTAGATTTTTTTACTAAATGAAAGCCACATCATTTTTGAGTGATATAATCTATAACATGACTCTGCGACCCACGAAATAGAAAAGTAGCTAAAGACTTAATATAACGCAGGTGAAACTGCGAGGAAAAACAAGTTAGAAGTAAATTGCTAGGCTCATTTCGACAACAAAATTCTTGGAAGTAATTTACAGCTATGTAACGCTTTATGTCGTCAATTAGCTAAAAGGTAGGTAATGTTTATTCAGTTTAGTTGCTTTGTGATTAAATAGACATTACGTATGTTGTTTTTTAACCTAAATACCATGTGATTTGTGGCGTATTAGTCAGAGGATGTCCTAGACAAACTTAGTGGTTGTATTCGTTTTTTTGGAATTCCTGGGTAAATAGAATGAAATTAATTTTTATTTTATTTTAAACCGTTTATCGAGTTCTTCCAAGCACCTTTTTTTCATGTCTTCTTGATCTAGCCCTCGTGTTACGCGTTCATGTCATCTCTCTAATATCTTGGCTATATTTGAAGCTCCTAGCACCCACATATAAACATAATGCATCGAATCATTTCCCTAGCCTTTTCATAGGCTTAGGGTCTGCTTTCAGTCTAACTGGATTAAATCTTCGAACACGCGTGATTCGAGACACAATAGAAATACAGCGCGACAGCCGGCTGTTGTGCTTTGTCGTCGACAGGTTAACCTGAAGATCTTCAGTTTTACTTAAAGCCGCTGCTTGTCAGACCTCTACAACCCAGTAACTAGAGCACCGACACTAATTGTCAGACGTTTTAACTTTTTTTTTGGGGTGTTGGAAATAAAGGGCGCGACTTTTACTGACGAAAACCGACTCCTGTTCTTTCGGTTGCCCTTTATGTTCCGAGGTCACTGTAACTATTATAAACACTCCACAACCCCCAGACTTTTTAGCTTCTGACTACCCAAAACACCGTACCATAAGTACCGTAAACAGTCCAATATCTACGAAAATAAAACCGGAGACCAATGGCTTTACCTACCTTCTGAACCACCAGTATTTCTAAGATAGAGCTTATACATGGCATAATTATGAATTAATAAATTATGAATTAATTTAGTCGTTACGGGTAGTCAGAAACCAAAAGGTCTGACCAGTCTAACTAAGGCAGGCATGTTACTTAGTATCTGGGTTGTGAATGGTCTTTTTTTTTTTTTTTTTTGGTGAGTGGGAAATCATCCAATGACTGCTCCCGTCCTGGGTGCGGCGGGAGGGTGTGTCAGACTCTTACTGACTAAAACCCACTCATGTTCCTTCGATTGCCTTTTATGTTCCAGGGTCACGGTAACTGTTATAAACATAACATTCCGCAACCCCGGCAGGCGTTGGCCCTGTTGGGCCCCTTCCTGTGCTGACTCCTTCTCTTTGAGGCGCGCGTGGAACAAAACGCGCCGTCTACGCGGTCCTGGTCCTAGCCGGGCGGCGAGCTACCCATCGCTCGCCATCCGCAGAACCGCGCCTATGGTGGCCGGTAGTCGTCTTGCGACTCTCGACGTCTTCGCCTGGGTCTTTGTCCGGGGCGAGAGGCCCGTCGTTGCCTCTCGCGCGCCGCCGCTTCCTTCACTAGCATAACTGCTTCGCAGAAGGAGGCGACGGCATCCCATTCCGTCTCGCCCCGCAGCATGGCCTGAACCAGCGCTGGGCGCGAGAGGTCACCGCCGCCGATCGCCTCTACGAGGACACGTCTATGGTCCGCCCATGCGCGGCACACCTCCACCGTGTGCTCGACCGTGTCCTCCAGGCGACCGTTGCTGCAGTGGTGACACCCAGGCGTCGCTTCCGCCTGAATCCGACACAGGAACCTCCCGAACTGACCATGTCCGGTGAGGACCTGTGTCAGGCGAAACGTGAGAGCGCCGTGGCGCCTCTCCAGCCACTCCTCAAAGAGGGGTCTTACCGCCGCTATCACGGCGTGCCCAGTTGTGAATGGTCTGATGGCAGCTTCACGTAAAACACTGATATGCAGCTGAATTCAGTTAGGATGGCGTCCGACCCCAATCATCTCCCTAGCCTAAAGTCCTAGGTCGGCTTCCAGCCTAACTGGATTCAGCTGGATACCAGTGTTTTACGTCGAGCGACTGCCTATCAGACCTCCTCAACTTAGCAACTGGGCGACACGATACCTCTTGGTTAGACTGGTCAGAGTTTCTGGCTTACCCGTGACGACTGTCAGAGATCTACGAATGACAACCGGGACCAACGGCTTTAAGTGCTCTCCGAGACACGGGATATCAGTGATGTCCAAGATAAATCCGACCCCAATATATTTGGGAAAAGGCTAATGAGATGATGAAGAATTAATAAACTTACAAAATATTTCCACTTACATACACTTCGCGCTAATATGAACATAGATACACACAAGTCTTTAACAACAAGAGATAGATAACTAAACATAGGTACAGTGGCCAACAGCCAATCTTGTTCGGAACTCGAGTAATCACAACTGTGTCTACAGGGTGCTCCAACTTACTAGTTTACTTGTTACTTTATCTTGTTGGTGTTTACATCAAAGAGGTTTTGATGATATGAGCTCTGAGTGACAGAGGGATGAATTACAAGAGGCATTAAGGGTTAAGTGCTGGATTCTCAGAATAGAATGGAATGTATGTTGTTTTAAACTGCGTGGGTTCCAGTAGAGTAGATTCAAAGCTTTATTTTTATACTAGCTTTTGCCCGCGGCTTCACTCGCGTTAGAAAGAGACAATAAGTAGCCTATGTTACTCTCCATCCCTTCAACTATCTCCACTTAAAAAATCACGTCAATCCATCGCTCCGTTTTCCAGTGAAAGAAAGACAAACAGACAGACAGACACACTTTCCCATTTATAATATTAGTATGGATAACATGAGTGAAGGCGTAGGAGTGTACTAATATAGCATATAGTGATTGAGGCGCCCACTTCTAATGCCCGAGTTTGTAGGTGTTAATCAAGCAAGAGTGCTCCACTAAAAAATAAATAATCAGAAAACCCAACTGCAATTTCGAAAGTTGGTGGTTTTGTTTCTGTTTAATTGCCACCAACTTCCTTAATTATTTTTTATTCTTCTTATTTTTTCAAATTATTGTCCTAACAACTGAGACGAATTCAATCACACTTCATATGCCGAAATATGTAAAACGGTTTAAGCTTTAGATCGTACCGCATATTGAGACATACATACATACAAACGCTTGAAAAACATAACCCTCCTAAGTAAAATAGCAATTAAAACCAGTAGTACAACTCTCGTCACGATCTAGTACAGCCTTATAGTATTAGTATAGAACATAATAATGTGAATATATTTTAGTATTAATTACAATACATTCGTATCATTGTGGTAAGTTGATAACCAACTTTTTATGGTTCCATAGCCATTATCAAAGAACCCTTATAGTCGTGCAATATTCATCAGTTTGTATGGTCTTTCTACTCTCATTCTATTTCTCTTCGCTTAGGGCTTTTTGGGAGAAAACTTTTTTTATGGGTAGGAAATCATCAAATGACTTCTCCTACCGTAGGCTGGGCAGTAGGGAGTGTCAGATTTTTACTGACTAAAACCCACCCTTGTTCCCTCGGTTGCCCTTTATGTTCCGAGGCCGCGGTAACCACTAGAACTATTCCGCAATCCCGGCAGGCATTGGTCCTAGAGGGACCAGACTTCTGCTAGAGTCTAGTTCAACCCGCCGTCTTCGCCTGTATAGCTCGGATACAGAATGTTACGGTTCCGTAGTTTTATACCTTATGCCTTTTCCCAGTATTATTTTCAAGCCAAAAAGTAAAGGGCAGGAAGACGACACATAAACCCCTTTTAGCCCTGACATTTAAACATGGCAGTGATATACGTCGTCACATCAAAGAGGGACTGAAAATCCAAATACCTTCATAAAATGCTCACCAATGTAGAATTGTTGTTCCAGTGAAGACGATAAAATCTTTACGTGCTCAGAATTATATGAAAATGTTCAGGATCTTTTTGTTAACTTAATTTGATAATATTATCATGTGTACTGAATTTTATGGTTGAGTATTCCTAAGTGGCGGAATGTTGGCGGTAATAGACATTAGGGAGTTGGTATATCAGAAATAAAAAGTAAATAAAGGTTGCTGACTAAGTCTGTGAAAAATATCATTTTATCATCTTTACATTTTTTCCATTTTGACCTTTCAACGACCTAGCGACAGCCGTCTGTCGGGCTGCTATTGTCTTTTTATTATGTCTCGAATCACGTTTGTTCGAAGGTTTGATCTTAATTATTAATGTATTATATTATAAATGTGAAAGTTTGTATGTTGGGATTTTGTTATTATTTCACGCAAAGTGCTGAACGGATTTTGATATGTATTTTTGCAATAATAGAGCTTATACATCAGATATCAGATAGGCTTCATAGCACCTGCGGGAGCGGCGCAGTAATCAAAAACCTTACATAACTCTGGTAAAACCGAGAGGGACAACTAGTTGAACACGGGTAATATAAAGATAAAGAACATTTTATTTGTCAAAACATGTGTATATAATAATATAAAGATAAAGAAACTACTACTAAAAAAAACATCTACTTACTCAACCAGCTTTTTCATCAAAAGGATAAGCAAATGATTTTGATCAATAATGCTAAACATTTGGTTTATTTAAAAAAAAACTCCGTCAATTTTGTCTTGAAAAAATGTTGTTTTAGATGCTACGCCATTTAGTACAAAAGCCAGGCTGTTAATTAAATAAAAATTAAGCAATTCATCTATACTAATATTATAAATGGGAAAGTGTGTCTGTCTGTATGTTTGTCTTTCTTTCACAGCAAAACGGAGCGACGAATTGACGTGATTTTTTAAGTGGAGATAGTTGAAGGAATGGAGAGTAACATAGGCTACTTTTTGTCTCTTTTTAACACGAGCGAAGCCGCGGGCAAAAGCTAGTGTTTAAATAATAATGAAATACCTATGACTCTTCTTTGAGATAGTCAGGAAATACCAACCTTAACTAGTTTTAAATAAAAGTTGACAAGTAAAAGTGATTTTTAAAAAATCATTTCATCTAAATAAGATGAAGCAAAAATCACAGAATATATTCTATTCTGTGCTTTCGAGCACATTCTGAAGCTTTTTTTTCTATGGCGGGCAAGCATTTTTGTCAACTACATTATTTAAGCAGCAGAAAGGGTCACCAAAAAATTGAAATCCAAAAGTGTTCCGAATATTTTGTAAACTCCGCTGGCACGGTCAATGCTCTACGTAAGCGGATTGCCATCAATATTTAATGGTTTAGACGATTTGGAGCGGAGGAAAACCTGGAACGAAGGTGAAAATTCCTTTATTAATATTATGTGACTTGCTATATGAGTTCAAGTACCATTTGTACATTGAATTCAGTACAGAATATTCAAGTTTTGTGAATGCGTTAACATCGTGACAAATAAATTTGACATTTAAAACAAAAGGTGGTTGAATCTAGATTCGCTTCTTGTGCTTTGAAATCCTCGCGCAGTCACTCAGCTACGCTTGAATTCCCGCGCACTCCGGCTGTCGAAAGAATTTGCCGTTATGACTGTGAAAGAGAAAGGCCCGAGCTCAACGACATGAGATCAATTTTGCGTTTACGTCAGTACCGAAACAGAATTAAAGTCCGTGGTAAAGAACTTAACAAAAGTATAATCTTAATTTACAGACACAAACAACTTAAATATAATGTTATACCATATTGACGGACCTGTTGGTCTGGTGGTTAGTGACCGTGACTGCTCAGCCGGAGGTTGTTGGTTCGATTCCCACCCAAGACAAACTTTGTGCGATGGGCATGTTGTTTGTTCTGTGTCTGGATGTAATTTACCTATTATAATGTATTTATTTATAAATAATAAAAGTATGTGTATCAGTTGTTTGTACAAGCTCTGCTTAATCCGGGATCAGATGGCCGTGTGTGAGCTGCCCCAGCATATTTATTTTTATATAGAAGATGTGGCAAAAAAGCAGACGGCTCGCTTGGTCTCAAGTGGTCACCGTAGCCTATAGACTCTAGTTACACCAGAAGTGGCAGATGCGAATTGCGATCCTTCAAATACTTATTCACTTCTTTTTTCAAGGTACTTAGCCCTTTTCTTTGAAGTTGGGGAATCATCAAATAACTTCTCCCGCTCTGAGGCGGGAGGGAGTGTCAGACTTTTACTGATTAAAACCCACCCTTGTTGCCCTTTATGTTCCGGAACCGCGGTAACTATTAGAACTATTCTGCAACCCCGTCATATACTTAACCCTTAGGGAAAACGATAGCACGTGTAATAAGCAGTTTTCACGCAAACAAAGACACGAGCACAAGCTAGTACAACCAAAACCTCGTATTATAAATCCTTTATATCTAGAAAACTGTCTCCGAGGACAGCCAGAACACGCAGTATTTCTAACTGTCTCCACATACTTATCCGGTCGCTTTGTTACCGTCTATTTTTACTTAGTCTCCTTATTTTTCGAGAAATAAAGAACAATGTAATAAGATTAAGGTGGCATTATTCTTGTCTGTGTTGAGTTTATTAATGGCGTGATGTTACGGTTCGTACACATTAACACGATACGACGTCGCATGTGCTACGACACGCATCGTGTCACGATGCGACGTATCATTGGGATCTGTGACACGACATCGCAATATGGACGTATTCTCCTTTTGCTGATAATAAGACTAATATAAAAGAAGAATTAAGAAAAAACAGACACCCAGAAATTACTGGATACATTTTTTTTTTGGTGAGTGGGAAATCATCAAATGACTGCTCCCGTCCTGGGTGCGGGAGGGCGTGTCAGACTTTTACTGACTAAAACCCACTCATGTTCCTTCTATTGCCCTTTATGTTCCAGGGTCACGGTAACTATTATAAACATTCCGCAACCCCGGCAGGCGTGGCCCTGTTGGGCCCCTTCCAGTGCCGACTTCTTCTCTTTGAGGCGCGCGTGCAACACTAACGCGCCGTCGACGCGGTCCTGGTTCTGGCCGGGCGGCGAGCTACCCATCGCTCGCCATCCGCAGAACCGTGCCTACGGTGGCCGGTAGTCGTCGACTCTCGACGTCTTCGCCTGGATCTTAGTCCGGGGCGAGAGGCTCGTCGTTGCCTCTCGCGCGCCGCCGCTTCCTTCACCAGCATAACTGCTTCGCAGAAGGAGGCGACGGCATCCCATTTCGTCTCGCCCCGCAGCATGGCCTAAACCTGCGCCGGGCGCGAGAGGTCACCGCCGCCGATCGCCTCTACGAGAACACGTCGATGGTGTTACTGGATACATTCATGTAAATTATTTTAGCGACCCGCCCCAGTTTCTCATGGATATAACAGCTCTTTGGAAATACCGGCTTTTCACTCGTACAATATGCAATATATGGACCTTCTTGAGTCACACTATCGATTAAAAAAACCGCATGAAAATTACTGATAGCGGAGAGCAACTTTGTTGTATACTATGTATGATGATATACAATTCTTGCCACACAATTTTATCGGCGTTGTATCGTACATTGTGGCAGGTTGTGATGTCGTGTCGTAGATTCCTACGAGATGTCGCATCGTGTCACAACGACACGTCATGGCACGTTGCGACGTATCGTGTATATGTGTACGGGTCGTTAGACGTTGGGTCTAACTATACTTTCTATGTATCGTATACTTTCTAAGTTTATCTGGGATATATCTGCCTTGGTGGATGTAAATATCACGAGGAAACTTGAACTTATAATTAACTTGATATCTTTTGCAGTTCCACCCATGTCTTTAGTTACCACTCAAATCCATTCAAACAGCTTAATAATTTAGTGTAAATATACATTCTGTTATAAACACAAAAGTAACTTTTTCTTTCTTTTCTAAGTCTTTATGTAAAGCTTTCATGTTAATAAAATATTTATATATTTTACTGAAAATTGTATTGTATTTAATACAATATTCAGTAAAAGATACGTTTGAATCCTAAAGGTAACTGTCCCGATTTTATATATGCTATATCTGATATTCAGGCGATTGAGGTTTCTAACAAAAACTTAGATAATAAAATGACTGTTTAAATCAAACTGACTTGACCAAGTGTGGTGATCAATATTTGTGGGTTTGTGCCTACTCTGTATGAGAAGAGACTATTGCTCTGTGGTGTCATAGACTAAAACATTCAAATAAAAATATTTTCGTAATAAATTACTGTAATGGTGCCACTTTACTTGGCGTATTTGGCAAATATTGGCGATATTTGGGTAATACAAATTATACTCTAGTTTTATTAGAGTAAGATTCACATTACGTTGCATCAAACACGTAAACAATTGCCAGATACGCGAAATGGAATCGCACTTACGTCCTAGTTATTTTGTTCTATTATTATTTACCAAGAAAAAAGTACACCTTGTACTAGATATTCATATAAGCATTCATACTAATATTATTCATATCACGCTACTATCGAACCAGAAGGAATGCAATCCCGCGAGGCCGTTTGCAGGCCTGACATATATTCCAGTCCAAGGCTAGAGCATAAAGCTGTTAACAGCGTGAAATTGAGTGAAGTTATCTTCAAGACATTTGTACTAATATTTGAAAGAGGTAATTGTATGTAAGAGGTAATATGTGGAAATATTGGTCTGCCTACAAAAATCTTTCATAAACAGAATTCTATATATTTCTTCCTTCATGGTCCTCGCATAATTTGGCCAATACAATATTGTATAAACTTTAAAAGAGACTTTGACCTCTTAGTTTGTTTCGGTTGTTTCTTCTCAGAGTAGTCCAGCGAGAAAACACCGGCCCATCGTTCGATTAAAATAAAATAAAAAATTACTTGTAAAAGTGTAATTTTTTGCCTATTTACAAAATAAAAATCATTTATCACAAAATCAAATGACTTGACTTTTTGAGATGGGAAATCATCAAATGACTTCGCCCGCACTTAGTGTCAGACTTTTACTGACTGGAAGCCTCCCTTGTTCCTCCCAGGTGCCCAGTTAAAATCAAGTGAGCCATCAGTTTGCTTGCAATCCAATGATAAACCTATCAAAAAATCAAATGGTATTATCCATACTAATATTATAAATGGGAAAGTGTGTCTGTCTGTCTGTCTGTCTGTCTGTCTGTCTGTCTGTCTGTTTGTCTTTCTTTCACGGCAAAACGGAGCGACGGATTGACGTGATTTTTTAAATGGAGATAGTTGAAGGGATGGAGAGTAACATAGGCTACTTTTTGTCTCTAAAATTGCGAGAAAGATAGAGTAAAACAACAATTCCATTTTCCCATATAAAAGTTGTCCATGTTTTTTTGGATGTCGTTGTCATAGTAACCGGCAAATCAAGCACAGAGAATATAATCACTACGTTATAAATCAAGTGTCAAAACAGTTACAACCATAGAGGTTACAACCCGTCAAACCTGACACAAATAAGTAATGTTTAATTGTTTTCAAAATACGAATGGAATCATTTTCATAAATCGATTGAAATAACAAAAAGGCGTGTAATATGCTGTAAAAAATAATACTGTAACAGCTTTTCTAATTTCCAACGTACAAAAATAATATTAAGATAAAAAAAATATCTAGATTTAAAATATTTACTAGCCTTCGCCCGCGGCTTCGCCCGCGTGGATGTCGAACTTCTACCTACTATTTTAACCCTTTAGGGCTATTTTTTATATTCTTCACAAAGAATAAACCCTCCAAGTTTAATGTATTTAGTTAGTTATTGTTATATATAACAAACACGTTGATATCAGGCAGTGAGTTTACTATTATATACATACTAGATGACCCGGTGAACTTCGTATCACTTACCTATTAATGTAAACAAAATTTATTTAAACCATATCACCTTTATTCATAAAAGATTTGTATCGATTTCCCCCCCCCCCCCCACATTATCACAATCTAGATTGACGTGTATATGAGTGGCCTAATAGTTGTTTAGTAATCTGGCAATACTGTCATTGTCGCTGTCACCTAACTTTTGAAGAAATGATCGTTCAAAGGAAATGTTATGAAATGGGCTTTTAGTTTTAAAAAAAAGTCCAGGGGGCGTACGTCAAGCCCTTATAGCAGTATTACTTTGATATTACTTTCAGTGGGAAAGAGACGGCGCTATACAACGTTTCTAACGCTGTCACTTGCACACTCCTGCAACAGGACTAAAACAATCTTACTTTGAACGTCATGGTAAGGGGGCAGGATGGCCATACAAAAACAAAAAAAATATTAAAAGCACCATTATTTAATCAATACATCAATACATATAATAAAATCATTATATAATAAAATCAATCCATACTAATATTATAAATGGGAAAGTGTGTCTGTCTGTCTGTCTGTCTGTATGTTTGTCTTTCTTTCACGGCAAAACGGAGCGACGAATTGACGTGATTTTTTAAGTGGAGATAGTTGAAGGAATGGAGAGTAACATAGGCTACTTTTTGTCTCTTTCTAACGCGAGCGAAGCCGCGGGCAAAAGCTAGTTCACTATAAAAGGCCAGCGCAGGAAAAAATCCCTAATAAATCTCTTCACAAATGTAAAAAAGAAAATCCTGCTGAATGAACCAAATAAATATTATTAAGCGACCATCACGTAAATTTTTTCGCGAGCCCTCTACCATAAAATGGCGAATCCCTAAGGGTTCGTGTACCACATTTAGAGAACCTCTGAACTAACCCATTAAAAGCCACTTTTGAACATTTTAACATTTAAAGGGTATATAATTGCTTCTATCAAAAAGTAATTATGAGTGTCTAGGTGCTTATATGTAAATGAAAAAGTATCGACATAAACCTATGCTACTTTTTATTAAAATAGTAATGTTTAGTAAACCATTTTTTTACTAATTCGTACTGACGCCTCAAACGCCTCCCTCCATTTCTCTCATCTGTCACGACAATCCTTAAGGAAACCAAACAAGTCATTCCGCCATCTCTTTCGTGGTCTTCCGTGTCCCCGACCAAATCACACTAATGCAAACCATACTATATAAAATTTAAATGCAACAGACCCACTTTTTGAAAAGCCTGTGTCATATAATCTGACAGTCGTTGCAGGTTGTAAGAAGATCAAACAAGTCTTAACCGGGGTTGCGGAATAGTCCTAATAGTTACCGCGGCCCCAGAACATAAAGGGCAACCGAAGGAACAAGGGTTAGTTTTAGTCCGTAAAAGTCTAACACTCGCTCCCGCCCCGCAGGGCAGGATAAGTCATTTAATGATATCCCACCTTCAAAAAAGGGCTATTTACATTGTGGCGACATCAAACGTCCAACATGTAAGAGATAAACTCCTACATCGATCAATAAGTAATTGAAATGTTACCAAATAGTTACGTTTTGGAAATCAGATAGTTAGTCATGTAAACTAGTGTTATTCAGTTCCATATTTAACATAATATGTTATACTGGAAACCGACCCCATCATGGTAAGTAAAAATACCAGAACAGATAAGTCTATTATTATAAATTGGAAAATCATGATTTATATATCAATCGATGGCTTAGAATATAGTATTTAAAAAAATATACAATACACTTCAAATGAAAAAAAAAAAGTAAGTATCGCAAATATAACTCGAAGTGAACTGCGAGCCAATTAAAAGTTTATCTATCCCTGTCAGGCGTATTGGAAAAGAATTTATTATTGTGCCGCTTAGTAATCTCATTTTCTTTGTAAACCTCCAAACGTTTTAAATATAAAAAAGTCCTGATGTCTTTTGAGGGATTTAAAAGGACTTAATACGAGTACCTGGAGTTTATAATTATGTTTTATTTTATAAAGTTAAAAATTCTGGCGCTTATAATTCGTTCTCAGTGACGATGACTGTATGTTTTAGACACATTTTTCGCATTTTTCATAGCGTGCCCCAATTCAAGATTTATCATTATCTACCTGGTTTTTTCCAACAATATTGAGGTCGGCTTCTAGCCTAAACGGAATCAACTGGATACCATTGCTTTACATGAAGCAACTGTCAAACTCCCACAACCCAGTTTCAGGGCACATGGGGCCTTATATGCCCCAGTTCACAAATGTAGCAAGCAAAACAACAAAAAATTACGTTCCTGAAATCGACCACAATTTTGTAAAAGGAGCTGCGGCCGCATTTGGCGGAAAAGTTTGCAATATTGATCATGTACCGCCACATGGTTTGGAAGACCGGCGTAATCACCGCTTGACATAATAACCGTGTTTTTCAGACGGATCATATTATGTTGTTACTATAGAACAAATATGTACAGAAGCGAAAAATAACTACCAAAGTTTATACCTGCATTGAAATTCTTGATTTGAATCTTTGCTATGTGCAGTAGCGATGGAGTTGAATTCTTGCAGTTAAAATCGGGTTTATTGTTATATTTTTGGCACAATATGCATTGAGCACCAAATATCGAACATACTTTAATTGGTAAATAATGTTGTCAAAAAAATTTATACTTAAACTGGAATACTACGGGCGTTGATGGCTGCGCCACAGTTTTTAACTTTTGCAGTTATCATAGTTTTAACTTTTAATGACTGTACTGTTTTTGTTCCTAAATAAATGATTTTTATTTATTTATTTTTATACTCCGTCACGTTGGCCACTTTAACCCCTCTTAGAAGAGCTTACGGTAGCCCGTAGCTAGCCACCCAACCAAACAAGAGATGGTGATGTAAGTGTTCCCTTGCGAATTAAAAACTTCATTAAAAAATTGTGATATACAGTAATGTAGCATTCATAATAGAATAACGCAAAGATAATAATTTATAAAGATAACATGTGATTGGGAGTAACAATTACAGGCATCAGCGAATGCAGAATAAAACTAACAAACAAAATAAACATTATTCTCAAAACAGTAAACTATCACAATAAACCTTTATCAATTTAAAAAAAATAGATTGAATTTACTTTACGCTAGTACACCGTTAGTCTCTCCGATTTAGCTTGAAGCACGCATATCTGCGGGGTGTGTGATCATCTATATCGGTATACGCAACGAAGGGGTTTAAAGGGCATCTCGCCCTTGTAAAAACTGGCCCGCGGACCAGTTTGACAGACAAAAATTGTCATTTGATTTAATGATTTGCCGATTTGACAGCGTGATGTTACATACCGTCCTCATCAAAAAGAATTTTAATGTGTAGTTCCTGAAATTAACGCATTCGACCAAATAAACAAGCTCTTAATTTATTTATTACATCGAGGACATACAGCTATTAAAACCAAGAACCAAGAAAACTATAATCACTACACAGCCAATAACAAGTCCTCACGTATAGTCGCCATACACTAAATTCTTGTTTGCACTCAAATAACTATTTTTTTTTTGCACAAGAAAGTAATGAATAATAGATAAAAAAAAAACCTAATGCTACTTGAAAATTTTAAGGCTTAAGCACCTTCTGGCCGACTTTACACTAGTTGCGAATGGATCCAAATTAAATTCCTTGCATATTTCATTGAACTTACTGCTCTTCAGCTTCATAATATTGGATATATGTATACTGCTTTGCAGAAATATTCTTTTACTTTTTAATAGGTGATATCTGAGCCGTTCAATTAAACTGATCCGGGCGAATCTACCCATGCACTTTTTAGAAAGTTGACATCTGGCCCGCTGGCCAGTTTCCTGGGCAAAATAACCCAAAACATTAAGAAAAATGCCTACTAGAGTCGCTTCTCTACGAATTTTTTAATCTATGTTACCACAGGTGCGCTATTACCCCTCCCTGCATAATCTTTTTCAGAGTACAACGTTATGCGAGTTTTGTAGGAAAACATTTTGTTTTGCGATTTTCTAGTCGCAGCTTTTAAGGCGATGTTCATGACAGCACGACTCATAAAACGTATACAAGTATTTTGTTGAAATTTAAACCATCTAACACACGTGGTTCGAGACACAATAGAAAGACAATAGCAGCGAGACAGCCCGCTGTCGCTTGGTCGTCGAAAGGTTAAATAATTGAGCTTGACGAAATTTTGTAGACTAAATAAAAGTACTACTAATCAAAAAGCAGTTCCTAAGATTAGCACATTCAACAAAAAAAAAACTCTTCAGCTACATAATTTTAGGTATATATCAGTTTTACACTATTTAATCTCTTTAGGATTGTTTTGAGGTTGCTAAATGACTTCTCTCGCCCTTAGTGTCAGACTTTTACTGACTAAAACTCACCCTTGTTCCTTCGAATGTCCTTTATGTTCCGGGGCCGCGGTAACGATTAGAACTATCCCGCAACCCCGGCTGACCTCTACAGAGGTTGAATTTCTGAAAATCTTTTTTTAAATAGCCATCTACTCTTTACAAAGAACGCTCTTGAAGTTCCGTGTCTCTAGTGCAAGCGGTTTGGGCTATGTTAGTCAGCTAGTTTAAAGTTTTTATGGGTAAATAGAATTATATACGTTGGAATTCAATAAGTATGGTTACCTATACTTGTCTTTTTAACCGACTACTAAAAAAAGGAGGAGGTTCTCAATTCGAATATTTGTATTTTTTTTATGTTTGTTCGCGCATATCTCCGTCGTTTACCAACCGATTTGAACAATTCTTTTTTTGTTTGATAGGGTAGACTTCCAAAATGTTCCCATTGCCATCAAATCCAGGATCTGATGATGGTATCATGCCAAAATCGAGGGAAGGTGGTTTTTTTTTGCAAAAAATTATCTTGTTCTGTATGAAAATCTACTCTGTAGTGGCATAACAATACGTCGAGATTGTTTGCCCTCTACAACCCTTGAATTGATCAAAGAACCTACCTACTCAAAGCAGTTTGAAAGATTAATTGATTCTTTGATAGTTAGTCAGCCTTTTTTCAGTAATTATGAACATTAGATTAATGAACCTTGTCTCGTCAAACCGCCGACCGTCAAAGATGTCTAAAGAGTTTTCAAAAATTAAAGTTACTTTCGGTAACCGCTTTTCTTGATTAATTATAGTCATAAGCCTTTAAGGAAAGCTCTGTTATAGTAAATTTTCATTATAAATTCTTGGAATAAAGTAATCTTTCTTGCTTTTTATGAAATGAATCCTTTAATATTTTTTTATAGCACAGACTTATCGTTAGAGATTTTTTTAATGCCTTCTCTAAATTTAATTACGTTTTTACATAGCGTATTGTAATAATAATATTTCTTTCTGTTCGCTAGTCCAGTGATAAAGTTCTTATAATAACTTTCTCTCCTTATACAGCAGCGGATATTTATTGATAATTAATAAAAACATGAATAAATATTTAATTTTTTAATAATTTCAATGTTCATTGTTGCGTATACACGCTATGCCTAAGACTGCTGTACTAACATTTATAATAAACAAAATGTAATACTAAAAATTTATTTTAACTAACTAAAACCATACTAACCAAACGAAACACCGAACATAATTAATTACAAAACACCTCTAATACATTAAAGTTTATTTACGTCATGTATTATCGGCGCAAATCCCTTTAATCATCAAATATTTAAGTGCACTGTATACTTGTATCCCGTCTCAAAGGACCAAGCTGCTAGAATTAGTGAAAGCCACTAAATAATCTCAGTTATTACCGGCAGATCATTAACTTTGAAACTGAGGCACAGCTGAGTAAAAATACTGTGTAGTTTTTAAAGGAAAGAACCAACTTTCGCAATTAAAAATTAATTAAAAAAAAAACACTTTTTAAAAACAAGCTTTTATTTAAATGCGCTAAAAAAAACTTTTTTTTAAATCCTTGTCGCGTGATTTAAGGTTTTTTTAATTTAATTTTATTTTATACAAAAAAGATGTTTTTTTTTAATCGTGCATTGTCAACCGAACTGAACGTGCATACCAAATTTCAGCTCAATCGGTTGAGGGAAAGTGCCTTAAAATTGAGTTGTAAGATTCCACCGGGACAAACATACATTGCAAGTTAAATATAAGCTTTTAAAAACATCTCAAATTTAGCCGCAATCTGATCTACGCGACAATTTATGTAAAAAAGTTGACAACAACATTGGGATTTTTGTAAGATTGAGAAAAAAAAATGTTTATCAGTTGTCTGGTTACCACAGTACAAGCTCAGCTTAGTTTAGGATGAGATGACCTTGTGTGAGTTGTCCCAGGATATTTGTTAATTATTTGTCTTTTATATTCACCTAAACTATTAACTACTTAATTATTAACATTTAGATAAATTCAGAGAAATCGCTTACGATAGCTTGGTTGGTTAGACTGATTGTCAATTGTTTCTGGCGTTCGACTACCCGTAATGACGGTCAAGGATCTGCAAATGATTCTGGTGACTAATGGCTTTGTATGCTTTACGAGGCACAGGATGAGTGATGAATTAAGAAAGTACATATGAATTGAAAATGTCACATTGAACACGATAGTAACTTACTAACTTGAGTCGAATTCACAACCGGTGCCTTTTTTATATTTGTCTATTCCTTAGTACGAAATACGAAAATAACCGGAGCTAAAGTAAGATAAATCGACCCCACAATAATTAGAATTTTAGGAAAATGTTCAAACTTTCGCTTAAAAGTAGAATAACAAAGTACATTTGGTATCAAAGGACTTAATTCAGGGAACTGATTCAGTACGTACTCATAATAAGTCTTATAAAACCAACACTCAATTCCCAGTGGATAAAACATAAACCAAAAATCCTATATTTTCCGAATATTGGAGATTTTCGTCTTGCGAATCTTGAGAACAGCTGGCTTTGCCGAGATCCGGGGAGTAGTCCCACCAATTATAGACAGATCGTTAACTCGACGTATTTCGTTGATAAAGGGACTAGCAAAAATAGTGGGCAAAGTCCAATGCAATGGGCAATCCAGTTGACTACGACATAAAAAATAAAAGGTTATTTTTTATGTCGTAGTCAACTGGATTGCGGAGAATAGTAGGTAGTATTACGTCAGGTAAAATTATAATTTGTCAAATAAAATTTAGTATTTGATAATTTATAAATGTCTTGTTTCAACACAGAGGTTCACTTTTCACTACCGAGGTTTATTTGTCAATGATATCACGCCGTCATTATTTAAATTATGTTTCGATTATAAATCTATACCTCTATACTAATATTATAAAGAGGTAAAATTTGTAAGTTTGTAGGTTTGTAAGTTTGTATGTAGGGGGTAATCTCTGGAACTACTGGTCCGATTTGAAAAATTCTTTCAGTGTTATATAGCCCATTTATCGAGGAATGCTATAGGCTATATACCATCACGCTACGACCCACGGAAGCGGAGCAGTAAAGAAAAATGCGGGTAAAACCGCAGGGGACCGCTAGTACAATATATAAGTCCAAAAACAACTTTCAAGTACACGCAAAAGGGTTGGCAGGTATCAGTGTCATAATCCTTAAAGTAAATTGAAATGAATCACACCTGCCAGGTAACGTCTTTCACGATTTAATTAACCACTCAAATTATTTAGTGAATATTTTAATTATTTTCGAGGTAAATTCTTAGCATATGGATATAAGCATAATTAATCTTCTTTAAATTAATAATTAGTTGATTAACGTAAGGAAGACTTAAGTTAATTGAAACGGGTTTCGGGAATTTGTGTGATGTAGGCGGCGCGGCGGGTTGATTTTGATAGCTTTGTTTGAGGAGGCTTATATCTTTCGAGTGATTTATAGTGAAGAACCATTATATTTTGATTTTATAGTTTAGTGCTTGTGACACATAATCAATGTTTATGAGGCATGCGGTGTTAACCTATAATATACCGTGTATGGAGTATTGCTGTCACCTATGGGATGGCTCAGCCAAATACCAACTGGCCGCATTGGATTCGGTAGAACGCAGAGCCAGGAGGTTGATTAGCGACAAGAAGCTGGTGGCCCAACTGCAACCTCTAGCATATCGGCGTAAAGTTGCCTGTCTGGCGGTGTTTTACAGATTGCACTTCGGTGAGTGTGCTCATGAGCTACACGAGCTCATTCCCCCGTCTCCGTTTTACCACCGGACATCCAGACGTACGGCAGGATACCACCCTTTCTTGGTCGATATTCCTCGAATCCGCAAGCAGCGTTTTTCGAAATCCTTTATTATGCGCACCGCAAAGGAATGGAATTGTCTGCCGGCGTCTGTGTTTCCAAAAGCATATAACCCGGATGTATTCAAGAAGAGAAGAGTGCATAGGCATCTTTTGGGTGAGCTCGCTCCATCGTAGGCCCCGTCTATGCCCTCGGACTAGTCTGGGACCAAGAGCAAGCCCATAAGTTATAAAAAAAGACGGGTTGCACTCCGGGAGTGCCGGTAGAAGTGAAAACTTGATTATAGCTGTCTACTATCCATCCGTCCTACGCTTTTTCGATCAGGTCACGTGTCCTGACGCGAGTTTCAGATTTTATACCCATTACAGAAAAAGTGCTCAACGCCGCTAAAGAAGTTTTCACTTCAAAAACACATTCGCTCATTTATTTACGAGTGTGCCTTTGGCTCGCCTGCCCCAAGCCATTAGCAGGACCACTATATCTCTCTCTCTCTATCTACAGCAAGCTTATATTAAGCTGTTTCGCCAAGATTTTCCAACACTATTACTCCACGGGTTAAAATACTTAAACTTTGAACTCGGGAAAATTGTACCTTGTATCAGTGTGTGTGAGATTTTTATCGCGCGTTCAATTGTTATCCGTCCTACGCTTTTTCGATCAGGTCACGTGTCCTGACGCGAGTTTAAGATTTTATACCCATTACAGAAAAAGTGCTCAACGCCGCTAAAGAAGTTTTCACTTCAAAAAAAAAAATTACACTAATCTTAAATTATCTAATCTTACAGTGTTCAAGTGTTGTTGGTTTGCCAAATTGTTTCTACATTGCTTTAAATAAATGCATATCAACAGAATACTAATTAAAGTCTGTATAATAATATTAAGCTGAAGAGTTTGTTTGTGTGTTTGGTTTAACGCGTTTATAACAAGAACTACTAGTACGGATTGAAATAATAATATTATTTTAGTGGTGAATAGGCCTTTTATCGAGGGAACCCATAAGCTATATAACATCACGCTATAACTCACGGCGATGGAGTAGAAACTTAATAATGCGATAGCCAGTCACTACAGTAACTTTCCGTTGTCTGTTTGTTTCAATGTATGCTTAGATCCCTCAAATTGCGCAACGGACTTTGATGCAGTTTTTTAAGAGGAAGAGGTTTATGCGCATATTTCATGTACATTTTAGTAAAGAAAAGCAATGGTTTTAACACGCGAAACTCGAACGGGTCACTAATGATATTTTTATATATAAAATGCTCTATTACTGGAACAATCACTCTGTATTTTTCTTTATAGGTAAAATCGTACCATTTCATAAAAAATAAACATTTTCATGAAAGTAGGTAGAAAATGGTGATTGCCAAACAGCCTGAAGTTCGTAACAAGCTAATTTTATGTAAGAGGTAGGCGTTTGCCAAAAATAACGAAGGCTTTAGTAAATCTATATCCATTGGCTTCCAACGTTATATGGTTATGAAAACAATACATTGAAGTTTTTCTCAAAATTATCTGCAATGCAGATTCTGGCAGCTTGTGAGGTAATCAAGCCTCTCTAGAATGAAGAAGACAAAAAATAAGAAAATTTTAGGATGTCAAAAATTTTTCTGAAGAAAATTTTAGTTGCGAACTTTTCAAAAAGATTTTTGTTGAAAAGAAATCCTTTTATTTAACAAAAAGTTTCTCAATGGTAGGTAATTAAATAACACTTTTATACTTTGCGCTAAAACCATGATAATAGAATTAATTCGAAAGTAACTACCTCTTTGTCTGTCTGTTACACTTTCAGGGTTAATCAATTTTGATGATTTTGATTATGAAATGACGTAGGATTTACATCTTCAAGCAAATGAAAGCTTGTGCAAAAAATAAAAAATAACTTGGTGAAATATAATGCAGAATCAAAATGCTTTATTTGTGAAATATAGCCTTTTGTCAAAATAGGTCAAATTCCAGCGATAGCGATAGTGATTCAGAGTGTGAGATGCTACAGATAGGTAGATATTTAATTAACATTGTCTTATTATTTACTCTTTTAACATTCTTACATTTTTGTCTTCAAATAAACATACAATCATCTAAAAATCTTCTTAATCAGTGGGTAATCAACCTCAGTAACCGATCAAGAAACGCTGAGTACACTGACATCTCGAGAATACCATGACACCTCCTAGCAATGAGTGTATATCAGGGATGTTAAGGAGCTCCGTATATGTATCCGAATCCGAAACAAGATAATCCGAAACAATTTCATATCCTTCATCGTATCCGAAAACGATATAATATTCTTACTATATTCGTATTCGTCTATAAGCCGACAACAGGGATCAACCCGGCTGTCTTTCGTAGAACTTTGACAACTGTTACGGATAGTCAGAAGCCAGAAAGTCTGACCAGTCTAACCAAGGGTAAATGTGGCGCCCAGTTACTGTGTTGAAAGTAAAACAGTCGCTTCACTTAAAACGCTGGTATCCAGCTGATTCTGGTAAGGCCCACCCCAATATAGTTGAGCAAAAGGCTAGGGAGACGATGATGATCCGAATTTCGTATCCAGATTCGAGATTTCTTATCCGTAACATCCCCATAACGGCCTAGTTCTGTTCTGTCTCCTGCTTGTTATGGAGGGAAGTGGAAAATATATATTTTTCTTTCTCCTCCGCTGTTCTTTTCTGATTAATTTCGTTGCGGGATCCAAGACAGTTGTATCGTTTCTCCGGGACTCGTCGAGCTTCATTGCTCGGCGCTTTTCTGGCGGACTCCACTGTTGATTCTGGCTTTCAGGAGTTGCAGTGGCTGGGAATAGTGTGGTGGGATTGTCACAATACAAAAAAAAAAAAAACCGTAACATCCCTGGTGTATATCAAGCAAAATGGGCACGATATATTGGGATATAACTCGATAAAATATTACGTGTATTCCTTATTACCTGGAGCGCGGAACCTGTCAGCATTACGGGTAAAAATTGGTCCTTTTTTACGTTTTTCGAATGTATTGTAATTTTCAATTGAGTGTTGAAGGGAAATGGTGCGAGTAACTGCCTGTAGAATTGATTGTGAATACAATTTTAAATGTAAGATTTTAAATATTATGGGTTGTGGGCAATGTGTTTTATGTTCATAGATTTAAGGCGCATATTAGCAGGCATTATACCTAGGATAGGCATAATGCCTTCGGGTCCGCGGGTAACTACGGCGGGTCTTGGGGTATAAATTTGAACTTTTGTATAGTTTTGTCATAACCATCTTGCTTGTGTTTTCAGCACAAATGTAAACAATTATGAGTTTTACTCATTGCTCTCATCTGTAGCATCATCAGCTGCGAAATAAGTCTGGTTTAGACTGTAAAAATAAAAGTCCCAAGACACGTGACAATAAAATTTAGACAAAGTCTTGAAATTTCTATACTTGACACCTACAGGACCAAAACCCAGAAAACCATATTAAGGGACTAAAATAAAGCAGGGGTGGCTAATCTGATTAAACACAGAATCCAGTGTTCACTGACCAGAAACCATACCATAATCCGTACTTCTTTATTCTGAAAGTGAACCTATGAAATGGTTGCGGAATGGTTTAGTAGCAATTTAAATTAAAATTTAATTTTAAAGTGTAGAAGTGATCAGCCAAACGCCAACAAGGCCCTATCTTCTTAATTTATAAGGTTTTTTAACTAAATATTTTCAATAAATGTAATATTTTTAAACATTTTATATTTGTTTTGGTTTTTGCAACCCCCGCTTCTCCTTTAACCCTTTTTTTTTTTTTTTTTGGTGAGTGGGAAATCATCCAATGACTGCTCCCGTCCTGGGTGCGACGGGAGGGCGTGTCAGACTCTTACTGACTAAAACCCACTCATGTTCCTTCGATTGCCCTTTATGTTCCAGGGTCACGGTAACTATTATAAACATTCCGCAACCTCCTTTAACCCTTATTCCGTTACAGTATTCCCTAGTATACACCTCAAAATTAGAATCAATCACTAAACACATATTATTCTAATAGTTGCTGCCCCGCCCAGGACGGAAGAAGTCATTTGATGATTTCCCACTCCCAAAAAAAAAAACACCTATCAAATAAAAAAGTGTTTATAAGGCATAACAACAACAATAAATTACATTACCTAACATTAATCTTAGGTTGTTAAGTAACTAAAAATATTTAACAAAAAATAGACAAGTTTTAGGTAAAAGGGACATGTCAAGATTGTTTACTCACACACGGCCAGCTGTTCCCAAGCTAAGCAGCGCTTGTACTAGGGTAACTAGACCACTGATAAACGTCTTATATAATAAATAAATACATACATACATAATATAGATATTTTACACCACAAACACAAAACCAACAATCATGCTCATCACACAAACTTAATCCAGGGTGGGTACCCACGACCTCCGGCTTAGCAATCAGGGTCACTAACTACTAAACCAACATCCGTCAAAGCAAAGCTACATTTTATTAAGGCGAGATAAATAAATGTTACTAAGCACATACTTTGGCTTAGCTGCGTTCCGTCTCCACCGTACACTTGATATTTGGCAGTGGTGTAACAGTGACAGGTATAGTTCTAGGTCAGTCCGTGCTTAGTAACGTCTTATCTCGCCACTAGTGTAACTATAGTATCTGCGATGCACTGGAAGCCGGGATTGGCTGCTCGATCGTGATCGACCGGCGTTCTTTCCTAACTGCTATAAGATGCCAATCGACCGTGAAAATCAGGCCTAAAATCAATGACGTGAAAGATATAGAGAGATGGAATTAGTACAATGAATGTGTATAGTGGTTTTTTTTTATGGATGGGAAAACATCAAATGACTTTTCCTGCTCTGGGCGGGGCGGGAGATCCGAGAGTGTCAGACTTTTACTAACTAGAACCCACCCATGTTCCTTCGGTTGCCCTTTAAGTTTTGGGGCTGCGGTAACTATTAGAATAATATGAGTATAGTGTTTGTTCTCATTTTGAGGTGTATACTGGAGAATACACATAGAAAATACATAATATAATTATGAGAAAAACTTTTTACAGATCCAGTAATATCAAAACAATTATACACATCTGGGTTGGCATAGTCGCCCTTACAAAGTTTAATAAAATCGTTATGTAAAAAACGTGTTTTAATGTGAATACTTCAATTGCGAGTCTTACATGCACTTGACCTTTTAAAATCTACGGATGATGTCAGTGATCCCTGGTTAAATGAATCAGAAGAAGTCATACTGGTATTTGATTGAATTCGCTTCTTTACATTATGCATAAGATAATATTCTCTAGCTTATACATTGTGAAGAAATAAATAAAAAACTGGTCAAGTGCCAGTCGGACTCGCGCAACGAGGGTTCCGTAACTTTTTTTTATGAAATAACTACAAGAGTTTTTCCTTTACTTGTGCTGCGTGACATTGCTTCTTGCCAAATTTCAGGATTCTTAGTCAATGGGAAGTACCCCATAGGTTTTGATTCACTTGCAAATGTCTATATATACGCGATATAAGCCGCCGTATCTTTTTATTGTGTAGATTTAAAAACTGTTTTTCTCTTTGAGAGATAGCAGACTTGAGTGTGTGATATTAATTTCAGCTTGATATCTTGACGCGTTTCTGAGAAAAAGGGTCTTGACAGACGGACGAACGGACGGACAACAAAGTGATCCTATAAAGGTTCCGTTTTTACCTTTTTAGGTACGGAACCCTAAAAAACCATTTCCAAGTTCTCTCTATTCATTTACGTAGCAGTTTTCTAGAGCTTTCACATTTTTTTTTTTTTACAAAACGTAGGATATATAGGTCAGAGAAGTTTTCTTCAAGCCTCGTGAAGTGCTGTAAAAAGGTATGTTTTTTAGATTTTTGTGTGTTTTGCTTTTAAGATAGGTACCAAGTTTTCCACTTACCAGTTAAATGTATTTAATTTGGTACCGAATTGTGGTTTGATTTCGTTTGCATAAATTTTACTACTGAAAACCGCATACAGTATACTGTTACCTATGTAAATGAAAAAGTGAAATGGAGCCAACTGTGCAAAAGTAGAACAGAAAACATGATGTGTGAATGAAAAGAAGCTGTGTGTGAAAGAGAGATCTATGGCAATTATTCAAAAATGGCGGATGCACAGATTAAGTTTCATCATTCATCATCATTTAAATAATTAAAAGTTTTAATAATTTTTCTGAACTTGATCGTGTGTTACATTTTTGTTCATTTTAAACATAACTAGCTTTTGTCCGCGACTTCGTCCGCGTTACTTTCGCATTTATAATATTAGTACGGATGGTACGGATTAAACGTTTTATTAATTTTCTCGAACGTGATCGGTTGTTACATTTTTGTACATTTTATACGGTAAATAGACATCACTATAAATTAGACTTAGCTAAAATCATCAATGTAAATATTTGTTTATTGTGTGTACCTGAAAAACTAATTAGTCCGTCATGTAGACAATTAAAAAATTTTGGCGACGATACATTGCGTTGAAATTTCGCGTGACGTCACGCCTAGGTACAATTTTTACTGAACTGTGACGTCACAAGTCAATACTCCGAAACATTAATGCTACCTTTGTATTTTTTATTATTAATTTGATCAATCTATAATATGTGTCCAGTATTTTTTGACGTTCGTGTGAAGAGAATGCACTTTTTAGGGTTCCGTAGTCAACTAGGAACCCTTATAGTTTCGCCATGTCTGTCTGTCCGTCCGTCCTCGCTTAATCTCTGTGACCGTTAGCACTAGAAAGCTGAAATTTGGTACCAATATGTATATTAATCACGCCGACAAAGTGGTAAAATAAAAATTGAAAAAAAAAAATGTTTTATTAGGGTAGCCACCCTATATGTAAAGACGGAAGTGTTTTTTTTTTAATTCAACCCTGACGTGTGATATATTGTTAGAAAGGTATTGAAAAATGAATAGGGGTTAACTAAAATCATTTTTGGATAATATCCATAATTTCGGAAATAATCGCTTCAAAAGGAAAAATCAAAGCTAGACTCTAACTTTTGACCCGTAGGTTTAAAAAATATGAAAAAAATCTGGAAAGTAGAACTTTATAAGAACTTTCTAGGAAAATTATTTTGAACTTGATAGAAAGAACAGTTTTTGTACAAAAAAGACAAAAAGGTTGTACAAAATCATTTCTGCGTACTTAGTATGTCAACGTAACAAAAGCCTTTTTTTTAACTTATAAGTGGGAACACTTATTGTGACGAACGGGAAACTACGGAACCCTACATTGAGCGTGGCCCGACACGCTCTTGGCCGGTTTTTTAATGTTGTCGTCATCCCTATTACATATTTTGCAGCGGTGTTTTACTTCGTCGTCGTCGCCATCGCAACTGCATCGATATCGGACTAAATAGAACATCAGAACATTTTTTTATGTAGTCGTCATCCCTATTATAAGTGCTAAAAACACCCCTAAAATAAGGCAAGATTACTCTCACAAAATTAATTAAAACTACTCGGACATTAATCTAGAATTTAACTGGAGACGAGTTCGCAAAGAAGTCTTTCTCAGCATCCCGGTGTTAATCTCTCATAATATTTAGTCGAGATTAATTTCAACACTAATCTAAATGGACCAGAAGTGGCTTCGAGTTTTAAAAGTTTCGAGTTTTAACAAAAAAAAATTAACTTAAAATTCCCCTTGTACTTTACCGATATTGCTGGACTTATTTTTATCAATAAAGTCTCTTTAAACATAAATAAAGGCTTTTTTAAATGAAACTAGAAACTTGAAATTTACTCAATAGTTTTTTTTAAACCTGTACGTCAGTATTCGTACACGAAGAAACATTTTTTTTATTTCAGCCTCTATAGGGGTAAAATAGCGGGTGAAAGTTTATCAGAAAATGGGCGGTTAAAGCTAAGTAATGATGAATAACGTTCAAAACTGCCAATCCTCCTTGATAGCTCGTGCGCTCTCCATATAAGAAGAGGCCTTTCCCCTGGGTGGGAAAGTACAAAATAATAAATCTATACAGAATGGTAAACTGAATGCCTGACTGACTCGGTGTTATACCAAAGTACAGTCCAAACTGCTGGTACAGTCAGCATCAAAAGTCGATGACCACATTTAAAATTACAAAACCGCTGTACACCGTATAATACCTAAATTGCTCAACATGACAAGCACCAGAAATTAATGATCATCATAAAAGAGCATAAGTAGGTGACCACCACTTTTCAAAAGTCGCTAAACTAAGTTATGGCAAAAAAAGCATGACATTCTTCGTCTCTAAAGTCACTAAACAAATTTTTGACAAAAATAGCATACCATCGTTCATCTCAAAAGTCCCTGAACAGCATCAATTGTTTTTTGGGTTTAATATGTGTGTATACTCGTATTTTTGTGAAGTGACATTAATATAACATTCCTTTCCGAAGTTTGACAACAAAACATCTGGGGGCACGGTAGTACCTCCGCCAAGATGATAAATTATTCTGATTAGTAAAACCGTTTATAACCTACCCTGGGTACTTGTCACAGATATTTATCATTTTTTTTTGTATTAAATTTTTTACATCAGTGTTGACTTTCAACAAAGTTATTATTAAGTGAAAATATTCTTTTTTATATTTAAGGATAAATATTTTTTTAAATACCCCCAACTATGTTTCCTAAACAATTTATTTAAAAGGGAAACTGCGTGAATTTTGAAAATGAGCCATTGGTTTACAAATAAGGCTATATACTTTGAAAATGTGCTTATTGCTTGATCACCCACTTCGACTATTCTCATTGGCTCTAAGAAATAAAAATAAGTAATATATTTTGGAAAGTTAAATTCGAAATTTAGATCCATTAAATATTTTTACATGATTTAGTTTTGATAGGACAATATTGGATTTGTAACTCTGAAGATAGAAACAAGCACTTTTTAGTTTGCAGTTCAGTATCCGAAACAAAGTAATGTTCAGCAACTTTTAGTAGTTATGATGTTAAGTTATTTTTGGACGTTGCCATGATTACACTAGATACCAAAAGAACCATTTTATATTGTTCAGTGACTTTTGCAAAACTAATTGCTGTGTTATTTTTGGATGTTATAACGATCAGCAATTTTTGACAAAATGGTGTTCAGTTAATTTTGAACTTTAATGATGTTCATTCAATACTGGCGCCTATCTTGTTGAGCGATTTATGGATGATATAGTGTTCAGCGGTTTTGAAAATCTGAATGTGGTCAGCGACTTTTGATGCTGACTGTACTAGAGAAATGAACTAAAAAAAGGCTTTTGGAAACTCGACCCCTTTAGGGATAAAAACTAGACGGAAGTTTCACATCCGCGCGGGCGAAACTGCGGGCAAAAGCTTATCTATAATTATGACATAACTCTTTGTTAATCTCATTGACATGTTATTCTGAACAAAATAGTTTTTTCATCCTACCTATTCGAAAAAGACGACTTATTCCCCTTTAAGTACGCCCAAAGTTGGTGTTTTCTATAAGAAACTTTCAACGGGTAGTAATGACGCTCCAAATTCAAAAAATGCGCCTAAAAGTTCTTTTAAGCCCTGTTATAAGTGGGCCTAAAACTATTTGAATTTGGAACGTCTTAATGCTCAGAGCCAAAGAAATCGAACGCGAAAATTTTACTTTGCGCCCTTGTAATACAATCTACTATTAATACCTACTCGATTTCAAAACAAAATGGTCTAATAACCAAGTCACCCACCCGTCTCTAACCCTGTCTCACATCTTAAACTAGATTAAAATAAAGTTAGTCATTAGTGTAAATCCTATAATGGATACTCCAAAGATAATACCACTAGTACCTAATTAGGGTAATTAATTCACTGTTTCTTAATGATAAGGCTATAAATCTTCGATAGCATCACTAAACTTAACCCTGTTTAGGTGTAATTTAAAGGGTCAATGGAGACAGTTAAGTATTATTTATTTTAGAGGCAGGTGACACTACGCTATCTAGGGCGAAGAACTTCATATTTTTTTTATATATTCTTAAAAAAATACAGATATCTTTTTCGCTTTCGTTGCATTTTATGTTTACTGTTGACTTTTTAAGTACTTATTCTATATAGGTTAGCCTCATAAGAGACTTATATAATTTATTAGAAAAAAGTTCATTGGCATCAAAAAATGCTTTTTAGTAATAGTCATTTTGATTGCTAACTGCATTTTTCACAAACAATGAATGGATACAAAAAAAATTAACAACAAATTATCGATTGTCTTCCAAAACAATTTTCGTGTAACTGCAACAGTTAAGAGGTTCTCGTTTCAGCCCCTTTGAAACTTTCCATACTATATATCTGTCTCTTTTGATATCTTATCTTGCTTTCTCTTTATATTTCCCAGTTTTCAATTGCCACACTGACTGACAGTTAACTACAAAGAGGCAGTCATAACCCATCCACAACGGCCTCAAAGGAATCTATGTCCTATTAAGGTCTGTTTTGTTAGGCCCCGTCAGCCGGTCCTGTTTATGGGATAAACTCGAGGCCCGTTGAAATCACAAAGGTGTGTGCGGCAGACCTTTACACATCTCACCTCTGTTATATTTATGTCACCCTGGTACTTCTGTTTTAACTGAGGTAACCACAATTTAGTTTGTGTTGTTAATTCTAATACGTTTAAAGTGTAATCGTCTGTTTTCGTAAGTAAATGAATGTTGGTGTTACCGCTATTAACTAATACTTCAATAATAGTTTTAAAAACTAAAAACACGCTTTTTGCACTCACTAAAAATATTATGTGTAATCTTTACTCTTCTTGGACAAAACGCTCCACGCTTTTTTTCATCTCACAAGGGAAGATCTCTTGAGTCATGAAACTAAATGTACGAATTATTTTGTAATTTTTAGTGCGTGCTAAATCCGTGTTATTAAGTTTTTTAAACTATTATTTTTATTATATTATTTTTAGTCTTTTTATTATTCAAACTTAATTTACTACTTACTAATTAAAATTATTAATAGGTATTTAGAGATATTTTTGTATTCCATTTAGCGAACCCTTTCATTTAACACCCATATCATGGGGGTGCATTTCAAACAGCCAGTTCGCCATCTTGGGGTGGCCGCCATATTGGATTTGTAATGGCGTTTCTTAGCTAGTCATCTATTATCATCAGAACTTAGAGCGTGTAAAAAATTTCATCCTAATCGAAGACTGGGAAGTGGGTCAAATTAAGATTCCAAGATTTTCTTACATACATAGTTACAATTGAAGCTAAAAAAAGCGTGTTAAAAATTAGCCATTTTCAGCAAAAATCTGTACGAAGTGGCTTATCATCTCCATTGCCTTTCTCCAATTATGGTAAGGTCAGTTTCCGGCTTAACTGGATTCAGCCGAATACCTGTGTTTTGTGTAAAGAGTCTGCCTATCAGACCTCCACAACCCAGTCATGGGCGACACGATACCTCTTAGTTAGACTGGGCAAACTTCGGGTTTCTGACTACCCATAACGACTGTCAAAGCCTTCCAAGGCATGGAGTGACAAGATATACTTTAGAGAAATACATATGGATTGAAGCTGCGATTGCGATTTAGGTGACTATTCATCCTCATAACAATTGATCCGCAGGTGATATGTAACCCTATTAAAATTGCAAGGGGTCTTATCTGAAGTTGCGGAATAGTTTAAGCCGCAATATTAAGCCGCAATTATATTATGCTGACGCCGCGTGTCGCAACGCGTGGGTAAGCTATCGGTTACATACATTTAGTACTGGATTGATTACATTAGTCCCGTCCCGCGTGTCGCTGTGTCGTGTACTAAATGTATGTAACCGATAGCTTACCCACGCGTTGCGACACGCGGCGTCAGCATAATATAATTGCGGCTTTATATTGATATGGTCACATCAAGTCAGCAAACAATGAATAAGTATTATCTGTTAAAGTGAGTTAGTCGAGGTGTGCCTGAGTATCCAGACATTTTGAAAATGTAATGATTTGCTAAATAGTCTGTCTACTATAAAGACCATCTGCTAGTTGAAAGTTTTGCTAAATGGGCATTTTGCTAATTAGACATTTTACTACTTAGACCTTCCGATCAAGAAAAGACTTATCCAGAAACAGAACTTCCGTGTATTCTATTAATTCCATAAGATTCCTTGAATCCAGTCGCAGCATAATTCTTACTGCTCCTCTATTTACCCGAACTTCGCGACGTGAACATAAGTTCTTAGTTCATAAGTTTTTCATAAGAGTCTGGATTTATCCCTTGTTATTTTAGCTACTTGCTTCTTCCATGAAAACGCTTCAATCATTTTAATTTACACCTTATTCAAATGACTTAAGAGCTATATGCCACATGCATAAGCAAGAAGTATGTGTCAAGTTCTTAGTTTAAACACAAAGTTTCGTAGTTAGAGTCGCAAAAAGTTTGTACCGTGTTAGTATTATAAATTATGTAAGAAATAAGGAACTGGATACCAATATTTTTCTGGATTTTTAACGAAATTACCAAAACATATTGGTTAATTTAAAGCGTATACGATTTGCGTCATTTCCCTAGCCTTCATAGTTATAAATGTTAAAAGTGACTTCCAAGGCTAACCGGGCCAAGCTGAATTCAATAATATTTATATAGAGCTAAGTTGCCTATCAGACCTCCATAATCCCAGTTACTGGGTAACCCTTGGTAAGACTGGTTGGATTTTCTGACCTCTGACTACTTGTAACATTTGTCAAAGATTTAAGAATAACTACCATTGCCAACGACTTTACAGACTTTCTAAGGCACGGAATGCCAATGATATTCAAGTTGAGCTTAAAAAGCCCTAAAGAAAATATTACTTACTAGCTTTTGCCCGCGGCTTCGCTCGCGTTACAAAGAGACAAAAAGTAGCCTATGTTACTCTCCATCCCTTCCACTTAAAAAATCACGTCAATTCGTCGCTCCGTTTTGCCGTGAAAGAAAGGCAAACATACATACAGACAAACAGGCAGACACACTTTCCCATTTATAATATTAGTATAGATATTCGGCCTCCATAAATGATTATTAATCGAGACAGATTTAAAAAGTATGATTTAAAAACTTCAGTAAGTGCTACAGATAATTAAGAACAGTTTCCAAGCAAAATTGTGGAGGAAAATATTTTAATATCTAGCGGGGTATTAATTATAAGATCTGAGAAAATAAGGTTTTAGATTTCAATTAAAATTAACACAGTTAAATATTGAAGTTTATTGATTCGTCTTGTTTAGTATCTTGTTAGTATCTTTTTTTATTGTTTGTGCTTTGTTTAGTATCTGGTTTTTATAATACGAAAAAGAAAAAAAATCTTTAAAAATATTGTTTGAGAAAAATTAAGTTATTATGATGGTCATAACTATAGCCATATAAATCCTTACTGATCCTTACTAATATAATAAACGGGAAAGTGGGTCTGTCTGTCTGTATGTTTGTCTTTCCTTTACGGCAAAAGTGCTCGCTCGTTGATAATAATTACAGGTATATAATACGGTGCCGCAGCGGCGCCGTAAGAACATTGCGACGCCGCGCCGCACTGCTCGTGTGGCCGCCAGTGCGGTGAGGAGTAAATAATGCGGTGCGGTGCGTTGCCGCACCGTGTGGCCTGGCACAAACGGAGCGACGAATTGATGTGATTTTTTAAGTGGAGATAGTTGAAGGGATGGAGAGTAACATAGGCTACTTTTTGTCTCTTTCTAACGCGAGCGAAGCCGCGGGCAAAAGCTAGTATGTATATATAATAATAATAATAATAATAATTTATTTACGTTCTTTTACAAAGTAGTACATTAATAAACTTATGAATACTAAGTAGTACCAAGTTCTAAAAAGATGACTTAATTACCTATTTAAAGACTAGTTAATTTAAAAGAGTATACTGAACTACAGAGTGGAGTATTAGTACTTACATTTTTCTTATAGCGACCTGCCTGAGCTAGGTTAATAAAAACCTGTGTTTCAGGCCATCGTCAGACTAAGCGATTTGTTGTTGATTGGTCCACAGAATTACTACCCATACAAATACAAATTAAATTAATTAATATCTAGTTTACAAAATTGTAACAATAACAATAAACTATACTACTTATACAAAATACAGAATAAGGGATTTCTAATTTAATATCTACAAAATTATTGGAGTATATCTAAAAGTTTTTCTGTGTCCGTATAATCAAGTTTTCTCAAATACTCGAATATCTTAAGGCTACACTGTTTATAATTAACACTATAAATATTAAGAATTTTATTGAGCTTATTATATAACACGGGTCCTAAAAATACATAGAAACGGTTTACAAAGGCATGTCGAGTGCGTGGTTTAATGCAAACCAAATCATTTCTTCTTTTGTCCGAAAGTATAGGCTTGTAAGCGACTTCAACGTGCTGCTGTAATATGATGTGCAGTATAAATAATTGTCGTACTGTTAGTACCTCACATGCAATGTAAAGCTGATGAGTAGAAAATCGAAAAGGCCTGAAAGTGGCTACCTTGAGAATTGCTCTTTGAGCGCGTTCTAGGGGGAGTAAAATTGACTTTGAGGCACCACCCCATGAAGTTATGCAGTAGGTAAGAACAGATTGACACAAAGCCAAATATACCTGTTTAATTAATTTGAAGTCAGCAATGTGGCGTAAATTCTTAAAGATATATATTAATTTACGAACTCGAGTACAAAGCAAATCAATATGTTTACGGAAATTCAGATTTGTGTCAATCGTGATACCTAAATATTTTATGTAATCGGTTTTAGTTAGAGTAGGGCATGAACATGAAGCGTCAGCGTTTGTCGTACAGTTATGAGCGTAAATGTTAGGGTTAGCAAGTGTCATATTAGTGTTTCGCATTCTAAATAAAATATATTTGGTTTTATCTGTGTTTAATGTTAGTGAATTTATACGAAGCCAGTTTAATACTATGTTAAATCCATTTTGAGCATGTTTACAGACCTCCTCTCGTGATTTAGCTGAGAACAATAGGGCTGTGTCATCTGCATATGATATTGTAATAGCATCGGGTATTTTAAGGTTGCACAGTTCATTTATATATATTAAGAACAACGTCGGTCCCAAAATACTTCCTTGAGGAATGCCATAGCCGCTATTTTTAAGCTCTGAGCTTTTATATTGACCAAGTTTAACACACTGATAGCGATTGCTGAGATAATCAGAGAAAAGTAGTAGTTGTGTTCCTCTTATCCCAAGTGCCTCAAGTTTTTGCAATAATTTAAAACAAGAAATTGTATCGAAGGCCTTGGCAAGATCCAGGAAAATTCCCATACAATGCAAGCCCTTATCCAGATTCGTAGTGATATAATTTGTTAGTTGGTGTACTGCATGGCTGGTTGATCTTTTTGGTCTAAAACCAAATTGACTTTCTGAAAGTATATTGTTGTCCTCAAGATATTTTATTAATCTATTATTTATAATTCTTTCCAAAATTTTGGACAGTCCTGTTAAGACTGATATGGGTCTGTAGTTATTAACGCAGTTCTTTTCACCAGCTTTAAATACGGGGGTGACCAATGCCTTTTTAAGTAGGCTAGGGAAAACTCCATTTGTCAGACATAACTGAAAGATATGTGTTAGAGGTTGGGCAATCAGATATTTAAATTTCTTAAGTATTCTATTTGGTATTTGATCCCACCCAACAGCGCAGTCATCTTTTAACCCGGAAATTACTTCTATAACTTCCTTTATGTCGGTATCCAACAAAACAAATGAATTTACTCTATTTACAGATACACTTGTCTGGTTTTGGCAAGGAAGAGGTCTAGTTCCAAGTGTTTTGTCAGCTAAATTTTTACCAATATTGGCAAAATATTCATTTATTTTATTTGTTGCTATAGATGGGCTAACGTCTATTGATATCAAATCAAGGGGAGGTTCAGAGTTTGTCACACTAAAAGTATTTGTCTTTATAAACTTCCAGACTCGTTTACTATTTTTTCCCGCAGCTTGCAGCTCATATTTATCATGTTGGATTTTTACTTTTTCTAGTAGGTTATTACAGAAGTTTCTGTACCTTTTATATGTTATGCTAAGTACCTCGTTGTCAGGTGCGAGTTTCGACTTAAAATGTAATTTGTCTCTATGTCTTATACAACGGACGAGACCAGGTGTAATCCAAGGTTTAATATTAGAATATTTTCTGGACATAATTTTGGTAAAAGTATTTTTAGATATTACATGTTGCAGTGAGCCTATAAAGTAGTTTAGTGAAGCATTTGCATCACATGAGTTGTAAACGAGGTCAAAATTTATGCTGCGTATATCATTTTCAAGTTTTGCCATATTTACTTTAGTATAGCTGCGCATGCAATCTTTCCTAGGTAACGATAGTTCTAATGTTAGTAAAATTGCATTATGATCGGTTAGTGATGAATTTGTAATGAATGTTTTAGCTGTTTTTTTCGTTTTCAAAAAAATATGATCTAAGCATGATCCACTTTGATGCGTGGGGTGATTATAAGCCGGCAATAGTCCATGATATGAGCAAATGTTTAAATAATTATGTGCCTGATTATCGATTTTCCCGGATACAATGTTAATATTTATGTCGCCTACTAGTATAATATTTTTTAAGTTACAAAACTTTTCTAGAATAGTGTTGAGACCATCTAAAAATCGATCAATGTCTTGAGAAGGAGGTCTGTAAACAGTAATTATTACCGTATCGGGGTTAATTGCAATGATTAAGCAGTTACTATCGGGAAGTTCTATGGGTTCCTCTACTGTTGCTTTCAGATTTTTCTTGACATACACTACTAAGCCGTCATTTTGATTAATTTGTCGATAGGTTTTGTAGGTAGAGTAACCGTCCAGGGGTGGCAAATTGTGTGTTTGATTAGACAACCAACATTCTGTCAGAACAATTAAATCACAGCTTATACCAAGATCTTGTAGGAGTACTTCAAAACCATTCATATTTTTGTTTATGCTGCGAATATTTTGAGTGAGAACGGTTAATGTTTTGTTTACAGAAAGGATAAAGAGTTTGCAGTCCTCGACCTTACATATTTTACTTTCAGACACAGAAAAATTGTCTATATCATAGAGTAAGTTATTTATCATAATTATAGTTACTATTAAAAATAAGAAAATAATAAAATTAGACTTCCGTTGGCGTGCTTAAGAAGATATGAAATCTGTAGCGCTCTTAGGCGCCTTCATAATCTATAGAGTTTATGTAGTTTTCCTCAGCGAATTTGCGTGCCGGGCAACTAGCATCACCTGTCTGATGATCACATTTGCGTTTGAAGCGATTGCACGTCGCGCATTTGGGGGGAGCGTTCTTATTGGTGCAATCCTTAAAGGAATGTCCAGTCTCGCCGCAGTGATTACAAGTTGTACTTGTTTCTCGGCAATATTTAGCGGCATGTCCGAATTGCTGGCAATTGAAACACCTGGTGACTATTGTGAAGTCTCTCACGGGGCAAGACGTCCAGTTGATGAAAACTCGCCCTTGGTCAATTAGGATTCTCCTGATATTTGCTGGTAACTCAAGAATATAATTACAGGTACTCAGATTTTTCTTACCTGATTTATGACTTAATTTTATTGTAGCTAAAAGGGACTCACGGGTTGTGTTTGGCAGCTTTTCAGAAAGGTTTTGCTCGAAAATACAATCAAATACCTCCTGCTCTGATAGGGTTACGGGCACACCAACAATTGCCACTCTAGGACGGCGTTTTGTTGTTTCTTCAACGGTTAGGCCTGAGGAAACTAGTTTCTCTGATTTGCGTAGTTTTTCTATATCTGCTTTCTTGTCTGTGCTGATAATGACGCCTCCATTTCGCACTTTTTTTACGCCACGAACATGAAGTTTGAGTTCTTCGGGAGAGATTATTTTCTGGACTAGAGATTTCGTGTCGTTGCTGGTTTTAGATTTATCACTAGGGTAGATAGCAACGGAGCTTATATTTGCAGGACGGATGTAGTTGTCGGAGCCTTTCTTGACAATATTCGCGAAGGAAATAGGTTCTGTGGGCTTCAATTTGCTTTCTACGACTTCTTTGAATTGCCGAAGTGAGGTCGCAACACCCTGTTGATTTTTCAGGTGTTCAATAGTAGAGAACGCCTGAATAGTTTTATGCGTCAAGGACTGATACAGGACTGCCATCTGAGATGTCCCACTAGTCACCTTACGGCATAAACCAGCCACACGGACCTTCTGTTCGGAGTTCATTTTCCCTTCCGCCACTATGCTACACACCTCACCCAAAAAGGTCTCGATCGTATTCATCCATCTCTGAATCTCCGACGTGGGGAGCACTTCCGAGGGTAACTCATGTTCCGTAGTTTCTGGAGGAGGCGGGGTCAAGGGCTTGGCTCGTTCAGTAGGTGTCGGCGGGGGGCTTCGTCGCAGCAATTGGCTACGGCCAAACGGGCTAGAACTTGAGCTAGCCATATCCACCACAATAAGACTAATCTACGTACTCTAGTTCATTGATATTGGCACACTTTACTAACTCGTGACACACTTTATGTTGAGTGATTACACAGCATATTATGCAAATTCAATGCAGAATGCAAAAAGTAGTGTAGTAATTATTTAATTATAACATATTATAGGCAAACAAAAAACACGTCCGCTTAGTTAGGCGACTAATCGCAAAATGAAAAAAATCAATATTAAAGAAAATGTCTATCTACATATTATGTAGATAGACATTTTCTTTAATATTGACTGCTAAAGAAATAAATGTCTTGCGTTTGTGTTTATGTATTTTAAAAGACAAACTAAATGTAATCCCCATTAGAATACACTGAGTTTAATCCAAAATTCTATGTCTCTTAAGTCGCGAACAAAGACAGTTCAATACAAGCACAATAACGTATTTAACGTACACTTATCGCTAAAACATTCAATAATATTCGAAGTCAATATCAAACTATTTCAGCCCAAGTAATGGTTACATCCCTTTCAAGACAATAGCCAGTATGAATAGCATTGTGGAAGGCTTAATTCAACCCCACAACGCACAGAGCGTTGTGGGGTTGAATTAAGCCTTCCCAACTAATAGGGAAGCCCTCATTATTCTTCCCCGAAGGTGCTATGATTTTTAACGAACTTAATCTGTTAAGGCTTGCATTATACGATCAGTTTTACCTTCAAGCCTTTAACGTTCTCATTGCCAATATTTTTTATTGTATAAGATGTTAAGTTGTGTATAAGTTTCGATCCAAACAATGCTATTCTAATCCTCGTATTTTTTCACTCTCTCATAATTTGGCAATTTCATAAAAAAAAACTGAATGTCATTTATTCACTTTTGCATTGTCAATAAGTAAGCCTGTCAAAAAGTAGTTGTATTGTAAGTAGTGCATATCACCCAGCCCTCAGTTTGCCTGTCAGTTTTGTTTCTACGTGTGCAGCAAGCTTTAGCGTTCGGTTACAAATTAATGAAGGGGTGAATAGGCACTTGTTTGTTTGTTTTGGGGATGAAATCTAATTGGGTATGCGCAACGAAGTAGGTAGTATTAGGTATGCTTGTGTAGATAATTTTAGATAGCATTTGTGTATTGTATTTGAAATTATTTGAATGGGAGTTAAACACTTTGATTTCAATGATTCTGAACAATTTAGTGTTAACGATAATGGATTATAAATCCAATAAACATCTGTTTGGACTAATCTCCGAACAGCTTTACATAATTATAGCGGTCAAATAAATCGGACTTCAACTGACGGAGGATGATATAAAAAGTTAGAAAAATCTACTGAAAAATAATGGGTCTCGCGAAAAAAAAAATCATAGACACAGTACAGTACCTATACTTGACTGACACGCAAAGTCGCGAGCTAAACCTAGTTTGCAATAAAATAAGAAAACAATAGAAAGCCTGTTGTGTGGGACATTTCAGTAAGATAAAGGTAACGATCGGTCCATATGTGCCGAGCCCTCGGCAGTATGTGACAGGCTACCACAGAGAAATATCAGTAAGTCAATTGATGGAAAATTGGTTTAAAGTGGATAACAATAAAATTAGATTCTGTTGAGTAAACCGTAAATTGTGTAGTTGGATTTGTGCTGTCTATTCTAGTGTTGGTAAGCTTTGGTGCAGTTGTTCAGTTCCGTTCTTTGTTTTTGTAGTTAGAAATGTCAATATTTTGAAAGAGTAATAATTTTGAAACGGATGAACCAATTTTGATGAAAGATATCCAAAAACTACTGCAAGATAAGTAAAAAAAATGCGTTTAAATCGGTTCACCCGTTTGAGAGCTGTTAAATTTATAACACCCTTCTTTTGCGCCTGATGATGAAAATGATCACAAATAAGGAAATAGGAAGAAGAAAAAAGAGAAGTGTAACAGTTATAAGAAAAGTCTGCTATTGTTTCGAATATCTGATGCTCACGGCAACGATTTATCGCTACGATTTGACTACGTAGTTCATTTGTGCAGTTTTCTCCAAGGTGTTTTTTTATGGATGGGAAATCATCATATGGCTTATCCCGACCTGGGCGGGGCGGGAGGGAGTGTCAGACTTTTACTGACTATAACGCACCCTTGTTCCTTCGGTTGCCCTTTATGTTCCCGGGCCGCGGTAACTATTAGAACTATTCCGCAACCCCGGCAGGCAATTTTATCGAAGGTGTGAAAAAATATCGATGCAGATATCGTGGTTATGTAGACGCTTTACGGGTGATTGAAAAATAAAAACTGCACAAACCAACGGCGCAGTCAAACCGTAACGATATTTTGTTGTCGTGTGTACTAAGCATAAGTGTTTTTTAGTTTGACATTATTTACCTCAGTAACCACTACACTTATCGATTATATTTTTTATAGTATTACAGTAAAACTTTACTTCAGTTTGATTATTATTTTATTTGATTACCTTAATATTTTATTGAAAGAAAGCTACGAAAAACTTGACAATGTTTTGTAGTGCAAGAGTCACAACCATTAGCGACGGCGGCTTCTCGGCGATCTTTCAATAAACAGCTCGCTGCGCAGGATTGTGGAGATGTGAGAGCGAGACGGAGAGTTATGATGTCCTTGTTTAACGTTTGTATAAATACCGGCCGCTTGGCAAAATAAATGACATTATCTTCAAACACTACTACTGTATTCTTCAAAACATCTTTTGAGTCCACAAGGGTGGAGTAGGAACAAGTAAAAGTTAGAATAGCTTAATTCTCACAGGCGAATCCAACCTAACCTTCTGTCTTAAATATACCGTGGTCAATGATTGTCTTTGGACGCAACAGTGTGTTAACTTTTTATGTGTTATGGCTGACATGCGACCCTTTTGCTAACAATATCAAGCGTTAAATTTATATAATACAGCGCGGGTATTGCTCGGACAGTGGTCAAAGTTGCTCATGTATGTAGGTAAATTGTAGTTTTCAAACACCTAAAACTGGAATAGGAAAATAAAAACTTTAATATTTCAGAGGTTTTCCATAGTTATCGAGATACAATATCATGTTCAGTAAGACAAGAGTATAGATCGTCGACGATCTAATAAGAAAATGAGGCAATAATTCTGGTGAATTAATATTAAATGGCAATAAACCGGTATTTAGAATAATGTTTTTCGTGTTTACCACAAACAGACTGACAGACAGTGGATGATAATTAATGTAAGTTTACCTAAAGAAGTACACATCAAAGTCGTTTAGTAAATAAATAAAATATTCATAACTATTTTACAAAAATCTCATTCTTTGTTTAATTATGATTGATAATAAATTAAATACACCGTGCTTCTCTACCTTACAGATGCGTTATTATCGGACGATAATATCGCATGCGTGATTGCGATATCGTTGCAATTGCGATGGCGACGACGACGAAGTAAAACACTGCTGCGATAATTATAATATTGTTTGCAATTTTGTGCAAGGAATCGAAACGCAATATTATAACGCTTGCGATATTTATCGACCGATTTTAACGCTTGCGAAGTTATGAGGTTTAATAGCCTTACCTTGGGCAGCACTGCTCATATTCCATTTTCAAAAATGCTAAAAACAATCCACTGGCAAAAGCCTCGCTTTGTTACATCCGTCAAACAACAATATTATTTGTTGAAATGAAATTAATTTCATAAATGAATTTCATATTTAAATTGTAGAACGAAGACGGATATCGGCCATGTTTTTTCAAATGAATATTTTTAATAGATTGCATTGTTGAAATAAGTGTAAAGTTTTGATTGAGTTGCAGCGTTTTAAAATAAATTATTGTTTCTCGATGCCATCAAGAAAGCTGTTTTTTATTCAACTTCATAAATTAAAGGTTTCTAGTTAGTCTTAATTGTTTTTAAATGATCCTATAGTGGCTTCGGTCTCGTGTCTCCCCTGACGGCTCCCCTCGGGGAGACATCAGGATTTTTAAAATCTTATTGTCTCCCCTAGGCGGGGGAGACATCAGAACTTGCTAATAAATTATAATTGGAGTACTCGTATTGGTTCCGTTTCTTGGAACGCAACCTTTACGCACATTTAATCAACTCCATTCACGTCATATTTATATAGTTTGACATTTATCAGCAGCGTTCAGCGTCGTAAGAATAAGAAAAGCTTCCATAGGGACTTCACACATTTTTTCAGCTCATTAACCTTATATCCACAGAAAATATCGATTTTGAATGAAGATGCGTAACAGCTTTCCTCGTCTGTTCAGCTTGTCCCTTAACCTTTCGACGACCAAGCGACAGCCGGCTGTCGGACCGCTATTGTCTTTCTATTGTGTCTCGAATCACGTGTGTTCGAAGGTTTAAACAACCAAATCCGTTCTATCCGTACTTCCGTACTAATATTATAAATGCGAAAGTAACTCTGTCTGTCTGTCTGTCTCTTCTTCACGCCAAAACCACCGAACCGATTTGAATGGAATTTGGTACAGATATAGTCTGGGGCCCGAGGAAGGATGGGAACTTCGACGCGGACGAAGTCACGGGCAAAAGCTAATAATTCATAAACTACCAATCTACAGCAATACGACAAAACAGCCCAAAAATTTAGACATTATACTAAGAATTAAAGTACTAGTATTGTTTTGAACTAAATTGGCCGTCACGTTCCCAAGTTACATTCCGGTGGCGTCAGGTTCTGTAGAGCGGAAATATTTTCCGTTTCAATTTCACCAAACATTGTTTATACTCCTTTGTTTTGTTTTACCACTGTTCTTGATTGTTAAAACAAACTTTAGTATTTTGTTTCGTGAGGTAACATTTTTGAAAATATAATGCTGGGATGCTTAACATTCTAAGCTTGATTTTAATAAAGTTTTCGAGTTTACGTAAAGTTTATTTGAATGTCTAAGATACTTGCTCGTGGATTGTGTTTCGAATTGAAGAACATTCCAAAGTCTGGTTTTGATTTGTGTTTTTTGTTTGTTTATTTTAACGCGGTAATATCTGGATCTGTTAGGTAAGAGATCTTTTCTTTTACAGCATAAGGGTGAGATTCTTTGGAGACCATAATTATTTATTTATTTAATAAGTCATTCCTTCTCTGTATAAGAAGAGGCCTTTGCCCTGCAGTGGGACAGTTATAGGCTGGTATTATTATTATTTGTTGATATACATTTTTGTATCTCGGCGCGTATGTGCCGGATTTTTAGGGAAACACGGGCCGAAGCCAAGTGCTAACCTGGAAGTAGATTCTTATGTGAAAAATGATAATATGTGTGGTGATGTGATTTGACTTTGCGTTGCGCAAGTGTGATGTAATGTCTGAGTGGATGGCTGTGTGTGAGTTCGTACGGTGAATGATGATTGTGGTTGTGATATTTGTGTCTCATTGTCGTTCTGTAAAAAAATATTATTATTATTATTTAATAAGTTGCTCAAGAAGTTAGATTTTGAAAAAAATACATAAATGTATAATATTATAAAGATAAAGAATTTGTTTGTTTAAACGCCGTTTCCTCTGATAGCACTGGTTTAATACACTTATCGAGAAAAGCTACATAATATTACGACCTACGGAAGCAGAGTAGTAGGAAAGATGTTCGGTAAAACCGCGGGGGACAGCTAGTCTATTTATAAAAGTCAGCTAGTGTATCTTCTTTGTTGTCTTGGCTACCATTATCACTTACTCCTTTCTTCTTAGTATCGTTCTTCACACATTTTAATCCATCCATTTTCTTAGATCAAATGATTAAATTAAACTATATTGAACAAACTTTAGGCCGCGACATCTTCCATCCACTATTTTACTTTTGTTTTAGGTTGTTTTCCCAAAAGTCGTTGAAATCCCAAAATATCTACTTTTCTCTAAAAACATGCCCTCCAAGTGTTATGACTGTAGAGCCAGAACGGTTTGGGCTAAGCGTTGATAAATCACCCAGACAGTCAGCCAAATTTACCATTGTATTATATACATATATATAGATTAGATCGTCAAAGGTACCTACGGTACAACCTGCCAACCAAACCAATACCTGTGTAATACCTAAAATACACACAGATCGTGTACAAACATTTGGGGCCAATATTTGTTGTACACACATCCAAGGTGTAATTCACCCGGGTCACCAATTTGTTACGACCTAATTTATAGGTTTCTTCAGAGTAACTGCTTACGCATGCCTCGGGTTCATTTCGGGTCTGACGGACGGTTAATAAGAAGGTTTACTTCAGGAAAATTTCAGCGATTTGGAAGATAAAGGAACAGTTTGTAGAAGGGACTTTGTTATTTGGTTCTCTCAACAAGCTGAGCAAAAGAATTATTAGGAATTTCTCTGTCTCCGGTTTGAAATCTTCGTGATACCTACACCCCTAATAAAGTAACACAAGGTTTTACAATGTTTTTTATTATAAAAAATGACAAAAATTTCGTAAAACAATATAAATTTGTAATAAAATGTCGTGTCGTGTCGTATCGGTCGTCTATCCTCTTACCTATTTTATTCTCAAACTTACTTGCAAACAAATATTAGCTAGATAAGGAAAACGAACAGCACGATTCACGTACAAAAGCGATAAAAAACTTTCAGCAGATAAGCAAAGTTAATGAAAACATCCAACCGTTGGTTGCTACCAACAATCCCAATGAAAAATGAAAATAATTCACAATCCGACGAAAAGCCACGACTGTCACGTAATAATTTAAAAATATTTACAAGTAAGTAAATATTGTAGGTATGTATCATTTGTATCAATGCATAATAGTCGTAATCATAATCATACATTTTTATTTATCTCAACATCATGCTTACTTTATTCACACTGGATAAAGTACATTCTTAAATAGATAGAATAGGGATGTTGACTACATCAAAAGAATGACATTCTGTTTAGTCCGTCTGTTAGACAGTCCAAAATACTGGACACATATTTTTTGCTTGATCAAATTAATAACAAAATACAAAGATAACGAGCATTAAAGTTCCGGAGAGGGGGTTTGTGACGTCACTTCTCAGTAAAAATTATACAAAGGCGTGTCGTTTCACGAAACTTCAACGCACTGTATTGTCGTCATTTTCTGTTTACGAAAAAAAAAGAAAAAATACGTGTCCCAAATTTTTTGATTATCTAACTGACGGACTAAAGACTTTTTTTTGTCGTCTCGCCTATAGTCACATGTTTACAGGGGTAAAATAGAGCATAAAAGTATCGACTTTCACTCGGGCAAAGCCGCGGACTAAAGCTAGTTACTCATACATTCCTAACTACGTCCGTTTATACTTTGGTATATGCTAAAAATATTACTCAAGCTAAACTAATTTACGCAACACAGTGTTTTTTAACATATTGCTAGATTCTGTGTAGTTGCAGAACTAACTACTTTCTAATAAATTAGTTACAAACGTAACCCCTGAAAATAGAACCAAAACCAGTTTACCTCAATTCTGAATGCACGTCTAATCATAATAATAATAATATAATTAACGTCGTACAAACATAACACTAACGCAAACATACCGGATTTGCCTGCGGACGAACTGAATATCTTGCGCGACCTCCTCAAAGCTGGAATTTGAGCTTTTCGGTAACATTTGCTGTTAGAAAAGGAATGAAAAATTATGTTTGTACAAAAGCTTTTGAACGCACCGCGGTTTAAAATGAAACATGCATTTGAACGCTTGGTATTTCGAGAATTCCGGTGAAATTTAGTGGGGTCTTTTATTGTGAGAAATTGTAGAAATATTATTTTGGCTGTTCCTCGTCAGGAACGGTCGAATTCAGCTAGGATGACTGACACTTTACTGTTATTTAGTTTAGAGGATGATCCGGACTACTAAGCCGGTCGTGGGTCCTACAAAAATCCATGGCTGAAGTCCATTTATTAAGAATCTCAGTTTATAGAATGTTATTGTATATAACATACCCAGAAAAACGCAAGAAAGAAGACTGAAACTGCAATTAGACAAGAATTATCTCGTCATATAAAAGAGATGCAATTTAAAGGGTTCCCTGTGACTGTAGAGGACACAAGAAGAGTTGCATATCAATTTGCATAGCATCTAAATATAAAACACAAATTTCATAAGCCCAGCTATGATTTGTTGCAACTTTTTTTAAAAAGAAACCCGGATATTTCTTTGAGGAACTCGGAAGAAGTATCGTATGCTCTAAATCGAAGTATGAACAGAGAAGAAGTTAACATTTATTTCGAAATTCTCAAAACTACCCTAGCTGATAATAATTTGTTTGACAAACCAGGCCATTTGTTCAGTATGGATGAAAATGACATGACATGTTTTAGCTGAAAGGAGCTAAAAACCGTAGCTATGTCGACGTCAACAAAGAAAGGAGAAACTATAACAGTAATTGTTTGTTGCAAAGCGGAAGGCAATTTTTTGCCACCACCTTGTATCATGAAAGGTCAAAGAAAGAAACCTAAATTTGAAGACGGATTAGGTACGTCACAAAAATCCGCCAAAATTGCCTCTTAAATATTTCTGGACTGTACACTTTTTGTCTGGAAAACCAACTGGTGAAAATGGTCACTTCACCCATTGCAATTCAGTTCGAATGAAAGCGTTTGCTAATGAAATTGATATCATTTTGTTACTCATGCCAAGTTATACCTCATATTATTTGCAGATTAGGTGTTACCGTTTTTAAATCTTTGAAAACTTATTTTTACGAAGCTTGCAGGTTGTGGATAAAGCAAAATCCAGGTCGTCGTCTTACCAGAAATCAATTTGATGCAATGCTAAATCAAGATTGGGGAAAATCTTTTACCATTACAAATGCAACTTCAGGATTCTGGACTACAGGAGTTAATCCATAAAATCCAAATACGATTCCTGATTACGATTTTAATGAAAGTCACGTTTAGTGACGTAGAAGAAGACACGGGACTGTCCATGTACTGACAGGAACTACTCAATCATCGGCTACGTCGCAGGTTTCAAATCCAGGCCCAAGTACATCTGGAACTCAGCTCTACCTACTCCAACAAAATTATTACATGAAATATCACCAGTGCGTCAAAAAATATACGATGTCCGCAAACGTGACAAGCAAGTGAGCATTCTTTTGACATCTGAATATCGTATAAAAACCCGTTAAATAAAAGAAAAGGAAGAAAAGAGTAAAAGAAGAGAAAGAATTAAAGATTAATAAATCTAAGGAAAAAAGGACTGTTTGAAAACGTATCAGTTGCAAAGAAATCCCCATGGTTCTCTGCGATTCTTCTGATGAAGACCTCGAAGAAAAAGAGGAAGACAACTGCATAGGCTGCAGTGATTATTATAAGTCACAGCTCATCGAAGATTGGTTACAGTGTAAAGATTGTTCGCTGTGGGTACATAAGAATTGCACGGAATTCGCAAATATGTGTGTTCATCTTGTGGTGCGAAGGAAAAAGGAGTTTTATTGAATGTATTATTGAAGGGAAAGGTAAAAGAAAAGGCAAATAAGTGCTGGCAAACTTCCCCTGAACACTGTGGCTATCTCTAACATATATCCTGGGCGAGATGGTCATACGTGTTTTTTTTAATGCCAAACCAAATGTAAATATTAACATTTGGTTGATTAAAAGACTGATAATGTTTAAGTTTTGAGAAGAAATATAATTAAAGATTTGTTTTTTACTAAAATGGTTGTTTTATTTATTACTAGCTCTTGCTCGCGACTTCGTCCGCGTGGTTTAATAGTTCCCGTTCCCGGGAGATTTCCGGGATGAAATATATCCTATGTCCTTTCTCGGGTCCCGGACTATATCTGTACCAAATTTCATTCAAATCGGTGCAATGGTTTAGGCGTGAAGAAAAGACAGACAGACAGACAGAGTTACATTCGTATTTATAATATACTAGCTTCTGCCCGCGGCTTCGCTCACGTTAGAAAGAGACAAAAAGTAGCCTATGTTACTCTCCATCCCTTCAACTATCTCCACTTAAAAAATCACGTCAATTCGTCGCTCCGTTTTGCCGTGAAAGAAAGACAAACAGACAGACAGACACACTTTCCCATTTATAATGGACTAGCTTTTGCCCGCAGCTTCGCTCGCGTTAAAAAGAGACAAAAAGTAGCCTATGTTACTTTCCATCCCTTCAACTATCTCCACTTAAAAAATCACGTCAATTCGTTGCTCCGTTTTGCCGTGAAAGAAAGACAAACATACAGACAGACAGACACACTTTCCCATTTATAATATTAGTATGGATGTATGGATGGTTTCTTAGCATTATATCATCAAAGTGAATAGGACGAACTCCTCCGGACTTACCCTAATTATTATTGTTCATAACTATTTATAATAATTAAAAATATTTCCTTCCCTTTTTTACAATAACATTTACAGTACAAGAGAGAGAGAGAGCATAATAACTATGCTATAGGCATAGAAGGTCTATCTTCAATAACGCAAGTGAAGCCACAAGCAAAAGTTAGTTATAACTTCAGATAGCTTTACGATGTTTTCCTTCACCGATGACAGTGATATTCAAGATGAACTTAGAAGTAAATAGGAAATAGGAAAAGTTATATTGGTACACACTTTTCTTGGCAAAATACTTTGGTTTTCCTCTGCTGAAATACTTACCTAATAGTAATACATAATATAATAATCCTGAAGATTTTTTGTTTTTTTTTTAACGGGTTAAACTTTAGATACCAGTTCCATTTAATAAAATTTTTTGTTAATATTAGCGTGTTTCTAGACAAATATTAAAAAAATAATATCATGATAATCAAGTACTTGAAAGGATCTTATGTAAAAGGTTTTTCATATAATTATGTATTTCTTACACTTTTTTGGCCGTCGGTGGAGAAAAAACATCGTAAGAAAACTGTCATCCATTGATACTAGTCCATACTAATATTATAAATGGGAAAGTGTGTCTGTCTGTCTGTTTGTCTTTCTTTCACGGCAAAACGGAGCGATGAATTGACGTGATTTTTTGAGTGGAGATAGTTGAAGGGATGGAGAGTAACATAGGCTACTTTTTGTCTCTTTCTAACGCGAGCGAAGCCGCGGGCAAAAGCTAGTTAGTAATAATTATGAGTTGAAGTCACTAATCTTTGAGTAAGTGTAGTGATCAATTCTTATGTCTTATCAGTATATGAATTGGCTTCTGAGTGAGAATGGCTGGTATATTAAAATTTTTAATGTCGTGTTGGCCTAGTGGTTAAGGGGCGTCCTCATGGAAGAGGTTAAGGGTTCAAATCTGGAAAGTACTAGGGACAACGCAAACCGGAATGGCAGCGGCCGGCAGCGGCGCGGCGAGCACTTTCAGTGTGAAATAATTTTAAACTTTAACTACATACTTAAAAGTCTAGTATCGCTTGAAAAGCTTGAAAAGGTCGCGAGACTGCCAGCGGCCGTCAGCGGCCGCCCGCGGCGCCGCGGGCGGCCGCTGCCGGCCGCTGCCATTCCGGTGTGCGTTGTCCCTTAATGTAACTTTTTCGATTCATATGTACCATCGACAAAATTGAATCATGACCCATTTCGACGATAAATCGTTTGAAGCTGTCAAAATAATGAGACTATACGTGCGACATTTTTAATACATGTTTACGCGATTGTCAACCTAATTGTATTTGAATGTCTGTAGGAAAATAAGTTTATGGTGGGTCATGATTCCATTTTGTCGATTGTACTGTCTAAAGTTTGTCTTGGACATCACAGACATAGGTGGAGGAAAATATCGTGAGCTAATGAATTTAAGTCCGCCAAGCTAATTTCTATTCTATTCTTTTCTAATCCGCCTTGAGCAAGTGATCAATGCTCGTGCCTTCTTCGTATGATAACAGGCCTTTGCCCTGCAGTGGGACAGTAAGAGGCTGATAATGGTGCCGATTCTCTTGTGCACAAACTAACGTAAATTTAAGTTAAGTGCATCTTTCTCTTTCCGTTTAATAAAGAAAAGGACAGAAGATCAAATATTAGTTAAGTCCTGTCAAATTTAGACACTCTATAGATAATTTAGACGCAATTTAAAAACATGGCGTCTAAATATACGTCAATTTTCATCAGGCGCTGTCTAATTTGACAGGATTAAACTAAAATGTATCTTCTGTCCTTTTCTTTAAGAAATGGAAAGAGAAAGATGCACTAAACTTAAATTTACGTTAGTTTGTGCACAAGAGAATTGACACCATTATTATATTTATTTCTAACATCAATCTAATACCTACAAGATAAGAGCAGTAACAAAAGGCGCATATAAAACCGCAAAATACAATTCAAACGCGAATTATTCAAAAAGCATAAAGTACCAACGCCAAACAATTTAAACACGCCCACTTTATTTAGGTACGGTTAGTAAATCATCCATTTCAAAGCTTTTCAGTTCACACCTTAGTTCATATGAGTTAGCCAACTGTTAATTACACAAACTGAGTGTGATACCTCACTCACCGAACACACGAATCCAAACAAAAGAATTTACCAACACGGTGTCTCACAAAGTCCAAAAACTTTAGGGAATTGGTACAGACACTGTGTAGTTGGAATACACGTAAACCCCACTCATTTAAAATGCACGCCGTAAAACATTGGCTTGGCATTTTCTCTTAACACTATTAATAATGAAGGTGAACTAAAATATTAATTTCGCTTTTAGACTATTTTAGAGGCTTCTGTGATGTTCGTGTTCTCGCTTTTAAATGGCGTATGCTGTATTCGTTTACCTTGTTAGTTACAAAGGAGAGTAATTTAATATTTCCACTGAATTTAGCTTTATAAAGTCATTTGTCTGTTTATATTAAAGCTTTGAAAGAATATTTTTTGAGTGTTTTTTAATAAATTTTCGACGCAGGTGTGCCAAATGTGTTCCTCATTCATCTTAACCGGTCAAAATTTATCATCGTTCATTATTTTTGGGTATCCTGACTGATATTAAGGAAAAATACGTCCAGGTTTATAATATATAAGGCCGGTATTATATCCTTGTATATTTAGTATAAAAACCAATACTTTTCCTAAATGCTTGCTGTAAAATTACACACAGAGCCACAGGCAAAAGCTGGTCAATACCAAACAAAGCATAAAGTCAATAATAGTAAGAATGTAACCCTAAAGAAACATAGTGGGCTATTTAAGATAGATCTACACAGGCTGAACGTGCTTCCGTCACTGATTGTCACCGAAGATATTTTTTGGCTCGTAAACTGATACGTGTTACGACCCTATCCCTATGCCTCAGTGATATTATAAGTAAAAAGGTGTAGTTAGATTACTCATACAACCTATTTACAGCTTTTTACCTAAAATATCACACAAAATTCATTCGACATTCTATCTTCAAAAACTCACTAACTCACACAAATAATTAGACGTCAATGTAGGATGGCATGATTAAAGTATTGCAATTGAAAGAGGACGAATATAATTTGCAACCGAGGTTAACGGGGTGAAATAGCCACATTTTATAGTGCTACTGGCTCACTGCCTATAACCTATCTACACCTTTTACCTATAATGCCTAATTTAAAGCTAAGTGCATCTTTCTCTTTTCGTTTAATTGAAAAAACGACAGAAGATACATAATTATTCGCTTAATCCTTTTAAATAAGACAGCGTCTGAAAAAAATTGGTGTATTTTTAGTCGCCATGTTTTTACACGTCTAAATTATCTATGGGGTGTCTTATTTTGACAGGATTTAACTAAAATTGTATCTTCCGTCTTTTTTTTAAGAAATGGAAAGAGAAAGATGCACATAACTTAAATTTAGGTTAGTTTGTGAATAAGAGAATCGGCTCCATTATCATTGCTATGCCTACTGTTATAGGCATCGCCGGTAATAAATATGTTCTCGTCTTAACTTCATGCCTCATTACGGTGTACAGTACTTGAGACTGAGTGTTTAATGGTTTAAATGAGGTTGTTACAATTTGTACTTCGTTTGATGTTAGAGGTCGCAGGGGACTTTTAAGTAGTTACAAGATTGGTCTTTTTGAGCTAGGGTTATTAGTTTTAATTGTATTGTTTGTTTTTTATTGTGTGTTAGTATAACTTACAATTGTTTGTTCGAGTGTGGTTGTTTGTGTGTGTGGTCTTAATATGTTTGTAAATGCATCCACGCTGTTAAGCTAATTCCTACTTTGGGGAAGATAATAAAAATGAAATTGTTCGTGTTTTATCCGATTTTTGTTAGCCATTGAATAGCTTACAAGCTAGCATCCTACCAAATATTAAGTGGTCAGTGTTCAACACTGTTGATTGATCACAAGCATTTAAGCTTTAATCTCTGTAAACCTTCAAACACACGTGATACGAGACACAATAGAAAGGTAACAACAGCGCGACAGCCGGCTGTCACTTGGTTGTTGAAAGGTTAATGCGGAAAAGTTAAAAGCTATTGGAGGAGAGCGACACGCTGGTTTTTTTCATAATCGTTAAACTGTCGAGTGTGCCCTTTTTTTTTACCAGATTACGACAAAGCCACGGGAAGGTTATGATTTTAACAGGTTATGTATTTGACCCCAGGACGCGTAACTTATAATAGTATACTTTTTTTTTGTGACTGGGAAATCATCCAATGACTGCTCCCTTCCTGGGTGCGGCGGGAGGGTGTGTCAGACTTTTACTGACTAAAACCCACTCATGATCCTTCGATTGCCCTTTATGTTCCAGGGTCACGGTAACTATGATAAACAACCCCGGCAGGCGTGGCCCTTTTGGGCCCCTTCCTGTGCTGACTCCTTCTCTTTGAGGCGCGCGTGGAACACTAACGCGCCGTCGACGCGGTCCTGGTCCCAGCCGGGCGGCGAGTCTACCCATTGCTGGCCTGAACCAGCGCCGGGCGCGAGAGTAGACTGAGTACGATGGTAACACTTCCTCTGAACACAACCTCACAAAAATCTCTAACTTACTGCTAACGGTATAAAAAATATATAAAAACCTTTAAATCGCACCATATTGTTAGAAGCACCAAACAAATTAAGCCTTACAGCCGTCATCCTTCAAAGTTGAGATGAAAACATAAAAATATTCAAGGAGAGCTCTCGGATCTTTATTACGGCTGTACACAAATAAAACGGTGAATATTTTTATCTTGAAGAAATTCAGGTCATAACAAACCGTTATACTTCCCTTTGACATCATGCAATGAAGAAAGACCTTACACCTTTTACCAATGATATTATAAGTAAAAATGTGTAGATAGGTTACCCAAACGAAATTCTATCTTCAAAAACGGCACACTAACGCACACATACATTACACGTCAAAGTAGGATGGCATGATTGAAGTAGTGCGAGTGAAAAAGAGATAAACGTCAAATGTCAACGCGATGCTTAGTATCATGTTTATCAATATTGGCAAACTTTTAATGAGCCACTTTTTGACTGCATATAACCTATCTACACTTTTTTACTTATAACATCATTGCCTTTTACGGTATTTCTAGAAAAAGTTGGAAAAAAAAGTAGAAAAAAAGTGTGAGCTCAAAGAGAATTTAGTCTGGACTTTTTTCTCAAATTAGTTTCGTTTTTGTAAAGATGTTGATGCGTTCTGAACGATCTTTTCCGCTGTGGCCCTTGAGCGATTGTGGGTCGTTTATTTTTTGCGCTCCTTTATTTATAAGACGCTTGCTTTCTTGTAGTTGAATTCGTAAAGATCTGTGTTAAAATGCGAGTGCGATGTTTTGTGCCAACCGTGCATTGTAAAAATCTGTTTTGTAAAAGGTGCTTTAGATTTAGGAAGCTTTCTCCCTTCCAAGTAAAATTGAAAGCAAGTTCCTATGTGACTTTTGAATTTTATTTACTTTCTTACATTATTTAGGATCTAATTCACAATACTTGTCTCTGAAAACAAGTAAAGCCGTTGGTCCCGATTGTCATTCGTGGATATGATTCGCAGATTTGTGACCTAAAGGTCGTGAGAAGTAGTCCGAAACCAGAAATCTGACAATTAATCTAACTAAGGTGTTTCTTGTTAATGAGCCAATTACTCGTGTACAAGAAACACCTTAGTTTACGATTATAAGGTCTAACAGGCAGTCGTTAAATCGATTTATCATATTGAACTCGGTTTAAGCCGTACAATTTCAAATTAAAATATTATTTTCCCAATTCGAAAACTTCCACGTCCCAATTTATTTAATGTGTATTTTTATAATTATCATGAGTAAATTCATTTTAAACCGTACAATTTCAAATCAATATATTATGTTAAAATAAAAAGTTCCCAATTCAAAAACTTGCACGTCCCAATTTATTTAATGTGTATTTTTATAATTATCATGAGTATATTTTATTTGGTTAAGTATTGGTCGCTAGTCACCCTTTATAAAGCTATCGATTAACATAGGTTTCACTGACTTGGCTATGACCGAAGTAGGTCACGACCAAAATATTCACATTGTGGGGCATAAATACGTACGTTTGCAGTCCGATGAAGATATAATGTCCGTTTGGTTTACTATTATGTTCGCTGTTTTGGCAGACACGAAGTGGAATTCAATTTCAACAACTTTCTTTTTGGGATGTTTAACAGGGTTTTATGTGCTTAGATGTTACTACTTAAATCAAAAGTTGATAAAAACTGGTTTCCGTACGATTATCGGCGAGAAACGGCAAAAAAACACATTTGTCGCAACCTTGCATTCATCTCATTGATACTTTCCACCCTGTATAGAATACACATAATTATACTACTTAGGTGCCTCCGCAATAATTTTTGTTATCTAAGTACTATTCGTGAAAAACTGGGAAAGATCTACTAATGACAACCGGGATGAACAGCTTTACGTGGTTTCCGAAGCTCGGGATGTCAGTAATGTTCAAAATGTTCACGTTATAGGGACTCGACCGGTTTAGAACCCATAAAGCCGTGCTTGAGATTCAAGCGCCTTAATCTCTCGAACACACGTGATTGGATACACAATAGAAAGACAATAACAGCCTGACAGCTGGCTGTCGCTTGGTCGTCAAGAAGTCAAAACATACCGATATAAATTAATTGTTTACTTTGTATTTTTGACATTTTCAAAAATAAATTACCTACAAAAAGAAAATACTTTTTAAAATAGATACACAAAATACTTTGCCGATGCCGACAGTGAGGTGGTATTTTTTTTAAACGTTATAATTTTATAATTATGTTTACGAAGTTTATTAATTATTTTCTGAAGATCTTACCGAAAATTAATAAGTTAGAAAGCACGACGGGCTTATTAAATTTAATTTAGATTTCAAACATAACTTAGTCTTACAAAAGTTATTCAAAGTCGACTTAGTGTTGACGAAGCAGTTGGTTTTGTCTTAGATTTCCAAGTTTTTGAAAGCAACGAGTCTTCTTGAAAATCAAACTATTGTTTTTGGGTAAGTAACGGAAAAGACGGTGGATTTATAGATTTACCTTTTTATTGGTAATACTCTAATATATATGTATTTACTTTTAAGTACTTTATTTTTACATTATCACTTTACTTTTTTAATAACTTAAAATTTGGAAGCCGGCGGCGTCGTTCTGTTAGTAGTTTTGCATTGCCACTGTTTTATGAAAACTACTAGGTTAAACTATGTAAATTTTTAAAAGGTCAACTATTCTGCATCATTCTTAATCACGTAAATCAGATCATAAAACCAAACGCATTGAGAACCTTCTTTTTAAAGCCGGTTAAAAAAAACTTAAATCACTGCCGCAATAGACAGTCACATAAAAAAACTAAAAACCGAATCAATTAAGACGTGCAATTAACATCCACCATTCTAATTAAGGTCTTAATCAAGGAAAATTAGAGCTCCGTATAGTAACGTGAAGTGGGCGAAACCCTGCCCAGATTAATTGTGTTAGACTAATATCCGGGCTAACTGGTCGGCCGGTTAACAAGGGTCGGCTGAAACATTAACTAGAACACGTTTATGTGTTGAGGCACGCAGTGAATGTATCGGCTATTGTTCTATTTAGAAAGTTCTAGAAAATGACGTAACTTTTGCGTCACTAACCTAATAAAAACAGAAATAATTCGCACTATATGATTGAAACATATAAAGTACTACAATTTCATTTATTAAACTCTGTGTGAGAGTTACTCAACACTCACACAGATACACAAGGTCAGACAATCCGCCGCCATCACGAGCGACGTGACACTGCGACACGCACACACGCTACCAAAACACACACACTGGCCATTAGCATGCTTCGCTCGTGATAAGAAGGGTTTACAATTGTCTTTTGTTTGGCCGGTTAACAAGGGTCGGCTGAAACATTATCTAGAACACGTTTATGTGTTGAGGCGCGCAATAAAAGTATCGTCTTTTGTTCTATTTAGAAAGTTCTAGAAAATGGATATGACATTGGTGACACGGGTCTAAAAATAAAAAAAATTCTGCACTATATGAATGAAACATACATGGTCAGAATTGCATTTCTTTAAAATTACATTTGCGTGCTACACTCACACAGATACACAAATCCTGGTACATTCATAGCTTTATAAATTTTTGTATATAATTATTAAGTAGTAGGCTTGTCGTAGTTTATTAAGGCAAGTCGTGTACAAGGTAACGGTGCTCAAGGTAGTCGACGTGGAGAGAAGAAGTGAAGCCTTAAAACAAATGTGATTTCACTTGTTGCATGTTATAAAATAATTATGTATCTATGTATTAGAGCTACAATTACCTTTTGCACTATTTCACTACTGTTATCAAACGAGTTCCTTATTAATAATAAAAAAAATAAAATTTATTAAAACATATAATTAGCATAGTTTATAATCCGTAATAATATTATAAATGGGAAAGTGTGTCTGTCTGTCTGTATGTTTGTCTTTCTTTCACGGCAAAACGGAGCGACGAATTGACGTGATTTTTTAAGTGGAGATAGTTGAAGGGGTGGAGAGTAACATAGGCTACTTTTGACTTTGACTCAAGTAAAGCCCATATTCTGCTAGAACTTTTTGCTAAAACAAAATAAAAGCTTTTTCCGTTACACATACAAACCAATTCACTATCATATCATAGACTCAATTCAAAACTGCCTTAATAGCTTTTATCAGAAACAGTCTGTTTACAACACCCTATGTATAAACTATAGATAGGGTGGCCATCGAGGATGTAAATGGAGTGATCAATAAGGAATGTTGTTAAAATATCGTCCGAAAAAGACACTTATTTGACATTTAATTTACAGAAAAATCATTCATTTTAAATTACCACATGTTCATAACCTTTCGACGACTAAGTGACAGCCGGCTGTCGCGCTGCTATTGTCTTTCTATTGTGTCTCTAATTATGTGTGTTTGAAGGTTTGAATAAACAACTTCTTTGCGGCAGTAAAATCTCTGACTTTGGTACGTTACGAAGAATAACTTACAATCAAACATTAAAGTTGAACGCACAACTTAAAGCTTATCGATACGTACAATTCGACGACTTTATTTCCTAGCTATTCTTTGAACTGTGGGCAAATCAAAGGTTCAAATGAACCAAATATATAGGTAGCTTCCCCCGTTATATTAAGAAGGGTAACCAATCTGACACTAAAGTTGCAGTTGTTGTGCAATTATATACTAAGATAAGGTAGGTCTAAAGTAGACTAAATTGCACAGGCAAAAGCTTATTGCTACAATCACTTCATTTGCTAGCTACTCTGTGGAGTGCACGAGAACTGGCCAGCAATAACTGAGTTATGGCTGACACAAAACGAATTAATCGCCGCATACCGGCCATAGAAGCAACCAAAGGGGTTTTATATTTAATAATGTTGTGATGGAGAGGTAATGGCTCGGTTTTATACACGTAATATGTTGTTTTCTAGTTTTTAACTCAGTCATATAAAAATAGACAAGTGTGATCCGTAGGGAGAGAGTTATCACAGAGTTCCATTTTTTAAAGTGTTGATGTTCTACTTATGTTATAAATGTAAATGGTGGTGATGGATGAGGATTTGTTAGTCTTTCAGGCAAAAATTACAGAAAAGAGGCATTAAGTCCGCCATTGTACATATGTGCATAAAGTTTAAATAAATAAATAAACAAAAGATATTTTTTTTTGGTGAGTGGGAAATTATCAAATGGCGGCTCCCGTCCTGGGTGCGGCGGGAGGGCGTGTCAGACTTTTACTGGCTAAAACCCTCTCATGTTCCTTCGATTGCCCTTTATGTTCCAGGGTCACGGTAACTATTATAAACATTCCGCAACCCCGGCAGGCGTTGGCCCTGTTAGGCCTCTTCATGTGCTGACTACTTCTCTTTGAGGCGCGCGTGGAACACTAACGCGCCGTCGACGCGGTACAGAAAAGATATTAATGTAGTCTATACATCAGTATCGCACATAGGCTAAGAACAAAACAGCAATCAAGGACATGACGCGGGTTAAACCGTAGGGAAAGCGGTTTTTTTTAACCGTTAGACATTTTTTTTTTTTTTTTTTTTTTTTTTGGTGAGTGGGAAATCATCCAATGACTTCTCCCGTCCTGGGTGCGACGGGAGGGCGTGTCAGACTCTTACTGACTAAAACCCACTCATGTTCCTTCGATTGCCCTTTATGTTCCAGGGTCACGGTAACCACTATAAACATTCCGCATAACCGTTAGACATAGTAGTTTCAGAAATGAAATGCTTAAGACCACGAGTCCAACGAGGTGAACAGTAATATCCAAAAATCCTATCGATACTGATATTATACATGCGAAAGTAACTCTGTCTGTCTGTCTGTCTCTTCTTCACGCCTAAACGGCTGAACCGTTTTGAATGAAATTTGGTATTTTTATTTCTAGGACTCGAAAAAGGACATAGGATAGTTTTCATTCTGGAAATCCCCCGGAAACGGGAACTATTAATCTACGCCAACGAAGTCGCGGGCAAAAGCTAGTTTTCTATATAAAAACCTCCGACTAAAAATGTCTGAGTACAATGAAAATATAATTTTTAAGTTTCTATCAACTATTTACCTTCCTATAATTATATTTCGCTCATGAGTTTCAAAAGTTAGTAATATAATAGATTGTTATAACTTTTATGGCAGAAACACAAAGCTAACATTTATTACATCTTTGTAATAAATGTTAGCTTTAATTTTAATAACGGCAGAGTTAGTAGAGGAGGGTTTTTATATTGTATTTATATTTGATTGCGATTATCTTGCGTTATGCTAAACCAATTTTGTTGTGTTTTTTTTTCAGAAAAGTATTTGTCACAGTTAGGAAAAGATTTTCAAGTATTCAACCGACTTTAAAAAAGTAGATACTCACGGAAAAATTGTACTAAAAGTAAAAAAGAACTACAAAAAAAACCAGTGGCTACCATAACACAAAAAATCTATTTCCCATCCAACTTGCAGTTAAAGGATATTGATATATGAGAGTTTTTTTTATACATACTTCTCGTTTATATAATCTATTTTAAGAACATTATGTACCAACAACACAAACACAACTCAAAGAAAATCCAAGAATAATTTTCTAATAACATAAAGGCAACGAAACTTTTCTAAAAGTTTATATATAATTATCATAAACCCATCGTTATTTCCAAGAAAGTAAGATAATAAGCTTATCTGCTTACGTCGATTTCTTGCCAGACATAATATATACAAAATAGTATTATTTCTGATCATTTTAGAAGAAAAATACTAAGCTTTTACCTATGTTAGAAAAAAAATGTAAATAATAGAAAAATAATAGCAGAATGTTGTGATTGTGATTGAAACGAGAGCTTTTTTCTATGTTAGTTTGGTTGATTGCTTTAATCTCGGGAACTACTGATACAAATTGAAAAAATATGATTGTGCTGGATAGATATCGGGCAATGGGTTGTATAACATCATCTACGTCCTACGAGAATGAAGAAGTGACTGAAGGTGCGGGAAAACCGCGGGGGGCGGCTAGTATTGTAATAAAGGATATCTGCCTACTGGTGGAGTGCGCCAGGAACTGTGCTTGTAGACGCGCTGATCTGCATTCTTTCAACATTAATTTAAAAAAAAAGTTATATTCAGAGCATAACCTTTCGACGACCAAGCGACAGCCGGCTGTCGGGCGGCTATTGTCTTTCTATTGTGTCTACAATCACGTGTGTTCGAAGGTTTAATGGAGGCTTTTATCTCTTACTAGCTTTTGCCCGCGGCTTCGCTCGCGTTAAAAAGAGACAAAACAAGTAGCCTATGTTACCCTCCATCCCTTCAACTATCTCCACTTAAAAAATCACGTCAATTCGTCGCTCCGTTTTGCCGTGAAAGAAAGACAATAAGACAGACAGACAGACAGACACACTTTCCCATTTATAATATTAGTATGGATGGATATTATTTAAGTTTATTTATTTTCTTAAAATTGCGCTCACATTTTCTATTAACCACTTCACACAACTGCGCGCCTAGTACTTTTGATTGATTTAAGTACTAAGTATCTCAGTATTTTAAATTTTCTCACATTATCACTTCACATTACTGCGCTCCTAGTACTATTGTTCTCTTAATTTTTCAATCTTTAATTGAATTTAGAATTAACTATAGGGGAAAACGATTCATCTTTTATAATTATGTTCTCGTCGATTTTTCATTATTTTTAAGATGTATTCTGCTATTCGGGGCGGAGACAAATCCAACGAACCAAAAACCATGAAAATTGGTCTAGCCGATCTCGAGTTATAAGTGTTGTAACAAACCCGACTTTGTTTTATATATATATATATATAAGATATGGTGACAGATCAAGTGATGACATATCTAGTTATGACTGTATCACGGAATATATTAAACTGTGAAATATTACAAGCAAAACCTAACAGATAAAAATTAAAATACGACAACCAAACAACCTCGACCTTCTCAACAGATTTCAAGAATAACTTATCAATATCACCCACACGTTTCATAGAAATTGACATCTCAAAGATTAATTAATCGGGTTACCTTTTAACCCTGAGCGTCCCACGTCCTTTCAACCTATATCATACATAAATATATATATATTATACTCCATTCCTCTATGCAGAACCCTTAACTTAATTACCGTATCTTTGCGATGCGGGGGTTGAAAGGAATTTCATTAAGAACCGAGGCACCTTGGCACACCACGTGAGAATTTTTCAATATCGGAAGATACCTAGGGCCCCTACGTACTATGTCGATGATTCGTGAAGGAGTGCTGGTTCGTTTGGATATGTATTAAGGGATCATAATTTTGGATAATATATGTAGGTTTTGGTTTTTGAGTTTGATCAATGATTTTGCTAATTCATACATACGTCACTTAATAATAAGACGCTTTTTTTTGGGGAGTGGGAAATCATCAAATGACTTCTCCCGGCGTGCGGCGGGTGGGCGTGTCAGACTTTTACTGGCTAAAACCCACTCATGTTCCTTCGGTTGCCCTTTATGTTCCGGTGTAACGGTAACTATTATAAACATTCCGCTACACTTTAAGACGCTCTCAAACCTATTGGCGTGTTGCTGCCCCTACTTTATCGTTTAAGAGTGACAAAGACAGCAACAGGTTAAAACTTCTCTATGTCTGGGTTCATCACCAAATCTTACGTAGTATAAATCTCGACTAAATTTTGATGTTTTGACAGTTATTTTATACAAAAACCTGCAAGAATTGTATTTCAAGCGTAAAAGGCTAATTCAAATTGTTAAGTTTGAGGCCCATCTTTGAGGAGTCGGTGGAGAGGTGCCATAGCGTTCTCACGTTTCCCCCGCAGGTCCTTACCGGACACGGGTGTTTCGGGAGGTTCCTGTGTTAGGTTCGGGCGGAAGTGACACCTGGGTGTCACCACTGTAACAACGTTCGCCTGGAGTACACGGTGAAGCATAAATGGTGCTTAGGCGTACCACGGCCGTATCGCGCGACCGCGCCTGGCCACCGTAGGTGCAGGCCTACGAACGGCGAATGGGTATCAAGGTCAAAGAGCAGTCAGCACATGACAGGCCCTCTAGGGTCAATGCCTGCTGGGTTGTAGAATAGTTCTTATAGTTACCGCACCCCCGGAACATAAAGAGCAACCGAAGGAACACTGGGTTTTAGTCAGTAAAAATCTGACACTCCCTCCCGCATCGCCTTGGGCGGGAGGAAGTCATTTGATGATTTCCAATCCATAAAAAAGTTATCCCTTGCTAAATTCCTCCTTTAAGGAATTGTTTACATATTGCGACTGAAATTAGACTACGAACGTTCGTAAAGCTAAATAGAATTACCTTGTAACCAACACGAATCTATTCAGTGATTGCAGTGATTTTTGAAGTAATTTCTAGCCACTGCAATCTAAAAAACCCTACCCTCTGAAATCGTGATTGTATTTTAAATTAAACTTTTTCCTAGCCAAGCAATCCCTGTTTCCAATTTGGCAATGTTCTTAATATGTTTAATTATCGCGCGGACGGTTCCAAATAGCGCACAACCAGTTGATGTGCGGATGGCGTATCGGAATTGGCAAAGTTTTGCCATTTCATATATTATTTTCTTTTTTGTTTCTAAACATTGGCAAATTGGGAGAGGTGGAACACTTGATTAAAATAAAAAAAAAAACATAAAATCATGTTTACTTTGTAAATAGGTTTACAAGTCAATTCTGATTTTGTTATTTTAAAGTTTAAACGAACGATAGGGCCAGTGTTTCCTAGCTGGACTGCTCTGAAAAGAAACGTTCGAAAGAAACTTAAAGGTAAAAGTCTCTTATAAAGTCCAAACAATCAAATTCGATTTCGATTGTAAGATGGAATTAGGCTATAGTTATATAGCAATGGGATGGGTATTTTATGAGCAATACCACATTCTGGGTTTATTGCAAAACTACTTCATAAGGTCATTAAAATTGCGGAAGTCGATATGAACTCCATAAATATGGAAGCACACAATCACACATTATTTTTTATATGAATAGACACAGACAAGTTATTATAAGAAATAACATAATAATCCAGAATCTCATTATATGGTACTAAATAAGTAAAAATATCCCTTACGGGAATCAAATCTACAACTCACAGCATAGCAATTAATCGGTCAGTCACTGCGCCAAACTTCAGCAACTTATATTACATCTGAGATATTATCGCCATAATATCGCTTCCGTCTAGAAACACCTTTATACGTCTCACTATGAAAAAAGCAACCAGTTTAAGGTGAACTGTTTTCAACTAAGTTTTTTCCTACAAAGGTGGTTGGTATAATGGAGTAGTCTTAAAAGAACGGCGCCGGTAATTATCGTCTAGCCGAGAATAATTAAAACGTCTACAGTTTTCAGTTTCATTTAATTATTTCCGACATTATTTTATCGGGTTTCAGCAGCTGGTTGAATCTAATTTTGTAACTTTTATGGATCGTGAAATTTTTAGTGCAAGACTTTCTTTAGGTGTTATTATTTTTCAGAATAATAAAGATTTGCCATTTTGACAAGGCCTTGATTTGACTGTTCATTTGGTTTCTTACGTTATTGCTGAGCTTAAGGGTTTGATTCTCAGGTCAGACAAAATTGCTGTTGGGATTTTCCGTTAAAAACTTTGTTGGTTAATTATTTTAAATTACGTGGTGACAATTATTTTTATTCCACATAAAAGTACGGTATAATATTTTTCTTCTAACTTGCTACGAAATAAAATTCTAAAAGCCCGCATACACTTGTCTGCTAACAAAAACAACTCCTTCTAATGAGCTCACCACTCAGACCATTCAACAAATAAATAAATAAAAGGTCAATTCTTACACCCCACTGAAAAAGTAAAGATTATTTTATGCCAAATCAATCAATGAAATGTAATTATTATCACATCGTTATATCAAGTCATATCACGAGAGATTGGCTAGGTACAGTAACACATAGGTTGAGAAGAGTACACGGCTATGGGTGAGACCTTTGCCATTCGTTCAGAAACCTGACTCAGTTGAACTTGAACAATATTCGAAAATCTTAAAATGCAGTTTTAAAGGAATGTTTAGTTTTTGTAAAATAATCTATCTTAACAATTTAAAGTAGTTTTCTTCCAGGGCCCATTAAAACTTTCTACCCTGTACATTATTACAGTTCATGACATACATCCCTTTGACAGACAGATGGACGTGTGACAGGTGAGCTCAATATAATACATACAATGTGTTAATGAAATAACCCAAAACCTGTTATTGTATACCCCGTTATTGTATTCGATTTTGCTGCCGATTCTAAACAAACTAGTTTAGAATCGGCAGCAAAATCGAATACAATAATTTTTATTATAGGTTATATTTTTCCTAAAAAAATATTATTTGTCATGCCGCCTCTAATATTTTTTAACGACGCTGTACACTACTGTCCAACGCGATGTAAACGATAGCGCTCCCGTGTTCATTGACAGCGGCGCGGCGATAGAGCTACGAGTCTGTAAGAAGTAGCGCGACAACAACATTTTCAAATATTTATTACTATAATTTATGAAAATAAATAATTATACGTCATATCAATTTACTAGTATAAAAGTCGGTTGGGGTGTCCGAGGTTTTGGGTTATTTCATTAACATATTGTATAATGTGTATAACATATAAATGTATCATACATGTCCCATTTGCACACTTCGGTTTCGAAAAGCTAGAAAAAAGTAGAAGATAATTATATGTCATTAGAAACGGACCTTCTGCTCGTAACTCTAGGCGGGAACACTTTGATGCACGACGAGCAAATGGCTTAACTCACAATACATAATGCTTAATTGCACACTTCAGTTTACTTCGTTACTTTTTATTTTTAGATTTATGAGTTCTGTGGAGGTTCCCAGTTCGAGGTGACTTTGTACGTCAGATGGTGTTTAGAAATGGAATATACCTTGACACGAATATTATTTTATCGTCATCATAAGTGAAAAAAGAATTGTAAAAGTGTTTGTACTATAATATACTAGCTGACCCCGCGAACTTTGTTTCGCCCTATAGGCAACAAATGATCACATTTTTTACTTTTTAAATTAGGATAATTTTAAAAAATTGACAAATAATTCAGTGATACTTATTTGCTATTTATTTTTTTGCATGGATTGCACTTTTCAGTGTAGCACCCTTTTTTTTATCAAATGACGTCTCCCGTCCTGGGTGCGGCGGGAGGGCGTGTCAGACTTTTACTGACTTAAACCCACTCATGTTCCTTTAAGGTCATGGCTCATTACAGCCACCCGGCAGCCACTCTGAGTCCGCACCTTTATGTTCCGGGGTCACAGTAACTATTATAAACATTCCGCAAGCTCGGCAGACGTTGCCCTGTTGGGCTCCTTCTCATGCTGACTTCTCTTTGAGGCGCGCGTAAAACACTAACGCGTCGTCGACGCGGGCCTGGTCCTAACCGAGCGGCGAGCTAACCATCACTCCCCGTCAGTGTAGCACCATTAAGTGATAAACGACATTTTTCGTTTTATTATCAGGCGCGAAAACAAATAATGCAGAAGGTTTTCCGACCCGTGAACATGCCACATATAATTGACCATGGGAAAAACATAGATGTTCTAAATTAAGACCACAAACTTTCAAGTACTGGCCTTGTGATTTATTGACAGTCATGGCGAATGCAAGACGGATTGGAAATTGAAGTCGCTTAAACTCGAATGGCATGTCGTTTGGGATCATAGGTATTCTCGGAATGAGAACTTCTTCACCTTGTATTGTGGCGTAATCAAATTGTTCATTAATTTACTTACCACCAAACGTGTTCCGTTGCACAGTTTTGGTTGGTTTAAGTTTCGAAGCATGATTATTACGGAACCAATCTTTAGTCGTAAATTGTGCGGTGGTAAGCCAGGCACATCCAAGGAGTTTAAAAATTCAATTGGATAGTTGGTGGGAAAGAATGCATTTTGTCATTATTTCTGAACGCATGTCAACCATTATAGTATTTGACAGGGTGGACAACAAATGTTTGACAGGCACGAAACAAAGTAACATTAAAAGAAAATGATTCGTCTTTTATAATTATGTTCTCGTAGAGTTTTCATTATTTTTAAGATGTATTCTGCTATTCGGGGCGGGAAAATTGGTCTAGCCGATCTTGAGTTATAAGTGTTGAAACAAACCCGTCTTTGTTTTATATATATAGAGATTACGAAAATAATATGAAGTAAATAATGTATACGAAATAAAATAAAACTGACTGACTGATTTTCGTTTCATATTAAAACTACGTATCACTCACATAAGCAGCTGGCAGACAGCAAAATTTTGTGCTCCAACGATTGGTTTCCTTCCTAAATACTCTACACAGTCCAATTATCATTCACCTCATCATATCTAACTTTAAGAACCCAACTACGTAACCCACTACGCCATAACTCCACTACGCGGTTACTCCACTACGCTGTCTGTAACTCTAATACGCGGTAACTCCACTACGCAAAAACTCCTCCACTACGCCATTAATATCATCAAAATGGCTCTTGCATTTAATTTGAATAAAATGGCGATCGAATATGCAACGCCGACACTCATTGAATTAAAGTGAACATCTGCCAACGAGTTTTATCGACAGCTGAGGCTGCAGAATACCGTAATTTTAATATTGAATGGTATTAATTGGTGAGGAAGTTGCATATCGAAATTTGTTTGTGAAAAATGTGATTGATCCTGATTGTGTGTGTGCTACTCAACCGAATGGACGTTTTATACGAAGGTGAGACTTCGTCAATTAGTATTAAACACAGTGAAAAAGCTGTAAATAACGTATTTTTGAAATTAGCTAAATGAACCTTGGATTTTGGAAAAGGTCAGACGCTACTGTGAAAAATTGGCATGCTTAGTTCCGCGATTCAGCTATAAAAGCGTAACAGACACATAGACAGACACAGTTATGTACGCTTTCATTCATAATCATTACGGATAATAAAGATAATACAAATAAATAAACACTTATAAACAGGTTTTAAGACAAACGTAAGTTAAAACTGTATCTGAAAAGTGCATACCTGTCTGACTGACTTTAATAAAAAGAGGTTAAAAAAGCTCAAGTAAATCCAATAAAATCACACAATAAACACGAAAGCACATAACCACTGAAGTACTAATGTATTTCCATAGCCAAGCTCAGTAACCATGCCATCGGTAACGCTAAATAAAAAACCCTCATTTTTTATTACAACCATATAAAGAACATTGTATGAAACGTATTGAAAAAAACCAAGTGCTGTATTATGTATCGTAAAAAGGTTATGACCCAAATATGGCACTTTCATAGTCATTTTATTGCAAATATGAGAATTTTCTTGAAGCTTAAAACATTGCTTTTACACTTTAAATTCAGGATCGAGTGTTACTTATATATGAAAGAGAGATTTAAAAATCAAAGTGAATGCTGATATTTATGCTTTCATTACCATCTACGTATTTTCTTTTACGATTTTGTTGTGATACAAGTCTTTGTCTACGGCTTTACTTACTTCATGTTAGGGTACGTCGTGCATAGAATACACTAACTAATGTTTTGATTCAAATAATTAGGCGCTAAACACATTCAGTAACTTGAAGCACGTTGCAAGTATTACAAATACGTTAGTCCGAAAAATCTGTGTCATTATAGTCAAAATCATCAAATGTCTCCTACCCTGGGCGGGACGGGAGGTTGTTTCAGACTTTTACAGACCCATGGGCGTGAGGCTTAACGCGCCGCGCCGCCTTCTTCTTTAGCATGACTGCATCGCAGAAGGAGGCAACGGCTTCCCAGTCAGTCTCGCCCCGGAGCATGGCCTGAACCAGCGCTAATCGCCTTTGCAAGGACACGGCAATGGTCCGCCCAAGCGTACCTCTACTGTATGCTCCGTCGTGTTCTTCAGGCGACTGTTGCAGTGGTGACACCCAGGCATTTCTTCCACCCGATCCCACACAGGAACCTCCTAAAACATAATCATTATCATTAGCTTGTAAGTGTCAGTCTGTTAGAACGTTTAAAAAAAAACTTTTTTCAAAAAAATAATAACCGCCTTCAAAAACTAAAAACTCAAAAATAACTAAAATTTCGGAAGTCGGTGGCAACACAAATTGATTGGCAGAAGAGAAACCACCGACTTCCGAAATTTTAGTTATTTTTGGGTTTTTAGTTTTTGAAGGCGGTTATTATTTTTTTGAAAAAAGTTTTTTATTTATTACTTTTTAGTGTCGACGAACGAAAATAGAAACTTGAAGAAAAAGCACACATCGTCTATGAATATTTCGTCAATTTTTATTAATTTTGGTGAATTTTTCGAGAAGCACTGAACCGATCGCCACAAAATTTATATGGGACCACACCTGAATCATGACTTATCAAACAAAAAAAGAACCATCAAAATCCGTTAACAATTGACGGAGATATCGCGTAACAAACATACAAAAAAAAAAAAAAAGAACATACAGACGAATTGAGAACCTCCTCCTTTTTTGAAGTCGGTTAAAAACAGGATACCTACGTATTTCTTGCTTGATCAAATTTATAAAAAAAAAAGAAAATAATACTTTTTTTGTAGTCTTGCCTATTGCCTAAACTTAAGTTGCTATGAGTACCAAGGTCCTAAATATTTTGGAAATCAACAATCTACCCCTTAACATATATTATTTAACCAACCTTGGTTTTGATTAATGTGAACAGATTACAATCAGTACCTCCGTTGTTTGAAATAGTAATAGGTTAAAGATTTATGTTAGTAATAACAACAGGCAATAAAAAACACTTGTCATGTTATTTCGGAAAGTATTACTCTCAAATTGAAGAAGATTATTGAAACATTTTCTCAAATTGAAAAGGATTTCTCAAACATTTTCTTAAATCAATGAAGATTTTTGAAATTAAAGAAGTGTTTTGGAACATGCTACTTACGTTTAAAAAGAAAAAATAGTGTAAAGACAAAAATTATAAGTATATAAAAGTAAGATATAAGATATTTATTTAAAACTTTTATACTATCATTAGGAACTGGTTTTGAACATAATGCGATAATTAAGGCTACATATAATACTTATTAACTATTTTAAATAACATCAATTAACTAACATTACACAATACCTTAATACAAAATTACTTATAAATAATATCATTAAATTAAAAGTAATTCGCAAGAACTTGATTTAGTATCGATAAACACATTTTACAAAATTCGTACAAAATACAACAAAAATCAAACAGATTCGGAAAAAGTTATTTTCGGTACAAGCGACCTTGAGAACGAACCCTTGCTTGATAAAATGTGTAAATAAAACTGTTTGCCATGCCCCGGCAGACTTGGTCAAAACATCGTAATAATAAACTGATCTTTTGTTATGAAATACTGTAATACTATGTATTATTTCTTACAGGAGGAAAGACTGTTATAGACTGAGGAGACAGAGTCGCTTGGTTTTTGTTATCATTGTATATGATTGCAATATTAAGAATAGATAGAAGGATTAATTCAAACTAAAATCATAAATGCGAAATCTTTATTTCTTTTCACGAGTTTTCTTAAGTGAAGGTACCTCTGTTTGTCTGTCCGCTTTCCCAGCTAAATCACTGAATCTAGTTTAATGAAATTTCTGCGGAATAAGCCTAGTGATCGATGGTAATGGCAAAATCAGTACGCTGAAATAATATTATTAGAAAAATATAATATGTTAATGTATGGTGTGTGTGTCTTTTTACATTTTATTTTTTGGATGGGAAATCATCATATTTAATATTAGTATGGGTACGAAGGATATGGAAAATCTTTGTATAGACAGTAGCAGTCCGACACGCATTCGGTCGATTTTATTTAACTGGTGTTGAGAACTCGTGAGTTTCATCACGACTACTCAACATGGAGGTCTATAGGTCACAGCTCATTAGAGCCACCCGGCACCAACTCCGCACCGACTCGCCTCCTGCGGCTAGTATTCTTTATATGGATTTGTATGGCCATGCGCTCACTATATCAACTCCGTAGCGTCACCGGATCGCCTCGGTTATAAGCCCTTCGCGCGCGGTCGGCGGGTGGGCCACTCGGTGACAACTCGTTGCTCGAATGCCTGCCTTGCGTTGACAACGCGCGGGCCACGAGCGGGTCGCGCGCTGCCCGCGATTGATTTTATTAACAAACTACTCGAAAGTTCGTGGACCAAGCGGCGTCAACTCGTTGACGTCTCGGCGTTCACTCGTTGACCGCGGGTGGCCCACTGGTTGACCGACATCGACAACGAGTTGACGCCGTGCGTCGAGGCGGTGCGGGGTGGCTGCCGGGTGGCTCTAATGAGCTATGACCTTATTACCACTCACAACACATTCAATCCAATCCATTTAGTATGAAGATCAAGGCTCCCGCAAAGTAGTCTCCAGTGGGTACAATCATGGGTTAAGTAGGTACTAATGACGGCGACGGTGTTAAGGAAGTTACTTTAATGCCTTGGGGACTTGTTAAAAGACCAAGATCCCGGACCCGACATACCCACGTCATGTTACCAAAGCCGAAAATGTTGAGACAATGTAAAGCTATGTTGTAGTTGTGAAAATGCGTACTTGAGTTTTGGGCATAAAGCAAAACGATGTAAAAAACACCGGGTTTGTGGTATTAATAGTGTCGGGGTTGCGGAAGTCGTGGAATAGTTCAATAGTCACCGCGGCCCCAGAACATAAAAGGCAATCGAAGGAACAAGGGTGGGTTATAGGAAGTAAAAGTCTGACACTCCCTCCCGCATCGCTCAGGGCGGGTGAAGTCATTTGATGATTTCCTATCCATAAAAAAACAACTCGATCCGAGTTTGGACGTTTGTTTGTGAGTTTATGTTTGTAAACGTTCTCAAAACACAGAAGAAAATCTTAGTGGCTAAAAAAAACTGATTTATAACAGACAGACAAGACTAGATTGCCTAAGTGTTCCACACATAAATAAAGCTCTCCATTTAAATGCAGAACCCTAAAAAGCAACATTACGAATCTATCGTTTCCATAAAGATCTTCAAGGAAATCCGATGCCTACATTTTACTCCGTAAGTTGCGTGCTAGAGATAAGGATGTTTCGATAGTAAATGTTCTCGATTTATCTTGTACCATTAAAATAAATCGAAAGCCGTGTTTCGGTGTTAACTTGAGTTTTTATTACGCAGTTTGATTGTTATCCGGATTAAATAGTGTCTAGTTTTATGTCTTTTTTTGTCGACAGGTGAAAAGAGCTTAGTTTTGCTTAGAGGAAAAAGAAAAAACCTATAGGTAATTTCTCGATAGTTAAATTAATATGTTTTGCTAAACCTATGGGCCTAATTTTTTTTTGGTGAGTGGGAAATCATCCAATGACTGCTCCCGTCCTGGGTGCGGCGGGAGGGCGTGTCAGACTCTTACTGACTAAAACCCACTCATGTTCCTTCGATTGCCCTTTATGTTCCAGGGTCACGGTAACTATTATAAACATTCCGCAACCCCGGCAGGCGTTGGCCCTGTTGGGCCCCTTCCTGTGCTGACTCCTTCTCTTATGGGCCTGTTAAGTGCTGCCTGGGAAGTAAATCTGTAACATTCTATATTTATAGTAGAACTAGCTTTCACCCGCGACTTCTCGTGAATGTCTAGCTCTCAGCCACTATTTTAGCCCTTTAAGGGTTAAATTTCCAAAAATCCTTTCTTAGTAGACCTATTCTTCACAAAGAACAACCCTCCAAGTTTAATGTTTCTAGGAGCAGTAGTTTGGGTTGTGCGTTGACATTTCGACAGTCAGTTTACCATATTATATACCTATATAATTCATCAAAACAGCATAACGCAGGTTCTGGTAAAACATATGGAATATCCTTAACCTTCCGGCAACAGCCGGCTATTGTCTTTATATTGTGTCTCGAATCACGTATGTTCGAATATTTAAATCACAGAATATATTTTTTTAAATATATTTTTATAAATTTTCTTTATTTGACAACCTTTGTCTGTAAGTCAGTACTACATTAAATTAATATTGATATTGTATCTTTTATATAATAATAAATAATAAATAAATAAAAACCATCGATACAACCTTAAAAACCATAATTTCCCAACAAATACATCTGCTATAGACCCTCAATTACGGTATCCAAATTGATTATTCGATTCAATTCTAGAATATCCACGTCGTTGCAAGAACATAAATTAGATTTCCTAAACTAGATCTATCTAATGCCTCCCTGCTAATCCCCCCTCCCCCCCTTATCCGGCCGGATGTCCGATGGAATATCAAGCCTCTGTCCCATCGGACTACTAGAGAGAGAGAGAGAGAGAAGATAGACTGCACCTGTGTTTGCATACACCTAAACACCATTTTGGTATACAAACTTGATTAATCTAGGTAAAAATTACCTGCTGCAATTGAGATTCAAGTTCAATAGGAAAATATTATTTTCAAAATCACTTCAGACTAAATACTATAGTTTAAAATGTCGATGTACGGTATTCACAAAGTTCATATTGCAAATTATGTGAGTTAAAGAGTACGGTATTTCGAAATAGGTACGTGCCTTATGCTTACAGAATATTCATTTATGTTGAGTAAAATTAATATAATGAAAAAGCAATCAATCAAAATGATAGAATTACAGTGTCCGGATTTTTTAAACTTTGTCGTTTTTAACTTTTCATTTCAGAAAAAAGCCGGTCTAGTTTGAATCGAACTCGCAAACCACGAGATCTGTGCCATTTTTAGTCCACCTTTACAATAGAATCGATTTAAAATTCAACACACAACATTGATCTCAGAGTTTTCTTCGAATGTTTCTTCTCAGAGGAATCTGCTAGCAAACACCGGTTCAACAGTCCTCTTAAATAAGTAAAAAAAAATGGTATACCGCCGTTTACCCGAATTTTATTTGCCCTAATATCATTTGCCATAATGGTCAACAGCCATAATATCATACGACATAATACTCATTTGCCCTACTCTCATTTGCCATATTAGTCACGTGCCTGAATCATTGTTTCCCATAAAATCACTTACCATAACATCATTTGTCATAATCATTGTATGCCTTAATTATCACATGCCCTAATCATCACATGCCATAATTATGATATGCCATAACATAATTTGCCATCGACATCGGGTGTGTAACGGTTGTTTATATCAAGAGAAATTGGATGCAATTGGGACTTTAGGGCACCCCGACTCGGACAGGTTAGGTTAGAAGGGGATGGCGGGGTCGTGTGAGCGAGTGAAGCGAGCGAATAGACCCCGCCATCCCCTTCGTGGTTATTTTTTTATAAACCACACAGAAGTAGGAGCCCCGCGAAGCGGGGCTCCGTCGACCTAGCCCACCATCAACCATCCATTACGGGACTTAAATATTTGTCTAATACTTTTTTTTTGGTGAGTGGGAAATCATCCAATGACTGCTCCCGTCCTGGGTGCGGCGGGAGGGCGTGTCAGACTCTTACTGACTAAAACCCACTCATGTTCCTTCGATTGCCCTTTATGTTCCAGGGTCACGGTAACTATTATAAACATTCCGCAACTTGTCTAATACTTGTTATGCCATTTAAATATTATGCCATTTAAATATTATGTCTAATAATGATTATGGCACATAAAAATAAGGCAAACAATACTTATGGCATTCGTATCTTATGGTATCTAAAATTCGGGCAATTAAAAGTATGTCATATGTCTTTTAGGGCAAATGAAACATTCGGGCAAATGAAATTCGGGTAAATGAAATTCGGGAAAATGATGATTATGGCATATAATCTTCGGGCAAACAATAGACAACCAAAAAAAATATCAATTTATCATTCCAAGAACGAATTTGTCCTTAACCCATTTTTAATTTCTATAGGTCAAATAGTTTTCAAGATTCAGTCACGGTATAAATGACCATAATATGCTTTTATATTATAAGATAAATTACCTGTCTTTGACAGAAGGGTATTATTATCTGCGGCAGTTGTAACATATCTCCTACATTTCTACGACCGTAGTGTGTTTTATTGAACAATGGACGCAGGTACTGACGAACAAACTATTTTCTGTGTCGCCTGACTTGCTTCTATTTTGAAAAGACTCAACATTAAAGTAAAGCGGATTTTATGAAGATGTAAATACTGCATTTTTGTGTTACACTAGCTGATCCACGCGGTTTCATCCGCATAATGATAGTTTTTTTTTTGTTAACTGTTCCGCTCCTTTGGATCATAGCGGGATATGCCAATGGGTTAATTTTTTTTGCCACATTTACCATTTCTGATTCAGTCCTTTATGTCCTAACGTTATGTTTGGGGTATATCCTACGAAACTCGCTGATAACATAGCTTTATATTGGTGGAATAAAACGGCCATTCTCCGATAAGCAAATTTTACGTGTCCGCGCTTGAATAATCCGCACTTGTATCATATTCAATCATCCAATATTTTTTATATGTTAGATAGCATCCCTATCTAGCCATAAACAAAAACACAGGCGTCTGTTTTAAGTAGGTAAGACTAAATTAATTTAACCTAAGTTCAAAAACCTCTGTTCTCTAATTACCGTAACGTGTCCGCACACTGACTTAATGTTAAAACTTACTTGTAATTTGTTTGTTGTTAAACAACGGGTATAGCATAGTAAAATATCGACTCACTAGAACCAGTCTATAAATAATTATCATTAAATTTTCGGATGTCCGATCGAAAGTTATAATTACCGTGACATTATTCTGTTCTCGAGTGCACATCCCTAAAAAACAGTATTTGGCACACCACCACCGCGCGCGTCTCTTCTCCTCAATGGGTACCACAGCAAAAGAGGAGTTGCACGTCTCTAACGTTAGTTTACCGCGAATAAAGCACGCTAGTATATACTAGCGTGCTTTTAACCAAGTTTTTAACCAAGGTTACGGTAATTATATAATTGCCGTAACCTTGGTTAAAAACTTTTCTAATTACCGTTTTACATAAATATATATTTGATTTTTAAGTTAGACCCAAGTTGATCAAGTGAATCGAGACAGTATTTTGGCCTCCGTAAGTTGTAATAAGCTCATATTTGCATATTTTGTTGGTTTCCGAAATTTTTAAGAAAATCTTTCGATTTCTAATTACCGTATACTAATTACCATATGTTTATAATTACCGTTGTATGAAAAATTAATTCTTATTTACTAACTGTAGCCTCAAAATAGATGGGTACAGAAGTCAATCTACATACAAAGCGCGCTCGAGCATCACCCGCAATCATCAGTGATGAGTTGATGAGGCTGTATATATCCCGCGGAAATGCTAAGTCTCTCCATAACCGCGAGGCATACAACCCCTGGGAATATTTCCTTAAAGCTGACGTGGGGATGCACCGAGATGTGGTCACTATGGACATGGACCTCACTCCGTTCTCCTTAGCTAAAGAGAACTGGCGCAAACCTGTAGTGCTTAAGACGAAGGATCGTAAGGAAGTATGTCAGAGTAAGGAGTTACAAGGACGGTTTTTCCGGGCCCTGCATGGGCCCGATGTAGACTGTTTAGCGTCCGTTTAGTGGCTACAAGTCTGTACAATTATGGATGAAGTCATGTGCCGATAGTTGTTTCTGCCAATGGTTTAATAGCCAAGAGTCTCGACCAACACCTCTCTCTCGGAACCTCTCGTTAGATGGCTGGATCAAGAGCTTCTTTCAGAAGCTTTTGGACACGGCTCGCATCGTTAGGAAGTTCCTCCCTCTGGAGCTCTGATCACCGGTAGCTGGGACCCTGTTTCTGATGCCAGGTGGGGCGCCACTTAACTGTTTTTTATATTTTTACATGTTTATGTTTTTTTACATCAGTATTTAAAAATGTTAAAAATCTGTATGAAAATAAATAAATGAAAAAAAAAATTACTAACTTTTTCCAGCGGCTTCAATCCTACTATACCCTACTCTAACCTACTCTAGCCTATCCTACTCTATCCTACTCTACCCTACTCTATTCTACTCTAACCTACACTATCTTAAAGTACCCTCATTTTCACTTTTTTTTTCATAAGAACCTCCTCCAATCAATCACAAACACAACAAAGAATTAGTGAAATCGGTCCAAAGATGACAAAGAGAAATAGGGATTCATTTTTATATAAATAGATGTATACAAATTATTAATGTGTGTTATTTTTATTATATTATATCATATTTTACATAGAATTGACGGCATTTTCTAATTACCGTGGCATTAGATATTAAACTTTTCTAATTACCGTACTCATAATTTTTTTATGTCTCTATAACTAGAAAACTACCAATAATTGAAACATGCCTCATTGATTATTGAATTCGTATTTTTTATTAGTTTCATATTTTAATGAGTTTAAGTGAAATTTGTGAAAAATAAAAATGGTTACGGTAATTAGGCAAATAACGCCGAATTGGAGAATGACCGAAAAATTAAAATCGGTTTAGTAGTCACAGAGCCTACTCAATACAAACAAAAAAAGAAACAAACAATCAAAACTTTCTTTTTTATAATATTAAGATACTTATCTTTTCTTTATACATTCTACACACAGGTATCTTGTTAAATAACAACATGAACGCTTCACAAGCCATTTCCGCATGAGATAAATATTATATGATCTACATGTTCCCGATTCTGTTTTTTTTTTTGTATGTAAGTTTATATGTTTGCAAAGGTTCTCAAGGTACAGAAGATATTCGTATTGTGAAGCAACGATAAACTCTCAAATATACTGAACAACCAAATTATCGATAAACTCGATTTTTTTTACCAATTAAGCTATAATATAAATGCGAAGTAACTCTATTTATTTTCTGTTACCCTTTGGTGAAATTTTGCACAGCTTTAACGCCAAGACAAGTCTGAACTATTTTCTGTTTTGTTATTGCGTCTTTCCGACATTAACGCGAACAAAAACTAGTAAAATCGCAAGTTGAAAAAGTTATTTAGCACTCAACATAGATAATCCATACTAATATTATAAATGGGAAAGTGTGTCTGCCTGTCTGTCTGTCTATCTATCTGTCTGTCTGTATGTTTGTCTTTCTTTCACGGCAAAACGGAGCGACGAATTGACGTGATTTTTTAAGTGAAGATAGTTGAAGGTATGGAGAGTAGCATAGGCTACTTTTTGTCTCTTTTTAACGCGAGCGAAGCCGCGGGCAAAAGCTAGTACTGCTATATAGTAAAGGATTAATAGTTCCACCTTTATACCAAATAGTTTTGTCAACAGTACACATCGATTTCTCCACGTGCCTATTGTGTTGGTGAAATAACATTGTCAATTCGATTTATAAGAAAGAGATGAGCTTCAGTCTGTATTTTTTTTTAATAAATCAATGAGGAGTTAGATTAAATTGGATATCTATTATCAAGCACCTAATGGCCTATTTGTATATTGGCGTAAGTTGGCGTATTGGGCTTTTTTGCTTGTTCGATGCAATGCAATATGAACCTTGTACTAATATAGCTAGAGTAAAGTTTGCATGACCCAAGAAACGCAAATTATTGGCCAAATACGCTGAGTGAAGTTGTACCATTACAAACTAACATTTCCATAAAGTAAAGGGCTTGTTTATCTAGTGATTGATGACCCTGACTGCTAAGCTGAAGTTTACGGGTTCGCTTCCCACCCAGGACAAATCTTTGTGTAAGTAAATTACCATTATTGCTAGTTTTGTGTCAGAAGAATATAACAGTTTCTTTAATTATGAGTCATGGGACATTTCGCTCACGAAAAATTTGCCCTGCAGGCAAAATTTCAACTCTTTAAGATGTGCATGGGTAGTTTCACCCGGATTAATTTAGTTGAATTTGCGATATGTCAGACACAACAGAAAGACAATAGCGGCTGTCGGTTGGTCGTTGAAAGGTTAAAGCGATATTTTAGCCAAATCCAATATTTGTTTCAACTAAATATTTAGTAAATTCGCAAATCAAAAAATTTAATGACAACTATTTGAACAGAAATTGAAAATTTGGACCGCGGCTCAGAGATTTACTTTGGATAATATGCATACAATTTTAAAAGTGGACATCTGGGCCGCTGCCCAAAATTTGTCCAGAACGAGATGTATTCGAATGCTTACAAATCAATAATTAGCAATTATTTCCCTTTTTTTGGGGAGTGGGAAATCATCAAATGACTTCTGCCGCCAGGTTCCTTCGGTTGTCCTTTATGTTCCGGGATCACGGTAACTATTATAAACATTCCGCAACGATTAGCAATTATTTCCCTCACTAGTCCCATTACAAAATAAAATATTTACAAGGCAGCTTTGTCGGTTTAATTCTAAATTAGAACAGTCTTATTTTACGAGTATTACATTTAAAACCTTTGTGGTGTCTCGTTGAACCAGCCACATTGAATTTCACGAAACTTTGATGCGGGTTGTGGGTAAAGGAGATCCGAGTATAGTTATATGAAGGATTGTCAGGCGTCAAGTTGATCTAGATTAACAGAAATAACTGGGCAGCTTTATAGGTCAGTAGCCCAATTCAAGTAATCAAAACCGTAGCGACATCGTAACGACTAAGGCTGAGGCTGAGGCTACAGTAGGCAGTGATTTGCGAAGCGACTGGAAGAGCGAAACGAGATAAACATGGAATGGCTACATTATAAGCGAAAATCTGGTAAATATTCAATTCAATTTCGCTGATACGTCGATGTAGCCGGTGCCGCGATTACAGTAATGTAGTTCCTGTCGCAGAAATAATCAAAGATCGCTAGTAATATTTGATGAACGGTGTAGCCATTTAGTGAGAATCCATGTATTTGTTTCAATCGCTCGTGCGTCGCAGTTCGCGTCGCAGCCTAGTGTCTCAGTCTTAGTCATTAAGACCATTTTCGTATTCACATCCGTCAACGATTGAATAACGATTTAATTAGCTGAATACGCATCAACGACACTTCGATCGAGCGACTTTAAAATCGGTGTCGTTCTAACTCGATTGACGGATGTGAATACGAAAATGGTCTTAACGACTTAGTCGCTACGATACCGCTACGTGAATTGGGCTGCAGGGATTTTGCTGTAGTTTTGGATTTTAAATTGAAGTGGTGGAAAACTTTGTAGTCATAGTTAATTTCTCTTTTTTGCCCGTTGATATGTTCGGTAAAACACAAGTTTCTTTGCGATAGTGGTTTGTTATTATGAGTACACATGTGTTTAAATATCGGCCACAAACTTGCAGTCATTTGCCTAATCTCCATTTAGAGCTGAAAATCTATTTTTATACTAAAAACAAAGACAACATAAATACAATGCTTACAGTAATCACAGATCCATATACAGACAATTATTTAGAACAATATTTTCAGTTTCACCCACGTTTTGTTTTGTTCCGTTTACGTAGGTCATAGCGTTATGTGGTGTAACCTATATGTTATTTAATGTATAAGTTATATTACTGTTAAGTTTCATCCAAATCCGTTTAGTAGTTTTTGCGTGAAAGTTTAACAAACATACATACACACATACATACAATCTTTAACATTCATAATATTAGTAGTATTTTATGTTTTAACACATATAATTTGAATCTTAAACAAAAATATTTCAACAAAGTCAAAAATCGTGAAGGGTTTAATTTAAAAAACCACTTACGTTGAGCAATTAAGTGTTAAAACCAATTCTTTGGTCACGCTACGCTTTGTTAGTTTCAGACGGCAGTAGGTATGGTAATGTGGTCATTATTTTTAACCACAGTTAAGGGTTAAGTGTTCTAAGAATACGACTTTATGTGCAGGTTCAACGCAGTTACTATGTGGTGAAAAAAAATGGCGGTAAAGTAGAATATTGTCTAAGGCTCCGCGCAAACGGGCCACCGACCACAGCCACAGTTGGCTGTACGCGCTACCTCGCTACGCGAACACTGCTGTAGCGAGTGGCCGCTACCGGCTACAAGTGTGCAACGCGTCATACTAAATAAATGAAAAGTACAATTTTAAGTGGCTAGCACTGGCCACCAGTGGCCGTGGTCTGTGGCCCATTTGCGCAGAGCCTTAGTAGGTTCTGAGTGCCCGCTCAAATCGAGCTTAGGGCGGGCGGGGCGTGTAGTGGCGTTTAAATCAATCAGATGCATTAACACCTAAGTGTCTGAGCGGCCGAGCGGCGCGAGAACAACTTGCACGCAACGCTGAACACTCCGCTGGAGACTCTTCACTCATTTCATGCATACACTAAGACTCGGACTATATCAAAACGGAGATATTGCTGATAGGTCTCATAAATAGCCAATAGAAAACTATATTGTGACCCGTCTCCTCTCATTGCGCTTTGGTGGAGTCCGGCTCCAAGGTTAAATTCCTTCTCCGACTATATCGACAAGCGTTTCATAATGGTAGACAATGCCTAAGGCATTAAGTCCGCCATTGTTAGTTTGTGCATAAAGTTGAAATAGATAATTATTCTTTATTTCACACAAAAATAAAAATACATAAAAATGGCAAAATACAAATAACTTACGTACTTAAGCCGAAAAACGTTCACTGCTGATAGTCCACTGTCTGAAAAGGGACATAAAATAGTTTTTATCTCAAAAATGCCACGGTAACGCGAACTACGTGAGGAATACCTAATACCACGGGGGACAGCTAGTGTATAAATTCATCTCAGCCTGAGTTTTACTAACTATTAAATCTTTTTGTTCTTAAATAAATAATGTCGTTAATTTACAATGTGATATTCATTTCAAATTGATACCTTTTGAGTTACGGAGTAAAAGTGATTGAGTACAGAACCTTAAATAAATAGTATAATGTAGGGTATTTCAAAAAAAGTTTAGTAGAAACAGATGTCGGTAAAAAATACGGATTCGGATACGCAGCAAAAGTAATTTTAGTCTGAAATTATAATTTAGTTCAGCATTTTAAAGAAAAAGGTTCAAAGTATCACGTTCGAAGTCTGTGTGGTGTTACTGTAATTTTAGGTTAAACTTTAGATTTATTTTCGAGATAAAGGTATTTGTGAATACCAGTAGTGTATAATTTACAGCACCGTGTGTGGATGGCAGGGAAAATTCGGACTAAACTTTTAATGAGATTTTAGCCTTTAATATAAAATGTTAGTTTTTACGATTGACAACCTTGTCAACTTAGCACTCTATACAAACAAAGTACTGTACCTGGAACATAAAGAGCAATCGAAGGAACATGAGTGGGTTTTAGTCAGTAAGAGTCTGACACGCCCTCCAGTCGCACCCAGGACGGGAGCAGTCATTGGATGATTTCCCACTCACCAAAAAAAAAAAAATACAAACAAAGTATCCACTTTAAATAAACCAAAATTCAATACATTATGTTGTGTGGTACAAAATCTACATCCATACTAATTTATAAATGCGAAAGTAACTCTATCTTGCTTTTACGCCAAATTAACTGAACCGATTTTAATGCAATTTGCCACAGAGATAGTCTGAGAAAGGATATATAAGTAAATGCCTAAGGTGTTAAGTCAGCCTACAGTGTTTTTTACATTAAGTGCACACAGTGTATTATATAAATAAATATTTTAAATTAATTACAACCTGACACAAAACAAACAATCACGATCAATACACATTTATCCTGGGTGTGAATCGAAACCACGACCTTTGGCTTAGCAATCAGGGTGTGTGCAGCTACAAGTTAAATAGGAATAATAACTATATCAAATAAAACAACATAAATTATTCCGACTGATCGTTTTAATTAGTTTAATTAGCCCCAGCTATTTTGCTATTAAATTACTGCGCAACAATGCTGTCGGTTAGCGGTTTGAAATAAAATTGGCCATTTTACAATTTGTGAATATTGGTGATTCTCTTTTTCACAAACTTAACTAAATTTAAGTTAAATGCATCTTTCTCTTTCCATTTCTTAAAAAAAAAGGACAGAAGATACATATTAGTTTAATCCTGTCAAATTAGACAGCGCCTGAAGAAAATTGACGTATATTTAGACGCCATGTTTTTAAATCGCGTCTTAATTATCTGTGGAGTGTCTAAATTTGACAGGACTTAACTTATATTTTATCTAGAAAAAGAAAGATGCGCTCAACTTAAATTTACGTTAGTTTGTGATTAAGAGAATCGGCACCATTATCTGATATTTACAGAATTAATTATTACCTGTATTGTTTTAAGCGTGATTCTATACCACGGTTTTTATTATTATACTTTCTAAGTTTCTTTTAGATATCATTGGCATTAGTGATGAAAAACATCTGGTCCTAGAGACATGAAACTCAGAGGGTGAAAAAATATTTAAAATTGGACCTCTGAAGAGGTAAAAAAGTGAAAGCGAAAGTTCAGCATACACGCGGGCGAAGCCGCGGTCGAAAGTTGGCCTATGCTAATAAAAATAGAATACTTTAAATTGAGTTGATAAGCGCAACTCTGAAACAGTCAGATCTTTTAGGTTAATTCTATACTCAATGAATAGACCAGATTAATCAGTGTTTTTTTAGGCTTAACTTTAAAATCGCCAATCCGATTTAAATTATGATGTTTAATGCCTTCTCTAAATGAAAGAAGACTATTGCGCTGCGGTGGGGCAACAATTGGAATTGTTAATCTTGTTTCGAACATCCACTTAATTTATCTTATTTTCTCACTTATCACATCAGCATAATTAGCAGTCAATTAGGGCAACTTAATACCGTAAAGTAATAACTTTATACTTGGCATAGAAAGCCAAAACACGCGAGCCATTCCCACTGATTTGACACGACGCGTGGGCTCGGCTAGTAATTACACAAATGGATTAATATTACCCACCCTTATTTACGTGTTAATTCTTGCTATGTATGTGTTGTGTGGATTGTTATTGTTTTAAGTAGCCGTAACTATAGTAGGTATTAGTTTAGGGAACATGGCAGGTGCATTAGAGTAATTACGAAGGTATCTGATTTTTATCAATTTCCACCAAGCTCAGCGACATATGAGTATGATTATTTGTTCTGTGTCTGAGTGAAATTTGTCTATAATCATCATTTCCTTAGCCGTTTCCCAATTATGTTGGGGTCGGCTTCCAGCCTAACCGGGTTCGGCTGGACACCAGTGTTTTACGTGAAGCGACTGCCAATCAGACCTCCACAACCCTGTTATTAGGCGACATAGACTAGTTACGACTGTCTAGTAAGTTCTACGAATGACAACCGGTTTCAAAGGCTGTATGTACTTTCTGAGACACGGGATGTCAGTGATGTCTAAGATAAACTTTACATAAGAATTGAAAAAGACACAATGGTAGCAACGCAACCTCTTACACTAGAGGCGGGCGCCTCATCCACTGGGCCATGACGACATCTTCAATTGTAACTTATCTATAATATCATACATATTTATAAATTACTAGCTGTACCTCGCGGTTTCACCCACATTACATTAGGTTTTTGGTTACTGCTTCGCTCCCGTGGGACCTAGCGTGATACTATATAGCCTATGTTACTCGTGGACAATGTAGCTTTCGAATAGCGAAAGAATTTTTAAAATCGGTCCAATAGTTTTTGAGCCTATTCATTACAATCAAACAAACATAGTTTTCCTCTTTATAATATTAGTATAGATATAAGTATGTCAATCACTTCTCTAGTTACCACAGCACGGGCTCTGATTGGGATCAGACGGCCGTGTGTGAAATGTTCCGAGATATTTAATGTTATTTAACTAAGTGTCTCTTGTCTTAATACCTTGGTTTCTGTCCAGCTCTCGTGAGTCATAGCGTGTTGGTATGCAGCCTATATTCTTCTTAAATCTCTATCATAATTCACAACGAATGTTTCCACTACGACCAGTACTTTTCAAGATCATCGCCTGTAACCAAGGAAATGAAACAAACCCTTTAGTTTTATGACGTGCATAGATAAATAAACTTACTCATTTCCAAGGTTTCACTGTGTCCTTACTTACTCCTCCGCTCCTGAAAGTCGTAATGTAATATAATATAGGCCATTCTATTCTTCATAGTTTTGGCTAGTAGTCAAAAACCTAAAAAAACGACGCTTTATTAATACTTATAACGATTTCATTTCAATCAACAAGGCAGTCAATCATTTTAAGCTTCTCGTATCTATTTTTAAATATTCACAGTACTTCTTGTTCAATATACAACAGTTTATGATCTACATACCCGTAGGTTGTACAATGCATTGTCAAGGCCATCCCTTTTTAATTTTCTTTTCTATATACAACGACTCTCTTGGGAGAGTGGATTATTAATTATCATGTGGGCGTAGCCGCGAGCAATAACTAGTATATTATTACGTGCCATTATGTTTTCAGGACAATCAAGAGAATAAAGCCTCACATACGTAGCGACTACTGCCGCCATCTATTGACGAGTAGTCATACTATGATAGTTCCGGAAAATGCCGCTAGACGGTTTAATTAAAATTTAATTTTAGAGCACTGAAAGCCGGAAGAAGTATTACTTTAACATGAAAAAATACTGAAATATTTTCTGAATACATTTCAAAGATAAATATTGCAGTTTTAAATTATATTTCGTCAATAATTGTATGTAATTACGCGTTAGCCGTTCAGCCAATGGCGGCCTTACGTCAGTTGCCGCGCGACTCTTGGCGCGTGTGGTTATGTGGGAGGGTGCTACGTCGGCCTAAAACAAAAACAAACATCACGTATTTAATTTATATGGCTTCCATACGATCGACTTTGAGAACGTTGTGAATTTGTTTCCAACTTTCGGATTTGAAAAGGTGAGCGTGTTTAATTGCCCTAGTTATTATTTTAGTGAAGTAATTTGTTTTTCGTTCGTGTTTTTTGTGTTGCTCATTGTTTATTGCTGTTTGTTTATTTAATTGCGGTTCTTTTTTTTCTTTTAATTTTATTAGTACATAATTGCTCCTTTTTTATTTCCTAGTACCTACATAATTATTACTATTTTTTCAAAATATGATTGCAGTGGCACATTTTTTTGTTTAATCGAAGCATTTAATATTAGTTTTTATTAAGATATTTCGTAGCTAGATTTTACTGCAAACATTTTATGTTGGACCGTAAAAGACGCGCAATACAGCGCCATCTAGTAGGTAATAGATTGACCTAGTTTGAATGGATATGATATAGTTGCTGGTGCTGCCATCTAGTGTCGAGTAGCTCACATGTGTTTGCGAACAAGACTAAACTAAGATTGTAGTAAACGTTTTATTTGGTAAATGACGTTGTTGTAGTGTCTCAAATGAGAATATGTTTTATCTGGCCAACCTAACCCGACAATTTTTTTTAACTCCGATTTTTATCGTCGTTTATAATAGCTACCTACAATAAGTAAGTGAATATAAAGGTAAACTTACTTGCGAATACACACTTAGCTACAAACTGTGGGTTAATTGGTGAAGAAAGCCCTAGGCATTAAGTCCGTCTTTGCACATTTGAGCAAAGAAAATCATCATCCGAATCCTTTGTAAAACTATGATAGGGTTGGTTGCTACTCTACCCATTACATAACGATTTACATTGAACATACCTTCACAACCCAGTTAATCACGACACGATAATCTTCAGACTTACCCGTCATGACTGCCAAGCGGTTTGATTTTATATAATGACAATCTAGAATTCTAGACCAACGGTTTGACATGGCTTTTCCAAGGCTCGGGTTGTCAGCGATATATGCTAAAATTGAAAAAGTCATATTGGAACTTGGGCGGTTTAACACTCGTTTAAACACAAATTTATTTATTTTCTATAAATTTAGCCCTTGGGGTGCCTGGTAGGCAAAAGTCACGCGGTGTGCCTGGTCTGGGCCTGGGTCTCTAGGACCCGAAAATAAAATCGAGTTTTTATGTTACAAATTGCGTCTAAATATTAAAGTATAAGTTTATATTCATACTATATAACTACAGTAATAGGTGAAATAAGTGATAAATCCATACATAAGGAGTTTATATACCTTCATGAAATAAATGAAAAACCTCTTTATTTTACATAACAAAAATCAGAGAACACAACCAAAATTCTTGGAAGGGTTTTTTAGACCTGATCGTGCAATAAATGCGTCTAACTTGAATGTGCAGGCATAATGGACTGCTGGGAGGATGGCAAAACGGCTGCTAGTCTATATTACGAAGCTCAGGAGTGTGGAGGTCTTGATCCAAGATTAAAATGAGTAATTGTCGATTTCGTAAAGTAGCGGGTCTGTCAGTCCCACCAGGCACCCCAAGGGTTAAAACTTTATGCACAAAGATAAACATTGCACAATGGCGGACTTAATGCCTTAGGCATTTTCTACCAGACTACCTTAAGGTGATGCAGAGACATGGTAGGTGCAAAGATATTAAAGTTAAAAGTGGAAAAAAAATGAATTATTATAATAAATACATACATACAAAATATAAACAGTAAAGAGAGAAAAAAATTATAGATACGAAAAAGAATAAATTACATGTGGGATGAATCTGCCAATTTCTTGCGTGAGTATTCGCGAGCTTTAACATACAAATCTATCTTCTGACTTCTTTACACTTATTTAAAACGGTAAACTCACTGATTCTTGATATATCAACGCATAGCTCAAACCGCTGCTTCTAGGCCCGTATTAATAGACATCACTCAATTCTGAGACGCTCTCAAATCTCTTGCTGTCCTTGTCATTCTAAAGGGAAAAAATAAGGACAGCAATAGACTTGAGAGCGTCTCAGCATTGAGTGAAGTCTATTAATACGGGCCCTAGACACATGAAACTTAGAGGGTGTGTTCTTTGTAAAGAGTTAGTGGTCACTAAGAATGGATTCTTGGAAATTTTACCCTTATATAGGATGAATGTTTTACATCTACTCGGGCGAAAGCCAGCAGGAAATAAATAAAGTACATAATAAAATATCATCCATACTAATATTATAAATGGGAAAGTGTGTCTGTCTGTCTGTCTGTCTGTCTGTCTGTTTATCTTTCTTTCACGGCAAAACGGAGCGACGGATTGACGTGATTTTTTAAGTGGAGATAGTTGAAGGGATGGAGAGTTACATAGGCTACTTTTTGTCTCTTTCTAACGCGAGCGAAGCCGCGGCAGAAGCTAGTAGGATATATTAATGGCTAAATTGTTTCATTCTTTTTACGATAAATGCATGCGACCATAGAAAAGATTTAAACAAAAACCGCTTCTTTTGTCGTCAAAGCGTGACATCGCGAGGGAATAATGAGTTCTGCCTAAAGAGGTATTGAACCGTTCAGTTTTCCGCTTTTAATCTTTTACACTTACCATTTGTGTTGTTTTCTGTGATTATACTTTGAGAAATATTGAGTTTTTGATGTAGGATAAAAATATATCGTTTTATATAAGCAGCTCAATGCGAGTTTGACTCGCTCACAAATCCCATACAAATATTTTCACCAAGCTGATTTTACCAAATTACATTTCTTACACATGCCTCTTTAATGTTAACTTTTTCCGCAATAGTTATTGTAGATAATTATTATACAAGGTGTAGTTTTGGTCTTGCTCAACCCGCTAAGAGATGATTCTACTCATAAAAACAAACAACTTTTATTATGGAACCAACTCTGAAATTGCGAAAAAAATATCAGCTGGTTCATACATTATGGTCCGAGGGCATTGAACTTTTCTTAGAAACAGCTGATATTTTATTCGCGATTTCAGAGTTGGTTCCATAACAAAAGTTGTTTGTTTTCATGAGTAGAATCATCTCCTAGCGGGTTGAGCAAGACCAAAAATACACCTAGTATTATACGTTTCATGAGACAGCTCGCTGACGGCAGAAAAACAGATGGACGGACTTCGAACGGAAAACGAAAACTCAGGAATAAGGTCATTTTAAAAACACGGAATCCTAAAGTGCGTTTCGGACTTGCACACGAGGGGTCTCTTAGCAAGTTAGCACCCAATACTACCGTAAAATGTGTACTAGACAAAACAAGTTAGCCATGAATAAACTGTAGATCATATATTAATAGCATTTTCTTGATATTCAGTAAACATCTCCACAAAGAAATAAAAATGATCTTCGTTTGACAATTTTTTTCTGAGTGTCTGTCTGTCTAATCGACGTAATCGACTTAACGGGTGAACTGATTTTGATGAGACCTTTACTGGAAGTTAGCTGATGATATAAAAAGTAAATTAAGCACTTTCATATTTTTTAATAATTAAATTACAAAAAATTAATCCCCTAAATATTTGAAACTTGTGACATAGACATGGTACCTTTCACCACCACATATTAGAGTCGCGGGCAAAAGCCAGTACCCCACCAATAAATCTCAACCGTTCATGCAAACCAACCAAGCAGAATTAAATATGCCATTTATTTAATTATTCTATCACTTTTGTTTCAGAACAATAAATAAAGCTCCAACATGGTAAGTTTCAAACAACGTTTTGAATAAGTATACATTGTAATATTTAAATTACTACAATTAATTTCCATACTTCTGGTATTTTCAGTACGGGTTTGTGAATTACGCCCTTGAGCTGCTTGTCACCAAAACTTTTAACGAGGAGACATGGGAAACTATCAAGTAAGTTAAAAACTTAATATTCTAAGGCTGAAATATATATCAACGTTGGTAAGCATGAGATTCGACTCAATATTATTGTCACCGTCAAAATACAATGGTATTAGAGACGGCGAGCGATGGGTAGCTCGCCGCCCGGCTGGGACCAGGACCGCGTCGACGGCGCGTTAGTGTTCCACGCGCGCCTCAAAGAGAAGGAGTCAGCACAGGAAGGGGCCCAAGTAGGCCAACGCCTGCCGGGGTTGCGGAATGTTTATAATAGTTACCGTGACCCCGGAACATAAAGGGCAACCGAAGGAACATGAGTGGGTCTTAGTCAGTAAAAGTCTGACACGCCCCGCCGCACCCAGGACGGGAGCAGTCATTGGATGATTTCCCACTCCCCAAAAAAAAAGTTATTAGAGACCACGCGAATTTATTTATCTCTATTTATCTTATGTCCGTAGAAAAAACAAAACGAATTTATACAAAAACAGAATGGATACGCGTGTTTATACAAAATCGTTGTTTTCTAAGGCATAAGTTGAATAGAACTAAATAAACGACGCTGAACGCGGCTGATAAAGACGTAGAACTGTACAAGTGTGACCGAAATCGTTCAGTGAAACACGAATGGATACAATAATTTCTCGCTGTATCTAATAATATTTATTAAAAATGTTTTTATAATTATATTTTTTTGACTGCTAAGCCGTAGGTCGTGGGTTCGATTCCCACTTAGAACAAACTTTGTGTGATAAGCATGCTTGTTTGTTCTGTGTCTGGGTGTAATTTATCTATAACAAGTATGTATTTATAAATTATATAAGTTTGTATATATATATATATATATTTGGTGAGTGGGAAATCATCCAATGACTGCTCCCGTCCTTCGTGTCAGACTCTTACTGACTAAAAGCCACTTATGTTCCTTCGATTGCCCTTTATGTTCCAGGGTCACGGTAACTATTATAAACATTCCGCAACATAAGAATGTTTATCAGTTGTCTGGTTACCATAGTACAAGCTCTGCTTAGTTTGGGATCAGGTGACCGTGTATGAGTTGTCCAGGGATATTTATTTTATTTATTTATTTAATTAAATAATCAGATAGCCCTATAAATATATTGTTAGATATTATATATTTTTAATATCTATATTTTTTTCTTACGCAGGAAAAAAGCGGACGTTGCAATGGAAGGCAGTTTTCTTGTGCGACAGATTTACGAGGACGAGATCACGTATCACCTGATCACCGCTGCTGTCGAAGTACTGCGTAAGTTATTATTATTATAGTAATTTGTAGTTTACAGTAGTTTGTAGTTTCTTGAATATGAGATATTATAAAATGCCTGGAACGGGTGAATAAATAACAGGAAATCAGCGGCTCGTCTAGGAATTAAAATTATTGTAAGAGCATCAGTTTTTTAAGATTCAATAAATTCTCGACAAAGCTAGACACTGCCGTAATAGTATAAAGGGCACAACAAATTTATGTTTCAAAATTGAAGTTTCAAAAAAAAAGTCCTATAAATAGTCTGCTATTGTTTTTTCAAACAAATAGAAGAAAACAATTTCTGAACAAACAAATAGAAATTGTTTTTGTATTTGTTTGTTCAGCCAACTTCCACATAGCTGTAACAGTTGGCTTGAAAAGATGTAGTAGGTATCTCAACTTTTTTATTAACGTACAACTCTAATTAAAAATTTACGTATCTCTTAACAATTAGAACAGAGCTAATGTTATCTGATAATATAACTCAAAATACTTCTGCATAATAAATAAAAAGATTTTCACTTAATTTTTATCTCTGTTTTCAGAAATACCAGCCGATGCAATTCTGGAGCTGTTTGGCAAGACTTTCTTCGAATTCTGCCAAGATTCTGGATATGATAAAATTTTGCAAGTTTTGGGGGCTACGCCAAGAGATTTCTTGCAGGTTATTTTATTTTTAGTACATAATTCTGTGTGCTCTGTCACATTAGTGCCACATGCCCATGATGAGCAAAGATCAATACTATGAAATTTACATGGTTGAAAAGTTTTGAATAGCGCCATCTGTGAGCAATATTTAAAACTATATATTTCTTAATTAAAAAAAACTCGGTTGTTAATGCCAAGTTTTTGACGTTTGGTTGGAATGCTTTAAAATTTTATTACTTTTTAAATCTTATAACTAATTAGAATCGACAAGAGTTCAGTATTCCTTTGCACTCGTCAATAAAAGTTTACTCTTAAATCCGTCAGAGGCGCCACTATACAGTTTTTGCTAAGTAGTGTTATTGTCGCCTGCAACTACCAGCTGATTTGTGAATATTCTGAAGTTTACAGATCATACCAAATACAATCATAATATACCTACAATCCAAATATTTGTATACTAGTGTAATAGAGAATACTTGTAAGTGAAAACGTTAGATAAAGACAGAAAATTAATAGTCGATTTGTATGTTTTCAATATTTGTTTTCAAAACAAGTTTCACTACACAAATAATAATTACTTTATCATTAAATAATGTTGATGAACTCCATAACCAACCCTTTATAATTCTTATTCTACTTCTCTATTCCGATTAACTCTAATAACATTACCTTGTTTCCC